>JAKCOX010000002.1:14780000-19580000 GCA_022605575.1 Laterallus jamaicensis coturniculus | reverse complement strand
AGAGACCATCACCCTTTTCTTTTCCTTTTAAATCTTCAGATGACAATGACAATTATAGGGAGGTCAATGGTAGCTACAGGCAAAGACACAAAAGGTTTTCCATCAGAAAGTGTACATCAGTTAAATGAATAGCTAGATCTGAAAAAATATATTCATGCCACAGGAACCACCAATATAACTGAATGACATTCACATCTCAACAGTAAAATGACTAATACTGCTTTCACTTGGAAGTGAACTCTCTGAGTTTATATTAAAACACTATCTTTAAGAGGAATTCTATATTCCCAAGTAGTAGAGAGCATAAACTACCAAAAGGCTTTCTAACAATTGTTATTTGCAACAAACACTATGATAAATATTCAAGAAATATCTCAAGGGGCATCTCTCTCAGAATCACGAAAAGCTTGTATAAAGATCTTTCACTTGGAGCAAAACAGAACAAACTGATATATACACACATTCTTGGCTAAATCCTTCCTCTTAATCCTAGAATATGTCATAATCCTGAATTTATGGTGTTTTCATTTATTCCTGCAGAACTGAGCACTTTAAACACAATGTTCTGAGGAGACTTCAACATAGAAGACAATCAAAGAGACAAAGGATATGGCCCTTCTTACACTCCAACCTCACAGATAATACACATGGTATAAAAAAAAGCATTATTAATATTTAGGAATGATACTAGTTTCCAGAGTTTCAAAATCCATACTAGCAGATAGCTGTATGATCTATATGCCTCCCTCATTTTACTGGTAGAGAAATAAAGAAGATTAAAGTGTCTCCAGTGCCATAATGCAAGCCATCCATCGCGTCTCTACAATTCTTGTCATAGATTCCAGTTGTCACTAGAAGCCAACAGAGCCTCTAAAACATTTTCTCTCTGTCACGTTTAAGTTTGAAACATGTTTTCATAAAGCTAGGTGATACCCTAATATGTAGTCTCCTGACAATTTCTCTTACATTCATTTTCACAGACTTTTCTGCCAAGTATTAGACGCTTCCCATTCCCGGGACTGCAGATGCTCACCAAGCACAGCTGGAATCAGACCTTGGCAAAAAGGAGCACTTCATGCAAGCCTGACATTTAGCAGTTAATAAAGTATGACTGATCTTGACCAACTTTGTGGGTTCAGTGGTGAGATAAAGGTTTTCTTTTCATATTGTCATGGCCTCTTTCCTTTAAGTATCCTTATTTGTTTTAGGAGGTCTCCCACAGTGCCACTTAGCATACTTTTGAGCACCTGAGGGAGTGTCTTGAAATCTGAGCCTCCTTTTAAATTTCACACTCAGTCAAGTTCAACTGCAGTTAATGGAGGACTCTCTCATGGAAACATCAAACAACGGTTACCTTCTGTGATTAGCAAGCCTAACTGCTCTTTACACGATCTCTGTATCCCTAGTCTCTACAAATGATTCGTCAGCCTTTCTCCACAATAAAGATTACATGAGAAAAACCTTTCTTGGCTTGCTGTCTATTTTATGCTAGATAATCATGATAGCACCTCAGCGCTCTAAGACATCAAAGAACAGTAAGTATCCAATCTACAGGCTGTAACGAATATCTCCCCTCAGGAGAATATTTGTATCATTCAGAGGGTGGTCTGACTAGACAACCAGCTTCTCTATCTGTGAAGAACTGAAGTGCATAAGCACAAACTTGCACCCCATCATGTGCGAATGCTGGCAATTTGTGCCTCCACCGAGGGCCTCCAATGAATCCACTGGACCTCACTCTTCTCCTAGACAGGTTTCACATGGTGTGCTCTATCAGGTTGTATCTGACAATTCCCAGGGTTAGCTTGTGGGGGAGAAAATCAATTCCTCTGGAATTAACCATGAAGTAACAAGTGCTAATTTATTCTTCTTTTCTGAGACTTCATACCCTGGAGTTAGTTTATCTAAAATGCTGAACACTCATCACAGCGATTTGCTTGAACGCATGCTATACAACTTTAATAATTTCTAAGTACCTAGTTCCAAGCATTTTAAACTGACCACCATGGAATCTGTTCACTACACTAACCTTCCAGCAGACACTTTGAGCATCTGTCTCATCTTCATTTGTGAAACGAGAAGATGAGAGCTTAATTTCAGAAGGATAATATAAAAATAAACATTACTGTTATGGGGGTCATAGGAAAGGTTAGAAAGAAACTAATAACTCCCCTGAGAGTGAAGTTTAAACAGCATGTAGCAAATAACACTGCTATTACACAATGAACAATGAAGAGGCAAAACATCTAATAATAGCTTATTAAGTGAATAGTATCTGCTCTGTGCACAGAGGGAAACAAATCTGTGTGTGTGCGTGAAAATAGTGCATAAGCACATAACTGAAACATAATATGGTTGGCATTTGCATGGAAAAGAGGAACCGAAACTAGATTTTCCTTAGTTCAGAGTACTTCACACTCCAAAGAATCTGTGCAAATATGTACATTAAAAATATCATTCTTACTTTCTACTTGTTATCACATGTTATAGGTTTTCAATACCCTTGCAGCGTTACACTCTTCTCTATATTGAAAAGGACTCTGCTCTGTAGAACACAATCCATTGTATCTTAATATATCTTGCTTGGTTCTTTTGTTGTTCCTTCTGTCTTTAGGTGAATACAGTTATTAACTGGAACAGATTCCTGAGCAAACAGTGTCCTCGATTCTATTTCATTATCTCTGCCCATCCTAGGAACTTTTGAGCCTGCTCACTGACTTCAACAATGGAAGAGCAATCCAGTGAGTCTCATAAATGTCAAGGGCTCACAAAACCAAACCAAACCAAACCTAGCCAAGCCAAGCCACGCCAAACTATACCAAACCAAAACAAGTATCTAAATCAGTGCTCCATCAAGGGAAAGGCCAAAGCCTAGCCTCAACAATCTGTTTTCTGACATAATCCTGCTGACCAGTCTGTACTCCTAAACCTCCAAATTGCATGCAATAGTTATACAAACTACCTACGACATATTTTTTTTCCACAGGGCAGTCAGAGACAATCTGGAAGATGTGGAGAGGAAGCTGTGAGTTTTTTTGCTGCAGAAACATGGAACCATAGGACCCAAAGCATGAGAACTTTGCTTTTTTACATCAACTACTCACTTGTTCATTCTCTAAGTCTCCAAACACAGCTTTCTTGTATAGACCAACTCTGATCATGGTGTTTCAAAACTAAATGCAAAACCAGATGAAAACTGGACAAAAGAAATATGGAAGAGGGGGGGAGGCTGGACTGGTTAGCATGGGGAACAGTGTTTTAACGAACTAGCTTGCTCCTAAATACAAAGAGTCTTCAGTTTCCACTCCTCCCCACCTTTTCACCGCTGAGGGACCTATCTGATTGCATGCTACCACTGTACAGCAATGTAGGACATGAGAAGGATTTTACATAGTGAACTGATGTAAAGGTATTTCTTCTACTTCTCAGATTTGCCATGTTAGGCCGAAATGAAAATGTTAATATGCTTAGATCAAACAAAGAAGCTGTAGGCCATCTCTTTCTAAGTGAGGAAAAGATGAGATGAGGTTCTTATGACAGATTCACAATCTCTGAAAGGAGCTTCATTCACCTCTACTTCTTTAAAACTTGTAACATCTTTCATAAAATTATGTAATACCAAAATACACTGCTTTCAGGAGAAGAAATTAAGAAAATCTGAGATAAACACATTAAACCAGGAGATAACCTGAAAATGGCAAACACATACGAGGTGACTAGAGGGGTGAGACACGCAAGCCCAGAGGATGATAACTGTGGGACTTAAACCTAGTATTTAACAAATTGATGGGATGCTTCATGCCTCTATACTAAAGCTTAACAGAGCTACAACAGATTTTTATTGCACAAGATACTCTCTCAAGCATAACTATAACTCATTCCTTTGCAGCTATTAGGAGTTACACATCGGGCTTTCCCCTGTGGTTCTGTGACAAAATCCGATTATGCTACAGAATTTTAAGCACTCCTCAGTGAAAAAATAATGAACTAAAGATTCTTTGGACAGAGATACATGTAGAATAGTTGAAAGAGGAAAAGAATTCCTGTCATTCCGAGCACTACTTCCAATACTTTACCAAATTAAAGTTCTTGTATTTAGAAAAAAACGTGTCAGAAATGGATACTCACAGCCATCCTTTTTGTATGATAATTATGTTATCTGAGCTTATCAGAGATTTTGCATGCGAGAGTTGCAAAACAGATTCCATACGGGTAAAATAAAGCACAGTCAGACTGAGTGAAATGACTTACAATCACATATGAAGCCGTGTCAAAACAAGGATGAGATTTAAAAGAAAAAAACCCTCTACTCCTGATAACAAGTCCTTCCTTGAGGACCAGAAATCCATCTGGTTGATATTATGCATAGGTAGTTTTTGTCGCTATGTGATTTTTTTGACAAAGAGCTTAAATGTACTGCCTACACATCTTTGTTCCATCAGAAGTATTTTCACAAAAAGTTCCAAGCCACCCCAAATCAAAATGGAGCATTTTTAAAGTTCTGCCTCAGCATATATATATATAACTATGAAAAGGAATCCAACAATTTGAAAGTTAAGACATTTAGTGAAAATTTTTATCATATGATACTGTTTTAAGCATCCCATGGTTATACTGAGACTAAAGAAAAAGAATATTAATGTCCATGTGGCTTTTCCTCCTTTTTGTGTTTGACATGTGGCTCTCTAGCCAGTCTCATTTCAATCCTTTCACTATTGATCAATCACACATCCATCTTGTGTTGTAGTACATGGGTGCTCAGCCCTTTTAGATAGGCCACATGAACCTACTCAAGGCACTACCCTGCTCTTCTAATCCCACAACCAGACATAAACTGATTGTGTGATTAATAGCTATGAGCTCTCTTCTTCCAGACACCACATATACTCCAACCCTGACCTAGTAGCCATTGGAAAAGACAGTGTGCCTGCAAATTGTCCCACACCAAAGGCTGGCCATTTCTGCACTAGCAAAAATGACAACACTGCATCTGTGGAGAGGGCTTCTTTACAGGCCAAGTCCCACAAAACAGTGTTTCTACAGTTAAAGTCAGGTGAAAAGGCACAGTGAAGAGTCATAAAGAACATACTGATAACATGGCTACATCAACATTCATTTTAGCACTCATTGACTTAGGTGGGAACTGGGGGAGCAAACCTCCCCCCACGGTAAGAGCAGATCAAGTCCGAGACCGCCTCATGAGACTGAATGTCTACAAGTCTATGGGGCCGGATGACATGCATCCCAGGGTCCTGAAGGAGCTGGCTGATGTGGTTGCTGAGCCGCTCTCAGTAATATTTGAAAAGTTGTGGCTGTCAGGAGAGGTCCCTGGGGACTGGAAAAAAGCTCACGTCACTCCCATTTATAAGAAAGGGAGCAAGGAAGACCCAGGGAATTACAGGCCGGTGAGCCTCACCTCTGTGCCTGGGAAGATCATGGAACAGATCCTTCTGGATGACATGTTGGAGCACATAAGGAACGAGCATGTGATCCAGGACAGCCAGCACGGCTTCACCAAAGGAAGGTCGTGCCTCACCAATCTGGTGACCTTCTATGATGGAGTGACAGCATCAGTAGATAAAGGGAAGGGGACCGAAGTCATCTACCTGGACTTGTGCAAGGCCTTTGACACAGTCCCCCACCACATCCTTATCTCTAAACTGGAGAGATGTGGATTTGATGGGTGGACCATCCAGTGGATAAGAAACTGGTTAACAGACTGTAGCCAAAGGGTGGTGGTCAATGGGTCTATGTCCAGGTGGAGGCCGGTGACAAGCGGTGTCCCCCAGGGGTCTGTCTTGGGACCGGTTCTCTTTAACATCTTTATAAATGACATTGATGATGGGATTGAGTGCACCCTCAGCAAGTTTGCGGATGACACCAAGCTGAGTAGTGTGGTCGACACCCTAGAAGGAAAGGAAGCCATCCAGAGGGATCTTGACAGGCTGGAAAGATGGGCCCAGGTGAACCTAATGAGGATCAACACTGCCAAGTGTCAGGTGTTGCATTTGGGCTGGAAGAATCTCAGACATAGATACAGACTGGGAGAAGAGCTCCTTGAGAGTAGCCCTGCTGAGAAGGACCTGGGTGTCACAGTGGATGAGAAAGTTAACATAAGCCAGCAGTGTGCTCTTGCAGCTCGCAAGGCCAATGGTATCCTGGGCTCCATCAGAAGAGGGGTGGCCAGCAGGGACAGGGAGGTGATTGTCCTTCTCTACTCTGCCCTCATGATGCCCCACCTGGAGTACTGTGTCCAAATCTGGGGCCCCCAATACAAGAAAGATGTGGAACTGTTGGAGAGGGTTCAGAGGAGCGACAGAGATGATTAGAGGGCTGGAGCACCTGCCCTACAGAGAGGCGGAGGGAGCTGGGCTTGTTCAGCCTGGAGAAGAGAAGGCTGCGGGGAGACCTCATTGCAGCCTGCCAGTACCTGAAGGGAGCTTATAAGCAGGAGGGGATTCAACTTTTTCAAAGGATAGACAATGGCAGGACAAGGGGGAATGGATTAAAGCTAAAGGAAGGAGGGTTTAGATTAGATATTAGGGGGAAGTTTTCTACAGAAAGAGTGGTGAGGTGCTGAAACAGGCTGCCCAGAGAGGTGGTGGATGCCCCATCCCTGGAGGTGTTCAAGGCCAGGTTGGATGGGGCCCTGAGCAACCTTGTGTAGATGCTGTCTGAGGTTCGTGGCTCTGCCTGTGGCAGGGGGGTTGGAGCTCTATGATCTTTGGGGTCCCTTCCAACCCATGCCATTCTATGATTCTGTGACTCAGGCTGAACTAGAAGCTGGGGTATAACTATTTTCTTATGGAATGATGAGCTACATAGGTCAAACATGGTCTGTCTTCAGGCTTCCAATTATTTTGTGTCATTGTTATCACCGTGAATAACTAAAACTGCACATTTCTTTTTAAGAAATCTTTATCACTGAAGATTTTTTAAAATTAATGGTTTTGATTTTAAAATGATTTGTCAGCTCTTCTCCAAAATAAAGACTACATGAGAAAAATCCTTATTATTTCTTGCATATTTTGAATGCAGCTTAGATCACCATGTAATTCAACTTCAGTTTTGACATTACACCAGTGTGTCTTAATTAAAAATGACTTCATGCCAGTGCTTGAGACCTTGACAATCAAAAGTTGAAGCACTGCTGAAGTACGTTTCTCTTCCTCACCATAATTCCAACGTCTCAGGTTTTTCTATTATCTAGGATGGAAGAAACATGCCCACATTTTCCAAGATCATGATGATGTTATTGTGGCCCTGACTCCAGTAAAAGATGTGAAAGTAAATATGCTGAAATGTTAACACCTTGTGTACTTGAGTTTTAAACACAGGAAAACTGTGCTTGAAGCCCTCTGGCTTGCTTGGAACCTCAAAACATGAACTGTATCTGCTTAGTGCAAACTACCACTGAAGATGAGGAACAATCTTTGGAATCTGTTCTGACAGAAAAGAAAGGCCTATCACTGAAAGGACCATACAAACAGATGGAGTCCTAATTTTATGTTAGTGGGAATGTATATGAGATTTGGGCTATCTACACTATCCATATCACACTACTACCACAACCTCTCACGCTATACTCACTAGATCCCTCAGTGCAGTATGTACCTCCTTCCTAATGCCGCATCAGACAATTATACCATAATCCTGTCATACTTTCTGGATTTTAGCTGGTACGAGTGACTTAGCCTGATACCAAAATTAAGGGTCCTATTATCTGAAATAATAAATTGAAGGTGGGGGAACCTTTTAAGTTACTTAAATACACAATGGGAAGTAGCCAGCAGAAGGTTATCAAGATTGATGTACTGTACACTAACCACAGGTAATGCTGTCTTTGACCAGCTTTAATGAAGTGCTTAAATAATTAGTTACTTTTCTAAATGTTTCTTTTAGCTAATGGTCTTTGATAAATCTCACAGGAACAGCTTGCTTTAGAACTTGTTATAAATAAAAACTGAACCTAAAGTTAAATAAATTTATGAGTCAGGTCTCATGAAAACCTTCAATGCAATAGGCAATGAGCCAAGTTTCTTAGAGGTAGAACAAGAATTTTTAAAGTGATTATTCCTTTTTTAGTTTGAGAGGAGTCTGTTTAAAAATATATTAGATTGGGGAGAGACTGTAGCAGAACGCAAAGGTTTCTTTCTGTTGTTGTTTGGTCCAGTAAATCTGCAACAATATGCTTTAATGGCTAATGGCATGACCAAGACTTTGATCTGATTACATGACAAAGGGTCTAGAGTGAATGTTAAACTTGATATGGAATACAGCCTGTATAAACACAAAGTTACTGCCTTTGAAGAAGTCCTAGTTTACAAAGCCTGCTTAGATATCAACGTTTTCTGTGGATTTTCCTTAAGGATATAGTCATTGTAGTATGTTCAACAGGGTCACAGCAAGCTCTTTGGATATTCTTGCATAGTTAGAAGTATATTTTTGGTGGACTAAATTTACCATTGAATTTTACATCCTCTTCACTGAATTATAGCATTTGGATATTTTATGTTTTCTCCAATGTAGCTACCAAATAGAACCTCATCTTTATTACTCAACTGTAATTTAATTTCAGTTAAAGATATAGCCACTATAAAGTTGCCTTTGATTTTTTTTACAGGCAGACATCCCTATACACAAAATATAATTTGCTACTTATAAAAGTTTAAAAATTTTGTTTCTCTCTCCTACTGAAAAGTCTTTTCCCTTTTTTCTTTATCTTATTATCCTTGACACCACAAAAAGAAAAATCTAATGTTACTGTGTCGTATATTAAAAACACAAATGTAAATCACTATATCCAAATACTACCCAAGTCTGAGTGGGAAACTATTACTATGAATTGATCACAGTATTCTACTATGACTCACAATTAATCCTAATATTGTTGGATCAATTCAAGACTCTTTTAATAGATTTGACAGAATAAAAGATGTTATTTGCAAGATCTATATACATCTTAGTAAATTCTCATTATGATAATCAAGAAAACAAATGATGATATTTAGACCATTAGAAAACCATTAATCTACTGAGAATATAATACAAATTTTTGAACATATAATAATGTTAAAGGATACAGAACATCCTTATGTGATTTGCTAATTTATTTGAAATGAAATATACTTATAAAGCAGCTTCAAGTTAAAATAAGAAGCTTAAACTCATGACCATAATTTTTATTTGCTTTCAAAATAATCCCAAAGATAATGAACCCTCTTACTTCAATGGTTTTGGCAACAAATATATTTCTAAAGATGCAGAAGTTCATCATTGCAATACCTTGTATGTGTAAAATCAAATCTCCCACTGACCTTTCATTAGGTGATGGGGAAAGCTATATGACCCTTCAAAACCTCAATTTCCTCTTATGATCTCCATGTGCTTTTTTCATGCCATCCTATTTAAATATTCATGTAGAAAGACTACTATGATTACAGCTTTGATAAATGAGGAACAGGTTGAAAAATCATCTGTCCAAGATACAAATATCTCAGGCCTCTGACTGTGCGTTTGCTTGCAGGGAAAGAAGAGAGAAGGAAGGAATGACAAGAGCAATACTGCCTACGTGAGCTTTCTGGTGATCTAGAGTAGCAATTAAAAAGGTATGACCAAATACTACAAGCAAAGACACAATAGGCAAAATATCCTTTGTATTAAAGTCTACTGCAGAAACACAAAGTCAAATCTCTAATAGGTTTTGCTGGCATAATGAATTGGAAATAGATGACTTCCAAAACAACAGGAAAATTGAAAAAAAAGTTGTGGCTGCTTCATTTTTTAACTCCTGGAAAGCCAATTAAAACTCAGTGATTTTTTAACCTGGTTCATGAAATAATAGAGCATTACCAAAAAAAAAAAAGCTTTTTGATTCTTTCCAAAGTGTCTGTTAAAGCTCCAATTGAAAAGAATAAATACTTTTTAAAAACCTCCTAAATATTACGGGGAGTGTCAAGTAGTTAAAATTATCATTGCTACGCATTTCCAATTTGTCCCTCTGCCAAGGGAGAGCAGAACCCACCCACTCATCCTGCAGTGCAGCAAGCAGCAGGTCAAGCATTAGAAATAATACACAAAAATGGCAGGATTATTTTAGCACTTGGAGTTTAATTCTGGAGGCAGGAGGGGTAGAACATTTCTGTTTAACCTTCTCTCATTCTCCTCCCAGATGAATCCCAGACATTTCTATTTCCATTTATTGCACGCACTGCACAGTATTAATGTAGTTATGTAATTTAAAGTGACTAGACAGTGACTTTCAGACAAATAACACCACTTGTTAAGGAAATGAAAAGTAAATAAACTAAAGTTCAGATCTTTTAATCTGAAATGGGATTTAAGAGAGCATTTGTTTGAAAAGGGGCTATGCAATATGTGTTGTTTCAGCTGGGCTTTAATAACTGTAGTTGAAATTCAATCCTGCCAAACCATGGGCAGAAAGACAACGTGCCCATTAAACTAAAGACCTCAGGATAAAACCACTTGGTGAAGGTCTTAATGCTGACTGTTGGGTTTGCTGCCTGTTTTGGGTTTCCATGGCTGGGTTCTGGTGGAGAAGGGGGAGCTGCAGGGGTAAAAACTTAAGAGGCCACCTAGCCCATACCCATGATCTAAGGCCGCTGGCATGCATCTCTAAGAGATATTTGCTAATCACGTTCCTAAAGACCAGCACTGATTCAAATTCGCCAAGCCCTACAGATGATCCAATCCAATGCTGATCTAACCAGCAACATATTCTGTCCATAAGAAAAAAATCCATCCCAAATTTCTGAGATTAAGCTGAGAAATGTTGACCTTTCAAGTAGAAGAAAACTTCAGATCAAGTCAAATCCCGAAACAAAACCAACCTGATGTGTAAATAATGCGTAGATCATGAAAAGGCATCTAAGACACAGCACGTTATATATGTTTTTAATTTTTTCAGAGAGAAATGAGACTTTTTGAAGGTCCTTTGTAAAAACATCCATAGAGAGCATTAAATTCCATTCTTAGAAAGGAAATTTCTTTTCTTACTTTAACTTTATAGTGAGCTTAGAGATATAACTGAAGAAAACACAAGAAAAAATATTAATTAAGGAAAACTGAACACCATCTTACAGGACATCTATTTACAGCCAGCAGGGAACATGACTTAACATTTTAAATAAAACAGATTAATACATGCAAAAGCACTATTTGCATGCCTCACATGACAATCAGTTGTTTCAAAGAAAATAGGAGAGAGAACAACTGAACCAACAAAAGGGATATATTTTATTTTACTTTACCTTTCTTCCTTGGAAATTCCGATCTTTCATTAGCATTTCTCATGCTTTCTATAGTTTCTATAATTTTATGAAAGATTCCCCTCCTCGCACCTCTATGCCAGCTTTTGAGTCAAAATTTGCTTCCTCATTCTCTTTTTTCCCTACATCTCTAATTAATTCCTGTTCAGGAAAACAAAGTGTTCACCACTTTGAAACACCAGCATATGTAAAAACTCTGCTTAATAATTACTTCATGTTTTATGCCCATCTTCCATATTTCCTTCCAAGTCCTTGAAGGAAGTTTCCAATAGAGAGGCCTCAATTCTGCCATGATTTCTTTCATTTCTGTTCCAGCAGAAGACAATTTCTTCCCCCTCCCCCATTTTATTTTGCCTGCAAGTTAAGCACCCTTTCTACCTGAGATCAGAGGGCTCCCTTTAAGCTATACTTTGTTGATTCTTCCTTCTGGCAGGCTATAAAAAAGCATTTGATGTATGCATCTTCTCTGTTTCCTAACACCAGAAAAAAAGGCTGGGTAATGTTTAGAGGTCATCTTTTGCTAATGTAACTAGAAAATACTTGTGGGTAACTAGGAGACCAGATATATAAAGGTGCTTGAGTAGTATCCAGAAGCACAATATTACAATAACCTACTGCAAAAAATGAAGGCAGGATGGAGAGAAAAGGGAACAAGGAGACAGGACAAGCAACTGCTCGCTAACTGAAACTCGGCCCATTCTCCAGTTTCCTCCGAAGATCCCAGCATCTGGAATAACTATTAGCTTGATGGGCCAGCTGTGGATATGGCCTAGGAGCCAGAGAGACGTGCACCAAGATCACTCACAAAAGGAGACACTGCAAATGGGGACTGAGGCAGTGGTTCTCAGGAGAAGTGTTAGACATGGAGAATGTTATCACATAAAGCAACAGAAAACAGGTAACTCTTTGATAAGAAGGTCAGTCATAGATGCATATAGTAACAAATTATGAACATAAAATAATAATGACTACATAATTAAGTAGTCTGTTAAAATTATTTTTTTCTTGCCTTAATTTTCCATCTGAGTAAAAATTCCTACCACAGTCCCTCAGACTTATAGGTCTTTAATTCTGGCAATGCATTACAATTCTGGAAGGTAGCCACCCTTTTATTTTTATCCCTCAGTCCTTTGGTCTCTTCTTATATTTCTCATCTTGCAATACTTTTTCTCTTCTAGTCACAAAACACATGTAAACAACTAGAATTATTTTTGGAGTCCAGAAGCATAACATACTATTTCCATTTATAACAAGAGATCATATTTTTGCAGATTCTTATTTGTTTTCTATGATGGTGCTTGGGTAAACATTTGTCTGTAAACAGGTTATACTTATTAGGTATTTTACTTTATGCTGCTGAAAAACTGTCAAGATCCCTAAACATGTCCAAATAAAATTAATTAAAAATATATTAAAGTGTTATTTTAAAAGACAATGACATTGTCTGTTGACACCCCCCCCGACTTTTCAAAAATATTTATTATCCACTGACAATGTACTCAGTACAATGTGCACTGCAAATCCATCTCCAAAATCTCAAAGGCTAGTTCACTAGAGTGCTAAAGAACCTAGCAGACATGCTAAAACTGCTTGACCACATCTCAAAGCGCTGAAGTACGTCCTTAAAGCTTTGTCAACTCCAAACCTACACCCATGAAAGAATAGCACATTTACACCTTGCTTCTTCCCCTGTAAAACTTAGAATTCTTGATCAAAGGTCTGAAGTAGTTATTCACTGTTATTTCTAACTGCAGTGGGTAACTCATAACACGCTTTTTTTTGGTCTGAATGATTGTTTTTAATGCTACACTTCCCGGACCACATATATCCTGTTCGATTTGCTAGAACCACTTCCAAAATTGCACTTAAACTTGTTCATGCTTTATTGGTTTCAACTTTTACCTATATACCCTCTACTATGTATCTTCTAAACATTATTCTATTACTGAATGAGCAACTGCACATTTTAAACCCAAATAAATCTACAGTAGATTTAAATTGCTGAGTTAATTGAAATTTTTGAACATAATTGCTCTCCAAAATAGCCCTCTTGTAAAATTGTACAACTTGGAGACATCATTATCTTCTAAATGGCTTTTGCAAAAAACTCATGCTAAAGTAAAAAAAAATAAAATCCTGACAAGCACCTGTGCATGTTAATGCTTAATATGTCCACTACAATCAGTAAGTCCAATTGCTTTGACAGCTTTTTAAACTGAGCCACTGACTCCAACACTCCTTTGTTGGTCCTGTCCCAACTTCTGCCACAGAATCTAACATTACTGAATGTCAAGACCTTACTTTAAGCCCATCTACTTGATCAGCTTTTTCCTTAAAGAATATAACTGCTAAGAAATTCTACATTATTACATTAATGGATATACATACTAGGTGTGGTTTCATATATTGAAAAAGCATAATAAAAAGGTGTGCTAGAAGTATCCTGATTAAATTCTATCAGTATTTGTCAGCCTCCTCCTTGGCACAGATATATGATGCATTCATAATTTATGAAGTTTGTAAATTGTCCTCTGCATTCCCTCTTTTCCAGTCAAATCTGTTGATTCCAGTTGGTGACCTACTTGTATTTCTTTGGGCCAGTTTATCACCTCTGTCACATGGTCAAAAGGGTTAAAAAAAAAAAAGCCCCCATAATTATTCCTTCAAACACACCACGTTGCTTGAGGTGTTTCCTCTGAATTTGTCAGAAAAAAGATGAGAAAGAGAGAACACAATAGCAGATAAGCTCTGGTCCCTTGGAGGTATTCCTCATCACAGCATTTACAGAAGTTCCTTCTTTCTTATGACGGGTCTGTGGGTTGCTTTGACAACCTCACATTATGGTGCTCTCAAATTTTATGTTTATTTTTTTAGCCATGAGATTAATTTCCTTAAAAACAGTACAGTTTTCAAAGTTTTCACTTTTTCTGTGAACAATCCTCATTAGAGAGAAGTGCAGCTGTGATGTATTTTGAAACATCTTTTACTGTGTCCTACGCAAGCTAATGAAAATAGCAGCAAGTGATGCCACTACAAAACCAGCATCCTTTCAACTGCTGCAGACAGTGCCCTTCCTCAGCAATCTATCCCTCTTCATGATGGTACCTGCACAACAGGAAAGGTGTGTGCTGCAGCCCCAGTCATTTACACCGTCAGTAGGAAAGAGCCGGGTGTTTTGTTGAACAGGAACAGACTGAAGCATATCAACGCTCTACTGCAGTACAGCCCGTTACCACAACCCTCTGATCTGCATTACCTTGACCTACATTTAAATTTGCAGGCTTCTCTGAATGGGATGTCATCAGGGACCAGCAAACATAAAAGACTCCAGAGAAGTCATGCCACTGACAGGGTGAGAATAGAGGTCCACTCGAATCTTACTGAGCGCTTCAGGTTGCCACCAACTACAGGATGCTGGTGAATGGAGACCTTTTCTGCCCAGAGGACAGCTGAGACGAGCAACAGAAACGTGCCTGGTCTTAAAAAAACACCTGGCAGCTGGCTACCCATCCTTTCAAGACTGGGAATATAAAACAGGCCCTAATTCTTGCTCATTTGCAAGTGAAGTGGGAAGGAGACAGTGATAAGGTCACGTGTTTTTTTTTTGCTTTTACAACCAATTTTAAGTACATTTTCCTTCTCTCCATTATATTCCTTGATAGCTTGATTTAACTTCAAAAGTATCCAAGGTTTTAGTTGTGCATGCTGTCCTTTTGAAGATCTGGTGGAAACCCTTGGGATTATGTTCCATGATCTTTGGCTACTTTTGATGGAGTATCTGCATATGTACACTCTGATCTGTAGCCACTTTCTCTCCTCAACCTACCAACTGTGCACACAGCAAGCCATATAAAGGGTCATACGTTGCTCCTTTTAGCTTGCTCATAAGCATCTTAGGTTAGAATTATTTGTCTTGAGGACATCGAGCAGGTAACATTTCCCATCAGTCCAACATAACAAAACCAACATATCGAGCATCTTTCACACAGCCAAAAAGCAATGGTGACTTTCGTGACAAACTGACGTTTTCCCCTTGGAACCTGAAGGAAATTCCTGATTTGCCACTTACACGTGATTTGACAGGAGGAACTTTCCACTAACAATTTCATTTCACACTCTGTATATTACACATTGTCTAAGTGTGATTAAAGGCTTTCACCTGCAGCTTCCCAGGACAATGGAAGTCCCATGTACTGAAGTATTAAGATTACAGTTTTTTCCAGAAAGCAAAAGTTCCTAACATGTCCAGTGGACCAAACACAAAGCAGATACTCCCTTGAAATGGCAGCCACAAAAGTAATGAAAAGCAATTTGCCTTACCATTTGCACTGGGCAAATGCATTCCAGGTACTCGTTCATATTTGCTCAAAGGACAGGAGCAGATCTACACATCTCAGTGAGTTCTTATGGAAATGACCGGTATCCTGGATTTTAATAATTTTGTCTCTTGTTTTTAACATGCAAAATTTCAGTCAGCAGTCTGCTTGCTTGCTCCCATGCCACAAGCTTCTGGCAGCATGTAGTCAGTTTAATGACAGGCTTGGTTCTGTTCCAGCAGATTATTAAAAAAGAAAATGTTCTGATGAAAACATCAGATGCTTTTAAAAAGCTACATTGTCCAATCAGACAATTTGAGGGTTTTGGCTGGTTTTTTCTCTCACAGACCCTTATCAGACCAATACACACACACACACACACACACACAGACGGTATTCAAAGGAGAGTTTAGTAATGTGTTTGTGCTTAAGTTTCATGATCTGCCAAACACATTACAGTAGGTGCATTATTGCTGGTCTATGTTTCCAGAGCCAGGTTTATTCAAGAGGCCAAGTTAGCTTAGTTTAACACTAGTTACATAAGGTATGCATTGATTACTTCTTTTAAATGCAACGACTTAGAACTCTAACAAGTATGCATATATACTTTAATAATTGTCAACAATTTACTGTAAAAGCAGCAAGATGGCTGATAAAATGCCAATTATCCTTCTTCAATGCACTAAATTATTGCTACATATTTTTGGAGATCCTAACAACAGTGCTGGAGAAAGGACATCAAATGATGCTTAGAAATGTGATACACATTTTCATTTCACACTCCATCAGCTTTTACAACTAGAGCTCCATGAAAAGGTATGAGAATACTTGGCTAACAGCCATATCTACTGAGGTGTAAAATAAGGATCAGATCTCTTTCTAAAAGAGTTTCATTTTCTTTACATGACTAAATCAGATGTTGACCTTCTTCCAAAATATAAATATTCTGTACCTCTGCCCATCGATTAGTTTTGAATCTCCAATTTTGACCTGTTTTAATAGACATGCAATCAATGCACATTCTTTGCAACGGCTCTGTAAAGCAGAATAAACAGATTCATCCTTCCACTACACCACAACTGAAATACACTGAATTATATAATCACTTGTGTTACATTTTTTCCAATTCTAGTAAGTCCTTTCCTCGCCTTGTACCCTGGAATAAGAACCAAGCATTTTACTGCTATTACAGTCAGCAAACTAAAGCTATGGACATCAGAAAAAACAACTCTTAAATTCAGATTTCAATCTGTCAGGAAAGATTAAAGCTTCATGCATACATAAAAGGGGAACTATAAAATGATAACAGATACATAGATGGAATCATTATGCTTGAACAGCTGCAGTTTCAACAGTGTAGTAAAGCAGAAAATATCTTTTACTCACCTCTGTTAAACCAGAGACTTCTCCTTTTGCTAACGGTCTAGTGATGGATGCAGTGCAAACTCTGGCATCTGACACTGGTTGTCCCTTCATAAAATGTTTCCCAGCTTCATAAATATTCACTTCTACCATCTTACCCATTAACAGAGGATCCTTTGGCACAAGAACCTTTCAAGTAAAGACAAAGTTACTAAATACCATGCAGGACATCAGCATCTCTAGTTTCCACTCAGAAAACACATTTTTGATAAACATAAAAGCAAATCCTAAAATTTAAAAATTTTAGTCACCAGCACACACTACAGCCTGACACACTTGACTACTAACATCTCCAGCTTGCATTCTTCAAGAGCTTTGCAGAGTTAGATCAGTTCTTTTCAACTTCAACCAATTTCCTGAGTCATGTTTTCAGATTGATGAGAAAGTTGGGCTGGAGTTGCAACATTTGCATCCAGGCCCAAACAGTTCCCAAGGTGCTTGTACTCCATAATCCTAGTAGACTGCTGTAAAATGTCCTATTTTCATATCTATCCCATTATAGTTAGAAATACCAAACAAACATTTTTGAGTCTGTAAATGCTTCAGGACACAAATTTTGCCCTTCCTTCTGTTTGATTGTTCAGGTTCTTTGCAGCTGAGATGCATGATTGACAATGAATACCTGTAAAAATGGATGAGTGTGTTTCTTGGGACAGTAACTGATGCCCCCCCCTTCTTGAATTTGCACAGCCACAGTATTAGAGAGTCCCATAAGAAATACACATAATAGAAGTTCCTAGGTCAAGCATGTTACAAAAGAAAAGAGCCCAACATACAGGAGTGACAATATTTGCTGTAAGAACAAATGGCATAAACTGGCTCTCAAAAACAGAGAAGCATTTAAAAAGGAAAAGTGGAGTTAAACAGCTAAACAATGAAAATGTGAATCACAGAGACTTATTTAATCACATTTACTTGAAGCTCATCCATACACAAATTCAAGCTTTTCAGAGGTGATAGGCATATGCATATATGTTGATTTTTGGATGCTGAAATGCCCTGAAAATGGCTTGATTTTTAGACAACATGAGCATTAGGTTTTCAGAGGAAAATTCTATGCCAACCACATTTGGAGAGCATTCTGTTGCCAAACAGTGCCTTTCTGTTTTCACCTCTCACAAGTGTTGCTTGTCCCACTTGGAGGAAATCATCGCCAGTAGTTTCCCTCTTACCCTGAAGGCTCAAGGTGTTCATGGCTGTAGGAGTTTCCAGATTCTAGGACTCTGGTGAGCTTCCAAGCAAAACAGGCATCTTTGCCTTTCAGAGATGGGCAAGCTGAGACTAACTGGAACCAAGTAGCAAACACAAAGCCAAGATCCTAATGTTGTGACAGTATGACAATGTGACTAGACTACAGTTTTTCCCATATAATTAATCTTGGGCAAATTTAAATCAACGGAAAATTAGGTAACAAACTTCCACTGGGCCTGCGACCTCTGTGTGTATCTCCATATGCAAAATGGCAGGAACTAAATATAAATCCTCAGGGACAGACACTGGTAAGTGACTTACTACTTCAGGAAAAGAAGGAGGGTAAATGAAAATATCCTGGAGGTGCTGCAAACAACCAAGCAGCCACACTTGGTTACACGTTTTTCTGATGTATTTGTTAGGAAAAAAATCCCCAACCATATTTCTAATAAATGAAGGTATACCAACAGAAACCCCCACCTTGACTGTTCTGGCAAAGTACCCTTTGGTCAGTATAGACCACTTTGTTCAGCGAACTACCTTAAACCACGCACCAAAGCACACCTAAGTGCAGTCCCACCCGGCAGACTGTCAGTGCAGCTCACTCCTGTGGCTTTTAACAGCACACTCCTTGGATGTAGATGAGCTTAGTGAGGAGATAATAGGCTTGGTAATTATTTGAGTTAACAGAGCACTACAGGAGGACTCTGAGCTTCAACTTCCAAAGCATAATATGATATTTAGTGACTCAAGAATGGTTTACAATTTACTATCACTAAATTTACTACTATTAAAGTTAGTCACCAGCACCAACTCTTGTGCTTACCTGGGCAAACATTAGGGTACTACCCTTGTCAAAAATGCTATGTGAAAGATTTTAGGGAAAAGACATACATTATAGTAATAGAAACTATTTATTCCTTAATAAAATTTAAAATTAGTCCCCATGTTCTTGTTTGTATTTTGTGCTTTTTTTTTTTTTGGTCACACACCACTTTTTCTTTAATGCATGAAACTTTCACAAAACAAGCATTGAACAATAAAAAGCTCCAAGCAATTTGTTTTTAATCTCTATATGGAAAATCCTGTTCCTCAAATCTGACTGATAAGCTACAAAAGCAAGGAACAGCAATATGTAACGTAAGACTTGGAGGTTAGACACGTAACAAAAACAGAGTCATAAATAAATCCAAGCAACCAAAACCTGAGGAAAAAAATAATCAGTGAACCAGGTATCTAACAGAAATAGATATTTCAAGAGCAGTAACATTACTAATAAAGTAAAAAGAATTAAATAAATGCTGTAACATAAGCTGGAACCAGAAGAAAGCACTATTGGTGACTATGTAAGCACAGCCATCACCAACAGCCTCTCCAGGTTCCAACAACAGTATAACTGAAGTTGGCAAAAGCAAACTGTAGAGAGCTCAGTGCAACAAAATGGAGAACAAGCCAACAGCAAAACTAGAACAAGAAATAATGATGATTCAGAAAAGCCAATTTTATGGGTTTTTCTGCAAGGCACCTGCTTTTGAGCAAAAATAATAATTTTGTGAAATTGAGCTAGAAACTATGTACTCAGAATCTAAGATAATGCTTCTGTGCAGAAATAATTCATTTGTAGAAAGTACATACAGGGAAATCACAGAATCGTAGGGGTTGGAAGGGACCTTGAGAGACCATCAGGTCCAACCCCCAAATACAACATACACGGCTGAAGTATTAATCTAAAGAAGTTTCTCAGACGCCCTATTGTTTGGTTGGCTTTTTTTTTTTCCAAATTGTATTTTCTGAAAGGATTTTCTGAAAGATATATGGGAATTACCAAGATTCAACTACTCAGGAAACAATGCTTTGGAGACACAGAAATGAAAATTACTGCAATAACTAACAATTTCTTAAACCATTTGGATATATAGCATGTATCTTTTTCAAAGACCTACTGTGTGTTTCTTAATGTAATTTCAGGTAAATGGCATTTACAACACAGAAACAAAATATCTCATTAAAAGTCTTGATGGTCACTCCTTTCCTGTAAAACATCCTTACTTTTTAAATTGTTCTTTTATTACAACACATTCCATTGCTAAGATTATCAGAAAGCAAATATAAACCAAAAAGATACTTTGTTTATTTAACTGTACCTGCTCATAGAAAGGATTGTGAGCAACATAGTAATTGGAATCAAAGGATTCTTCTGTTACCAGGACCCTCTGCCTCTCACCAACCTGTAAAATAAAAGACAAGAGAGATGACTCAGACAAAAAGAATGAATTGTGTTTAGGACAAATCTGAGACTCCAAGTACTCATCAGAAATAACCAAATTCTTTGAGGAAATTAAGTGTTGGGAAGAATGTGGGGCAGAGAAAACCCAGCTCTAAAACTTACAGGGTTAGAAGCACAGCTGAGGGCTAGAACTGTGGTACTGTAATAGCTTAACATGGACATACAGCTCTGAAATGTAAACTGACTATTACTCATTTTTCAATAGCAAGTAATAACATCAGATGTGCACAGAGTCCATCACAGATTCATCCAATGAGAACACTCACCTTCAGCATAAAATCCTGCAATCAACCACAAAAAGTGTAGTCGATTCCCATCCTGTTTCTCCCCCCTCCCCTATAACAAATAAAACAATTAGCAGCATCTGAGAGAAGCAGGGAACTGGAGCAAACTGCACCAGTTTGAGATGCCATCAAGGACCCCTTCTTTATTTTAAAAGCCACACTTGTTATTTACCATGATAGGGCATCTCTTTCCTTTCCTGGTGACCCCAAGACAAATTTGACTTTCCCCAAAGTTCAAAATCCCCTGCACAACACCTTTTGATTTTCTCCATTACTGATTTGCGTAATAAAGTTTATAACCTAACTTCTGCAAGCCTGAGAGGACATTTAGCTCACATTTTTAGTCTGAGCCCATCTCTATCTATTTTGTTTTCTTCTAAATGTGCCCTGGATTCTTTCCAAACTATCCGACAAATGCATTCTGCAAATTACAACTGTCTAGCAGGTTAAATTTACTCACTGCTTTTATTGCTGCCACTATTTTGAGAATCAAAAATGGTTTCCCATTTTACTCCAAACTTAATATCTGTGAGCAAAGCCGCCCTCAAGACTCTCCTCACTCCCTGACAGACTTCCACCACATCCTAGTGGCAATTGTTTGTAGAAGTTTTAAGGCCTCCATCCATGAAGGTCCATGTGAATTAGCAATTCAATGGATCAAAAGATGCAGATCAGATAATAATGCTTTGATTCTTTAAGGTACAATCAGTAAAAGATTAGGATTTTCTTGAACGGTCGATGCCAGAAAAAAGAACATGAAGTAGTAAGAACAGGGATATCGCATCTATATCACAGTGCATATATATCTATGTTATATAGACATAAATATATACACACACGATACATTTATAGTTGTCCACTCTCCAAACAGAAAGACTTCATAGAATAACTCTTGCCTTCCATTCTCTTCCCTATGCACGGGCCTGGTGTATTCTCAAAGTAAACCTTGAAGAGCAGGGGAGACAGCAAGCACCCATCTCATTTCCCCAAAGGCACTTTGAGTTAATTCCCCAGGACCACAAGTGTGGGGTACACAGCAGAAGGAGCATAAGGCCCAAGTTACAGATCCAGTATAGAAAAAGAGATGTATACTTTTTTGCACACTTGTAAAAGGTGTTTTTTGCACCTTTTAAGAGCTGTATATAGCACATTTAAAGTTTCCAGTCATGTTTCTTTGTGGTCTGCAATTACAAATAACAACAGATATAACATACTGAAATGGTAGTAACAAAAGTCCAATGTAACCATTCACCATTCCTCTTAACAGTAAGGTGTTTTTTTTCTTTCAAGAAAACAGTTATTCAAATCCACAGAGAACTTTTAGAAACACATGTCAAGAAGACACTGGAGATAACTATGCCAGTAATAAGATTACAGGGAACATTTCCAAACTTTTGTTGTTTCTGTAATATTTGACAGCACAGCTTTTAAAATCACAGCTCCCTACTCACTGTAGCACTACAGTACCAAAGCCTCAAATGTCAAGCAATAATATGAAAAAGAGGAGGGCGAAATCTTAGATAAGGAACACTCACGATTGGGAAAACATGCTACCACTGAAAAACACCCAGGCCAATCACCAAGTCATGTCCTCACACTGTACTCATTATTTTCCAGTAACATAACCTAGCAGAGAGCTGGCTCAGAGTGACCCTGGGTGTGTAGCTCATTTCATAATTATCTTGTGGTTCCCTAGTTCTTTCCGGTTGTAACGTTCTGCTGTCATTGTCTCCATGAATCCTGCCTGTGAGGTAGTCACAGAATCACAGAATTGTCTTGGCTGGAAGAGACCTTTCAGATCAAGTCCCAGCTATCAACCTAACCTGTCAAAACTGCCACTAAACTATGTCCCTAAGGACTGCATCTACACATCTGACCCCAAACACCGTGGAGCATACTCGGTACAAACACGTCCAGAGATGGAGACTCCACCACCTCCTCCCTGGGAAGCTCATTCCAATGCCTAACAACCCTCTCAGTGAAGAAATGTTTCCTCACACCTAAACTAAACCTCTCCTGGTGTAAATTGAGGCCATTTCCTCTTGTCCTATCAGCAGTGACTAGGGAGAAGAGGTCAGCCCCCAGCTCCCCACCACATGTAGTCCTAGCTACATGTGTAACCTTCATACTCCCAGAGCACAGAATGCCAAGCAGATTAAAAAAACAACCAAACAACCAAACAAAAAAAGACAGAGGGAAGAAGAACACCTGCATTTGATCATTTGATACAACCATTATCAACAGTGGTGTCTTCAGACACACATTGCCAGGTTTTTTTATCTTTGCTTCTACGAGCAAGAAGAGCTCAGGTCTCCATGTCACAGTGGGCCAAGCAGAGCTTCTGGACTGAGAATTTCTCAGGAACTGGAGAAAATCAGCAAGTCTAAATTCATCAACATAGCATCAAAACTGTGGCATTATCAGAGAGGCCAAACAGCCTGTACAGATTTACAACACATACATAGACACACACAGGACTAAGAGACATACTGTAAGGAGCACAGGTAAAGCCAGTAACTGTTTACTTGCTCAGTTTGTAGCCTTGGCCAAAGCTGAGCTCACAGAAGAAAGACATTATTCAGCTGTTTGCAGACTCTTGCCATAACAACAGAAAAGGAAAATTCCATTTAATGAGTTAGGCCACTGGGTATTCATGATCTACAAGACTAATTGGCTACACGCATTTGTAAGACAGAAAATGACTAGCTATCCTGCATCCAAGTATAATTAAGAAGAAATGTAAGTATGCAGAATGCAGCTTTGGTATTTAAATTTCTTCAAGAAGTGGAATATGTCATCATTTCTGCAATTATTCCCCTGGGATCTCTAAGTGCCTAAGTTTCACCTCTCTCAGAAAGAATTTAAATATGCAGAAACCAGACACGATATCTAATAACAGTAATAATTATAATAACCTTTGATGATTTTTTTTCCAGGCATGTACCAGCAGAAGCAATTCAGTATCTTATTTTTATTCCTATTCTTTCATCTGCTTCCACAGGTACACATGAGTTCCAGCTCTCAGGGGCCTGTAATTCTGACAAAGCACCTGAAACTGAGGAAGCTCAGCCCTGGCATCCCAGTTTGGAAAGATACCTACAGAACTAGGATTTTTCTTTTTTTGTTTTGTTTACAGAGGATAGCACGGAAATGATAACGAATAATAGCAAAAAACTTGCCTGGCAACTTCCTCTGTCCCAAAGCAGACTGGTCACATCATTCAGACAAGGAGAATTTCTTTTCATCAAAAATAATGCAACCAGCACTGCTGGTCCTATCACTTCCTACACTGCAACAGTTGCCAGGCAGTTTGTAAATCTCAGAATTAGAAATCACATCACTAATGAACTTTTATTTCATCTTCATTTATCCTACAGGAAAAAAAGCAGTTTTTCCCTGTTGTCTGACTTTCTAAAATGAATGAACAGTAAGAAATGTCAAACACACTCCTTGGCTGCAGTCGAATCAGGTTTGTTTTTTAAACCAGAACTGACTGAATCACATAAAACACAAGACTGATTTATTTTTTTTTAATTTTACAAACAGCTGCCATGGCCAAAGCCTCCTTTGGGTTGAATTCAATTCATAGTGGAACCAATGAGCATCTTTCCATGCACATTGAAGAAGGCTGACTTGGATTCTGACCTCAAACATTGTGGAACATACTTAGAACAAGGCTTGGAAGCCACACAAAACTACTTCTCTTTATTAGTTATTGAAACACATCATAAAACAGGCAATAAAAAAATACACTCTGTCACAATTTATATGTGTATGTTTTAGCAGGTTATTCTGTTGTACAGAATATTTCTGGTAAACATGCATATTTTGACCTTCACTAAGTCTAACAAACTTTAAGCAAAAGTAAATTAAGACAGTATTTATCCTAAATCAATTTTGGTATTCTTCTCTCATGAATTTTCAGTTGTGGTCTAATTATTTAAAACATACTGTAATAACTATGCAGATGATATGTCCTTCTCTATAAAGCAGAGAATAACTGCTGGCTGTACCAACTTTTATGAATCACATTAATCTTTCTGTAAGTAGAAGCCAAATTTATTGAAAATTATAATTAAGCATTATCTAAGCCTTCTGTTTATACATAGTAGGTATTTTACTCCTCCTGACAGACAAGTCTAGGTGTGCCACCATCTCCAAAAAGTTTGTTGAAACTTATGACATAGTCCCATTTTGATGATACCAGAACACCTCTCCCCCCTAACTCTCCTTTGCACTGTTTCTTTCTGCTATTCAGTACTGCTCCTCCAACATTTAGGGCATATACATCTTTCCCTTTCTGAAGGTAGTTCAGGAGAAAGAGAATGGACAAGACTAAGAGTTTTTCCAGAGTTGTTAGGGGTTTAAACATGCAGACTGGAAAGCAGTAACCTCAAAACAGTCCAGCTCTTGAGTGTGGCAATGTTTAAGCCAGCATAAAATGACTTCCCAGCATTCAGCTGCCACTTCACTAGGACAGCAGTGGTAGCATAAGCCCAATTCCAGATGGGTAGGTGCCTCTTTTTTGTTATGTTACGTTTAGTGCATAACTCTGTACAGAAATGCAGCAACAGAGTGCCATTAATATTTAGAGTCCTGTCTTCTACATCGTGCAAGCATCAACCAGGTTAATCTTTACATGTGTCTGGATCATTTTACACCTGAAGAAACAGAACCTGACCACTCCAGAGTAAGAGGCAGAATTCACCACATGGATTTCATGCACTCCCACACCCTCCTCCCAAAGCCAGGGGATGCTGCCTCAGTCCTCCAATGCCACTAATTATCAAGGAAAACAAAGTTCTCAATCTCTTACATAGATCACAGAGCTAGGGATGAACTATAAGTAGATGTCTCACAGGAGAGTGGGCATTACTGGTCCCATTATTAGGCTGCTTTGTACTTATATCCACTGTGGCTACATTTTACCACTTCACACTTGCTATGAGTCAGTGTTTTTCCCTGACTTACGCTGGTCATTTACTTGCAGCCATGGAAACAGCATCGGGTGGTCGTCTTTGCACGTAGGAAAGCACTTAGTTTGAAACTGGAGAACTCCAGCATCCCAAGTGAAAAGCTGGCAGCAATCATTTCACTGTCAACCAATACAGCTGATTTTGTCAAACCACCATTATGAAGCTGCCCATCTTTAAACAAAGCTAAGGGAATTTTATTCTAAAATGGTTACATAAAATGTACGATTTATAAAGTAGTATCTAAGCAAACTGCTGGGGTTTTTTATTCACATTTGCTTCAGACATACTGCTCTTTCCAGAGCATCGTTCCAGAATTCAGAATGGACACAGGCAACAGATGCCCACAGGACAACCTCTTTCAACTGTTTTCCAGGCTGGTTTGAGGCTGTGCAAGCAGGAAGGAAGGATTAGGTATAGATTAAAGACAGGCAGCTCTAATAGTACACAATCAGCATAACAAAAAAGTGCCTCAGACCTTTAGCAGCAGGCAATGCAGCTCATTAAAAGCAAGTGAACACCTTCTCTTCGGTTCCCTTATGGATTTGTTGGCACAGCTATGGGTGAAGGGAAAGGTAGAGAGAGGAGGAGGAGGAGAAGGAGAGATGGAAGGAGACTGCTTCTGCTTTCTTGGCCCATTGCTCATGCTTCAGGGTAAATAGATGCTTTCTATTACTGTGCACCTGCATCTGACTGCTTCATTGTGATCTGGTCTCCTGCTGTGAAAATGTAGCTTCTTCCAGCACATACAAACGCTGCCACACAGCTCAGATGAAAATTATACTCAGAGATGTGAGCGGTGACCTAAAAATGACAACTGGTCCTCAAAATATCTGATGCCTTTAAAAACATGTAACTTTCATTGCCTAGGAAAGAAGTAATAGAAGTAGCATGTTGACAACTCTGTCACATTACCTTTCTAAATTTTATTAACCTTGTACAATATTATAAAGGGAAAATAAATGTTCTGAAATGGGAGAAATATATTGCCTCTGAATGAGATAGCAGTCACTCTTGTTTGGATCTTTCTGTTGTAAACGTGGGCTTAAGCAACAAAAGGATGAGGTGGCAGAATCGGGTTTTATTCTGGATTTGGCACAACGTTGCTAAGGCACTCTGGCTGTTTCCTTGTACTCTCTAAAACTGTTTCCACATGTGCAAAATCCAGTTCTGACAGTTATACAGCCCACAGAGTAGTGAGCACCAGGCTGGGGAAGTCACTGTAGCAAAATAAAATACCCTATGCAGAACAGGTGTTTGGTAGCACGAGCACTTGAGAAACTGCCTTAATGTAATACTGGCAAAATCCTCTCTCCTTTCAGCTGATCCAAGAAACCCCATAAAACTGTGGCAAATGCTGAGAGAAAAAGTCTAAATTAAAAGACTAGTTCAAAATAGGACCAAGAAACAACTTCAGTAGGTAAAGTATGCTTAAGGTCTTCCTTTCACACCCATAACAGTTCACAAACAAAACAAAAAACTAGCCAGTCTGCCCTTAAGGAAATTTTAGAATATACACATAGGAAACCATACTATTAAAATGTATCTTCCAGAATGGAAGACAGAGTTCAGAGGAAGCTTTCAGAAATATTTGCAACTTCCAGACAACTTGTCAGTCACATGGATTCTGGTGGCACGAGTAAACAAATAGTTGGGTTCTTTAACTTTTATTTTTATGGCTTTTTTTTAACAAGCTACCAAGCTTAAAATCTGTGATGGTCTCTGTTATTTAAGGCCATCCTTTCAGCTTATTCTGTGAAATTATTTAAAATTATTTGAGATTGGCTGTTTTTGTTGGAAGCAATTCCTTAAGATACACTGCATATTTCCAAGTGATTTAAGTACAGTATGAAGTGGCAGTTGCTAAGGCAACAATATGCAATTCCTGTTTCAGTGATCTCTTTTCACAGCTGCATAAACCCAGACAAGTATCAGCTATATGAGAATTTATAAATCTCCTTGGTAAATACCCTATCAAATAACTTCAGAAATTACTTTAGGAACTTGCTGTACCAATCTCTTTTCTCAGACTGAAGTCTTGCTTGCCTTCACCAGGGAAAGGAAACTGCTCACCTGCAGCTTTGTCGGAAGGGTGCTGATGTAGCGCAGACTGTTGTAACGCTGTGTTCAGCACAGATTCGGCATCACCAGCTGTTGGAGAGAATTGCCAGGAATAATACAAGGCCCTAATGTAAAGCTTAACTTCAGTAAACTGCAGGCAAAACTGTTTAGCTTCCTCCTAGATGGAGGTAAGCAGAAAAAAGCTGGGAAGAGGTGGAAATATTGGATTCAAGAAAACAGATGACAAAGTGAAGGTATCGTGGATACAAATCAACAGTCAATACTGTCTTCCCTGACATGGTACTGGAATCCCTACAGTAAGACTGGGTGTTCTTAGAATACATTTACAGACTGATATTTTTTAATCAAATACACCAAAAAGACTGCTCCAAGAAGTTGGGCTTCTCTCCAAAATATCGGTATAATTTTTCCACTCATCCTACAACTGAAGCCAATGCTCTCTGTTCATCTCATCTGAGAACAAAGGAAGAGCAGATGGGACAAAGCAGAAAAAAACCCAAAGGTCCAAAATGACCCTGTATGCAAACCCAAACCTAACGCTTCTTCCAAACCACTGAAAGCTGTATTAATACATTTAACAACATACAAATATGTAATGTAACAATTTTTGCAAATTAAATAACTCAAAATACAAATGGTGGCACAAACCACTAGAGTTAAAAAGGGTATAAATATGTATCAGCTCTATTTTCAAAAGAATAATAAAACTCCTTTCCATACATGAATCACAAGCTACTAAAAAAGAAGCATCTGAACATTGTCAGAAGGTGATAATGTTAATGAGGATAGGATAATGATATTATTTTCTTTTATTTTGAAGGTAGCCAACACATGATCAAGACCCTAGAACACCTGACACTTCTAGAGGCACTGTGCTGAATGACAAACAACATCAAGGGCTTATAGAGGGGCCAAAGTGAAAGATTCATTAGAGAGTGATAAATGTAGTGTGACTTTGTGTTGTTTAGATTTGATAGTCACTACTGTCAAACCAGTTGTGATGCAGTATTTTTAAACATGATGCCAACTATTTGCATTTAAAAAAGGTAACCAAAAGAAGCACCTCTAAATTAGCATACTAGAATAATAATTCTGACCAATTCTTTATTATCCATCAAAGGAAATCAACAGTCACGTAAATCATAAGATAAATCACTTGTGTTCTGGGAAAAAAAAGAAAAACAATTGCTGCAGATGAGGTTTTCCTTTCTGCCATTCTTATAACCTACTCAATTCTCAAGGCTATGCAGAAAGTTATCTCAGAAATCTCAAGTGTGTGTTGTTGCATATGCTCCAGCTCGATACCTTTTGCACAACATCAGAAACAAATATGTCAAATTAAAAGGCCTCACTACTTTGTAAATTCTGTTCAAGACTTATACCACTATGTGCAACCATCTCCTTTTTAAAGAAGTCTTTAGTTGGCCCAGACAATAAGAAATGTTTAAAAACTGTAAGGCAACTAGGGGTTTCTCCAGTCTTTCAAACTAAGCCGCAACATCCTATGCTGTAGCTGAATTTTAACAAGACAAGAAGTGAAACAAACCATACAATTTAATTGCAGGTAAAATTAATTATTGAGCTGGATCAACAAGAAACCTGCTATAACCTCAAAGGCACGTGTTAAGACTATGTTATAAACCTTTCTACAACGCTAGTACAGTAATTCTCCAAAGAAAACAAAATATTATTTTAAATTTCTATTTATGGCCATTCCCTTTTGTAAGTACTCTGCAACTAATCACAAAGAGCAGCATAAAATCAGAGGCAGAGGAAACAAGTCCTCATGCATTAAAAGGATCGTGTTAACAAATGGGGTGCACGAGGCAGGGAACACTGCTGTATTCCCCTAACTGCCGCCAAACAGTGCTAACGTCTGCAAAGCCAGACACATGAATGCACCAAAATGATGTGGAAATAAATACTTGTGAGAAAAGTCCAAACATTTGTTTTCTCTGTTGCCTTCATTCAACCTTGGATCATAGCAGAAGGTCAGCACTGTGCAGCATTTTATTTTCCTGCCCTGCCCTTCTTCCCCTTCTGCATTTCCTCCTTCCACAGTACCACTTTCCCCATCCTGACTGGAATGAAAAAGCTGAGTAAGCCTAAACAATACTCCCAACTCCTGAGAAAAAGTCTTCAGCAAGTTTAGACCAAAAAGTCAAGAACAGCAAGACAGGGATATCCTGGAAGGAGTCCAGAGGAGGGTTACGGAGGTGATTAAGGGCCAGGAGCATCTCCTCCGTGAGGAAAGGCTGAGTGAGCTGGGGCTGTTCAGCCTTGAGAGAAGACGACTAAGGGGGGAACCTTATAAATGTTTATAAATATCTTAAGTATGGGATGCAGGGGGAAACGGCCAGCCCCTTTTCAGTGGTCTGTGGAGACAGGACAAGGGGCAATAACTGCAAATTGGAGCACAGGAAGTTCCACACCAACATAGGGAGGAACTTTTTCACAGTGAGGGTGACAGAGCCCTGGGACAGGCTGCCCAGGGAGGTGGTGGAGTCTCCTTCTCTGGAGATATTCAAGACCCGTCTGGACGCCTATCTGTGCAGTATGAGCTAGGGAGCTGCTTTGGCAGGAGGGGTTGGACCCAATGATCTCTCAAGGTCCCTTCCAACCCCTATGATTCTATGATTCTTTCTTTAATCCTTCTGCCTACCTCTTACTGAGTTTTCCAGTACTTAATTTTATCTAATGTTTCTACCATGCACTGCTTGAGACAATCGTTCTTTAATTTTCCCTTAAAATTGGTCTGCTCCTGCAGGACTCTAGGAACATGCCCTGTGTGTGCAAGAGGAAGCACAAACCACTGCTTTCGTTTCATCCACATTCAGATCTTCCAAGCATGGAAGTAAAAATTGATGTCCCCCATGAAAAATAATGATGCTTACTGTTTTCCACTTTTGAAATCCATGTCCCTTTCCTCTTTACACCTCTCTACAGTACACCAATAAAGGCAAGAACACAGTAAGCAGCTGTTTTTCAAAGGCAAAATGTTAGTAATTAACCCTAAATTGCCTTCTGAACAACTGAGATGAAGCAAAAAAATGAGCTAGTCCTAGGACATCTTAGTCTCTCTTATGCTGCAACAGCTTACTATACATTATGATTAGAATCAGCCTCTCATCACTTGTGTTTTATCTCTCTCTTTCAGAAGCAGCAAGAAGAGTGTGAACTAGTTTGTGTGAGGTGATCACACAAAACAGGTATGCAAGGCAGGAGAAAAGACTGATACACACGTTTTACCCTGTTTCATGCAATTACAAAGACAAACCTGCTATATAATAGCTACATAGCTGGGTTCATCAGCTATGCTGGTGAACAGATCTGGGCTGCTCATACTGCACAAGCAAAAAAAGATTGCCAAGAAAGCCAGCACATTGTGCAGAGTTTTGATGCAGTAGAAGTGGCACTACAATTTACCATGTTAAAAAGTTGTATCATCACAGAAATTAAGCATTTTGATCAGTTCTAGCTAACATAAAATTTTAGCCCGTATCTCCTCCACCCATCTGCCTCTCCATATCCTGAACTGCAGTCCTTCTGTCTTTCCCAGGTGTTATGGTAAAAATGACACCAACACCTCAGGGTCACACAGGTTTCTCGAGCTCTGGAAACTTGATGGCGATTACAGTAAAGAAGGGATCAGCAATGGAAAGCTGCGCACAAATTTAAGAGAATTTTGTTTGGAAATTTTGTTAAAATATTTGTAATTTTAGAACCTTGAAACAAAAGTAGCAGATAATGTAATTTCTTCTATTATTTTCTTAAAGATTGGCTATTCTTCATTAAAGATTACAAAAAGAAACACATCATTACTTCTTACTTATGCTTGGACAAAGTTGGTATTGTTAGAGTTGAACATCAAGACATAGCACAATTATAAACATCATGCACTAGTGACCTGATCAGCAGTTCACAGAATCACAGAATTACAAGGTTGGAAAAGACCTTTAAGATCATGAAGTCCAACTGTTCCTGTCCAATGGTTGAGGTGACTCAACCACCTCCCTGGGCAGCCTGTCCCAGGCGAGGTTTTGGTTTGAACCAGAGAATGGCAGTAACAGAACCTGGCAGCACAAAGGCTCCACACCAGTTTTGTGAGATCATCAACTCATCATCACTGTCAGTTAGTTCAGCAAATCACGGAACACTGTTAGCTTCAGATACAACAGCAACAGGTTTCCATGTTTTTAGGGGTATGCTACATCTACTGCTTTGTACACCAAAGATCAGATCTTACACTGCAATAGCCAGAAGCAACATGGTCGACCACGTGTGTTTTCACTGTGTTTCTAACAACTTTGGGCACACTTGGGGATGCTCCCCTTGTAATGAGAGAGAAAAGGAGGTTGTACTGATTTAAGGCAGTTTTCAGTGAGCTGAGAGCAAGAGGCTGTCATAGCAGGGGATGGGGTTTCTGTGGCAAGGTGGTGAGAAGAAACCGTGACACACTTGAGAAGCTGTTGTAACAACCCCTTGAACTCAGCAGATGTTGCCTGCTACCACATGCTACAGGATTAACTGCAACTTCGATCCATTTTACGCAACTAGGGCAGGGTCATCTTTTCCCTCAGCTCTCCTGTTGCAACATTATTTAAACTACATGGACAGAGTATATGAATATTTACTACTTGTGTATGTTATCATTAATAAGCATGCCTGTCACAAGTGTTAGAATAGGCAGTACCAATCAGAAAATAGATTATGGCTTGGAAAGCCTACATTTCTAGCACAGCCTTAGAATTCCAGATGAGTATGAATAATAAAACACATATGTCCCAACTCTTAATATACTTGGTTCAAAAACTATTATTAAACGAATCTTCATGCCTAAAGAAGTCACAGAGTAACAATTGCTGTCCAAACAAACAGAAATTCCACCCAACCTTCAAAGCAACACTTTATCTGCAATTATCAGCAGCTTCATCATTAAGTCAATGTGAAGTTGGGCATATCCTTGTACTGGGTTTTGTGGTTTGTTTGGGTTTTCCCCTTCCTTTTCTTTTTTAAAGATCACAGGTTAAAACTGCTTACAGACATGTTTGCCCAAAAAAGCCCCTGTCATTTTATACAGTGGATTTTGCTATATTCCAGGATGCTTGAATGCCAGTAGGGAGTAAAGCTTTTGCTATATTTTTAGAGGAATATTGTTAAACTTAATCTCTGAATGTGCTTCCGATAATGGAACTATCTGCTCTTACATTTGTTTTATACAATCACAGGCAGAATTTCTTCAGATAGTATGAGGTAACTGGTCACATTAGTATTTGAAACATTTGGAAAACACATTTTTAAACTTTTGTCATAAAAATTCTGACCATTTAATAAATTCATTAACCATTTTTTCCCATTTCCTTTAAGCTACAACACAGTGAGTTAAGCCAGAGTATGAGTAAGCATGAGTAACCTGAAGGTCCTTCTAAAGGCAAAGAAAATGCTCCCAAACCACCAAGAACTCAATCTAGGTTTGTTCCAGGTCTGTGTCCTTTTCTCAAGGCCAGATGGCAAGGCAAGAGATACAATGGCTCATGGGCTTCTAGGACCATCTAATCCTCACACAACAGGAGCGTGACCCTGACTGCTAAAGTCTAGTATTTATGAACAGCACTAACAAATGGGACTTATTAAAAGAAAACAAGAACTTCACACAGAGACAAAGAAGGTGAGGGGGCCTGGTAACACATGTAGTAATCTGTCTGTCATATAAAGAGCCCATTGGTAAGAAGAGGCCTTTAGGACTCCCAGGTTTACCTTTTTAGATGGCTAGTGCTGGCAATAATTGCTCACAGTTGACATTCCCGCTGCTCTTGGGTTGAAGAAAAGGTAATGCCTCACTTTCTAGGAAATTATTCATGACCCCGCTTCAGTGAAGAAGAGGTTAGCCTCTCAGAGAGGCTGAGATGAGTTATGTGATCCAAACTCAAGAGAGCATGAAATAAATGCAGAACCTGGGAGAGAGGATATGCCATTTGATTTACACAAAGAGAAAGGAGATTGAACACGGAAAGAAGGCGACAACGCAAAATCTGTTTCTGAAAGGAGCGGATCAAGTAGAACAGAGTATCTGGAAGGGCTTTTTGCAAAATACAGATCAAATAGCATTATCTGCTCATACTTCAGGCTTCTCATGCATCAAGTATAAATTACTGCATGGAAGAGAACATGCTTTCAGAATCTGTTTATTGAAGAGAGTCAGGCAAAGAGTTAGCTGCAAAGCTCTCAGAGAGAATCAGCTTTAGGCCTTGTCACATCAATGATTTATAGGGTGACACTAGGGAAATCAATTAAGTTCTCTACCCGCCCCAGTTTTCCCATCTGTAAAATAGGGGCAATCTGTTATTCAAGCAGAGTGCTTTTCCATTTTATAGCTTTCTTCTTGTGTTTGGGTGTTCATTATTTTGCTAGTTTGTACACTAGCAAAAATATTAGTCATTCTTATGTGGATGTATTTTTTATTTTCACATTAGAATATACCTGCCCTTGATTAATATTAACTGTTTTGTTCTTATATAACTTCATAAGTATTGCTATATTTTTAGCAGCAATATTGGAAACATGGCACACTGTGAAGGAAACATTTTTTTCTACAACATATATCCTTGAAGAAGCTATTAAAGAAATCTCACGGTAGCATGGAGAGAAAATCCAAAGATAATGAAGTCAGGGAACTGTGGAAAACTGCTATTTATTTTCACTTTAAATTGTTTAACAGTTTTGCTGCATTTTAGCACTTCATCAGTTAAAGATTCTTTGAAAAAAAGGGCATAGGAGAAAAATAATTGCCAGAATACAGTCTAATCCTCTAAGGCATCATGGAAAAAACCAACATAGTTGTCCTTGGGCTACTTGTTTCATAGATTTTTTTCCGTTTGTTCTCTGGTGTCCAGAGAGTAAGAAATTTATAAGTCAGCAGGAACATCTAAATAAACACCTTGTTGAGGTTTGAGCACAGAAAGGGAAAATCAGTCTGGAGCAGCGGTACTCTGCCTGTTCCTACAGACTGAGCTAAAATACCTAGGCCATTTGGATATATGCAGGCCACAGCTGGCTTCATCTTTATACTGTTATACCCTGATTAAAAATGGGGTGAAAGACAAAAAAAAAAAAAAAGCAAAGAAGTTGAGAAGCACAAAGATCTCATTATTTAGGAACGTCTGGCAGGAGGGTTTATATTTATACAATGCTTTTGCCTGCAGAGGTAATAATACATTCAACTTGTAAAGTTGGAAGAAAACAGCAAAGGAAATATATTTTAAAATACAGTTTCTGTTTCAGTAGCAAATGCTGCACTGCCTTCTTAGGAGGAGGCCAGTGTGAATGAGATTGGCAGATACAGTAATAAGGATTTTTTCTCTCCCTGCCACCTGAGCCCTCTCTTACACTGTGACTTGCATGAAGGATAATGATATAACTGTGAGGCCATCAGAGCCTGACTCCAGCCCTTCCATGGGTTTGAAATTCTCCAGCAGGCAGCAAAATTTAAACAACTGCGTTCTTCAATTATGGGAGGACTGGGAGATTAATCTAATGTGTTTAAGATACTTGTCTTGCCATTGCAAATGTAATCTTCTTACTCCGGACACACCAGCTGCCTTGGGCATTCGAAAGAAGAATATTCTGCTGTGCATGGAGTGATACACAGGACACTGGTTGAAAATAAAGAAAAATGGTAAAGCAAACATCAGTTTGCGGTTACGTCGAATCCTCAGCAAATGGCAGATGACTCCGAATTGGCAGTTTTTACACTAATCTCAAATCTCTCCTTTATCTGCTTGTTTTTTGGCTTAACACAGAGACTGATGATCAGTGAAGCAAAAGATTTAGTTTAAAGGTGTCAGCTAATATCTACAACAGAGCTGCCATTGCTCTTCAAACTGGCTTTACAGATAAGAGTTGGCTGCTCACCGGGTGGCCACAACAATATTATTTGAGAAAATATCTCTAAGTGTTCATATTGGCAACCGGGCTACAATATACCATGCCTGTGTCCGGAAATGTTATCTCAAGTCAGTGAGAGGTTAACAGTAAATATGTATGCTTTGTAGACAAGATACTACTGCAGGAGAACACTGTGGTTGGGTGGTCTGATTTAAGGAAAGTGAATCCAGTCATGTGTTACAGAACCGTCTTTTTTTCCTTCTTCTTCTTCTTTGGCCTTAACACAGATAATCCTTTTAGCTGTGTTGAATATAAGGCAGTTTCTGGTTTAAATCCTGTGGCATCATATTCTAAAAGAGAAATAACAGCTCTCTAATCTTTGTAGACTTCCATTTAGTTGATTTGCTCCCATTGACTCTAGCCCCTCTTCCACGGGTTGCTCTTTTCGTAAACTGCTGTGACTCCTCCTTGGGCAAACCATTCTGAAAAGTTGCTGCAGCTCATCGCCCCAGTGCACTTTTATATATATAAGAGCAGCAGTACAACCGAACACAGTGTAAAAGGAGACTCCTAGTATCTAGTTGACTGGGTGATACTATGTGGCCCTCAACAGCTCCCGATTACAGTGGCACCATACTGCATTGCTGACAGCTCCCAGTGATGGCTCTCTGCCTGAAGAGTCACTCTTTAAGTCTCTAATTATCAAGAGCTCACCGTTAAATGAAATTCTGAAAGCACTGTAGCACTGTTCATCTGTGCGTTACTGAAAGAAGAGACCACACAGTAAAACTGAGTTCATATCAGCCATTTAACTTTCAATAACATTTCTGTCATTTAGGATAAGAGAGGATAAGGTATCTCAAGTAACAACAGCCAATGTTTTCACAAACCCAGTCTGAATCAAGATCAAAGCAGCACCTACTTATTTCCACTTCTTGCATTGTTTGAAACTGATTTCTATTCCTGTGCATTTGCTTGAGGAAGTTAAAAATAAATAATCAGTTTATAAACAATTTAAAAAGAGAAACAGAAAGACTGACTCAATATTCAGAACTCAAATATACTCTGAAGAGAATGTCAGTAGCTACATAGCAAAAAATCCTGTCATTTAAATGAATTTTAATTTTATGCTAGACATGAAAAAAACAGCAACCTTCCTGAGAACTATCTTCTTTAAAGACCAAATTTGTTGTAAGAAGGTGTATGTTGTGGGATACAAAACTCTCCCTAGAAATTACTAAGGGTAGAGTAGGAAGGCCATTGCATCTTTCAGTATTTTACACTGCATACACCTGATAATCAGGTTACGTCACAAATATTAATGATCATAAGTCTACTCAAAAGGAATCTATTTAAAGACAGAAGGACATTCTGTCCAATTATTTGATTTAAAGAATGCTGGATTTCTCAGTACAAGTGTCCCGGAGCCGCACATAAGCTGTACATATGGATGCAATGGCAATAAATCAGACACAAAAATGTGACGCTTGAAAGTAGACAGATTGCTTCTTTACAAAATGTAATACCACATATTTCCCTGCTTTCCTAGAATCCCACTGACAACTTAAAGCTTTTAGAATAATGGGTTTCACACCTTGAACACATGCCACAGAAGGCTGAGGGAGGCAATGCACACAATTTATTATATAGGCTGGAAACCTAAACATTTGGTTGCATCATATGAAAGAAACACATGTTCAGCAGATCCATCTGACATTTTCACACATATTTCAAAAGATCTCTTCAACTTCCTCATGATTTCAGCCTACATTTAGTTCATTACTAAGTCCTGCAATTGCAGAACTAAAATTAATCAGAATCCCACTTACTTTCTGAAGAGCACTCAAAAGTCTATGATTTTAAATTAATTTATGCAAAGAGAAAAGCTCTTGTCTTTGTAAGTATAATTCCAAGCCGTATAAATCGAAAGTAAAGCTTTAAACCCATAATGACCCCTTTTCCATCCAGACTTAAATGGAATAATTAAGCAATAACTTCCATTCCATCTAAGTACATGCAGCAGTGACGAGTGTCTGCTTGCTGACTAAACCCTGAAGCATTTAACTGACCTGTGGGAGCTGATTATTCCAAGTACAGTCATATGGCATAGAAGCTATCTACTTTCTGCTAGAAGAAATCTTTCAAAGTAATTAATAATTTTGGTAATTTAAAAAGATTAGGCGTAACTATTCACTATGAAGAGACTTAAACTGTAGTCAGCAAGCCTGCTGCAGATTTTTAAAGATAATGAAATCTGTAGGTGTACTCATTTGAGATGTAAATTTGACTCTTCAGAATAACGGAACAGAAATAAGCCACTGGCCAAAGGCTCAGTTCAGAATTCATGAATAATCCCTGGATTTTGCTAGGGAGACTGACAATAAGGCATCCCTCACTGACTTTGCTACAGTCTGGTTATTTGCTATTTATATCCTAGAAGCAGTGTTAAGAAACTTACTAAGTAAATTTGGTACTCAAAATTAAATCCACCCAATTGCACACAGAATACATGCTGTTTCAGGTACCCTTTGTAGCTGCATACAAGAACGGACCAGTATTAGAAAAGGCAGCCTTCTTGAAGCATGTGTTCAAATGTAATGAGATGGCTCAGCATACAGAGAGATACACTCTATAGATAACATAATACAAACATACTTCCCTTGGCCAACCTCCACTGCACACTCAATAAAGAATTGCAGGAAGAAAAACACTTAAAAAAACTGTTCTTCTAAAATGTCATGATGTGTGACAAGAATGAATATAAGGGACATTTGGTTGGAAGTTCTCTTCTGTTTAAAGGACAGCAAAATAAATTAATTTTAAGTATTTTGTCCACTGCTGCCTATTAATAGATACTGTCTCCAGAGTACAGGGATCAAAAGCAGTTGAACATTTTTACTTTTGCTTAGGTGATACTGAAATCTTCCTGAGCTAGCCACTAAGAAAATATTAAAAAAAAAAAAAAAAGTGGACTGCTAGGAATAAGGGAAAATTTATATAGATAACTGTCCTCCTTGAAAAATTACGACATGTAAAAAAATTCACAATTAAATATCCAGTCACAATAATTAAGTGCTTAGCATACTACTTTGTTTTCTACCTAACAGTCCACCTAAAAAAAAGTTATCAGGTCCTAAAACATTTTGGAAGACAGGAGAAAACTTGGTAGTAATTTTTGAAAGAAAAGCAAGCTGCTCCTAAAAAACAGCTTCCTCTAAACCAAATTCTTGTCCTAAAATAGCTGAAAAAAGTCCAAAAGGTCACTGAAAACCCAGTTCATCTGTCCTCAAGGGATTGTCTATTTCTTGCCACTAATGCAGACCTTCATGTTGAAGCTGATCATCACAAGCGGCTACTTAAGAGATAACACTACCCACATGGACATGGTGGAATTCAGATTATCAGAACCCATGCCTTGCAAACACTGTTTTCTTTTGGCTAAGGGCTGGGATGTAAGAAGGAGGGGTATAGTGCACTTGGTTGGGTGGTTGGTTTGTTGGGGTTCTTTAACAGCTATCAAAAATTAGGGTGTAAGAGTAAAATCATAGGTAAAATAAATGCTCATTGGTAAAGAACTTTATAAAATGGTGCAGAAATTATCCTTCAATAAGATTTTGTATGTATCTTTTTGGGACAAGAATGTTGGCATGTCCTGGCAAGGGAAGGAGAATTGCTTATAAGAGACAAGCTGCAGTATCTCAGGTTCGTTGGAAGCGTCAGATGGAACGCTTCAGGTATCACTGAAGCACATCCATCACATCCATCTTTACCCAATATATTCACACGCGATCTAGAAAAGACAGTAGGTAATACAGTATCGACATTCCCAGAGGAAATGAAAACGGACGGGATATGCAAACACCAGTGAGAGAAAACAAATTGAGCTATGTGCAGAAAAACAAGATCCCTGTTCTGAAAACATCAACTAATCCGTTTGGAAAAACGTATCTGAAACACAGATGCTCTCTGGGAAAGTTGGAAAGCAAGAATTCTGAGAAAGATTATTGGGAGGAGAAAACACTAGATATGAATTTGTAACATACAGTAGGGGAAAGTGACTCAGGCCTACATTATTTTAGAATACGTACGTATAGCACTTATATCACCAGCATAGGACTCAGCTCTTAAGCCTAAATGTTCCTCCAGAGGCCTGGGAAAAAAAGTTGTATTTTCCTAATCTCAAAACCAAAACTGCTAACAGTAACTCACCCTCTCACCTCCCTTTTTGAAAGTTCTACTAAATTATGCTTAGACTAAGCTAGAAATGTTGTCAATTTACTAAGGCTTATTTTGCTTGCATTGCAAAGAACAATCAGATGTGAGCAATCTTATGCCTTGTGGTCACTGGACCTGGGCTAAAGCATTCCCCCTTCTAGTCGTGAAGGTAAAGATTTTTGAATTTTGAGAAGAACAATTAGCACTGGAAATTTGGAGATGACAAGTAAAGAAGAGAGATCACAAAACTAACAAAGACAAGGAAAAAAAATGCCAAGAAAAACGGAGGCGGCACAGCACCTTTGGAAGATACAGTAATGTGCAGCCACTTGTCAAAGGACCTTGGTGGATCAGTCAGTTAAAAGCAGACCAATCAAAATATTAGTAGAAATACCTCTGCCACATGAGCCTTCGTTATTGCATGGTACACCATATAAAATGACACACTTTTCCATCTGTAGCCTCATTTTAGGCTTGTTTAGTTTTCAAAATAAAACTCCTTCTCAGCATGCATCTGAGAATTGCTACTACTTTGGTTACCCCCTAATGTGGGTTTCTGCTGCAGCATGTCCTAGAATCATGGAATCTCCTGAGTTGGAAGGGACACATAAGGAACAAGTCCTGCTCCAGTGTGTCGTGCCTCCAAGTGCTATAGGGATGGTAATGATGCCTCTGAGAAAAAACATCCAACTGCATCCTGAAAGTCGCAAGTTTGGATTGTTGTTTTTAAGAGGAAAACCTTTTTTTGTTCTGTCTTCAGTGCCATCAACTTCAGTCATGTTGCTCAGTACCAGAAGTCTGTCTACCAGGCTTGTATTAGAGTCTGCTTGTCTTCATTTTTATTTTCTTTTAAAAATCAAAGTAACTTTTCTTTCTTACATGTAAGGAACACTAGGTGCAATTATTTTCATCCCCATGTGAGTTTGTGTAATAATGAAGTAAGTTTTGCAGAAAATACTAGTTCGCTACCCAATCTGGATGGTGTCTGGCACCACTTAAGTATGAGCATCAATTTTTATCACTTAGTGTATTTCTCAGAGGTTCATTTAGGTGAGAAATGGATGCTTAATCCCAAGTCATTTTGACCTCTTTTGCTTAGCTCCACAATTGATGTGGAACAAAAAACGTCAAAAGGCCTATGCTGTTATGTAAAAATAATAAACAATGCACTCTGCAGCTTAACTATGGGAGAGACTTTGGGAAGTATAACGCAGCAGTGAGACGGAAAGTCAGTGGCATGTGCTCATCTTTAATGGCCAATCCTTTAATATCAATGTTTCTCTTTTAACCACCTCTTCCAAAGAAACAATCATAAATGAGGCTTGTTCTGAGTTTGCATTACAAATACAGTTTTTCAGGCAGTACCGGTTCATATTCTCTGATGTGCTATGAATATACTGCTGGATGACAGGAGCTTTGTAAGATGTCAATCAACCAAACTGTTTCAACTTTTAGGTCTTATTTTCATTCAGCTGCTTAAATTACAATACAAGAAGCAGTGCAAAAGGAATACATATTCTGGCATTTCTGATGCTAATTTGCTCATCTGCAGCTGCAAAAGTCAACTTTCTGGATTTTGGGGGTAAAGGGGAGATCCAGTGTAGTGCTATTTTCCTTTCTGACATTAGCCAGTACTCAGACAATGAAACGTTCAAGTTCTCTAGCAGCTAGAATTGCCCTTTGGATTCACCAAAGTTGCAAAAATCACCTTCGACACCAAGTATTCTGTCTGAGCTGACAGCCAAGCTGTATCCCCAAGATACAGGTCTGCGTACTTCAGGGAGTACCTAACAGTAATCTTTAGTTGGCAAAGGACTGCAGCCATACTTGGAAAGTTATTTAAGCCACAATTGGCTGTGTTTGCTCTTGCCAGCTCTGCATTCACAAATTGTCCTCTAGCCCTGATTACACATAAACCAAGGAATACTTTGGAAATTCTGCCCGATGGCAATTCAAACGTCTAGAGAGGCCTTAGCCCTAGCACCTACCGGTAATACATTGCCTTTTTTTCTCATTTTATAAATAGAAAAGCTGAGACAGAGGCTGAGAACAAATATCTAAGATTTAAGAAAGCAAGCCCAGATAGAACATCACAAGCTTTTGACTCTGTAAGTGTGCTAAGCACAAGCAACCTACTCCTCCAAGGACAACTGCTCTGCAGTTGATGTACCTAACAGAATCATACTGTAGTTAGTCATCCTGAAATGCTTAACTATTTCTCAGTCTCACTACCCAAAACCTGTGTGTCCCAACAAGCCTTTTGATGATAAACAAAGAAGTTCTCTCTTTTGCTATCAGTCATTTTAGTCTATTTTATCTCAAACTACAATGGCTAAAAGCATTTTTAGAATATTTGATATGCAGCTAACGTTGTACTAAAAATCCATTTTCTTTGAAAACAATGGACACTACCCCCCTCAGTTTGAAATAGGAAAAGGAACATGGTAACAAACATCACATTCCTAAATGATCAAGCCTACATAGATCTTCAGAGAGACTATCTGAATGTAAAGATCATTAACAGGAAGTCAAACATAAATCTTTCTATATTTCTTGATCTGTCCTATATTTCTTGATCCATTCTCACACATTTCAATTCAGTTTGTGTCTAAACAGGACGTGTCCCTGTCAGTTTATGTTCACAGTTCATCATCATCTTTAACCTTAAAAATGTAACCAGAGCTGATAACCTCTCTTCCAAGTCAACATGTATCTAACCCCTCTCCCTTTAATAGAGCCCTGCAGCAGCTGTTTTCAAACTGCTCGAAACCTCGGAGATCAAAGTTTGATGAACCCCTGTCATTCTCCTAAGGAATTAAAGTCTGTGAAGAATGTACCTCCCCAGGCTCAGGTTTCAGAACTACAGCAACTGAAACAAACAGAATTTGTTTATCAGAAAAACCATGCTGAGCATATTCAGAATGCTACAGTGTTTTCAATTAAACCAAATAGGTACTTTCAATGAAGATGTACAGTCGTCCTTCACAATAATTTAATTTGCCTGGGTTTGCAAGGCAACTGTATTCTTCACAGATAATACTGATGGAAATTACTCACTACTAATAGTTTACAAACATAGCATGTGGCTGTGCAGAGTAATGTGTTATCCTGGATTAGATTCAGATTTTACGTACATATGTGAATTGCTCTTTTCCCTTTCCACATTATCACTCAGTATGTGGAAAATGGACACACTGGCATAAACCACATAAAATAATATGAGGTTTTTCATGTCAGCCAGATGCTATTTATCAAGCTACCTTTCAGCAGTGCTCAATATACTACAGAGTTTTCTTAATAATCACTATGTTGCCCTTCATCTTTCAATAGAAAACACCTACTACCTATGTTGGTTGTAACCCAACTAACCAAAACCCATGATTGCTAGGACCCAAAACAATCTCATAAAATGGAGAGTGAAGCAATCAAACAACAAAAGTACTTTGAGGGAAAAAATCATCAATTAAGCTGTGCAAACAATTCCTACCTCTCTTATTAGAAGCTCTGAGATTAGGATAGACATTTGCATTTATGTATTCAACTGGCAAAAAAAAAAAAGGTGGTTTATATTTGCTTTTGCTTTTAAATGAAAAGGTTCTTCCCTTTAACCCTACAGTTTCAGACTTTTTCTCCCTCTAAATATACTTTTAGCTGTATGAGAACAACAAATGTTGTTCTTAGAGAGTTATCCTTATAGGTGATATATTACATGATCTAATTAAGATACGTAGAAGGCAATATTGGATTTGCATTTTTTTAAATGACACATTTATGCATAACCATTTTTACAAATCTTCCTGTGTTCAGCCACTTTCTTCTGTGAGTTAAGATACATATCACAGAATCACAGAATCACAGAATTGTAGGGGTTGGAAGGGTCCTCAAGAGATCATCGGGTCCAACCCCCCTGCCAAAGCAGGCTCCCTAGCTCATACTGCACAGATAGGCGTCCAGACAAGTCTTGAATATCTCCAGAGATGGAAACTCCATCACCTCCCTGGGCAGCCTGTCCCAGGGCTCTGTCACCCTCACTGTGAAATAGCTTTTCCGCATGTTGGTGCGGAACTTCCTGTGCTGTAACTTGCAGCCATTGCCCCTTGTCCTGTCTCCGCGTGAGGGTGTGTACAATTGATCACCCATACTTTGAATTTTCTCTGCCTTATATATGTGTTCAAAGATGCACACACAGAGGCACGTACCCTAAACCCCACCCTGAATGGGCAATTCTTCATCATCTCCATTTATTTATGATACAGTTCTGGAAGACCAATCTCTTCCCAAGGTAATTCACATACCATATGAAACCTCCAGGGATCAAAACCCTCCCCTATGAAAGCAAACAAAAAAGCCACAAAACATACATTAACCTTTAAGGATCACCTTGTAGCAGAGAGCTGCCAAGGAGAAAAATAGGTGTGTCAGGTTTTTGTGCGCTGAACATTAGACCCAGTGCCTTACTCCCCCTCCTGCACCCTAAGCAGACTCAGGCACCTCAGCACAGGAACGGAGCCGATTCATTTGACTGAACACCACACATGAAATACCAGCTCTTTCCCCAGCACTAGTGGATTTTTACCTGCACACACACATAAGCAGACTTCTCCCCCTCTTTCCCGTGCAACAATTTAAACACAACTAATGAGTCAGAAGTAGCAAACGGAACATCTGCAAGAAAGCACGTCACTCCTAAACACGGCGCCTGGTGCCTTGGCTGCTCTGTTCGCACATCAGGCAACGATCAGTGACAAAGTGGACTCTGGGTGGAATTTTTACTCCTTATATATATTCCTTCAGTTAAAGGTGGAGAGCATATGCTATGGGATACCTAAGCTCCTGGTGTTCTTTACATGGTAAGTGATGAATTACATTGTGTATTTTCCCTTGGTTTACACGCTGGAAAGTATTTTTTGTGTTGCTAGTGTGCTATGTCAATTTGAGAACTGGCTTCCATGCTAAAGATTCTTAATAGATAAAAAGTAGCAAGAGCAAATCTTACCATATAAACCTTGACAGAAAACAATTTCTAGCTCAATATTCCTGACTCAGAGACATGCAAACAATGAAATCCTTATTCAGAATATCAAGTATTTCTGCATAACAAAAGTTAACATGCTGATCACTTGGTTTTTTTGTCCAGTGTTATTTGATACCCCCCAAATTTTCACACTATATGAAAGCAAAGTTTAATTTTAATGAATGTAGAAAGAGAAAAGAATTAATAGTATACGCCAAATTTACTTAGAGTGCCAGATCACATTTAACTATGAAATGTAATCTTCCTCTGTGTTCTCACAGCCAATGACTAAATTTTATGGAGCCCCAGAATTAATAAACAAAACATTACCTTTGTTGCATTATTTTCTAGAACACATTTCCTATACTGGCCTTGACTAAGAAGTTGTAAAAATAGCAAATGCAGAATGAAACATATCTTTGTCATCTCTGAAGCTCCTATACTACTGGAATAACCTCTCAGAATTTTGTAAGAGAACCTCCAATGTTAAACTCTGAGCTCAGATCTCCAACTTCAATTTGTGCAGACACAGAAGATCGATAATGAAACAGAAGCTTTTCTTTTTTTTTGTTGCTGAGCATATAAGCTCAGTATCTTCGCAAACTGGATCCTACAGTCATACTGTATATTGTCAGAGAAATTTTAAAGTAATTCTTTAGAGTCTAGTTTCCAAACAGAGTTTTCCTTTGCTTTTCTAAGTAGATAGCTACAGTACAGTGTGTTACAGATACCACTCTTTGGAAGAGTCCCTTTAACAAATGTAGTAAGAACTACACAATGCATCTCTAAATCAATCTAACGGTGAAGAATAAACTCCTCATTATCAGATCTTAGGTATTTTTATGCAAATTAATTGTCTGAAAGACTTTCTAACAAGCAGAGGTTCCATGCAAATTCTTTTTATACTTATCTACATACAACATGGTCCAAGTAGGATATAGAAACTTCAAATTCAGCCACGCTGTCCCTATTCGCACATCCAAGAACATCTTGGTAAAACCCTCAAGCCACAGATTACTGAAGTCTAGGAAATATGAACAAGTCACCTGCTAAATGCCTTTCTGTGACTCAACATATGACAGCATTGCGCAAGCAAAAAACACAGAGGAGTTATTGGGCAGGGATGCAGAGCAATTTAACACTCACAGTAGGCACAAGCAGTCTTGGAAGTGCCAACACCAGGGATGTAAGCTCCCTACATGGTCAGTGGAGGGAGGATGAGATAGAGTCTGACTCAGAATGTCTGAAGAAGATGACTTAGTGACAAACTCATGATCTTAGAAGATGGTTGTGGGCATCTTGGCCTTTATATTTCAGAATACTTTTACAGCAGAAGACCAATAGACAGAGAAGGCTCTGGTGCTAAAACTGGACATTTGCATGTAGATAAATTCTGTACAAATTTCAAGTATTTGTTAAAAATGCAGACACCCATAATATTTTTCATTAACGTTACAGTAATAGAGAACTGCAATTCTGTGGATTCCTGCTGCCAGGTCTCAGCTTGAAGTGGAAGACTGGGTAACTGAACAGATATTCCAATTAGTATCACTGGAAAAAAATGAAAGTAGTATAACAGGGCAATAAAATAAAACTCAGCACTTTAGAAATGAGAATCCTTTGACAGAATTCCCCTCCTCCTCCCAGCCAATGGTTCTCTGTAGCTTTGTTAACACGTGCAAAAAAGTTTATGTCATGTATGGGAAATCACTGTGCAAAGCCGTAAGTGGAAGGAGAGGAAGTAGCAGTGGTGCACGCCCAGCAAAGCCATAAAGTTTCATGGAAATTCGGAACATTTTACTAGAAGGGAAAAGATGGGCGAGAACAGCTCATCACATGGGAAGTCAGAAAGTTTAGGAACCTCATCAAAATGGCTGAGTGACAGAGAAGGGTGATGCCTGAGCTCTAACAGAAGGCACCACTGCAATGCAGCAGCAGGAGTTACCAGCGCCTGCAGTCGTCTGCTTTGCTGCCTTAATCACGGCTGTTCGATGGTTCCCCCCATGTAATGCAGAGGTGGCATATCAGATCCCTGCAGATGCTGGAAGCTGAAGGCATCAGAAAGAAAAGCTTTGACATTCTGTCATGGAGATGACAGGGCAAAATGGCCAGCAATAAACAACAGTTTGAGCAGGATAATTTGATGCATCGAGTTCTTAAGCTTTTCCAGTTGCTGAACTCAGCTTGGGATGCGAGATAAGGGAACAGCAATTACTTCACTGAATAAGAGTGTTGTGTGAAACCAAGAAAAACGAACCTTCTCTGTGAATGCAGAAGAAATAACCCACCTGCTCTTAAAAAAACCAAACAAACCATAAAGCAAAACCAAAACCCAAAACCAAACAACCAACAAACTTTTCCTAGTCATCAGCTTTTAAGAGGATTCATGTGCAGGTCATATGCTCTGCAGACTGAAACAATCAATGTTTTAAATCAATTTTTAATCATTTTATGTTACATTGTTGCACTGCCACTGCAAAGCAAAATAAAAACTTCAAACCCAATAAAAAACCCAACAAACCTACATGAAATCATCTCCTGTCTTCCAGTAATCAGATTTACAAAAGTAGCTTTTTAACTTCTGTATGCATTTTTAAATCTGTGTAAAGCCCCAGCTGCATACATCATCATGGCAGTTTACCATCTCTACCCTCACAAATACATGTACGGAGTTAGGTTGCTCTGGAAATTGTCCCCTTTTATTGGCACGTAAGCAGATTCAGAAGACAACTGCGCTGCTGGATTACTTTCCATAAATAAAGACTTGTTAAATCACGTGTGTTGGGTCTAGTTCATCCTTTCTAAGTAGTTATTTAATGATATTCCTTTCACATGCAGGGAAGCTGTGGGTAAACACGCAGGGAAGCTGTCCCTGTGCAATCCCCAATGACAGAAAAATCATGAGCCCCAGATTTACAGCACACTTAAAATCATAATGAGCATCACATGTAATTTTAGAGGTGAAAAAACAGCTTCTGTAAGTTTGACAGGATGCTCCACATTTCTGCAAATATATACTGAAGAGGGAAAGATCATAACTGGGCTTTTGTATACATCACTTGATATACAAAAAGTTTACTAATGTTTGAAATTTCTCTTGTGATATGGAATTTTAAAGATTGTTTCCTTCTGGTTTAACATGCTAATTTTAACAATAATACTTACTATATATTGTGATCTTAATCTAAAAGACTTTCCATATATTTAAAGAGAAATCAAAAAACATGCCATGCAAACCACTGTTAATCACTCATTAAACATACACCTAACCTCTAAAGCAGTAAATCAAACATTTAACCCATTATTGGCATACTGCATTAGAATTTCAAGTCAAGAAATGAGACAGACCACACTCATTTAAATGAATTCCGGGGAATATAATTGGCATTACTTGTTGCCTAAATGACCAAACCTGGAACACATAAAATCTTTGTAGAAAGTTTCACAGGACCAGAAGTTAAATATGAAAATTTAACTTTTCTCTTCCACATGATACAAGCCACAAGAAACAGCTCTATTTCAGATAATGATCATTAATGTGTTGGCTCTCCTTAGAGATCATGCCAGATAAATACTTGCCTACATCTAGAAAGCTGGAAATGGGTAAAATCAAAATATACAAGAAATCCATCTTGAACTGTGTCAGAATGGGCAGACCGGTAGCTTTCTGACTGCTAAATACTTTGGCAATAAACATTAAAACTACTTGACAACAGAAGCAAAATATCATAAATTCACCAGCAATACATTTTCCAAAATGCGCTAATAAGACTGATGCCCCACAAGTACTACAGTTCTTCCCAAAAAAAGCTTGTTATCCACTCTTTGCTGAAGAGGCTGGCCAGAACTTTCAAAATTCAGCACTTAATTTAAAGTCAGAGCCAGATTCGCAAAGGAAAGAAAATATTTCACAGCACTCTCAGCAGAACAGTATTTGAAAATAAATTTTGCACCTCATTTGTCAGAAACATCTTGAGATATTGTCAACACGAGAATTATTATTTTCTAGAAATGCTTCTTTCATCACCTCAGTTCAAAATTTCCAGGAATGGAGAAATGATCATTCTAGCTAAGGCTCTGCCCTTGCATACAAATTATTGAACACCGCAGTCTCCTTTGTATATGGGACGTACACATTCCCCAATGTCCCTGTCAGTAACTGCTCCCAAATAAACACTTTAAGTGCCTTTTTGTGAAATGGCCAACCATTTTTAATCTCTCTACTGCAGTTTTTTAAAATAGCTGAAAACAAAGTATAACCTTCAGATATACTTCAGGCATTATTATATAAAATAATTACGAGATAAGCAACACTGCTACATTATCCCGCCAGAGATCTAATATTCTACTTCAATGGTCCAATACCAACTTACAAGACTTATATAGTGCATTCAAGCTTAGGACTTGAGAAACATTTCCTAGTTTTCTTAAGTGGCTGTTGTAGTTTTGCATAGCTGGGTGCTGGGAGAGAATGAGGGCTGCAGAGATGGCTGCTGCAAGAAGCAGCTAGAAGCTCTCTGCAGGCCCCAGAGAGTAAACATTGGCTGATTCAAGGCCAGAGTCGCTTCTGACCAAGGCCGAGCCCATCGGCGACAGTCACAGTGTCTCCAGGAGTCACATTTAGGAGGGGAAAAAAAGGAGCTAATTTTGCCACCAGAACACCAAAAATACCAAAACTTTCATTAATTATTGTTTTAGACAGAGAGTAGCTGGACATAAACAAAGTCAAAGGAAGTGTCACTTTTATCATCCCCCTTTCTTAAAACACACAGCACCCACCTCACACAGCTTCCCCCGGAAATGCAATATTGACAGTGAGCTTGGCTAAACAACGTTGTTTAATTATACTAGGGAGGCAAAAATTAAATATTCAAAAGTCTCCTGGTCCACACCATCAACCAGACTCCAGGACTGAATCAAAATGACAGCATGATTTAGGAATTTCTGCTGAACTTTCCCTTCCCTAAGTAAAGACAGCAGCAGAGGAACACGGTGCTGAGTGTCATTAACATTTTTATTTAGCAAGTATTAAATACCTTATTTAGCTATCACTGCAGTTTAACAGATGAATAAAACAACCATCTCATTTTCCACCTACTCAGCAGACAGAAATTTTATCCTTTCTGAATGTCTAATTCCTTGCCAAATGTCATTGTGATTCTCTTTTATTTTGGTAAGGAAATAATACCATTTAAGCACCGTTTTTCTTAAGAACTCATTCGGGACTAAAGTTCTTTACATTATCTTTCAATTTATAAAATACTCCTCCATCTACATAGGCAAATAAAATTGAAAAAAACCCCAGGCTTTGTACACCTATAAAAGAGCATTCCCACTCTGAGGCAGTGAGCTAAGGCATTTCTGTAAGGTTCGGTCACTAGCTTCCCGTAGCTCAGGTTTTAGAGCAGTGCTTTCCCCCTACTTCACAAGCAGTTGTGAAAAGCCTGCAAAGCAGATCTGGCTGATCCTTATTAGAAACAGACCACACACTGAACAAGGCTGATCAAAAAAAGCAATGGACCTCATTCAATGAGTACTGTGCATCTTATGCAGTACTTGTGCATGTCATCATGTAATCAAAATGCAGCGTCGTAATTCAAACGCACGAGGGAGTGAATGAAAAGTTGTCAGGCAGCCGTGAATTTGGTCTTGCTGATTCAGGGAATGAGACTGTACAACCCAGCAGGGGAGATGAACACAGTGAACATCAGTGAACACCTGAGTCAGGCATGTGGTGTCAGGGCTCCTTTTTACACATTTCCCATAAAATGGAGACTTACTAAACCCTGAAGGCTACCCATTCAAGTGGAAGCTTGGTGAAACTGGGAAGTTGGAAAAGCTGGCCAGTCAAGCTTGCCTGAAGAGGAGGAAGTTAGGGGTATTGGACGACACTTAAAAGCAGAAAAAAGCCTACGTGCTACAGCTGGATCATATACCTCAAGGGCTTTAAGAGACTTAGAAAGAATGCATGAGTATGAAAAAAACAGAAATGAAGCTTAAGCAAGGAAGAGGAAGAGCAGGTCACGCTTTATTGGCAAAAGTATCTAACCGTAGGATCAAATAAAGAAGAAAACAACTGGTTAAAATTGGATGAGATAAGGAAATATTTCATGAGAACATGAAGAGTGAATATGCAGGAGAAGAAACTCTTTTGAGTTCAATAATATGATTCTTCATCCAAGTGTGGTAAAGAAAATGAACCTGTGAAATGCAGGCAGCCACTTACTACTTTGTCTAGGCTTGTACAATACTTACATGAAGAGTCTGGAATTTAGAACCTTTACAGTGTCCAGGTACTTGTTAGATTAATATATTGTCCATCCACAAAGGTATAAATTTTAATAAAAAGTGGCCATAAAATTGTACAACCTGAGTATTTCTGAGTAATTAATTTAAGGTATGACACAGGGTTGGTGGCACAGTTTTAGTAAAAAGTGTATGTCTATGTTTATGTATGATGTTTACATACATGTACTGAGGAAGAGAAAAAGAAAAGGCATGTTTCTCTTGGCCAAATTCATTGTACATATGAGAAGTTCTTTGTATTTGGTATTTTTCTGACAAGTGCTCTTGGTATGACTCTTCTGTTACTCCTTTTTACCAAAGATCACATGCAATCTGCTTTTAACTTCACATGCAGGTATCTTTTTATCCATTCCCTGCCAAAAGCTCTGCCACTCTTAAGAGCTTTTCACGCACTCCCATCCACTTCATTTTGTTTTCTTCCTTCTCCCAAAGTCATTGTTTTGTTTGTCCGAGGGAAACACCAGTACGAAAATACTGACATAATGAACAGCACTGAGCTGTGGGAGTAACCCTACCAGAAGATGTAAACAAGGCACAGTCTGGGTGAAAGCAGACCAAATGACACATTGGAAAAAAGACAAGCTTTCCAAGCACTCATCTTCAAGTCATAAAGGTGTTAATAGATGCTATCAATCAGGTCTCTCCTCTACAGACAACTACAGAGGTGAGATGTTTATCTGCTAATTAGGTATCAGTACTTCAGTATGTTCTACCTTTTCCCTTCCAGTTTTGACTGAAATAATAGGGTTCCATCCTCCAAAGCCCAAGAAATCCCTTGACATGATCAGATACAACACTGAGAATTTGCTTGTGGTATAGAAGGGTCTGAAGGGAGAAATGTCGTCACATCGCACAGGCGAGCTATGAATGCTTGGCCAATTATGACCCCAACAATGCTACACACATGCTGGCATGACCCTTACTTTAACCATTTCTCTTTCAATGGATTTGTAACTACTGCTACTGTAATTACTTGTTGCTCTCCTCTGGTTAACCTACCAGCTTTACATAAATCATTTTTCCAAGGATCATGCAGCTTTTTTTCACATTCAGTGAGGCATTAGCTATGCTGGCACCTGAAGTGTCCCACAATAGACTTAGATGAGAATGGAAGATATATCTTGCTAAGAGGTTTACACTGCTCTTTGATCTCGCTGAATAAATCTGGAATGGCTGTAACTCCACGATAAAACCAGATTGTGAGCAATTAAAATTTCATTTTAATTCATTTCATTTTCACTCAGAGGGAGCATTCAACCAATTTTGTGCTATAAGCACCTGGTACAGCTGTATGATAAGGTGGGAGAACTAACTGTAGCAAACCAAACAAAACATCCTCCCACAGTTGCTGGCTAGATCTAGATCTACTGTGAGCCACTGTAACACAAACAAGTTGGCTTACCCTGCTTGCTGCACCTGGTATCTTTTGCCAGAATATTGTATTCAACAGTGTTGCAGAGGAGAAGAATGATCTGTTCAGGAGTTAAGCTTAGAGAAAATCAGGTGATACATTAACTGGTGATTGGATGGATGGAAGTTAGTATAGTAGGAACTAATTAATGAGAAATTGAGAGTGATTTATCATGCACAAGTTTCACCTATGTTGCTCGCTCTTCCTGATGCTAGCAAACTTATGCACTGCTGCAACTGCACAGCCCTTGTCCCACCATGACATAAACATTTTGGAAAGGAAAAATGTTTCATATGAGCCTGGTCACAACCGTGGTTGAGGCCTCCTTGGTTCTACTGTAAAGTCTGCAGGAAGAGATTACTACCCAATCACTTTAATGGTTGCCTTGATGGACAAGTAAGATGGAAAAAACTGTTCATCACAAGATGTCTTTCTCTGTATGTAACAAACAAATAAGGCTCACTTCTACCAAGGACCGTGGTACTAGTTGATTTTTTGTGAATGGATTTCTGTTTGCTTGCTTTTCTAATTAAAAGCACAGAATGCATTACTTTTTGTTATGTACAAGGCTGTGGGGTATTTGTTGATGTTGTTTATTAAGTATAATCCACTGTTTTCTGCCAAAATGCCCGCTTTGTGCATAATTTCACCAAAAATGTCATCACAGTTTTGAAAGCCCTGGAAGAGATTTGTATACTATGTTACAGTGTTAGTCACACTGATTCTACTTCCAGGTTAAAACAGTAACCGATCAGCGTTGCTGCAATGGAAGTGACAGCATTAAGTTTAGTTTTTAGTAGTTGGAAGATATTTTCTGCTGACAAAGCACTGCAATTTGCACCACAGAAATAGTAATTTCTACTTTTTTTAAAAAAAAGTACTTAGTGTCTCAAACACTGTATTTCTTCCACAAACACAGCTCTTCTTACCTAAACAGCTTCATGCTTCAATGCAGTTGTGCATTTTTCCTCATTCACAGTAAATCACTATGAACCACTTATTATGATTTAATTGATTATGCATGTGTTTAATTTAATTTATATCACCATTTACCTCCTTGCTGAAATCACACAAGTCTTTCAAAGCTGTCGCCATCTTACAACAACCTAATTTTTCCCTAGCTGTCAGGAAACCACTCTGAAACCTGCCTCGAGTGCTTCTAAGCTGCAATTACTGAGCATCTATAATAAAGCACTGGGCTATGTCTTTGAACTGAGGCCTTTGGTTGGGATGTCCAAAGGTGCCAAGGGCTGCTCCTATCTGCCGTCACTCATCAGAGCCAGTTTTAGAAACTGCAGCCAAGCAAAGCCCTCATAGACAGCTTTAGACTCTGGAAGGAAATGGCCTTCCAGATCATAGTGCATATATGGTGAGTAATTATATTCCTAGTCTCACTTGACAGCTGATGAAATCTGCTCAATGAGTGAATGGAGCCCAACTATCAAGCTGCCAGTTTGCCAGCGAAACCAGGACTGGAAACCTCTGGCTCTGGAGCTTTCCAAGATTTCACACAGAAGGGTCCCTTACAGAACTAGGGAGGGGAACAAGAGTCAGGAATGACCAAAGGCAGCCAAGTGCTTCAATTCCTAGACATGCAAGAATGAGAACTACAGGGCTGCCATGACACATGGAGCATGTAAGAGAGAAGCAACAGAAACAGAGTGTTTAAGCCTGCAAGTGAAAAAGAACATAGTTCATATCTATAAGTGCAAGGCACTGCCCCTAAATATTTACATTAAAACCTTGCTCTTCCATTTAATTGCTGCTGAGTTTAAAAAAAAAGAGGAAAAAAAAGACAAAACTCCACTAGAAGTCCTGTCTCTCACTGTCACCACTAATAAAATAGCTTTAATTAAGAAATAAAAAAAAAATAGCCAGAGAGGGTAATTTAGTAACCAGAATCTTAAAATTTTGTTTCAAGTTTTCCTGAATATCTCAGATGAAGCTATTACAAACCCTACCAAACTGCTTAGCTCGAAACAATGATCCAAGCTGCTCTATCAGATTTGTATTTAAAGGGTTTAAAGATAAGTCATAATGTCTTATTAGACACAATGGCATAATTTCAAGGCTGTCCTATCAACTTCATCCTGACAGCTTTCCTATTTCCCACAGCTGCCTTGCTCACTTATTCCTCAGCACACAGAAATAAAAGTATAAATCCAAGTAATGAAAACAGTCAGGCTGCTCATAAAATGCCATATTACTCTGAGACTACACATCACTTCCCAAATAGTATCCTGTCAGTCACATGCTCATTCTTTAAGCGACAGAAGCACTGGCCTGAAACATGCTTGGGGAAAGAAAAGAAAAAACCCCACTCAGAAACAAACAAGGAAAAAGCCACCAACAGCACAATTTACAAATTTCCTCCCCAAACCAATACTGTACAAGCCATTCAATAGTACTTAAAAATAAACTTTAAAACAGCCATATAAAAACTGGAGGGGGTTAAACGTGACAAGACATCACTGTGCTTATTGTGTCACTGACAAATCAATAACTGAGATGTGAGGATATGGAGATCAGCATTTCTTTTCTTTTAGGACTATAAAGGATGGAGAATGTGACACTTCTAACAAATGTCACTGCATTCCTTCAATAAAAATTTATGCTGTCAACTGCAGTGTTTCTAAAGGTTGGGCTTTTTTTTTTGTGGTTGGGATTTTTTTAATCTTAAGGATAGAAATTAACAGGTATGTAACTGCTATGACTGATCTGTAAGCTTGCGATTAACATCCCAGTTTAATATCAACGGTATTCCTAAAAAGATTTAACTTCATCATACTTAATCAAAACTTGCAGCTTTACTGCTAAATATGGCCTTTAAAATATTAAATGGTTTCTCTCAAAATGACATAAATCTGGTGGCACAGAAAGGCACTCTTGAAAACATGCAAGATTTATGATCCACTCCAGAATGCACTAACTGGCCAGTATAACCCACATTCTCCTCATTAGAGCAACATACTCACTTTTAAGTAGGCTTGGGGAATGGTATAACTGCTGGAAAGCTCAGGAAACAAAAGTTACCTCTGTGCATGCCTGACAGAGTCATAGTTTTACACCAATCGGTGGTGTAGAGATTTTGCTTTGCTGGCTTATTTTACAAGTTGGACAAACTTAGAAGCATCTCAAAGTGAAAAGTAGTTTGCAAACCAGCCTCACGCAACTGACACTAACTTCTGCAACTTACACAACAAGTGAAAGAAAAATGGAAAGGCTAAAGAGAATCTAAATCATCACTTGAGAAGACTTGAGAAATTTGAGAGACATGACTGGAACGCTGGTCCCTCGTTTTGTCCAGCCTGTAAATCTGCAAAAAAATTCCTGTGGTCAATGTTCTTTATGAAGTTCAGATGTTCACGGGGTATGTACTCAGATCTATTACAAGAAAAATTATTGTTTTTCTTCTTAAAATCAGATCTTTCAAAAATTGTTGCTTATGGGATTTATATCATATGTATTAGAAGATACGCAATATAGACTCGTTAATATGGCAACAAAATCTATACTCCTGGAATGTTTTTTTTTCCAGACTATATTTCTCACCATTAACACTGCATTAATTAAACATCTCTCCCATTTATGCAATTAAAAGGACTCCTGTTGAGTTGGCAGAGTCTTACAGCACAATAGCCATACTGGCTGTTCTGGAAGTTCATTGGCAAATACTCTATATTCCACCTCAGTAGTCTGACACGACACTATCTCACCACAGAACAATAGGAAATGGTTCATAAAAGCAGGCTTAGAGCTGAGGAAACAAGACCTGGCATTGTCATGAAAGCAAAACAACCTTAATGGCTAAAATCAGTACACGGAAATTTGGTAACTGATTTTAGTAGTAACAAGAACGTTGAGGCTGTGGATGCAGCCAGAGCTGATGCTGCCCTCCTGGAACCAACTGCTTTTTCAGACAGAGCTAGGGAGCTCAACTTGAAGGCTAAACAGTCAACAACATGATTTCTTAGAAGAATCAAGAAGCAGTCTTAAAAATGAAGAGGTATTACAGAAAATGTATATAAGGATGTGTTGCATTTTATTTATATATATTTTATTCATCCAATCCCAACATCAGCATCAACTAAATAAATAAAGGCTGAGCAATGCCAAAATGTGGACTCGGGGATGTATAACCAAAATATTTCCATGCTTCAAAAGCTACTTAAATGCTTCATCTTCAATGGAGTTCAGAAAGGATGAAGGAACATGTAAGGGCCTTAAAATCCACATTAGAGACATTACAACTCTTCTTTCCTTTGAGTTTAATCTAGAATTTCCAAGCAGTGCTGATGAACTACCAATGACCTGCAAGGCATCTCTTAGTAGTCATGTGAAAAGAAGTATATAAGAATAAAGTCTCTACACGTGTGGTACAGATGAGATCCAGATATTAAAACTAAAGACTTTTTCCTAAAGCCCTAGACTGTTACTAAGAATCCTTACAGCAGGCTTCGTATACTGTCTTGCACAGGTTTAAGATGATGCTTAAATGTTCTGCAGGATTAAAAATAAATGAAAGCAGAAATAGCGTTCTGAGCAACACATACGACTAAAATTATCATCCTGAATGATAACTGAAGAGTTTCACAGTGGCTGAGTTACCTAATGGCAACCAAATTCGTTTATTTATGAAGATGAAAAATAGGCTTTGGCAGATGACCTTGGGCTGTTTTCCTTCATTAATAAAACCTTATCACTTCTGCTTCAAAGAATTCAGCAGTTTGTCATTCAAGCAGGAGTAAAACATATAAAAATATACATTAAGAATGTAATAGGTCTCTTGGATAATTTTCAAAATTATCTATATTTGCGGATAGCTAGTTACATGAAAGCATCCTTTGAACAGCGATGTAAACCCCAGAATTAAAATCTAACATTGCAAACTTCTCAAGATGTGTCTTTTCTCACTTCCCTTTTTTCTACAAATCTTACCATCTACTTCAAAATCCACTGGGAGATACTGGCAAATATTTTTTACCTTTGTTTCAACCTCATTTTCTATTTTAACATCACTATATTCACTGCTTTATCCAATGTCAGGAAAAGGTCTGGCAATGTATCAGGGTATTATCCTGCTAACCTGACTGTAAACCATGAACATGATAGAACTTGGACAAAGCAAAAAGCCCTCAAAACAAAATAATCTTGTGGAACTATGGTCCTCTCACTAAACAGAAGAACTCCAGTGTCTCCACTGCAAGATATTTCAGACTTCACAAGAAAAATCTTGGTTCTTCAGAATAAGATTACCCTGAAACACACGGCTTCCCACTAACCCGTGCAGAAAATACAAATATTAAATACATATAAGCAAAGGCATAAAGTGGCATCTACTCAATGACAACTGAAGTTTGCTAATAACAGTCTATCAATGCATACATTAGGATATCTAAATGTTAATATGCTTAAGTGATCTTAATACTACCTGTCTGTTGGGAATCCATATCCCCAATGTCTGTCACAGAAATTAAATTCAGTTCATAGAGCACCTTAAAGAATGCTTAGCTAGTTACTATTACTAGTGTATGCTATCTATAATACTGATTACATGTACACATATAAGACTCTAAGTTGGACATGCTTTGCACATGCATTACCACACTGTTTTTATGCTAGTCCAGATGTTTGCCCAGTAAGATTCTCCACACCAAAAGCAATCTTTGAGCTGTGAGTTTTGTAGGCTACCAGTGAGCCATAACACAATTTCTTATGTTATTTGCATTCCCCACCCCAATGAGTTATTAACGTAAACTCTACAAGGCAGTAGTCAAGATGTCAGTGCCTAATGCTGCTGCATTAGTGGCTCTGATCCTGCATGATCCTAACCCTGAGGAGATGATTCAAACTGCTAAATATCTTGTAAATTAAGTGACAGTGCACGGATGCACTGCCAGTGGTTTCCCACTTAGATGCAGCAATTTACAGAAGATCAGAGGGCTGGCACTAGGGCTTTATCTGGGACAGTATTTAAATAGGAGAGAGTAAGGTGATGGAAAAAAAACCCCAACAAAACCAGGTAGGGATAGGAGTAAACCATTTGCACTGCATTCTCCCTCAATGTACTGTAAATTAACCCAATTAGTTTAAGAATATTTTCCCTCTGAATTCAAACACCTCCCTAGATCAAAATAGAAAACATTTATTAACTGATGCTTCCAACTGTGACAGAAATTACAGTCATTTTTGTAGTACAGATGGTGTAAAAATGCAATCTAAAAATATGATTAAAAGCTCAAAAGATGAGTAACCCAAGTTCATCTTAGAAATGGCTGTTTGGATGCTGCTAAAGAAATGTATTTGGAGTTAATTAGCTTGCTTTTTATCTGTTCCTCAATTAAAAACTTCTTACTCTCCCTTAATCATGAAACAGCCATTAAATTTAACAGACCTGTCTAGATGACCTTATATAAAAAGAATAGATTAGTTGAATATTTTTTTCTTCAAAATAGGAGAATGATTTTATGGAAATAACGATAACTAGCAGCATCCTGATCCTTGCAGACTTTGGATCAATAGTGAACCAATTCCATACATGATATTTTAAGTTCTTTCCTGTAGCTCTCAGAAAATGAGTACTTTGGAACACTGTTTATTCACGTACTTCCTGAGAGTATACTAATTCTTTTCACCCTATATACAAAAGCAAAACCAGGCGCCAATTCCTAACAAGCATGAGAGCACACACAGTTAACCCATGAAGTTTTCAATCATTAACACTAGATTGCAAAGAATTAGCATGATGGGAAAAACCTCTGGAAAATGTGATTAGAACATATTCCTATATACAAAGAGTCATCCCTCAGTGTAGTCCCTTTAAATCCTGCTGTTTTGAAATGTGTTTTGGGTTTAGGTTTTTTTTTTTCCTGTGAAAGTCTTCATGTGTCAGAGCAATCGCTTCAGGACTGTCCCCTTCAGAAGTCATTTCAAATTCCTGTGCTGCACTTTCTCCATGTGTGAATATGGAAATAATGAACTACAGAGAGATATAAAGCTGCATAGTGATGTTCACAGATACACGCTGCTTTCTGATGTATTTTAGTAATATTCCTTCCTTCAAAGGACAGACAAACCACGTTAGTAGATCTGCTGTGCCATCTTAATTAATTCACCCCAGAATTAATTCACTTGATTAGAAGTTGAAATAGCCTAAACTTTAGTATTAGATTGCAAAAATGGCAAGCATTTTTAAAGTAAAGAAAGAAATTGTATTTTCTCAGACCTTTTTAAAAACAACATCGGGTTCTGATATTCTTCTAGGTTTGTAAAAAATCATGAAAATCCATTGTACAGAACCATACTTCCAGGTATGCAATGGAAGTAAAAATAAAAGCACTGACATCCTGACCAAAAAGTCCAAGACTACTTTACCCAACAGGTGGGGAAGCAGAAGCAGAGATGCAGAAACCCACCTACATCTGCACCAGACAGAATATCTGAGAAAAACTACTCTGCACCTGTTTGGTAAACAAAGCACAGGCCTTCAGCGCTCCCTTAGCCACATTTTTTGCTCAGAATGAAGCTTTATCTGACAGACAGCAGTAGAACACATAGTTAACACTGATTTAATACAGCAACAAAATTAAATTTTAATCACCCATCTCGATAAAATGACACGCTGCACCCCAAATAAGTAGGTCTTTTAGGAGCACTGGCCTTTACAGCAGTCCTAATCATAATCCAAGTCTGACACTGCTGTAAAATAAGATTATCTTTAGGTGTCCCCTAAAAGAAACAAGGTATTAAATACAAATGAGAAATGAACTGTCCCTTTAAGATTGGGGTGAAATGATAAAAGAAAGTGCCAACAATTTTATTCTAGATGCCTGACCTCAAGGCTAATTGAAGTTCCTGCAGTCTGTACAGTCAGCTCCACACTGTACAGACATAAAAGCGACCAATAATGAAAACATAGCAATAGTGAAAAGGTATGTTATACAGATTTGCAAATTTCACCTATTAAACAACCACCTCCTACGGTGTTGCAGATAAAAAAATCAATAGCATTCTTCACCTCAGAAAAGAAAAAAATCACGATGCCATGCAGCTGCAAATGCAACTGTGGTAGGCATTAGTTACACTGCATCCACTGGAAGGTTAGGAACAGCTTCAATGCTTCCTTGACTTGTTTTACAGTGGCCCAGCACTGCACTCTACCAAAATAACTCCTGAAACTGAACGATAAAATAGAGGTGAGATTTCACCAGCTTACCAAAATCACCTTCTTTTTCTGAACTTAATTGCAGTGTTGGAAGCCTGACTTTGACTGCTCCAGTACCACCCCTCCTACCAAATCAATCAGCCCTATTTATTTACAAAAAGTATCACAAGACGATTGTTCCAGTCTCTTGCATTTGATATTTCTGCCTCCTATAGCATTCTGCATGTCGATGTCTATACAGGAAAAACATGGTTGAGCTGAGCTAACACCTCGGGACGACAGCTTTTTGTAGTCAGATCAAGATGTAAAACGTATAAAAATGCGACTCAGCCCTGATGGTTCATATAATGCTGGGCAGCAGGGCAGGACTGGGTAACCAATGGTAGTCTGAGCTTTAATCCAACATACTTAACTTTTAAGAAATATGATTTGAAAGAGATTAATGTAATCGCACCACTACACCATTAATAACCAATTTTATTCAAAATCCCACAATGTGGGGTTAACTGCTATTATTTTAGACAAATACACAATGCCCTGGGAACACCTGAATCCAAAGCACTTACAAGTCCCAACAATTCTATGGAATTTACCATATTTTTAAACTGTTGTTAGAAATAACTGACCCATATTAATGGGGATGAGCAGGGGGGGGGGCTACATTTCCTTCCTTTCTGTGCCTTGCAAGAACTAGGTGTATACAAAGCATCCTCCTTAGATGGATACAGGCTATTAATATGGGAAGCAAATATGGAAGAAGAGCAAGAAATTCACTCAAGTCTCTAAACAGATCAGTGCTGGGGACACAAGTTACAGTCTCCCAAGTTTCAGACCTGAGAGGATTTGCTAACTTAAAGCCCAGCAGTACTGTTTTGAAAGCACTCCTCTGAAGAAGAAGTTTTCTTAGCGTTCTGGCTCCTTTTTTCCACTTCCCCCGTGTGTGCATTCCACTTCTTTCTTCTTCTTCTTCTCTCTTATCCTCAACTCTTAACTGGGTAAGAGGAAGATTTTAAGGACAAGTAGATGAAAGAGATGGGAATCTTGAGGGAAGACTCTCAGCCTCCAGCAGGCAGAATCGTGGGACTCTCTCTCTCATTGCTCTCCTGCCAGGAGCGCAGGACACAAAAACACTGAGCTATGTTAGCAGTATCACATCTCTCCTGTGCATTACTTCTGGGGGAAAGGAGTATAAATCAATTACACATACTCAAGGACGAGTCCCTCCTCCAAACCTTTTTTAACATTTCTCATGTGATCTGCCTAAAAGTCTCTTTTGACCCACAGTACTGAATGCCCTAAGTAACCACTCTAAACATTCACCTTTACAGCTTCACAAGTTGGCAAGAGTGAGAGAACACACCGAAGATAAAACATATGGTTTCTACTCCAAGGAAAAGGTAAATCAAGCCAAGTTGTTTCCATAAGTTTCAATATGATTTAAATAACAGACTTGTTTTTTAGCCCTGGACTTACCCTCCAATGCTCATGCTAGTATCATTTCCAAACTGGGGGAGAAGACTATTTAGAAATTGTATTCCCTACCACATACCCCCCTTTAGAGAGTCTCTATCTTCTTTGACCCAATGCCAACATGATAATTTCACATAAAACATGAGTGTAGGAGGGTATTATTGGCACTAAAGCATGGGAATAACCTGGGGTAGTAAAAGCCTTTTTCTTATTAATTCCTGAAGCATAACTTCTGAAAACAAGATGGGGGGGAGGGGAGGGGTGTTTGGAGAGAAGAAATGCCTTTTTAGCACAAAAGGCAGAGATAGGTCAGATGTGAAATAATAAAGCACAGGAGGAATAAAAAGTTTACAAGAGAGTAGTTGGAAAATTAATTCCAAATAAGAAATTTATGTTAAATTTAAATAAAGGATAGTTAATTTTTTTTTCCCTTCCTTACCTGTAACATAGGAATTAGATGGCCTACAGGGCTTTACAAAACATGTGCTTTATATGCAAGGTGAAGGGAAGAGAGATGGCTGGCTGCGGTAGGCGCGTGGGAATGACAAATACGGAGCAAACCAGAAGCATCTAGAGCACAGGGCAGCACCGCAGGGTGCTGACTCTGCCTGGAAAACACACATCTTACAGACCCTCCAATTACCGGCGAGCAGTTCCAGGAGCTCAGTAACAACAGCTCAGTCCTCAGGCTTCTACCAGCTGATAAAAGACATGTTGAGCTAGAGGGAAAAGTTTCTTAATTTTGCTCCCTTGTTCGTACTTCCTTCTACTAAAGCCTGAGAGTGCAACTAGCAAGGGCAGGATACCATGAGTGATAAACACGAACAAGGAAGTACAGATGCTGACTGCTGACTTTGTTCGCATGTAACGCCGAGTCCTGTGCTTCAGGACCTGTCTGGGTCTCCCATCACGCTACAGTCTCACTACCCACACCTATTCCTTCACCAGACACCAAGAGGAAGCTGCTGCCAGAACGACAGTTGAGATTTTTTCCTTGGCACAGTAAAACCCCACTATGTAGGGGAAGCAGACATTTCTACAGAAGTCTGGAAGGAGTCTGCTAAACCCAAAGCAGGCTTTTTTAGGTGCCTCAGCTTTCAGAATACTGCCTGTGCATTAATACTACTTCTTCTCATTTAAAGTATTTTCTTGCAATGAAAATTCCCTACACAGAAACGTGGGGAGGCTTCCTTGCCCATATTGTGAGTTTTTCCATTTAAAGGAGCATCTGGTCTAATGTGTGGCTTTTAATTAAATGCAATCATTTGTAGTTCTGAAAAACATATACAAAAGGCCATACTGAATCAACATAACTGCAGCCAGTGACATCTATATTCCACAATAAAACAATAAATATTCCACAACGGTATAGTTCCAAGATTAAAAAGGGGGGGAAGTCATTTCAATGAGTTATGATCTGTGGTTCCTGCTGCTGTTTAAAAAAATCATATATCCTTTGATCTTTCCTATAAAGAACAAACAATACTTGTGTTGCAGTGCAAAGAAAGCCTGGGTTTCTACCGAGTTGAGGCTGTATTCATTCATTGAAGATGGAAAAGGTGACTGCTCAGAAACCAGTGCCATGAATCATTCCAGTAATTCAGAACTATGCCACCCAGCTGCAAGTATCTCTTAGAACCATATGCAAAGCATTAATGTACTTAAGCAGGCGGATTAGCTCAAATAATGCTCTAGCCTAGCAAGATAGACCTCTTTTTATTGGCCTGAATAAGCTCATACAACTTCCTAATATGCAAATCTAAGACCAGCTTAATTATATTTGATTGTAGGAGATGCAATGCATGACAAGAGACGGAGTTGCTCCCATTCAGGAAAAAAGTGCCAGTTACATCTATAATTCACAATAGTAATCAAATAAATACAATCCAAATAGCCTTCTGAGAAAATAGTAAATTAACACCCTTTCTTTGGATAGTGTTTCTATTTCCACTTGCCTCTAAATGTTTTCCTTGGTTATGCCACCTTCTCCTTAATTATCTGACGCACTGTCCAGCCTCAGCCCTGCACAACTTAGGCACTACTCTCATCTGCCACTGGCATAGCAGCTCTTCCTTTCACTGCTAAAAGAAGGGAAGAAAAAAGCTACCAAAAAATTCTGAAGCTGATTGTGCATATTAGACTTAGGTACTTCGTAAGAAGGCAACAAGGTAGGAATCAGATAATAACCCCTCTTCTTCTAAAACTCAGTTCTGTCACCTCATGCTATAGCATAGCTATAAATCCAAGGTGGCTCAGAACACGGAAGTAAATTACATTGGTAGCGTTACCCTATACTTCTGCTCATGTTAGAATAGCAAAGTTGATGGGGGATTTTTTTATATATATATACTTATATTTTTTAAATAAAAGGAGATTTACACTTGGGAGAAACAGAGGAGCTTTACATGGCCAGAGAGCTTCTCTGTTTTTTTCCATTAGTAGCAATTTGTCTAATATAAGGCACTATCTCTGCATACAGACTGTCTCTATGAACTTCAAAGGCAGCCTTTACCCAGAGAGCTTTCTAGACCAGCACAAGGCTCATGGCCTGACCAGGATGAGGTTGATTTGGCACCAGTTCTTCAGACAGAAACTTCACTGGTTTTGATGGACTTTCCCATATTCTCCATCCAAGATTTTCCTCCTTTGGAAATGCAAGGAAATTGCAGGACCACTGCATATGTGCTCTGCAGTGATCCACAACTCCACAGAGGCATTTAGCTGAGGTTTTCAGACAACTATGACCAAACTCAGAACTATTGCTTTGACCTGCATATTTGACATTCGATACATGACTTCAACAAACTTCCTCTTCCATGACACTGTGTTTATGAAAACAATCAGAGCTGCACTGTGTTCGTATGTTCTCTGCATGAGGTTTATGAAAGGCCAGTAAACTACCCTGGGCTCTTCTCAAGCAGCAGTCATCTGACTACTCATTAAAATTTACAACAGTTAAACTTGGACAGGACAGTACAGAAGAGGAAAATGGCTCAAGCAATGTCTTTAAAGATACTATTGTACAAGAGTTCTTCCAATTAAAACAAGATTTCACATTTTACTAGTCCTAATGCAATCTTTCTCTCATTCTGACACAGTAATAAAATCAATAATGTACTCTGCCTCCACAAAAAGACTTTATATTTGATTTCACTTTGCGCATTTAAAAACAAACCCAATTTTACCTTGTGTACTGCAGTATAACTGGAAGTGAATTTTACTTCAGCAGATACAAATTACAATAGGTTAACTGCCCTACCAAGCAGGAATAAAAAGCCAACCACAAAACAAACAAATACAAGTACTGAGATTCGTGTACAAAGTTGAAGGCTGTGACAAAAATACTATCAACATCTGGAAATCACTAGTGTGGCTTAAAGGCAATAAAATGCAAGCACATTGGGCAGCTCCCCTTTAACTATCAAAATGCAGAATGTCAGGACGATGTTAACTGTTTTCTATTGCTCTGCAGAGGTCTGGTGCATGCAAACATGGAGATGATTCGGAACAACCCAAAAAAACAGGTAGTGAGACAACAATGCAAATGTCATGTAATCTTCTTGGGACTTCAGACTGGGCAGAAGCAGTCAACTAATTACACATTCTGTTTGTTTTAGCTGAAGGAACAATGAAGGTTTTACAGTTGTTACATTCATCACACATTTTTCAGTGTAATGGGGCAGACAATATTTATGTCTCTCCTCCAAGAGAAGCAGACATTGAGTCTGGTAGGACTGCTTTTTGCTTTTTTCTAAGCATTTGTTTCTTCATGTGCTGGTTTTCTCATATCTAAGTCTCCTGAGGTATATCTGAAGGCACATTGAACTTGGTAGTCATAAACAAAGTTTATATGAGTTGCACCATTTACAGGGACATTTCCACATTTTGGGAAGAGAGGCCAGACAAAAAAAAGTCCTATGTGTTTTGTACTAACTACAATGGGTTTTGGTTTTGTGTTTTTTTCAACCTTCTTTTTTTTCTTTTTTTTTTTTTTTTTAAGTGATTACATTTGCTACACTGCTCCTTTCATGGCTATCACTTTTTCTAGGGCTCCCATACCTGGAATATTTAATTGAGAGCACAGACAGCACATAACTTATCTAGGCACAAGTTTTACCCTGTACAATACTGTTGTGGTTTTGCATGGCAAGGTTATGGGGGGAGGGAGGGGGGAAGGGCTGAAGGGGTGGCTTCTGCAAGAAGCAGCTAGAAGCTTCCCTCAGGCTTGACAGAGCAAGCATCACTTGGACTCAAGGCCTGACCTGCCGCTGCCCAAGGCCAAGCCCATCAGCGATGGTCACAGCGCCTCTGGGAATCACGTTTAGGAGGGAAAAAAAATGCCAGCAGCCCCTTTTTGCTGCCAGAGAAGGGAGTGAGACAATGTAAGAAACTCTGCAGACAAGGCCTGTGAAGAAGGAGGGGGGAGTGAGGTGCTCCAGGTTTTGGAGAGAAAGATTCCCAGGCAACCCGTGGAGAAGACCATGGTGAAACAGGCTATGCCTCTGCAGCCCATGGATGATGATGAGGAGCAGAGATCCCATCTACAGCCCGTGGAGGACCCCATGCCAAAGCAGAGGGAGACATACGGAAGACACTGTGACTCCGTGGGAAGCTCATGTTGTAGCAAGCTCCTGGCAGCAAAACCTGCAGCCTGTGGAGAGACTGACCCACATCAGAGCAGCTTTGCTGGGGAAATTGTGACTCTCTGGGGGACCAGGCTGGAGCAGTCTGGGCCTGAAGGTCAGCACCCCATGGAAGTGACCCACGCTGGAGCAGCTGGTGAAGAGCTGAAGCCCCATGGGAAAGGACTCGTGTTGGAGAAGTTCGTGGAGGACTGTCTCCTGTGGGAGATAGCTGAAAAAGGTAGTGATAGAGCAACTTTGGTAGGCATCTGGCCTCCAGCCAGGATCAAACTATCACAAATCCTAAAGGAAAAGCAGTAAAAGGTGGCAAGACCCTTTTGGCAGCTTTTTGTTTTGTTTGGCAAGACTCTTTGGGGTTTTTTGTTTCTTTGTTTTGTTTTTTAAAACAGGAGATCTAAGTGTATTAAAGCAGCAGGTTTTTTTCCTTTCTGGACCTCAGAGGGAACCTCTCCATGGTTGGGATGTGTGCAACATGCTTGTGGGAAAACCATCTGGGCTCTATCCAATGCTGCATGAATGTGGGGTTCTCAGCATCTGAAGGGACGTAATAAGATTTACTCATTATCTCTACCCCTCTTCTTACTCTGTCTTATTGATGTGGCTATTTTATTCTGCCAATTGTTATCGGACCTTTTTATGGAGACCCAGAAAGAGCACTGCACCATCTCTACCTCTCTCTCACTCCCTGACTCCCTGTGAACAGCACCTATTGTAGACACACAACTGAGCGGGCAGAGCAAGAAAACCACACCTGAGAACTTATCTTCTGCCCTGTAAAGCAATCTGGTCCCCCAGCAATTCTTGCATGAAATTCCTATAAACAATTAAAAAAATTTCAGTAACAATAAAGGATTTCTTTCGCTTAGCCTAATTATACTAAACAGACACTTTCAATAGGAAAAGCTATTCCCAAAATTTGCAGCAAAAAACTTGATGTGACTAAAAAAAAACAACGTTGTCCCATCTACGTGTATATTCGTGCCATTACAAAACCCTTCTTTGCTTTACATATGGGGGTACCTAATTTCATGAGCCCGCTTGTGTTTGGTTCTTAGATAGAGTTTGCTGTTATTTGGTACACAAAACCAAGCACCACATAATTGGGATTCATGGCTTCACACACTGCTTTCATTATGCATGCTCACTGCAAACAGTTTCAGTGTGGGTATCACTTTCTTAAAATAAAGCGTTTAAAAATAATTAAGTCTTTTACGTGAGGTCACCTTTTCTCAAGTCACAATGTGATTTTTAATTAATGCTGGAGATCCTGTATCTCTGACAGAAAGACTCCAAATGGGTAGACTTTATAAAAATGCCAAAATTAAAAAGTGAAGCAGGTGCTTCAAGTTTCTGCAGAGACATGTGCGGATTTTGGGTTACAATTTTTAAGTGCCTATTCATTAGACTCTTCATAAGACAAAGCCGTGCACAGAGCCAGCTGGCATTCAGGTGCTTTTGCTGCTGTCCAATGTATTAAACTGTGGAAGTGGTGCAGCATAATAATTCAGGGGCTGAGACCACGAGTACAGTTAAACATTTACAAAAGTGAAGATGAGGAAACTGTTTGAAAGTGGAAAAAGCAGCAGTAAAGACAGCCAGAAAAACAGTGTTTCACAGGGTATTCTGGAAAAAGGCAATTGCCCCTAAATGAATTCTGTTTACATGGAAGGAAACAGAAATGTTGCATTTGAAAAATTATCCAGTGATTTCAATTCTCACCATGCTGAAATTAAAAGTAAAAAATTACCTAACAACACTGTCTGCAACATGCCACCAGCAAAGAGGGGTTCAAACTACTGCAGCAAAAATACCAAGTCTACCTTGATCCCTCCTCACGCCTCCGATCATTACAATAGATTTAAGGTCTCCAACAGCAGTTATGTGAGTTAAAAATATCTACTTGCTTGTGAATACAGATTACTGTGCTTGTTAAAAACAGGTTTTGTAATATAGCATGACTACATACAGACTTGTATTTGTGGCATAGCACAGCACACATAGCAATAAATCTGTAATATTTATATACATAGACTTAGGTGTAAGCCCAAATTTACACCCCCAGAGACAAGGGATATCATTACTTAACAGAGCCTCACTTGGAATTTATCCAGCTTTTGAACTGTAGATTAAGTACTCTTTATTTTCTTGGAGAAATAAGGCAAAATTTATCATATTCAGGCAAGAACAGAATGGCAGGGTTCACAAGACAGATGGTGCCCGAGTACCACAGCAGTTGTCACTTTGTTGTTCACTGCTGAGGAAATGCAGCAGAACAATGACTTCTGACTGGTATTTGACTTAGACACACAAATACATGTCAGCCAAGTCTTCTCCATACATCCATGGATCCCCACATGCTGGATATTTTTCCCATTGAATGCAAATTCCTTTTCCTCCACAAATAAGCTGGCAGTGATTTTTAATTCTGGATAATTCATAGGCCACAGTTTTGAAGCTATCTTAGTTTTTAAGAAGAAAATAGGTTCGTGCCTTATTATTAAATATTTCAATGGAACTGGGATTTTGGCAAGAATCTGAAACAGGAGACGGCTCCTCCAAAGTCACAATCATCACCACAACACACACACACAGATATCCACTGGTAATTCAAATTTCTTCTCACTGGCTCTAGATTTTTCTTTTTGTAGAATTATGTTCTGAAAATCACAGTAGGCTGTTATGAAGGTGAAAACTACACCAAAGCACAGCAGAGCTCTTTGTAAAGATAATTTTGTGAGTATTCTCAACAGAAATTATGTATATGCATGTGATATAATGGCATATTATCTATCACTACAGACAAAATAGCTTTCTTGGCAATAACTTACCCTATTTCCAATATGAATAACTCTATTGCTTTGACTTAGATACAAGGAATTACAAAGGTTTTAGAGCAAGTACCTTCACTTTCCCTAGTCCCACACTGTTTTGATGTAAAGGCCCAATTTCTTCCCAGACACATGCAGCTTGCAGGGTACACAGTTGCCAACCATTAACAGAGAAATGTACGCTGTGCACCCACAGACTACAATTGATAAAGGGCTCCCCCTTCCCTTGAAACAACACACATCACAAGAAAAGGAACTACTCAGACAGTATTTATAAAGTACTTGAAAAGCACCAAAAACCTGCGTGCAGTCTCACAGAAGTAAGAATTCTTGGAAAGAATTTAAAATAAATCTTCACGTGTATACTCTCCCAGATTATTATTAATAACAAATCCTATAGGTTTTTAAATAAAAAATGAGGAGTATTTTTAAAAGTAACTACCAATGTTATCTGTTTTCAGAACCAAAACATCCCACATTAAATTGACATTATCCTTCGATACAATGTTACTAATAATCAGAGCAAAACCAGATACCAGTATATTAAACAACCCTGGAAATAAGTCCATTAAAAGGTTTTGCCATCCCATATGCTGATTTGTTATTGGAAACCTACATAAGGGACAGACTATGCGCACAGAAATTGGCAAACCTTAGCAAATTTAAAAGTACTTACTCCTTACATTTCTTTCAACATAGGGAGTGATAGCAAAACAAAAATGAAAGCCACAAAAATTCCAGCAAAAAAATACAACCCAAAGTTCAACTCCTCAGTTCTCCGTACAGAAACAGAAACAAAAGAGTCAGTAGCAACGAGATAAGGCAACATGCAGCATCACTGCAGCAATGCAGGGCATATTTCTACAGAGTTAATTGACTGGCACTGACTTCAAGAAGCTAAGTCATTAAACCTGCAGGGACTAAGATAAGGCTGACTGGAGTTGTTCAGCTGAAAAGTGCAGGCAGGCCTTGCGTTTCAGGAGAGATGGTAATGCGAAGCTTCGTCCTATCAAGCTGCTTACTGAAAGTCATCAGATGAAAACACCAGTAGTCTGTAACTGCTGTTGACAAGTTTTTGTGGGCAATTTTCCTAAACTGGCACGCCCCAATTTTGGAAAGAGATAAAAGGAGGTCTATGGCATAAGTGTTTCACTTTTTAGGGATTTCTCTTAACCACCCTGCAGGCCTTGAACTCACCCTCTGACACTGTATCCCAGTGCTTAAACAACAATATCAATGATTTTTCAATCCTCACTCGTAAATGTAATTTAATTTTTCCTCCACACATTTTGAAGAGTAACACAGGAGTGAAGATACCATGTTTGTATCTCACACAGTTCAAAGGATCCTCTGCAGAACACTACTATAAACAGCTGTCGTTTCCACTGCTGACCTTTGCTACCAACACGGCATGGGGCTGCTCCACCTTCCCCGAGCCTGCACGGTGATGCTGCTACGCCGAGTTGGAAGGTAGGTAATGGGAGCACTGGGGAGCAGTGTGCATACTGTATGCAGGCCTCTTCCGAGCACGAGGAGCCATGCTTTTACAAGTCACCAACAGGGAGCTTAGGAGAAGATACTGATTATGCCTGTTGGCGAGACTTTAACTTTTTAACTTCCATAACATCTCCGAGGTAAACTATAATTACAATGACTCAGGCAAAATAAGGTGGGAGTTCTGTATCTGGGAGGCACAAGGCAGAATTACTCCAGATCAGTTGTTGACTTACTAGAGAGCTCAGCACTGGGCACAGTCTGGCCAGTAGTGTGGCCATGAAGGTATTTTAAAATCCTCCTTGGCACACAAATGAAGATGGTGCTTTTGTAATAATGATTAAGCAGGTTTTGTTTACCCTAATTTTCAGCCTCTATACTTAATTTAACACAGATTATTGGTGAATCGTGATTCTCTCAGCCACATATGTCTATTTTAAAAAGCTGTTAGACGGGAAACAAACAAACAAGCCTTGTCTTTAAAATAAATGTCTAAGAAAGAGCATGAATGCATTAGAGGAAGGCAACAGAAAAAGCAGAGTTTTGCAAAAAACTGTGGAAACAAACAAAAGTCAGACAGGGTGCTCTCGGCCCCTGCACAGTGCTAGACCTTGTCTCAGCCCCTGCACAGTGCCAGACCTTGTCTCAGCCCCTGCACAGTGCAAGACCTTAAGGAGGTTTATATCATTATTATAGCAAGTGAATTTTCTAAAATCTTCCTCAAGAACTGTTTCTTGCTGCAGAATGTCAAACCACTCACTAACACGCCATTAGTTCTGAGCCCTAAGTACAGCTTTAAATTATAAAGAATTCATGCCAGATGTCTCAAAATAAACCCCATCTACTCTACAGAGAGACATCCTCAAGCCTGGCAGAAATAAAATTAGAACAGGCAGTTAGTTGGTGGGGTTACAGAGAAAAGTTGCTCCATCTTCCTACTAAGTTATAGGTGGAATTCTTCTGTACCTCATTCCTTAAGTATTTTCACAACTAAAGCAGAGGGAATAATAAATTAAAAAAACCCAACCCAAACAATCCAAAGTACCTGCAAGCTCTGCTAATGATAATACTAAGAAAAGAGAGAGAAAATGGGGCCAAAACCCCAAACAAAACAAGAAACAGCCCCCCACCAAAACCCATCAAAAATAATGCAATTTATGTCTGTCAATGGGAAGTCAATGGCAGTGATACTTCCACACCATTTGATTGGTGAGGAACACCTAAGAAAGTACACCCAATTTTACCAGTAAATGCCAGACTGGTGAATATAGCAAATGCACTTCCTGGATTTCCTATTAAAAGCACAAAGTCTTGCTGTCTGCCCACAATTTCATCAAGTCTTATATCCATAGCAGCATTGGTGGAAGGGAATCCAGCATAGCTTCCCACTCCATGGTCTTTCAAAATTTAAATGGTGGCTTCTCAAGCCTACCATCCAGCTCCTGGCTTTAGTGCGACAGAGTGTATCATAGGACAAATTTCCCCTTAAATTCAAATAAAATCTGGAGCAATTAGCAACTTCATTTTGGTTGATACACTCATATATATATAGGGAATATATATATAGGGAAACTATCAATTTTGCTAATCCAGCAGAGTAACTTCAATTGTGGATTGAGAGCGGCCCTGAGGAGGAGGATTAGAGAGTACTGGTGGACAAGATCAGCATCAGCCAGCAATGTGTGACTGGAGCCCAGAAAGCCAACTGTGTCCTGGGGTCCATCAAAAGAACTGGTAGAAATGTAGAGCGGGGTTGATTCTGTCCCTCTACTTTACTCCACTCTTGTGAGACCCCACCTGGAGTACTGCATCTGGCTCTGGGGTCCTCAGTAAAAGACAGAGATGGACATGCTGGTGTGAGTCCAGAGAGAGTTGGACAGGCTGAGAGAGTTGGACTTGTTCAGCCTGGAGAAGGCTCTCGGGAGACCTCATAGAGGCCTTCCAGTACTTAAAGGAACCTACAGGAAAGCCAAGGAGGGACTTGTTACAAGGTCATGGAGCAGCAGGATAAGGGGGAATGGCTTTAAGCTGAGAGAGGGTAGGTCTAGATTAGATATTAGGAGGAACTTCTCTGTGAGGGCAGTGAGGCCCTGGCACACTGCCCAGAGAAGCTGTGGCTGCCCCCTCCCTGGCAGTGTTCAAGGCCCGGCTGGATGGGGCTTTGGCCAACCTGGGCTAGTGGAGGGTGTCCCTGCCTATGGCAGGGGGTTGGAACTAGATGGGATTTAAAGTCCCTTCCAACCCAAACCATTCCATGGTTCTATGAAACGTGCTGTTGTCAAACTCTATTAGAAGCTCTCAATATGGCAAATTGCTAACTTCTGTGTAGTGCATGTATATTTAAGTTTCTTAAATTTTCTGTAGTATGTGCATTTAGATTTGACAATTTTAAGATGTTCTACACATACAGAATTTAAAACATGGTAACTTTCACAAACCATTATCTCAAACTAGTGTACAAAGAAGCAAGGAACTTCAGCATATAACAAAAAGAGCAGGATGAGAAATTCTAAGATTTCCCTAAAACAACAGCTGAAATGCAACTCAAATGCTTCAGACAAGTCCGTTGTTTCTAACAGAAAACAATATCAGCATAAGGCAGTGGCTATAAACAGCTAATAGCAAAATGAAGTTAAAACAGTAGGAGTAGAACTGAAATATGGGCATTCGTAAGTAGATGTTTATTTAGAGACCTCTTTAACCCAACACAAACCACATGACAGAACTGTAGCTCGCTTGTATTACTGGCACCTATAGGAATTAAATAGACAAACACATATATACACTCAATTTTCTCTTCCACATACATGTAGTTATTAAAAAACCCTGTCTAAATTTTCTTAGTTCGGGATATGATTAATGCAGCCTATCAGAAACCAGATGGTGCAAAACCAGAGCCATCAATCAAAATGAAAAGACCACTGAGTGCTATCCAGAGCGATGTGCTCTCAAATGGAATTTCTGGTCACAGACCCTAACGCCCAATGTGCAGGGGAAGCCATAAACATCACGGCACTGCCCCCGAGGAACAGCCAGAAACACACCAGGCTTTGTTAACCCAAAAGCCTGGAGAGGCAGTACTTGCTGCTGTAGGCTCTGACTGAGGAAGGCTCCCCAAGTCGAATATATGCACTTTAAATGAAATTAAAAGCAAGCTCTTCAATGAGTTTAATAATGTTTGCACTGATGACAGTATCTGTCAAACTGTGCACTTGCCATTTGATTTAATATGGGATTGTGCCATACATTAACAAAGCAGCTGCCACTGTCTGTCTGACACGTGAATTGGTATTTAATGTCTGTTCCCGCACAGGACTTACAAATGGCTCATATTTTTAGCTTTATATTGCACATTTTCTGCAAATGTTCAGTGGAAAACAAGGTTGGGGGTTTGCAGTGTAAGCCAGGGATGGCTTATGTCTTGAAATGCTTTGTACCAAGCAGGCCTTTTATATAAAAAATAAGCTTGTAAAAATAAAAGGCATGCAGAAGCATAATTTGCCATGCATGGGCCTCATAAATGATGCTAGCAATATTAAAGGAGATGTGAAAATGAGCAGCAGTAAGGACACACAAGTATTTTTTCCTGGAAAAAGCCTGACAGTATGAAAAAAAGCATTTGTCAGCCTGACTGCTTGTATTTGCAACCTGAAATGTTTTATCACAACACCTCATTTATGTGTGCTACATATATTAAATTTCACAGGAATATATTTTTTGGGGAAAAAAATATCTCATGCTGTGTTTTAAAACTTGTGTTAACTACTTGCATATCCACCTTTTTTTCTAAAAGGCAAGGTGACTACACATGACTATCACGACTACGTGAGGAAAGGGTGAAAGAAAAATTAAACATGACCTAAAGCAGCATTTATATGACCTAAAATGTCATCTTTAAAGATCAACCTCCTAGCTGCTTTCAGTAACATTAGAAAATGCCACATTTGTCACAAAGAAACTGAAATGCTCCTGTTCCTTTGAAGAGATATAAATGCCCTATTTTTACCCTGATGGTCATGAGACATCAAACCTTAAATTTGCATTGGCCCCATAAGCCTTTTATACTCCAGGTACTGCAAATCAAATAGAGACAGTGTCTAAAATTACAGGAAGAAGCTACAGCTTCTTGGAAAGATGATTTTTTTTTTTTTGACATTGGAATCTTTCCAAAATTTGAAATGATGAAGTAAATTCCAAAGAAGATGGCTGCCATCCATACAAGCCTCACAAGCTGGAGCATTTCCCTCAAAATATGCATGGAAGGATAGATAATTTGTTTTATCCATCTTTTTTGATGAAAATTTTAATGTTCATTAAAATACCAGAATAGAAAGGAAAAATTGAATGGAGAACATATATTTTAGGAATGAAATAGGCTTTTTAATGTGCACGTATAAAAAATCCCAGGTTTGTACCTCACTTCCTACCGACACCACCACTCCTTCCTTCTGATATGCTAAAGCTGAGATACAGCTGAAATTGAATCATGTTTTTTAGATCCTTTGTTTTGCCCTGAACTGGGACTTAAACCTCCATGGCATGGTTACACTACAGAGTTAACTCAAAGCCTACAGATTCTGAGCCTCTACTTTTGAACAAGGTAGGGATGCCTTTCAAGCCTACCCTAATTTACTTGAATATATATTAGTATCTGGGTAATTTACCTGCAAGTTGTTAGTTTTACTGTAAGGACGCATATTAAATCAACAGAGCACTGACATCCTTTAGTACTTATCCCACAGTTCTCAAAAAAGATTATAAATTGCTAAAAATCGTAGGATGATTCTCTAGCTACATCTGAAAACAAACACCCTCTTCCCCACAGTCATGAGCTGTCAGTCCATCAGGCACAGGCAGACTGGGTGACAGACCACTGACAGCACATTTGTGGGAACCCTAAATTTCACATACAGCTAAGATCAATACTTTGCTGCAGGTGAAAATCACCTAGATTAACCATGCAAAATCCCCATGGTTTGCTAGCAGAAGATTCTGAGAGTCCTCCTCCATCTTCCCTTCAAAGCAGAGCACTCGAGCTCATGCTGAGAGGGGGGCTAACAGTAGAACAAGGTTCCTGTGTACGAAAGCCCAAATTTCATCTTTAGTTTTATGTGGTCACTTTATTCAGACTTGTCTTTTCAGCTGTATGATAACAAAGCTTTCTTTACTCTTTTAAATAGGTTATAGTATAGAGAGGAAATAAAATTTCTAGTTCCAAGACTGTTCCACCAGAAGATAGAATTGTGGCCAGTGATGATTTTTTACAAATTGGAGAAAATGAGATCCCATCCTTCTCTGATTTACTTGAAATACACCCAGATTGTTTCTGGATGACAGTTGGAATCAAATCAAAGCTTTTGTTGATGATGGGTTTTCATGTGTGTGTGCATGGACATCTGTATTAGGCTATGAGGAAAAATATTAAGAGAGGATAAGGAGATGAACATTTCCATACTCTTATTATCAGACAGAATGCCAGGAAATACACACTTGCTTCAGAGCTTTATATCAAAGGGTCAAACAAGATTTTGAACAGGAATAAGGAAGAAGAAAAACAAGTGGAATATATTCATTCCATGCAAGAAAGTAAAAATCTTACCCAAGATTTTTGTACTTAAAATTTTCTGGTAATAGAAGCATTGATGGCAACTTGGTTAACATCTAGAACATTAAATTACATCTCAAATGAGCTCAAATACAGAGAAAGACTGTAACAATTTTAGGAGCAAAACTAACTATTGTTCTCCAGTGAGAAGAAAGGGAACAGAATGTAAAGCTAGTTAGCGAAGTTCCCAAAACTTGGGTCTCTAGGTAAGTGATTAAAAGCAAGAAAGATTAAGAGCTTGGTCACAGGAACACTTAACCCAATAACAAAACTTAAAACTCTTGAATAGAGAAGAGCTCTACTACCACCTCTGCCAGTGGGTTTCCACGGTGTTGGGCTCATGTACTGATACACCTGCTGCACTGCTGCCTTCCCCTTTGACAGCAGCATTGTTTCCCATGGACACTTTTATCTACCATCACTGCAAATGTGCCCCCTTTTCCTCTTCCCTCAGCTTTATATTGTTAAGCATGATGTCATATGCTAAATAATTACCTTTTGGTCAGTTGGGGTCAGGTCTTCTGGCTGGCAACCCCTTGTGCATCCCCAGCCATCCCGCTGGTGGGGTGAGAAGCAACAATGCCCTTGGCTGTGTGCAAGCACTGCTCAGCAGTAACGAAAACATCCCTGTGTCACCAACACTGTTCTCTGCACAATCCCAAACCTCAGCCCCATACCTGCTATCATGGACAAAATAACCTTCATCCCAGTCAAAACTTGCACACAGGTGTAGACCTAAGTGGCCCCAGAAAGATATATAGGGAAAAAAACACATTAGTAAAGTAGATGAAGTAAATGGAGAGAGCATATAATCTTAATAGCTGAAGAAGATACTTAAAGTCAAAAAAGTAAAAAGGCAGAAACAGAAAAAAGGTAGACTGGAGGTTCTGGAAATTCTTTACTGAGAGGGTGGTCGGGCACTGGAACAGGCTCCCCAGGGAATGGGTCACAGCACCGTGCTTGGCTGAGTTCAAGTGTCAGGACGCTGTGCTCAGTCACTTGCTCTGACCTGGCTGGCCCTGTGTGGAGCCAGGAGATGGACTGACTGATCCCTACAGGTCCTTCCAGCTCAGGAGAATCTATGAAACTTTTTCCTTTTTTTTTTTTTTTCCCCTGGGAGAAATGTTAATAGAATAAAGAAAGGAGGAGGGGGGGAAAAGAGAAGATGAAAGATAACTAGAAAATCTAAACTGCACAGCCACAGAGAGATACAGTTCAAGTGAGATGTTAAGGAATGGGAGGGAGAAAGATACCTGAACTTGATCTGAACTTGAAATGACCACAGAACTGTTAGTTATACACTCCATCACACTGCCAACGCAAGATTAAAGAGAGCTTAAAAGAAATTTTAACAGGACCAGGCCTGTTTACTTTTTGTGATGTCAAGGTTTTCCAGCAATTAAGTTTAGAAAACCTAAAATATCTATTTCATACTTTTGTGTCAGTACCACAGTACCGATAGACAAGTTAACATAAGTGATACCAGACATGCAGGAAAGGGTAATGTCTTTCTCTGGAAAATAACAAGAGGATTAATGCACCTCAAACAACATGTTTTACTTGAGTTGATATGACAGGTATTTAATGTCACCATAAAACTTGTCTTTCATTTTATATTTCAATATTTTCTGGAGGTAGAAAATACTTTTTTGAGGCAATCCACTGTATCAACTATCATCTGCATGCTGTTCCAAGGAGAAAAATGGTAAATGACCACTATTTTCATGATTATTTAACTAAGAAACTTGTATAGATGTTTTTACATGGCAGGGAGAGGTACATGTGGATTGCAGCTTAGTTCTTAAAACTACTCTCAAGATCATTACGAAGACATTTCAATAAAATACACCCATGAAACCTCAACTACACTTCTAAGCCCATGCATCATCACATAGCATTACTTTGATGTATATATGCAAATATGATTTGACAGACTACTGTTAATTTTTTTTTAGAAAGATCATTTAAAAAAGACAGAAAAAAATATCTGTTTAACAAAAAACTGGAAAAGCCTCCTTTCTGATTAATAATTTAATTAATCCCAAACAATTCAGTTAGCTTCAGACAGGGTTAGGTGCTTGAAATAGACAACTATAGGAAGAGTTACCAGCCATGAATAGTTTTAACCGAAGTGTTAAGCATTTAAAACCTGTTTGTATATATTGTAGATTTTGTGTAAAACAAAACCAATATACACACCACTGGATTTACAGCCATTAATTTAGGAATCTTTTGCCTTTTCTGGATGCAAAATACATTGTAAAGACGACTGCAAGTCTTATCCCAACATTCCAGCTATAGAATTAAGACACAACAGGCATGTCTTTTTTATACAGGCTATTCAACAGAGAAGTAAGCCTTTCTGTTGCACTTCTTCCCATGTTTCTGCTGTCCTCTACAAAACCCTGAAACAATTCCTGGTCTATATATTAGCTCACTCTGTGTTACAGATGGCATAAACCTCAATGCAGCTAAGAGTTAACAAAAAGCAGCAGCTTTTCAAGCCATTAGATTTTCTTCACTATCATCAAGTCGTGTTCAAGTATGCCATTAGCACAAGGCCACTGCACTGCTCTTCCAGACAGAAATTGCTTTTCCCTTTCAGTAGTCTTCTTTGAAGCCTCACATCATATCAAGAGCACAAAACAGCTTTACGTAACCTCCTCCAAAAAGCAGTTCTGAACATGAGGGGAGGGCAAAGAGAAGAATGGGTGCAAGTTACAATAAGAATATTTCCATAAAACACCATCATATCTGACATCTGAGCTATTAAATTAAACCTGAAATCTATTTGGAGGTGGGAGATAGCAAAAGGCTCTGTTTCTTTTCAGTAATAACTTTGAAATCTTTTTCATCTTACAGAAGAACAATTCAAAGCACCTGCTTTAGGAAATTCAGACTATGGCTTATATCACAGGCATTGCAACCTCACAGTCGCCTTATGATTTAGTACAATGCTGTTCCTGGAATAAATGGAAAGCAGGTTAAAAGGATTTCTGTTATTTCCCAGAATCATATACCCAAGTCATTACCCGAAAAATCTGAAGGCTGAGACAGTATCTCAAAGCTACTTTCTTATTTTCTGGTATGAAAGAAAAACCTACAGATTCATGGCACTTCCACTCCACATGCACATCTTAGTAAACACAGTTCATATGAGAAACATCACTGTCCTCAGGAAAAAACTGTAAGAAATTGTTTGTGTTCTTCAGCAGTTCTGAAATGTCCCTTTTCTAGGCCTCAAAAACCACCCAAACCTGGTTTATTTAAACAAGCTAGCTGCCATGCCTCATATGCTGTGGAAGACGGCCAGTAACAAACACACAAGCAGAATCACAGGATCACAGACTTGTAGGGGTTGGAAGGGACCTCACGAGATCATTGGGTCCAACCCCCCTGCCAAAGCAGCTCCCTAGCTCATATTGCACAGAGAGGCATCCAGATGGGGCTGGAATATCTCCAGGGAAGGAGACTCCACCACCTCCCTGGGCAGCCTATTCCAGTGCTCTGTCACCCTCACTGTGAAAAAGCTTTTCTGCATGTTGGTGCGGAACTTCCTGTGTTCTAACTTGCAGCCATTGCCCCTTGTCCTGTCTCCATAAACCACTGAAAAGGGGCTGGCCAATTCCCCCTGCATCCCATGCTTAAGATAATTGTAAACACCAATTAGGTCTCCCCTTAATCTTCTTTTCTCTAGACTGAACAGACCCAGCATATTCAGCCTCTCCTCTTACGGGAGATGCTCCAGGCCCTTAATCATCTTTGTAGCCCTCCTCTAGGCTCTCTCCAGGAGATCCCTGTCCTTTTTATCCCAGGGAGCCCAGAACTGAACACAATACTCCAGGTGGGGCCTGACCAGGGCAGAGTAGAGAGGGAGGATCACCTCCTTAGACCTGCTGGACACACTCTTCCTTATGCACCCCAGGATCCCATTGGTTCTCTTAGCCACCAGGGCACACTGCTGGCTCATAGCCAACCTGTTGTCAACCAGGACCCCCAGGTCCTTCTCCACAGAGCTCTTCTCCAACAGGTCATCCCCCAGCCTGTACTGATACATGCCCAGGTGCAAGACTTCACACTTGCTTTTGTTTGATTTCATCTGGTTTCTCCCTGCCCAGCTCTCCAGCCTGTCCAGGTCTCGCTGGATGGCAGCGCAGTGTTCCTGCGTGACAGCCACTCCTCCCAGCTTTGTATCATTAGCGTACTTGCTGAGGGTGGATGCTATTCCCTCATCAAGGTCGTCAGTGAAGATATTAAACAGGACTGGAAAGGTGGCAAAGTCTGGGAGGCCGGGAACTACTGGAAAGATTCTGGCATAGATTACCAAAAAAGGTGAATCTCACCGGCCAGGTAAGTTTAATGTTGTGACAATGTTGCAGTCTTCCACGGGCTTCTTTTAAGAAACTACTCTCACAGCAACACTTTCACCTCTACAAGTATCCAACCTTTCAATTTACATGTCCTCTGGTGCAGACACATCATAGCACAATGCAGATACAAGAAATTTTTCAGGATCTGATTAACACAGTGGTATGGCAATGCGTGCCGCTAAACATCAGGCATTTTAGGGTTGTTTCTTTCACTACACATCAGAATTTCTTTTGTCCAATTTTGCTCTTTTGTGAAGGATGCAAAGAAGGTCCAAGGGGTAGGCAGCTCTGCTGGTTCTTGGTGCCACCACCGCACCCTCTGTGGTGGTGCCCTGCCACAGGCGGCAGTTTTAAGAGGCCACCAGCTACAGCACAGAGGCCACGAGGAGTGCAGGATTTGACAAGTTTTGCTACCAGAAGCTGACTGGCTCCAATCCCTCACCCCTTACCTGGGACTTAGCTCTTGCTTCTGGATCCTCCACGTTTCACACAAGTATCCACAGCAATTCCTGACAATGCCACAGCCTCAGCTGTTGCTGTTTTAATAGTTTGTGTTACTGTCAATGAAAACCACTCAGACAGTATGGAGAAGCCTCCACAGACAGTGCCAGAAGAGGTCCTACCTGTTTGATGCTGGCGCCTGTCTGTTTCATTATGAAAACACAGTTTCACTCCCTCATTGTTTACAGCTTCTTTCAATGTGTAGTAGCATCATTCTTCTAACTTTTCCTGGTTTACAAATGCCTCAAACTCTCCAGAACCCAGCAGAAGAAAGAGGTGCCCTACAACCACAGTGTAAGGATGCCGACATTATTTATTTTCCATTACAAACTGGAGCAAGAGTCTGGGCTCCATTGAAATAATTGGTTTAAAGCAATTATCATGGTAAGTCTGCAAGTGACAGCAGTCATTAGCACCTTCACTTTCAGGACAGCCATCATCTTGTTATTCTTCCTTGAGTCAGTTATGTACATCTCTACCTTTATCAAAGCTAAGAGAATACAGGACATCAAGCCCCCTGTGTCTAAAATTGCTTACCAGGCTAAGAGCTAGCCAAAAAACCCCAAATCCAACCCCCCCCAAAGAAAGGAAAAAGCAAGAAAAAAGAAAGCTTTTTCTCACTTAGTTGTGCATCTTAATACAATGGCCCAAATAACTTGCCAATCACAAAGGCTTTTTTAATGGGGTTTTAGTTTTTTGAATGTTTTAAAATTTCCAGAACACATTAATAAAGAACATTTGAAAGCATGAGGCTTAAAGATTTCACAATTATTTCAGTACCACTGCATCAATTAGAGTACATTTTGAATTAGTAACTCATTTTTAAAATCCTGAGCACTTTCAGATAGAAAAAAAAACCTCTCAAAAAACTCTTTTCAAATCACACAAACACTGACTTTCTTTTTTACTTGGTTGGACACAGTATATGCTAAAGTAAATCACTAACGCCGTAAGCCATGACCTTCTTTTGCCATAGATCACGCCCTATTCTTGAGCAAGAGACTCAGGTTGCAAAAGGCAGACAGGGATCCAGAGCTCTGTTTTCAGCACAACTCTCAGAGGATTTCTCACTGCAGAAGCACAACAGTGCCAGAGGAAGGTATGGACATGTCCTAAGGTCTCTCTTTCAGGGTATCCTCTCAAGAAGGCAGAGAAGCAAAATTAATTTGTAGTTCTACTATGCTGTGTTTACTATATGTAAAAACATACTTTTGCAGAGCATAAATTGAGGATTATAGTTTTAAACAACTGCTCCAGGGCTAGACAGAATACTTGACTCATCTGACAGAAGAAGAAAGGGAGCTAGGGCTCTGTGCTGCTGAATTGGGACACCTGCTGTATATGGGATCCTGAAGCTCACGTGAAGCTTCTCAAACCTGTTGTTTTGACCAGGTTAACCTGCTATCACAACTGCCTTAATAGCCTTCAAAAAACTGGATCACAAGTTTTAAAGGGAAAACAAAATTTGGGAGAAAGATAAGTAGGGAAACATCCGCTGCAGATAGAATAAAATTCTTGCTGTGTGCAATGTGGAACTTCACAGTGTCCACACAGGAAAAGATTCAGCAGAAATTACTTGTGTGCAAACATAATCCTTCATTAAATGAGCTAGTAGAAAACTGACCATATTATAACTTAGGATAAAAACAGTGCTCTCCTTTAATTTTAAATCACTAAAACTTGTTGGTACAGTTTTATAAGGATGTCATTTCTATCTTTTTTTTCTGAAGGTCCTAGAAAAAGATGAACTACATATAATTGGAAGAGCTGTTCTACTGCTAACTAGAGAAAAGCTAGCCAGAACTTGATTCTCAAGAAAGCCACGCTACACATACTTGTGCTCTACATAAACAGAGGAAAAAGGAAGTATTTCAGAACAAGGATTGGCTTCACCTGCAAACAGAGTTGTATGTATTTTTACACACGCTAACGGAAATAAGTTTGAACAAATCACAATCAAACACCCACCTGGAACTGCTTTTCATAATCAAGATATATCTCAGCATTTCCAAAACAATTATTTAATTTGGGAAAGTTAGAATTTTAGAAGATATTTATTTAAAAGCAGTAAAAAAGTCTGAGAAAAGTGAGCTTTTTGCACGTGTCTGACAGCAAGAGCTCAATGTACTTGCCAAGCATTCAATACTGATGCTACAATGAGCTTTGTCAGTGGCATGGTATTTGAAAGACCCTCAGGTTCTGCAGTCAGAGGCTCTGTAAGCCCTACGGGGATTTGAGGTGAAAATCCCCCTGGACAGGGTAAGTATACAACTAAATGGCAATTTTTGAGATTTGCTGTTGTATGGTTTCAATGAGAGGGGCAACTAGATGGTAAACTATGCATATTTAGGCACTGAAGAATACAGGAGCATAACTACTCCTCCCCTGCCATCAAGCAGAGGCAGAATATCTCTCATTTTTCCATCCCTTCTGCATAGAAGAATTGAAAAGCTTTGGTCCCTCTGCTGCAGAATTAAGGCCTCATGCGACAGCAGACAAGACTCCGCACCTGGAAGTGGAAGGACAAGGAGATCCTTGCTTTCCCCCTCCATAAAAGAGCTGGGTTTTCACCTTGGAATGCAGAACTAAAACCATTTAATATGTCTTTCAGGATACAGTAGCTTACACTAGATAAGCAAATATATATTGAGGTAAAACTTCCAGGAACAGCTACTATTTCTAATGGCGACTGGTCCAAGAAGCAAATATTAACAGTAATAAGGTTAGTGTAGCTACTCCATCAAAACATCACTTTCTGCTTTAGAGAGTGGAGCACAAGCTTGGATGAATTAATGTTTTTTGATTTTTCTCTTTTCTATGTGACATCCCATCATAAAACAATGAAGCACTATGAAATCTCAGTAGACAGTCCTGTTCCAACCTCTGCAGTTCACAAGCTTCCTTTTTACATCTGTTTTAACTGCTACTACCAAGCACCAACTTATCCTTTAAAGTTCTCTCTCTACTACTTTAGAAAGGTTCTCAGATAAAAACTTTTTAATCAACCAACTCACAGCCCCAGAAACCAGTTATTCAAGTCATTTGTGCCATGATCCTGCACCACCACCACTTTCACAAAGTCATCATAAAACGTCCTTACTGAAAATAATCTGCAAAACAGCAAACAGCATCTGCCCACCCAACCCTTCTGCCACGTAAATATGGAACTAGAGGAAAACCAATCCAGACCTCCATCTGAAATTGCTGTATTTTCAACTAATGTTGGTTACTGTTAGATTTAATATAAAAATTAAAAGCCCTCCCCTGGACTGCAACAATTGTGGAAAAGGCATCTGAGGGGGAAATGAAAAGCACATAGTAAGAAATCTGCAGTGAATTTGTTGCAGCCACAGCAGCATAGGAAATAGTTAGCAGAAGGAAAACCTTCACTGTCAAATGGAAATATATAAGGAAAGATCACAACTTTAATAAACTTTCATTTGTCCTTCTCCCCCCTTTTAGTCTCTCATATATATATATGCAGAATGTGCAGCAAAAGAGCGGAGCTTCAAAAATCACTCCTCAAACAATCGTGCTACTTTTAATAATTTATTAAAGGTCCTAAAACAAAGATCAAAAGGGAATATATATCTAAGCATTTACATTCAATTCCACATTGCCTGATGACTAATTTGTAAAGAGTGCACAAGCTTTCACAACTGAGGCCAGAATCATTTGAGGATACTTTGATATAATGCCACAAAGGATATGAACAGGAAGGCAGCGGGAGTTACAAATGGCCAAGCTCCGTTAAAAGTGCTAATAAAAGAATAATGGAATTTCCTTGTACTATGAATAAAAAGTGTTTGGCACAGGAGAATTTAGACATGGAGAGAAATATCAAAGCTTCTGGTTCATCAGTTGCCACTTCTTATTAGATCTTAATTGATTTACTATTACATTTACCTGAAAATGCGTCGACTCAAAAAAGCAATGATCCCACTCAAAAACGTGTCCCACTATTCCTTTATTCTTCATGTTTCTCAATTTTCCCAGGCCTTTAGTTTCTGCTTTACCAGCTCTTGCAAATAATGTAAGTCTAGCTATGAAAAAATACTTGGACGTGATGGATTTATATAATTATTAGAATTATAGAATATGCCTACAGCTTGATGGTTTTTTAAACTAAATGTTCAAGTTCCTGGTAACTATGGAACTCTCATAGCAACAACCTACTTGATACATTTAAGCCATTAATATTTATGCAATGTATGTCTTTTTTATAGACATACGAGGAGTTACACACATACCCACAGGTGTTCGTACATACAGATACGTGTACATACACACACACACACTCCTGCCACCTTCTTCACACTCCAGATATAAAACCCAGCAAAATTTTCCACTGCATAGCTATTTGGTACATGGCCAGGAAAAGAAAGGGTAGAGTTCAAAACTTTCCTTTGAAATGTCTAAAGAAAAAAAAAAAAAGTTTCAAATCCTTCTTTTTTGGAAATGGATATTTGTAGTATCACACACAGTTTGCAAAACAGAAGCAGCAAAGACAGTAATCTTGTACTGCTGACAAATTGTTAAAGGATTTAGTGCACTTGCTTAGAAAACCATTCCCCGAGATGCATCCAAGATAGGAGGAACGCCCTGAAAATATTTACAAACTTACTTAACTTTCCTTCAATCTGCTGCTTAATGCTCTCTTTTGCATAATGTCTACAAAAAAACCCATGACAGATACAGCACAGAAATGCTGTGATCTCTGTCTCCTGATTCTCCAAAGTCTTCTTGTAACAGCTTTAATTTTTTATTTCATATTGCAATGTCTCTAGGGAAGCGATCTCCTTTTCTTACCCCTAAAGTATGTGGTATAATAAAGAGGAGTGGTTTTTTTCTTAACCAGGGGTCCCAGACTTTACAAATAAGGATCAAGTTACAATGATGATGTGCATTTCTTCTTTTCTCCCCCCAGACAACGATGAGGGTGCTAGCAAAGCAGCCTCTTCCAGAATCAATTGGTAATTCATTAATATCATGTATCTTAGGGCCTAATTGATGCAACAGGCTAAGCAACATACTCAAGGGCAACACAGTTTCTAAATACAGAGAATAAAAAAGAGAGGAATTTGATACCACATATGGTCATTTTGCAGCCCTTACTGTCGGTCTATAAATTATACTTCTGTGAGGTTAATATGAGTCATTGGTTTCACAAATCAGAAAGTGAAGTTTTTCAAGTTTGTCTTGAAGAAACAAAGAAACATTTATATGATACATTTATACGAACGTTTATATGAACTTAAGTAACATGAATACCCTAGTGCTTTCAATTTTATAATTTCCTCTAATTTTTTTTCATTAAACATTAAATATAGTCATCACAAATGTTTGGAATAATTCTTAAAAACAAATGTAGGTAGCATACTTTTTTCTTACCTTATGATCATACGGATTGTATGAATGAAACAGCTGGGACAGATCCTTTGTTCTCTGTTTTTTCTGCAAAGTAATATTAATAAATAAGCCATATTAGAAAAGTTAAAGGAAAAAGAAAGGGACTGCTGATTTAAAAAGCTGTATGCAGGTACAAACACATTCTCTCTCTGCTTTGTTAATGAAACTGTAGGCATGAAGAGCAGTGTATGCAGATTAAGGATATTAAATATCACAGGAAATAATTAACATATATATTAACAATGTTAAGAACATATCCTTAATAAATAATAAACACTAATCTATGGAACATCACTTCAACATCAGTGGAATGTGTAAACAATTCAGATTTGTTTTAATTTCTGCACAATAAATCATAAGCAATGTCTTAGAATACAGTTAACAAAACTTGAAGATTAGTCTCCAATCTTGCAAAGACTTGTCTACTATTCTAGCATGTACATGCAGTCTTGCTTCATAGTAGATTAGGTTTAAAGGAAGTGAGTTTAAAGAACCATTTATTATTTTTCAATTTCTTTTGATGCTAATACTGTTGTTGTCTTGATTGTGGAAAATTAATAGATGATATGTCATTCAATACCAAGGCAAAGTGAAAAACCTTCTGTTACAAGCAAAGTTCAAAGTCAAAACCTGTTTAATCCAGCTTCTCCTGAAATCAGTGAAAGAGCTTTCAGTGATTTCCACAGATGTTTAAATAGAATCTCTCAGCTGCATCCTATGGAGGGGGGGCAGAGAGAAAAGTACACCCTTCATCTTTAATGCAGCGATGAGTCACAAGTAAGTTCAAAGTTTTATTATATCAAAATCAACGTTGACTTACAGCTTGGGAAGGCAAAGCATTGTGTGTTGGAAAATGTGTAAACAGGAGACAACCACATGAACTCCTTACTTGTAGTCTGTACCACTGCCTTCTAATTTAGCCATCATTTCTGTGAAAGTAGCTTTCCAACTAAATTGGTAGGATCCGTTCATGTTTGCAGCATGCTGGGAGCTAAATAGGCAGCAGCCTGACTGCTTTATTTTAACTTCTGGAAATTACTGGACAAGTCAGTAATTTTTGACTGGCCAAACTGAACTATGTATTTCCCTTTTTTACACAGTTTTTATTTTCAGTGAAATGTTCAGATTCAGTAACTTAGTCATAAAAGCTGTAACGTTAGTGACTAGTACAAATTTATGACAGCTGGACATTTCTGAGACTAAAATAAAGGTATCAGATTAATATTACTCCACCTGTGAGGTCCCTACCCACATTTTATTAACTTCTAAAGGGTCAAAAAAAGGAATTTTTTTAGTCACATAGCAATCTTCAAATCAGAATGGAAAATTTTGTTTTCCTCATGAGCAGGTTACTTCTGTCATAGACAATTCTATTCAATTCCCATAACCCAGCAGGACTTGTTTCTCTGAGTTTACCAAGGGGCTTTAAAACTAACAGAAGTGATATTAAAAAAAATAATTCTGTTAGTATAGACTTTCCCAGCAATCAAATATGCCTTTGCCAAAGCAAAGCTCTCCCTCAGTACAGGAACCATCACCCTCTAGTTCCCATTAATACCTCTTTTATTTCCAGTGGGAAAAACCCTGCTCAAATGACAGCATCAGGTAGCACAACCCAAATTCCTTCACCACCTTACAATGACTTCTTTCCTGATAGTACAGTTATACATGCTGAAATTACTAAAAATGCTATTAAAAGCATTTGGAGAAACGTGATAATAAACTGAAAAGAGATATCAAAATTATTATTAAAAACCTGGCAACTAAATTAATGTAGACTCATGCAAGACAAAAGCCTTTCAGTTTAGAATGTGAAGAGCTCCACTAGTCTTTCTGGGGAAAAAAACCCCACAAATCTAGAAAAAGTTTAAATCTTGCTTTTTTTTTACTGAAGACTATTTCTCTTGCATCCATTCTGACTGCACACAAAGTGCTTTTGAGTATTTTTATTGCAATGGCTTTACTATCACTCAATAATAAAACTATATGACAGAAGCCCTCCTACCCTTCACTCAGACTCTAGCCAAAATGCCATTTACACACTCAACAAGATAAAGCACGAAGATGGCTTCCCTTACAGAAAACACTAAGTCTTCCACTTTTTATTGCAGGAAATGATGGTTGCTTTCCTGGTTTCCTTTCCACAGAAGGTGAAAGTTTGGCTTTCTGTACGAAACTAAAATGTTCCTGACTGGGAAATGATGGAAATTCATCAGAGAAACATGGAATGAAACTCCTGGAGATGCACAGAAAAAATTACTGCCCCCAAATTCCCAGGATGTCCCATGTGCTTAGCTAATCTGAATCAACATTTGACTACTTTGTAAGAACTCTGAATAGAGACAAAAATGTCTTAAGCATGGGGTTTTGGTTGCTTAGTGGTAATTTGTGTCTTTCTAGAACACCAAGTTCAGCTTAACCCAGGACTCTAAAAAACCAGAAATATAAAACATTTCAAATCACAGAGTGGAAGAAAAGGACAAGGAATTCACGCTGCTATAATGGGAACCCCTTCAACTCCTACAGCAGGCATTAGCCACACAGTATTAATACCAAGTTTTTCACACGAGGAAAAGGCACGGCTCCCAGCTCACCTGGAAGCACGGTGAAGCACAGAGTGCAGCAGGCCTCTTCAAGTCTAGATGTGACAATGGAAAACAAGGATCCCAAAAGCTCCTTCTCCTTTACTGTCTCCAGTGGACTATTTCAGTAGCTAAACTGCCTATTTGCACACATCTCCCCAGAATTTCGTCCCTTGACACAGCTTCACGCTCCTATCTCTCCTTCCTTGGCTTAGTCCAACTGCCATTTCAAGTGCTCTCCTGACCAATGCAAAGTCATTTTTCCTACCCTCTCTCTTCCTGCTTTTTTCCTTAAGTGTTCTGATTCCCCATTCCTTTGTACTGCACCAATGATGCTGTTAAAATCACATGGCAAAAAGATACTGAAAAATCCCTTCTGAACTTAAGCAATGTCCTGTCCAGCCATACCATTGGACAGCAGAAGTATCACTTTCAAACATCCTCACAGATCTGCAGAGGATGTATTTAAATGTATTACCTTTCTGAGTCTTTCCAAAATCACCATACAAATCAGCACAGGGTATTTAAAAAAACCAAAAAGACCTCTTTGGATTCTGATGACAGCATCAGCCTTGCAGCTTATTTCTGTACTTCTCCCAGGCTTGCCTTATACTGATGCAGCCTATGCTCAGTGACCAAGAACATTTCCCTAAAGCACGGTGCTCCTGACAGTGGGTTACTTGCAATACTTTTATTTGGTCTGGTTGTATATAATTTTTATGCAAGAGCATTTGTCATGTAACAAGTCAGGGAGACACTATTCCTCCACAAACTTTTCTAGTATTGATTTGCCCAGAGGACAGTCATGGAGCACGTGAGATAAACATCATATGACTAACAAGACCAGTAAAGCCTCAGTCTGAGACCTGTGCACATGTTTCTACTCGTAATTTGAAGCAAGCAGTGGTACATGAAGGGGGGATTTTTAAAGCAGAAGTAGCAGGCCATCTGGGGAGCCACAGGGCAGTATCCTATAAATATAGAAGGAAGGGCTTCCCCTGGGTGGAAGGTGCTGCCTGCATCTGTTCACATGTTGGAGTCTGTGGGAGCCCAGCAAGCTCCTCCTAAATTTACAACAGACAAGACTCTTGACAGAAGTTTCCCTAACAGATGTTTGTCTGTTGTGCATGTGCACTTTACACAGGCAGAGATTTTGTCAGGTTACAAAATGCTGAGGGCTTAATAATGTACTGATTGAAATTTTAAACCTGTAATCATCCATAGTCTGTAGCACTTAAAGAAACAAGTTTAGAGAGGTGAGATAAAGAGATATGTTCAGTTACAATGCTGATGTGGGAGATTGTAAAAACAATTCTTCACTTCTCTGTTCCGGTAATTTTTAAAAATTACTGCCACATTATATGGGAGATACAGTGGAGACACTTTTTATATCTATCTTTACCTGGAAAAGTATGTGAAAGCCTGATGATGAATGGATTGAAGTGATGCTGCAGGACTGAGTATATGTAAAATCATATATGCATGTACAGGCTAAGTATGCCGGGATGGAAGGGTTTCCTTAAGTAAAAGAACACTTTTGTAAGCGAATTATTTCAAACCTGTTTCTAAAATATAAGTAAGACAGGTGGTTCTCAGCATGCAATTATAAAAATAAGAACCAGAAACCATCAACTAACTGAGTTTCTTCTGACTACATACATAGACCATGTCTTATGACTACATACATAGACCTTACCATAAGGAAACAACAATTTCTGTAATTTCATTACTCCACCCCCCTCTCCCCTTCTCTTCAGAAGAATTAAGCTACTTAGCAAGTTTTTTCACAGTTTTCTTCCCAAGTATTACCACAAGGACAGAGGCTCCAGTGTAACAAATGCTTGAAAGAGCAAAATCTGTGAGAGTGAAGCTTTTTTTCTCCAACAGCATGTCTCATGCATTTTGTGTTATGGCATTCTCTGACTTCAGGAACATGTGTTTTGTGAGCAATAATGAATCTGTGTCTTTCTTTTACCCCACGTTACATCTCTGATCTCAAAACCACAAAGGTCTTCTGTAGTTCTAAACTCCAAACTTTTCTAAAACAGGATGGAGCTGGGAGCACCCTGTCTAAAGACACCAACTGGCCTAAGTTTAATCTCCAAAGAGTTACTTGGCAAAACACCAGAGAGAGAAGTGGCAACTACTCCAACCAAGGTACCTGTAAAACCCTGCTTGGAGATTCAATCCATAAACCCTTACATCTATGTACCTATAACCACAATATGGATACGAGCCAAGCCACTGAAACTGCCACCTTATCAAAGTTTACAGATTGCTTTTTGTCCTGCAAAACAGCTTTTAGAAAAGTGATCAGAAACCAGTGAACCGTTCTCTTTGACCTTGAGCTATTCAGTGCATCACCCTCTTGGGAATGATGCCACAGCCAGTTCTTGATAAAATCGTAACTGGTGTTCATTATGCTCTTGCGTCTGTGCCCTGTAAGGTCTGAAAGGGCAGGCACGATCATACAGGCTTGACAAGTTTTCTACTTCCTATAGTGAAATCACTTCTACTGATATTATTCCTGTCCTTCTGAACACAAACAAAATCATTTTGGGGTTAGCTAGTCTTTCTGACCTAACCTACCTGAATTCCCATGTTAAAACAGACTCACCATTCTACTTATGCCGTTGATACTTGCGGGCTTACTTATTTAGCTTGGTTTAAGGAATGACTTTCTAATACTTTTTGATGCCCACATGGAAAATGTCTCTTAGTGTACAATGTGTTATATTCAATCAGTTTTACCTTAATGTTACAGATGAAGGACCCATCCAAGACCAAATAACAACAGAATTAAAATTATACATTCATAATTCATATTGTGTATACTCTAGTCTTCTGTATACTCAGTGATTCTTTGTAAAAAATTTAGAACAAAGTTTTATAAGCCCATGCAATGTGGGGTTTTTGTCATACTCATATATCAAACTTCATGTACTTTTACTAATCATAAAAATCTAAAAAACCACTGCAAACATTAAAGTTTTCCTGCCTTCAGGATAATGGCAACACAAATAGTCGCGGTCTATTCTATTTTACATTTTAAGTAAAACTTCAAACGTTTCCAAAAAACCAGCATAGGACCTTCATAACATCACCTAGCAACATATTTAAAGATAATGTCTTGAAGGATCCATTTTCAATTAAACTATGGGCATTGCAATTTCTTCCTTCTTACCTTCCATGTAATTCCAGCTATATGATACAGAGTCTTCCAACTTATATATTTTACAGACATGACTGAATTCTGTTCCTTCTGGTACCTCTGAGTTCTTTAATTTAGTTTAGTATTAATGCTTGTTATCCCTGTAATTTTTCATAACATCTCCCCTTAGCAGAGGATAAATTATGCAAAATTTCTTCTGAAGACTTTACAAAGAAATCCCTAATTTCAAAAAAGGCCTTCTACACTCGATCATCTTGAGGGTCCTTAAACTGAATCTATTCTGTCAGTGCTGTGTCTCACTTCTGAAAGATTTTTACATCTGAAATTCATACTGAAATTTCACAATCTATGTGAGGTTTGTATTTTGTAAGGAAACCACTGTAACTGATTAGGAAGACTGTTTAGCTCATAAAGATTTTGTAAAATGAAAGTATCTGACAGAAACTTGGCCTGGGGCATCAGCCGTATTTCAAATTAGATTGATGCTAGATCAGAAATAAAGCGATTGGTCACAAGAGTGATTTCAAATATATATAGGTATAGTGCCCAGTTATGAAATAATATAAACCAGAATGAACTGAAAAATACATTTCAATAATTAAATGTAATATTGAGAGATACAGAGAGAGAGATAAGATGGATTGATGTTTAGGCCGGGACATACATGGGCTTGCATATATACCCAGGATTGACCTATCTGCAGTGCACTCTTTTCCTTTTTATGATGTGGTACTCTATTGCACAACAGCAGCCTTGACAGCACCGTGTTTTCCAGCATCCCAGAAAGAACAAAAAGAGCCCAAGAGAAGTGCTCCAGAAGGTACAGCGTGCTACAAATAGTGCCGTAAACTGAGCTCAAGTGCTTGCTGTGTGGGAGAGGCCACTCGTATACCCACAACACACAAATTGACTAGGCACACAAGAATTGCCCTCGCTGTTTTATCTTAAACATTCAGTCCTCCAGCCTCCTCCCAGTTTTTCAGCATTTCCAAGTTCCATGTAGATTTTTAGCCTGATGAGCGGAGGTGCAGGCGCAGTAATGAAACCAGTGGAAGATATGAGCTCCAAAGCACTTGGTGACCTGATTGACTGTGATGGCTTTGAAGGAGTGTGCTTGCATTATCAAAGACAGATCAAGTTCAGGAAAGGGTCACCGAGAACCCATCTCAGGATATTTCGGTGTCCTTTTCTCCCAAAGCACATTTTATGGGCCATCATAAATGTCACACAGTTTGCAAATGATGGACAAGCTTAGTCACCTCCATGATACGAAAAAAGATTAATGGACATTAAAAAATTAAATGTAAACTGCACATAAAACCAGAGATAATTATATTGATAAATCTATGTGGGTTTTTTTTAAATTAAAAAAAAATTAAAATTTAAACCAGACTTACAGCACTCTCATATTTTGTTCCTGAAGTCTAAAATAACACTTACAGATAGCCACAAAACTAATACACCAAACCACAGCCTAATAATGCTAAGCAACAAAGACAGTAAAGTAGTAAAACTTCAGTGATTTCAGTAACAATCAGTATCAGACCTGTACAGTTTCTTAATTTGCTATCAGCTTTAAGTCACAAACCATTAAATCTAAACCATATTCTTATTTGAAGAAGTCTGGAATTGCTGGCATTGTGACTGGTTCATAAAGTCTATTAAAATTCTGAATTAAAAAGGAGAAAAACTTCTAGTAATACAGAATTTACCTAACTGCAATTCAAAGAAAAGTAACAAAAAGACTACAGTTAAAACTTCTTCCAGGGTTCTTCCACTTACGAGCCAATGAAGAGGACACAAGGACAACATTTACATCAATGTAACACCCAGTTGCCACAAAGGTCCCTTCTGTATGACTGACCTTGTGTGCATGGGTTCTAAGGGCATCTCTGGATTTAGATGACATTGTAACAGAAAACAGCAGGCCAAAGAAGGTAACATTATCTGCTGAGAATGCAGCAGAAGAATATTTTCCAAGGACTAGTAAGCTTATGATGAATCTGCAATAACTAGCAAGCTCAGGACAACAGTCTGAGCAATCCTCCATGGCAGGGGGTTGGAATAAGATGATCTTTGAGGTCCCTTCCAACCCAAACCATTCTGTGATTCTATGATTCTAATCAATTTAGTCAGTGACTAAAGGTTGTGCAAATAGTTATATGGCTTAAACAATAATAGCTTGGTTCTACTAATAACAACAGCTTAATGAATTAAATGTGTTTGAAGAAGTTTTTGTTTCCCTCTGCCTCACTTCAATTCCCTATCAGAGAAGAGAGAATTTACAAAGCAGTCTTTAGAACTACCTGTAATACTGTAACTTGAAGCCCCAGATCAGACTACATAACCGGTAAAGGAACAAGATGTACAATGTTCAGCTTTTATTGCCCTCATGAAATCTGTCTTACTGCTTCAGTCTTTGTCATTAATGGCAGAGGCTTCCAATATACTCCATGTATGTGCATATCCATGCAGTTTGTAGTGTGATTTAAATGTAACAGAGGTAAAATAAATTTATGCATTGAGTTTGTCCTTATGCTGCTTTATATAAGCTTCTTTTGAAGAATGATGTTATCATCTTGAACACCACTATAACACCACTAAACTCATCTCACTAAATTACATTCCCATTTTTTGACCTTGAATCTTTCTGAGAAAAAGTTTAATAGCAAAAGGAGAAATTTACCTGAGATGCTGATCACATATATATTTATATTAGAGGTAAAAATTGTTTCCTACCATAAAATCAAAGACTGTTCCCCATTGTCTGTGGAGAGTGCCTTCCTTCCCTTCTATTCAGTGGAGTACATGGTATACAAAGCCCCTAGTGCTACTTCAGCTTCCCTACAACTCAGGGCTCCATCAGGGTTTCCAGAGGACTCAGGGGAAGGAGGATGGATCATGAATGTCCATGGCCACTACAAATCTCATAGGACTGTGATCTCCTGAAAGTACCTTTTAAAAATATCGGACCATCAACATGTGGACTGAAAATGGCTACAAGTATCAACCCACAAAATCCTTGCACGCTCTGTAACTAGCTCTAGCTTGTTAATGAAGTTTAGAAAGAACTCTGTCTCTTCCTCTACATGCTTATTTGCCACAATTTATTTTCTAGTGTCCTTGGATTCTTTTTAACAAGACCTAGATGGAACCCACAGATGTACATTTAAGATGCTGAAATTATCAAACTGAATTTGTATAAAGTTTATGAGGAGGCTGTTCATAATTTCCATTCCCATCAGTTTCTGCAGTAAGAACAAAGCAAAACTCAAGAGAGAAGAACACCAACTTGGTTTCCTGCATGTTATTTCCAGTCTAGCCTTGAATTTTGATTTGCTTTCTCAAGGAAGACACTCATGCTTTCTGAAAACATAAGACTTCTACCGGGTGCCTGAAGTGTATCAGTGCAAGATTTCACAGCCATGGGGCCAGACTAGACTCAAAATACTCTTCTTTCTCAGGGATCTGACTCTGCACAGCCCAGCTGTGACTGCAGCTTAACTCATGCCCCAGATGTGATCTGAATTTTCAAGCAACTCCATAGGCAGATCATTTGTAGCTTTCCAAAAGGGTGCAACTTATTTTAAAACCTACCAGCTCAACTGTTTCCCACAGCAACAAAAACAGATTTTCATTTCAGCACCTGGTCAAATAACTTAAAGTGGTTTGAACTTGAGCTGAATTCAGCTCTAAAATAAATCTGTCCTTAAACTTTTGTAAAATTCTACTTAGTAGCTTTGTTTAACCACAAAAAAAACCCCCTATTCACAGGTAATTACTTTCCTTTGAATTCATCACACAAACCCCATTTCTGGCTGCACACTGAATGGTGAGCTCTGTGATAGATTTAAAGATACAACATAAAAGAAGTCAAATGTTTTGACAGGGAAAAAGGAGGAGCCAGGCTTTCATAGGTCAGACAATTTATACAGTTCCTGGAAAAATAGGAGGAAAATATGCAGAACTATTAGTAAGCATGCAGAAAGTGTCACAAATGATTTGCCACTAATCAACATCTATACCAATCAAAATCCCATCAGATAATAATCTGAGAAAATCACAGAGAAATCACAGCTATCTCAATGGTTTGTAAGGCTTTCTGTAGTACTTCACATGTTGTTCTCATAAAAAAATCTAAGGAAACATGGTGTAAATAACACTACTAGAGAGCAAATACAAAACTTGCCAGACAATGCTAGCTTGGAATACTTTGCTGACAAGGGATTATATATTGATTTTTCCTTCATGCTCTGCCTCCTCCTCCAGCTTTCCCATTTTTAACTCTCTGGTCCCAAACTTGCCATAAAAGTCTTCACAGGTCTTTATTCTGGCAGAGTAGCAAGCAGTAAATAAAAGCGTACTGCTGAAAAAACAAGTGTAGTACAGAGGTTCAGCAGTCAAACTGAAACACTAATCACACTCAGCTTCTCTTACACATAAAGTACATTCTGCACATTACACCATGCATAACTGCATGTGTTGAAGGGCTGTCAGGGGCCAAGCATCCTTGATACACCAGAAGCAGTTAATCACAGCTGCATCTAACTCCTAGGGTATGTAATGCCATTTAGTCATGGCACTTGACAAGGGGGCTCAAAGGCAGTGATGGCAGATCAGAGTAGCAGTACTGTTGAGTAAGTGTCATTGTTCCTTCTCCTACTAACTTTTATTTATTTTTCCTTTCCTTTTCTCCCATCCTCTGATCTCCCCAGCTCTCTTAATTTTAGATGAAGAATATCCCTACAGATTCCCATTGTACAATCTCTGGATCAGCCACCAAGGCAGGCAGTATTACTGATTCTGCTATGCCTGTGAGTATCAGAAGCAAGGGAGCCCGTCCCTTCCTTTCTGGGTACTGACACCATGCTAACTCATCAACACCATCCGAAGTTGCACTCTCTCACCTGCAAGTGCCTATCAGTGCAACTGGTTCTCTTGCATATCACAGAGCATATCAAACCCTAAAATTATTTCTAAATCCATCCTAGACAGCAGATGAATTCTTTCCTTACCCTAGCTCTGACCCTGGCTTCCCTAGACATATTGTGCCACATGACCACCCACTAATGCCCAAAGCACATGCTCAGAGGCAAGAGCAGCCCTCAAGTGTCATCCCTCCTTACTGGCTGCTCAAGGTGGAGCTTCCTAGGCCTTTTCTTTGATGGTGCAACTGCAAGGTTCAGCTGTGCTCCTTTTCCTTTAGAGCTGTGAACACACGTGTCCCTTGCACACGCAATGCTACTCCAGTTGCAATCATGCTGCTGGATTAAAACCACTAATATTGGCCGATGCAGGAATGTGGTTCTTTCTCAATTAGCCAGGGACAGCTTGGTGCAACACGGACGATGACATATTTTAATCAAGTAAGAAAGAGCTACCATAGAAGAATCATCTCTTTGTGTGTGGAGATTCAGAACTACAAAACTTATGTCCATCCAGCAAAGAATGCATTAAGCATCATACTGTATCTGCTGGTTCCCACAAATCCCTATTTCTACAGCATTGCAGAATTTTAATCAGTGAAGAGAGAGATGGGGGATCTGCAGACACTCATTAATGAAACTTCTTGAAGACCTCTTAGAGGGACGCAAAAGCAAAGCAGTCTAAGAAAAACAAGCAGCCATTATAGAATAAAAGCATATAACATGAGATGGTTGGTTTACTCCCACAGAAATGGTCAAACACAACTTGTCTGGTAGATAAGATGAAGAAGGACCCAGAGGTCCTGGTAGATGACAGGTTGGCCATGAGCCAGCAGTGTGCCCTGCTGGCTAAGAGAGCCAATGGGATCCTGTGGTGCATCAAGAGGAGTGTGGCCAGCAGTTGAAAGGAGGAGATCCTCCCCCCCTACTCTGCCCTGGTCAGGCTCCACCTGGAATATTGTGTCCAGTTCTGGGCTCCCTAGTATAAAAAGGACAGGGATATCCTGGAAAGAGTCCAGAGGAGGGCTACGGAGGTGATTAAGGGCCTGGAGCATCTCCCTATGAGGAAAGGCTGGGGCTGTTCAGTCTAGAGAGAAGACGACTAAGGGAGGGACCTATTAATGTTTATAAATATGTTAAGTATGGGATACAGGGGGAATTGGCCAGCCCCTTTTCAGTGGTCTGTGGGGACAGGACTAGGGGCAATGGCTGCAAGTTGGAGCACAGGAAGTTCTGCACCAACATGCGGAGGAACTTTTTCCCAGTGAGGGTGACAGAGCCCTGGGACAGGCTGCCCAGGGAGGTGGTGGAGTCTCCTTCTCTGGAGATATTCAAGTCTCGCCTGGACACCTATCTATGTAATATGAGCTAGGGAGCTGCTTTGGCAGGGGGGTTGGACCCGATGATCTCTTGAGGTCCCTTCCAACCCCTAAGATTCTGTGATTCTGTGATAACACTATGAAGGAGCATACAACACCTTTTCCTGTCTTTAGAGAAGAAAAATATCAGTGCGTTATGTTCTGCCTCTACAACTAGCAAATATGGCTTGATTAAATGGAGGGGGATACAAAGCCTGATCATAAATTTCTTTTTTTTTTCCCCTAGTAACAATAGGTATTTTTAAAAGTGAACTGACCAGTGTATAGATGGATGAGGTTTTAAATTCAGGAGGAGTTTTGCCTGAGCACAATATTTGAGGGTGGATGGATAGCAGAGGGCAAAACACCTGCAGTGTGGTTGGATGGACATACAGAGCAGAAACAGTATATGCCTGGCCATCTTTGAACCAAAAGCAAGTGTCAGCCACGGGAAAGTATTGCTTGGGATGAAGGCTGCTGAGAACTGAGCTTTCGGAGACTGGGTAGACACTTTCAGACATGAGACAAGGTCTTGCATCTTTGTCCACCACGGACATGTCATGCTCATCATACCCTCCATGTATGGGAAGACTTCAGTAACTCCCCATTGGACACCATAAGAGAAAATATCCTGAACCTACATCTGTTTCTGAAGCAAATTATTTCTGAAATCAAATAGTAGTGTAGTCATTAATTTTTGTAACTTGGTTATTCACCTCACTATAGTAAATACAGGGCTTAATACAATTAATAGAATAAGAAAAATTTAAGGATACACTCTTTAAGAAGAATTAAAGGAAAGGTTCAGTAGCTGACTGGCATAAAATTTTCAAGCAAGGCAATTATTTGGTGATATAGAGAAATAAGGAAAGAGACTGTAGGAGAAAGGGAATATATAATCTTTCATCTAGACATCACAATAATTATTTATTTAAAAATCAAATAATTACACTAACAGTTGAAGCTGAATTGCTTGCACTACTGAAAATACATACAGAAAGATTGTAGTACACACTGCAGCTGAGGGCAGTGTAATCATGAAGCTGCAGTCACATTCCTGCTCTTGAAACAGCTGCCATCTCCTATTCTCAGTAGAGATGAACCTAATGGTACCTTACTACGATACCTATTTTCAAAATGGCTATTTCCTCACATTATTTCCATGTGACAGAAATCAAGCTGATTGTGAGATGATGATGTCCCCAATGATTCAGAAACTATAATGGATCAAATCTCAGGGACAGAGACAGAAATCTCCTCACAAGTCCCCAGACAAGTAACAGCTTCCTTGAAAAAATAAAGGAGAGAGAAATTAAAATTATCAAGAACATAAGGTATTACAGTTACATAATTTTAGAGGAAAAGAGTAATTTCCACACTTAGAATTAAAGCATTCTGAACCTTTGCAATGCAGCTGAACATAAAATTCCTATCAGGCACGTTTACATTGTGTTATTTTACATTGCTTATTAAAACTTTTATCTGAGTAGAATCTGCAATTTGAGTTATTTTATGACTGAACACAATAGGGAAATGCAAAAAACCAGATCCAAACAAAAAATAATAATCTGGAAAACAGCATTCCAGTTAACACATTTCAGAGTGAGAATTTTCAAGAGACAGCCCATTGGAGGTAACGAGCATCTGGACTCATCTCTGAAACAATAGTGGGTGGATAAAATGAGGGTAAAAGCCAAGACAAACAGAATTTTGGGGTAGTATTTAGGTTATCAACAACAGCTTGACTTGTTTTTCATGTTCAAGACTCAGCATCACTTCAATGGCTTATAGAAAACAAACAATAAAAATCATGTAGTTTTGCTTAAGTGCGCTCTAACTTTAAACTGGAGACAGCCTTTATGGTAGGCTTAACCTAATTAATGGTTATGAAATGATGAGACCATTTAGACAGATGTCTGATTCTCCACGGACATTTTTTCTCCAGGAGAAACAAGAAAGGCCTGCAGCCTTAACTGTATTTTCTGAATTTATAGTGGCAGATCTGTCCATCTAGATTAGTGTCATCTGCCCTTTTAAAGAAATACCGGTGTCTGTAAGGCTCTAAAAGATAAATGATCTACGTGAAGGAAAGATTCCATGTTGGCATACCGATATTTTTTTTCTATTAAGTTAAACCCAAATGAAGGTTTTTCTCCAAAAAGGCAATTATATTTACAACTTCTGCCTGAACTATCCGCTAAAAATTTGAAAGCACCACATGTTATTATGCTTAACACTTCACAGATTGTCTCTAAAAGTTATAAGGTCTTCATAAAAGCAGCTACCTTAAAAAGAACTGACAAGGCAAATACATGACTACTGCAGCTGTGACACTTGGGCAGAACCACCGAAACTGTCTTGAAGCAGAGCTGAAGTGGAGCAGTTCACAAACAGCAGTAAATCTGTCACTGCACAAGTATTGCAAAGCTCAAAGAACATCACGAATACAGGCGGCCTCCATGAGAAGAGACAAGAATAACTATTGTCAAGTAACTTGCTCCCTGGTTTACTATTTGTATTAAACAATGCAGGTAAAATTCTTTCAGTAGAAAGATCCCACCAACATACTCCCTGCAGAGGGATAACGTTCTGTGCATCCCGTAAAAGTACAAGCTCACAAGCTCAGGCTGCTAATAATGTAGTGGATGCCCCATCCCTGGAAGTGTCCAAGGCCAGGTTGGATGGGGCCCTTGGCAACCTTGTGTAGATCCAGGCCTGAGGTTGGTGGCCCTGCCTGTGGCAGTGGGGGTTGGAGATCTCTTATCCTCGGAGACCCTTCCAACCCTTGCCAGTCTATGATTCTATGAATACAACGTACCATCTGTACACTCAGACACTTGCACGCCACAGCTGGATGTCACTTTCTGTGCTATTTCTTTCCCTATTGCAAATGCAACAAATTACATTCACTAACACTAAAATGAGATGAATAATATTTTACTAAAGGATGAAAGGGTAAGAGTGCGTAACATGGAGGGTAACATGCTACTTCTTTCTCCAAGCAGAGGAACATGCGAGGCAAGAAATGACAAGTGAAATGCCTGTCCGCTCTTAGTAACGCAGGAAAGACCACCAGCTTCTGTCTAGAAGAAGCATGAGTATAAAACATAAGAGATTAGCACAAGCTCTTCCTACTCTGCTTGTCTACTCTTCATCTCTATAAAGAGATAAAAGACCAAAGGATCTCGTAACGTGGAAATTTTGAAGGACTACAGAAAAAAAAAGAGAAACAAAATCTATTAATTACAGATTTTTCATCATCCTTGCATTAGAGGCCCCATCTTCTTTGAAGGTTCTAATTCACTGAAAGCAGTAAGTACTAGTGCTACAAGTAAGAAGAAAGAACGTAAAACTGGGTTAAAACGACATATCCATTTTTCAAGTAACACTCCTAACCACAAAAACACCATGTTTTTTTTAATAATTCAGCTCTCCACATACTGCCTTCCCATGACACCCAGTTAACCAGAAGAGGGGACATTAATTTAAGCTCTCTGTGCCTCCTGTGAAAATAGAGTGCTTAAAAGTTTGTGGATGAAAGAATGTAAACCAGAAACATAAATCAATGTTTTGACTTTTAAGCTTCCTAACTTCAAAAACTACATTTCTGCATTTTTTTTTCATTTACAGAAGTTTGCAAAATGCACCGAAATTAATAATGTGACAAGGTGAGTTGGTTACACTAAGTAGACTATTTCAACAGCAGCTAATTCCCATTATGAGATTGCCTACAATAAATGAGCAGTCATTGCTCAAGCTGTACTTCTCTAAATAACAAACTGAAGAAGCCAAATATAATCTCATCTTACGTCTTCGGCAGCTAACACATCCTATGGAATTTGTGGTATATACTGAGAGTAAGAAGACTTTGTTCAGCTTCACATAAACGAAGGGATGTGAGTACTGATATCTAGTGAGTTTGTGTTAGTGTACCAGCACACATAAATGGAAACAAATCAGTTTACTCAAACCGATTTACATTGTTGGCCGACTCTTAACCTTACACTGAAAAGAAACAGAAATGTTGTTTATGTCCACAACAATGAGATGATAATGAGCTGAATTATTGCACAGCCATCAGTCTTGTGTATCTTCTTGTTTTGAAATTCAGACTGCAAAAATTACAAACTCAATTTTCAAAAAAATAAATCAAACTATACCTTCAGATGTGATTACTGTTATTATTGCTTACAAATAGCTATTTATATCAATCAAAATACAGTCAATAGCCATCTACCTTCTATATCAAAACAGGCTATTTTCCTCATGGGAATTTGAGATGAGAATGTTGGTAGTCTGGTTCCCAGTCAAAACCAGAAAGAAACAAACAACCTGAAAATGTAAAGATGAAATGCCAATTTCATCAATGACCTTTAACACGCAGGCTGAAGGAGCAGAGTTTATAAGCAGTGTGTAAGGACAGTCACAACAAGTTGCCTGCAAATTTGGTATCTGACAAATAACCCAACGATTATCATTGGTCTGGTATTAATACTTTGTATAATTATTCACAGTAAGCTCGGTATTGCTGGAGTCACAAAAGTCTTAAAATCAAAAAACCCCCAAAAAACTAAATGTAATCAATCAACTACCATTCAGTTAAAACCTGATAGAAGACATGGCTTCCACATAGCCACTATTTTACCCTTCTTAACAGTCTGAACAGTAATTTACGTATGAAAATATGTTCAGTGATCTCTAAAGTAACCTCTAAAGGCAATTCAACAATCATTTCCCTAAGTGGATGGAAAAAAACCACCTTTAATTGAATTGTAGCATAGCTCTGCAAAGAATCTACATTTTCATGAACATGCTTTATGTATTTAAAGACATAACAGCAAGTACAGTGGCACAGGAAGATGGATCTTACCACTGCAGCTGGAACTTGATGCATTTTTGCAGCTGGGGTTCCTGGGCGTGGGTAGAACTGATTAATAAACAAGCTTGGAAACCTGTAGTGTTCTACAAGTTTCATTGTTTCTTGAAAATCTTCATCTGTCTCTCCAGGAAAACCACAGATGATGTCAGTGGCAATTGTTATTCCAGGCACTCTGTAAAGAAAGAAAGTGGAAAGGAAAACTGAATTAAGGACACGTAAAAGTCTTGGTCCCTTAAAACCCAGTGTACACAGACTTATAAAGTTTCAATTTTAAATTTGAGACCTAAAATAATCTTTTTGAGGAAAAAATTAAATTTAAATACCATTGCTTAGTAATGAAAAATGCATTTGGTTCTCAGCTGAGAGGACACAAAATGTAAGAAAGAGATTGCAGCAAATATTGGATGAGGATTGTGACAGAAGAGTGAAAACATCTGGACCAACTCCTCCTTCACTCAAAATTATAGGTGATCAGCAGAGCTTGTAAATTTGAATTTTGATTGCTTAATCCACAAAATTTATAACTTCTGAGACTTAGCCACTAGATTTTGTAAACTATTTAATATATTACAGTGCTGCTATCAAAGTAGAATAGGATATCCAAATGAGGGGACTGGCATGCCATATAACCTAGCCATTTTGAACAAAACTGGCTTTGGAGCCACTAAGACATCTCTTAGTCACAAGTTAATTTCTAACTCAGTACTCCATAAAATCAGCCTGTGCTTTGCCTTAAAAGGAAAACAAAATACTTAATTTTACAAATGCAGAGGCCCTGAGCTCTCCTGCTGTTTAGCAAGGTCAACATTTCCTAACTGTTCCCCTTGTACTGGAGCAGGGCCCACAGAAAGAGGTGAGGTAAGGGGTCCTCAGTTGAGACTGTGCCACAATAAGAGTCTCAGCCAAGGTGGTGACACATTACTGAGCATTTTCCCCAGTGGAGTGGAAGCAGATGTCTCTGCTAGGGTCAAGGTATGCACCAAGACAGTGTCAGATGGTAGATGCAGCTCCCCTAAGTCCCAGGCTGCAATGAGTCCCTTGGGCCTTTCTCTGATGCCAGGAGAGATGGATGTCTGTCTCCAAGTGCTGGAATTACAGAGGAAAATGAGCAGGCCAGGGCGCATCAGAGAAGATGAGGGATAGGCATGATCGGCTCTGCAACTCAGCAGAGCAAAGAGCCTCAGGTTCCACTGCGACAAAAAGTAGGTAGGTGCCTACCTGCACCACCAAGGGAAGAAAATCCTCTGGAAAAGATGAAGGATGGAAGCTGACTTCTGACACCAAGAGGAAGGATCTTGCCCCACCTAAAGGCTTACAACTGCAAAATAGGTTCATCACCCTCTAAGAGGAGCCAGATACACGGACAAGCGAAGTGTCTGGTCCGCCAAGACCCCTAAGACTACCGTGAAGAAGTGCTAAGTCATCTGTTAACCCAAACAATCATCTAAGAGAGGTTTGCTGCCTGCCAGGGGCCAGGATCAGGGATGCTGCGGGGCTCGTTTGGCCCTCTGACTACGACCCCCCGCTGTTATTTCATGCAAGCACATATGATACTGTGAGCAGAAACTTGGAGAGAATTAAAAGTGACTACAAAACTCTGGGGACAATAGTCAATGGCATGGGGGCTCAGTTGGTGTGCTTCTCATCAGGAAAGACTTTTCTGCTGCAAGGGTGACTCAGCACCGGTGCATGTGGCCCAGAGAGGTTGTGGAGTCTCCATCCTTGGAGATATTCAAAAGCTGTTTGGACACAGACCTGTACAACTGACTCTAGGTGTCCCTGTTTGAGCAAGGGGTGTTGCACAAAATGACCTCCAGAGATCCCTGCCAACCTCAAACTTTCTGTCATTCTGTGACATGGCCCAGAAGAACGAGTCCTACAATGAAGAGATTACTGCATTGTATTTACAGAGCACCCTATGGGACTTAGGAGATACCAACTCAGTTTTCCAAATCTGACATTGACCTGCTGGATGACCACTGCCCTTTGAGAAACTAGAAAACCACAGCACTAGGTTTTTTATCCAGCCTTCTTGTGTGAAGTGGGAATAATGATAAAGCTGTTTTGCAGAGAAGCAGGCACACGTGGTGTTCAGAAGTGCTCACTGCTCCCTACTGACACCGATGAGACTGTTTCTATGGCACAGACTTCTACACTATCAGTAACAATGATGAACCAGAGAAAATATGATTTATGAGGAAAAGTAAGAAGCCTAAAAAGATACTGCTGGTATCTGACTTGGAGCTGGCCCTGTTTCAAGAGGAGCAAATAAGTGAGATGACTTCCAGAGGTCCTTTCCAACCCACATAGTTCTACAATTCTTAGGTAAGCTACAGGCAGGGGAATAACTGAGATAGATTCTCTTTAGGGGTGAATGGCATAAAGACCACAGCTACAAGCAAAACTCACACCTGAGCTTAAGAAGGGCTCTCCAAGACTATCTCCAACCTAAAGAAATGGCAGGAGGGTTTTTCCTCCCCTCATAAGGACAAGAAACAGCAGAATTGTAAATAAAAACATATGTAATTCAAATGACATTTATAAAGCATCTGAATTGCCAAAGAGAACTATATTTTTTATTAGACAGTACATCACCACAGAAAAAAATAAAGCTGTAGTTACAGTGGGTGAAGAAACTTGAGTTTGAACAGCTGAAAGAAAAGCTTCCCATAATAATGAGCTCCCCTGGAACAGGAGAATCTGTTGGCAAAGACTCAAGGAAGGCAAAGCAGAGAATATTGTCCTTAGTAATTTGATTAGGCACAATATTAGAGCACACATAGCTTATGCTCACCACAGCACTCCTCATACAAACAGCATATGGTAGTAAATCTTTTGAGACTTTTTCCCAAAAGAAATACTTTTTTATATATTTGTGTATTTACCTAAAGCAAAAGTCCATGAATTCAGACTCCATCCATCAGATGATGTTAAAACATGGCATTTGAATGCCACAGCAAGACCGGTATAAACCAGAACATTTTCAAGGAGCTGGTCCAATAATGGTAAATGATACACAATCTGAACATCGCACAGAACAGCAAAAAGTCCCCAGAGCTGTTGGCTAAACGGCCTCAATTACCATTTGCTTCTTAAGACTGACAAACGGCAAGATAGGAATTTCTGCTTGGCATCAAGTAACAAGAGGACTGATTAGCTTTGAGGGGTGAAGGAACAGAAGAGCACTGTATTCTGCAGCGCGATTCTGTTCACATCGCAAACATCTCGCGCCGTAACAGTAAGCTTAGGGAAGAGAAAGCAAATTACTCTACAAACCAGTATCAGGTAACATCAGCTGCCATTTCTCACAATATTAACAGAACACTTGCTAAGTCTGGGAAAACCATCATAATGAAGTTATTTTAACCACTTTAATGACACTACGGGCAACAGTCAAAGCATGTATTACCAATGGTAGTAGTAATACCATTCTTTATAAAGGTTTGGTTGTTTCTATAGCAACATGAATTATAAGGTCCAATCAAGCTAGGTACAATAAAATATGCTCCTTTTCTCCATAATACTAGTTGTCATTCAGTTAAAAGGAAATTACATATTTAAAAATTCATAAACTCTACAAATGTACCAAACTCCATTTGGTGATAAGGTGTTAATTATCTTGGTAATTAGATTTCCTGGATGGAATTATTACACACAAAGAAAAGCTAAGGCATGAAAAGAGAGTAAGGACCACTGTGTGTTCAGGAACAGCAATTAATTACAGTTCAATCCAGTATGCCTGCCTAAAATATGACATAGCATAGTGCATTTTTATACCACTGTTGACTAGGTTGCTTAAAAAGTAGTTTTAAATGGGGAGAAAAGCCTGAGATTTCGTTCAGAATAGAATGCAGTAACTGACAAAAAATCAAGCTCTTAGCCTTTCTCAAAACATCGATGGACAAAAATAAGTAGAACGAGTTCCCCGTGTGAAACATCATTTTTAATGAAAAAAGAGGAAAAAATATATATAATTGTGGAAAAATATAAACCACATACACGCTTGAAAATTGAAGCAACCTTTGCTCTGACAGCCTGAAAGAAAGCAGCATAGAATTCTTTATTGCATAGATTCAGATGACGCTTAAAACATTGTCCCAGCTATAAAATACAATACAAAATTGCACAAGAACCTATTTCTCGTGCATCAGCCAATATGAAATTGTTCTTCAAAATTAAATGCATTTTATCTATTCTAAAGTAAACAAAGAAAAAATTGCTGACCATCCCCAGTAAGCATTTTGTAACGTCTCTTAGACAAACGCGTTCACAGTAAGCCTAAAAATTCAATTGCAGCAAATGTTTTCTAGGGTCAGCAGAGAAACTCCACAACACATTGTTCAGTGAACCAAGGCTACACAGTGGTCCTTATGAAAGATAAATTTATTTTTAAAAAGCAGAAAGTTGCTTCAAACATACAAAAGGGTGGATGCTCTTTATAGCCTAAGCTAATGTAGGCATTCAGTTTGTTTCGATACTTCCAAGCACAAAATAACTTAAAAAGTTTGCCAGCCAATTTAAAGCCTCATAATCCTGACAAACACCTAGAAAGACTGTGCAATCATTTTAACTGGTGATCATAAATCTTGTAACTTTTTTTTCTCTGAAGACATCATCTCTATTCACTCAACTTTAAAAACAAAAAACCAATTGCAAATTGACTTCCATTGGAACATACAATAAAACTGAGGAATTTCAAAAAATATTAAATTGAGGAATAATCAATGTCACTTGTAAGATAATAAAGCCCTAATACTTAGGGTTCTTTAGCATTCTCTCTTTTATGTCCCTCTATGTAGATAAGTGCCTTCTGTCTATTCAAGCAGATTTATGCTGTGCCATCCTGAGCTAGGCCATTAATATAATCACTGGCAATTTGAGCAGTTCTGACCACCCAAAAAAGAAGCAACTACTTCATTTCACATTAGTGTCCATTTTTGTGTGCTGCTCTAAGGACCAGCACACCTAGAAATTATGATGAACAAGTGCTACGAGGATAAATATCCAAAATTTCACAGAAAGGAGGAACAAATGTGTGGGAAGGACACAGAAGAAATGCAACTCCTTACCCTCTCTACCTGAAGGAACTGAGTCAGGCTCTTGGGTCAGGGAAAAAAGTGTTCTACCTCACAAAGGAGTGCCTGATGTCTGGAAGTAAAGTCTATGAATGTGCTGTGGGCAGCTGTTGCCCTGAGAATTACCTTCTCACAGCTCACTGGCATTCAAGTTAGCACTAAACAAGTCCAGATGAATAAATCAGACCTAGGTGAACTCTGTGCTACTACAACTAGGTAGCCCCTGGAGCTCCCTTTGCTTAGGTATCTCTGTTGCAGGTTATCAACCAATGAGCAGTGCAGGCATACCCTTATAGTGATGAGCTTCCTGCTCTTTTCTGCTCAAAGAACTTTTGTTACCAAAGTTAGAGAAAATAGAAACGGGACCAGCAGAGACAGGAATTACAGCAGATACTGTGGGGACAGTGACCACAGAGCAATTCACCAACAGAGGGAAGCTAGAGAACTCTTGATGGAAGGTAAGCTGGAAGCAGAATGGAAAATCTCCAATCTTTTCATTTAGAAAAGAGATAAAAGTGTCAGGCTGCCAAAAATAACATAGGAATCCCCCCACTCCCCCATTTTCACAGAGCAAGATGTCAAAGAAATCAGCAGCAAAAGTGTGAAACTTGCTAGGATTCAGGTGTTACACGGATCATTTCATGTGGCTTTACTTACAGAAAACATTTCCTTTAGCAGTAACCACTGCAAACCAAATCCATGCTCAGGGAAGAAATTATGTAAAGGAGCTGAAATGCAATTCATCAGCACCTTCACCTACCACTGTGACTATCTGAAATTCTTTTGCATGATCACATATTCTTCCCACTTCCTTTTCTGAAATTGACATTTAAATCCAGCAAGGACTTAAAGCTACCAACTCCCTCTTAACCAAGACCCTCCACCCCTCCCAGTATAACAAAATACTGGATTAGAATAAATAGCTAAATGAATGTATCTAAAATGCTGTATATGTTCTTACAGAAGGATACAAGAACTGTGTGTGAAATCTAGAATAATTAAGGTCAAAACAAAAAAATGTGATGACCCAGCAACCTCTTGGTTTCTGGATTAAGAAATTCTCATTTAAAAAAATGTTAGAAAAAAGAGTGGAATTGTTATGAAAATAAAACCAATCTTCTCTGACATGTTATTTCAGCCTCTTATATTATGTTTCAGAACCTTTCTGCCACATATGCCCATTTAGGGAACCTAATCAAGTTAATGGATGAGCTGATTTGGAAGTATCTGAGAGTTGGTTTTTCAGGCATAGTTACAGTACCTAACAGGCACCTCAACGTGCCACTTTGTGCTGGAGCTGAAGATGCTTGCATCTTTCCTCATGACCACACACAGTCCTCCAGAAGCCCTTCCCTCCTCAGTCCCCCCCTTTTTCTTTTTCTCTACGAGGCTTAGTCTCGTGGGATTTCTGACTTAAACACGAGCTGGAGCTAGCACAAGAGAAACAGACTGCTCAGCTGGAAGCGCTGCCTCTTTCAAAGGCTAGGACCAAGATGAAACCTCACCCGGCCTCTCTCCTGACTATATGGACATGAACCTGAGAATGAAGCCACAGGAAGATTCCTATGCTTTCAGAAAGGGATTCAGCCTTTTTCTGTTCTGAACCCCTCCTGCACCTCTCTCACTCCACGGACTATAAACACAGCACAATATACTCCTCCTAATTTAAGTGTCTGCAGCTGGGGGGGGGGGGGTAAACCTGAACATAATTTCTGAAGCTGGGGGGGAGGGGGTGCGTATTTCCATATTTTTCAGTTTATGGTTTACCCTAAATTATGCAATGGATGTACAGACTTTTAATAAATGGATATCCACTGACAATGTTTTTCTTAATAATCTTTTCCATATGTGTTTAAAAGCAGTCCAGGATGTCCAAGTTCAAAACCTCTGTGGCCAGAAAAAAGAGCTCTTTTAAACCCTCATATCAACTGATTTGCACATGGAGGGAAACTGGAAAGTACTTCAGTTCAACGACAATAGACATTTCATTAACATTTGTGAGTGAAGCCTTTCAAATAACAACAGAGCAAGGCTTTTGGCATGATATAAACTACCTTTTTTAAGACTGCTTATTCAAATGCAGCTAAATAGCTCATTAACATTAATGCTTAAGTAACTGATTTAAGAAAACGAGCAGTGCTATCAAGTTCACCGCAGAACTGATGTCGTGAATTAATATATATTATATATTATATTTAATGCTGCCATTTCCTTTTCCAGTGTTCAGTTGCTCTACACACATGACATCACTAAAATTAACAGAACAAATAGTGGGGGATTTTGCAACTGAATATAGGATAAGAAGGGACGATCCAATCATGACTTCTCAGGAAATTTAGAATATTGCTATAAAATTTAGCAATGAAAGTATAAATGGCAAGACAGGACAGACATTTCACAGACTACAATAAAATCTAGAAGAACAGAGATGGCAAGATATTATTACAAACATGACCAGGGAGTTAGACCTCAATAAAATAAATAATGTAAAAGTAGTATCCATTTCCACTCTTTTACAGTTAGTACTAATATTTTATTAGTCTGAGGGACCTTATGTTTGTTTCTATCAAACTGTCCATCAGGATTTTACTGCATTTTGATTGAATTTCTATTAAATTTGTAATAAACTGTTTTGGAAAAAAACCCTAAATATATACTACATCCAATAGTGTCAGATGCAATCACATACTGAGAGAAATGGGTGGAAGCTGGGGCATCACTCTCTAAAAACAAAAGCTGCTTACATTCAGTGCAAGAAAAAAAAAAAGATATTTATTAAACTATAATGCTTAATTTTAATTATTTTTAAACGGTGTTGCATATTAGTTATTCAGACATTCTGTTTTGATTACTTTTAGCAAATTTAGACCTGTTTACAGTGTATCTATTTCTATTAAATACAACAGCATGAGATTCTACCCTGGAAGGACACCTGCTAACATTTTTTATTCATGCACATGTTCCCACTGCAAAGCAATTATATTATTTCAAATGTTTTAAAATGTCCTCTATTACTGCTTAACACAACTCCAGCCAGTCTCACAAATCAGTTCTCCTTCACCTTGTAGTTTGCCTGCATCAAAGTCAACGAAACTGTTCTCATAGTTTGCAAAAGTCTGTAATGATTTCATTTTTAAGTCAACTCACTTACTTGCTTTCACTCGAGCACTGAAACACCAAATACTAGCAGACACCTAAGCAAGTAATATTTTGGTTATGTGTGCAAAATGCTGAATTTTAAGATTTAGCTTTCTAAAAATTGTTTTCACTGCTTGGATTCTATCTCTCTGAAACCGATACCTAAGACACACCAATTGGACAAAGCAATTGTAATGACAGGTTGTTTATATGTTGTATTCTGGTTGTTTTTTTTAAAATAACAGAACAACCACCAAACCCCTGACATGACCACAGAGAAGCCCCCAGAGTATCCTTGCAGATTCCCCTGAAGAAGGGTGCATGCACATACACACATGGGACAATAACCAGCAAGACCATAAATCCTGCCATTTAATTTGGAGATGATTCATAATGAAACACTTCAGATTTCAAGAGTAGCAGAGACTGCTCATTAAGCCTGGCAGCTACAGAACCACTGCGTGCATTCTGCTTTTTGCATTCCACACCTTGCAGAGAGCACTGAAGGCTGCTCACAGCAGTGATTCCCACAGGGAACACATTACTCCTGAGCCCTGTGATCTGCAGCAACTTCTAACTGATTTGCAAGTGCAGCTTAAGAGGCTGGTTTTCAACTTTGGAGTCACTAGCCATTTTGATGCAAGTCACCTTACAAAGGCCAACCTAAGGGCTCTGGAGTTAAACCGAGAGTGAGAATGGGTATTTCTTTTGACTGTTCTTTTCCAAGCCCACCTCCTGCTCCCAAAAGAGCTCTTTCAGAAACTGGGCTGAATGACACCTGCAGTCAGTCAGGAGACACGATATCCAGAGCTGAACTTGAGAACGTACAGGTATGGAGGACTTCATGTTAGTAGGGACTGGGTATACCCTTGTAGCCAGGGGATAGTGACCTATATTAAAACTATATTTCATTATTAGCGTGGCTCACTGCCTGAGGATGAAAGAGTACATACAGTTTTACTCTAGGTTACAAGAGCTGCTACTAGAAGCAGCCCAAGTGCTTCATTAGAAACATTATAATACTTCCCGTTATCAATTTTCTTTAAAAAATCAAACAGTTAAGGCTTGGATTAACTTTATTCGACTATAAGGTGTTCTATTCTTGCCATAGAAACGAAACATTTTACAAAACTTCATTACAGATGTATAACTTCAGATCATTATTGTTTTATGATTAAAAAATGAGCGACTTAAGACAAAAAGCTCAACATCCTTAAACTTCATTTCCATTCAATCTCTAATAAATACCATCTGCTGTGTACTTTAGGGATATAATACCCGTCAAAAACTCAGCCGTATTATGAGAACCGGCACCAAGTTGATCTGAAATGCATATTTGAACAGATGTGTTTAAATTACATCTCTCCGTCTATCCACACGCATAAATTCAGAATGAGCGTGTGTTGATTTAAAATGCATAAAAAAGGGATTTGGAGATGCATCAAAAGTGAACAGCATCTCAATGGATCAAGGCTCACATTACTAAAGGTCATCACTAAAAATAAAGTTTGAATTTATTAAGGGTTGCACCAGGGAACTGTTCTTGGGAACTGACTTAATGTTTGCTGCACTAAAGCAGCCATCGAAATTACACTAATTTTCTATGACCCTTCACTGTTTAACATTGGAGCTGTCAGGCATGGTCAGAAATAATAGGATCTCAGCCACGAGCAGCTGAGAATATTACATACTTTTTCTCAGTCTGACACAATGCTTATCACCAATACTAAACGTCTTGGGCTCTGAAGACCCATCCACGTCTGTTTCAGTGACAGTCATTTAGCTCTTCACTCTGACACAGAGATGAGGCATATAAAACAAAATGATTAACAAGCCTTGTTGGCATGATGAAACCAAATAAAGAATTGCAAGCAGCGCCCCATTAACAAATGCTAATGAAAAAAGATCTTTTTGAACTTGTGTTTTCCCCCCCTCTATCATCTACAGTCCTGTACTGTTTCAGGGACCTTGAGGGTAAGACAGATCACACCACAGGTTCACCTAAGCCCTGTAGTCTATTGCTAGCAGCAGAAGTCCAGGGAAGTGTTTAAGATGTAGAGTCCCCCGGAATCCCTTCCTCCTCCTAACAAATGGACTTTGTCAGAGATGTCTTTATGTAACAGTAGCCTGTGATGGACTTCTTTATTAATTTTTCCAGTTTGCCCTTGAAACTAACTAAACCTCTCCATACTGTAACCACTTGAAAGGAAAAAGAAAAAAAACCAAACATAAAACTCCCTCTGAGCCTGCCACTTGCTAACTCCATTTGATGTCCCCTAATTGTTAGGCTGTGAGAGACCAGTAACAACTCCATTCGCTGTCTCGGTACTCTTCAAGATTTTACAGATCACCATCTCAGTACTCTTCACGATTCCACTGACTTCTGTTCTTGTCCCTCTCAATTAGCACTTTTCCAGACTTCAGCATCCTTGATTTCCTCTGTGTGACAGATCTGTCATACCTCAGATAATCTCTGTTAGTCTTCACACTAGCATTTCCCATTGTAAAATATCCTTTCTGAGAGGGGTGTTGACAGCATTTAACAATACAGGCATAGCAAGAGAAAAATCTCTTAAAGTATTTCTAGAATTTAGATAAATTGTCTGCTTTTAAAATTTTTCTTTCAGATTTCAGCTAATTTGTTTACTAGCAAGCAGGAAGCAAAAGGTAATGGACCTTGCAGAAGGTAAGGGACAAGAGTGATAGTTGTTCACAGCACTGGTAAACATTCCACACACCTATGTTAGAGAAATGTTACACCCCATACCTTTAAAACAGCCATATCTTAAATTCTGTGAGAGCAGAGTCTGCAACAGGTACAATGAACTGGTAAAAATCCCTTGATGATGCAGTCAGTGGTATAAATCAGGAAAAGCAGACCCACAGTAGTGCTTCCCCTTGTAAGGGGGAAACAGAAACTGCCAACTAAAAGAGAAAACAAATTCTCTCCTTCATAGCGTTACTCACTACTCTGAGTCCCACTCTACCCACTTCATATGAGAATCTTGGGATTACCTGCATATCTACATCTTCCTCAAACTGGTATCAGCCTCTGCCTCTTTCTGAGATACGACTGAATGAGAAATTCAGAAAAACATAAAAACATTACTGTAATTAAAAGAGGCCCATTGATGAATAGATCATCTAAAAAAAAAAAAAGCTGAGCAGAACTGCCATCTCAAAAAGTGAAGGACTGTGCAGGTGACTTCAGCTGGATATCAAACAGCTGGGTGATACGTCCCCTTAAGGTATGAATCTGATGGGAGTAAACAACCTTTTGCAGAAACACACTGGGTAGTGAAGGTTTAGGAAATAGATAAGCTAGAACTAGCTCAAAAAGAAGGCCAAGCACATCTCAAAGACAGGTCAAAGTCAGCAATGTGAGGTAGCAGGGGAACAGAAGTTGTCAAAGGAGTAGTAGCATGACGAGTTGGAAAACTTTAACAGAGAATTTAAGGTCTTTGAAGAAGCAAGAATGCATCAAGGAAGAAAATGAAGAACTAAAATTGCCATTGGGACAGATGTTTTATTCCAAGGTTTTGGTTCAAGATCATTTGTATTATGAACTTCTGCAGCAGAGAGAGAGAGAGGGAGAGAGGGGAGAATGCCTTCTGGCAAGACAGATTAAAGCAAAGCAGATTTTGAGGAAAACATGCTCAGCTCACAAGAGTTACCCCCAAACAGCTGACTGAAGAGAGACATAATTCTCTCACATCACAAGACATACAAACAATTTGGCTGGATGTTCTTGCCTACTGCTTTGTGAGAAATCACCAGATTAAAAGTTTTCCAGTTGCAAACATCTACATGGGAACGACCGAGGTTGTGAAGGAAACAGCAGGTAACAGCACATGCACAATGCGAACTAAATTTAATATAATCTGTGCTTCATTTTCAAAATATCTAATGAAATGCAACTTATATCATGCCAGCTGACCATCCAAAACACACCAGTCTAAATGCTACATCCCTATAGACACAGTATTTACAAAAGGTGGTGTTGCAATCAGCTATCAAACCACAGTTGAAGAGACAGAGGCAGGAGTATTGACCAGAGCAAGGTTTTAGCAGCTGTAAGCAGTTTTCCTGGATGCTAGCCAGAGTCATTTAAACACAATGCAGTCTCCCACTGCAACTAAAAAGCCCTGTGATTTTACACCATGCAGTTGTTGCTGTACATTGCTATACATTCCTAAACACAACTCTTAAAGAGGCAGTATCCCTCATGAAATGCAAACAGTCTAATTTTCAGAAACACCATCCCCTTACAAGTGTAGGACACTACTACCCCTGAAAAAAACAGGCTTTGAATGTCTGAATATGGAAGGAAAGACTAATAGTGTAACACGGATTTTTAAATTCAGAATAGAAAATAACAAACCAGGACAGCATTTTGGAGAGCAAGGTTATGATAGCTATAGTTCTGGATCCTTATTCAGAGATGTTCAGAACTGCAGAATTCAGACCTGTGCCCTAGTCAGCTACCCAAACTAACAGCTGTTTAAAGGATGTACACTGGACAATTTTTCCAGATGTACTTGAAATTTATGGCTTTACAGAAGAAAGATCTGGTGGTTCAAAAAATTCTATCACTGCTCTAACTTTTTTAGCCTTAAGGAGCAGCATTTGTACATGAGCATATGCGAAAAGGTCGTATAGGGATCTGTGGTTTCTGTGAGCAGCCTAGAAAGCAAATTTGAATAACAGTAATAATAATAAATTTCTCAATTCTAAGAGAAAGTGTAGTTTTTAGCTCAAAATCACACATATATACCCTCCCCAACCCATAAAGACTCAAAGCTCCTATCATGTATCAGTTTACTCCATGCAACACTTGCAAAAGTGACAATATGATCTTAAAACTTCAGAACAAAGTCTGACACAAACATTGTGATGTCCTCAAAACACAACCCTATATAGCTTCAGAATGGAATTTTCAGAGGTAACATTTCAGATTTACAAGCAATGGTACTTCCTCATTAAGACAAAACCCATGAGCTTAACTTCAAAGAAATCCAGTATGCTTTACTAATGAAAGTGTGGTATGATAATGTAAATTATCTTCCCAATCAATACAATGCAATATAACTTGGATCACTGGGAAACAGAGATTTTACCTTGCAAGAATTAGTTTAAAGAAATTATGAAGCAAATTTTCCAAAAAAATAATTGGAGCAACACACAGAAAGAGCTGGGTGTGGCCAATGGGCATCACTGGAGTGATAGCACACAACAAATGGTATCAACTTTACATCGTTGTTTCATCTCATGCATGGTATGTTCTTATAGCAACCTGAATTTAAGAAAATCACAGCAGAAACAGTCTCAATCTTTACACACAAGGACAGTTCACTCAGCTAATGGGAAGGCAGCAGAATGACTGTCATGAGTATCTGTTTTCTTCTCAGGTATATCCAGGTGAGCTCCAAATATAATAACTTCCTTAAATATACAAGATCGGCCCAGAACAATAAAATATTAGCATACATATCTGTTAACAAAATAAAATTTAAAGCAAAATATTGTAGCTTCACTTCCAAACAGAGGAATAAGTTTACTCTGCTATGCAGTTGAGGACATGGGGCAGAAACAAATGACATGGAAAACAGCCCTAAAATCTCCTAGTTGGTTTTGCAGAGAGATGGCATCAACTAGCCAGGTTCTCAAATAATTTTGCTCTTAACACTTTGGAAACACTTTCTTTGGTCTAGTAATATAAGAACACTTATATTACTGCCAGTAATATAAGAACACTTCTTTGTAAAAGGCAAAATCAGTTTAGTACTTTGGAGTTACTGGAAGTAATTAATAGAACCATTCCTTGAGAAGCTTTGAAGATGAATGTCCAGATGCAAATATACGCACAGAAGTACACCTACAGGAGGTTGTAAGCCAAATCAGGTTGAGAAAAGAGGCTATTTTAAGCACAGACTGTTAGTCTGTCAATGACAAAATTAAAACAAAACAAATTCAATAGACATTGTTGCCTCAGGGATGCTCTTACCCATTTCTCTCTGTTCAGTTCAGTGAACTATTTCACTTTCAGTGTATCACTAAGTTGCAGATGTCTTAAAAATTACAGTCAGCGTGGTTTACAATGTCGCTTTCAGGACAACAGTATATATTGTCACATTCAAAATTTTAAATAAAATGAAGGACTGTTAAACGCATAAAAGCTCTGGTGTGGCCTTCAGGGGGACTCTGCCTTTGAGAGGCTGCACACAGCCACAACTCCCAGTCATAAGAGCAGTAGCTTTGCTGTCCAGAGGTAGACTCCCTAACCTGGAGAGTTATTATTCCTATTCACTAACTCCAATTAAAATTTTTAAGCTTGAAAAGATAAATCAAACCACCTCAGCTATTCAAAGAGGAGACTGGAAGATGGACACGTGAGATATTTTGGGTTTGTGTCAGATGTTTCCCATTAGACAGTGAAGCAGACTGAGTGAAAATATGTTACATGTTTTAAAGAAGCAGAATAGGAGGCCAATGAACCTTCTAAAGTCAGCAAATATACCGTGGAGGAGTAACTGCTACAGGAATTTGATGTTGTGCACAGTAACTTGCTTTGACCTACCAACGAACAAATCTATAACTGAAGATTTAAAGATAATTAGCACAAAATAAACAATATACTGTTATCACTGAATAAACATCAAAGAAAAATTTAAAATATGTTTTAGCATAGAATGGTCTGTGTTGGAAAGGACCTTAAAGATCATCCCATTCCATTCCCTGTGATGGGCAGGGACACCCTCCACTAGACCGCATTGCCCAAAGTCCCATCCAGCCTGGCCTTGAACACTGCCAGGGAGGGGGTAGCCATAGCCTCTCTGGGCAGCCCATGCCAGGGCCTCAACACACTCACAATAAAGAATTTATTCCTAATGTCTAATCTAAATCTACCCTCCTTCAGCTTAAGGCCATTACTCCTTGTTCTATCACTCCATGCCAATATAAACCAGTCCTTCTCCAGCTTTCCTACAGGCCCCTTTAGGTACTGGAAAGCTCCAATAAGGTCCGTCTGGAGCCTTCTCTTCTCCAGGCTGAACAATCCCAACTCTCTCACAGTCTGGCTTCATAGGAGAGGTGCTCCATCCCTCTGATCATCTTCATGGTGCTCTGGACTCATTCTAACAGTTCATGTCTTTCTTATACTGAGGACCGCAGAGCTGTATGCAATACTCCAGATGGGGTCTCACAAGAGCAGAACAGTGGGGCAAAATCACCTCCCTTGACCTTCCAGTCTCACTTCTTTTGATGCAGCCCAGGATAAGGTTGGCTTTCTGGGCTGGAAGCACATATTGCTAGCTCACATTAAACTCCTTGTCCACTAACAGCGGTCCCCCAATTAGGCCTTGCAGAACTTCAATGCAGTTCACATGGGCCCATCTCTCAAGCCTGTCAAGGGCCCTTCCCCCTAAGTGTGTTGACTGTACCACACAGCTTGGCATTGTCAGGGAACTTGTTGAGGGTGCACTCAATCCCACTGTTCACATTGCTGCCAAAGATGTTAAAATGTCCTGGTCCCAATACCAAACCCTGAGGAACACCAGTCATCGCTGGTGTCCACTTGGATATCGAGCCATTGACCACAACTCCTCGAGTGCGACCATCCAGCCAATTCCTTATCCACCAAGCGGATGTCCAATTCCTTATCCACCATGTCTCTCCAATTTGGAGACAAGGATGTGTCCAAGGTTTCTGCACCCCAGAAACCAGGCTTAAATGTTAATATTTTGCCCCTTTGGGTAAAACTGAATATTCAAAACGAAGAAGTAAAATCACTTTGGCATTTGGATCAGTGTTACCAAAAACTATCAAAGCAGCCATGTACTGGGGAGAAGACAGACTGGTTATCTACCTATACACTACTTCAGAGAAGATGAGGTATCTATGTAATCACACTGTGGTATAGACAAGCACTTCCAACTATGCTGTTTATGACGACAGCAGTATCCAAAGGAACACCCTTCAGATCTGCCTCTTTCAGCCAGTAATTCATGTAGTAACAGGGGTGGTTCAGTTCCCCTTAAACACAGAATCCAGTGATGAGACTTCACCCTGAGAAAGACAGCTAAATCAAAGGGTTCAATGTATGGATGGCATATCTCAAAGTAAAAATTATGGGTAAGCAAACAATTCCTCTTCTTCAGCTGGACTGTCTGCAGTCACTGTAGAGAACCCAAGAAAACATAACGCCTGAAGAAAGGCACACTGAGTGTCTGAATGAACAAAGACAGGAGGAGGGCTGTGGCAAATGCAGCTTTCTCCTAGGCAGCCTCTTCAATAGGGTAGCACTTAGCAAAGATCTAAGCGAAGTTTCAAGCATCCACTTTACATATACAAAAATACAAAAGCATGATGCAGAGTATAGCTGTGCAAGGTCAAACTGAAGGAGATGTAAAGGAAGCAGGTGAAACCTGTTCATGAATTTGTAATATTCAACTACTGTGAGACTCTGAGGAGTCTGCTAACCCCTCACCTCTTCATCACTGCATACAAGTTCAGGTATTGTTCTTTGGGACTCTCCCCCAACACAAAGAAGGTAAAATACAGGCAAGATACAAAATAAACATCTGTAAAGGAAAGCATGGGGTTTAAGGAAAAAAGGTAGGTGCATTGACCTTCTTAAGACAATGAAAGTTGGAAATCACCCTGGAAAAGAACTTCAGAAATGCTACATCCACTACCTTAACTTTACAGAAAACAACAGAAGGAGAATCAGCTTTATTTCAGTTTTATTTCTCATCCAACTCTGGTTTAATTTGGTAATAAATAAGACTTATTTTATTTCTTGTTGAGTCTGTTTTGTCTGTGATGTTAATTGCTGGATGATCTCTCCCTGTCCTTAAGTTGAACTATGAGACTTTTTGTCTTATCTTCTCTCCCCCGTCCACTTGAGGTGGGAGAGTGATAGAGCAGCTCCAGTGAGCATCTAGACTCCAGCCAGGGTCAACCCACCACAGCTATCTTCACAGGCAATTATGACAGTAAACTCCCAAAAGATACTGAAAGGCCTAATTCTTGTGGACAGGTGGATAGAAAGGTGAAAGATTTTAAAATCCTATACACTAGAGTCATGTCTAATAATTCCAGAACAAACTTGTTTGGGGAAAAAGGTAAAGTTTCGTTGTAGCTTAGCCCCAGCCAGAAGCTGAGTACCACACAGCTGCTTGGTATTCCCCTTGCCAGTGGATGGGGAGGAGAATGGGAAGAAAGAGGTAAACCATCTGGGTTAAGAACAGTACACAATGCCCAGTCCATTCCCCAGCAGTGACCCTGTTTCCCCAACCAATCCCCCATACTGAGCATGACATCATATGGCATAGAAAACCTCTCTGGCTAGTTCAGGTCAGCTGTCCTGGCTTTCTCCTCTCCCAGCATCTTGTGAAAATTAACTCTATTTCAGACAAAAATCAGGACATTTTGAGTTATGAGTAGTGATCAAGAAGGGGATCTCGGTACAGCCATGACCTATGAATATGAAAACTCCCAGACAGACCACGTCCCACTGCAATAACCTTTCCTTGGGCTTTCTTCAAGTCTCAGGAGCTTGTTAGAAAGCTGCATGAGGAGAACACACACTCATGCTCCTTGGGGTTACACCTCACCAAAGCCCTCTAGATTGGCTTTCTGTGGAGTCAATATAGGTACCACTGGAGTAACTGAGAAGTTGGACTGCAAGCAATTTCCTTGACAAAAAATACACTGAATTTAGGAAGTAAATACTCTGAAGATGCCACTGCAAGTTTCTGTCTTAGGACTCAATTATCAGAAAGATAGGATATTTAGATGCAATGGGATTTTCTCTCAGAAAATTAAGGCAGTTTATTTATTTATAAAGCAATGCTCACCAGAAAATTAAAAAAAAAACAAACCCAAAACACCCCTTTGAGGTAAATAGGAAAAACCAAATCTATACCAGGTCAGAAATTACATTTTTGTCTTGAGGGAACCCCCCCCCCCTCCAGCATGTCAGAGGGCAAACTTCAGGCTTGAACTTTAAAAATTAAAGGGTGAACTAATAAAATTTTTAGAAGAGGACTTAAAGTGAATGTGAAACAAGTTTTTGTGACAGCGTTAACAAGTGAAAGGAGGATGCACTAGCTTAACCTGAATGAAATTGAAGGCACAAATAATTTCTATTCAAATCCTATGCAAGGGACAGGAGGCTTGGAGCATATTCCCTACAGATGCCATATTACAAAAAAGAATTAAAAAATCTCCAGCCATTATTGTTGCCTGAACATAATTATAGTTTGAATGCACATTTAGTTCAATCAATGAAACAATTTTTTTCGTTCTAAAGAAGTAGCTGAAGATTTTCCTGTGGAAAAAATGATGTTTATTTGCATTATTAATGAAAACATGAAAATATTATCTTACTTAATGTGATAATTACTGTACTTCACTTTAATACTGCCAAGTAAAAGCTGTATTTTGTGAAAATATACGCTAAAAGACAAACTTCAGCTTCTGCTACTCTTGTAGTAATGACAACCCTCACGTAATTTTGTATTCTGTAGAAAGTATGACTAAGTAATCTTAGGTACCCAACAGCACAAGGTGATGTTATGGCTCATTACCATAGAAACATTAAGACACAATCCAGCCAGGAATGTAAATTTTAACACAATCATGCCTGAACTTTTATCAGATTTTAACAGTTTGAACACATAACCCAGACACTTCAGACAGTCTCTTTGTACAGCATTCTGAAATATTCTGAATTCAGAATATTCACCAAAGTGCAAGTAAGTTATGATAAATGCCAATAAGGACTGGTTTAGGTTGGGTTTTATTTTTCCTACAGAAAAGATGCATTTCTATGTGATAAATCCAGAGTAAACTGAAAAGGAAAATGTACAAAAATTCAGTCACTAATGGAAAAATGACATAATTTGTTATAACTTTTGTTTACTGTGTCCCTTGGATTTTGATTTAAACCACACATGTAACCTTATCTGCATTTTTCAATATATCTGTTTTTCTGATTTGCATTGTGAACGCATAATTTGGGAACTGTTTCAATTGATATGGATTGGGTTTTATGCCTGTAGCTCCATTTTTTTTAATGTCTTATTATTGATATACAGTCACCCTGCTTCAAGTTAAAAACGAAATCTAACATACAGAAGAGCTGGTACAACGCTGGTGGGGTACCTGACAGGGATGACTTGTTACCTTTTCTACAACAGATAGACTGAATCAGCTGTGTACTGAATGGAGAAACAATCCGGTTTCTAAACCAGCTTATATTCAGATTTAGAACTGTCCTGCTTATTGGGACAGACAAAAAAATACTGAAAATTTAACAGTAAGGTTTGACCTACATTCTGTTCAGATATGTGCTGAGAGTTAATAGAAAGCTGCCCATAAAAGATACCAAAAAAGTTAAGTTTCAGCAAAACACTTTGAGGTAATTATCATTCAAAAAATGCCAACAAATCTCATAGTAGTTTTGTTCAGGAGTTCAGCAAGGATTTGATGATTATTTACCATCATAAGGAGGTAAGGAAATGCTCCAAATGAGTGGCAGTAACACAGCTTCTCATTTTCTTTCATCTTAAATTTATGCTAAAAATGATCCTCCAGGGGAAGGACAATTGAACCCTGCTAATTTCTAATTAATGATAATTGTCCAGGGATCTCGGATCTCAGCCATATACCCATGGGAGAATACAGGGTTAAAAATTACCTTCTGCTGTGTGAAATGTAAACTTTGACTCTCCACAGTCCCTGAGGTACATACACATCATCATGCAGGCCCTACCATAAAACCAGAAGATGCTATCTGTAAGCATGGGTACACTAGGGCTAGAAAACACCTCTTCTTTGTTGAGAGATGCAGAAAATCATTTTAGGCAGTATCTGTTTCGGTGATTTAACTACACTTTAACTTTTCAAGTCAGCTTTTAAAGTTCTGCATTTCCAAAGCACATTCCCCTCCTTCTAGTGTTACAAGAACTTGAGACACAGGTTGTATTATTGCTGTTTAAATTCATAATTTGCGACCACATTCAAATGTTTAGATGTTTAACTAAAATTAAAAAAACCTGTAACATTGCATGTACCACCCAAATACAATGCTGATAAAAGTTACAAAACCATGCCTAAAAGTTACATTAGTTCCTAACCTCACAGGGTTTCATATAAAAATTATTTTAAACATGCTCACTGCATTGGCTAAAGAAAACCTCTCCCCCACAACATTTAAATTGTGATACACTGCTGCATCCACAATGTTCATTCAATACACTGACACCCACAAAATTAAGGCATATGTACTGTGCTTTTTGTGCAGTCACAAAAAATCTGTGGTTTCTGTTTTGGTGTTATTTAAATTCCAGTTTTCCTTTGCTTGTGGTCATCACCTATTCTCACATTTATTCCAATTATCACATAAGATCATAATAAACTATGGTGAAAATGAGCTTCAGGCTCATCTGCAGGCCCCAGCAGCTGCTACAACACTGGCAAAACTCCCAAGCCATCGCTCTTGGTTGACTGTAAAAATATATTAAACTTCACAGTGGCTACAACTGAGTGCAACAAACTATGTGAAGGAAGACACGAAGCAGGTAAGGAAACACGGAGGAAGTAAAGATTAGAAGGAGATTTAACAGAACCCATATTGGCTTGCTCTGGTTTTGAAACAGTATTTTTAAGTATCATACTGTTAAAAAAGAGGAATTTCCACTGCTACGTTCTTCCCAGCCGACAGGATTTTGCAATCAATGTCAACAATCACACAAACAGATTAACACAACTAAGGAAAGCATGCTTTCTACTTCCCTCCACTCCCAAGTATGTGGGAACACAGCAAAGGACAGATGTAGGTGAGCGAAGCACAAGTCTGGTTCTTCAAGCGTGCAGCATTATTCCCAGTGTCTCCAGGCGTGTGGTCTCACAGAAGCGGGGGAGGTCCAAGAGAATATGCCACGTGGGAAAACAGTTTGCTGGCCACGGTTCAGAGTTCAGCTGGTCGCCTTTAGCAATGTTTAGGACTGAGTATGTGAGACAAGTACTCCCCAAAATTTCAGTCAGCAGTGTGGGAGTGGCCACCTCACTGCTACTGAGAAACTGCGCCAGTGACTAGTTCAAACCTGAACCCATAGGCTGTTTGTCTGTCCCTACCAAGAGAGTTAATTTCTTTCCCCTCATCAAGCACTAGGGCTAAAAAATAACTGTGACCAGTTGCTGCGGGGGACACACACACACACAGAGATTCACGACCCCTTTTTCAGCTATGCTGTTTATCCCTTCTGTAAATACACTGAAGGCTGTCAAATGCTTATGGTAAAATCTGACTCAAAAAAACCTTCATTCAGTGAAGATAAATAGTTGAGAGAGATCAGTACTTTTTCTTAAGAAAAAGGTTTTAGTAGGAGACTCACTCAAATTTGTTGGGGTTAGTAACATCCAAAAGTCATTACTCCAGATCTGACTGCAAGTCTGTATGGAATTGTTCTCCAATTTCAGAAGTTGTCCCTCCTGCTCAGGGTCACAGCTCATTCAAAGGCCAAGCAGGGAGACATCTGACACAGCAAGCTGACACTTAATTTCTATGACCTCTGGGTTTTGGCAATAAATATCTTCTCCAGAAATGGAGACACTCTGGCTTTATGTTCTCCTGTTTGTAAGGTGTTTGCACACCATACCTTATTTTCCAGCTTGAACTTGCATCCAAATCACCATTTTCTGGTAACTGGATTGAAAAGAATTTACATTGCTTCTTGTTCCTTTATATACATCCAGATCTGCAACATTGTATCCCTCTTCTAAAGCAATCTAACATCAACTTCTCCTTGTAATAAAGTAAGAGTTCTACATCACAATAAAAAGCAAAAAATAAAGACAAAAAATTCCAAGTGCAAGAGATAAGCCATTGAGATGTGGAAATTAAACTTTAATCTGCTATAGCCACTACTCTCATGTACAAACCTTCTAAAATATTGGGTTTGTGATTACTTGGCCATATAATAAGAAGTTTACAGTGATAAATTTCATACTCATTATGAAATGGTGAATCATCAACTCATGAGTATAGTTCACAGACCAATAAAAGACGCACATGAATACAAAATTGAGCCTCTTCAAAGTAATCTGTATCACAGTCCCCAAATTAACACATACAGAACACTTCTGGGTAGCAGAATAATCACGCCTCTTGCCTGCGATGGTGTTTTCACTGTATGGCTACATTTTTAGAAGGGTTTAACGACTTTTGCGTATTTCCACTTAGTAGTTAATCTTCACAGAATCACAGAATCTTAGGGGTTGGAAGGGACCTCAAGATATCATCGGGTCCAACTCCCCTGCCAAAGCAGGTTCCCTATCTCATATTACATAGATAGGCGTCCATTCGAGACTTGAATACCTCCAGAGAAGGAGACTCCACCACCTCCCTGGGCAGCCTATTCCACTGCTCTGTCACCCTCACTGTGAAAAAGTTCTTCCGCATGTTGGTGCGGAACTTCCTGTGCTCCAGCTTACAGCCATTGGCCCTTGTCCTGTCCCCACAGACCACTGAAAAGGGGCTGGCCAATTCCCTCTGCCACCCATGTCTAAGATATTTAAGCATTTTAGCATTAAGGAAAATAACCATGGTCCCAGGTCCCGATGAGCTACAGGTGATAATTTCTTCAATCATTCTTTCCAATGTGCTTTCCCTGAAAGCTTGACATCGGTGCGAATCAACTAGCCAACTATCACCTTCATCAAAACGTCTTTTGTGCCATATTGCTCTATATGACCAAAATCATATGGCTCATAAAATTCATTTATTGCTTAGTACAATGCTGAAAATCAGAAAAATATCCACGTGCAAATGAATGAAAACTTAAAGAAATGTATCTAATCTGAAAATTTAATACCAACATTGGATTTTTCATAAAAGATACAAATGTAATACATCTTGGATTTCTATCTGTACTAATATGCTAACACAGTAAGTACTTAACTCTTAATATATATTTGAATATGTTTGAAAACCCAGGAGCAAATTAAAACTGAGAATTTCATGTCAAATTTACCTGTTACTAAGGAAATAAATACAAATAAAAGTTATTATTATTTAAAAAAATAAATCAGACTCCCCCCAATTCTATTCTAAGTTCTGACCTGGACATTGAAACAGCATGACAATATTTATATAGAAAAAACAAACTAGTGATTTCAGCTATTTTGTTTTAAAATAGTAGGGTAATAGAATGTCTCAGTAAGTAAACCCAAACATTAAAAAATCATAAATATTCAATGTTTTAAGAAGACTAATTTCTAATACTGCATGATGTTTACAATTTCTTCCTTTTAACCTTACTGCAGATTTTATATCATTACTTCCAAAAAACCACATTCACATGCCCTCAGGGCCAGAAGGAAAAAGAAAAACGATACCATCTTGCTACACTTAAGAAACTGGGAATTGGAATCACATTGCTAATCCCTACTCTGTTGTAAAACAATACTCCCGTTAGGATTTTGCAGAAGAAAACTGCAGATAAAACTGCCCAGAAAAAAAGAAAGCTTAACCATAACTACATACATGAGGTATCACTCCAAACAACTTCACTAGTTATATTCAGTAAAAAAGGTCAGCCAGCTTCTATGACAAGTATAATAATAAACATAAATAATTTTTACACTTAATAAGGGGACCTATCTTCTCTCTCCAGCAACCATTCTGAAAACTATTCCTTCAACCAAACTTTGAGCAAAGCAGAACACCCGTGCTGTGACCTTAAAGAACCCAAAGTGTGAAAGCCCTGGGTGCCCACTAAGCCTGCACTCAGCAAGCTGTGCTCATCCTGGGAACACCATTTCCCAGGCTTCTCCCTCCAGCTTCTAAGCATGTATATGGAAAAGTAGCAGGAGAGACAGGAAAAGGAAAAGGAAAAAGGACAAAAGGAAAAGGAAGGGAGAAATAAAAAAAGAAGAGGAAAAAAAAAACCCTAACAAAAACCCAAACCCTCCCATACTAATTCTCTATCTCCAGAGAAAAAGGTGTACTATTTACATGAAACTTCTATAAAACAGGAGCACGGTGCACATCCTGCTTCAACAGGACAGTGTGCCAAACTGAACTGCTCCAGAAGGTGAAGATGCCCGATATAAAAAAAACTACAGAGCCCACAGAGATTTTGAAATTAGAGCTAACTAAATAGTATCTTCCAAAAAAATAAATAGGTTGAAGTTACATTTACTGCCATCTATTCTTCAAAGCCATCTGTAACTTCAGAACTACTTTATGTTAACACCACATGGTGTGACTCAGTTTGGACCTCAGTATTTGCATGTGTACACCCCCAGGCTAAGTGTGCTCAGCACATGAACAGCAGCCTGACATGTACCAGTAAACTATTAACAGAGTAAGCCACAGCAAAGTGAGGAGGCTGGGGGTTTGCAAATGTGATGTCCATTTGCAAGAAGGGCTGGAAGGAGGGTCTGGGGAACTCTTGTCAGTCTGACCTCAGAAATGGGTAAGGTTATGGAGCAGATCATCCTGAGTGCCATCATGCAACATCATAGGACAATCAGGTGGTCAGGCTCAGTCAGCACGGGTTTATGAAAGTCAGGGCCTGCTTAACCAAACTTATTTCCTTCTACGACAAGGTGACCCACCCTGTGGATGAGGGAAAGGCTCTGGATATTGTGTACCTGGACTTTAATAAAGCCTTTGACACAGTTTCTCACAGCAATCAGCGTCTCCAGGAGAATGCTCATGGCTTGGTTGGGCATACTCTTTGCTAGGTAGAAAACTGGCTGGATGGCTGGCCACAAAGAATTGTGGTGAAAGGAGTTAAATGCAGCTGGTGGCCAGTCACAAGTGGTGTTCCCCAGGGCTCAGTGCTGGGGACAGTTCTCTTTCATATCCTTATCAATGATCTGGATGAGAGGATCGAGTGCACCCTCAGTAATTTTTCAGACAACACCAAGTTGTGTGGGAGTCTTGATCTGCTTGAGGGTAGGAAGGCTCTACAGAGGAAACTGGACAGGCTGAGTCAATGGGCTGAGACCAGCTGTATGGGATTCGACAAGGCCAAGTATCGGATCCTGCACCTGGGTCACAAAAAGCCCAGACAACACTACAAGCTTGGGAAAGAGTGGCAGGAAAGCTGCCTGGCAGAAAAAGGACAGCTCCTCCCTTATAGCAGCCTTCCACTACCTAAAGGGGCCTACAGGAAAGATGGAGAGGGACTGGTTACAAAGATAAGGAGTGACAGGACAAGATGTAATGGCTTTAAACTAAAAGAGGGTAGACTTAGATTAGATATATGGGAAAAAAATCTGTAATATAAGGGTGCTGAAACACTGGAACAGGTTGCCAAGAGAACTTGTTGATACCCACCTCCCTGGCAGGGTTCAAGGCCAGGTTGGATGGGGCTTTGGGCAACCTGGTCTAGCGGAGTGGGTTGCAATTAGATGATCTTTAAGGTCCCCTCCAACCCAAAACATGCTATGATTCCTTCTATGGAAGTGTTGGTCATGGAAAACAACACAAAAATCCACATGGCCAGCAGTGTGCCAGATGGCCAAGCTGGCCAACAACATCCTGGCTTGTATCAGGAATAGAATGGTCAGCAGGAGTAGGGAAGTGGATCGTCCCCCTGCACTCACCAGTGGTGAGGCCCCAAGTTGAGCACTGTGTGCAGTTTGAACCCATCACTACAAGAAAGACATTGAGGTGCTGGAGCACAACAAAGCTGGTGAAGGGTCTGGAGCACAAGTCTGATGAGAAGCAGCTGAGGGAACTGGTGTTGTTTAGCCTGGAGAAAAGGAGGCTGAGGGGAGACCTTATGGCTCTCTACAACTACCTGAAAGGAGGTTATAGGCAGGTAGGTACTGGTGTCTTCTCTCAAGGAACACGCAATAGAAGAGGAAATGGCCTCAAGCTGTGCTGGGGGAGGTTTAGATTGGATGTTAGGAAAAATTTCTTCACCAGAAGGGTTTTCAAGCTCTGGAACAGGCTGTTTAGGGAAGTGATTGAGTCACCATCACTGGAGGTATTTAAAAGAGGTGTAGATGCAGTGCTTAGGGATGTGGTTTAGTGGAGGACTTGGTAGTGCTAGGTTAGTTGGACTTTATGGTCTTAAAGGTCTTTTCCAACCAAAATGATTCTAAGTACAAATGTAAGTAACTCCATTTATTACAATGTCCTTGAAACTTAGAGAACCCGTTTAACCACTATGTGTATACTCTTTAGAGTAAATAACTCATCGTATAGCAATACACAAACTAGTATTCCCAGTAGGAAAATGTCACATTATTTCAAAGCAAATGATTTTTGTTGCTCTAAGATTTCAAATATCCTAATGAAAGTAATGGATTTACGAGTCACCAACAACTTTGAGACCTCTTTACATGACCTCGTCAATCAAATGCAAGGCAGAAAGACTTACATATTTAGCAACTGCTTTATGTAAGCCCAAATTTAAATTTCACAACACTTAAAGACAGTTAATCCTGTGGTAAAAGGAGCTTGTAGTCCATCAAAGACTACACCACTAATCACTAGGTTGAAGTTTAAACACAAAATTGAATCTATTTTTGTGATGTCTGGTGAAAACCCCCACATTTTCATTTTTGGTGCTAATTTAATACTTTTTGCAAACACTCAATTCACTTAAAACACACAAAAAAGGACACATTTGATAAAGTGATTAGTTCAGACTCCAGCTGCAGACAAAAGACAGAGTAAAGAGAAGAGTCTAGAGACTGGGGTATAAAATTACAGATAAGTACCAAATACACCCAGCAATTTCTTAGCAGAAAGCGTCACAAGGATTTTAAACATGACATTTGCATTTGCAGTAGTTAGACTGACAGACCAGACTAAAATCTATTTAAAAAAGCCTAAATCTGAAGGACTTGCCACAGTTTGTTAGGGCCATGATTTGCACGTCTGCAAAATGAGCTCAGCGATGTCTCCCTCTCAGAAACAAAAGTGCATTTTCAAAAAGAAAATGAAACATATTCATGCTGGGAAAAAAGCAAGGGAGCTGTTATAACCTACGTTATAATTACCTGCGTTTTGAAAGCGAGTAGAAAAATGTAAGTAAAAATAGTAAACGGTTATTTCCAAGTTGTTCTATTCATTGCCTTCACATTCTCGTTGCAGTAACTGACATGAAAAAGTGATAAAGACAATACTAGTCTGCCACAAGGCCTGGGATAGTTTCAAAACCAGAGGTTGTCTGCAATAGCTGCAAATTTGATGATGACTCACTTTGTCCTTCATCTTTCAATGTGGAATTAATATTCAGGAGCTTACTACATGGACAGCTTTCAAAAGAAACTTATTTACAGTTACAAATTATTTAGTGATCAGAATTTTCTTGATAATCCAAACAGTATTTAGAGAGAAGCTTGTGGGAAGATATTTCTTACCTGTTCATTATCTTAGTAAAAAGTTAGCTATTATAAAACTGAAAAAATCTTTCAGGCAGAAGACTTCTGGATGGCAAGACACTCTATCATGGGAGAAATACAGAGAAAGATCACAGTAAGTGCCTGAATTACCCACATAAACTTTTGTGGTATGTGTTTTGGTGCCCAGAGTAAGAACAAGGTCACAACAGAAGACTAGAACGTGTGAAACAAATTACTGCTTGTGAAATTGCTGGGAAAGGCAGGAAGAGCAAAACTGAAACTTATCAGGGAAAAGAATATATTGAGAAAGCAGACTATGAAAATTTTCACACACAGAAATATTGCTGTAAAAACTAACATGGCTATCAGCATGATTGTGAGGAGACAGTAGCCAAGTCCACTTTGCTCACAGCTACAATATTTTACCCTGAAGCTGCCTGTCTAAACATCCAAGCAGATGCAGCCTGGTGCCACTGCAACAGGAGACACAAGTCATGGCAGATGAAAAGAAACACGAGACAGTCACCACTGAATCCCCCTAAATTCTTAACAGAATTAAAAGGTGGCCTGGGAAGCTGCTGATCTTACAATTTGTTGGCTTATAACTCCTTGTAAAGACACAGAGAAGCAGAGAGGCACCCCTGAAGCCAACTGCCCCACAGGGCTATCTAACACCTTCTCTCAATTTGGCCAGTATCTCCAGTTTCTGCAGCCATTCAGCAGTTGTCTGCAACTGCAGGGATTTGAGTTTACACCTCTGCGATTAATCTCCTACTGAGCTTCCAGTGCACTCCTTTACTTTCAACCTTTACTTTCCTTTCCCAACTGCATGCAATTATGTATCTACATAAACTGAAAAATTGGTACTTGGTTACCAGTGAGAGTAACAGGGGCTAGGAGAGACTTGCTAGAAGGATTTTAATGGAGAAGAGCACAGTGGTGTAAAAAAGAAGAGAGCTTTCTGCCTGACCAAGTCAGGGCTTTCCCCTCTGGCAGCCTAAGTATTCTGGCTTTCAGATGATACTGGAAAGCTCAGTATGAATTACGACACGATCTCAAGTGAGCATCCACCCACAATTAATACAACACTTCTCCCTCAGAGCACAAGCAAACTGCAAGACAATGAGCTTTTCCTCAGCATTACGCTATTTCCCAGAACAGGAAGGTACAGTGTCTCTACACTTCCCTACTTCTGTTAGCCTAGAATTTGGTTTTACATTTCTCTTAGCAAGTGTCAGTAATAAGGAAAGATTAATATAATCTTTGATGAACATCATCATTGCTTCACAAACTAGAGAGATAAGAGAACGCTGTATGGTCAACAACAGCAAACAAGAAAGACTGGAAAACATGCCACCAATCTAAGGGGTTTTTAATGTGCATGTATCCACACTGCTGATCATTTGAGCAATTACAGAATATGACATTCAGATCTCAGGTTTCTTTAACTGAAATACATGCCAATTGTTTGCTTTTATCAGCAAAAGTAAATTTCAGGGGATTAAGTTTCAAAACTTTGAGATAATTAAAGCAGTCTTGCTCTTTTTGCAGCTACAAACATCACCTTTCAGAAACATAATCTATGCTGAATCTTGAAAATTGAGATAACTTTAAAAATAACCTACAATTTGATATAATGGCATCCCAATTAAAAAACTTTGTGATACAAGGCTAAATTGGTCTCTGCATTAAATTTACTAAGCAGCAATTTCTAGAGATTACGTATTTAGTTGCAAATTCACTGAAATTAATATCTCATCCAGGAAACAGCCTTGCAAATATTCCCTCCAGACTACTGCATTAGTCCCTAAAGACTACAGACTAGGGCACCAGTCCCTACAGACTACGTACAAGTTGTACAGGATCATCTTCTAAATTCATCAGCACATCCTCATTTCCTTTATGATGCTGCTTTCTAGAACAGCTGACAAAGAAATCCTCTGTAAATATGTATATACACATATTATACCCATGGATCAGCTACTGACCTATCAACTGCACAACAACATTTTTCTGAACAGCTGAATTTACTGAAATTTCAGTGCAAAAAAGAGCAAAATGTCAAAGGAGGAATTTCTTAAAAAAGTATAAAACAAGACTTGTGCAGTTCAGAGTTTCAGTCTTAATGATTTGTATTTCTGGCTTTACAATCCATACAGTTTGCTACTGATCGTCATAATAAAGCAAAAATATTGTGACCTGGCTGAGGAAAATGGCTCTAAAACCCAAAAATGTTGCACACCAAAAGACTGTACTAGAACATCAATATTCATTTTAAAAGTTAATTTCTAGGAGTCCTGCCTGAAGGCAGTTCTCAAAGAAAAGAAAAAAGTCTAAGATGTCTAACTTCACAGACTCAGAGGGTCTAGAACGCTCCATTCTTCTAGAAAAGTGAGTTTCAACACAGAAAGTAATTGCTCTGGAGAACTCTTGTCTCTCTGTAAGGCATTCTGTGCTGAGCAGGACACAAATGCATCCCCACAAAGAGATACCCTCTGCAATCACTCCTAGCTCTCCAGATGAAGGAAAGTAATTTGTTCCTTCTTTTGGAACAAAAAAGTCCCAGAGGGTTTTGTTGGTTTGAGAAAAGCAAGATGCAGGAATCACTTGCTATCTTAGGGGTTCCAAACCCAAAAAGATGGCATGGCTCATTCCTTTCCTTTTCCCCTTTGTTTTTTGCTTGCTGTACTTCAACTTCTGTTTGCTTAGAATGTATGAACTCAAGTTACTAAGCACTTAACTGATAACCATGTAATTCCTCAATGCATGTCTCTATTCTTCGGCAGGTCAGCCTATACAATTATTGATTTCATGGAGTTTTAGATGAAGATACTATCAGAACAGATGTCCTGTTTCAGAGATGAAGGCACCATTTGGAATCTATTGATAAGACTCCGCTTTTGAATAGGAAGCTTCTAGATTATGTTATAGCCCCAGGAACAGAGAAAGGAGATACAGGAGATATTTTTGGTTTATTTTTCCTTTTTGATAAATGTAAGATAGAAATAATCCCTTTTGGCTATTAAAGTAGTTCAAACATACTTAATTTTAGCTGTTCTGGCACTAGGCTCTGGTGTTGTCTGCAGCAATGTTAAGTCCTGGCCAGCTTTGCGATGAGATCTTTATGGGAATATCTATATGGGAATGTAATAGCTGGCTGCTGCCATAAGCAGAGAGACTACAAATGAAGACACTATGCTCTTAAATGCAAGAGAAAAAAGAATTAGTTTTACAGATGTGCATATGGTCAAATATCTTAAACATTTTCTCTGCCTTGCATAGCTTCCTCATCCTGCTGCCATATGGCACAAGGAATTTTCCATCTTAATATTTGGAGACCGTTTTCCAACAGGAACTACTAGATAAGTTGATAATTTCTTAATAAGCAGGATAAATAAAGCTTTTTATTATTTAAAATCAAGACATCAAGCCAATTATTTCTTCCTTGTTAAGTTCACTACAAAAAAGCCAGCAGAAAAAGATGTATGTCATATATTACTGTATCGTCAACGACCAGCTGTTTTAAATTTGGATATTAAGTAATTCACTCTTTTCTGTGTGCAAGAGCTGAATGATTTAATAAATTCCCATATGCCCCAACATGTGCCAGCTTTACTAGTTATCGAAAATCCAGCTGCTGTTATGATAATAGCTGCCAATGCTAAAACTACTGAAGAGAGTAATGAATCAGCTCAAGTCAACTAACACAAACTGACACAGTTTTCACTTAAGACATGTGATAATAAATTATAACTGTTAATGAAAAACAAATACTGACCCATATCACATGAAAATTAAGCTCCAAAAATTTGTGTGCATTGCCTGGGGTGGAAAATTAATGCCCAATCAACCAATCTGTATGAAAACAAGCAGCTCCATTCCATCAGTTGTCCCAAATGCACAGGAATGTCCTAAAACCTACACGTACACTTTGCAAAGTGCATTCTGTTGTGCAGGTTCGCTTTTCGTTCTTACGCATCGGAATTCCCATGCAGGTCTTGCATGATGTGTTTTACAGAGCTAGGCTGATGGATGGTTCAATGATCATCAGAATTTGATAAGGAAAATGTTTATCAAAATTTGATTCTTTGTTGTACACATATTTCAATACAATTTCAGAATCAAAGATACAACTCCACCACTCTTAATTCGTTAAAGCACAAACTACAACAGAAAAGCAATTAAAGAGATAAAGTAGCTGAACAGGTGACACGACTAATTCTCCTGACATCTGTTTTTAGGACAATCACTGCAGAAATATCCATGAAGGTATGTCATTATTAAATTCTAAAAGCTAAGAAAAGATTACCTTGGATATTAAATTAATACTTGTAGTTACAAAAGCTTGGCAGGGGAATATAACTTTCATCCTCAGATCAGCATAAGTTAACACATTATGATATACTCTTTTATTTCTCACTACTAGTTCTGTTTTTAAGGGAAATAATTTTGAAGTTATCCTAGAAATCATCAGTCCCATAAGCAAGATTAGAATATCACTCTATTGATGTACATATACAGCAGCTATAGGACATTAAATACTTACTAAAAAAAACCCCCACCAACAAACCAATCCATTCACATTTGCTGGAGCTGGATCATCTCCAGTACACAAAGTACACAATGCTGAAGAGCCACATTAAAGAAGACTTTAATAACTTTAACTTCAAGCAGTCTATATATAGTACTTTAAGTATAAAAAAAAAATTAAGAATCTATTATTTGAAAAAGATTAGGAATATATTGACAAATTAAAAGCATAGCATGCAGAGATTTAAGATGCTTATAAAAGCTCAAGCAATGGGGCAAACCACATCAAGGGGCTTACAGAAAACTCAGAGACTTTGAAAGCTTAATGCTCATTCCTTTTCATACCTTAATGACAAAGTTGCAAGTAACTGTTTTCAGACACACGTTCCTGACATTGCAAAAAACCCTCAATACTGTTATTTTTTTGAATACTAGTAGACTTACTTTTCTTTAAGGAAATCCACGACTTGTTTGAAGTCTGCCACGCAGTATTCTCTTTTCATGTCCATGAGCACACTGTCAGAGGCTGACTGGACCGGTATGTGCAGAAAAGCATACACTCTTGGATGATTGAGAATCTTTGCCATTTCCTAAGAGTTGTTTGTTTGGTTTTTTTTAAAAAAAAAGAAAAGAAAAAAAGCTCTTTAAATCATTAAATTAATACACAAAACTCCTTTAAATTAATATATGGGGTATTAGTAGTAATACTTCTGAAACCCAAACAATACTGAGTTGTAGTGCCCCAGGTGAAACAGTAAGGACATGTGAAAGTATTTGGAAGGAATTGTGTTTTTTAAGAAAATAAGAAGAAAGCTATGGGACTGCATTTCCTTTGAGATAGGGATAACATTCTGAACTAAAGAGTTTTGGTTATTCAATTAAGAGAAAAATTCACAGGCAAAGTACTGTCAAAGTCATTGCTCACAGGCACCGGCTATTTTCAAGTTTGGAAGACGGCGAGGGTTAAATGTTTTCCTGTAGTCAAGTTCTCAGAAACCAGTGTGAGAATGTCTGTAATTGGAGCATCCTTAAATTTGGCCATTTGCTAACTAATATATATTTGGCCATTTGCAAACCTGCTCCGATACTGGTCTGAAATACATTGCCTCTGTTACTTCAAAGATAAGCCTCCAGGAATTAATAATGTTTGGCTATGAAATGGATAGAAGTCATCAGAGGGCAGCTAAAGCAGAGTGACAGCTTGAAAAGAGCAAACTACACACCAATCCCCAAATTAAAGCCAAACCAAACCCTGGAGTGAGGCTTGGCAGGGTGATGGGACATGAGATGGAGAACAGAACATGGTGGTCACACTCCTTTTTATTTTTTACAGAATTAAGTAATTTACATACAGTTCAGCAAGAAAGTTCGAACCTTTTTAGAAGCAGAGACAAAACAGCACCTAAATTGTGTCTAATACGGTGTAACATTTACCCTGCGAAAAGTAAGTGAATTTGGACAAAGAACCACACACACAACCAGGTCTTCCTTTTCTTCCTGCTCAGTGAGCATCCAGGACAGGGCCTGGGAGTGCGCGCTGCACTGCCTGCTCTTCTGCCATGTGCTTCTGCATGCTCCAGGCAGGCTCACTCAGACCGTTTCTCCTGCTTTCATTGACAGCATAGACATCCTGTCTGACAACACATACTGCTGCCAGACTTAGTTGTTAAGTTGCAACTATTTACAAATTCTTTCCAGATCATTAATCAGCAATATTAGTCACGCATCTAGATTTTCTCTCGGTATTTCTACAAGGTTGGCCTAGATTGTTCAAAGAGAAGGGAAACACGCTCATGGCTTTCAACTTTCAGGTAGGTGCCTTTCAAAAGCACTGATTTTCAGAGCAAGAAGAAAAAACCCGCTCTGTCAACACACACCTTTCATCTGACAAACACGCATACAGAACCCGACTCTCTCAAATCACTTTTGAAAGCAGTTTTGAAAGTTTCTGCCTAAGATCCTGTTACTGCTGTGTGCAGTGAACCTGGCTCTCAGTGGAAGCTGGAGGTAGCTGGCTTTATGAACAAAAGAGAAAGGCCACCATGCAACCAGGCCAACTATGTGTGCCCATTTCAAATGGAAGCATTTGCCTACGCCGCTAATAATGGCAGATGTTCAGCCAGAATGTATTTTCAAGAGGAAACAGTACAGAACAAGTTCTGTAAAATAAAGTAACAAAATGATGAAAACTTTCCTTCTCTGCTAAGCTTTAGAAAACAGTTAACGTAGCTTAAACGAAACACCCCAGCAGTCCCCTGCGATCTTTTTTGTTTATCTGTAATGTCTCTAAAATATGAGAAATGGCAAAAGGGCTGGAACCTAAGCTATGTACCTATTATTCCACTCCAGTGATTCAATCTTCAAAAACCAGATTTATGATACAAGAAACCAATAAAAGCCAATTTTCATAACAGCTTTCTGAATTTGCTAAGTTCTTGAAAACAACTCACCCTAAAACACAGAAATTTTTTTTTCCTTTCTCAGTCCTCAAATGTAGCGTCTTTTGAGTAACAGCCTCCTTCAACGTATCATCACTTTGCAAATTCTTTTTGATGGCAATAAAGTATTAGAATAAGGCTGAGAAGCATTTGATGGGGGGAGGGAAAAGAGATTTATACCCCCCAAAACCAGAGGGAATATTCCATTTTAAAAATTAAGATATTTAAGATTTTTTTCCTTCCCCTTTGCCTTCAATCTAAACAGCACTTAGATTTTTCTAAGGTGTGCTTTTTAACCTTGAAACAGGTGCTGATTCTTTCTGTGATGGGAGCTACATTTAAATTGCCTACAAAACTAGGCACACATTGCAGTCTCACAGGAACTAAAAACCCCATGTAACTACATGGTATTTACCAATGTTCAAGACACCACACATAGTAAAGAATGAGAAACTACTGTGTTTTATCAGAAAGTTGTAGTTTTTAAAGTCACAAGTGAGGAAATTCTCCAGTTATGTGAAGCTGTTGGTATCATTTGTTTTCCTCTCTTCTTTGCCTTAAAAAAAATGAGAATTTTGCCGCAAAGTATGGAAAGAGAAACACAAAATTCTAAAATCCAAAAAGTGTTTTCCTGTCTAGAGGATCTCCAAAAAACATGCAACTAACCCCAGCCCCACTAGTTGCTTATCTTACAGTAACGTGCCGAATCTTGCTGGTCTCACATCTAATCTCCTTTAGAAGGATGGGACCAGATGGGAACTTTCAACTATGCTCCCTGTAAGAGCAACTAAAGCAACAGCGTTCAGCAGCCATACTTAGGAGTCTAGTCAGAACTGCTTCCTCTAGATACCCCCCATTTTAAGAAAAATAAATCATATAGCTTCTGCAATGACCACTACCAGTATCTTTAAGGATTAAGCACACGACTGTTGTCATTAAAAGCCATTTCCCTCGATTCTATACTAACGGGACACAAAATGCCTAGGATTAACTAACTGAACTTTTCAACTGTCACTGCAGGTCCCTGCATGCAGTAAGAGCCATGAAACTAAGCTCAAAAACATTACTGATTATTTTGTTTTAGAAAGATGCACATCAGCGCCTCAATACCACAGAACATGCATTCTTTAGAAGGTGAACTGCCTGTCATACCTATCAGAAGTGTACATACAACACAAAATACGTATCTGGAAAAAGCCTAATACAGCCCAGTTACCGTGGTCACAGATCTCAGGTATGTTCTGGATGCTCAGCGCTCCTTCTAGAGAAGAGAAGGTTGCAAACATCTCTTTCTACTATGAAGTCCTTTCTTTGCTGACTTTCTAGATCTAAAGCTACGCAAAATGAACTACATGCACTTTAAGTTCTGAAGTCCAATTTGAGTATATTCCTGTATTTTCAATCATAGAATCAAAGGACCTAATAGTAACCTGGTTTCCCATCAGTAACTTCAGGATCGTAATTATAAACTTGGTGGATTTATCAGAATACAAATTATTAACACAAACCAAGCAAACACAAGACAAATACCTGATCACTCACAGTTTCTTTGTTTTCTAAGTACCACTACTGTTCTTAAATTTACCTTTTAGAGCAGTTCAGAAGTCAACAGAATAATGAATTAAATAAAAGGTTTGTGCCACTACTTCAGAAATCTGGACAAACCAATCTTCCAAACTGTGTAAGTGTTCAGATACGAATACCACAGTCCAACCCACAACTTTAAGGTAAGACTGGTACAGTTGTACCTTCTATCCTCCCTACACTTAAATGTACGCTGAAGTACTTGACCCCATAGGCTTGATTAAATGACAGCTATGTGCTTATCAGTCATACTTAGTCAATACTGACATATTTTCCCACACCCCAGATTGCACACGGAATACAAGATTTCATCACTTGATAAAACTATTAGTTAATATCCCAGAGACAACTTGAAGGACATTCTCAACATTCTAAGCTTAACATCTGTTTCCTTTTGGTTTTACATATATATATTTTAGGGTTTGGTTGGTTTTTTTGTTGGTTTTTTTTTTTTACAAAGTGCTTTGTATTACTACCTATAATTACATATTTCAGTTAGGAAAAAAAATGCTATATAGAGTTTTATTTCCAGCTGGAAATAATAAAGGAACAAATTTTTGAAATTATATGACTGTGAAAGAAAACTTCTGTCTTTAATCAAGACTGAAACAGCTGATTACCTTTCCTCCCATCCCCTGGAATCTAATAATGCCTACATGAACAAAAGGAAGCACTACAGAAAACCAACATTTCATGTAGGAATGAAAAGGTCAAAGAGTAGCACAATTTGTTTTAAGATGACTTTACAAAAAATCATCTACATTTGGAATCTAACAATGTATGTGAAATATCCTTTAGGCTACTGATCACATAGGAAATAATTTTTTTTCTAGTTCTTAGCAGCTGGAGTACATTAGAACACAAGGCACATTGCCAGAAAGATTTTTATCTAGTCAGTATATTTTATCCCAGCAATTACAATACACAATTTTAACCACCTAACCAGAAAATCAATCCTTCTGTTTGTAATGACACCGTGCGCAACCATAGAGAATCAGAAAGACAATAAACATCAGTATCTGTGCATCTTTATGTCAGTACCAGCAAGCTATGCAGACAGCGATTCTTTCCCCTAACCAAAACCAGGCAAATATCCAGTACTTGAATTCTGCCTTGTGTTTGAGTCACGATGATCTGAGTAACTTGCTCCCTAGCAAAAGGATTTTTTCTGCTGCCAACAGCAAAGCCTAAAGAAATGCTCATCCATATGGAAACATGACAAAATGGCATTCCCTCAAAACTTCTTCCCCTTGTGGCAGATGTTAGCTTGGAATATCTCACAAGGGGTGTCCACTGACTGTTGTCTTTCAGAAGCCCAGTGGTGCCGCCACCAGCACAGTCTGGATAAAAACCAAGTGGCTGTGGTCCATTTGATACATTCCTCTGCTGCAGCGCAGTTCAAGAACAGATGTGATCTAGTGATGCGGGCACGGCAACGATGACACACTATGATCAAGTCTGGAAAGGCCGTAACAGTTTTGCTAAAACTAATGAACAGAGAACCTTCCTCCCACTTCCCACCCCCCCATGAGTAATGGGGTTGTAAAGACCAAAGAACATGTAGGATGTATAATCACACACCTCCCCAGGGACACTGGTTGGAAGGCGATGCCTCCCCCTCATCTGTATATGAAGCGGGGGAGATATAACGAAGCCGTTTGATCGACAAGCTTAGTGACAGCCCATACCGCATGCAGTACGACATGACTTATGGGCAGGTCTTTATCCCAGCATTCTGCAGGACTTAGAAGCCCACACAGTTCTGACCAATGTAATTTAAACCTTAAAATCAAATCTTTGGGTTGCCAGATGGAGAGCAAAAATCTGTTTTGTCATATGGGAAAAATGCCTTCTACATTACCAAACAAAAAAAAACGGTCTTAGCTCAGGCCACCCTTAGAAGTGGATGCAAACCAGACTGCAAGCTGTGATTTGCTGATAGGAGAACAGGCCATGAGAGCCATATGCTCAGCCCTAGCTGCTCCCAGCTGTTCTCCTAGGTGTGGGATCCAGCCTCATAAAACAGACAAACCTAGCTAACTAAACTATTTTTTTGTCCCCTGTGGCTACATATTAAGCCTAATCCCTTAAAAAACAAACAAAGCCAAACAAAACACTTCAAGGTGTCTTCAAAAACTTGCCACGTCATCTTTTATTAAAAATGAGGACAGGTAACAGGAGTTCTTGCAAAGAAGTGACACTCAGATAACACCACAATACTCTATTTCCTAGTTCAAAGCTTCAGCTGAGGCTTGTCTCTTCCCATGAGTCAGTGTGCAAACAAGGAAACACCCAGCACCAGATAGTAGCTGCCTGATTTTCACTGTAAAACGCAAAAATATCAAGAACTCTCCCATTCAGTGAAACAGGACACATATTTCTTTCCAAGATATGACAACCTGCACATACATGGTGTTCCCAAGAACAGAATGAGCCTCTGCAGAGTACCATTTTTGCCTTTGCTTGATAAAAAACAGTAATTCCTGGTACAGATGTCCTAACTTGGGTTGCTGAAATAATTAATCATAAGGAAACTGGTATCCCTATCACAGCCTGCTTCCAATGTATAAAGTAGACCTGACTTTAACATTGGGTAAAACGTAGAGCATTAGCATCTACATTGGGCAGATGCCAACTGCTTACTCCTCAAGTGTGTATGGAGCTGCGAGCCCAAGTACAACATTCTCTGGAGATGAATTCAAGACCCATCTGGACGCCCACCTGTGAGATCTGTCCTAGGGAACCTGCTCTGGCAGGGCGGTTGGACACCATGATCTCTGGAGGTCCCATCCAACCCCTATGATTCTGTGATTCTGTGATCTGAGTCTGTGCAGCTGTGTCACTCCAACACTGCTGATTCAATGACACATTCAGCATTAATGCTACCACACCGATTTCCTCCAGAAACTCTGCACCTTCAGTTCCCACACCAACTGGTGGCGGTCGCGTGGGTGGCAACACGCGAAAATTCACAGTGCTTTCAAAAATGAAAACGGTTACAGTTGCTGCTGCAGTCATCATTACATCAATCCCACAGAGATTATGTGGAGCTTCTGAGTGCTGTTTGTCCAGTTTCAAGAAACAGATTAACTTTAAGGTAAAATGTATGTTTAATTAATGGCTAGAGTGATGCCTTAATGACTCAGGGCCACCCAACCAAATAGCAAATGCTAATTCTTTGTGAAATGATTAATTCTGATGTTCAAGAAAATACACACCTTTTCATTTCCTCCATGGCGCTCTCTAATTTCTCATCATTAAGCACTCCTCAAATTTAATCTTGTTTTCCTGAAATAAATTAATATTGTTCTTTGCAGTATGTATTAGAAAGACATATTGGGAAGTTCCCTAAAAAGGTGATTTATTCCAACAGCACACTGCTACTTTAAATAACTCTCCATCTCAATCATATTTTACGCTAATAAAACCTTGAAAATGAATTAAAGCATGGAGAAGCACACACTTACAATAGGCAAGCAGGGCTGTCACACTACCTTTTTGTCTTCAGAAACCTGGATGACTGAAATGGATTGCTAGTTTCATGCAGTGCCAGGAAGCTTCCCCATTGTTTCCCTCTACTTCAAACAAGTGAGTACAACACCTAAAATAGCATTTTCTTTAGCGGGTTATGGTGGAAGGAAAATAGTAGAAGGTTTTAATCAAAACCTAAACCTTTAGGCAAGTGCTATCACTTGCTGTGTTTTGTAGATATCCAATTTGCTGGATAAAAATATTCAAACTAAAAATATTCAAAAACATAATGATAAGATAGAATCATAGAATTTACATTCTTCTGCAGCTCTTACACATATAACCTAACTAAACTAATTGAATTCAAAGAGATTTTGTGTCTTTTCCCCAATTCACAAATGTAGAGAAACCCAAAGCCAGTATTACGTGCAGTTTTATGAAACTTTCTAGAACACATTTTAAAAGAATAATCATCTCAAAAAAAGCTCAGACTTTTTAAAAACAAATGCCGAAGCCTAATGAAGCAAGCAGTCTTACTGAAAATTATGGAGATAATGTTGCAAAGCACAGTGAATGTGACAACTCATCTATCAAAAAACAAAGGAGTTTATGCATCTAAACTAAAGAGAAGCTTTTGGAACAGCACAGTGAGTAGTTGATAGAACTTTACTTATTGTAACATAAATAACTAGGAAAGCGAGATCTTATTTGTTTTTTTGATGAAGGCAAAAAATATTAAAAGATGGCACAGTTTGTTATGCAAGCTATATCTTTCACAATAGCTTCCACCCCAGTACCTTGAAGCTGATGGCAACTGCTAAAATTGTCACTCCATTTAGCAAAAATTCAGTTTCACATATATGTACTACCCGTTCCTTGAACAAACCTCCCAATTAATAGCGATTTTTATTTTCTGCTAGTAACCCAGCAATGAAGTATGCCACGTGTCTTCTGGGATGAGACAGTATTGTAAGGAATCGACAGACAACCTGACACTCAAGACAAGATTGAGAGTGGATCTGTCTGCATTTAAATACTCTTTATTCTTGTGATATCTAACAAGCAAGACAAACATTCATATGAGCAAATTATAATTAAGGTGCAGTTAGCATGCACGGCTTTACCTGGTCAAGCAACGTGCTACTTAATGTTAACCCCTTTTTGCAACACTGATTTTTATGCACAGATTATTAAATACAGCAGAGCACTAGATGCATGCATAAAATATTCTGTCTTGAAGAACTGAATCTTGCATAAATAAAAGCAGCTCTTTCTCAGTATTTCTCAAAGCATTTTTTTCTACTGGTGTTACAAAGACTAGTAACTTCATTCCCAGCACCACAAAGATTACCTTCTATAGTATCTGGAGGCAAACTTTAATTGTTCCTCAAAGTTCACATTATAGCAACATTGTTAAGTTTTTTAAGAACACTAGGTTTCACAAATACAACATAAAACCTTCGAGAAGAGTAAGATGGGTTCTTATTTTGACTTCTATTAAGCCAATTCATATTCCACCAGCTGGCAGCAACAGGACCCCAAGCATTTATGGACATTCGGACCCAGTGAGCCCAAGATCCAGCAACACTTGACTACAGTAAGTGATGTGACAGAACGTATCTCAAAGCACAGAAGAGATTAATCCCTTTCCTAAACCCATAATATGCAAATATTCACTCTGGGGTGAGTTCACCACTGAAAAAGTTCTCATTACACTATATTGTGAAGAATAATTTCAAAGAAATGGGCTATATCTGGAAACCCCAAGGACAAAGGATACTTCAAGAGGAAGCAAAGGGGAGACCAAGTATTTTAGCACGAAAAAAGAAAAAAAGAGAGATGGAATACACAGAGGAAGCAAAGATGTACACACAGCCTCCACAGGACAAATAAGCATATAACATAATACCAAGAAAATGGTAAGCAACCCTCCCCCATGTTTGGTTTAGGTTTTGTTCTTTTTGTTTTCTTTCTTTCTTACAAGCCCAGATGCAATTGCCCCTCTCCTCTTTCCCCCAGTATCTAAGATTTCTTTCAATGCTACTGCATGACAAACACAGTTTGCATAGAGACAACTGTGTAATTACAGCAGAGGAAAGTTGTATGGTCCACTGGCTACAAAACAGTACAAAACTCACAGTAATAAGAGGTCAGGGGCTTAACTATTCATTTATTTAAATGTATGCCACAGTTTTCATTTTTTCTGGTCAAATCAACACATTTTAATTGGCACTTTCAAATGCAGCAGTCTATGAAAACAACAAAAATAATACTAGAAACAAAGCAAACACATGCCCTAAGGGCCTTTTAATTCCTGAAATCATGCTGCCCTTTTATTTGCCACTGAAGAACGTGTGCATATTATTCCCTTTTTAAAGGCATTTCACATCAGCTTACACTCTTGCTCACTTGAAACTCGAGCTTACGCACGAAGCTCAAAAGCATTTGGGGGGCCGAGAGGAAAAGAAGAACAGTATGGGTAAAAAAGAGAAGTGAATCAGTAATTTTACTGTGCTAGGTATCTATGGGCTGTGTCAGGGCACGTTTGGTATCAGTCTCAATGAGGTTAAGGAACACAAACACCTAGCTGACATGAAAAATCAAAGCAAAAGAGCAAAGAAATGGCATTGCGAGTCAGGGTGCACTGGCACACCTTATGCATTTAAAGACGCTGCCGCCACGCAGGCTCCAGCTCAGCGGCTGATGTATCATTCAAATGTCCTGAATTAATAACGGAGATAAAGCCCACAGATGGCATATGGTATGGTTGGAGACAGACTCATTTTGACAGGTGACAAAGACAACTACTCATCTCGTCATGTGAAATTAAGCACTTACGGGAATGGCAGGTGTGAACTGCCTCCTTTGTACAGATTTGGAAGCGTCCCATCACTCACAGAAAGTGCGGTGCTAAAATCCCAGACAACTCTGGAAGTACAGTTACAGTTAAATCTGCAAGGCAGGGAAGCTAAGGCTGAGCTGAGAGGCCCTGCCCTTCCATAGTCTGGATCATCTGCATTCCCCTCTGATCTGGGCAGACCCCTGGGTAGTGAACACAAAAATGAACTTGAAAAATAAGGAAAAGTGAAATATATTCATGCCAAATATTAGTCTCTAAATCTATGCCGTCAACGTTAATTCATTTCAGCCTCCTATACATTTGGCCTCATTTTTGACTTTTCAGACTAACTCTCATTCACCGTTTTCCTACTTCCACTGATTTTTCCACACCCTCCCCATCCATTAGTCACTGCAACTGGATGTAAAACACTGCCTCGCTAGAACACTAGCCAATAACTCCATAATATGATTACAGAATAAATGCCTGGAGGTTACTTCTAGAGCAGGATGTATACCTTATGTCACTTTTGGTACATGTTGATACTATAGGGCGATAACATCTTTGCCATCTGGCAATCTGTGTAATTTGAACAGTAGCTCTGTGCAAATACATATGGGTAAGAGTACACAAGATAACTGCACACATGTGCCTTCAAGACTATAAAATGGATCCTAATGTTAACTTTTTTCTTTACCTTTAGCATTTTATAAAATAAAAAAAAATAGTACCTGAGGTAAAACATTTTTCCCTGACCAAAGTTCATGTCCATTTACTAAAATTTTTGGCCACATACATAAAATCCCAAGGTTTCCTCAATGCCGTGAGGCATCAACATACTAAAAGACACTGGACAAGGGCACATATCTCAAAATCTTTATTTGAGACTTCAGACAAGCAAGCCATATCTGCCACGATGTATACATTCAAACAGACTGCTCAGACTGTGAGAGCACCCTTTGGAAAATACAATACTATTTACACTGGTTGGCCAGATTTTCTCTGAGAGGAAACCTGAGGATGCCTTCTGCAAACTCGAACTTCTTTCTCAGTCTTAGTACCAGGATCGAGAGAAACAACGTTGGGGTGTCTGTTTCAGTCTTTTTATACCACATCAAATAACCCTCTCTGTCGTGTGAGCAAACCTCAGGCAGGAGACATCATATTAGCACTGGCTGTGACCACATTAATGTGCTGGTTGAAAGCAACAGTGAAATCATAAACTGCTATTTCCCACGCTTCCTTTCCAGCCCTGGGCCTGTTCAGTCTGGAAGGTGACTTTGGGGACAGACACACACACACAAACTAAATTAACTTTGGAGGAAATCAGAGCAGTGGCCATACTCCAGGTTCACAGCAAATGTGCTCCAAGTTCTTGGTGGGAACAGAGGGATTAAAATCAGTGATCTGCCTTTGAAACAGCTTTGGACCATGGGTAGTGGGAAAGTTTGGTTAAGGGGATTAGATTTATTTTGAAGTAAATACTCCAAAATGCACATAATGTTTTTATAGTGGCTTTGCTAAGAAATTCTGTGATTTCCTGATAGGCTCTCATTACTCTGTACTGCTCACTAACATTAGTACAGACATCATCTGAAGCTGAAGAAAATGGCAAACAAATTGCATATTTTACACTGTGGTAAAGTCTTTTTTTCCTAATAGCTAGCTCATTATACAGCATATCAAAAAGTGTTTAATAATTTGCATGACTACTAAAACCCGCATGGTTTTAGATAATTCCTTCTTTACAAACAAGAAGGCCCAACTGAACGCAGTATTTATCACTGGAAAACATATGGTTGCTTTCCATCCCAAAACAGTTCATACTACCGGCATCTGTAAGCACAGAATGCATTATTACCACCGTATTTAATAAATAAAACCTCAGAAGTCAGACTTTAAATTGACTCCCTACCTGTAACAAACCTGAGCCTGAACAACCACTGGCCCACGCTCCCACACCTACCAAGCCTTCCAGCACAAGAGCCTCAAGGCCAGTCACAAATACCTGCGGTTTTCCCTTGTCCCCTCCTCTGTCCCACCACTCCTGAGCAAGAGAAGCTCTCCTCCTCCTCCTCCTCCTCCTCCTCCTTATCTTGCCAGGGCCTCCAGCATGAGTCAAACAGCAAGAGCTGTTGGCCAGCACTTCCTAGTGGATACCTGGAAACTGATTCACAGACACTGAGGCAGATGAAACACTCCTGAGTGGTATTTTCTGTTCCTCTATCTTTACTTCCAGGGAGCTTGTGAGAGTGGGCACTATATTAATGAGTGGAAAGACTCACGGGGTTGACACCCAGCCACAGACCTGGGTGTAAAGGAAATGACGCTGACAGTTTAAATAGATCTGTGGTCATAATCCCATCCATTGTACTCTTCCTATGCAGACAACATCTCAGAGTGTGTTTATAAAATAATTTGAGGGAAAAATAAGAACCTGCAATCACTTTTTTGGCACTTATAAATAACTTTCCATCTATAAGCAGTTTATCAAGCAGCTCATCAAAAAGTTGGCTAAATATCTTTTAACAAAGGAGAAAGCTTCCCACCTGTACACAGAAAATCCACATAGTATGAAAAAATTGTATCATTTTTGTTGGTGGATACAACCTATTTTCTTGAGAGCTATCAAGACACTAATATGTAACTGAAAATACCTCATGTCTAAAGATTACAGTACCACATCCTGAGATCAGATCCACCTGATCAACACAAACAGTATAAACTGGCCCTATTACAAGGGACTGAGGTGTGGGACAAGGGGAGAAAAACCCAACAATGAAGATGCCTCCCCTCTGTGGGCAGCTCCACATGCTGCTGGAACAGTATGCATAACTTAGGCTTCAACTGTATACAAAAATAATACATTTTAAAAGTTTTAGTCCTTTACGCAGTCATATTATCCAGAGGGGGAACTTTTTTCCTCATTCCCTGAGGAATTAGCACTGTCATTGTGGTCTAAGCAATGCTTTGCTTCCACTGCAGCTGTGCCACTCATGGAAGTAATCTGCACATCCCTGTTCTTTGTATTTCCCATCCCCTCCAGTTCTGACAACTGAAAGGTACAGAATCTCCAGCAAAGAGTAAAAGAAACCCATGACTTCCAAGCCAATGACTTTGAATAACCCTAGATTAAAATACATGGCTATCTAAGGAAAACAAGGATTTGTGAAATGTTTTAAAAACTCATATTTAAGTACAAAACCAGTTCTAGTGATAGAGGGATTAATGCATTTTAAAAATGTACCTAAATGTCTTTGGAAACTGGTATTTTTAAAACATTTAGTTTACAACTGGGTGTTACTGGAGAAAGTAAATGTAGTTGTGTAACCTTTGTTAATAGCTTTGGAAGTGACAAGAATAAGACAGACATAAAACTGGCTGAGCCTTTTACCTGTAGGTAAATGCCAATAAATATAGCAAAACTGTAAATGAATCAAAATCCTTGCTTTTTGGCTGAGTCTCCAGGGAAGCTCTGTCCAGATCTTAAAATTAATGTATGCTTTTACGTGACTACTGTTTCCCTATACCACTTACCAGACATGTGTTCATTACTAAAGTGAAATAAAGCCTTGCCTTACAGTTGCATATGTACAGATGTATGCAACTGCTGAAAGTTTCTGTTTTTAAAGAGAGATACATGAATGGAAGAACATTTCCTTTTCAATGGATATAAAAAAAGACACACAATTTTCTGAGGTAATTTTTTTCAAAGGCAGCCAAACATCATCCTAATTAGCAACACTGCTTGCAACAAAATAAATTAATAAAATGCTGCACCTTTTAATTCATGAAAGATGCTTGCAACCAGTAACACAGCTTTATACCTTTCTTACAAGATAGCAGAACTACATCTGGATTTTATCCTAATCAACTGACATAAAGGTTAATCAACTCCTAGTTTCACTTATTCTGTTTTTAAAAATAAATAACAGTTTTACCCTAACAGAAAAGTTAAAAGCACATTCCCCATAAAATGTTTATTTTGTCTGGTGCAAATGTATACAGGAGACTGCTAACATTCCCTAGTGATCTTTCAGATACAGGTCTGGTAAGCTGGAAAGAGAAGGCCTAGACAAATATGCAGAAGGAAAAAAAAAATCACAAATTTGACAAATAATCAAAATTATTTCACCAAATTACAAGCTCATTAATTCTTGGGCCCACATGAAACACAGAAATGTGATCAAATAATCTTCTAAAGAGACAGTATATAAACTGAAAATTCTATGAAACACCAAAGAGGACAAGCGACAGCAGATGTTGCTATTGTACAAAAGGGCCAGTCAACATGTAATGCATATCCTGCATGGGAACATTAAAGATAAACATTTTTAACAGGCTTTCATGAATTCCTCTGTCACTATGCTTAAAGATTCCTTTTTAAAGATATTGGGGTACTTTTCCTGAATATGAGTCAGATCAAAGACAGCCCTGCCTACAGCACTTTCAAGGAAATTTAGAAGCAGGAAGATTAGAGATCATGAATCAAAAGCATTCACAGATTTGTGACATATTCGCACCCACGAAGATGGCTACTGACTGAAGGAAAGCAATATACTTTCCATCTAATATCAAGTTATGACTACTGCTGGCCTTTAGCTGGGCAGAGCAGTTTCTTATTTCCAGCAATCGACTAAAATTATTTTCTTAAAAGAAAAACAGAGCTTCTGAGAGTGCTCATAAGATGAGCAGCAGTGACAAAAGCTGCAGTCTCTGCCAAAACACTTTTAATAATGTGAGTTAAAAATGAAAGAAAAGATGCTAACTGTGAATGCTGCTAAAAGCTTGATTTGCTTTTGTAAAAGATGCTGAGAAATGTTGAAATTTAAAAAAAAAAAAAGAGAAACTTGTGACAGACATGAGCCTTTGAAACAGATCACAAAGTTTTAAGAAACACAACTAAAGCACTTCCTAAAGGTTTCTATTCAGTGTAGAATATACACTGTGTAAAAACTCAGTATAAGAATATATTCAGATATAAGATTCTTAGTGAAGCATCTGTGAAACCAAAGAATAAAATAGCAGACTGGGAAATTTCTCAGTCAATATGAGCCTCCTCTAGCTCATGCCCTTCAATAGGGAAAGGTGCAGGTATGGCAGTTTGGTAAGGAAGTCTCATCCTTAACATCTTAAGAAAAGGTAAGTGAGGTCCTTAATTCTATAGTATCTTTGGGAAAGCAGCATGGACACCAACTATTTACCAGGATATTACTGGTACACATGTTTACAAATTTACCCTCAGCTTTATGCTTCTCTGCTTCTTCTTCCTTTTTAATATTACATTCTTTCCACAAAAAGTTTTGATGGATGTCAAGAATTTCATTTGGTGACAGAATCCAACCAAACCAATCAATCTTTGAGACAAAACTCTCACTTCCAGCTCTGCATAGATACGATATAGTTTCAAATTCACATTATTGTAGACTTTGCTGCTTCTAATCTCACTGAACTTCATTGTTTCAAGTTTTTTGTTTGCAAATTTTTGAACACAGATGGACACTTAGACTTTCCATTTCTTATCGTGGCACTTGTACACACTCTCAGAATAGCATCTGACATAGGATAAAGAGTATGTTGCTGAGTGAGACCAGTATATAGCATTTCTGGAAATATTTATCTGAACTGTAGCAGGAAGACAAATTGACATCCATAGTCCCCTGCTTGCTGATGACATTTCCTTTAGTTCTTGAAAAGACATACACACAAATGCAGCATCGTTGTAACAACACTCCAAAGGTCAGAGACCTCAGTAATACTGTCATTTCAAAATGATTTGAGTATCTTATTATCATGACAACTTGCTGTATCAGGCAAGTGGCTTAGCACTGTTGGTCTAATTCTATAAATTTACTTGAAGCCTGTAATTTCCCTAAGCTATGGCTGAAAACGAAACGCACTATACACAAGGTTCCACACTGACTCACTCAATGACCATCTATGACAGTATGTAAATGGATTCTCCTTTCTTCCTTACCTCCAGATGCTCCAAAATATAGGGAGGGTTTGTCATGCCAAGCCTCAGCATAGCTCCCTCAGGAATAGCTTCAACCAGCTTCCACAGAAGCGTAGGGAGGTCTGTGCCAATGTCTCTGCCATAAGCCCCTGTGTCTTCACTGGTCAGCCATATCTCACAAACACCCTCTGTGAATAAAAGAAAGAGATAATTAACAAATGTGTTTTAGAGCTGTTTATTTTATCATACAGCTGCTCGCTCTTTTTTAATGCAGTATTTCACAAGGCTATTATGCAGCCAGACTGAGTATTCAATTGCAAGGGGGTGGGAGGGAGGAGGAAGGCTTATCCCATGGGTAGCAGTGGGTTATTAAGTTCATTTTACGAGCACAAGAGTGCTACAACAATGCTGTAACTTATCATTGCTGTGGAGTGATTAACATTCACAGCCAATGACTAATTCTGTGTTGCCTCTACAGCAAGTCAGTTAAGTCTAGTCATTAAACACTGCAAGCGACATTACCCAAGCAAAGACTTTGCATTAATGGTTGTTACTAGTAGTCAACTTATTAACTGGTAAGCTTCCAGTAAGCAAAAATAGTTCTAAAGCACAGTAATTAGCATTCCTCCTAGAATAACTATTAAAAACTTGTATGCTTTAAATGATACAATTAGCAATGCAATATTAAAGTTGTATTGAAAAGGTTAGTGACCACCTCATGACTGAGCCATAGTGCTGGGAAAGCTGTTTCCTGACAGTTTGTACTTTATTTTCCATCAATCAGGGCCTTAGGAAGTAGTATATTTGATTTATATTGTAAAGAGTAGTGACCTTGACCACTGATATTTGGTAATAATACCCTCCTGCTCAGAGAGGGGAAAGATTGCACCACCCACTAATAATAGTTGAAAGCAATGAGGTTCCATGCAGTCACTTCTATCAGTCTGCCCAGCTTCCATCCTTTCTGCAATGCAATCCCTCTCCCTCTCCTCACCACCCCAAAGCAAGAAATAAGCCTTCAAAAACAAGGTGGCTGGGAGGAAGAGTCCTCTGATCCCAAGTGAGATAAGATACCGTTAACTCAGCTGAAGAGCTAAATTTCTAATAATGATGATCAGACTGTAAAGAAAACATCTAAACACCAGAAGTTGCATAATTCATCAGACCACTCTTTGGACCTGCAGAGAATGTATCACAAAGTGTAAACATTTTTATTACAAGTATATAAATAAGATGAGGAAAATAAAGACATACACAGATTTTAATCACGTAAAAAACCCCCAAAAACCTAGAAAAATCAGATTTTACAAAATTGTAAACTCAAGACTGCCACTCTTAAACTCACACTAAGGAATAAATAAATAACAAAGGTGGACTGCAAGCAATGCTGAGCATCAATGTTTACTCTGTTTGTTCAGAAAGGTTTTCAAGGTCATTTATTATTTAGAACTAAGAATACTTAAAAATTCAAGGGAAACCAGTAAACTCATCACTTCTTAAATTCTACTTGAAGAGTGATGTATAATTCTCTTCTTGTGAAAAGCCTGGTGGAAAGTATTCCTCAAGTACTGCTCTTTGGTTATCCAGCCTGCAGTCACAACTTTGCAGTCACACTCAAAGGGAGCTTGCCCCATCCCCGATCAGGTATGCAGAATTTGCTAGCAGCACACAATCACACCTCAGGTTCCACTGCCCTTGTTAACGTTTTCAGAATTCGTCTCATCACAGGCAGTACCACACTATGAAACACGCTGGAGGCGTTTGCTGCCTGAGAGAAACAGTTACATTATAAAAGAAGAGAAATAGAAAGGATCTAAATGCTGACTAATGTCCTGGTTTGGTTGTTGGTTTGGGGTTTTTTTATACCAGTCTCCAATACCCATTAGAACACTGCAAAACAGAGGCATTTATGCTCACCAAGTTTCTACTGAAACAGAATAATTCTCATTTTTAAGCTTTCAATCTAGATGGTTGCATGGGGTTTGGGGTTTGGCTTTTTTTTTTTTTCCTTCATGAAAAGACTGATGGAATACTGCCTTACAGTTACCAAATGAACGTGAAGGAAAAAAAAATACATCAGTGGCTAGGAATGGAAATAACATTCCTGTGGAAAACAGGAGTGAGCTTTTAAAGCTGCAGAGGTGGGGACCATTAGCCCCCCGGTGGGCTGAAACTTCAAATTAAATCACACGAAGAGGAAGCAGCTGTAATAGTAAATCAGCAACAACAGGAATAACTGTCTCATCCGCTCTCTGATCAGGGTGCTGATCAACGAGCGATGGGAATAATTCATGCTGAGAGCGCCAAGGATGTAGTCTTACTACGGAGGGGACGGACACCCGTACTCTAGGAGGAGAAAAGTTCATGTCCCAGTTCCTGGCAGACAAAACGGATCTTTAAATCCTGACAGCTGCTGCGAGTGCCAAGGATTTACAAGTAGGGTAAATCAACTCTCTACACAACTGGGTGTGGAGGAGGGTTGGCGTCAACTGTTGTTAGGCTGTTTATTCTAGCCCTTTGCATCATGAGTTTAGGAGTCTAAACCTACACCAGGTAAGAGGAGAAAACAGACCTCTCAAACAGCATTAGTAAAGTGAACTGACACTTCCCAGTCGCGTTCAAACCCTTTCTATTCTGTTTCCAGCCCTATGTAGAAACCTATTTAAATCCACTCTGCGATATTTTCACAGCATGGTCTGAGTTGGAAGGGACCGCAAGGATCGTACAGTTCCAACCCCCCTGCCACAGGCAGGGCCACCAACCTCCAGGCCTGGATCTACACAAGGTTGCCCAGGGCCTCATCTAACTTGGCCTTGAACACCTCCAGGGACGGGGCATCCACCACCTCTCTAGGCAGCCCATTCCAACAGCTTACCACTCTCTCCGTAAAAAAACTTCCCTCTTATAGCTAATCGAAATTCCCCCCCCCCCCCCCCCCTGCCCAGTGAACCCCACTAGACCTGTCTCTATGGTGCTTCTGGGTAAATTTGGCGCTAATAAAAGCAAGCTGATTTTGTAAACAAGAAAATTGATCCAAACTGCAGAGTTTGGATGTACAAACTCTGAGCATTTGTTCCAATATTAAGGCCAATTATCATTATATTCAAGTAATTACAAGTCTGCCTCAGGTCACAGCTTGTAGTTTATTTCTCACCCTGCCATCACCACCCAGCATAAGCAAGTAACCTCAGCAGCTGGCTTCTGATCTCTGCTCTGCTGTAACTGAAGATGACTGAGAATGAAAAACGTTGGGAAAAGGTTCCAGGTAAATGAAGGAGGTTCTGAGCCTGTTCCTTAGCCAGCAATTCAATATAAAGAATTCTCATTGCAGAATATCTGAGGTGAGTTTTAGCTTCATTTTTGTGTGGTAGTCTAAACAATCTTGTTCATAAAGACAACGAGAAATCCTACAGTTGTCACTTTTATGAGGCAAGTGCATTTCTGGTTTAGAGACCACTTGAAATTATTTATTTCTTTAATAACAATTTTCCAGCATTTAGTTATTTTGCTTTAGCTTCATGCCACTATTGTAAACACCGTTTTCAGCAGTAGCAAACAGCTTTCCACCTGAAGGAAATCTACTGCATCTGAAAAGCGAATTTACTTCAATCTACAAAAACATCTATAGATGGTAAACTATCTGACACTGATCCCACTGAAACTCTCCTATTTGTTAACCTGCTGTCCCTTTGTACAAATGAAATTCAATCACAAAATCTCCTTTATTTTTCTTATCCTTTCCTTTCTCTAGGATTTTTCTAATGTGAACAGAAGCAGCTTCTCCAGCAGCCCAGTTCTCTGCAGGCTGTCTCACTGGGAGACCCCCAATGCTGACCTTCTCAGTAGCCCACATATGCTTATCAATAACTGCCTCACCTCCTTGCTACTCCTTCTCCAATGGCAAATTCTTACAGCAGCCAACAGTGCCGTGCAGACCATAGAACCACCTCTCCTATTGCACCACGGAAATCTGAAAGACCATCTGCCAAGGGGAGGTCTGTTTAAATATCAAAAACTGCCCTCAGACTCAAGGACAATCAATCTGACCCTGCCATTCCTGATCAAACCCTCAAAATGAAAAAAAAAAAAAATCACAGCCAAAGACTGAAAGGCATGGAAAAATCAAATTTACTTTAAATGTACTCATTGTTCGGAATGAGCTCAGCCAACATAAATTTATTTTCTCTTCAATTATTTGAGTTTCCTCTTATTTATTCAGCATGGATTTAACAGGCAGTATTTACATACTTGATGCAGTGCTTGTGCTAATTACTGTGCTGAATCAGTGCCTTAACTGAGAAACTGTGAAGACATCTGTGTACATACCGTGTCACTGTAACAACCTAAATGTAATGCAAGTATAAACAGAAACTGAAATTTGGAAGAATCAAATTCCTCCTATACTTCTGAAGTACTCTGCAAGCATCAATTCATCATTATGTAAGCATCCAGGCCTCCTCTCAGCCAGCCAGCTCAACCACATGGATCACCACAGAAAATATCCCACTGCAGGGGCTTTCTGAAAGAGTAAACCAAGCTGGGAGTGACTCACTGGTGCTGATGGAGGCTTGGAAGGGTTAGTTCCCAGAGAAATCTCTATTTGATCTGCATGTACACAAGGCTTCTAGAGGAGACATAGACAATGGAGTTACACACAACCCTGTGCAAAGACGCACTATCCCAGGCTCAAAAGTAACTCACACCAAACTGTCAGTCAGAGACTGTGGGATATCTGGCAAGCAGATGACGAAAAAAGCAGATGAATCAAAACACACGGGTCTTGGTACAGAACTGGGGAAGGAGGCAAGCTGTCAGGCTGTGATCGAAAGGATCAGGTACAGAACTGGGGAAGGAGGCAAGCTGTCAGGCTGTGATCGAAAGGATCAGGTACAGAACTGGGGAAGGAGGCAAGCTGTCAGGCTGTGATCGAAAGGATCAGGTACAGAACTGGGGAAGGAGGCAAGCTGTCAGGCTGTGATCGAAAGGATCAGGTACAGAACTGGGGAAGGAGGCAAGCTGTCAGGCTGTGATCGAAAGGATCAAAGAGGTTTCAGTGCATTGGAAAGCACGGGTCAGCTTATGATTCAGCAATGTTCCATTCAGCCGAATGCAGGACTGCAGCTCTGCTCACAACACGCTACATACAAACTGGTGCCATCACAGTCCAATTTTCACTTTGATAAGTATCTCATAGCCTGACATTGTTATGCCCAAACATATTTCCTCTTTTCAAAAGTTCTGGTTTGTTTACCCTTCTGGACAGTCTTAAGGAAATGAAAGATGATTGCCCACTCCTGTTAGGAATTCTTAACCCTTGCAAAGAATAGCAGAACATGATCTGAATGGCATCACAAATGTTGGCTGGCCAACTGGAATGCAACACCTGGGGAAAATGCTAGGTCCCCAAAACTCCTGCTAAAAGAGAAAGCCTAGCAAGAGGATGATTGGCTTAACCAACCCTTCACAACAGAGGAGGAAGCAATGGCTGCTGGAGTGGCCAGAAAAGTCTGTTCAGCATTAGCACACTTCAAAATAAGGATCAGAGAAAGTTCTCTGAATTTTCACTGTTAGGGATATAATCAATAGTTTTAAAATATATCTCTTTAATGGCACGGATCTTTCCATGAGATCACAGTATAGCTGAGGTTACAATGGCCCGCTGGAGGTTATCTGATCTCCTGCTCAAATCAGGTCCAATTAGATGAGACTGTTCAGGTCCTTGTGTATTTTGAATATTTCTAGGGACAGAAATACCACAGCCACTTTGGATAATCTGTCCCAATACTGCACTATCCTCAGGGTGAAATATTTTTTCTTGCACCTAATTGCAATTTCCTGTGTTCTGACTTGTCCTGTTACCTCTCAACCTATCTCTGCAAGACCTGTCTGACGACAAGACAGTCCAGCTCTGCCTTCTGTGTATTCTCCTATTAGGCAGTCACAGACAGCAGTAAGACCTCCTCCTAGCTTTATCTTCAAAAGCTCAGCAAATTATTTTTTGTATGTCATGTGCTCCATCCTCCTAATCATTTCAGTGGCCCTCTGCTGAGTTGCTCCACTGCATCAGTAAGCCTTGGCCTGGGGTGCCCAAAATTGGACAGAGCACTCCAAGGTCTCATTAATTGCCAAATACAAGGCACTAGTCACTCCCCTGTGTCAGCGGCTGCCCTCCTGCTAACAGTGTCTAGGATGCAGCTGATAATTACAAAGGGGTTTCACTGCTGACCCATGTGCATCAGCTTGCCCAGAGGAAATCCAAAGTCCATCCAGCTGCTCTCCAGCCAGTCAGCTCTCTACAGCCATACTACAGGACAGTGTTCTTTTGTCATTGATTCAGGACATTGCCTTTACTGAATGTCATAAAGTTACTGTCAGTCCATTTTTCCAGATGGTTCAGGTCCCTTGCAATAGTAGCCCTACCCTCCAGCCAGTCCCTCTAATCATCTCCAAAATTGCTCAAAATGCACTCTACATCACTGTCCACATTTTTAATAAAGACATGAAATAATGGCCCCAGGTCCAAACCCTGGGCAACACCATTGGGAACTGCCAGCTAGACTTCATACCACAGATCACCACCCTGTGAGCCTAGTATTCCAAGCAATTCTTTGTGCCACCTTACCATACTTTTATCCAGTCTAAGAATATTACAGGAGACCATGCTGAAGACCTAGCTAAATTCAAGGTAAAACAACAGACCCTAAAAACCCAAAACAAAGCAGCATACCCCACCCCCCAACCAAAAAAAACTCCACAACCTCTTACCCCAAGCCACTCCAATCCCCTAAACACCAAACTAACCCTCTCCAAAACACCAAAGCTCCATGGTTTTCTCCCCCTCCAAAAGCCAGACATCCTGTCAGACAAAGTCACTCAGGTCAGTCATGCGTTTTGCCGTTGGTTACTCTATGCCAGCTATTCCCAAACTTCCTTCTGTTCTTCATGTGCCTAGAAGGGGCTTCTAGGTGGGTTTGCCCTGTAGTTCCCTAGATCCCCCTTCTTGCCCTCCCTGAAGGGCAGGGTGACATTTTCCTTTTTCCAGTCATCAAGAATCTCCCCTGATAGTCATGCCCTTTGAACGATGAGAGAGAACAGGCTCACAATGACATCATCTGGTGCTCTCAGCACACTTGGATGCCTCTCACTGCAGGATTACTTCTACTACTTCTGGATGTCAGTCTGCAGCTACAAAAACTACAGCTCTGTTTTCCGAGTGCTTAGTTCAGTGTAAGTCTTTAAAGCAGCTGTGGTTTCTACTACCCACAGGATGACACATGTATTAGAGTGCTTCAGAAAGGAACACACTAACTTTTATGGACTATAGATTTGGGGGAAAAAAATGTGTTTGAGAACTAATATGGAGTGACACACAGAACAAGTAACACTGACTCAGGTTATTCCACCTATGTAGGATAATGTATTATTTTAAAAGTAAAACAATGACATCACGTCAGACAATTCTTTTTGGCATTGTTGCCTACTACACTTGGTAATGAAAGTCAGGATATTTCTTCTTTCTCCTTGCCAAGATGCTTAATTTAAATAGGTGCTTGCACACATAAATGATTAAAGTTCTCATGTATTTATATATATACTATACTAAAGTATAATATATATATATATTCAAGGTATGAAATACTCAAACTATTTGAAGTCATAACAAGAATTTGACTTAAAGGGTCATTAGATGCAATGTAGGTAACTTAGAAGAAAATCCAGATCCTCAAACTAATGGAATTTGGGTTATATTTGCAAATTCTGAAACAGAAAAAATTAATTGTGCAACTGCTTTTTCAAAACTATGAAGGATCCCTTGAACTTTTGTTAGATTAAGTTATCATCCCAAAAAGTAAAACATGCTCTTTCACGGACATATACATAATAACATTTAATCAGAGCTAAAAATGAACTTTGATGGAAAAGACCTCAAGAAACAGTGTATGAAGCTCAATGCAAAAGAGTTCAACAAACAGCTTGATACTATTTGAATGAAGATATGTTAATACATTTAAAAAGTTTTGTGGTTTACATTCCTCCCCCCCAAAGTGCATTAATATTTCTCGTGTTATTTATGTAACTTTATGGTTTTTATGTATTTTATGTAACTTACAAAATCAAATCAGAGCTGGACTGAAAAAAAACCAAACCAAAACAAACCAAGCATCAGGACTGCTCAGTAAATTTTTTTCTTAATTACTTCTAAGCTACAGTAACAAAACATTATGATTACACACAATCAAAAACCAGAAACTCCCCCTGTCCCCGATAACAAAACACACCCACATGCACACACTTCTACAACCCCCTTTCACATTCATTATTAGTCTTTGAAGATTTGGCCACAAGAAGCACACAATGAAATGGAGAGTTTGGCCCAGTTACCTATCTATTCTAGGTAACTTTACCAGCCACTTCATGCTTAGATGTGAAGTCTGAGAGGAAAATTTAATAGCCCTATGACTAACAGCAGCTTTCCATTTTATCTTCTGCAGTTACAGAAGTGGAAGCTACAAACCGATTAATCCAAGGTTTTGCTTTTCATAAAGCTATGCATCTGAAAGATGAAACTGTTTAGATCACAGGTCCACTGAGTTTGCTTATTATTTATAAGTTTGTTGCATAAAAGTCTTAAAAGCAGAACTGCTCCTTTTGCAGCAAACCCCTCACCATCAAGGCATTCACAAAGGAAGTTTACTACCTGTGACTCTTGTAAGGTTCGGCAGTTTTACAATTTATATCAAATATTGTTTCTTTTGCTTGCTTCTGCGACTATACTGATAAGCAAAGCAAAGTATTCTGACACAATTGCACTTTGCAACAAGGAGTAAGAGAACCTGCAACAGCAGTTAAAAGTTGAGTTGAAATTATTCCTTCCCTCTATGGTATTCACACACACACACCCCCCCCCCCGAAGTCAGAAATAGAGTTCCCAATAAAAAGACTGCAGCAGAGAAGGCCAACTGATCCTTAAACACCAAAGGGAGCATAAGAGGTTTCTCTCTCCCACAAAGCAAACCCTTGTCCTTGCTTATAAAAGAGGTCATTCTACCCCCATAGGGACCTCTGCTCCTAATAGCCTACTGCTAGGGCACAAACCAGGAGCCCTGCCTTGCGCGGTTTGTAGCTACAGTGAATTAGCAAGGGGCGGGGGGGCGGAGAAAGGGAGCGGTATAATAGGTCACTTGCTGCTGCAAACAGCATGATAGCTAAACTTATTAATGAGCCCAGTTTCGTTTTGCTAGAACAAGAGAGACTCAAAAGGGCATCAAGACAGTCAGGCCGCAGAAGTTTGCTCAGTGCCAACACTGTAGCATTATGCATGGTGCTTTCAAGGAGGATTAATGATACCATACATCATGAAGATAAATCGGGTTTTGTAGCCGGTTTGAAGAGAAAGGGGAGGAAAGGATTAAAAAAAAAACCAACCCCAAACTGGAGAGGAAAAAACAAAGTTGAATTTCATGAGTTGGTCCTATTTCTCAGATTGAGGGATGAGGAGGTTGTTCTATTAGAGAGAAAAGTCTGCGTTTTTTCTGCTGGCCACCTGCCTACAACCCTCCTAATTCCAGACACACGTGTGACCTACTGATTTGAAAGTTAACTCTTGCACAAATGGGGGGAAAAAAATCATTAAAAAACACACATGTTACATTTGCAGGTGACAAAAAAAATGTAAAAACGGAACTTGCCTTTCCACATACAGACATCCTACAAGAATTACATTCGTTTTCAGAGATGGTGAAAATCTACTACGTTAACAAAAGTCTTGCATACATTAATGATCAGGGACAGAATTAGCTGTTATTAATTAGTTCTTTGCTGAAGTAAGAATATTATTCAAGAAATTAGTTCAGTGATAGAAAATATGAATGATCAAGACTATAAAGCACAAAAGAGTGTATGATGGTAGGGAGCGGATTTTGCAAAAATGGGGCTTAAACACAACATGAGTTTAGAGTTGCTGTCCCACAGCCCTGCACAGAGCATATGGGTGTGCAGGTCACTGAAGTGTTTTGCTAGAACACGAGAGACTCAAAAGGGCATCAAGACATCTGACTGGTCTCAGCTCAGTGCCTCACAAATACACTTGGTGAACTACTGATACACTCGCGTTGTTCTTGTACTATAAAAGCAGAGAAAGATTACTTGACTCCCCACCAGAAGGATCAACCCAACACCCTGCAGAAAAACTCTTCAGCTACTGAAGAGACAAAGAACAAAATTTCCATAAACTTAAAGATGGCAGAACTAAAATTTATTATTTCTATGCCTCTTACCAAAACACAAATGAGAAATCTGCTTCAAACCCTGAATTCCAAGTGATGTGCACAAGAAATCTTGTTTATGGCTTAGGAATTCATTGGGGAATTAAAGGGTAACATGCCACTCCTGATAACATACGCTCGCTGTTTTAAAACCAAAACATAGGCTATCGGTCTGCTGTAGATGAAGAATCAGATGCAGAGTCACACGCTGCCCAGAATCAAGGAAATGGTCATGAGCTGTCGGCATATTACAGGATGCAGTGCTAATTAATGGAGGCTTTTTACTGAGTATCCATCTCTGTAGTGCTAATGAGTTTGGATTAATTTAAAAAACATGTTTTTCATAGAAACCGATTAATTCTTGGGAAGTAACATAGCATACCAACTTTCAATCATTAAAAATGTTTGTAGCCAAGCTAAATAGTTCTCTGAACCTGAGTTCAGAAAGAGAATTACTTACAAATTCTACAGCAGCAGCTTTCATACAAGCTACCAGGGCGAGTTCTGGTGATTTAACATGGAAAATAATCCTCCAGAAAGCATTCCCCTGCCCAAATTTCTTGCATTTGAGACCTGAATCCTGTAATCCTATTTCATTTAATGTTTTGGATGACTTTTTTTGTTTAACAGTTGAACAGCAAGTGTAGATAACCAACCACATTTTTACAGATGACACTATTTCCAAATACTTTTCAAGTAATTTTTAATTTAGCTTACAGTGAAATTTTAAAATGCAATCAAAGAAAGAATAGATTAAGTCTGTCTGACTGAAAAGCTAACAAGAACGAATGAATAAATAATCTCTGCTCCGCTACATATCCCAGGATTAGGAGAGATGTCTAAAAATGTTACATGTACTGATCACAACACCACCCCTCCCCGAATTAAGAAGAAAGTACTACCCTAAGTGACAAATGTAAAAGTGTCAAATGCTTTGTTTCACACCAAGCTATGAGCCAAGATACAATAATGTTAACCTCAAATGGGAATACAGAACACAGAAAGATTTTAATGAAAAAGGTTTGTTTTCTTTGTTTTTCAGCAATTCTTTGTATCACAGCCACTTTACTTTACCTCACAGCACTGAATTCTAAGGAAAAGAGTGGTTATAATTACAATTACCCTTTGTATAAAGTGAGAAAATGGCTCAAGAGTCTGTCAAACTGCTACATCATAGAATAAAAGCAGGGAAAGCAGTCGGCATGTGCAAGGGCAAGGCGGTCAGCTAAACACAGAATGCACCTAGGGGACCCCAATTCTGCATGTCAGCAACACAAAGGGGAAATGGGTAAATACAGTTTCCAGGGACGATAATCCTTATCTAAAGCTACCTCCTCATGACAGCACAGAAAACAACATCCATTCAATTAAGAATTACATGACCTGTATCTGCAAGTATGTCAACGTGTTGCTCTACCTGACTGCAAGGTAAAACAGGTCGGTAGCAAGTCAGTGACCTCAAAACTAGAGGTGGTGCCTCTTTTAAAGAGGAAAACAATAATTGGGAAAACATACATAAAAACCCTACATTGTCTGTTAACATCATAATCCCACTATTCCTGTCAAACCCTGCTTTAGTGTTCTGAAGTATTTTCTCACGGGGGTGTTATTTTCTCTGCAACTCTAAGTGGGCCAGCTTGACCAAGAAGGAGAATGCCCGAAAGCTCTAGTAATGTATTTTTCCTAATTCTAAATCAAAGTCCTTAAAAGTGTACCTACTGAATTCTCACTGAGTACCAGAGTCTAGATGGTGTGTAATCACCTTAATCTAAATTTATTTAAAGTATTCAATGATACAGGACCAAAATATGTCATAATCAGAATGCAATTAAAATCTGTCAGAGATGTCAACAGGGAGGTCAAAGTGAAATCACTCAAGTGTTTTAAAGGACATTAATGTATTTTTCTCATACAGATTAATGCCCATTAAGAGCTCGTTCTAAACAATAATTTACCTTTTGTTGAACTTATATGTCAATGTAGGAACACAAATTAAATCAAAATAAAGAGAGATGAGCTTCTATTCATGAATCTTTATCATAATATCCAAAGTGCAATTACTGAATCATTTGAAGACTAGAATTCAAAGGAGAGGCAAGTTGCTCAGAAAAAAAAGGTTTGTTACAAGAAAATCTAGACAAAAAAACAACGAGCAAATGACACTAGGAAAAAACTCTTGAAAAATTATTGAAACAATCTAGTAAGACCCCTATTTGTTAAATAGTTTTTCTTTAAACACTTGGTAGAAATCTACAAGTGTTATACAAGTTTACCTTTGTCTTCATTTACAATTTTCTGTAATGTAGTCCTTACACCGATTACCAATACCTCCACATCCTATATTTAGCTCTGAAAGACACAACCCAGCGATGTAATTTGAGGAAAAAAATTTATGAAGGTATCAAACTTCACAAGTCTTACAACAGCTGCTCAGCTGCATCAACTGCTAGAAAGCCATCATTAGGGAAATCATGATAAAAAATAATATGCTTGCCTTAAAGACTTCTTTAATGAGTTACCCCTAACACTAGGAGATCGCATTTCCCTTCAAACCAGGTAATTGCATTTCAAATACTACTTCTCTGCACAGCGATTGTAATGGCTGAGGATCAGCATAGTTATTACTTGTTCTTTTGTTTCTTGAGGTGGTTTTTCCACCAGGAGTACTTGTCATCATTTCACAGAGTGTTCAGTTTTAGGAGACTCAACCAAGCAGCAAGGAACACGTGGAAGTACCAGTTTATGGGTGATAAAGGAGAGAATGTGTATGTGATATTAGGAAGGAGAGGAGCATGGTGGGAGGGTGGGTTCCAAAGCCTGATTGCAGTGCAGTCAGTCTTACTTAAAATCTTCACAAATCAAGCATCAAAAGAAAAAGGTCTTTGAGTAAGTATACCAACTGGGTACGTCTCTTCTGAACAAGCACAAAAAAATTGTGTTTTCTCGTACTGCGAAGAGCTAATCATATTCCATGATTTTGTTCAATTTGATTATGGAAGCTGCAACTGTCAGTGACACTAGGAAAATGATTCATTGTAAATAAGTTCCAGAACAAAGAGTCAGAAACACCCAGTGCGGTTTTTCTTCTGTTGTCATCGCTTTAATACAGCATAGGCATGCTTAAGAAGCTGTATTGAAATTTAAAACAGTCAGCCTTTCAACACTTACAATTAAATTAGCACAGGTTATCGATGACTTATCCACTAAGCAGCATCCCAATCAAGTCACAGAAATCTGTGACTGATACATGGCTTCAGAATTCCACAAATTATCTTTATAGGAACTTAGAGAACCATTTCCTTTCAGGAGCTCTAACAATGAATTCCAACCTAAACTTTATGAAAGAAATCAAATACAAATGTTATTCAAAAAAGTTTCTAATTTTTCCTGAGAGAAATACAATCTATTAGTTAAAGGAGTGCTTTTTTGCATATGCTTGTATTTTCTGACAATGATAGATGTGTAATTTTATAGACCAGTTTTACTAAAATGCCAAAATGCATATCTGTAAGCTAGATAAAGAAATAAGATACATACAATGCCACTAGGAAGTCATCAAATAACTAACCCAAAGCATGTCTAGAAAAATAAAAGTACCCTGTACTCTGTACCACTGCTGCAAAGGAAACATGCTGCATATACATATGCCATTTGCCACTCCTGCATAAGGTAACAAGCTTCAGCAATGCTAGAAAGAAGAAGAAACCTAACGAAAGGTCTGGTTTTCTCCTGTTTTAGAAATAGGAGAAATGTAATTTCTTACACAGCATGTTTTGACTGCCAATAATTCCTTTTTAACAACACAAGCTTTAGCCCTGGGCCACGTGCTGTAACTTCCAAATAAACTAATAAAGGTTTATAGTAACTCTGAAGTCACAGCTTAACACATCTTTTTGTCCCTAAACAGCAGTAACACCAATTTGTTTGCAACTTAGAACATGGTTGGTTCTGTTTTCTTCTAGGAAAGGAAACAGTTGGTTAAGAGAGATGGGGATAAAGTGGCTTCTTTAGTTTCCCATCTTTTCAGAAAGATTCTTTCTAGTATTTCTTGTCTCCTATCTCCACCTTTTGTAGAATACAGAAAGCAATGAATGACCTATTTCACTATTTTGCCTTAAAGGGAAATTAAAAGGAAGCTGTAAATTCCAAATAAGGATTACAGAACGCAGTGAAACATGTAAACATAAACCCAAAAATGACACACAGGATGAAATCACTTCCCTGAAACCCACAGAGATCCTCTAGGCATACCTGCAGTATCTCAGCTCAGATGCCGTTCGAGGCTCAGCCATGGGAAAGAAGCCCTTTACAAATGAGCATGAACACATGAATGCAAACAGAAATCAGAGCCTAACGAGCAAAACTGGCTGTGTTAAATAACACCACACAGCATTAACTACAGACTGGCACAGAAAAATAAACTGAAGCCTCTTAAAAGAAAAATTTCAGAAGAAATACATTCTTTTCCTTCAGTTGTACAAAATATTGAGTCATCTGGGGATTACACTGAAGTTTGCCCTCATTTATTTAGGTTTTGAGTTACTATTCAACAAGAGGTTCGATGACACTCTCACTTATGAAATACTAGCTGAAATCTGCATTGGTTTGTAGGAATACATAAGACTGGACAAGTTTGAGCTTCTGGTTTTTGAAATGACTCATGTTTTACATTTACCAAGAATCGCGTTACTAGATCCCAGTACTGTTAACCAAATCCTCTTTCACATCTCCAACGTGGACTCGCACTCCTTAACCTTGTATTTAAGAAATATGTCTTTAATCAGGATATCTAAGAAAACAAGGCTTGAATGATCATTTGGTGCATGTATCATTCCATCCCAGTAACTTATGAACTCATTGGCCAATTTCAATCAAATTTGACAGAAAACTAGAAATCTCAACAACAGTAAGTTCCCACAAGTTTCATGAACACTAGTAACCAGCATGGCCCAAATGGGTGGCCCACTTCAGGGCAGGCAGGCAGGAACCTGCCACTACTCAGTTTATTTGGCTGCAATCACTAGGTTGGATTAGTTTCAATTCCTCTACAGCAGGGATATCACAGGCTCCATGAGGAAGTGGGGTTCATACTGGTGGAGAACATCAGCATCACAGGGCACCCAACTTTAAGAAAGTAGGATTCTGTCACATCCCAAAAGACTTGGGTCTTCAAATAAAAGCCACAAACACTGCATAAGTAAAAGTACAGACTCACAAGGATTTGCAACCTGTAATTATGGTTGCTTGCCCAAATACTTATACCTAAAGAAGTGTATATGACAATAATCAATAGTAGGGGGCAGTTAAAGGATTCTGTCTTCAGGCTGTTAATATTCTTTACCATTAGGGCTCGGAGCAATTCATCATACCATATGCTTGAATGCAAGCCACCGGAGCAATAGTTTCTCAGCCTATTCTCTCTGTGTACATTGCTATGCATGAGAGAACAAATATTGAGACTATCTGATAGTCTCCATTTTATTTTGCAGGTCTGTTCCAACACATTTCACCACAATGCATATCTCTCCTCTTTTTCCTCCCCCTTCAACCTGCCCTGTCAATGACCTTAAACCCAATTTAAATGAACCACTCTCTGTTAGCAATGAGAAATAATTCAGCCTCAATGATGGTTTGTTAAAGCCTCTCTCATAAAAGAAATCACACACATCTTTTCAATCATTTTGAATCATACGGGCACTTTTTGGCTTAAAAAGAAATCATTCACTAGTGACATTAGAGAGGCTGGACGTGAGTCAGAGTTCAAAGTAAAATAATTTACTTGTTCCAGCTCTAATTATAAATTCAACGTAAGGGAATCACAGCCTGAGCAATTTCTATGCCACAGTTTGAGAATGGCTAAGTTTTGCTGCTCCTCAAGATCACAAGGAAGGATTTAAAAATCCTCCCCAATGCACATTAATGTTTTTCTTGTCCCTCTCTGTAGAACAGTACAGAAATACATTGAATTAACAACAGAAATTACACAAAAGAAACCATGAAATTCACTTGCAAGTAAATCCAATATCAAACTTCTCTCAACTACTCTGCGATGATTACAGATGGATCTACAAACGGGTTCAGGCTCCCAGCTCCCACTACCCTAGAGCACTGATCTTTACTTTACAAACATACTTAAACACCTCTGAGCTTTTTTTCGGCATGTATGAACAGGGAACCTGGTTGGTACATTTTGCATGGAGTCTCTAGTTCTTCAACTTCACACAAGAGCTTCTGGTACCTTTTGTGCTTATTCCAGTCACTGAAACAGAATGACATGAGAGGCTGAAATTCTGGATAAGAAGTAAAAACTTGCAAAAAGGCACTCCACTTTAGCCTGGATAAGCAATTTAACATGTAACAATCACAACGTAAAAGTGTTATTGATTTAGAGAAGGAGAATTCATAGGAAAGTGTCTCATTAAAAAAAAGTGCCTCATTAAAAATAGGATCATAAAACAAAAAGCCCTGTGCTGCTAGACACAAACTGTATTGTGTCTTGCAGGAGTGTCAAGTCTTGGCAAACATCCAGTTGCTGAAACTTTGCCAGGCACATCAGATATATATTAATGCAGGATAATCTGTAAGAAAAGCATTCTTTAATAAACATTTTTTTCTTTGTAAAACCATCAATCAACTTCCTAGCTGAGCACCATGTGGCTCAGCTTAAGAGATCCTCAGAAATGCTTCAGTGTCTTTAAACCACTGACTGACTTCACAGACTTGGTGCCTTTCAGTGCCCATTGTCCTAAGTATTTGCTGAAGTTATTTGGCTGGCTGTCCGCAGCTAATTCTGATTTGTAACTTGGGAAAACAGCAGTGGGAGGTCGCCCAGACCTGACTAGTGACATCCTCAGCACCAATTAGCCAAGGTGCAGCCTGCCAGGAAAGATTTCTTTGTGGTTCAGATTATTTCATAGGAAGAACAGGAACACATAGGATCACCTACGTATCTGTCCAGAAAAAAGAACTAAGGCAAGCATATTGTTATTTGGCCCACCTTTAACTGCAAAAAGAAGCAAAATGTTCCATGTTTTTGTTCAAAAGGAGTAGTTCCTAATAAGTATATATATAAATACAAGTATACTGGCATTTCAAGAGACAGGTATTGCACAAATAAACCAAAGAAAAACATTTCCAGAGAAATCTTGCTATGGAACTGTAGTTTTACATGAGATACAGGGACTGAACTTGAAAATCCAGGAAAAAAAAATACACCGAAAGAATGGTTGGAACTATTTCTACACATAAGAGAACTCTACTGACGTTCTGTGGAGTAAGTGAAGATGTAAAGTCTATCTCAAAGTGTTAATTCCTGCCTCACTACTCCACAGGAAAATGGTATTTTACTTAGGCATCTCGTCTTCAGAAGAGCAAAGGCCACTGGCTGGTTTCTAATCTGAAGCATTCCAATGTCATTACTTAAAATGCACATTCCAATTTTGTAACATATATTAAAGCAGTGTTACTTCTACATAATTTCACAAGAGTAAGGATGAGGAAATTAGCATTGTTTAAGTCAGTGGGAGAAAACAAACAACTTCCCTGTAGCTGTAACTACTGCATGAATTTCTTGCAGTTGGATTTATGAAGCAGAAGGGACTGGATGACTCCATGTAATAGCAATAACGCACTTCATCTCGGACTTGGGAGTAACTTGAATAAAAGACAATTTAGAGGTGACTAAAAACCTGAAAGGTTTGTGTTTTTCTTAATGGCTCATATATCATAGAATCATAGAATGGGCTGGGTTGGAAGGGACCCCAAGGATCATAGAGCTCCAACCCCCCTGCCACAGGCAGGGCCACCAACCTCAGGCCTGGATCTACACAAGGTTGCCCAGGGCCCCATCCAACCTGGCCTTGAACACTTCCAGGGATGGGGCATCCACCACCTCTCTGGGCAGCCTGTTTCAGCACCTCACCACTCTTTCTGTAAAAAATTTCCTCCTAATATCCAATCTAAACCTTCCCTCCTTTAGCTTTAAACCATTCCCCCTTGTCCTGCCATTATCTGCCCTTTTAAAGAGTTGATTCTCCTCCTGTTTGTATGCTCCCTTCAGGTACTGGCAGGCTGTAATGAGGTCCCCCCGCAGCCTTCTCTTCTCCAGGCTGAACAAGCCCAGCTCCCTCAGCCTCTCTTTGTAGGGCAGGTGCTCCAGCCCTCTAATCATCCTTGTGGCCCTCCTCTGAACCCTCTCCAACAGTTCCACATCTTTCTTGTATTGGAGCCCCCAGATCTGGACGCAGTACTCCAGGTGGGGCATCATGAGGACAGAGTAGAGAGGGACAATCACCTCCCTGTCCCTGCTGGCCACCCCTCTTCTGATGGAGCCCAGGATACCATTGGCCTTGCGAGCTGCAAGAGCACACTGCTGGCTCATGTTAAGTTTCTCATCCACTGTGACACCCAGGTCCTTCTCAGCAGGGCTACTCTCAAGAAGCTCTTCTCCCAGTCTGTATCTATGTCTGGGATTCTTCCATCCCAAGTGCAACACCTGACACTTGGCAGTGTTGAACCTCATTAGATTCACCCGGGCCCATCTTTCCAGCCTGTCAAGATCCCTCTGGATGGCTTCCTTTCCTTCTAGGGTGTCGACCGCACCACTCAGCTTTGCTGCCAGCTTGCTGCCTGCGTCAGGTTCTAAACAATGTGTTAATCTAAAGAAATACTACAAACTAGAGCACATGTTGGCATTATTGCTTTTGCTTGTACGTGTCCATGTAAGTTGGCTTTGAGCAGCTATTACGAGCACTAATTTACAGGAAAAGAGTACCAGTGGCTCAGAACTCAGCAGGAACCTGTTAGAGAACCTTGAAAAATATTCTGGTGACCTGAAGTCATAGCACCACTAATAAAAAAGTCAGCTTATTTCAAGCTAGATTGTGTGTATGCTTACACGAGCTACAAGCACAGCTGTGAATGTAGGCTGGTCATACTTCATTTCTTTAAAAAGAAGAAATCCTTTGAAAGGGACACACCACACTAACATGAACATTATTTGTTGATGCCTGAATGATCTCGGTAAACAAATAACATTCATCTTATGCTACAAAAAGCACTTAATTAGCTCTCTTCTAAATTGCAAACACTCCATGGCTATGTCACCCATTGGAGATCCGCTTTTTATTTCAAATAATTAATGCATTAAGAAACGAGAAAATGAAGTGGTTTTTGAAAGACAGCACTTCATCTTGTTTCTGTTTCTCTAACTAAGAAGTCAGTAGAGAACTTTTCACATAGTAGGAATGAATATAAGTCTACACAGTGCCAGGTATTCTATAAATATCAACCCAGTGAATGCATCTTTTCTAAAAACCGTAATTTTAAATCATCAGTGTGGATACTGGAAATGAAAAGCACATAGATGATAGCTCTCAACAGACACGTTTGCCTGGAGTAGTTATTTCATGGGAGATTTATCCCTTCACCAGTTCCTTCTAAGACACCTTTATAGACTGAAATTATGACACACAACTTCCAGTACTACTTCAGCCTCAAGGCAAATCTCCGTAGACACCATTTCACCTTTGGAGACAAAGCCTGACAATCAAGTCTGTGTACACTGTCAAGTCTGCTATGCTTCTTCCAAGCCCTTGTTTTGCTTCTAAGGGTCCCGCTCCTACAAGAAGCTTAACCGGATTTATAGTGGACCTACAATGGTCCCATCTGCTGCATGTTTATGTCCCCCACCTTACCTTTACACAAAACCAAACAGCAAGATGAGAAGTCAAGTTTTTTGGTTAGGTTTTTTTTTTGTTTTTTCCCCAATTCCTTATTAATTATTAGTTTTTAGTTGAAAAAGAGCACTCTGAAGTGTCCTTCTGTCTGGTGGCTCAATCAGCAATAGCATCAGAAAAGCCAGGACAGTTGGAAGGAAGAGCATGTGACAGTGGACAGCCCTTGCCCTGACCAACATAAACTGCTGCAGATAAGCACCCTTAGACATGAACAAAAGATACATTCTGGAAAAAATACCCACCACCAGCAAAACCAAAACAAAAATAATGGTATCTTCCATGGTCAAAACTTTTCTCCAGCCTTCTATTTCTCTTCACTTCCATTCCACAGTGAAAGGGATAAAGAAACTCACTGATTCACAAGACTAAATCTAATCTCTCCCCATCCTTACAAGGCTACTTTTATTCTGTACTAGCTCTTCCAGTGTTGACTCAGCATCCATACAGCCCGTCATCTTAGTGGACAGGGCAGTAGAGGTGCCAGTACAAAGGGCCAAGAGCAGCAGGTGGTTGAAGCAGCATCCTTGCGTTCACTGCAAGCTTATTACCTTTGCAAGTAAAACCTCACATTCTGCTTGTTTATTTTAGGCCTTTAATCAACTTTAAATTTTCCCTAGACTGGGCCAGTAGTTGTTCAACAGCAAAATTAGCTTCTGTGTTCTACTCGGAACCTCCAAAAACTCAGCTGCCACCAAGTGGCACTGAAAAGTGTTTGCCATTATCCATAAAGTTGTTAAAGAGGACCCAGGAAAAGTTTTGTGAGAGCTACCATTCCAAGTTCAAACCTAGGATGGTGCAAAGCAGAGCTGCACTATGCAAAGGATCTGAATGGTGTTCAGCGTCATTTCTGATGTAAGGTCACAATCCCTACCGATCTTCAGTGTGGCTTGCTTTAATAATTGATATGCTGCAAAAACATTCTGCATAAAGAATGGATCTATTAAGTATTTAAAGTTAAGTATTAAAAATACTATGAAGTATTTAAAACGTAAGAGATTAAATACCTTTGAGCCCAAAATTGCATGTCATATGTAGGTGAGCCTTAGATTTTATTCTGGTCCCATTACATCTACATTCTTAATGAAACTCCCTGCCACATTTAGAACAACTTCTATTTATGTCAATGTTAATTACACTTCCTTATGCCTATATGAATTCACACATTTATTATACTTTTTTCCCCAAAATTCACTCAACATACAAACAAACCAGTGCATATGGGTTTCCAAACAGTTATCAAATATCCCTCACCAGTAACTTTTAGAGAAAGTGGTGTCTCATAGGGCAGAGGGGCTGACACCTCTTGCAGACTGCCATGCTACAGATAGGAATACCTACTATGAGGAATGATCTGCCAGCTTTTACAATACAGAGAAGCTACCAGATTCATACTAGGATTGGTGTATTCAACAGGGAAGCAATCTGAAAAAAAATGTGCAACAGGGAGGGAAAAAAACTTTGTGAAGCCACAAAATTATCTATAAGAAGTAAGAGCTAAATTCACTGCAACAACTTGCAGAAACAATAGTGAATTAAGAGGTGATGATAATACAAAGAAACCCTATGCAGAATACCACAAAACAGCACACCATTTAAACAAAAAACAACAAACAAAACAAACCAACAAAAAAAGCCAAGCAACCAAACACCCCACCCCTCGCGCCCCCCCCCCCCCCCTCCCCCCCCCAATCCAACAGAACCCTTGAAAAGGACAGGCTTGAAATGATGTACTACAGCCTGGATAAGGGAGATAATTTTTCTCTAGAGATTTTTTTTTTTTTGAAAGCATTATCTAACTAATTAGCACCAATCAAAAAAAAAGCTGGCAGAATGTTAACACTGAATAAAGAAAGAGTACAGAATAAGGGGAAGGCAACCCTACGGCTCTTCACACATCCTTGGTATTCCAAAACTCTGAATTCCATAGTGACATTCTTCCACAACGGCTATCATAAAGACTGTAATAAAAGTGACACAAGAAGAAGACTAACTCAATTTCAGGAGGACAAAGATGAAGGAGAATACAACAAAGATCTGCAGCAGAAGAGATGATCAGAAAAATACTATGCACTTGATTTCATTATTTGGGAATCCAAAACATAATTCAATCAGTGAGTCTCTCAGGCAGAAGCCTTAAGTAAAACCTAAAGTTTTCACACAGCATGTAATTACTGATCACAGAACCCATGAAACTCAGTGCAACAGGCTGCTGCAGAGATTGAAGCTGTAAGATTTGGTGAATTTATGGAAGAAGAGGCTATTAAGAATGACTTCCAGGTTGCAACCTCTAGCACAGGAGCGCCCTAGGAACTGGAAAGCTAGGAAAGGCTCAAACTAAGCCTCACTTTGGAGCTGCCTCCCTTGTTTCACTGTTGCCAAAGCACGCAGTACTGAACATCACTGGAGGAAAGCAGAACAAGGTTACTCCAGGTTCATGGAGGTTCCCTGGTATGACAGAGTGATTCTTACTGATGTTGCTCACTTCAGTCACTTGTCAAGGTGTAAACAAGGCAGGAGGAAATGCCAAGTAAACTGACTGGGGCTGAATCCATTATTTTATAATAAAAGACAGCGTACTGAACAGCAATTCCAAAGATAGAAACAATTTTCATATCCTAGCTAGTCCATGCTTTTTGTCTTAAGAAATCATGGGCTTAGCTAAGACATACTAAGGGAACCCTGTATTCTAAGGCAGAATCAAGTACAAATACAGAGCTAGACCTACCTCAAAACACTTTGTCAAGATGGAAACATAAACCAACTTAATGTCAAACTGAAGTGCCACATTAGGGAAAAAAGTCTAAATGGAGTAGGTGGGTTCTACCAAAGCACGTGCTAAAAACCCCAGCCTTACCTAAACTGTATCACTTTTCCTAACCAAAGGAAATCTTTCTATTCCAGGTATTAAAATATTTGCAGTTGAAAACTTGGGGCATACAAAGACATGTAATTAGGATGCTTAAATGTTGGTGTTTGAAATCAGCCTAGTGACATGTCCCAGAATGCCATTAGGGACGCAAACAGAGTACAAGCACACAAAACCAATGAGAATAACGTGTCACCGAGGATGCCGTGTTGCAAGCACGGCAGAGAGCAGCAACAGCAAGTGCTGCCAGCTGTGCCACCTGGATTCAGACAATAAGATGACCACCACTTCAGTTGTTTTATTTCAAGGAAAAAGAACTGCCAAAAACGAAGAGGTCTGGGCTTGCTTAAAAAATACGCATCCAACTGGGATGATTTTAGATGAAAGAAAATGGGAACGGTGTAATTATATACACTTACCTTGACAAATAGAAAGCAATCTGTGATTAGAACGTAGTAATTAGTTACAAAATGCTTCCCATGGATTTAATTACCCATCAGCCTACATGTTTGTTAATTACTTTTATCTCATTGCATCAGTAAAAATTTCAGCCTGGGGCAACTGCCACTCACTTATTTACACAGCTTCTAGTTTTTACAGTGAATATATTACAGCAACATGGTGAAACAGTGCTAGAATTACAGTTGAAATTTCATGCATAAGGAATTTTTCCCTCAATTTTCTATGGAAATTATTTTCTTAGGTTTGAATTCAGACCTAACTTTATTATCCATATGTTCGGGAAGTTTCAAAACACCCAAAGTGTCATTTAAAAGAAATGCAAAGAAAAAACATAAGTTCTTAAGTAAAAAATAAAATTAAAAAAACACACAAAACCTATATCCACATAGCTGAAAAAAATGGTTGATAGGCAAAACTGTAAACCATATATTTCCAACATAAATTTCCAGACAAAACGTATGAGATTTCTAAATTTGAATCAAATCTTATGATATAAGAACTTCTGAGGGAGTAAAACAGACTCTGAAACGGCCCTGTGAACAGCAACCTCCATCATAAGCAGGTCCTCTTTGGCATCAGTATTAGTTAAGGTCAGGAGATATGTTAAAGCCACCGAACCTGCAAGGAGTAGACAGCTGTTATGATGACAAAGAATGAATTAAAAAAGAAAAAAAAGCAAATTTATAGTTGCAGCACTAATAAGAACATCTAATTTGTCTATATAAAACCTGGAAAGGTCGATTCATTGCCTTGCATTTTGATGCATTTTGGGTACAGTTATTTTTGCTGAGGTGGCATGTGTTTTGCTCTGATGGCAGCCTCTTTCCAGTAGGAATTTTATGGGTTTTATTAACCCATGAAGTGCTGGGTACGATACCCACAGTATGTAACAAATAGCTATTGCACAGTATGTACATTTTCATAAGGTAATGTGTAGTGACAAAACCCGTTCTTTTCATACTTGGACTTCTCAGAATTTATGACTAGCAAAAGCATAAGTAGAGATTAAGTGGAAAATGTCAAAATGTCCAAAGGACAAAAAAAATCATACTTTGTGTTAGGGAAACACTCGAGTTATTGTAGCAAAGAACAAAAGCAAAGGTAGGTTCTTCTAGATGGTAACATATTACTTATATTTCCCCCAAATAAACTTTCCTAAGTTGCATGCTATTGCCACGAAGTCTAATTAAAACATGCCTTTTCTAATTAAGGGTTTTTTTGTATGTTTTGGGGTTTTTTTTAATGTGATAAATATATGCTTTAGCAGACTTTGTCTGTCTCTTCCACCTTATTATTTCAGATACTATCAATTTCCTATCATGTCCGTGTATGTTTACGAATTATGAACTGAATAAAATATTAAATATTGGTCACTAGATGTTATCTTGCTGCATGCTTTCTGAAATGTTTCTTTATTAACAGTTTTAAGTATTTTTTGAAAATGTAAATTTGTTAAAAAATAGACAATGCCAAATATGTCTTTAGTCATGTGACTTCAAGTGTGTGTAAACCACTGCATCTCTTACACTACGCTTTCATTTCTAAAAAAACACATCACTTCAGATTTACTTTCTCACGTTTATAGGTATTGAAATTGTTTCTGTGAGAGTAAAGGAAAAGGAGTTGGAGCACAGGCTTCTAGCAAGCAAAAAATCTAAGTTCTGGCTTTGTAGTCTTTGCCAAAAGCAGGTCATGATCAAAGACAATTAAAAAACAAGGAAAGATATATACAAGCGTTAGACATCAAGTCATCACATGAATTAAAATAACCAGCCACTGTACTTGACAAACCAGTGAAATTCACAAGCATTAAAAACAAAATGTTTTTGTAAATCAGTCTGTGCATTTTCAGCAGAGATGTTGATGGCATCACCTTTTGGAGAAAGAACAGTAGGAAGTGGTGAGGCCAGCTGGCCCAGGCAAGGCAGAAGCCACCATCATTTGCCCTCTCCTTTGAGAACCCATGCCACCACGACTGCCTGACATAACAGCATCCCTTCTGCCCGGCCCCTCTTACACCTGGCTAGCAAAAATCCCAGGCTACTGGCATGAGGTTGAACGTACATGTCTCGATTGGACGGTCATCAAAAGCCAGATTTTCCACTTAGGTTTAGTAGTTAAAAATCAATGAGTAAAGTAATCTTAATGTGCAAAAGTTGCAGGTCTGATGAATTATTAATAAGCAATACAACTGTAAATGCTTTTGTTCACCATTCTTCAGTGCACTTGCAAATGATTTCAAAATGAAAGGTGCTGAAGCATGAAGATTGTCGGCAGCCATTGCTTTTTGAAATCACAGTGCAGGGAATTGGTGGAATTCTTGCCTGCCTGGGTTATAATCAGACATTGTGAACTTTCCTTGAAAGCAGACTTCAAATTCACAGGGGTCCCCAGCCTTCAATCAAGAAAATGCTTGAAACGACCTCCATCTGCCATTTTAATGTATTCTTCCCAAAGACTTTCATAAATATTTAATATAAAAAACGCACTGTTTAAACACAATGAAGAGCTTGTGAAATTAAAGTTGGCTGACGGATTACATGATATAATACACAGTAAACAATGGTAGAGAAACCATAGGCAGAGCCACACACTTTTCTTCTGCTCTGCAGCTACATGAATCAGAAAGGAATGTGAAGGCAAATTTCATGATACTCTTATTAAAGATATAGGAAGCTTGTACAACAGCCTTAATACAGAGCGTCTCCTTAATCTCGTACGTGCACAGGCAAACAACCGACACTTGCCTGTCAGCTGTAGAGAAGACACGGTGAGAACCTTCTCGTTTTTTCTCATTGGTTTCCAAAAGCCAGTACAGCCTTCCTCCCTAGCAGCCTCTTCAAAGAGCTACAATGATAAAGCTGAGAAGAGAGTGCTCTGCCTATGATTTTAAGTTGGAGCTTAAAAATGTCATTAAATGGCCCCATTTTGACAAACATTAGACATCATACAACACTACAGCCCTACAAATGCTTTGCAGGCTGCCTGACGTACAGTCTCAACACTGAGACAAATGCATTAGCAAATCTGTCAACAAAGCACATCCCGGCACTAGTTGTTTCTTCCCCTCAAGTTTGCACTACATACAGCTGTGGCTTTCTGGAAAAACAGTTTGTAATTTATGAAATCTCCTAATTTAATCATTCATAATTTACCTTAGCAACGTATACTGCCTGCTCTGTGTGCCTGCGTTTGATATTAATATATACATATATATATATACATGTACACACATATACAGGAAAAGATCTAAGTTTATATTTACACAACTACATCTATTGCTTTGACCCCTTATAATATTTGAAACACCGAAATACAAAAGCACAAATATTATAAACATTTGTATGTTTTCACCCCAAGATGAACCTTTTAAGTTGTGGTTTTTTTTAAAAAATACATCTCTGGAACATAACATCAGAATGTACTGTTCCACTCCAAGAAAATGTTGGTTTATCAGTAAATAATGAGTGTTTGCTTCTGTTAAAAGTATGGTTCTTTTGTAAAAAAAAAAAATCATGCTCTTGTGTAGAAGACAAAAAAAGCCCCAGGACATGTATGAAAACAAATCTTAATTCTAAGAGGAAATTTAAATTGAGGTAAGGTTAAACTCTGTGAAGGCACAAATACTAGAATTCACTGAAAAAAACAACCCTAACATATATATATATATATATATATATATATATATACACACACACACACACACGTGTCACATCTATACACTGTTTTGAAAATTACTCAAATCCAGCACGTCATAATACTGTGAAAATACCAATTAAAACATCCATACAGTAGAAAAATACTGTAACTACAATCCTATATTTTTATAGTAACCTTTATAACTTATTTTTTTTAAATGAACCAAAAATTAACTTTAAAGCATATCTGTTTTAGGACAACAAACTGTTCAATCAGATGTAAATTAGTTTGGGTATTTTTTAAACACTGCTTTGATTCCCGCTTACCTACAATATCAGAAGAGCCTCCTTTTCTCATTTATGAAACTCTAACCATTAACGCTCTATAAAGAAGTAACCAAATTTTATTAATAAAAAAAGGTTACAAATCAAATTGATACCTACACATTGTCAAACTCAAGTCTTCCCAACACAAACTGTCAAAACCTAACTCCTTTAAACTATGATACACTTCTAGTCTCAGTACGTTTCATTTTCTCAAAAATTCACAAAATTTCACAAAAATTGACTTTACTTTTTCCCCACTCTCCCTCCAGACATACATATACCAGCCTCTAAAAATAAGATCAGTGAGATTACTACACCAAACATACAGTATGCTAACAATAGTTCTGGAACCTAGGTGGGTCATCTAAACTGAGGGTCCTGGAAACTAGGTGGGTCATCTAAAATGGGGGTCCTGGAAACTAGGTGGATCATCTGAAATGAGACTTGTAATTACCTTTGGTTCAACGCCAAAAACACAAACACAAAAATCCTACACTAAGCATACTTTGAAAATGATTCCTGGTTCCCTTACATATGACATCTATATATATTCGAAATACATGCATGTACACATATGTATGATGATATGTATCTTTTAACAGACAGCAGTTGCTGGGACACAGATGAACGTGTGACAGCCCAAGATGACAAACAAATGGCCCTTTAAATGCCTTTCCAAATTTCAGTTCAGCCAGAAGCAGCAATACATTCTAATACAATACAGAGCAATATAGAATGACCTGTTCTTCTAATTAAAAGCTTTGATTGACTGGTTGTTGGTCAAAACGGGAGAGGTGAGAAATAAAGGGAATCCCACTGGTCTTTAGAAGAATGAGAATAAAAGGGAGGGACTCTGAACAGGCAGAAAATCTGAGAGGAGATGGAGCAGGAGAAACGCAGAGGTCACAGTGTAGCAAAGGTTCTGGTTCCGGTGTTTCAGGGCGGCTCAGAGTACTAAATCTGAATTTACTGATGACCTCCGGAGAGTAAAAATGTTCTCCGGTTGTTCAGACCCATCAAGCAGGTCATAAAAATTAAGATCTATAGAGATGCTCCTACTTATAAGGGCAACTGCTCTTTATCAACTTCACTGCAATTAATTCCAAATATTTAAAGAAGTCCATGAACTAGGAAATTACTGCTTTCAAGAATAGATTACAATATGAGATAGCAGAGGCTTAATTTGCATTGCTGACAAGAAAATCCAGAAAACTCATTAATTTTACAACAGATACAACTCCTTGTTTCATTACCTCCTTACAGTTTTTTTCTGCTTAATGTCTTCTTTTTTTTTCTGCTTAATGTCTTCTTTTTTTTTTCTTTTTTTTTTCTTTTTTTTGAGGAAGAGCCATGCTTTTCTCTTATCTAAACCTAATGATCTGGTCCAACAAAACTATCTAGCTACACTCATTTGGGACGAGTTTCCTGCAAGTAGATGATGAGTATCAAGCTACAAGTACCAACATAACGACATTTAAGAAATACACAAGGTTTTAGTATCAAAGAATATAACTTATACATTATTTCCTTTTCAAGAAATTTGTAAAGCAGTTAATAGGTTTAAGTGCAAGAAATTATCAAATTATGTTGTTTTTTTTTAAAAAGAAAAAAGTTACATTGCCTAAATATTTATTAACTTTTCTTTCTTTGCAACTGACATATATAAATACCATTTTTGAGAATCAGGTCATTATATTCTTTGCAAAACTTAACAGACAGCCCATACAAAGCTCCCAAATGAGTGGCTTCCAACAAAACTTCAAGCAGTTTTGTTCTCTTGCTGGTAGAAATCTTCCCCTTTGAGGGAGACAAAGACCAACAGCGGAGGCACAAAGTTTAGCATCCTCACAGCTGGCAGCACAGGCCAGTTAAAGAAGTGGCGCTCAGTAACTGCTGCTTTAAATAAGTGGTGCCTGTATTAAACTATTTACAGAAGTAATGCTCAAACACTAAATTGCAGTTAATTTTATGGCAAGTTAGAAGAAAACAGCTGGATATTATTTCTATCAGAAGGACACAGTCATCATAACTGACTACATACCATGACTACAACCTTACACAATTCTGCCAGTGCAAAGAATTTCCAAGCATTCTATGTTCTAGAGTTTGAAGCTGGGAATCTCCCTTTTATAAGAAGTCAGAAAAAACATACTCAGTGGTGAATCTGGGGACAGGAAAGCTCCTAGCTGCATGGTGCTATGTTGAAGATGGTGCACTTATCTTCCAAGAAGCAAAAAAATGTAAAAAAGTCTAGAAATCTCAAATACATGTTTATTTATGAAAAATCACCGATATTGGTGAAAATCAAATGATACTGAAGAACAAGACAGTAAAATACCTAGAATATCAAAGGCAAAGGCATTTGTTGGTACTCTCAACATCCAAAATATGTAACATTCATACCAAAGTAACTGAAAAATCACATATATTCTGAAACCGTTTCTGGCCTGAATGATATAAGGTGGCTATTAAATTTTGCTGACTTATGAATCAAAGTCTATCTTTTCCCTTCAGGTCAATACCCAGTACAGAAATGGTTTATGTGATTTGTGGGGTGGTGGAGCTCCTCAACAGACCTATAAATTCAAAATACTTAGTACTATGAAATGATATATTCTGTAAATGAAAGTGATGCTAATAAAATAAATTTCCCAAGAGACTTGGGAATAATTATCAATAAACACAACTGAAACACACTAATTTTAAAAAAAATCTTTATTAATAAAGATGCCACTGAATAACTCGTTGGTTTCTTCCAGATAAATTTTAAACTAGTTCTTAGCAAAAAGCCTGCCCTCCCCCCTTCTTTTTAATTAATGTTTTCATTTTACCTCTCACTTGGAAAAGTGACCTTACTTTTACCCTGCATCTCCCTCTGGTGGTTTCCTTTTCTGTTTATTTAGAAGCAATTGTAAGCAGACTCTTGCCTTGTTCTGAAGCAAAACATGAGTCTTAAGTTTCAATTATTTTCATCTCCCCCTCCTTTCACTAAAGCTAAACTAACACAACTAAACTCACACTGTCGAACACAACCCTCTTTCCCGCCTGCTCCCACCACACCTCCTTTGTTGTTTCTCTCCCTCTTTTGTCTGGCCATTTAATTCTTCAGCCACATCCATGAAAATCTTTAGGAGATAGGGAATTGACAGAACTGCAGAAGCCCCCTTCAAATGTACGTATTGCAAACATTAGTGCTCTCCAAAACACTAAGTATTTCCTTAAATCCCATCGTTACTACAGTTATCTTCCGATGCATTTGCATTACTGGGATTTACAAACCAGATTGTTACTCCCTTAAATTGGGGAGCACGGACACCCTTACAATAAGAGAAGAAACCTGGTAGATGTACAACCACATACGCAGTTTTTACCAATAGAGTTCTAGAAGGGGAGAGGTTGGAGCAAACAGCTCAGAAGACTGAATGAGCCAGTAGTTCTTGGATTTCTAAAGGATGCTGACCTGTTTGCTGACCTAAAAACAGATGGACACACTCCTGTAATGCAAAATGGAAATCTCAACTCATATTGAAAACCTGTTCCTACAACAAATAAAATGACTGAATTGTGCATATGGCTATCAAATTTCCTGTGTTTATATTTATCTTCACCGTTTATGTTTCCTGTCCTTGCAGTGGCCATTTTTTCATCCCTATTTTTTTATATGCAGAGTATTCCCAACAATGTCTGATGCTTTTTGAACTTTAGAGGAATAAAGCCAAAGTTCTGAAGGACAGAGTGTAAAGTTTTGAGAGGTTCTCTAGTACTTAGGCACTTTTTAATTACAAATGGCATAGGCTGGTGAGCTATTACAGATGGTTCTGAAACTTCTATCCAACACCTCATTTTCCTAAACTTTGTCATACTTAAATCATTTGCTTTTCATAACAAATAGAAATAAGCTTCTAGCACTGAAGAGTCACTTTGGATACGTTAACTGATTTCTCAGAGGCTGGCATGGCAGTAGGGAGCAGAAAGCGCTGCAGCAGCAAAAAAGAGAAATATTTTAGAATGATAGATGAGGAACTAACTAGACAAGTTGTTTCAAGTCAACGAGAAACATGCAGGGAAAATATTCACCCAGTGGAACATGAGAGCTTTCCAAGCTTCAGAAAAACACGGTAAACAATAGACACGAAAATAAAACGCATTGAAATGACTACACAACGTCCTTCAAAATGATATGTAACATTAGCACCGTCCTCCCCTCACTTTTTTACTCCTGAGATGCATGTCACTGTGCCAGAGAAGCATCAATCACCAAGCAAGAGAAAAACAGAAAACCTATCAAACTGTAGGGTGGTCTTTTCTCAGGAAAAATGTCAGAGCATTTCACTTTGATCTTTTTTTTTTTTTTTTTTTTCTCTCTTTCAGAAACAGACCAGGAAAACTTCTCCACCCTATAAAAATAATAAAGCACAAAGCCACACAACTTTCCAGGCCAGAAAATAAACTCCAGTGAAAATTGTTTCTTTCCAGTGGCACCAAGTGACAAATTAACATTAAAAATGCTGGATCACAAATGTTACCATCGTAATTACATTTGAAAGGAGAAATTTCTGATTTTAGCACTGATCAGTAAGGAGAAGGAAATACTGTTTTAATAATGACACTAATAGACTAATTATACATCTAATTTTCAGTGCCTAAAAAACCTACAGACTTCATTTTGTCATGTCCAGAAGCCTGTAAATTGGATATAATCAACACTATAATTAAGATTTCAAAATAGCTTCTATTGTAATAGTTTGTCTTTGGCAATTAATTACTTTCCAGGAAAAAAAATAATATCCTGGGATTAAATATCCATTTTACTCAGGAAAAAAAAACCCAACACACACTACACACACACACACTATATATATTTTTAAGTCTGTATGTTCTACAGAGAAAACAGCTTTCTCCTGGAAAGTTACTTTCCTGAGCTGAAAAGCAGATCATGGCCCAGTAATTTCTTATCAGCATGACAATACAACTGTGGCATTTTAGTAAGAAACTGGCTGGTTTCTCTTCAGCAGAGAGCACTCTGCTGAGCAGAAACCCGGAATGTCAGCAGTCACTTCTGTCATCACGGTACAAGAGGGACAGGAAACTACTGGAGAGTGTCCAGAGGACGGCAATGAGGATGGTGAAGGATCTGGGGGGGAAGTCTTACAAGGAGAGGCTTAAGTCCCTCGGTTTGTTCAGCCTGGAGAATAGGAGGCTGAAGGGAGACCTCATCACTATCTATGGCTTCCTGACAAGGGGGAGCGAAGGGGCAGACACAGATCTCTCTTTGGTGACCAGTGAAGGAACCTGAGGGAATGGTCAGGGGAGGTGTGACAGGGGTGGTTTAGGCTGGATATTAGGAAGAGGTTCTTTATTGAGAGGGTGGTCGGGCACTGGAACAGGCTCCCCAGGGAAGGGGTCACAGCACCAAGCTTGACTGAATTCAAGAAGCATCTGGATGACGCCCTCAGTTCCATGCTCTGACCTGGCTGGCTCTGTGTGAGCCAGGAGTTGGACCCAATGATCCTTATGGGTCCCTCCCAACCCAGAGATTCTGTGACTCTGTGAAGCACAACCAAACTTAAAAAAGAACAAGTCAGAATACACATTTGCACAAAGCGCTCAGGCTTCATCTTTCAACAAAAGTCAAGACCATTTCAGAAGGTTTTTATCCAAATTAGGCAGACATGAGAATTTTACAGCAAAAAGTCAACCCTAAAAAACTGGTCCTGAATCCTGAATGTGTACAGTGAAGCAAGAGAGAGAGAACCTCACCATGTAAGTCTATGTATGTAACAGCTGCATGTTAAGAAATAGCTAGAAAACCAATTACTGTTTCTATATCTGTATTTTAATGAAGGCATGGAAATGAATGGGTAATAGATTGGGAGAGTAAAAATGACCAAACAGAAGCCACTTTTCAAAAATCAGTATGTTAACTCTATTATTGCTTGTTAGGTATTCACAGGACCTCATAAAATATTTTCCCCCAGAAACTGAGAAATTCAGGAGTTTGCAAAAAATTACTCCCCAGTATTCGAATGCAGATAGATATGCTTAAGAATTCCTTGTTATTAAAAAAAGGCAAGTGAAACATTTTTATTATAACTGTTTTCTCTAACAGTTCCAAGCTTTAGAGAAGAAAATCCCAAGCTAAGTAAGTGAGCTGGGGCATGGTTAACGACTTAATATAGATGAGATTTCCCTATGTGAAATATATGGCCTCCGGACATCCCAATGCTGCACCAGTATTAGGTGTATTTGGAAACCCTATTTTGACAGAACGAATCTTAGCATAACATTTTTTATTGTGGGCCTTTTGAAAGAGCCTGTCAATCCTGTGCAATGACTGATCTATAAAGCTATTGCATCACCTAATCCTCAGTGAAATTAAAAAGCAATTGTATGCAAACAAGCATCTAAATGCCATTGCAGGCCACATCCTTAAGTATTTGCTTACTAGACACACACTGCTAGTCTGATTTCTTTACACTGAAGGTGCATAAATGGTATAAGCAAGTAATGGAGGCCTGAAAGGTAACTAAAAATGTTAGACTAATTATGGATCCAACTGCACATTTTTTTCCTTGTCTATCCAAACTAAGACAAAATGCTAACTAGAATCTCAGATGAAAGTGAATATGGACAAGCACATCTGGTTTCATCGGTTTTCCTCTCTCCCTTTCAGATGGAGGGAATACATGTTCACATGGCTGAAGATGTACATTCAGGGTCAGTGTGGAGAGAGGAATCCCCTATACAATTGATATATTGGCCTCATGGGTTTTCTTGTGTTTTGGATTTTTTCCTGTTTGGTTTGGGGTTTTTGTTTGGTCTTTGGTGGCTTTGTGGTTTTGTTTTGGTTTTTGTTTGGCTGGGGTTTTTTTTTACAGAGTCCTTTGAAACTGCTGAAGCAACATGGCAAGAACATATTTGGTTTAATAGCTGAACTCTGATCAAAGGAATTCTGTGCCACATACGGAATAGAAACAATTAGAAAATCAATATCCAGTCTTAAAGAAGGTTGTTACTGAATGAGATTAAAGTCTGACATACTTTACATACAAATATGGCAGAATTATCGAAATATTTATTTCAGAAAATCTAACGGCTCAGCAGACCTGTATGGAGAAGCCTTTTATACTTATCCCTCAAGCATTTTTAATTCTAGCAGGGTGAATAATTATCAGATCCAGGTAAGACATTTTACATAGGTGAAAGAGAACTGCAGAAGCAGCTGCCATTTCAAGAAGCCCCTTACACTTGAAGGGGAAGCCCACAAAATTGCTCAGAGAGCTGTACAGCTGGCAGTACAATTGTATGAGATCTTGATTATTTTATTGAAACTTTTAAAAAGCCCTCTAGAATTGAGAAGCAGCAAGAGACTTACTCCTGAGCCAGGGAAGCCTCAAGCAGGCTTGCAGCACTTTAGCAGAAACCTTCCTTCTGCTATTCAGAAAGAGAGCAGAAACTTTGCCTGAAAAGGAAAATTTAGAATGGGAAAATGCCTGTGAAAATTGCAGTTTAAAGTGCTAAACCATCAAGCTGCACAGCAGTACAACTACCATGCATTATGCACAGCTGCAGAAAGTCCTGGAAGACTGCACAAAAACAAGGAAAGAAAGAAGAGGGCTTATGTTATCATTGCCTACTAAGCAGAATCTGGGACATAAAAAAATAAACACTCCTGCAAAAAGCAGCCAGAGATCCCTGCTTGGGCAGTTTACTGCCATAAAAGATACAACGACTCTGTCACCAGTTCCATATATTATTATAAAAATTGTAGTTGCTTCCCAAAAATCAAGTCTTTACTAGATTGAACCAGTAGGGAAGGCTACACCACATAAAGCTTTTTGAGAAATTCTTGATCTTAAATGGAAAAGTACTAAATGCTATCAGTATTTGCAGCTCTAAGAGTTTACACATTATCAATACATGCTCGCTACTGAAATGATACTAATCAAATTCCACAATGAATAATCAAGACAAAAAACCAACCAAACAACCTAAACCCAAAGAAGCTCATTTATCAACACCCTATATATGCAAAAGCAATCAAAAGTGCATGTGCTCTGCCAGGACTCAGCCAAGTATCAGCTTTGCCTCATCAGCTGTAATTTTCATTTGTGAGAAATCAGTCCAAGGCAGACAGGCACAAGTTAATTCAATTTGGATTCATCTGCAATGGGACAGTCTGAGTCCTGCACCTGCCTATACTACAGTGAAGTTCTCATCCATTCACAGATGTAAAGCTAACATACTTAGGAAGAAAATGGCTATATGCTTATCAATATTTTAGTCATAGCTGTTAAAACCCTTGTTATGGAAGCAAAAATGTTAAATGAAAACATTTAATATTGAAACCATTTAATAGTGAATTTAATATTAACTTTATGGTAAAAGAAAATATGCAGAGCTATTTATTACATACACTGTGATCTTCTTATGCTTATAAGGTCTTATATTAGCTGCAATTAAATATTTCAAGGTAATGATGATAATGTTGTGATTTAATCGAATAACTACACTAGTACCAGGCAGACCTAAGAGTATTGTGCAGGACTGATGTCTGTAACAGTCATGAGTGGTTTGTACTGAAGCTGAAGATTTTTATTACTGTTTCTATCAAAATTACATTTGCATGTTTTTATCAACAGCTTGGAGGGTTTTGGTGCAGCTAAAGGTGTGCAGGGGTGGGGCTTTTTGTTTGTTTGTTTTTAACTGTGTAAACACTGGACTAGCAAGAACTTATAACATGTGTCCAAAGGATACAATAAAGCCTTTAAAAAGCAAGTGAAGACAGACTGCACCTGGAGAATCAAAATAGTTCACTGAAAGCTATTAGCCATTGCGAAGTCTACTTTATGATAGAAAACAGATGATGAATACAAGTCCTACACACTCAAAGTTCTTCTACATTTTCTGTATTCTCTTGTCCAAAAGCTTTACTTGATAGTAAACAGTATTAATGAATACCTTCTCATATGAAAACTTGGGAAAAAAAATGCTTGGATGGCCATTATTTTAGATCCAAATGCTCTCAAAATATTTTTACCATGAGGCTCACCGTGCAAAAATCTAACCACTTCAGTTGCTAAGACTCTTAAAGCAAGTTAAGCAGCGATGTCCTTTGCTAAAGAAGTACTAATAAAAATGTTTCTGCAAACCACAACTGCTACATCCATCAGCCAGTATGAAAAGTTACATGGTAAAGAAGCTTGCCATTGGCATACCGATGTCACTAGAATAAGGAGGTCTGCACCATACCATCTGCAATGGTAGCAAGGAACAATACTGTCAGTGAAAGCCTGCCAATATTGGGGACCTCCACAACCTCCAGGGAAACCATATTCTTTAACCCAAGGTTCAGGGATAGCAAAAAATACTGTCTGGACTAGAAGAGAAAACAAAACAAACCCCAACAAACCATCAAAGAACTTGCTAATAACTTTGCAGCACCCTGAACCACCACAATTTCAATATCGTCGCACTATAACCAAACAAGTAAATTTTTTGCCACCTCACCTACACCAGAATTACTCAAAACTCTTATGAGCAGTAAAACCTATTGTTACACAGCTGCTAAGACAAAAAGGAAAAGAGTGGATTTCCCATCTATTTTCCAGCAGCCACAGAATTAAGCTTCAGATCTTTCCCCTTTCTTTCTACCAGGGGGCTTATTTATTTCTTCAGGTTTTAGGACATACGGATACAATGGATCTTCAACACACATCCAAACAATTCCCCACATATTACATTACACAATGTGCATGGTCCAAGGTTAGCCTAATATACTTTAAAGTTTGGATAAAATAAATTTGCACCTACAAACGTATTGTTTTAGACGCTAAGCCCCGCAGCGACCCCCAACAAACACCTCACAATGAGTTCTAGCCTTTGCACAGGGAGATTATCACAGTATGCTCCTTGACGCAGCAGGCCTCACAGTGATAAAAAACAAAACGTGCCTTCCCCTTCTCCCTGGGGGTGTGCTGGATTCTGAACCATTAGCAAATACAACTCCATTATATGGAAGGAAGTGGGAAATGGCTGCGCTCTGCAGGTGTTCAAAAATACATTTTCAGTAAGGGAGCAGATGCTTGAAAAGACACAATTCAAGTAAGCACATGGCACCATAATCAGTCTTACTACTGTATTTGAAAGCAACTGTCTTCCTCTCAAATATACAAGTTACTGGGTTTTGGCATCACATGCATTTATTGCACCTGCAAGTGCTTGAATATATTACACTTCCACATTTCAATGTACAGTTTTTTTTAAAGAAACAGGACACAACATATCAGAAGCAATGATGAACAAACTCCTATCCTGGTCACACAAATAAACCTTGAGAATTCATATAGCAAAGAGAGGTGCCTAAAACTAATTTTCTTTTCAACCTTTAAGACCATTACTGTATATAGAATGAGATGTAAGAAAATGTCGTTAACTTCGTACCAGATGCTTCTGCTCCCTTATACTGCCCAACAACACTTGCATGTTACTATGCTCTGAGCATGTGAACCAGCCATCAATACAGACCATCTTGTTTCAGTTCACAGCGCGGAACCAACAAACCCAGACGGAGTCAAAGTGTATTTCTCCACAAAGAAGCCTGAGGAAAGCGAAGGCCTTGCGCTGAGCATGGAAACCCAACAAAACCAGCCCAATTCAAAAGGCGCCGAGTAAAACGGGTATCCCTTAAGCTGAAAAGCCAGAACAAAATCATAACTCAAGAGGCTGAATTTTCACTCTAGCTACACTTATCACATAGACATGACTGAAAGGTTACTACGGCCTTTTAAAAGAGTTTAATTTTCTTCTATATACTAGAACTTGAGGCCTTCTCAGTAAGACAGCAACTGAGAACTTGCAACTAAATCCTCAGTGTTAAAGGCATCTGAAGAGCATGTAAAATTCTTGATTTATGATTTAACAATCTATTACCCAGTCAGTAGTTCCTGCTGATGCACCAAGAACTGAACAGATCAGAAGACTGAACTATCCTCTATTTCCAGGTGGCCTTTGCAGGTAAAGAGAGAAGGATATGACCAGGACAGAAGTAGTCTGCCTCTTGGCATACTGAATCCATGCTTAAGGAGAGACACCAGTCTCCAACTGATACTTCTCATGAATAACAGAACAGTGTTTTTAAGTTTGCTTTTTAAAACTGCTTAATTTTCCCAAGATGCAATTTTTTACTACCTTAAAATCTGTTTATTTTGTAAATATATTTTGTAAATAAAATGTTTTCTGTGTCTACATATATATATAGCTTCTTTTCATTAAATCCCCCCAATTTTATCCCCCTCATTTTATCCCCCTCAGACAGTACATGCTATTTTCCTACGCACCTGCTATTGTGCTAATACTCTCTCCATCATGACTGTTTCCTACCGTAAAAATCAATGTAAGACCAGCTGCTTATTTCATCTGTTTGAATCTCTCTTTTAAAACATTTTTACTATACACTGTTTAGATCTATTTCTAATAGGCCTACAAGTAAGACTATCAACTTTGAGAGTGACTACTGCACTCTTTTCAAATCTATTAGTCTATTAAATGAATATAGTGAGACAAAATCCAGTTTCCAGTAAGTTCCAACCATACTTCAGCAGTGACAACACTGAGACAGATCTATGCTCTAATTTAAAGAACTTCTGTTTCAAAATTCAGGATAGCTGTTGGATTTTCCAGATTACTGTTCTGATCTGCCTAGGTTCTTAACTTGCATCTGCCACTAGCATTTACTCTACCCAGAATCAAGGTCTCCCTCAGGTTTTATTCATATTCTGAAATAGATCATAACAAAGACACCACATGGGTTTAATAATCTAGGCCATTCACTGCTGGTTGCTTTAAAATTCTCCATTTAGAGTGCTCTCAGAAGTTCAAGGAAGCCTAAGAAAGAGACAGTTTGTTTTGACTTACATTTATTCTCACTACAGCTAATTACAGTTACAGCTCCTATACTATATTAATGATGCCCAAAACCTACAGAGTACCAGTGATAAAGAAACTGAACTTAGAAAGCTGAAGCATAATGAATTCTCCTGTGGTTTATCTGCTCTCTTCACTTGACTCTTCCCTAAACAGTACTACTGATACATAAACACTTTGTACACCACTATGCCTTTAAAAAAAAAAAAAAAAAAGTAAAAAGAGGGTGCCCTTTAAAAGTAAACATTTACTATGTCACAGTACCGACCTACAGTGGTATTTCCTATGCTTAGTACACACAGTGCGGTAATACATCTGTATCTTAAATTTTCCACTGTAACTGTTTATCATTAATGTACTTCTGCTTCATAAAAGAAGGGAACAGCAAGAAAGTCTCTTTCTGTAATTCAGTATTGATAACACAGCGATCACAGTCCTTTATTAAAAACAATAAAGCAGTATTACTTTCTATTCTATTCTCTTTACCCTTCAACTTATTGCTACACTGCCGCAAACCACACAAAGAAGTTAATGTTTTCTAAGTTAAACAACAGGCTGTATGCTTATCTGAAAACTTAAATGTGGGGCAACTTCCAGCTACCTCACAGCAAGCACAATGCCTAGCAACCCTGCAAAATGCGAGAGCTCCAGTTTTAAGTCCTGCTACATGCGTTAGCATGAACATTTCCAGCCCGAGTTGGCATGGCCAGCACCCTTCCCCCCACTGCCTGCTTGCACTGTAAACTGTGGTTCAAAACAGTTAATAAAGCCAAGCTGCACAAGGAGGAACATAAAAAAAACCAACCCCAAACAACAAAGCAAAGCGCATATTTGGGCCAGACCCAGGCCCACCTACCGGATAATCCCAGTTTACGTCCGACAGCTGTTTATACTTACCTGGCACGCAGCAGGTGCAGGACAAAAGGCTCAGGCAGCCCTGCACCTGCCGCCTGTCTCCACCCCTGCTCAGGCCGCAAGGCAGAGCCCAGCACCTTGGCAGGCTGGTTGCAGCAGGCCCCAGGGAGCACGTCCTCCCACCTGTGTCCCCATGCTGCCCAGCTCTGCCCCTCTGGTTCGGGGAGGCCACACAGACAGCACCTGCCAGGCTGCTGGCTCACCAGGTGCAGCAGAGCAGCTGGGGAAGCAGACTGTGATGCCCAGCCAAAGGAGGTCAGTCAGCTTCAATGGTTCCTGCCGACAGAATTGGGATGGGGTACAACTCCCTCTCACTGGAGGACTTCGTCCACCTCATGCACTGGCTGGGGCAGCTCCCCACACTCTTCACTGGCTACTGACACATAGGAATCATGAGTCCACCTCAGTGCCTGCTCCAAAACATGCTCAGAGAATCATGCTGTTTGGGGCACGGGGTGGTAGGGGAGAATACCAGCTGCTGGTGCTCATACTCTGTCTTAAAAGCACAGAAGGCTTTTGGCTTTACTATGTCCAAAGTGCACAGAGCACAATTACCAAAACATGCCCTCAAGGAAAAAGAATAATAATTTAGGTGAAACAGTCAGAGGGCTGGAAATGCTACCATTCCTTGTTCAGAGCCATCCATTTAATCACCATTATGTTGTGCTGACTTTGCTGCCCCTTTAATGCACTGTCTGCCCAAACATTTCTTTCCACATCAAGTTATTACTGGTCATGATAGGTTATAGCAGTGATACATTCAAAAGTTTTCCAGAGAGCCATGATCAAGAGTCCTTGATGTCCTTCCACAGGTAACAGAAACATGCAGGACCGGAACAAACAGGGGAACGAATGACCAGGCCTGAACACCACAAGGTGCAGGACTAAGGGCAAACACAGGCCTAGGAAGGAGGAGGGGAGGATGACAGATGGACACAACCTCAACCAAAAACCCAAAACAAAACAACAACAGCAAAACAATACAGCAACAGGTGCCACTTTTATATTGCTCCATTAGAGGATGTTTGCATTAATGTTGTTTCACTAACTAAACTGATTTCACATATAACTGAACAGTTTTGTTTGCCTGAAAGTCCATGAGCTTGTTTCCTGCGCAGGTAACTGAACAAAGGCCTCTCTTTTTCTACAGGGGAATCACAGAACAAGTTTCTCCAGACTAAGAAACAGAACCCAAGGCCCTTTGATCTAGTATCTCGCACTTCTATCATCAGAGTTATGAGAGAAAGAGAACGAGTGAACGTGTTTGGTAGCTGCTGGTTTTAAAACATATGGAAGCACAAGAACACTGGAAAGAAACAAAATAGTAAATGAACCTCACTAAGTACACAAAGAGTTTCACTGTTAGAAGAAAGCTCTTAATCAAACTCCACACAAATCTACTCAGAACACAAGGAGAGACAGCTTTTACAACACAGTGCTAAAAATCTAGCACGTACCTAGTTGAAGAACATACCTTAGTCCAAACAGTGTAATCAGTAATAATACAAAATTCACAAACCAAGATTTAGCACTTACACAGTAGATGCAGCATAGTGTTAACAATTACTTTAACAATTGTGGATGACTAAGTAACCAAAAGCAGCTGATAGGGCACAGTCTAATCAAATTAAGACCAGATTACATTTGCCACAGAACTCTCTCAGTTTATAATTTCAAGTTATCCATTACTACAGTGAGAACTGGAAAAGCAGGTCAGAATGTCCAGCAATATTTTACATGGAAACTATGAACACAAGACATACAATATTTGAAAAGAAATCCAAAAGGATTCTTGCAATTAAGACTGAATATTATATTCAGCCCCCCAACTAGGAAAAGGAAATTTCTACTAATCACAGTATTGAAGTTTGGTTTACATTTATGCATTTTACATAGTAGCAGAGAAAGTCCTTCCACTTAATAATATCTAATTGACTGTAATTTATAAATTTCTAGCAGTAGAAGTTTGCAGGGAGTGTGGGGAAGTATATCCTACCAGGCAGCTCCTACAACTGAAAAAGTGAACACGCTTTGCAGGCGGCACTGAAGGTAAAACTGTAGGGGGTACCTGTCCGATTAGGCCAAAGAATGGTAAAAAAACCCCTTTACAAAAAGACCTTCACAAATCTGGCCCTGCCAGAGCCCGGGGGCGTGGGCCGAGAGCACCTCCAGAGGCCCCTTCTAACCTCAATCCTTCTGTGATTCCAGGAAATAAAATTCTCACATCTTCCACAAAAGAGAACATGACACACTGATGCTATTTGAATTCTGGCAGGAAGATACAAAGGTAGTATTACATATACTTTCATCTATAAACTATGCCAGGGATTTTTCTGACTACTTGGGGGAAAAACAGATGCATTCATATTGATTTTGAGTTTCTCAGTTATCTAAATGAGGAGGTTGTTTCCTTATACAGTCAACAGAGACTGGACTTCTTAAATTGTGCATATCTTGGGTAGGTAGACTAAGTGCATAATATACTAAGAGAAGCTAGGAAGCAGTTGTCTTCTTTCTTGGAACATTTTTAAAAATGAAACTATGGAAAAGAACTTCCAAGCTCTTTGAAATTCTGTTTTCTTGTGCCATTTTCCACCAGTTTGCCAAAAATGTTTAAAAAACTCTGTATGACACCGGCTTACATCAAGCCAGAGTTGCTCAATTACACATCTAAAGTCAAATAAATTCACCTTTAAAACTCAAGCCACAGAATCAGCTGAAGCCTGATGACACTACCTTGCATTTCCAGACTCATTTAATGGCAAGAATTCCAATTTACCACTGTGTTCAGAATAAAACGCCCAAAAATCTATTTTCAGCAGAAGAGCAAGATTTGGAGAACAGTAGAGACATTTATTAAGTCTTGGTGGTATTTTGCAGGATTTAATTAAAAGCTGCAAGACACACTTACGGATATGCCTTTTTAAAAGAATTCATGCCTTTGGCATGTAGTAATATATGAAACTTCAGCCACTCAATAGTTCCTTGTATTAGTGCCCAGTTTGTCTTACTGTGCATACATTATGGTTAATTTTACATGATTTCAACTTTAGTGGGTAGCTGGGTTGGGGAGGGTGGGGGGGCTGCCCACTGGGAGGAGCTTTCCTGCCATACTAGCACATATTCACATATTTCTGCCTTCTACAGCCTCATCCACACAGGAAATGCGGACCCAGAAATTCCTTTTAAGCAATCATGCTCACGGGTGACCTACATAACACAGCTCAGGTACATTTCAACAATACAGTCATCCTGAAATCTTCAAAGCCTTCTTGATTTCTTAACTTTCCCTTAGTCATGTCTTACTCAAGCCTGACACAGGACTAAGACAACCCCAGCCAGAAAGACACGTAGATAATTACACATATCCAAACAACAGAAGGCCAAGTTTGTACTGCTTTCTCCAGTGGGCATGCCCAACAGCAACCTGGATGCCACGGTGCTATTTAACAACAGCATGTTAGCAGGTATTGTGTACCACATCCAGGAAGCTATTAAGGATACTAATCAGCACACAGACTAGTTTAAAATTAACATATTAGGAGAAGCCCTCTAGTGTGTTCAGACAGTGAGTCAGCGTCTCAAACCAGAACAGAAGCAGCTAATACAAATGAAATGCTAATTTTTCCCCAGATGGTGAAGCAACACTTTCTGTGTACTCCAGCTCTTTTGTAGTACGTTAACACTTGGGTTTATTATCTCAGACTGCAGAACAGTGTCGACCCTTAAACAGTTTTTGACTATTTCTTTCCTGTTTGAATCAGCACTGGGGAAAAAAAAAAAGAAGTTTCAAACCTGACATTACCACAAATGCAATTGTACAGATGTACATTTCCACAAGTCAGTACCCACACACTGCTAATGACATAAAAATAGCTGCAGTTATTTTTCAGATGTTCTCTCAGCACCAAAATAAGCAACACAGACTTGTTTGTCTATCTCCTCTTCCCCCTCACTTACAGAACTGTGTATCAGCACTTCCGAGTGCCGAGGAGTAGCTCTGTTCTATAATAAGAATATGTGGGACATCACCTTCCCCAAGAGACCTGATTTCCAGCACCTATGGAAAGCGCATTGTGACTACTCCTCTCCCCTTACACCACCTTTTAGATCATACTCCAAAAAGACAACACCACTTTTTTCCTACAACTGATGCATCTTCAGAAAGAATCAACTAAAATTTTGTCCTGTATTATTTATGGACGGCCTCATATATAACATGGTCCCCCTTCAAGTTTACACACATGTATTTAATGCTTCTTTATATCCTCTGGTATATTTGTGCAATACACAATACATTGTGCAATTCGGGTTTCTAAAGTGACGTTCTGGTGACAGTAAAGTTGCTAAAATGCAACACAGTATCTTTGGCCAGCGTAAGTTATTGCTCATGGAGTATAAATCAAAAAAGTACCCAGCTTGACATTCTCTGAGTGTGATTGTGACAACTAGGAAATTAAAGGTTCTATTCAGAAACCTCCGAGGGCAGACACAGAAAACCCAGAAATTACCACAGCCTCATAAAATTTACTTTCATACTAGAAATATACCTTAAAGAAAAAAAGTCAGCAGGTCCTCTACATGTACTTCTTCAAGCTAATACCTTTTGGCAGGAAGAAGCTGTACAAAGAAATATAACTGAAATAATAACCACTGCAATGGTATTAACAGACTTTTTTCGTGCTACTTATCTTAAAGCCGGTCCAAGAAATTAGCAGAGCACATACATGTGACTTACTGGCAAAACAGAAGAAGGAAGATAATTAAGCCAAAATTATTTTTTTATAGCATTGCTGCCCTCTTCTGGTCTAAAATTTCTCATCCTCCATACTCCATATATTAACTAATCCATCTTCAGCTAATTACATTACATTCACACAGGGCGTGTTCAGAATTAATAAATTAATTTAGTGTAATCCACAAGCAATTCTGGCATGATGAGAGTCACATGCACCTTGAAGTGTTATAATTTGAGAGTTGTGGATTAAAATCTATTATTAAAATTGATTGCTAGCATCATTTTTAAAAATGAACTGTTGATCTAAAGTACAGGAGTCAGCATTGAGATCATGAGAAGTCTCAAGGATATCAAGAAAACAAAGCAGAAGCATTTGGAAGTGCTTATTCAAAAAGGAACAGGGTGAGGAGAGAATCCAATTTTTACACCTACTCAGGCAGAGGTTTTACCTACCCTGTTACAGAAATATATTCAACAAATGCACTGTAATATAAGCACAGCAATTTACAAAACAGCACTGTTTTATCAACTAAGCACTTTTCATATTGCCAAGATCCAGAAAACCAGGCAGACATAAATAATATCTACCCTTCTTTTCCTGCCAAAATACCAAACATCTCGATACAGAACTCCAAAATAAAAACAGCAAGTACAAGTTCACAATCTGTTCAAGGGCTCAAGCAAATCAGCATATCCTCTCTTCCCAATGCATTTAGCATTGACCATTCCTCCCCTTGCCCCCAACCCCCATTCCCACACCCATCTTTCCTCCCGCTAACTTGGTAATTGCATCATAACCTCTCACTGAAGATTACACTCCTTACATCAGGCTTAAAGAACAAGATATCACAAGAGTTGATCTGAGTTTTGAGTCCAGTGCTATGTTTCAGATTAACACCACCTTGGCAGTACTGCTTCCTCCTGTAAACTAGACAACAATGGCTTCACCTTATTGTCAGATCATTTATTGAGCTTTACTTGTACTATTCACAGAACTATTATACTGAAGACAGAAAAATATAAAGGTCTTATCAGACAAATAGAAATAAATTTACAGTAACTTTTTAACTAGAGTCACCAAGTATTCAAAGCACTGAAGCCAGTACTGGCACAGAGAAGTTGCACAGTCACGGCTACTTCACTCACAGTGACCTGCAGATCCTAGGTGAAGATATTTCGTTTGCTGCACACAAACTGCATTTCTCATGCCAAATGTTTTCAATACAACAGCTAGTTCTGTCACAGAATCATTAAGGTTGGAAAAGACCTCAAGACCATCTAGTCCAACTATCCATCCCCCTACCACCTATATTACTTGCTAAATCATGTCCCCAAGTACCTCATCCAACCTTTCCTTAAACACACCCAGGGGACAGTGACTCCACCACCTCCCTGGACAACCTGTTCCGATGCCCAACCACTCTTTCTGAGAAGAAATTTCTCCTCATTTCTAACTTGAGCCTCCCCTGGTACAACTTGCAGCCATTCCCTCTTGTCCTATCACTAGTTATCTGCGAGAAGAGGCTGACCTCCAGCTCACCACAACCTCCTTTCAGGTAGTTGTAGAGAGCAGTAAGGTCTCCCCTGAGCCTCCTCTTCTCCAGACTAAATGGTCACAGTTCCCTCAGCCACTCCTCATAAGACCTGTGTCTCAGACCCTTCACCAGCCTGGTTGCCCTTCTCTGGATGTGCTCCAGGACCTCAATGCCTTTCTTGTAGTAAAGGGCCCCAAACTGAAAACTGTCCTAAGAATACAAATGATACAAGCAAAAGCCATGACAGTTCAAACTAGAATTTTGCCTAGAATCAACTGTCTTTTGAAGCTATGCTTTTGTTTTAGTTTGTTTGTTTTTGTTGGCTCTTTCATCAGTTGTTACAGAATTAAAGGATACATTTCCCTCTTTAAAACCGGAGCACGTATATTTTGGTGGATGGAGAAAGAGAAAAGAGATCCCTGGAGTTTGAGAGCTGCTTCGTCTGTTGTAAACATCATTGCTACTGACAGTTGTCACCTCATATCACAAGCAAGGTAAAGGCCAACAGAAACTGTACCAGAGGCTGGTGCCTGCAAGGACAAAGTAAGATCTTTTTCTCAAGAAAGAGACGTGTCTACCTGTGCAAGTATGTCAGAGAGGTTTGAGGTAGAAGCAGAACTGTCTTTAAAAAACAAACAAAATACAAGCAAAAAAATCATGCAAACTAAGGTCTTGTCTTGAGACAAAAGTGCTGGTATTTCCTCCCCTCATCTAAAACTGGTAAAATAAAACTGAACTTCCCATGACTTAGGATGGAAACACATAAGATTTTTTGTCTATTAGTAAGCACTTCACTAGTACAGCTTTCTAACAAAAAAAACCCCCAATCACCAAACAACAAAAAACCCTCCAACAAACCCCAAACCTTTTACATTTCACTTGCTGATTAAAAAAAAATGCAGTCTCACCCACTCCCCCCCCAAATCAAACTACATCCAGGCCAAAGTCCCTAAACAGATTGCACTCAGCCTTTCCCACTGGGTACAAAACAGTCAGGAGGAAAAGCGAACTGAACACCAGCTCCACATCAGGCATCAAAATTTCCTATTCTAAGGGTTGCTTCTGGGGACAGATAAAATGCCACTACGTTTCTCACTCCCTGAAGTTACGATCAACAGCATAACAATGCAGATAAGCTAAGTTGGTAAGTGAACTCCAAAGTTCTCATAAGCATCTGGGGTATGCACTTGTGCGTTACAGTCCTGTCAGCTTCACTGCCCAGTTAAAAGACCAACGCACAGAAGCATCTTTTGCTTGCTGTCAGAAAAAGAAACATGGTCATGAGAATCATCTTGGATCCCACATCCTGAACAGAGAGAAAAATGAATATATGTGGTAGAAAGACACACAAATAACCCAGCAGCCAACCAGATAAACATTCATTGCTTTCCTCGAGTATTGCAAAATATTCCACACTTCAGTAAGATCAATGGGATAAACACAATTCCCCAGTATTTTAATCAAAAGAACTATTTCAAGTATATTAAGAGCAGCATGTCTAAGAGTGGTACAGCTTCCCAGGTCACAGGCTGCAAAGGTAATTTACCTCTCAGGCCAGGAGATTTTGATGCATTCCTCTGATAAAGGTCTGTCACCAAATTAATTCTAAAAAAAAATAAAAATCTTCATGCTTTATTTCTGCAAAGGTTCCCAAAAGTGACATGAAAGTCTTAATAATGTTCAGAATTGACTGGCTTTTGTCAAGCTGATAAAATCAAATCGCTCTGCCATCCATAATTTTTTTTTTTCATTCAAAGTTTACAGAGATTAAACTTTTATGTTCGCTGTACATGCAGCACATGTTAACCTACTTGCACACACATCTGTTTTTAAATTTTCCATCATTTCTCTCACTAAAGTAATCAGTTTAAAATGTGATGAATTTTTGTGTCTACCTCTGCAAATCAGCACTAGGTTATAAATCAGCATCCAAAACTTCCAAAATCTGGGTTTGTTTGCTGACTTATATTAAAGAGCTACCAGAATCCACCATGAACATATAGAAATGTTTTTACACCTAGAGAAATCTTTTTTTTCTTTTTTAAAATTTTCTTTTCAGTTAAAACTTGGATGCTTTAGCAAAAGTTGGCTGAAATTTATCCAAGGTATTACTTCACTGACTGCCCTGCAGTTACATCAAGTATGAGCCTGACCCTGGCACATACTGTTTAAAAAAAAAAAAAAAGTCAGATTCAGCAATGTTCGTTTTTTATTAGGGAACAAACAGTGCAAATTATATAATGACCTACATTCAGCAGGGAAAAATTGAGATTAATAAAAACGTCAAAGATGTATAAAAGATGCATTGTCGCAGGAAAGCTATGTAAAATACAAACCATTTCACAATAACGCAATCCGACTGTGGCTGTCAGTCCAGAAGCTGCTTAGAAAACGCTGCTTTTTCTCCCACATTCCCAGACAAGCAAACACAGCCCGAATCATAGAATCATAGAATAGCAGGGGTTGGAAGGGACCCCAAGGATCATAGAGCTCCAACCCCCCTGCCACAGGCAGGGCCACCAACCTCAGGCCTGGATCTACACAAGGTTGCCCAGGGCCCCATCCAACCTGGCCTTGAACACTTCCAGGGACAGGGCATGCACTACCTCTCTGGGCAGCCTGTTCCAGCACCTCACCACTCTTTCGGTAAAAAACTTCCCCCTAATATCTAATCTAAACCTTCCCTCCTTCAGCTTTAATCCATTCCCCCTTGTCCTGCCATTATCTGCCCTTTGAAAAAGTTGATTCCCCTCCTGTTCATAAGCTCCCTTCAGGTACTGGAAGACTGCAATGAGGTCCCCCGGCAGCCTTCTCTTCTCCAGGCTGAACAAGCCCAGCTCCCTCAGCCTCTCTTTGTAGGGCAGGTGCTCCAGCCCTCTGACCATCTTCATGGCCCTCCTCTGAACCCTCTCCAACAGTTCCACAGATCTGGACACAGTACTCCAGGTGGGGCATCATGAGGGCAGAGTAGAGAGGGACAATCACCTCCCTGTCCCTGCTGGCCACCCCTCTTCCTATGGAGTCCAGGATACCATTGGCCTTGCTAGCTGCAAGAGCACACTGCTGGCTCATGTTAAGTTTCTCATCCATTATGACACCCAGGTCCTTCTCAGCAGGGCTACTCTCAAGAAGCTCTTCTCCCAGTCTGTATTTAAGATCAGCTATCAAGAAGTGCAGATGAATAGAAGGCATCTGAGATACATTAAACCTACTCTACGTGAGACGTGCTACCAAACTGCATGTGTGTGGTGTTACCCACCATGTTTAAGGTGCTTGGTGTGCTCATGTGAATAGTGCCCTTGGGGGCACCAGGCTCAAATTCCCTCTTCAAATTTGAAAATATAACATTCCTATTTCCCATAGTAATTACCAGAAATGAATGACAATATGCAGTTCTTGAGTTTTTCCTTGGCACAGTGATTCCGTGGTAGTTTCAACTACCAATGACTCATTCCCATTACTTACTTAGAAGAACGCAAGTAGCTTAAGGCTCACAGATTTCCCACTTAAGTACGCAGAAAATACAGATGCCTGTCTGGAGGATTTCCTAGCATGTTTCATTGCCCAATTAAGACATACACATCTAAGCAAATACAACCAATATACGCAGAAAACCTTAAGAGATTAGTTACTTCCTTAAAATACAAGAAGAGAAGATTTCCCTACAAGCCATGTTGAGAGAAGATTAAAGAGGAGAAGTATGCAACTGATGTCTCAGAGAGCTCTAGAAGGGCATACTAATATATTCTACTCAAAAGAGCTGCTGCTTTGCATCACAACTGCTCCAGTTTTTGGGGGCTATACCCAACTAGAAGTAGAGGAGATATCGCACGGTCCAAGTACTGTACAAAGTCTGTGCAGTCCAGGCTTGGGGGAGAGAAGAATTAATGAGGAAACAAGAAAAAAGCAGATGGTGCTGCTGCACTTCTTCCTGCAAACCCGTCACCTCGAGCGGTTCCTATACATGCAAAGCCCCAGGGCCCCACCTGGTAGCAATATAATTACCCTAAATGTGCACTTATGTTTCATTACACCTTAACCATCACTATGCGCGCTGATTACAAGTATCAATCCATTTCATTTTCCTACACCTCCGCGGCTGCACAGCATTCAACTGGGGAAATTCAGCACTCTCGTCACTTCTAAAACAAGGCCCATGCTGATAAACAGCAGTGGGCAAATTATTTGTCACTCTGTAGGGTGCCAGTAGGGTTTGATAAGGATGACATCACTCCCATTTTGCCAATAACAATGACACTAACAAGAACATGTAATCAGTAAGCCTCAGTGCTTGGTCTAGCCGTGGCAGGTGCAACTCTTTTTATGCTAGAAGTAAGCCAGCCAGCATTAGCTTCCAGAACAAGTACGAAACTATTTCTTTTATCAGAATGTTAAGCAGAAGTTGGCTTCCATAAGGCACTGCAGCTGCTGCCGCCGCTTCTACAGATGCTTTCATTAATTTTATCAAGGACACAGTGAAGTAAGTGCTTGATCAGCACAATGGCTATTTAGGAACAGCTGGAGAAATGAAACAATTAACTTAGGGAGACTATGCAAGCCCGATATGCAAATTTAAATAATTAAATACTGAAAAATACATGTAAGAATTGAACACAAATCTTTGTAAAGCATGGGGGGAGGGGGAAGGGACTAAGAAAGAAAAGAGAAGCTTCACAACTCTAATTTTATTACAGCTAAACAAAATTCTCGTAACCATTAAAATTTTCCATGTTCTAGAAATTTTAACATTGTAACACCTACTCTACCCTCAGATATTTTCAACATTAAGTTACAGTAAAGGATACTGTAGTTTACAACAACCAATAGTGAAACAATGTCAAAATCCTCATAGAACTTTTATTATTTGCTGTGAAGATATTTTTGACACGTGAAAACAGAGCTGTAAAAATGTTATTTCTTTTACAACAACTTTAAAGCTTCGAACATTTAAAGGACCAGACACCATACTTAATATGTAAGGTATACATTATGGCTTATTTATCCATCTTCAAAAAAGAACTTAATTTGCAGTCTAAGAAAGCATTAAAATAAAAAATCCATTTCTCCTCCTTATTGAAACTCCCATGGATAAGCAAACACTGATATGTCTGGTTGATGAAACCTGAAAAAACTTCTATCCCTACGTTTGCAAATAACTTTCCACCTAACAGTGGAAGTTTCATTTCCCTGCTTCGTCCATCCAGCTATGACTCCTCACAGATTTTTAAAACAGCAGCAACAGAAGACTTACTGCCTGTTTTCCTAGCCTCTCTGCTGCCTCTGCTCAGGATACTAAGGGTTTTCTGCAACACTATTATTCTGTCTCAATGCTGCAGCCTGGGAAAAACATGAGCAGGTGCCAGTGCAGTGCATTTGCAAAGAAGGAAAAGGAAACAGTCCTGGGCAATGGTAAAATAACCAAGAGTATCCTTCCCCTCTCCACAGTTGGTGGGAAATCTGGGGCTGGATGACAATAATGGCTTTTATAAAAGCACTCTGGGAAACATTACTGAAGTCAGCTTAGATGTATGCAGCCTGCCCACTGCAGGTGGGACACACCAGCCTAGATGCTGTATGCTGCCTTCCCTGGGCGCTGTGGCAGTGGGATGCTGTGGTCGGCATGCCCAAAGAAATCACTCTTATGACGATGTAAGGTACATTTTGTCTCGATGCGCCACTCGAATCTTTCTCTTCCCTACAGCCAAGAATGGTACGATGTTGTCCCTTGTATGGAAGGCAGGAAAATCTACTTGCAAAAACTGGAAAGCTCTAAAGGAGGAATGAAAGATAAGTCTGCTACACCCTTCTAGTAGTTCAATGTACTTCACATTTAGAAAGTTTAGCAAAAAACTTACTTTCAGTAATTAAAGTAGTGTGCGAGTACATATGTACCCAGAGAACATGAAATACACCTTCGTAGATTATCCAAAAGGCCTTTAAAAAACCCAGAGTTTCTGAGAAAAAATGTAATGCAAAATGAACTGTCTTGAGCGCTCCACTAACCCTTTCTCTTTCTTCTCCAAGCAGAAGTTTTCATTATTAGGCTCTGCTGTAATAAAATGTGTTCTATACAAAATTCTGTTCACACCATCAGTGTTTAAGTAACAGTACTCAGCACAGGTGAAGAGTCACATCCTAATATAACATCAACTTGTGTGAACATTAGTAGTCCACCCAAATTTTAGTTCAAAGCCATAAAGGCAAGCTTTATCCATGAGATGCACTATGTGAAGAGTATTACACACTGCTTGCATCAGACAGATCTCTACTACACTAATGCTGTGGTATCTATTTCTTCCAGTGAGACTCGGCAGGTTAAAAATTAATTTTTTAAAAGTGTTCTTACTGATGTTCAATTCTTGTTAGGAAAATATGTCAGCTTACTGTTTACCCAAACCCAATGAAAAGGCCTATGCTGTAATGAGTAGGGTTCCTACTGGGTAACTGAAAGGGGTTTTGAAAAAACATGAAAGCTGGAAAAACTGGATTTTCCTGCTCTGCAGAGTATTCATACAGATTAAAAATCACATATGTGTTATCAATATATGGAAAACTTTATTTTGATACACACAAATCTATCAAGGCTTCCAAACAGCTTCATTTCCTTTGCCATTACCTACTCCTTTCTTTAAATAACTTGGAAAGTTGTAGGATTTTTACCAGTTACGGAAGGTTAAGCTGTCTAGATTCTGGTGAGCTAACTGCAGAGCACGCCTTCAAAACAGCTAGTTAGGAGACACCGACCGCCTTGCTCCACTGCCAGGAGGAAGAATGCCAAACCGAATGCCCCTCCTGCTCCTAGCTGGGCAGCATTGCTTAGGCAGAAGGGAAGAAGCGCTTACTCTGACGATGTGGAGTTTCAGCAGTGACACAGCCCACTCAGACCTCTTTAAAGTTTCTCAAAAAATGCGTCTTGAATTTCTGAGGTCTGCCCTACACGACACAACTATAAAATGTCACTGAAGACATGTGCAACAGCAGTATGCCTTAGCTTCCTACAGCGACTCTGGTGCTGCGCCCTTTGCAGCTCAGCATTATAATCCCCACAAAACGACAGCAGTGGAATTACCATGAGATCCACTCAGGAATTCAGGTGACAGCCACGCTCCACTAGGGATGTCTGAAAGGCACACTGGGCCACAGCAGCTACAATCATACCAATATCTAATGTTGTGTTATCTTTCAAATCAATGCCCAGTGACATACAAAGCCACCAGCATAGAATCTGCTGTGTCCTTTGATCGTTCCAGGAAATTGTGCTGTTACACAATGGTGTATCGAAAAGTGACATTTGCCATTACATGGAAAGATAAAACTGGAAAAAACGAGGCAAACTTTCACAGTTCAGGCTTCAGGACATCCCATTTTGTCCAGTTTTTTCCATCATTGCACTTCTTACCTCACCATAATACGGTAAGAGGTGGTTCTGGCAGATTTTGCTAAAACTTACTTTCTGAGGCAACCTCTAAGCTATTTCCCAAGCAATAGAGACGCATGTGGGTTAAAGAAAGAGGTGCTTTCAAATTTCTTCTTCCTCTTCATTGACATCCACATTCATGTAAGAATTGTTTCAAAAACTCAAGACCTCAAATATAAAACTGATGCTATTCAGGCTGTTCTTCATGACAGACTTGGACAGCTGAGCTCATATGCATTTCACAGTGGACTGTAATCCACTGTGCTAAAGGACAGGAGTCTATGCACCAGCAAGCCACGCAGCTCGAACACACAGGTCTCCTGCAGTGTTTCAGTGAAGTCACGCTCATTACGTGTACTCTGCATTTGCTTACTAGTCAAATACAGGATCCAAATTTCTAAAACAAGCCAGATTCATATTTCAGCATCATTGTTTCTAATTCATATTTGAAAGAGAAAAAAAAAATTGGAAGAAGGAAGAAAGCAATATGCATGCATGACAAACGCATGATTGCTACTATAGTGTCCTGTAAGTAATGAGATTTTTCTGATGTCCTTTGCACTTGATATCACTCTGATATATAAGGAATCAATTTTCCATTGGGGGTGAGGGGAGAGGAGAGACTCAGCAGCATGACAGCTTCTGAGAAACTAGCTTCACAGTAAAGTACAAAAATAAAGTGTCTCTGATAAAAAGTTTGCAGTCAGCTGTCACATGTTAAACTGAGAACTCAAAAATTGTTACAAAAATACTTTCTAGACAACTTGCACAAAAACTGGTTGCAGAAGCACAGGGAGTTCACAGCTTATTACACTTATAGGTTCTTTCCAAGTTTCATACAAAATCAATGCAACGATCATACACCTTCATTGCTACCATTCACTGACACAGAAGACTTAAGAGCCGAGAAAATAAGTAATGGACTTCATTATGAGCATAAACCCTCATCACATAATTCTAATCAGGAATCAAGTCTCAAGAAATTAATTCAGTGTGGAAATAACTGAATGCATAAAACAATTTGGTTTTCACCTACCAAGCAAATAAGCATTTGTGTATTTTAATGTAGCAAAATGTTCAAGGTTCTTGAATATTTTACATTAGATCCTCTCTCCCCTTTTGATCTGCTAAATGTTAGTTTTGCAAAAAAAATGAGAAAAAGCTATCCCTGTCCAGAACCCCGAGCAGCATGGCCACAGAGTATAAACATTTTCCACTTTTGAGTACCTCCAATACTTGACAGCTATACGAGCACTTGAACATCATTTATCATGTTTATTTTTAATAGCTCTCCCTGGGCACAGCTGCCTTGGATGCCAATCTTCTTTTCTTTTGCCTCCTGTAAATATTTGAAATAGCTATTCATTAACAGTTGCAGATTTATTCAACACTGTTGCCCCGCTTGTGAATTGGAAATAGCTTTTATTTTTCTCTCCCTATCTTCTGGCTGATCTGAGAAAAGCCTGCTGCTTAGGTTCAATCTGTCAGGATTTAAATTATGCTCCAGCTGAGAGCTAATCAAGGGTATCTGACCTGGTTTACAAATAAACAAGGAACAAGAGTGTTCTTTTTCTTCTTTTTTTCTTTGGGGCAGTGGGCCCATACATGAAAACCAACCGTGAGCAGGTCACACGGCTGCCCTAAATTAAAGCAGAAACAACTGCTCTTTCCCAGGTAAATTGGGCATCTTTCTCCTGAAGGTTCTGGAGCATCCTGAACACTGTCTGACAGTTCTCAGACCGAGCTTTACGTGCAATATTAACACTTCAGAGTTCAGCACTCTGACACAATGCACACAGGATTACAAAAGGCGTATGTCTAAGCTATCGAGACACCCTGGTGCACACATCAGGAGTCCCACGCACCCGTACAAATCACAACTCTGGTTTTCATGGGGCGATACTACAGGAACCATTTCTCTGCATCACTCAGTGTGGTTACTCCTCATCTCTGTCCACACACAACCAAACTGCATACAGAAGCCATCTGAACTTAGCAAGTTGTACAAAACTCTCACAACGTGCACTTGATCAGTTTGCTTTGGATTTAGAACGGAGAGGAAACTGAGGGCTCTCAAACGTACGGGTACTAATTATACCTAAAATATCACTTCTGTAACACTTTAATAACAAGATCAAATTTTTGAACACCTATTCACGTGAGAGGACTTTAGCACAAGAAAAACTCAGCCATGCCTTGTCCAATGAAAAGTGCCACTCGTAGACTGCAACTAACTTTCCTAGGAAGGTTAAAAGATATGTAATATATTTTATTTAGAAAAGAAAAAAGTGTTGACTGACCAATCTTGACTTTGTATCAAATACTACGAATAATGCCGAGCATTATGAAAGCAGTGCTTTCTCCTACCTAGTCCTCACCTGTTAATTCACGAGCCATCATAATCACTAGAGGATTATGTCTTCAAGATTAATACTTCAAGATACTTTGTCCTGTATTGACTTTTGTCTTACCACAGTATGAAATATTCAAGGGAATGTTAAAAAAAAAAAAGAAGGGACAACAGCTAACCATGAGAGAGATCTATCAAATCTCTGGGACCAAGCGTGGAAATTTATTTTTTCCATAAGATACATTTAAGCATTTTCTCACTGTCATAACTGGGCTCATCACCACCCAGAGTTTTGATCCTCCCATGACTTCAGTGAATACCGCATGAAAGAGTAGACAATTTTTTTAATAACTTACAGTTTGTTTACACTTGACATATGTTGTGAGTTGAGTTTGATGCTGAAGTCTCTTGCTTCTGTAAGCTCTGATCAGATCAGCTCTTAAGTTTCCTATTAAATGAATTTTAGGGTATCAATTTTACAGTAGCATTAGATACAGAGATGACATGGACTGGAGGCACAACAGTATCACACAACGTAACAACAGGAGCATCAATGCTGCAAAACACAACCTAAACATGGAAGGTAAGCCCTCATTACAAAAAATGGTAGACAGCAACACTAAAGGGATAACACACCCTTCAGTTAAAAGTAAAATAGGGGAAAGCGGATATTTGCTGAAATAGGGCTTAAGATACACTGTGAGTAAGACTGCTACTCAGCTGAGCCTAGCATCCTCTCCCAAAGGACACTTAATGGAGAGTATAAATACAGGCAGCATAAAGTATTTGAGGAGCATTCAGTAAATCGCAATGTTCCCGCTAAGACTTCATTCCTATTTAAAGAAAATAGATTCTTCTTCCATGCTCCTGTCCCTCCCAAACATGTGAACTTTCACCACGTCCCATGCCAGGGAGCTTCTCAGCTTTAATTTCACTATGAGATTCAGAACCTCATTCTAATTTGTTCTGAACCCAGCGCCCTTGCCAGTTTCATTTCTTGCCTTGAAACTTTCTATGAGATGAGATACCTAACACCACTCTTCATTTTAAGAAGTAGTTGGCAGACCGGTCAGCTTGCAGCGGAAGGGGTAGTGGGGCACACATGACACAACTCACTTTACCCATAAAGAGAAACTCAGAAAGGTACTGGGTGAACTTCATGCTGAGAGATTTTTGTTCTTTTAAAACTCCAGATTCTCCAAGAAAGCAGTGCTCTCCTTCAGAGCCCCACATCAAAGAAGGGGAAGTTAGAAGATAGGATCTTGGGTAGTCTTGGGAGCCAGACATTTCAATGGCACCGAATAACTAACACTTGTCCTCTAGAAGGCCAAGCTATCCAGGACAAGACTAGTTCCCAAATGATTAAAGGAAGCAATGGTGACCTGTGATGACCTATACGGTACCTGTTAGGTGACTGGCCCAACGCAGGCCATCTGATTTGCTAAACCAGCAATTCCAGTTCTGGTCACCTATCTGTTCTTCAATAGGAATCACTCATATTTTCACAGGAGCGATGGAAAGCTCCAAGCAGCTGATTGCTGCATAATATGCAAGGTCAGCTGTGATGTTTCAAAAAATATTTCTAGTCCAGGTTTTACAGGACCAGCAGTAGAGACAGGAGCAAAAAAAAGTATTACCAACAAACACACACAACAAGTTCCTTGTAGCTGAACAAGTATTTACAAGGAGTGAAAAAACTAGTGGACAAAACTCCAATAGCCCTGTGGCTAAGAAGCCACATAAACCTTAACTTTGTTTGAAAATAAAAGTTTAAGATATGGATATTTTTCCTGAAAGTAAGACCAATTAAAAGGTTACACTGTGCTTTAATTTGAACTGCTTTTAAATTCAATGCTAAATAGGCACAAAACCAACTTAATCTGTCCAGTAAACACTTCAACTGCTGGCTGTGGCATCACTAAACCTCATTTCAAATAATGAAAACATAACAAATAATGCAAACGTAACAAAGAGATATTTATGCATAAAACTAATAACTAAGCAAACCCCTCTGCTATCTATCCAGCTTTCCTCTGCTGCTGTTAAGTGAATAAGCATGGAAAGAATATAACATACACTACCTGGGTATAAACAAGTTTTTCAAAAGAACATTTCAAAGCAAACATCAGATTGAATAGCTCTTTGGAGAAAGCCCCAAGCCAGCCAAACACTCTGTTAAAAAGCATGAAGAGGCTTCATCTATTTCGTTGACAAACATATGCAGTCCCAGCTCTTTATAGTCCTTTCCTCTGCAGATCTAAACAGTGAGCTGCATTTTCAAGGTGTTACAAGCATCAACAAAAGCGAAACTGGCCCAAAACTGCCTGACAACATGTTAAAAGAAGTAAAAAAACTTCTGCTGTCTATAACCTAAGTGAAAAACTGTAAGGGAAGTGTATTGGCAATAGGGTGGGTTCCAATGAAGCCAGGATTAACTACCCACAGAGTTGCATTCGTGAGGTTTTTAATGCAACAGCAACCTTAGTGTCTACCTTTTGCTCTAAAAGGGTACAGTCAATACATTTCATCCAAGAATTTACATTCTTACAGTACTTAACAAGGTAACTCAAAAGTAACTTCAAGATACTGTTTGCAGTGGTGGAATTACTAACAGCACTAGACAGCAAGAAGACAACCACAGCCAGAGTGTACCTTCCTGGACATTATGGCCTTGCTACAGTACAGAGGAGGTCTCTCCGCTCTCCTCTGTACCAAAGAACGTGGACATGATGCCTTTGCGTTTCAAGTAAGTTTTCCAGCAAGACACAGGTGACTTGCACTTGAACTTGCACTTCATTTCCAGGATTGTACTACCACAGCACTTACAGACACTGCTGAGGAGCTCCAAGTTCCTTTTAACACTTAGAGATCAGCAGGTTTTTTCCTCAAAAGCTTAGCAGCAACTTTAACAATTCCTTGTTGGATAAACACACTGAAACAGCGCAAATTTTAATGACGCCGTGAAAATACAGACTGAAAAAAGAAACTTTCTGTTTCTGAGGAAGCCTGTTTCTAGAAAGTTGAACAACATTTATTAGTAAATGCAAATACTTTTCATATTTGGTAAGGACTTGAAAAAATTTGCAAGGGCTCACAAAATCATACTGCTTAGTAGATTAACATTCAATTAAATAACTGCTGAACAGAACAACAAATTGTTTTAAAATGTCCATAAACTACTTCAGTTTTTAAAATGTATGCAGCCAGGCCTTTTTCAGAACACAAGCTTTGAGAAATCCCACTGTCAGAGCCCAGAAGTCTGGACCTGTAGTCGGGCTGTACAGACCTCTCAATTCCTTCTACAACCTAATAGGTGAAAAACTTGATCAAGGATTCCCGATCTGCTATTTTGGGACCATTTGACACAAAGAGTTTCTCCCACTGAACCTCCTATGCTAAGCAGCATTCCAGGCTGCTTCAGATGCTGCTTCCATGAGGAGACATCTGCCTCAAGAACATCTGGCTTTTGAGACCAGCTTGGAAAACTGGAATCTCCAAATGTCCATACTGGAATCTGAAGGTTCTCAAACTCCAGTTCCATTCCCTGTCTGGGACAAAGTAAGAACACTTTATTTTAAGGAAACATTTTAATATCAGAGCAGGAATCACGACAACCTTCCTCAGAGCCATGAGGCAATTACCAACCACGGTATCACTGTAACTCAACAACATTATTTTCTGGAAAGAAAAAAAAGACATCATGGGAACTAGAATGACAGGTTTCACCATCTCTTGTCACAGCGGTTATGTACAGGAATGTAAGACTCACAAGAGGATACATGCACAACTCCACAGCCTTTCCCAGAAAGCAAGATTTCATCATTCTCAGTCCAGTGGTGTCTGCCACACTTTTCAAGCCAACACTGTTGATGACATATTCAACCCTACCCTTCCACCGTCCTCAGCTGCTTATTCCCTACAAGTGCAGACCTGAAGTAAACCAGATTGGAAAACCAATCCAAATTAAAGTAGGGGGTAGCTGGTTTTGGTTGGCAGGACAGGAGAGAAAGAATTAGGGAGAATGACTTGTGTATTTTTACCCCAGATCAGTCCCCCAGCCTGCTTCATAGGAGGAACTCACTCCCAGCAAGAAACCATGAGGCCTGAGGAAATGATGTGGGAAAGGGGAGGAGGGAGGGAAGAAGATGGCAAAGAAATACTTCATTTAGTTGCAGTGTTTGCTTAAAATACAGCTGAACCTATAGCCTAAGGCTGAAGATCAAGTAGTATTTTTAATTGCATACGTCTCTGCTTTGGCTCTTTTGTATTAAACTTTTATTTCAAGCAAAAATAAAATGCACCTTTTTCATACAAATGCAAAATTAAATACATTGGTTGTCATTCAAGGGTTTAAACAGCATAAATGCAAATATTTGAGTGGAGAAAAAAACAGAGGAATGAAAAGACTAAATTATACAGAGCAAATGTGACCAAAACTTGCTCTTTTTTTTTTAACTCTCTCTGTTAAAAAAAAAAATACAATCTTTGTTCAAGAGACTTCTCTGGTTCTTTAAACTGCCAAAGCTAAGAGATTACTGGAGCCTTGTTGTCTGTAGGAGTCTTAGTCAGGCATGCAAAATAAGCATTCACATACATTTTACATTCTTCTTTCCAACACTGTAAGCTACAACCAGCCATGCGCAGTCAGAAACACTTTCTTTAAAAAATCAGCATTGCTTGACTAGATTTCATGGAGACAAGAAGGTCATCTGGTCATGGTACGAGACATTTCGGCAACAGAATCAATACATCTGGTGAGTTATCCTCTGGACAATGCCTACCTACCTCTGACAACAACTTACAGAGAAGGCAGCATCCTAAACCAACAATTATCTGGATTTTTCAGAAAATGAGCATTTTATTTCACATTACAGTATTAATGGGCTTTATATTTTGGAACAGACAACCACGACATGAACAACATTCCAAGGACTCAAAGGAATCCATTTAGAGCTATTCAAACTTACTATAATAATCCCCACAGAGAAGAAATTACTACTTTCAGAAACACAAACCATCACATACTACTTTGACTCTTAATGAAAATCTTTAGAGGAACATGAATTTTTGCAAATTTTAGAGGGACAGCTCCTCCCCAAATGAATGGCCATTCCTTGTTACTGCACTGTCTGCCTTCCAGTCTTCCCTAGACAACAATCTCTCCTCTGTCACCCCATACAAGACCCTGGACAATATCTTGGCAGTAAATAAAACAATCAAGTGTTTATTATCCTGAATGTGACCATGTATTATTCCGCTATACTCCTCTTTAACTGTTTACATTACAACATTCTAAGCTCTTTGGGGCCATCTCTTCTTTTTTTCTTTTAAAGGTACACAGTAGTTAAACAGTAGAATCTGAATGTATAATGAGCAAGCAGTGTCTCTGAGTGGTTTTCCTTGTAAGGGAAGGGCCCAGCTGCAGTTCTTCACGTTACCCTGCATGCTCCAGAATCTCATGTGATCTGTTTGTGTCCTAAGCGTGGCACAGGTGAGGTGGTTTTGCCAATTAACTGTTACAGCATGTATATGAGGCTGCAACACAGAAAATTAAACTGACTGACTGGACTAAAAAACCTCTATCCAGAGCAAGGCATTAAGACAGAGAAAAAGAGAAAGAGGTTCCCTTTCCTCACTTCTGATGCCCAGTGTCACAACAGACCCAGCAATAAGGAAAAAAACAGCCTAATGAATGGAGCATGGCTATAAAATCTAAATCTAACAGCAGAAATCATAGAATCACAGACTGGTTTGGGCTGGAAGAGACCTGAAAGACCATCAGGTTCCAATCCCCTGCCACAGGCAGGAACATCTCTCACTAGACCAGGCTGCTCAAGGCCCCATCCAAGCTGGCTTTGAACACCTCCAGGGAGGGGGCAGCCACCACCTCCCTGGGCAACCTGTGCCAGGGCCTCGCCACACTCATAGTAAAGAACTTCCTTCTAATAGCCAATCTAAATCTACCCCCTTCCAATGTAAAACCATTCACCCCTTGTCCTATCACTCCATGTCCTTCTAAAAAGTCCCTCCCCAGCTGTCCTGTAGGCCCCTTCAGGTACTGGAAGGCTGCTATAAGATCTCCCCAGAGACTTCCCTTCTCCAGAATGAACAGCCCCAACTCTCTCAGCCTGTCTTCATAGTAGAGGTGCTCCAGACCTCTAATCATCTCTGTGGCCTCCTCTGGACCCGTTCCAATAGTTCTGTCCTCCTTATGTTGGGGACTCCAGAAGTGGACACAGTATTCCAGGTGGGGTCTCATGAGACCACGCTCCTTTTGATGCAGCCCAGGATATGGATGGCATTCTGGGCTGTGAGTGCATGTTGTTTGCTCATGTCAAGCTTCTCATCCACCAGCACCCCCCTAAGACCTTCTCTGCAGGGCTGCTCTCTAGCACACCCTCTCCCGGCCTGCACTGATGACTAGGATTGCCCAGACCCAGGTGCAGAATCCGGCACTTGGCCTTCTTGGCCCTCATGATCGTCACATAGGCCCACTTTCCCAGCTTGTCCAGGTCCCTTTGGATGATATCCTATCCTTCCAAAGTGTCAACTGCATCACTCAGTTTGGTGTCATCTGCAAACGTGCTGAGGGTGCACTCAACCTCATCGTCACTGACGAACATATTAAATAGTATCGGCCCCAGTACAGACCCCTGAGGGACACCACTTGTCGCAGAATTTGGGCTTGTACTTCATATATTAATTTACTAACAAAACCAATCGTGCTCTGCTGTGTCTTGTGTATAGAGGACATTAAAATAGAATCAGCACAAAGACAGAATACATTCAAACAACCTGCAGCAGCTACTCTGTGGTGACAGTGCTACCTGATCCTTGACACCCAAACTAAGACAAACACCCACATGTTCACTGTTGTCACACTGTTGTGGACAGAGCGGTTTAAAAATCTACTAAGTCTCCACAAAGCCCATTTCAACCAAGTACAAAATTAACAACAAAATAAAGCAACCTGAAACAAAGTACCTATCAGGCGAGACAGGCCTCTTTAACTTCTCAGTAAGAAAGGTTTTGCTTTTTTCTAAACTTGTCTTTTCCCTACTGTACTTCTTCCAAATAGATTATTTTAGCTAGAGGTATCAATTAAAATTTGACAGACTTATAAGGAAATGGAAGCAAGATATTACTGGAAGTTCTTGGCAACTATAAAATTAGGAGATGCCATGATCTCCACAAGTTATTGCACGAGCTGCAATATTAACAACATTTTAAACTAAATCTGGGCCTTCTGCTAATTCCTAGCATTTCTGTGAAAGACAGTAGCATGTTGTAAATCCCAGCATCTTTAAAACACTGAATTTATTCTGCATGAGTCTATCACCTGTACAGCATGTGCAACACGTTAAAGCTTTCTGACAGCAATGGATTGACTCTCTATATATATTAAATAGATATTATTATGCAATATATATAACATACTCAAAATGCACAAGCATGGCTACATGTCCTTTAGATCTGGCCATGTGAGAAAAACTTCAACTCTAACCGTGAAAGACCAACATGCAAATAAAGTGAAACTATGCTGAGAAGCAATCATTTCTTCAGTGCAGTTGTTTTTAATAAAGGAGTGGCATAAGAAACATATAGATGCATTTTAACACCAATCAAAGGTCATAATGAGATTAATAGAGGAAACTGTCTCTTCACTAAAGCTCTCTGCAGGAGGATTACTTGAAACTGGGAACTCAATCACCATATAACAAAAAATAATTTAAAGATACTGTTGTCTTTCAGGACAAATGAGCAAATACAAAAGAGAAACTTTAAAAAAAGGTGTAAAAAGACCTCAGGGCATTATTTTGAAAATATGTCTGTAATGGAAGGAAACTCATTGCCATAATGCAGTTTTCTGAAGGGGACAGGATGAGAAACACCTTTGGTCAGAAGAAGCAATTCAGCTCAATCATTTAATAGAACCTATATGACTTCCTGTCTTGAAACAAACTTGCCTAAAAATTTCTGTAACTACACAGTAAGATGAATATTTTCCAACCTGCAAAAGGAACTAGCGCAGATCACTGCTCAGGTATTCTAACATGCAAGTACAGAATGCACCACGCTGGAAGATTTGCGTTGGAATGAGGGAGTCCAACTCAGTCCAACTGAGGAGGTCCACTCCAGCACTGACCAAAAGTTAAAACAAGTTATTAAGGGTATTGTCCAAATGCCTCTTAAACATTGACAGGATATGGAGCATCAATCACCTCTCTAGGAAGACTGTTCCAGGGTTTGAGCATCATCTCGGCAAAGAAATGTTTCCTCACATCAAGTCCCACCTTCCCCTGAGCTTTGAGCCACTCTCATGCGTCCTAGCACTAGATCCCAGGAGAAAAGATCAGCACCTCCCTCTCCAATTCCTCTCCTGAGGAAGTTGGAGAGCGCAGTGAAAAAAAGAGCTAGACACCACTAATTTAATTTAATTGCTGTAAAATGAAAGTAAAATGAAAAATAACACAAAGGAACCTAACAACTGTAGCGATTTGGCAAGCTGGGCTGTATGAAAGAATCACATATGAAAAACACAATAGGGAATGTCTTTCTGAAACAAGAGGGATGCTCACTAAACTTCTCATTTTCTTACTGAAACGTGGCTTGAAAATACCTACAATAGTGTAATTCATTACTGAAAAGGCATCCTTTTATCCTTTTAACTAGCTCTTTGCTGTATCATGTTGATTATGTTTGTTTAAATATCTGTTACACAGCAGTTTCGGCATACCTGAAGACATTGTTTCTAATTACTACTGATGGAATGAAATTATATCTTTTTCTTTCAGGATCATTAGAAAAGATTACATGAGGCCATGAAAAGCCAATTCATTACGCTATCCCATACAACTCTAAGAAATGACAGGCTGGTACCCAAATATTTATCTTGGCCTACACGTTCTGTGCATTAGCAAAGTCAGCAGGAAAAACTTTAAACATTTGTAAGACAAAAAAGACAATACAGAAAGAATTTTAATAAACTTAGTACCAACAACAAAAAGCCAGCTCTTTAGCTACAGCCAAAAAGTACAGAAGAACAAAGAGAAGTTGTTTATCAAAGTGTTTCAAATACAGCAGCCCAAGCTCCCTGGAATGCAACTTCAGATTATACTCCAGGAACATTATTAGAATAAAGCCTACTTCTCCTAGCATTCAGTAAAAAAGGTTGACAGAAGAGGTTTATCTTACAAAAACACTGTAATCATTCTCTTCCTTCCCCCCAAAATTAAAAAAAAAACCCAAAAAACAACACAACAACAAAACAAAACAAACAACAAAAGGAAACACTATGCGTAGCAAAGCTGGGTATGAACCACGATTATCTGTGCTATGGAAAATTCTGCTGTCCCAAAAATTTCCATTGGAAAGGATTTGAATAATGGTATGAAGTTTGGGTTTGGTTTTGGATTTTTTTAAGGGTAAAGACCGTTTGTTAGTAAAGTTTTTCACGTACAATCTTCCTCTCTTATACATGTTATAATCTAGGCATCAGAAAATTTTGACTTTGTAAGTCAGAAAAATATAGGGCAAAAGCATTTTTGAGAAGAAAATTCAAACATGAAATCGTACAGTGCTACATGGGACACAGTTTTTTTCTCTACAAAGCTTTGTTACTGAATTCAACACATTCCTGCCAAAAAAAAAAAAAGAAAAGAAAAAAATCAGCTTTTTCAGAAATTGTCTTCGCTAGCAAAGCATTCCAGTTTAAAACAGTTGCACTGGGCATGGCATTCATACTCTTACAAGGTCATTCTTGCTTCTGAGAGCAAGCAGAAGTCAATATATGCTACACTGTCAGCATACCATTTGGAATCAGAGATTAAGCACGGGGTTTCTTCCTTCCGAGGTTTTTGTGGGGTAATGCATAGTGTGTCTTTAGTACAGCAGAACTCAAGAACCAGTCAACCAGTACCAAAGTTTCATGTTTTCCCACTACATCCACCTCACAAGAAAATTTTGTTTGGCCTTTGCAACACCTTTTGGAGGAGTTTAAAGCATTTTATCATTTTCTTTCTCATTCTCAAACTTTTTTGTGTGTGGCTAAAGCAGTAAAAAAGGAGCAGGATTATGGTCTGCATTTACAGGTAAAATTTGCCTTTATCTTTGTTTTCTTTTGGCTCTAAGGGACATCATGCAAAAGAAGTGTCTTGAGCTTCACTTTCTAATTTTATAGGCAAGTTTTTGTTATGCTGCCCTGGGCAACGACTGGTAAATAACCCCAAAATTTTTGCTTTTCTAAAGCTGTTTCTTCTGTACAGCAAGTAACATCTGATAAAGTTCAGCTAACAGCTTTTGGAGAAGAAGCATCATCTCTGTATGAAAACCATAACATTTTCAAAAGGAAAGAAATTTTTAAAAATTTAATACAATTTTTAAATGGCAAAATATTTCACGTGGTATGAAAGTGATATGTTTAAGTATAACCCTTTTCCAGGGTAAAACCATTGCCTAAAAAAAAAATAATTTAAAAATCACCCCATAATTTGAAAGCCAGGAGGTACTCTGAAAACCAAACAAAACACTCCAGTAAATATTTAATTCAATTCAAAATGAAACAAGTGCTCTTATTCTGAGAATCAAGCACACATTTAAGTTCTATGCAAATCTGATTTTCCAACTTTTCCAAGTGACCACTGAATTATAAAAAGCACTCAAAAAACATCAACAAAGCAACACTTCCATGTGACTCATCCATCTAATTCAACTAATTGATTATTTGTCCGCCACTAACATGATATAGTTTAGTTTTTCTGGGTTTTTTTTACAATATACATATGAGTTTTTCTTTCCCTCACAACACACAGCCCAATCTACCCTTACAACAAAGCCGTAGTCTTTGATGATGTGTTTGAACCATACAGCACAGACTCAGTTTCAGGGAGTTTCCAAGCGTTTTCAAGCATAACTCCAAGAGAAATTAATCAACAGCCATAAAATCAACATCTAATACCAGTCTGCATACTGTCAAGATTTGAGTTTATATCAACAATGGAAACTTAGTTCTCATATCAATGGGTATCACCTGTGTGGGGTTTTTTGGTTGGGTTTTGTGGTTTTGTTGTTTTGGGAGGGTTTTTTGTTTGTTTGTTTGTTTTTTTTAATTGAATTTTTTATTAGCCTGGTTCTGTCTGGGCCAGAGTCAATCCCCCCAAGCAGCCAGCACAGGTGAGCAGGGTTAGCCCAGGCTATTTCCCACACCACCTGACATCACTCCCTCATAAGAGGGGCTGGCCGGAAAGAAGCCATTTGGTTCTGCTCCTGGACAACAACGGTACTCTTTTTGGTGCTGAACTCGGGGCTTGAACTCACAATCTTAGCATTGAGTCCCATGCTCTACCGCTACCCCAGCCCTTCAAGCCCCCCAGCCTTTCAAGCCCAAAGTCGGGCACTGAAAAGACAGAGCCTCTGCAGGTCGGTAAGGTACTCTTGCATTACCGCTGGGTGTAAATGAAATTTGCTATGGGCTGTTATTGTTCCACTTTGATGATGATTTTGTCTGTGAACTGTCCTTACCTGAACTCACAGAGGCTCTGTCTGTTTCTCCTCCAGGAGTGAGCCACGTGTGGTGTTCAGCCACGGGTTGGGGCTGAACCAACAGGTTTCTCTACAACATGAAACAAAGTCTCTTCATCACATGGCTAATATGGAAAAAAGGTTAGTTTTCTTTTGGGACTGCTGTAGAGATTGCTGAATAAAATCTAGGACAAATCATCATGAGAAAATACTTTACTTCTGATAATACTGCTAGGCTACAGAAGAAAAACATTGGTGTGGGTATAGCAGATACATATACTTATGTGATGGACCATTGACACTAAGAGGGAAAAAATATAGTGAGCAAGGAATCAAGATTAGTTAAGCAAGCTGTCCTGGGGCATGCTTAGGGCCATTAACAAGGGCCGTGCTGAAACCACTGAAACAGTTAATTTCCTTCTGGGTCTGTGTCCAGGCTCTGAGTATGTGTTTAGCTTGCATCATGGTGAGACCTGCATAGACAACAACTGCCCCCTCCATAGTTTTAGTTTCACCCCTAGAAGAGCCCTGAGTTCACAGTCGAGGTCTCCACCTGTGGAACTGGGAGCCCAGTCCCTTGCAGCATGCCCAAAGACCAGATCTACTACTGCCTAAGCATCCTAATTTTGTACTGCTTCTGCTATTCAATGGGGAAATAAACCACTGCCAGTACTTAGCAGTGGTCCTTTCATGCATGGCAGCTGCTCTGAAAACATACAGAGGGATGACTGGTAGTGGTGTAGGAAATAAAAATAACTTAGCAATTAATACAGCTGAATGTCTTGACAGCCTTATCAGAACTACTATAACAGAGATCTTCAGAAAGCTTGCACTGATCTGAAAAGCTTTGGAAACCAATCACATTATAGAAAATCAATCCTTATCATTATGCATCAACATCTGTTTACAGTAGTACTTGCCGAGAAACAAATGTTGCACTCTAATCTCCCTTAAACTCTCAACACTTCAAAATCTATGAGAGTTGGGATAATTGCTAGAGACGACTAATGGAAATGTAGGCTCCAAATCTTCATTTAGATAGCTCCTTCTGCTTTGCAATGCTGCATTTTGTCCAAGATTTCCTGAACAGAAGCGTTACTGCACCACGCACGCCAGTGAACGATCACACAAATAATGGAATAAGAATAAATGATATTTTGCCACTGCAATTACTCCATCCAGAAGCAATTGTTCCACATAGCTTGAGGACACAAGAACAATGTTTCCCAACAGGACTTGACTTTAATTTGAGCTCCCTGGTTGCTACCATAAAATAGGCCAATACAGTAGTAATTACATAGTGTGTATTATAATAGCGGTACAGTCCCTGCCATCTGCAACAGGCATACAATGCTGAAGAAATGTGATTTGGTGCTGGTAGATGCATAAGATTTTCATTCAAAACAAAATGAAATAACAGGTAATTCCATAAAACCATTTATATCCTTAACTTACTTTGCTGAACCAGCAAAAATTGCTGGCAATATAAAGTACTACCTTTGCCCAGAAAATCTCTCACAATATCCAGGGTTTACAAATCACCAGGTAGCGTATCTTTTTATGGTCACTAACATGCCATTGAAACAACACCACCACAAAAAAAGTCCATTTAAAGTCTTGCAGTTCAGCCAAAGCCATCCCAGGATACCCCACGGCATTCAAAGCTCAGCCTTGCTTAACTTTTGTGTCTCCTTGGAACACTGTTCACCAATGGCAGCGACCCCAGCTTTCCACTTCATATACTAAGCAAAAACGCATTGTTATACATAAAGTAGCTGTTGGAAGGAAAGAAAGAGACCTCTCATAACTGCAAATGCAATTCCCCAAAATATAACACTGAACACGATATAGCACATTTTGGAAAAAAAAACCAAACCCATACTACTAAAGTGATGACACAAAGAAAGTGCTGTACTATCAGCTGTAGAAAATCACTTTGCATAAACATCTTCACAGTAGACATTTGTTCTCTACTCAAAGACCACTTTACTGGGTTTTGCAATACTTTTACTAACTGCTTATAGAAATCTGCTATATAATGTGATTTGACAAGGCTGTTCATGTAAAAGAGTGATACAACTACTTAACTAAAAGTTGAAATTTACAGAAAAAACACTGAAGTTAAAAAAAAGAGCAAAAAACCTCAATAGTCTACTCTTAATTTCAGATAGATTATTTTCTTAAAGAAATGTTGCAAACTATTAAAGTTGATGCCAGTCCTAACTTCAAAACTACTACAGATGTCAGGCGAGAGGCGTAAACCCTTACAAAGTATGTAAATAAACTCAGTTTCAGTACAGCTTAACACTTACTTCAATGCATTATGAAAACATGCAGCATGTGATAGAAACCTGCAGCACCCTTAGGTTTTGTGCACATTATACTAAGTTTAAAGTATTGCAATAAATAATTTAAAAAATTCATTCCCAAGGTTGGTAGAGTACAACGTAAAGGCTGATAACTGTTCAGTCACGATGATTCTCAGCCATCTCTTAATCAGCTGATTTAAGTCAATCTTATCCTTACACAAATAATCTGAGCACCTATGTAGATTAACACAGGTTTCTCATCTGCTGTCATCTAGTTATCACTTGCAGCAGAGTATTAGCCTTTGTTTTTACAAGAGTGAAATTTAGAGCAGAAAGACGAAGCTTCGGTCTCAAAAACGCACTGAAATAAATACCTTCTTACCCACACAGAGCATGCAAAACTCTCAAAACCCAGCTGAATAATGAAGTCATGGAGCTAAATTTTGACTAAAAAGCCCAAGAGTGTTAAAAAAAAAGTCTTCAGAGGTCATGTTGGAGACAAACATCGAGAAAGGCGATGACTGTCAGGCACCACCATACAGGTTCCGTTATTACCGCATACCATCACATGGACACCGCTATTGCCGCATACCGTATCATTAACGGCCCAAGGTTGCTCCACTGACTACTGGAAACGCCTTGAGGCCAAGTAACACAGCGTGTACTGCAGCTTGGAAACATGCCCCATGTAGAGGCATCCTACCCTGCGGCTACGGTGCAGAAGTGGCTGAAGTAAAACTGGGGAGTATCTGATCACGCCACTAAAGCCAGTTCTGGCAACATACCGCTGCTAGAAAGACCGCTCCTATATGTCAGCTGCAGCCTTGCCAAAGCACGATCCCCTGGATAAAGCATTTCACAGAGCTTGATCTGTGCTGAGATTTAAGGACCTGTAATAAAATGCCTTTAAATACAGCTCTCCTAACCAATTTTCAGTGTCCCCTGAAACAACTGAAACTTCCCACCTTTGGGGCCCATCATGCTGTGTGCTGTAAGAAAATGCACACAAATGACAGCAGCCTCCCTTTCCTTACACGGCTCAATCCCGCACCTCAGCAAAACAATCGCACGCTTCTTCTAAGACACTTCAGTTCTCCTATGAACAATTCCAAAGTGGAAAAACATTTCATCCCGCATCTGGACTGCTCCATATTCTTCACTGGAGCTTCTGCAATACAGCTTTGGACAGAAGTGATTGGGGAAGAGACTGTGGCTCGATAAGTCAGCAAGAACTTCACTAATGACTTTGAATTGCTTAAGTCTTTCCCGGGATTGATGAAGTTCCTGCAGCCCAGCTGCAGTACGCTGGCAGCAATAAATTCTCCATACCCTGCAAACTAAGTATCTCACTATTTCACGCCAAGTACATGAAAGCTGGAGGCAAAGCTTGTCGTTTTACAACTCAGTGCTTGCTTCCTTCCCTACGTCCTCTAACAAAGGTAGTAGTGTGAGGCCAAACAAGAACAGAACTCCCTGGAGATGCCTGCTGTGAGACATGTCATAGCATTTCTTCAAGAAATTTCAAAACAATAGCTTACGGGCAAGTTTTTCCATTAGGAATCAAGTTATTTTGAAAGAGTCAATATTTATAATAAAGGCCACTGTACAACAGATGAAATGAATTACTGAATTTTCAATCCAAATGTACAAGAGTTGAAGTTCAAAATACTTGCCAAAATTTCACACTTACCATCTGCAAAGACAAACAAAACTCAAGATTTTTTTTTCTTGTCATATCAAGCAAAGACACCTTGATGTTAATGATAATATCGACCTTAGGACATATAAATACAACTATAATGGGACAGACAGGTCTGATTTTTTTTTTTTCCTTTCCAGACATACAATAAATCTAAACAAAATTTAAATAACTAACCTAAGAAAGACCGTAATCCTGACAGTACTACCTGTATCTTCTCTTCATCATATTCCCTTCCTGAATTGCTCAAAGTTTCTTTGGAACATTTCAACAGTTATAGAGCACTATCAGAATACTGCTATTCTTATGCTATTCATAAATGCATTTTGGAGTTATACCTGGATGAAATGTAAAGAATGCAGCATTCCTTTACTATCGAAGTGTCTCAATATCACCAGGGAATTACTTGTGTCTGGTAATTACTGCATAACAACAACCATAACCATCACATGGCAGCTTTGCTCCCGCACAGTGACTACTTACCAGTTTCAAAAATCCCCTGCCTTGTGCTACTGAATATGTAGCTTTTGGAAAGGTGATTCCTGAACTGCTCCTCCACCAAAGCAGTGCATGCACTTACACATCTTCTATTTCAGTTACCAAGCATTTCATAATATGCTCACAGGTTTTAGAAACTTCTCTTACTACACAAGGAATCTGGGATGTGAACTGCTCCTCCACCAAAGCAGTGCATGCACTTACACATCTTCTGTTTCAGTTACCAAGCATTTCATAATATGCTCACAGGTTTTAGAAACTTCTCTTACTACACAAGGAATCTGGGATGTGACAGGGTTCCAGCGTATTGTAACAGCCCATCCAATTCACCTCAGCAACAGCATTAGTCCTACAAACTAAATTTTGTGGCAGTCACACCTAAGCTGCGCAGAAGGAAAGGGGGGAGCTTGGTTCTGAACAAAAGCAGAAGAAAAAGACAATCTGAAGTGAGAATTTCTGTGGGGAAGATGTAGAACTAAGAATTTTCGAGCGTGGGCTTTGACTAGGGAACGACTCTTCCTTGCATATCACTGACAGGAATAGCCTGAAAGTTCATCACTGACCTGAAACAGGTTCATTATGGATACCTAAATAAGGATGGATTTAAAAACACATTAAGTGGGAGGTCTCCAATAATTCAACTAAAACAGCTGCAACACTCAGAGCCATAAGTGACACCCAATGTATGCACTGTTTGCGTATGCACAGAGGATGTGACATCACATGTTCTGTTTATTACTCTACTTCTGATTCAAAGTACTTGGAACAAAAATAGGAGATTCTATACCTGAATTACCTCAGAATTAATTTTTTATATGCTTTTAATTTTCAACTTGGCTCACAAACGCCCTTACAAAGGCTGCATCAGAATTAAATACTGGTATTACTTGGAAACGTCTTATTTTTGAAACATGGGTAAAATTTAGATATAAAGAACAGATATTAAAGTACAATAAAAAGCTATCACAGCTACCAGATATGCAATAGATTTAGGCAGATCCTGGAACAGAGCACTGTACTGCAGGAAAATGTTTTGATGTCTGGTTGGATCCATGTGACATGACCAATATTCTATTGAATTGAAAAGCTGGTTACTTTTGTATGGCTCACAGAACACCTCTGAACTCCTCCAGAAATAGGATTGTCTTCCCCTTTAAGGAGTAAAACGACCAAATATTACAGCCTCCCCATCATCATGACAAAATGCTCATAGGGAACTTCATTTAAGTAAGCCTAGAGTCAAAATTAAATACTTCCTATGGCAGGGTTACATTTTGGAAACAGCAGAGTACAACAGAATGTATGTATGACTTTCTACCACAAAGGCACCAGCAGACACAGGTACAACTATTAAGGACATAAATTACCACATATCCTGGTTTCAGGTGGGGTCGAGTTAATTTTCTCTCTAGTACCCAGCACAGTGCTATGTTTGGGAGTTCAGATGAGAGCAGTGCTGGTGACACACCGATGCTTAAGTTGTTGTCAAGAACTCAAGGGCTTTTCAGTTTCTCAAACTGACATGCCAATGAGGAGGCTGGGGAGCATAAGAAGCTGGGAAGGAACACAGCCAGGATCCCAAATGACCAAAGGGATATGCCTCCATACCGTACGATGTCAGGCTCAGTATGTAAACCAGGGGCAAAGCTGGCTGGAAAGGGAGCAGGGAGCTGCTTAGGAACTGGTTGGGCATCAGTCAGCAGGTGGTCAGGAACTGCATTGTGCATCACTTGTTCTGTATATTCTTTTATCATAATAATAATTATTATGAGTATTGATATTTTTATTATTGATAATTTTTACATTCCTTTTCTGTGGTTTTAAACCCTCTTCATCTCAACCCACACATTTACTCTTTTTTTTGACTGATTCTCTCCCTCATCTCACTGAGAGGAAGGAGTGAGTGAACATCAGTGTTTGGTTGCCTGCTGGGTTCAATCACAACACTTTAACAGAGCCATTTTGTATCATGATCATCACATGGGAAAGTAAGACTGTCTCTTACTGTCAGGATAAAACCCCTTACCTTGAAAAGACTGCTTGGCTCTGTTCACTAGTTCTTCAATTGGGTAACTTGCTAGATCTCCTCTGGCATGCTTAGTTTTGCAGTACGTACATGCGTTGAGACACCTGTTTAGAAAATTTAAAAAATATTCAGTTTCTAGCCAAGAAAGCTTTTATATGCACAGCTACATTTATTAAGTACACCTGGAAAAAATGAGCTTTTATATCTATGACCAGAAAACAGTAGTATTCTCTTTTAAAATCAATAAAATAACCAAACTGGTTTGAAAAGTGCTTTATCCTCCAATCTTCTTGAAGTGTCTTTCACATCTGTATGAAAGGTTGATAAAATCATCAGTGGAAACCACACACAAAATCCAAGAGTGTGAATTCACATATTTTTAGAAAGCTGTAGCAGGATTAATAATTGTTCATTACGAAAGGTGAATCTCCAGGCTTTCATTCCTGCTATTACATAAAAAAATCCAATCTGAACAAGGAAATAAAGGAAAACAGTCTGGAAAGATTTTAAACATAGAATATATTCTTGAAAACACATCTGAGTTAATTTTTCCTTCACTCATTTGGCTTGTGTAAGTAAAGCAAATAATGAAGACAACATCACAGGCTAGAAAGACAGCTTTGCACAAAAGACTAGGAGCTAATGAAAAACTCCCATAAAAAAGTGAAGGAACACTGTGAATGCTTTTAATTTACCTGACAATGTAGTAAAGGCAGACTAATTCAAAGTAAAAGGATGGAAAGATCAAAATGAACAAACAAAACCTAATATTAGTTGCATGTTCTTCTTAGATTAGTCTTTAGATCCTGGTAGCGCCAAGGATTTAATAAGCAGAATGTTAAATAGACTTTGTTGCACTTCTTTTTCCCCCTCTGCCCCCTTTTAAAAGGTAGTATCACCCTACAACTTTTTCAGACTAAAGCATTCAAAGCTCTAAACCGCCACAAAACCGAAAAGCCACCCAGTTATAAATCCTACTCTTGTTCACGGCTACCAGAACATCTTAAATTCTGTCCATTTTTAGAACCAAAAAGCCACGGCTTCAATACCATCAAGCATCCGGGTGCCAGAACAGGCTAACGCTTGAGTTACAGGAGTGCTGCTGGAGAACATTCAAAGCAATCATGAAAAGGTAAAGATAGCACCAGGTGGATTCAGAAGAAGTTACCAGCTACCAGACTGTGTCTACTACTTGCATTCTATCATGATGACTTAGCAGCTCCGTGGCCAGGTAATTACCACTTTGCAAACTTCCACCATGCAAGACCTAAAGCTTGTTTTAAAGTAGCATTTTAACTCCAGAAAGTAGAAGCAGATAATCAGTTTATACTTTCCTCTGTGCAACCTATTCAGCAAAAGAAAATGTTTCCTACTAGGTCACTGGCCATCCAAAGTATTCCACAAAGGGCTTTCCCTCACAGCCCAGGGGATATTCATTTCTCCCCCTGCTTCCATTACTCTTTCAAACTCCTTCGATTTTTCCAGGGTTGCAGTGCATGTCTCTCCTCCCTGCCCCTTTTTTGTTTTTTTTCTTTGTTCATTTATTTTGTTTGTTTTTAAAGCACAACTCACCATCCAACCCAACACCTAGTTTCTAAGCAGGTTCCCATCCAGTCGACTCACTGTCACACATCTTTCCCCTCTACATCATTCCTTAAGCCAGGCCAGCTTCCTTCCACACAGCTACACAAAACCAGCAGTGAACCAGCGATGTGTATGGTCATGTCCTAAAGTGCAACACTAAACCTGCCTATGGAGGCCCACCGTGGCATGCCGGCGGGGGTAACAAGCCAGGCTCTCTCCTACCCAGTGGGACGGACCCATGTGTGACTCTGCTCCCCAGAAAATGCCAGGATGGCAAAGCACTGCAGGCAAACTCCTATACCTTCACAAGGGCACCTCACTGGCAACCTGTCTGAAGCCTGTGTTAGGTGCCAGTAAGAAAGCTGGGGAAGAACTGCTCACGAGGGCATGTAGCAATAGGACGAGGGGTAATGGTTTTAAACTAGAAAAGGGGAGATTGAGGTTGGATATTAGGAAAAATTCTTCACTATGAGGGTGGTAGATCACTGGGAAAGGTTGCCTAGAGAGGCAGTGGAGACCCCATCCCTGGAGACATTCAAGGTCAGGCTTGATGGGGCTCTGAGCAACCAGCTCAGAGGGTTGGACTAGGTGACCTTTAAAGGCCCCTTCCAGCCTAACACAATCTATGATTCTATAGTTATCGGCCAGCTTGTAAGATCACTCATGCAAGTGATCTTGCATGCAAGTGGTCTTGTGGGTTACTGCACTTCAGCAGCTGAAGAATCCAGCAGAAGCCCTGAAAATCAGCACTCGTCACAGCTCTTCCAGTGGTGCACATGGAAATGCTCCAGCAGTTACTCAGCCAGGTTTATAGTTATGCCACAAGTAGAAAAAGTAAAGAAAAACAAGTACTTGTCACACACAGGTTGGGTTTTTGTTTTGGTTTGGATTTTTTTGTGGAGGGGTGGGTTTTGTTCTTTGGGGTTTTTTTAATTTCTGATTATTTTTTTTTTTCAATTTTGCTCTCATTCCAAGGAAATATAAAATCCATTTCATAGCAGACATGTGCTCTTCCAACACTAACACACAAAGGTGTGGTTTACATTCATAATAGCTGTAATAATCTTTGCTCTCTCCAGGTCACCAAGAGATTTAATTTGCAATTCCTGCCCCAGGACCCCCAGGTTATTTTAACACCAGCCCTTTTACTCACAAAAGAGATTTTTTGTCAGCCATCAAAAAAAAAAAAGACAGACAAAATTTTTAAATCCCATTTGTGCCATATTTATTAATTCTAACTTGGGGAAAAAATGTTTGAGGCTACATCTGACCAATAAAAGGATGCAGATTTCAAATACTTGTAAAAATGTGAACTAACCACTTCATAGAAGTTTCAAATTTATCTGTTCTTGAAAATATAAATTTAAACAAAGCCCTAAGTATAGTAAAGTATCTGTGGTGTTTTTTTCCCCTAGTAAGCCAGCCTCTGCTCCAGGTTCCCAGCAAAACAAATTATTCATATGTCCATGATGCCACATAATCAGACCACAGACACTCAAGTGGAAAAACGCTGTTGGGAACTCTGAGAATTAGAGCATTGCCTCTCACTAAGGGGCATGGGTCTGCAAGTGGATTGTCTAAAACCAGCTCAGTGGGAAAAGCGCTCATAGAAACGTAGGTCTGGGTTGGAAAGGATCTCACAGACCATCTAGTTCCAACCCCCTGCCATGGGCAGGGACACCCTCCACAAGACCAGGTTGCCCAGAACCCCACCCAACCTGGCCTTGGACACTGCCAGGGAGGGGGCAGCCACAGCTTCTCTGGGCAGCCTGTGCCAGGGCATCACCACCCGCACAGGGAAGAAGTTCTTCCTGATACCTAATCTAAACCTACTCTACTTTAGCTTAAAGCCATTCCCCCTTGTCCTGCCACTCCATGCCCTTGTAACTAGTCCCTCTCCAGCTTTCCTGTAAGCCCCCTTCAGATACTGGAAAGTTCCTGCAAGGTTTCTGCAGAGCCTTCTCTTCTCCAGGCTGAACAAACCCAAGTCTCCAGAACTTAATTTTTTCTTAAAAAACAGCCTTTATCACAGCTAAAGCTCAAATACATATGACTAAAAAGCCAACTTTTGCTAGTATTGCAAAAGGTTTTTTTTCTCTGTGTTAAACTGGAAGTCTTCTTGGAGCATTTAGGTTGCATTAATACAGGTCAAAGCACTTTCTCACAAAGAAATTACAGACATTTACAGAAGCAATTATTAACTGTCATTGTGTTTGTAATTATCAACATGCTTTGGATAAATTCTGTAGCGACTCCAAAACAAAACCACCAAGTCCTGGTTTTCCAACATACTGAATTGATTAAGGTACTTTGAATTATTAAACTTTTGCTTTGAATTATTAACCTTTAATCATCTATGTGCCCAAAACACAGAACTATTTCACAGCAAGGTAAAATACTACCCACGGACAAATTACTACCATGTGTCTAATTAAAAGCTTTCTGAACACGTTACCAAACTGAACGTCACCAACAATTTTGTTGTAGGCATAGGAAGCCCTCGTCTCCATGTTGTTTAGCTAGCATGTGCTCTTGTAGTGCATTAGATTAAGCAGACTCCTCATTTTCAAAACAGCAATATTCCCCATAAAACACACACATACCATGAAAGGCTACCCCTTACACCTGGAACTAATTATGAGTAAAAATACTTATGCCACAGCAGACAAATACCAACTTTCTTTCAGTGGGATTAATCAGTGGGTTTCAGCAGCAGATGAGAAGGACAGTACAGACATGTAAGGCAAAATCCTGGTCGCCCTTAATGGGACTCATGCCACCAAGTTTAATGAAGATAGGATTCCACCCTCAGATATGGAAAGCATAACACATCTTTCATCCAAGGATCAGAAACCAGCTCAATGGCAAACTGCGGTGTGCCATCAGCATGCTAGTCACTCGTGCTTGATGTGATTGAGCAAGAGCAGGCATCTGTGAGCAAGATGGGAGAGCTGAAGAGCTGCAACAGTGTCATATGGCAGAAGATCCCTGCTGCTCTGCAGGTGGGTAATTTTGCAGAAAGGGGAGGGGTGCACTACTGCCCCCTTAATTTCCTGAATAAGCCTGTAAATTCTTGCTTGGTATCAACCTAATGAGCTGGTATAAATAAGCAAACAAGCAAGCCAAACAAAAGCTAAACCAGAACCCAGTCACCAGGTGGTCTTCTCCCAAACTAGTAATTTGCAGGAATAAAGTAAAATACCATTAACCACAATTCAGTCTAAACACTAATATCTGCCCTTCTGAGATCTGACTAGCTATACAAATTCGAGATTTTATGAAGTGTCCCCTACTACAACATAAAAATACAATTCTGCCACCAGTGCAGTGCCCCAACACCACTGGAACATCTCAGCAGTACAAATATAGAGAGATTGCTCATCACAGTCACCCGCACCATCTCTCTGCACCTACCATCAGACTTCCTCAGAATGCCTCAGTAATTCCAGCACAAGAATATTTTACATGAGCAAATTGTGGTTTTCCTGAATGGGGATCATGATTTGCTTGCTTCAAGATGCAGTTTACAGAAGAGAGCAAGTCTTTTGTAAGATCCTTTCAGTGTTTCTATCAAATGTATTTTTAAAAAGCTCCCTTTGCAGGCTTGACTGAGCAGAAGTACCACCAGAAAGTCCAGCAGATGAAACATGGATGGATACAAGTCACAACTTACTAAACAAGAGGTAGTAGAATTATGCAAATATTTTTCTCTTTAGGATACAAAGTTTTGTAAACCTAACCGCATTTATACTATATTTATAGTTAAGTATCACCCTATAGATTTAAATGGCAGGAGTATTTCTTAGTATTTTCCCCCTAAAAATGCTACTTTGTAATTCCCAATTTTCTGAATTCTGTATAGCTGAACTGCATTGGATCAAGAGCAAAACAGTTTAGAGAGGCAGCCCATGCCTGATACGCCTGACTTGTTTTCAGGAAGCTCCTTTTTTGCTTGAGGTTTACACATTCTACAATAAAGCTTTTCAGCCCACTAGGACAGGGAAGACAATTTCCTGCAAAAACTCGGGGCATGGGAGGTTGTTTTCACTTTTAAAAGACTCAGGATTTAAAATACTTTTGCCACGGTGGCAGGCTGTTTCTCATCAGGTCCAATTAGCCGTCCCAGCGAAACCCATTATCACAGAAACACTGTTTCGAGCATCGCGGCTTGTTCAGGCTGAGCTGGGACACCAGCCACAGCAGCTCTGCTACATAGATGCTCTTCATTTTACATTTTCTAGATGATAAAATGAGGGCTTGTCTGAAATTATCTTTGAAGGCCACTGTTCTACAAATTGCTCTGAACAATCAATGCCAATGTAGGAAGAAAAAAGCCTCTCAAAGTTTTAGAAGAAAACAGGATGACCTTTCACGAACCACCACACAGCGAATGGGACTACACGCGTTCTTCCCCAAGTAAGGTGCCACTCTGGGATACCATTTTTAAATTCTGCAACCCATTCTGTGCTCAGCAAAATGGGAACAAAGTGTGTTAAGATTTTGTTCTTCCAAAAACATCCGAAGCCAGTTTTTTATTTGGTAACCTCACTAGTTACTGATCTAAAGGAATTCTGAGAGAAGGCAGCTCAGTTAGCTTGATAAGTTATAAAATGATTTAATTCTGTACTTTAAATATTTGCATTTTGTGAAACTGAATTCCTGCAGTCAAGTGCAGGTGATTCAAAGGTCACAGCTATGCAGGTATGTCATCATACATTCAAACTCGTTCCCTTTACGACCAATGATTTCACTCCGGGAAAATAAAGTGCATTTTTTAGTGTTTGTCTAAGGAACTTCTTGATTAACTATTCTGCCCACACAGTTCTGCAACTGATTGAATTAATTTAATCAGGCCTTCTAAACTGATATGACAAGGTAAAAGAGCCCATTGCTATGCTGCACAGACCTGTGCTCCCCCTGGCCTGACCCACACTGGTGCGTTCCTAGATGCTTGCTGGAAACTGCAATGACTTCTATTTATTTTTTCTCTGCATTTCAAACTAAAGCCCCATGACTCAGAGAGACATGCATTATTTTAGAAGCATTTCCTAGTAGCTGCTCAGCTGTGCAGATCACAACTTTGGGGGCAGATTGTGACAGTCATTAACATGAAGAAAGCAACTCAGCTGGAATAGCACAGGTAGATAAATTAGGTTCTGTGACTGCACAGAGCAGAAAACGCCACAGCACTGGAACAACAAGTAATCGATTCCCTTCAACACTTCATAAAGAGCAACAGTATTCGGAAGATGATGAGTCCTGGCCTCAGTCAAACAGCAGTAACGATGGTGATGGAAACAAAGAGCTGTGACAGAAAAACCTTAGCTAGAAATTAGAACCCTGCTCACAGCTAATCCCAGAGACACAGTGGCAGAATACCCCAAACGTCACTATTTCAGCACATACAGGCAACTGGTACACTCAGATCCTTCCTAATGAACAGCAGGGACTAGAAAATTACCTCTGAGGACGGCATTCTTGGAGGCTTGCTTTAATTTATAAAGTTTCAGAAAGCTCTAACTTGACAAATGCCTTAATACTGAAAGCATCAAATAGCATAATTTTATTAAGGAAAAAAAACCCAAATCTCTATTGGGGGAAGATGACTTAACATCACTTAGAGTGAATGTGCTGCAAACCCTAATTGGGTTAGTAATGAACAATTTTGTAAGGTTTAAAAAATTCAGCTTTCAAAGTTTTCTAACAAAATACTAAGGATTAAATTAAAACTGTGATTTCTACAGTGTGGGGGGGGGCAACAAGCACATTTAAGGTTCCATTTCAGGAATGAAGCATCTCAACAGATGTCCTCGAGTGAAAGGAGAAGGGTAAGGGGAGAAAAGTGTCTTTCTATAAGCAATGCACTACATTTACCATGCATCTTCACAACATTAGCAGCTCCTGAATCACCCACACAGAAAACAGGGCTGAAAAGCAGACCACTGCCTGCAGTAAGAGCTATTGTTTTTGCTTCCTGAATGGCTTTTGGGACAGACCCTTTTCCAGGGGTGAAATCTCACAGGAAACATTAGGCTGCAGTGGATTTCATAACATGCGGCAGGTACCACACAGGGATTATTGGGATAAAAAGGTATTGTTTTTCTACTGGTCAAAACATCCTGGGGAGAATAAAAAAATTTTTTTAAAAAAAGTTACATTTCAGCAGCTCTGAAACTACCAGGCTTAATTTAGAATTTATCTGACACAGCCATCAGACCAATTTCCAAAAAAAAGTATTTGTAGAATGTCTGTGGGAAAGTGGATCTGAATTGTCTGGGCAATATAATGGAAATAAGTGCACAATAAAAACAGACTCACCATTTTTAATCTAAGACAGAATCCCTTCCCCATGGCTGTGTCTACACAAACCTTCCTGCCCCAAAACGTCCTACTGGCTGCAGCAGCAGCAGAAATGCTACAAGCTCCCACATGGACAAGGATCTAAGCATTATCTGCAATTAATACCTTGTCATTGCTCTTAAACATCACCTCTGCCTTGGGACAGATTAGTTAGTCTTGCTGAAAAAATAAAAAAGGTGTATGTGCAGCAGCAAAGTCAGACACACACGCCTGTACAGAGCTATTCTGATAAGAATCCAGTGGCTGACTTCTCATAAAAACAGACATTTAAACCACAGGCCTCATGTTGGCCTTTAAAAGTCTCCAAGGGGATTTTTGGAAGCAAATTAATCCCCTCTGCAGAGTTACAGAGCCGAGTCAGTCAGATTACACTCACATCTTCCTTACCGCTCACGTACTTCTTAAAGAAAATGCAAGTATACTGGTGAATAACATGGGGAACTAATTTGAATAATTAGGCAAACTAACATTTAGAAATTATTCGTGTTTGGTAATGCTATTGTTTAACTATATTTCAATATATTTTGCAGAATTTAAAAGCCTAGAGGCAGCGCAGAAAATCAGGCCTTTCATTACTAAGCCAGCGATCCTCAACTTCTCCATCTGCTTTGCTTCTCTCAGATTCTCCCCTTCTAATGATGATTCCTCAGCAGCTCTTTTCTTCTATTTCACTTCCCCCTGCATCCCCCTCCCATTTTCTTCACTTTTTCCAGTTGCCTTGCATTCAGTGACCGTTAGGCTTGTAACTCTCTGGTGGTGTCCTCGTGTCCCAGTGACTGGAACAGTCTGACTTTCTTCCAAGCTAGCTGGCTGGTGTTTGTATGCTTTGATTTCCTCTTTAACCACTCAAGTCTGTGGTGAGTCTGAAACTTTTCCAGTTCAACTGCCGCCAGCTCTGACAGAAACCATAACTTGCTGGGTTTTTTCTTTCTACTTATTTCCTTTTCCCCCTTTATTTTTGTTTTAAGCACACAGACAACTAGTTTTTGCCTGGTCAAAGCTAAGTTGATAAAAATTCTCCTTTTTTTTTGTTTGTTTTTTGTCACCCCCGTTGCAACTCGGATAGTTATAGTCAGTCATTTGAAAGCAAATCAGAAGGGCCGTGACTAAAGCACTTAATGCACAAATCAGCACATTAAAAACAGGCCACAGAGCCCCTCGGGGACCCAGGATCTAAACAGCCTTCTAGACATTACAGCCTGGAAAATACACAAGAGGCAATTCCAGTCATCAAAAGATTTAACAATAAAAAGGAATGGACAGACAAAACACAAAGTAGCTCAGCAATTCAGTTGTTTACAGGCCTCAGTCAACACTTAAATGGAATTTTTCTTCATATTTCCACCACCACATTTGGCTACGATATCATCTTTGCCACGGCTGACTTGAAATGCTCATTCTACTTTAACAAAGCTCTTAAAAAGACCCAAACTTTTGGAGGATGGGGGTTTTGCACTGGCTGCACGTGGGTTGTTGAGCAGACCCAACAAGCCAACATACCCAAGAACATTACCATCTTGTTCAGTAAGCACCACCCAACAACTTCCCTGCAGAAACGCTTTCACAAATAACTTTGATGACATTGCACTGCAAGATATTTGCTTGCTTTTATAAACATGGCTTAAAATCACATTTCCCTCCTGAGGCCGAGATGTCTGAAGCAAAAGACATGACCTGACCTTGCCTTCTACAAAGAAGTGACTAACCCTGTGGGAAGGCAGGGAGGCTGGGGATGACTACAGAATCACAGAGTATGTAAGGTTGGAAGGGACCTCTAAAAGTCATCTAGTCCAACCCCCCCGCAGTAAGCAGGGACATCTTCACTAGATCAGGTCACTCAGAGCCCCATCAAGCCTGACCTTGAATATCTCCAGGCATGGGGCCTCCACTAACTCTCTGGGCAGCCTGTTCCAGTGATCTACCACCTGCATATTGAAGAATTTTTTCCTAATATCCAACTTAAATCTGCCCTTTTTGAGTTTAAAACCATTACCCCTCATCCCACTGCTATATGCCCTCATGAACAGTTCTTCCCCAGTGTATACCTTTGATTTTAGACAGGCCTTTACCAGAGTGTCCCATAGAATCCTTAAAGCCAAATTGCTGTAAGAGAGTGGATGATTGGACAAGGAGGTAGGTTACAAACTGGCTGGACAGTTGGGTTGTGGTCAGCACTGCAAAGTCTGGTGGCTGGTTAGCATTGGTGTTCCTCAGGGGCTGATGCTGGAATCATTTATTTCATGACTTTACTGATGTAGTTGTAGGAATGTAATGCATCTACAGAAAATCCCAAGCTGAAGGTGGGGGAAGCAGTTCACAGGCTGGAGGGCAGAGTTGCCCTTCAGGGGGATATCAACAACCTGGAGAAATGGGCAAACAGGAACTTCATGAGATTCACCAACAGCAAGTAAGAAGCCCCACATCTAGGACAGAGTAACCCCTGCCAAAAGTGGGGAGAGAATTGACTGGCTAGAAAGATGCCTTGTGGATAAGGACTTTGGGTCCAGGTGGGCAGCAAACTGAGCATGAGTCAGCAGTATGCCCTTTATAGTTAAGAAGGCCAAATGGGTGCACTTGTACTGTGCAGCTGGACTGTACCCTTAAGAATGAAGCCAACAGATGGAATTATTACTGCCCTCTGTCTGGCACTTGTGAGATGTCATCTGTAGTGCTGTGTCAGGTTTTGAGCTCCCTGGAACAAGGCAGACATTGACATAAAGTAAGATGTAGACAGGACAGCCACCAAGATGACTGGGAGGCTCAGGCACATGACACTCAAGGAGAGAACTGACTCAGTCATGGTTAGCACGAGGAGACCTTACTGCTGTGTACAAACAGCTGATGGGACCATACAGTGAAGTCACAGCCAAGCTGTTCTTGGGAGGTTCAAGGACATGGTATCAGAAGCGATGGACACAAGTTGTCATCAAGGAAACTGCGATTAGATTAGTATTTTACCATGAGGGGGTCAAGTACTGGAACAGGCTGCACCACAGCTGCTGGCATCTCTGAGACACTGGAACCCAACACCACCACTATTCCTTTCCAGAGCCCAAAGACTTGCTCTGCCCCAGGACTTGGTGCGTGTACACAGATGACTGTGCACACACATATGTGTAAGAGACACACACACACACAAGCAGCACAGCACGCTTCCAACACCACAGGAAGCTAACATTCAACTACAGGGGTAAGAAAAGCTAGAAGATGAGAAATCAGTGCAGAGAAGGATCAAGTCTGGCCTATAAGGAAAACTAGAGAAGTACATGAAATGAGAGATACCACAACAGTATCAACATTCAGTAACTTTAATTTCATTTGCTATCAAACACATTTAGAGTGTGACACTACCATAATACTCACACACCGTCCTTAAGTACACCACAGCACTCTGAGAGCTAACATTAACAGAGAAACAAGCATGGCAGAGTTTATAGAGCAGGTAGCCAGCGTATCAATCATAAACAAATTATTCCCAAGCACGTCACTGTATCTACAGCCAGCTGAGGATTCACACAGAAAAGGTAAGTAATAAAAGAATTCGACCACTCTTATTGTAAAGACAATGAAAGAGCTATCAGTTCTGTGCAAATCAGCTTTCCACTATCATCATGTTCCTCCAGAGGGTAAAGAATAGAGAGAAGGGGCACTGTATCCATATGCTGAACACTAAGAAAGTGTGTGTGGGGTGCATATTCTTCCATGTCCATGGAGTGGTGACCTGCCATTTAAAATTGCACATCGTTCCCTGCCACCCTTCACCTTTATGCAACATTAGTCAATATGCTTTGCAGCTTTATGCAGTCATACTGGTAGTACCTGCACAAAGCCTGTAATCTAAGTCCCTTGAGTGAAGTATATTTGTGCTACCCCATATTCCACTGAAATGTTTGAATCATAACCCAAATCATAAACAAGTCTTTAAAAAAAAGTGAAATTTGTCCCTTTTGTTATGAGTTATATATGACCAGTTACTTCACTTAACTTGAATTCACTTAAGAATCCTGAACTCTCTTCTGAAAACACACATGCATCATGTGTAAATTAAATTGATGGGGGAAAACCACCTGTCCATAGTGCATAAACAACAAAAACAGGCCCCTCCATGAACAGATGTGCAATACGCTGTTGTATGTGCTCATGTCTAAGGAAGTTGATACCAACTATGGGATCCAAGTTTCTAGTCTCACAAGACACAACAGGTACAGGTCTCTCTCCATGCTTCACTTTTCAGAAGAGCATTATTCCCTCTGGAAAATAAAGCCATTCAGCTGATCAGACTAACACAAAGCCATTGTATTTACTGAGTATTTATGGCATTACTTTCACAATTCCATTTCAATAGGGAGCACTATTTTAGCAACATATTGATTGCATAAGAAAAATAATACAACATATAATATTCAATAACACTCTTAAAATCACATAATTGTAGGGCTTGGAAGGGACCTCAAGAGATCATTGGGTCCAACCTCACAAATATTCAACATATACCTGAGCTAAACCTTAGGTAGTCCTAAAAAAGAGGAGGAGGACAGCAGAAACCAGAGCCCTAAGTGGAGTTAGGTATATTAATACTATCTTTATGAGACCTTACTTAGCAGTTAGAGGTATTTTAAAAGAACTTTGATACTGAAGACAGTTTAGATACAAGTTGCATATAAACTCATTGTATTTAGAGAATAAGGGACAAAACCAATGGACTCTAACCCGCAGCTATCACATTCAGAAGTGGAGATAGTGTTGACGAATGAAGATACAACAGTAAAACACAATCCTTCAGACTGTCTATTTTCCCATCTCAGAAGCATAGCATCTAAAAAAAAATACCTCGCAGCAAGTGCCATCATTTCACACCAACTTCCATTTTTCAAAGTATTTTTAGAGCACTTCACAAACTTTCTGTTCTTTTCAGTTGACTGCTATTTTCTTAAGAGGTATAGCTTCACCCCTGTATTTGACTTTAATACGACAAAGTACACCTCACCACTGCACTTCCACTCCAAGAAGCAAAGGCTGCTGAGTACATAAGCTGCTGGGGTGACCTGGTAACACAGGTATAGGGCCTACTTTATGTGTAATGATTAAAATTCCCATTACAGTCTCTGCAATACATTTGGCACCTGCCTGAATGGAAAAGAATGCATATGTTAGGTGTTGGCTGGTTAGGAAGCACCTGCTCCAGCTTGGCTTTCAGTTGGGGTGCAAGGGATGCACACCTACTGCATGACGGGAACATTTACTGATGCAGAAAGGGAACCTACACAAGCAAGGACAGGAACTACACTGCACCGAGCATCAGAGCTGTATTACTTTGGTGCTTTCACCTACATGTATTTCTAAACTCTGAGTATGTGGCCTATTTGCACAAAAGCCAAAACTGCTAGGTAAGGATTTAAACACGTCCACGAAACGCTTCTGAAGATCAGCCACAGACAGAGCAAGGCTCCCTGGCAAAGCCATTACTTCTTTACAAACTGCAGATACAAGTCAACAAGCCCAAGATGAGCTTATGCCTCCTGTTCAAGTAAAATGGACAAGCCTAGTGGAGACATCAATACTAACCCTTCAGGTGGAATTCAAAAGCTGTTTAAGTGTTTACAATGTGCTTGGCGAATGGACGTCACTGTTATTGTGAATTAGAGAACTGTAAGCTAATTCATTAAACAGCAGCGAACTATACACCTGACCTTTCCCAAAGATGTTGGTACATAAGTAATCCAACCTGTAACAGAATTTTCCCTCTATCACTTAAAGCTTCCATTTAGAGTATTGCTCATGTGGTAAATTGAGAACAAAACCTCAAAACTTCTTACATTTTATTTCAATTTTTTAAAATGATAATTCTAAAACAAAAGAGAGAAAGCTTTCACTATGTATTTGACTGGTCATATTAAATCAGTATACTACTTTACCCATGCCTGCTATCTAGAAAAGTAACTCAAGGACAGTTTGGGAGAGGGGAAAAAAAACCAACCCAAAACAAACAAAACCCCTTAATTTGAAGCAAAAAAAACCCACAACCCTGTACTCCAATAGTAAAGGGAGTTCTTCTTTAAAGTCTTTAACAAATAATCTTAAACTGCTGGAACACAGGAATGTGAATGACTAAACAAACCCTTGAGTAAACATTCCCCAGCTGCAGTTTTCAGCCTAATACCAAGTTAAAATGTGGAATAGTCCACCTACCTTCTGCAAAATGATTAAACTTCAGAAGCAAAGCAACATTATAAGACATACGTGACTCACAAACATACTCACTGAAAACAAAAACCACTAGACATTTGTCTCTTAGAAACAGAAAAGACACCAAGTCTGGCACCAGTCTGCAATGCAAGAAAGGCCATGTGATACTTAGACACTTGTGTATTAGTTTAAAAATAAGCTAGATAAGCATGTGATGAGTGACAATTTTGTACTTGACCTTTGCTTAAATAGCTCCTTTTCACAAAGTCCACACACATCAACAGAATTCCTAACAAAAAATAATAAGAATTAAAAAAGCTAAAACTCTACTTCTGCCTTGAAGATAAACTCTTAAAACAAAATTCTACAGGGTTACTTTAGGAAAAATAAAACCCGTATGTTTTACAGGAGCAATTTAGAAAAAGAAAAAAAAAAGGCAAAAAAAAAAAAGACAACCAAGCCCTGAAGTCTTCTTGTAAAACAAGCTGATGAAATTCAGCACGCTAAGTTACACAGTACAGAAGCTTGGGGTGCGTACTTCCACTGGGAATATTTCACTCTGCCTAGCAGGCAAGGAATTTAGAAATAGAGTTCCTCTCTCCTGAGGCTCAACAGGCCTACAGGAATGCCCAGAAAATGTTTTCAAGTCAGGAAACGGGGCTGCATTTTGCATGGGATGGGGAACCCTTAGTTTAGGGTGTTTCTTTTTAAAGGGTCAAACCACAACACCTCTGACGCTGAGGTCTCCACCAGTATTAAGCAACTGCACTAACATCCATTGTATTTGTCTCTCAGTCCTTGTAGGTTTTCCTGTTGCTGTCTCTATTTATTTAAATATCACAACATCACAGAGTGGCTGAGGTGGGAAGGGACTTTTGGAGGTCATCTAGTCCAAAGTCCTGCTACACAAAGGGGAGACAACTAAAGCAGGCTGCTCAGTACCATGCCCAGACAGCTTCTGAGTATCGCCAGGGATGGAGAACCCACCACACCCTCTCTGGGCAGCCTGTTCCAGTGTTCAATAACCTCTACAGTAAGAAGTTTTTTCTTACATTCAAATAAAATTTCTTTTATTTCAATTTGTGCTCATTTCCTCTTGATCTGTCCCTGGGCACCATAAAGCAGAGCCTGGCTCCATCCTTCTTGCTGCCCCTACAGACCAGGTACTTCTACAGAGTGAGAAGATCCCCCCAAGTCTGCTCTCCTCTAGGCTATGAGCTCTGCTCTTATGTCAGATGTTCTGAGCCATCAATCACCTTAATGACTCTTCAGCAGACCCATTCCAGTGACTCTGTACCTATCTTGTGCTGGGGAGCCCAGGCCTGGACCCAGCATTTCAATTGTCTCACCAGGGCTGAGAAGAGGGGAAGGATCTCCTCCTTCTACCATCTGGAGACACTCTGCTGAGCGCAGCCCAGAAGGCTGTTGGCCACCTTTGTTGCGAGGGCACACCGCTGGTTCAGGTTTACCATGTACTTATATTTGTGAAAAGAAGCCTTAAAAATGTGTTTGCACTTTTAAACAGAAGGTATATATGCAGAAGGTTATATGCATGTATATAAACAGAAGGTTATATGCAACAGTGCTTGGTATTGTAGACTCATCTCACAGTAAGTTTTGTGCTTTACCTAACCATGTGTGATCATGACTGTGGATGATTTTAGGTTTCAGGGCCAAAGCTGTTAACTGCATTCCTAGCAACACAAAGCACTCTTTTAGGCATCTTTCTCCCCTTCATTCAGTGTATCCAAGATAGAGAGTAATGGAAGTCACAGAATCATAGAATTATCAAGCTTGGAAAAGACCTTCAAGATCATCAAGTCTGACTGTTAGGCCTACACCACCGAACCACTAAATCATCTCCCCAAAGCACCTCATGTACCCAGTTTTTAAACACCCCAAGGGATGGTGACTCCACCACCTCCCTGGGCAGCCTGTTCCAGTGCTTCACCACTCTTTCAGCAAAGAAATTTTTCCTAATATTCAATCTGAACCTCCCCTGGCACAACTTGAGACCACTTCCTCTTGTCCTATTGCTAGCCATTAGGGAGAAGAGGCCAACACCTGCCTCACTACAACCTCCTTTCAGGTAGCTGTAGAGTGTGATATAGACTCCCTCAACCTTCCCTTCTCCAAGCTGAACAGTCCCAGCTCCCTCAGCCTCTCCTCATAAGACCTGTTCTCCAGACCCTTAATCAGTCTAGTTGCCCTTCTCTGCACCCTCTCCAGCACCTCAATGTCCTTCCTAGACTGTGGCACCAAAAACTGCACGCGGTACTCAAGGTGCGTCCTCACCAAGACTGGGTAGAGGGGCAAGATCACCACTCTGGACCTGCTGGTCACACTGTTCCTGATACAGGCCAGGATGCTGTTGGCCGCCTTAGCCACCTCGGCAATCTGCTGGCTCATGTTCATCCAGATGTCAATCAACACCCCCAGGTTCCTCTCTGCTGGGCAACAATCAAGCCACTCTTCTCCAAGCCTGTAGCACTGTCAGGGGTTGTTGTGGCAGGACCTGGCACTTGGCCTTGTTGAAACTCATAGCATTGGCTTGGGCCCATCAATCCAGCCTGTCTAGGTTTCCAACCATTCCTGACTGAAAATCTCCATAAAAAGGAATTCTGAAAAAGTACTAAAACATTGTAACCAAGTATGACCAAAGGAAGTTAGAAATGAAAAACCTTGAATTTTTACTTCTTACCACCCCTCCTGTAGCAACTGTTCTTTTCCTGAAATCAAAAGCAAACATAACAGTGGCAAAGACAATGTCTCTCTACCTCAAACAAGCCAGACAACTGAATTCCACTTATAAGACTAAATCCTGTTTTAAGTAACACTGACACAATCCCACCAACAGGAGAGCCTGGTTTCTTGACTCCTTGGCAGTGATACACAAGAGCAAGCAGGAAAGCACCAGCGTTCAGCCTCGCAGCCCTGTCTGCAATAAAGGAAACTAACAGGAATCACACTCAGAGTTCCACTTTTCATTGTGCAAGCACCTGCTGCCAGGGAAAGTTCATCTCCATTCACACACGTGCTATACAGGACCACAGGACCACAACACAACTCCCTGAAGATGGAAACAAAGCCAAAGGAAAAGATTAAGTACAGGTCTGAGGGCCTGCCTCTTTAACAAGATGATTAATACTACACTGTTGACTAGAACTCTCATATTTAGGCTCAATCCATATAGATATGACATGTTTGTTAAGATGCTTTATGTAATGATGAGTCAGGAGCTCCATCAGACTTAATAAACACTTCAGGAACAGTACTGGAGATGCTGATGGCAACTTTTACTTTGGGGAATTTTAATAGACTTCCAAGGGAGACAGAGACATACCTGATCTTAATTTTCTAGACACAGTACTCAGTGCTCATTTGACTGAAGCCTTCTGTATATCTTATGCTATTAGAGTGGAAGGGAGTAAGATCTGTACAAGCCTCACTCCATACTCCTCAACAGACCATAACAGGTATGAGCATGCTGAAAAAATTACACTACTATTTCTTGTTATAGGCTAAATATGGAACCAAGATCTTATTTTAGCACTTTTTTTTTTTTCTTCCTCTCAATTGAGTCTGGACTTGGAAAAAAGGATGACAACTTGAATAAGGGAACTAGCAGGTGATCTTTGTAAAGAGAGAGGGAATGTTTAAAAAGGTCTTTTCCAGTCAGTGAATTAATCTAGCTCACTTAATTCCAAATACAGCTATGAATCAGAACGGGTGGAACTGTCTCCAAGCACTTCTCAAATCTTCACTTCTGTGTTTGTGTTGTTCTACTTGGAAAGAAACCATCTTCAAGATAAAACCCCCACACACAGAGTTCTCCATGCTGTCACACAACTAGCATCCAGTTGATGGAAGGAGGAATTCCCTTTTGTTTGTGTTGAATTTCCACCCCCCCCTCCCCATTCACTGAAGTAGTACTGCATGGTGCTCTGCAGCACTGGGGTGCAGAAACATATCAGTATTTTGGGGGATCTACTTAGTACCCTTAGTTCCTAAAGGTACTTAGTTCCTGAAGGGACCAGAAACTCAGGAGTTTAATTTCATTTGTACTAGCAGATACTTAGTAAAACACACATCTGATTTACTGCATAAGATTAGTCTTGGAGCAATGGAAAAGATAAAAACACTGGTCAAAAGCAAATTTAAAGCAAATGTTTCAACAGCTTTTTATTAAGCCACCCTGACAGAGAAAAAAGTTGTGTGTCCACAAAAATTCACAATTCTATTGCCTAAATTCCACACCTGGGGGTAGGGGACCATTCAACTGCCTCTTTTAAATTTATTTAGTCTCAGTATAAATACTAACTTCCCTATTATGCATCTTGGAGTAAAAGCAAAAGGAGAAGGAGCACAGAAATCTGTTTTAGGCATTTCACAGTTTGTTAGACTATTTGGAGAGCAAATAAAACTATTACTTATTTCACTCTAATTTGTATTTACCATTAGGAATTTGATAATTTGTAAAGACTGTATCACATTTCAGGAATGACAGTTAAGAATACTAATGCAGGAAAAAATTGCAAATTGTGAGATTTCTCAATAACATCAACCCAAAATTTTTCAATTTTCAATGAGAAAAAATTTCAACTGACCCCAAAAATCCAAATTTCTAAATGTATTTGCTATACAAACAGATAAAAAATACAAAATGCAATCATAACATGTAAATGTTCTTAAAAATAAGGACCTTGTAAGATAACAGGTTAAAACCTCACAGTTTATTTGAACTTCAGCAGAAATACCAGAATTGAGTGTTGTTTCTAGTTTTTTCTTCCCTACAAAAAGAAGCCATGTAAAGAAAGATACTCTCACGTACAGAATACTCAAAATTGTATTAATAATTGTGAACACTGGATTGTGTGCCACCTGTGCTGCCAAGCACAACCTTAATATTACACTTTTGGTTATTATTTGTCCCATGTCACATACTGACCATCGCAGTAAAAATGCCCCCTTCCTCTGTAATTTTCAACACTTATTTTCAAGTCAATTAGAAGACCATAACAACATGCTTTCAGGTACTCTGATAATGACAAAATAGACATTTTTTGTTTTGGAGTCCACCCATCTTATTCAAGGATTATCCCTAGGTTAAGCCTAAGCACAGATTCAAGCACAAGATGTTTCCCAATTCTGAGTCTTCTTTCTACACATGCCTTAACACATTTCCCTGCCAGGTGTCCAAAAAAAAACCAAACAACCTCAAACCAAAAAACCCACCTTGCCCTACAAAGGCACAAGCAACACTTCCATCAGACCCTTTGACAACTTGTCTTCATTTTAGGAAGTCATATTATCACTAGCAAATTATCTCACATTTCTAGTCAATTAGAAGTTATCCAATTCTGCTGATGAGCAGTAGAGACACAGGGACTTAAAACACCAAAGTTGTAGAACGCTTTAGTGTATAGAACACTTTAGTGTATACGCCACTATTTTTAGTGTATAGGCCACTTTAGTGTATAGGCCATGAAACCCCCCGAATTATGAGTATGTAGCAGTGCCATCAAACCCCCTAGAATTATGAGTACATAAAAGCACAGACACTTTCTGCAAGACAGTATTTTTATTCTTTTCAAAACAATGGCTTCTCTAGTCCTTGGGTTTTTTTTCTAATTTTGGGGGGGAAGGGGGGGGTGTTATGTGAAAAGTTGGGACTAAAGGCAACACTACATCAATTAAGTATGACATGCGAGTTTATTTCTCAGTATTTACAGTAATCTGAGAAATGAATAAAATGCTTCTCAGGATTCTGTCCAGATTTCCCTTAGGAAATATGTATGTGGGCGTTAAGAGAAGGGACGCAAATGAAAGCTCTTCTCAACAAGGAGGAATTTATCTCCAGCCTCAGAAAGCATATACTGATGTCAGAATTACGGATACATGAAATTGCAAACAACTTCAAAACGATCTCCTCTAATTCAAGCAGACCAGGACACGTAGCTTGTTGTGGGATCCAAAACCACTTCTGTATGTAAGCATCTGCCAAAAGGCAGGCAGGACGCTGCCTTCCCATGTTGTGTGCTAACCTGGAATCAGGGGCCGGTATGTTCAAAATAATCAGGAACGTAGCACTGAAAGGAGCAACCTGAAGCTGTAGGAAGCTGTTTATCAAAGACAAACCAAACCAAACCAAAAAAATCAATCCTCCCCCTTCCCTTCCCCCTCTCCCCCCCCCCCCCAACTTTTTCACTACATAGTTTAACTTGAAAATCAGGGATTGTGTTGAATTCTGGCTACGTTCCTCTCGGGTTAACAGAACCCTACAGTGTGGGAAGCCACCTACTGACGAAGGAGCACAAATATGCCTGAAGCTGCCCAAAGTTTTAATAAGATGACGCAGTTGGAGCATGTGATTACTGCTGTTTTTCCCACTGACTTGCAAGTTGTGCGGTGTACCGGCACTGTAGAGAGTTGCATAGTGATTTCTGGCAACTCAGAAGATTCAGGGAGACTCATAAAAGCAAACTGTGAAATGCTCTGAAGATGAGATGTACAAGAGCAAAAAGGACATGTATCAAAATGTATCAGGAAAAGATCTGATGCAGTTTTTAAACTCAGGATGGCACTATATGCAGAAAAAGTTACAGTTTGTGGGGCTGGGAGGAAATAACCTAAGGGAGGAAAATGTGTAAAAATGGAAACAATCAAAACAAACTGTTTTCTTCTAACTCGATGCAGAAGTCATTCAGCAGACTCAAAAGAGGAAGCTTTCAGAAACCAGAAAAAACCCAACAAACAGTTGTAGAATTTCTTTGTGTTTAAACACCATTCCTCATTTCTCAAAAACTGAGAGCTCAAGAAATAGCACCGACACAAAACATGGCACAGCAAGAATTCGAGGCCTCTAACGCTCGGTGTGTACAATGTGCCAGCGATTTTGCCTACGGTACAGAACTTCACTGACATGGACCTTCTGACTCCACTGAAAAACATCACCACATGCAAGCAGTGTATGATTGGACTGCATAAAGAGCCAAGCGAATGATGCTGCTAGACACAGATTTACTCTGACACACATCAGCAAAAGGCACCATCGAAGAAACAGGCTCAAAATCCATCATCTTAAGAGCGGGAGAGTGAAAAATATGTGTTACAATACACTTGGCAGTATTAGTAGACAGTATGGAATTGCCATTGTGTGTTATTTTGAATAGCAGAATAATGCCAAAGAAACAAATGTTTAGTGGACTAATTCTTAGGTGTCATAAGTCAGCAAACTTCATCAAGGATTGGCTGAACATTTCTTGGAATGGTACACAACAGATGCCATTAATTAAAAACACACTTGTCCTAGATCCATTCAAAGAGCATCTACCAACAGCAACCTCTGATGGCTGGGCTAAGACAGAAACGGAGCTACTCAGGTGGGAGGAAGCAGCTCTTTCCCGTCCCCAATCCAACTACTTCCTTTTCCACTCTCCTAAATTACCTTTCCACATCAGCTGCTCACAGAAGCCAACTACTAAAGTAAAATGCTGCTCACTTATTTTGCATGAGGAAGCATGGAAGAGCAGGCACGTTCTCAGCCATGGGGTCACAGAATAAAGCAAACACACAGAGAACAGAAACAGCTATGAGCACAACACTCTAAGACAGGAAGGTGAGCCACACAGACTTACCATCTTTTTATGATAAACAACAGATTTTTTTTCCAGGTTCTCTGTGAAAATGCTACCATGGAGCATCTAGAGGTTTTGTAGCAGACAATTGTAAATAATTTTATATTCCATTCTTCAGATATGAATTACTATAATTGTAAGAAATTAGTAGTAACTGAAAAGGCAATCTTTCAGAGACTGTCATCAATATGCTATTTAAATATCTAATTAGGAAATAATGACCTCGGATATGAGTTACAGTAAGTTGCAGTGGAAAGAGACCCGAGGCAAAAAGTAGACTGTGAAAACTTTCTGTTGTAAACAACTGTTTTTTCCTTTTCAGTCTGTTACAGCAGTGTGGTTTCTGCAGGCTTCGGAGCTCTAGCTTCTCAGATTTTAGGATTAAAATTAAAATGCCTTCCATACAGATATGCACAACTGTGCCACCTATCATTCTGATTACATGCACTGCTTTGTGGAACATGCCAAAGCAGAACAAATGGGTGTCTGGTACATGCTTAGTGTATAGTATAGCTACAATCCATCCCAATGTACGTACAAATATTGATTAAATGCAAACGAAAAAGCCTAATGTAAAGGTTTGAATTCAAAGACACATACACTACCTTTCCAGACTTTCTACCATCTCTGTTTTCTGAGGGTAACTGACATGATAGGATCTGGCATGTCATAGATGTCTGAGCTAAGTACTTACGAGAAGTGTCCTTTTAAATATCGTAAGTCAAGGTAGGGCCAAAATGATTGTATCACTCCGTACTGCCTGGGGAGATCACTCTAAGCATTTATCTCTAATTCAGCTTCAAGTAAAAGTAAATATAATATGTGGTAATATAATAATTATTTATATAATTACTATGTCATTGTAATCAGAAGAAATACTGTTTGCCTCTCCAAGCATAGTATCAAATGTAAATCAAAGCACGTATTGATATTGCATTCTAAAAATCAAAAAAGCACATATTGATGCTGCATTCTAAAATCAAAAACTTCCTTTAACTGCACTCACTTTCATGAGTACCTTGAAAAATTAAACATTAAAATACAGAAAATTTATATTTTATTAATGAACAAACTAAATCAAGTAAATAGAAGATATGGAATTCATCCTCGTAAGTATTCACCCAATGATTTTTACAAAACACAAACAGTTTGAAATTCAGACATACTATTCATTCAAGATGGGGACAGCAACATTTTAAGAGAAGACAGAAATGTTGCAAACATTGTGGCATGGTTAGATACACAAAAGTATATACACAGTCACCAAAAAAACCACATCTATCACCGTGAAGCAGTAGGCAAAGCTGTTCTTTCCATACCAGCAAGGTTCCCATTTTCCATCCCTCTGTATATTTTCATACAGAAACAACATTGCATGGGGGGATTTGAGGTCACATCAGTAAATACGGAAAGCCAAAGAAATAGTGTTGGTTCTGCTGAACTGATGAGATTTTTAATGAAATATCCCACTAATTTCAGCACAGGAGGGCAATGGCTTCACAAGCTCTCAGACTTAAGCCACATCATCTTTTTCTAAGCACAGATATTTTGATATGGTTTCAAGATGGTGCCTCCAGAAAATTCCTCCCAGCTATAAAGGAGTCAGAGATGATGTGAACGCACAAACCATTTTCAAAGGAGGACCCACAGGTGCAGATGATGTTTGCTGAAAACAGAAGGAGGTGATAGAAATCTAGCTCAGCCTGTTCCATTAGCTAAACATCTGGGCAGGTACCAAAGTCCACTGCAAGAACTCAAGGATTTAAGTCACAATTTGTGCCTCTTTTTATGGCCTTACCAAACAGTAATTTGATATCGTAATTAGATAAAGTCTAGGAGATCCTAATTGATCTCTACACTACTTTGCTAAATACCCTTCTGAAGTAACAAGACAATCACCCTTCAGACAGGCTGGACCATGGTAAACATGCAAATAATTAGCACAGAGTGCTGCTTTATAATCCACATCCACCTTGCTGATGATCATATTCCCGTTCTTACTGGGAGCTCCACAGTGCCAAATAATAGTGGGGATCCAGAGTCGCCAGTGGTATATGGGTTTCGTGTAAAAATGGAAAGGAGGGGAAGCACAGCCCCCAACCTCCCCAGAACAGATGCTATGAAATGAGGCATAGCAGGATCAGCACTACAGCCTCAAGCCCCTGCAGGGAAGCCACTCAGCATCTCAGTGACAGAGCTGGACAAGAGGCAACCAGGTAAAATCACCCCTATGGAAACAACATGAATCCACATACACCCATACACCCTGAGCCACAGCACTAATCCCCAAACCAAACAAAACCAGACAAAACCAACCAAACAAAAAATCAAAATAAATTCCACAAAACTTAGAAAGAACCACCAAAAAAAAAACCCAACCAAGAAAACCCCAAAACAAACACAAAAGGACTCTAAACTTATCAGACCAGTCCCCCAACTCTCAGTTTAACGTGGCTTTGGTCTGCTTTACCACCTCAGCCTGGTTAACACTCAACTCATTGCTGTAGTGTCAGATTAATAACTAGATGTGTGTTTCACTGATAAACCTGTAGCATCCTCAAGCACTCCCAGGGACAGCAGTATCTCTCACTGAAGTATCTCTGTACCTGGGAAGATCATGGAACAGATCCTTCTAGAAGCTATGCTGAAGTACACAGAGGACAGGGAGGTGACTCATGGCAGCCAGCATGGCTTTTTTAGGGGCAAATCCTGCCTGACCAATCTAGCGGCTTTCTACAATAGGGAGACTGCATCAGTGGACATGGGGGGAGCTGTGGATGTCATCTATCTGGCATCCTGCAATGCCTTTGACATGGTTCCCCACAACATCCTTCTCTCTAAGTTGGAGAGATATGGATTTGATGGGAGGACTGCTCAGTGGATAAGGAATCAGCTGGATGGTCACATCCAGAGGGTGGTGGGCAATGCCTCCAAGTCCAGATGGAAGATAGTGACAAGTGGAGTTCCTCAAGGTTCTGTACTGGGACCGGTGCTGTTTAATAACTTTACCAATTATATTGACAGTGGGATTGAGTGCACCCTCAGCAACTTTGCAGATGACAACAAGCTGAGTGGTGAGGTTAATGTGCCAGAGGAACAGGATACCATCCAGAGGAACCTGGGTCCTGCACCTGGGTGGGGACAATCCCCATTATCCATACAGGTTAGGAGATGATGTGCTTGAAAGCAGCCCTGAGGAAAAGGACTTGGGAGTACTCGTGGATGAAAGGCTGGACATGAACAACCAATGTGCATCTGCAGCCCAGAAGGTCAAACGCAACCTGAGCTGCATCAAAAGAAGTGTGGTCAGCAGACTGAGAGAGGTGATTCTGCCACTCTGCTCTGCCCTGGTGAGACCTCACCTGGAGTACTGTGTCCAGCTCTGGAGCCCTCAACACAAGAAGGACATGGACCCGGTGGAGCCCATCCACAGGAGTGCCACAAAAACGATGAAAGGTTTGGAGCCCTCTCCTATGAAGACAGGCTGAGAGAGTTGGACTTCTTCAGGTTGCAGAAGAGGAGGTACTGGGTAGACCTTACAGAGGGCTTCCAACACCTGAAAGGTGCCTGTAGGAAAGCTGGGGAAGAACTGTTCATGAGGGCATGGTTTTAAACTAAAGCAGGGGAGATTTAGGTTGGATATTAGGAAAAAATTCTTCACTATGAGGGTGGTGGATCACTGGAACAGGCTGCCCAGAGAGGAAGTGGAGGCCCCATGCCTGGAGATATTCAAGGTCAGGCTTGATGTGGTTCTGAGCAACCTGATCTAGAGAAGATGTTCCTGCTTACTGCAGGGGGGTTGGACTAGATGACCTTTAAAGGTCCCTTCCAACCTTACACATTCCATGATTCTATCTTATGGTGACAAAGGAATAAATAGCATGTTAACTGGACTCTACAGATGTGCCAGCACACAGGCATCAAACGATACTCAGACAATAATTATCCCTGCATCAGAGGAGGCAAATAGAGCCACTGAGATGATGGTACTGACTTCACACGTACTGCCCTATGGGAAAGCCACTGGTGTTTCTTGTTCATGAGACACCACAACCAACTGCAGCAATCAAAGAGACAGAGCATGATCTGCTTTTAATACTGAAAGCAGCCAGGAATATATGCTGAATCAGTGAGGGCTACCTACAGCAAAATGAATTCATGCATATCACCAAAGACTTTCCAGACCTCTTACCAGGGTTATCGGTAACCTAGCACCTCACAGATACCTAGTCATTAACCCACAAAAGTAAAGAGAAAACCTTCTGGAATTTTAGAGTATGAAGTTAACTAAATCAAATATTTCAGATATCTACATTAAAAGAAAAAAAAAAAGCCGAAAGCATTTCATTTAAGTTTGTACTCTTTTTTGACACAATTAAATAAAAAATTTAAAACACCCCCCCCAAATGCAAACAGAATTATCTATACTTTCATGGACATACAACTCCAGGGCATTTTATTTACTCAATCCTCAACAAATGCTGAAATGCAATATATAGAAAGACTACCCTATGACCTCACATAAAGTAAACTACAAGTCTTGAAGAAAATTCAATCCTCATACACCCCAATTCATCATAAAACTGAAAATTATGAAAGAACAAAATTTAGCCCTTCACAATTCATAACTAGGGGAATATTCCTGAGAACATCAGGATTGACAGTAGTAACTCTATAGTTTATTTTTTTGATGAATTCTGGTTTGCTTGGTCATAAAACAAACTAAGCACTATACTATTATCATTTTTCCCTTCGGCTAGATTTGGATCCACCATTAGGTTAGAAACATTCTGAATGACTATCACTAGAGAACTTCAAAGGATTGCCTAAAAAAACCCCTAAAAAATTAGGGAGAAGTATCAAGGATTTCTAAAGAGAATCCTAAGCACCACTATGTACGTTCACTCTCAACATCAAGTTTGCTAGCAAGGACTGTCCTGTGAGAAAAAAGTTTGCATTTCTTCAACACTGAGAGTACTGTTATGCTTTCATTAGTATTTAAGGCTCAAAAGTTTATCTGGAAATCTTCTTGAGATAAACTAACATGCTGATCTTCTGTAAGATGCTGTAGCACTACAGGAATAAATTACTGGTCTTGGTTAGATGGGTAATTTAATTTTCTTTTAATAATGCTTTTTAAAGCCCTTCTCCCAGAGGAAAACATACACAGATGTGCAGATTGAGAATTTTTTTTATTTCACTGAATTACACATCTCTGTATGATAGTGGTTCTGTACTCCCTCAGAACTACACCCAGACGCTCAGTTTGCTGGGCTGAATCTTAAACAGCTTCCTGCCCTGAGTACCTTAGTAAGGGAATCTATAAAAGTAACACAAGTATGAAACTATATAGGATTCATGCAGTGTCCTCAGGTGAGGGAGAACAACAGGAAAACTTGGACAGTGAGTTGGTCCTTTGGATATATTCACACCACAAATTTAACACAGGTTGTACCTTACTTTAGCTCTCAAGATAGTCCTACGCACGCACCCACACTGCTATGTTCCTTTTGGCTTTGAATCCCCTGTATAACATGTCTGTAGATTTCTTGCCTAGCCTGTGCAATGACTTGCCTGCTCCATAAGGAGAGGCAGAAACCTCAGAGAACCAATGGCAAACCCACACAAGAGTCAGTTCTCACGTGGGCTGTGATCCAGCTCATACTACGCTCCTCTCGTGCCTCCCAAGGCAACCAGGCAAAGCAAAAATGAAACTGTATTTAAAATGAATGTGAGAGGTAACAACTTGGATATAAGGGAGCTCAGGCCACACCAGCGAGGCAGAGACATCAATAATAGTCCAAGATACAAAGCAGAGAGTTCAGGGTACAGAATTACTTAATTAAAAGGTGGAAGACCAAGTCCTGATCCCATTAAAGAGAGCTAAGTGGCTACACAGGCTACGAGACTGACACTAAGGCAAGTCCCATCACAAGGAGAAAAGATTTTTCCCTAGAACAAAATGAAGCTGTGATGCAAAACAGGTTTGAAAACATTCCTCTTACTTCAAACTAACAGATGGAATAATTAGGAGATTAGTGAATGATTTTATGCTTTTTCTCCAAACAGCATTTAACATGCTATTCTACTACTATTACTTTCTTTCTTCCACTAAGATGACCCGTATAATACATGCTTAGAACATAAAGAAAAGTGAAAGAGATTGAACCAAATGTCTTTAATTCAAAGCAGAAGATCATTTTGGAGAACAAGAGCAAATCACTGTTTCTGGGTACAGATCCACTAATACTACTGCAGAACTTTCTAGATACTAAGACAAGTATCAGAGCTCCAGTAGAACAGCTGATTTTTATTAATTGCTTATTCTACAGAAGAAAATGAACTATTTTTTGAAAAATACTGAAAAACTTTTCTAAGTGATAACAGAGAAAACAAATGATACAGAAATAAAGGGTCACTTACCCTTTACTGATAAATCAGAGTTCAATCTACAGCTTGTACAGGATACTGGGATGGTAAGGATTCCTTATGGATTTGACACATGGAAAAAATAAGTTTGGCTCCTTTACCTCTGGTGTCAGAGGAGGCTGATAAGTCTCTTGTGCACCTATTCTGGCACTCACCATAGTCTCTGAGAACATACTTGGAAATTGAAATATGTTGCTCCTGTGATGGAAGGTTTTCTCTAGAGTCAAAGTCTGTTGACAGAAACCACTAACTGCCACGGTAAATTAAACAGATAAAGATAGTTTGGATTTCTAAATGAGACAACAGCAAACCCTAGAGTAACCAAATTTAACACTGGGAAAAAAAATCCATTACTTCCAAAACAGGAAAAAAAAGCAGTCAAACACTGAATGAGACCCAGGTCCCTCTAGGTGAGCAGCAGCATCTTTTTAGGGACAGACATGACACTGTGAGAAAACTCTGAGCTGGCTCACAATGGATAGAAGCAGTGCTTATCTTCACAGATACTCCATACCTAACAGGGTTTCACTTTGGTTTAAATGGTTGTTATTATTGCAGACTGTGTACTACAGTGCAGACACAATCTGCTTGTTCCTTGACAGGACAGACGTGATTCAGGCATGGAGCTGCTGAGGAGGCTCATGATGCACAGAGACACCTGTGTATGCAGGTATGCCTTTGCCCATGGAAAGTAAGGAGAAGTTTGCAGTTATACAAAGACAGAACCCTCTAGGACAGGAAATATTTTCCCCTCCATGTTCGAGAGAAGAAAGAATAAGTAACAGGAAGCCTCAAGTCAAAGTTACTGAAAGAATTTGACACTGACTTCAGAAACAAATCTCATTCTGCAGTGTTGTGTCTCAATTGCACCCGCGTTCTCAGACAGTTGTAGGAGGAGGAGAGGTATCTTAACACTCAGCAAGTCTGCAGACTCCCAAAAATAAACTAGCCCTAATGAATTCTCAGAACAGTTCCAGCTGGCAGGTGTCCACCTATGGAAAGGTACTGGTGCTACCGGAGAGGGAAAGGCGTTAGCATGAGCCATTAAAAACGCCAGCGATTTGGAGCTGAGGCACACACATGCTCCAATAAGCCTCCTCTTCCCCCACAGAATTACAGAAGAGGCCAGGAGTTCACTAAGACCCCAGGTGTAACATACCACCAGTTGTCATAGCCCTGTGGAGACTACCAGGACCTAACTGACCTGACCAGCCACACTTGCTGTCTCCACAAGCCCTCTCTGAGCCAGGAGTCACAGCTAAGCTCAGGCCCCTGTCCCCAAATCCTGCCTTGAGATTAAACAGTGTGCCTGCACACACACACACACACACATACACACACACAAATGTATATATATCCTTCTCCCCAGACTTGTCTCCAGCTTATTTTCATTTTCTTCTGATCCTGTCTGGAGACTGTGGATAGACCCAGGCCCTGGCCAGACATTTCCTGTATCTGGGACTGCTGATGGGTCCTGATGCCAGCCTCCAGCTTTGCCTACAGTGCTCAGGCCCTGTGGCACAGGGTGTCCCATTAGCGTGTGCACTGTCTGTGCCAGTAGCACCCTTGGGTCTCTCCGTGTCCCCCTTCGCAGACCAGCCCTTCACAGGGCTCGTGATGCTCCTGGACACTATCACTAAACAGCATCAGACAAACACATTTCCAAAGAGGAAAGTGCTATTTTTAACTAAGTATTTACTATTCTAAGACCTACTAGTCTGATCCAAATTCATCTCTCAATAAAGAGCACTGTACCAAAAACTAAACTTCAAAGTTTCCTCCAGTCTTTACACTGAGAAAACAGCTCAGATCAAATGTGATGTTGGTACTAAAAATTACCATAGCCAGACTACTAAGGCAAACCTGATAAAATTAGTGCATTAAAGTCACAGTAACTCACTCACACTGTGCTTTGTTCTTCACTGTTATATTTTTATATTGTCAGAAACCGCCGAGCACTGCTGCCTTTCCAAAGCCATGCTTTAATTTTCAAACCCAGAGTAGCAACCAAGAAAAGTCACCTGCAATACACAGGTGGGGAGGCTGGGGAGGGGGAAGGGGAAGAGAAGAACAGGAAAACACAATAACCTGCATTTCAAGACAGACAGGATTCCTTGGGCATGCCATATAACACAGAATTAACTAATTAGGCATTAGCTAATTTAAATGTCTTATACAACTGACTTGTTTCAGATTTTCAGAACACTCTGGTCTTATCAAGTCATATTTGACATTATTTTCCATGAAACAAATGGATTTTGTAGTTTCCAGTACTTTTTAAGATTAAATTAAGCTATATATTACATTGACCTGAGAACAGAAGTAACTAGCAAGCAAAATAGTAAGTGTTTGTAAACCATCAGGTTCTAAATAAAAGGTTTTCCAACAGTAACACCTTGGGGAAGTGTTAATTGTCTGCAGTTTGATTAAGTTGGGAAATAATTCTTTTAAAGCCCAGTATGGAATTACATATATTCAAAATCCATAACAAATAATCTTCAAAGGATTGATACTCTCATCAGCCAGCTAACATACCCTACAGTGCCCCCCCTTCCATTAACCCCCATAATTAGGCTAGCAGTAACCTGGTATACGAAACAGCAATACATTTTGCCATCTTCACTGTGCTACTACCAAAACAAAAGACATGTAAACAAGACTATGGGTCAATTAGTTTACATCCTTGACAACATTTACAACTAGAAAGATAGTATAGCATTAGATCACGATGCATGTTCATGAAAAAGACACATTTATACCATCTGAAGCTTAAACACAACCCAACAGAAAGGAACGTGGTGTTTATTTTTAACGATGAAAAGGATTTTGATCACATGGGCACAAAACAACACATCGGCCCGAAGACAATACAGGGGGAAAAAATTTAGATCACTTAAAAGTAGCTGAGCTTATATCCATACTTCACAAACAGTCAGTGCATGAAAGTGGACTTTAAAAAGGCTTAAGAACTGAGCAACATGCCAAAATGTCACCCGTATGTTTACCATAAGTCAGGAGAAGGAGAAGTAACCGCACTAAGGCTTGATCTGGCATTCTGACCTAAAATGCATGCTAGGCAAGAATGCTTAAGGACAAGAAAGCAAGAGAAAAAGTGGACAGTAGCAGAACTCTTAGGAAATGTTTATAAAAGCACTGGACTAAACTCAACACAGAGACCTAAGATCTGCCACTTTTTTTTTCTCCCCCTCCCCCCCCAGCTCCCCCCACTCTAGGCAGTAAGTTCACACCTACTTGGGATGCCAAGAACAATGCATTTTACATTTTGTCATCTGGGAAACTATTAGAGAAGCTGGAGATGATGGGAAAATGAGCAGCCTGGGGGTTTTTTTGTTTGGTTTGGTGTGTAGTGGGGTTTTTATAGGAAACTGACCAACTGGGAGATGACCAAGTGGAGATGAGAAAAAGAAAGAATCAAGGGAAGATTAAAATTGATGGTTGGACTTCATGATCTTAGAGGTCCTTTCCAACCTTAAAGATTCTGGGATTCTATCAAAATAGAATTTCCTGAAGTAGAAATTCTGAACAGAGAAAAGCTTGTAGTCTTACAGAGAAATGGGCACCTAGGGTTGCTTGATAGGCAGAGAGTAGCATATTCAAACAAAGAAAAGGCTGAAATATAAGCATGATAACTCCCTACAAACAGAGGTGAGAAGCAAATAACTATGTAACTTAGCTGTTAATACATCTGGGCTAACAATCAGTTGTTTACAGATCTTACTGACATTTACAGAACTTAATGAGTTACTGATGATATTCCAGAATTGCCTTCCTAGAAATCAAAAGAGCACAGGTAAGGTAACAAACCTCTGAACATTTTTTCTTCTCCATTTTTCTTAGGACTTTTTCTATTGAGAAAGAGTTAGATGAAGGTACAAATAGGACTGTATGACTGTATGCAGCCCTGGAGCAGCGGAAGCCTTGCACCCAAATAAGCAGGGGTTTATTTTCCATTTAAAATCTTTTACTATTTAAAACTGGTCATCCTGCCTCCTTCTGTGTAACTCAGGAGCAATACACCAGGCCTGCAGAAAGGGATAAATTGAATTCCTTGGTAGTAATGAATATTTTAGAAGTCTGGAAGATTCTTACCCTGTATTGATGGAAATGATTTCTATCAGTGGATTCTTCCTAATCTTTGGCAAATCCAGTCGTGCTCCCCCTAAGCGTTTTCCATTATTCTTTTTCTGCCCCAGCAGTCTCACAGAATGACCTTCGAATGAAGCACAAAAAAGCAGTCAATACAAAGCACAAGTCCCATCATACTTGTTTTGATTTGCTCTTCTTCACAAGTAGTGTTTAGACTTCAAAGACTGAAAATGAGAATGAGATGTAATAATTTATTTCCACCAGCTGGAGCATTTAAAAAGAGACAGTGACAGGTAAAATAAATCACATTAAAAAGAACAAATTATTTCACCCAATTATCTTTTCACACTTTCATTTTCTGGTTTATTCAATTAAAATGATCTAAGCAGTTTCGTTTTTCAGATTCTCAAGCAAACACCAACATAGCAACATTCAAGTTGTATGGCAGAATTAAAATATTTCTCCAAAAATTTTCATTCAAACCTAAATTAGTAGGTTATGAACTAAGTATTTTTGAGCTTACTATATGGAGGACCAACACATTTCAGTCACAGTTACCTGACTCTCTGTGCTGGGAAGCATATCCTGATAACACGTTCATGGCAAAGCTACCAACATTTCAACTACCATCTAAGCAACAGGTGATAGGATGAGGGGGAATGGGCTCAAGCTGTGCCAGGGCAGGTCCAGATTAGACATTAGGAAAAAATTCTTCACCAAAAGGGTTATTGGGCCTTGGAACTGGCTGCCCAGGGAGGTGGTTGAGTCACTAGCCCTAGATGTATTTAAAAGACAGGTAGATGAGGTGCTCAGGGATATGGTTTAGTAGAGAACAGGTATGGTTGGACTTGATGATCTCAAATGTCTTTTCCAACCTTGCGATCCTGTGATTTACGCATTGATGCGCCCCAAGAAGGCTGCAGGCCAGAAAACTGCCTGGCAGCTCCTTCCCTGAAGCCACTCATTCTCACTGATATTTAAGTAATCCTCAGTATTATTATTTAAGCATTCTCATTTGTCTCAGTAATGTTCAGAGAGTAAAATACAAATACTAGCACCACATGCCTACCACCATACATCAGTCATTCCACATGAAGTCCTAGATTTAGAGTACATATGACAGGTTTGGCTAACATTCAGAAGCAAGATACAATGAGGATAGAAGAAAATGAGTGCATATTATTGCAACGGGCAGTGTAAAAACTGCCCAAGTTATAAACATAAGACACATACCATTTATTGCACAAAGAGTAGAAGAGGCAGGTAAGAGACAGAGAGGGAAAGCTAATGTTGGACACCTAAAAAGAGGCGGAGAGTAACCACTACTTGCAGTGGAAGAAAGAGAAAAAAGCATGTATCCACTTAAGTTGGAAAACTCTGTGATAGAACAGGAAAGGACAGCTGCAACCTGTCAAATATTTCAGGAAAAAAAAACACCAAACACCTTACCCTAAGAAGGGAGAGGGGAAAAAATAAAAACGTGAAACTATGAAGTACTACCTGAGCTACACCCACAACAATGTAGATAGCCAGTTCAGATCACTTAAGACCCATGTTCAACCAAGTTTCCTAACTTACAGTACCAACTGTTATTTACAAAACTAACACATCCATCAGGTAAAGTCTCCTTCCACTACCCACTCTGAGGAGTCATTAGTAAATTTTTGAACAATGTGCATCCATACTCTGAATTTATTTCTGGGCAACAACAGCCCAGAAATAAACAGCTAACATCCTTATCAGGTTTTCCAAGAGACATAAGTTCTCAATCAAAAATGTGATCTAATGAAGAAGAGAGGAGGACTGGTCTGATACCATAACAGTTATTAGTAAAAAGACACATCACAACGAATCGCAGAACATTAGGAGCTGGAAGGGACCTCAAAAGATCATCGAGTCCAACCCCCTGCCAGAGCAGGATCACCTAGACTAAATCACACAGGAATGCATCCAGGCAGGTTTGAATGTCTCCAGAGAAGGAGACTCCACAGCCTCTCTGGGCAGCCTGTGCCAGTGCTCTGCCACCCTCACTGTGAAAAAGTTCCTCCTCATGTTCACATGGAACTTCCTGTGCTCCAGCTTGCACTCGTTTGCACCTCTTGTCCCATCACTTGCCATCGCTGAGAAAAAGACATGACTTCTGTGGTTGTGTTTGACAAAAATTCCATTACATCTTTCTGTGAGCTTAGTAATACAGTACTTGTGCTATTAAAATGAGATTGAAATTCACTCCTACCTTTTCATGACAACAGCAGCGATACCTTTGTCTCACAATGCAATCAGTTGTTTCCCAATCTAATGCTCCATAAAGGAATTGTAAGCATGCCACCATTTTACTTGTGTAGCTCAAGTGATTTTACGGTGGGCATAAAATTTAAGCTAGAAACAGAACATTCCTGTTTGTGTTTCCCAATGCTGTGGTTCATTTGGGAAAAAAAAGCAGTTTATCCATTTTTAAAGTGTTCAGCTGCACTGTCATACTAAAACTGTGTTTGGATTTATGACTGAAAATAGAGAGGAATGATTTACAGTATTCTTAAAACAATCAATCTTAACAACACAGCGAGCAGCTGCCCAAAATCTAAAAGCCATCCACTTAGAACTGGGGGCAAACTACCATTCTGAAGTTTAAAGAACCCAAACCAAACCCAACCAACCCCAAAAGCCACCTGTGTGCTCAGCAAGGAATCTCTCAGAGCACAGATTCAGGGAGGATTTTCTCCTCCCTGAATACGTACCTTCACAACGAACGGCCATGTGAATCGCTGCTCTCAAACAGCAATTTAGCCTATGCTCTCCCTCTGGCTTCCTGGGAGCTTTAATCAAATAGGCAAACTTTTTCATGGAACTTGTGGAAAAAGAGTATGCTTTAGAGTACAGAAAATGTCACAAATCTGTTTAAAATTTGTCAAAGGACTGAAAACTAGTAAGAAAGGGAGATAACAACCCACCTGTGCAGGAGGCAAAGCTTTATAATCTCTGTTTTCTTGGGGAAACAGAGAAAAATTAAACACTATGGTAGCCTAGAAAATCTTGATAACCAAAAGTGTTTCTTCTACCTTCTTACAGAGGCTTATCAGGTCACCATATACAAACCAAACCAAACCAAACCCAACCCAACTTAGGACACTTGCATGTAGAACATAACTCACTAAGGAGCTTAAGATCTAGCCTCTCTTACCTTCAAAGACCTTCTCAATTCAGGAAAGAATCCCCAGCTCGGTGACCACCTCCCACGTGGGTCCACTAAACACTAACACCCACCCCACTCTCATGCTCCAGCTCAGGAACTTGATGACCTGGCATTCAAATACAGCAGCTTATTTTCACGTGACGTATGGCCACATGTTTTCCCATGTTCCTACAGAACTACACTAGGGTTCAAGTTACTACGAGGCTTGCACGATCTGTGTGGCACTCCAGAACAATAGCATCCTGGTACTTTTCCCTCCAGACACCAGAGGATTAAAAAAAAGAAGCTTTGCTGGGAGATCACAGATGAGTTTTAGCAGAGAGTTTAAAGCTTCCATAAAGCAAGCAGCACATGCATATTCAACTACAGTGATTTGTACTGGCAGGCACACTTAATAGTTTAATCAATAAAAAAAGAAGGGGAAAAAAAGGAAGAAAAAAACCCCACTGCAGTTACAGTATTTGTGACCTTAAATCCTTTTTCCCCTACTCCATACAAGGAGCATTTTGTTTCATTTTAAGTAATCACTAAAGCATCTGTTTACAGCATTGTTTCTATTAATAAAACATAACTTGAGAAACACTGAATCATACTTTTTCACATGCTGTAGAACTTTCCCCCCCCTTTCAAGAAAACAAATATTTTGTCATCTTCAATAAGAAAAAGGCTAAGCAACATTGTTTTAAACTGTCTAACCAGCATTAACTCCACATCAACATCAAGGGTAACAGCAAAAGCACTGATTTTCAATCTCACTCATGATCAGCCTTCAAAGCTTAGAATGGGGCAAAACATACAATTGTTCCAAAACAGCTACAGCCTCTGATTTCACAGGTTAGACTACAACCTAACTACACAAAACAGGTGTCCCAAACTTAAAGGGGGGGTGTGGTGTGTGTGTGTGTTTGGGTTTTTGTGGGGTTTTTTTAAAGTTTGGTACAAAAACACTTTTGAAAACTGAGTTAATCACAGCTCTACTTCCACAGTGATGAGTGCTCTATCCCACATATCAAATGAAAATCACTCCTTTCTTGACGGCTCACAGGAAGATGCAAGCTTTGAAACCCAGCCTAATGACAAACAGATCTAGTCAGGAGACTATGTGAGACCCTAACCATTCTAGTTCTATAAATCTCTTCTGGCATAAAGACAGGGTTTTTTCACAGCCACGTTGGCTAAAAGCAGGTAAAATTCTATTTTAAAACCCTGAAAAGGTTAATTAGTGGTTTAGGTCCTGCTTCAGAGTAGTTTTTCACTAATTAAGAGGTGATTAATGTGGATTACAATACAACAGTAGTACTATGTCCATTGAGGAAGCTTACAGAGCAGAATCACTGCTCTGTAAACAAGTGTAAACAAGTGTAAACAAAATCAACCTAGAAACAATTTTAAATGAATCAGAGCTCTCTAGTTTTCAGAGCTGACTTTAAAATTCAACTAATTTTTACATACAAGTCAGTAGAAGCAATTCACATTGCTGGACATTGTTTGTGAAAAGGATGAGGCTGGGATGAATTAATCAGGATATTAACTCATATTATTAGTCCCCCCCCAAAAAAGGGGCCTTTTTAAATGTGTCAGTTTGATAACCCAGTGTGCAGAATGAAAATATTTTCAAGGCATTCACTTGCACTTGTTAAAGAAAGATACAAAAAGTGTAACATAATATTAGTAGCAGGTACATATGCCTTCAATCGTAGAAGTACACGCTTCAGGAGTGTGACAGAGGATGTCTGATCTTAAAATGCAAATATATGAAGAGAACAGGTAATGGAATTTCTAAGTCATAAGATTATAGTAACATTAAAAGTGCTGTGAACCTCTGGCTGTTGTCAGACCACTGTGGCCTAGACCCACAAAAGCACAGTAATAATATTGAGAGGAAATTCAAACTAGACCAGTGTTTTGCTGGTTACGTATCAGGATAAGCGAGAGAAAAGTGGCCTGGCTTTGTCACCTTTAGTTACCTTTAACAACTGTCTATCAGTGTCACAAGTATCTATCAGATAGTAACAGACCTGCTGTATTTCAACAATAGTCAGCTTCGCATAAGACACAGAATCACAGAACGTTAGGGGTTGGAAGGGACCTCAAGAGATTATCTAGTCCAACCCCCTTGCTAGAGCAGGATCGCCTAGATTAGGTCACAGGGGAACATGTCCAGGTAGGTTTTGAATGTCTCCAAAGAAGGAGACTCCACAACCTCTCTGGGCAGCCTGTGCCAGTGCTCTGTCACCCTCGTGGTGAAAAAGCTTTTCCTTATGTTTGCGTGGAACCTCCTATGCTCCAGCTTGCCAGCTCCACAAGCTGGGCACCCCTCAGTAGCTGCTGGGGAATAATGTCTGCGTGAAAGATGGAAGAGGGCATCCACTGAGGGGCCCTCCCCATCCCCACACACCCTGCTCGAGCCACACAGAGCGTCACTGAAACATACCACCCAGCCAGAGAGCAGTATTTCTTAGCTGTCAGCTTCCAAGTCCAGCACGGATCTCTTAAGCAGCTCAAAGGCATGAGTTTAAAGAAAATCCTCAAAGATGCAGGAAACGCCTGCCTTGGCAGCAACAGTTCCTGTTGTTTTCAGCTTGTTCTGTTACCCATTCTTCCCCTTGCCCAGTCACACCATTATACTTAGAGGTTATCCACCATTTCCTGAAAGATGCTATTTTCCCCCTCAGAACAAGGCCGCCAAGGTGCCGCTCTGTACTTCCCAGCTGTCTCACACCAACCTGTTTGATCTTCTCTGGCATCTTCAGGGAAAAGGGTTAAGCACTATTTCATGTACTCCTGCACACATTTCCTTCCACCATTATTCGCTTCTTAATGAATACAGAGCTTCCTCTCTCTAAGGCACACGGGAAAGACGGCACATGGGAGTGGTGTAGCCAAGGAAGGCAAAGCCATATGAAGGGAAAGCAAAGGAGGGAATTTCCCCCAAAGAAAAACAAAAGGAAGAAGTACAGAGAAGAACCAAAAGCAGTGATGGAGACTGAGAGGAGGATAAATGCAATAAAAAAGTTGAAAGAAATTTGAAAACTTAAGTGAAAGTAACAAAAACAGTCAAGTACATATTAAAGACAGAAGAGAGCCTAAAGAGACAAACTAAAAACAAAACAAAAAAACATGCAAGGGCAGAAGAGGAGAATTGGGCACTATTACAAAACTTTAATATTGTTTTATTTCCAGAGTTATGTTCTTCTAACTGTAACTACTGGGTAAAAACAACCTTGTAAAGTTATTTTGGATCTTCAGGCAGGACTAATAGGAAAATAGCATCTGAAATGCAAGGATGCAACATAACTTGCCTACCACACTGAACAGCTAACCTGAATTATTGTTGCCCATATCTGAGCCCAAACCTTTCTAATTTGGAGGTGCCTCAAACCCAGACTTGGTGAGCTCACAACATCTTACAGCTGGAGCCCTGGTCTGCCTCTGATGGAAATGGCCCATGGGTAGTAAGGAGAGACCCTAAGCTCCTCTCCCATCTTCTCTCCCTGCCCTGCAGCACAAACAAAAATCTGTCCCCAGCAGACATGACTGATTGCAAAGGAATCCCCGAGCTCCCCAGAGCAGCCACATGCTGCCAGACATGCACAAGTGCAGAGACAACAAGGACACTAATCGGCTTAGGGCTTCGCTGTGTGAATGCTCCCACCCAAACCCAGCCCAGCTGGTCAGCAGCACACCAGCTATGGAATGAAGGCATCCCTAGTGTCATCTGCAGGATTTCCTGGCTCAAGTAAATGCAGAGAGCAAAGAAAAGCCAAACCTGAGTGGAAGACAGATGCCCTGCTCCTGGCCAAGCAACTAACAGAAATGTTTTCTCCCCCAGATCAGCGAAGGTGGGAATGCTGTGTAAAAGCTACACTCCTCCTTCAGCTGGTGTAGGCAGGAACTGAGTCCACTACAAGACGGGGGATAATTCAGACCGATGCTGTCACGATTACTGATCTTTCCCTGTGTGTCACAGCATCACAGGAATAGGCATGCCCTGGGCCAGGCAACCCATCCCATCAGCTTGCTGACAGCAGGTGGTATGTTCGACCAAGCCTCTGAATTTCAGAACTCCTTCATTAAAAAAGATTGCCTTCACCCTATACCCACTCAAAAAAAGCCACAGAGAAAGGTGCAGGCATTACTAAGCATACAGCACATACGTTACCAGCCTGAAGTACATCTACTAAGCCTTGCACTTGGAATTAGCATCCAACAGCAATACTGCTTCCTAAGACTTCAGAATATGATTGTTACTCAGGTGGCTTTTTAAAAATCATTTTATGTAATTTCAAAACCAAGGTATTAAATACAGTGAATGAGTTCACAAACTTCAGGAAAAAAGCTCTGCAGATTGCTAAAAATCATACACCACTTTCCATGAAACATACTATACTACTTCCTTATTCTGGGTGTTTCTCAAATGTTTCATTCAACCATAAAAATACCTGTTAAGCACAGAAACAGTAGAGTACAACATCTAAAACAGAAAATGAGATGACTTTTAAAAGGAATTACTGTTCATACAGAAATTTCATAGGGTTGAGAACAAAAGTATCCAAGAACATTTTTTACTTATCCACAGTACATACTTCACTCACAGCAAAAGCACTTGAAATGCCCTATTAAGGCACTTTTTCTCCCCAGGATTCAATAGCTTCACCCTACTTCTTCTGAGATCACATGTTGTTATTGTCTTTCTGAAAAAGTGACTAAATGTTAAATCTGCTGTGAACTCAAAATTCTGGCGGCAATTCAACAGCTCAAAAGGACAATACCAAGAATTGAGTACAGGAAGATTTCCCCTGACCCTCTGTCCTCACTCCTCTGTCAAGAAATACATTTGATCAGCGATCAAGGATGCTGCTCAAAACCTCAGGAGATTTTGGATAGAGACTTTCAAGGAAAAGAAGTTTTGAATGAGATGAAAGAGGTTGGGTTCTGAGGAAGGGAAATGCTGAAGGGTGAATTGTCAGAGCCAGCTGCAGCAGTACAAGTAACTTGCTGAATGTTTTGGTGCGTGCAGGCTGAAGAGAACAAATTTAGCCTTTAGACTGAAATGCTGGGCTTAACCCATCACTGCTTTTACTTTCATCTCTACTCATCTGCCATCTCCTTGTACATCTCCTATGGATAACTAAATTGCAGCAGTCTGAACAAGATATTCTTTGCATTTACCAGTCAAGAGGTTTCTCTAACAGAGCTAAACCAATCTGAGTCTAACCCAACTTCTGTCTAACAGGACAGAAAAATGGAAATCCTCCAAGATGGTCATTCAGGGAAGCTGTGGAAGAGAGCACATATGGGTCTGGAAGAAAAAGCAGCCTTTCATGTACATCACAGGCTCATGTAACAATGAGCAGTCAGAATTTTGTCACTAAGATTTTCTGTCCTCCCCATTGCTTGTTTTCTTCTTCTGCAGCACTATTTACCTCCCAATTCTGTTTCCCTGAACTACATACAGAGAAGTCGTAACAAGGACAGTCAGTCCTAACAGTTTGCTAAACCAAACCAATGAAATAACTGCACTGAGAAAAATAATTACAGAACCCACCTAAAATCCTGGATCATTTCACATGCCGAATAGTCACTGCATGCCCAAAAGCACTTGAGCAGGCACAGCAAAAAAGGCAATAAAGCTTGGTGTAAGAACAGAAACCGACTGATTGCACTAGAAACCTCCTGCCCTGGCAGGTAAGATTCTTATGGTGAGCTGCCTGATTATTGATGTTTTACAAAAACAATTCAAACCTGTCTTTGCAGAAGTAGTTTCTTCATAATTAGTGTATTCCTCACCATGCTCTACTGTTTTCTTTAAATTACAGTCTACAAAGCCAAACTCCCAGAACTGATACTGGCACAGATAATGGTTTTACTACTTTGAACTCATTCCTTCAGTCCTTCACACTTTTCCTAAGCAGTCAGAAGCAGGCAATGAAAATGCAACCCGGTGCTCTCGTTGAAGCCTCCAGCTGAATGACAACCCCTTCATTAAAAACTAGAAGGCAGGAGGATACCTTCAAGTCATGTCCTTCCTAAGCCAATGCTCGCTGTCAAAGTAGTTCTCAAATTAACAGTGGGGAAAAAAAAATAAATGCTACTGGTTTCAGTAATGACACTCTTCCCCCACAAAAAGCCATTTTCTTAAATGAAAACAAAAATCTGTAATTATTTTTGTTTAAACAGGAAGAGCTCCAAAATTTCCAATGCAAGAACAAGAGAGGGGAGCAGGGGAGACATTTACCACACTGTGCTGTTAACCTCAGCCATTAATGCACAGGAAAGGGTGACACTGAATCTTAACCACAGCCATTTCACCACGTCACACACTAGCTGTAGCTCTGTACATTGCCCCTGAAAACACGACTGCTACACACCCCTCTCCTTTTTTTTTTTTTTAGTCTATCAAATACCAGTGTCCCCTTGAGCACTTTTTCCCAAAGGTACCTTTACTTTTCAATAACCTCAGTTTAAAAGGCAATTCTATTACCTAGGAATACTGACGGGGCTGTTCACGGGGTGTCTGTGGGGAGGGGGCAGCTGGGTGGCCCCTGTGAGGAGCGGCCAGGGCTGCCCTGTGCCAGGCACCGCCAGCTCCAACCCACTCACCGCAGAGCAGGGCTGAGCGCCGCAGCCCCCCGTGGGGGCCTCAGGGAAACCTGGGTAAGAAAGGGCAAAACTCTGCTTAGCTGTAAGAACACAGTGTAAGAAACAGCCCTGAGAGCACCAAGGTGAGAGAAAAGGAGAGAGGAAAGAGGTGCTCCGGGGCACTCCTGCAAAGACTCCCATGCAGCCCCTGGAGAAGACCAGGGTGAGGCAGGTTGTCCCTTGGCAGCCTGTGGAGGACCACACCAGGGCAGGTGGGTAAGCCCTGAGGAAGCTGCAGCCCATGGAGAGCCCATGTATGAGCACAGTTTCTGGCAGTAAACAGCAGGCAGCCCATGGGAAGGACGTAGGCTGGATCAGGGGAACATCATGAGGAAGCAGAAGCAGTGGAGAAGAGCCATTATGGGTAGGCTGCAACCCCCATTCCCCATCCTCCTGCGCCACTCAGGGGGAGGAAGGTGGTAAGAGAGTCTGGGATGAAAGACTGACGCTGAGTCTGGGAAGAAGCAGGGTGGAGGAAGGTCGTTTTATAGTTTTCTCTTTGTTTCTCACCATCCTACTCTATTTTTAACCTTCAATAAATTAAATTAATGTTCCCCAAGTCAATTCTGTTTTGCCCATGACGGTAATTGGTAAGTGATCTCCCTGTCCTTACTGTGACCCACGAGCTCGTCCATCCTATTTTCTCCCCTGCCCTGTTGAGGAGGGGCAGCAGGAGAGCAGCTGGGTGGGAGTCTGGCAGACAGCCGAGGTCAACCCACCGCAGAGTGAAACAAATAAAACAACCCATCCAAAACCATCCCCTCTTTCTGTGTCCTTCCTAAGAACGTAGAAACAGAAACAGGGACTCAGGGAGGCCACTACCCTCCCTCTGACCCTGCTCAAGCTGCACTTTGACACAGCCCCAGTTTCCTGACTGGGAGCCAAATGCTACTTTTCCTCAAAAAAGGAACTCCCGATCTTCTCCAATTTTTATTCTTCAGTTTGGCTTGTCATCAGCTTCTTAAGTCAAGGCTACCCTTCCTACTATCACAGAAAGTGAAAAGAGAATTATTTTACCTCCTGATATCAGCAGATTATTACGAAATCAAACAGCACATACAAATACTAGCCAATATGCTGGCATTCCTACAGATACATAGAGACACACTCAAAGGCAGCCAGTCTAGTATAAATTCTACATTTTAGCCTATGTACCATTTATCTGCTTGTTTTCACACAGACCAACACTGCAACTATCATCAATCCCTAATTACTAACCACATGAGGACAATTTAACAGTTAGTAAATATTGGTTAATGTTTAAACTGGAAGTGGATGGGCAACTGCACCGGACAGGTTAACGTGACTGAAACCAAGAAAGGTTATGTGGAAAATAAAAGGCTCGACCCTGAAGTAATTTCCTTTGGTTGTTTTCTACAGTCCAGTCTAATGACCCATTGTAGAACTATGTTTTGTGAAAGTGTTAGACAGACACAATATGGACTAAACTCAATTCAACCTCTGTCCCTCACCTCCCTAAGGCCCACGCTAAAAGCAGACTGCACACAAATACTCTGGTTCCATGCCTCCCACACCCAGAAAGCTTTAATAACATGGGGTTTGAGAAGTAGCATGTCTAGGAAGGGATGAAAGATGAGAATCTCTGAAGACCTGAATTCAAAACCACGAAAAGAAGAATTTCTACACTAAGCAGTTAAAATTTCTCCTTCAAGTTACAGAATAAATGTATTATCTTGCCTAATGTAAACTGTTTATATCCAAGCTCATACTCACCCACACTGTTTTGTTTTTTTTTTAAAGCCAGCTTTTAAAGTGGTTCATAAAATGCTGACTTGAGCAATCACCATAAAGACATTCTGTGGTTCCCATCAAAGACAAATCTTTGTCTTACTGGGACATGCTATAGCAACTGGTCAGCCCAGACAGCTTTTAAATTCTGTACAGAACTTTTACTTAATGATGGAACATGCATCGATGATGGCCCTGTTTCTTCCAAGCTCACAGACACTGCAACACTTTTGCAATACTTTCCTGACATACTATGTCACTGTAACATGTTACAGGGCAACTAAGCACATGAGTGGAAATGGGTCCCCCAATGATGTAAAAATTGCTGTAATCCAGAGCTGTAATTTGGGTAATGTGCAGCTGAAACAAGGTTTATTAAACTGTTAACTAAGAGCCTTGCATGGTGAAACTGCTCTGTTCCCTAGCAGGGCGGGATAGATGGTTGGACTCTGTGATCTTGAAGGTCTTTTCCAACTGAAATCATTCTATGATCCTATTCTATGACTGATATGCTCTGGCCAGGGAACTGTGGCTGCCACTTTGAGAAACCTAATTCTGAAGCTCAGATCAAATTAATTTGTCTGGCTCCTAGTAGGAAGCACAGAGGTTTTAGATTCTAAGTTGCAGTACCATAGTGAAAGTACCTGAAGATGCTTCTAGTTAGAATACATCTTGGGACACTGTATAAATATGAATCAGACACAACCTGCATACAAATACTGCACTGGAAATGACAATTCACCTGAAATTTCAAAGTTCCATAAGACTCCTGATAAAAGTCAGGGTGATATAGAAAAATGAGACATCACAGGGGGTCTCTTAAAGATCCCATGAGCTGTTAGGCGGTAATAAAACATGAGTGGTTTCCATTTTCCGATAAAGAAGGACAAAAAAAATAAAGTCAAAGAAGTGTTTATGAGAATCATCTCAAAGGGCAGCTGGGAACTGGCAATGATGCTATTGTCAGAGAGATGAGTTAAAGACAGACCTCTTGAACCATCTCTTGAACCAGCCGAATGACACTGTTCTAAAGGGCGTTTCCTGGCAATGCCCTTAATACTGAGAAATCAGGCTGGAAGAAACCCGCTCGTATTTCAGACAAAGAGTTCTAAATCATTCCAAGAAAGTCATTTTCTTTGGGAGTATGGTAAGTTTTCAACGAAATCCAACAGAGAAGCCATTTTCTTGGAAAATCAGGAAGAAGACTATTAGAGAGTAAGCAAATTCTTTTTACAAAGTTTCCTTTTTGTAAACTGTGCACTGCAAAACTCAGGTATCAAAGAAAAACACCTTAAGGTACCCCTTAAGAAAGGGGAACCGGGAGAAAGCTGGATTTCTAGACTCAGAAGTGGAAACTAGGGTAACCACACCTTGGAATCTGGACAGAAAATCAGGGCAATTTGGTTAGGCCACCCAACCTACAGAGGCAGCCACCCTACAGAATGTGGACACAACAGAGCTTAAGCCTGCTTAATTAAAATATTCAGTTGAAACATTTTTTTTAAGCATTCAATACATACACAGCCACACCACATGAGCATCCTATGCTGCCCCTGCAACCTCTTAAAAAGATAGCTGAAGAAAACTGTATTATACAAATATGACAGCCATCCAACCTACTTAAAATGCACTAATATAAGCTGGCTTTGAATTCACAATTTGTATTTAATTCCCTGTCCCACCCTATCTCCATCTCCTGAACACTTTTGCAGCTTCAGACATTGTTACTAATGATGTAGATTCATTAAGACAGAGGGTTATACTTCATTTGGTTTTACATACAGGAATTTAAGCTTCTACCATGTATCTATTCCACAGTATAAAATATTCTTAACCAACAGTCATGTTATCTACATTATTTTACTTCATTTGGATAGTGAAAGTTCATGGTTAGACTCTTTCATAAAACACACTGAAACAGAGCTTCGTGTTCTGCTGCACTGGTGGAAGATGATTCCCAAATACATACATTAATACATTACCTTTAAATAAATTTAAATGAAGAAAACATAAGTAAATGTTCCTAGCTTTTATGGTTGGCTCTTGAAGAAATAAAATATTATCATACACTATGATCCCTGTCAATTTACAGTTCTCTTTCCAATTGCAATTCTGTTTTCACAGAAGGGTTACAGTTGAAAGGGATCTCTAGAGGTCATCTTGTCCAAACTGTCTGCTCAAGCACAGCCACCCAGAGATACTGCCTGGGACCATGTCCTGACAGCTTCTGAATATCTCAAATGAGAGATACTCCACTCTGGGCAACCTGTGCCAGCGCTTGGTCATAGCAAAAAAGTGTTTCCTGGTGTTCAGAAGGAACCTTCTGTGTTTCAGTTTCTGCCAGTTGCCTGCACTCCTGTCACCGGGCACCTCTGAAAAGAGCTTGGCTCCATCCTCTTTGCACCTTCCCTTCAAGTATTTTTATATATATATTGATGAGATACCCCTGAGCCTTCTCTTCTCCAGCCTGAATGGCCCCAGCACTCTCAGCGTCTCCTGTGAGGAGAGATGCTCCAGTCTCAGTCTCTTAACCATCTCCAAGGGCCTCCATTGGACTCTCCTCAGAAGGATGTCTATGTCTCTTGGCATTTTTGTTAATTTTTTTTCCCAATAAAACTTCAGAAATCCCATGTTCCATTATCTTCTGGAAATCCCTAAAGGAACTGGCACTACATATGGAATTCAGCAGCCCACTAACTCCTTTTTCATAGAATCACAGAATCATAGAATTGTAGGGGTTGGAAGGGACCTTGAGAGATCATCGGGTCCAACCCCCCTGCCAAAGCAGGCTCCCTAATCAAGTCATTTTAATCAAGTCATGTCTTGTAAGCATGAAAGGAAGCAAAAGTTTTCACAAAATTCACATTTTTTAAAGACTAAATGTTCCTTAACATGCCTGCTCAGACACAATAACCTGAGTAACAATGTTACTGAATAAGCAGTAGTGTCTGGAGTCAACATAATTACAACAAAACCCATTTTTTGTAAAGGGAGAGCACACTGACCCAGGTTATCATCTTACTCCCTTAAGAATAAATGAAATTCAGGAAAATCAGATAGGAATCTGAAATACTGTGCTCTGCTAAAAATCATGAAGCATCCCTATTTCCAAGACATTGACATAAAACCCATGATGGTTCTGAGAAAACAGCTTGACTTATTTAATGACAAATATGAACAGGCTGACTTTATTTCTTCTTTGTAGGCTGTACCCCAAAGAAACAGAGTCCATAAGGTAAGGATGAACTGGGAAAAGGTTTGGTTGGGAAAATGTAAGATAACAGGCTTTATTTTTGAACCTATTCAAAGCAACATCAAATCTTAAGGCTTTCAAAACCACAAACACTCAAAGCCTTACATCACACTAAACAATTCCTTGATGGAAGCTGGGTTTTTTCCCCTCCTTTTAAAATTTTGCCCAGTTTCTATACTTCCACGCCGTACTTCAAAACACCCTATTCCAGCAAGTTGCAGGAACGTCTTGTGGCCCAGACACTTGTTTATATTGAAAGAACAGCAAATTAAACTAAACCTTGAAATTTAAAGCTTCATGGAACAGTAATTTTTATGACCTGATAAGTAATGGAGACAAACTTAGGTAACCCAGAAAGACCCAGACAAATATATTTATTTAACAGCAAATGTTTACCAGTCAGGCTGCAGGAACAATACTGCCTTTTCCCTCCTTCACTGCAGAGTACTGAGTGCACACACACACAAAGGCAGCCAGAGAGAACAAGCAACACAGTTACAAAAGAACATTAAAGCAGCAGATAATTTATCTGTCCTGCTGAGGAAAGCTCAGGGAAGTGAGCCAAGACATCTGAAAAGAAGAAAACACTAGAGGACTAAACATAGGAAAGTAGAGATATAGCACTGAATTAAGATACTGCAGAAACATTAAATGATACACTGCACCCACCTATACCAGTGCAACTTAAGTAACTTCTTGCAGTCTCCCCTGGATCATTACATACGAATCCAAAAGGCCACAGGGCTCCTGCCAGAAAAGATCTACCCAAATTATCACCTACACAAAGCATACGCAGCAAAGTATAGCACTGCCCAAACATTTAACTAGAGGAGAAAGCAAGCATGAGGTTGATAAAGAACATAAGAGCAGCACTTAAGCTAACTGTCACTGCAATTATTTCAAGTGCAATGCTTACCTTTAATAGTTTCCTCCACAACTTCTACTACACGATCTATCTGCTGAACCTAAAAAAAGTCAGAAGGTCAATATCTAAGTAGTTATCAACTGGACATACTTTTTACATAAACTCTTCTTTCATAAATGTGTTCTTCTGGATTAAGGGGGAGTAAAGAGTTTGGGGCAATGTTTATAGCCAAGTTGGCTTTTCTTCCTGTGCATCTTGGTTCATCTGCCAAAAGTTAGCTTGAAAACTCACCACCTAACTTATAGAAAATGCTGTCCTCAAAAAATACCAGCTTCCTTTAAGTCTAGCAAAATTCACCAACGAGCTAGGAAAAGAGGTGCAGACTTGGGGCTCTGTGAGAAGCAGTAGCTACCCAGGCAGTCAGCACCTGGGTGGCTCAAACAGCCCCAAAGCACTCCCTCTCCCCAGCCTCCACGCCAAAATAGTAGACGGTGAGAACATAACAAGAAGCTGAGGATTTTGTGAGGGTGAACAATAGGGGAGAAAAGTAAATGTACTGCAGGAGAAATCACTGGAGTATGGGAAGAAATTAAAAATACTGTGGTCATACACTGGACATTGTCCTGGACTTTCTGCAGGTAATGTCTGGACATGGAAGGAAAAGCCCCAGAGCTTTTTATGAGACAGAATAATAGCTAATGATCATGAAATAGCATCTCCCGTGAAGACAATAAATCTGTATCTTAGTGTTACACTGGCCAACATTCAGCCATAATGTGATAAATAGTTCAATTATTTATTAGAGTACATATTCCTATTACATTATATTTAAATGGGTATATATAGTCTTATTATGTCATTCTTTAAAGTTAATTGCCAACATACTATAGAGATTTTTAAATTAAGTAGAAGGAATCAGCATTAACAATGCAAAATCAGACACTCAAATTCTTCAAGGTGAGATTCTTTCCACAACTTTCATCCAAATCACCTATTCTATGTAATGCCTATCATGCATGCACATATATGTTTACGTAGAATGCAGGAAAGCCTACTTTGCATATTTAAAACAGTTTAGAATTTTCTCACAACACACTTGTTTAAACACTGCTGCTCTAAGCTGCACGTTATATGAACTAGGTTTAGTATAACTTCTGCAGTCATTTCCTTGGAGTTTCTTCTCCAGTTTGGTCCAAAAGCAAGCAGAAAAACACAAGCTGTTGAGGCATCAAGAGCTAAACCTGGTCTGCAACAAGGATCCTGGAACTTGCAACCCTTGCATCAAAACCATGAAGTCTCTGTGTCCCTTAAACCACCGAGTACATCATCTCCTATAAAAACATGGCTGCACAATCATCTAGTACACATTCATTTTCCAATCGAACTAACAGCAGCTAAAAAACCTAGCTCAACAGTAGTTGATGATGGACTTAGAGATCCCAGCTCAAGTCAGCTTGTTCTTCTTGTCTGGGTGTTGAATAAATCCATGTAAAACTATTTTTTTTTTCCTTTTTGCTCCTAAGTCTTTAGAAGCACAGCCTGTCCAAAACACAAATCTCTACCATTTCAGATTTCAGAATACAACATATTAGTTACGAATTCTACAAATTAAACTATCAATAATATTGGCATTTAATTTATAAATTTCATACATTTAAATCCTCTTCTAGGTTAAAAGTTTTCATATTACAGACATATATCAGTATTTAGCAATCTACTTTTAAAGAAAGCACACATAAGCACTTTACATATTTGTAGACACATCCCTCAGATACATTAAAAATTATCACCTAAGATACTTACATAGACCTTCTACCTATATTTTAAAAATAAATTTAGAAAAGCAATTTGTAAACAGAAGTGTAAACATTTATAACTATAAATACAGAGAGAGAACAGTGTGTGCCAAACACACTGCCTAAAATATTATGGCTACCTTTCTCATAATTAAACTGTTCTAAGTTCAGAATAATTTGAATTTCAGAATTTCAGAGAAGCCTGGTTGGTTCCTAACTGAACCACCTGTGATCACTTTCTGTACTGTACATCTGGGGAATTTTTGCATAGCTCTACACCCTTGATAAATAAAGATACAGAAAAAAACCTAACCAGGATATTGGGGTTTTTAATTTTATTAGATAAATTACATTACTCTGAATGTCTGTCAAGACAACCGTTCGTGTAAGTAATTAATATTATAGATCTGAGAGATAATGAAATCTGTGACTAGAAATGGATGTTTATCCTGCCTTATGTGTTATTTCCCACATTAAGTACATTTCATTTGACATTATTGGAATTTGTTTGGCTAAAGCCCCAAGGGCTCGATAAGAAAACACAAAAAGCTTCCGATTTGCAGTTGTGAAGATACAAGTATTTTACTAAAACTGATGTGAATCTCCAGTGAGGAGAGGGAAGGGCTTAGAGGATTCTTGTTTGGAGAAAGGGGAAAAAAAAAAGAATGGGAGGAAGAAGAAAAGAAAAACCAAAACCCAACAGTTATGGTAAAGAAATTTGCTTGGGCATACAGAAACCTGCAGGATTCTTTTCCCCATATCTCACTATGGATAATTCTGTTCTGGATCAAAGCCATCTGTAAATCACCTTGATTTACACACTTGGTGATTTACAACACCTTGGGTGTTGGAAACACCCAACAGTGTTTTCAACAAGCACTGGGAAGCCCATGAAGAAGTTCTTCATGGTGTGCAAGGGGAAAAGACACCATTCCTCAACTTTTCTTTGCAATGAATACAAAAAGCCAAACCTTCAGGATGGGCAGCAGGTACATTACTGCTGCATGTGCTTTGTGCCCTGCACTTGGCTCCGCAGATCTTATGAGACCTTGTTTCTTGTACACCCATGGTGAACATTTTCTCCATTTGGGCTTGGATAGAACAAAAGCTAAGGGCAGACTGAAGCAGGCAGTAGAGCAGGACTACACATCAAAAAAAACAACACCAGAAAACCCAAACCCAAAGGCACTACCACCACAAATGAGGGGTGATGCACAAATCTGGGCTGAAAAGGATACAGGAGAAGAGCATGGGCAGGGCCCACAGGATGGAGGAGTAGCCAAAGCAGGAAGCTGACTGGTCAAACAGCAAGGACAAAAAGAGTTGTATCATAGCACAAAGCCTGAGTTGAAAGAAAGACCAGAAAAAAAAAATAATCTTTAAGCCTTCCTGGTGGGATCAGAGTTAGGCATAAACACAGCTCAGCAATCACACGCATCCAGCCCTTATACACACAAGGAAGGCCCGAGGCAGCCCATGCTGGGGCTGAAGCTGCAGGTCACTCCTGAACCTGCAAGAGCAAGCTTGTCACTTTTCAAACCAGGTGCCTCCCAGGACACCCCGGGACTCCACTGGGAGACAGAGGCCCTGAGCTCTCCAACTACGGCCAGTCATTAGCAAGGGGAGTATGGAAATGCACAGGCGGCTCATCTGCCATCAGAGAAAGTCCCTGGTTCCCTTCACATTGTCATTACCAGAGTCAGCAGATGACTGCTAGGCAGCCACAGCCCAGAGACGTGCTTGCAATGTGCAGTCTCATAGCAGGTAATCTGGAGTGCAGACACACTTGCATGTTGAGGACTGTCATGTAAACTCTTCTAAGCTCTCAGACACGATCCAAGCTGTCTCAGAACCTGTATTAACATTCTGAAACTGTTTTGCAAGAGATGGACTCTTGGAGAAACATAACCTCTGAGGCAGCCCTTATAAACTCTAAATACCCTTAATGGGCAATTGTGAGAAGCTGCACATTTACCCTGAGATTCTGTAGTCTGTAGAAGGCAGCAAGCCTCAGACCAAAGGCAGCTGCCTAGAAAAGTGTATCCATGAGCCTATCATGAAAGCAAGAGAAACTTTCTGACATTATCTTAAGGGAAGTACCAAGACCACTGCAAAGACTCTTGCATTGCCATCTAGGAAGACAAAACCTCACACGTGATTTATAGTGAAATAAATATAATTTCAAGTTAATGTGTCCACTGAAAAATGGACAGACATATTTTGTGGGTAAAGATGTTTGAACCATATCTTTCTGAAGTGATATCAACGCAAAACAGGAGAGATTGTCTTCAGATGTCACTCACAATCTAAGCCAGGTAAAAAGTGCTGAACTTCATCAAAGCAGTCAGGTTTTTTATTGAAGATATTCAATGCCTTAACAGTCTTTTCTGAGAGACACGCCTCTGTGTGCATTTCTCTGAGGCTGCAGCCATGGTAAGAAAATAGAGGGTAGATGTGGAAAAAGAAAAGCAATTCATGAATATCCAATATTTTCTGGACAACACAGATCACTTCAAAATGGAGGCCTCTACATGGGCATCTAAGGCACCTCAGAAAGGCTGTTTGTTCCATCTGTACCACTAAAGACGCTGAGGAACGATTGTTCCCAACTATGTATTGCAAACAAAAAGGTGGGAATGCGCAAGGCTTTGGAAGGCAGTTGATGTGACAAAGGGTATTCGCTTTCTCTCTTCTTAACACTTCTCACAGGTAACTTCAGATGGAGTCAGCTGCAGGAAGCACAGTTACACCAGTTACACAGTGGCCTCTGCCAACTGCCACAGTGCTCGGGCGTTCTGCAGTTACAACACTGCCTGTGTGATAATGGCTGTCCTGCTCCCATCTCAAGAGGATTCAATCCCAACAAAGTGAGCATTTCAGTTGCTTCAGAAAATGTATCCTTATACTGGGACTTGAACTTTTTTTTAAATTGCAGAAGAAAGTACCCACCAGGGGATGAAAAAATAAAATAAAATTTTGAAAAATCACTGTAGGAGTTGGGAAGCGTCTTGGACACTGAAATCAGCAGTTACCCTCAAATTATCTTTTGACTCTCACTGCAGTGATACATCAACACATGTGAGTGTAGAATACATCACACTCCTGGTTGTCTCCAAATCACATGATCACAGAGTAATGGCATGTCAGACACAGGAATTTCTTGAAAGTGGTCACAAGGGACTCACAGTGCCTGTCTGACAGCTGTCATTTCTGCTGGGGGACCATGATTAACCTAGTAGAATCAGCAGAATCAGCATGTCTGGCACTTGCCAACAGTGACTGTCTCTTGGCCTGACCTGCTGATGAGCCTCAGCTCTCAGCTACTGCCACAGTTACCACCTGGGATGGTTCAGCCCCAGCTGAGCACCTTGTGCTGCTCGCTCACCCTCCTGTCCCCAGCAGGGTGAGGAGGATGAGGAGACAAAGGCAAACCACAGGGGTTGGGATAAGGAGATTGCTGGGACAGCAAAGGGAGGGTGAACCTACAACAGGACTCAGAATATACGAAACTGTGACATGCAATTAAGTTTCTACCAACAACCACACAACTCAGACCCGTGATGAAGCTGGACCATCCCCAAGCTGCGTGCCCCTCCCCGACTAGCCCCCCTTTATACAGAGCATGATGCCATCCTATTGAATACTGCTTTGGTTAGACTGGGTCACCTGTCCTGGTGCTGTCACATCTCAACTTCTGGTGAAAATTAACCCCACCTTAGCCAAACCCAGGACAACACCGCTAGTTCCTTTTCAGCTAGGTCCTTGTCACAACCAACCTTCTCAAGAATCTTCCCCCAAAGTGACTGCAGTTGCTCCCCACAGCCTGCTTCCTTTCAGCATGGGAGGAAATGTCTTTCTACCACAAAAGGCCTAAAGATTAAAACTCTGATGATGACAGGACAGTAACAACAACTATCTCAACAAATTACTCAATAAATTACCAGAGCATCCCCCAGCTGCCCTTCCTCTGGTAGTCAAAGAATTTCCCAGAGAGAAATTTCCCAGAAGTAACACAAGGCAAGTGTAAGCACATCAAGTATCAGAAAGTTACTATCAAAAACAACCCAAAACAACCCCCCAAAAAAACCCCTGAACACAGTGAAGGAGAGACAAAGACCAATAATACTAAAGATTAGAAAGGTTTATTGAAAAAAAACTCTGCAAAACCAATTAAAAAGTATCCAAACCCTTAGCCAGTGGTTGAGAGAAACATAAGGGCCCACAATTTCAGCTGCTTATGGACACCTCAGGAGTCAGCATACATATATACATAGAACTCCTGGCAGCAAAACCATCTTTTCTTCTCAGCTAGGGAAAACCCTACCCGTCTTTAGTTTTTATTCAGGCAGATAAGAAACAATTCTGTTACTACACAGATAATCTTAATCCCAACACACTATTGTTCACCAGCTCTGTTTCATCTCACTATGTTTAGGCAGCTCAGCCAGATGTTGGATGTTAAAATCCTGCTAAGGCCAGCCACCCTCTAAAGCCAGTAAAAGGGAAGTACACAACTTCAAAAATCACTTCAGATCTTCTGAAAAATCTAAATTATCTTAGAGATAATTATCTTCATTGACCATAAAGGGAGTTGAGCAAAACAGACTCTCAAATTACAGTACTTAGGCAGCATAAATCCAGGCCTTAATACCTAACTTCAAAAGGCATGTGACTAGACACTCTGGCTTCAGCAGGATAACATCTACGTTTAAAACCTTTGCTCACAACACTGACCACAGTAACGGGCGATACTCTGGTTTCAGAAGGTTTTCTGAGAGCAGGCTCTACATAAACTTTAAAGGGAAGGAGATTACCCCAGAAAAGCATGTGAACAACTGCCTCTCATTGCTAAACTCTGACCCAGCGTAAGTATAAATCTTACCTACATTAATTCCTACACCTTTTGATTAACAGGGCAGTCCGTAACTCCTGTGGAAATTAATAGTTTCCATTTGAACATCCAATTTCCAGCTTTAAAGCAGGTGCTTAACAGAAACCCTTGCCCGACTTTCCAAGATCAAGCATCACAGCTGAGTATCAGCACAGCAATCCCAGCGCCAACACCGACCGGCCGAGTGGTACTGACCAAGCTTGAATCTTGCATGAAGACATTCTTGGCCCTGGGTCTTGCCCCTGTTCCCAGGCTTCCAGCACGCTGTCCAAGAAGTTCTGTTAATTCACATGATTCAAAAGACAAATCTGATGTGATTGTATTTCATGACATACACACTGGACACCTGCCTTTATGGAAGGTTTTAGGGCAGCAAAGACAGAGGCCTGCAGTCCTTAATGCAGCCTGTTCTTATTAGCACTGCAAGGCAGGGAAGGAACAGTCTCTGTTTCACAACCACTACTGCAACTCCTGTGAACGGAGCAGCAGTTAACACCACACAGCATGTCATCCTCACTCAGGACACAAAAGCAGGTGGTGTTTGGCACCTTGGTGATTTTCTGTCACAGTGTCACTGCTAAAGCTCTGCTCACTGAAGGGTTTTACAAATGGAGAACTAAGGCATGCTAAATTTAAGAAGTGTGTACCAATCATACATGTACAGCTTAAAAAGTGCCTATTTTTTTGTAATGTGATTAGCATTTTTTCACTGAACCGACTACTTTATAGCAGTGCTCCTTGTGTTATGTGCTCTATTGGGACTGCTCAGTGCTTCCACTAATCATACTCCACCGTATTCAAACTGGAAATTAAAAACCAAAATGTATGGAGTAGAACAGCCACAAAAACAAACAAACAAACAAACAAAAGAAAAAGGTTGTTTGGAGGTCAGAGGACTGCAGAGATTTTCATGGCTGTATGTTTCTCCTGGAAGCAGGGGCTTCAGGTCAACTCTTGCCAAAGAGCCTGCAGTAACTCTCCCATGCCCAGGCCCTGCAACTTCTGCAGAGGTGGGGGATGACAGCCTTGGCGACACCGGATGGATTTTGTCCAGATGAAAGAATGGGCTGAAATTCTTCCCTTGAGAATTGGGTGTACGGCTGAGAATGACAGACAACTGGCCTTTGATGAGAGATGTTAGACTGGGAAAGATGGGGAAGGAAGGAGAATCGGGGTTGACATTCTCCTTCAAGAAGTGAAGGGATTCACTAATCTGCAGAGCTACTGCATGCCTTTGTGTGTATGTATGGATATGATATGTATATGCATTAGGCCCTGTGTTTTCAGTATGGCCATTAAGTCTGATGATTTGGAAGTACAGGCACATGGTGCTTGTAAAGCATCTTAAGGTCTATGAACCCTTAGCAAACTGGTCAGTGGTTCCAATTTGTAGCATCATTTGGACACCAAAAAACTTAAAACTCCAGACAAGCATCAAAGAAACAAAACATCTCATCCCACTCCAATGGTTCAATTTACCACTGAGAAAGAAAGATTTGGCATGCAACTCAGGAAATCGGGCAACATTCTCACTGCCTACATCCACTCAGGAGTCCCAGAACACAACCTATCCGCTAAATATTTCATTCCCCTTTGTCCCTCCCTTCCTTTCCCTATAATCCCCTCAAAATTATCCACATAGGCAAAGACACACATCATTATTTTCAGCAACTGACAATGAAAAGCAAGGGACAACTCTAACTGCAGGAGATGGCACTTCTTAAAACACCTTATTTGCACTTGAGTTCAAGGTGAGTAAAATACTCCAAGTTTAAAGGAGTAAGCTTAAGTAAACAACCTGGTGTAAACAGCTGTGAACCTACATAATGAACCATTATGAGTTTCACTTACATTTCGCATTTACCAGGTTTTTACTACCTAGAGCATCCCCCTTTATCTTTGCCACCTTATGCTGTGGTTTGCTTTGAACATAGCCTCTGGCAATGCCCCAGCCCACAGTATTTTCATTTAATAAGTGCCAATGAAAGAAACACAAGAGCACAGCAATATCACAAATTGATAACAGGGATATGAAGCTGGCCCTTCCTTCCCTTCTACCCAGGTCAAGCAATAAACAAAGACCCGTGGCAGTTCAGTCCTGCATTTCTCAAGTGCGGATCAAAACAAGCCCCGAGTTACTAGAATTTCTCTGGTAGTTACATCGCAACTTCCTTCTCCAGCACAACAAGATGAGCACAAGAGCCCTTTGACACACTCTGCCTTCAGAAAGGCATCCCAAGGGAGTTGTAATAGCTGGTAAATAACCACATTGTCAGACAGCACTGCTCTTAAAAAAAAAAAAGAAAAAAAGAAAAAAGAGAGAGAAAATGTAGCAGAGTTTACAAAAGCCACAATAAATCAAACGTATCTTTCAGCCAAGGTCAAGATGAGACCAACCTGGCAGAAAAGCAAGATTTCCAAAACTGTATCCTTAATGCTTAAAGTTTTAAAGCATAATTAATATCCTACTGTCAACACAGTGTTTTCTATTTCTCAATTCTGTCAAAAATGTCCTTCAAAAATATTTTGTAATAGTAAGATAAGAACTCTTATCCTTTAAAGACAGTCACCCCTTCACACACTATAAAATGAGAAGAATATCTTAAATATACAAACTAAAAACATGGATATCTGCTCCTAGCTTTGCTTCTGCTAATAGTCATGCCTTACGTTTTCTGAGCTGAAGAACCTCAAAGCACAGTAAACTTTACCACAGCAATGACAGTGTCCTTACTGCAAAGATCACATTTCAGTTCAGCTCCAATTGAAAAGTACTTGGGAATACTGCATTAACAGCCTTATTCAACTCCCAACAGAAATGTCTGGGTAATTAATGCAAAGCTACAAATATTTTTCACTTAACACTGGTTCTAGGTTCTAAAATGAAGATGAAGAGGCTAATTTTCAGTAATTATGTTACTTAAAAAGGAAAGTTTTTTTAAAAGAAAGGAAAAAAAAATTTTTAAAAAAAATTAAACCAGATGCCCTGAGTTTCTTACATTAAATTCATCAAAATAGAAACATTACAGTCAAGTTACAGTCTTGGTCAAAGGATGGTGACTCTTTTCTCCCACTCCCTCCCCATCTTAATGTCTGTAGATATCACTATAGTCACTATAATGACCCATTACCCATCATGTCATTGAGCTGTTTCAGAGACAAATGGTGAACGGATTTCCTCTAATTTTTTGTTTCTCCAACCCTGGTGCAGTGAGGAAATTGCACTTAATTTGCTGGTATCTCAGAGATGAAAGAGCACCACAGTTCTCTTGCATGTATTTGTGTAAAGTAAGACTGCAGGGTGGAACAGAAACTTTGCCTCTTCCTTTAAACTCTATCAATGCAGCATCACTTATACAGAACAGTGTGGCATTTTACGTCCCCTGAATCAGTTCCTGGGCAGTAAGTTTAATTTATAGGCAGTAAAATAGCTCAGAATGGCAGCTGGGTAAAAAATGGGGGGGTAAAATATTTTAAGTGACAGCAGCAATTAAAAGAAGTGAAATAGCACAAAGTAGAACTTTCTAAAGAATTCAAATAAATCTGTTGACGAAGCCATCTTCTTCCTAATTCCAAACAATTACATTACTTGTAAATAACTTTGAACTGCATCTCGTATGATCTCCTAATGAAAGTGAAAGCTGTTGTTGTTCCTGTAACATCTTAAGTTTCCACCTGAACTCCTGACACTGAGGTGGAAACACACTGACCACTTCGCTGCAGAGTCACCTGCTCCGACTTAACGTAACACAGGGCAGCTTCACTGTAATTCTCACAGGCTGAATCCAATGTCAGAGCTTCAACTCAAAAATGACTCTTACAAATTCATCCAGTTTTAACCTAAAGGCTTGAACAATGAAGAATCTTTCTGGTGCTTTGACTCCTGGATTTTTGTGACTATTTTACAAAGGTGATTCAATTAAACAGCAGTGTTTCATCCCAAAGGATATACCAAAGGCACTTTACTAACTGAATAAAGTGAAAAGCTCTCTGGTTACCTTTTCAAAGTAAAGCTTGGCAATTGTTTAACAACTCAATCACCAGTGGATTTAACTTTTCAAACTCTCCCAAATTTAAACTAAATAATCATTGCAATTTGCCATTCTCCTTTAACAGTGTGAAGTAAAAAAAAAATTTAAAGAAAAAATTAAAAAATCACCAAGGCCTCAGCTGTGCCTGTAATTTTTATGCTCTAGTATTTCACATTTACTCCACTGACTTTCACAAAGGGTGCATTTCTTTGCCTTAAAGCGAATAAACTATGGCATTTTAAAGACAATGGTAACTGGTATCTACATCATCCTGGATATTTTCTGGGCTACAAAAGGCATTGGAACTGAGTTCCACCAAGAGCACCCCTCTCCTCCTCCCCTTGTGCCACCAATCAAACCACATTGCTCTGGCTGCAAGAAGGCTTAAGTGCTGTGCAATGCTAGAAGACTAACAGTGGCACCAAGCTGCCCTGCTGCTTCTTCCAAGAGAAAGGCAGCAAGGCCCCCGTATTGACATTGACCTACTGAGAACACTTATGAAACCCTCTGGTTTCTAACTGCTAAAGATACATACCCCTATAATACTCAAGCCTTTCAGGTAGTCCTGCCGGGGTTGGGCTTGTGGCACACAGCCTGCTAGCACCACTTTCTTCTTCCCTTCCTGGGCTTTCCTAAAGAAGGGCAGACAGGCAGCGTGTTAATATTTTCAAAAACGATCATTTTTAACTTCAAAGTAGTCATATTGTGCATGTGACACAAGAAAGCAAACACAGTGAAAACATTCCAACATCAGAAGCAACTTGTACATGTTTGAACCTCAGAAACCAAAGAAGCCAACACACCAGAAGAACCCCATATGGAGCTAGAGCACTCATGCCCTGGTTTGGGGAGCATATACAGAGAAAGTCACCACGTATCATGGACAAAAGTCAGTGTGGTACTTTCAAACGTGCATTTACTTAGAAATGTTTAAGCAAATGTTGCAAACGTTCACTTAAAATCAAACTGAGCATTTTTCAAGCTGTAACCGTTTGCCTCTGGCAGGGAAACATCTGTCTGGAAATTAACTTAGGTAATTCCTTAGCTCTGATGCTGCCTTAGCACCAAGTAGGAAATCGAAACACGAAGATGAAATGGTTAACACTGTTCATTTTGTTAGTAACACTGTGACTTGCTTTGAATTCAACACTGATTACCAAGCCATCCCTGAATCTTGAAACTACCAGAACCTCTGACCTAAACTATTGGCCTCATATTAAACAGCGAGAAGCAAAACCTGGTTATGTTCATTAAGCTTCGAAAGCCATCCATTAACATGTAAACACAACGTGACTACTGCATTGTAACGTGCAACTCAGCAAAGAGGAGAAGCACTGAATAACTGTAGCAGATATGGTAGGTCTGGCATATCATGGGCTGTTTTAAGAACCATCTTTCACAGTTCCACGCTGTATCACAACCTCCTGGCAGATTTCTATCAAACTGGAACCTCCTAAGTCCGCATTTTCTCCAGCAGTATCAGGATTCAGGAAGTGTTTATTGCTCAGTTGGAACAGGCTAAGACATGTCATAACATTTTTCAGAAATATTATCTTATCCAAAATACACAATTGTTTAGACAACTGTATACTCTTCAGCTTGCTTGAGCTGTCTCCAAGCTGGATGCATTAGAGAAAGTGACGCTCAACACGCACAACAAGGCTGCTACAACACTGAGTATCTGGAGTTCTCCAGCAAATTCAAATTGAACAAGGAAAAAAAAACCAAAACCCCAAACAGACTGGTAGCACACACAGTTCCACTACTCACAGTTTTTACTTCACACTCATGATATGGGCATGTTTATTTGCAAATTATAGCTCAGATGAAATCTCACATGAAAACACGAATTGCAATTTTAAAGGAGACCATGGGTCACCTTGCCAAATACCTAGTTTTGGCAGCTTCACTAGAAATATTTCAAAGGAACAACAAAATCCTATACACAGACAAGTGTGAAATAACAGGAGAATCTATTACGCCTGTTACCTCCTACCTAATACACATGCAGCAGATCTCTATAAAATATTCAGGTTTGGTTTAGTGAGACTTCCAGGAAATCTCCAGACATTCATCATTGGCCCTCTACATGCATGCTAAGGTATACAATATAAATGCAAATCCTTTCATCTCTTCCTTGATAATATTTCTGAGGATAAAGAACTATGATGAAATGCTAATTTAGTGTATTTCTTAGGCAGGGAACCTAGTAACACATCTCCAAAACCTGCGAGCCTTCTTTTCTTTCAGAGGTATATATTTAAGGGTGTTGCGAAGCTTCAATAGAGGTCACCTACTTCTACATACTGAAGTGAAGCTACATCGTGCATTACCTAAAAATGTCACATAGCACCATGTGACACTCCACTAACTCACAGGATAAAAATCCCTACTTATATAGTCTAAGGGACTCAACCTAATGCCTGGAGGCAAGACAATAAGACCTGTCTCTAGCAAAGAAAGCACACGTCCCGAGGCAACTCGGCATCTGGTATAATCTGCTGCTAGCAACAGCCATCTCCATCTACTTGAAAACCTGTGAGCACTACAGAAGAAAAAGCTTTTATTCATGTCTTTTTATCTGAGAAAAAAAAAATAAACAAAGTTTCCCTTGACACATTAAATGGCATTTTAATGTTATTTCACAGCTTTAACATTTTGCCATATCTTCTGGGACTAGAACTGGAGCTGGGCGGGGGGGGGGGGGGGGGTGGTGGTGGTGGGAGTTAAACTGAATACTCTTCATAATAAGTATTGCCTTCATATAACTTTTTAAAAGTTGTACAGGTCTCCACAGATTAAAGAATTTTGTATACTGAGATTTTTTTTCCCTTTGAAATGCAATTAAGTAGAAACGTCAGAGCTGAATTTTCAATCACAGTCAATTCTCATTATACCCATGATACACTGTGCAGCCCATGAAACCCACCACCACAGATGAAAAACCACCATAAGGAAATTTTGAGACTTCTGGCCTCCTTTTCAAGAAAACACTTCTCACAATATGCATTACAGTACCGTATCGTCACCTCCTTTTAGTATCGTTTAATGAGCCCACCTCATATTAACAAAAGCCTACAAAAATTATTCTTCAGAAATCTAGTTAGAGCAACAACTGCATCAGAAAAGCCTTTATCCTTCAAAAACATGAATAGTAATGAGGATAATTCCTCACGGAATCTAGTAGGTGGTAGGAACAAGTACATCTTCCCTTTTAGAAACCCTTCCTATTTTTCAATTATATGAACCTTACCTTGAACTTCCAATTCAATTGCATCAGGAAACATTGTCTAGAAATACTCTCTTTTCAGAAACGGTATCACAAGATACACAAAACTCAACAGAAATGTAATTAGAGAAATTCTTTTTTGAAGGAAGGAATTATTCAAGCTACTTCCCAAGTAATGGGCGAGGAACAAAAAACCAAGTGAGAAACAACAGGAGCATGAAAAAAAGTAGTTCTGAATACAGGAGAGGACTCATGCAAGAGCTGTAGTGAGATCACAGGTTGGACTCCACTGTAACTCCGCTGCCACCCCAACTGTAACTGTAGTACCAGACTTAAGGAAGTATGTTCCATGTATTCTGCTTTTTCTAAAGCAAAGTTGAAGACTTAAATAAAATGGGGAGAAAATTCTGCCCTGCTTACATGTATTTCTATTTGTGTCATTAGGAATCTGCCCAAACTGGAATATTCTGCTCACAATTTCATGTAACATATTGCTGCATAGTTCCTTTCCTTTACTATTTATTAAATTTACTCAGTAGTAAGAGAGAGATAATTAAACACACACACACGTTTACTGCATTAGCACTGTGCTTATAGAAAGCACTGCTGGATACCATGGAAGTCAGAGCAGGAAGCTGTACCACTTCTTCATGTCTCTCACAGCTACTCAGGCAGAATCACTGAAGGGAAAGAAAAAAAAAAGGTAGGGACCGTGCCCTGGGGCTCACATCTAAGGAAAGCAGATGGGGGAGGGGCAGGGGGAAGAAAAAGGTGAAGCCGACAAGATGGGCAAACTTCAATGTAAGACAACCTGTGACATCAAAAGTCAGTCGTAATTTGCTCTTTGCTGAAAAGAGACAAGAGAAGCAGGATCATCACTGCTCACCTGCTTGGTGCCCCTTCCATAAGCAGAGGTGTTCACTGAAATTTTGTGAGCTGTGAACTCTGAAGGGAATGACCCCTAGCTTTCAGAGAGTCACCAGGCTGGAAGGGACTGGAGAGCAAACTTTAGGAGAAGCAGATGAGGGAACTGGGTTTGTTTAGCCTGGAGAAGAGGAGGCTGCAGGGAGACCTTATCACTGCCTACAGTTACCTGAAAGGAGGTTGTAGAGAGATGGGTGTTGGTCTCTTCACGCAAGCAACAGGTAATAGGACAAGGGGGAATGGGCTCAAGCTGTGCCAGGGCAGGTTCAGATTAGACACTGGGAAAAAGTTCTTCACCAAAAGGGTTATTGGGTACTGGAACAGGCTGCCCAGGGAGGGGGTTGAGTGACCAACCCTGGATGTATTAAAAAGACAGGTAGATGAGGTGCTTAGGGATATGTTATAGTAGAGGACTGATATGTTTGGACTCAATGATCTCAAAGGTCTTTTCCAACCTAGTGATTCTGTGTGATTATCACCCCCCAAGACACCCCAGCTGCACAGGAAGGCACAGCGGGCATCTGAAATTCAAAGCAGTCTGTTCTGCATGGAGCACAGCTGGCCAGCTGCAGAAAACATGTAACCTGTAACGCGCTGCTCCAGTACCATATATGTAAAAGCAAGCATTATACCTAGAAACACATATATATATATAAATTTTTTTTAACTCCAAAACTTATTTTTGGTGGAACTTAGTAATGAAGAAGTGTTTAACCAATGAGCAGAAGGCTGCCTGCAGCAGGAGGACTAAGCAACAGTGCAAAATGTCAGTATAAGCAGCAGGGAGAGAAAATTTCAACAAAAGCAATACATGAGGGGGAAAGTGCTTTACAGTGAGCTTGTTAAGCTTTGGACTGATGGTACTTGGGAAATGTTCATAAAATAGTAAGGGGAAACATTTATAATGCTAAAGGACAACAGTTGTTATCTGAAATGGAAATGGAGGTGTTTCATCCTGACTCCTACCAGGCTGGTAACACCGGACTGTACACTTAAGGCAGGTTTTGCATCAGTGTGCTACTTCATAGAATGGCAAGGGTTGGAAGGGACCCCGAGGATCATAGAGCTCCAACCCCCCTGCCACAGGCAGGGCCACCAACCTCAGGCCTGGATCTACACAAGGTTGCCAAGGGCCCCATCCAACCTGGCCTTGAACACTTCTACTTCTACCAAACACGGTATCCCCCCTCCCTGTTACAGTACCAGCACGAGTCTGGTGACTCCCCAGGGTACCCTGTGCGTAGCTAAATGGAAGCCTGCAGTGCAGCAGTGCAACCTGCTCACAGCCTCTTACTGCACAGGAGCTCCAGCACCCCCAGCAGACACTCGAGAAAGGCGCGGAGCTCCAAACCGATGGGACGCCCCTGTCGAGAGGTGCCCGAAGAAACGTCAGTACACAGGAAAAAGTTCTGCTCAGGCAGCTCTGGCTGAACACAGTATGAGTTGGGGATATGGTGAGATCAGGCTGCCAAAGGGTATAAAAAAAATAAAATTGGGGGATACTACTTGCCGAGCTGTAGGAATGGTGTTGTGATGTCTCTGGGGGAAAAGAAATGCTGTTAGCATAAAGATTCAAATAGCTGGAATATATTGCATCTGTCTCATCTGCTGCATTAATCAGTCGGAAGCCACAAGCCTTACACCGCACAACATCCCTGGAATGAAAAGATGGTGCCTGTATAGCATCTGGAATACATTCCTGAAAATCCATAAAAATCACACAGCTCATTTTCTGTTTGAAAAATTACAAATGGGAACTTTAACTGTGCCTTTACAGGCTTTGAGCCAACCTAATGTCACATTACTACCCGAAGGCTTGCTTCCCACCCTCCCTGTCTGTTATTGCTGCTCCTACCTTTCTCCAAGTCCAACCTCTCCTCTTTCTTATGTCTGTCCATCTGGTACCACTCCTCCCCTGCTCCAAGCTCAGCAGCTCACCAGACCTTTCCAGGGCCCCATTTAACTCACTGATGGAGCAGAAACCTATTGAGCAGAGTTTGGGTTTGTTGGGTTGTGGCTTTGGTTCTTTTTACCAGTTAATTCTGTTAAGTCAGCTCATGGGAAAAGGGTGGCAGTGGAGCCAAAACAATGGTCAAGGGAAGGCTGTTGGGAAGAGAGAAAGAGAAGATGGGAACTCCTCAGTTTGTCTGCAAGAAGCTTGACAAGTCTTGGGAAACCTTTGAGCCAGGTCACAATACACTGAGCACCATGGCTGAATGAAAAGCAAGGGGACATAAGAAACTGCTGTACATTTTGTGCTTTTGAGGTCATAGCCAAAGGAACGTGGAAAACACAATGAAAACTTGTCAACATTACTGAGTAATGTTAAAACCACCCTGGCAGAACCACTCCAGTCTACTAATGCATGTCAGCTTCCTTGTACACTTCCACAACCCTAAGAATTACCTTGTTTTCCTTGCGAGGCACGTGGAGATGTGATGTTCATTTGAGGACACTTCTGCTAATTATTTGAGTTCACCTAACTGCTCTTAGAGGACCAATCTCTAGCAAAGCAACCCTCTGATTACTGTGTTGCATCCTTTGAACGTTTGGCCAAAACCCCCAGGTAACATGTACAGACTCCAAGGGAAAAATAAGCTGCATGTTCCTCTGCTGACAAAAGCAAGCTTGTCTTTCCTGAAAATACTTTAAAAAGATATAAATGCTTGTTCCATCAGACTTCCAACTGACATTGTAAAGATGTGCTCCAAGCAAAAATAAAATGAAAGCTTAGAAATATCCACCTACAACGGAGGTGAAGTGTCAGCTCTGAGAGTAACTCCAAGACTCACATGCTACACATCAAATTACTCCCCAAGCTGCTGAGAGAACATACCTGATGAAGAAAAAGTATATTTTCTCTACATTTGGATACTTCTCAGGATATGCACAAACAGGATCTACACTTCTTGCATCTTCCCCACTTCCAGAAAAAAAGCATTTGTAGTGCACTACTCAAACTTCTGCTTTTCACAAGTACAGCAGATCCATCCAGCCTTTTATGACAGACACTTGCAGCCACCACGCTCCAAAATGATGGGTTTGCAGCTGCTTCCAAACTACAGGGAGTTTTCCCAGCACAACTTACTGCATTAGCTCTAAATGCCTTGTTCTGAATGGAAACTTGTTTTCATCCAGCGACTTGGCATGCAAGTGAAACGGCTGCAGGTTTGCTGGCATACGCCAATCTCATTTTAAACCTGAGACCAAGTCAGATCTGTGGCTTCTACTCAAATTTACTGTAATGTCACTTTATAGGCAGCAATTAAAGATGAGTCATTACTCAAATACAGTATTTTAGTGGTGATGATGTTTTTTTCTTCCTGCAAAGACATTCAAAGTAACAGTACAAAGATTTTATCAAATTGAAAAATCAGACGACCAGGATGTATTCAGGAAGAGGATGGCATGAAGAAATAAATCCTGAATCTCACTTTGGCCCTGGCTGGTAGTTTTTGTAGCTCCAAGCAAGGCTGAGTTGACCAATATCAGAGGGGAAGTTTCTTCCCCAGGAACAGGTATCTACCAGGATGGCCTTTGGGCAGGCTAGACAAGAATGGCTACAGGCCAGCTCCTGTCCCTCCAGGTGATTAAGAAAATAAATATACTATACCTCTAAAGTTAATCTGCAAAACCCATAACTGAAGGGTATTAATCTTGCAAGAAGAAAATCGTTTTAAAAAGGAAAGTGTAATTAATGACAATGTGCTGCTCAAGAAAATACATCTTGTTTGGTGGTGAACACATTCTAAATCTTCCTGTCATAAATGCTAAGAAGTATTTGGGGTTTGGGTTTTTTTCTTCTATTTATCTAACAGGTAGAGGAGCCTTCTTGTCATCCAACAGAAAATATTAGAAAGTCAGTGCAAAAATTTCAAACCAGGAGGCGTTTGCCCTGGTCCAGACACTGTATTCTTTATCAGGACATAAACTCCTACTATTCAGATGCCATAGCTCTTGGGCTACCACTATTCAAATTAAAATGCTTCCACCCAAAAGACAAGCACTCTTGGGAAAGTTTTTCCCACAATTCAATTCTAGACCTTCTTGCTGACCTGTGGAAAAACAAGATTTTTTTTTTAAGAAAAAAAATGGGATAGAGGCTTTGGGGGTTGTATTTTTTATCTCAATTTCACTTGAATACACCTTTCCTACTTTGTTTGGATTGTGCAGACTAGTGCCCTAAGAAGAAACTAACGTTAGGGGAATTTCATCTAGAAGGCTTTGTGATTTAGATGCTAGGTACAAAATTTATTCCTATTTCCATCACCATTTTTTCTTCTCCTTCCTTAAGTGTACAAAATAAAAACCCAAACCTAAACAAGAGATTTCCCTGACCAGTGGGCTTGGTAGCAGAAGGAGTACACTAACTCTATGGGAAGTTATTTCTAGGAAGAGCAGGCAAATTAAAGATACACAAGGAGAGGAAAAAAGAAAAAATAAAAAGTAATTACCTCTCTAGTCAAGGGCAACATTCCTCCAAAGACCCATTCTCAGTTGAAGGATAACTAAGGTGCTTCAGTTCACTCCACAAATTAGGACACTCCGCTTAGTATAAGGGAGCCCAAGGAAAGAGTTCCCTATGCAGAGAGTCAGAAGTTGGGGATACTCCTGCCTGGGCCCTATCAGTGACACACACACAGCGTGGCACACAAACTTTGACAGTGTTTGTGCTTTTATAAGCCATTAAACAGCCCAGAACCTGACAACCGGCAAAGGGGGTATACCAGGCATCAACACACCCACTCACCACTTCAGATCAACCTCCCCCTCTATTCAAGTGAACAGTACAGTGTGCCAAGACTTGTTAGACACCATCAAACCTCCACCAGCTAACATAGATACTTTATTCACAGGTGACATTTACAGTTTGTAGAAGATTATTTGCTGAAATGCTCAGAAATAATTTTTTAGCAGCGTTTCACAACTGTTTAGGCTGTTATTCTTCAGATAAAGTGGTAGTATTTGCTGCCTTTGCTGCTCTGCAGACTTTGGGGGTTCCAACTTTTGTCTTTAAGTGCATTACTGGCAGAATGTACCCTCCTATATTCCTGAACTCCTTCACAATTTTCTTACAATGAGACAAAAAAATATCACTGCCAACTGAAATTTTTCTAGGCCATATTGATCAATGGATGTAGACAAGTAAACATACTTGGTTCTTCTAATAAAATATTCACAACTCTTTAGATTCTTACTTACTCACTGAAGTTAAATTATTTAATTGGGCAAATCACAGAATCACAGACAGGTTTGGGCTGGAAGAGATCTCAAAGCCCATTCAGCTCCAACCCCCTGCCATGGGCAGGCACGCCCTCCACTACAGCACGCTGCCCAAAGCCACATCCAACCTGGCCTTGGACACTGCCAGGGAGGGGGCAGCTGCAGCTTCTCTGGGCAGTCCCACCACCCTCACCGGGATGAAGTTCTTCCTAAAATCTAATCTAACTCCACTCTTCTTCATCTTAAGGCCATTACCCCCTGTCCTATCACTACAAACATCTAATTATTGTCTTAGATAAGTCGTCTTCCTGGAGTAGGCCCTTTATCACCAATTCTCCATTCAAAACCTTCCAAGTACTTCAGTAAAATCTGAAAAAAGTTGCCTTGCTTCTTGAACTCTGCTCAAGGCAAACATTAAACACCAAACTTTTGTGAAGGTGCTTCTGAACAGACACACTCAACTAGGTGATGTCTCCGTTTGTGACCAATGCAGATGTTCAATTGAGGTGAGCACATTCATTGGTCTCTTTGTAATACCTGCTAGTTTCAGTGTGCAACAAAGATACTATCTGAGAAAGACTGGGTTTCCCATCATTAATATTTTGTTTTACATACACGTGGCACTGAATAAAGGAGAAATTATTAATTCCAGATTATTACTAATTCTTTCTCTATTACTACAAATGTAAAGTCCATATATGTAACAAAATAAAAATACATAAAGTGACAGAGCACTGGAATAGGCTGCCCAGGGAGGTGGTGGAGTCTCCTTCTCTGAAGATATTCCAGACCCATCTGGACGCCTATCTGTGCAGTATGAGCTGGGGAGCTGCTTTGGCAGGGGGGTTGGACCCGATGATCTCTCGAGGTCCCTTCCAACCCCTATGATTCTGTGATACTGTGATATGAGGCTCTGAGAAACTGTACCAGCAAACCTCACAAAATTTCAGTTACCCCCAGCACTGACTGTCTTCTGATCATCAGCGCTCTGGTGACAGCACGAGAAACTCTGAGCTTCTCTGAGGCAGAGGGTACCCAATACACTGCAGCTCTGCCAGCTCAGCCGGGCAGAAGCAGGGGCTGCTGCTCACCGCACTGCCAGGGAAGTGCTGCAGCTGGCAAAAGCTGGAATTCCTTTTTAGAAAAAAGTTATGCATTTCTGCACAGCCTTGAAGCTTTGCATCCTTGAGTAGATGCACACATATCGTACCAAGCTTCTAAAAATATTTCACCATCTTTCTACATCCCCAGTTTCATGCCAGCCTTTCCTCAAGAAGGACTGAAGGAAATCACAGTGGTGAGACAGTTTTCAGACAAAGCAGAAATAGCTCCTAACCTATAGCAGCAATTTTCTCCTTTCTCTTTACCTTCTACCACTACTTTTGCCCTTCCAGTGCAAGAATTTTTGCATTCTTTTTGCTACTTTGCAAAGGCAAGACTTTACTCTCCCCCTTCAAACTTGAGAATTTAATCCTACTTAGAGGTTATTTTTGCACATATAGATGGACTGTTTGATCAGATACACTTCTCTCCAAACCAGCGGAAGGAACTCTCTACTAAATTCACTTGGAAAGGGACATTAAGCTTCCAAGAGATTAAAGAAATGGAAATAAAAATCACTATAGCAAACTTTTGTATAACTCACTTGACTCTTACTCTATTTCTCTGTTCTTTCTATACATATTTCTATAGGATATAAAATACTCTATTGTAGTATTTGTGGCATGTCTCTCTTTTATGTTTTGTTAACTGAGCATTTATTCTACTTTACCTTCCCAATCTTCCCACCCCTGGTCCTATTCATCTCTTTAAACATAAAAGTCAAACAGCTTAGGACCCACGAGTATTCTAAGCTATTTGTGGAATACTGCTCTGCCTCTCAGGTTCAAGGTCCAAGCCAGCCTCAAGTTACATGCATGTACAGCCAATGGCTGTAACATAAAACCTTGTTGACAAAACGGCTAAAAAATGAAACGAGTGTTGAATGAAAATTAAGTCATCTGTTTGGTTTCCTTTCCATAGAGGTGTAGCACACTTTTCAGTAACAGCATACCTACAAAATTTAAAATGTTGCTATTCTAGAAAGCACTGAGGTTTTGGGGTTCCTTTGGGTTGTTTTGGGATGGGGGGCAAGCATAACCCACCAGGAAAATTTTCCCATCGTGTAAGGAAGCAAAGTTCCAAATAAATGGATGAAGCATTTACACAGACCAAAGGCAGAGAGCAGAACTTTTGTGAAGGTGCTTCTGAACAGACACACTCAACTAGGTGATGTCTCCGTTTGTGACCAATGCAGATGTTCAATTGAGGTGAGCACATTCATTGGTCTCTTTGTAATACCTGCTAGTTTCAGTGTGCAACAAAGATACTACCTGAGAAAGACTGGGTTTCCCATCTGTTCTATTGGCTCGTCAGAACAAAACCCCTGTGGGTTCCTATGTTGTGCCTGATACAGGACATTCTGATAAAATGATGAGGAGAACAAAGGAGCTAAAAGCCAACTCAAATTCTCTTGGACACCATCAGGGCAGCTCAGGCTGAAAAGCTACAGACCTCAAAGGCAGCCCAAATTCTGAACATCGAGGCTTTCTGCTCCTAAAAACCCAAGTAGCCACAACCACTATGTGAAAGGAAAAACAAAAGTCATCTTGAAAGTCACTACGTATAGTTTACATAATACGAACACATGAGACTGCCAGAAAGTACCCAACAAAGAGAAGGAAATAAAACCCAATCAAGTAGCTCTTCAAAACAGTAAGCTGCATGCACTTTGGGAAATACTATGTGAGCAGCCACACTGTGCCTAGTGTTTGTGCCCAGGAATTCTGCAGTACATAAGGACTACAGCATCATGTCATGAAATATGTACAAGCAACAAAGAACAGAGCAGAAACAAAAGGTTTTTAAGAGCTACACTCAGTCCAAATTGCTCTGTATGACATTTTATTAACCTTTTACCTATTTTTATTATTAATACTCATCAAAATCTTCCAAGTAAAGCCCAGTAAGATCCTCCACATCTAAAGAGATAAGGACTGTTTTATTTAATTCCTATTCATGATCATAGTATCCGAACAGCAACAGAAGTAAGACACTACACAGTATCTTATCTCTTCTCCTTTCAGTTTAAACTTGTTTTTATAGAATGAAGGAAATGTAAGTTGGAATGGACTTCTAGATGTCATCTTGCCTGACTTCCTATTTACAAGTGGACTGCTGACATCATCATCCAGTCAAGGCCAGAAAACCTGCTGTTGCTCATTACATCTTCTGGTGCAATCAAGAACAACTTGGTTCCATAACCTTTGCAGTTGCCTTTGAAGTAACTACTGCTACTATTCAGTTATCCACTGGCCTCCTATGTGCCAGACTCATGACAGCCAGGCCATTTTAGTAGTCCTCCACTGGACCTGGGTCCAGTTTCTTGCCTCTCCCAACTGCCCTCAATCCACCCAAAACCCCGTAATCCAGGTGAAGTCCCACCAATTAACGAGGAATAAACACCTCTCAGTCTCCTGGTCGTGTTTGTCTTATTCACAACTCAGAGGGTTGGCTCACATTTCCTGGTTCTCACCACGCATCTCACATTCTTTGCAACACACTGCTTAGCCAACAGCTTTGTCTCAGTAGATTATGAAGCTATGCTAACTAATTCTTCATTAAGGTCTTTAGTTTCTCATAGTTTTATATCACACCTAAAAGAATGGTAAATATCCAAACAATTTGCCAGGAAGTACATGTTGACACACACACTTGTTGGACAGAAAAATCTGGTTTCTGTATTAGTAGAACATCTTAGTGCTTCTTGTCACACAAATTCATCACCATTCCTGAAAGCAACAGACTCCTACACTGCTTTAACTTGATGCTTTAGAAGGGCCTAGCACCACATGCTATGATACCAACTGAAGAGATATTGCTATTTTATCTAAAAGACTCAAGCTTTGAGTCTATGGCTACATGTACAAATTCAGAAGTGTATGATGATTATTTAAGGAGCTAATCCTGCTTTTAAAGAGAAGTTACTTGATCTTGTCCTTTTCTATTAAGGCATTTTTAATCACATTACCCAAACCAAAACAAAATTCAAATTCCCAAGTGACTTGCATGAAGACTGCACTTTGCCTGTTCTCTGCTGGAAAACTTCTCCACTCAGTTGTTGTCACTGATGCTTAAGCACAGGAAGGGAGAAGATGCTATTAGAAAGCAGGAGGCTCAAAAGTGCATCAAGCAGTGAAAGATGGCTTTAGTGCACTCCCACTGTGAACTGGGACCGATCAGAGTAGCTACATCTCCTCAAGTCACTAACCATTTATGCAGCATGCTTGCTTCCATTCTGGTTTAGGCTTTTCGATGTGTATAGTTGGGAAAACATTTGCAGGGGAACTGGCCGAGAGAGGCAAGAGAAAGAGACAAGCCATAGAAGCAGCTCTGAGAAATTAATACTAGTTTATGCATCTAAAACTAGTTTGAAATGTATTAAAGAGCTAAAAATTGTAATTTGTATTGGAGCTGAAGACGTGATTACTCTAAGCATGTTAGCTCACCCAAGAGTGTCTCCTGAAATAACCAAGATACCCTTCTAGTAGTTTTGACAATAGATGCTGTACAAGTTTAACACACTGCCAGGCATTCATAGGAGTAACAACAAATGCTTGGGCACGTGACAGTTTTAGGCCCCATGCACACCTGAAAGTTCAGAACAATTTAAAGTTCTCACACCACAAGCATTAGCTCCCCTACATTAGCACTGAACTTTTCTAACTAACACAACCCAATGTGGCTTGAATGTAAATACATACACAGGGCAACTTCCAATTCCTTCCTCCCACCTCTTCCCAAATTTCCCATAAACTTTAACTCTCACGGATCAATACCACCACCTTTACATTTATAGAGCCTCTTTACTTTACATACACAGAGACATAACCTAAGGGATAATCTACCTTTGAAGAATGAGCAAAGCCAAATACTACACAGCGCTACACATGGAGAGCTGGCAGCATATAATCAGCCACAGTAGCTACCTCAGCCCAGTAAGCCACATGTATCACTCTGCCATGATTTCAGTTTCACCCCCAATCCCAACGTCAGAGGTGTCAGGAGAAAGGCTTCACTGCATAATGCCATTGATCACTGGCTTTCTAAAGAAAGAAAATAGCCTAACATCAGAGTAATTAATAATTTTTAAAGGTTGTTTTGCAAGCTCTGTGCAAAACAAGCCAGGTCCTTTACAGAGTTTCCGTTACAATCTCAAATATAATAATAAACAATAATGATAATAATATTAATAACATCAACCTTTAAAGACTTGAGCAAAATTAATTGCTCAAGCAGCATTTCTTATGCAACCACTTTAATTTTTTTGATGTTTCTATTTTTAATACAATAGACATCCCTGCAGACTTCAAGACACACCTCACACTAGGAAACAACATTAAATAGTGCCATGCTCTGTGTTAAGTCCACTTCATGCAGCTCAGAACTCTACTGAATCTCAGCAGAAATTATCATCCTGTTACAAAACATCTGCTCCTACCAGGAGCTTCACAGAAACTCTGTTGTACCCTTCTCAAACACTGTAGAATTTGAGAGAAGGGGAGAAGCTCTAACTGTGCCACTTCGGCATCTGAAATACGCTCTGAAAGATTTCTCTCTCCTATTTCTCTTCCAGATTTCCATCGTGACTCAAGTACATTTTTCAGACTCTGCACTAAGTGCATAATATGCTTTCTTTGAAATACCACTTCATTAATAAACATTGGGATTTTCCCTACTGTTGCCTATATACAAAGACTCAAGAGCGTTAAATACGTAATTCTTAAGAGTGATTGAGCCTTTATTCTGAACTGTCTGCACCCAGGAAGCTCTTCCTTCCCATCATTAAGTAGGAGTTTGTTTTTAAACAGGTGCCAGAGGGAGTCAGAACTTTTCTTTCAAATAAGGATAAAACTGGGGGAAATTGAGCACCGCGCTCCCTGAAGCTCCTTTCAAAATCTGAGCCCCATTCATTAACTTTTCCCATCTCTTGCTATCAGACAACACACTCTGGGTTCCTCTAGCACTTGGAGTGTGTGCCAACCTTACTTAAAACAATCCAAAATGCTGTTACCTGTAGGACACAGGGCTACCTGAATCTGCAGAAGGCAGGTTAAATCCTTTAGTTGGGAACAGTAAGCAGGTACTTCCACTTTACATGCATGCTTATTTCAAAATACACTGTAGAATTACAGAAAAAAGGTAGGTTCTGCATCACTGTTACTAGCAGCTCGACCTAACGGACTATTTTCAGGCATCTGAGATTTAACACTATAAACACTAAGGAGCAAGTATCTTAGGTTGCTTACCTGGTTTTAATAATCCCTTTCTATAGAGCTAAACAGTGCTACACTGCTCATACAGTGCTTTTCTAAATTATATTTTAATTAAATGTCTTACCCTGTTCTGTGCCCTCATCTCGGGTCAAGTGAAGGCCAGATGTACTCTAACAACCTTCAGAAGACTTGAGAGCCTTTCAGTCACGATGCACTCTCCGTAACACGTTATCGTAGCTACATTCTCCCTCCCTACTCCCATGAGCATACCAAAAATTACTCTTACTTTCTGCCTCCATTCACAATATATATCAATTTACAGAATATCCACTTAGTGTATGATTTCTGCCACTATTTGCCACTTCCTGAAAAAGCTACCAGACGCTACACACGAAAGCATCTTCCCTCCAAAGGGAATAGGTATGGGAATTAGTCAGGCTCACACAACACCCTCTGTGTAAAGCAACGTTAGCTTACAGGGGTATGTACTATTATACTTATTTTCTAAATTATTTCCCTCTCTACTGAAACAGTCCTATCTAAACTAACACTGAGATGGATAAGCTGTGCTTCTATCCAGTTTAAAATGTCTTCATTATTAGAAAATCACAGATCTTATTTGGTATAATACAGATACCAAATTAGAAAACACAAAACTTATCTGAAACTCTGCCTCTAACAACTTTTGCTTTAAAAATTAACCCAGATGAAACAGTAAGCAGATAAATATTTTATTTTGCATACATTAGCTTTATCAATTTTAAAGCATTAACTTTATCAATTTTAAAGCACAAAACCAGAGCATGTGCAGGGTTCACAATGAGTTATAATATTCAACAGGGCTGCTCAAGCTCTAAAAGTACATGAATAATTTGAGAGTTTGCACATAACTCTCAAAAGCTATAAATTGTAAAAAGCCAGCTCCTTCATTTCACGTTCTGTTTTCTAACCCACATGCATTTGACCTTGACATCAAAACAGGCAACAAAACTCTCCACATTTTTGACTTAATACACAGTTTAACTATCGTGTTACATACTATTCCTGCTCTATTGGTATTCCACATCCCGGTATCAGATGGTTCGACAGATTTATTAGGGTTTGTTGTATTTAATACTAACCAAACCAACCCAAAAAGCTTTGGTTTTATTATGATTTCTGCAAAGCTGCATATAGTAAAAGGGATGTGTAACTTGAAAAGAAACTATTCAAGATGCCAACAGTTTGCTCCAGAAAGAGTATTTGCTGTGTGTCACTACAAAAGGAAGTCATGTAGATTTAGCACAATTTATTCAGAGAAACCAACCACAGCTTGGTTGTATGGACCACAGTCAGGATCGATCCAGCCATCATCTTCCAGAATTTACCCAGTGTGTACTACGCCGGCTTCAATTCCTAGTCATGCCGCAGGAAGTGCTGTGGAGTTGTTTCAAGGCCTATACTCCCTTTCCTGTTGCTCTCAGACACCTGGCTACACACGCCCTTCCTTCTACATACACAGCACTTCACCTGCCACATAACCACTGGCCAATACCTCCGAAGGAGCATAGACACCAGACTGGCAGGTCTGTAGGAGCCCCAGCACCACCGGATGCTTTCCCTGTGATTACCAACACCATCTGCCTGTACAGGTTATAAATTACACTCCCATATCTTTGGCCTAGCAGACAGTTCTCTCTAGGACAAAGAGAGCTTCTGGTTAAACCAACGGGCTGGAGCATCCAATTTTGTTGCTGTTACTGTTTCTTGTAGTATTACCCCAATATCAGTATTCCCCTGCCCTGGCGGAATTTTCTCAACTTCCCAAGATTTGTTAAATTTAACATCCATCAATTACTATCACAGCCTATAGCATTTAAAAGAGCTAGTGTATACATACACTCCTTGCAAACACAGATAGGGCATACAAAGGCTGTGTAATAAACGGTGCCACAACAAGCCTGGAAGGACCTCTCCTTGTAGTTCTAAGGTACGTAGCACCCCCCTTATTCTTAGGGCTCCCCACCACAGATACCCCCTTGATAACATTAGCTTCTTTGCCAAGCATGTAGATTCTGTCACCATTGCTTTTTAATCACTTTCCACTTCCTTTCCCCCATTTCTGACATGTATCTAAAAAAGGTGCCTTAACTCCTCCCGGTTAGATCTTTATTCCTGATTGCCCATCCTTCTTGAATATGAAACTGGGGACTAGGTAAGGAAGTGCTCACACAAGTCTCAGCCCACATTATTCTTCTCAGATAATTTTACCTATTTCCTTAGTTCTTTCTGAATGATAAAGAGATTAGTTGCTGAGATAATCCCCACTGAAGAGAACCAGCTTCATACAGACACTAATCCTTATCAAAGCTCTCAGTTTGAAATCCATTTATGATTTAATCTTTACCTGATACAATCAGTTCCAAAATAACTATCACCTCATTTCAGGTAGAATGATGCTTATGGTAAAAACAGAGGATGCACTTAAATGTGATGCTTAAAAGTTTTCAAAAAAAACCCCACTGCTTGGTTCAGAAACCAGATGAACAGTCCAAACAGGTGAGAGGGACACGCAGCCGTGTAGGAAGGCACCTTGTTACACTGAACTTCAATCTGTCAAGCAAATCTCACTCCAGCAGAAGTTGTCCATCTGCTGCGTATAAAAATAGCCAAACCAGTTTGTTTGCATTCCCAGTGAAAGCTAACCAATGCAGGGGGAGTAAGACATATCTCTGTTTACAAGCAGGCTTCCTGGGAGGCCCAAGTGGAAGTTTCTGTCGACAAGGGCTCCTCGCCAGAGATAGTGGGAGGGAAGCTCGGCTGGGAAGGAGAGTTTCCCAGTTTTACTGAAAATCACCACTGTTTGCTATGGAACTGGCACAAAAATAGAGGGGGGTTTACCAAATTCAGTAAAAGAACTATACCAAAATATGATCATATGGTATGAATTTAGGAAATTCTCACAAAATCGTCATAGATCAAGGCTTTACTTGAAGACAGCAGAAAAATCTCTCTCTTCTATAGCTGTTAACACGTGCACTGAGTGATTTAGGAAGCTGAGGAAACGACAGTTTGACCAAAGTTTAAAAAAAAAAAAAAAAAAAAAAAAGGAAGGAAAAAAGGACATGTTCATGGTAAAGAACAACACTAATGGAATTGCAAACTGATAGTTCAGGTCATTTTCTGTGCAAGAAAAATCTGACTTTTGCCTTAAAAGCTACATGCCTAAGAAGATATCTGGCTCAATATCCCCAACGACGAGGAAAGGCTGAGGGAGCTGGGTCTCTTTAGCCTGGAGGAGACTGAGGGGTGACCTCATTAACATTTATAAATATGTAAAGGGTGTTAGGAAGACAGAGTGATGTCCAATGATAGGACAAGGGGGAACAGGTGCAAGCTGGAACACAGGAGGTTCCACGTGAACATAAGGAGAAACCAGAGAGGTTGTGGAGTCTCATTCTCTGGAGACATTCAAACCTGCCTGGATGTGATCTACTCTAGGTGATCCTGTTCTGGCAAGGAGGTTGGACTAGATGGTCTTTCCAGGTCCCTTCCAACCCCTAACAATCTGTGATTCTGTGTGTGATACATTTATGACTGTACTCTAAGGAAACAACGATGTCTCCTAGAGGAAGGCAATTACCAACCATCCTCTCAGAAATCTGAGGTTACTGATGCACGACTTTAGAAATCATCACTTCCACAAAATTTCTGATAGAGTGCCCTTATCTCAAGAGGGAAAAGTAAAAGCTGGAAAGCCAGTCCAAATAAAAGAATGAAAACTAAACCATGTCTATGTGATCTTCTGGAAAATCTGGCCTCGTTTCTACCAAAGCAGTATTTACAATAAATTGAATGTGCTGAATAGGCTAAAGACTCATGACAGACATCAGAGGATTCTGAACTGTTGTTATGGAGGTCAACATTTGAACTTGAACTCTGCTATTAGAAGATATCACTACCCAAACAAAAGCCCACTTAAGAACCAAAACAACAGAGAGTCACCCGCAGACACTCTCACTAAATAAGAATTAAATTTAGCTCTGAGATGTCTAGGGAAGCATGAAGATACTGCAGCACTGAAGAACATTTCAGAGCATACACAAAGTTTTAGTTATAAAAAGAGGCAGATACTGGAAATCTCCCTTTTCCAGTATTCGTTATGAGCACACATACTTTCACAAGTGGAAACAGTGAAAAAAGCAGAAAAGTAACTTCCCTACACAAACACATTATCTAATTTTGAAAGATGGTAGTATGCTTCCTGATTAATAATAACAGCAAGAAACACAGCAGAAACTGAAATAAGAACATCAAGCTTGCCAGAAAGACCTTCTAAATAACCAACCATCATTTTATTATTCTGAATGTAGATTTTCAGCATTTGGGTTCCATTTCCTCAAGTCATGCAATCCGTTAGCACTGGTCTGCTGTAGAAAGCTTGCCTTTCCTTTACAGCTGAGGCCTCAAAGGCAAAGCTTTCCGGGCGCTCTACCTCATGGGGTCTCAGCTGAGGAACTCACCTAAGCCAGGCCAGAATTGCTTACTTCACAAAGAGGTGGATCTGTCCATATTGAACTGTTCAGCAGGTTACAACAGTAACAGTGAAGGTGGCAACCCCATTAGCTTGGCTGTAGGGTGGACAGCTTCTGGAATGTTTCTTATCAGCTCAGACCTGGAAGTGTTCGCACATGACACCCACTGCGAGCTGGGAACCCTTTTATCAGGCTCACTGCCCAGAGAAGCTGTGGCTGCCCCCTCCCTGGCAGTGTCCAAGGCCAGGATGGATGGGGCTTTTGGGCAGCCTGGTCTAGTGGAGGGTGTCCCTGCCCACGGTAGGGGGTTGGAACTAGATGGGCTTTGAGGGCCTTCCAACCCAAACCAGTCTGTGATTCTGTGACTATCAATAAACCAAGACTGAACTTAGTAAGTGGAGCAAAAGAGTACTTTGTAAAGTATTATATAAAAATGAAACCAAGAATTATTCCTCTGATAGTCTCTAAACAATATTGCATATTGTGGGTACTTATATATACAGACATAGATAGATTGCTAGCCTCAAGAAAAAATTTCTGAGAACAAGCTCAACTGGTAAAACAAAGAGGTCATCTCACTGTATTTGCATGCTTAGTATGTGCTTACGTTGAACACACTATGATCTACTTTATTATCTTAAGCTTATTAGACAAATTTAAGAGACCATGAACTCTTCTGGTAGTAATTAAAGGCACCTACTTTATTTGAATTGTGTTTCTTCTCATTTGTTTTTCCTCTTAAAACAGGGTCTCAAGTACTCAAAATGATAGCACATAAATAAAGGCCTTTGTAATTCTGTGTACATAGTCTATCTGCATGGATACAGAGAACATAGCTACCAAATACCTTCTGTGATGGAGAGGGTATATTTTATACCCTCAATATCCTAAAACTGGGCAGATGTGCACACAATTACCACTAAAACATCCCTTTACCAGCAGCAATAGAGTAACACAGAATCTTTTTCACTTAAAGCACTTTTTAATGTGTAGTGCTCTGAAAGCACTACATCTCCCCATGCCCATCTAGTTGGGTATTATTCACTTCTTACAGACAGTGATCGAAGTGGGCCGAAGGGGCAGTAAAGGGAAGATTATACCCTAAGTATTTACTGTAGTCCTTCAACCTGCCTAGTTGACAGCATTCTCTGGTAACACATCATCTCCATTCCAAACCTTGAAACACTTCATTCACTTCTACAATGAACAAGGGAACAAAAAACCCCTCTCAATCTTCCATTCTGAGAAGCTGCTGCTCTAAATTAATCAAACATTACTGATAAAATGCAAACCACATCATTGCAGCACACAGAAACATATACTGGTAGCTGGGTGAAAGACCACCTCAAGCCATTTCTCATTTTTACTCATTAAGGTATTTGTTATGCTGACTTCAATAAAGATGATGCAATTATTAAGCAAAAAGTAAAAGTTTAATTTATTAAATTTAAAAAAAAAACTTAGGGGACCTCTCACTCAACCATTTTTCATGAAAAATCAGCTTTTAAAAAAGACTTCAGCACCTCAAGTCACTCATTCTGGGTTGCCTTTCTCTTTGTTCCCCGCTCCCAGCAGCAGAGACTGCACAAACATTTCCAAAGAAGGCTTTAAAGACCAGTTCAGGCACTTTAGCTACAAGTTCAGCATTTTAACATTTTTACTTCTGAACAGCTTTGCATCTGCATAGCTGGAAGGCTAATCAAACCTACCCTTGCTGTTAGCATGCCAGGTACAAAGAGGAAGATGCTTAACAAGGACTCTTCAGTACTCCATGTTAGAGTGCTGTCCATTTAGACCAAGCTTTCTTGTGCTCTATTATCCTGTGGATTCTTTTTTTTTATTATTTTTTGGCAGTGGATAAGGAAAGGAGCATTATTTTTTTAAAAAAACAACAACAAAAAACAAAACAAAAAGAACCCCAAGTTTGTCAACAGGAGCCCTCAGGTGTTCCAGGCCAAGAAAGTGAAAAGAGAGCACCAGGGTAAGCCAGTATAAGGAGGAAACAGAGTGATAAAGGAACAAGTAGAGCAGAAGGGATGAAAAGAAGGCCGACCAGGAAGGCAGGGTATTGGGGATAAACAGATTACAGGAAATGTTTAGTGATTTGCCAATGCCTACGAGAGCATCCTGCCTTCAAGTCTCACAAGGACTACTGGAACCCATTCCCGCCAGGCTGGGAATCTGGGATGACTCAAAACACCTGGATTGCAAAGCTGTACACGCCAACTTCCTAAAAGCTGTCCTGTAAGAACCTGAAGCTGGCTTCCCCCCTTACAGAGTACCTCCATAAACTTTCAGCTTAGCACCAGAAGCCAGAATAAACAGTTGCTATACAGTTTTAAAAATACACAGCAGGAAGATCACCAGCCAGTCTTCTCTATCTCTGTGTATGTTGAGGAAACAGCATATTTTATAAGTTGTATATAATAAAATCATCTACAGACCAATATTAACACACCACAAAACTCAGCCTAGGTATGCAATGGATTATTATTATTATCATCATCATCACCACCACTGCGGCATCTAATAATGTAAAGTAAGTTTAAAAAGCAAGAATTTGCATAACATTATTTCCTGAAGAGTGGGGCAGTCATCCTCAGTGCAAAGCAACAAAACCAGGCTCTATCTCACACATTCATTTTGGCTGCTGTGTGATAACTGTATGTAAATAAGCCCCCCAAATTGACCCAGTTCTCCAAATACATACACATGACTCATGAAACAAGAAGTGCTCTGAATTTCACAGTCCAAGTGATATAAAGAACTTTTTTTAAAGACTACATTATGCAGAATTCCAACTACCACCAAAAGGATTTTAAGTCCATTTCCATGTTATTTCAGAATTGTGTACTATATGCTCGCAGCTTGATTTAACCATTTTTGTTTAGGATATTTGTGCTTTCACTATATGGTTATCTGGACTGGATCCGTCAGCAATTATTTATCACTGCTGTAATCCTGCAAGTAACTTCAATCAATGGTGTTTTTCCAAGTCACATATCAAAGTAAGAAAGTGTGTGGTAAGAGGCAACTCTCATGAACTAAAGTTAACAGGGGAGAGCTTATTATGCATTCTGTAATATTTTACAGAAATTTTGTTTACTACCTAAAAGCAGTGCCACTAGAGAAAGAATACTAGGTCCTGGAGCAATGGCAAGAAATGTCTTGCAGAACAATTCCATTATTATGTATTTGTTTATCTCTAAGCATAAGCACACAGTACAAGTTACCAATTTATCCAAATACACTTTTCCTGGGACTATGGAATAAAGGGACTGCCCCATAGTATTCCTATCCCACTGCTGCAGGTACAGCGAGGCACCCAAAAGCAGGGGGTACTTCCCTCCTGTGGTTCATAACTGCTTCCCACAGAACACACTGCCGAAAAGCCCAGATCCTCCCACCTTCCTACTGATTGTCCTTCACTCTGGCTTTTTGACTTTCCCTACCCGTGTTATATTTTGCAGAAAGAACAGTCTAAGCGCTTTCTAGGGTTCAACAGAGAAACACATTTACTCCCACGGCTGATGGCAAGACTACAAAACCCCCTGGTGCATTTTGTGCTGGGGGTTACCTTTAGGCACCGGAGCTGGCCCTGCCCAGCCCCTGAGCTGTATCTGTCAGGATTCTGCTACAGGAAAATGATGAGGCTCAGAGCAAAATACAAGTAAGTAGAAACTATGAACAGATACCAAATGAGGAACGCTACCAAAGGGAGAACAGTCAGTTATTAAAGAAAGGGTGCCAGAGTTATTTCCTTCTGACTTTCTTGGCAGACAGTTGTTTGTTTTTACCTCAGAGAAATACAGAATTTTTAGCCAGTTGCTAACCCCTCTCCGCCATACCTCTGTCTCCTACCTTCTCTTTGCTCCCACCCAAAATAGCATGAAGCTGCATCAGAGGAGTTTTAAGTTGGATATTAGGAAAAGGTTTTTTACTGAGAGGGTGGTCAGGCATTGGAATAGGCTCCCCAGGGAAGTGGCCACAGCACCAAGCTTGACTGAGTTTAAGAAGCATCAGGACAATGTCCTCAGTCCCATGCTCTGACCTGGCTGGGCCTGTGTGGAGCCAGGAGTTGGACTCGATGGTCCTTATGGGTCCCTTCCAGCTCAGGAGATTCTATGACTCTATGAAAAGTGGCAAACATTGGTAATTATAATTTGTTGTGGGCAAGCAATTAAAATGAGAGAAGCTGTGATCACGTTTGCTTTAAGTCAACTCACCACTGGTGCTCATGCAAAACTGAGATTTCCAGTGGGACCAGCTGCTGACAGTCACACCCAGCGGTGACCAGATTCAAAGGGATCACTGTCATCATTTGTGTTGCTTGAAAACAAACCCCTAAGAAAAAAAAACCTCTGATAAAGAGCATAATTACTCATGACCCCCCAAAAAACCTGTACCTAATTGGGAATTCGTGCTTAAATTTCGTCCCGTGGATTTTAAAGGCCGCTCTCCAGAGATCCGCACTCCTCGAGCCTGGGGGTGCATTTGCATTGACACAAGAAGCAGCACAGCCACTGCAGCCATCTGAAATTCGTGCCGTGGTTCACAGTGAAGGTTCTGATGCAGTGTAATCACTGTAGCTGCAACTTTCACCAGCAATCTTCACCACAGATACAGCGAATACACATCGATAATCTTGACATAAAAAACCCACACTAATCTTGACTTTCTCTGCCCAGTTTGGAAGTTCAGCATTAGAGAATACAGGTGTGCTGACGGAAGCTATGAACTTTTTATTTTGGAAGAGTTAATAAATTCAGATTTGAAGAGCAGGACAGATGGGGAAACTGCTAAGCTAACATAAAATTGCATATTTCAAAGGGTGTTTTCTGGCATGGTAATAAAAAAAAAGATAAATCTACTAGAAACCATGCCAGAGGCAAGTGGAAATATAATCAAGTCAGTGCCTGAAAAGCCCACCTTCTGAAGGCTGTTGCTCTGTTCCCAAGCAGCTGTTACCATCTTCTCAGCTACCTGTAGCATGCTGTTGAGTTTAATGAATTTCACTGTTTGTAGAAGAGTTAACTGCTGCACAGTAAGACTTAACGTACTCCCTTCTTAATTTTTTTTTTTTAAAAAAACCACATTAAAAAACATCTCTTGAAACATGCCTTGACAAGTCACAATACCTGGGAATAACCTGATCCCTTCTGGCTCACTAAGACCCCTGCTACCAGGAGGCTCAACTTCAACATCACTACAGACACACAGAAGCTTGCTTGGTAAGCCTACACAGCAGACAGATGTTTTGGCATGTCGTGATATGCTACCACTGACTATCCCGCTGCATGCTAGGATAATTTTGTTATTAAAAAAAAGGCTCAGAATAACACCACTTAGCATTTTGCATATCAGCTGTCATCCAAGATTCATAAATTCTTTCTTTTGTTCACAAACCATTTTTCTAACCTCATACCCACAAGGTAGACACCCTTTTTTATCACAATTTTATAACCCAAAAAAGTAAAGTATGACTTGTTCAAAGTCACTCAAGCAGTCAAAACAAAACCCCGTTCCAAAATCCAGACCATCACGCTGCTGTCAAAATTCAGCCAGCCTCTCATGGTGGGAAACAGGAGACAGACTGGCTACAACTTTTTCCAGTTCAGTGGACAAAGCTTTCCCTTTAAGTGGGTTACAGCACTGGAACCACCCTAGCCAAAAAACTGCCTAACTGAAGATGAACCACAGTCAGACTTTCACTGCCCGAGTGTTGCACAAACCCTTGGTCTCAGAAAAACAACTGGCAAACCTTGGAAGTGATGAGTAAACCAATGTCCCTCCATACACTGTTTCTGATATGGTGTAAGGGGCAAACGAAGCTCTCTGCACTGAAGAGGGAGTGAATCTGGTTTTCAGTCGCTTGGACTTCACTTTACCTGCTTCGCACTGCTGATTTAACTTTACATGACTAAATCAAAGAAACCTTTTAGGAAACAACAGAGTGCCAGGGAAAATATCAAAAATGCAAAAGAGGGTAAAGGAGTCATCGTTAATTGCTGGGCTCCAGCCCATTGGCAAACTTGCTCCCCCAAGGCCAAGCCTCAAGCTCAATGAATCCAAGGCAGAAAACTTGCAACTACCTGAGGGAAAACTCAAAGAAGCGCCCAGAAAACAAATGGGCACATTCTCATTCCCCAGCCTACATGTGGCAACAACTCCGTGAAGTTTATTAACACTCTTTACATTCCAAAACAGTTTAGCTGAGCCCATCCACATTGCCTGTACTCTTCTCAGTGGGTTTTGGATAAACTGACCATGGACTCTCAAGGGTAAATTGTCCAGAAAAATACTGAGCATATATCAAACATACAGTATTCGTGCAGATACTGCTCCAACAAAGACTGTGGATCTATTTGCAGTGTGGATGTAACTTCTCTCAAGCATTTCCAAGATGTCAGTATCAATAGAAAGGAAGAGTTTTCACAATTCTTTTTTTTTTCCTCAAAATAATGAGCTGCACATTTTGAAACTAGAGTTACAGTGCAGCACTAGGCAAGCAAACCATGGCCCTGCGTTATCAAATTGTTAATAATTTTAGTGTTATCAGGTACTTTTAGTCAAAGCGAAGCATGTTTTTCCATAGCTACCCTAGTGCACCTCAAGTGCATTTGATAGATTTCTCCAATCTAAATATTCCTTAGTACACTGGGGTTTTCAACAGGCAATTTAAGAAAATTTTAACTTCAGTATCTTACCCATCCTAGGCTTCTACTGCAGCTAGCCACACTTGTGGTTTACAAAACAGAACAAAACTACTACAAGAACTTTTCTGTTGTCTGTACATATTCTCAGTTTTCAGTTTAAGGAAAACTCATGAGTTAAAAGAAGTTGTGAGAAGTGCATTTCAGTTAGGATTTATTTTCACAACAATGTTTACCCACTTTCAGAGCACTCAAGTTCCTAGTATGAAACTCATCATTCTTCAAAACACAGGGCTGCAGAGACCAGGCTATCAGACAGGTTATAAGAAGCCAGGCCACCCAGCTCTGAAGGGGCAGTACAGAAGGTACTGGAAGCAGCCCAGCCATATCAGCAGTATGCTCCACATGTGCTAAATTATCTGGGCAGCATTTTGCTGCAGCTGACTGCTTCCACTTCATAAGTCAACTTCTTCTGAAACAGGCCAAGGTACCACTGGCTACGCCGTCTTGTGTTACAGAAAACAGCACTACAGAGTGATTCAGCAGCTGATGAGCTGCCATGATTCAAGGTACAGTATTTCTGCCCCAGAAACCGCTGTAACAGCACCATCACTGACGCATCAAAAGCCCATTCGCACGGCACCTTCTTTCACCCACTGCTAAGCTAAGCAATGGGGTGCATAGCAGGAAGATGGGCAAGGAGCAAAATCAGATCTAACTAATAAATGTGAAACTTCTATATTTCTAAAGGGCAAATTATGAGATGCCCTGACATCTGATGCAAGCCTAAACCATTATTTGTTTATACAGCCCATTATCCACACGAGAGGAGAAAGCTATTTAACTGCCTACCAGTCCAGTGCAGACAGAACCGACTCCGGCAGATTCCAGGATGTGTCAAATAACGCTGGAAACAAGAATACACAGGGCCAGCATCTGTCAGTTAACAACCTGACACAGGGATGCATTTTTGATAGTTGCTCAACACATTATTTTTTTTTTTTAAATTATTTTTTTAAGCATTTGGTTTTGGTCCCTGGAAGCCAGAACCCCTAAACACAAAAAAATCCAACCCACCACCACCAGCAAAAAAAATAAATAAATCCAAACCCACAAAAAACACATCCCCAAAACAAAGCAACACACCAATCAAAAAAACACACAACACCAGTTTGCTGCTGCTTTTAAACTTACAGAACTCTGTCAATAATGCACTTCTAAAATTCACAGCCGGTGAGTGCAAGTAAGTTTTCAAATGGCAACAGAACTTTGTATTGTGTTTTATTCCTCATTTCTGACTGCAGTTCCTAGCCTCCACAGTCAAAACATGCATTGTTTCTACATCCTAAAAGACAACTACATTGGAAAGACTCATTTCAATTCTCAGGATCTGAATTCAGGCTACAAACTACTGCCCATGTATTTTCAAAACCAAAACACTGGGCTGAACCTAATTCTGTTAGAATGGAAGGTTTTCAGATGCACTCACTTTGCAGCAAATGCTTTCCCCGTTCTTATATAAATTTAAACACAGCATGTATAAAACCACTCCTAAATCTACATTTAGTACTTTACGACAAACTTTTCAGTCAGTTACATAATCAGGTGCTTCTTCCCACCCATCCTATTGGTTTCTAACCAGTATTTAACCTCAAAAACCCCAGTGCAAACAGGTAAAAAAACCCTATGCTTTAAAAAAAAAAAAAGCCTTGCAAACCTATTAACTTCTACATAATTCCCATATTCATCTCCCACATTACTGGGGGCACCAAAACTTGCCTGTGAAAGAGCAAAGTGGAAGGAAGCTGAGGGCTACACCAGCAGACTGCAACTGCTAGATCAAGGCTGGGGTGTTTACCCAAATGACTTGATGGTGAACACTGGCTTTCTCCGAAGGGCTTATCATAAACACTCTGAATTGTTTAAAATAATGAAAATTAAAAAAACCCCAACAACCCATACACAACACCAAAACAAACTCCGTATGAAGAGACCTTTCTTGCCCTGAGCTGAGCACACTCCCAGTACCTCAAAACAGAAGCCAACTCCTCCTGTAGCACCCTGTGACCCCAGCAGTACAGGTCCAGGTGTCACAACTGGGTGGTGCTGGCACAGCTTTGGGAATGATGTTACACAAGAGAAGTACAGTCCTTTTAGTTTTATACCTTAGCAAAAGGCAGAGAATTAGGCTATGCTGAAGTTATAATTCACCCATATGTGACAGTAACACAGTGATGCATTTTGTAATCACTGAAAAAAAACAAACCAAAGCCCAAACCAACCACACCACCTTAGGAGTTTGGAGGGGGTTTTGCATTCGAGGGGCTGGGAGCCAAGCACTCCACCAGCCCGTGCCAGCCCAGGCAGTCGGCTGCTCTCCTGGCCCGCTCCTAACACACCCGGGAAATAAAAGCACCAGGATGGCACAGCCCCTTGCCAGGAGAACAAAAGTACAGCAGGTGGCCATCCTCAGCTCCCAGCTAAATCATACACCGCTCAGAACTTTATACCACTCCCTGTGTTGTTTAATGTTACTCTCCATCCTCAATTTTCAAGATGAAAAGAAAGTGGGTTGCAGTGACATGTGAGCCACGGAAGGACACGATGATCCAAACGGTATTACTCAGCACTCAGTAACACAGTGAAGAACTATCGGATCTTCCCCCCTCCCCTCCCTGTTCTCCAGTATTTCTTCCCCCCTTTTCTATTAAGTAAACCGGTGCTTATCTGGAATAAATCCCTAGGCTCAGAGAAACACCAGGTGGTAGACTGGGGTAGTTTTTCTAGCAACAGATGGCTCCAACATTTTATGACAAACGGACACGGGGCTCCTGCCCGTCAGCCCGTCTTGCGGTTACTTCTTTATGTACCGACAGCCACCAGAGCCGGGACACTGAGGCAGCCGCTCCCCGGGGCCAGGGCCCCCCCCCCATCGAAGCGACGGAGCCTCAGGCCGTGCCTGCTCCCCGGCCACTTCTCCCCATGTCAGGCAAGAAACTTGTGCAGTACTGGCCCTAGAGAAAAGCCATGAAGCACAACCTATGCCTCTCATACTAAAATGTGGCATTTTCTTTCATTACTGTTCCCTGCTCGTTGTCTTACCTGGCTGCACTCAGAGCACCTGCGAGCTGCTGCTTTTAACCTTAAATAGGAAATGAGGGGGGGGGAGGGGGGGGGGGGGTTGGCTTACAAACTTTGGTGTGCACCATAAAGAAAGATGACTTGGTTCACCTGAAGAACAACATTCAGTCACCACCATTATGCTAGTCTTAATAACCAGAGAGTGAGGGCTAACCAGAAACAGAAGCACTAAACGCTCCCTTACTTCAAAGCGTTTGTCACCCGTAATTTGATTCCAGTAGACTTGTACCTGAAATACATACTGCAACGCTCCCTGCCAGGTCATTCAAGGGGGACAGAGACAACACAGAGGCCACACTCTCCCCTTCTCCCTCTGGGAGTTCTCAGACAGGAACTAGGAAAGAACTTCTGCCCCAGCTGCGTTATTTTGGAATCTGACACAGCATTTTGGATCTACTTTGCACAGGTTAATGTTATGCTTGTAATATTTTTAGTGATATGACTGGTGTGACACAAATCAAACATGACTAAAATAAACCTCAATTCCAGTTACAAGGTACCGTCAGGTCTAGGAACTTACTTCTTGTTTTTTCCTTATTTTTAAAAGAAGGGCATCGCCACTTGCAGAAGTGAAAAGGATACTATCTAGGTAAGAGGGCTAAAGGATGGGAAATCAGAGGTAGAAGTTTGAAATCTTTTTATACTCCCAAAAATACATTAAGGGTTTGTTGGGGTTTTTTTCTAAAATAAATTAGTAATCTGGGACAAGAGAAAACATGTTTCATGTGCAGAGATAAAAAAAAAAAAAAAATAACAAAAATAACATGGTATTGGAAAAGGAACACTGTTACCAGCATTTTGTATTAGTTCTGACGTCTTCAATCTCTTTGATGTCTTGTTTTCCTTACGCAATACTATTCATTTTCATTTACCTTATTCTAGTAGTTACCTATCTCAATAGAAGCAGCATTGGCTCAGAGGGGTAACTGAAGACAGTTGCATAATCTGCTTGATAGTTAATAAATAGAAATATATAATATATGAGTACTGTTGAAATAATGAATCACTGTACTAGAAGAGATTATACTCTTCAGTTCCTCACCTGTTCCAGATTAAATATTTATATGCATTTCAACTGTTATTTTAGTAAGTTTTGGTATCTGGATACACGCTATGGCATTTTTAACAGTGCAATAACAATAAAAAATAATAAAATTGAATATTCTAAGATGTTTGGTACATTAAGACACTACCACACTCCTCTGATTGGACACACGAGCCAAGTCCAAGACTGTACTTATTCCAACTTAGAAAGCACTTTCTTCAAGAAAGAAAAAAACCCCACCGAATGCCCAGTTGTTTTTTCTTGTCAAGAAATTAATACACCGAGGGCTGTTATTTATGCAGTAACTTCCCAGCAACTGGGAGGAATTGTATAAGAGTCTATAAAATGAGGAGGAAGAGGAAAGGGAGAACAGAAAGGCTGTACTCCTTCAGTCCTACCGATGAGCCCTTCCTAGTGCGGAGTCAGGCACGCAGGGCCTGGGACCGATGAAAGGCACACCTTTTGTGTGCACGCTGCCCCTATGAGCTTTGAGGGCCCACCTCTGTAATGCCAAGGTAGCAGGAGGGAGGAGATGGGCAGATGCTCATACCTACCTGTAGTAACTGGCTCATCCCAACTCCACTCCTTTCACATACTTGATGAAAAACAAAACAACAGTACTGCCTCTGCAAAGCTCATAGTAATACTTGAAATATTCGTACACTGGCCAGGGCCAGCCTGTGGCTGAGGCCACCAAACCTTAGCTGCAGGGGTCAGTGATGCAATTCTTGCATTTCTTAAACCATAACAAGGGTTGTTTTTCCCCAAGGCCACCAGTCAAGGTAATGATAGCAAGACAAAATTCCAGTGGAAACAGCATATGCGCTAGTGTTTATTTGACACAGGTTGTGTCAGTCCTACACAGAGCTGGGATGCTCTCACAGCTTGCTAGCTTGTTAGTCTTCCTGGGCAAAAAATAAATAAATAAAAGCATCCCTTTTTCTCACAGCCAGCCTACCTATTAGGTGCTATTTAACATGGTGTCATACACGTTACACTACAATGGCGTTTTCCAGGGAAAACAAATACTTTTGACTAGTGAAGGATTCAGATTGCAGCAAACAGAGCAAGCCAGCGTGGTGTTTGCACACCTGTGCAGATTCAGCCCAGCACTGCCTTCTGTCACTTGCAGCCATAAGGCTAGGCAGGCACCAGGATGGCACAGGGCTTGAAACTGCTTGTCTTGGTTGTAGCTTGAGGTGCAAATACATACCTTTACTTCATTCTGAAGAGCCATTTTTAACTGCATTCTGTAGATAACGGTTTGAGAAGCTGTACAAACGCTCAGCAAATTAACACTAACGCAAAGCATCTGCCTGCATAGAGACACGGGGGGGGGAAAGTGAGACACACGGCAGTACCTTCAACAACATGCACTCCAGACAGGGGAAAAAGAAAAGCAAGGGACAGCCTCACATACTCCCCACCTTCATAGAGTAACTTGTATCCCCGCACCTCTCTGAGAGGCGTATGGGGAGCTCACGTCACACCTGCTCACTCCAAAGCATGGTGGTGTGGGGCATGGCTGCAGTCTGACAGGGCTTGCAAGGAAAGGCAGGTGGGGGTCCAGCCTGCAGCCTTCAGCAGGTCAAGCCTGTCCGTGACCCACTGTGTTTAAATCGGTAATGTCAGGTGAGATCAGTCACCTGTTCCTGAGGGCTGGATACACAAATATGCACCCACTTGTTTCCTGAAATGCAGGGTGGCATGATCTTTGACTCAGAAAACGGAATGGATATCCTAAAACCCACCAGCTTCATGAACCTCTCCTACCTGTTAAATTTTAAGGAACAAATTCTCTAGCCATAGAGGCAGAAACGAGCATGTGAAGGGTTAAGGATGCATAGACTGGTTTAAAATAGTTTGAGTAGAAGGGACCTACAACCATCATCCAGCCCAGCTGCCTCCTTCAGAGTTACTACTGTCTCTGCCTGAAAACGAGATGGAAAGCACTTAAACATTCAAGATGCAAAAAATCTCAAAAACAGTAAATTGACAAATTACTCTCTTAAAACCCTGCTTTTAAGATTAAGTAATTTCATTTTGGAAGCTGTACTTTTAGGAAGAAAACGTCCGTAAGCAGTTAAGAATTCTCTTGTTTACTGATCCTGCTCTCTTATTTCTTGTTTTGTTTTGGCTTCACTTTTTTCACTGTGGCCACGGTGCCCCCAGCCAGCTTCATAAACACAGCACTCTGGCCCTACTCGATAAGGAGAGCATTTGAAAGCCTGCGTGTTTCTACCCTGCTACCCTCTCCTCTTCAGAAAAGGACAAAGGCGGTATTTACAAATATCTGGACCTTTGCACAAAAACAAACAAGGGAACAGCAGTGCTCCAGACTAGCTGGGTGAGCAAACTCAGTCGTTTGTCGCTGAGAGCACTTCTATTTGTAAGAGCATTGTTTTCCAAACCAGCTCTTGTTGGCTCTGCTCTTTGACATTAGAGAAGCCAAAAGAAAACAAAAACTCCTCTCCTGTTGAGTCAACTAAGCTCTTCCTCAAAAAAATTGCCTGAAATTACATATACATGCACATGCTCCAAGGGTAGAGATGAGCACAGTCTCCTAGCCTCAAAAAATAACCTCTGAGTTTTTGTTATATGAGCCTTGGCATAAGATAGGTTAGTATGGCCAGATAAAGAGAGCTCTTCAAAAACCCTCCATCAACAAGGTAGCTGTACAGAACCATGGGGTCCCATCTGTGGTCAGACGGGATCTACAGAGTCCCCCTTAACTTCCCATCTAGTTCCAACACCTGCTTTAAGCTGGGCTAACTCCAAAGTTGCCCAGTTGCATTTTGAGCATATCTGTGGCTGAAGACTCCCCAAAGACGGACACCAGGCAACCTGTTCCTGCCACTTACCCCTCTTGCCACGAACGCTGATTTATTTATAAGCAGTCAATTACAATAAAATCATTATTCCCATTGTTCCCATCACTACATCAAGGTCTTGCTGTCAAAGCTGTCCTATCACTGGGCTCCTCTAAGAAAATTTGGGTTCCATTTTCTCTGTAGCTACAAATTCAACCTGAACACATAACTGAGGCAGGGTCCATGAGGTGGAGAATCTGCCAGCTAGGAGACCAGCTGAGGTGGCTGGAGAAATGCTTTGAGCCATATTCAGCTCCAGTTATAGCAAGGCTTTTGCTACCTCCTGTCTGGGTGCAACCCCCCTGGTGACTGGCTCAGCTACTCCCTCCAGTGCAAACGCCACACCTGCACCCCAGGATTTCCACATGACAAATCACATCTCCACTCAGTGCACCAAGAGCTCTGTCTCCCTCAAACTGCTCGGCCTGGGTCCCTGCGTACACCCGACAGGCTGGGCTCAGCAGCTGCCGTATGGATCTTGTTCTGGGGTGGTGGAGGTTGGTTTTTTTTTGCTTTAGAACAGTGATTATTTGCTGCACGTGACAGGTGCAAAGCTAAGCAGCCTCTTTTTTTTTCTCCCAGTCTGTAGATAGTTAACCCCCGCTGTTTAAACTTTAACTGGTGAAAGGTGAGACAGATTTTCTTTCATTGTTCGAGCTCAGTGAGCCTTCCACAGCCGACATGCAACTGAAGCAGAAAAAGACCAAAACATATTAAATGTTGTCCTTACAACCACTGAGATAAGTGTAACAAGCAGTAGTTAATTTTCCTGATTACAACCTGAGTCATGCCTGTCAGTTCCCTTTGCAACATGGCAGCAGTGACACTTGGGAGTGTTTCTCGACTTCGACCTTAAAAATAGCCTGATGGTTTAAAACGGCCAGGGTAAAACCAGAAGTCACACTTTCTTTACCCATTTTATAGTCTACAGGGACCACAAAAACTAGCTCTGCAGGTGCACTTCAAGTCCCTGCAGCTCTAGCTGCTCCTGAGCAATGTGAGCTGGCTAGCCTGTTAGTCATAACCGAGGCAGCATTTAAAGGTGCGATCTGCTGAGCTTCCCACTGTTCCACTCTGTTCTGAAGCTCTGCTCCAGGAGGCGCAGAGTCATTTCCTTAAGGAACCATTAACATCGGGTAAACAAAGCGTATCTGGTAACACTACCCCCATCGGCAGGAGCAGGTACCACCCTCACTACCTCCATCCACCACCCGTCCCTCATTGGCTTCACAGCTCGCTGGGGCAGGAGAGGCAGCCGGAGGGGACACTGATGTCCCCGCACCTCCTGGCCTTACCTCTCCCAAAAGCAGGTGCTGCAGTGGCAGAGGGACACGGTGTTGCTCGCTCTGGGGAATGCCTCCTGTCACCTGCCTAAATCAGCCTGGAGCTCACCACGCTGGACAAGCCTACGCCATCCCTTCGCAAACAGGTCACAGAGGATTCGCTCCTTTCTCTTACTCACCCTTGGGGTCATTTTTTTTTGAGTCTGGATCATTTTAAGGCTAGTTTTGGTTTTCTTCACCAAAATCACAGAACATGCAGTGCTATGTATTTCAACATTTTTCCTTGTACTAATAGAATTATTTTATTAGCTGTCAGTTTAAAAGAACTTTTTGGATTGCCAAAATAAAGTCAGGTACTAATCTGCTGCTGCAGATCTTACACTGCTTGTAAAAACTCTATTCTAACAGTTGGCCAATACCTTATTTTTCAGTTCAACACCCCTCCCCATCCAGCAGACTGAAATTTCTGAAGTATCTAATTAGTTCTGGAAACTTCAGCACAAAATCATAACACTCCAGAAACTAACCTCTCTTCCAAGAATAAGACCAGAAGATCCAGTACTATGATGTATAGTGTTATGCCAAAGGTTTTTAAGAAATTAGGCTGACTTTCTTTGATAGCCAAATTTCTAGATGGGCAACAGAAGAGGTTTTCAGCCAGACACATTTTCTGCCAACACAATGAAATAAAAGCTCAGATTTGTCCAACTTACAGGCCTCTGAAAAACTGCAGGTGCATTAGCTTGGCAGAAAGCACCGATTTTTACCATGTCCTTCAGAAGCTCTGCCTGTACCAAGCACATCCAGAGAGGACAATTTTCCCTCCCAAACACCACACCAGGATGCATCCCAACTACCCTCAGGGCTTCTGCCTCTTCAACTTGCAGTGCATGAAGACTGGTCATGCAACAGAGGAGTTACACAACACAAACGGAGGGTAGAGGTGGACCAGAGAAGGGCATCAGGGGAAACACCAACTGGCTTGGCAGCCTGAGAACGAGGTAAGAGTGATGCACAGAGTGTGTCATGTAAATTGCTGTTGATTTGTTTCCTAACCTAGAAAATGATGCACACAAAACTCTGGTCAAAACACATGATTTAAGCTGCAAAATCACACACTTAAAATGTAACAATGCCTGAGGTGAGATTGCCCCCTACACATCAGTAATTCCTCATTACAGTTTGCTCACAGCACACTTCTAACACAATCATACAGGCACATACATTCCCTTCCAGGACTCCCATCTCATCCAGTGTTGGGAGAGGCTTCCCCTGCTTGTGTAATGAGGGTAACTGCAATTTCCATGACAGTCATGGCAAAAGCTGGATACTGCACAACTGTGTGAGCTCTGGAAAGAAAAAGCATGGTCTTGTAGTGAGGATACCTGGCTGACCTGAACAAAAATAATAAAATAAATACATCTCCACCAACAACCAAAAACCCAAGCACAAACCCACCCACAACCCACTTCTGAAGGATGTTTCTGCTCTACAATTAATTCATACTGCTGAATTAGCTCTGCTTTTCTTTGGGAGCACCCTACTCTACACCCTGGTGCCTGATAGATCTGCAGAAGCGGCTGTCAGCAATGGGACAGGCGGTACTGGGCAGGGAAGGCCATGGCCACAGCTAAAGGTTCAGAAGCATCAAACCTCTGAGAGTTACATGCTGGATACCCAAACTGGGGGATACATTTGACCCTGGTACCACCCACTAAGTCTCGAGCACACTAAGGAAAAATGAGTACCATGGAGCTCTGACCACACAGAACACTGTGAAAATTAATTAATCCATTTCTGTCAAGCACTTGCATAATGCAGTGATGGGAAACACAGGAAAACCGTAAGGAAATTAAAAATCCTGCCCTGGGACACTAGTTTGCAAGTTTTAAAAAGTATCAAATACCAGTAAATGGCACCTTAGAATGTGCAATGGAATTGAGTCACATCTCTGAATACGGCTGTAACCTTCTGGGAAACAAAGCATGTAATCATTGAATAAGAACTGTAATAAGGTTGGGAAAAGAACCCAAAAAAACACAACAAAAAAGGCTAAATAGGTGTTCTTCATTTTGATCTTCACTTCAGAGTGTTTGATGTTGCACGTTGGGCTGTATTCCCTATAGCTGTACACACAGAGCCATGAGGCAGGGTAACTCTTGGTGAGACGGTGAAGGCTGAGCGGGGATGGTTACTGACCCAAGCTTTAGGTCTAAGATTAAAAGACAAGCAGAACTTGAGTTAGGAAGCCTACAAGTGACCTCAATTCCTTCAGTCCACGGGCTCTCCTTCCCTTTATTTTGTTAGGCTTTATGGATGACTAAAGAACTGCTTGAAAGAATCGAAGAAACCTTTTAAGAAAATTTAATACAGATTGTTTGACTGCTAATTCTGCTGCAGGTGCAGTAACACACAGCACAGCAGCATCTTAAAGCAGCAGAGGTGCTTTTGATGCACAAGGGGCTAACAATTTAACTGAAGCCATCAATTCAGCAGGCTCTGGGCAAAACGGCCACGTTGCAGTAAGACACTTCAAGAATAAAACAAAATTACTTTGGTCTGGGATTCTTCTCTCCTCCCCTGTCATTCTGTACCTAACAAAGCAGCCATTAACATTCCTATTCCAGATTTACTCTCCTGTTTTTATCTGTTCTTACATGCTGGCTTTTGTATCGCTTAAATATCTCTCCTATGACATAACAGGAGGCATGAAATACAAATTAAAAAATTACAATTTTTACTAATTTAATTTAAAAAAAAAAAAAAACCAAGCTGTTAAATACCTAGCTAGAGATCATTTACTGGTAAAAACTTGCCTCTGAACACATTTTATGGGAACAGTTACAAGAAAAAAAATCACCCGCTCCCAATTAGAAGCATTTGTGATCACACACTTTACAAAATCACCTTTTACCGATATCTCAGGGGTAGGGATTGGTCCTTCTAGCATGTCCATCATCTGTTTGAATGAATAAAATGATCCTAAAAGACCTGCACGGAGGTTTACAGATTTGCCATATTGCACATGAAGCAGAAGCCTGTCCTCCTAAGCCTAATGTCCATGAAAAAACTGCCAAAAAAGCATGTAATTTCTAATGAAAGGGAGTGAAGTTGTGGAAGATAAACTGATATTTTCATAAATAATTACTGCCACAGAAGATACTAGCCCAATCTCCTTAGCATTTCTTTTCAAATACACTTTTCAATTGCTACTTTTTCCATGAAGTGAAAGAACTTTGCAGGCACAGGGGACCCAACATTTCCCACACAAATCTGTTCCCTGGGATCATCTGCCACCTACCACCCTGGCACGAGCTCAGCACTGATAAACCAGGGTGCTTGCCTCACCTTCTACAAACCAGACACAATTTCTGCTTTCAATCTGACAAGGCAGTTCAGGCTGGTTTTGCCAACGTTTCTGAGTTACAAACAGCCATGGGACTTTAACAAACCATCTGCTCCCTAAGCCTTAACTCTGGGCTTTTTGAGGAAGTTTCACCTTGCCATCAGAACTCAGTTCCAAACTCTGGAAACAGAGTTAAGTGTATTGGTGATTTACACCCTGAAACCACTTTAATGCAGGAAATAAGCTTGTATCAAACTTAGCAGGCCTCTCTAGAAATGACTAAAAGGGGACTTCTCAATGCCTTTCCTCCAGCCTTCACGAAGAAACATCTGTAAGCTATTTGGGATTCCTTTTCAAAGCGAGCAAACAGGATGAAGGGAGGCAGTTCAACGCCAAGAAATTTCATTAGTGGTTTTCAAGCATTGATAGTATCAAAGATTAGATCAACACAGGGTAACAACTTGGATTCAGCACTAGGCCACGGTTGCAGTAGTACTTTCCAGTGGACTCTGCATACACCTTGTCAGCACTCCCTCCCCTCCGTATTTTGGATGTAATTTCAACTGAGAGCTAAGCAAGGATGCAAATTTTATTATGTCTCCCAACCTGGTAACCCCTAACAACACAAATCGTGCATATGTTTATGGGAAAATATTATGAGTGTTAAACTAAGCTGTAATTTAGTGCTTATGCATGACTTCCTCTGGAAATTGCCATAACAAAGTGATAATCAGCCACTGACAAAAGCTACCCACATTTCCTACTGCTGTGGCTCATTTAGTAAGGCCACCAGGTGAGTCTGGAAGGCGCAGTAGGAAGTTACTTTAATAGTCTCATCACTAATTACTCATTACAGTAAGGGAAGACCACGTTCAAGACAATACACTATGATTCGTACTGGCTACCATCAGAGTTAAAATTGCCTGCCACCTCTGGAATAAAGCTGGCTCCCAGATCCGTAAGGAAGCAGGAGTGGGACAAAAGACATGGCCACTCTGCTTAAGAATTTAATTCCTTCATCCTTCCCAGTGCTAGAACTTTTGACAAGCAAAGGAAGATTTTGCTCTCAGTGAGACATCCAACAACATCCTCAGGTGGTATAAAGCTAGCACATGATCAAGGAACCTTGAGAGAGAGAGATGAGGGAGAGAGAAAGAGGATGAGGAGGGGAAGAGGGAGAAAGAGGATAGAAAGGAGGAGGGAGAAAGAGAACTGAGCGAGATACATACACACACACACAAGTATATATATTTAATCCATTATATTTATAAAACACTTCTATATTCACATACAAAGCTCCAGTACTCGACGTAGCAGTATTTGTTTAGATTGCCATATTACCAGTCCAGAAGAAGGGGTGGTTTGTTTGTGATTTGGGTTTTTGTTTAAGTGTTTGGGTTTTTCCCCCACAGCTGCCAAACACTGCTGGTCTCCACAGACAACAACAGACATTACAAACACACAGATCCTTGCAACCAGCTCAGGACTCTCTGGACAGTAAAGCAGTGAATAAATGAGGCAACTTAACTATCATTTTCTACTTGTTCAACAGCAACAGGGAATTTGGGTAATTCGCAAAGCCCAAAACTTTGCTATAGGGTGGCTGATGCAGATGATGATGAAGAGGGACTGTTTGCATTAGCCACTGCCTGGCTGTGGGGGAGTGCTCAGAACATAAACGAACTCAGAGAAGGAAAACAGACAAGAGACCTTAGGAATGGCTGGTTAAGATCCCCACGTGCACTTACTTAACTTCTCTACCTGCATGGGCATTAATATCTATAAACAAAATGATTTAACAAAATGACATCAACGATCAAAAATTGTAAACGAAAGTGTTTGGTTCAAGTAAATTTTGAAGAAACATTAACACAGTTTCAGGAATTTAATTAAACAAAGTGCTTTAAACACAGTAAACAATGGTCCTAAACTATTTCTGAGTATTTTCTTGTTTTCGATCTACAATACAAATTACCTATAATCTAGATTTAACCTAAGCCTTCCCAATATCCAGGCATTAATCCTGAAAAGCCTTGGTAATCCTAGGAAACAAAGTATTCAAAACAATGTACAGGTATTTGATAATGTGTATCTTTTAAATAAGGCTGTCTTTGAACTTCATGTGTTCTCAGCTCTCCTTTCAACCATAGGGACAGGTTATACAGGATGACAGAGAGCATGGCCTTTTAAAATAGCTCCGTAAAAGGCCCTGAAGCAGGACTGGAGCTGTCTGTCTGTGGGCATGGAGAGCAGATTTGGCTGAAGACAGCTGCTTTATTTCAATATCTGTCTCAGAGTTCTTCAACAGGCACTGTGATGTACACAAGGGTGCTCGTCTTCACTGCTGCTGTAACTCGAGCTCACCAATCCCAGTAATCTTTCCCACCCTCCCACCCCAACCTCCCCCAAGCCCTCCAAACCTATGGGGACATGCTGGGAAATAGCCCTGCTGAAGCTGATTTGAACCAGAGCTTAAAGAGGACACATGCTCAAAACCATGCCTAGGCAGGAGAGGAGGTATCACCTAGTGACCCTTGATTGGCATGGGACCTCACAGAAGTCCCAGAGGTGCCTTCAATGTTAGTGCTATGACAGTACTTCAACTAAAAACAGACAACTAAACTTCATAATTCCAGCAAAAACAGATTCACTTCTTTTCCCTATTTTGTAAATGTTACATGGAGAAGATGGAAAATGAAGTTTAACAACACATGCCTGAGAGGCAAACCCACCAGGATTTGATTGAAGGCATTACTCATTACTCCCAAACAAAAATAACAAGTTTTGCTTGTTGACATTTTTGAAAAGAATGAAAAAAAGTACCAGATTGTTATCCTGAAATTCATCTCATGGCAGCAGCCTGTCATTAAAGGTAAGGAGGATGACGGGGGAGACAGAATGTAACCTTCCCCTGACTCTTCAAAAAGTTACAAGTGATGTACAGAGCCCTGATCTGAGCAGCCTGGCTTGCGAGAGACATGCCTTCAAGTCAGTACCAACGCCACTCAAAGAAAACTCTCTCTCAGCTCAGTTCCAGGAACTTTGGTGCATCAATCAGATCAGACTGCAAAAAGCAAGAGATAATACACAAACGACAAGGGTCCTGAGTAACTGCAGTGAATTAATTGGTTGTTATTTGGTGAATTCTTTTTTGCCCCAGCAGCAGACGATATGACACAAAATGCCTGTTTGGCTCACAACACACATATTGAAGAGAATTAACACACACCTTTCAAATCGGATCATGGAAAACTCAGTTAAAATATTAAAACACACACATTTTTAGCACAATTATCTTTTTAGTGTATGAATGAGGCTGCAGAGGTGGGGAAGCTTCAGAAGGGACAGCGGGGCAGAGGACACAGAAAGGCACGCGTTGACAGCACATGAAATGGCAGGTGATCCAGATCACAGCACCTCTGTACGCAGCTTCTCAGGACACCATGGCAGGGAAGTAAGTGGCAGACTAGAAGAATGAAGGGTCTAAAATGAAAACCCGAGCCACTAACAGATAGATGATGGCAGGATGAAGTGAATCACTGAAGTTTTAAGGTATTCCAGACAAGAGGACAGAAGCAGACCAAACAAGCCCTGGCACTTACTGCCGTCACACAGGAAAGAAAAGTCCAAAGTTCCTAAGTTGCTAGATACCCTGCAGAATACAAAAGGCATAGAATCATAGAATGGGCTGGGTTGGAAGGGACCCCAAGGATCATAGAGCTCCAACCCCCCTGCCACAGGCAGGGACACCAACCTCAGGCCTGGAGCTACACAAGGTTGCCCAGGGCCCCATCCAACCTGGCCTTGAACACTTCCAGGGATGGGGCATCCACCACCTCTCTGGGCAGCCTGTTCCAGGACCTCACCACTCTTTATGTAAAAAACTTCCCCCTAATATCTAATCTAAACCTTCCCTCCTTCAGCTTTAATCCATTCCCCCTTGTCCTGCCATTATCTGCCCTTTGAAAAAGTTGAATCCCCTCCTGTTTGTATGCTCCCTTCAGGTACTGGCAGGCTGCAATGAGGTCCCCCCGCAGCCTTCTCTTCTCCAGGCTGAACAGGTCCAGCTCCCTCAGCCTCTCTTCCTACGGCAGGTGCTCCAGCCCTTTAATCATCCTTGTGGCCCTCCTCTGAACCCTCTCCAACAGTTCTACATCTTTCTTGTATTGGGGGCCCCAGATCTGGACACAGTACTCCAGGTGGGGCCTCACAAGGGCAGAGTAGAGAGGGACAATCACCTCCCTGTCCCTGCTGGCCACCCCTCTTCTGATGGAGCCCAGGATACCATTGGCCTTGCGAGCTGCAAGAGCACAGTGCTGGCTCATGTTAAGTTTCTCATCCACGGTGACACCCAGGTCCTTCTCAGCAGAGCTACTCTCAAGCAGCTCTTCTCCCAGTCTGTATCTGTGTCTGGGATTCTTCTGGCCCAAGTGCAACACCTTACACTTGGCAGGGTTGAACCTCATTAGGTTCACCCGGGCCCATCTTTCCAGCCTGTCAAGATCCCTCTGTATGGCTTCCTTTCCTTCTAGGCATGTCAAAAGCCAACCTAAGAATGGAGGTGACATTCCTCTTGTCATCCCACGAATGCACATGCCACACTACCTGAATACTGAACACAACAGGTGGAAATGTCTTACAGCTCATAAGTATCCTATGGACGGTCTTGAGCTTTCTGAAAACATAAGTCCTTCCTCCATAAGGTCTTTTATTAGTTTTGCTGCAGTACTGCTACGGTACCTCACCATTAACTCCTGCAGAGGGTCCAGTATATTAGTCTCAGACAAAGTGGAATTACTCCTTTTACAAGAGGTTCTGCAAATATCTTCAGCTTGGATTTCAGGTTCATTCAAGTCAGAAGCAATCCCTTCTATTTCTTAAGAGCAAACACACAGAGAAACATGCTACAACTAGAGGATCAGCGTGTACCATCGAGTAGCCATGCTCCTCTTCTGTATGCATTCACACATCAATTTATGCTTGTCCTATAGACAAAACTCCATGGTTCCCACGGGTGTAGGCTCCAGACCACGGACAAACTGAGTGCTGTGCCATGCAACAGCAGCGTGCACGTTCCCACAGTGCAAAGTGAATGAACGTGATCTTTAAAAGGAAAAACAAGCACTGCCTCTTCTCACAGGCAAAGGGCGAGCGAATTCCTGTGTGGCTGAGTAAGGATGGCTTGCTAGCGGGGTCAACAGCTCGGTGTGTCCACAGCATTGCAATAGGTAAAGAGTCCTTACAAAAAAAATAAAGTCAACCAAGGAAAAACAACATCATCATCATCATCAAAAACCAACAAAAAACCCCCAGCCAAACCCAATAAATTTACTGTGGGTCAGTAACAAAACATCCTATTGCGCAGCTTCAGATCTCAGTGCTGAGAAAAAGGTAACCTCATTAAAACTTATTAGAAGCCTCTCATTATCATTCATGTCAGGCAAAGTAGGAAAAAGTTGTTGTATTGAGAAGGTTTGTCTCTCCCTATTGTAAACAGATGACATTAAAATTAGAAATCAAGGAAAAAATACAGACAAGAACATTACAAATCATCACCGGTGAAGTAAACAAAGCCCTTGCACACTGCTCTAAATATTTCCTAATTTTATTTCAAACATCTGGATACTCCAAATCCTCAGGACAGGCAGCAAAGGTTAACAAAAGAGCACCAAGACTGTCTCACTTCAACAGCTTGTGCCTCCTGGGGAAGACAGAGGCATAAGCAACAACTTAAGCTACTTGTTTTCAGAAGACAAAATAAAGCTGCATCCTCTATCCTGCCACCTGCCCTTTGCTCCTGATGCAAGGGGCGAAGCTGGTGGTGACGCTATTGGCAGCTGTGCCACCAGGACACTGCCAGTGGGGAAGAGAGAAGAGGAATGGGGCAGCTCGAGCTGTTTTTTCCATCTACACGTGGAAATATTGCACCAAGCAATGGGCTCCAGCTGGAAGCCTCATTATGTAAGCAACATAAATTAGGATGTTAGAGGAAGTCAGTTACAGCCCATCTACTCAGTAAGAACATTTTCCCTGACAATTTTTCTTAGAATATGACAATGTCATCCCTAGCATGTGGTTTCTGAGCAATAGTCACAAGAAATTCAAGCAAGACATGCTGCATCTCGACCACAGCGTCAGTAAAGGATGACAACAGAGTACGCAATACCTGGTTTATTCTAATTAAGTGTCCTTCCTACAATAATTGTGATATGTTGAGTAGCATTTCACAACAGCCTCACGACTGAAAAATTTTGCAACAAACATGCTTAACTGGTATTTTTTGTGAAGCAGGAATGGAAACCACAAACTGAAGAGCATGTACTGCTTGCTGTAAAAACTATGAACTGCTGATTTAAAAAACATGTTGCTCAAGAGATATTTTAATACTGTATTATTTAATTCATATTATGCCATTAACACTGAAAACCAATATATTTGCTTCATATCTGAAATGATCCTGCTTCATCAGCGCATCCGTTAGTGGAACAAAGGAATAAAGCCAGCAAGAACTGAGCTGCCATTTCAATTTATATATTATCTTAAAAAGAAAAATGAGTCGTGTTAACTTTATTGGACAAGGGACTGAAAAATTCAGTTTCTTAATGTCTACAACAGGCCACGGCCGCTGGCAGCATCATCTTCTAGTCCTCCGGATCCTCAGAGATCAGTATCTAAATTGCACTGGGGAGCTGCCACCTTCATGCCTGCACGCTGTTTCCACAGTAAATGGTTAGAAATTCTCTATTCCCACTGCAGCAGCAGTTAGAAACTGTGCTGATTTCTGCCCTCAGCCCTGAGCTCCATTTCAATGGAAAAAAACCCCTAACGCTGAACATGGCGGCCTGCAAGGTGAGTCTGTCTCGGCCTGTCGGCCACCCACGCTCATGCGTGAGCAACGCGTGCCTCAGCCCACGCCATCGTACACCCTCCAAACCAAGGCTGCGCTTACCCATATTGCAAAAGCTACACTTCAGTACATCAGTGATTGGCGAGCCCTACAGAGCTCTGACATTCCAAAGCCTCAGCGTTACCATACGTTGTGTTTTTATCAGCTCCGGGCTGGATCAGAAGCGGCCCTGCTGAACCCCAGAGGGAAGGTCGAAGCAGGGCCTGTGAAAAAGCCCTTCTTGAGCCTGTTCCCCAGCACATCTGGTTACGTCACACACATGCACGCTTACACAGCCAAATTCACGGGCTACAAACATGACTACACACAACAGGATCGAAAGTGGACATGCAACTTTCCTATGCACAGAAACAAAATAACCACAGCTTCCACTCCCCATGTAAAAGTTCAGCAGTTATAATTTGCATTTCACAAATCCCCAAGTTATACGGTCTTTACCTTCAAAGAGCATCTGGTATCAAGCATCTTTGCTGACAAGCCCAGGATAGTTCATGTAATTATGCTAGCACGTGTCCAATAATGCCTACACAAAACACCGCCTAATAACAGTGAGAAAGTGTGAGAGGGATTCTCCAAGAGACTAATTTTGAGTTCAAATATTAAAGCTCAAAGCAGCAGCATCTGAAACTAAGGAAAAAGTCAAAAATCCCATTTTCTGCTGCTCTTCTTTTATAAGAAGTTATATGACCTGGTTTTGTTTTTCAAGTTAAACATATTATTTATTGACTGAAATGATGTGAAAGGGACATTTAATTGTATTTAGGATAAATCCGTAGTTGCCCTTCTAAACAACATTTGTAACTCTTCTTGGTTTTTCTTTTTTTTTTTTTGAGTTACAGGTATCCTAATCAACAGCTCCACAGGCAACCAAGTATCTCATTGGAGGCCTGGTATGAGGTAACTACATACAAGGTAGAAGTCTATTACACAAACAGAGTACTTTAAAGGTATTCTTTCCATTAAAAAAGCCACAGGCAATGACAAAATAAAAATTGGAGATGTATTAATTTTTATGAGAAAAATCCATGCTTCCCACCATGATAAGAGATATTCCCAAATTGCTTCTACAATGAGCCTTGCTGTATTTTAGACAACTGTATTTAACATTTTCTTTTGTAAAAAACAAGCCTCTGCACCTTCACTACTAAATTTCCCTTGAGATCATGCTAATAAAACTACAACACACCCGAGAAAAACAATAGGCTTTCTCCCATTTGGAGCAAGCATCTATACTGCCTGTTGGTTAGTATTGGTATGACGCTGGTAGCTGGAGGCACCAACAAGGGTCAGTTTCCGTTGTGCTGTCAGCTGTAAAACCAATATATTAAAAAAGTTGATTATTCATCCCGTTAAAAACAGTTATCAGACATCATCTCTTAGGAAAGTTTTGTATTCAAACACATCCTTGGAGTGAAGCAACTCCACCATCAATTGTTTCTTGCTGGTGGCCTGTGCTTCTGCTGTTTCTTCAGGAGAGTTTAAAAAGGTTTATGAGTTAAGAGGAAACCTTGGGTGAAAAGTTACATTCAAAAGAAACAGTTGTCTGTCATGACCCCTGCCATCATCAGAGGACGTTCTTGTCCCCTCCATAAGAGCAGTGCACCAAGGGCCAAGACAGCAGCTGAGGTATTCAACAACAAATGTGAACTGCTGCTATCGCACTGGCAGCACCCCAGCTTTGCCTTGATTACATACACCAAAACGATACCTCAGTATACCCAACAGCCTTCTCAGGTGTGCGTTAGACAAAAGAGACACCTATTGCAACAAAACACGGCCTGAAAAGAAAGAAAGAGTTTTGTGGGACACAGGCAAAACAGAACACACACACCCCCACACCATTATCCTGCCCTTCCTAAATTAGCATCTCACGTAACCCCGTGATGACGCCCTTTCAGAAGTATGAAAGAGGATGTTTGTCCCACTCACCCCGACAATCAAGCATTCTCTGTTTTAGGACAAGCATGTTAAAGTATTTGTAGATGGTCATCTGAACCAAAACCAAACCAAAACCCACACTTGTCGGTGAGGACAAGTTTAGATTGTATTGACCTCTGCGTTAGTCCTGCTACAGCAAGTTTCTGCATCCTTTCCTGTGCTCCCTCTCCCCAGGAGAAGTCGGGCCTGCTAGGACAGCTGCCAAGATGCAGGTAATAAGATAAATATTCAAAGCTATCAACCACCTGCTTCCAGCACTCCAGACATTAACCTTTACTGCTCAACTCATCTGTCCTGAAGTGGTAAAACAAAACACCTGTTAACATCAGGTGCCATAACATATGCAAAACACTGATTCTATAAAGCTCACACAATCAGGCTTAAAACCAGCTACCAAGAGCTCCTCTCCATATTACTGAACCTTACCCTTCTATTGCTGTAATGTTCATCATATACTTGAGATATATGTGTATATATATACACACACACATAGATGAAAGATCTCTGGTTTCCCCTACCTTAAAGACAACACTCAATCTCCGTATCTTACAAGAACTTACTCAATGAAACTTTTCAAACAGCAGCAAACACTTAGCGTGGAAAGCTTTACTTTTCCACTTAGCCCAATACCCATCCCATTGAAAAGTGGAGAGCTCTAGCACTGCTAGAAACAATAAGCCTTTTCTAAAAGGGAAACAGAGTCAACTTGCTCTTCTCCAGGGGCTGGCTGAAAATACTCTGATCTACTAGATACACGCTCAGAGAAGTGGGGGGAAGAAAAATCCAATTCATGCTGAAGCTTTTTTTCACTTCCTGTGACTATACTTTCTGTATGCAAGTGAAGGAAACCAAAACCATTTGGAGCTCTGTCCCAATCCTGTCCCACATAGCTTCCACAGACCTCGATTAATATTATGTCCTCTCTCAATAATGCCAGGACATTTTTGAGGCAAATCTAAAATGTCTTAGTTTCTCATGCATTTTTTTAGTGCTGGAGTAACTAATTTGGTTATATCCCATGGGAAATAAAGAAGAAAGCCCCCAACAGAACGGAGATGAACATCAGGTGGCAGAGGCAGCCAGAAACCCAAACAAACAACCCCAAATTAACTACAAATTATTAAGTTCAGCTGAAGAAGTGCACTACTCATGTCAGTAAGACACAGGTTAAGTCACAAGTATTCTTTTCCTAGGAAAAGAAAACACACCTGGCCTACTGTCTGAAGTCATGACTTCAGACTGCTCCTGTAGCGCCCCCGCTGTCTCACCGCCCTGTGAACCACAAGCTCTTAATGAACCATCACCAGTCTTCTTTGCTTTAGCAAATGCAGCAGGAGCAGTTTCCACCTGCAGTCACGCCGAATGACCAACGGGCAATGTTCTAATTCCCCTCCAACGTTCACATTCCTTAAATTCACACTTACTCAGAGATGGACTTTATTGTGCTCTGCACCGTATCACAAACTAGATCTAAAAATTTACAATAATTTTAAAAAACTACTTGGTAGCTTGTTTTTTAAAACTGCAAACAAATAGGAAACACTCTGACTAGTAAGGACAAACTAGAAGTTAACCAGCAAACCTGAAGTGTGAGTTTAATCAAGGGAGGAATTTTAACCAACGCTTAGAAATATGTTTGGCTTGAATGTTGGTTTGTTTCAACATGTTTTCCATGCCAATGCTCATAATGTGACACCAAATTTGTCCCAGCCTTCAAAAAGCCTCCTCTTGAAAGTCCTTTTGTAACAAAACATAAACCTGAAGCTTCTAGCCCAAGAGGGTACCTCCACCTCCCGGACCATTTCCATTATGCGAGCTTGGTCTGGGCAAAGAGGGGGCAGCCAGCACTAAGAGCCCTACAGCAACATCCCATCCCCAAAGCAAAGCAAGCAAGAACAGGATGAGAAACATGGAGAAAACCTGATACCTAATTTTGCTAATTTTATTAAACCTGTCTGGAGAGGATTCCTAAAATTATGCAATTTGACCAAGCTTGGGAGGAGGGGGGGGGGAAGAAGAAACGTTTTGTCTTTCAACTAAAGATAACATCAGCAATGCAATCTAAAGAGAATTAGGTCCCATTTTTAGTGTTGCTCATTTTCTTAAAACAGGTTTCAGATGGTTATACATACTTGCATGTTCTCATGCTAAAATGCTGATAAAATACAAAAGCATGGCTGTGCTATATTGGGTGATGAGGAGAAAGGTGAAAGTGTAACTCCCATAAACTACCCAGGGAGCTCCACTTTCCAAATCAGAAGCCTTCCTTGTTTGTCTGTATCACTGAAATGTAATAGATTTGCATTTGTTTGCAAAGAAAAGTGTATCTTGTATGTTTAGCCATGAACTTAACTGATTTTTCCAATGTCTGTAAACACTGCTTGCAACACACCAGCCCTCTGGGAGCCTGAGGAGCCGGGGACCTGTAGCTACAGCCTGATCAAAAAGTTCAAGGATAGATATACAAAGTCACGGAACAGAGCTGACCTCACATGTCCTGGTAATAATTTCTTCCAATTTTAAGTAGCAATCATAAATACATCAGTCCCTCATGTTCCAGCTCAAGGCTTAAAGAGTATCTAAAAGCTAACTTGCCCCCCAAAGTATCCAAGGCTTAATAAGCCATGTAGAACTAAAGCCACCGATCTAACCAATCTCTCAAGGCGTCTATATCATGGAGCACTTAAAGCAGTCCCAAACACGTTCATGTTAAAAAGCTTTCCAGAATCGTGTTTAAAAGCTGATTTTTAGCAGGCCCTGGTTTTGCCCTTTTTTTTTTTTCACCTTGTTAAACACTAAGGCGCACTCAAGTTTATAGCCGAGGCTCCTGCAAACCTCTGCACAACACAGCCATGTCACACGTGTAATTACAAGCAGCCCGTAATCCTTTTACCTTCTGAACACTATACGATGGCAAACACTCCTTCTATAGGCTCTGCTTTTCCTCTGCGTTTTATAACATCATGTCAGGCTGCTTTTAACATTCTCTTTTATGGCAGAGATGGGCACAAGAAAAGGAATGCACTCAAACGCAGCAAAAAAGCTTCCACTAACAACCATCGCTTAAATCACAGAATCCTTCACCCACAGCTAAGTTTTCCATCAAACCAAGACCAATAAAGGCATGGATGACAACATTCAATGTGTTTTTTTAAAAAGGGGAAGAAAAAAAGAAAGATTGTGATAATTGAAAAAATAAAAAAGGAAAAACCTTACTAGATTGGTATATTTTTAAATTAAGCCTTTCAGTCCCACAAAATTTTTATTCCAAGCATATAGTGCTTGTATATAAAAACATATAAGCCTGCAGCATTTCTAAGCCAGAGCACAACACTACACTGCATAGTAAAGCTTAGCCAATTATATACCAGTGAAACTGGTATTGCTGAAGGTGAGAAACATAAAGTAGTAAAACAAACATGAAAATAAAACTAATTGAAGTGGTTTTTAATACTACATTGTATAGAATAGCTACACAAAGCCCAAAATCTCAAATGCTGAATTAGAAAAGCCTTTTGGAAATTTTGCCAGAAAAATGAACCTTAACAAAAACAATCATCCAAGAAAAGTATACAGTGGTTTCACTGGGTTTCAAAGATTAGAGTGCTTTCAATAAAAGAAATATTTCTTCAGTAATCAGAATGAGCTATGTTATGCTACAAAACTAATTTTACAACTGATTTTGGTTAACAGTGTGCGATTGCTGCTATCTTTACAGAACTCCCATGACTATAAAAACAAAAGCACTGGGCATCAATCTATCACAGCCAAGGCTTGTATGACTGGAGCGCAGCAGTTGTATAAGCTTATCTGGTTGCTCTCAAAGAAGAATTGTTATTTAAAATACCAGTTAAAAGAGTTAGAGCCTCCAAGCAAATCTAGGTAACTCCTATTACCTGAAGAGGACATCCCTCTTGCACAGCAAATCTGACCTGTGTCTTGGTTACAAACATCTCCTCAATTTGTGAGCACATGAGCCTTTCATCACGGCAAAGTGGTAAGATTTTCATCAATATTATCTGGACTAATTTAGAGGGTCTGAGCAAGAAGGAATGTTACTGGTAACTTCTCTTAAACTGGAAGGGCCAAGTTTCCTTCCAACTGGCTACACAAGGATTTTTTTTACAGCAGAGAATCCAGCTTTTCCCCAGATTTCTTCAAAACACAAAAGAATGGGAAACAGCAATATTCCTAGAATGCCAGCTCTCAGGGCTTAAGCATTTGGACACCAACACTGAGAGCCATGGCCACACACTATTTCTGTAGGATGCCCTATACACCAAGCCTGTGACGCTCATGTCAGAAGCTAAGTGGAATTGATCATCTTATGCTACCACGATCTATAAAATAAAGAGCTTTGAAATAGTTAGGTTTCTCCTTCCCTTGTATTTCACAGCTTTACTGTAGGAAGAGTATAAATACGAGGAAATCACAGTCTAGTTTTACATGGGAAAGGTATTAGGGCAAAAGACTTTATGCTGCTTCAAAGAAAGCGGCAACACTGGTCTAATTCAGTGTGCTATTTTCTGGTTGTGCTTAATTTGCAAAGTGCATCATATAAATTACATTCACAAATGTTAAAAAAAGAAAGACAAAAAAAAAAAAAAGCAGCAGAAAGTCTGAACAAGCTTTTGTATTTCTGAAAGATAAACCTCATTCAAAAGAATCTCATTCAGCAAACAGAAACTCCGCCACATCCAGAGGCATCACTGCCTTTTATTTTTCAACTTAGTCCACTTGGACCTGAGAGCCTTGAACAGTTTGCATGGCCTACGACTGCAATCCTGTTAAACTACCATTTCAACAAATTCTGCAGGTTTTGATGCTCCTTCTAGCATAAAAGTGAGATCACACACATTGTGTTTATTCATGAACTGGGGAAAGCTGAAGCAAGGACAGAACTGGAAGTCACACAGTGCTACTTCAGTGCTAAAAGCCCTCACATTTCTGTCACAACTGATAGGTATCAGAAAGAAAAGGGTTGAATACACACTGAAGTGTTCCTTAAAGTAAATGCAGCAACATATACATAAATATGTTGATGTTATATATCAATTATACATAGTAACTATGGTGACTACAGTGGTCAAACTTATTTCATATCGTAAGACAAGCCAAGAACACCACCACATAATACTTCCCAAATGACATCGTTTTGGCTGTTTCAGTATGACGGGCCCCAGAATCCTAACCCATAATACTTGAACCAGCAACAGAACCACTTAGGAAAAGACACAGTCCCCAAACACACGAGTAAATCACAGCAGCACTCAGGAAATGATCAAGGGGCAAGATGGCTAGCTAGAATCACGTAACAGTCTCTGAATTTTCCAAGGTCATTGAGAAAAGTGGGTTAGGCATCTGAGATGTAACAATCAAAAAAAAAGAGTATCAGAGCACATGGAGATCAATGAAGCATGAGGCCAAAGAGCAAAGCAACTTTATTTCAAAGGAAGCGATCTCTTCCAGAACAGGCTTTCATGCTTCACTCTCTTCAAACAGCCCTAACAGGTTTGCTGTGGTTAACATAAGTTAAAAAGTTAGCAACCTATTCAGCACTTACTCTTGCTGCTGCCAACAGCTCGGCTTTAAGAAAGCTACCCTTGAATAATTTCACGTAAGTATTAGTTCATTCTAAGTTTATTCTTCCTTAGAATTTAGCTTCTTAAATACTTGTTTACAACATTTTGTGAAGTTTTTTAAGGCAATTTAATTTCCTCACATGCTGTCCCACAGGGCTTTAAAACACAGTAATATCCTAGCTCTGTCCATCCCAAGGGTAAAGCCAGATCAGATCACAGGACAGGGTGAGGATTTTCCAAGGCACAGCTGTCCTACAAGGACAAACTCCCTCAACGAAGCACCCCAAGCACTTTGCTGCCTTTGGAGCAGGAACGGATTCTCCAAAAGAATCTCGCTACACAGGACCTGACCAGGAACTGGAGAACAAAAATATCTGCCACCTTTGAAAGAAATAATGCAGAAGGGAAATCATATCCCAGTCCATAAAATACCTTCAACTTCTGATTAACTGAGCTGAGGGTAAGAAACACCCAGCACTGGCAGAACCAGCTGTGGCAGCAGGCACAAAGTACCACCTGAAGGCACTCAGTTGCACAGAGCTGTATGTGAGGCACTACGTTACCACAGGCTTTGGAAACATCCCTGTCATTCTGAACCATGCGGTTTCGGGGGGACCTTCTGTATAAATAGTAGAGCAAAGATACTCGTGGCTGTGGCTTAGGTTTGCCAGTGTTTTCTGAAGTGTAACTTCAAATTCAAAAATCCATCTGCTTAAATCAGCATACACGGGCCAGTTAAGAGGCACAAGGCCCACGGCCAATAAACTAATAGCTCTCTGGGACTGCAGCCATTCTCAGATACTTGAGACTGCAAGAACAGGGGAGGATAGAGGTATTTCCAGTGGCAACCCACCAGCAAGAGTTCAATGCCACTAGGAAAAAAACCAACCCAAAACAAACTGATCAGAGAGATTCAATGCTCAGAATCTTTCCAAAAGCTGCTAATTCCCAGGAATGCCCAACGACTACTTCACCAAAGCATAATAGGTATTTCCATCAGGAACAAAAACAGAAACCCTTGACAGAAGAAAAGTGCTTCTTTTTCTTTCAGAAGAGAAATCCACTGCATTTCTAAAAGCCTACACACTACACCCAAGAATAGGCACATTTTTATGATGACAGGTAGATCCCTCAATAAACAATTAATTAACCCAAATTAATGATTTTCTTTACAGAGCTTATTTTCGTATCAATTTTAATGAAAATTAAATTTTCTTAAACTAATGTAACGTGTAAGCTTCATGAAATGAAAAAAAATGGACAGTGCCAAGTCCTGACTCTGGGGAGGAACAAGCCCATGCACTGGGAACAGGCTGGGGCTGACCAGCTGGAAAGCAGCTTGGCAGAAAGGCCCTGGAGGTACCACTGGTGGACACCAAGTTGACCACAAGCCAGCAATGTTCCTTTGTGGCAAAGACCACCAACAACTTCCTGGACTACATTAGGCATTGCATCACCAGCAGGATGGAGAGGGGGTGATCCTTCCCCTCTGCTCAACCCTGGTGAGAGCTACATCTGGAGCACTGAGTCCAGTTCTGGCCTCCCCATACAGGTGAGACAGGGACAAACTGGAAGGGGTCCAGGGAAGGACCAGAAAGGTAATCAAAGGTTTGAATCATCTGACCTATAAACAGAGGTTAAGGAAGTTGGGACTGTTCAGCCTGGAGAAGAGAAAGGTGTAGGGAATGCCATCCATGTGTACAGACACCTGATGGGGAAAGGGATGGGAAGGGGAGAGGGTGACAGAGCCTGGCATTTCATGGTGCTGCCCAGTGACAAGACAAAATGCAACAAATAAATGGAAATAGAAGATACAAACCTTAAACATAAAACAACCCTTTTTCACTATAAGGATGGTCAAACACTGGATGGGGTTGCCCAGAGTATGTGTGTAGATGCTCTAAATCTGCTTGCACACAGAGACAGCGTCTAGCTGCCCTTCCTATGAGCAGGGTTGAACAAGGCAATGTCCCAAAGTCCCCAACAGCCTCAGCCATTCTGTGTATAGAGTGCTGTCTGTAGTATGCTGGTACACCACAGGGGTAGACAAAGGCACGTAATGCATTCATGTCTACATATGTCATCTGGTAAGTGACTGCTTATCGGTTTCACAAGTAATACCGTATACCCACACTAGCTCCCATGCCCCCGTCTCCCACTCACCCCACCTGTAACCCCAGGGTCTTGCTTCTCCTTCCAAGAAGCTCATGTTCTCATTTCATAGCAACAACAAATTGGAGCCATTTAAACAACAGACCATCTCCTGCTCCTGTTATCCTAAGGTAGGATCCTGCCAAACCCAGCCACTAGCAAATCTTCCCTCATAAGTTTTTCCAGCCATGGGGTTACATGCACTTGCGAATTCCAGGGAGCTAGGGCTGGAAAAATGTATTCTGTGATACACAGCAAAGTATTAAAACGGAAGAACAGAGTTACTGCAAGATAACCAACCCCCTATACCAAATGGGGACTGTTTCTTCGTGGTGTTCATTGCCTCACTTCTTAGTTTCTTCCTTCTTTTGGTGCTTTTTACTTGTTCAAGGGATTTTTTTCCCTTTGTTGAGCTATTTGCTTTACACAGTCATATTAATCTTCATAAGATGCCTGGCGGAAGTGATCTGCTTTAGTTCGTTCTCTTGGTTTTCTACTTTTCCCAGAATTAACTTTTTTGAAGGATACTAATTATAATTTTTCAGACCCCACCTACTTAATTACACTAGGAATTCTTCACTACTATTGCCTACCTTTGCCTTTAAAATAGAGATGAACCAACTGAGAATCAAATCTGCACAGGAAAAGCTCTCAATTCCCATCCATAAGCTAATGACCTTTAAGCCATCCATATCATCCCACTGCCACAGCAGCTTCAACGGTATTGATACTGAGGAGCAGCAGACTATAGAAAAGGGCACAAAGATGACATCATCCAAGGCAAAAGTCTGGAGAGACTGGGAGTGGTTTGCTTTTGGTTTGTTTTCATAAGAACATCAGATCAAAAGGGTTGAACCTATATGACTTGTTGGGTTCTGAGACATCCTTCAGCACACAGTGTTTTGTGAGGGATCAGCTTCTCAGCCATTCTTCAGCCACAGTGTGAACACACTGCTTCTGGTCTGAATCAGCGTGTTTCAAAGTCATATACCCAAGGACAGTTACGTAGGAGAAACTGTTGCAGAGGGCAGAGGACAAACAAAACCAAAATACTTCTCCCATGTGACATTCCTAATACACTATGTAGCACTTTCAGCCTGAAACATTTGTAATTTGCAGGAATCGCCTTACTGTGAAAGCGTTATTTTTTCTGCTCAAAGTATGTTTGCTTTGACAATCCACCTATTAAATGTTTAATCTGTTACTCAACCGAGAAAAACAACGACCTCCACAGCCACCAACAAGCTCTTATGACAGGATACAACAGCAGTTTGCTTCCTACCACCCACACGTCAAGCACTGGGCTTGGTGCTGCAACAAGGTGTGTATCTGGGAGAAGCTGTGCTCTTCAGACACAGCCTCTTTCCTCACTATTGGAAAACCTAGAGCAACATTTGCTTTTTTCAGAGATTGAACTGAAAGATTACAAACATCCTCCAAGTCCCACTAAAGAGCACCCACGTAGGGTTCTATCCCTGTGTTTAATGGTCAGAAACAGCGAAACTTGTCCTTCTCCCTAACTAGGCACTGCCATATCTGAGAGCAGACAGCAAGCAATGCATGCTGCACCAACAGTGACTCTCAGCAAAGAGAAGAAATGGAGAACAACCAGAGTATCCATGGCCCAGGGAGTAAGGAAAGAAGCTGTAAGGTAAAAGGAAGAAACCCAGGCTACAATAACCCCAGGCTCATTAAAAGAATGGCAACAGAAACACGAAGATCAAAGGAATATTTTTGATCATTTGCTTTTAGTTAGACCCTCTTTCTTAACTAACTGTATTCTCCTGGTTAAAGGACACACACTGCACCACATCAATTCTGGCACAGGATTAGTGAAATAAAATGATGGCCACAACTGAACTGGTGTCATCAGTTCAGTCGGCCAACACATGCTAACTGGAAGTATTCTGGGAATAGTGTTTTGGTTGGGTTTTTGGCTGGGTTGTGGGGGTTTTTTTGGCAGCAGTAGAAAAAGCCAAAAAACCAGTCTCATCACCAAGGGCAACACCAGCACTCAAGAAATGCAGCCCTCTGAGAGGTGAAAAAAGCTTCTGCTGCGCCACCTACAGCAGGCAAACAGTTCCTACTCCAGGTTACAGCCCCAGGATACTGTTACTAACTCCGTCACTCCAAGCAGGTAGTTTTAAATCCAGCACCTCTCTCCTCTCCAACTTCCTGAGCCTGACACCTGCTTGCTAAGCACTACATTTTTCTAACCAAAATGGATTTCAGCCAACAGTTCATCAGCAGAGCACCACACCAAACAACTCTCTGCATAAAGAGCTACACTTGTTTACTACAGGTAAGAACTAAGGAAACATACCATCCTATCTGTTTCCACGACAGCCCTCCGCATTTAGGTTTCCCAGTTACTCTCATCACAACTGGACTTCTGCAGAAGTCAGAGGCAGAAGTCACTGCCACATCATATTTTTCAACATCAATAGGACAATGCACAGTGAAACAGTTATTTTAAGGATGTGATCCTTCAAATTAGAAGGGCCTGATCAGGTAAAACCTATGGAAAGAAACAGTCTCATTTCCAAAATTCACGCTTTTGAAGAACAATCACTCAACCCTCCAGAAGAATATTACAATATTGTCCTGAAAAGTGATATGGAAGCCCATGTCTAAATAGGTTAGCAGTTCTCACAAATAAGTGACTTGATAATGATTTGTGAATTAAAGAAACCCAGCAAAACCAAACACTGCACCTTATAAATCCATCCTAGAGAATTCAGCACCATGAGACTCAAACACAGCGTATTTCTTGCTCTAAAACACAGAACCGCTTCTAGATCGAAAATACAAGGCTTTTAAAATTAAAACATGCAACATTTGTTGATAATTAAGTATCTTTTTAGGGATATGGCTTACTTGATTGAGTTTCTGAAGTGGTCCTCAGCAGGATTTTTTACTGTACAGCTGTTCAGCAACCACAGATCTGCTTCAGCAGAGTTGTCTAGAAGACAGAAAGATACAAACCCAGGTTAAGAATTATCCAACCTGTCAGCTCATACTTCATATATCATAGAAAAAAAAATCAAACTTAAGCCATTATCAACAAGTTAACTATGTGCAAGGTTGTTTTATATTCAACATTTCAAAAACAGGAAAGTTTTTTTGTTTGGTTGTTGTTTTGTTGTTTAGACAAAACCATAAACACACACATTGTAGATTTTTTTAATTCCCCAGAGGAAGAATGAACAGCTTTCTCATTTCCCAGGTGAAATTCAACTAGGTCACACATCATGGGAAAATTACAAGTCATGAAAAATTGTTGCTAGTCCCAGAAATGCATACTCCCTGGAAAGACCTGGCCTACACAAAGGCAAGAAGATCACCAAAATGAACAGAGGTGCTTTGAAAATTAATCAAGTGGACAACAATGGCAGGTTTCACTAACAAAACAAAATCCCTCCTTCAGGTCTACTGTGAATTAGTACTATAAATGAGACAAATGAGAATTTATAGAATATTAATCTCTACTAAAGAGAAAAGTCAGTGTAGCCAATTTTCAGAGAAGATACACAACAAATATGCCTCCATTTAGATAAGCATGTAATTTTCTTCAAGAACTAAACCTTTCTGCATGATCACAACCTATCGATACCCAAATGCATTAAAGAACTGAATCTCAGAACTGTCTGTAGAAGAACATGTAAGAAATAGTCCTGTAAAACTTAACCTACAGTACAGAATTACTACCATAGTTAATTTTCTTGTGAAGAGAGCTGCTTTTTTTTTTTTTCCCAAAACAAAGAATTAAGTTAATCCATCTCAAATATTCAAGTGCTCTAGCATTCATCAGAATAGCTTTGGATAAGAAAATCTGAATCACTCTTACTGCTATTTAGCACATTCTGAGTCCTGAAGCATAGACTGAGGCACCTTTAAATAACATAAGCCAATGAACAATGAATATTGCTTACTCATCATTTTTAGGATGCCTTATTTGAATTCACATGCTGCTAATGCAGCAGGAACCTTGCAATGATTTAAACATGTTTACATATGCCCTCATGGTCAACGTACCACATAGGTGTGAATATCCTTTCCCCTCATACACATTCTTATGACTACAATTGCTAAAAGAGAGAAATCTTTCCTTCTGCCTCAGCAATTCCTCCAAAGAAATGATCCTTTACAGTCAGCCATCAGTCATTTAACCTAGGAAGCAGCTAAAATGCAAATAACAAAATAGCAACCGATGAACCTACTTATGTTGAATAACAACATTCAGAAGGTTTCTAGTCTTTATAGGTGGACCATTAGCTTGCATCAAACAGTGCCTCTTACGACAGCAAAAGGCTACAAAGGGGTCATCAAAAATAAGATTCAGACCTTTAGTTATTTTAAACATAAAACCAATGTACCAAGATCTGAACCTGTCAAGACCGGTTGGGAAAGAAGATCCAAGTTCAACTTTAGTCTATACAGAAGTCAAACCAGTGATGGGAAGAGCCAAAGAATCTCTCCTCCAAGCCAGGCTACACAAAAACAGTGTTTTCAGACTAATGTACATACTATTAGTGTTAGAAAGATAATTATAGGTTAAAAAATTTATTAGGAACAATGTACAGAAAAGCAAAGAAAGCCAGTTTTGAAATCAGAGAAAGTGTGAGCTCTTGGCCTAGTCAAATTCACCAAATATGAAAGCAAACACATTTTTAGAACAGCTTTCCAGTAACACTGCTGAAACTTTGTATTTCTTATTCTTTTCAGCAGCATAAAATGTCTATCAATTCTGCTCCAGATCCCTAAAATCAAACCTGAGAATGAGGAGGGAGGAACTAAGTGACAAGAGGCCAACACTACGTCAGAGAGGAGGCTGGGAATACATTTAGCAGAGTTTCACAGGCACCCATACATCACTGTAGATCACAGCAGCGTTCAAAAGGCACTTTACTGAGAGGAGGGATGCCTTCATGCAGAGAACATCAATTCTGGCATTTCAGTTCCTCCTTGTACCACAGTCTCCATGTGTGAAGAAAGAGGTAACTTCACTGTGACGATACCCATCCCAGCAAGCTAAAATAAACCCCCCTTCTTCAAAACAGCACTGCAAAAACTAATGTGTTTAAGGATAAACAGACCATACACACTAATCCAACAGGAACCACTTCATACAGCAATCTGGATCCCAGGCTACTCATGGATTAGCTCCTTGACTGGGAGTCTGAGGGACCACAAGTGCAACACTTGCACATAATTTACACATAGAAAGTATTTCCCCAACTCATTCCTTCCCAGCCTTTACCCTCTGTAGAACACAGGCTTCTGCAAAACAGTCTTTTCAGCACTTCTGAGAAAAGGGGTCTCATTAATGTATACATCTAAAAGTCATTTAAGAATAACAGAAGTGTAGCAGAGGCTTGTCCTCTCCTTACAGCAACAGTATTTTTATCATACTTAGTTGTTCTATTTCTCTATTTTTTTCTAACTCTTATACAGATATTTACATGCGAGTTTTGATGTGTATATATAAGTATACATACACATTTATTATTCACAGAATCACAGAGTTGTAGGGTTTGGAAGGGACCTTGAGAGATCATCGGGTCCAACCCCCCTGCCAAAGCAGCTCCCTAGCTCATACTGCACAGGTAGGCGTCCAGACGGGTCTTGAATATCTCCAGAGAAGGAGACTCCACCACCTCCCTGGGCAGCCTGTCCCAGGGCTCTGTCACCCTCACTGGGAAAAAGCTTTTCCACATGTTGGTGTGGAACTTCCTGTGCTCCAATTTGCAGCCACCGCCCCTTGTCCTGTCTCCACAGACCAAAGAAAAGGGGCTGGCCAATTCCCCCTACACCCCATACTTAAGATATTTATAAGCATTGATTAGGTCTCCCCTCAGTCTTCTTTTCTCCAGGCTGAACAGCCCCAGCTCTCTCAGCCTTTCCTCACAGGGTAGATGTCCCAGGCCCTTAATCATCTTCGTAATTCAAATTACTTATTAGTAAGAGTTTATACCACGACCCTTCCAAATGATGGCTGAACTGTCTTAGCTTTTTACTACATCATTCATACACAGAAGAATTACATGCACTGATGTAGACTCACCATGACCCACTGTATTTTCCCAAGAAAATTTCAGTAATAAAACTTATTATTTATCAACGGGTCATTTTTGTATCAGGCTGCAGGAAAATATGCACATTTACAACATCGTGGGGGCAACCTGTCAGTGGCCACTCTTTGCTTTCACTTCTGATGCACTTGGGTCTCAATGTAAAGTCTTGATGGGCAAGCTGAAACAAACAGGGACCAAACACCAGATCGGAGTTGGCATTTATACACAAGATCCTGAGGCTTCATAGTTACTAAATATTAAGCAACAACAGGGATAAAGGTTCTCTATTTGGGGCAGGGTGATTGGAGGGTTACACTGTAGGTAGGAACAGAGCCCTTTTCCAACTCCAACCTCCACCTTGAAAGGTCACGGTGAAGCTGGGATTCATTCATTCAGCAGGTTGATGCCCGTCGTCCTCAGAGACCTTCATTACACCAGAAAGTTTTGGAGAGTCCTCCAAAATTTCAGTGAAGAACAGAGGCTTGTGTGTTGGGAACTCTCACAGATCTGGCTGAAAAGGCCAAGCTAACCTTTACAGAAGGTTTTCCATCAAGTCATACTACACCCTGTGACATCCGAAGAACCGCGAGCGCAGCTCAGGTCGATTATGAGACTGAACGTGAGATACAGGTGTCCTTTTCTAGAGGCTGCAACAAACTTCTAGAAGGGGTCCTTTCTTCAACTTATTTTGTCCATCAGCCTGATGAATGATACTTTTTAAGTGATGGCATTTTGTTGCTGACCATTTTTTGACAAACTGCTTATACAGTTTCCTATACATTAAGACATTTTTAGAGAAAAAGAAGAAAGAGTTGTATCAAATCAGCATTGTGTTAAATGCTCAAAAACACAGCTCAAAACCATGGCCTTTGTGCATTGTGACATCTTTTCCATAAAAGAAAGGCTACACTGGAAGTAAACCACAAAGTCTATCACACTCTCTGCAAAACAACATAGAGTACAAAGAAACTGAAAGGTCATGGAAACTTCTGAACACTTCACTTAATTGGGAAACTCTGGAAAACATGAATTGGCTGCATTATGCAACACTAAGAGGATAAAATGGCAAGAGTCTGAAACATCAATATACCTACAGAGGATAACAATATTTACAATGCTTTTCTAACTAGCATTTTGGGGGTTGTTATCATTTTACAAACCATAAATCACCAGAATCTCTTAAGAAGACTGCAGTAATACTATCAGTTGAAAATTAAACAATTGACTTGGTTTTGCCCTGGTGTTTTAACTTTTTTTTTCTTTTCAATTCTTTTTCCAAAACTTTGTTTTCTTCCAATCCCTGCCAAACCACATCTCCTTAAAAAAAAAATTTTAAAAAAATATCAAAATACAGAGAGCACTAAAGTAGAAGGAACAGATAGAAAAGCCCTAAAAGACCAGTCTTTCTTTAGCTTCCTCAGCACATCTCTCCTCTCCACACTGAAACAGCTACCAGATTTGCTCAGCACTGCTTGCTCAAAAAAATGTGACTCATAATTTGTATGACATACTCTTAAATCCTGTACATCAGTTTGTGTAACTTCAATCTGAAACGTCTTTCCCTGCAGTCAGACAAGGCTCTCCCATGGCCTTTTGCTCCCACTCTCCATATCCTGTTCCCAAACTCTGTTCCAAATCTTCCTTCTCAACCTTTCTGATTTTCCTTCACTTGTAACTCTCTTGCACAACAGACTTATCTCCAGTTTCTCTGTTTCCATCCTCAGTGTTTTAGCCTCTGTTCCCATTTATGGGACGTCCCAGTAACGCTTTGTCCCGCGCACTCTCCCCTCCAAAACAGCGATGTCCCCTTCCCTTGATCGTGGCATTTTCTGCACTGGAGCCAGACCCAGGAACACCCAAGCTCTTCACCCAGAGTGTGTGCTCACAACTGGACTCCATGTGAACCATTTCCCCCCAGAAAGACACAAAGATGTAAGCATGAGGAAACCTCACAGCCAATAACAAAAGTCACCCAGCATCTTGGCTGGAACAAAGTTCCCAAACCTCTTGTTTTCTTTCAACATCCCTGGGTCACAGAACCCCACTCTTACACCCTGGGTTACTGAAATTAGGTGCTGGTAACTTTAATGATTTCTTGGGGCACTGAGGGACCTCAGCAAGTATTGGGAAAGAATCTCTTTCATAAATATTAGTTCAGAAATGCTGCGAGCCATCAGCGCAGAAGGCCCATCCTCCTCTGGGGGCATTCAGTTTGGTTATTTGTTTCTAGACAATGAGCTTTGCTTGGCAGAGGAAAAACACACAGAGTTGAGAAAAAGAAAGCAATTTTTCCCCCTTCTTCTTGCTTTCCAGACCTTTCCTCGGCACACAAAATACTTAGTTACCTCTTGCTAGTTCTCAGTACTGGGTCAGATTAGATGTTAGAAAAAATTTTGTAATGAAAGAGTTGTCAGGGCCTGGAACAGGCTGCCCAGGGAGGGGGGTGAGTCACCAACCCTGGATGTGTTTAAAAAAAGGGTAGATGAGGTGCTTAGGGATATGGATGAGCATAGGACGGGAAAGGTTGGACTCTGTGATCTTAAAGGTCTTTTTCAACCCTGTGATTCTGTGATTTCCTACCAGATACAGTTAACTATCAACTTCCATATAACATGTCTTACAGCAAAGATTCCAAACAAAGAAGTGCCTTCCCTCTGCCTCCTCCCTTAACAGCAACTACACATCAAAACCACAAGTTACCACAAACTTCCAGATGGCATTTGTCTGATATCTCAGAGCCACATCATCAGTTCCCACCTCTGAAGCCCTACTATACATTTACCAATGATGCAAATCACTCAAACCCACGCTGAAAGTACTAACTTTGCAGGCTGCAAATGTCTTTCAAAACAGTCCCACTCTGCTCTTACGAGCAGCAAAACATAAAAGGGTCAACTTGATCACAGCATTACGTCTGTTTTCTCCTTGGATTTCTGAGATACTCTGGTTATAACAACTTTACTCCATCTACAATTAATGAAAATACAACTCCATTCACCCCTCAAGTAAGTTATTTAAAGCTCCCTAAGTACAGACAGGCTGCTTATCAAAGCAGGTAATGTGGACAAGTCTCCATTAAAAAATTACTTCTCCCATCATGCCTCTTGCCCTAATTTAAACCGCAAAGATGCAACGTTGCTATTTTTATCCTCCTTTAACATTTCCACTACCAAGATAATTGCACAAGGATGCTTTTCTGTTTTCACCCAGTTCTAAGACACGGAGTAGTTTTAGTACATTCGTTCTTGAGTGAGTAGGCATCTCAAGAGCAGCTGCTGCTGGATTGCAGGAAGGTTCTACACAGCCTTCCAGATCACCATCGCTGTGTCACTTCACTCTGTCCAGCACCAAAACAGAGGTGCACAGGGACTGTCCACTGAAGACACTGAATGACTAGAAACTGCACATTTCCACAGGTAAGATCTGGCCAGTTCAAGTAAGGGAAAGGGGGAAAAACCCCAAACCAATACTACACTATTTACTGGATTCAAAATACTGTCTGCTGTCTCTTTGCCTCTCCCCCTTTCAGTATGATAGGCAAAAAACCCCAATTTTATTTCCTCATGCATACTTTTATGGGTGTCTGTGACATTTTAAAGAACTCCTGCTACATTTCCAGACACCTCTGAAAGCCCATTCCCAGCTAAGGAGGGTACTGTAGCACACTGCTCTCTGCAGATGTGTAGGTGGTAGTAAGCAGCTGCTGGGACAAGCGACTGAACTACCAGCTGGTGTCCCTTTCAACCTATTCATGGCCAAGAAACTGCCTCATTGCTCCCTCCAAACAACAAACTCAAATTCAAAGTGTAGTAAGTCTGTGGCTGGAGGTGGCAAAGGCCAGTAGAAGAGCTTGTGGAGTCTGCTGCTAGCACTAAAACTAAGGGTGACTTTCAGGTTACCCAGAATACAAGAGCTGAACCCTCGAACTAATACATTTATAGTATATTCATAATATAATTCAGATTAAATAACCTGTATTTCAGAGCATGCATGTCCACAGAATACATCAGGTCTGGCCCGCAGGTGTAAGGAATGTAAGACACAGCATAGAAGGTACACCAAAGTACCAATTTTGCTTTAAAACACTGACCAATAAACTTTGCATTCCCCTTTTTACTGTGTGACTATCAGTAGCACATAGCCTTATTTGCACTGGGATTTTGAAGTCTGTAATCCCTTCTCTGAATACCTCCCACCTCTGCTTTAGACACACCACAGGCTGCAGCCTGGATGCTTGTCAGCCCTTGGAGTAAGTTACATTTTCCTCTCACTTTCTACACACATACATCAGATTTAGAGGCTACTCCAGCTACACTCCAGCTTGGAGCAGTCCAGGGTCTGCACTGCAGCACCCAGGCATGGAGCTGCATAGGAAGGCTTCAGCCCATCCATCTATAGTGACACCAAAACTGCATGAAGTCATAAACAGAATTAAGTATGACATAAAGATTTACCTTGTAGGAGTGGCAAGAGCCCAAATAGTTTATAGCTTCCATTTCAAGTCCTCCTGCAATGTCCAGCTCATTTTTCTGACTGTTTACCCAGCACAGACAACAGGCATTGACAGTTACTTTGCAAGTATCATCTTCCCTAACTCACTAAATTTTCCATGCATTAAGGTATCTAAGGATACTTGAGGATGTAAACAGATCATGGTTTTAAAAGGCTAAAACTAGAAATGGGTTTTTTTGAAGACCAGCAGCACTTATCCATAGGGCATTTCAGTAATTCCCTTTCAATTCTTCCCCCATTTGAATGTTTACTTTCCTAAACCCAAAGCCACCACCACATCTGAAGCCACTGAGCATCTATCTCATACTTCTGCCATTCAAGAAAGGGGCTGATCATTTCCACACCTTATCTGCTTGCTAGCTTTGCTGATGAGAAAAACCCATGACAGTTATGTCCATCTTCAACTCTGGGTACAGTGCTGTGTGCCATAAATGTCTGAATTTGTGCTGGATTTTATTCTACCTTGTACAGTTCCAGCTGTCCTGTCAAACAGATGCCAGACAGATATCTTAAAGGAAAGGAATCCCGTCTGCAAGTATAGATGCACAACCACATTTTAAACAAAGCTTCTTCCAACATGACATGAGTTCACAGGCTACCTTTTTCTCATGGCTCTTAATCAAACAGTCAAAGATGTCTCTGCACATGGTGTTAGATGCTAAAGGTGGCCTGAATTTTAGCTCATTCCTTCAAAATTCAGACTCCAGTACATTGACAAGAGTGGATCACTCAACTATTCCTTGAAAAAAATAAGACCTTAGAACAAGAAAGGAGGAATCTCATTGTGAGCCAAGAGCTGTGTTGGCAGAAAGCCTAAGCACAGCCAGGGTCTGTTCAGCACAGTGTTACCCAAATTATCCTGGGCAGCAGCAGATGCAGGTGCCATAGCAAGGTGCTCTAAGGTGGGCATCCCGCTGTTGAGCAGGAGTGTAATCTCAATGCATTCCAAGAGTCAACTGTTCTTTTCACTTCACTGATGATATAATGATCAGTGTCAATAATTTTGATAGGGAGAGTACTAATGAGTGATTTATCAGTCTCATAGGGAAAGTCCCACTACATTAGAAGCAAGGTCAAGTAGCTTGTTTTAGCCAGGCTACACTAGAATGACATACAAATAACTCCAACGACTCATTCTGATGATTAATGTGGGCAGAATTTGTTTTGTTGACAGAATTTGGAAAAATCCCAGAAACTCCTTCTCCTCCTCCAAGTCTTAAGCCCGCTTGATCTTCCAGAAATAACACATGCAGTATGATTCAGTGCTTTTTTTGTCCCTTTGTATTCCCTACATACAGCTTCATACGCAAAACACAAGCTATTTGAATGAGCAAATACAGACTGATTGCTTCTATCTTAGTCACTAACTGCCCGAAGTCAACCATCAACAAAAGAAGTCTTGCACAACACTGTACAACTGAAGTTTCAAAACACACTGTAAATATTAACTAATTTACCTTCAACACCCGGGTATTAAACATACACCCAGCCCTACCCCAATTCCTTTTCATCCTATAAATGTAGACAAGTAGCTTCAGAGTTCCTATATAACTTGATCAAGCCACACAGGATGTCTACACAAATAAGCTGAGATCTTAGCCAAGTTGTCCCCGACTTCAGGGCTGCTCCTAAACACAAAGCCCTTGCCTGTATTCATATGCACAAATTATTCCAGTCTACATCATTTACAGATCATATTAGTGATACCCAATAACCTTTTGACAAAAAGCTTTCAAGCACCCCAAAGAAACCAGCACTTCAGTAATTTGGGTAGCCTGGAAATCCAACCAGAAACACAGAACAGCAGATTAAATTTAGTATTTTCTACAGGATGAGGTAAACAAGCAAGTACCAAGCAAAAGGAAGACCCAACAGAAACACACCTCCCACCACCACCACCCCAAAACCAGATTACAGCAGTAATCCCCATGAGTGCTCAAACACAATTCTTGCAGGTGTATACTAGCACAGGTATTGAAGTCTATCTACTGCCTTAGAATGATGACAGCTGATGTATCGAGCTCCAGAAGAATCTCTAGCTTTTGTGGGGCTCACTGAAAAACATCTGTGTTCTCATCTTTGGTGCCAGACATCAGAAATCTCCACTTGCTTTATCTCTAGCCTCAGAAGAACAATTACTTAGTAAAAGTTAAGAGGATTTGATTATGTTTTACAGATCAGAGCTTCTAAACAACTGGTAAAATTCAAGTGAAACTGGTGATGCTGAGACCTGAAAGACACAAAATGCAAGTCAGAAATGTCATCTACACTGTTTATTTGGAAATCTCACATACTGTGATGTTTTTTAAGTATGGAAAAACAACACAGTAGTCGAGCGTAAGGAGCTAATTTCATATGCTGACAGCAAAGCCACAGGTGAAAGAAATGAAAGTTTCATGTTTTTCTGTACATGTCATATGATTCCATATGAATCTGCAGTAAACAGTAATAAATATTTCAGAATCAAGAAAGATTGACTAGAATCTGCCCCAGGAAGATGATTTTAATCTCCCTTAGGTGTAACGCTCTGACAAGCCTCCCTTAAACAAATGCTTCTATCTGCAAAGCTAATGACATGTTAATGGCTCTCCCTCACTCTGTCAAGGGGGAGAAAGAAGAAAGTAGAAACTGAGGGTTGCTTCAGGCCTATCAGGCACACAGGTAACACCAACCTGCTGGGCACCACATGGCAGGCAGGAACCAAAGGCCTTTCTCAAACCCTGTTGGCATCACCTCAATTACCTACTCGGTGATGTCTCTCACAGGTCTAGCCCCCGCAAGCCATAAGGAGGTCCAACAAAAAGAAGCTCAAAGCAGAGAGGTGGAACATTCTCAAGTACGACAAAATTCCCAAGCCAATGAGAAAGAAAGTTTGCTTCATTTTGGGTGCAATATAAAATAGATTTTAGGTAATTAAATGCCTTTAATGAGACCATAAATGCATAATGCTAATCTGGAGAGCAGCTTTACTCCACAGATTTCTTTCTCTTCCAGGACACTTATTCTGTATAAATTGGCCCATGGCACTGAACTTCCTCACTTCCCTAATTTCCTAATCTCCGTTCATTTTCACAAGGGCCAGGATTAGGGTTTTGCTGTAGTCCACAAATTAAAGCTAAATTTTATTCCTGTATCTGTTTCACAATCTTTTTTCCTCTAAATTCTGCCTGCATGAAGTTGCACCTAGAAGCAATTTATCGATTTCAAATGCCTGGGTTCCACTTATTTCTCCTGATACCTAATGCGACAGGGAATACGGATTTAGGTTCCATCTATCATTTTTAAAAGAGTTAAAGTATATAAGCTATTTGAGCCAGATACGTCCAAACACTTATTAAATTGTAGCTTCCAGCTATTTATTGACTTTCTCTGAACCACCTTCACACCTCATCTATTTGCTACTTTATCAGTTCTCTGAAAAGCTGGAGATATGGGCTTAAAGTGCCATACCCAGCAGCCAGATAAACCTTGGCGGTGGTTAATTCCCAGCCATCACCCCCAGTTCAGATTATCAGCAGAATTCAGTGCCTGTGAAAGCCCCAGCCCGAGAGCAGCAGAAATTGAAGTTCCCTCTTCAGACACAGCACGGACAGATGCAGCAGCGCAGCCAGCAGCAGCGCGAGCCTCTCTCCAAAGTCCCACCAACAGGTTTCGAACCCACCTGGCCTACAAACCTTTAGGACAAAGTAGCAGTGCTACTTCTCTGCCCAGAGCAGTCAGGGAAGTCTATTCATAGGAAGAGCAAAGGTGCACTGGGAAAGAAAAAACCAAAGACCGAGCAGGAGTAGATGTGCAAAGATGCATCCCAGCCCCACCTGCCCTGTCTCCATGCCCTGACTGCACAGGCACACCAGCCCATGCAGCTGTGACAGCAGTTGCACACCCCTCTGGCACTCCCACTATCTATTCAGGCCATTTCAACAACACTTTACTTGCCCCTGCGACTGAAGTATCTTAACAGCATCAAGCTAAGTGAACAGGTGAGGACAGAAGAAACACAAGACACTGGTCACCCAAAGCAGTCCCTTAAAGAGGCTGAGTGTTCCTGTACCAATACAGAAATAGTCATTACAGCCCCACACATGTTTTCTCCATCCTGTCTGTTCCTAATCTTGATTACTAATTTAATTAATATCCTTGTGAGAGGATCAGTTTTGCTAGGTTCCTGCCATTTTAAAAAAAAACAACCAAACAAAAAAATAACCTAACAGAAGATATTCTTCCAGTACTAACAAGGCTGCATACAATAGGACAAGCCTATTTTGAAACTTTCAACAGCATCTGCAAGTGCCAAAAGTTCCACTATGCCAGTTTTGCATGGAGAATTGTGGCTTTATGGGCCCAGAGTGGTCCAATTTCATCAGGCACAAACCAGTCAAACACTAGTTTGAGGCACTGTGCATTTATTATGTGATGGAACAGCAGCTCCAGAAAATAAAAAAGGAGATCATTTTGAAAACAAGAGAAGGTGGGTGTGTGCAAGGATCCATTTTCTCATTTTATTTGGAAGCAACATCTCTAAGATTTCAAGCACTGTCACCAGAAGTGTTGCTGATGTATTACAGCAGAGTGAGCTGCACTCTCAGCATGCACGGTGCTGTCTAGCAGTCCTCCATTTCCTCCAAGGAAAAGGCAGGAGACCTGCTGGGACAGCTCTACAGACCAAGGGCATAAGAAGTTAAAGTCACTTTCTTAATTTTAAGTCTTGAAGGCCTGTAGTTATCCACAATTTACTTTACACTTTCCATTGTGAAAGGAATCTTTATGCAACTTTTTTTTTATGCCACTCTTTTTCCATGCTGATGCCTGAAGTTTAACCTGGTGTCTCCAACAATCACTCTCTTCCTTTGTGTATTTATATCTTATGACTTCACTGTCTCTACAGCTGTTTCCATTTAGCACATTTTCTCTAATTTACCTTTTCTTTGCTTTCGAAGAGGGAAATTAAAAATAGCATCTCAAGTTCCTACAAGTCACACAACCTGCCCCACTCTGGCACATTATCCACTCAACTCTTCGATCCTGACATTATCTTTTAGGAAAGCTTTGGGTGAACTCTAGTGGTAAGCCCTAAACAAAAAAGACAAAAACCAACAGCAAAGAACTTTTAAATACATTTTTAATATATGAAGATAAAAATGCTTCTGGTGATGAAGACTCTTTGCTAAAGAATAATGAGCACTTCCAGTGGAAGACTGTTCAAAAACTGATACCAGGGTTCGGTCTTTTGAACACTTCAGAAGAACAAAGCCTAGCAGCAATGAATAAAGCATTGCTAGGTATCAAGGGAAGTGCTACAGTGGAAACAGAGGACACCAGGAGGCCCATGACTACATGGAAAGGCTAGACTGCCTACCTTCAATTCATGAACTTATGTGGTTCAGAACCAATTGTTGAAACAACCCCCTTAAGAAAACAGTACAACCTGTAAGTGAATTAACAGACCTCCCTAGGTTAAAAATAAATAAACAAATAGAAGAATAATCATCTGTGAGGCTGTGTCCAGCAAGATGGAGAAATTCAGGTACTGACTCAGCGTTAGGGTTGTCAGCACAGCTTAGCAGCCAGGATCTTTCTAAATTGAAGTGCAGCTGGTAATTCTACTTCTCTTCACAGCACGGATCACACATCAGAGTCCCAGCTACAAACAACCCAGAACCATCAAGTTCTCCCACAAGTGCAGGCAGAGCAGGCAGTGTCCTGTCTTTGAGAGCCCCCCATCTACATTTCAGGTTCATCCACACATTCAATCTGCATAAAGCACCAAACTTAACTGCCACAAAGCACTCGACCCCTTGCATTTAACTAAAGGTCCTGCTCTAAGCTCTTCCAACTAAAGATACATGTTTACTATCATTTTCCCAGTTTGTAAGTAGAATAAAATCTCCATGAGGCAACAAAATGGACATTTTCACCTTGTCCTCTTCCTCAGTCACACCAGCCCTCTGCTAGCATCTCTTTAATGCTCAGCCAACATAAGTGTCTAGCCACACCAAGGCTGCAATTTCAACTGCAGTTAATCTCTATATAGGTAAAGTTCTATACTACTCAATTCCTTTTTAATGTTTAACATGTATGGTGATATATATATGGCACCCTGCCTACTGTTACAATGCCATTCTCTTACTGAAAACAAATTCTTCCTGTAAATTCACAAGTACTTTACATCTCCAGCAGCTACTCTTCTTCTAACCATGAGGAAAAGCGGCTGTGGCTCCACCACCTTTCACAGGTTAAGTGCAGAGAGTAAAAATGTACTTGCTTGATGTAAACAAAATTTAATATTGTCTTCCAAATCCAAGGGGTGAGAAAACACACAACACTCTTTATTTATATGTAACTCCTAAGAGTCATAAGAGTACCACTATGTGAAAAGCCTTGACAATTAGCGCAGCAGCTCACCTGCCAGGAAGTGCTCTGGGAAACCCTGCTTTGCTTTCAGACAGATACAGTGAAGAGAACACTCCTCTCCCAGCTCAGGGCTCCCAGAGGCCAGAGATATGTGCAGCGTTTGGATAATTCACTAATAGCCACACAGGAAGAAGCACCTGACAGTACTTCAACATGTTAACCACAGTCTTCCACCAATAGGAGCTTACAGCCACTTCTGATAACTTATTTCACAAACCAAACAGTCTGTGCACTGACCTCCACAGTTAAAACTGATGCTGTAAGGGATAGAGAAGGGGAGGTAAGGGTGGGTGGGTGTGTAAATATATATATATATATATATATATATATATATATATATATATATGTGTGTGTGCATATATATGCAGCGGGGAAATGGCAACTGTAATAGAGAGGGAACAAAAGGAGTATATGGACAGACAGAGAAAATTCAGGAAATAAAAATCACTAACAGTACTACCACCCCAGGACAATTTCCAACTGCACTGTTTCCTGTTTGAAAAACCACAGAATTTGTTAAATCCCGGATATAAACCATCAGTGTTTCTTGTTAAAGATTAACAGATCTTTTATCACCAAGAACAAACAAACAAAAAAAAAAGTTTATTTTAAATTCCCTACTTTCCACCAAGCAAATATTAAAGAAGAACTAAGAGATATGTATTCAAACTAAGGTTACTGGTACATTCGCAAAATAGACACCACAGCACTTTACTTGAGACAGGCTTTTAGTAGCTATTAATCATTGCTGGGCCTTGCAAACACATGCAATGTTTTTTCCATTAATCATCTGGCACTTAACACACAATGTTGGAAGTGGCTTTGAACATGATAGATTTTGCCAAAATTCACTAGCTGTAAAACTGAGAAAGCATCCACCTCACTGCAGAGGCTCCCATACTTGCTGCTCTGATGCTCTTTAAGCACACTGCCTGCAAACCAGGTGCTTTCCAGGGTCCACCACCCCACAGCAACCCAGCTGTGCTCCTGGCACCTCTCGGTACGAAAACCCACTCGCAGCTCCGAGAGCTTCAGCACACGTTGAGGAGTTCTGGTCCAAGCTCTACGTCTGAGGTTCAGATCTTGGGAACCCTGTGACAAGTCTCAAACATCTGCAGCTTTAAGACTGCCCCAGATGTGGCAGCTTCAGTTCTTCTGGACTCTGCAGCCCACGGGCACTCTGCTCTGCCTGTATCCCCAGCCAAAGGTGATGCCACTGGCTACTCTTGAATCCAGAAGTCCTGCACAGCCTGGGGTCATCCACACAGCCTGGCCACTGAAAGGGACTCTGGGAGCCCTATGTGGACAATTAAAGCTTGCCACAGAAGCTGACAGTTCCAGCTAACGCTGCACTTCAGAACCACCCATCCGTGCTGTTTTCTAAACAGTAACACCACCCTAACTCATGCTTTACTTACAGGGGAAAAAAAAGACAATGCAGGTTCTGCCCTAAACCACACAGGATGTACTTTTCTTATAAAGGAATGATCTACAGCAGGTCCATTTTCTCCACACTATGAATGCTGGTTTTAGTGAATTGCTATGTTTTGGGTTAAGATGAACTGATTTGTATTTGAATTCCTCATGCTGAGCCACATCTTGGTCACATTCTGTATCGTCCTTAAATTCTCATCAAAGTAATTACTACAGTTGCCATATCTGATTTTCAACTGCACAGACGGTCCGACACCCCCAACAAATGCGATTACTTACACACATCAAGGATAATTAAATCCTTGGACCAAAGCAAACACTCAACAGGCATCATTTCCCAATATAATGTCCTGCCCAAAAGCACACTAATTATTTCACAAGTTAGCCCATGTTACAAAAGTAGAAACATGATCATTCTAGAGAAGATAGACTGAGGAAACCCCTTTTCTGAACACAGTTAAAAACCAAGTTAAAATCAAATGTTTGCAGCTCCTGACACTCAAGAGTCTCAGAACGTTCTCAGGTTTAGCTGTGCAACTTGAGATCCAGCATTACACCTACTTTCAAAAGCAGCGCTCAGCACCCACGACAAAGCCTTAGATGACTTCCTCTCCTCTCTTCCCAGTTCTCTTTTTACAATATATACTTTTTTTTCTTAAGTATAAAGAAGCATGTTAAAGGTAGAGCCTTCCTAGGTGCCATAAAATAAACAGCTGACTCGCTTTTCTTTCACTTTCTGACGCATGGCATTTTTTGAAGTCCTCCCAGTAATTACTACATATGTGCTGCTTCTGCATTTTTCAGCATTATTTCTAGATACTTAATGGCTAATCAAAAGACTTAGCTGTTTGAGGAAATTTATTGAAGGTTTCTCTTGTTTCAGGCAAGCCAAAACGTCAAGAAATTCTTACAGAGCTTAAACTATGCAAAAAAGTTAAGGCATGCCCTAAAAAGCTATGGAGCTTTCATCATTACGCTCAGGCTGAAGATTCAAATTAAGTAAGGGCTGTGACTGTGCATCAAAAATACATCAAAGATGACACCAACGGCTTCCAAACATTCACAGGGCCTCTCTTTGAGATTAGCAAGGAAGACTGAGCTTAAGACCACGTTAAAGCAACATGCACAAAAAACCCCACAGGAAGGTACCCTTCTTTCAACGCATTACTGTCCACAGTGGAACCCATGCACACCCAGAAGATGCACCACTAGAATATACAGACAGGCTTACTGACCCAGCCATCTGAAACAGATGATTAAATGGTAGAATTTAATTGCTTAAATCCTTTAACTAAAGCAAATAAAAGCCAAGCATCACGCTCTCCTTCCGCTGACACGCCGGAGTCTCGCCCACGGTACCCAAAGTTGAGCATTTGCTAGAAAACTGAAACCCAAAAGGTCTGTGTCAAATGCAGATGCTCTGTACATCATCACACCCTCAGTTTCACAGGAAGATTTCAGTTTCAACATTTAAGTGGTCTCTACAGTACTAAAGAAGCAAATTTGAGATACAGCATTAGGATGATGACCTCAAATAGGGAAAATTTTCATTTCTCATATTTAGCACCTTTGAAAAAAGAATGTGCATCAATCCTTTAAATAGATTATCAATTAATGTTTGCTACTTCATTTTAATATTAAACTTCAAATAATATGCCACTAAAGACTTTGAGTTGCTTTTCTTTCCCTGTTTATTTGACAATCACATCTTCAATGTCTATTTACCACACATATTAAAGGAATTTTACTAGCAGAAGTAGTCCTAGCCAACAATTATTTGGTGATAATATTGAGAAAAAATAGACAATGCAAGTACAAAGTAAGTGCAAATAATTGATAAATATCAGTCTAGGAGTAAACTCCAGTATCAGCTGTAATGTTGTTTCGGTTTCTTTATGAGTTTTAACCTCCTCAAAGAAACTACCAAGAGTAAGTCACAAAATCACAGGCTGGTTCCAGTTGGAAGGGACATCAAAGCCCATCTAGCTCCAACCCCCTGTCACGAGCAGGGACACCCTCCACTAGACCAGGTTACCCAAAGCCCCACCCAGCCTGGCCTTGGACACTGCCAGGGAGGGGGCAGCCACAGCATCTCTGGGCAGCCTGTGCCAAGACCCCACTACCCTCATAGGGAAGAAGTTCCTCCTAATATCTCATCTAAATCTGTCCTCCTTCAGTTTAAGGTCATTTGCCCTTGTCCTGTCACTCTGTGTGCCTGTAATCAATCCCTCTCCCACTTTTCTGTAAACCCCTTTAGGCACTGGAAGGCTGCTCTAAGGTCTCCCCAGATCCTCCTCTCCTCCAGGCTGAACAAGCCAACTCTCTGAGCCTGTCTTTATAGGAGAGGTGCTCCAGCCCTCGGATCACCTTCATGGTAAATTTCTGATGATCTTTAAGAACCAAGGATTCTTAGCAAATTTAAGAATCCAAATCTTACAATAAGACCTACAACTTTGTTTTGTCAGCACCCTGATACACCAGCATCCAGCAACATTTCCAGACATTTAAAACAGAGACACTGGCCAGGGATACCTACCCAAGAGAACGTCTTTGCACACACCAGGAAAGGTAAACAAGCCACCTCACTGTACCTTGTTAGCACCCAGATGAGACAACTCATCAGCTCTGGAAGCCAGATCAGCTACTACCCACCCCACAGAAAAGTCAGCTGCCGTTCACCACACCTTTAACTCCACTCAAGAACTTCAAATCATCATCTATGAGAAAGAAGCTGAAGTTTCTCTCCTTCCCCCAAAAGGTATCATCCTTATCACTGGTCACACCACAAATACTAGCTGTCCCTTTTCTGCAGGGACATGTGACTGAGCAGCAGTCCTCAACATACCTTTGAAGTTGGCTGGTTTTATTTCAGAGCTTATGTCTGTGTATCCAAAAGCCCATCCATTTCCTCAACTACACTGATTATCTAATGATCAGATCAATCTTACTCATAAATGTTGTACAGATTTATAAAGACTTTTATGGGGTATATTTTCCAAATCTACCATTAGTACTTCAAAGGTGCTTAACACCTTGGAACAAAAAAAAACCACTAAAAAAATAAAAAAAAACAAAACAAGAACAAAAAAATAAGAAAAGGAAAGGAAAAAACCACCAAAAAACCTTAAAAGGAACAGTCACCAGTCTTCTCTCAAAAGAAGTCATTTAATCTGATGAGGATGAACACTAATGAGATCATTCACCAAGTCAGAAAGCATCCTAAAAAGATGTGTGAGCCTTTAAAAATGTATGGCTGAACTAAAACCAATATTTACTTACTATTACCTGAAAATGATGAATTGATGAATTGTCACAGATGTGACATTAAAACCTTACTCCCATTCTCACTGCTTTTCTATCATTTGAAATTAATATTTAAGATGCCAGAGAGCTGCTGAGCTGCAAGTGTGCAGTCTGGCTGATTAACAAACCAGATCACAAATGTCAAGTACAGGATGGTATTTGCTCCAGATAACGTCTCCTGCCTCCCAAATATCTGACATGACATCAGATTATAATACATCGTGGAGCAGTATGCCACAGAAGTCAAGAACACACAAGCTGTGGAACACATTAGAATTCAACTGGATATTCCTGCTGACAACATAAACAGCCTCCTGAATCCCAAACCAAATATTTACCTGTCTGCTCCCAACAAATAGGAGAGCTGATGGGTGTAAGGCAAGAAACAAATCCTGGGGGTTAAATTAAGAGATTTCTAAGTTGACACAGCCAGCTTGTGTCACTAAGTGCATGCCAACTCCAGAGCACACCGCAGAGGGGCAAACTTCAGACCAGACTCAGACCGAAACCACACTGAATACTAAAATTCAGACTGCCTTTTGGTAGATAAATGTTTATCAATTTTTCTTGCCCTCAGCAATGATACACAACGAGCACATTCCTGGTTTAGACACCAAAGACCCAGGCTCGACTCAGCGCTCTATAGTTAGTTTAGAGCCTCCCTGCTGACGAAGATTTTGGGGGGCGGTAATCATCGAATCATAGAATGGCAAGGGTTGGAAGGGACCCCAAGGATCATAGAGCTCCAACCCCCCTGCCACAGGCAGGGACACCAACCTCAGGCCTGGAGCTACACAAGGTTGCCCAGGGCCCCATCCAACCTGGCCTTGAACACTTCCAGGGATGGGGCATCCACCACCTCTCTGGGCAGCCTGTTCCAGCACCTCACCACTCTTTCTGTAAAAAACCTCCCCCTAATATTCAATCTAAACCTTCCCTCCTTTAGATTTAAACCACTCCCCCTTGTCCTGCCATTATCTGCCCTTTGAAAAAGTTGATTCCCCTCCTGTTTGTATGCTCCCTTCAGGTACTGGCAGGCTGCAATGAGGTCCCCCCGCAGCCTTCTCTTCTCCAGGCTGAACAGGTCCAGCTCCCTCAGCCTCTCCTTGTAAGGCAGATGCTCCAGCCCTCTAACCATCTTCGTGGCCCTCCTCTGAACCCTCTCCAACAGTTCTACATCCTTCTTGTATTGGGGGCCCCAGATCTGGACACAGGACTCCAGGTGGGGCCTCACGAGGGCAGAGTAATACGCAAATGCTTCCACATTCACCCCATTAGAAGCACTGCTGTTTCACCCAGCTGTGACACCATTCTGCCACAGTGGGAACATCTAAGGGCTGAAGGAACCAACAAGTGCACAGTCAGGGGAAAACTGACCACTACAGGAAACTAAAAGGCTGCCACTGTTTGGGAAGTGCTCCTGCAGCACAAACTGCTGACAAATGCATGCTTCAAGTCATTGGGTGAAAGCAGGTAGGGTTTTAACACATACTTAAAACATCCCTACAGAGGGGAATCAAAACCTAAGCTTGCAATAATGGGGGAAACCTAATATAAAATACTGATGAGTGCTAAGACTTGAAAAGGGAAAATGGAAAGTTTTGCTGGAATAAATAATATTTGCTGTCTGCTGTAGAAAATACTGCTGAAGGAGATTTTCAACATGTTTTGCAGAAATATTTCACTTCATTACGAGACACTGTTACAAGATTCAGGGAAAACTGCTTTCACAACAAGGCTGACCAGAGCTCACAATGAACCCAACCAGATCTTGTATTGCTCTGGGTAAGACTATAAATAACAGGGCTGTACAGCTCTCTGAACTACCACCAAGCTACTACTTCAGACACTTGAGAAGGCTGGGCGCACCATGACAGAGTGCACCAGGAGCTCGGGTGCCACACAGCACTTGGATGGATTGAAGGTGATTACTCTGATACAGCAAAACACACCCTCCAATCTGTATTCCACATTCTGAAGCAACGCATGGAAGCAGCAGCACAAGAGCTTCCCTGTGGCTAAAACAATCCACAGAGGGTTGAGCTTAGGAGGGAGCCTGGAAGCCACCTGGTCCAACCCCCTCTGATCAAGCAGAGCCACCTATCGCTGGCTGCCCAGGACTGGATGCAGACAGCTGTTGAATATGTCCAGGGATGGAGACTCCACAAAGTCTCTGGGTAACCTGTGCTAGCAGTTGGTCACCCTCACAGTAAAACAGCGTTTCATTACACAAATTTGCTGCAAGGGTACCAAGGGTGCACACCCATTCTGCCAGTTTCAAATCCACTTCATCATCTGCATATTTAGCTCATATTTCAAAAGCTTCTCTATGATGACTGCCAAAAGCCTTACTGAAGTCCAGGTACACAACATAAACTACTTTCCCCTCATCTACCAAGCCAGTCAGTTAACCATAGGATATCAGGTTGCTTAATCATGACTTTTTCCTTGGTGAAGCCATGCTGACTATGCCCAGTCACCTTTTTATTCTTCATGTGTCTGAAAACAGTGTCCAGCATTAGCTGCTCCACCACCTTCCCACAGACTGAGAAGAGGATGACTGGCTTGTGGTTCCCTCAGTCCTCCTTCTTGGATGTCTTTAAGGTTGAAGTGACACTCACTTTTCTCCAGTCATCAGGCACTTCTCCAAATGCCACAGTCTTTCAAAGATGATTGAGGTTTACCTTAAAACATCTGCTAGCTCCCACAGCACTCATGGGCGCATCCTCTTGGGAGGCCCATGGACTTCTGTGTTTCAAATTTGTCTCAGTATTCCCTACCCTATTCCCCTTTTACATCCAAGGCAAGTCCTCCTTCCTAGCAACAACCACCATTCCTGCTCCAGGTGTTTATAATGTCACTGGATAAACCAAACAGGCTGAGTGATCGGTGGAAAAGCACAGGCAGGGAGTCTAACTGGGGAATGTGGGACAACTGTTTGTGAAACTGAGATGTCTCTAACAACCTAAGCCAATTTTCCATGAACATCCTGCCACAGATCCAAGTTACAAAGCAGATGTAGAAAGAAATAAGATGACCCAACCCAAGCAGATGATAAACCCAGGAGAGACACAAGCACATCATCTGCTGCCATCAGAACATCAATGTACAACTACAGCATTAGCCAACCATAAAACCTTTAAGTTGCAGAAACTGATCTGACCATAACAAAGTTGTGCTAACCTTAGCCATGCCTTTAAAACCCACTTGTGAAACTTTCCATTCTGAAATTCAGTTAATTACCTGTACATTAAAGGGTTAGAAGCATGACAGATTAGAGCAACACTTAAATAATGGCTTCAATTACATCTTTACAATGTAAAGCAAGCCTTAAAAGCTATAGCACTGATTTTAAAAGACAGTTGAAATCATATTCCTCTATTGAAAAATGGAGCAGCTACATAGTATCAAGGATCAGTTGCTAAATACCACGGGGGGGGGGGGGGGGGGGGAACCCGCAATCTCAGTCATAGGGCTCTGACTCATACAGATAACTTATACTGAGACAGCCTTCAAAGGTACTGGTACTCTCTCCCCACAGTCTGGATGTCCAAGTTGTTTGTAAAACAGATCCCAGACAGCCCAATATTTTAAAACAAAGCTAGCTACAAACACAACTCGAGTTGTCCCTCCTCTTGCTCCAGAGCCGCCAGCCAAAACCCAGATACTCTTAAGTGGGCTGAGGTGCCTGCTCACAAGGCCGTGTTCAGCCAGGGCAAGAAACAGGAGATGATTATTTGTATCCTTTTTTGCTCTGCGGGACTTTGTGGAGTCTCAGGAGGGATGTAACGCTGAAATGCAGAATAGATGTTTGGCCTATGTGGGGAGGATGAAGTCACATATGTGGCTAACTTAAAACCAGTGCTCTGCTGCTCCTCCAGCAGATGTAAAGTGTCACACAGTGCAAGAGGATGACAGCCAGCTGTTCGCATTCCCTAACAGGTGAGAGGGCTACTTTTAATTCCTAGGACAGTATTCAGACAGTAAATATTTGGGGAGGACTGGAACAGGGTCCTTACCCATCATCTGCTGACACTGCAGGATGAGTTCAAGAATGTCAAGATGACAGCATATTCAAGGAGGCATGAACCAGCTCCCAAAACACAACCCGAATACAAGTGTGATGTCCAAAGGCTTTAAACACAAACCACACAAGCACCTGAGAAGAAATTTAAACCACGGTCTATCCCAAAAAGCACCCTCCTCACTATAAAAGACAGAGTTTTGCGTTTGTTCTAATTGTACTGTTGTCAAATTTTGCCTTCTACGACACCATTCAATCTGCCTCTATTTAATAAAGACACTGTGTAAATGTAGCTGCCTCAAACTAAACAAACAACTCCACAGAACACGTGGAACCCGGCTCTTCTGGGTATGGCACTGCTCCCGTGCTCGCAGAACGCAGCGCGAAGCAGCCTGGCCGCAGTCGTGAGCAGGAGTCAGTTGAGGAGATGGATAGAAACAGCACCCAAAAAAAAAAAAAAAAAAGACTTTGATGATTTCTGGTCAGCTGGCTCTTTCACTGCTGCTATTATTTTTAGCACAATAGAGACAATGAAACATTTTTAAATACCCCTTTATACAGACTGTCTTCATAAGCCCAGAAACACCGCGACCCAGTCACTAAAAATAGCTATCCATCTGTACACAAGTGATTCTTACATCTCAGTAGTCAAGTTTCAAACTTATTCCCACAGCATTTTTACTAGAGATGAAACCTAATTCTTAAATCATTTAAAGAACCTTCTAGATAGAGAAGTTAACGAATATTTCTTGGGAAAAAAATGCATATTTATCTGTTTTGTAGTAAGTTTCAAAGCACTTTTTCCCTTCAAGGTACACCAATAGACTACATAATACACATTTTCCTGCATAATCAAGGCTCCTTTGAATCTCTGATGTTCATACAGTGTTGACATCAACCAATGTAATGAAAGTTATTATTTGTTCCTGTTCATCACTTAAATAGGGAAAATAAATTCATAATATTTCAAGATCAGCCCGTGGAAAAAAAGCTAGAAGTTACCTTCTTCCAACTTAGTCACAGGAACTCCAAGTACACTTTCAAAGGCAAAATATGCAAACCACAGGCAAAACTCAGGCTTACAAACACAACTTGATGTTCTGCCTAGTGCTGTGTGATAAGCTAGAGAAATATGAAGCCATCACTAACAGCAGCAAATCATCTGCAGTTCCCTTCATTACAAAAAGTTCCTCAGTCCTGCACTCACAACACGGTGGCAGGCCAGTTCTGGCACACAGATGTGAGGTACAGCTGATAAAAACAGGGAATAGATGTACAGCACAGCTTTACAAAGCTCCCCAGTTGTAGCAGTCAGAACTTTAGCAACTTTCCTTTCTCATAGGATCTTCTCACTGAAATGATATCACTGTCTGTGGCTACAGAATTAGCCAGATAACTGGTCCGGGGTACAAAAATAAAATGCAGCAGGCCAAGAGAGAACCTGTTTTGGTACCAACCTGTTGCAGGCAGCAGATCTGCTCTGGCCCAGCTGAGGCACCCAAGGGGAACACAAGAGCGGCTGCTCACACTGGTGCGGCAGCCTGCGTGATGAGTTACTTGGTGACCAAAACATGACACCAACAAGTTTGACATTAGGAAGAAGCTCTTCACTCTGAGGGTGGTGAAACACTGGAACAGGCTGCCCAGAGAGGAAGTGGAGGCCCCATGCCTGGAGATATTCAAGGTCAGGCTTGATGGGGCTCTGAGTGACCTGATCTAGTGAAGATGTCCCTGCTTACTGCAGGGAGGTTGGAATAGGTGGTGTTTAAATGTCCCTTCCAACCTTACACATCCTGTGATTCTAGTGACACAACTGGGACCAACACCAAGAATCAAGGTTGAAGAAGGTAGCTGTGCAGGCTCTTTTTCCTTACCGGTGGTTTGCTGCTATCATATTCTAACACATCCTGCAGTGCAAATCAGGTATTCTGGATTTCTCAAAGTACTTCCACCTTGGGTCAGTTTTTGGGGTTTTTTTATTCTTCCATTTTACAGATTAAGACAATAAACAGGCAGTGCTGAAGAGACATTTGATACTTAGTGGTGCCATAAAACTATCAGGGTGCCAATTTTACTAAATAAGCGGGGCAGGGGGGAGTACTGTAATTCCTGCTCTCAGAAATTACAATCGCTTCCATCTTTGCACAGCACCCTTCTGTTGACCTGCTCTGACCATGGTAAAAGACAAGAGGCCAAAGCACCAGAAACCACTTTGCAATGTCAGGAAGACACAGGTGAGGCCATTCAGACCATGAAAACATCAACAAAAAGTCAACTGTCGCACATGAATACTTTTGATAGGTAAATTAGTTACTGTTTAGCAAGCATCACTCCAATTTTGGAATTACTAAATAAAAGGTACCACAACTTAAAATTTACTGAAATCAATTCCAGTTCCAAAAGATAACAAGTCGTACAAGGCCTGGTTGGATTACTCTGACACACAGAGGTGGGATTTTTACATACCTGCTGTGGAAGTAGGTATGTAAAAATCAAATTTAATTCCTTCGAAGGCTACAAATGACATGAAATCTGGAAACACACCACCCAGCACATGCGTGTTTCTGAAGGGCCCTACTGACAAACACTTTGTACTGGTGTTCACCTTTTAAATCCTCACAGTAACGTTTGCCAGTGGCTACTGACAGCCAGGCTTTGAGTACAATTATTTTCATCCAGTCTTTGAAAAAAGTGTAAAAAGATTCTATTAACTTTTCAAGAATCTGAGTAATCTCAATTCAAGCCTGAAGATCTGAAAGAACAATGAATATTGATTACGCTTCAGAAGGAAGCCAAGAATTAATATACTGGGAAATATTCTGAACACAAATGGAAGTTACTGTCAGGAACGGAGCGAATCAACAGCTCGTCCTATCAATCATCAAAGTGGCAACAAATCAGTGCTTCTGAAACAAAGGACTGAAGGGGGGCTGGGGAGGGGGGCATAAAACCACACCAAAAAAACCACAGCAAAACAATCTGTGCTCTTTTTTTTTATTTTATCTGCTACAAAAAAAATAAGCTTCAAATTTAATTCCTTCGAAGGCTACAAATGACATGAAATCTGGAAACACACCACGCAGCACATGCGTGTTTCCGAAGGGCCCTACTGACAAACACTCTGTACTGGTGTTCACCTTCTAAATCCTGCGTTTGTTACAAAATGCTAAGTAGCACCAGGCTGATTGTTCCTCCAAGTGCCTTCCACCCAGCAATAGGTCACGCATAAAAAGAGTTAATACACTGAATTCTCTGTAAAGCTTATTTCACTGAACAGAAAGCAAATCATATGCAAATTTCTTAACTGCAAGTATATTGTGAGGCTAATAAGCACATGAATGCCTCACTGTGCAAAATCCATGCAAATACCTGTGAAAGATTTCAACCTGGGAATAGTCAATATTCAAAACGCATGCAAATATCCATGGAAGATTTTAACCCGGGAACACTGCCTGTCACACACTACCTCCCTGTGTTTGGTGCACACCGTCCTATTTTCCATAGCCATAACATCTGCACTCCTGACAATACAAAAACACTAAGTGAGGTAAGCGATTAGGCAAATTCTAAGAAAACGCTTTGAGAAGCATCAAACAACAAACGTGGGGAGGTCATGGTTATGTAACACACAGACTGTTTGCATATAAAGGTAAGTTTGCATGGGCTGGGTCAAACGAACACTCAAAGGATGCTTCCTGCATCAGAATGTACTGATGCCAGAATGAAGATAGGGCTGTTAGACTGTTTGCACTGCACACGCCATTTTTCTCAAAGTGAGGTACATGTAGTACCACCTCCTGAAGTCCTTGTAAGCAGTATGTCGGCACAAGACAGTGCAAGAAAGAATAAAACAAAATATCTTCCTAAAATTCCATGCAAAAACTCAACTCAGAGGGCTTACAGTGGCACCAGGCAGCGTTACAGTGTTATTGAAACATCAGCGGATGAGTAATTTTCTCAGATGCTGTGAATTTTTGGATACATTAAATCTACTTCTATTTTCTATTAGGCACTTAGTATCAGAGACCCCATATGTTAGCAAATAGGGAAAAACTGTTTCTGTTTCAAGCAATTATAAACTTGCAGCTGAGAATCCTTCAGTATACAAAAAAAAAAAGGAGGCTGGAACTACACTGAAGCAGAAATGTTACTGTATCATTAGTTCCTTTAAATGCATTCTCTCCATAAGAGAGGTAATCACCCTGTGACTAAGAAAACGGTGGACTCTGGAAGTGGTGGATTTACTTTTAACTAGCTTTCAGGGCAGGGGATATTAGACTGACAGACTTTGTTTTTACTAATTTTTACTTACACTTGCTGTGCCCCATTTCCATCCCCTACTTCAGAGGAATAATGCAACTGCCTCCCAGGGTCATTAGAAAGTCAGAAAGTGAGAGCCCTGATGTTGAACAAACCAAACAGATGGAATAAAGCTCAAAATTTGTGAAGCGATGAAACCTTAAAAGCCAGAGAGAGACTTGTGTGTGAATCATTTAGGCCAGTTTTTACAGATTAATAGTGAAGTCATGCATTTTCTAATAAGGGTTCCCTGCACATTTCAAACCCACTTCCCCTCTGTCTTTTTGCAGGACAGGAGATCTCCGTCACTCCTGACTTCCCCGTCGCCACAAGGTGCTACGTGGGCAGCGCGACGCGGTGATGAATAATGCAGGCTGCAATTGTATCGCTGCTCTTAAACAGTGACCTACTTTCAGTCACCAGCACAGAGATCATGAAAGCCAGTATCAACTACAGTACTGTGAAGTTCCAGTGCCCAGGCCAGGATCAGCCTCTGCAAAAACGCGCTGAGCTGTAAAGTCTGAAAGAAAATCTGACACCAAACTGTCCAGTAACTGATGGCTCAAAGGCCCTTCTGCTTTGTCATTCTTCACTGAATTCTGCCTCACTGCTGTTAGAAGGCTGTAATTCAGAACTACACGTCATCTTTAATGATCCCTGTCCTGCTAACACATGCTATTCCAAACCAGAAATGAGCCAATTTAATTTGTTGTCAAGATGCTACATGCACATACGCTTGTTTGTCTGCATACCTACTGCTTTGGATCAGCTAATCAGAAACACCAGTAAAGTTTTTCTTACTATATCATGAACACTCCTGACGTATGCTTAAATGTTTTGGTTTCGGGTTTTGGTTTGGTTTTGTGGTCGGGTTGGGCTTTTTCACAGCATCACAGAATTGCAGGGGTTGGAAGGGACCTGGAGAGATCATCGGGTCCAACCCCCCCTGCCAAAGCAGCTCCCTAGCTCATACTGCACAGATAGGTGTCCAGATAGGTCTTGAGTATCTCCAGGGAAGGAGACTCCACCATCCCCCTGGGCAGCCTGTCCCAGGGCTCTGTCACCCTCACTGTGAAAACGTTCTTCTGCATGTTGGTGTGGAACTTCTTGTGCTTCCTTTTTGTTTGTTTGTTTCCATTTCTGCTACTGAGAAGTACAAAGCTTAGACAGCTTTAAGCCCCAATCTTCACTCAAGGGAAATTTAAGTAAATTACTACTAATGTTTTGAACTTCTTACATTCTTTATTTTTAATAGTGGGCCCAGAGATCAATACCCTACTGACTTGACACCACTCATGTACAGTTTGGTACAAAGCCTAAAAAGCGCCATCGAAAACCAGCCAACACTTCCAATATACGCTTAGAGCCACCTACACCTCACCTGTACCTGAATACTCTTCTGACTTGAGAAAAGGCACGAAAGGTATAAAGGAAAACATACTTGAAGATGATGTAAATCTCTGCCTGCTATTCACATCATAACTAAAGATCTGCATCTCCATCAGCCACTGCTACATCACCTGTTGAGGAGGCAACAATATTCTTAGAAAGCTCCTGGTGCACCAAGCCTACTTTAGCCCTCAGAGGGCTTTACTCTGAAAAATAAAAATAGATATACTGAATTAAAGACAACTGTAGTCATTGAAGGTGCCAAAAAGAACAGCGAATCTTGCTGCTCTTAACATTACAGCAACATGGGCAACCCAGAAGTCCACCTGACACAAGCAGGAGAGCTGCTGTTCTTGCAGCCATCTGGGTACAGCCAAGTACAGCAGGTGATGCTGCAAGATTAGGTTTATACTCCTGCTCAAAAGACAAATGACTCATTAAGTCCACTACCAGGTTTCTCTTCACTTCAACTCCTTTCACTGCACAAGAAGGTATCAGTCAAGCCTCAAAGGAGGCTTTCTCACTATTGTATAAACCTGCCTGTATTGCTCAAGACCTCTGAAACTGCCACAAATCAGACTAGCTATGAATAACCAGGAGACTGAAATCTGTGAATAAGAGGAGATATTTTTATCCACTGAGCAAGCTGCATTTGTGGAAAACTAAGGTAAAGAGAATAGTTTCCATTATAACAGCATGAATAGAAGCCTTTTTCTTTCGCCTGGTAGCTTGCCAAGTGGAAACTATAACCCCCGTATCTTATTAAGGATTTGGAATAGATCCAACATCTGTTGTAACTTAATGTCAAAAGGCAAATCTCAAACCTGCACTTGAAACTTTCCCAACTTACCACACAGCCTCTCCCATGATAACCCAGGTACTGAAGGTGCCACCTCACTCACCCTCAGTGCTATTTACAAAGAATAGCTGACACACAGAAGCAGTTACTGGCAACAGGGCTGTACAGCAGCAGGCAGCAGGGATGCGCTCCTCAGCCAGCGTGCTGGCACAGCTCCAGCTAGGGTTTCAAGAAGGCTTGGTGCAGGCAGGCAGCGCCGGCACGGTACTGTAGCCCAGCTTCCAGCACCAAGCCATTACAGCGCGGTAACTCTGGCAGACCTCGGTCTGCAAGAGCCACCTCGTCCATCAGCTGGCAGCACGAGCCATTCAAACTAATTTCCATCAAGTCCGCGCTGCCAAGTTGTTTGCCTCGTGGTAGCTCTAAGTTTAATTGGCCTTTAATTAAAAAATAAAAAAAAAAAGGAAAAAAAGTACTTAAGTGTCAAATTGTTGCATTTTCAAACTCAGTGCTAAGACCTCTCAAACACATCAGTACTGACGCTGACCAGAAAATCTATCTTCCATTTGAAAAAAACTGCAGCGACTGACACACCTGATTTCATGAAGTATCACTTCACAAAAACCTGGAAAAGATCCTTACAGCCTCATGATTTATCATTTTAATGGTTTGTAAACAGCACCCTTTTTTTCTCCTTATGTTATAACCCACAGAAAACGTTTTACGAATTCTCCCTACGCGCCGATGGAAACGTTTCCAGTTACTCTTTTATTTCGAAGAAAAATGTTACTTTTCTACCTCATCCCTAACTGGAGCTATGAAACTCCCATTCCAGAACTCACTACCTCCCATTCCAATCTCAACGTTCTGTTAATTTGGGCCTAAGCAGCTTGATAAAGCTGAAAAATGGCCCGAAACACATCAGAAACAACTTCAGCTAACACTTCATCAAAGAAGAATGGGTATTTTCCTGCCTCGACCAAAGCCTACGTTTCTCTTGCCAGTCTTAATATTTGACATTCAGATAGAAAGAAAATTTTAAAAATAATTAAAATCTACATCCATCTTTCTTTAAACAATTTTAATTGTGAAGAGCAGCTTGTGACAAAACAGTGTAACATGCTGAAGTTTCTGCCACCACAGAAATAGCGAATACTTAACCATTCCAGTCTCTCAACAGCACTAAGCCACAAAACACCTCATCGCTTCAACATTGCAAACATTTCATAGAATCATAGAATGGGCTGGGTTGGAAGGGACCCCAAGGATCATAGAGCTCCAACCCCCCTGCCACAGGCAGGGACACCAACCTCAGGCCTGGAGCTACACAAGGTTGCCCAGGACCCCATCCAACCTGGCCTTGAACACTTCCAGGGATGGGGCATCCACCACCTCTCTGCGCAGCCTGTTCCAGGACCTCACCACTCTTTCTGTAAAAAACTTCCCCCTAATATCCAATCTAAACCTTCCCTCCTTCACTTTAAACCATTCCCCCTTGTCCTGCCATTATCTGCCCTTTGAAAAAGTTGCTTCCCCTCCTGTTTGTATGCTCCCTTCAGGTACTGGAAGGCTGCAATGAGGTCCCCCCGCAGCCTTCTCTTCTCCAGGCTGAACAAGCCCAGCTCCCTCAGCCTCTCCTTGTAGGGCAGGTGCTCCAGCCCTCTGATCATCCTTGTGGCCCTCCTCTGAACCCTCTCCAACAGTTCTACATCTTTCTTGTATTGGGGGCCCCAGATCTGGACACAGTACTCCAGGTGGGGCCTCCTGAGGGCAGAGTAGAGAGGGACAATCACCTCCCTGTCCCTGCTGGCCACCCCTCTTCTGATGGAAATGTTATCTTTAGGATAGCTGCTGCTTTGAAGCAGCTTTGAGTATCAGTTTGGTTTGAAAAGCAAGACAGGGAGGCTTGAAGCTTACGTACAGTTACATAAAGCTACTTCCCTTCTCTTTTTCTGCAGTGGGGAAACGTGAAATCAAACTTCTAACTCGTGGAACACAGTAACAACCTGCTTTAAACTTCAGCCTCAGAAGTAAGAGCCTCTGCACCAAAGTCTTTCTTTTCTAACCACAAAATACACTTCTTTCCATACTTCAATAGTCATGCAACTTTTAAGAGAAACTTTTGCCAATTTTCACGTTTCCATGCATAATCATTGCTAGCCGTTTTTGATGAATAAGTAATTACTGGTTAACTTGTCATCTGTCACTTATGCAAATCTGAAAACAAAGGAAGTCTCTCAGAAGTACTAATGGGAGAAACCCCATTTCTTCCTCCCTTCACCGGAGAAGTTCTAGGAAACGGATCTACCCAGGTGCTGCCACCATCTTTCACCATCCTTAAGCTCTCTGCCCATCAGTCAATGGCAATTACCTGGCAATGCCAACTTAGTTTTTAAAAGTTTAAAAACTATACACAACATGGCCCTGTGTGAAGCCAGGAGTTGGATTTGATGATCCTTATGGGTGCCTTCCAACACAGGAGATTCTATAATTCAGTTTTTCATGCTGGGTAGCAGAGTCACAACTCTCTACACTAGATCAAGTCTCAGTTTGAAATTACTTATATGCCAAACACAGACTACACTTTGCAGATTCACTACCTAAAATTTTATGTAACGTTGTTTTTCATTCAAAGAGGTATAGGTGGTACAGGTACAAAGAATACATCAAAAGAGATCTGCAAATCTCTAGTGGGCTTTGGGATCTAGTGGGCAGTGATGATCTAAGTCTACTGTGTTTCCACACACAATTACACGCTGTAGGAACAAAAAAGGCAAAAATTTTAGTCCAAGGCCTATTTGTTGAGAGAAGAAAGAAAAAGCAGTGCAGCAAAAAAATGAGCTGTGTGTGGCACTTGCAAACATCAAGCACTATGAAGAGCTTTAACTTCTCAGCAGTCACGCCTTGGACAGTTTCAGGATGACCGATACAAGTGCTTACTCTTCATGACTCGCAGCATCACAGGGATTGAAAGGATCTCTGAGATCACCCAGTCCAACCGTACCTGTCCTCTACTAAACCATATTACAGAACACCTCTACTACCCATCTTTTAAATACATCCAGGAATCGTTGACACAACCCTCTCCCTGGGCAGCCTGTTCCAGTGCCAAATAACCCTTTTGGTGAAGAACTTTAACCTAATGTCTAATCTGAACCTGCCCTGCTGCAGCTTGAGCCCATTCCCCCTCATCCTATCACCTGTCACTTGGATGAAAAGACCAACACCCACCTCTCTACAACCTCCTTTCAGGTAGTGATAAGGTCTCCCTGCAGCCTCCTTTTCTTCAGGGAATCTCAGCTCCCTCAGCTGCTCCTCCTAAGGTTTGCTCTCCAGCCCCTTCACCAGCCCAGCTGCTCTACTCTGGGCACGCTCCAGAACACCATATATTGTTACTGAATATTATTACTGTTTGTTAAAGCCCAGTGATTCAATAAAATAGGGATTTCTTAGTTCTCCATCACTGAAAGTGGTATTACCTGAATAACAGGTAGTCCTTACTCCTCTTCCACATACTCTCTGGACAGTTAGCCAAGGAAAACAAAATAAAGGTACCAGGAAAAGTTCTTTTTAGCTTTCTGTTGGTTTTTTTTATTTTAGCTGCCTGCCACAACAGCAGCAACACAATTGCTTGATAAGTCATATTCCTTCCAACGTTCCTGCCATAGTATGAGGAGACCCTCATTTTTGAGCGTTTTCTCACCCATCATTCTCTTCATCAAACCGCTCTATTTCCACAGGTCCCTTAATTAGCTGCGCCAGCCCAGTAATTCAGAAAGCACCACTTTAATAGCAGGGACTATTTTAAACTAAAAAAGAAAGCATTGATAGGACCACAGAAGTGCCACAAAAGGCTTAGCCAGTTCTCACTGAGAGCAAGCCACATGCACTAACAGAAAACAACAAAATGCAAGCAAACTATACTTGTAAATGAGCACACCTAAATCTCCATATTGATAAACCTGATTTTCCATTATTGTTTTAAGAGAAATAAAAAATAAAAAAAAACCAATACCCTAGCTTTTTAGCTCTGGCAATCCTGGTCCTCAGGATACTCTTAGAAAAAAAAAAGTGCAACATTCACCAAGGCTTTGTTCTTTTTCTTTCACCATCTTTCAAAACAGACACATCCCAGACAAAACCAAGTGTTTTCAGACTCTTGATGACTGCAAAGCAAACACCCCTCTTCAGCATGCTCCTCATCTCTTCTCCCTCTATGGTCCCACATAACTTCCTTCAAAGGAAGCCCTGAGATGTTTCCTGTGCAACGTCTGACTAAACTAATGAAACCACCCATTAACAATAAGAGTTGCTAAAAAAAAATGGAACAACCAACCATCACCAAACACCTCCAAAAAAACCCTGTAGAACTTCACTTTCTAGAGAATTTATCAAGCGTATATTAAGATATTACTCCCTCCAACTGCTCATTACTGTACCTCAGCAGGAAATTCCAGTCTTCACAGAAAGCCAATGGATCATATGTGATTATTTATAATTTTCCCCTCTCCCCTTTTCACTCTGCCCTGTGGGAACTAACATGATGACACCTAATCCACCTTTGGTGAATGACTGTTTCAGCACCCTTACTCACCAGTCACACACCAGCTCTGGGAGGAGCACAGCAGCCCTGCTTAGGCAAGGTGACAGGTCTGATGGTCATTCCTGAAGGCCATCCTCAGACCACTTTGCCCAAAGAAGAATTCAAACGTTGGTCTCTCTGGGCCACCCACAAGTTCTATGAACACACGTGGAAAAGCCGTTGCACACACACATGTGACAGCCACTGGCCTGCTTCTAGACCCAAGGGGACATCGATGGTAAGTACTACTTCCTTACAGCATCCCCCCATCTGGCAGCCTAGCCCCCTCTGTGCAGGTCAATGTCAACACCACATATCTAACTTCTCACATTCTGTACATTAGATCAGAGGATACCTGCCCGGCAGAAGCACACCGGGGCAGGCCGCGTGTTCCCAGAGAGCAGCGTTCCCAGAGAGCAGCGTTCCCAGAGAGCAGCGTTCCCAGAGAGCAGCGTTCCCAGAGAGCAGCGTTCCCAGAGAGCAGCGTTCCATTTCCAAACAGGTCAGACGCTCGCCCTCCCTCCAATACAAAGCTCTGCCATCCCGCAGCTGGCTACCACAGGTAGCAGGCAGGTGGGCAGCTCTTGTCCTGTTATTACTTCTTTTTAGTTGGACACCTTAACTCTGAAGAAAGAGCATGTTTTTGCCCTGTTACCTCAGGGCTTATTAATCCTGAAGAAAATAAATCAAGGAAAATTCTCTGGTGCTTAGGATACCTTGCAGGAGAAATTCTGCAGATAAACAAGAGTTCTGTTTAATAACAAAAGAATGGTTAATAACAGCAGCTACTTACAATAGAATAAACAGCAGAAATTCTTTAAAATTTTTTTTTACAAGGTACACAAAATGAATTATTTTAGAACTCAAATTATTTAACATAGTAACTTAAAACCATTTTGTGCCAACTTCTGGCAAGACATCAACTCACAGTGAAACTTATAAACAGCTAACATTAAAAATTTTTGAGAATATCAGCTATTTAGCAATAAAAGACTCCATCCTTTTACTCAACAAATAAAACCCATCAAGACAGGGTAAAAATCCAATGACGTGCACATCTCCAAAAAAAAAATCAACAAATACTTGCTTCAAAATTTAAAGATAACAGGTAGAATTTCTTCAGTAGTGAAGCAGTGAACTTTGGTAATTTGACACAAGCAAAAAACTAGAAAGATTTTCTTCCCAAGTTTCTACTATATTAGCAAGCAGTCTTATGCACTAAGATTTCCTTGATGAATCCTTACAAAATGTGTTCAAGATTCACATAACTTAAATAGCAAATGCTTTTGGAACTGGAAACTACAAGGATGAAATTTTCATAGCAACAATCATTACCTGATTTTAGAGCCATTCGTTATTTAGCACTTCAAAAAACAAAGTTCCAACAACAGACACTAAAAATGAACTCTCCAAAATAGTAAGTCCCCCCCCATGCTGGTTTTTTATTTAAGTAATGGTATTTTTCGAATAAGGAAATTAATTTATTATACATTTATAAAAAATACATTTAATCCTTTGCATGGCATCGCTAAAGACAGACTCCCCACTAAGCTGCCTAAGGCATTAACTGGAAAGAAGCAAGTCCTGTATCATAATCTAAGGTATGGTGCATAATTGATAAAAATTGTGCAATTTCAGAAGACACTTGTCAGATTATATATATACACACATGTAAAAGCTCTAAAACTGAAGTCTCTCCTCTTAAACAGTGCTCAGCTTCCATAAAAACTGCCAGTCCCAAGAAGATCTCAAATCCCATCCTACAAGCGCAGGCTCCGATTACAGTGGGTTCGGGTGGGTTTTCTGTTTGGGATTTTGTTAGTTTAAATCTGATCTTATCCTCCACAGAAGGAAAAGCTGAGGCAGATGTCCTAGAGTTAGAAACAAAATTGCACAAGATGTGTGTATATCAAAAAATGCTTAAATAGGTGCCAGCAAGATTAGCTCAATGCAACCTACAGCTTCATGGACAAAAGAAACCCCCTCATCAGATCACTACAATTTCTTTTTCTACCCTTTATTCAGCATTCAGGAAGACAAAGAAAGGAAGACCCCATTTCATTGCAGTCATCACCACCTTCACCCACCCAGCATAGCTTGTGAGAGTTCGAGTCGTGTTCAAAACCTCACTCACCTTTTTGTGTGCTGGCCTTAGGAGCTCAGCTGAGGCTACAGGGGTTACAGATTGTGAGTGCGGATGTGCCTGATGGATATTAAACATGGAGCTGTGACACCGTGCAGGCCCTGTGGCAAGCTGACTATGCAGGAGGAACAAGTCTTTCACATGTACCATGCATGACAATGTTCACTCTTGTGCTATCAACCACTAGGGGGATAAAGAAAGGGATGGAGTGCCGTACTCAGAGTTGTGCTCAGCAGTTTGACATCCAAGTGAAGACCAGCGACGAGTGGTGTTCCTCACGGGTCAGCACTGAGACTGGCACCGTGTCATATCTTTGTCAGTGACACGGTCAGATTGAACACAACCTCAGCAAGTCTGCCAAGAAAACCAAGCTGTGCAGTATGGTTGACACACTGGAGGGAAGAGATGCCATCCAGAGGGACCTTGACAGGCTTGAGGGATGGGCCTGCATGAACCTCATAGTTCAACAAGGACAAGTGCAAGGTCCTGAACATGTGTCAGGGCAATCCCAAACACAACTACATGCTGTAAGCAGCATGGATTGAGAACAGCCTTGAGCACAAGGACTCAGAAGTGGTGTTTAATGAGAAGCCCAGAAAGCCAAGCATGCCTTAGGTGGCATCAAAAGAAGTGTGACCAGCAGGTCAAGGGAGGGGATTCTGACCCAGTGCTCTCATGAGATCCCACCTGAAGCACTGCATCCAGCTCTGGAGCTCGCCATACAATACAGACTAGGAGCTGTTGGAGCAAGTCCAGGGGAAGGCTGCAAAGATAATCAGAGGGCTGGAGCACCTCTCCTATGGAGACAGCATGAGAGAGTTGGGCTTGTTCAGCCCAGAGAAGAGAAGGCTCCAGGGAGACCTTATTATGGCCTACCAATACTTAAAGGGGGCCTACAGGAAAGTGGGAGAGGGATTGGCTACAAGGGCATGAAGTGATAGGACAAGGGGGAATGACCTTAGGCTGAAGGAGCAGAGATTTAGATTTGATATTGAGAAGAACTTCTTCCCTGTGAGGGTGGTGGGGTCTTGGCACAGGCTGCCCAGAGAAGCTGTGGCTGCCCCCTCCCTGGCAGTGTCCAAGGCCAGGTTGGATGGGACTCCGGGCAACCTGGTCTAGTGGAGGGGGGGCCTGCCCATGGCAGGGGGTTGGAACTAGACAGACTTGAGGTCCCTTCCAGCCCAAACCATTCTATAACAATACTTACATACTGCTATCTAGTTTCAAGTTAGACAATTCACTTTCAGAAGACACTTGCATGTCATCTGTCTTTAAAACAAGGTGCTGAATAATCTATTCAAAAGGGCTAAGAGGGAATTCACACAGACAGTAACTGACTTCTCCCCCACTGATGATGTGCTGTCAAGTACTTAAAGCACTTTTAAATCATTTTGCGAGCACTTCTCAGAATTAAATTACAAGTGTGGCATATGGCATGAAATGAAAGATCCAGACCACAATGCTGTCATTACTGTTAAAATCCTGTATCATTCAAAACGTGAACACATTAGTTATGCCACACTCCTTAAAAACTGAGACGTTCTGAAACAGTAGTAACTCCAGCTATGGCTTTTGGCATCATGCAGCTCAGAGCGGAGGCACAGTTCTTGTGCGCTGGCAGAACTGCGCCGGTGTGAGAGCCGGTGAGGTTGCAGCACTGGGGCACTTCAAGCAACACAAACCAGGCTCCTGATCCTGCTCTTCCATTCCCTAGTCACAGCCACTTTCATTCCCCCCATCCTCCTCTCCTCCATGCAGATACATGGCACTGCCCATGCAGATACATGGCACTGCCCATGCAGATACATGGCACTGCCCATGCAGATACATGGCACTGCCCATGCAGATACATGGCACTGCCCATGCAGATACATGGCACTGCCCATGCACGGGGTCTGCTGGCTTCTCCTCCGCATAGAAATAGCTGTTTCCCCACAGCACATAGTCTGTTTACATACTCATTTTCAACTCTGAACAGCAGCTACCATAATCAACCCCCCGCCCCGTTCCTGCAGAAGCAACTTAACATTTAAAAGAATCCCTCTTCCCCTTCCTCCCTCCCCAAACATAGAAAATAAAATATGTAGTCAACATTACCAACTTTTGCTTTAGGAAACTGCTCACCAAGGATAAAGAATTAATCATGTTCTCCATACTATACGCGAACCAAAGAAAACCCCTAAACAATAAATGGTTTTCCAGATTCCCTAGCAATGTGTTCCAAAGCTCATCTATCATTTGCAATTTAAAAACAAGCAAATGGGAAAAGCTGCTTTGAGACTTAAAGAGTAAAAGCAAACCCACTTCCATGTGTTTTAATTGAGGTCGTGTAGCTTCATGTGCCCTGCTGATCCATCTACCTCAGACAGCACAGAAGCAGATACTTATATTCTAGAACAAAAATACAACTGCAAGATACTTTCTTTGCATTCCAAGAAGGCTGAAAATACAGGACCAATGTAAAAAAAAAAAATAAAAAGAGCACTCCCTAGTTTTTCAAGGGCAGACACACAAAGGGGTTGTCTGTAAGGCCAGGGTGCTGTGAAGCACAGCACAGGCTGAGACTCAAGCATCCCTCCCCCACAGCCAACTCCCAGCCCCTGCCCAGCGCCATGGCTGCAAGCTGCCCATTTCCCTGCAGTGCTGTGGCACTGCTGCAACACAAGGATCAGCTTAACTCCTCACCACTCACTTCACCAGGCCACTCTGCTCTTTGCATTTGGACTGGAAGCCAGAGCTGCACTACCACAGAGAAAGGAGCCCCGTGCCAGTCACCTCCTCCTTTCAGCCCAGCACCAGCACAAGGCCGTGATCTGGATGAGCCCTGAAGGTAAGCCTGTGACTGCATACTTTCACTCTTTGATCATTCAGCTCCTCTACTGCCCAAACTCTCAATACGCTACTTGTGTCAGCGCATAATAACTGAGTAACATTGAGTAACGCGAACCAATCCTGAAAGATCAAAACTCAAGGTAAGAGGACTTCTCAGTCTGATAATCACCACTCCTCTGAAATTCTTTCTAGCTATAAGAACTTCTTTAGTCAGTCTGATTAGGGAAGCCAATTAATAACAGCGTGATATTTTTCAAACACCAATTTTTAAGTCAGTAGAAATAAAAGATTACTTAAAAGTGAGAAAAAAAACACATTTAAAAATGGGTCCCACCTAAAAATCATTTCTCCATTGGTTCACATTCCCCTCTCTTCATACATATCTCCACCAGTAAAGTCAGGCAAGGATATGCTTCCCCACACACAATTCATCTTTAAGACGAGTGTCAGAATATTGCAGGGGTACAGCAGGCGGAGAGATACCATCCATTTGGAAATTACTTTCAATGGAAACCAAATTAGTTAGCTGTTAAAGCAAATGCCACACTCTTCAAGTTTTAATTATTTTTATTAGTTGAAACAGCAAATCATAGAACAGCTGCAGCAAAAAGAGCAAGCAAGAAGCTGAACTCAACACTGGAGCTACCTAAGTGTCCAAGTTAAGAACGCCCGGAAAGCTTAACTTTATTGCTTCGAGTGAGAAAAAGCAGACAGGAGCTTGAGTGCAGGTTTGGGCTAATACATTATCTTCAGCTATTCTGTTTCAAAACATTAAAAGAATACAACATAATTAGGACAGATGTGCTTAAGAAGAAACCAGTGTCTAACATATGCTACTGCAGGTAAACAGACTTTCAAACTCACCAGGAAAGCTCCAAAGTCCGTAGCAGCTTAGATGAAATATATCTGCACCTGACACACAACATTCTCCTCTGGCACTTCATGTTTTAATGCAGCCGACCAGAGAGAATGCCACACCTGAAATATTGTTCTTCTATCTGTAGGAAACAGAATCTATTGTTTCATAATGCCTGGAATTTCAAGGAAATAATCAGGAAATACTGAGTGAAGACAAAATTAGAGTAAAAGAAAGCATAAGCACATACGTAGATGAGGCAGGCACAGCCTGTAAAATAACTCCAGAGTTAATTCAGCTCACAAAAGTCTTCTGTCAAATCTGTGTTAAGTATTAAAACACTGTTAATTAAGTCACCAATTTATTCATAAATATTTTGCATGTAGTTAAGCACAATCTCGATTCAAAGCTCTTATTTTTATATCCTAAAGGAGAGTGGGTTATTTGTGGCATACCAGATGTTTGCTGATAAGGTAGAAAATATGCTAAATCAGCATTTTCAGCAAAACATAGAAATGCATCCACCTAAATCATCTTGTTCAGATGAAGTAGAAGTACCCACTTGAATTCTTTGGGCCACGTTTTCTACACCTGACCTAACTTTACTCTTTTTAAACAGGGATAAGACTGATAAAGAGGTATTTCCTACTCATTCTCTACAACAAAGACAAGGTCTTTGTATCTTCTTGCAATATCCAAAAAAAAAAAAGCCAGCAATTTCTGCCACCTAGGAGGTGCCCCATCAATTTCAAAGACCTGTATGGAGAACCTTACATGTGAAACTCTTTCTGCAGAGTATAATATTCCAAGATGAGGACTGATAAAAAATAACTAAGCTCTTACAATAAAAAGTGATGGTCCCTATGCCAAAAAGGAAAAAGGTCATCAGAAAAAGAGGAAAACCTTCACATAATTAAAACAGTATAAAAGAAATATCAATTTGTTTAATAAAGAGGAAGTGTTGCATTCAGAGTCCTGAAAGTTTCTTTCTATGAAACACTTCATGCCCACCTTGAGTTCCTTCTCATCCTTCAATCATACTTCACGCATGACCAGTATCTGAGCCTGAATTCAAAGAGTGAAAGAAATTGAAGCAACTCTTCCAACCAGTATTTCTGAAGCTTTGATCATCGGTTCCATTATATGAAATGGTAACAGAATTCTATTTCCCCTTACTATTAGTGGAACTTGGGCAGCTTCATTAAAAAAAAAAAATATTATGAGGACAGTAGCACTAGTTTAGTACAGAATTCACCTGTGTAAGAACTACTTAAAAACAAGTTAGAATCTCTGTGTGACAAAGTAAAGTGAAATTCTTCCCTGCTTTCCCCCAATTTCCATAAGTGCAAGAAAACCTTCTCCCTTCCTCCACAAGAGAGGTAAAGAGACCTAGCCAAACCCCAGCAACCTCAGTGCTGGCCCACAGACAGGAAACAATAGAGACAAATGCCAAAGAAAAGTTTGGCAAGAAGTAAACTACAAAAGTAAATCAGCCAGAGACTCAGCTGACTTCATATTACAAGAAAGAAAAAAAATAAAGTCTTGTTTCCTCTTCAACGTCTTCCCTCCTCCTTACCCAGAATAGCTTCTGAAGCTTAGCTTTTTTGTAGAATCCCAGAGTGGCTGAAGTGGGGAGATTTTCTAGTCCAACCCGCATCCTTTTAAAGCGGGGCAACTAGAGCAGGTTGCTCAGAGCTGTGGCCAGTTGGGTTTTGAATGTCTTCAAGGATGGAGAGTCCACACCTCCACAGACATGTTACAGCACTTGATCAACATCACTGTAAAAGAGAGTCTTTTCTCAGTTTAAATGGAGTTTCTTGTATTTCAATTTATATCCATTGCCTCTTGACCTGTCACTGGGCACCACCCAGAAGAGTTACACATAAATCCTATCATATACTGACAGTATTTACTTGCACATGCCGCAAGGACATCAGTCAAGCCCAGCACAGAAAGGTCTGCGAGCATTCATCAGAGAAAGCAGCATGTGTACTTTAAACAGGGCTATTATAAACCTGTCAGACCCCAAAGTTAAGAAAATACTATACCCTTAGTGACTCACTAATCTGCAATATAAATAGTCACATCTTACATGGTCACCAGGAAGTAAACTGACCTGTAGGTCAGCCATGCTCAAGCCTTTCCTTTTCTTCATTTAAATTTGTCCATTCCCTTCCTTTCCATAAAGATTCAAGAGCCTCTACAGCCCCGCTTTCTCTTCCCACATACAGACCCCCAGCTTCCAGCTCTTTCAGACCTCTGCACCTCAAACTCCAGGCACCACCCACCTCCCAGAGGGTAACAGTTTACAGCAACTATCACCGCCCTAAAGGAGTAATAACACATACTCACTGGCCAATATCCACCCACATTCAGCCTCCCCAAATGTGGCATATCACACTCTACCCGTGAGCAAGGCACCTCTTCAGCATCCACACTCCAGTACTGGCACCTCTTCAGCTTCCACACATCATCACTGACTGAAGAAGTCATTACCTTCTCCGAACAGCTACTAGAGGGGAAAGTGTGCATGATGCAACGGTAGACAGTCCAGGACAAGTAGTAGGCAGCTTGTGATCCTCATTTTTTCCCCCCTCTGACAGAGTTATTTTATATGCTATCTTCCCAAAGAGTTCATCCCTAGCAGCTGCTAAGAGAAAGCTGCAGGAATCTTAGCAGCAAAAGCTCCATAACATTAACACACACAGCCAAAAAAAAAAATTCCAAGCTGTGCGTGTATTTCCCCATAGCCACCCCCATAAATAGCCAGAAACTGCCTGGTGAAAAATTTAACTTTATTTTTAATGCAAACTCCCTCCTCATTTCCCAGTACTTCAGTCACCGTAAAACCAGGCACAGCAGTGACACCAATACAGAAATTTAAACTGGAACCAGATACTTACAGGGGCTTTAGTAAGAGAAGTCTAAGCCCACAAGATGTAAAGGTCTTTGAAACATGAGCATGCTCTAGCACTGCAGGTGGACAGGTAGCCAACAAAACACACCTGCACCCCACCCTGCTGCAATGAGCATCTCATGTGTTAGTCTGGTGTGACTAACAAGCTCAGGGAACCCCCTCCCTAACTGCAAGGGGCATGCTGGTTCTCTTGCACATTTTTCCAAAGGTCTCTGATATACACATCAAAGGGGTCTGTTAGGGACATCAGTAGCCAGGTGAAGAGTCACAGATTTTCTCTGACTATTGCCACTCGTACGGGCCACTTATCCTGCCAAGTCACCACCTGGCTATATGCACACCCAAAATCAAAACATTCAATATCAAAACCATGCCCAGTGCTGGGCTCCCCAATACAAGAGAGACATGGACCTGCAGAGCGAGTCCAGGGCAAGGCTGCAAAGATAATCAGAGGACTGCAGCACCTCTCCTATGGAGACAGCATGAGAGAGTTGGGCTTGTTCAGCCCGGAGAAGAGAAGGCTCCAGGGAGGCCTTATTATGGCCTACCAATACTTAAAGGGGGCCTACAGGAAAGTGGGAGAGGGACTGGTTACAAGGGCACAGAGCGATAGGATAAGGGGTAATGGCCTTAAGTTGAAGAAGGGGAGATTTAGATTTGGTATTAGGAAGAACTTCTTCCCTGTGAGGGTGGTGGGGTCTTGGCACAGGCTGCCCAGAGAAGCTGTGGCTGCCCCCTCCCTGGCAGTGTCCAAGGCCAGGTTGGGTGGGGCTTTGGGCAACCTGCTCTAGTTGATGGTGTGTCTGCCCATGGCAGAGGAGTTAGAGCTGGATGGGCTTTGAGGTCCCTTCTAACCCAAACCATCCTATGCTTCCACAAATGCCAGCAATTCTTCAAATCTATTTTTCCTGATTAAGCACAGATTCAAACAGCTAATGAAGGTTTTTGAAGCACAAAAAACCTGTCAGTATTTTATAAATCCACTGCAACTCATGCGTACTTTCAGTTCGCAGAAGTTCCAATAAAGCAGAAGAAAGCTACAGAAGTTGGTCCAAAGGCAAATTCATGCTAATAAGCTACATCTGGAGTTTCAGATTAAATACATCACTTCTCTACTTAACAGACTTATACTCATAAGTCCCCTGACTTTCTAAGGCCGTTATCAACCCAAATCCAAATCGTACATATGCCTCCCCAAACGGAGCTATGCCTTTTTTTGTGGTACCTCTGTTTACAGAGCTTATCCCTTATCACACTGCCAACACTGGGAACCACAGCAGATGGTCCCCTCAGACACAACTCGAACAGGTTTTCTCCACTCCCCCATTCCACTTTTTTTTTTGTGCAAACAACTGATAAGGAAGGCTGCTGCAATGATTTACTGATAGCTAAAGTTGAAAATTGACAAAACACAAACTGCTTGTGGTCCCTCACCACCTCCTGTGAACTGTTTAACCTCTTCACTACTAAGCAACATAGATAAAGAGTATTAATAATTGTACAAACTATACAGTCTGTTGGATTAGCATTTTGAGCATAAGCAGTGTTGGTTAATTTAAAGACCATTACCACCTTTAAAGGTTATGCCACTTACAGCAACCAGTCTCCTACTACCGAAGGAGAAAATACGAGGTGGTCTCCTATAATTTAAAAAATCACCCTCCACTGGTTTGGAAGATATCTTTAAATTATATTCAAAACCCTATCAAACAGTCTACTGAAAACAAACTCTCAAGCAGAATTCAGAATAGAGACTGAACATTTTGTGTGTGATACACATTTACTTGGATCTAATAAACCAGAGCAACCGGAAGCTCAGTGACAAAAATCAAAATGCTCTCAAGATTTGTCAGAAAACCAGAAATCTAAGCTCCACATAAATTCTATTAAGCAAGTCAAGTTCTTGCTACTGGAGAGCATGAATTTGCAAAACCACTATACCAAAATGTTGCAAAAAAAACCTAGAGGTTGGCAAAAGCATCTCAACTAACCATCTATGAAGAAGCATCTGCAAGTAGACAGTAATGAACCAGACAGACCCAGAGGGCTTTCTTAAATGTAGGTCATGCCTGTCAGACCATAGCAAAAGGCACAGTAACATTTGCTGAAGAGAACCCAGAGTTATTATTGCACACAAAATTTTACTCTGAAGGCAGCCACTGAGAGTTACATATTTATGATGAGCACAATCTGATGCTTCAGAGGACCAGGAAGGAAAAGCTGCAAATAAGATGCTGTAAGAGTAAGAAGCATAAAACATTGTGTTAACACTTCACACCTTGGATGCTTTGCTCTTCATAAAGTTGTCACACAAGAAAAATTTACAGTTAAATTTGATGTTTGTCTCACACTAAGGGTTGGGGATGGCAGGGGAGAAGAAAGCACAAAAGGTGGTTTAGAAACAGTAGTATCCACCAATTTGGACCATATTAAGCTGAAGACTTGGATCAGCTAATTACTGAGACGAGAAATAGTGAAAACTTTGAGTATTATTACTGCAGATACCTGCAGTGCTCTCTTTGCTTGATTCATACTTTTAGTTCTGAGATTTTTGTTAGAATAATAATCCACAGGAAAAGACTAATAACTTAAGGTGTGGATACAGATAGAACATGAGACAAGATAATGGAAATACTTGTACTGATAATCTTATCCCTGGATATTTCAGTTGGGGTGTTTGGCTTGGTTGGCTTTTTCTGTTTGGTGTTTGTTGTTTGATTTTTTGGGTGGTTGGTTGGGTTGTGGGATTTTGTGGGGGGGAGAGGGAAGCATGTATTTATTTTACTTGTACAAGTAACACTGCAAAAAAGACACCAATTTAAGAAAAATTCCTGACAACCAAGGGGGTCAAGCAGACATCAATCACAAGTTCAAAAGAAAGAAAAATTCATCACTGGTCAGCAGCAAATCAGCCATTTTTACAGCTCAGTCTCTTCTGTGAGCCCACTAATAGAACACTTACCAACAAAACTGAGTATCAGTATGACACCTCTGTGTAGAAACACAATCCAAATGCAGAGGCAGTTACACCAACACATCTTTATACTCATAATTCTACATAATGCTTTTGGGGGGATGTGGCAGTCTGTCTTTGCTTGATGTTTTACAAGTTTGTCTTCAGTAATTTTCAGATTTAAAAACACTGTCCCCTTACCTAAACTACTTAGAGCCAAACACAGCTCTACAGGTAACAGCTCTGGACTCACAGCTTGTTAGAGCCTCTACACAAGAAATGAGATAGGCTTTTCAGTCTTCTAATCAGTGAACATGACCTCCATTAATCAGAGTTATTTATTAGGTTTTAACAAACAAGAATAAAAGAGTCACTAAGAGGATTTTCTGTTGTCATGTTATTGCAAAAGGTAAATCGACCCAGCACTGTATCACGAGTATTTAGCACTCATCTTCCCTGCCAGTAACTGTCATTACTTCAAACACAGGTATGAACCTCAGTATTAGAGCATTTTAAACTTCTCTGTCCTGACTGAAAAGAGTACTTCAGTATTTGCATTTTACTTGGCTTACAGTCAAATGAAAAATAGCACAAAAATATTTGTGCTGTCAGAGCTGCCACTGCCCGTAGGACTGTGTTCTGCTTTAAATATACAAGTTAAATCATTTTGCTGTAGCCTGAGCAGGGTTGGACTGAATGGCAGTATTCAGGTTAATTCTCTTCTTCTGGGAGCTTCAAAAATACATAGCTTAAATTATGGGAGGTCAGAATCAAATCTGTGAACGATGCTGTTCACTGGAAAACATTTTTCTGAGCTAGAAGAGTTTTCTGCCTGACCACAAAATCTATAATGATTTAGACCTTTCCGTATCAAAGTAATAACTTATAAGACTAATTGCCATGTGTATGCTCAATAAGAAAATACAAAGTTTAAACCAATTGTTCAAGGTACAAGAGAAAGCTAAACACAGTGCAGACTGAACCATGCAGAAACTGACCCATGTAAGTGCTGTGTTTTGAAGGGTTTTAATAGATGGTGTTCACAAGCAGGAAGAAAACAAGTCAGCATAACTAACATCTACTTATATATCGCAAGTTTTACCTGTATATACTGTAAATAAAGAATAAAATTTTAAAAAGCACTATGTGTTTCTACTTCAACTAGCCTGAAGATAATTACAAATGCACACTCTGGCTGAACTTCAAGCATTCAGATTTTAAACGTTAATTTACTTTGACTACGTGCATGTCAAAATGAAAGATTGCTGTCTGGATCCAGACATGCAGTATTAATACCCAACATGTGCATTCATTTCAGGTCAGCAGACTCCCAACTCCACTCAGGCAGGTGGCAGGACTAGCACGCTAATTACAAACACAGAATCACAAATTGTTAGGGGCTGGAAGGGTCCTGAAAAGACCATCAAAGTCCACCCCCCTGCCAGAGAAGGATCACCTAGAGTAGGTCACACAAGAACATGTCCAGGAGGGTTTTAAAGGTCTCCAGAGAAGGAGACTCCACAACCTCTCTGGACAGCCTGTCCCAGTGCTCTGCCACCCTCACAGTGAAAAAGTTTCTCCTTATGTTCACATGGAACCTCCTGTGCTCCAGCTTGCACCCATTGCCCTTGTCCTACCACTGGACATCACTGAGAAGAGCCTGGCTCCATCCTCCTGACACTCACCCTTTATGTATTTATAGACATTAACAAGGTCACCCTTCAGTCTCCTCCAGGCTAAAGAGGCCCAGCTCCCTCAGCCTGTCCTCATAAGATGTTCCACCCCCGGAATCATCTTTGTGGTCCTGTGCTTTCAAGCAGTTCCCTGTCCTTCCTTAACTGAGGGGCCCAGAACTGGACACGATATTCCAGATGCGGTCTCACCAGCACACAATAGAGTACAATCCATATTAACAACTTCACAGTGAGCTATCTATTCTGAATAGCTCCCATCACTGCAAACTCAGTACTTCAGTGAGTACAAAAGAAAACTGAACTCCCCTCCAACTGCTTTTTCATCCTGGCTTCGCCCACCTAAGTTTCCATGACCTAGGGCCAGGTACTAAGAAAGGCACCAAAACAATCCCAGGTTTAGATATTAATGAAAAAAGTTAGGCTGAGGTATTCCCTAGTATATGTTTGTCTCTGTTCAGAAACTAAGTGCCTTTCATAAGCGATATATCTGAGAACAGTGTCAACAAAGTCAAGGTAGCCTCAGCCCAGATTACTGACTTAGGCACAGCTTTAAGATAAACATGAATTTGTGTGGGATTGGGTTGTTTTTAACTTAATAGTTTCATATTACACTGGGGGGTCGGGGGAGTTGGTAGCCAATATGCTGAAGCAGAGAAATAACCTGACATGTTACAATACAGAAAGTGCTTCAGTTCCAGCATTTCTCATGGAACACTGGACAGCCCCAGCTACCTGTAATGCCCTACAACCTGCCCAGTCTGCCAGGGAACCAGATGATGAGGTGAACACACAGCTGACTGAGAGCAAACGCTTTAACTTTACGGCAACCGCAGCAAACGAGCTGAGCAGGAAAATACTCAAGAACCTTGAATCAGAACATTTAAAAGGCACTTTTCAACAGTGGCTGCATTTTGTTCTTCAGCAGCAAGTGATAACTGCATGGAATACTTTCTAAGGAAACACTGGTATCTGCCTTTTAACCCAGAAGACAAATAGGTCCTTTTTCTTCTTCAGATTTGAAAGAGACTATGGTTAAAGTGAAGAATGATTACTGATGGCAAGAAAAGAATTAATATTCTCTTTTCATTATTATTCCCACCGAGGCACTAAAAACTCTCCCATGGGGAGCATCAACATGATGAGAACTCCAAAAATATTCTCTCTCCATGTTTCAGAAGCCACCTGTCTCTCTGCACTCGATCCTCCATGAAAGGAAATTTAAAGTGCAGCCTAATCCCTTCCCTCTTGAAAACCACCATAGCACACATCCTGAAGACCTCTTTCACCCCTTTACAGAGCAATAAGATCAAACCTATGCACATTCTAACTAGGCAAAGGCAAATATGAAGAACATTATATCCAACACAGACTTTTATTATCTTTAATGAGCCTCCTGTGTATACATGGCACAAGTTTGCATTCTCCATGCTAGCCAAACAACACTGGATGGCACCTTGATAACAGGTGCTGCTTGAGAATTCAAAATTCAAGTAAGTAACACATGAATTTAAGTTTCTTCTTCAACAGCTGCTCATCTTTAGATGCCTGGGAAGTTTTCAGCACATGGAGTAATGAGCCTTTGCAAGTGTCAACAGAAGTAAAGGAACATTCTGCTTCCTTAGGCAGAATACCTTGGCCACTGTTCTGATGGGTGGCACTAAACCATTATACTTCATTTTGACCAAAACAGCTCAGGTACTTAGAACGTTACCTTGTCTACTGCAAAACTAGAAACATATCTAAGTATATATGTTGCCAAAAGAAACATGCAAGCCAGATAATCTTATCAGGCATTTCTATTTGAAACATTTTGTTTCCTATTGAGAAACATCCACTGCCAAGCAGTAAGAAAATCTACATACAATGTCTATTAACTCGTGTTACACTGAACTACTCGTACAAAACATCACATTCATCTTTTCCCTATTTGTTTAGAATACTAAAACATCCTGTCAAGATACCTCCTAACATACAGGGACATCACTAGGAATATTTAACACTCATCAAACTGGGAGGGAGGGATTATTAGAATTCTTCATTTCACAAGGCATGAAAATGAAGCATCTGTGAATTTTGACATCATGGATTGAATTCAGCAATACAGAGCACTGGTTTGCCAAACATGTTCACAACTCCACCACAGCATCACAGGATACAAGATCGGTGTTGTCCCACTGACTAGTTCCTGCAACTTTTGGTTTGTTTCTTCTATCATATAGGGTACTACTCAGTGTATAAAGATTATTCCAGAACTGGACTGCACCTGCATCTTTCCAAACAAATATTTTAACAGCACTTGGCAAGACAGTCCAATAAGTAGTTACCACCTAGCATCAAAAGCATGGAGAGCTTTGCAGCAAAGTTTATAGGACCTGTCTCAGAACCATGTACCTGCTTCTCTGCTTTAATGGTGATTTATAGACCGAGAGATACAATTATCACACAAGGCACATCACAAAGGCACAGCAATTGCACTTGCTAAAACAAAACTGGAACAAGGACCATCTTAATCAACTAATTCGTGGTTAGCTTGAACATGGTTAACTTGAAACAAAATCCTGAACCCTCCCAACAAATACAATCTCAACTAACAAGAAATACAAAACTTAAAGTTCAACAGAACTTGAAATTACATGGTTAGCCTGACCATGTGACTTTCCATTGTAACTTATTAACGCACTCCACATGCACAAAAACTCTGAAGAGCTCTAAGTCTGACTAAACATTGAAAGGATTTATGCAATTTGAGGGAAGATAAGGTGGAGGGAATAAAAAGAAAAAAAAATACTTAGGTCTTACTGCATTAGGACCTAGGGTAGAAAGAACTAAGGTATTCATACCAATGACTATGGATCTCCCTCAGGTGTCTGAGTTAGAACTCCCTGTATAATCAAAGGAAAAAGCCAACACTACTGAACTCCTTTACCTCCAGTAAGTGCTTCAGGAAATCAAGGATTTTTGCACTTAACTAATAAGACTTAACCTGAACTATGTATCTGAAGATGTATGGTAAAAAGGTTTCTTGCACACCTATCTTGATACATATTTCAGCATTCCCTGGGTAGTCCTTTTCTTAGGACTCTGACACAGTAGCTAAAACATATCTTTAAACAAGGATGGAAAGTCCCACTTTAACTGCTTGTTTCAGTGGTTTGTTTTGTTGGGGTTTTTTTAAACTGAAGAACTCCATTGTTTACTCCAGAATGACACTTTAAAAGACACTACTCTATTTTCAAGAATAGTTTTGAAGCAATGCCTGAGAAAGTGATGACAAATATCAGCAGACTCTGAGGAGGTTAAAAATATGCTTTAGCATATAGAAAGATATATGACTAGCTCAATTTAAAACACATCTTAAATCCACTTCATTCATCAGGCTTTAAATCTTTCATTTTAGGAATCATTTTATTGAGAATATGGTTTGCAACATAGATGGCACATGTGTTTTTAATACTGAAACGTGCCTAAAGTATCTGGGTGCAACTTGGTATCAACTACCACAATTTAAGTCACACACTCCTTGATGTTAGCAAGACATTAACTAGTTCCACAGTTTCTGTACATCAAAGTGTACTCTGTAGTTCCTGGTACCTGAAGTTGGTGTTAATGGGAATGGAATTGTTTTTACAAAAAGCTAGACTGTATTAATGAAAAGAAAAAAAAATACATCTATGAAAACTTAAAACTGTTTTACAGGGGGAAGCTGATGATTAGAAGGCATTTTTCAGTGTCTTGGAGCTCAGAACACCCAACCCCAGTTCACATGAGTGTAACTTTATTTTTTGCTGAAGTTTAGGAAAATGTTTCCAGTCTGTACTATAAGTGGCCATTAAGTATGAGACAGGCACACCCCAAAATTGCAAACACCTTCTTGAATCGCAATTGCAATTTGGGCACAGGTCTCTAAGGACCAAGAAAAACACACACACACACACGAAAAACCCCAAACATTACTGTGATTATTAAACCACTTTCTTGCAGAACTGAATTAATCAAGACACAGGAGGAAAGATCTAAAGATCTCAACTTGAACCAAATAAATGTTACTAAATCATCCTAGAAGCTGCCTTACTGCTTCAAACCAAAGGCTGCGAAAACCTGCAAAATAAGAAAAAGAGTTGGATTATACTAATTCTTTCACACTTCAAGCTGAAACGTTACTGCTTTAGAATCACTGCATCACAATCAAGAATCAGGAGCTATGGCTATATATAGTATGGTTATGTACTTTTTCTAAAGAGAGAAAAATTTCTCTCAGGACAACAGATCTTAGCTTTTCCAGCATTCACAGATACAAACATCTTACTTTTGCCACCCAGCCTTAGGTAACAAACTGAATCAGACCGCCAACTTCAATGTCTTTAAAATTACATATGAATAGAAAACATTTTCTGCTTCCTTCTGGTACACAGTTTGGTAGGACCACTTCAACACAACCCAAGTTTCCCAAAAAAACTTAGTTTTAACAGAGTTGCAGCTGAAGAAAGCTAAAGTACCTTCTCAATATTACCTCTCAATCTCCCTCTAAGAACATTCCCTGGGCCAGTATCTGCAAGTGCTTTATATTTGTTTGGGTTTTTTTAAAAGAATCGAGCATTATGCCAAATCTTCTGTTTTCTCTTTGGTGAGTGCTGAGTAGCACACCTGGAACCCCAAGTACAAATTCATCAAGTGATTTATTTCACATAGTGCCAGGGAGGCAGATCAAACTAGAAATGTGTACACACAATGCGAACACACACTGATACACACCAGTACAGGTGTGAACAAAGACAGTAACCAGAAAGACCTTGGTAAATAAGTGAGGAATATAAACCAATAATTATATAAATCCATGATCCATATAATCACATTACAGCAAGAGACAACTACAGCATTCAGCAACTACCTCAGTTTCCCCCGGACCAGTAAAAAAAAACCTAAAAAGTCAAATAAAATATATTTAGCAATGAAAAAAATTTGTCCATGCACACAGAAAACATGCAGTCTGGTAACATAAATGCCCTTTTTGCACTCTACAGACCCTTTAGAGTTTTCTTGTGTTCTTTAATGATACCTAGCACAAGCTGCAGCTGAAGTAAACTTTCTCTTTTGTCGGAAGAATCTGCATCTTCAGGAGACACAAACTTTCCTGATGTACATACCTGAGAACCATGAAAATCTGCCTTGCCAAAAATGTATGAAAGTGTTTTTAACCCTGACATGAGAGGAGGCGGACTGCTTAGCAAACTGTACTTCCACACAGTGAAAGTCACTCGCGAGCGCCGATCACTATGAACAAGCCTCACACCATCCTGATTGGACACAGAGAACATCACAGTGCACAGCGCCTTAGTACCACACCCAGAGGCTTTATTTGGATAGGGTATTTTCCATGAATGAGCATCCACTGTGCTTACAATATGGCACGGTCATTCTGGAGTAAAAAAAAAAATAAATCCAGTTTTACAGAAAGAAAAAAAAAATAGTTACAACAATTTTAAGCCTTCCTACCTGAGATTCTGAAAATGAAGAGTTGGCGTAACCAGCATGAGCATACATGGGTGATGATCAATTAAGAAAAAATCATACAAATCCCTCTAATCTCAGAAGACTTTTGCACTAATCACCCCTTCATTTCCTTATTTCCTTTGTGACCATATTCAAACTGACGATGGATCTCATTTTTTCCTGAATAATCTTCTAGGATATTTACCCAAGCCTAATGTATGCAATGCTTCTGCATTATTAATACCTGTGTGGGAAACGCAGGAAAAATTCTACCTCACTTGCTACAGCTGCCTCTGAACTTTTGAGTCCTTTCAAACAATGCAAAATAAGTCCCTGTGCCAAGAGATCATTTGTAGCGGGATCAATTAAGTGACTAAATTGAAAATAAAATTCAATAAAATGCCATTTTTAACCTAAATGTTAATTTAAACGGTTCTCAAAAATCTTTCAACGATTATGGAGGAAACACGGTTAAACAGTGCCATCTAGCAGCAGTTTACAGTAAGCCTGTTACTGTGATGTTGTTTGACATACCAAATAGTTTGTCAACTCCTTACTTGTCATAGCAAATTCAAAGTGAGGGTGCCTGTCCAATTGCTGTAAGCAAACCTCTACGCATTGAATCTACACCAACTGCTACCATTCCCACCGATCTCAACCCTGGCCTCATAAAAAGGCAGGGAGGAAGGGGGTAAGGCGTTTAGAACACCTTTCTTTCATACCTTATTACTTCCACAAAAAAAAGCTCCTAACAAGCATTAGCAGAACTCCTAATGTAACAGATCCCTGTACAACTCTTCACATGAGTCTGAAATTAAAAAATTAAATTCTGATCTAATGTTTCTCTGAATTTTTTCCTTCACTAAGTTTAAGTGGCCAAGATTTCTCCGCTTGTCACAACCACAACTGTTGAAACATCTGAAGTTACACACATCAGTAAATTCAAGTTTTCTAACATACTGATGGGAAAGAAGGGGAAAAAAAAAAAGGATACTTTAAGGCCCAAAAGATTGTCATTAAGATGGGTTCTTTATCAGAAAGAGTTGCACAGAATACTTGCAGAAATCAATCACTGCACAAAACACTACAGCAAAGCACTCCAAGCCTAAAGCTCTGGTTTCACAAGCACATACTTTAACACCACAAGTAAGCCCTGGTGCTAAATGAAAGACGAGCCATCTCATGCACACTCAGTCCTGTTAGTGTTCTGCCCTCTTCCTTTTGCAATGCCTTAATACGCATGCAAAGATACTCCCAAAGATTTGTCCAACTTTGCAGTAAATCAAACTAAAGAGCTAATATGTTTTAGACTAAAATGGTCAAAAAATAAAACAAATGGTGCCAGAGTAGTTTTGAAATTACAGCAGAAGAAAAACGTGTTAACAACAGAAGTGTGATGACAATCTTTGGCTCCACAATTCAGGGTTTCTTATTAACAAGAGCTAGAATGCTGACTGCCACTATGAACAGCAGCAGCGTCCCTGAGTGTGCCACAAAAGCAAACCCTTTAAAAGCTGTGAAGCTCTATAAATCAGTAAATTCAGTTCAGATACATTACTGAGGCAGAAATACACCTAAATCAAGTGGGACATAAGCGTCACGTCTGCTGTTCAGTAAGCTGGGGAGAAACTCTGGTAGTTTAACAGCACCTCGATGTGGTACTACTCCGTGGCTGGCAGGCAGTCCAGGCACTGGGTACCAGGAGAGGGGTTTATTTCTGGAGTGTAAACTGATGCTGAAGAGTACTGGGAGAGGAATTTTAATTTATTTTCCCTGACCACCTGTAGGGAATAGGTTATAAGTTTGTGTTCGCGACTGGTAGAGGCTCCCCTTAGACCGCTGAAGCCTGTCATAGATCACAGGGCAAAAGGCACCTGCATGGTTCAGATTTTCTTCCCAGGGCTGAGCTGTTCACCAACATTTGTTTTAGCTGGTTGTCAAAAGCCCCCAATGATGGAGGATTCATAACCCGTTTGGGATGATTAACTACCTTTCTGGTTGAAAAGTGTTCCCGAATGTGTAACCTACATCTTTTAGCACAGTTCAAGCCTATAGCTGCCTATGTTTTCTTTAGTGGCTATGGAGAACATCTGATTCTTTTCTCCTTCAAAGCAACCTTTCACATACTTGAATTCTGTTATCACTCCTCCCTGTAGGCATCTCATGTGTAGGCTAAATAGAACTAATTCCTAAAAGCTTTTCTCATAGGTCATGTTCTCTAGATCTCTGACCTTTCTTGTTCCTGCCCTCTGGATGTTACCAGTTTATTCACATCAACCTTCAAGTGCACTGCTCTGTTTATCTAGTGTGTACAATTCTCATAAATAGGCACTTGATAGATATTTTTTTTTGATGCCTTATTCAAAACATGGTTTATGAAACCTTCAAATTTAGGTCCCAAGACAGCTGAAGTCTAGATCAAAGCCTATTGATGCAATACTATTTCAAAATAAAATGTAAACAAAATGGGAAATAACTGAAATACACTTATGTAGAAAAATATGTACTGGAGAAGGTTTTTAGAACAAAACTACTCAAGATGGGGAAGCTGAAGTAGTGGTGCTAGCTCATATACTATCCTGATCGGAATACCTCGCTCCTCTGCATCCATTTCTTGTTAACGTCAGTGAGGAACCACTGACAGCACTGAAAAGCTACAGCTGTAAATGAACTGACACCTATGAGCACAAGAAAACTCTGTTTTTCTGCTCTGCTGAGTTTGTATTTGGAAAATCGTGGATAGACTCAAAGACAATTCAGAAAACACACTAGTTTTCCCAAAAAGACTTGCAACCATTACCCCTCATCTTTTTCACGTAAGACCTTGTAAAAACAGAGTCTCCACTTTCTTCACAGCCACCCTTTAAATACTGGAACATGGTGGTAAGTTGGTGGAGAAACTCCTCCTTCCTCCCATAATTTTATTGTGTTTTTCTGTTTGGTTGGTTGTCAGGGTGGGGAGGGTGTGTTAGTTTGGTAAAGTCACTTTCTTAAACAGAAGAAAAAACCAATGACATTTTTCTTCTTTAATGAGAATTTGTATTTATGTTTTTCCTGTTCTACTGTAACATTACAAAGAATATTTGGAACCACTGAGAATACATTACAGAAACTGTCTCAGATTTAAACTTCTTAATATATTTTAGAAGCCTGCTAACCAGAAGAGAAAAAATTCAGTTGATATTCTCCTTCCATCACTCCCAATCATAAGACTCAAACTTCTCATTAAATACATACTAAATGCTCAAATTTAACATCATCTGATGAACTACACAAAGGAAGATTAACGTCTGCCAAAGGTAAGTCAAATTTTCAAAGCATGATAAAGACAGAAAGAAAAACGCCAAATCATAAACAAACAGAATTTCAGGAGTCACTGTCACTTAGGGAATCAATTACAAGCAAACACACTTTTACCCTTAAAGCCCAGCCAACAAAAGCTGAGGGTCTAAAATGCCTAATAAAATCAGCAGCCAAGTGATCTGTCTTCTATTACACCACAAGCCAAAAAACCTCACTTCCCTCTACACCAGTGTCTTGTACCAATCAGCAATAATTCAAAGTTTTGGCACAATTAACTCAAAGCCTATTTATAGTCACTCAAGTCAAAGTTTCTGCTTAGTTTCCTTCTGTAAGCAAATTCCAAAGCCAGGGATCTGACACACCAGACAAACACTAATGTCTTCTACCTAAACAGATGAAGTCTGTTGCTCAGCCCTGACACTTCACGTGTTAACTCCAACTGGTAGCACACAAATGCTACAAGATTCACGGAAGCACGTACAGGATTCATGATCGTGCGTCTCTGCAGACACATCATACCCCTAAGATAAGCAAGGCTCTCAGAAAGACTGCACCAGCTAAGTCAGCTTAAGGTCCCCAAGGGTGCTAGGGTGCCTGGTTACAGCATCTGTCCCAAGTGATCAAAATAAGCACAGAGGAAAGAAAGAAAGAAAAAAATAAGAATCACAGAAACTGGTTAGGATGAGGTTGAAATTTCCAAAGAACTGCAGAAATAGGTTGTGACAATATGAAAGATTCAAACCCACTGCTTTATGATGCAACAAAGTCAATTATCTGCACCTCTGAGATGCAGAACACTTCTTTTAGGGTGAAAGATGCTGTCTACAGTGTTGCAGGGACAAAAGAAAAAAGAGCCACCTCAGTTCCAGTGAAAGGTGAAGAACCTGCACATAACTTGCTTAATTTCAAAACAAGCTCCCACGCAAGGCCACAAAAAGGAACAGGACCAAAGGCTCAATGGTTACTCTCTACCTGCTCTAAGGGGGGCAGAACAAATAGCATGCAAGTCTGCTCCAATGTTACTTCAGAAGACTTCTTTCCCTGCAAAATTGGATACTTTATAGTGCAATGCTCTACTGCTCCTAACAGGTATCTGGGAAGACTGCCCTTTGACAGCATATTTACCTCCACTATTTGAAACATCACTTGCAGTAACTTTACAAAACTAATCTTTTTTTAAATAGCTAAAATTTAAAAAAAAAAAAGAGAGAAATATTTACACAACCCAGAAGCTCTTAAAGATTAAAAAAAATAAAAATAATTCACAAACCTCAAGTTAAGCACACAAAATTCACAAGCTAAGTATGTAGCTAGGCCTTACCTACCTTCAACTTAGGATGCTAACTCACAGCAAGATGCACTTTCTCCTCAAAAAAAAAAACCCCAACCCAAACAAAACAAACAAAAAGCCCCCAAACAACCTCCCACAGGAAAAAAAAAACCCACACCCGAACAAAAAAACCCCACAAGTAACCCAAACATTAAATCAGCTAAACAAAAACCGAGTTTGGGAAGTTTCCAGGCTGAACACCAGCTGCCTTTACATTGTTATCCAAACAGTTAGCTTTGCTTATGCCGCAGCCATGCGTTCCAACAGGCAGCGTTTGCTCAGCAGTCCCTAGGAGTGCCTGAGCGTAACACACACTCTGAGACAGCGTACAAGAGACTATTAAAACAAAACTAACGATTAAAATCACCCCTTAGCATGAAAATAAGCAGGAGGGTGCGATGCACAGTACAAGCAAAATTACCAATTAATGTTTCATACAGCAGTCCTTCTATAGATGAAGTCAACCTGCTTGACTTCTACCTGGGGTGAACAAGCACAAAGGGGTAACTTTCGGAATGACAACATTCTATGAATCCCAAACCCACAGCAGAGACTCCTCGGAAGAGGAGGCTCCAACACAAGGCCTAACCTGAAGAAGTGGTAATTCCAGGACAAAATAGAAGTACAAAGCACAGACCTTTGTAACAGTCAATAGCAAAGCTGCCAACTAAACAAAGCTGGCAGCAAATAATTGACACTGAAGCCGGTTTCATTCAATGCACATGACCGCACGTCAAACCTGCATCATAACCCAGCATCACAGCTCACCGGTACGGAAAAGGTTAATCGCCATCGCCACACCACCACCACCACCACCCCCCCCCAGAGTGGCGGCGCCCAGTCCGGCACTACTTAGCCAATGCTGCCGCCTCTCGGCTCCAACCGGCCCCGCGCGCCCAGCCCCGCGGTTCTACGCCGTAAGCTCTGCTGGGAAAGTATCAGTTGGGACTCGTGACCTCCACCGTGTCCCGACTGGGTTTCTTTGTGACTACTGTACAACCATAAAGCCTTCTGGATAGGAAGACACCCGAGAGGGACATCCGAACACCTTGCCAGCCAGCCCTGGGGACACACAACACACTCTCGTTTTAAAAAAAAAAATAGAAAATAAAAAGAAAAGAAATTGGTAAGTGAAAAGCAGAATCTAAGACAGGAGCGAAGGATGCGACAGGATTCTGGGAGGGATGGAAAGTATCTAGAGTCTGGTTTTACTTGTTAGCTGGGTGACAGGACTTGTACTCCCACCTGGGAGGCACAGAAACACACACCAGGCTCAGGAGACCGTAACCCAGCTTGGCCATGAACAAGGAAAAAGAAATTCTACTGGGCTCTGTTCGGTAAGGAAAAAAATATCTTATTTGGTCCTTTAATATGGAAACACCCCAAACCCACCTTGTGTTTATCCGTTCAGGGAATTCCTCCTGTCTCCAGCCAGCTACTGTACACACGCGGAAGTCCGGTCACTTCAAATCCCCTCAGGCCTGGCAGCACGCAGCCCGGGTTCACGCTCCGCATTCGGAGGCATAACGCAGTCCAAGACCCCCAGTGCCACCTTTGAAATGGTTACCAGCAGCAAGCCAGAAGCTAACTCACATAGGCTCGTCTTGCCTCGGCACAGTAACGCCAGCAATACCGGCTCACACACGTACAGTCCCCACACCATCAAAAAAGAGCCTTCCCAAAACCCTGCTAAAAGCACCAAAGCTGCACAAGAAAGGCTGAGCACGGCAAGCTCGGAGGACTTTGTCCCAATGGGAGCAAGGAACTCGCAGCTAAGTGAACTCTTCAGCCTTACTAGCAAACGAAACCGTAGCCAAATTCCAGCAGGAGCCTGCAGTAAACGCTAGCCGGCCCTCCTAGCTATTCCCCAGTCACCTCAGGTAACATGCAAGTCTTCTTCAGATGTTACTACAAATGGCCCAACCAAAACACGGCATTGCTCCTATCTGAGAGCAGATAGTCAAGAAATCTCTTCAGGTTTCAAAAGTCTAGTCTGTTCTCCCACCAGCTTTTATAAATCTTCTATAAACTCATACTTGTAGCACAGGAAAAAGAACAACCATGAGATATGTGAAACTTAGGTCTCAATAGAGCACTCTACAAAGCTCTTCATGACCCATATGTCTACGCTGAATTCACTTCATCATGGCTAGTTATGCTTCATTTACTGATTGCTTAACCATCTACTACAGGGACACATCCCAGACACAAGGATGCACATTAGCAGAAGTCGAAATTCACCTTTCATGGTTCAATCCTCTTCAAACTCATTCTTCTGGATTATATGAGGTTTAGCATGGCTGGAACTAAACCTTACTGCACAGTCACTAGAGCATGCAGACTATTGCTTTGCCACTTAGAATTAATCCTAAACACGTAGGCATGTTTAAATTTACCTATGTAATCTCTCTACCAGTGTCTCTGAAGATACTGTGCATGTAGGATTTATTTAGGCTGTCAGGCCTGCTCCAAACTTCCAGCTGCCAGCTCTGTGACTGTGAAAGAAAACTACTAAAAGGAAAAGAAGAAATCGATTTTATTTAGATGGATTGTAAAATAGGTAATCCTAAGTGGGATAAGAAAAAAACAACACAAACAGTACACACTTGTCAGATCAAGCTCTAGTATCAATGATACAGGACTCCATCATGGGAGGAAAAATCCCCATAAACAGGGGAAATATTTCCCAGGTTGAGAGTTAGAGGAGTTCTATCCTGTAACAGAGACAACATCCTCAAAGCCAGATACTCCCCTGAAGAGAAAGCTGCCCAACAGGAATAAATCGATGCTGAGGAAGCTGAGATAGGAAAAAGTCACCACAAAGAGGTCGTATATCTTACACAGTGCTACAAGTCAGAGGTGACAAGTAACAGAACTCTAGACACGCATCCTAGGAAGTTTTACAGGGAACACAGGAGCAGTAATACAGGAATACACAGCTGCCAAAGCCACAGTTATATGTTAGTTTACAGAGACCTGGGGAACATGCATTGCTGCACATGAGTCACAGCGTGATGTTACAAAATTCTAGGCTGTAAGAAAACACTCCAACAATATCCAGACACATCATCCCACCTCAATGCCTGACAGAACACTTTAGGCTGCACTGGGATTACCTGCATTCCTCCAAAAAAACCCTGTGAAACCTTAATCACCTGCATTCATGCAATCCTATCTGTTCCATCCCACAAAACCCACCACTTCCCAAGCACACTGCACATGACAGAGAAGGGTTCTTAAGCCACAGCACCAAGTGCTAAAATACACAGCAAATTTGTGACAAGCAGCAACTGAGACCTTCTGAAAGCAGAAGGCCTTATCGCTGGAACTGTTCAGAGAATTATTTCGCTTTAACAAAAAGTACAGAAGTAAGTTCCTTTACTGCCTTGCTCATTATCAACAACTGTAAGCTTTTACATCCAGATTACCAGTCAGTCTGAATCTGCAGGAGATAGACTCATAGACTGGCAAGGGTTGGAAGGGACCCCGAGGATCATAAAGCTCCAACCCCCCTGCCACAGGCAGGGACACCAACCTCAGGCCTGGAGCTACACAAGGTTGCCCAGGGCCCCATCCAACCTGGCCTTGAACACTTCCAGGGATGGGGCATCTACCACCTCTCTGGGCAGCCTGTTCCAGCACCTCACCACTCTTTCTGTAAAAAACTTCCCCCTAATATCCAATCTAAACCTTCCCTCCTTCAGCTTTAAACCATTCCCCCTTGTCCTGCCATTATCTGCCCTTTGAAAAAGTTGATTCCACTCCTGTTTGTATGCTCCCTTCAGGTACTGGAAGGCTGCAATGAGGTCCCCCCGCAGCCTTCTCTTCTCCAGGCTGAACAAGCCCAGCTCCCTCAGCCTCTCCTCGTAGGGCAGGTGCTCCAGCCCTCTAATCACCTTTGTGGCCCTCCTCTGAACCCTCTCCAACAGTTCTACATCTTTCTTGTATTGGGGGGCCCAGATCTGGACACAGTACTCCAGGTGGGGCCTCCTGAGGGCAGAGTAGAGAGGGACAATCACCTCCATGTCCCTGCTGGCCACCCCTCTTCTGATGGAGCTCAGGATACCATTGGCCTTGCGAGCTTCAAGAGCACACTGCTGGCTCATGTTAAGTTTCTCATCCACTGTGACAACCAGGTCCTTCTCAGCAGGGCTACTCTCAAGAAGCTGTGATTTCCCCAAATTACAGACAGAAGTGGAATTCTTCAGCAAGGGTACAAAACGCCACAGGATTTAAATCTCAGTTCACTTTCCTGCATTGCTCAGCTGCTTCACAGATGACAGGAGCTTCAGGATTGCAAGTTGTCAGAGAAAGCAGAAACATCATCAGAAAAGTAGCTTGGGTTATTTTGTCTATTTTAAACTCCCACCCTACCCAAAACAAAAAAAGAAGTTGTGAAATAGCTTCCCCCCCCCCCAATCCTCACTGCAATCAGGACTATTTGAAAGTTACAAATCTAGAAGGAAAGACTAAACTTGAATTCTCTGATTGTGAAGACTAAATATCAACCACTTCACAAGCAGCTAATAAAGATTCGCTTCTTAGCTTGAAAAAAGGAATACTAAAAATATCTCACAATGAGACAGCTCATAGCACCCCAGAATTACATGGTAATCACTACTGTTCATTTTACATGATACTTATGGAGGAACAGAGAAGCATTATCAGCAGGGTGGAGGGAGAAAAATGGAAAGAGCAACCGCTGGATCTGAACTAAGAGCATACACCAAAAGCCAGCAGAAACTTTAGTAAAAATGCTTCACCAATTACTACACAAATTAATTTTCTCTTAAATATATAGTAACCTGTGCAAGAGATCTCTACTTTAGGACAACCAAATAAAATCAAAATCTAAAGTTATTAACACTTTATTGCACAGTAGAAAAGTACTTTTAAAAACAGTTAAAGCACCTGAGGCTGAACTGCAACTCAGGAAAAGTCAGTGCCTGTACAATCTTAGTCATCTTCTTTATTTTCCACTTAGATAAATAAAATTGATGCTGTAGCACCTGTTGCTCTGTCTCTAGGAGGATGTCCAAAGTAGGGAAGCAGGTTTCAGGCAGCACAACAAACACTAGGCAATGCTTTTGAATGCTGAAGTCTATATAAGCTTGTACCACTTCATCTGCTTCAAACATCTGCTTTCAACAGCATCTGTCTTCTTGTCAACATAAGGTCTTAAGCTGATCAGAGAATTTATTCGTCCTGATCTTTGTCATCTTCTACTCAAATTTACTGTTTCAGTAAATGGACAGTCTCAGGGATACCTCAGCTATATCCACTAGTAAACAAAACTGACAAGCATTTAGAAAATTAACTAGTAGAGGAGGCAATAAAAACTAGATCATTCATTTAACAGTATTTCACAATATTTAGATTTGCTTCAGAGCAATACATAAGCTCTCTGCACAGTGAATTTAGGAGCTATAAGACATAACATGGTAAACATTAAGCTTCAATAGAAACTGGCAAGTCTCACCAACAAATACCATCATCACAGTAATGGAGTGAGGTGGGGTTGGTTTTTTTTTTTGAGAACTACAGGAAGGAACCCATGAAAAATACAGCATCTTTCCATCCAAGAAACTTGCATATAATTTGCACAAAAGAGCAAAGAGGATGCCTGAACAAAGATTAGACTAAAACTGCACCAGTAAAACTGAAGGTCTGTGACATAACCAGCTTCTACATGCTAAAATCAAAGCCAAACCCACTAAATCTGCAACAAAACCACCCCACCCCTTTTTGCTTTTAGATCCCTATGCTACAGAGGAAGAGTTCCATGTTAGCAGGGAGGATAAGTAGTTACTGATTTAGTTTTGCTGAATCTTTATTAAAAATAGTTTCTGCTTCCTCATTAAAAAAGGAAAAGTTACTGCTCGTGCCTTTCCTCCCTCCCAGCATGTTTTACAACGACTGAGAAGGCCTTTGCCCTGAGCACCCTTCAAGCCACAAGCAGTTATAACAAAACAACAAGAATACCTAACAGCTTGATACATCAAAATGTGTTCAAGAGGGCTGGGCCACACCCCATTCGTTCCACAGACCCAGAAACCTACAGATGCCAACAAATGCTAATACAACCCCCTGCTTCAGAGGCCAGTTCCTTCTGTGCCTGACTGTGATGCTGGGTTCCAGGTAACGCGGCACACACACCCAACTCCCCTCCCAAACATCTGACTCCCAGCATCTGAGGACTCCCAGCCTTCCCACTCCCTTTTTTTCCACAGCAGGCATCATTTGTTTGCACCAGGAGTTTCTTCCTCAAGGGTGTATCTCAAAGGAAACGCTCCAGTAGGTCTGCAGGCACATCTAAGTGATACAATTTGTGCTGCCAAGAAACCAAAAACACTTTTAGCCCCACTACAGCCACCATGAGCTACATTGTTTACAGAACGCCAACAAGTACCATGGTACAGCCCTGCGCTGACAGCAGCTGGTCCACACATTTCTGTGCTGCTCACACTAACAAAGGAGCTTTGTGTTCTCACAGGAGGGTATGCAAGACTTCTTTGCAATACAGCCCACCTCCACACTGTAAAAGCAGATACAGAAATAGGTTTGGCTCTTCTGCTGCCTTCCCATTTGCACTTTGGGGTGGTTTTTTTGGCTGATGGAGTTCCTGACTTTTAATCAGCTTTGGTGTTACTGTAATATCTGTATATTGCCAACTCACACTGTGTTCTCTCCCCAAACAGAGGCAGTCTTTGCTGTGAGGAACTGTAGCACAGCCCTCAGTTTTCACCTTTGGATATAGCCACTCCTGAAAGCAACAAAGGGTGCTTAAATAGAAGGAACATTTTTGAAACAGATGAAAGGCAAGGAAAAAAAAAAGGGGGGGGGAGGGGGCTGTAGAGACTTCTACATCTCCTGAATAAAGCTTAAATCAAGAACAGGGTAGAAACCTTGCAATAGACAGAGATAAGGAATACTATCAGAAGCAGGTTTTTCCAACATGTCATAAAACTATTTCTGCAGTTAGACATCACTACAGCCACGTTCAGTTTTAGCTAGGTCACCTAGTGAGCAGGCTGCATTGTTATAACTTCTAGCTAGCAGTAAAAGTCACTCTGCTGCTGCTTTTTCTTCCTTCTGATTTTTAATCAATCTGGCAATTAGACAGAAGGCACTAGAAACAGTGCTTGATTGCTTCCCTTATAATGCACAGGAACTGCAAGTAAAGTTCACATTTTATTTCCTAGAACCAGAGCTTCATTCCAGCATCTCTCCAGTACATGGCGTTGACTCAAAGGTTAGGAACACGTAGGAAACAGGGTAATCAAAACACTTCTATTGAACTAATAGCTGTCTGAGACACTACAACAACAGATCATCTTTCCCCTTAGTCAGTATGGCTGTATTTTCCTCAAGTTTATAACAGTTTTACAGTAAACAAGACCTAGCAACAGTGGCACTGATTTGGATGTCAGCTCTGGCAAAACACCTTTTTGTTACTTTTTGCATAGTGTAAACAGTATTAATTTCAATAAACATTTGAAATCTGGATTATATTAAGCAATGCTTACTATTTCACTGTATAGGAAAAAAAAAAAAGAGATTAAATTCCCTCTTGACATTCTATCTGAACTTCCCAAACAGCTTGCTAGAAATAAAGAAAAAACCCAACACCATTTCTTAAAATTTAAAACATAAACAAACAAAAACAAATGCACCCTTGAGAAATGTTGGGAAACTTTTTTATATTGGCATCTCCTCTATGGAATGATGGGCAGCATTAGAAAGAAGCTACGCACTGAAAACACATGTTGATGATGCTGAAAATCTTAACTGCCGTTTCATGAAGAGCAAGACTTTGTTGCCTTCTGTCTCACTGACACCTTTGACAAGTGATTGACTCCATTTTCTCTCTACCCACCTACTGTGTTTTGCTGTCTGCAGCTAGGATCTTCCATAAGCTTTCTCCTCTTAAGGCTGAAGAAACAGTCTTCCCAGTCTCTCCATGAACTCCCTAACCATCTCAGTGGCCCCCCATTGGGCTCATTCCACTACATCATCCTCTCTCTTTCCCTGGGGAGCCCAAAAGGATCCAAGCTGGATCACTGGACACAGCACTTCAAATGCTGTCTCACAAGCTCCAAGCAGAGCTGAAGGATCACTTTCCCAGGCCTGTTGGCTACTCTTTGCTAACACAACCCAGGATGCAGTTCACCACCTTCGCTACAAGAGCGCATTGCTGACTCACATAGAACTTCTTATGCACCTCAATCCCTAAACATTCTTCTGCTAAGCTGCTTTTTCCAGTCAGCCTGCCCAGCCCCACCTTTACCACTAGCTGGGGTTACACCAACTCCAGGATCTTGCCTTTGCTCAATGCCACACCGGTTCCGTTGGCCCTTCTGCTAACGTATTAAGGTCCCTCTGAGCCACAGCACTGGTTTCCAGCTTACCAACCACTTCCCCACTTCAACACAGCCTACAAACTTGCTCAAGGTACAGAGCACATCCTGTCTTCAAAGTCCATTAAAGACATTAAACAGCTTGGTCCCAGCATGAAACCCCAAGAGACTTTCCCAGCACCCCAAGCAATAACAGCACACTTTCATACACCTCTGTCTCCAGAAGCATCGCTACGCTGACCAGGCAGGTGCTCTCCTCACCACCTCAGCTTCTCACGTGCAGCCACCACACTTGCTGTGGTTCCTGCTGGCCTCAGTTCCAGCTTCATGAGCAGGAGATGAGGGAGAACATTCAATAGATGGATTGGTAAAAACTTGCATTAGACAGAATTTGTAGCAAATTTTTTCCTTCACCTAAACAAAACGTTTCCAGAGGTCCTTAAATGTATCAGTTTAAAAAGAAGGTGCCTAATGTCACAAACAAGAGACTCCACTGGGTAATTTCTGCCTACCACCTCAGCACTGGGCTATTTGTTTGATCTAATATGTGTGTGTGTGTACGTGTACACACACAAAAAACTAAACCAAGGCATTAATTTAACAGTGACCAGAAGCTGGCAGTCAATTTTACACACAATGAGTAAAATTACCCCATAGGTTTTGCTGTCCCAGCTATCACAACCTTAGTTCTATTTTTAGTTCCAAGTTTCAGATTCTATACGTAGACTTATTTCTATTCCAAAGTGAAAACCTCATTTTTTAAAAAGAGAGGATATTAAAAACTTTAGGCAGTTCCTTCCTTCACTGCATTTTTCCTATAATTCTCCCAATAAAAATCCAAGAGCACAGGACAGGCACCCAAATCTTGAGAAGCCAGAAGTAGCTTCTGGAATGCTATGCAGTAGAGAAATTATGATAAAGAGAAGCTAAATTTAACAAAGCCATAAAAAGACCAAAAAATGAAGACTCATTTGTAATCTTACATGAATAGTTGCCACAAAGCTTTTTGGACCAGCACTCTACTTTTCTATGAAAAGAAGTTACCTACTCCAGCACTGCACTACCAAGTAAAGAACCCCATGGGTTCCCTAAAAAATAGTTCAGCACTAGAATAGTTCAGTGTCTAGTTTCTATTTAGACACAGAAAGTTCAACTGCAATAAGAGGAAAAAGAGATGTAACTGTTTAACAATGTCATTAAATGGTGAAGAAAAGAAACAAGAATTCTGTGAAACCAGGAATAAAATTCTTCTAGGAAAAATGTCAATGAAGACAACTTTGCAGTCTTTCAGTACAAGCAGGACACAACTTTAAATGCAAGACAGACCAATTCAATTCTCCATGGAAACATGGCATTAATCTACTTTTTCAGCTTCCTGCAGCTTTTCTTTCACCATGTTTTACATTAAGGAGATTAAATGTGGCCGGCACAACTACAAGTCGGGGGTTTTTTTGTTTAGGGTTAGGGAAGCAGAACAAGATGATGGGGAATGTTTTAAAGTACTCAGAAGGAAAGGAGAAAGAGCATTTGCAGTTCTTCTGAGTGTACCAGCTACAGTCCTGTATCATCCCACCTCCATCATATTGACAGTCCCTCCAGAAACAAAGGATCACTCACATGGAAAATTTCACCTCTGTTCAAGTAGCAAACACACACATCACTAAGTAACAACACACTTCCTCTCTCTCAGGTTCCATTAATTACAATCAGACAACCAGCTAAATTCCAGACAAGAGAGTAGCTTTCCCTTCCACTTTTATGAAAACTTTTCACTGAAGCTTAGCAAGTAAAATGCCCTCACAAGCCACTGCACAACATCTAGAAGATAGCTGCCCTGTCAAGAAAACGTAACCAGTCAGAAAGTCGTCTTGTAATCCTGCTGTTTAACACCAAGAAAACACTTTACCTCGTCACCTTCAAACCAGAAAGAGCTAAAAGGTGGATTTTAAAAACGTGCAATTAAGACTGAAAACGTCTGATGACAGCTTGACAGCTCCAAACAGTCACCACTGATATTGTTACCTGTAATTTTGTATCCATATGCAGCCAGCTGCCCAGCCATATATTCACCATCGGAATTATTGTGAGAACATCCCCACGTACGAATCCAGATCTTCTGAACACCAGGAATAATGCTGTTAAACACAAATTAATGGAAAAGACAAGTTAAAAGATTAACAAGTCTCCCCTTTAAGCCCACTGACCACACTCAAGTAACTGTAGTTCTCCAAACATAAAATAAAACCAGATCACATTATGTTCAGCAATAAAAAATGGGGGGTTGGTCCTTCCAAATTAGCCATTGTTACTGTTCTGAGACTAGCAGGGCATCCTTCTGCTTGTGGGAGGTGGTGAGCAACTGCTTTTGCATCACTTGGGGTTTTTACCTATCCTTTCCTTCACTTAAACTGTCTTTATTTCAACCCACAACTTTTCTTGCTTAGGATCTTCCAATTCTGTCCCCCAGCCTACCAGAAGGAGGAGGTTAGCAAGCAGCCACTCAAGGTGTTGGCCACAGTCAATCCACCACAAGGGGCAAGAAGACTTTTATTAGTGGGAAAGGTACAGAGCTGTAGGATAAGAAGAGATTCAGTACACCGCAGTCACGTTAAAAAACCCACAAAATAACCCACAAACACCAAAACCAAATAATTAACTCTCTGAAAACTGTCATATCGTTTTACAAGTGTCCTTCAAGTGACTGCACTGAACCCCAAAGCCAGGGGTTCAGCTACTGAGAGCATGGGACTCATTTTGAGAAACATCTACTGGGGACTGATAGGGTGCATCCCCAGAGAAGGGGAAGAGTACCTTCAGACATCAGCTGAAGCTGGTGAAGATGACTTGAAAGTTGCTGTAGGAGGGGAACCTCAATTCATCCCATTCCTAATAGTTTGATGCCAGTGGCAGCAATAGATGTGCAGATCCAGGAGAAGGATGACAGGTCAGGAGGACAGCCTCTGAAGTGCAGCCACTCCAGCTAGTTTGTTCCATGGAGAACAAACAAGAGTTAGGGATGTGCAGGTGCCTTCAGCATTGTGATCTCATTGGCACCATGGACATGTGTGGGAATGGAAGGATACAGGCTCTTTAGGAAGGACAAGCAGGGGAGAAGAGGTGATGTTACCCTCTACAACAGCTACCATATCCACAAGGCCTGGTCCTCATGGGGGACCTCAAACACACAGATATCTGTTGGATGGACAACACATTAGGGCATGAGCAATCCAGAAGGTTCCTGGAATGAGTTTATGACAATTTCATTCTTCAAGTGACAGAGGACCTCAGAAGGAGGGGTGCCATGCTGGACCTTGTTCTCACCAGTGAGGAGGAGCTGGTAGAGAGACATGTTCTGTAGCTATTACATACTATTTCCACTGAAATAAAACAGCAAGTTCAAAAGAAGTTTCACTATACCACTTCCAGGATGTACATACAAAAGGTATAGCCTTTGGAAACCCCTGGTTCCAGAAACCAGGTGGGAAGACTGAAGCAAGGAAGACGTACACTTGGAAGACGATCACGTCAGGGAATACTTCAGCAAACTGGTCATAGGTAAGTCCCTGGGCCCTGAAAGCAGTCCAGCAAAGAGCCATGGAGAAGGCTGAAGGACTGGAGAACCTCTCATAAAAGGACAGGTTGAGAGAGCTGGAACTGCTCAGGCTGGAGAAGACTCAGGGGAATCTTCTCAAGGTCTATAAGCACCTGAAGGGAGGGTACAAAGAACACAGAGCCAGGCTCTTCTCAGAGATGCACAGTGATAGGACCAGAGGCAACAGGCACAAACCAAACCACAGGAGGCTCCCTCTGAACACCAGGAAACACTTTTTTACTGTGAGGGTGACCAAGCTCTGTCACAGATTACCCAGGGATGTGGTGGAATCTCTCTCTTTACAGACAGCAAAAAAAACCCCAACCCAAAACAAAACACCTACTTCTACACAGTTCTGGCCAGCCGGTTCCAGCTGGCTCTGCTTGAGCAAAGTGTTTGGACAAGACCTCCTTAGGTCCCTTCCAACTCAAACCTTCTGTGATTCTAAGAATTTTGTTTGTATTTCTCAGTCCAAATATCCAAAGGCTACTCCCAGACTGCATTGTGAAGAGGTCTGATTCGCTTTAATTCCTTCAAAAGAAGCTGAGAAGTTTTTCAGAAATGTTGTAAGCTTTTACATATAGCTAACAGGTACCATTTTTCCAGACTGATTACTCCATTAATCAGTATCTCCATCATAAACAATTTCTACAGAAAGGTTATCCAGGACAAGAAATTAGGATTTACTATTCGTTATCACTACATTTTGCATTTTTTACTCAATGTTTAATCTTGTATTCAGATTTTACATTATAGGATAATTAGACAGTGCACCCCAAGAAATGAGAAAAGCAACAAGATAGTGTTGAGGGAAGAATTTACCTGTCACTTGGAGGATCATCATCTGCCTGAACATTTTTCTGGGAATTGCGTTTTCTCACTTTGGGGAAAACATTCTGTCTCCCAAACTGCCGATCGTGTGGTTTCAAATCCTCTGCTGACACAATGTCTTCAATATCTTCAAGCACTGAATCACAGGCAGCAGGCATCTTCTAGAAGCATTAGAGAAGACTGGTATTAGCAGACATCTGAATACAAACCCAAGGCTTAGTATCTACTTCATATGTTCTCATAAAGAAAAATCACAAGCATTTCTATGTTATACCTACCACGTGTCATACAGATGAGAGACAATGACTACAAGAAACAACAAACTATCCAGAAGTATTTTCTAATGTCCTCTTCCCCTAAGATCTCAGAGGCAGTGAGGAAGCCACAGACTATAGACACCTTAATTTTAAAATAATCCGTGCCTTGTCATCTTCTCCCCATGAGGAAAGGCTGAGTGAGCTGGGGCTGTTCAGCCTTGAGAGAAGACGACTAAGGGGGAACCTTAGTCTATAAATATCTTAAGTATGGGGTGTAGGGGGAATTGACCTGCCCCTTTTCAGTGGTCTGTGGGGACAGGACAAGGGGCAATGGCTGCAAGTTAGAGCACAGGAAGTTCCACACCAATATGCAGAAGAACTTTTTCACAGTGAGGGTGACAGAGCCCTGGGACAGGCTGCCCAGGGAGGTGGTGGAGTCTCCTTCTCTGGAGAGATTCAAGACCCGTCTGGATGCCTATCTGTGTAGGATGAGCTAGGGAGCTGCTTTGGCAGGGGGGTTGGACCCGATGATCTCTCGAGGTCCCTTCCAACCCCTATGGTTCCTATGATTCCAATTCAAAAGCCCTGCAGCTCCTCTGACATGCCATACCCAAGCCACACGTAATCTTAACCATGTCAGGCATCACAGCCAAAACAACGCGTTCGTGTTGTGTGACAAATACGCCTCCACTCACATCACAGGAGAACAATGAAAGACACAGCATTTAGTGCCTGCTTCTGAGGCTGTTCTGGCTCTTTGTGTGCTTAAAACCGATGCACAGTAATTCAGCGTGTGCTCACACTCCCTTAAAAAGAAAACAAAGCCAAACAAAAAAAACCCACCCACAGATCTATTCCTAGAGTTCCTGATCCCACAGGCCTTTCACTTGAATTACTTCATCCATCAGGATGGTAAGTCATTCATTAGCAAAATCAGAAATACCTGTCCTCAGTTACAAGATGTTACACAACTGTACATACCTAATATAAAATCGCTAGATTATCATCTGGCCCATATACTACACTAGAAGAACATTAAAATCTATTTATATTTTCCACAAGAAAGTAAATATATATTTGTATATATTTCCCAGTAGATCAAGATGCAGATCCATTTCCATGACAGGGGAAAAAATTTATTTGCTAAAGAAGCCTATAGAAAGGTTAACTACTAACTATAGAAACTACTAACTATAGAAAACTATAGAAAGGCATTAACTACATGCCTCACACTGTGCTGGGTGTCATTCTTAATCAAAATAGAGTCTGATTTGCCATTGGAAATATCTCTCAACAGCTTACTAGAGAAATCAGACAATGGCATTTCACAGAAAAACAGGGAAAAACACAGCACTTTCCTAACTTAGGGCAATGGGAAAAATAAAAAAAAGAAAGGAAAAAACCCACAAGTGAGGATTTAATTTTTTTTAAAGCCAGGTCTTAGGAACAGAAAATTCAGGCTATACTACACTGAAAAAGTATAAAACATTTTCAGCTGTTGCAAGTGAACTACTCAAGAACTTAAGAACACCAGTATGAGACCTTCAGTCAGTCTTGCAATATATAGCTTCAAAACAAAACTTCATTTAACCTGACCCATTTCAAACCTGCATTTAACTTAAAATGAACTATAGCAATGTCCCAAAGAGGATGAATCTGATAAAGATTTAGGTATTTGGCAGTCTTCTAGATCAAAAGATCCCAGCAGCAAAGGATGATCAGAAGTAAAGAGTTATGAAAATTCAAGCAATAAAGAATACTAGGAGGGAGGTAACATCCCTTACACCACTTTATACCACTACCAGTACGCACAAATAGGTAAAGGCATCACCTCAATACAGGGAAGGAAAAAGGTTTTGATTTGTTCTTTTGGGTGGGGGGGGAGGTTCTCGCTTCCAGAAAAATATTGGCTGCAATGGAGTAAAATATGTAAGTTCAGTTTGTTTCAGTGGGTCACAAAAAAAAAAAGAAGACAACTGAAATAACATTCATACCTTATTAAGCAAGGTCTATATCCTCCTGGGTAATAATCCTGGGGAAAAAAATAGGAAAAAAAATTAAAATGGCATGAAGAAGCAAAACTAGCAAAGGCACTAATCTTTTTGTCCCTCTTTGTCTTTTTTTGTTAAGGTTGGAGGCATTTCAGTCCTTTCAGGCCTCCTCCAGTTTTCTGTCTTCAATGAGTTTCATATTTTGAATGAAAGAGAAAGAGGTTAACAGTGAACACCAGCTAAAGACATTTATAACTTTTTCTTTATTACAAACACAGTGCTTTTAATACAGATTACTTGAGATCTGCAGTAGCCCCATATGTGCAGATGAGATCTCTCCATAAGCCGACAGACACCCTTGCAGCTGCCCTGACAGACCGACTGAAACAAGAGGCAATACCAAAACCACCAGTTAACACAGCCTTCTTGATATACTGCCAGGGTGCACCTGCAGAACTTCACAGTGCCCTTTACAACGCGATCGCCAGTAAACAAACCAACAGAAGGGTCCCGGCACAAACGGGCCTGCCCTGCTCCAGTCTGTTTCTGTCATAACACACACACACACACACACACCGATCCTCTGGGCACCGCTTCCCGCGGGGAAAGCTTCCACCCGGGTGTAAGAGGGCTGCTCCGGCCGCCACCTACCAACAGGTGCCCCCGGGCTGGCAGGCCCCAGGCTCAGGTAGCGCAGAAGCAAAACAAGACCGCGCCACGGCTCGGCTCGGCTGGGCCGGGCTGAGCTCGGCCGGGCTGGGCTCGGCTGGGCTGGGCTCGGCTGGGCTGGGCTCGGCTGGGCTGGGCTGAGCTCGGCTGGGCCGGGCTGAGCTCGGCTGGGCCGGGCTGAGCTCGGCTGGGCCGGGCTGAGCTCGGCTCGGCTGGGCTGACCTGGGGGCCCTGGCGCAGCGGGGCTCCGCGCCCGCGGGCAAGCGGCAGCCTGACGCGCAGCCAGGCCGCCGCCTGACGCCGGCGCAGACCACGGGCGCCCCGGAGCACAGGCAGGCTCGGTGCCCCCCGGGGTTCCGTCCCCTGACGGCCCCCGCGCAGCGTGCCGGCCGGGCAGCCGGCCGCCCGGCGCTCCGGAGGTTCCCGCCAGAATGACGTGTCCCGGCTTGAACGCGGAGCCCTGGGGAGGCCCCGCAGAAGGCAGGAGCGCGGCACGGGCGGGACAGCAGCGGAGCCGGGTGGGGAAGGGGGAGACGCAGCCGCCAGCGCCGCGGGCCAGCGGAACAGCCTCGCCAGCGAGCCGCGGCACTCACCTCCGCCGGACGCGCCACCGCCTCAGCTGGGCTCCGCCATCGCGGCCGCTGCGCCCCACCCCGCTCCTGCGCACGCAGCGATGCGGCGACGGCGGCCGGCAGCGGCCAAAATAGCGCCCAGCGCAGCCTCGCGAGAGTGAGCGAGTCCGCGCCGCCCGGCGGGGCGGGGTGGGGCCACGGGCAGCGTCCCTGCGCCGGCTGGTCCCGTCCCGCTCTGAGGGAACCTCGAGGTGTCTGGCAGCCAGACCGACTCCCCCGCTCCTCCCGCCGGTACACCGCCGTACGTGAGGGGAGAGCAGAGCTGAGGCCGATCCGGAGCGGAGGGCGGCGGCCGCCGGGGCTGCCGCGGCCGGCGGGCCGGGCCGGGCCGGCCCTCAGCCGGCGGGGCGGGACGGGTGGCGAAGGGAAACGGGGACCCGTGTCGCTTCCGCCGCTGCGGAGGGGCTGCGGGCCGCGGCTTTGCCCTCAGCCCTGGGAAGCCGTAACGGGCTGGGGCCCGGAGCCATGAGGGGGGTCGCCCGGCCTCGTTCCGCCGGAGGGCGGCGGATGAAAACAGCTGCGGGCTCCCTGACCTCACCGCCCGGGGAAATGCCCACAGCGCCCCCGGCAGGGCCCCGCCGCCGCGGCCGGAGGGCTCGGGGAGGCGGGAGCTGGCGCCCGCAACGGCTGCGGGTTGCCAGGCCGCGGCTGCTGGTGTTGGAGACGTCGGACGCTGTGAGAGCCAAGGCGAAGGCGTAGGGTGGGAGGTGGGGTTCCTCCGGCCGTGCGCCGTGGCTGCGTGTGGAGCGCAGGTAGCCGGTGCCCGGGGCATCTGCTGAGCACCAGGGCCTGCTGTCCTCTGCTCGAGCTCCCCGAATCCTTGGAGATTCGCCTTCATTTTAGGTGAAGATTAGGCCCGCCGATACGTATCTGGCTAAAACCAGTTGGATTCGATGATCCATTGCAGCTCGCAAGGCCAATGGTATCCTGGGCTCCATCAGGAGAGGGGTGGCCAGCAGGGACAGGGAGGTGATTGTCCCTCTCTACTCTGCCCTCGTGAGGCCCCACCTGGAGTACTGTGTCCAAAACAAGAAGGATGTAGAACTGTTGGAGAGGGTTCAGAGGAGGGCCACGAAGATGATTAGAGGGCTGGAGCACCTGCCCTAGGAAGAGAGGCTGAGGGAGCTGGACCTGTTCAGCCTGGAGAAGAGAAGGCTGCGGGGGGACCTCATTGCAGCCTTCCAGTACCTGAAGGGAGCATATAAACAGGAGGGGAATCAACTTTTTAAAAGGGCAGATAATGGCAGGACAAGGGGGAATGGTTTAAAGCTGAAGGAGGGAAGGTTTAGATTGGATATTAGGGGGAAGTTTTTTACAGAAAGAGTGGTGAGGTGCTGGAACAGGCTGCCCAGAGCGGTAGTGGATGCCCCATCCCTGGAAGTGTTCAAGGCCAGGTTGGATGGGGCCCTGGGCAACCTTGTGTAGATCCAGGCCTGAGGTTGGTGTCCCTGCCTGTGGCAGGGGGGTTGGAGCTCTATGATCCTTGGGGTCCCTTCCAACCCTTGCCATTCTATGATTCTATGATTCTATGATCTCTTGGGGTCCCTGAGAGTGTTTGACTCTGTGACCTCTTGAAGTCCCTTCCAACCCCTGCAGTTCTGTGATGCTGTGATTCCGACGTGCCTGATCCAAATGGATGATGAGCTGTTTAATTCCTGTTACAACCACCCCACCACCTTATTTTTTTATCGCCCGTTTTCTCAAAATACAATGCCGGGAGCAATTTTTCTGTTTAGCCTGGAAGAACGTCAGTCAAAATATTCAATGTTACATGGCTAAAGTTTCTGGCATTGTTCTCCTCCAGTTCAGGGCTAGTAGCAGCTTTTCTGGTAAATATTTTGGAAGACATTAGTCTGTGTGTTTAGGCTTGGAAAGCTAAAGCTCAGGCTCTTAAGGAGACAGATGGTTAAGCGCATAGTTTCCTTGTTGATCAAAGCGTTGTAGAGGGTGAGCATAATATTATTGCTTTGGTTTAAACATACACAGTTAACCTAAAGAGATTGTTTATATTTCAGCTCTAATGTATTTATTTGATTTTGTGGTAGCTGGCTTTTGGAATATGAAAATCACCATTTCTTGTAACCTCGTTTCAAACATTAAGTTACTCACCTCAGAAGAAACCCTTTGGAATCATTATTTTATTCTCCAGGTAGCCGGTTATAGCCTGCCTTGAAGGTGGAGGAAAGTGAATGAAAGCCCTGAGTGTATCCCATAATAGGCCTATTGGTCAGCTGGCAGAGAAAACTTGGCAACTCCAACCTGTGAATATCACTTGCCCTCCCTCTCCTTTCTCTTAAAAAATGGTGGTTATTTTATGTCCTGCTTATCTGAAAAAGCTCACAGGAGAGAGAAGGGAGGAAAAAAAAAAGGATAACAATGAGGAGAAAGTAACAGGAGAGATTTGAAGAGGAGAACTGGGGCAGAAATAAACAAGCACTTCATTTAAATCAGTCTTTTAAGAACGAATCATTCTAGGCAGGACTGAACACTATTAATATCATCTTGGCCTCATGATAGACCCATTGTTGCAGCTTAGGATCCTTTTGCCTCTGTGATTAGTCTTCATTTAAGCTCATGAGTGCTTTTTGGAGACACTGAGTGACGTGTAATTCATTATTTGTGCAGAATTTTTAGCCCAGAAGAGAAGAGAGGAAAGCGTTTTAAAATCTGTAGCCACGTTATTCTGTTTCAGACATGCTCCCTCCCTGTAGAGTGTAGGTAGTCCTCAGTATGTCAGTAAGTAATGAGATAGATGGGTAGATAACCAGACAGTATTTTAACTGCTTCCTGATAAAGCTAGTGACTCTCTTCCTTTTTCTTCTCAGTTTCCTGTCTTCTGCTTTCTGAGCATTTCACATGCAGGCTGAGAGTTAAACTTCTCTATTCCTGCAGCGCTGCCCTACGTCAGTTGTCTTGGCTAGCCAAGTGCTACCTCTCTGGTTAAACAAAACCAGGCAGACATCAGTGCTGTTCTGTGGTCGACTAAAAGAGCAAAGCACAGCTAGCCTGCAAGACATGTCCAAAAATCTCCAGATGGCCCAGATAGATTGACAAAACACTACTTGTTAAGGGGAGGCAGTGAGCTCCAAGAGAGCTCCCAGGCAGGAATAAGCCAGGGGTCCCATACCTAGTGACATAAATAGGCCATGCTGATCAGTTTCAGCGTGATCCGGCAGAGTCCTTAGGCTGTCCTGCTGCCAAGAACTGGTATCAAGCAGCCAGCCCTTTGCGCCAGCAAGGTCCTATTCAGTCCTAGGATGTAGCCACAACACGGAAGGCACCCTTTAAGTGCTTTTCAAGCTCACAAAACTAAACTGTTTTGTAGCATTTTCAGAATAACAAAGCTGCACACTGACTGCTTGTAGTGCAGCAGGGAGCAAGGGAGGCAGATGATTCCCTAACACCTCTCTGGCAGCAGGGAGAAAGCCTATGTATACCCACCTGAGAAAACCATTTCTTAAGAGACAGTGGCTGATGATGCAAGTCCCATCACTGGTTTTATGCATGCTCCAGTTCCTCAAATGGCCAAAGAACGCTTTAGAAGGCATCCTTTCTAAGTTGCCCACATAACTTACTTCCTACTCTTTGAGGGTGGTGGGCTCAAGGCCACATCTTAAGGCGTTACAAGTTGTGCAGGAGTAGGTTAGTAGAAGATACATCCTTAGTTGTTTTAGAGTATACCAACTAACGCCCTGAGGGAAGGGAAACAGCCAAGGAAGTGAGAGTCAAATGTTTACATGACCACCTTATTCTCTGATAATTAACAACCTGTTCCAGGTAGAAAAGTAAACAGGAAGGCATGCAGAAAAAAAAAAAATAAGAAGCCCTAATACTAGAAATGAGATTTCTTCCTTTATTCCTGCAGTTTAGGAGAACCTGGCTCATCATGTGTGAGCGACATTTGGCACCACTCAGAACTGACAGCAACCCATTTTTTTCTGTTGGATGTTACACTGTCTTCTTGTCAAGTTTTAGAAAGAAAAAAATGGGTAAAGAAACTCCCAAACTCAATAAAGGCCAAAGCATTGTGCTGAACTTTGCTCAGCTGGAGAGTAATACTGAGGCAGATCTCACTCCAGCAAGAAAAGCAAAATGCAGGGGTGAATTTTGCTTCTTTGTGCTTCTGTTAATATCACTCTATTGACTTTGCTGCCCAGGCTCTTGGTTCACTTAATCTTGAAAGTAGTTGGCTCCAGGAACACTGGCTGCATTGTGCAATAACTCTGTTATATACGGGGGGGGGGGGGGGGGGGAAATTGGTGTATGCTGCTAAATTTAGTGCTTCTAAACACGTGGCAACGGTTCATGCTACAAAAAGCACCTTACGTATCCTTCAGGCTTGCTTTCTACAGCAGAAATGCCCATGTCTACACCAGGACAGTGGTGTCATTTACTCTTTCAGGTGTAAATCAGAGAGTAGAAAGTGATGTCATCTGCTGTTTGTAGGTGGGCAAGCTCTCGCTGTAGGTTCAAGGGCAGGGACTTGTGTAACCTTCTTTTGAAGCTCTTCTCCTGCATGTAAAGGAGCTGCCTGTCATGCAGGATGGTTTTGACAGATACCTCGGAATCCCTTCCCATCTGCTGGCAGCCAAGGAATGTGGCTCATACAGGCCCTGGTACAACCTCCCTGAAACAAGTATGTGTGTGGTGAGTTGAGGTACACCATGCTAGCTCAGGGGAACAGAATTAACTATTTTAGCAGGGTTCCCCCCCCTCCCACCCTCCCTGCAGCTCAGCACAGAAACACTCATAAAGCAGATGCAGAAAGGAGAGAAAATTACATGAAAACTGGCAACCAGTAGCAGATTCTGGGAGCAAATATAGAAGTGCTTATGGCAGCTGTAGAACAGAGAAACAGAGTAGGCCAGGGAACTCTGACAGATAGGACAGAAAAAGGGCACTTATTGTCACCCCTGCTTCAAAGGGAGACTAGAAGACAGTCTTCTGGCCCTCCTTTACTATTTATTTTGTGTGAACAGAAAGAGAGCAGAGGATCTCTGCAATCTTGCTTTCAGAACTGCTGACTGCTGACGTTGGAGACAGGTGCATAAAGAGATAAAACAGGAGCCTTCTCCTTCTGTGTAGGGAAGATGACACATGACTTGCTCGGAAGTGTAATATTTAAGCAAACAACTATTTTCCTGTGATTTATTGTCCTGGTACTTTCACATAGACACCCCCCAGCAAGTGATGGTCATGCATCTAGAAAGGTACAGCACCAAAAGGGAATAGGAACTTGTAAATACACATCTGGCACAGGAGACTGTTGGCGATAACTCAAGTAAACAGAACTTATTTTCAAATCTACTATTAGACTTCTGGAGAATGGCCAGTAAGGCAGGGCAAATGCATCCTCAAGAATTGCTTCACATCATTCAAGCCTACAATAACACACTTTCTATGCAGTTTGCAAGAAGTCTGTTCATAATTAATGGGGGGGGGGGGGGGTATAAATGAAAATAAACCTGTGTTATCCCAACCTCTGGATCTCTTATGTCTCTTTACACCAGTCTTTCATTCTTGTTTCGCTCTGAGTGAAAAACAAAACAAAAAAGTCAACCCTGCTGAACATACTGTTAACATAATAAAAAAAGGGATTGAAACATATCTGGTGTCAAATGCATGTGAGCACTACCAGTGAAATAACAGCTAGTTCCAAGAAGCAGTTTGCTAGGCACCAAGAGCAAGAAGAATTTCAATAGCTGTATACAAATCTAAACTCTTTAAAAAATCCTTTTTATTGATTCATTACCATACAAAATTTATTCAAATTACATCCATTTGAAGTGGTAAGATCACAGCTAGAGAACAGATCATCCTTTAATAAATCTATTTACAAAACTCACCATAAAAGCCTTTTTTTGGTTTTTTGTTGGTTTTTTTTTTACATTATTTTACAGAGGGGTTTTTTGTTTTTTTTTTCTTTTTAAACTAGCATACAATGCAAAGCTAAATTAGGTTAGTATTATGCCCACGCACATTGGGAAAAGTGTCTTATACCAAAAAAAAAGAGAGATGGTCTGCATTAAGTCTTCATTTTCTCTTCCCCTGCAAAAGTGCCCCTTTGTCTCTCAAGTCTTCATGCTCACACAACTTTTACTTTCCTCTTCCACAAGACGAAAACTTTAAATACTACAATTTTTATTTACAGATCCACATCTAAAAAAACTCTTTAAAAAAATTACAAACCAGCTAGAAAATATTCTGGCACTGTTTACAAATTTCATCCTATTGTACAAAACTGCTAGGTAACTAAAGTGTGAGTTGAGAACATATTATCAACTTAAATACAACTGCTGAATGATCTATGCACACATTTGTACATATAAACACACACTTAACACTGTTTAACAGTTCTTTACGTGTTGCCCTTTATACATTTGTTATATCCCAAAGCTCACACAGTCATACAGTTTCTCTTACTAGCACTGCGACTTCCTGCCTTCTCGTGTGTGAGCTTTCATAGCAGCAACTCCATGGTACCAGAAAACCTGCATCCATATAATGTTCTACTACAGTACAGAGTACTAAAACTTTCTGAGTATGTCAGAGAAGCACAACAGTAACACAAACAAGAGGGTTACACGGGCATCATCTAACAGACGTTACATTAAGTTAGCCCAGAACGTGGCAACGTGTTTTACACTCAGAAACAAAACCAGAAAAAGAATAAAACCCAAAAAAGAAAAGAAAGAGTTACTTAAGACTTCTTAGAATCCCTCTGACATTCAAAAAAATAAATATTGGTACTATACTACCAAAGGTCTTCCAAAATAAAAATAAATGCAATGCAGTTGATGTGGTACTTACAGTTAGGTACTTTGGAAAAACATTAGTTCCATTTTGCTGGCGAAGAGAATGATAGAAAGCTGTAAGCAGAGGAAGCTAACCCACTGAGATAAATATGATATATTGAACAAGGAAAGCTTGGCATAAGTGTTTTCCATAGAGGGAAAAACCCACAGTGCATCTCTAGTAGGCACTTAACATAAAGCCCCACTTAGTACCACAAAAATTTATGTACCAGTTCTAATGCACACTGGGGGCAGTAAAATTGAACTGTGCATCTTCGTTCTAGTTTAAAAAAAACAACCAACAAGAGCTACTGTCACACACACACGCACACACAAGCATCATTAAAAATCTGAGATTACTATGAGAAGTGGCAGAACTTTATACTTTTCAATATTTGCAATATACACTACATTTACAGTGTATTTTTTTTTTATTAAAAGCTTTTAAGGACATAAGTATTTGACCTCATAATGAGACATATACACAGCTCAAGGTGAGCATTATGACAGCAACTTAAACATTCCCACAAGTAGCTGAAGAATCCCATATCACGCTTTTGCATTACTTCATGTGTACGTTCACCGCAGGCACAACCCACGTTGTGACACTGGAAAGACATGCATTCTCTGCAGAAGGCACGACCTGAAATACTATTATAAAATCGTTATTTAGGACTGAACCAGTTCATGGAGCCCTTCTCTGTGAGCTCACTTGTCACTGGGGTGGGGGTGGGGGGGAAGTGTGAAGACAAACACGTTTACCATCACCTGCTTGCACTTGCCGACTCTCAAGGTGCCGGAGCTTAGGGGCAAGGAGGCTGTGATGTGAAAGCCTCCCCTGGCTGCTTACGGTATTTTAGGGAGGAATTACTTAAAAACATCAGCACTGCTGGAGAGCCTGGTTTATTTGATAATGCTATTTCATAGTAGAGGGACAACTGTGAAAGATGGCAGGTTTTTTTGATTCCATTAAAAACATCGTTTAGATAGGAACGGCATGTAAGAGAATCAGCTGTATATAAATTCATCCACCAATGAAGGAAGCTTCTCTAGATCATAAGCATCGAAGAGGTCGCTGATGCCTTCTTCATCCCCAAGGCTCAGCAAATAATCTTCCTGAAGCAGAGGAGGCAGCAAATTCACAAAAGGTCCTTCAAAGTTTGAGGGAATTTGGTCCTCTGTCTGCTGGAGAAGGTTGGCCGGAGAAGCCAATGGAGAGATTGCTGCCATGTTTACTGAGCAATCGCCTTGTCCTGAGTGAGCAGAAGCCACTTCTGTAAGAGGAGGCAGGAAAAAAACAAGTTCAATCTCACTAGAAATGCTAGACAGAGACGAAGCAGGATAAGCACTGCACAAAGGGCCTTACATAAAGCATTCTTTAAACAGAAAACAGCCTCCATGTATTTCTAGCTTGTTTTTTATAAGTTGCAAATATCTCAAACACACTCATGTTGCTATCACCAACTTGTAAAATATTTTTTTTTTAAGGTCTGAACAGCTACTGGGGAAAAAAATAAAACCAGCATAGTGAGAGATGCCCAGTTTTCAGTGGAATTTGTATGCAAAGTGGAAATTTTCTAGGCAACAGATGTCATCAGTGACACGGTGTAGCTGCATATACAAGCACACCATGATTCCTGCTTCCTGCCTTGAAACAGCTCTTTGCTGCTACTGTCCTGTCTGAAAGCACAGAAGGACCAAAACGGTTCTTCCTTCAATACTGCATAAGCTCAGGTGACCTAGTTCCATACGACATGCAAACGTGGAACTTCTCTTAAATAACCGGTGCAGAAGAAAACTTACTTCTCCATGTTTCCTGCTATATGCACCAGAAAGACACAGGAGAAAACTAATGCCTTATTTTTTGGCTTTGTTTTTCCAAGAAGTGAATGAAAAGCTAAGAGCTGTGTATCTGAGGCTCAGCATGACACCCCGCGCGAGGAGACGAAGGCAGGCCATCAGGATTCCACAGAAACAACTTTACCTTTGGAAATGGTTTTGGAAATATTCCCGTTGTGGTCCTGGCTGTAGGTTTTCATTGGGCTGAGGGCATCGTTCTCCTCGGGGCACAAATAAACTTCAATAGGTCCTTGAGTACTAGATAAATGTATCAATGCACTCTGCTAACAAAACAAACATCAGCAAAGCGTTACCAGCAGCCCATACGACAGAACACTGACCACACTGAGCAAATTCTTACTGGGGTGTGAGTGTTTGAGTGCCCATCCCACTCATCAAAAGAGCCTGAAAGCCCCCCATGCATTTTCCTTTCTTTTGAAGATGGGAAAGGCTTGGCTGATGTGTCTCATAGACTGGAAGAGAACACAAAAGGTTTTCCCTGCTGTCTGCAGCACACAAGGCTCAGAAGCCCATCGTTTCATGTGCTCTCTCATCACCAGAGAGGTATAAAGGACTGAGCAGCTAACATCTGCTTTCAGCACAATAACCTGGAGCCTTTTGACAGAGCAGAACTATGGGGTACAAGTCCCAGGTTTCATTGCTGTTCGTAACAATATTGTTGGATGCATTTGGGGAGATGTTTCTGCTTTAAAAGAATTTCAAAATATATTCCTCACTCACCCCAAAACCTTCAGTACTAATTCACACTGAACTAAAATTCCTGGATGTAAATTCACCTGCTTTAACAGGGAAGTTTTTCCAAATAATTTTTTTTTTCAATGCCATTTTCTTTGCCCAAACTTGTATTAAACAAGTCCCTCTGTCCCCTCAAGGCAGCAACTTTAATTTTGATGGTACTTCTGAATAAGAGGCACTCCCAGTTATTCTCAAGGAATTATCTTCTCTCAGTTTTCACACATGGATGCAGTACAACAGGATGACATACAGAGAAAATCTGCCAAGTTGCTCTTGGTGTTAGGATGGAATATCATAAATTACTCCAATTCAAAACCAAACCCACTCCAGCTGCATTGCTTTAACAGCTTTAAAAAGCAGGAATACAGGCAGTATATACCTCTCTGCAGACTTCTTTCAAAGGTGGTTTACTGTGCCCTTTGCCAGAAAGTTCCTCACAGTGTTTGCATTCCAACAGTTACGCAGCATAACAGACAGCATTTACAAACACAGATAGCAGCAACTGAACAGGGATACCCCAGGGCACAGAAAACAGGGAGCAGCACTGAGAGCAATGCTGGAGAAAACTAGGGAAAAAGGAGATGGAAAGAGCAGGAGTTTGGTAAGGGAATGCTGAGTAACTGAGTGATGGAGAAAAAAAGACGACACCTGCTATATAACTGCAAGTGGAAGGAAAGTTTAGATTAGATATTAGGGGGAAGTTTTGTACAGAAAGAGTGGTGAGGTGCTGGAACAGGCTGCCCAGAGAGGTGGTGGATGCCCCGTCCCTGGAGGTGTTCAAGGCCAGGTTGGATGGGGCCCTGGGCAACCTTGTGTAGATCCAGGCCTGAGGTTGGTGCCCTGCTTGTGGCAGGGGGGTTGGAACTGTATGATCCTTGGGGTCCCTTCCAACCCTTGCCATTCTATGATTCTATGGAGAGTCAGAGGGGAAAAAGAGCAAGCACACGAAAGAGAGAGAGGGACAGACAGAGGGACAAGGACTTCCACTGCCTGAACCTGAAAGTGAAACAAGTAAGATATATTTGGGGAGGGGCGTGTGTGTGTATGTATATATATATATTTGGTATAGATAGGGGATAAGGGAGGTCTAGGCACTACTGTTAATGATTGTGTGCATCTGTTGGCCCTTCTGATTTTGCTGAATTAAAAAACCCAAAGCATCATGCCTAGAGGAAAGGAACAGGAAAGCAAGCAGCGATAACAGTATATATTTACGGACACTGATAAAGGACATCCCTTCCTCACTGCAGCAAAATGATTTGTTCTTCCAAAACCTGTGCCTAGGTTCAAAGGAGAAATTACAGGCAAAGGCATGGGGGGGGGGGGGGTGTGTGATGGAAACTGTACTGGGCTTAAGTAAATGGAGAGGAATTTTGGGAAAATATGTGACAGAGAACCTGGAGCCAGTTCCTGCCTGCCCATCAGCAGGTGGCCCTGGGCTCAGTGCAGCTGGCCTGACAGCAGGATGAAGGAATAACAGAGGAATGAACACAGCATGGAGGCTTCTGGGGTTTAGGCCTATGTCTAATTGCTCCTTCAGAGAAGGAAATAGGCATATTTTTGAATCTCTAGAGCAGTGGCTCATGAAAGTTATGTACATTTGCCCAACATTCTGGGGTCTGTCATAGTAAGTGGAGTTGTAAAGCAGCTCACTTCGGCCACCGAGAGAGAGAATCCTGGGAATGGCTGAACTGCAGTTCAAAAACCATGAAAGGAATGAAGTAAATGAAGTAAAGCTATCTGCAAAGAAAAGCCCCCAAAGCATTTTTCTCTGTAACTGTGACATCAGGTAAGGGAGAAGCAGGTAAGTTACCCCTAAACTTCTACCCAAGATAAGGAAAAGAGAGAAAACAAAGGTGAAAGTGTAAGAGCCAGACATCTTATCAGGGGAGACGTTATAGCAGCATTCCAGACCCTGGAGGGGCCCTATAGAAAAGCTGGGGAAGGGCTGTTTGTATGGGTATGTAGCAACAGGACAAGGGAAAATGGTTTTAAACTACAGCAGGGCAGGTTTATACTAGACATCAGGAAAAATTTCTTCACTGCGAGGGTGGTGAGACACCAGAACAAGCTGCCTGGAGAGGTGGTGGAGGCCCCATCCCTGGAGGCATTCAAGGTCAGGCTTCATGATCCTCTGAGCAACCTGATCTAGTTAAAGGTGTCCCTGCTTTACTGCAGGAGGGCTGGACTTTAAAGGTCCCTTCCAACTTAACACATTCTATGATACTGAAGCTGAACACCACACAGCCGCTCGCTCACTCCTCCCCCCTCAGGTAGGATGGGGAGGAACATCAGAAGAAAAAGGTAGAAGCTTGTTTGGGATAAGGACAGTTCAGCAGGACAGCAAAGGGAGAGGAAAATAACAACAGTACCAATAAAAGAATATACAAAGCAGGTGATACACAATGCAACTTGCTCACCATCCAGAACCCAAAGCCCAGCCCCTCTGGAGACATGACTCCTCCTTCCCAGCCAGCTACACACACACACACACACACACTTTATATTGAACATGACTGTCAAAGTATGGAATATCCCTCTGGCCAGTTTGGGAGGGCTGTCCTGGCAGTGTCCCCTCACAGCTTCCTGTAAAAATTAACTCTATCCCAGCCATAAACCAGGACATAGAGAGACAGACAGATGCTTGGGTAGCAAGAGGCAACAGAAGAGGAAGAGAGATGAACATGGACAGCTTCAGAAATAGAAGTACTTAAAATAGGAAAGGAAACCCTTGTCCCTTGCAGAATTCATGACAGCAAACAAAAAAGTCCACTAGCAGAGTGTACAAAGTTTTACATAAACCTGTAAAACCAGCATCAGTGAAGCAGAGGTGGTAACAGAAGGAGGAAGAGCTAGAATGGATTCTAGGAGTAAAACACAAGTTTCTACAGCAACACTTAAGAGGAGGAAGTCTTACCTGAAAACATACATCACAATAAATAAGGGTACCAGTCATATGAGTCATCAAGATGCTTAAGGCACTGAGTTATCCACGAACTTTATAATTAAAACTACATAAAGCTAAAAAAAACCACCAAACAACTGAATCCCTTGAGAGAAAGATCTTTACATGGTTACAAACAGGAAATGTCAACAGCAAAGGAAGAGCTCCTCTTTACGTAAAGCTTGGCAGAAGAGAAGAATCTGTCAGTAGTGTGGCTTACTCTGAAGGAAAGCTCAAATTGAGAGAAAAGGCACAAGTAACAATTGTTTTGTGTAAAATTATTTTTAAAGGTTCCCCTTCCATTTTCACAAAAAAAAAAACCCCAAAAAAACCACCCATCACACCTCCAGTTTGTAAGACTGGTTTATGTATTGCTACACAGCCCGACTTCAGCATCAGTTACCCGGTAGGACTCACACCACACTTGCTCCATCTATATAAAAAGAGATAACTATATACAACCTGCCAGGAAAAGCCAGGTTTCTCCTTACCTCCACTGGGTCAGGCACTTCAAGTCTTGTTTCTGGAGGAGCTTTCACAACTATAACAGTTTGGTCTTTAAGGCCACTAATTTTTCGAATATCTTGATATGTCACATAAGCTAATGTAAGCACTGTTAAGGAATGTTCCAGTTTACCAGGGTATAATATATATTCAGACTGATACTAGAGGCAGGATTCTTTCAATTATTTTCCCATTTCCTCATGACCACACTGCTCTACCCCCAGAGTTTTCTGTTCTCTATGCTGGTTGTGATTGCGGCGCAACTGTGTGAGAACCTCCCTTTGATCTAGCTGCTGGGGTCACCACCAAGAGACAAAAGGGGTTCTCCCACCGAGTCCCCTCTCCTTTGTTACACACACAAAGCCACACAAGCTAAAGCCTCACAGCCCGCAGTTACTCACAGGTTGCACAAAGCAAAATTTATTTCCCCCCACCTCACACTTGCTATGAAAATGCAAACAACTGGAAATCATGTGAATATTGTAAAGGAATTTTGATGCATGTTACAGGTGTGCATAGACAAAATACTTTTTGAACTCATCAATCAAATAATGTCCCCACTTTGATTTGATTTTTCAGTAAACATTCCTACATTTGTATATTTATTCATTCATATTACACAAGAACCTTTCAGAAAGCTGCTCAAACAACTACTGTAAACTACTTGACAGTGCAGGAACTTGATTTCTGCATAAGCATGGATACGGAGAGGAGTGTTTTGCTGTTCAACGTGAATTCGTTCAAAATCAACGTGAGGGTTCTGGTGGGTTACTGCACGGTGGGGCCTCACTCACCCACCTGCCTAACCAAGGTGTCACAGAGCTTTTGGTCACAAACAAGCAGCTGTGATCACACACAAGCGCTTCCAGTTTAGTCACCCGTGGGATATCCAGCATTATATTCATGGCACAGAAATAAAAAGCCTGATTTAGTGTTATATTTTTTGGGGGGTGTAAGTGTGGACAGTTTTGGCAAGCATCTACTGTTACAGCAAGACAAACTGCCCCAGCTCAGAACGCCAGCACATCTCACGTCAGACTCAGACCAAATGCAAAGTAACAGGTCAGGGGGTAAAGCAAGCAGTCAGCTGCCAGGCAAATGGCTTTTGTGAAGGCTTCTGCCCCTCCTTCAGTAAGGCTTACTAAGGTTTGCAAAGGCAGAGTATAAGTCATGGCAACAGTGGCTGTCGCTGTGTGAACAAAGGAAAGGATTGCGTGGTCTTCAAATAAAACAGCCATCTTCCTTGCTGTGGCTAAAAGCTCCCCCACTAATGCTGAGCACATCCCAGAACATTCAAGGTAGGGATCAGTCACTGTCCAAGTCAATTGACAGGGCAGACAAGGAAGCAACAACCGGGGTACAATCAATGTTTTGGTGCTACCTAATCACAAGGAAAAAGAAAAAAAGCCACACTTCCAATATCAGAAACTCCACCTTCAGAGGTTAAGCCAAGGAAGAGGCTTCTTGGCTCTGCAAGTGTTCACTAGGTCACTCCCGTCAGAATCCAGTGAGATGGGTAAAGACCATGCTGGGGGACACTCAGATTGGCCCCAGGTTTCACTCCTCCATGTTCTTTCCTAATTAACCACTAGGATTATCAGAAAACCTAGAGTTCCTAGAGGTTTGGGGAATATGCTCTCCTAAAGCCAAAAATCATGAGGCCCAACATGCTGCTGATGCTGATCCCTCCTTACCCTTTCCTGGGGACCCAGCAGCCACAAGGCAGAGATCTGTGCCACAGCAAACAGCACTGGAAGAACAGAGAGCGGCAGCACTCCGTTCTGCTTTGCTTAAACCTCCCCATGAATCACAGAATCACAGAGTTGTAGGGGTTGGAAGGGACCTCAAGAGATCATCGGGTCCAACCCCCCTGCCAAAGCAGCTCCCTATCTCATATTACATAGATAGGCGTCCAGACGGGTCTTAAATATCTCCAGAGAAGGAGACTCCACCACCTCCCTGGGCAGCCTGTCCCAGGGCTCTGTCACCCTCACTGGGAAAAAGCTTTTCCACATGTTGGTGCGGAACTTCCTGTGCTCCAATTTGCAGCCATTGCCCCTTGTCCTGTCCCCACAGACCACTGAGAAGGGGCTGGCCAATTCCCCCTGCATCCCATACTTAACATATTTATAAACATTTATTAGGTCCCCTCTCAGTCTTCTTTTCTCCAGGCTGAACAGTCCCAGCTCACCCAGCCTTTCCTCATAGGATAGATGTTCCAGGCCCTTAATCATCTTCGTAGCCCTTCTCCGGACTCTCTCCAGGAGATCCCTGTCCTTTTTATACCAGGGAGCCCAGAACTGGACACAATACTCCAGGTGGGACCTGACCAGGGCAGAGTAGAGGGGGAGGATCACCTCCTTCGACCTGCTGGCCACACTCCTCCTGATGCATCCCAAGATCCCATTGGCTCTCTTGGCCACCAGAGCACACTGCTGGCTCATAGCCAACCTGTCGTCAACCAGGACCCCCAGGTTCTTCTCCACAGAGCTCTTCTCCAGCAGGTCATCCCCCAGCCTGTACTGATACATGCAGTTGTTCCTCCCCAGGTGCAAGACTTTACACTTGCTTTTGTTGAATTTCATCTGGTTTCTCCCTGCCCAGCTCTCCAGCCTGTCCAGGTCTCGCTGGATGGCAGCGCAGTGTTCCTGCGTGACAGCCACCCCTCCCAGCTTTGTATCATCGGCGTACTTGCTGAGGGTGGATGCTATTCCCTCAGCAAGGTCGTCAGTGAAGATATTAAACAGGACCAGACCCAACACCGAGCTAGGGGAACACTGCTAGGATCAGGGCAGTGCTGACACTGCCCCTGTGCCACTCAGTGGGCTTGCTTTCGTATGTGCTCTGAGATGCAGGCACAACCAAAAGATAGTATTTGCATAGCTCAACTTACTCTCTACTGACACTCCTGCAAGTGATTTCCTACCCTTCAAAAGAGAGTAAGTCTACCTTATTAGATGCTCTTCAAGATCTACTGGCTATTTGAAGCAATTAAAGTTTTCACATTGGTATTTAATAAAACGCTCTCTTCTGTTGCCAATAGGTGGGAAACCTAATGAAAGTGAGAACTGGTTATTTATGAGGGGTATTAACAGACATATGAGCCTTAAGCAATTGAGCACTGCCGTTACATTAAACAATTAAGCCTAAAAGAGACATTTTAAGAGCTTCTAAAGCCTTTAGTATGATACTCCTTTACAGATTCTCTAACCAGAGGAATCTAAAAGTTTGTTGCAAAATTTCAGACTAAGCTGACTCCCAACTTAATTCTTCTCTGTGCCTAATTCATACACACATCAGCTTAATGCAAAAAATAATATTAAGTAGTGGACACACACACACAATTCTGTTACCTTAGCCAAGACTCAGTCTGCACATATAAAAATGGGGTTTGCTCTGGGCTCAAAGAGAGCTGGAAGTTCACAGGGTGTTGGATAGCAATCACCTGGATTCTTGGTGCTAGTTTATGTAAACATGGATGTAATGGGCTCCTTCGTACATCACCTTTTTCTCTCCATTGTTTTTAACATTCCAGAAGTATTACAGGAGCAAGTGTCTTAAGTAACTTGTATCTAGAACTACATTAAAACCTGTTACCCAAGTTGGGGAAACTTCTGACGTCTGGTTATCAAATCACTTGGCAGAATTCTCTTAGCATCGCAGAGCACAGCAAGATGACCGACTCCATTTGAGGGTTGTGGCAAAAAAGGATATCTCTGGTTCTCCGAGTCCTCTGTTAGCAGCTTGAGGTCCAGGGTGCAGCTTTGGATTAGCTCATCCAGTTTCTTCTCTTCCTGAGCCAGTTCGGTCACCTCCTTCGTGAGGCCTTGGCGCTGCGCCAGCATGCCACCATCCTCTGACAGGCTGCAGCCCCTATGGATACAGAGGGGCGGGGGGGGGGAGGGAGATGCCCTTTAGAGTTTGTAAAACATGACCCCATGCTACAGGAAAGGCAAGAGGCAGATTTTTATAGCACAGATCGAGTCCTTAGCTGCTCCTCCCTTAACCAGGCCATAGCGAGCCAACAGAAACCATGCTTTCCAGGAAAAGCAGCTTTTTATCATGACAACACATTTTGGAACTACCACTTAGATGGAAGAGGCCAACATTTCTGAGCTCTTCCAAAGCCTTGGTTTTTAACTCCCCTCTAACCACACCCTAAAGAAGATGGAGGAAGGCAATAGGTAGAGATGCATACCTTTAAAACTTACTCTGCTTGCAAAGGCAAATTGCTCAATCCAGTACTCATACCAAGCACTGGTTTCTGATTTCCCTGACAAATGCTATTGATACACTGAAAACCTGTCTCAACAGAAAAAGAAAGCTTTATATCCTGATAGAAGGCGTTTTCAATGATTGCTTGGAGCAAAGTGTTAGAATGGAAGGTGGGAGAAGAAAACCACTGCTGCTCTGTCACAGCCAAATCAGCCAGCAGGAATGGAGAGGGATAGCGAATACTCACATCCATTGAATGTTGTTTTTGGATTTTTTCTTAATGAGATGGATGCCTTCCAGGACATTGGTGATATCGTAAATCCTCCTTTTTTGCACCTTGAGGACCTCTGCCGCTCTGTTCAAATCTAAGACCCCATCAGGAGATTGGCTCAGCAGCTGAATGAACTTCTTTGTAAGAAGGCCAAGTGATGTATCATACCGAGTCTTTTCTGAAGGAGATTTTGGAGCTTGGAAAGGAAAGCAGGGGGAGGGAAATAAATCAGCTTTCTCATTTTAGTTCCGAAAGCTACATCCAGAAGTGAAAAGTATGTACATTGCAGATATTTCTGTAATATTCCTAAAGAAATCTCTTCAGGACCTCTGCATTAAGACACAACTCACCACTGGGCATTTATTTGTATTTCAAGATGTACTTTTCCAAAAGTCACAGGTACATGAGCAAATACATACCTTCTTTTTTTTAAAATGCAAATATTTCCATTAGTCTGATGGATACATATAGCAGTATTCTACTTAGGCTTTCACTATGTGAATTCTTAATTGTATTTTTAAGTATCTATTTATCCTGGCAGCCAATACCAAAAATTCTCCTATGACTCTCCTTCATCAGGCTGATAGCCAGCTTTCATCAGAGTTTGATTTGCCCCTCTTGTAAGGTAAGTGTTTCACATGCAATTAAGCAGGACTTAGGTGTACTTCAGTGGGTGAACACAGTGACAGATTCCATCAGCGCCAGACTCCAAGGCTTACAGAAAAACACTCACGTGAATTAGAGGAGATTGATGCAAGATACAGTTTACAATCATCATTTCTCTATAAATGCTCAAACTGGCAAGAGTATCCACTTTTAATTTGAAAATCAGCAAACAGCTTGGATCTTATTAGACAACTCACTCTTCATGCACAAATGTAGTGTCTATGTACTTAACAGATGAGCTTTTAAGAGTTTAAATACATAGGTCAGAATAATTTCTGAGTGTCCAAGGCCTTTGTGTCAAGGGAAATGAGCCAGCAACTATTAGAAGTCTGTTGGGCTGGTACATCTCAAACCTTTCAATTCCTTTAATTATTAGGCAGGATGGATCTTAGGCTGTGACCTGGTGGTCACTTTCATGTTTTCAAAGTTCAGGTCCCACACTTAAATGCACAAGTCAGTCAAAACTGAAATCCTACCTGGAAGGAAACCCTTAAGACTATCCTGAAATATTCTGGATGACATGATGGCTTTTCAGCAAAAAACAATTCACTGCCAGTTTGCAGAGAACCTGCTGCATCTCTTTCTTTGGGGGTCTCGGGGCTCAGGAAACAGAGTAAAGTTCATATCAATTAGGTGACCTTGCAAATTTAGAGCAGGGTGGGTGTTGTTTGTTTTAATCTGGGGGTTGGAAAAGAGGATCAGAGTGAGAAGGGCAAGAGGATACTTGACCCCCACCTAAAACAGCACAGGCTCCTGACCGTGCAAGGAAGGAAGGAAGGAAGGAAGGAAGTTCTCTGTACAGCCTTATCAACACCACAGCAGCCCTCTATACCCCAAATGGTACTGAACTTCTGTGAGAACACACTTCAACTTAAAACAGACTTCATTTAATTTAATCAAGTTTAGTTTAATTAAAACAATTGTCATTAACTTGTCTGCTTTAAGTTTGTATCTTCAGCTAATTCCACTTCTCCCACCTGCTACAACAGAAATGAGCCTTAGAATGGCAAGGAGGGAGAAGTGCCCCTTCACGTTGCCCACTGTCCCATCACTACCACTGCTGTCCCCAGTCCTCCTTTCTCTCCAGTTCATCTCCCCCTGCAAGCCTAATTCTCCTGCTGAAAGCCTCCACACAAGATGGCAAGGCTGCACCCCCAGCTCCTGTTGCAAGGAACCTACCGCCCAAGGTGATGCAGATGTGCAGAAATGAATGCTTGCAGCCACTAAGCAGCAGCAGCAATAATCCAGTCATGCTGCAGGGAGAGAAGGCAGCTCAGAGCCCTCAGAGAACACTGAGCTGCTGGGGCACCGCTACTGGTCTTTGCAAACCCCTGCCTGGGGGGAGAAGCCCTGACAATCAGCTATGGTAACCTCAGCGAGGAAGGAGGAGGCTGGTTGATCAGCCTTGCCTAATAACCACACGTTCAATCCTGGCGCAGAACCTCGACTCCTTGGCATCTACCTCTCCTAAGCATCCCCAGCTTGATGCCCTGGGCTGAAGAGGAGGCCCTGGATGGAGAGGCTGCAGCCTCCCAGCAGCTCTGCACCCACCAAGGGATGCACAGCACCGCGAGCGCCCTGCGCGCTGCCTGGCTGCGGGGCGGAGCACGTTGCACACACAGCCAGGTGAGGACAGCCATGAACGTGCCTTTTGAGCTACGGAGTGCAGCCTGTCATATGCCCAGCTCAAGCTAGTGCCATGCAGCCCATTGCCAATCCCCTTACTTTTTGGACTATCTGGACTTCTTGTCGCAGCTCTTCCTTTCCCCTTTGGAGTCTTCAGTCCTTCTGCAAGATACTGGTGGCCACTTTCTCCTAGTTCCAGCCTTCGTTTTGCCTGTTAAAACAAACAATAACACATGGGAAACTTCTTCTTAATTAATGGATTGCCAAGAAGTGCATTTCACTCGATCCAGTATGACATTGGGGTTACAGGAAAGGCAGACAGCAGTGAGCTTTTCACAGCAGGGTTCTGTACTGGTACAGGCTCATACCCCATATTCATCACAAGGGAACCCACATATATAGGGGAATCCAAAGGTGGATTTCAATGTTTCAAACTCAAAGTCTCAGTTGACCGTTTCATTTGGGAACTTCAGCAGGTTTTTTTTTTAATTTGAAAAGCTGAGTGACAGGTGTATGATGTGCTTCAGTCCAGTCTGCATCTTTTTAAATGTATACAATACATAATTTCAACTGAAACTGGAGGAAAAGAAAACCAAAGAAACACTGAAGCACACAGGTCCACACACACAAGGCTGAATTTCTTTTGAAACTATAACTCACATGGGTATAAGTTACATTAGATGGATATAAGTACATGCAGTTTCTCCTTCCTCGTTTGAGAGGGTGGCTTTGAGAGGACCAGTAACACCCACTACTAATAAGCTTTCCATCAATGAAACACGAGACACGACATCATGAGCAGCTATGGAAAACTGTTCTCCTCGCTTGTCAACAATTTTTGTCCTCAGTGAAAGCACAGCCAATATATTTATTTCACATTTACTGGCATGTTTGCATTAAAACTGCCTACATAAAAGGTGGAGCAAAAGTAGCATCAGAAAGATGATGTCTGAAAATCAGCTGAATGTTGCATTCAGCTCAAAGGGAAGCTGTGCACATCCTGAATAATAAAAATAGTGATAGAAACTGTTAAACTATGCAAGACAGACAAACTGCAATGAAAGCCACCACCGATATGAATTTTGTCAGACAGAAACCCAATCTTTGGAAACCATTCTACACCCTGCCATGCCACTCAGGTTACTGAAATTAAATCGGGGGGGGGGGGGGAATACTCATTCTAACAATAGAAAGAACATTACCTGGGAAGAGGCAGGAAAAAGAAGAAGCTTTACTTCTAATGAAGTTTAGCAAAATAACTATTTCCAGAGAATGATGCTTATTCTATTAGAGGGAATAATTCACAGTGTTTTATTTGCTTGGTCTTTAGGCTTGCCTCAAAGGGTTGGATAATATTCTGCTCCTCAGTGAGCCAAGATAAAATAATACATTCTTCTATGGACAGACATCAGTTGAGTTTTGTAGATTTAGCTTTATGTGTTTTACTTCAGGCCTGTGACCAACAGCAAGTTCTAAATAAATCCACTCTTATGCATTTATTTATGGATAGCTAGCTAACATCTTTGTACCATACTCCATTTCCTAACCTCAGAACTCATTAAAAGGCAAGTTAAAGCACATGAAACGCAGCTAAACCCACAGCGTAACAGTGCGCGCTGGGCACCCAAGCCACTGGTGTCTCTATTTCATGCAGAGAGGCACGGCTCCAACCCATCAGCCTCGGAGCAAAGCTGATCTCACAGCACCCTTCTAAGCCAGGCAGGCACTGGGCAGCCCGTTAGTGGCAGCTTCTAACGGTGTGACACACACACACCCACCACCCCTGCCCCGGTTTCTCTCCTGGAGACACCAGCTCTGTAATCCAAGGACACAGATTTTATAAAGGTCAACTGTTAACAAAAGCATCCAGCTAATATGTTTAGCCAACATAATTGGATTAAATTAAGATTACAGCTACTCCAGAGGGAGAAATACATTTCACACTTTTTTTTTTTTTAAAGGAAGTGTTTTTCCACCCTGAGAACTATAGGAGAAAAGGAAGGAGGGGTAAAAAGAGAACATTTCAGGGCGTGGGAAGACTAGGCCAAAGGGATACAATTAAAGATAAAAGGGAATCTCAAAACCAGGTGTGAGAAGGAGGGGAAACGCTAAAGCCCTGAGATCCAGAGATGTGCAGCAGCACTCTCCATCAGAGGAGAAACTCTGGTTTAGGCTACACAAACCCTTTTGTCTCAACTTGTCCGCAAGACACTGTTTTGCCCCTACTTTTGTGGTTAAACACAACTTTCTCCTGTGAACGGATCAGGTTTGGTAGCAAGAGAACACAAACAGCGTCCTTTGGCTGCCCGCAGTAGCACAAGGCAGGTCCTGTCGGGGCAGGGGAGTGGGGGATGCCACAAATGACACTCTCTCCTCTGTCTCTCACCCGCGCACAGAATCCAGGGGCAGCACAGGACTATCCACTTCCTTCTGGAAAAACAGCAGAGGGCAGAGAGAGCGCTACAGGACAGTTGTTTTGTCAGGCACAAAGCCCGACAGACAGAGGGATACAGAGCAAAGTATTTCAGAAGAGTTCCAAGGAGCCTGGTGAAGTGGCAGTTTCAGCAGACCCTGGGGAATGTTTAATTTCTGGCCAGATGTTACACACATCACTCAGCAAGCGCTGTCTTCCCCTTCCTGTTTTACAAACTTTGTAACAAGGTGCAGGACTGAAATGGTATCTTCTCTAAATCTCTTCTTCCCTGACTTACAGACCTAAGATTTTATAGTGCCTTTTCCTTTGCACTAGAGATCCCAGCTGACTCAGTGTCTCTCTCTTCCATCTCCAAAATTATTGATGGTGCTTTCCAATACCAGACTTCCCTCAATTACATTCCACAATAAGCAGAAATCCAAAACTAAAAAAAAAAAAATAATTACAAAGTTTTGATTTGCATCCCTTATTTCTACTATAGCTATATGTTCATTATTTGCAGGATTTGTACTAGTTTTTGTACAAATTTTGCACTGTTTGATCATCACAGCATGCAAACTGTTCTGACACAGCCTGTGGGACCTGCTAAGGAGCAGCAAGCCAAAGGATGCCAGCACAAAGCATCCCAAGGCTAGGGAAAGATAGGAAGCACAGAGACTAGGAACTTCTCAGTGACATGAAACTTGAGGAATCTGACTTCCGTTTATTCTACTCAGGAGGAGTGTGAAAGCATCCTAAAGCACATTAGGGCTTATAGAATCACAGAATCTCCTGAGCTGGGAGGGACCCATAAGGATCATCAAATCCAACTCCTGGCTCCACACAGGCCCAGCCAAGTCAGAGTAATGGACTGAGGGCATCGTCCTGACAGTTCCAGAACTCAGCCAAGCTCAGTGCTGTGACAACTTCCCTGGGGAGCCTGTTCCAGTGCCTGACCACCCTCTCAGTAAAGAGCCTCATCCTAACCTAAACCTCCCGTCACAGCTTCTTGCTCTTCCCACAGGTTCTGCTGCTGATCACCAAAGAGAGGAGACTGCTCCCTGCCCCTTCTCGCCCCCTCGTCAGGAAGCCATAGACCATGATGAGGTCTCCCCTCAGCCTCCTCTTCTCCAGGTTGAACAAACCAAGGGACTTCAGCCTCTCCCCACAAGACTTCCCCTCCACACCCTTCACCATCCTTGTTGCCCTCCTCTGGACACTCGCCAATAGTTTTGTGTCTCTCTTGGACTGCGGTGCCCAAAACTGCACTGGAGGTGAGACTACACCAGTGCAGTGTAGAGCAGGACAATCCCCTCCCTGGACCAGCTGGCAATGCCATGCTTGATGTACCCCAGGACACAGTTAGCACAAGTCAACACATCCAGCAAGATGTATCAACAGGACCAAAATCCTATTGATCTGAACCAGTCACCTACATAGCCCCTCGGTGGAGACCTAAAATGTTTGGCATACACTTTGACCCCACTTTCTCTTTCAATGCTACAAGGAATTGCTTGATACAGATACAACCATAGGTCCAGTGCCCAGTGCAGACTGCCAAAAGGAGGTGGCAGCTCAGCCCCTATGTAGTTACACCCTTTTAGCCTCAGTCCATTGTTGGTTTTTATTTTTAAAAAGCCAGATAGCTACCACAATTAACACCAGAAACAACCCACAAGAATGTCTTCCTAAGACTACTTGTGTCTATAGGAAAATAGCTTAAAACCTACTAGGATAAGTGGAGTATTTTCAAGTAGGCAGGCCCTGATGAAATTCACCACACAACATTCAGTCCCAGGGATTAACTTTTAAGAAGCAGGTATGCTGACAGAGAACTAGAAAAAGCACAAACATGGTTTTACCATGAGTTTGCAAAAAGAGGTAGAAAAGGTGCAACCATTCCTCTCTCACTAGGCTGTCTTGACCTCACAGCTACCCAGGTCTAACAGGTTGCTGCCACCACCTTTTCTCCTGCACCTTCCTTCCGTCTCTGAGCTCCCCCTGCTCCTCCAGTGTGGGCAGCTCCTGACTGATGGGACCCCCACAGGGAGCTTGGCTCAAGAGGCCACAATCAGCAGAAACCTAACCCTCCTCCAAAACTGAAGCAAGGAGCTTTCTGCCAAGTTGGCCCCTTGTCAGGTGGGCTGCCAGGCAGGAGCAGTGGGACCTCCTCCACCCCCACTGGGGCATCAGCATGGCATCCAAGAAGGTCCACTTTCATGTCACATACCAAGTGACTTCAGTTCTTGGAGAGAGAAACTGGCACCAATTAAAAAAGAGAAGAGTCGGTGTGTTTGGGCATAAGAGCGTGACAGAGCACGAAGTGCTAGGCGTTAGGTAACAGCCATCACGGGGTTTCGTCAAGATAGCAGAGAGGGAAGTGCTGTGGTGGGGGACAGCCAGCATCAGCTTTTTGAAGGCTGCACCACGTAACCAAAGCCCGGCTTTCTATGAGGCTTCTCTTTTGAAGTCGGAGGGAAGCCACAGTAGAACGGCCTCTAGTTCTTTCCAACAGTAAAACCATGGAGCACAGCTTTGCCAGGCTATGCACATTTGGCATTTGTCTTGCTTAGCTGTCTCCCTTGCTGTACTGCTGGATGCAAGGCAGCTGCACTGTGTGCGAGAGACCCACCTAAGAAAAACTCCCTTAACCTGTGCTAGCTTCTGAAAACCCTCTGCCAAAAATATTTATGCACCGGTTTGACAGAAGGGTCATCCAAGTCAGGCACATGCCCTCCTCTTCTTCCCTCAAAACCCCACATTTAAAAACACCTTCAAAAATGTTTTAACATTCATGTAAAGGTTTAACAGTCAAAAATCCATTTCAACCTGCAAGCACCACAGCTCCTGGGCCTGCCTAGGCTGCACACATTGCATTTGTCAGGAGGTCCATGGAGGTCCTCGTCCCCTGCAGCCCTAGCAGGCATACCAGGGTGGGTTGGAGCAGCGGCAGCCTGACTTAAATACAAAAGGGACAAAAGTTTAATTTAGAATGAGAGTGAAAGTAACCTGGGACAAAGCACCCCCGAGATAGGGACAGAAGATAAAAAAGCTTATTTTAAAAAAAAAAAAATTAAAAAAGCAAAAAAGAAACAGGATGAGGAGCTAGAAAGCCACTCCAGTTTCATGTTGACTAGGGCGGGAAAACAGGAAGATTGGAAATGACGGAGCTAGAAATAAGTGGCATGCATTGAGCGATAGCTGACGCTGGATCAAGCAGCAAGCCACCAACCGCGCCCTTGCGCTCGGCTGCGTCTCCACCAGCGTCTCAGAGCGAGAACTAAGTTGGGCGAGTTAAGCAAGGGCAGATGACTAAGCCCAGGCATCGTGTCTAGGAGATATTACAATTGCTAGGGGCAGATAAAATGGCAGCTTTTCTGCATGTTGCCACAATGCTGATATTTCTGGGTGGTGGATACAAGCCCACCCAGAGAGCACAGATAAATTTCGACCGCAGCGCAGAAGCCGTACCACAGGCGCTTTAACAACCCCCACACACTTTCCATAGGCTTTCCTCCATGTTCTCAAAACTAAGGAGTCGCTTCAAAACACAATTTAAAACCTGAGGTTCCCAGGCATGAATGCTGGAAAGCAGTTCTGGAGGTCAGGAGCCGCAGAGAATGAAGCAAGCACTGTACTTGAAAGGGTGAATTAAACTGGGGCTTGACAAGGGAGGTGTACAAGAGAAGCAGCAAAGAAAAAAAAGACACCTTGGGGTGAGCCCACAGAAATATGAATTCATCTGCTAGGGAAATTTCTCCACTGAATGTGGCGATGCAGGCTGTGCCTTTGGAACACGCTCACATGAACAAACTCTGGTATGTGGAGAGCCCCGAGTGCCTGCCAGAGGGCTGGAACCCAGCTGAGGGCATGGCAAACACCACGGCTCACACCGGAAAAATGGGGAGAGGTGCAGAGGGGAAAGCAGAGGACCTCTCAGCAGGGCAGGGCCTGAGCTCTGCAGGCCAGCTCGCAAGCGAGGAAATGCTTGAGGTCAGCAAAAAGATGCAAGAGGACTGTCAGGGAGTTGCTGCCTTCAGACTCCCAGTAACAACTCCTCGTTTCGTACCTATGTCTGTTGAGCAATGAGGAGATATGTTTGCAGTCTGAACTCCTGGAAGGGAGAGAAGTTTAACTTTTCTATGAAGAAACACTTCCCCCAGTGCTAGTGATTTGTACCACACCACCCTTGGTTTCCATAGTTAATTCTGACAGCATAAAACCATAAAAAAGAGTGTTTAAGAAAAGAATAGGAAGATAAAGAAATAGCTGGGACTTAAACTGCTTCGATGTAAAACCCAAAAAACATAGTATGTTCTTTAATGGGGGTTTTCTAAAGTCCTCTCAACTCTTCCCAAAAACATTACTTCTCTGTTGAAAGTATGCATTCCTGTACTACCCTACACAGAGGAACAAGACCAGGACTAGCACTTTAATGAAAACATGACCTCAAAATTAAATTCATAGCCCATTCATTAGACTGAGGTAGAAGGATATAAAAAGATACACAAAAGTAAAGCCTTGAAAAGGTGAATCAATTGTAAAACCAACACAAGGAAGAACATTACTCTTGGAATATTGCCTCTTATTAGTGAGAATTATTAGTTGAGTGGCAAGCAGCTGGTATTTAAAGTAACATTTAAAGAAGCATTTTAAAGAAAGTGAACACACAGCTTACAAGAAACATCCTGATCATCCCACTCCAACACAAAACCCTCAAATTTTCTTCTCAGAAAGTGGCAACTGTAGTAAAAAGCAGACAACAAAATACCCTTTCCACTATACCAATTTGTGTTTCCAAAACTATAAGCTTATTTTTCAGCTTATCAGGTATGAGTTTATCATGGTTTTGACCGAGGGAAATTCTTCTTTAGTTCCTGCACTGAAATCATTAATTCAGCTACAGTCAAATGATTTCTTTTTAATATAGATGAAAACTAAAAGAAAGTGTACTTCATACATCTTAGTAAGGCTTATAATTCAATAGGAAAGACCTCACATAATTATCAAGTTAAGCTACATTCTGATCAGCTTCAGCCCCATCTTTGTTTGGCTTTTGATGCTGATACCTGAAGGGTAATAGCGTTACTCCAGTGAAGTTTCTTTCAAGGCCTAATTAAACATTCCCTACTTCCAATGACTTTCAATGTATTATCTTCAAATATTTAAGATGTGGGTGGCCAAGTTTCAGCAGCAAATTCTTGCTTGCAAGGAGGACCCAAGAGAGAAGAATCTAGCTATGGCTCTCCCTTCTCAGGCTGAACGCACAGAAAGGAGCAACTCAAGGGTCCCAAGTGTCTCCCAGTCGTTGCTGCAGAACCTCACACAACACCAGTTCCAACAGGGACTGAAAGGAATACAGTAGCTTTCAGCTGCGCTCGCTCCTGTGTTAGCAGCGCTGCGCAGTCGATGCCTGACGCCTCACCCCAGTGTGGCAGCTCACACTTCTCTCATCTCCATCCTGCCTGAACAGGAGAACGTTTTCAACCACTTTGAAACGAAACACCATGACCTGAACCAAACCAAGAAAGTAGCGAAACGCAGCAGTGAGAAACGGTGGTTTCTCCCTAGACCTACAGTGGGTTGTTTTCACCGAAGGAGGATGGTAATGGCAAGGTTCTAATCCCCTTCGATCTTCATCCCCATGTCTCCAGGAGACCCGACCTGCCAGAAGGTCAAGCATATCTCAGTCACCATCGCCAGTGTAACTCAGACACTGAGGTAAGCAGAGAACCCGTGTGATGTTATTCCATTTCCTGTTCATCGGCCTACTCCAGTGCCATGGGATGAGCCAACACCCCACACCAAGCTCACACTCAGTACCATAGCTGCTGCTAAAGCATGAGGCCTATCTTGTTCTTCTACACTGCTGCAGTACTTCATATTTTCTTTGCGCTCGAAGGGGAAGGACATTACAACACTTGTGCAAGAAATAAACCAAAGCATAAGCCGCGTTCCAGGCCCCAAACCAAGAGAATTACACCTATGCTGCATAGGAAATGAATCATCTGAGATCTTTCTATTGCAATTTTTTCCACCAAATATGAAACAATTACTTCTCACTGGAAGCAGTAGCTTTGCACTGTACTAAGCTCGAAGGATCCAGTTACCGCTTCATGTTGAAATATGAAAAGTTATTTTTCAGGAAACTGCACCCAGTTTTCATCTCAACTGCTGAACTGCCCAAGGTGAGGGGTGCACATGTGCCTGAGCAATCCTGAAAATGGCTCCATGCAACAGCTGCTCCCTCATCTGAGCTGCAGCTGCCTGGCTGAGGTGGAAGCTCCAGAGACAAAACCTCCAGAAAATATGCTGACAAATAGCCACAGCTCATGCAGATGCACAAACAGACCAACCAGCATCTGGCTGGGGCAATCCTGACTGCAAATTTTGGGGATGGGTGAGTGGAGCAAGACTGTTGCCCTCCTGTTCCCTGGGAAGTATGGATAGCCCTTAGCCACCAGCAGGCTTTAGCAACAGCCTGGTCCTACAGACTGATGTCAAAGCTACAGCCATCCTCCCAGAGATACCACTTCAGCAGTGCTGTTGCCTCCAGAGCAAAGCTCGTGGGTTTTCGGTTGCAGTTCACAACAGTAATTTCTCACCACAGACATCCTTTGAAGAAAACAAGACTCTCATAAAACAGGCCTGACATCAAACTTTGAAACTGATGGCAAGCGAACTGGGAGGGAGGACATGGCAACAGACTGGCCACAAGATTTCTGGGTGTAATTTCGTTGTCTTGCATTTCTGAGGAACAATTACACCAACCCAGGTCTGCCTTTAACATTCCCCATTGAGAACAAACTAAGCCAAATAAGAAAGCAATAGTTTAAATTCACATGGTGTGTAGACCGGGTGCCATCTCTTCATGTGGCTCCAGAGCTGCTTGCAGTGCTGCAGAGCTGCCTGCAGCGCTTCAGCCCTTCGGGGCACTTTTAGCCTTCTGACCAATGAGGCTAAAACTGACTTGGACCAAGGGAAATAAATCTTCCACAGTATTTTAAGGTTGGTCCCAAAGAAAAAGCATCACAGAGCAGCCAGTCTCCAAAATATAGCCTAGAGATTATTTTGTCTTTTTGTATTTAAGGGTTAGTTTTTAAAGTACTCTTTTAAAAAAGTCATTAACTTCAACATAAGATTGTGATTGGATTAGTTCCACTGAGTGGCTTCCACTCTATGTGTGGAAATCAGCACAGCTACTTAAAAAAAATCCAAGTTTTCAAACACTGTTAGTTGCCCACCAAATTGTCTACTAAACCAACGAGCCCTGGGAGCAGGGATGAAGGACATTAAGGCAGCTGGAGAATAGGATAGGATGAACTTCCTTGGAGGAAATTCCAGTAAGTGCCATGAAGTATCCGATACACAGGTTAAAAACTCAAGTAGTAGTACACTGGGTGCATACATTGACACAAAAATAAGGAGGAGCATAAACTCCACATAGAAAATGGAGAATATAGTCATAAAACTCTCAAGGAAGACAGAATTAATAAAATTTGATAAGTACAGAGTGAAAAGGGAGGAGAAGGAGGAGCACTCGCAAAGCCACGCCTGCGATATCTCGGTGTAGGTGCACTGCAATGATGCAAGATGGGGCTTGCATCACAAAGTCCGCTCACTAAATTGCCAGCCTAAGCCACAGAATCTCCAGCTTTGTTTTCCTTGGATACAGGGCACCTACAAGAAAGGCTGGTATTTGCGGAATTACACCAATGACGTTTCTGGAGTGCAGGTTTTCTTGTCTGCACAGGTCTGTGGTTTGAGAGTTCCCACCCTGGCACCCCAAACCTTCTTGTGCTCCACACAAAATACCCGTACCACGTTATAGCAGAGCTGTGCCAAGGGACTGCATCGCTTTACTTGCTGACAAATGATTCACAGGGAATCAATTCATCTCACCATTCATTTTTTAGAGAATCTGGGAGAGGATCCACATGCAAAAGCTTCAGAAATTACAGCAGAAAACCAAAAACTGGGACACAGCAAGTTTTAAACACTCAGGCACACAGGAGTGTTAGTGTTAGGTAATCATGGCCCCAAAGGAGGAGGATCCTTTCTTATAAAAAAGTAGACACCAATCTCAACTCTGTATTTTCACTGCCTGAGGCGCTGTGGTTCTTCCATCTAAGTACTTGTTCAATCAGTGTAATTAGTTATGAGAAGTGAGATAGTAGCAGTAAAACATTTTATTTTGAAGTACTTCCTTAACCTTGTTCCATGCAAGTATAAAACACACACATCTGGATTCCCCCAAAAGTAATAAATGTACTTTGAATCCGTTCAGGGTGATAAAAATATTATACAGATTCCAAAGGACATTGTGAGAGTTGACAAAAAAATACTGAGGAGAGGACCAGATCCAGATAAGATTAGCATTTACAGAGTCAGACAAGGAGAAACAACAGAGGGCCATAAGCATTTACTGTAAGGCAGGGTAGCTCTGTATGTTACGTAAACTGAGGGGTTTAGCTCACTTGGAAGGAAATACCAACATTGCCCAAACAGATTAACCCCAAGAAGTTATTTCTGCACCTACAACTATCTATAATGCTGACTTTCTGTGAAGAGATCGATATAACACTCACAAGTTAACTAGGTACTTTTAAAGTTAAATTACTGGTATTGTTAGAAAAACAAAACAAACCCTTGAGTAACTTGAAAGAAGTTAAGGCAATAACCTGTTCCATATACCAAACTTCTCAGTAACTAAAATAAATAACAAGTGCCCAAGACACAGGAAACAAGTTTTACATTTCCATACCTAGAAGCTGTCAGACAGGAGGCTCCAAATCAGCAGAAAATGGATAAAAGCATGTAAGAGAGAGGGGGAGACAACCCCAGGCAGCAGGGACCTTGAGAACATCATCCCCCCCCTCATTGTGGCTGACAGCCCCTTTCATCTTAGATCAGGAGCTGGTACTGCCATCAGAGGGTTTCTTCACAGCACATTGGTTTGTCTACAAACTGAACTCGATTTTTCACCTCGCCTGGGTGAGAGCCTAAACTCCAGGAACTGCCGATTTCCACCCTCCCCACATCAAGGTGAGCAGCTGCTGCACGTACTCTCATTTCACTGGTCGGTTTGGCAGCAGGCAGACAGCTTACGTGGCCAGAACAGCACAGAGGTAGCCGAGCTCCTGATGTTTTAAATTCTGTGTGATTTAAATTCTGTGTCACAAAGAACAACTAATCCACCGAGCTTTCGCTGTGATGCACAGCCTGGCCTGGCAGTACGTTATCACTCCATCGGCCACACCAAGGAGCAGAACAACCTGGGAGCGCTGGCAAAACAAAGAAAAATTATTTGGTTCAAACAGCAAGTTTTACTTACTCCCAGTAACACAGAGGGAATAAAACCAAGATGACAAACAGCAGCTCATAAGAAAAGCAAATGAGTGATGTAGACTACAACAGTTTCTTTTTCACATCTCGGTAGTTCTGTCATGCCATGGACAGGGCACTCTAAAAAGCTGATATGAAAGCCTAATTTATAAGTCAAGATTCACAGAATCAAGGTTGGAAAAGACCTCAAGTTCATGTAGTCCAACCGTCACCCTACCACCTATATTACTAACTAAATCATGTCCCTAAGTACCTCATCCAACCTTTCCTTAAACACACCCAGGGGACAGTTACTCCACCACCTGCCTGGGCAACCCATTCCAATGCCCAACCACTCTTTCTGAGAAGAAATGTCTCCCAATTTCTAACTTGAGCCTCCCCTGGTGCAACTTGCAGCCATTCCTTCTTGTCTTATCACTAGTTATCTGCAAGAGGCTGATCTCCAGCTCACCACAACCTTTCAGGTAGAGAGCAGTAAGGTCTCCCCTGAGCCTCTTCTCCAAACTAAACAGTCCCAGTTCCCTCAGCTGCTCCATAGAAGACTTCTGTTCCAGCCCCTTCACCAGCTTTGTTGGCCTTCTCTGGACACACACCAGAGCCTTGATGTTTTTCTTGTAGTGAGGGACCCAAAACTGAACACAGTACTAGAGGTGCAGCCCCACCAGAGCCGAGTACAGGGGGATGATCATCTCCCTGGACCTGCTGGCTATGCTATTCCTGATGCAAGCCAGGCTGCCGTTGGCCTTCTTGGCCACCTAAGCATGCTGCCGGCTCATGTTCAGGCAAAGGCCAACCAACACTCCCAGATCTGTACAGATCTATACAGCTTTCCAGCCACCCTGCCCCAAGCCTGTAGCATTGCCTGTGTTTGTTATGACCAAAGTGCAGTCGCACTTCACTATGTTGAACTTCATCCCCCTGGCCTCTACCCATCCATCCAACCTGTCCAGGTCCCTCTGGAGGGCCTTCATACCCTCAGGAGATAGATGCTTCCCCCCCACACTTCAAACCAGACATGTCATCACTGAGAATAAATTTCTAGGGGAAAAGAAGTTCTTCCTCAGATTACAAAGTGTATTAAAAAAAGTTATTCCCTTTGGCGCTGGTGAAACAGAACATCTCAGGTCATGTGGGTCACTTCAAAACTGACCCACAGCAGATACAATCTGTCAGTTCCATTGTCTTCTTTACTAGGCATTCCCTAAACTAATTCCCTTGAGATGACTTCTCCAGAAAAATGAATGCTACCTTCAAGTTTAAAATTTTAAAATTAAATTAATTCACATTTTCTCTCTAAACTGCCCTTTGATCCAAGAAAACAATCTCACTTTCTAACATAACGTCCTACATGTGACAGGCCACTAGATTTTCTCCCTAGTTGCTATGCCATTAGTAATGTTAACTTGTAGGAAGATACTATGAGAAAGTTAAATGAGCAAGCACCTGTCAGAAAGGACCATAAACACCAAAAAGCAGGCAGACTTGTTGACCTCAAGGCTGTACAGAGCTGAAATTACAGAATGTAATTCTGCAGTGAAGCTGCAGAGCAAAACATACATTCTGTCAAAACTTTAAGGTATTAATTCACTAATATTTTCCCCAACTTAGAAAAAGTCTAATTTCCACTTTGAGGTTGCATTTTTTTAGCTCTCAGAAGTAAATGATCCATGTGTTCAACAATTTAAGAAGTCCTTCAGCACCAGAATAATCTCACAAAGTGCCAGTGTAGGGTAAAAGACCTCCAGAGATCATGTAGTCCACCCCGCATTGCTCAAAGCAAGAGTAATTAGAGCAGGATGCTCAGGGCTGTATCCAGTTGGGCTTTTAATATCTCAAATCACAGAGACTCCACAATCTAAAAAACCCATTCCAGCATTTGATCATCTTAGGTTTAAATGGGCTTTCTTGCATTTCCATTTGTTCTGTCACTGGCCACCACTGAGAAGAGCCTGGCTCCATCTTCCTCACTGCTTCCCATCAGGTGTTTATAAACCTTCTCTCCTCCAGGCTCAACAGTTCCAGATCTCTCAGACTCTACTCACGTATCAGAGGCCCCAAGGCCTTAACCACCTTTGTGGCCCTTCACCGGACCTGCTCCAGTATGTACATGTATCTCTTGGACTGGGGAGCTGAGAACTGGACCCAACATGCCAGATGTGTCTTACCATGCCTGAGCAGATGGGAAGAATCACCTCCTAGTAATGCAGTGTCCAATGCAGCTCAGGAGGTCATCAGTGGTCTTTGCCACAGGAGACTGTTGATGACTTCATAGTCAACGCGATGTCCAACAGGATCCCAAGGATTTGTCAGCAGAGCTGCTCTCCAGCAGGCGGCCCCCTTTCCAGCCTGGTGCCTGCAGTTATTCCTCCCTAAGTGCAGGGCTTTGCACTTCCCTTTGCTGAACTGCACAAGATTCCTGTCAGCCCATTTCTCCAGGCCATGAAGGTCCTTCCAGGTGGAAGTGTGACCAGCTGCTATATCAACCAGCTCTCCCAATTCTCTATCTCCCAATTGTATATCAGTCACATCAACCCTAAATACTAATTTCAGAAGCAAAATGGCAGTTAAGGAAGTCGCACTGTCAGGCATTTCCTCCAGGCCTCAATTATTGCTGTCCTATTTATAACTGCCTTCCCTTCTCAAGCACGCAGCGCATAAGATATTCAGCATCTGCTGCACCAAAACCATTCACCAAGGTCAAAGTACCCCTTCCCCTGTTCCTTGGGCGCAAGTCTTGGTGCCATGGCCCCCCCAGCATCGCACTGGAAGCTGGCGTGCAGTTGCCTGTCCACTGCTGCCTTCTGAGAACCACCGCTTTCCAGGATACAGGCCTCCTTTCATGAGGAATAGCTCGTGTTCCCTGTTCTCTGGCATACAGCTTTGCCTTTGGCTGTATTAAAGGCGCAGTGTGTTCGAATGCGCCTGCAGAGCAAGGGGTGAGGGCGCCATTACCGTGCACTATTCTGCAGGCAATTACTATCAGCAAGAGTTTATATTTACTTCTGAAACAAAGATGAAAGCAGGCCACAGTATTAGGATTAGTGCAAATACTCCTGGGATCAAAATGACCCTTCTCCTGTCACTTAACCCATTTTTAATCTAATGCCACACTGACAGTTACCCTTTTTAAAAATAAATAAATAAATCAAACTGCTTTACAAAATTAAACTCTCTTATTTTAATCAGCCTCTTTCACATGTCGGACAGCTACATCTGTTATCTTTTAGCTTTTGGTTCGTGGGAAGGAAAGGCAGGAAAAGGAGGGTGAAGGCGGGAAGAGCGGCTGGTAAACATATTAGCAAACACCACAAGCACTTTTTTGCTGTGCTATATACAGAAGAACATCCTTATAATTGCACGCCACTTAAACTCTACAGAAAGGGTTATTTCAAGACTGTTGGACATCACAAGTTTTAGGGAAGTTTTATGGATGCCAGAACAAGACTGGGAGAGTGAAACATTAGCAGAGAGGTAAAAGAGACAAGGCCTAGGATGAAAGCAGAAATTCGGGTGTCTATTCCTGAACTGTAATTTCTACTCATTGCAGCCTAAGGCTCAGAGAATCACTTTCTGGCTGCTTGGTCTGAACCTTCCCCCCCTTTCCCTTTCTGATACCTGCCATGCTATCTAACCATGAAATTAACAGAACTATCCCATATGCAATAGGCAGCAAAATGGGATTTTCTAGAAGCCTGGAGAAGTCTTCCAGTGGGATCTAGCACTAAGTATCACCTATTAAAGACTGCACTAAAAATTCTTCTCATTTAATAGATTTCTTACCTCTACACAATTACCTTGGCCAGCCCCTTTTCAGTGGTCTTTGGGGACAGGACTAGGGGCAATGGCTGTAAGCTGGAGCACAGGAAGTTCCGCACCAACATGCGGAAGAACTTTTTCACAGTGAGGGTGACGGAGCAGTGGAATAGGCTGCCCAGGGAGGTGGTGGAGTCTCCTTCTCTGGAGATATTCAAGTCTCATCTGGATGCCTATCTATGTAATATGAGATAGGGAACCTGCTTTGGCAGGGGGGTTGGACCCGATGATCTCGAGGTCCCTTCCAACCCCTAAGATTCTGTGATTCTCAATTCATGCTCATGGGTTCTTCCACAAACGTACCTTACTCTGTTCAGAAGATAAATGACCATGTGATTTCATCATGCCTTCTTCATAAAACCTGAAACTTTCTCTTACGATCAGTACACCTTGATCCTTCTCATTTTCAAGTGCAGTCCCACTTAAGAGTCATCATTCCCTCCTCTCACACACACACTTTTCCACCCCTCCTTTTCCTTTTGTTTTAGTAAAAGTTGTAGGTAGGGCAAACTGAAATAGCAAGTTTCACAACTGGACATGAGGCATCCTTAAACTTAGATCAAATGAGCCCTTTCAAACTACATGGGATTTTTCCATCCAGACAGGTTTATAAAAGTTACATATAATTAGGGAAAGGAATAGGATCAGAAATAGCCTGTGTACAGTAGTCTCTCTCAACACTATGTGGGCAGGAAGGACAGCATTACTCTCTCAGCAGCAGGAAGAAGGGTGAGACTACCCAGGGCAACCTCAAAGCCTCCACCAGCTTCATTTTCTACAGTAATTGTTTTTCCAACCCTAATTCCAAGACCATATCACACTGTAAAGCTGAGATTAGCCAAGAAAACTCAACTACATGTCATTGTCTGAGGTGACAGGATCTTTCTGAAGGTGAAGCAAAAGCACTTTAAAAGCCAGTCTTGGAAGAAACTTGCTTTGCTAGTCATTGGTTTGTCTTGGAAACATAAAACTCAAAAAAAAACCCCAAACCCTTTCCTAAGGATGTCTTGCCTTGACATCCGTAACTTCTACCCTTCCAATGGGCGCCTGTCGACGATAGCAGCGAGACTCTTCTTACTCCTGACTTCCCTCCCACGCTTCGCACTGGCAAGAAACCCTCACACACTCTGCACTAGCTTGGAACGCGTTCTGCAGCACAGCCCCACGCTTTTCCACAGCGAACTGGAAACTTTGTGTGCGCTTCAGGTAAATACATTTTATTGAATTAAATACAAGAAAGTAAATATGGCAGAGTTACAGCGTTCCATGCTCAAAAAAAAAAACCTGAATTCCAAAATAAATAGCAGCGCTACACAGCTTTCACATTTTACTATCCTGCAAGCATTTCAATGCACAGTGGTGCTAAAGAAAGTATCGGGAGAAAGACAGAAATTTTGGCAGCTGCTGTGGGGAAAGCTGAGGCTTCTGGCAGTGGGGCAATGTGTGGAAGGACTGGGAGATAAACACATCTGAAGCAATCAATAACAAAATGGTTGTGTTCGAAATTAGGCAACAAAGTGATAGCTCTTATTTTGTAGCCTTACTAGTTATAGACCATCTCCAGAGTTGATTAGTTAGTACTACACTAGTTGAGTTCGCACGTGAAGGTCTCCTTACAACCACAGTGATATACCTCCTTTTAAGCTGAAATTCAGCTGTATATTTTGGTCACAAGAGCCAAATTCTGCAGTAGTATGGAACAAGTTGGGCCTCGGGTGCTCTCACTGCCACATAGGCTGGCTTCACCTCTCCACTTCAGGGGCATAAAAGAGACTTTGCTAGGAGTCATGAAACTCAACCTTTCCTGATGAACTTTCCATATGACTAGCATTCATTACCACTCACCTAGCCAGAAGCTCTAGGAGCCTTCCCACATTCACAACCCTTGTGAGATAAGCCCCTCCACTGTGGCTATTGGCAGTAAAAGCCATCCCAATTGATATCTCCAGCGGTTCTGTGACCTCTCAATTCAAGACCACCATGCCTTTACTTTCATCTGTTAAAAATAAGGTACGTACCAAGCCCTGCTCAGAGCGACTGTACGTGTCAAAGCCAGCACCAACCAGTCTTCCATCAGGGGATACTTCCTGATAGTGATGATTTCAGAGAAGGCCTCCAGTATTACAAGCTCACCCTACACACATAACTTCCAGGCACAAGTGACATTTATATCTTCACCTACTTCAATGCCAGCCACCAGACGGTAATTAAACATAGCCTAGGAACCTCAGACAGGGACTAGAAGCTGAGTGTACAAGGCGCAGCACAAACACAGCGCTCAGAAGACACAGATTCCCCATTTAAGCAACTGTGAATTTCCTCTGCAAATTGAGAGCATTTTCAGCCGTGTTTTCTCCTCCATGTCACTCACAAAACCCCCAAACCACCAACTCCACCTCCCCCCACCAAGCCTGTAAAAGCTGAAAACTGAAGACAGGGAGAGCACACGAGTTCCCTTCAGCCCTTGGGCGCTGCCAGCAAGGCACTGGCAGCTGCACGCGCTGGGTAACCTAAGCAGTAAGTAACAGCACAAAAGCTGCCTATTTCTTTACAGAGCCATCTGTTAGGTTTTCCTTACACACAGCTCCACCCGCTTCTAGGAGATGCTAAGGTCGCACATGCAGTGAAGCTCTCGGTCTGCCGCAGCCCCAAGCGTGGCATCCCACGTGTGGGCAGAGCGTACGGCCTGAGGGCCACGTGCCAGCACTGGCACTTCCAGCCCAGGGTGCACCTTGGGGTCCCCCTGCCATGAGGGACAGCCCCCACCGGCCGCCTCCAGCCAGGCCATGCAGCCAGCTGGGCTGAAAACTAATCGCTCACCCAGTGTTAGCTTTCAGCTGGAACAGGTCCCTTGTCTGAGCAAGCACAGGGTGGTACAAGGCCATGCGCGGACACAGGGAGGCAGCGGGACCATGTGAGCTGGGAGAGAGGGCAGCACGACCCCCTTCATGGCAGCACTGACTTGGATGGCTGTGGGCTGACTGTGAAACCACATCCCCAAAGCATATCCCAGGATGGTTTCAGGAAGTCCCTTCCATCACAGGAAGTGCACTTGATAGTGGACTTGATCCCCCCCACAATTCGTCTTGTCCTTCCTACCCCAGAAATAAATTGAGGTTACCCCAACTATAAGAGGATTACACGTCATTTCTGAGAATATGCAAATAGGAAGCAGGAAGACATTCTATTTTCCAAGACAGATAGCCATCCATTCCTAAACGCATGTAACGTGTTGGGGTCTGGCACAGTTGTGAGGACCATCAGGAAGGCCTTTGTCCATCACTCGCCCACTGCAGATACCTGCCTCAACCAGGTTGCTTTGTGTTTCAGACCCTGCATGAAGCTAGTGACCATCAGAAGGATCCTGACTCAGTATTTAATCCTCTTCTATGTTATCACCTTCAGCAATTTTGAATAGCTTACCAGGCAGCACAGACACTTAATAATAGCATTTGACTCATGAATTTAATGTGCCAAAAGCAACTCTTGTTATACCTAACCCAGAAGATTATCTTCAGAGTGCGACAAGGAAGAAACTAGAACCATCACCCAGCAGTATTATCATGCTCTTTTCTCACAGCCAGCACTGCATCCATCACATGCACTGAGAAACCATGGAGAACCAAGCTAATCAAATAGTACCACCTTTCTTCCTCTCCATTATTGCCTCCCCTACGATTGACCACATTTGTGGTTAAATGCAGGGAGTCAAACTTCCTATAAGCAGTGTCGCTACCGTTCCAGATTTCCACTGTGGTTCAGCCATATCACAGCTCTGGAAAGGCACACTGGCGTGTGCTCAAACCACTCTGCCTTTGCTTGTTAAGGAGAAAAAAAACTCCACACCATGACTTGAAAGGTTCTTACCCAAATCACCTTGCTGGCCTGCCTAAAGGTCTCAACAGCAAACTTAAAAAAAAAATTTAAAAAAAAAAATCACTTTGTTGAAATTGGTAGCCTAGATAAAAAAAGTTTACTCAGGGGACTGATGTAGTTTCAGCAAGGAGATGCAAGCAGCTAGTTAAGCCAGAGAAGCAGAAGCCCAGCTCCTCAGGATCCCCCAAGAAGGACTCCTGCTCAGCCCTCACAAAGCCCAAGGCTGTGTATTTCCTGTCTCTCTGTCTATGCAATCAGAAGCCTTCATCAGCTCTTTTGCAATTTGAAGCTCACGTCACCAAGATCAATAGTCCAATCTCGGCTGCAGCCAAGGTGCTAGAGGCAGCTGGCTGATCCAGTAGCAGATCAAGCACCTTGTCCTCTCAGGTGCTCTCAGAACAGAAGTCTGAAGAAGCCACAGTTTCCGCAAACTCACAGGTACTCCAAGCATCTGCTGGTAAATGCAGCTCCTCACAAGAAAAGAAGCTTCTAAGTTCGTATTGAAAAAAAAAAAATAGGATCAGCTCATTGCAAATTGGACAGTGAGGCATGCTGATTTTTGGACTGGTTTTCCAAAGAGAAGAAAATCATATCAGGATACCACTACCATGCAATGGTAGTTAAAACAGACCCAAGAAATTCAGAGTTTCAGCTCTGCCTCTCAGAGCTAAGTGAAAGCTGAAGTTTCTCCACTCTATACAGTTACACACAAGAACAAGAAAGCAACTAGTCATGGTCCTGATCAATATTACTACTCAAAAAGTTCCACTCTTAGATGTGTGGGGTGCTGATACGTGAACAGACAAACCAGTAGTGACAAGCATATAAAAAATCTCCCCCATGTTAATCATGCCACTGCGTCAGTCCTGACCTGCATGCCCACCTCAGTTCAGACTAATCCACCTACTAAGTTATACTCTGCATTTTTCTTCAGCGAGGCAGGGACCACATACCTTCCCAAACTCCTAATTCAAGACATCTTTAATTCAAGGTTCTAGCTGGGATGAACACTGCACCTGCTCCATGCTGGGGCTCATGCTCATGGAGTCATGGAGAGGCACTCAAATACAACCCAAAGCGGCACAGGACACAAAGCATTATCTCTACCATTCAGGGAGGGGTGAAATACTTGCAGAAGGTGTTCAGGATTACTCTGCAGTGTAAAGAATGATACAATTTTTGACCAACTGGCTCAACATTAACTAGAGGGTTTGAATCTAGACAAAGTATCCAACGCCAGCTTTTTAGGAGGAAAGCAAACCTTGCAGCACCATTACAGCTGCTGCCAGATGGGTAGGCCCTAATTTTCTAGGCATGCCACCCTTGCACAACCAGGGAAAGAGCCCCGGTGGGCAAGTACATTTGGGATTTTTATTCCTGCCCCCCACACACACCCTTGTGTCATTGCACTATTATGCAAAGTTGATGTGTAAAACTGAGATCAGTTGTCTTTTTTCCATCTCAGCAAGGCATCCTCACCGAACAAGTCAATAGGCAAGCTCAAGTATCTGATATTTTTAGCTAGCTACAGTATAGCATCTCACAGATGCCTAGAGCTTTCTCCCTGCAAAGAATCAAGGGGATTCCTCACTTCCCAGCTACCAGTTGAATAGCGTTTGGGGTCTGCTCTTCAAAGACTGAGGCAACTGAGCTCTTCAATGTTAGTGGGAAAGCCATATTTATCCACCTCAAGTGAAGCACTAGCAACAGACACAATGCTTGCCTGGTACAACTGGTGCTGCTCCCCTCCCTTGGAGAAAGTAGGAAAACACATTCAAAATGGCACTGAGGCCACTGAAAGGCCTAAAGGTTTCTCTTAAAGAAAAAAAAAAAGCGCCAGATAGATTTGAAGGGGAAAATAAAAAGGCTGAAATTCTGAGCCTTTCTACTGAACACAGGGTGAGTCAAAAACTCCTGATTCACTTTAAGGCAGAAATACCTGACTTTGGCCTTAAAGGGAGAGTCCATCTTAGTCTCTGCATTGCAGATGAGAACAATCCCATTTTTGCTTGCTCTGACTTATTGCTAAATTGATTATTTTCCAGGACTGGGAAAGAGAGAGAGAGGAAGGAGATGGCAATCACCCTTATGAAATCCTTTAAGGTAAAAGAAGTGAACGCATCTTATTTTTCCTAGCAACCCTCTTTCCAAATTCTGAAGCACATAAATCACACTAAGGATAGTATCCTGAACATATGGCTTTCTCTGAATAAGGGGAATTTGCCTGCCTACAAGCTTGCTTTTCTATTTTTTTAATTGAATATATCAGTCTCTGGAATCCCCTACACACTCCCCCCCCAAAACAAAGTGGGTTTCTGCTTCCCCCCAAAACCAAAAACACAAGAAAAGCTGTACAAGTATCAACTTATTTCCCTCCACAGAAGGCTGTACACCTAAGCTTAATATCTAGCCAACAGCACACAACCTGTTCACTACTGTAGCATTCGCTTCCCACATATTCAGCAAAAACATGATGTTACCAAGGTGAGAAAAGGGAAGGACTCCACGTTCCTGCCGGCCTTGGGGTGCTGAAGAAAATCTTTAGAGAGTGGTTCGCAAGCAAACAGCACTGGAGGCCTCCAAATGATCTTGCACCTTCCTTTGCCACCTTTCTCATAAAGCACACAGCTCCCAGCACAGCAACTCACAGGGTGCATTTTGATTCTTCCATTTCCTTCTCCGTGCGCAAGACACCCTGTGCCACATGGCCTGGACTTTGAACACTCCCCAGTCTTTCTGTGGAGCAGTGGGAAGGAAGCTGATCACCCCTAGATCTGGAAGAACCTTCCTGAAGAGGCTCTCAGTTGCAAAGCGATCACTGTGAGGGCCCAGAGCAGGGGGAGATACTACCCCACTTTCCCTCTCTCCCCACTCGCCCTCACTCCGCTGCGTGCAATCCAAGGCAGCAGCTGGCAGCAAGGTGCAGAAGACGATCAGAGAGAAGTCTGCCAACAGGAGTGAAAGTGTAGTGAGGAGGCCAAGAGGCAACAGCCTACATTTTTATTGGTTTGGTTTTTGTTTTGTTTTTTTTCCCAAAGTAACAAATACATTTTTAAAAGCAACACAAATGTGATGGGCAATTGAAATCAGAAAGGACATCAAAGCAATTCTATAGAAAGAAGTATTAACTAGAGTCATACCAAAAGCCACCTGAATTTGTCCTCCATCATGCACACATTTCCCCATATTCATTTATGTCATCTTTGCGGTGTCAGTTTTCGAGAGAACAATTCTCAGCTCAGCATGACAGAACAGTAATACCAACGGGTATGCAGAACATTAGCATGTTATAAATAAACTGCTAATTTGAGGTGGGAAAAAAATCATCAAGGCAGCTCTTATGATTAAGAACCAGAAAAAGAAAATGAGCAACTTGCTGGTACTTTCAGGACACTGCTTTTTAGAAAGAGAGCTTTTCCTAACCCCCAATTCTTGAGGAAAAAACAAACACCAAAAAAACCCATCCCAAGCAGTGAAATACTCTCTGTCAAGGCAAGTGAAAATAATTTTTAAAGCCCTCCTTGCCCCTGCCTCAAGTAGTAAATTGTCTTTTCTACCGGTTCAAGAGGTTTACACTTTAAAAGAGTATCAGGGCGGAGTTTTACAAAGTTTCATCTTCCTCTCACCCAAGTTCTTCATAACTCCCAAGAGACATTTTTAGGCTACAGATACTGTGTGGCCAAAAAAAAAAAAAAAAAATTATATATATATATATATATATATATATATATATATATATATGGTGCAGAACACTATTATACAGCAATTTAGATCTGGGTTACTTGGAGCCACTTGATAAAAGTCTTACCCTGAAAAGTAAAACTTTATTCTGCTGAGCCTACAGCCAGGATTATTCGTGCTTGTGATAGTCCTGATCACCACCCTCCGTCTGCCCCGCGTGAGGTTCCCTTCCCACCCCGTCCCCAGCCTGCAAGGACAGATAACTCCCCACCACGGCACAGCTGCCACCTCGGGTATTATTTCTGTACCACTCCAGCATTGTCACTCTTTGCCACTTACTAAGCATTATTATAAAATTTTCTGTGAATATCTACGCTCACCATGAGTGGGGATAATGGCCTCATTGCAATAGCCTTGATAAAAGCTCCAACAAGACAGCTTTCAGATATCGCCACACAAAAGCCTTCTGTGAGAGCTGGAACCAACATCAATTCCTGCTATGCAAAGACATTAGACAAAGTGTGAACTAGCTTACTGTACAGGGACAAAAAACTGACTGTCAGCGTGCGGGACCAACACTGTCTAAAAACATGATGCTGGCAAGGCAAAATAACACCAGCATATATGCATGGTAATTGCCATTTAATTCCAGAGTTAGCAGCACAAGAAAACAAGTGCTGAAGGCACTATTAAGTTACTAGCATCACTCAAGACATCATAATTTCATATAATTCCATTTCTAGTATGCCTGCTTGGACAAACAACCTTAAAACCAGCAGATTTTATAAAAGCCTGAGCAGAGGGTGAAGGAAAGCCCAGTTTCCACTACCAAAGCCATCGGAGAACACAGCAAACCTTTCAGACCTCCTCCCTAAAGCATGTATTTTTCCAGTACACCATAGACAAACCGATGCATGGGAACTACTATCCCACATACGGAGCAGGTTGCCCAGGGAGGTGGTGGATGCCCCCTCCCTGGAGGTGTTCAAGGCCAGGATGGATGGGGCCTTGAAAAGCCTGGTCTAGTGAGAGGTGCCCCTGCCCACGGTAGAGGGGGGTGGAACTTGATGATCTCTGAGGTCACTCCAACCCAAACCATTCTATGATGAGACCATTTCTGCACATCATTTAACATTCTTACCTACTTGCACTGTGGCAGCACCCAAAAAGACAGAAGCCAGTGTCAACATAAATGGACTGTACCAATACAAATACCAGGCCAAGAGGTTACTTTAACTTCCAGATATGAAGTTTGCCAGATGACACCTCTTAAATGGGAGTCTAGGTGGGAGGGATGCAAGCAAGTCTACGTGCCAGTTTGTTTCAGAACAGCATGCAAGGAAAATTTGAAAGCTAAGTTTTCTAGAGAGCATAGTACACTCACTCTGCAGAAAAGTGTTTTGCTCTAAAATTACATCTGTACTTCAAAATGTGTAAAAATCATGAAATCCTACAGTGGCTTGCAGGGAAAAAAAATAGTATCAGCTAGTGCATTCCAATTTTAGTAAGCTTTTGTAACTAATGGGTAGAACCAAAACCAAGGGAAAGTTATACTCAGAGAGAACTTGCAGAATGTGTCCATAAGCCTGACAATATATAGGAATCTGACTCTTGCACTGCATGGTGACAGCCACCATTGAGTCCTAAACCAGAGACTTAATGTCACCTAAATTAACAAGGAAGGAAGTTTGCCAATGAGTTTCTTCCCCCACCCTGCTTTCTAGCAGTAAGTTATGCAATTTGCACAACCTTTGATCCAACAGCTATACAACCACCAAAAAAAACCCACCCCAAAACCAGAATAGCATTATAAAGACAGTCTTTCAAGAAGTTCATTAATGAGCATTACTTCTAGACTCTACACATGCATTAACCAACACAGATACACACACACACCACAACTTGGGGCAGGAATATGGAGCTGAAGCAGCCAAGGCAAAGCAGACACCTCTTATTATCCAGTTTCCCTGATATAATTTATTCTTACCAAAAGTAGTCATCTACATGATTTTTAAGAATTTCCACAGATCTTTGCAAAGCAATTAGTGGGTTACAATGTCTGTGCAACAAGACTCTAAAATCCAGTTGTAAATATGGAGAAATTAAAGCCAAAGCGATAGCAGCCTCTGCTTTTAACAGTGGCTTGCTCATGTTAAGCTTGAGATACCAAGGACCCAACATCTGAAGTGACCACCACAGGAAGCACCTAACACATGCATAAAAAATGGGTCCTAGACCCTTTTATCAGGGCACTTGAAAAATCCATCAGCTTTCAATCACTTCTGCGCCTAGGTGCAGCCACACAGAATTACAGAAGGGTCTAGATTGGAAGGGACCCCAAGGATCATAGAGTTCCAAACCCCTGGAACATCATAATTCCATTTAATTTCCTTTCCTGGTGGGGCCACCAACCTCCAGGCCTGGATCTACACAAACCTGCCCAGGGCCCCATCCAACCTGGCCTTGAACACCTCCAGGGATGGGGAACCCACCACCTCTCTGGGCTGCCTGTTCAAGCGCCTTACCACTCTCTCTGTAAAGAGCTTCCCCCTAATATCTAATCTAAACCTTCCCTCCTTTAGAAGTTGAATGAAATTTTGAAAGTAGGTGCAGGTGAACAAGATTAAATCTCCTACCTAAACAGTGACAAGAAAGCGTACCGGTTTTACTTCTAGAGGTAGGAACAAACAAGAGTGGCGACACAGAATGCAATTTGCTCAACACCATGAAACCCAAAGTCCAGCCCATTCCCAAGCAGCAACCCCTCCTGCCCAGCCAGCTCCCCCTTATATGCAAAGCATGACATGATATGGTTACAGAATATAATTCTGGCCAGTTTGGGTCAACTGTCCTGCCTGCATCCCCTCCCAGCTTCTTGTGAAAATTAACTCTATTCCAGCCAAAAACCAGGACACGTAGTCCTAGGGAAAGACCTTTGGCACAGAAGCCCAAAAGCTGCAAGGCATGCACGTGCAGCGGTGGCAGCATCGAGTGTCCGCTTTCATGCTGCAATGGGCCAGGTCAACAGCTGTTCACATTCAGAAGTAGGACAGGAGAGGCACAAGGCATGCCATTAACCTCAGGCAAGTTCAGTTTGCAAACAACCACCAGCACATTTGCAATGTATCCAAACATGTATAAAAGGAAGGCTAAAATGCATGAAGTAGAGTGCTCCTACCACATCACATAGCAGAGGCCATTTTCAGTGTGCTCTGGCTTCATCCACATCTAGTCAAACTCTTGCCTCCTCCCTTTTCAGGGCTTGCAGATGGAAATATTTACCGCAGCTCACGTTGAGCCCGCAAGGCATTAAGAACTCCACGGATGCCACGAGATCCAGCAAACAGCAGCCCCATCCAAGCAGACAGCACAGTACTTCAGGAGACACCCATGCCAGGCATAGCACTTCCAAGTGTGGTTTTGGACCAACTTACTTGAGGAAAACAGAAGTGAAATAGCTCCCTTTTAAAGATGTGATAAATTGGGCAATTTTGCCAAGTCTGTCTTCAAACAGAAGACAGAAACGAAATTGAAATCAAATCCAAATACTTCAGCAGCAGCACCTCAAGCACTGCAACAGCCCTGTCCTGGAGGCACAGGCAGCCTCCCTCCCACAGCACACCACTGTCCCTGGGCACGTGAAGCAAATTGCTTCTCCCCACAGCAGTAAACACAATTCTGCTCCCAAAAAAAAAAAAAAAGCAGGAAATAATTAACTCTGCCAGCCAAAACAAAAGCCTGAAGTCCAACTTAGTCATTTGTAAGGAGGAGAGGTGCCACCATATATACACACTTGGCTCTGCCAGCTGTAAGTGAGATTATTTGCAAAGACTGTAAAACCCAAAGAATTACTTACACTAAGAGGAGCTTTCCATCTGCTGAAGTCTCACTCTGGGCATGGCTGGATGGATCTATGTTACCACCATTGGTGCAAGAAGCCTATCTGAACTGAAGTCATGGTCTCCAACCCATCCTTACTGAGCAGTAGCTTCAGGATTCACGGTCTCCAACCCATCATTACTGAACAGCAATTTCACAGGCCAATATTAAAGCCCGAGCCACCCTTCCACACCAGGACCAACCCTGACACCAAAGCTGTGGCACTCAGCCCAGCACACGCCTTCAGAAGCGAAGCCTGAAGGTCTGAAAGGTATCATCTTCGAAGCTGCTAAGAAAAGCTCACATTTTCATTTCTAACCCAGTTCCCCTCTTGGTGCTCTGCCTAGATGGGCTGAACTGTCCTCCTGCAGCCACACCAGGCCTACTGGCCCTGCACAGGGAATTGGCTCCAAAGAGGAGTGCTGCTACTTCGTTTTTGTAACGGGCCATTCTCACAGCAGCGGGGCACACTTAGCCCCTCTGCTCCACACCTCCTTTTTACCCACTCAGGGGCAGGTTGAGCCCTCATGAAATAGAGTGTCTCTAGCTCCTACTAAGCCTGCAAGTCAGGTCCACCATGTCTTCAAATAGTCTTTTGCAACCACCAACCCCCCCACCCCAAAAAAAAAAAACAAGCCCTCACAACTGACATGTTTGTTTTCAAGAATCATGTGATTCTTCCTTTATAAAAGGACATTTCTATTTTAGCATTAACAGCTTTCATTTCAGAAGAAATTAAGTGGTCTGTCACTCTTCAGCTTGGAGAAGACAACTGAGAAGATAACATATCACAAACTGTGTTGAGAAACATACATGAGGAAATGATTTTCCCCTACCGCAGTATCTAGGAACACCCAATGACAATATAGACAACAAGTTCAAGAAGAAACAAAAGGAAGAAACAAAATTCTCCCCCACAGTAAGGTAACTAAGTCATAGGCAGGACTTGCTGCTACATAAGGTCAGAACTGTAACGAGATTCAAACAGGGACTAGAAGAAAATCACAGGCCACCGAGAGCCACAAAATATGAGGGGACAGAAAGTGCCTTTGATGGGTCAGTCAGTGGAGGCAGCCTCTACAGGAGAATAAACTGGCCCTTGAAGTGACCCATCTCCAGCCTGTGGCAAGCAGGCTGGTGGCACAAGGAAGATACCTTCGTGATGAGAACAGGCATGACCAACTTCTGACAGCTGAGTCCCAGTGAGCCAATTTAACACCTCAACACCACTGCACAGGGAAAGCTACCACTTCCCTCCTTCACCCCATCTTAGGCCACATACGCCCAGCACCTCCTGCATGCTACACCCAATTGCTCATCAGACCCAGCTATTTTATCTTGTTAAAGCAGCAGAAAGCCAAACCCACCAGCACAGCTGGCTGTGAGCAGGCAGAAGAGCAATACCAGGCTGGGGGTAGGGTGAAGGAGGTCCTACAGAGGAGATGGTGAACAAGAAGCAAGCCTACTCCTTCCAGCCACAGTAAAGCCTTTGAGCGTCTCAGCTGCTGGTGGAAACATGCCAGAAACCCTTATCACCGTGGGGAAAGAAAACTACTGTAGTTCTGGTGCAGATGGAGCCACACCAGCATAGCTGCACTCCATGTGAGGATAGCAAAGCCACTGTCTATTCCTGTACATTTTCATTAGGATGCCTGCGCTTTCCGCTAGATGCTTGTTGGCACGGTTAGGGCAATCAGAATTTATACCTCTTTGAACTCTCCTCAGACTGCTGTGCCAAAGGACCATGTGGTACCTCCTTGGGCCCAGAAGCTGCCTGTTGCTGGAGGAGATGGATTTAAACCAAAGGAACTCCCTTAAAGCATTACTCTCAAAGCAAAGGCTCCAGACTCATGCTAGCTTTGATTCCTATTAGCACAAACTATCAGGCAAAGAAATACAAAGCATCTCTGAATATGAAAACACGGATGTCTGGCCAAACAAAGGAAAGCTACTAGTTAACTAACCACTTCTTTTATGCAACTCAGGGTTTTCCTCCCATAACGGTTCAGTACTTATGCCTAATTTGGCCTGCTCCTTTACCTAAGGCCTAGGAGAAAGGCTGTGCATTACCCTGCTTTCCTCCCCTTCCAGCTGCGATGTGCTGGGAAGGAGGAAGAGGTACTTTCTGAACTACCCGAAAAAGTGAGAGAGGTGCTAAGTATTCAGTTTGGAAATGTAAATCCTCCCGCCCCCTTCTGAAGTATGCCGAACCAGCCTCTCCACAGCTCATGTCATCTAAAGGCCACAGGAGTTCTCTAAAGATATTCTTGTTAAGAGGATTTAGCCCCTTTTAAAAAGGACTTAACATGTGGGTGGTGTCTCCATTTAAGCATTTTCTCATGGCTAAGAAAATGGCCTTCTTCTTAAAGGCTTATCGTTATAACCCAAAGACAGTAAGAAATTCTCCACTATTTGAATTAGAAACATTTTGAGCAGCTTGCTTTTATTGCAGCCCCACTTTTAAGCACTGGGATTTGCAAATGGCAGTGACTTTCTCACACCCAGCGAGAAACCACCACCACGAACGCTTTTGGGGCGCCTCACCAAACACTAATTTCTCCCACATTTTCACGAGGCACCAAGTTGCTTCACAAGCTCACTGCCACCACAACTCCACAGTGTCACCACCCCCCCGTGCCATCTCCCTGGCCACCACCTTCCCTTGGATGGTGCCTGGCACTTACCAGGCCTTCCATTAGCTGGTTCAACCTGCCCGCCCAGCAGAAAACACTTATTTCTTTTGGTCAGGGTTCATTTCCCATCCTGGGAAGCCTGGGGAAGTGGCACCAGACCCTGGCAGGGCACAGGAGGGCAGGGGAGGGTGCAGCAGCAGCACTGACCCTGTCTCCGGAGGCTGGGGCTTTCCCCAGGAGCACAAGCTGACTCTTGCTTTGCAAGGGTTAATTCTTCATTACCGTTGGTGTTTAAGCCATGGCAGGGGTTCAGATCTGCCCGGTAACGCTGTCTATCAGCTCCACAGGAATGGTGGAAAAAGCTCCTCAAGTTGAAAGGGCAGGCAGCCTAGGTCACAGCCTCCCAGAGCCAGGGCTCCCCAGGGTAAAAAAGCCCAGTTAGGTACCCCTGGCCACTACAGCCACTGTGACAGGCGGTGACAAGAGCGAGGAACATCTTCCGGACTGTATCAAGACACCTGCTTGGGATATGGAGGAGCGTGCAAAGTCTCATCTCCCCAGGGCAGGAGCCGGCTGTTGTTATGGTCTACGCCACCTTTCAAGGCTTTTCCAGCACAGTTACACTTACACAACCATAGATAAAGTAACTACAAATTCCCAGGGAGGAAAGCAGCTTGCTGAGGCAAAAGAAACTTTTTCGTTTGCTGGTACAGTCAAACACCTCCCTGGACAGCCTGCACCACGCCATCACACCAACTCTTTCCCAGTCATACCATAGTTTATATTTGGAAGCGATGGGTGAGCTGCCAGCACCGTCACATCTGCAAAGATAGACTATTTTCATAACCCTAACCACACAGGTGCACTGGCCAAATTTTAGACTTATCCCTACAGCCTTTTGCATAGCAGGGCCTTGTTTCCAGCTGTTGGTCTCAGTCTCCATGCACTACTGGCCACTCAGCTCACCAAGAGCTAAATTTATATTGGTGCTGCTTGCCTGAGCTCGCTACCTCCACTACCCAGCATTTTCCTCACTCTCCTCACCAGTGTCTGATACTGGATTCTCAAAACTGCTCAGCAAGGAGCCAACTGGGAAAATACCCTCAAGCCTCCCAGTCCCAGAAAAATGCCTTGAGAGTTTTGGTGGAAAACTAGGTGGGAGCCAGGGAACTGCAAAAGGGCTGCAGGATCATCTCACCGCCTGGTGCAGAGCACCTGGGTGCTTCAGCCTTACTTTCCAAAAGCCACATCTGCAGGTCCAAGAGGGGCACCAATGTGAGCACAGCTGACAAGGCAGAGCAGGATGTGCAGCCTCTTTCCCAGCACATACCATGGGCAGATTATCATGCCCAGAAGGTGCCAGCCCCAGCCTATAGACACTGCTGACCCAACCGCTCGTTTTCTCCCCCACCCCACATCTCTCCTCAAAGTAAACATGAGGACTGAGGGTATGTAACAAACTCACAACTTGTGTGAGGACTTCTGTTACAGGCAGAGCCCAAAACTGCCTTCCTGGTTTTCAGACCTTTAAGGGGCAAAGGAACCTTCCTAGAATTTTATGGCATGGAGTTTCCCCCATTAAAGAGGTGAACACTATAAAAAAACCAAAACAAAACCCCCCAAACCCCCCACAAATCAAAACCCACCCAAAAAACCAAAAAAGTATTAAATTCATATTTACTGGTCTTTCAGCACCATATAGGAAGAGATTTTAGGAGTCCCCTATGATACCAACACCCCTCTCACAAAGCCCAAGATGCCTGTGCAATTGCTTTCCTGGAATCATCCCGTTACACATGCTCCTCTTCAGATTCACTTACCACCACCACCTAGGATGCAAACCCTATAGGACAGCCAAATATTTACCAAGCGGCTTGAGCCAGCCTGCTTGACACCCAGCACCCTTAGGATATGCTGAAGGCTAGGGAGCACCAAAAATAAAAATAAAAATAAAAATAAAAATACCCTCCAGAAAAACCACACCACAAAAAAAAACAAAAAAAAAACCTTTTTCAGAGAAGATGCTTACTTCCAAGAAAAAAAAAATAAATAAAAAGAAAAAACCCACTTTGGATGGGATCTGACAGAGCCTTGAAACTTCCATCACCACCTCAGCAACCGACACCTGCAAAGAACCCACGCGAAAGGCAGCTCCTGCCATCCTCACCCTCTGCCAGATGCACGAAGGCACAAATGCTGCTCCTCCCAAGCTCTTGGAAAAGTATTCCAGGATTACGGCAGCATCCCATACCTGGATCCTCACCGACTGAGGGGGTGAGGGGGAGGTAGGGCGGGGGAGGGGGGGGGGGCGGCGGTGTTAAAACCCCTTTTGCCCGGGAAGGGGCGCACTGGGGAGGGAGGGGAAGAGGTGGGAAAGAGTTTAGCCATCCCACGCCGCCGGGAGGGGGTCCTGGACGCCCAAGGGAGAGGGGGTCACTCAGTGGACCCCCCTTACCCCCCCAACGAGCGTCCAGGACCCCCACCCGGCGGGGATGCCCCTTGCCCTCCCCCGCTCTCCAACTGAGCGGAGCCCACGAGGGCCAAGCAAGCACCCGAAATCAGCGAGGACAAAGAAAACCCCACGAGTGAGGGGGGGATGGGGGGTATTTTTTTTTTGGGGGGGGGGGGAAGAGGCGGAAATCTCCAGGGGGAGGTGGGGGGGAAGGGAGGCAGAAATATTAAAGGGGGGAGGGGGAAGTCGGTGCGCGCCGCCGCCCCACCAGTCACTGACCTGCTGCAGGGGCATTTCCGAGAGCGGCGGGGGCCGGGGGCGGCCGGCCGGCGGTCGGGCTGTCCCAGGCCAGAGGGAGGAGGAGGAGGAGGAGGAGGAAGCGGCGTCCCCCTCCCCGCCCGCCCCGGCTCCCAGTCACAGCCGCGGCCTCCGCGCACGTGTGCCAGACGTCACCGGCGGCTCCGGGGGTGAAGCGGAGACACCGGCGGGGCACGGCCCGGCCCGGCCCCCCGCCCCGGGGGGAAGCGGGGCCCTTCCCCGCCGCCGGCTCCTCGCTCCCTGAGCCCGTGCGGCGGGACGTGGCGGGGGGTATTATTTCCTCCCCCCTCGCTTTTTCTCCTTTTTCTATTCTTTTTTTTTTTTTCCCCCCTCTCTCTCTCTCCTCGTTTTAAATGAGACCCAGCGGCGGGGGGTGGGAAGGAGGCAGGAAAGTTTATTGCAACAAAGCGCTGCCTCCGCCTTTCCTGCCCTCCTTTCCCCCTCCCTCCCTCCGCCCGACCCCGGGCCCGGACGGCGGCGGGGGCGAGGGCCTGCCTGGCACTGATCCCCCACCGTCCCCTTCACCCTCCCTCGGGGACGGGGGGAAAAAAAAAATTACCGGGGGGCGGCCTCCGCCTCCGCCGAGAGCGGGCTGCAGCAGCGCCGTCCTGCCGGCGGGTCCGTGAGGGGTGCAGTACAGCGAGCTGCCAGCGGGCTGGCCCCCATCCGCCGCCGGGGCAAAGGCACCGGGAGCCTGGGAAGCGGCGGCGGAGGAGGAGACAACACAGGGCGCCCCCGCCGCCGCGCCGGTGCTGCGGATCTGGATGAAGGTGCCGGCGGCAAAGCGGGCCGGGAAGGCGGCGGGGGCTGCTCTGGAGTCCGTGGACGGTGCGGGCGGCGTTGCTGCCGGGGCCGGCGGCTGGAGTCCCCTTCTCATCCTTCCCTCCGGGTCTGTCCCCGCAGCCGCGTCTCCTCCTCCCCCCGTCCCTCCCCCCCCGGCCTTCCCAGCTCCTTTCCTCCTCGATGCCGAGGCCCCGCGCAAAATACTGGGGGCGGCGGGTGCCGGGGGGGCCCCGGCTGCAGGATGCGGGGCGCCGGGGGGGGACGGAGGCGGCGGGGCGGGCAGATGCGGCGGATGGAGCGGGGCCGCTCCCGCTGTGTGGGGCCGGCTGGAAAATGGCTCCAGGAAGCGGCGGCTGCTGACAATGAATGAAGGGAAAGGAGACGGGTTACGCGCCAAGGGCCTCCCGCGAAACTCGGATTTCCCGCCCTCTTTTCAAACCAAATTTGCATAGCCACGCCCCCGGGGCGCGCCCCGCCCGCCACGCCGCCTCATTGGCCTCCGCCGCCCTCCCCGCCGTCCAACGGGGTGCCGCCTCCCCGCCCCTCCGCCTTCCCACTGGCCCGCCGCCGCCCGGCGCGGCCGTGATTTGCATGCGGCGCGCCGATTGGCTGCGGGGGCGAGGCTGGGGGATTCCCCCTCCGAAGAGCCGGGATCCCGGTTCGCCGGCTCCCTGACAGTGACAGCTGCGGCGGCGCCTGCCGCAACGTGCCCGCCGGAGGGGCCACCCCGCCGCGGGGGGGGGGGCCGGGAGCGCGCCCCGGCCCTGCCCCGCCCCGCGGCGGCGCCGCCCCGCCCCTCGGCGAGGCCGGGCAGGGCCCGCCGGGCTCCCCCCGGGGCGGCGCGGGGGGGTGCCGCCCGGGGAAGGCGCTGACCCGGACGGCGTCCGGAAGCTTTGCAGCCCCGGCGCCGTGCCGCTGTGCCGGGTCCCCTCCTGCTCGGAAGGGGTCACCTGAGTTCTCGCCCTGGTTCGCTCCGAAAGGCAGCCGCCGTTGGAAGGCGTCCTGACGCGGGGTTGCGCGCCCCGGGAGCTGAAGAAGCGCTTTCCGTCGTCTTGGTGCTTCTGCCCCCGTGAATGTCCCAGCCAGCCTGAGACATTTCCTTCTTCCTTTTCTGTTTCCTTTTTTCCTCCCCGGGAAAAGAGAGCACCCACCAAAACACTCCCTCACAACCTGCATCGCCTCCAAGAAGTCAGAACAGTGGAACTAGGTCTGTCAGCTCTTCCCACTTGCCCAGCAGCATCTTTACTTCTTGAATGTCCCCTAAACTTAATTTGTTAAGGCCCCCCCGACCCTACCCAGCACCCAGCAGCCATGCCAAATTGTCCCTTGTTTTGATTCCCCTCACTAACACCCCGTCACCGGTTCTCCTAAGAGACCTGCAGCTGGCTGCCCGTCCTGGCTGATGCTGCTGAATCGGGCAGATGGGGGTCCTTCCCCTCGGTAACATTCCCCATTTCCAGCACTAGCAGGTTGTAGTGGTTTTGCCCTGGCTGGAGGCCAGACACCCACCAAGGTCACTCTATGACTCCCCTTTTCAGCTGGACAGGGGAGAAAATGTGTACTGAGAGGCTTAGGAGTCGAGATAAGGACAGGGAGAGATCATTCCACAGTTAGTGTCACGGGCAAAACAGATTCAATACGGAAGAAAGGACAGAAAACTCTCTATTGTATTACACGGCACTGCACACCCAGTGTCGGGTAATGAGAAGTGTGGCCAGATCTTAAAGCACCTCCTCCCAGCCCTCCCTTCTCAGCAGACTTCCCTTTAGACATGATTTCGCTCTCTTCTTCCCCCCATTGTGGCACGGGGAGGGGCAGGGAATGGGGGGATGGGGGTTTTGGTCAATTCCTCACAAGTTGTTTTCCTTCTTAGCTGGGGGGGAGCATTCCTCATACCCTTCCCCTGCTCCAGTGTGGGGTCCCACCCATGGGAGGCAGTCCTCCATGAATTTCCCCACCGTGAGTTGAAGAGCTGATGAGCTTTTCACCAGCTGCCCCAGCATGGATCACTTCTATGTGGAGCAGCCATAGAATTATAGAATGTCTCTCAGTCCCTCAGGCCCAGACTGCTCCGGCCTGGCTCCCCATGGAGTCATAAGCACCCCCAGCAAACCTGCTCTGGCATGGGCTCTCTCCATGGGCTTGCTCCAATGCAGGTCACAGCATCTGTCTCCACCGGCTCCCAGCGTGGGGCCTCTCCACAGGCTACAGGTGGGGTCTCTGCTCCCCATCCTCTTCCATGGGCTGCGGGGGACACCTGCTCCACCATGGTCTTCTCCATGGGTTGCAGGGCCATCTTTCTCTCTGGTGCCTGCAGTGTCTCCTCCTCCCTCCCCTCCTTCACTGACATTGGGGTCTGCAGAGTTTCTTACATCTTCTCACTCCCTTCTCTGGTGGTAAAAAGCGGCTGCTTGCGGTTTTTCCCTCCTAAATGTGATTCTCTGAGGTGCTGTGACCACGGCTGATGGGCTTGGCCTTGGTCAGTGGCTGGCCCGGCCTTGAGCCGGCTGGTGTTTGCTCTGTGGGGCCTGCAGAGAGCTTCTGGCTGCCTCTTACAGCAGCCACCCCTGCAGAACCCCCCTTCTCCACCAGAAGCCCGCCACGCAAAACTACAACAGAGGTACAGGAACAATTTCCCCCATCAAGTCTGCAACCCTGCTTATAGTTCCCTGGTCTGACTCTAGCTCAAACAGCGCGGATGTCTACACTGTTGCATGTAAAATGAGGGCATCTTCCATTCTGGGCATGTTTTCCATCAAAGGAGGAAATTGTCCTCCATTTGGCACTAGAGAAGCCTTGATTAAGCTACTGCATACAATTTTGGGTGCTGTATTTGAGGGAAGGTAGAGCCTGGAGAGAATCCAGAGGAAAACAGGAGCAATAAGGCATGGTCAGAAAAATTTGTCCTACTATGAAGATTGGCTTTTGTTTTGTCGGGGTGAAAAGCAGGGGAGTAAGACATGGTGATCTGATATTCAAAAGGTCACAAAGAGGTTGCTCTTCCTCTGTAGGGGTAACCAGGGACCAACAGGTGTGAGAAAACCCTCTAGCAGCCTCCTCAGGGACACCGGAGGATTTTGAATAGATGGTGAAGACTTCTTTTAGGGATAATACAAGTTTGGGCTGGACATCCATGATCTCTCCAAGTCTGAAAGCCTTTCCAAGACTTCACTATGGTCCTTCCAGCCCAGGCAGGAGTTGGACTTGGCTGAAAAATTTCATGTTCTTCCCTAACATTGTTTAAAATTGTATCTAAATCTGCAGTTCTGCTACCGCAGATCTCTCTTAAGGAGCGAGCCAGCCATGTCCAATTTTGTGCCCATGCACACTGTGAAGCAGCCGAGACCTGTGCTCGCCCTGCCTTGGCCACAGCAGGTATAGCAGGATCTTGCTGGCCATGTGAGATGCCTCCTCAGCAGAAGTGAGGAGAAATACAACACTCTCCCTACTGCAGAGTTCATTTTCAGACTTCTTCTGGAGTGTCTTTTATGGGGTTGTTTCCTCTGCTGTGGTCTCTGCCATCTTCAGTTAGCTACCCATCACTCAAGGGCATCCTACAGTGGGACTCACCGCCTTGTTGCAGGAGAAGGTGACTGGGGCACATCTGAGGGCCAAAGCAGGTCAGAAGCTGAAGAGAAAGTACAGCAGGCGAAGAGGGAGGGTAAAGTCCAAATATAGAGACATGTGTAGGCAAGTGGGCACTCAGCTAGTGCTTATAGTTCAAAATAAATATTTTTTCCATGTATGGAAATGGCAACTCTACATGGCTTTTGCATATCCCAGAGGAAAGGGAATTGACAGGAAGAGCAGTAACCATGAGCAGCTATGAAAGGAGCAGTAGGGACTCTTCAGGAAAGAAAGAAGAGGAAAAAAGGTGTCTCAGAAACAATGTGGACGGAGACAGCAGTAAAAAAAAGTAAAAGAAAAAAGGGAGGAAAGGGAAATAATCAAGGATCCTGCAAGAAGAAGAGCATAAACACAACCATGACATTACATCATAGGAAAGAAAAGCAACGGAGAAAGAAATGGAGAAAGAAACATTGCAAAGCGACAGCAGCAAAACCAGAGTCCTTCAAGCAGACCTTTAGAGTGGAAGAACAGAGAAAGAAGAGCCAGGTGGATGTAGCAGGGAGAGCCAGGATCCCAGGGGCCAGGATCCCGAAACACAGCCAAACACCAGGGAGCAAAAGAGGCAGCGCACAGGGGAAGCACCACACACTTCATAACTCACCTTCATAAATCAGTTCTTTCCTTATCTAAGTTCCTAGTAGCTTGTTACGCAGCAAAGGGAGTAAGTCAAGCAGCTGAAATGAAGCTGCCAGTCACCATGGTCTTTCACAGGTTATCAAGAGTGGCTTCACAGAGATGTGCATGCTCGCTCAGCACTCATGGGTACACCCTGTCAGTTCCCATGAGCCTGTGTATGTCCAGATTGTTTAAATGTTGCCCATTTTGATTCTACTCTACCTAGGGTAAATCCTCCTTTCTCTAGATCTTTCCACACATCTCTCAGGAACTGAGATTCCTGAAGGAAAATCTTACCAGCAACGCTGAGGCAAGGAAGACATTCAATACCTCAGCCTTTTCCATGTCCTTTGTCACCAAGTCCCTTTTGCCACTCAGCAGCAGGCCCACATTTACCCTCATCTTCTTGCTGTTGATGTACCTAGGTAAGCTCTTCTTCTTGCCTTCCACACCCCTCTATAAATTCAACTTCATGTGAGTTTTGGCTTTCCTAAGCCCATCCATGCATGCTTGGACAGCGTATCTGTATTACAGCTGGGTCACTTGTCCCTGCTTCCACCTCTTATGTGCTTCCTTCTTACATTTTAGTTTTGTCAGGAGCTCCTTGCTAATCTATGCCAGCCTCTTGCTGCCTTTGCTTGATTTCCAGCTTCTCAGGATGGACTGACATTTAGTGTGGAGAAGGTCATACCTGAACAGCGACTGATCTTCAGGTCTCCCCTCCAGGACAATCTCCCATAGGATTATTCCAGGCAGATACCTGAAAAAGCCAGAGTCTGCTCTTTTCCAGTCCAACTTTTGATCCTACATTTTGCCTTGCTCCTTCCACTCCTGATTGCCATTTTAGGATGTCATCTTCTGGAGCAGTTATTAAGCATTAATTAATCTCTGCTAAACAACTGGAAGCAGTTGTGATGTTTAGGGACATTTAGTATGTTTGACCTTTCAGAAAAAAAATAATTTTCAGAAAAATTTTATTAGAGCTATCCTTGACCAAATATCAGGGCTGTGCTTCAAAGAGAAACCTGCCAGATTTTTTAAAGACAGCTTATATTCCTTTGCTTTATTTCTCAAGCATCTTGACAGTTCTGGCCAAAAATATCAGACTGAGGCCATCATCTATGTGAAATTTCAGACCACATTATTTAGCTTTTAGAAGGCAACAGATGATTGAAAAACTGGGTCTCAGAGTGAAAAACGCTGGATAGCCTTAAATAGAGGCATGCCTACCCTAACATACAGGCATCCCTTCTGGAGAGCAATTTGAGAACAAACATAATGGAGCTGCAGTAAAGTAATAGTAGATTCTGCTTTTGTGCAGGGGGCTAGATATTTGGGACATTACTGGAAATAATCTAATATGATTCTACAACCTTTGAACACAGCTGGTGTCATAAGGACCGTTTTTCCTCTTAGCCGGAACTCACTTAAAAGGAAAACAAAGTCCAACTAAGCAACTAAGGAACTGAAGCCTTGTGAAGGAAATGCCTAAAACCTGGGAAAATTCACTAACCCCATTTACACTTATAAAATTTACAGGGATTACAAATACATTGCCTAGGATAGAGGCCAAATTTTAAAAACACGGAGAAATGAAACTAAACAAACTAAACTGACTTCCTTACTCTGTGATTATCAAAAGAACTTTGTGGTGGAGAAATCTTTGCTTTGTTCACATCAGTTTCTTTCTCAGGGTTAGTTGTTTGGGGTTTTTTTAAGTGATTGGCAAGGTCATGACAGTGTTGATATTCCATGAGAATCTCAACTCTTTGCATGTAGTCATGTATTTATATGAAAAACCCTCCTGCATATATGAATAAACTTGTTTCTGCCTTCCATTTCTATACTTCACTACCTGCATACCTTGGGAAAGATGCAATTTTGATTTGCAGCCAGTGACACTTAGAAAAAAAATACAACAAAAATCATCTCTACATTATAAATTCTGCATGTCAGTGTGGTTCTGCTTCAGGGAGGATTTCAGTGAGGAACGCCGAGTCTGGCCATCTGCTTGAGGAGATGGAAGGGTGCTCCGCCCCTATCACGGGACAGCAGAAACCTGTACTTGACCTTATTCAGGCTAGTTATCACAAGGTGACTTAAATGTCTGTGTGTTGCAGGATCAGGGGAGTCACTACTGGTTAGACTGCTGGTTCTTCTGTTGCAGCTTTCTGCCTTTCCTTCTGTGGGATTACAGCACACCACACAGTTCTCATCCTCTGAGAGCATGGCCCAGCACAAGGGATTTCACCAGGAGGGAGAAGAGACACGGGGTCTGTTTCTCTATGGCCAGTTCCAACCCCTTTTTCCGTTTTGTCCAACTTTAGATGGAGAGCTGATGTCCACAGTAGCTGCCTGGTCCACTCATCACACACCAATCAATCAAAACCTTGCTCATTTTGATCAAGTGCTATTTAAAATACAAAGTGACCAAAAATAAAGCTGCTCTCAAGCCATCTGACCCTCTTAAGTCTATTACTCAGACCTTCCATCTTTAAGTTCTTTCAGCCTTTGTATAAATGAACTGATTGTCTTCCAAAAGACAAAAAAAATCCCCTTGAAATAATCAAGCCTAAAGAACTGCTTGTGAAGAGACTCTGCACCCAGAGAAGATTGCTTTGCCTCAGCTGCTGACCTCTGGAGCATGCAGAAGTCCATGAGACAGCTATCCTTTGCAGGCCCTGAACCTCTCTTGCTCTTAGCTTCAGGAGAAGAACAGGCTTCAACAATTTATTAAGATCAGGTATATAATATTGATAAAACCTGTTTTCCAAAGCAGGCAGAAGACAAATTTGAACCCAGGCCTCCAATATCTCTTGTTGTGGCCAAACAAGGAGAGAACAATTGAACTTCTGCTCACTAAGTTACTTGCTGGAGTAAGGACCGGTCTGAAACTTCCTGCTCACTTTGGGGTTTGGTTTTGGGTTGTTTTGGGAGGGTTTTTGATGGAAGACGAGTTTTTAATCCTGTGTGCCTGTTTCTCTCCATGAACTGGATAGGAAAAGCTTGGGTGTTTGGTTCAGATCTGTGGCTTTCCCAAGGTGGCACTGGAATGTCTGCTGAGCACACAGCTACATGGTGGAAGCTTGGGCTGGGGCTGAGGAAGAGCTTCAGTGGCTGAGTGGCTAGGGGACTGTTTCCATCCCTGGATCAGGGCATACAAGACAAGCTCAGCTTGTATCCTCTTCATCAATCCAGCTCAAAATAACCTTTTAGAGGAGACAGGAGCAGGACTACTTTATTAGAGTGCTGTCTCTTCTGTAATAAGATGACTTTCATCTCTGTGTACACAAGGTCTCCTTTATCCTTTGTTAACTAGTGAGCTTGTTGTAGGAAAGTTATACTGGTGGAATGTCTTAATTCAATCCAGATTTGTTAGATTTCTTTTCCACATTCATCCAGATCAGATAAATCACTTGCTGTATTTACTTTTTCAAACGCTTGCCTAAAGAGTCCAGGCACTGGGGCTGTTTCTCATAATGTGCTGACTTTTGGAACCAACTCTTTATTTACAGGCTTTGGCAAAATGGTTAGATTTATTATTAATTAACCAGAAAACCAACAGCCCTTTCTTTCAGAAAGGTAAGGAGTTGCACAAAGTATACCGTGCTACAAAAATTGCAAGTTTCATTTGGTAATTTTTCATAATTTCTACTATCTATGGTTTAATAGGTAAAGTCATTACCTTTTTTGGGAGATGAAAATCCTTTTCTTCCTTCTCTTTTGCTTTCAAACTTCCCTAAACATTTAATGAACTCCTGTTGCATCAAAAGTTTGCTTTTCTGTGCCTTGTGAAGAGGCATTTCTTTACTGTGCTTTTAAAATTTTTCTTATATCCACCTTTCACCTCACAGGGGTTTTCTATAAGTAGAGTGATACTCACCCTCATCTTCCTCTTTAGTGTGCCTGTATATAACATCAATTAGCATTTTTCCTTGGTTTGAATTGGCAGCTTGTCTGAAAGCTCATACCTCACCATCAGAGGGGTGCACCTGTGAGACATGCATTTTGGATGCATCAGAAGTGTTTACAACAAATAATAATACTTTTAAATAATGTTTTGATATTATTTCAGCAAATAAGTGCTTCAGAAACCCATTCTGTTTAGACTACAGTGGAAACCAAGCTAGCAAGAGCCCAAGATTTCCACACATGGTCAGAACCATGCCAATGGGACTATCTTCTGCCTTCCCTGTCAGAAGCTAGGTTCTAACAGAGCATGATGCTAATAAAGACAATTGGGGTATTCCCATATTGTTACTTTTGGCCTTCTGTTTTTTCCCAGAGCTGTTCAAATCAGGTACCTTTTGGAGACACACGAACATGGGGTACAGGAAGAGTAATAAAACATTGTTCCACCGTCACCCGTAGCTGACTCAGGCTTGAGCATTGACCCTAAATGCCTCTACACTTATGCTTCAGTTGCATGCACAACTTGAGTGGCCAGAAGCTGTCACTGTCTCCAGAAGAAGCAGCCATGCCTTTCACTTATCATTTTTTCGCTGTCCCTTGGCTACGCCTCCCTTTGCTTGTGGCTGGGGAACTGATCTGAGTTAGAGCCAACTAGTATTTGGGTTGGGTTAGTCTTTGTTTGTATCAGTTCCTGATCTGTTTCACTGCAGAGCTGCACAGGCATGTTTTTTGTGCCAACACAAGGGAAGAGACAAGGTGGAGGCAGAGATGATTCTCAGAAAAAGGAAGCTGAGATGGCACCACTTAAATTGTTCATGAAAGTCCAGCCTTTTTCTTGATTGTGGTTTGCATGAGTTCAGTTATTGGGGTCCATTGAATTTTTGCTGTTGTGCAGCTGAGCGATGTTTCAATTGCTCTTCGTCCATCTCTCATAACAGGAGATCTCCACTACTTCCCATTCCTTCTACCACTCTTATCACTCCTGTTTTCCAAGGTGGGAAGCTGGGAGCACCGAGTTCAGAGAAGACATGGCTGTGGCAGCTACCTGCATCCCAGGCAGGACAGTGGAGTCTGGCGGTCAAAGATGAAATTGCAGCCGAAGAGATGGCGCTTCCCACCGCTGAGATCTTCAGCAAGCAGCTTTGGGCCTCAAAGCTTCTGCTCCCTTTGCACAACAGCCCCACAGAGGCTTCCTCTGCACTGCAGCTGGACTAACTGCTTAACAGGCCTGTTCCGAACGGCAGCCTCTGTACCACATTGACTGTAGGTGGGATCTTAACAGGGCCGATGCTTTCTCTTGCTGCTGTGGCTCTGGGTTGTGCTTGGCTTGTTGGAGGGCAGCTGCAGATCCAGGTTCCCTCAGACCTGGCAGTAAAGCTGATGCAGTGAAGACCAGCTGTCATTGTCCCGCTCTCTAGGACTCTTCTGCATAAAATGTGTGTAGGGGTGAGATACCATCTGCCCCCCAGACTCAGGGAAGAGACAGATGCAGATGTAGCTGGGACAGCTACAGGAGTGGCTGCTGATCAGCCCCTTAATCTCAGTTTTAATGCACACTTATCTTTGGCAAGGTCCCATTTGCCTACTTTTCTTATTTTTTACTTAAGCTGGCTTTTCTCAGAACCTCCTCCCAACAAACCATGCCATTTCCTGCCACCACTTAATTGCAGTTGAATTTGCTTTGATCTCACCAGCCTTTCTCTCTTTAAAATAAAAATAGTTTACCTGTAACCAAGTGCCATTGCGCTCCATGGGTGCCATTGCAAGGACAAAGATTATAATTATTAGAATAATTGGCTGTTGAGTGATAGTGCTGAGATGGGAGGGACATGGAGTAACATGTTGAAGATGACCAAATCTTTCTCCCTTCCTCTGAGGAACTTCCATATGCAAAGGTGGGGGTACTATGATGTGGCTGTCAAAGTCTCAGGAAAGGTTGAAGCTTGTGGAATGGGCAGTCGTGAGAAGAGACACTAATGTAAATTGATCTGTACTTCTAGTTGTAAATAGTGTCTGTTGTGAGGCAGTCTTTGCCCACAAGAAAAACCTCTTGTCAGGTTTTCTGGTCCCTATGCATCCTGGGGATTGAGCACAATCTGGTCATGCATAAAGATTTCAGGATTCAATTCTCAAAATGATCAGTCTTGCTATGCATCTTTTATAAAAACAAAGAGATTCAAGACTATGAAAACCCTCATTAGCCAGACATCGATATTCTGAGAATAGCTGTTGAAAGAAGCATATACTTGCAAAGCACATTATTATTTATTAAGGTGAACAGAAGGAAAAAGCTTCTCTGGTTCTAGCTCTTCTTTTAAATCTATTTTATTTTGTATAAAATATCTTTCTTAATAAAACAAAGGTAATTCATGTCTCAGATTTAAGTTCTAAGCTTAGCAGAATAGAAAACAGAGGCTCTTGCTCTGTTTTTCATCAACGATTTAGCATTTCAGTTTCAGAAAATGATCGATGCAAGTTGAGTTAGCTGTGCTGGGTATAAGTGCATTCTTCGTTTGGTCCTCAGTTCACTTTTATGTCTGAATCTTCTGGGAAGATCCTGTCTTTCTGGGAAAGAGATGGCAGCAAGTCAGTTGGGAAACAGCAGATTTCTTCAGATCTTGCGTTCATCCTATTTTGCAGTATGCCATTTCTAAGCCTGAGAGACAGATGGGAAGCCTTAAGAGCTTGGAAACTTTGGAGAGGCTTCCACTGAGACTAGTGAGATATTCATGAACTAGTCAACAACTTCATCAATGTTGTATCAAATGTTATGTCTCTTTGCATTCCAGGAAACACCATGGGTAAATATGCAATCTCTCAGAGATACAAGAAACCTCACTTTTGAGGTAAAGGGCAGCCAAGACGGCAGGGTAATTGCATATTCCTGATTTACCCAGTGGGGCAGCACTACTGAAACACACAAAAAGCCTGAGGAGTGTTATAAAATGCCTGAAGATTGCTTTCTTGATCTAAGGACTGCCAGAAGCCTCTGAAAGGGTGCCATGCTGTAGAACAAAGAGCCAAGCATCACGTGCGTGTACTTGACAGGTTCGCATGCTGCTGATGGAGGATACCGGTGTCAGCAGAGAGCTGGAGCAGCAGAGGAGGCTCTCAGGATAAGTGGGTGTTATGCGAGTCAGTCTCTACTGCCTGACTAGATCGAGTCAGATGGGACCCTGAAATGGAAGTGTCATGACAGACAGCCCCTGATTATCAGCTCCCCAGTAGCGAATTGTGGGTTTTTTGTTTTCTTCTGGATGCACTGGCCATAACCTTACCCACACACGCTTCCTCATTTCACTGACAACTCTCTGTTCTCTTCCCATTTGTAAAGCCCTCCTCACCTGCCAAAAAAAGAACAAACAAGAAGATACATATCCAAGTCTTCTCAACTGTTGCTCAGAATCGCTTTCCACCCATTCTCAAGTTACAACTTTTAAATTACTGTGTATTTAAGGAAACAAGGGTTGCTCCTGAGAAAATACTTACAAACCTAAGTGCAGCCGAGCTTCTTTTAATAGCTAGGTTGGCTTCATGGTGCCTATTTAGGCTGATGGTGGTTTAAGGTTAAAACAAATCAGCTGGGCTAGTACAAGTGTGAGGAATTTAATAAAGTCAGTGCTGAGCGATACAGCTTGCTTCTGCCTGCCATTGAGGCTCTTTGGGTAAGACAGGGCTGCCTGTTTAAAGAGCATCTTCTGGTGCTGATTGAAATGATAACAACTCAATACTGTTACCACACCTGCTCACTCCCAGGCAAGTGTCAAACAAGGTTGAAATGAAGTTGCCCTTCATACAGAGTTAACCAGGTTACCTCAAACTGACGTACAAGCGTTAGTAGTTCAAACTGGGATGTAAATGGAAGGACTAGAAGTAACCCTGCTGTTAACAGGTACAGGGTGCAGGCTAAAGAGCAGCAATCGTCCTCTGTTTCCCAGTTTAAATATTTCCTCATCTTCATTTCAGCAGGAGCCACGTAGATTCAGATGATGCATATCTTCAGACCTTTTGGTACCAGGTGTGCAGTTAACCATCTGGGCAGGGCACATTTAGAAAGCAAGGGTTGGAGGATGTTGGGAAGGGATGTGGTTTCTCTGTTCTGTGGATGGGTGGGTGGTTAGTTGGTTGGAGGTGGGCCCAAAGACAGTAGGGTGAGGTGTGGGCTAATTCAGTGTTCCATACCCATAAACTGTTTCGTTGAGTGATTTCCTTCCCTTGATTTTTGTCTAACTTACAGTTTGGCTGAGGAAGAGCTTAACTTTTGCGTGCTACTGAATCATGTTGTATTGTAACTTAAATCCTTTAGGCCTGAATTGTAAAAATGCCCTAATTTGTGCCTAAGAAAGAAAGAAACCTAGAAGCAAAAATCCCAAATGAAGTTATCTGTCCAGAGATTTATGTGTTACTAAGAAAATAAAAAGCATCAGGAAACACTTCTGGACATGGATTTTTGATATTTTTTTTTAACTTTCAAATTATTATAAGAGTTGCTGGCATGCTTTTGGTCCAGACCAATTACCATTCTCCCAAAACAGTTCTGGGCATAGTTCAGGAGTTGCTGCAGGCTCAGGACCTTAACTTGTAAACCACTTGAGTGTGGCCACCCTATTATGGACTCCTAAATGTCACTGATATATTCAACTAGTTCATGCAATGACTTGTGTATTATTAGAATACTGAACTGCAGTTCCTAGAAAGAAGTTGAAACCTTATTTTCATTTCAAAAGAGATGGAGCATTCCACACTTTTTTGAGAACTTATTCCTCTTAATCATTTGAGGTTACTGCCTGTTTTGAAGTACACAGCTCTGATTTCCATTCACTGATTTTTAAAATTTGTTTTTCTGGTAGCCTATGGTCATTCAGTGCTTCCTTCTTCAGAAGATTTTATAAGGTTTTATAAACTGAATTTTAGAACAGATTTGTTGTAAGTTCATAAGACATTTTCTACAGCGTTGTAATAAATACTCCTGCTCTTTTCTGTATCAACACTCATTTTCAACATCCCTTTAAATAAGGATAACTAATGACTTACAGTGCAGTCTTAGTTCTCAACTCCTTCCTTCTGCCATTTCTCTCTGCATTATTTTCCAAGTTGTGCCAATTCTCAGCATCGCACTGGGAGACTTTGTTCAGCTCCTGTCTCCTGCAATTCCTCCTGGAGTCACTGCTGTCCAGCCTTCAGCCTCCCATGATGTAGGCGAAGCCTCTGTTTCTTCTGCAATTGTATGTTTGGGTACGATTTGCTTGGTCTGTGCCATCCCAGAATGACCCAGATCACTGCATACAAGTATTCCGTCTGCCCAAGTAACTCTGATCAGTGTCCTGGCTTCAGCTAGGATAGAGTTAATTTCTTTTTAGCAGCTGGTGGAATTTTGGGAGTTGGGATGAGAGCAGTGCTGGTAACACACTGATGTTTTAGTTGTTGCCAAGCAGTCAAGGACTTTTCAGCTTCTCATGCTGCCCTGCTAACAAGAAGGTGGGAGGCACCCAGGAAGCTGGGAGGGGACACAGCCAGGACAGGTGACCCACACTAAGCAAAGGGGATATTGTATACCAGTGATGTCACACTCAGCATAAAGGGAGAGAAGGGGCGTGTGTGATGGGGAAGGACCATATGTCTCCAGGACATGCACTTTTGGGGATGGTCTGGTTTTGGGATGGCTCTGAGCTGTACGGTCTGAGTTATGCAGTTCAGTGAGAAACTGCATTGTGTACCACCATTTTCATATATTTTGCTATAAATCCCTCTTATTGTTATATCTTTCTCTCCCTGCTGTCCCAGTAACCTGTCCTTATTCCAACCCACCAGGTTTGCCTTTGGTTTTCTTTCCCCTCCTACAGAGAGAGCAGCTGCATGGCGCTCAGCTCCCAGCTGGGATGAAACCACTGCATAAGGCAAATTTGTATTGTCCCCAGATGTTATGGGAAGTGATACTCACAGCCTATCTACATTTAATAATAACCACAAATATAATAAAGATGTCAGACTGACAAGGCCTTGCAAAAGTACAGCAACTCATTGACCTTTGTTTCCTAATTTTGTTTTATTTATTGAATTTTTATTCTACATTGGGTTGCTGTCTCTTCATCCATTTTCCATTTGTTAAACATTTATTTGAATATTGTCCATTTTGTTGTTAATACGGGTTTTCTTCCTAACCAAAAAGTATTTGGCATATATTTAAGGAGCTGCTATGAATCAGAAGCTCAGTGATTCAGCATTGTATTCTTTGGGACAGACTTCTTTGAGTATGAAGCGACTTCTCAAGACTAGAAAAGCCTTAATAAGGGAACATACTGAGCCAGTTTCACTGTAATTGACATGAAGGCAATGTCAAAATGGAGCTATCTGGCAACAAAAGTAGTATCTGAAAATGCAGGTAGTATTGTGGAGTATCTTTTGCCTCAATAATCTCACCAATGTCTTAAATAAAATATCCATTCAATTCTAAAAAGCAATGTATTAGAGAGGAAAAAACCCACAACGATTTAATCTAAGCAGCAGTTGAAGAACATTGGTGGTGGTAAATCTGGAGCAAAGTCTGCTTCTATGGTTGGAGTACAGTAGTGGTTAAAACTTTACACCCTCATCTGTTCTGATCTATCAACCACAGAGCAGAGCCCTCCATGAAGTTCAAGGTTCTTAAGTTTCCTTAGGCCCAAACCATCTACACAGTTTATAAAGTCAAGACAAACAATTAGCACAGCTTTTAAAAAATGGCCGGTTCATTTCTATTTGTTATTAGCCCAGCTGGTCAATTATTTGCTTCTCAGCATGCCTACTAACCATCTAAAAGTTGCTACTGTTATACTGGCCATGTATAACATGACAAGTTCACTTGTAACTATTTACAATAGACTTTCCTCTTTACATGTTAACTGTTAAATAGGCTCTTGAAATATTTGCTTGGAGTAGCAAGTATTTTCAAGTATGCAGTTTCTTTTCCCATTTGCAGTCTTGAATTCTGAAGTGAACTTGAAGTGCTAAGAGCTGGGTCAGCTTTACTTCTCAGCAGTAAATAACTCTGGTTACATCTGAAGTTACAGAGCTGCAGGTCAAACACAGCCTTCAAGTACTCACATGCTTAGGAAATAATTGCTGATGTTCCCTTGTAACTGTGAAGCCTTAGCTGGGATTTTCTTGCCTTCAGCCCTCTCAGGACAGGGAACACCAAAGATGGTGCTAGAAACTTGAAAGCTCTTTGCCGTTGCATGGGACAGCCATAGGTACATCCTGCAAATGCAAAGGATGATTTGTTTACCTACTAGGAATGTTCTTTCTGGTAAAATTACTATGCCTTGAAGATGGAAATGAGATTTTTCTGCAAGAGAGTACCTACTGAAAGGAATCTGCTTTTAGGAAGAGGATCCATGACTTGTTCAGAATTCTTAGTGTGCTGGAGCAACTTACAGTCACAACAAATCTTTTAATCATCTAGTGGTTTTTATTTTCTGGTTTTCTTTCCATTACGTCCCTTGGGAATGTCAGGATTATCTGTGTGTTTTGCACTCCTTACCATAACCAGAGATGAAGGTGTATGCTAAAACTGCAGGAATCTTAAAGCAACAGATTTGGGCTTTGTGATAGAATACTTTTTATGTCACAATTCCAGCTAGTGGGAGAAACCAAAGGAATATTTTGAGCAAGCAGGTGGCTTTTAGTTATCTGCACACCCAACACGAGTTGAATTAAGCAGAGGCAAATTAAAATGGGAGTTGCAAAATTAGGGCACTTCATACCATCCAACACAGCACAGACTGCTTTTAACCTTCCAAAAGTCTAAAGAAGAAGTCTGGGACACTGTTACCAACCTGCCCTTTCACTTCCACTGCCCAGGAAGGCTTGAAGGAAGAAAAACTGCTGTGCAAAGCTATGGTTTGCCAACACAGAAAAGACAGAGCCTTGCTTTTCCTTCCCTGCCCCAGCACCACATGGACAGGGCAGGGCCATGAGGAAATGTTGGCAAATCCAATAGACAGGGGAAGCAGGAACTGCTAAGCAGGGACAGAATCACAGAATCACAGACTGCCTTGGGTTGGGAGGGACCTCAAAGCCCATCTAGCTCCAAGCCCCTGCCATGAGCAGGCCCACCCCCCACTACACCAGGTTGACCAAAGCCCCATCCAGCCTGGCCTTGGACCCTGCCAGGGAGGGGGCAGACACAGCTTCTTGGGGCAAAAGTCCTGAGTGTTGCTCTTTCTCAGGTACTGTCCCACTGCCTCTCCATTTCACTGGTCCCACGGCCCGGGTGTGGAGAACATGGTTCCCATTGGTAGACACAGTGGAGCAGCAGAGCTGGAACCACTCTTTGTTATTTTCAATTTTTAGGGCTATGAAGATGATTAAGGGCCTGGAACAACTACCCTACGAGGAAAGGCTGGGAGAGCTGGGGCTGTTCAGCCTGGAGAAAAGAAGACTTAGGGGGGACCTAATCAATGTTTATAAATATCTTAAGTATGGGGTGCAGGGGGAAATGGCCAGCCCCTTTTCTGTGGTCTGTGGGGACAGGACAAGGGGCAATGGCTGCAAATTGGAGCACAGGAAGTTCCACACCAACATGCAGAAGAACTTTTTCACAGTGAGGGTGACAGAGCTCTGGGACAGGCTGCCCAGGGAGGTGGTGGAGTCTCCTTCTCTGTGAACAGAAACAACACTGAGATGCATCCCTCCGTTTACATGGCAGGTGTAAACTGCAATCCTCTAAGGTTTGAATTTAAATCAAAATCTTTACCTTGCTCTGTTTCAAGACATGAGGGTGCTCTCCCTAAAAATCTCAGGCCAGGCCCTAAAATCAGTAGCAGAATTTGAAAAAACAAAACCCAGCCCATGCAGCTGGAAGACATGTTGCCCATAGTGGCATTCAGCAGTGAGCTACAGCAGCAATCTGTAAGGGTTATCTGCAGCCTAACTAGGGAAGAGACATTCAGGTTAGCTCAGGGGCCCAGATACTGCCTCACAGGGGTATCCTGGGCAAGCAGCAGATTTGAATGGAAACTACAGGAATGCAATGACTATGTAATAGCGACCACCCTTATTGTCAACTTTGTCTACACGCGGGATGGAAAAGGAGATCTTTCATTAACTCTATAGGAGATTGTGACTGCAGACAATCCATGTCATACTCAGTGAGGTAGACTGCAATCTGTCAGTTCCTGTGTAGCAAATTATCATGATATCTGTTTAAAAACATGTTTGCAAGCAGTCAGCTGGCAAGTGCGTTGCACACTGGCCCATCTGTTACCACAGTAATTGGGTCATCCACTTCAAAAGAAGCTGTTTTGCCCGTGTAGTGACAGAAGTAATGACCTCATATGAAAAAAGCCTGCACTGGACCAGGGATTCTAACTAGGGATAAAGAAAATATTACTATTACATGGAACTGACAGACCCCTCCTAGGCACGTGTTCAACTGAGGCTCTGGAGGAGGTCTAATCACACCTCAGAAATGATGCTGAAGGAAAACAAGGGAAAACGTTCTGAAAGTTATCATCACAGAGGGGACTGCAACCTGCCTAAAGAGAGGGTTGCTAAGACTAGTTGACTTCCTGTCCAGTGCTACAGATCACCAGCTTCAGCACCCTTCTATTAACACCAGGTACTGCCCATGTGAAAAAAAGTATACTGGGAATGCATAATCCAAATTTTCAGCTTGACAATTTCAATTTGAAGTTTCCTTTTAATAACAGAGTTTCTTTCTGATTTAAAGGTAACCAGGTGTTTGGTTACAAAAAAATTGTGAAGTTCTAACTCCTATTTTACCTGTTCAGTACAGGGGAATCAGGCCTTCTGCTACATTAAGTATTAATTTTTCTCTCATCTTTCTGTCTCTCAGGGTGATTATCCATGAGAGCAACTTTACTAGGATTATAACTCTTCTCTAACCCTAGATTGTGAAAGTCAGATTACCTGCCTTACTTAAAGTTAGGCTTGAGTTTGAACAAGAAAATTGCTACAAAAAGCACAGTAAAACACCCTCGAGTGTAAGGGAAGCATCTTGTAGTTTAATTAGAGATTAAGCACCAAAAATTCATACATATTCTCTGAATAAAGTCCAAAACTGATTTAGTGGAAAGAAAGCTGAAGTAGGAAGACAAAGGGAAAGTTGGATCCTTCTAAAAGGACGCTTCATATATCATACCACTCGTGTGAAAAACCACATATCCCACTAGTTCAGACTTTGTGACCATCAGGGTCACTTCTGGCCTTATAGCCAGTGAATCTCCGCTGCCAGCAATGTGTGAGTGGAACTTTCAGCTACATCAGTCATTTCCATCACTTCTTTCGCACTGGACTTTGAAATTCCCCACAGTATTTAATGGAGTCATCACTTGAACAAGACAACAGTTGCTGAAACCCATTAACCGTTGACTTAATCTAGCAGCCTGCATCACTGCCAATCAATCCATTTCTTGGATGAGCCTGTAAAATATGCAGTGAAAAACATCCAGCAACGGAAAATTCATCACATTTCTGCCAACTTGGGCAAAGGGCTTCTTAGAAAGCTGAGATTAATGGTAGGACTGAGGTAATATTTGAACATCTTTTCCAATACAAGGGATCACATTATCCATATACTATCAAGCCCCTCAGTTAATCTTTCATGTACTCTTCTGTTCCACCATTCTGATGGCATTTGGGAAGCCAGGTTTTCTATGCATCTGCACCATCTCAGCCCTGTGAGAAATGCACACTGTGCTATGAGATTGGTCTTAGTTGGACCACTAATAAAACAAAACACTTATTTGGATGCCCAGCTTCATAGCAGGGCAGATGATGGCTTCGCATTTTCTCGCACTTCCAAGAAACCTGGACTTTGTTCATGTATAGTCGCTTAATACCATAGGCATGCTACTCTCTCTGAGGAGTTGCTAAAGTGGTCAGTGCTCAACTTCACCTGGTGTGTTTTGCTTTCTTTTTTTGGTGGGTTTTTTTGTCTCCTTTTTCCTACAGAAGAAGCCTCACGCTTACGGGACAGCCAGAAGGTGAGCCGGCCTCCTCAGTAAAGATCATAAAATACCTGCTGACGGATGTGATTGACACGAGACTTAGATGAAGGCCTCGGTTTCTCATCCTTGCAGCATCCACAACCTATCTTTGATGATTCAATCCAGAGGGAACAGGCTGCCCAGGGAGGGGGTTGAGTCACCTTCCCTGGATGTGTTTAAAAGACGGGTAGATGAGGCACTTAGGGATATGGATGAGCATAGGACGGGAACGGTTGGATTTGGTGATTTTAAAGGTCTTTTCCAGCCTTGTAATTCTGTGAGGGAGCGACAGGAACGGATGGGCCCGGGAAGGCCTGCGAAGTAGCTGGCGGCCTTCACGACGAGCGTCACCCGCGCTCTGCCGAGCAGCCAGCAGGGGTCCTGCCTCGGCCGGGGATGGAAACGCGCCCACGGGGGCCCTTTGTTAACCGGGTCGGGCTCTTTCTGGTGGGATTCAGTCCTCCCCCCGTGCATATAAATACTGCCCTCATAACAATAATCCCATAATAACATATACATGTAAACATCACAAATGTAAATATCCCTAAATAACATATAAAGTGACAATGAAGATGTTTGTGTTATTATTAGCTGTACTGAGGGAGGAAGGCCCCGTTTTGCCAGGGTGTTACACAGGCCCAGGATAAAGCTGGCGGGGCCCCCGGCTGAAGGGGGTAACGATCTAAGTAGGGGGCAAGACTCAAAGCGGGATACAGACCAGCTGGCGTAGGAGGCCACGGGTACAATAAGACAGTGCCAATCAGTGAGTACGCTGTGATCGCAGTTGACAAGCTTGTGGTAGGAAAGCGTTCCCCCCCCTCCCCTTGAAACAATAAAGGGGTGGTGGTGGGGGGAGGTTTTTAAAAGTAATTAAAAAGAGGATAGTGTATTAATCTTGCATGTTTATTGGGGTCAACTCTTAATTGTAAAAGGGCAAGTCTGGAAGAAAATCTAAGATAAGGGTTAACGCTTCTCCTAGGGTGGATGGATAGACAATGGGAACCTAGAAAAGGAGGAACGATACAGGACGGAGCAAAACAGTTGTTGAAGAAATAGGAGTGACTTGTTCAAAGAGGTAATACACTTGGGAAATACACTTGTCAGTAGCCTGCCCATGAGACAAGGGTAAATTTACCATGGTGTGGGGAAAAAAAACTGTTTCGGGAATCGAAACAAGAGACAATGAGAGCCTGAATGAAATGTTAGCTGAGCATGTGTTGACTAGATCTCTACAGGTATTCACTCAAATAGAGTAACAAAGTATTAAGGGCAGGAAAAGGCAATTTCTATGAAACAAATAGATTAGAAAACCTTTACAATCCAGAATGCATTGTAGTTACATAATTAGTACCTTGGTTGTCTTAAATAACATTCATCAGCTTCAAATCCAACTTATCCCCGATTTCTTTTTTCCTTTGGAAAAAAAGCCGTGCCTATCCACACCTAGCATAGCAGTACACACAATTAGAGCTCTTAGCCTGCTGTAGGACAAAGTGTTCAGTTAGCACTAGTGTTACTAGATATCTTATTCAGGCTATATGTGTTGCAGATTTATCTAACAGTGTTACTTGATAGCGCTAGTGGACAAAGAACTTTGTAGTTCTTGGCTCTCTAAATCCATGCACCAGTACTGAATGATTTCTGTAATGTAATTTAACCTTTTCCATGACACTTTTAATAGCAATTGAAAGGTCTTGTTTGCTTATACAAATTTAATTCTTCTTCACATAAAATTGTAGTATCACTCCTACAGCTTTAAAAACAGTATAATAGCTTTCTGCTAACTCCAAGTCTTGACTGCTTTCAACAACTTTTTTTTTCCCCCCACCTGTTATATTTACTGCAAAAAGGATTTCTGGGAAACAATTACGATATAAGGAATTGGAACTTTTAACTTTCTGTCAAAGTTAAAATGACTTTTCTCTTTGCTGTACAGTTTCCCCTCTAGATGGTAGAAGAGAACAAACTTGCGCTGTGAAGACTGGGATGATACTAAAGGAACAAAAAGTGTTTTCAGGGAAGTAAAATGCAAAGAAGCTGATAAGCCATGCTGTATGAAATTATCTGTGTGCTCTGGTTTTATTTGACACAGGTAAGTAGTTATGCCAGATACACTCATGGTTCCTAGTAAAATTAAACCTGGAATTTTGAAGGACAGTTACTGACAAAAACTTTCATGCACTATGATTTGCCTTTACATGGCTGTTCTGCAAATCCTTTGTAAAGAATACAGACAGCATTATTTAGTTAGTTTTTTAATATAAAGCATTATTTCAATACTCCTGGACACCTTCTGCTTTCTTTATAAAGTCCTTGATTTCTTTAAATGTAGTAGAACTGAAACCCACACACGTCCAATAGTTGCTGCCTAGATCCTGAACTATTTCCATGAACCTTTACACTTTTCATATTAGTTATGAGGAATTCTTACTATACTTCATCTTTTGCAGTTTCTCATCTTGTAAATCACCAAATGCCCTTCCAGGTTTTTAGTTTCAAGCTGTGTGCAATTATTACAGGGAGTCTCCTCAGAATGTTCCTGAATGAAGAGCAGTAGAGCTCACAATAAGATCTGATATAATGATTCACTACTAAATGGAAAAAAATAATCCTCCTATATTTCCATGTGCCTGCCTTATGATTGCTGGTTTTACTAAAGAGACCCTCTCAGCAACAAGAAACAAAATGAGGCTGCAAAATTAAGTCTAGACACAGAAGGCCTCATGTTGGTAGAACGAATCACAAGCTATAAAGTATATGAAAACCTTTGTTCATTGCTTTCAATTTTGCATCAATAGATCCTGATTCTAATTCTCCATTATTTGAAAATATTAACAATTGCTGTCCCATGATTTCTGAAGCCTCCTTAAGCAGGTAACAATCTCTTTTGATAATGGTGAAGGCCACCAGTGCTACAACTTTACAGCCATGTGGATGTATGCAAGTTACCTAGGAAAATATACCCAACCACTTTCTCAGCTGCTCAGCTTTGTTTATTGCAGTATTGTACATCTTCCAGACCTGCAGTTCACCCACAGGCCACCATGGTCCCTACGCCTGAGTTTGTAATGTCAAAAAGAATCAGGATTTGACAGCAAAACCACTCCCCTTCATTCTGAAGCAAAAGGAGCACAGGAGCAATTTCTAGCTCATCTCCGGCGAGCTTCATTCATGCATATAAGATACCTTATGAGCACTTTCACATCATCAATTTCTCAACTGTGGAATCAAGTTCTTGGTTTGTCCCCATCCCTGCCTTTTTTGGATTCTTCCAAAATTCGTGTTGGTAAGGCCAGAGTTTATAACACTTGTGCAAAGATAAAAGGGACTTTTTAGTGGCAGATTAACCTTCCTGTTGATGAGATCTCTGTAGATACTTTACTATGGTGCTGCACTGGCAGCCTTCATTCCTGCATTTCCTAACTAATAAATAACTGTCTTTGTGACTTCTCCACACTGTTAGGTGAATTATCTTCTACTGGTTAAATCATAGAACAAAACCTTCTGTGGAAGAGTGGCACTCACCATATGGAACTGTATCAATCAGGCAGGGCCAAATCCACAGATCAGCACTTGTTTCCATACACAAACTGGAGGAAATTGTACAGCAAACAAATGAGTAGACACTCAGGTAACTATGATATATCAGGGAAACTATAGACATCGTGCAGAAGTTGTACATCACAAATCCATTAGAGTTCTCTCAACACTAAGGGTGGTCCTATTCAAGAAAGTATATTTGCATTTCCAGATTACTGGGGGTAAGGTTTCACACCCAAGAAATTAAATAATCACAGAACAGTGGGGAATATTACCTCTTGGGTTAATAACTGTTTAAAAGGAAATAAATAAAGGATGAGTATAAATGTTGAGTTGGAAATAATTACAAAGGAATCTGTCCTGTTGAAAAGACTAAGCTTTTTGAAAAGAAGATGAGAAGATCAAGTTAGTAAGGATATAAGTCAGGATAATCAAAGCTTCATTACCGAGTTGCAACAGATTCCATTGCAGGGCAATTCAAAGACTGTTAGCATTTAATATTGATAAATGTAAACAGGAAAAAATCAGCTCTTGATTATGCATACACATTAGGCTGTAATTTGCCTATTACCTTTGAGAAGATGGACTTTGGAGTTACTGGGGATCATGTTAGGAATTCTTAGCAAAGGAATATGGAACAAAACTTCAGGTTACCACATTAATCTATCATTTACCTTTCAAAAATAGACCCAGAAAAGGGTGAAAATGAAGAACAAAGATACCTATAACTTCTATATAATGAGAGATTAACTAGACTCCTCACTGAGGACAGGAGACAACCCGGGGTATATAAAGTTATGAATAGCACGGGGGAGGTGATTAAGCAATGATTACTCACGAGTTTCTCACAGCACAAGAACAAGACAGCACCCAATGAAATTACAAGGCAGCTGCTTTAAAACAAACCAAAGGAAGTACTTTTTCATACAGCACATAATTAAATAGCGGAACTCATGGGATACTGTGGAGGTCAACAATATAAGTGAATTCAAAAAGTATTAGACGTGTAACATAGACCCATCAGTGGCTATTAAGCATGTTCTTCCAGATGAAATTTCTATCTTGGTGTCCTGGTTCTGGCCAGGCCAGAGGTAACCTCCCCAAGCAGCCAGCACAGGTGAGCTGGGTTAGCCCAAGCTGTTTCCACACCACCTGGCATTACTCCCTCATAAGAGGCTGGTCAGAGAGGGGTGCTAGGTCAGTACTTTGTGGTATTGCTGGGTTGATAAGGTACTCTGTGTTATCACCAGGTGTAAGTGAAATTTGCTGTGAGCTGTTATTGTTCCTCTTTCATGGTAATTTTGTCAGCAAGCCGTCCTTATCCCCACCCTCAGAGGCTCTGTCTGTTTCTCCTCTGGGAGTGGGTGAGCAGCATCTGGTGCTCTGCCACTGGGGCTGAACTACCACATTTGGGAAATCCTGATGGCCAGAAGCTGGGTGAGTACAAAGTAAAAGGATTGCTCTGTACTTGCTGTGTTTCTTGTATACCTTGTCTAAGCACCTGCAGCTGTCACTGTGGGAGATGAGACCTAAATAACCTTTTGGTCTGACAGGCCTTTTGGCCTGCTTTTACACCTTGCAGGCAGTCCTGCCAGTGGAGAAGGGAAGAACAGACAGTGACACACAATTTCTATGTGCAAATTAGTTTATAAACCAAATATGGCTGTGGCACAGAGATACTCAAGAGGGGTCCATCCAAACACAGTAGGGTGTAGGAGAGCTTTCTAATCTAAGTGCAGTGTATTGTGAATGTATCTTTACTAAGCCAGTTTGGGTCCAGAGGTGTGCTCTCAGATGGATTCAGCCCTGTCAAACATCCCTTGGTTCCATGCAGTGCCAGTTCAAAGTGTCTCTTACAGCAGGCTTCCCTTTCCAGGGGCACAGACTCTGCCTAACGCTCTGCACTGCTGGCTCTGCACATCTGTAGCCAAGCTAGTGAAGCTCCCCCCAGGAGGAGGTGCACCAAAGACTACATTCAGGAGACAACAAACTGAGCTCTCTTGCTGACAGCTCAGGTTTGGAGCCGATACCTACCTTCTTCTTTTGGGATTGTACCAGCCTTCCGTGACTCAAAGCTGTAGAGCTGACATCACTTTCCTTATGTATTTCAAAGCTACTAGCTAAACAAGAAAAGGAGAACTGAAATTCAGGAATAGTAGTTTTCAAACAGTAATAGTTTTTCTAGTAATTCCAGTTTTCTTTCCTCCCCTGTTGCCACTCACAGCTCCTCCTGTCTCTCTTACCAGTGCTTTCACCATAATGCTGTCCTCCCTTACTTCTCAAACTCCTGTCCAAACCCCTTCTTGCTGATACACTTCCCTCACCAATAGTGTCCTCCTAACCATAATTCCCTTTGCTTCCATTCTTTTGTATCTGTAGCCAACTTTGCTCTAGATCCTTTCACCAGTGCAAACCCACTTCAGAACTGCCATCTTCCTCGTTCTCATACTCTTGCTCCCAGCTTTCTCCATCTGTCCTTTTCTCCTTCCAGCTGTTTTCTGAAGCAGCTGTTTCCACCAACACACAAAGCCCAGATGGCTGAGTACTGACTATATAGAGAGGCAGGCACGCTTTCCTCAGTTCCTGTGCCTAGAGCCCTGTGATATCCCACTCTGCTCTGGTCGTGGCAGAAATAGATGAGCCCAGTCACATGGAGGAAATGTGAAGAGCTGGAGAATGCTTACAGCCTTCAGAGATGCCCTACACTGACCCCCACCCACGCCCTGACCCAGCCTGCACATGGGTATTATGTGTGTGGCTTTTTCCCCAAAACTCTGTTATTTGGTCTCTCTTGAGTAAATTTGAAAAGACAAGGAAAGGCATTTCTTTAATAGGGCTGTCATTTTCTCCAAACAATTGTGGACCATGGAAAGAGCTGAAACTGAGCAGTGGCTTAAAATTTGCAAAGACAAGGAAAGGCATTTCTTGATTACAGGAAAACTACCACATCTAAACTTAAAATCACCATCCCAGAGGTACAAGGTTTCCGCAGTGAAAAAGCTTTGAGAATACCTGTATTGTGTGTGTAACAGATCACCTTTATTCTGTTTCCAAAAGCAGGTCAACGCTTTTTAGCTGGAACTCAACAAGGAGCCTGCTTGTGGCAGACACAGCCCATGGAAAATTATATCCAGACACTTTTGGCCTGGCAAATTTTAAACAACTGGAGAGAGGGAATTCTAGTGGAAGATGTTAGGAACTCTTATGCATGGCTACCCAGTTCTTCTGAACTTTCCCTACTTAAAGTACATGTATGGATATGTGTGTGTGTGTTCATTCAAACTGGCACCACTAAAAGAGCACTGCCCAGAGAACGTTGTGGCTGTGTAACTCCTTCCCTACTGAGCACTCCATCTGTGTTTTCCAGCACGGCGCTCACCTGCGCTGTACAAGCAGGGGACACTCTGAAGACAGCACGCTTCCTTTTTAAGCCACTGCTACAGTTTCAGCTCTTTCCACGGTCCACAATTGTTTGGAGAAAATGACAGCCCTATTAAAGAACCTGAAACTGAGCCTGCAAAGAACCTTTGGGGTATTTCAGGCTCGAAGCACGTCAGCAGCATGACCTGAACAGAAGGCGTTACAGTGTTGCCCGAGCTCTCCCAGCAGCACAGCACTACATTGTCCGGGGCGAGCGTAAGAGCACTCCCTGTGCAGGTAGATGATCTTGGCAGAAGCAGCCTGGCCGTGGCCGTGTTTCACTTACAAGATCTGCGCATCGCCTAAAACTCCGACTCCCTGTTTCATTCTCTCCCCGCTCAAGGAAGAGCCGGTTATTTCCCCAGATCACACGCATCCCCGTCCCCAGCAGTACGAGCCGCAGGCTGAATGCCGATTCTCCCTTTGTACTTCTACACTGAAACCCCCCCCCCCCCCCCCCAACCCAAACGCCTATCTCTGTTAAAAAGCCCCAGCAGACCGCAGAACGAACTCAACAGCTTCTTACAACCGCTTGGGCTGCCAGCGCCGTTCGTGCCCCCGGACAAGAAGCCGGCTCAGGGAAGCCGGTGTCAAGGGGCGACTGTAGGAGAGCGCTCGGTGGAGCGGGGCTCACCCGGCGCGGGGTGAGCGCTGCAGGTGGGGGCCGAGCACCGGCACCGGCTCGGCTCGCTGCCCCCGCACGCACAGGGCTCTTTCGTCCTTGCCAAGCCGCCCGCCTTTCCCTCCCGGCCGCGCACTGCCGCACGGCTCTGGCTGTCCGGAGCGGGGAGGGAGATACGCCGAAGGGAAGGGAGGGGAGTACGGACACACGCCGGCCGGCCTCCCTCAGGGCGCAGCAGCCGCCCTTTAAGCTCGAATCCGCCCGGGCCGCCGGCCGTTATACCGAATCGCCCCCGCGCTGGGCCGGGCTGCCTGCTCGCCCCTTCTTCCCGGCACGACGGGACGGAGCAGGTGAGGCCCCGGGGGTGGTGAGCAGCGCCGGCTCCCCCGCTCCCCGCCCGCGGGGCCCTCCCAGCGCTCGCCCCGCCCCCGGCCGTTGGCGGCGGCTCCGCCCCGCCGAGCGCCCCCTGCGGCCCGGCAGCCGTCGCGGTGGGGCGGCGGCCGTGGCGCGCGGAGCCGACCGGAGCCGAGCGGGGCCGGGCCGAGCCGGGCGGGTGGCGCGCGCAGGTGCGCGCGGGCCGGGGTCGCGTGGCGGCGGCGGGGGGATGCAGCATGGCCGAGCCGCCCGGCGCCCCGCACCGCACCACCGGCTCCACCTTGTTGCACCCGCTGAGCGAGCTGCTGGGCATCCCGCTGGACCAGGTGAGGCTGCGGGCTGGGCGGCGCCGTGCCGGCATGGAGCGGGGGGGCTGGCGGTGCGTCCCGAAGCGGGGCGCGCCCGCCGCGGGGAGCCTGCCTGGCAGAGGCGAGTAGCCGCCGCTGTCACGCCACGCTGCTGCCCCAGGGCCTCAGGGGGCCCCTGGGCTAGGAACGGGTCCTGGGCGAGGGCAAGGCAGGCGCACGGCGGAGCGAGGTGGGGCCGGGATGGGCTTGGGCCGTGCCGCTTTGCCGGGCGGGCGGGCTGGCTGCTGCTCCGGAGGAAGCCCTTCGGGTTCCCGGCAGTGCCCGGCGCGCTGGGTGCGCTTGCAAGAAGTCGCTGCTGGATGCCCCGAGTCCCGGTGTTGGGCTAACTGCGGCGAAGTTTGGGATGCTCCGGCAGTTCAGGTGCCTGCTCGCCTCCGGCTACCCGTTTGGGAGCCGTGCGGGGACACACGCACACGGATGCGTCCCTGTCTTGCGAGGAACCATTGCATCGGGGCACCGCTTTTAGTGGCTGCGGAGCTGAGGGGGGGAAGGAGGCACCCAGAGCCTGCCCCAGCCTTGGGCGGGCGCCCGGTGGAAGCGCAGGGCGCTCGAGTGGAGCGGGAACGCGGCACGGAAGGCGATCTCACGGGCAAGCGAGTTTGCTGCTCGCCGGGGGCGGCTGTGCGAGGCGCCCAACAGCATCATGTAGGGGTTTTTTTGGGCAGCGGTGTTGTCCGTAGGCTTCTAGTCCAAACCCAGCCTTGACAGGCAGAAAGCGTCGCTCCCTCCCCACCTTTGCTTCGTCCATGAAGCCTGCGTGCACCTGCCGCCTTCCTGCAACGAGGAAGAAGTCTCCTCGCCAGACTGGGAGGAGGTTGAGCTGTGCTCTAAGAACCCAGGGCAGCAGGGACGTGCCGGTGAAAACCAACAGAAGATGGGGAGTTATTTGCTTTCTTCCGTTTGCAGAGTGGCCGGTGCGGTGCGTCATGCGTTTTTACTACTGTTTGTTTTGCAAAGTTGAGCAAGAAACATGCAGTTTTACAGGGTAAGCCCCTGTATCTAGCCATGCCGGCTTTCCCTTTTTTTTTTAACAGGAAACAGTTAAAAAAAATATCTATTAACAGTTAAAAAGAGATCTGTAGCTCAGCACTAAACCAGTCCAAGGATAAAAGCCTCTAATTATAACCTATTCATTTAGTAGAAGGCATGTGAATAGTGATCGCTTCAGTTTTGAGGTATTCTGCACTGTGACTGATGAATGCAGCAGCACCAAGGAGCCAGGTGTAGTGACCGTTTACCGTTCCGGTGTGGCGTACACACAGTGTTAGGCTCACTGGGTCACCAAACAGCAAAGACTCAACAAGACTCTGTGTTTTTTCCTCCTAAGCTTTACAAAACTTGTCCTTTGAGGTGATACAGAGATGATGATGATGTATGTAGAGAAAATCCTACCCATGTTGTTCTGGGCCTGAGGATGCTTCACTATGGTTATGTGCCATGTTTGTCCCAGAACCCTGATCTCATGGTGGTGGGCACCAGGTGGTTTGCAGCTTGAGCACACCCCAGTAAGTGGGGGGGGAGGTGCACACTCTTGGGTCAGCAGCGTGGCTGGTCTCTGAGAGCAGATATGCAGGTATAGGTGCTGTCCTTGTGAATGACCCCACTGCCTGCAGCTGCATGGAGCAGCGATGGGCTGGGAGGAATCCCCCCTTGCTGGGTTTCCTTGTGGAGCTGCAGCTCAGGTGTACCTCACACAGCTTACCTCACCTCAAAATCACCGCCTCCTCCCCCACCCCGTATCATCCCTTGACCTCCCCTGTGGATCTTCTGTCATTGTCCTGGTGAAAGTATGCTATTGGTCATTTTAAAGTCTCCCCCTACTCCTCTTGCCCCACTGCAATGTGCTGGACCACAGGAAATCCCCAGCCACCACTGTCCCCTCGAATGACATGAGTTTCAAGTCATGTCAGCGTTTCCACTCTGGCCTGCAGTGCTTATTGGAAATGAGATAGTAACACTTTTGGCACTGTCACGGACCTCTTTTGCCAGGTGGGTTGGTTGCCTTCCTCACAGGAATGAGAGAGGGCTTCTGCGGAGGGGCAGAAGAAAAGTTTGCTTGCTTCTCTGCGCAGAAGGGAGCTCTGCATATGAAGGACGATTTTGCTGGGTATGAATCCCACATGTAGCAGGGACTGGTTTTATGAGAGTCCCTTAGTAACAATGCTGTCAGGGTGTTCGTGCCTTCTGCTTGGAGGCTAGGCTGCAACAGGGAGGTAATCTCTGGTTTGTCACCGTATGTCAGAAGGACAGGGAGCTGCTGGAGAGGGTACAAAAAGGGCTGCAAAGATGATGAAGGGACTAGAACATCTCTTACAAAGAGAGGCTGGGGGACTTGGGACTTTTTAGCCTAGAGAAGACTGAGGGGCCATCTTATCAATGCTTAAAAATACTTGAGGGGTGGGTGTCAGGAGGACGGGGCCAGTCTTGTTTCAGTGGTGCCCAGCGACAGGACAAGAGGCAATGGGCACAGAGTTGAATATAGGAAGTTCCACCTAAACATGAGGAGGAACTTCTTTACTGTGAGGGTGTCAGAGCACTGGCACAGGCTGCCCAGAGAGGTTGTAGAGTCTTCATCTCTGGAGACATTCAGAACCCACCTGGACGCTGTCATGTGTGACCTACTCTAGGTCATCCTGCTCTGGCAGGTAGGTTGAACTGATAATCTCCAGGGATCCCTTCCAACCCTGTCATTCTTTGATTCTGTAACTGTGCTTGCCCTGTGTGACAGTTACAGCCTAAATCTGCTTCCGGCCCATGTGTCTGACGGTTCTCCATGGCTGTCCCTGAGCATTCAGAAAGTGCCCAGAGAGCGAGGGACCAAGGTGCATGGGTAAGAGTTCCGACCCTCCAAGCCACTGCAGTATGTGAAAGCCACCTTGGCTAGGTGTGCGGAGGGCCCATCCCTTCTCCTGCATTGTTGGTTTTCGATCAGGTCTGTGACTCTGTGACATGAGTTCAGCCTGCGAGATAGACCAGGAAAAAAGTTTGGCTGGAGGTCTGAAAAATTAAGTCATAATCATTACCCTTTTCTAGCAGAGGCAGAAGAGCTGTAGTGATGGTCGGCGGAAAATGTTTTGTCATCTAATAAGCAGTTATTTTATAACTCGTTATGGGAAGCGTGGATGAATACAAACGTGTCTTTTTCCACATTGGTAGGGGTTCTTTTCATTTAAAAAAAGGGACAACTTAGGTTTAAAACCAGTGTGGAATTAGAGAGGGTGCTGTTCACTACTGCACTGTGTACCTGGCAGAGTGTTCGCATTTTTTCTAGCAGACAGTGTGCTGCTTGAGGACACAGTGATGTTTCCTCCTTCAGATGCTAAAATAATCCTGATGTCTCGGTGTGTATTTGCATATGTCTCTAATGGATGACTTATCTTTGAATTTAGCACTGAAATATTATTTTTTTAAGAAGAGCTATATTCGGTAACAAGATTAATGAGCTTGAAAGAGGATGAAAAGACTCTCTGTGTTCAATTCATCTTCATATCCCAGGAAAGCAGACTTTGAAGTTTAGCTGACTTGTGTTCTAAAAATATCTTGCTGGGTCAATGTCATACCTCCAGTAGCATTTGGAAAAGAGTTTTGGGGGTGGGGTTTTTTTCCTCCGCTCCCCCCATCATCATGTATGCCCCAAATCACTGATTCTGGAACATCATCCCTCCGTTAAGCTTACACAGTAACTTTTGTCAAAATAGATACCTTTTTGTTGTACAAGCCCTAAATCACCGATTCTGGGACATCTTCCTCTACCATAAATGAGTGAGATACAGGGAAAGTTAAAGATTAAACTTTTAACAGTGTGGTTTCCATACAGAAAGTGCATGTGTGCATAACTACAGTGAAAAAATAAATACGCTATTTAAACGTGTATTAAAACTAAGTTTAAGGGCATTGTTTATCCATATGTGGCTTTACTGTGCCTTCCTGAGCTCTGGGCATCTCTAGAAGTAACTCAGATTCAAAGGCTTAAGAGATACGATAAAAAAGTTGCGCTTCTCAAGGTTATTTTGCAGAACCCTTGATACTTCAGGTTACCTGTGGCCTCAGAAACAGCAGCCCAAATACAAAGCTTCAGCCACTGCCTGACAGACCTTACCTTTTAACAGGCCTTACCCTGTTCTGTGCCAGGCAGTGCTGAGTTTGTTGACCTTCAGGGAAATATGCTCTGTATTTAAGGAGACTCAATAAAATAAAATAATCCAAGAGCATCTTCTTGTGTTTTTAATCTAAGGGCTTTTAACTCCACTGTTTTCATTGATAAGGTCAGCCACGTTCCCCCAAAGGGGGGAAAAGAATGCATTTAAACTTAATTTTGGATGCTTTGGCTGCTGGTGGTACACCTTATTTTTAGCTTTATTCCTTTCATTGGAGCTGGTCTATGTTTTGACAGCAGTTTAAACAAAATGCAAACTTTGTGGGGGGACTGTGGGACATGCCTCTGAGTCTTGGGATAGTTGCAGTGTTAAGAGATGTCTTCCCACCATTCCTTGTATTAGAATAGTGCTGTGCCTAAAGCATGCTGATGAATTGGTTTAAAAAGGAGAAAGAAGAAAAAAAAGTATGTGCTGCTATTTTTTTCCCCTTTTACAAAAGTCAATGTGAATTCTGTTCCCAAAATCAGGGATTTATTAAATTCCACATCCTTTAGCTCTTCTGCTGTCTGACTTCAGTTTTGCTTCTGTGCTTTCAGGTTTAGCTAGTCAGCAGATTTGTTAGTCCCAAGCCTCTTTGCATGACTTTTCTAATCCACTTTTTGGGCAGTTAAAAGTCAAATAAAAAAGTTAGTATTCTCAGAACTCAACAGATTTAGGCTGGGAACTTTAAGGTTCCTTTAATGGTCATCAGCAGGGCCATTAGAAGATGTAGTATTAAGGGAAAAAAATAAAATTGTCAGAGATTGAAGAGAGATAAATAAAGATGGAAGTTCATTGAAGACATAAGTGGGATTAGCATCTGATTTTTCCTGAAAAAAAGCTATTCTGAGGAGACAGCAACAGCTGTCCATGTTTGGTATGAACTATGCTACATTTTAATTCCCTAATGCCAGTCGTTCTGCAATTGAAAATTCAGTGGTTTTATTTTGAATTGCAGCAGCACTTGTCGGGTTTAACGCTTCCCTGCCTGACACCCTCAACTGCAAAAAAAAAAAAAAAAAAAAGAGAAAGTTGTGTAACTTTTAGTTATTTGAGAAACAGTAAGAAAAAATACAGATCTGAAATCAACAATCTCAACTGCTTTTATAGAGAGGTGCAACTTACATTGCCAAAACCAACTTAAATTTTTATGTTTTCTGACTCTGTTGAGTTATCCAGATTTTGTAAAACTGCTGTCATTAAAAGAAATCATCAGCTTTTTTGTTGTAATGCCATGGACTCTTGATTTGAAGAGCAGAGGCACAGCCTTGCTGACCCAAGTCAGCGATATGGGGAAAAACTTTTTCCCAGTGAGGGTGACAGAGCCCTGGGACAGGCTGCCCAGGGGGATGGTGGAGTCTCCTTCTCTGGAGATATTCAAGACCCGTCTGGACGCCTACTTGTGTGGCCTGTTCTAGGGAACCTGCTTAAGCAGGGGGGTTGGACCCGGTGATCTCTAGAGGTCCCTTCCAACCCCGGCAATTCTGTGATTCTTTTTTGGGTGCCCCATTAAAGGTATGCCTGTGAGCAGGGTGGTTCATAGCGCCCATGGGCCGTGTGGCTTTGCAGTGCAAAATCCATGCTCTCGCTTGTTGCAGATGCCAGTGCAGGGCCCAGGAGTCTCTGTGTTCCTGAGGCAGAAGTATAGTACTTTCCAAAGGTTAAGGCCACCTCCAAAGCGTTTTCTTTCTGTTCAGGCCAGCTATTGCTAGCAGTTTCAATAATGCACATTTTCCTCTGCCTTGGAAACGCGCTGCCTTTTCAATGTCTTCTCACTGGGTTTGGCATTGCAGTCTTGAACTTTGTGGCTGATGTCTTGATACCACGGGTGTAAATATTTCCACATCCCTCACCATGCCTTGAAAACAAAGTCTGTCCTATTAAGTTTTTCAGTTGGCAAGGGACAAAAGTGCAACTGGAATCAGCTGATTGCAATTTTCCCCACTTTTAAGCGCTTTCCTCCTTGTCTGTGTTAAATGAGATTTGGAAAAATAAACGCTGAAGTGCTACATAAAGTTTCCTGAAACCTTCCCTGCACATTAATCGCACCAGCACTGATGTAGCGGTGCTCTGCAGCTATTTTGAGACAATATAAAGCAGTGATGAAGACTTTTTGGGCTCCAGCCTAGGGGTCTAGGCACCGAGCACAGAGCCGGCTCTGTGCTTTCAGGGGAGTCTCCGCTGCTTAGGATTTGCTGCGTGTTGGCCAGCCTGGCACAGGATTTGGTGCCCTGGCTGCTCCTTGGCTCCAGTTCACGAGAACGGGCAGTGCTTGAGGGTGACTTGCCGAACTTATGAGTGGTGCCAGTAATCAACCCCTGGGCAGGAGAGGCTGCAGTGCTGGGCTTGGCATCAGTGTGGACCTGAACCCGGGGTTCTGGGTTTGTCCATAAGTCTGTTGTTGATGGGCCACATTTCTCTTGCCAGTGAAAAAAAAGTCCTTCTGTATGTGACCTAGTATTTACAAGTAACCTTGAGGTACCGAGCCTCATCTCTTGGATGCTCTGGTAAGTCTAGTGAGGGCACTTAAGGAGGGCTTCTGGAAACATAGGCTTGCTCTTCAGAGTACTGCTTGATGTGTGAATTTCTACTGTCCTTTGCTAATAATGGGGATGTTTATGTTTGTGTATAGTTTGGATCAGGAGTGCGCCTTGGGAATGAATCTCACGCCTTCAGCACGCATTGTTGAAGTGACCCCAGAGCATCTGCATGGGGCTGTTTTATGAGAATACGCAGCTGAAAGATGCACCCCAGGAGCCTGCAGTGCTTCAGCTGCGGATGGGCACACAGCTCGTAGCTCCAGAATTCAGTTTCTCTGAACCAAGACCTGTGAGCATGGGGTTCTCCTCCTTAGAGGTTTTTGCTTTTCAGACCTGCTTCTGCTGCGTCACACTGCCTTCTAAGATAGGCACAGTGGAAATCTCTGACCTTCTTTTTCTATTTTCTTCAGAGCTATAGCACTGGTCAGGCTTGTTTGGTCACTTCTGACAATGTGGAATCCAGCCTGTTCTCAGTGGGGTCAGCGTGTCCTGCCTCTGCCAAAGGGAAGGATAAATATGCAGACAAAAAAATGGTCAAGGGGAAACCCTTTGGGTGGTCCCTCCCCAGATCAAGGTGTGGGATTTGATCATTTTCCCTTCTTACCATCTTGACTGGAAATGTCCACTTTCACTAGTTCATTTTTCCCTGGTTCAAGGCATTGTAAACAGCTTTTGCAGAGTCGTAGGTGGGCACCAAAGCTGAAACAGAAGCACAAGTGATATAGTTCCTGATGTGAATGGGGTTTGGTTTTGGTTTTTTTTCTTTTAGAACGTTTTTTTGGGGGAGGCTACTTACAGGTTGTTGTATCCTTAATGGAGTTGGGTGGGAAAGATTTTTTTTTACTGTATTTTGGGCTTCCCCCTTGATAAGAAAATACACAGCTTAAAAAAAAATCAAAATCTCAATAATGTGAGGAAAAAAGCCTTCTAAGTATATTGTTGAAAGAAATAACTTGATCTGTTTGCAGATTCCCAGTGAGCTTGTTCCCAGTCATTCCTCTTAAGTTTTAGTAAAATACCCAATTGAATAATACATATTTTTAAACCAAAATTCAAAATATTAACTGAATAGCTTTTACCAGCTTAGATTATTTGGGTCTTTTTACCTAGAAAATGGTATTCATTACTCTGAAAACTAGGAGGGAAGTTAGTCTGTAGCTTGACTGTTTCCATGCTATCTGGCCTAGACAAAGCAAACAGTATCTATTGGAACAATCCTTCATTCATGGCTTCCCTCTTTCTGGATGCTCTGTCCAGGTGGGATTTGAGGACTCTGAACATATATCTGGCATTCCTGAGTGATTTGGTGGCTGGAGAATGGGAATTTTTGCTTTGTCCTCATGTGAACAAACTGCAGCATAGTAGGTGGGATGCTGTCCAGAGGCATGTGAGCTACCAACCTAGATTACTTATGGAAAGGGCAGGTACACCTGAGTGTGTGTATTTGCCTGGTAAATCACAGGCAAAAGTCTCGCAGTGCTATGGAGTAACAACTTGAAAAATTATTGGTAAGTAACAGATCATATTCTGTATTTTTCTAGTTTGGTGAGTGACTCAGGCTGGGGATGTCTGGGAGGGAAAGTACTCCTCTACATCAGTCTTTTGGATTGCCTGCAGAGTACTAAAAAATACTAAATACTAGGAAAACCTCAACTAAATAAGACTTTCAGGCCAGGAAAGAAAGTTCAGCTGTTGGCTATCATGCACAGGGTGAGCATTTGCTTTTTCTACAGGCCCTGGTCTTGTGACAGAAGCATTAACTGGACTTGAGCAATTTCTTTGTTTCCAACTTCTTGTTCACAAGTGCAGTCTGGCACTGGCATGCAGATAGGGCTGGAATGGGGAAGGCAAAGCAGCAAGGCAAGAAAATTAGATGTTTGAGGACCCCCCCAGCTCCCAAAATTACTCACATAACTTCCATGCTTGTTTCCATGCTTATGTATTGGTTTTATCATGAACTTTGGGGGGGTTTTTAAGGACTTCTGAGTTGAAGATACTTAATTATTAACTCTTACACCTAGCTGAAGTGACATTATTAACTCGTGAAAGGAGGTTTTTCTTCCTGTTATCAGTCCAAGGGAGTGTTAAAGAGTAGTACAGTATTGACTTAGCTTATCTCACATGTGCTCACACAGAGGGCACGCTCGATTCCCCGACTCCTATGGCTTGCAGCAAGTATTTATACCAACAAATTCCAGCTGGTAGATCAATGACTTATCTGTGTCAGAGTTTTAGAATTACTTTGTTCGCTTGCAAAGCAGGGTTGGAAGTTGTCTTACACTTAATGTTTCTTACGCTCCAGGGTTCCTCAGGGTGTTTTGCCAACTGTGCTGTGCTGGAGGTGAGGATAAAGGAGCGTAGACAAATGGTTTGCAGGCGGTGGCTGGGAAGTCAAAGGACTTGCTTTCTGAATTAAATCCAGGGTTTTGTGATGGTGGCGTTGCACATCCGCAGTGAGTTGCAGGTGCTGTTAGCACCCACAGCTGTTTATGCCTTTGTGGGTAAGTTTGCGCTCATGAGAGTTCTCTTGAGGCAAAAAATTGTGGTCTGCAGTTGCCACAGCAACGACAACACTGTGCTCAGTGTATGGGTGGGTTTTGCCTGTTTTATACCAGTGTGTTGAAAGTGTAGGCATATTGCTGTGCTATATTGTGAAAGAGTATAGGCCCTTCAGAGAGGAAAGGCTTGTTTTTACTCAGAGAATGCAGCTTTAACGATAAAGGTAAGCCTAAATTACTTCTCTGCTATGGGACTGGTTCCCAATTTTAATGCTGCAGAGCGGAAAATGTGCTCAGCTGTTTGGAATAAGAAAGTTCTAGAGATGTTCTGCTGATGCCAACCTGCAAGTGAAATTAGGATTAGAACAAGAAATGGTCCAGGGCAGAGGGAAATGGGTGACGTAATTATGTTTCTATCCCACTGAAGTTGCTCCTGTCAGTCAGATGATGCCTGTAGCTGTTCTCTGCCATGAAACCAGAATGAAAAAATGAACAAGGTAAGAGAGGAAAAAATTGCAGGGCGGCCTTCTTAACCATGCAGAAACTAAGTGAAGGAATTGGGTGGTTTGTTTTACAAATGTGGCTGTTACGAGGGATCACGCTGAACGTGTGTGTGAGCAGCACAAATTAAATAGATGTAGTACTTCTTCCCTTCTGTCTCCCAGTGTTTCTCCACATGAAAAGAAAAATGTTGTGACAGTGGAAGGCTGCAGATTCAACAGTGATTAAAATGAAGGTGTTTCTCATGTAGTCCAGGACTGGAATGTGAAATCCATTTCAAGAGGAGGCTGCTAAGACCAAGAGCTTGGCCAGAGCCAGCAAGAACTTGGATGTTTATATGAAAAATAGGAGTATCCAGAGTAAGGAACTTTATAGCTTAAAAGGGAAAGCTTTTTGAAGGACATATTCTTTTGCAGGATCCTTTCAGGGCCCATCCCCTTCTGCAAGCACTGATTTCTGACAGCTTTGCCTCTGGTGTTGCTGATGCCTTTGGGTTCCTGAGTCACTGCTGGCAGTCCCAAGCATGACTGCTCCCATTAGGAGTGAGTAGGTCTGCTGGGGTTGTCACCTCTTCCCAGGGCTTGGCTAGGCACTGAGTTGCTCACTTGGATTTCTTCACAGGGTGATGCAGCAGGAAGCTGAGAATCTCTGTGGGTGAGCTCAGCCAAAGGCCAAGAGAGGTCACTCCTCCAGCTTTCAAGGAGCACAAGCTATAGTTCTCCTCCGATCACCTTATATAGAAGATAACTGGCCCCTTGCATGCTTCACACTGTATTTCCCTCTTGGTTAGCCTCTTGTCTGTACTGATTTTTTAACTGTTGGGGTTTGGGTTTTTTCTTTGTTCTGTATGTTGAGCATTTCCTCTCTGTTCAGTTCATGTCACGTATTGCAACGCTGTGTTTGTGGGTTTTGCCATCTGAGTATTCTCTTTGAAAAGACTACAGCAGCAGGTGCCCAGTGTAGTCTGCTTTCATGCTTTGATAGGCTTCTGACATCCTGATCAGTCATCTGTTATCTGACTTTTTATCAATCATACACTTTATGCACACTGTTACTACTGCTGCCTCGCTATCGCAGTCCGGCTTCCTGTTTTTTTTGGACTGGATAGATTTGAGTCAGGGTTTAAATGATTGTTAGGAGAGAATTGATTTCGTATCTTCCTTCTCTTTTTCCTTTTCCTCTGACATTTCAGTTTCTTGAGCACAGCTGCTCATAAAGGCAATGTACCAGACCAGTTTAGAAGACTCTGAGTGGCAGATGTGCCTCTGTTTCCAACATCTAGGATTGTGTCTTCACAATTGCTGGGACTATTTCTGCCTGTAAGACAGTGGCCTGATTTATTTGCTGGCAGGTAGAATTACTGGCTTGTGCCCTGGAGAGGGTTTGAGCAGCCAGTGGGGACCTGGGTCTCTGGTCATCCCCTACTTAGTCTTATCTCACTTGTCTGGTATGAAGTAGGTGCTTCTCGGGTGCCTTTCATCATCGGGAAAACTGATATGCCACCGCACCGTGTTTCAGTGCTGCAGTATCAGCAGGGAAAAATCCGTCTCTGCGTTTTGAGACATCTTAATTTTGTTAAAAATCAAACGTGAAATGCTTTCTGGTCATGCTTCTGAGGTAGGCAGATGTTAGCAGTATAAAACCCTGCGATAGAAAGAGAGATGGAAATAAATTTTGCAAGCCAGCTGTGCACATCATGTAATGTCCTAGTTCTCTTAAAGCATGTTTTTTTTTTAGGCTTTATGTGGAAAGGGTCTGTTTGAAAGGGAAGTTATAATTATTTACGCAACTTAAAGGATTGTTGAATTTCTTTTGCCAGGCTGGATTCAAGTTCATAAGGTAATTTGAGAGGAGCTCACTTGGAGTTTCTGGAATTTTGTGCTGTACTTTGTGTCTTGGACAGTAAGTTGCCTGTTGCTGCATATCAAGGGCATCACTGTAGTTGTTCTAAAATATAAGGATGTTCTTTTTTCCCCCCCGAACTGCTAAAGAGGGGAAAAAGAATTGGACTAATGATTGCTATCCTTTGTAAAGGAAAGCAAGCTAAGTTTCTGCTGTTGCTGACTCAAGCATGACAAGAATACATCTGGGGAAAATTTTACTACTGTGGCTAAGTAATACAAACGTGGGTGGATCTTTTTTTCCCTCCTGATATGGCAGTTATCTTAGGAAAATAGCAGTTCAATTACCCAAAAAGTTCTGCTGTACTATATGCAAGTGGAAGTATGGGATGCTAGTGGGGAATATGTAAAAAAGGCAGCGTGCTTTGAATGAGGTCAGGACAATAAAGCTCTTTTCCCCATTACAGTATAGTGCAAACTAATTTATAGCAAAATCCAAGTATCTCTCTTTTATTGTTTATTTTACATTTTTTTATGCTTATTCACCAACTGACACTTGCTCATGCTTGTGTGTTTTCCTGTTAGTTATTGTTTTGATTTGGTTGCTAAGTTTGAAAACTAGGACTGACTTTTTTCTTTTTTAGGGGGTAACCCCTGGAATTCATTCAGAGCATGACTTTTTTGAAAGGTACTAATGATTTCCAGATATTTCAGTTTAGTGACGGTTGAGATGTTTTGGCTTGTGCCAAGCCCTTGTTTTCAATAGGGTCTGAAGCTGAGCGCCTAAAATTAGACACACTCCGAATTTCAGCTTCCAGAGATGCTTTCTGTAGATGTAAGGTACTTGTAGGACAGGCTAATTAAACAGCTGGGGCTGTGCTCTTGTCTTCTTGCGTGGTTCAAGATCCAGATTAAATGAGTGTGAAATGAGCGTACCACGAATTCTGTGCAGAAATAAGGGAGGCAAAGCCAGCCACAACAGGATATTGTCACTGTAGATGTTTTCTTGGTGGCTTCTTTTTCTGCCACAGTTCTGAAGGGATTAAACAAAAGTCTGCAGCCCACGTGAATGGAGGTCTGATAAACATATCTTAAATTAAACAGCAATAATTTTACTTCTAATCTCTAGAATAATAGGGAAGAGCAGTGTTCTGCGGCTGTGAAGTCTCATGACTGTGAAAGCAAGCCTCTGAAGTGGGCAGTTACGGAGGCTCGCTGATGCTACACAATCACTGTTATAGCAGAGGAATGAAACAGAGGTAATTGTGCTTGAATTTTAAAAAAAAAAAGCAGCCAATCACACAACCACACACAGAGAGCTCCTTGGAAATAGCTTTTTTTCTTAATTTTGTAGCCTATCTAGAAAATTTGCTGGCCAGCAGAATCAAGTACCCGCGGTGGAAATGGGGGACTGTGCAAGGAGTTTTAAAATATAAAAGGTTTCATTGTTTATGAAAACGAAGAGTGAGTTGCTAACTGTTATGTTTGGGAAAATAAATGCCAAAATATAAATAAAATGTGTTTTTCCTAGTCAAATAAATGGCTAAAATTTACTACTTAAAAAAAAAAAAGGTAGCTCTGCATGTATTTCCTTCCCTTGTGCCATGCTGCTTTTTGTTCTCACGTGAAAAACCCCTCAGTCGTGCATCTGCACAGGTTGAGCTGACTGAAAACGAGCTCTATATAAATATAAAATAAATCTGAGCAGATTCATGGCAGATTTTCCCTGGCCCTTACTGATGGCTTCCTAAAATCTTTGTGTATCCTCTTCTGCCTATGAGGGAGTTCCATGTTGAAAGGTACCTGGGAATATTTTCTGTACCTCTTGTAGCAAATTCTGTGGATCTGCAGTGCCGGAAAGAGCCCCCTATTTTGCTAGGACAGCGCGTGGGCAGAAGTGCATAGTTCCTCTCCTCTCTGTGTTGATGTAACCTGAAGTGATGTTTTTAAGCTCAACTGAAAATGTTTTCTTTGTTGTTCACAAGGGTTTTTGTTCCCTTCTTCTGCAAGTATTGTTACTGGGTGTTTTGGACATGCAAAACCGCTCAGACAAGGAAGAGGTCAAGGAAGAACTGAGGTTTGCAGCACCTGCTTGCGGAAGCAGGAAACTGGGTGTGTTAGACTACACCCATCGTGTAGGAGCATTGTTACCCTAAAACTCTTTCGCACCTATCTATCTGGCAGTAGATCTGTTTATCTAGAATCATAGAATCACCTAGGTTGGAAGAGACCCTTAAGATCATCGAGTCCAACCACGTATTTTATTTTTTCTTTCAGAAGTGCCACCTGATTGGCGCTTCTTTTTGTCATTTCCCCCCCACCCCAGCTCTATTTCAGGCACTTGAAAATGCACTTAGTCTACCGCAGAATACCAGCTTCTGGAACATACCATTTTACAGAGTCTTTAAGTGGTAAATCAAAAAGCAGAGCACTGGGAGCTGTAGGTCTTTTTTTGAAAACGCTGTCTCTTAAAACGAAATGGAAGTCCAATTCACACTCCAGAGATTTCTTTTTGCTGCTCTTAATGCACGTAGGATGGCTACTGTTCATCTTTGTGAGTCTGATGTGTACATTAATGCATCTAAATTTACTCCTCTAGATTAAATCAACTCCTTCAACTATAGAAGTGGATTTGTGCATTAAGGTTAGACGAATCGCAACCTAGAATTGCCCTTTTCTTGCCATTCACAATTAAAGAAATTTAGATGGACTAGTTCAGGTATCGACATCAGTGTTAGGACAGATGGATGTTCTACCTCTTCCTCCAGCAAAGTCCTTGCATGAATTTTTAAAGCATGTTCTAATATGCTCATTTTTACAGTGCCCTTGTTTTAAGTTACTCTCAGTATGATTGAGCGTTTAAATGCAGGATGTTCCAGATTTTTGATGTGCAAGGGCCTAATGAATTCTTAAACAACACCACTGTGATGTCTGCAAGGTTTAGTCTCTGATCAAGCCACTTCATTCCAAGGATAGCATGCCTGTGTTTAACACAGTGCTGACAGTTTCTGCAGTGGGGGAAAAAAAACAACCCAACCCAAATTTCTTTTTGTTTAGAGTAACTTGTGAAGTTGGCATTTTTTTTCCCTTGCTGATGTTTGTTTCTTTCTGCTACAGGTGCTTGCTAGGATATTGGTGGGATAATGTGAACAAAATGGCTCTGTTTATATTGATGTGTATTTCTAAAGACCACTGACATGTTTTTCTATAGAAAAGGAACTGAAAATAGAACTGCACAGACATTGCAACAGCAATAATGGGGCAAGTTATTTTAGGTGTGCCAATTCCCATTCTGGTGAAGGACTGCATTTGAAGCCGACTGTTTTATTTTTAAATTGGTAGATATGGGCAGGCACAAGGCTTTCATCTGGCCTGAAAGTTAAGCGTGTTGCTGAATCTGGGCTTCAGAAACATTGCTGTAAGGATCCTGCCTGCCACTCCTACATTCATGCAACTTCCCTTGGGATTTGAGGAATATAATTTACATGGAAGCTATTAAGAAAGATGTGCCAGCAGGGTGGCTGGGTATACACACCTATGTCCGTATTGCCTTCCTGTCTTTGCATTTGGAATAAATCAGCTGTGTACTTACGTCAGCTACGTAGACAAAATGAAAAAGTGCTTGGCTTGCTGTCCTGTGTTCAAAGTTTTTAAAACCTAAAACTTTAAATCTGAAGGAAAAAATGCAGATCTGAGTCAGTGCTTCTCTTAGGACCGCTGCTTATTTATTAAAGAATACAAAAGTTGAAACTGGATTGAAATCTCTGGATCAGTTTGTGCTTGAGGCCAGTGAACTCGAGCTGGATCCTGTCTGATGAAAAGTGTCCCTGTGGTCCTTCCTTTCTGTTGCTGAGCTACTGTCTGTGGTGGGTGAGGTGACCGTGTGGGTGAGCAGGGGCTAGGCCATGCTTCTGAGAGGTGGTGTGAAGGTGCTTGGGATTTGGGAGCGCTCCTCAGGGCTGAAAAGATCAGCTGGGACAAATGTCTGTTATCCAGTAATTCATTTCTGAGGAAAAGGTGGGTTACTGCTGTATGTAACTGGTGACTGTGAAAACTAAGGATCCGAGCTGCAGTTACTTTCCTGAGCCCTAATGTGGCAGAGAAAGGGGGGAAGCACGGCTGTGGTGTCCCCACCACAGGAGATTCCTAGGGCCTAAGGACCTTCCGAGGAGGCTCTGCAGGCATTCAGGGACTCTGCTTTGTTGTATTTTGCTCTCCTGGAGTTGTTGTTTTCCTTGCTTCTGTTCATTTTCACTTCAGCATGTGTCTCCTCACTTTATGCTTAAATTGAATCTTCTGAGTGGACCCTGTGAGGAGAGCTGGTGTGATGGAGCAATGTGATAAGGTCAGTATGTTCCATCTGCATCAGTATGAATCTTTGTAAGTAAGGACAGTATGTGGTACAAGATGCCCTCTTTACCATGAGAAGAACAAGATCCCAGTAACTTCCAACTTCTCTGGAAGCCTTTGGCAAGGCACGGCTGATAGTCCTGGTGGGGGTGTTCTGATGTCATCCTGTTTGAATAATATTTCACTCCTCTTTTTTCCTTTTCTCATTAAAATATCCTCTATACTTTGACCTGCTGGCTGTAGTTCTGCTTTTAGCCAAGTCTGCCATGTTGCTATCTTATCCTGTGCGATACTATACCTGCACAGAGGTATGTCAAATTATTCTTTATAAAGGACTCTTTCAGGGTTAAAAGCACTGTGTGCTGCCTCACTGCTGAGTAGTCTGAAGAAGCAAGACAGCTCTCCTAACAACCTAAAGGCATTCAGGTTTAGAAAAAAAGCACCTGAATGGCTAAAGGCTCCAGCTTGTTTGATTTTTACTACTGCTTCTGTTACAGGTAGGAATTACTGCTGCCTATCTCAGGTACAAAGGACTTTCATTATGCTATGTTTTGGCATTGCTCAATGAGAGATCAGTAATTACTGAGTTACAGGTAGTGGCAGAACATCGCTGTACATAAATGTTCACTACTTAAACATCTGTTTGACATACAGAGTCATTACAGTTCAGTGTAAGAGCTGTTGACAGCAAGCTAAAGCCGTATTTGGATCAGGTCCACACGTTAAACCTATCAGCCATCAAAGGTAAATGTATGGGAGTGTGACTTAGCATTATGATGTAGATTTGAATTCTCAAGCGAACTTTTGCCTTACATGCTTTTCTTCTAAAATTTCTGATGACTCAGGGTTTAATCTGTTCTATAGCTATATTTGTGTGTTCTGCTAGTGGCTTCTTAGAGGTAATCCAGAAAGAACATCTGTTTTACGTTTATAGTCTAAATCATGGAAGGATACTTGACCCTGTAAGTAAGGGAAACTGCAGAATTTACCCAGGAAAACAGGACAACAGGCCAAAATACTGTCAATTTGGCATATTCTACTTTACCAGCTCCACATTCTGCATGCAACAGCAACAAAAAAAAGCCGGGGTTTATGAGAACTTAGTGCAGCTTCTGCAGAGGACAGTAATCTCAAATTAGTCATGCATACGCGCTTCTCTCTCTTTTCCACAAGAGCGATTATATTTTTCAGACCTTTGCTTCAGCCCCCTCAGAATCTTCTGCTGCACTCCTACAAGACAAAATCAGAGAAGTGAGCTGCTTCAGTATAACATTGGAGATGACACTTTTCGTTAGTCGTGTCGGTATTTCCCCAGTGTTGTCTCGTTCTGATCCATGCTATTTGCAGCTCGCAGAGCCTGGCTGTAGGCAGAGAACACCACGCCTTGCAAGTGACGGTCAATTCTGATTTCTTCACAAGTGCCCGTTTGTGCTGGCTCTTCGTGCATGGGGTTCTGCTGTGCACAGCGATGCCACTGTGGGTGATAAGGGGAGCTGTGCAAATGATGTTACCCAAATCCTTTTCCTTTCTGGAAACTTAAGTCAAAATTCTAGCTGTGGGAAACTTGACATGGTTTCTGTGATATTGCACTCCTTTTTTTGCAGGGGTGGGGGAGTTGTCCCCTCCTTCCGTAGAGTTGAGTGATTTCTGCAGAGAATATTTGCCCTTATGGTTCATGAAAATAGTCTGGAAGATCAAAATATTTTGAAAAATTTCCCTAAGTATCGGATATCCTTGAGATGATCTTTTGGAATATTCCGTTTCTCATTCTTAACACACCCATTTTAAATACCACAGTTTAGATGTTAGGAAATGCTATCGTAACAGCAGGTCTGTTTTTCAACATCAAAATAGAAAAGGCTCCAGCAAAGTGAACTTAAACAAGTTGTATGCCAGGTGTCTTTGGTTATATGTGCAAAATAATCTTTTAAACAGAGAAAACATGTTACCGCACTTCTGCAGTTCTTGCTTCGTTCTTTGCAAGAAACATGTTGCCTTGGAAGATGGGCCTGGTCTCTGGCAGAGTGGAATTCTTTATTATGGCATCCTTTTTCCAAAATTCTATCCAAGCACTGTTGGACTCCAGAGACGGTGGTTTGACTTGAGGAGTTACTGTCGCTGTCAGTAGTTTCTCTTAACATGGTTACTTAGGCTTTTCCAAATGCTGAACGCAGCTGTTTAGTGATCTGTGGTAAGGTGGCAGAGGGGAGAAATTCTAATTAACCAGATGAAAAACTTGTAGCAGTCTCCTAAACAAGTAGCTCAGTAGCTCGTTAGTAAATGGTGGCAAACAGAGATTTATCTTGACCGTGTGCTACAACTTCTTTATACTGAGCCACCATGAGAGGCCTCTCTCTTCTTGTGTTATTTCTTTTGTTCAGCAGATTAAATGCAGATTTAAAGCCTTATTCTGTCATTTGGCTGGTAAGTAGAAAGGCCTGGAATAAAACTAGAGGTATCTTCTGTGACATCTGTGATCTGAGGACAGTCAGCATCATCTGCTGATATTGAAATGGCATGTGGACTTGGATACTGTGAAGAGAGGCTAAAGGAGCTGGGCATGTTCAGCCCAGAGAAGAGAAGGCTGCGGGGGGACCTCACTGCAGCCTTACAGTACCTGAAGGGAGCATACAAAAAGGAATCAACTTTTTAAAAGGGTAGACAATAGCAGGACAAGGGGGAATGGATTAAAGCTAAAGGGAAGGTTTAGATTAGGGGCAAGTTTTTTATGGAGAGAGTGGTGAGGTGCTGGAACAGGCTGCCCAGAGAGGTGGTGGATGCCCTGTCCCTGGAGGTGTTCAAGGCCAGGTTGGATGGGGCCCTGGGCTACCTTGTATAGATCCAGGTTTGGAGGTCGGTGGCCCTGCTTGTGGCAGGGGGGTTGGAACTGTATGATCCTTGGAGTCCCTTCCAACCCTTGCCATTCTATGATTCTATGCTAGCTGTGAATATTCTGGAGGCCTGGCTGTGCTGGAACACACTTCTGTCCCTGAACATGGGTGAATGTGCACTATGCCAGTTTTTGTCCAAAGGCTGTGTGCTGTGAGGGGCACATCAGTACCTTGTCATTAAACAAGTGACAAGCTAGCAGTGATTTTCATAGTGACTGCCTTCTAGCGTTAGTAGGAATTTTGCATACAGAGGGCTGTTTGGTATGGGTAAACAGACTTAATTGCCATTTGGAGTTTGAAGAAAACTGTGTGGTCAGTTTGTTATACCCTCCTAGATTTTTGGAAAGTGAGATCAGTTTTTCTGCTAATAAAAGGGAGGAAAGAAGTAGTAAAGGAAAAGCAAGTATTTTTGTGGTCAAAACAACACAGGATTTTTGTTCCTGATATTTAACTGTAAGGAAAATGTTAAAAGCACTAGAATTACAGACTGTGTGTTTAATCTTATTTATTATCTCTTTGTAGAGTGTGATCTAGTAACCCTCAAATGTTACTGCTGCTTTAAATACGGAGATTTGCAGATGCAGGGCTTGTGGGATGAGGAGAACTGAACCTTCCTGAAGTGGGTGGTTAGTAGCCTACCTCAGAATTATGGACTGGTTTGGGTTAGAAGGGACCTCAAAGCCTATCTAATTCCAACTCCCTGCCATGGGCAGGAACACCCTTCACTAGACCAGGTTGCCCAGAGCCCCATCCAAGCTGGCCTTGAACACTTCTTAGGGATGGGGTTTCCATAACCTCTCTGGACATCCTGTGCCAGGGCCTCACCACCCTCATAGTAAAGAATTTCTTCCTTACATCTAATCTACACCTACCCTCTTTCAGCTTGAATCCAGTACCCCTTGTTCTATCACTGTACTCCCTGATAAACAGTCCTTCTCCCACTCTCCTGTGGGAGATACTGGTATGCCTCAGTTAGGTCTTCCCGGAGCCTTAGCTACTCAGATTGGTTAGGCCTAACTCTCTCAGCCTGTCTTCATAGGAGAGGTGCTCCAATCCTGTGATCATCTTTGTGGCTTTCTCTGGGTTCACTCCCAACAGCCCAGTGAATTTCCTGTACTGGGGACCCCAGAGCTGGACTGCAGGTAGGGTCTCACCAGAGCAGATTAGAGGTGTAGAATCACCTCCCTTGACCTGGTGACCACGCTGGTTTTGGTGCAGCCGAGGGCAGGGTTGGCTTTCTAAGCTGATAGTACACACTGCTGGGTCGTATTGAGCTTGTTGTTAGTCAGCACCCCCAAGTCCTTCTCCTCAGGGCTGCTCTCAATCCATTTTCCACCCAGCCTGTAGTTGTGTTTGGGATTGCATTGACCCATGTGCATGCATTCACGGGCATACCTCTCCAGCCTGTCAGTGTCCTTCTGGATGGCATCCTTCCCTTGAGCATGTCAGCCTCACCCCACAGCTTGGTGTTGTCGGTGATCTATGAACTATGGTGAGCAGTGACTATTTGTGATGATTTGGTGGAGTGGTATAAAGTTGGGTTTTGCCTTCTCCTGTATTTTCTGTTTCCCATTTCAAGAACTTCCAGCTAGGAAAAGCACATTCCATTTTCTCATCATAAGTTTTGGGTTTTTTTGTGGGTTCCACCCCCACTCATTTTCTAGTGCCCCAACCAACCATTTACGTGCCTCTTTTGGAACTGCACTATGGTTCCATGACTTTTCTGTTAGAGGAATTTGACAAATTGCTACTTTTTTAAAAAACTTCCACCATGGACCCGCTTTGCCCCTAGAACAAAAGGTGGCAGCTATTCTCACTCAGTATTATCATCATTGAGCTCATGTCCTCCAAATGCTGAGATTTGGAGATGTGAGTATTTAATGCCAGTTGTTTGGAACTTTTATTTTGTGGCTTCCCAAGTGGCTGCAGCCCTTAGAAGTGGTTATTGGAACCAATAAAGATAGAGCATAAAGGTTTTATGGTTTTCCTCTGTGAATGGTTAGTGAGTTGGAAAGGTGATTTTCCCACATAATACTCCCTGCCTGTTGATGGAGATGACTGACAAGGTGACTCCAGATCCCTAGGAGGTAATGTTTCCTCTTCCTATGGTACCAGACCAACATTTGCCAAGTTGGTTGCACCCTGTTAAAAAAGGGTGCAAAGCCTTGAGGTAGATGGAAGTAACCTTTAATGTACTCTAAGGGCTTTGATTTTTGGCATGATAGCATGGGGGATCTTGAAACCATTATGTTTGGTTATTCTTGTGTCAACATCATAGATGCTTGGTCGGTTGGTTTGACCTGATTGCTAGCTTTGTATAAAGCTCGATTTTGCAGTCTAAACATCACTTTGAGTTATTGCTACTACAAAGTTTGAATGGATAAAGGGAGGAGCTATGGTTGTGTGGTGGGGTTTTTTCTCTTTGTTCATACCTGATGTTTACATGCTCTGTATCCATCTGGCCTTCTAAAGTCAGGGCTATTAGATATTAAAGAATTCCTTAACCAGGCAACAACAACCATCAACCGAGTTGGGCTGGAGCTGTTCCAGATTTTCTCTCTCTCCTCAAGTGCAGATATCCTGTTTCTGCATTGCAAGGCTGTCTTCAGCTGGCTGTGACTCAGATGCAAGTCTTCCAGATGGTGGTGTGGATACAGTGATGAGGCTGCCTTTCTGGCTTCCAATGTTTAATCGTAGAAAATGAAGATAGTATCTTGTTTGGGCAACATATCGTGTCCTCCAGTGTCTTACTTTTACATCTTACTTGCTAAATTGGGAAAAGAAAATGACTGTAAAAAAGCAATGGTGTTTCTTTTGTACTAGCAAAGCTGAAAACAGATTTGAAAAAATTTGGTGTCAACATTGAATAGGTGTGACTAGCTAAAAATATGAGTTAAATGACTTATTATGGTGGTTCAGAATGCAAAGGGTTAATTCTCATACAACTTCTTTTCCGTTTCCATGTTATTTTTGTGTGGACACTATTCATCAATGTTCAGAAGCCCTCAATTTACTGTTTACAAAGTCTTTTTAGCAACAGTGGAACTAACCAAATGGGAATAGTATGATCCCTTTCCTCTTTGGGAAGTGAAAGGGAGGAAAGTGTGACTGTTACTACATCACAAGTGTAGCATGTTTCTTAAAATCCTAGGGATCTGTTAACTTGGGTGCCTTAAATATGTAGTGAAGAATAAAATTCATGTAAAATGGAATGCAGTGAAGTCACTGTCAGATTAACTTGGCAGTCTGTGTGTGTGCATGTGAATGCTGTATGTGTTTAAAATGTTACAATAAATAACTAGATAGAGGTAGTAGTCATATGAAAAAGCTGTCATATCCCTCTATTACTCAGTGGAGAACAGACCAGATCTGATCTGGTACCAAAGATGGTGCTCAGCTTTAAATCCAGCGTTCAGCCTGCCAAGCAGAACCGATTTCCTCAGCGTTTGTAAAGGAGCTCCCCAGTTTTACGGGTCTCTTGACGTTTACCTTACATTCCCCAAACCCACCAAACAAACTATTTTGCTCCCTCTCTTTCTAACAGGTCATAGTTAAGAAAAGAGTTGGCCTGATTTATCCATGCTTTCCGGAGGGTTCAGGCGAACGCAGAAGTAGTCCCCAATGTTTTTGTCCAGCAGGTGCCGAATACCTCATGAATGACGAAGTTTTCAGCAGTAATTCTTGGATTTACCTGCCTCTTCTGGTCATTGGTTATCCCTCTCCCAACCCCTCTGCTGATGAATCTTTTAAGACCAATCATGTTGTTTGTGTGACTTACTGTCAAAACCACAAAAAACCCAACCTAAAAGCCTTAATTGTAGACCAGGAAAAACAAATGCAGCATATTGTGCGGAGGGGCAGTGCTGTCTGTCAGAAAAACATGGCCATGGGAGAAGGAACCTGGAAAGCTGCAGAAGAGGTGCGGTGGTGGTAGTTTGGAAGTGAGGGCGAAAGCATGAATCTTTTCAGTCAGTGAGCAAAAGTAGACTGCAATTTTTTGTATCTGGGAATCAAGCCCCCAAGCATTGGGGTGCAGCCTTCACACTTCCTTTATGATATTATGGTAGGTCATGTAATGTTCAAATGAAGCAAAGGAATCTTGATGTGTGCTTGTGCCTCTTCAAGGCCCTCGCTAGCATTTACAGATCCTGAAAAGTAAGGTTAATCTTCAGATTTTTAATTCACATCCCTAACTTTCAGAGGTGTGTTGTAGCCATTTTTCTGTCAAGTACTTTCTAGCATAATTCAGTACAAAAAGGGTAAATGAAAACTAGTATTCTGAGGTGATTGCTTGCAGAGTGCGCTGGATCTGTGATGTTTGGCTGCTCTGCAGAAGAAACCCTGATAAATTGAAAGCTGGTTGAAACGTAAGGCTAGCGTGTACTTCTGCTTTTTTACTGGTACAAGGATTTAGCCTAACTCCTGTGAAAAAACAGTGGAGAGAAGATATCATCTTGGTGAATTTGTGCAACAGAACAAAGATGTGATAGTGGCACACTTGGTGTACCCCTGCTAACATTAATCCAAATAGAACAGCTAATACATGCGCTGAGGAATCGATAGTGCAGGCAAGCAGCTGTGTGGTACGCAAAGCTGCTGCGCTGTTGTGCACGATGGGTTAGTTTTTGATCAAGTTTCTGCTACTGCTGTGGTTACCTGCCTTGGCTGTGTAAATGCTATTACACATGTGTCTGCCATGGGATCTTGCACTTTCATTTTGCCAAGTGTGTGAGGTCCCAGCACCTTTAGTATCTCCACCTAAACGTATGAGAACTAGAGGAAAGTAAAAATCAAACACTTCCTTGTCTTGCTGGTGTAAAGCTTCCATGAGCGACGCTGCACAGAAGGGGGTATTGTCTTCTAAACAATTGGACACATCAGGTTTCTTGGAATCTCTGCCCTTTCCTTCTTTATACTGAATCAGGGGCTCTGCGTGCCCCAGAGTTGAGCTGCCCTGGATGTGCTAGTATGACTCTTAACTGGGAGCAGGCTGAAGTGGGTTTAAGGGTCACTAAGTCATTATTGGTGAATTGGCATCCATCAGCCTTGGGAGCTTGCTGAAAGGATGCAATCAGAGCAGCCCAGTAGGGGATGTCCTCTCCAGCCATTTCTCCAGGGCCTCTGTCTGTGGAAGGTGTTGCTGTTTTGAGTGTAACTCTACCATAATTGACAGGATGAGAGTTTGGGATTTCTGTTACAACATCTGGGTTTTGTGAGACCAGTGCAGTTTTGTTCTTTTTTAAAACCTTGCATGGAAAATAAGAATTGTCTTATTTATATGAGGTGTAAAGTACTGTCATAAGATATTGCTAATTACTTGCTTTTGGGTATATTTTTATGATACTTTCTGTTAAAAATGCTAGTTGCTTACATGCGTGAGAAATAGATTGATACTGTCTCTGCTTCAAAGAACTAAAATTTAGTATATCTATGTAAATTACTGCATTATTCTGTCATGTGGCTGCCTGCTCACTGAAATAAAGGAACTGCAGCAACATAGCCAACAAACCTTTAATGAAAGCATTTACTTGAACGGCACTGTGTTGGATAAAGTCCACATGAATAAAAACAGTTGGGGGCTGTAGAGTCTTGTTAGACTCACTGTAAATGTTTCTGACCGGAAGCCTGGCCTGATCCAGGCACCTCTGGACAGTCAGCATGTTGGGGTATTTCTGAGTGAGGTATATATCATCCTGTCCTAGACAAATAGCTTTGCATAATCCTTTAATCAAAGTCATTGCTTAGATGTTGCAGCCTATTTAGTTTTGCTCAGTTTAGGGTGACTTGGTGCTGGAGAGTGCAGGCTGACTTTAAAAAAAAAAGATTGCAGCTGAATAAATGACTTTAACTCCAGCTGTCTAGGGCCTGGGTGGGTTTATGGATGTCACATTCTAATGCTGTATTGCTCTGTTAGTGACAGCTCCTGAGGTCTGTTGTTCCTCTGACTTCTGGGATTTTTGCTGAAGCTGTCAAAGAGAAAGGTGACTTGAAGAAGGCAGCATTGATTTTCCTCTGAGGCACTGAAGCTTTTGCTTGTCCTTGTGTTTGACAGGAGTAGCCCTCTGCATGTACCTGTCTTGTGCTTCCACTGCCGTTGCTACCCGCTTACAGTGGGGCCAGACCATGCTCTGTAGCGGCATGCAGCAGCCAAAGAACAACTGAGAAGCTTTTACCTGTAGTTATCTGTGGAATTGTAGAGCAAAGTTGGCTTTTTTTTTTTTTAAATTGCAGTCCTGAACTGCAAGAGAATGGTAAATTGAAAAGGCCTGCTTGGAGGATGCTGTGGAGCAGAGCATTTCAGCTAAGGAGGCTGTGTAGTTACTGCTTATCACGTCCGGATTGCTGATTTTGCCCTTGTTTTGGGGTTTGTGGAGAGAGTCAGGCAATGGGGCAATGCTTCAGAATCCCAGTCTGCTACCTGGCCTCTGCTTCCCAGCTAAAGGACAGAGAAGGGGATGACGTCCCCTGCACCTGGGCTGGGCTGGTGTGTTGGCAGTGGGGCAGAGCCGTGCCCTGGGGAGTGTGGGAACCGCCCAGAGCCCATCTGTACCTCTGAAGCTGGAGCCTGCTGTTCTCCTGCCTTAGTTTTCAGGTTCCTACTTGCTTGTTTAATCCCTCTGTTGGTGGCCAAGGAAAATTACTACTTAGGCTCACAAATGATGATGCTAAGATACAAAAGATTCATTGCTCTCACTTTTCCCTCCCTCTTCCTGGCTCCACTCTTTATTGGTCTGAGAATAGAGAGACTCCTTCCCCCCATCTTCCAAGAATCACAACCATGTTTTTTTGTTTTGTTTGTCTTTTACAGATCAATTTTGTAGCCTGTCAACTGTTTGCACTTTTGGCTGCATTTTGGTTTCGTATTTACTTGGGTCCCAGTCATGCCAGCTCTGCTGTTCGCCATGCATTTGCCACCCTCTTTGGAATATACTTTGCTGTCTTCTGCTTTGGGTGGTGAGTATTTAGTCACCATGTAGACAAGGCTTGGGTAAAAATATTTCTAAAATTAATAGCAGCTTTTCTGGATTACATCTTTGTAGTCTTAAGGCACGTTATATGTTATCTTAAAAAACAAAACAGAAGAATTCCTAACTGGCATAACTATCCCAAATCCTCAAAGTAAAATGAGCCATGAAAGTATTTGTAAGTGAAGTATTTAGTTAGTGATGTTTGTTCTGGAAGCCATTCCAGTCTGCAGTGAAGATACCTCTTTTGGAAAAGATATGTCTAGTCTGAATGTGCACTTTGAGCCAGGCTGCTCTTTCTCTGTATGAAGCACATTGAAAATATCTTGTTAATAAGTCAGTCTTGTTAATAAGCATTAATATTGTCAATGCGTATTAATCTGTGTTGGATACTCAGGCTATAAAGATGTCATCGTGATAATCCATGTTAAGTGATGCACTGGTATGACGTCTCATTTATGGCACTTGTGTGGAAAAATATTCCTTCACTCTGAGCTGCCAGCACCTCCAAGTCATGTAGAAATTATCTAAATCCTCCCTTTGTTGTCTTCAAGGTATTCCATTCATCTTTTTGTCCTGGTGATGATGAACTATGGCATTATGAATATGGCAAGTATTCCCAACATCCACAGGTGAGCTGATGTGGCTGCAAATCTGGAACTACCCCTCTGACAATTTCTTTCCTTCCATGGAGAAGCATGACAGATTTTTAGGACCACGTCCTTTTCTTTCTTTCCCAGTTATGTGCAGGAGCTTTGTTCATTCAATTACAGAAACAGCTGTAATCTCAATTTGTGGTTTTTCTGTTGATATATTGCATTTCCCTATGAAATTGCTGGCCTTGAAAGTCAGCTTTTGTGGGCTTAACAATTCATGCCCAAACCTCTGGTTTCCTAAACAGAATGAAGTCATATTCTCCTTGGTCTTGTGTCCTTGAGGATCGCTTTTGATAATTCTTTTTAATGCATACTCCCCCCTTGCTGTTTGGCCTTTAGGTATTTTCCACTTATTCTTGAGTTAGGTAGTTCAAATAAGGTCACTGTGGCAGCTTAACTTAGTGTTCCGTGAAATTAAGTCTTGCATTTGGTACTGGGCTTTGAGCTTGAAATAGTGGAAACTACCAGAAATGTCACTGCTTACAGCATCACCATGAGAAGTTCTCGACCCTGGGTTCTTTCTTTTCCCTCTACAAATGTCTCAGAGGAAGAATGACACCTAAGCCCCTGAAAAGTGCTTTAGCAAATGAGTGCTTTCCTGGCCAAAAGGACTTCCATATGAAAATGAAAATTATGTGGTAGTTACATCTGCTTCTTCCACTAAGTTCATGTGGAAGAACTTCTCTGCTCAGTCATTAAGCCTTCTTGTGCAGTTCCTGTACTCTCTGTTCAGTTCAGCATGTTGGACTTCTTAAAAATGTGTAGGTGGAGCTGTTTGTTTCCTATCAGTCAGCCCAATTAGGATTTTGTGTGTGTGTGTGTGTGTGTGTGTAAAACTACTACTTTAAGGCAGGCTGGAAGGATGAGCTGGAGGGTCTTCCCGCTTTACTTCTGTGTTGGCCGCCCTAAGAGCGTGTGGTTGATACTGTGGTTTGGTTTGGGTGTGTTTCAGGTGATTTCTGTCTGCGCTCTGTGTGGCTGCTTCTGTAGCTGCCTCTGAATACTCACACCCACATCAGCCTGGGCTGGGGAACAGAAGCGCTTCCTTTGCTCATCTTCAGGGCCAGTGCTTTCTGAGAGGTCTAATGCTCAGGTAGTCATCTCCCCTTTTCATTATCACTTCTCAGGGTGATCCTTCTCTAATATCCAGATGGGAGCCATCACTTTTGATTGGTCTAGGATTGCTTAGAAATGTGAACCGTAAGTAAAAGGCTTGTCTATAGCCATCACTGGTGTTTTGCACCAGAAAGACAGGTGTTAATCAAGGAGGGTTTTTCCACTCCCCCTCACAGAGTGCAAAGCCCAGAGGTCCAGAGGTAATTAATAATGTAAGTAACAGGATAATGTTTATGAAAGAAATGCCATCCGGAGAGCAGAAGGAAAAGGTGCTAAAAGATGTGTATTACTTGCCTTCTGGTCATTGTCCCTGCCTGTGGGAAATGCAGGTGTTACTCATCATGGATCAGAGGAACCAAGCCTAGAGAAGGAATCATCCAATACTTACATCTTCCTAGACAAGTTGAGGTGGTGGTGGTACTCAAACAGGCACAGTCTGAGCGGGAAACCCCCTCCCTCTTCCTGTTTAGCCAGTTGTTCACAATGGAAAAAACAGCTGTACGTGATAATGCAAATGAAGCCGGTTGGTGTAACGTCCCGCTGCTGTGAGATCCTCCTGTTGGTTTGAATCACTGTGAAATAGCAATCCAACATGCTGACAGACCTTAGGAGGGCTGGGAGGATCGAGTTAGGTCTTGACTACTCTGTGCCGCTAGCCATAGCGGTGTGACTCAAAGTACATCCACAGTATTAATTCTGATAAAGTGTATTCAAGCTGCTTGAAAAATGCCACTTTAAGGGCTGGACCTGTTCATACGGAGGACCTGTGAGAGCGCTGGATCCTTTACAGTGGGGCTCCAAGACCCCTTCCCTGCTTACCTTGAAGCAGGAGTGAAATAAAGAAACTACATTGTTTACCCCACGTGCCCCTTTTCCTGCTTATTTTCTGCAAGTTTGCTGTCCAGTGAGGCCAACAGCCTTCAAGGACAAACAAATCGAGCATCAGAAATGTGCTCAGCTGCAGCAGCAATTCAGTATGTCTCTCCTTGCTCACCCCCTCTTTCAATCTAAGCACTTTATATTTAAGCACTGAGGCTTATTTTGGATGCTTGCTCCCATCTATCGCAGTTCTGTCTGTGATCTGGGAGACTTGCCATTCCCTGTTGATGAGAGGGAGCCCAGGGACCTTGCTGAGGCTAGGCTGGATGCCTGACCAAGTGAAAATAAGATAAATTCTGCTCTGAATCTCCTGAAGATGCTGTCGCATCCCCTCAGTCTGCTTTTCATCCAGCTGTTTGCTGTGGACCATGTGATCCACAGGTTGCATTGCAATCCATCACTGTCCCTGCAGTTTATTAGTCCCCAGGGAGGAAAAGCTCATTTCTTTTGAAGCTGGCCATGATTTGATAAAGGCCTGGCTCAATTTCAGTCGTCTACTGACTGTTCTTCTTGTTTGATTTCACCTTTAGTTCCCTACCATAATCAATCCTCCCATGGGTTTGCGGGACCCTCCTTGGCAATGTCTGCTGTCAGCCTGCCTGACCTCCCATGGCTTAGCTCTGCTGGGCGTGCAACATATGCAGTTTCATTCCTCTGTAGGTCTTTGCATGTCCTCCTACACTTGGCTATATTCTGATACAAGAGACACCACTAGACCTGCTCCTGGACTGTCCCTGTGATGCAGTCCTTTCATTCTGGTGTCCCAGCTCTCTTGCATTATCTAGTTTGCTTCATTTGTCAGTCTTGCTTTTGGATATCTATCTCTAATCTTCCCGGTACCCTTGTTCTTGCCTGGGCAAATGCAGGGAGAAGCCAGTTGTAGGAAAGGCTGTGTCTGCCCCACCTGGATACTACAACGCCTCTGGTCCTTGGGCTGTTCCACTCTTCAGATAGAAAGAGTCACACTTCTGCCCTGCCTAATGTAATTCTGGGATGGTCTTGAAAACCAGAGAGTGAAGTTGTCAAACTCCACTTAAGGAATGCTTCTTCTGCAAAGCATTTAGAGCTGAAAAGATTGGGCTATGTGTCATTATTTGCCTTTATACAAGATCAAATGAGAGAAAATATCTTGAACTGTTTTTGTTCCTGGTCGATCTGAGGAAGAACTGTATGGCTAAAGAATGAACATTTAGATATGAAGAAGGGAAGGGATAAATTCAGAGATACACGTACAGCATCATCTGGTTTTAAACACTGAAGTCAGACAGATTTCAAAGTAATACATGAGGACTGGAACTCTGAAATGCCCAACTTGGAGTGATCCTGTTTCTTCCGTTCTCTTTCCCTCACCCTCAAGTGTGAGGAGATGCCTCCATAATGTTTCACCTGGTTACACAAAAATATCAGTCCCCCCCTGACAATTTCAGCCAGATCTTGTAACAAAGCTTCAGACTTCTTAACGGCCTAATTTGCCAAAATCAAACCTCGCTCCTAAACAAGCCTAAAACCAGTTTGAGTGATTGGAGCTCTTGTTGGTACTTGTGTTGGTAACTGTGTGTTCTGTATGTTGTGTTTTTAGGTACTCCTTTGTCGTAGCTATGGGATACCTCACGCTGTGCCACATAAGCCGAATATACATATTTCATTATGGTATTCTCACTACAGATTTTTCCGGGTGAGTGAGTCTGCAAGCTGGGTCCTGTGTCAAATACTGTTAGTTGAATTTAGCATGTTTTAAGAGTTAATTCTTATGTTATCTGGGGATCACTTGCTATTTTGTTCCCCTTGAGCTTTTTCTAAGCCTACTTTTTTAAAGTAAGGAGCAAACTCTGTGGGGTGTTTCCAGCATATTTTTTTTTTGGTGTTGATTCATTGTTTCTGCTGTTTTCTTGTTAGGCACTATCTAGTTAGGAAGGTAGAGCTTAGTTAGCTAGACGTCTACCTAGAGCAGCCTGGGATATGATGAGTCTGCAGAGTCGCTCTCTGGAGCTGGAGGAGTGCTGATGGCCCTGGCCAGCAGTGTGGCTGACGCTCTGGTCCTTGGTGGTCTGCCCTAAGAGGTGCGGTGGGTTGATCTCCTCCCACCTTCCTAGGCATAGCCATCAGCTTGGGCTTTCCTTGTTATGATTTATTTTGATTCCCCAACTACAATGTGTTTCCCATCCCAGGCTCTCCAGTGGATGGGAGGGGAGGACTTGGGCAGGGGGCAAGTGGCAGGGGAAGCCGGGAAGTTGGTGGGTAACCCAGGCAGAGACATGAGAGCAGCTTTCTCTCTCTTGGCACTGGTCCTGCAGGTTCTCTCATGGGGGCAGGTTGTGGAGGCTGTTAAATAGCACAGCTTTTTACATGCCCTGTGTTTCTGTGGGACATTTTTTTTCATATACCTGCTAGTCTGATTTCACTGAAGTGGTGGGGGATGCTTTGCAAGAATTTAGAAAGCTGACTATACTCTTGCATGATTTACAAGCAGTGTGCTAATCCATATTCTGTCTGTTAATTGAATGTCTTGAATACAGAGTAATTAATACCATACTATGAAAAAACCTCTGTAAACTGTCACAGTAAGTTACAGATGCCTCTTTCAAGCCTCTGTTGACTTATAGGCAACTGGAGATTTTTGCTGTCTGTGTGCATGTATATGTGTGTGTGTGTGTGTGAGGTGGTGGTGGGTTGAAGCATTTAATGAAATTGAGGGGGGAGAAATTTTCCTGAGACTCTTGAGTTTGTTCGTAGAGGAGGGGGCAGAAATGAGAACTCCTACATTTCGAGAAATTTAGTTCTGTATTTTTTCTCTGTGGTTCTTGTAATGCACAAAGGCATCCACTAAAAGATCATGACATACCAAGAAGCCTATAAATGGGATTGGAATGCTATGGCTCTGTGTATGGATGAGGCAAAGAAATACAAGGGAGCATGCTTTTCTAACTAGTGCGTTCAGAAATGCACTGTGAGGCATGTTTGCTGTCTCTCTCTGAAGACATCTAATAAAGATCCAGTTGAGACTGGGGGTGGAAGAAGAGGAATAGTGGGGCTTTTTTATGTTATAGACTGAGTAGTATTTTCTGCTCTCTTGATGAAAAAGGAGCTACTCATCTACTGATGAGCTTGAGGATAATAATGGTACCGAAAGAATAAAGCCTGAACTTACTGTGGTTTCGGATTATTTTGGTTTTGTCCTGATGCTTCAAGATATAAACCATCCTAAAGATGTGCCAAGTAATAAAGTACTGTAAACTGTAGTTCGGGAATGAACTACATCTTTATGGTATATTTTAAAAATGAAGAAAAAAAAAACCACTTTGCAGTGGAATTAATAAAAATCTGAACCCACATCAGCCTCATAAAGCTGTCTTTAAACCTACTTTCCTCAGCTGTAAATCATATGTGCCCACTCAGGCTTTATGCACATGCCTAAACAGTTGTAATGACCTCCAGAGACAAAATGTCTCCCTGACCACAGGTATGAGCAGTGAATGAACCGCCTCTTGCTCGTTCTCCCATGTTTTATGGTTTCACATCCATTGCATGTGGAAGGAGGGAAGCATTCAAACAGGCTCCTGGCTGGAAGGATTGCCTGAAAGTTCTCCCTCAGGACTTCAGAAGCAACTGAGGTTGAATCCATGGAGTAATGATGCCCATCTCCCTCCAGCCTCCCACACTTTTGGGTGAACATGGCTGACGATATACTCTGAGAAGACAAAACGCTGGATTTAAAGGAGTCTTTAGAGGGAGCAAACAGCCTGTCATCTGCTGGCTTGTATTTGAGGTCTCAGTATTCCGTAAGTCACTGGTGATACCCGATTGTAAGGAGGCTGTTCTACTTCACATCAAATAGCCACGCAGCCAGTACTAGTGCCATCAGCTTTCCCTGAAATGATGAGCCAGGTGCCAAATGAGAGTTTCCCAATGCTGGTGCCAAAAGCTGGCACACTTTGTTTGCTCTCTTGACCTGCTTTATACACTTACCAGTTTGCATGCATAATCCTTTTGAGGTGTGCTTGTAAATGGTTTGGGGTTGGTGGTTTTTTGGGTGTGTGTGTGTGGGGCGGTTTTTTGTTTGTTGGGGGTTTTTGGTTCTTTAGTAATAGCTGGTTGTGCTGTTCATTTGGAGGTCCCCTCCATTTTGAAAATACAGCATGTGAAATTCAGGTGGGTATGAACAGAGAACAAGGTAACTTTTGAGTCTTATCTTAAGTCAACTGGAAAATCAAACTGTGACTCACCACTTCAAGTTTCAGAAGGAAGGAAACTTGTTCTCTACCAGTGACTAGTTAATTCCTGCAAAGGGTAGGTTTGATCACTGATTCCCACAATCAAATACTCAGGCTGCTTGCAGAAGTTTCTTGATTTAAGAGGGTTTCATGTGTTGGATAGTACTTTAGTGAAAAGTCCTTTTGTGGGTCTTTTTTTAACTACATGCTAGGTTTTACTGAAAATCAATTTCAGTTTGCTATACTTTAATTACTTTTATAAAAATGTATGTATATTTTATCAAAGTTCTTTCACTTACATTGTTTCACAAAGATATGGTGACATAATCTAGGAATTATCTTCTGACTGCTTTCTCAATAGAACTATTTATCTTTGAACACTAATTTTAAAATAACTGAATTCTGTGCTTCCTCATTAATTCAAATCAGTCTTTGAGAGAAACATGCATATTTTATTTTGCTTGGTTTGCCATGGCATTTATACATTGTACCCAGGAATACTAAATCCTAACTCTTTCTCTTTCTTTTTCTCTCATTTCTTCTTCTTTATGCTAAGAGGATTATGCTGGTAAGTTGCTTGGTTTCTATACAACTTTAAAAAACCAGTTATACTAACATACAGTTTGAGGGTTTTTTTCTTTCTGTTGTGGGCTCAGACTGAGTAATAATATAGATTTAAGGAGACATTAGTTTAAAATAAATCAAGGGATTTTCGGAAACTAGTAATAAATATGGCTTCAACCTAGCAAGCTACTCATGAACAACTGCCATATGCATGTGAGCATCTGGAGGGAGCTCAGAGGAGGGTCCTCATCCTTATGAAGCTGTCTGCTTAATCCTCTGTGAGCTTTTTGGTTTCCTCTTTTAATTCTGGCAGTGTCTGAGCAAAATTTCCTACTGTTGCAGCTTATTTGGTGATTGCCAGGGAAGGACCCTGCGTGTGTGAGATTCTTGGTGCCATTTCTTATAGAAAAGAAACTCAACTTCCATCGCTTTCGCTCATGTGTTGGTCTTGAGGAGGCCAGACCTGAATTATCAGGAAGACTGCAACTGTTGTCCTCCTTAGACATGTAAAATCTGTACCACCCACACAAGGGTTTTGGTGGACATCGCTCTCTAGAAGGGCTGGACGCCTATTCCAAATGCAGGACAGCAGCAGCACTCTCAGCGAACTGCTTAGAAAGGGACGGTTGTTGAAAGAGTCCTCTTGGAAAGCCACCCATATAAGCAGATATTTCAGTAACAGCATCACTTCAGGAAGCGATTTTTTTGTTGGGTGCTTAGTGCTTTGTAGCTGACTTTTTTTTGTTTGTTTGTTTTCCCCCTCTCAGTGGCTTAATATAAACCACAAAAGAAGGGAACAAAGGTACAATAGCCATTTATTTTACAAAAGAAATATATTTGCTGAAGGAAGCGAACATAGAGGTACTGCTACCATGTTAAAACACAGTGCAGAAATACTAACTGGTGCAGAAATACTAATTGGTCCTGCGAGTTCAGTTGGGTGGCGTTTTTGGGATTTTTTTTAAAATTCTCTTTTAAAGGTCTGAAGTGCAAGTACCAGTTCCTCAGTGCTGTTCCAGCAGCTCTGGGTAACTTTGGTCTGCAGTAAGTCCCCCGAGGCAGCACAACAACGCAGGTGCAGGGTAAAGCAAGGGGAGGTCAGTCAGTTTTCCATGCCTTCTAGAAACTGCACCGAGATCCCTTACAGAAGCCCTGCAATAGCTGCTGTGTGGGAACTGGCCAGAATTCAAGCAGGCAGTCACTACTGGAGAGCTCCACACATCTAAGTGCATCCCAGGACACTTCTCCAGAAGTAAATACTCTTAAGTGAAGTTCTTCTACCGTGAAGGTGTAAGACATGCTCTTTTAGGAGCTTTCACCAGAAAAAAAACCAGCCCCATAAGGCAAACTGGAAGTTGCTCTGGAGGTTTGAGGGTGTTTAGTGAGGTATTTTTCCTCGTGTACTTGGGCGCTGCTTTGTTTGGCTGCCGAAAGCAGAAGTGAGAGCTCTGTGCCGGTGCAGGCCTCTGGCTCGGCAGCCCCCGCGGCAGCACGTTGTGACCGTGTGAACTTCTCCCCATGGCTCGGGGCTCAAGAGACAAACCTGAAATAAATGTTTGCTGTTTTGCTCTCGTGTTTGCAGTGAGCCCTTTGACTCCACCTCCTCTCCTAGTGAAATCAGGTCAGTGGAAACTATTTCTAGCAGGCGTGTGCCAGACTCCTCCGCAGGATTACCTAAGGTCAGGCAGGCTCCTCTCGTAAGCAGCGGAGCTTGCTCGGTGCAGGAGCCAGGCTGTGGTACCGGGAGAATCCCCGCAGCAGGTTACAAACTGAGTCTGACACCAGTCTGTGCTTCGGGGCAAAGCCGTTTCATGGGGACAAAGCCACGTTTTAAAAGGACTTTTAGCTACTATGTTTTCATTTGGAAGGCTTAATTAGGGAGAGTAAGACCTTCTATTCAGCATTCATTGTGAACTGTTGCATCTTTGTTGTCTTGTCTGGTTTTCCAAGGCATCTTGTCACAAGTGGTGTTTCCCAGGGCTCAGTCCTGGGTCCAGTCCTGTTCAACATCTTTATCAAATGAAGGGATTGAATGTTCCGTCAGTAACTCTGCGGGCGACACTAAGCTGGGAGGAAGTGTTGATCTGCTTGAGGGTAGAGAGGCTCTTCAGAAGGGTCAGAACAGACTGTATGGATGGGCTGAGACCAATGGGATGAGGTTCAACAAGGACAAGTGCAGAGTCCTGCACTTGGGGCATATCAACCCCATACAGTGCTACAGTAACTGGAGACTGGCTAGAAAGTTGCCTGGTGGAGAAGGACCTGGGGGTGTTGTTTGACTGCCAACTGAATATGAGCCAGCAGTGTGTCTAGGCGGCCAGGAAAGCCAATGGCATCTTGGCTTGTACCTGAAATAGTGTGGCCAGCGGGTCCAGGGAAGTGATTGTGCCCCTGGACTCTGCATTGATGAGGCTGTAACTTGAGTACTGTGTTCAGTTTTGAGCCTCTCACTACAAGAAAGACATTGAGGTCCTGGAGCATGTCCAGAGAAGGGCAACCAAGCTGGTGAAGGGGCTGGAGAGCAAACCTGGTGAGGAGCTGCTGAGAGAACTGGGGTTGTTTAGCCTGGAGAAGAGGAGGCTGAGGGGGGACCTTATTGCCACCTACAGTTGCCACCTCCCTGAAAGGAGGTTGTAGAGAGATGAGTGTTGGTCTCTTCACCCAAGCATCAGGTGATAGAACAAGGGGGAATGGGCTCAAGCTGCAGCAGGGCAGGTTCAGATTAGACATTAGGAAAAAATTCTTCATCGAAAGGGTTATTGGGCATTGCAACAGGCTGCCCAGGGAGAGGGTTAAGTCACCAACCCTGGATGTATTTAAAAGACAAGTAGATGATGGATATGGTTTAGTAGAGGACAGGTGTGGTAGGACTCGATCTCAAAGATCTTTTCCAACCTAGTGATTCTGTGCTCTAACTTAAAGACAATTTATTTGGGTTTTTTTTCCATTTGTTGAAATTTCCTATTTCTTACGGACTTCTAAGGGCAATTTCTTGATGTTTTGGGTTATTTGGGTTTGTTTTCTGCTTTTTGGGTTCGGGGTTGTTTGTTTGTGGGGCTTTTTTTTTGTTTTTAGTAAAAGTTGGCCTCTGTAGTTTGTCTATAGGAGGTATGATGCAGCTACAACCTGAGATTAACATCTGTCCTGGTTCTAGCCAGGCCAGAGTTAACCTCCCCAAATAGCAAGCACAGGTGAGCTGGGTTAGCCTGGACTGTTTCCACACCAGCTGACATGGCTCCCTCATAAGAGAGGGGACTGTTGGAGAGAGGCGATTCAGTGCTGCTCTGGAACAACAGCAGGCCTCTTTTCAGTGCCCAACTCGGGGCTTGAAGCCATGACCCTAGAATTAAGCATCCCATGCCCTACTGCTACCTCAACCCTTCAAGCCCTGAGTAAGGGGGCTTCTGTGCTAGTTTGCAACTGTAGTGCTTAGTAGGACAGGTGAAGAGAAGATGATTTGGAGTCACCATTCTGCATGTGGCTATGAAGTGATTGGAAGGTGTTCAGATATGGAGTTCAAGTACTTTAGGCTTCTTGGATGTGTTTCATTTCAAATGCTTGCTTCCTTCCTAGGGATAGGTCTTTGTGCTTTATTTGTAAATGCAGGCATTGTAGATGTAGATATCATTCTCAAATTCAACCTAAGAATTTGCCCTGCTCCAATAACCTGTGTGTGTCTCAAATTCTGGGAGAAAGAATGGATATTCAAATTCTTACAATTAACTCCCTTTCTTGTTTATTGCACTACTGATTTTTTCCAGTAGAGTCTAAGGTTTAAAAATATTATTGTGTTAGAAACAGTTGACCTCATGTGACATGATGCTTTATTTTATATATTAGCTTACTCAATGTTTGATTTCTATTTAAAATTAGAGCTTGCCTGAAAGGCTGAATAGAAATGACAAGTCACTACTCTGGTATTGCACATAACATTTGATTATTAAAACCTGGCATTTAGGAAATCATGATACTATTTTTTCCCCTGAATTAAATGTATTTTTCTATTTTTTAATATTGTTTCAAACTTGCATCCTCATTCATTGCTCTGAAGTATGGTGGGAAGTGCTAGTATTTGTCCTTAAGAAGCAAAACTAGTCTTAAACTTTCTTTGTGTGTGTGTGATGAGGTGACATTAGTGAGTCCTCAGGGAGGGATGGGAAAGGTGTGGATGTGCACCCCAAAGTGGGGCAGGGAGAAGGAAGGGCTCCAGTCCTGCTGTTTTGTTGTGCGCTGCCCTTTCCTGCAGCTAAGGCTTGGTACCACGGTGAGATCAAGCTGGTGGGGGAATAGGAAGATGGGTGAGGGAGCAGAAAGATGCTCCCTGTTCACCTTGCTTATGCATTGTGTGAAGCATTTGATGATACCCAACACTTGTGATAGATTTAGAGGGTGTCATCCATTGCTGCTGTACAGCAGGCTGCCTCCTAGCCAAGTAGGGTGAGTAAGAGATACATAGATGTGTAATACAATGATGGCAGGAGGGAGAACTGAAGGTATCTCCAGTGCACTTTGTGGGTGTCCCTCCCACCCACAGTGTTAGCAACGTTGCTTCTGTGCTTGCTTGTCCCTTCTGGAGTTGGGATTGGAGGGAAGCGGTCTTTGCCAAGGCTGACGGGATCTGCCCGGTTGCAATGCGCTCTCAATGAGGCGGTGAATGCCAAATATAGACAAGAAGAACCCCTCTCTTCCCTATGTTTCTGCATGGTGGTTGTGCAGGCAGCGCTTCTGCTTCCCTGGGTTAACCAGCACATTGGGTATGTTTGCGTTTTGGCGCTCTCTGGCTTACAGTAGGTGGGCCCAGTTTTCTAAGATGAGTGTCTAAATTTAGGCACTTAAAGGGATACACAGTTTTGGCTCCCAGCCTGAGGTTTAAAGTTACCCACTTCAATACTGGCATGAAGTGCTTGCTGTAGAAACAATTTGAAAAAGTGTTGGTGTTTGGCCATAAAGCAAAAAGGTCAAACACTGACAAAATAAAGATTGGTGTTCATTGTGGTAGAACTACTGCTGCTTCACTGACAGCTGCTGCCTCTCTTAAGGACTAAAAAAGAAAATAATTTTAAAAAAAACTCTGCCTTTTTGTATGCTTAAGGATTGGGAATTATGTGTCTTTGGAAGCAAAGCAAAATTTTGTCTGAATGGGAAAATCTACTTTGTGTAACAGGATGTTGAAGGCAATGGTGAAAGCTGCTTATAAATAAACTTTCTAGAAAGATGCATTGGAATAAAACCTAGAATTACTACTTCACAACACTGATGTCTGGAGGGTGAAAAGTCATTGTCAGATTCATCCATTCCTCAGCTGCAACCAAGGGTCTAAGTTACCCTAGGAGAGCTGCTTTATGAGCCCTTGTGTTATGGTTGTACTCCAGATCTGTGTATATTTAAGCTTGTTCTGGATTTTATGTGCAAGATTTTTATTGACATTTCGAGTAGAGGCTGCTGAAAGGATAAAAATAGTTTCTGATTAAGAAATCAGCTGATGTTGCATGTTCTGTGCTTTTGGGTAGAAAACACAAGTTACTGAGGCAGAATTACATGTGGACTCCTGAAAAAGATCAGTCAGATTTAATAATAAAAGAGAGACCACTTATGATAAAAGAATGTATTTTTCCACTATTCTTGTGTTTACCTTACTCAGGATATTAATTATCTTGACAATCATTTGTATATATTATAGTGGGATAATCAGATGCAAACACTTAATCTTAGCCATTGGATATACATTTGTCTGTGGCCAGTAGGTTGATTTTAGTCGAGGATGATTCAGAATATCTTGACAATCTCTGCAGAATGTGAATGTTTGACTTCTATTAGGTGGAGATATCACTGAATGTAACTTTTGCTGGTTTGTTTTGTTCTTTTTTTTTTTTTCTTACCCTGAGAAATCAGTGGGGAAAATACTTTGAGACACGGGAACAGGTTGCCCAGAGAGGTGGTGGAGGCCCCATCCCTGGAGGTATTCAAGGTCAGGCTTGATGAAGCTCTGAGCTACCTGATCTAGTTAAAGGTGTCCCTGCTTTACTCCAGGGAGGTTGGACTAGGTAACCTTTAAAGGTCCCTTCCGACCTAACACATTCTGTGATTTGATGAATACAGCACTTGAACTAAAAAAAAAACAAACCAAAAACCCCACCCAACAAAAAAAACAACCTTCACCTTTTTTTCTCTCATTGGATTCCAGAAAATTACAATGTGTAAAATGAACAGCCTTAAGATGTGGACTGGTCTATCTATGACTCTTAAAAAACTTCTATATACCAGTCAAACTCCTTAAGCAGCATGTACACAAACTTTAATTTCTATGTTGAAGACAACATCTGTGTTCAAGCAGAAACCTCAGTACAGTTTATGTTTGTAATTTATCACCAAATGGAGAAATAACCCATTGCATTAATCCTCAGAGGAGACAAATCTCTTCTGCAGAACAAGTCTTACATGTAATCATCACAATTAATGCTTTGAAAATACTGATGTATCCTCATCACCAATTACAATTCCCTGGCTATTGAGGTTCACAGATTCACAGAACTGTAGAGGTCTGAAGGGACCTCCAGAGATCATCGGGTCCAAAGCAGGTTCCCTAGAACAGGCCACACAAGTAGGCGTCCAGATGGGTCTTGAATATCTCCAGAGAAGGAGACTCCACTACCCCCCTGGGCAGCCTGTCCCAGGGCTCTATCACCCTCACTGTGAAAAAGTTCTTCCCACATACTGGTGTGGTTGTGAAGGTCTCATAGGTAGTTTGAGATCTGGGCACCCTGTGCTGGTGTCCCCCGTGGCAGAGAGATGAGGAGTGGCAGTATTATCAGGTCTTTGCACCATGGTAGGCAAAGCAAACGACCTTCCAGAGCAGAGGTGCTCAGCACCAGATTCTGCTTTTAGGGCTCCACAGCGCTTAGAGGCTGTACGTGGACCACAGTTAGCCCTGGAGATTCTGCCTAGAGGGGACTGTTTAGCTGTCCTGATGGGTTTCCTCCCATCTTCTTGCATACTTCTGAATGGTCTTGGCTTTACCATCATGGGGACCAGCCCCTAATGCCACCAAGCAGAGATCTTGCCTTTTTCTATTCCTTAGCTGCAGCAGCTCATGTTTCCCCACAGTGCTAAGAATCCCTGTAAAGCCGGATATGGGCAGTATAAGCAGCTCTGTTGAACATGGTGGCTACTCCTACGTTTGGTTGGTTGGCCTCAAAGCTGCTGGGTGCATGGCTCAGGTACTGCTAGCTCCTGGTTTTGGGGAACTCCAGATCCTACATGCCCAAACGCTCCCAGTTGGATGGTACATCTTGGACAGGCTGTCCACAGGGCAGTTGCATGGCCAAGAAGCTAGTGGGAAACTCTGCTGTGCTGGTAGTTTCTCTGGTGTTTGCACGCAGCCCTAATTGATAGGGCTATTCATGTGGGGGAAATAAGCATGTGGATCTGCAGAGTCGACGGGTTTTTTTTAGGGCACTGAGACAGGCAGACAATAGGAGAGTAACAGTAAGAAGAGCCAGAGTCATGTCATAACAGCATTGCTGTCTTCTAGTGTTGCATCGTACAGGGCTTGAATTTGGCCTTTGCCTGACAAGAAGCCCGGTGGGCTGCAGAAGCTGGTATTTTCTGGTGGAGTGATTTCTTCCAAATTACCATTTGCACGGCTGCAGGATGGGGAGACATGAAATAAGGCTTTGTGTGCACTTTGCAATTAAAAATTCCAGTGCCAGTTACTGTGGGTCTGTTTTGAGCCCAGGCAATTGTCTTATGCCTGAGTTCCTCCTTCAGTTTTAATTGGATGTTTTCCACTTGTTGCTAACACAGCTATGCCTTTTTAAAGGGATAAAGACGTTCAGTAAGGAAGTTGGGAATAATTTGTATTACAAGACATGTAACTGTTGCTTCTCTCTTTGTTATAGTCCGCTGATGATAATTACGCAGAAGATCACAACACTTGCATGCCAACTACATGACGGTAAGCAAAGGAATCTCTTCCCAGGTCCTGAGGACAACCTTTTTATTCCAGCACATTCTACAGTAGAATTACAGAGTGGATGAATATAGTTCAGCAAGTTGCTTCTCCTCCTTTGTGGAGGAGAATGAGAAACTGCAATTTTTGATTAGTTCTGTACGATCAAATTGTTTTTGTAGCAACAAAAGCAAGTGTTTTCCCCTTTGGGGCTCTGCTTCCTTGGGGCCCAACTTGGATTTTAGCTAGTGCAAGCATCCACTATTCAGGTGCTACAGTGTGCTTCCATTGAGCTCTCTGAAGCTGTTCCTGATTCTCAAAAGTTGAGAGTCATGTTGGAAATGTTAATGTCATTCATGCCATTAGTGTCAGCATAGCAAAAGATACACCATCACTGCTACATTCAGTGATGATATACGCCATGAGTTACGAGACAGGGAACTCAATAGCTTTCTCCCAGTGAAGGGAGAAGCACAGTTGCAAAGAAAATAACATTATCCTCAGTCTTGTGCTGTGCTGTGCCAGAGCACTGTTATTTCCCAGAAAAATGCCCGTGTCTTGTACAGTGCAAAGGCCAGAAGCATCTATTGTCAGCACTGCCATTGCTGCTCTTGTCTCCTCATGTTGCAGCATGAACTTCTGGCGGTCCGAGACCCGCTGCATTATAAGCTGTGGGTGACTAAATTAGTAGCCTGCTGTTGAGTAGTTACGATCTAGGATTTAGGTGATGGCCACACCACAAACTGCAGGGTCTGGCATTGCTGGCGAGCCAAGTTTACACAAGTGGGTCTAATGCTTTTAGCTGGTGCAGTGTGAAGCTCTGCGCAGGCTAATCTACCTTGTCTTTGACATTCATGTAGTTGAGGGTTCCCTACTTCTGTTATTTAAGCTGGTTGGCTCATGTGGCACTGCGTGTGGCAGTGGTGTGCTGCCTAGATGTGCACCTAAAATACTGAAGGTGAGCAAGCAGGCAGGAAAGAAAAGATGGCAGCAGAGGCAGGAGAGGTTTAAGCAAACCAGAAATCATACAGATCAATGATAGTGAAAAAGGATCATTACATTGTGAACATCCATATAAGGAGCAGTTGATCAAATGGAGCAGCTTGCAGTTCAAGCATCAGTGACAGATCTGTATTTGTAAAGATTTATTGCAGCTGCCCATAAATGAAAACAGACAAACAAAATACCCAACCCTTTAAGTAATTAAATGCTTAATTGATTCCCTGGAGCTCATACCCTCCCAGAATTTACAAATTGAAATAGTGGACAGAGAATGGAAATGAGCAGCTTAGCGGCAGTCGTCTTAGGAAATGGGTCTTGTGTGTGTATCGGTAATTATGGCCAGTAGGTTTAGAACAGTAGTGTTAATTGAGGCCAAGCCCCATAGCTTGTGAAGATTTGCAGGCTCAGCATGACGTGTTGTGACTCATCCCACAGGGACTTGTTCTGCTGAAGCCAGTGGGATTCCTCACAGTATACACAGCTAAAGCTTCAGAGTGAAGGTTTTGAGATATTTGCAATGATCAACATCTGTTTGTGTGCTGACTGTTATACAAGATTTTTCCATAGCTTTCCTGGGATGGCGAGCCAGTACTCTACTTCTGGCCCCAAAGGTCTTGTGCACTCAACAGGAGGTTGCCCTTCCAGCCTGGGCCTTGCATAGATTATTACTGATGTGTGTGTGTTTAAGCTTGCTCCAGCAGCAGGCAGCCAGGCTGCTCCCTCACACCAGCAGAGCTTCTGTTTCCTGAGAGCCCATTCCTCTTCCAGTGCCCACTCCTCCTGCTGTGAAATGCTCCATTTCTCACCAAGGAGCCAGCGGGAGGTTTGTTGCTCAAATGAACCAGCAGCAACTTCTGCAAACAGAGGTTTTTTCAGCCCAGGACTTGTTAGCAGAGGCTGCTGCGGGCCGCTGCCAGTTGGTGTCATTGCAAATTGCATTGTGTGTGTAGGAATACTATGGCTGCCCTTCCTGTAAGGGTAGCTCGGGTGAGGAAGGGGGAATGAGGTAGAGAGGTAAGGTGGAACATGAATGAACTTGACCTAAATGTTATGGATTGAGCTGTATTACAACTGCCTGTGACAAAAATATCTTGAAGGCTATGGCTTTAGAAAGTTATCTCTGGGGTGCCAACATTAGGCTTTGGGAAAGATATAACGTGGCTTTTTTCTTTCTCCCTAGGAATAGGGCGACAAGCTGAGGAACTCACTGCTGAGCAAAATCGCCTTGCTGTAAAGTAAGAATTTAATTCCCCTAGGGATTTGTGTTTAATTTCATCCAAAGAAGTTCAGAGTTTGGGGTTTGGGTGACTTTTGTGGGGTGGTTTGAGGTTTGGTTTGTTGGGTTTTTTCTTTGCAATATCAGAACCAATTTTGTGGCCTGGCCACGAAAATATTCCCTGCTCCTTTCCAGTCCATGTAAGCCAAAAGTCTTACCTGCTTTTTCTTATTTGCTCAAGCAGTTTTGGTTTTGTAATGTTGCTGTCGATGCCCTCCTTACACAAACATAGCTTTTATACTATGATCCTTATTTCTTCAATTCAGGGCTTCTGCTTTTATCAGTCAGTAAATCACTAAATGAGATGATGCCAAGTACATGGCTTAAATATATACTACACATGCAACGAAACTAGTCTTTGCTGAATCAACACTTTCGTATTCAGGCTGAGACTGCTGTATATGGACTTTTTGGCTGTTGTCTTCATCCTCTCTCAGATATGTTATTTTTTTTCAAGCAGAATACTCCCCCTCTGACAAGAAACTGCTGCATAATAAAAAATCCATTTTGGTTTGACTTTGACACTTCAAATACTGCTTTTCTTCCCCATAGTTTTTGGATGCTGAGATTTCATATTTCCTATCTCCCTCTGTAATACTAATGCTCCTAGTCCTTTGTGTTCTGTGACTAGCCTTCTCATTTTTCAGAGGGGGACAGCATGTTGTTCATATGTTTGAGCCTCTTTTTTTTTCTTTTTTTGTTATTATGTCTCTCAATACAAGTGCAGGATGCAGATGAATTTCTTTTTTCTGTTTTAGAAGAATTAATGTGACAGAATTAGTCCTAGACCTGTAACTAGTTTTCACCATGAAGTATTTGTTTAAGGCCGAGGAAATGACTTCCCTCATTTCCAAGGCAGAAGATTCAGCAATCAGAAAATCTGCCTGGGAGTTTCTAAAAGTAAAAAAGTAATAATTTATCAAAAAGCAAAAATCCTGTAGGGAGTCATATATAATGTTTTGCTGTGACCCATAGTTTTGTGCCTATTTTTAAAGCTCACAGTGTAACGTTTAACTGCACCGAGCCCTTGTGACCGTGCAATTAATTCTAGTCAAATTCTCACCAAACAGACCTTTAGGTTTTTGGGTTGTTTTTCCCCTTGTATAGTAGATGAGCTCATAATAGAAAAGCAAACACAAATAGCTCGAGTGTCAGTGGCAGACAAGTCATAGCTGAAGAGTTTTAAATCCCCTTTGGTAACACAGCCTTTTGTCTTCCCTCCTGTTCTTGGTCTGTTTTTGTTTCTCACTCATCCTCTGTACATTCCTTCGCGCATTGCTCACGTCTCCCCACCCACCCACCCACCCGTGTGCAGAATCTAAGCTGAAACTAATGGCTTTATTTTTAATCTTACTGTGTGGCTTAGAAGCCCAAATCACAGACCTGATTTTGCAGAACTGAAAGATGAGTCTTACCCCAAATTGTTTGCTGCTTCTTTCTGTGAAATGGTTTCATCAGAGAGTGCACCACTCGGGCACGAACATCTACAATAACCAGTGGGCTGAATGCAGAAAATCCTGGCTAAGCTAACTGTTTATTCAAGCTAATTCCGCTTCAGAATAAAAGTAGGCAACAGCAAATGTTTAACTGTTGCTTAGTTTTTCTGCTAGGAATTTATGTTTCGGTCTGAAGGAATTTTAAGTGAGTTTTAGTTTATGCGTGTCCATCTGTGCCTTGGACAGAAGAGTATTGAAGCACTGTGCCCTAGTTTCTGTTCTTATCTGGGGACTGCTCGATTACTTGAATGATGACTGTAAGCACATCCCTGGAGAGCACTGCGTATCTGAGTGCAGAATTTGGATGTTGGGGTTTTCTGCTGCATAGAGCAAGCCCAACGCTTTACAAGTAGTCGCACTGGCAGTGAGAGGCTTGTGCCATTTTTCCTTTCCATCCTGCTGACCCTTAACAAGGACAGTGCATCTTTATAATTTTACATCTAGTGTAAAAGCCCTCAAGAACTTGTGGGATATATGCTTGCAATAATGGAAATAATGAACACAGTGAACTTTGTTTTGACTTTCACCTTCAGCTGTCTTTTGATTGATGTATTTTTTCCCTTTACTTCCTTTTCCTGTTCATATTGCAATACAGGCAATTGCTTCCTTTATTTGCACAGTAGGACTGAGTGCCTCTTCATTCTCTTCCTCTGTCTCAGATCACACTTCCCATTTTCTAAAAGGCTGAGCTGAAGGGTGGGTGAGAGCTGTTCTCCAGCCTGGTCTCAAATGCTCCCTGCCCTGTGGTTTGCATAGCTGGTCCTGCATTGTACTGCCTGGGGAGACCAGCGTTGCTCAGCTTGTGGTCTGCCAGCCCTCGCCAGTCCCTGATGTCCAAAACCAGTTACCAGCTTCTCTACTCCTGCTACTGCTGGCCTGTTCAAAACGCACAAGTCAATTTATTTCAGAGTGGGTAGTTAAATTTATGTCTGGTTTTAACTGAAGTGCTTCTAATAATAAGATCACAAGTTTTTCAGATCCTTAGTGTTCCATCCACCTGTAGCTTAAGCACTTCTACGTTAGCCTTGTTCTGACTGCCATCTGCCAGACATTGCTGGGATATGTGAGGCTGGGTTTCATCCTCTCCAAAGCACCTACAGTCAGCTTTCAGCTGGGGGAAGGGTGGGAGGAGAGAGTTGGGGACTGAGACAGACAGTACAATGAAAAGCGTTTGTGAAAGCCTTTTTTTGTCTTTTACCTTGTTTGGTTTTGTTTGTTTATTTTTTGTTCTGTTGTGTGTGGATGATTTTTACAGGACAAGACCTTCTTTACTGGAGTATTTAAGCTATCTCCTCAATTTTATGAGCATAATAGCTGGGCCTTGCAGCAATTACAAGGATTATATAGCCTTCATTGAAGGGAGGCATGTGCACATGAAACTCTTAGAAGTGAACTGGAAGCAGAAGGGTTATGACAGACTTCCTGATCCTTCTCCAACTGTAAGTTTTAAAATCACAAAGATTTATTGCTGAGGACAGGAGAGTTCAGCTTTGTACATGATTCTCAGAATTTTAAAACTAAGAGGAGAACCCACTTTTTGATTCTTTTCCCAGTAAATGTTACAGGGCTTTTGTTTTTTTATGTTTACAGGGCTGCTGTTTTTATCTCAGGGTCAGGGGTGAAGGGGCTAGTGTCTTCCTCTTGAATTCCCCAAATGCGTTTGGCTTGCAAAACGGGTCATCGGTTAATGGGTGTCTTTTGTGCAGCAAAAGGAACGGTCCGCAGGTTCTGACAATGAGATGCTGCATTTCAGCTCCCAACAGAAGAGGAGATGTCAGGAATTAAAGAAAAAATTAGATCTTGCCTGTACTGCAGAGGATGTTAGGGGTACATGAATTGTGGCTAGTTAGAAACTGTAGCTTGTCCAGGTGCTTTGCAGGAGAATCTCCCACTTTAAAATGACTTGGAGGTCACCTACCACATACTATTAACACTAATTTTACTTTATACTCTAATATAAATTAAAAACTTCTTATGGAATGACCTTCTTGTAAGGCAGGATTGCATAGCATGAGAACTAGATTCCTCTCTTACCTTATGGTGACAACGAATGTGCAGATTTGGAAGTGTGTGCAGAACCATCTTCCCCAAAATTGATTATGTGTATTTGGTTCCCGTTGCACACGGTTTTATTTCTCCTGATGTTAGTGGTGCTACTTCTGATTTACCTTAGTCTGGCTGCAGTCACAATAAGGCCTATATAATCTCAGATGCAAGTCAGCAGAGAATATTAAAATTTGCATTAAAATATCACACGTTTATTTCCGAATAGGGAGAGTATATAAAAGAGTATTTGGGAGCAAAAAATTAATTGCTGTTTCAGTGGTATATTGCACTTTTAGTAGTCTTCGGAGAGCAAGAGTCAGCTTTTACATGGTACCTAAGGGTCAGATTCACCTTTTTAATTATGACTGTATCAAGAAGAATTTACTCCTGATGTGTATTTGACATCAAGCTTCGAACTGCTGACATAACTGTCAGTACTAGTGTATAGAAAGCCAGGGAGCTGTAATACAAAACACCATGGCGTAGCAGATACTCCATACCATGGGAAGGTACAGATGCTGTTTAAGACATTGCTTTTTGGACACGTGATTTTTAACAAGACCTCTGATGGTAGATGGACAGTAAGACCTACTGTTGTGCTGAATACCTGTGCTTTTGGCTTTCAGGAGGAATCAAGTCTTTATTTTCAGGAGATGACATGGGGAAGCTTCCTGCTTTCCACTGCAGGGATCTGGGTTCTGTTTCCTTTCTCATTTTGGGATGTCCACTAACTGATAGAAGAGTGTTTTGGGAAGCTCATCACCGATTTTGTCCTTTGTACCTATCTATAGGGAATTCAGTAAACAGAGTTAAACTGAAGCTTTGACTGTGGCCTTTTCTTTGTCACCTCTTCTAAATTATTAGCTTTTTTCATTTTTAACTTTATTGCTTCTTGAAACACATTGTTTTTGCATGTCATGAGCACTGCATTTATTACCCCCCCCCCTTTAATCAAATGTTTCTAATGAATGTTTCATTGTTGTTTGTGCTTTTTAGGGAGCAGTGATGTACAAACTGTGTATCACACTAGTATCTCTCATTTTATTCCTGACACTTACCAAGAATTTTCCTATGGCATACATTATTGATAAGGAATTTCTTGACAAAACACCCTTCTTGTCAAGACTTGGCTACTTGTATGTTGTAACACAAGCAGCAAAACCAAAGTATTACTTTGCATGGACGTTAGGTAAGTCTGGCTACATCACTTATTTGTGTGGGTACCAAGTTCATAAACAGGGGAACAGGGGAGGGTGTTTGAAATGTTGGGGTAAAAATAAAAATAAAATTAGTTTCTAGACCAGTAGTTTGTGTGGGAAATGTATGTGTGTTCCTGTAGGCAGATGTCGCAGGTTTTGAAAGATGTGCATAAAACCTCTTCTAGCTTGTCTGACATCCTGTGCATCTGGAGGCAAATCTGCTTTTCAGCTTCTGGCTCGTAACGTCAATGTAACAATCTCCTGTTGCTTAAAACTTTGTGATTTTACCAAAATATTTTTATAGGAATTCTTAAGGGAAGCAAGGAAAAAAGTTTGCCAGCTCTAAACCTTGATTTGTATGCTGCATTGGTGCTTAATACCAGTGGGGCTGGGAAGTTAAAATCTGTCACTCAGGCTTTAGAAGCACGTTACAGTGCAAACCCACCTCTCCCTTTCTGTAGGGACATCTTTAGCACATGCAGCTGTGTTGGAAAGCCATGGTGCTTGTTATGCATCTGAGGCGCTGTGGGGTCCTGTACACACATTAGCTTTGAGCAGTCAAGAGAAAAGGACTGGAGAACCGTGGAGAACAAAAGAGGTGATGGGAAGGACCCAAGAATCTCTGCCAGGAAAGGAAGAGGGCTCATTATAGAAAGAAGCAAATTTATTTTACTGGCAACCAGCTAGACCAGTGGTCAGAGTAATCTTTTTGTATTTTACCTTCTTTCTTTTAGAAGCCACCTTTTTTCCACCTGTGTGTGAGAAGTCAGATCCCTCCAGGTCAGGTTGAGAATTGAGAGACTGCATTTTTTTGCTGGCATTACAAGACTTTGTGTGTAGGGAGATCCTGAAAGCCAAGCCAGCAATGCTGTATGCTGAAACTGAGAGGAGTGTCATTGAGATGGGATGGAAAGAGCCAGGGCTGTGATTAAACTGCTGGGAGTGAAACGGACCTATGGAGGGAAGGCAGCCAGGACTGGCATGTGTGGGATGGGAAAGGCTGCGGGAGACAGAATTACTTGGGCAGAAACCTATCTTTGGGAGAACCAGTCTTAAATTGTTGCCTCCGTTTTTCCTGGCGTTTTAGTTAATTGAAAGTCCATTATTGAAGAGATCAACTGGATTTGGACTAAGCCTTAGAGGCTGTAGAAGTGTCTGACAAGAGAGGGCTTTCCGAGGAAAGCAGGCATTGCATGCTGGAGGGTGAGGCCTCCATTGTTCACATGACAAACCCAGGCAGCAGAACAGCAGGCACTTTATCCTTTCCCGGTTTAGCTCCTGGTGGCATGGCCCAGGGCGTTATAAAAGCGCCTGCTGAAGCGCCCAACAAGCACTTCCTGTTCTCAGAAAAGGACAGTCATGCTATTGTGCAAGGGCTGCGCTGCTGAATTCCTCCAGATCCATGGAAAGAGAGCAAATTCAGCTTCTCGCAGCATTAGCAATGGCCAGGGGAGCGTGGATGCAAACCTAACTCAGAGCCGTGGGTGAAATCCATTTGGGACTGCGCGCCTGCGTCCAAGGGGCTATGCCAGAGCTGCTCACATCAGGAGGGGAGCCTCTGCTGGGCTTTGCAGAGGTTGGGGTTTTGCAAGTAATTCAAGGGTGGACACTGGTGATTCTTCTGCACTTCACACCTTGCACTGCGGGCAGCTGAGAGATGATGATAGGTCTGTATTGATGCTCCTGGACTTCTGGTTTCTTGTTTTTGGCAAAAACCCCTCAGCAGTCCCTGCCATCCTTAGAGCAAGGAACAACAAATTCGGAAGTTCCCCTGCTCTGGTGTGACCGTTATGTGTAGCCCCAGTTTCTGAGCTTTGGGCAGGTCTTGCAGGCCTGGCACCTTGTTACTGGTGTCATAGGAAGACACTGTTTACCAGGAGCTAAACAGAATTTTAGACAGGTTTTTTTTGGGGTTTTTTTGGTTGAGTTTTGGGGTTTTTTTAAACAGGATGAGAACTAAAAACTTGGAGACATTTCTTTCCATCAGTAAAATCTAGCTTTTTTTGTGAGGTGGAAAATAAAATGGAAAGTTTCAGGTTTAGAGCATCTTGATCATTTATGTAATGCCACTCTAGTTGCTTTTGATTAGGTTCTCCTCCATAAGCTTGTGCCTGTATTCATAGGAGTTACAAAGCAAAATTGGTTTTCATTCTTGGAAAAGAAACACTGACCTTCTTAAAGCATGATTTAACCAGGACTGTATTTTGTAAATGATCTAGAAGGAAAAAGCTTTTACCTGTATTTTTCTTTTCTCTTTTCCTTCTGATAATCCTTGGTGTTGGCTGCATCCAGAGGTAGTGAGTCTATCCTGTTTTCTTAGTATGCAGAAAGAGGATTCTTGGCCAGGGGCACATTTGAAGCAGGATCTTGGAGACCCAGTGATGAGGTGGCTCCCAGGCAAAGCTGAGAGGGGAGGTATCTGACCCATGCCCTGGGAAAGAGCAAGAATGCAGCATGTGAAACACCTACCGTTACCCTAGCTTTTATTTGCACTTAAAGTCGTTAAGTCTGTAATTGAAGTTACTCAATATTTGATTTGTAGAGATGGTGAGGCACTTAGGGAGGCACTAAGCAACAGGATTAGCAAAAGGCTTTGTCTGCGAAAGTCTGAATGAAAGTCTTAATTAACACAACCATGTTGGAACTCGACAGAAATGGTAAGCATGTCTTTGAGGCGCTACAGGTTTTCTGAACACTGACATCCAGGTACCCCTTTGAGGAAAATGCTAATTCATTTTATGGCAACTCTTCTCTATCGCATCTCAGATTAATACCAATGGCAAAACAATTGGAAAAGTTGTTTATATTAGTTGTTATTTTGTTTTATTATTTTATTTCTTCTGCCCAAGGAGTAGCTAGTCTTTCCTCTAGAGAAAATGACTCTTGTATTACCTTATAGCAATGCCCCTTTGCCAAGAGGAGGCTTCTCTTTGAAAGAGAGCATGCTAATTGCTCTAAAGCCGGCTCAGATGTGTGTTTAGTGTCATTCTGACCTGTAAGAAAACACGGCTCCTCCAGCCATCTGATTTGACCTGTTTTGCTTTGACATTGCAGCAGATGCAGTCAACAATGCAGCTGGTTATGGATTCGGTGGAGTTGATGAGAGGGGCACTTTCCGATGGGACCTGCTGTCCAATTTAAATATCTGGAACATTGAGGTGAGCGAGAGGAGGGGCTGCATTGGCATAATGACAGAGAAGCAGAAATGATGATGGGGAGAAGCTTTACTGGAGGGAAAGTCAGTCCATGCCACCAGGCCGCCCCTCTTCAACATGGAGAGGTTTTGTATTGTATCTGTTGGGCAGGTAGAAACCACCCGTCACGTGGTCTCCATCGCGCTCCCTATTCAGGCTGAGTTTCTAAATAGTTTATAGAGGGCTAATAAATGATTAATCAGTTGTTTAATAAATGAGCAGCCAATTACCGCAGATTGTGGCTGAGTTCAGCAGGTCAGTAAATTGCTGGCAGCGATGACTCCCCGCCATCTGTGGTGTATTCTGGTTATTTACTTCTAACAGTCTCCCACTTGTGTAGCCCAGTTGAGATGGATGGGCGGAGGGAGCGAGAGAGGCCGCCACGAGTAGGCATCATGCAAACGCTTTCAAGGCCGAGTGCTCAGAGTACCTCATGTAAACGGAGAGGAGCAAGAGTCAGAGGGACAGCAGGTACAAATTGAGCAGTGTGAGTGGGAATTGGAAGGGCCACGTAGATCAGCATCCATACAAGCACTAGAAAGCCATCCAGCAAACGGCGCTGTTCCTCAAAACATCTGCCTCCCATGTTTCTTGTGACTGCAGTGTACTTTTAACATTCATTAGTCTCTTGTAAACCACTTATGTTTGTTTCTTTAATGCAAAAGATGGTCAATGTAGTTTGTTTGCACCAAAGAATATTTTGTGAATGCCAGTGGGATGTGAAAACGTTTACTGGTCTGAGACTGCTTTCTAAAGGCTTCTTTTCTTTAGAAATAGGAAGAGCTTCCCCCCTGTAATTCTGTAGTTACAATTTTAAAAGGAACAGCAGATGAAAACAAGTTGACTGCTTTATTGCTGAATGGTTTGTGACTAAGCAAATGTGCTTTAATAGCTCTTCTCAAAAATGAAAGAGCCTCTGTAATTCTTCAGTGGGAAAACATTGAAAGATGCCAAAGCTGCAAGTATCATTATGCATTCTCGCATTCTCAACATCCCTTCTCACTTTTTGCTTTTTTTAAACCTTAATTAATCCTCAGTATACATCTCTCCTTGAGCACTGGAGAATACACAGCCCAGAAATGCTTTATACTCCTTGATGGCAGCAGCACCCTACATCTTGAGTCAATACCTGATTTCAGTTTTGGGGCTGGAGACAATTCCTACCTTGATGGGCTGAGGCAGTTTCTGCTTGAAGGAAGAATGCCCAGTGACAGGACACAGGTAGTGGGTGCAAGCTGGAGCATAGGAGGTTCCATGTGAACATAAGAAAAAACTTTTTCACAGTGAGGGTGGCAGAGCACTGGCACAGGCTGCCCAGAGAGGTTGTGGAGTCTCCTTCTCTGGAGACCTTTAAAACCCTCCTGGACATGTTCTTGTGTGACCTAATCTAGGTGATCCTGCTCTGGTAGGGGCATGGACTAGATGATCTTTCGAGGTCCCTTCCAATCCCTAACATTCTGTGTCAAAGTGAAGTGCAGGCAATGCTCTTTAGTCAAGTCAAATTAAGGAAAACACGAGTCTTTGCTCCCCTCTACCCACTGAAATGTAAAGTCTGTCAAAACTTTTTTCCTTTACTGGTCAAATAGGGAACAGAGATGAGGGTGGAGAAAATATTTCCAGGTGCAGAAAACAAAGCTCTCAATTGATTTGAACATGTGTGCAATGAGAAAAAGAGAGGCTAGAGAGACTGTGGCTTCAGGTAAGCCTTGAACTGCTACTTTGTGCACCAACAACAATTCCAGGACTTGTGTGATTGTACAGCGCGTTTTAAGTAGGTATAGCCACCTGCATGTGTCACAGAATTGTAGGGGTTGGATGGGACCTCAAGAGATCATCAGGTCCAACTCCTCAGCCAAAGCAGTTTCCTTAGGACAGGTTGCACAGATAGGTGTCCAGACAGGTCTTGAATCAGAGAAGGAGACTCCACAACCCCCCTGGGCAGCCTGTCCCAGGGCTCTGTCCCACTCACTGTGAAGAAGCTCTTCTGCATATTGATGCAGAACTTCCCATGTTCCAGCTTGAGGCCATTGCCCCTTGTCCTGTCCCCACAGACCATAGAAAAGAGCCTGGCGAATTGCTGAAGAGTTCAGAACCCAAGTGCTAAATGTGGCTAAGAAATTATGTGATCTGTAGTAAAGATAAGCACGTGGCAGGAGCTGTGAGAGCATGGGGATACGATGGGAGCTGAATGCACGTGGGGGACTTGACGAAAGCCTTGACAGCTGGTGACTACTCTCTCTCTTGGTAGTGTAACAGGGGAACTTAAAGGAGGCCAAAAGAGAGTGATAATTTCAGTTGGAAGAGAAATTGTGTTTTTCTTGGCTTCTCTTGGTCCAGTAATGCAATTAAATCGTAGCAGTACGGTGCTGGGAATTGCTAATCATATTAACTCTTTACCCATGGAGAAGGAAGTGCTAGCCTTCAGGATTCTACATGGAGGTGCACAAATACCTGCATTTTCCTCTTGGAAACCTTTGCCTTTAATCTACCTTTTCAGTGTGCCCTTCCCTCCAGCTGATATGGGAAAATAATGTGATGTCACTGAATCATGTTCCTGCTTGGTGCGGGGGTGCTCAGATGTGTCTGTCAGCAGGTGAAGAACAAAGGGGGAGAGGGGATGGGAAACCATCAGAGGTGAAGTTGAACAGAATTAGGGGAGCTAATGCCAAATGGAGTCTAGCAGTCCTCTAAAGCTGGGAGAACTGGTGTTGTGAGGATGTACAGGTGGTTTTCCCAGTCCACTCTGGTTTCTCAAGTTTGGCAGCTGGCTGAGAATTGGCTTCTAAATTTAGTCCTAATATTTTTTGTCCATGTTTCTCAGTCCTGACCCTTCTTTCTCCACATAATATTGGATTTCTTTTAGTTTTTATAACACTTTGTTTTAATAGCACTCCAGGGAAGTCCAGACTGCATAATGGGTGGCAGGATATCTCTTTCAAGAATTAAGCTATTCATGAACTGAAGGGAAGACCAAGCATTTAAAACAAAAATGCTTTTCAAATTTTCTGTAATTTGAAAAATAACCAAGCATTGTGTTTAAGTTTTACAAAACCAAGTGAGATTTTGCAGCAAGTGCCAAGTGGTAGCAGTGAGCAATCAGCCTAGTTAATGTCCCTCCCAAAATACATTAGTGTAACGATGGACTGTGGCACGCTCTTTACAAGAGCTATCTACTAGAATTGATTTTTTTCCAGGTATCTCTTCTCCAGTTTAAGATGCCAGTATTAATTTACAGGTTTCAGTGCTAACATTTCATGTGAACTTCTTTCGTAGACTGCGACAAGTTTTAAAATGTACATTGAAAACTGGAACATCCAGACAGCGGCCTGGCTAAAACGGTAAGAGTCATGAAACTGTAGAATTATAGAATCACCTGGGTTGGAAGAGACCCTTTAGATCATGGAGTCCAACCATAGCCTAACCCTGCCTGGTCCACGTCTAGATCATGTCCTTAAGGATTAATCTGCATGTCTTTTAAATACCTCCAGGGATGGTGACTCCATCACCTCTCTGGGCAGCCTGTTCCAATGCCCGATAACCCTTTCAGTAAAGAAATTCCTCCTGAATTTTGCAACGTGCTTGTGAGACCCAACAACTCTAGATGACCTGGAAAAACACTGGCTGGTGAATCTCATAAATTTATAGCATCTTGTCTTTGTTCTCTGTGTCCGTAGCAGTTGGTGGAATACAAGGGTATTTGGTGCTGTAAAGTTTTGTTGCTGCAAATGTAAAGTGCCTGTGTGTTACATATGAGCAGCAAAGCCGTGAATGAACTGCTCAGATCTTCCATCATAAAAAGTAGTAGCATTTTGATGGCATCTTTTTAGTCTGCTGTTTCCCTCCATTATTCTTGGTGTTCTGTTGCCCTTTGCTATGTTGTGTTTCCCATGTGTACTGCTACTGGAGGTGAGCTTTGTGTCACTGGCATCCAGTTCAGCTAGAACTGGAGAGAGACCAAAATCTTCAGAGACCCAGTGTAGTCCAGTTTGGGGTTACCAGGAGATGCTTGCTAGGGAGTCCCTGTTTAGGATATGGAGAAGTGACTTCTTATAGCAAGCAATGAGAAGACCTGATTTTAACCCATGAGTGTTAAGGCACTTATAAATACTAGTCTTAGTCCACATTTTATAGGTTGAATTGTCTGCCATGACCTGGTTACACACTTTTTGGCATGATGAAGCTGAGCGTACAGTCAGTGTGAGGTCCAGAATGCAGGAGGCACAGATTTATTGTGGTTATCATAGCTATTTTTATTGCTTAATGTATACAAAAAGTCGTCTGCTATTTTTCATGGTTCAAATGATGATCTGATAAGCAGTGCATTATCTTGACTCGTTTCTATGGAAGGCAGCATTTCAGTTAAACCTTAGACAGGTTGGTGTGTTCTTGAACCTGTACCATTCACATGTGCATCTGGAATAAGATTTTTGGGCTGCTGAAGTTAGCAGGAATCCCCTGCTTTCCATCAGCTTACGACACTCCCTGTTGTTCCCGGCATCTGCCAGATATCAGTGCCTAAAAATACTTCTGTTCTGCAGTGCAGGGTGGGGTCATGTCTCTGTCCTTCGACTCACTCTTGATCTGCCAGCAGAGTTTTGAAGGGCAGTGTGTGATTTCAGATAGAGGAATAAAGGGGAAAGAGGAGTCCTGCCTGCCCTTTGCCCTGATACTCATTTAAGTGCTATGAGCACTGGGAATATTGATACTGGTGCTCCTTAGATACTCAGTGTATAAAAGCATGCTTCCTCTTTCTGCCTAATGCTCCATGCAAATGAAGGGGGAGTGCCTCATACCCTCATCTGTAGCTGGGGAAAGATAAGACCATTAAGAAAGCCAAATAAAACCAGAGGGATTTCAAGTGCAGTGTCAATTGTTGAGTTGTATTCAGCTTCTTGTTCTGTTTTCATCTTTGCAGTGTTTGCTATGACAGAGCTCCCTGGTACCCTACGGCTTTAACGTTTATCCTGTCGGCCCTGTGGCATGGTATCTATCCTGGATATTATTTTACGTTTCTCACTGGAATCCTTATCACGCTCGCAGCCAGAGCAGTATGTACCTTTCATTGTTCTCTTCTAAGGCCCACGCTGGGTGGTATCCAGCTGCCAGCTGCAAGGATCACCCTGACGCGGGCGAGCGGCTTGTCGCTGCTGTGAGCCCTTTCTCCATGCCTTTGTGGGCCTGATGTTCGCTGGAAATATATTCTGTGGTGATGCTAACTGTGAAGCATCCCAGCAGTTGGTAGTGCCACCAGCTGTGTCTGTGCAGTCAGATTAGCTTGGGATTCAAGGTTCAGCTTGAGTCCTGACTTCTGCTAGGTCACGTGGCCTATATGCTGGGGTGTAATCATCTCTGGGCGCAGTCTCTCACAAGAAGCCGTTAGGGGTAGAGCATCAGCCCAAACTTGAACTCCTTCATGTGGATGCAATTGATGCAGTAAACTGATCTCTGTGTTTATGGGCCTCATCTTGGGTAGAGTCAGCAAAGGACAGAACAGGTTTCATGTCTCGCCATAGTTAAATTTATCACAGCTGATCCTTCAGGCTGAGCCAGGCAGTGTGCTGGGCTGGGATGTACCACTGTTGTCTTTCACGGTCTGGCTGTGGATAAGTAACTAGTGATCAGTGTTAACTGCTATGGGTAGGTGGATAAATAGCCAGGTCAATTAAAGAAGTGATCAGTGTTAACTGCTATGGCTAGAGCAGGCTACTAAAATGTGGTCTTAACACATGCTTTGCCTGTCAGTTATGAGGATTTCATAGATGTGAAGTTAAACCAAAGTATCTAGAGAACAGTACGTGCTTGCAGGTACAAACACATATATTCATTTAAAGTAACTTTTGTTTCACTGTTGATAACCAATAATAAATCAAAACCAGGAGGGAGGAAGATCAAAACGTAACTCCCTTCCCCAAAGATCCTGTGACAGACACCCAGCACAAGCAATTGCTCCCGTGATTATGCCAGAGGAAATTGGTGAATGCTTCTCTGTTAGCCACAGGTGGATGGTGGTATCTTGGATGTGCCAGTCAATATACTTCTGTCTTCCTACTCTTGGGGCTTTCTAACTGATGTATAAACTTTTCTGTGGTAACGATGTTAGTGATAAGTAGAGAGTCAGACACTGTGATGCGTCTGCGTGGCTTCGCCTAAGAAATGTATTTATATGATTTTCTGTTACCTTTCCCTGACCTGCAGATAAGAAACAATTGCAGACATTACTTCCTCTCCTCAGTGCCTCTCAAGATAGCCTATGACGTTGTTACCTGGGTTGTCACTCAACTGGCTGTGTGCTATACTGTTGCACCGTTTGTTATGCTGGCTGTTGAGCCCACCGTTAAATTTTACAAGTAAGTTCTCTTCTCTTGACTGTTCTTCAGACCGTCACAGGCTTTTGTTAAGTAACCCAAACCACACTGAACAGCAGTTGGCATTTCATCAAATTTGAAAAGAGTTCAACAGGATGTTTAATAGTGGGTAAAGGGTGATTTGTGCGCTCCTGGAACTTTCAGAGATCATAATCATCATAGAATCACAGTCTGGTTTGGGTTGGAAGGGACCTCAAAGCCCATCTAGTTCCAACCCCCTCCTGTGGGCAGGGACACCCTACACTAGACCAGGCTGCCCAAAGCCCCATCCAGCCTGGCCTTGAACACTGCCAGGGAGGGGGCAGCCACAGCTTCTCTGGGCAGCCTGTGCCAGGGCCACACCACCCTCACAGGGAAGAAGTTCATCCTAATATTTAAGCTAAATCTACCCTCCTTCAGCTTAAAGCCATTCCCCCTTTTCCTATCACTCCATGCCCCTGTAAAGGGTCCTTCTCCAGCTTTCCTGTAGGTCCTCTTTATGTACTGGGCAATCATGCCAAGGCAGAGCACTTCTGCTCCTCCATCTTTCAGTTTCCTTGCATGACTTTTCATATACTCAGTTTAATTTTTCAAAACAGTAAAGTCTCAGCCATTAACAGTGGCCCAGACTGGAGAGAGTAAGAATACCATTGAGTTGGCAGCAAGAAAGGCTTGATGAGAAAGGACTAGGTTTTCAGCTGCCAAATGCATAGAACAGCTGCGATCCGTCAGTGGGAGATAAGGAGGGTGCCTGGCAGAGCATTACTTCTTGAAATGAGTATGCTTTCCTTTTTCAATACTTCCAGAGGAAGTGAATACAACCCTCGTTTCCTTAAAAATGAGAAAAAGCTGGTGTTGCAGAGTATATAGGTTATACTCTAATCAAACCAATTTGAAATAGAGCAATTGAGAAAACAAATTGAAAAGAGAGCCTGGACGTTGCTGTTTTGTTCTGCATTGAACTGTCAGCATGGCGTAACGGGTTTTGCTTAAGAAGAAAGATGATTTCCTTTTCTAACGTAAAAGACCTAAAACTGGTAGTCAAGATAGCTGCTGGCACTAGGTCTGTTTGAAGGTGGTTACATTCTGACATTTTCTATTCCTGTTTCTTAAACCGTTTGATTTCAACACAGAGAAACTTGCCATATAAAAAATAGGCCAGCCCTTTCTTAGTTTTGCTAAGATGCATTCCCAAGTACACTTTTAATATCCTTTTTTTTGTATCTTTCAAGACAAAAGCAGCAATCAGAACAAAAAAAAAAAAAGAGAGAAAAGATGGCAATATTAAACTGGTTTGTAAATTTGCCCTGTAAGTGCAGTTGATTCCCTTTGTGCTACAGAAGGCCATTCCATATAGAAATTAATAACGTAATTCTGTGAGATTATGTCACTAACTTCAAAACTACTGAAGAACTTGCTAGCATTATGCCATGTCAGCATCCCTAAAGGCAGAAATGTTACTTTTACCAAAGTTATGAGCAAAGAAAATTATTTGCCAACTTTAGTCTATTGGGTTATCAGCTTAATTTGCTTTTCCTTAGTGACTTTGAACATAGTTAGTACTTTAAATTTAGAGACTGGTAAGCAAGGAAATTTGGAAGACTGCACACCTAGCAGTGGCCTTAAGCACCTTACAAGGATATTACAACTGTGGAAAGAAGCATAAAAGAGACCATAAGAAGGTGCATCTATGTGGTTAAGAGCTGGACCGTACTTCTCTCGAATGTGGTGCTCCCCAAGCTGCCAGAGCCTCCTGTAATTGGTTTAAGTATTTTTTATTTCTGTTCAATCTTGTGTAATCTTCAAATTATTTGAAATTTTAAAAAAATTTGTAGAATAAGATATCAAATTAAAATATCTCTGAGTAGTTGCCTTCAAAAACACAACCCTTCTGTAAATATCATTACTTGACCTTCCCCAGTTAAAAGTTGAGTGTTTTGGTTTATTCCAGATCTCGGTTCTTGAAATGGAATTTTTTTCCTTTCTGTCATTTTTTTTATTTTGGTGTGGGGTTTGTTGTTTTGTTTTATGGTTTGTTTTTTAAAAAACTTGTACCTGTGTTACGTCCTAAGGATGAAGGAAGCTTCTTCAGAACAGAGCCTTGTATACTCTTAGGTTAAAAGAGAGATTAGCTGAATAAGTCTAAGGTTGAGTGACATGAGTTTATCTGAGCTGTTAGCCTTTGGATTCTGGAGTTTGCTGATGGATTCCTTGCATCATTAACATCCATAGCAACGTTTTCATCGATGCCAGCAGATACCACGTGCCTAGGCTGAATGAAATTCAAGGGTGTAGAATTCGGCCCTTACTGAGGTTGCACAGTTCATGTTATTAATGACAAAAATGATAATATTCTCTTTCTGCTTTTGTTCCTAGGTCTATGTATTTTCACATGCACATTTTAAGCATCCTGGTGTTGCTCGTGTTACCAATCAGACCTCAAGCTCACTCCACAAGAAAGCCTCAGAATCAGGTTGTGCAGAACTCTAAAAAGCAAGGGTAAATGATGCCTCCAAAGAAAATTGACAAACATTGGGAAATCGAAGTGGCGTATTGGAGACAAAGAAGAAAAATGGGTGGTATGAGGGTCGAAGTAGGGACAAGTGGGATTTCTATTAGTTTCTATTAAAATCTTACTGGACAGGGCAGAAAAGAGCCTGAATGACTGCATTTCAAATTATTCCAGTTAGGAGAGCTTTTACAGGCAACGTTTACAGGCTCGTGGGGCATTCTGATTTTTTTTTTTAATAAATATTTTTATGAAGTGTTTTTATATATTTAAACTTTTTCACACAGAGACATTATTGCTCTTTTACAGAAATATGCAACTATTAATCAATAATCCTGTGATTTAGAGGGACAGGAAGCAGCTAGTAAAGGGTTAGAGCAGCTGCCTGATAGCCTGGTGCTGTGGGCAGCGGGCAGGGGAAGCTTTTCGCCTCTTGGCTTTGGGGAGAGATTGTGTGAGTAGAAAACTACAGACATGGGGCTGGTCAAGGTGCTGGCGCTGACTTCTGCCCTGGAAGGGAGAAGAAGGATCGGGGTGTTCTCTGGCAATCCCCAGAGCAGGGACTGCAGCCTGAGCTCAGCAGCAAGGATACTTCACATCCTTCCACGTGATGCCTGCTGGTAATGAGGGCAAGACAAGTCCCTTGGGAACATGTGTCCTGGAGCACTGGCAAATGGCTAGGCCAAAATCTAAAGGCAGGATAAAAGCAAAGCAAAGCAAAACAAAAATCCCCACGCTTTAGAGTAAAAGGAGGGACATGCCCCTTGTGATCTGTAGAGCTGTGCTTCCCTAATGACACAGCTGGTGCTTGTTGTGACATCAGCCTTACTTCACAGTTTGAGAGTGATGCAGCACTTCCATCTCGGTGTCAACATAACTAAGCAGCCGTGCGGGTTTAGTGTTTCCAAGCTCCCAGTTATGGGTTAAATCTGAAAAGGGTTTCTAAGGGATCAGGCTGTTCTACTCCAAAGCACCCCGTCTTGTGGAGGGGTTACTTCTCAGCAGGATAATGCTAATATGAAACCTGAACAGTAATTATCGTAGTCATAGTAAATCATTCTCCACCAAATACTGTGATGTGATAGGATCATCACAAGAGTCAGGACTGAGTCCTTGTATGATCTTGACATATAACTTAGCCTTTTGACGCAGGTTTCCCTGCTTGTAAAGCCCTTGGCTTACAGGGATGATTTGAGGCTTGAAAATTTGAAGAGCTTGTTAAGCATTGAGATAACCTGCTGCAAAATGCTGTGTCAGGTTTTTTATTTAATTCCTTTTCTTTAAACCCACTTACACCAATAAAACAGGCTGGTGGACACATCAAAACCAACTAAAATATTTTTTTAAATTACTGATTTCCAGGAATGTTTTTATTGGGATTTTGTAGAAACATTTCCATTGTATTGGCATTGCTTTATGATCATTGAACTGATGTGTGATTGAGCAAAGAATCTGCTGCTTGCTGCATTCTGATTTTTCTGTCAGATTAAAATGTAGCAGAATTCTAGCATTTTGGAAAGAAAGGAATCTGTGAAACCAAAACAAGTTTAAAAAGAAAAAAGGTTTACTTTTTTTTTTCTTTTCTCTGGTGGGAAGCTTTCTGTCCTGTGACCACCTCATGATTTAGAGCATAGTGCATGGAAGAATTTATTGGTAATTTATTTTGAAGGAGAGAGAAGAGATTAAAAGGTTCATCTAAATAAACAAATTCCTTTCTGTCACCTCGTGGCATTATTAATCACAGGTATCTAATGTGAAAAAGGTGTGAGTGGCTGTGAGATCCCTCATGCTTGCCAGGGGACGTGTTCTGTTCTGTTGAAATTTACAGACTAGCTGAGCTTTACAGCCTGCTCCTGCAGAAACAGAGACAAGATGACCCTCATTTGTTGCTGTGGCAGCTTTGTCCTCCACTTGGCTGGTCCTTATTTGACCCCTCTGTGTTTCCTCCTTGTTGGCACCAGTCTCAGTTGTTTCTTGGGCATCTAACTAGCCAGACCTTTGAGGGGCCATGGAGCATCACTGAGGGGCTGTTGCTCCTGAAGCATTCCTGAGCATCCCTGGGTAGGATGGAGGGTTTTGGTGCTGCTGGCTGTGGGATCCCATGGGCTGAAGGCAGCCTGTGTTTACCTCCCAGAAACTGGATGAATCCTTGGGAGTGCTGGTAGGGCCAGCCTAACATGCGTCAGCCCTGGGCTTCAGCAAGCCTGCGGAAGGGAAGTGCTTCCAGCTGGTTGGGTTTAGCACCTCTGGAAGGTAAATGCACTTGCTGGGGGGTCACAGGTTTGTACCTGCTGCTCTGTGCCCTGAGATCTGCCTCCGCAGCCCGTGTGCTGGCCTGCAGCCCCTCCCAAGCCCTGTTCAAGAAAGGGCAGATACTATCAGTTGGGGTTCCTTTTCTAGCATTTCACGTAAGTAGAAGTTGCTTAACTCTGATGCCACCAACTTCTGTTAGGGTTTCAGCTTCTACAGTGTGACACATTAGTCAGGGCTATTGAGCAAACTTTTATTCCTCTGTCACATTGTCTTTTGGGCCTGACCCTCTACCTCAAAACAGGAACCCTGGGTTTCAATGACAGCTGGTCATGTGCATTTAATATATTGCATCAATTGAAACAGAAATAGTCCTTTTGAAATGTTGTATTTGCAGGAACACTTGCTGGCTGAATTGGTCTTAAAGCTGAGTTGGGGGGAGAAGAAATGATCTAAAATCTTTCTTGTACTGTGTTACTGTGGACTAGGCAGCTTACCAAGACAAAAATGTGTCCTGCAAGGTTCGCACAGTGTGGTTTGAATTGCTATAAAATATTCCCTTGAAAAAAAGGCTGTTAGCTTCAATACTACGTTTTCCTATTAATTGTACTGAGTCTTCCTCTCCTTCTCAGAGAGAGAAAATTTGCCTTTATAGAAAGACACTAACCAGCCACTACTATTTAGAGTAGACAGGCACTAGTAGCGTGCCTCTGCTTTGCACAGGAGTATGCAACTCTTAAGAGCCAGAGTATAAATTCAGGTTATAGAAGTGTGCTGTCTGGAGCTCAAGTACTGGCCTTGAATTACGTGGTCTTTACTTGGAATATTGTAATTTGAGGGCGTGCTTCAGTGACTATAATATATGACCAGGATTACCAACATGTTAGTAGTTTCTAATATCCCCTCTGGTGTTCCTTGTGCTGCAAGAAGGTGAGGAGAGATTCTAAAGACAAAAGCAGGCTTGACGGTTTGCAAAAGGGAAATGCAGGACCATGAGACAGAAATTAAAAGGGTAGATTGCACTGGGTAGACTAAAGGTTGGATTTAGATTTGAAATACAGGAATACCAAAAGGAGACCCCTTGGATTGAAGGCGAGTTCTAGCTGCTGTGTTTCGGCACACTTGGCTGCATTAAAACTAATCCAGAGGTTGAGGTGCACTTAGGAGAGAGGCCTGAAAGAAGAGTAAAACTTCATTTCATCTGGACTACGGGTCTGGTGTTTAAAGAAGCAACAGCTCAGCAATTTCTTCAGTGGACTGGAAGCAAAAGGCACTTTCTTTTACTGGCCCTTCGGGCATCCCCTTCCTTGAGTAAGTACATTCCTGCATGGCCACTTGGAGCATGCCAAGCAACGGAGGCAGCACAGAAGTGGGATGCAAGGTGGGCAGTATTTATCCTCCTTTTTTGACTGCTCTGCTCCGCATGTGTACATTGCACATAGCTGAGATTTCTGCATCACTTAAGGTAGGCGGGTAAGGAGGCTGTAGATTTTTACCCCACTGGTAAGTGCTAGCATAAACCTGCACTGATGCCTCTGCACACAAAAGCAGGCTCAGCAGACCACACCTGGACCCTGTCTTAGAAATTACTGGTTCAAGTCTAGGCACCCAAGGAAGTCCAGTGGTACAGTTCCTACTTCTGAGATCAGGGTCGCTGATACTTAAAGTGATTATCTCCCTTTCCCTGAACACAGGACTGAGATAAACAGTCCCCCTGGCTGGAGTAGTAGAGGGACTAGCTGGGAACTTGGCTTTAGCGCTTGCGTGTGTTACAGGGGCAGGCAGAAGAACATGATGTCTCTTCTCCCCACCCCAGACGAAGTGACGTGCATGGTGGCGTACTGAAACCACCAAATACCTTTGGAGGTGCCGTTCCCTTTCTTTATGCCCCTGAGCTGCTGTACTTCAGTTCTTGGGGCTAGAGGCGTCCTGCTGCGATACAGCTCCCCTTCCTCTCAGAGGGGATGCGCACGGAGCACCGGGGCTCACTCTGGGGGGAAAGCACATCCTGCAGAGCACCAAAGCCAAGTTCCCAGTTAGCCCCTTTCCAACTCCAGCCAGCAGGATTGTTCTTCTCAAGCCCCGGGTTCAGGGACAGGGAGAGAATCGCTTTAGGTGTCAGAGACCCTGACCTCACGGCTAGGAACTGCACCTCTGGCCTTCCCTGGGCGCCTGGGCTTGAACCGGCACTGTCTAAGGCAGGGCGCAGGCGTGGCTTGCTGAGCTGCGGGCTCCCTTCCCTTCCCTCCCTTCGTGCTAACGCGCACGAAGCGCCGGGGCTCGCTCTGAGGGGACGAGCGCATCCTCCTGAGCGCAGGGGTGACGTAAGGCGGCGGCGGCGCCTTCGCTCCGTTAGGTTTACGAGTGGTGCCCTCTGTGGGCGGCTGGGCCCCGGCGCGCCCCGGCCTGCTGCGGGCGGGCAGGCGGGCGGAGGCGCCGCGCTGCGAAGGAGCCGGGGCTTGCAGCCGCGCTACCCGCGGGGCAGCCGGGGCCCTTCCCGGCTGAGGTGACAAGTGTACTTACCTTGTGATTCTGTACGGTTGGACTCGGTGATCTTAAAGGTCTTTTCCAGCCCTGTGACTCTGTGTCTTGCTTTTGGGGGCAGGAGAGCGAGAGACCCTTGGAGACCTCTGTAGGTCGTGAGAGGGGATGGGGGGGAAAAGGACTTACAGGAGGAAATGCTGCCTTGCTGGCAGCAGAGATGGTGTTGATACACTGTGAGAATTGGGGATACGCTTCTGTTCATCCGTCGTGGGGATGGAAGGGAGCCAGAGGACACGGGAAGAGGGAGATCGGTTCTGAGAAGTGCCCCAAGACAGCCCCCAGGACCCGAATTATTGTCTGTCTGCAGAGCACCTCTGAAAGTGAGACCCTAGGCTTGCCTAGAGGCCTTTCTACCAGAGGATGGTTCCCTGCAGAGGGATGAGGAGCCGCGCACCTTGCCTGGCATGAATGGCAGGCAGCAGATCCAGGAGCGTGCTGTGCATGCAGCCGGATTTCCCGATGTGTCAGATGCTGTACAGGTAAACGCTGTGCCCAGCAGCTCTCCAAAAGTGCTTGGGGTGTCCCCAGGCCGAAACAGTCACCGTACGATGAGAAGGGAAACACTGCCCGGGGCCCTGACACGCTAACCAACCCTTGCCTTGTCCACTGATGGAAACTGTTACCCCTCCTCACCAGAAGCATCTTCAGATGGTGACATTGTTGCTGCTCTGAGACATGTGGATTTCTCTTTGTTCATAAAGATGCCTGTTTACCCCTGCTTTGTTGGCTTCTGTGCTAGTACGCTGTTGCTACATGGTTATTTAACATCTGATCAGAGAGATGCACAACTAAAGGTGACCTCGGAAGATGTGGTGAATAACGTGAGTTTAGGATTAGATAATGTGAACATGTTCTAAGCCTATAGATTGATTTACCTGTCTGTGACTCTGATGTGGGGTGTTTTTTCCACAATACTCTTAAATGACACCTCCCTCAAGGTGCCCTGAGATGCAGCTCCAAGAGAAAAAAGCCCCTTTCTGACACCCATGGCCCCCCACCACCCTCCCCTCCCCCCGTCTCTCCCAGTCCATAGCTGCCTCAGAGCAGGGTGAGGGGCTGCCCAGGACGCTTTAGGGTAGCTGGAGGTGCTGTGCTCTTCCTCCTTCTCCTTCTACCCTGTGGACACATATGCAATCTGTGGCACACACACGTATGAAAGACTGCTTGCATCTTCAGCCTTCACTGTGCAACCCCCTAGTGCCTCAGGTAGGTGAAACAAGACGTTCTTTGCACAGACCACCAGCATAAAGATCTCTGCGGGCAGCAGGCAGCAGAAATAATTGCATAGGTGGGGACTGGAGGTACAGAGAGCTGGTGACAAGGCACCACAAGCAGGCAGCTTGTGGCACAAGCAGGACTGAAAGGCTAGTTTCTGAAATGACAGCCTGTGGCTTCATGTGTCGGCTGCTAGAGATGGTGGCAAGGTTTACCTGCTGCTCTTGGAGGAGTCAGGGCTGGACCCAGCAACTGCAGGGGCAGGTGCAGCCCCCTTGGGAGGGACAGTTCTCCATGACGTGATGACAGGACCCGCGTGGCACTGCCGGAGGGGACTGTACCCCCGCTAAGTGCCCCGCTTTCTGCATACATATGTACATATGTGCATCTGATTGCCAGCCCCATACATTTCCAGTCCCAGACTGGATCCTCCTGCACTCCACCCTCCCACCCCCCCTCAACCCCAGTAGAAGCAAGAGATGTTCTAAAAGCATGAAATATCATCTGAATCTTTGGTGTCCTTATATTTGCTTTCTGACCTTGGTGACTTTGAAGCCTGCGCGTTCAAGCTGTTCCCAGCTGCCGAGACCAGAACAGCTTTTGGGAGCCACGGTAAGACCCTCTCCACACTGCTCCCAGTCCCCTGACGTGTTTTGCAAACAATGCAAAGCTGCAGTGGGCACAGGAGCCCTTCTCTATCCCTCCTCCACCCTGCCTGGAGTTCCAGCTGGCAGGGTGGGGAGTGGCAAAGACTGCCCGGCCGGTGGGAAGCGGTGTTATGGGTGTCGTGCAGAGAGTGGGGTGCTTTTGTTTGCAGCCTGCTGCGCGGTCCCAGCGGCGTGCTGTTGGCCGGCCGCAATTAGACTTCTTGACTGATGGCCAGTTTAATGAGCCTATGTACAGAGGGTCATTCAACATGGCAATTATACCTATAAATCTATTTGCAGCAGGGCTCGAATAACCTTTTGCTCACAGTTCTTCATAAAATGACTGCCTGATTAATTAACATTAATTTATCCACTGTATGGAACCAGATGCAGCCTGTATGAAAGCCTCTGCTCTGATGTGCGGGCACTGTGTGAACTGGGACGATTTGGGGATGGGAAGGGCTCTGATGTTGTTTAAAGCCTCTCTTTTAGAGTTTCACCCCCCCTCTTTCTTCCTCTCTCTGGTCCCAGTTGATTAACATTCCAGGGCAGCATCATATAACAGGGGGCAAAATTCAATTAATTGAATATGAAATATTTATAACCCTACTCTATGTGTCTATCAGAGAAGGGTCCTTAATAGATCTTCTCATTAGCATGGACTGGTGACTCACTTCTCTGCTTTCACAGTCATTTGGAATTAAAATCCAATTAATCTAATGTCCCTGTGAATATTATTAAACTATTTGAAAAACTGCATAGAAGAGATATGAGGCAGGGGGTGAGGGGCTAAGAGAAGAAGAGGGAATATGTCTTGAGCTCATGAAGATTCATTTCTTCTCTGTTAATGTGTAGTCTGGAAAGACTAATTCCCTGTTTTCTGGAAAGTGGATAGCTAATTCTTAATATCAAAAACCTGAGAATGGAAAAGTGCCTCTACAAGCAGAACCATGATGTCTTTAAACAGGCAAAGAAGTGCCCTCGCGTCCTCCTACCTTTCAGGTTGCTCCTACTTCATGTTAGCCTGCAGCAGAGGTCAGATTTACATGAGGTATTTAGGCACCACCACAAGACAATTTGTGGGGTTGTTCCCAGCTCTTCAACAGCGTTCAGCTGCCCTATGCTGCTGGGTTGGCTCTGTGGCCTGAGACCACGGCTGCCCATCCACGTGTCCCCCCCAACCCTTGCAGGGAATTTCCCTTCCTGTAGGACTAGGTGGAGCAGGGGGAGAGACTCCAACTTCCTGGAGTCAAAACAGCCAGGGCACGTACATCACAGGGCTGGGGAGCACTCCTCAGCAGCTTTGTGCAGACGTAGCCTAGAGGACTATTTAATTGTTAAATATCTCTGTCTCTTCAGCGGGTAGGGTGCTGACCCCAAACGCAGCGAGGAGGGATCTTAACTGTGAATTTCACACCTCAACTTAGAGCAGGAGGCAAGTTTCTAAATTGCATATTCCCCTAATGGGAATGACTTGAGGACAAAATCCTTTAATGACTCAAAGGAATTCACAGGCTGCTGTGAGAATGCATAAGTCAGGGAGAGAAGTAGTTCTGAGCTGGAAGAATATTCTGGATGTTCAGGTACAAAACATTGCTCTTCTTAAAAACCATACATTAAAAATAAATAAAAATAAAGCTTGTTTTGGTGTTACTTGCTTTCTGGTTGAGGTGGAAACAACCTGTTCTTTTTAACACTGCCCCTTTTTTTCCTCTATTTGAAGCTTAGACCAAACATCACCTCAGAACACAAATGCACACTGGGATCCAGCTACTCTACATCCCAATGTCTTAGGATGCCTTATAGAGCCAGACCTTAGAGACAGGGAATGTGTTTCCCCTGGCACAGAGGTACAACCCGTGGGAGATACCTGCACAGCAGCGCTGCCATAGGGACTGCAAACCAGAAGCAAAGAATCCCTGTGTGTGTTGGGAAGAGGTCAGGCTCGGTTGTTCCTTTCCTTTGGCATGGCTGGGGTTTTTCTCTCCCCTGTATCCACCAGTTTCATTTCAGTTGTATCTAGCGAAAAACACAGTCTGCGACTGCGGCATACGGTGAGGCACAACATGCAAACCTCAGCTGCTCTGGACTCGATGCAGCAAATAAATCAGACACAAACAAATGTATTTTTCATTTACTAAGGGAAATACATGCCTAGCATGCCTTTCCCTTCTCCCTGCTTATTATAACCCCAAAAGTCATCTAGAGCTTTTAAAAGTTGCTTAATTTACTAGAAATTAAAATCTCGTCAGCAGTTTGGATTGGGGCTCGTCTGCAGTGAGGAGCTAATGTTGGACCCGGCAGAAACATGTTCCTGTATGTAGTAAATCTGAGTGAGAAGCCTCGTTCAAGCCGCAGCTTTTCAGGGAGCAGGAGGCAAGAAGTGAAATCTTAAACCCCTTCACTCTGGAGAAGCTGCGGCACCTAAAACATGGTGGCACCTCCCAGGGCAAGCCCAGAACGTGCTGAGGGAGTGCTGATGGTGAGCTGAAAAGCTGGTGCCCCTGCAAAGAGCTGCTGTTTGGGCTTGGTGGCATTTCATACCTGCTTTGTCTGTCTGCCTGTCGGTCTCCGTGTATTTATTTGTTTCATTTATTTCTGGTGGCCTGCTATGAAGGATATAGGGGAGTGGCTCAGTCTGAACGGCAGGTTTGAAATTCTGGTGTCTAAAGCTCTAATTGGGTTTGCTTTTGGTATTAGAAGAGGTTGATTGAGGCAAAACTCTTGAGTCCTACCAAACTAAGAGAAGTGGCGAGTTTTTCTTTTCTGTGCTTCTGTGCTGCTTCTGCAGCTGATTGCTGGATGTTGCCCCTAGTTTGTGCTCATTATAACTTCCATCTTTGCCAGAAATAAACATGAGAGCTCTTCTCAGTGGCTTCCCTCTCCCCTTGCCCCTCTGGTTTTTTATGGTCTATGTCCTAGTTTAGGCCCTGAGCCCCTTTCCCTGGGATCTTTGCAGCAGGAGAACAGAGAGAAAGGCAACCCAAAGTGTCATGAAGGTTTTGCTCCCACTTTACGTGGGTACAAAAGGACTGCTGCTGCTGCTGCCAAAGGGCAGTGGAAAATCACATCTCTGGGTCTTTTTTTTAAATTCTTCCGTAGTCCCCTGCACACTTCAGGCACTGTATTAATCATTATAATTTCTTCCACATTGCCACTTTGTCTGTGAGCTTCCTTTGAGCAGTGCTTTCTGTTTTGTGCTCTCTTCCAGCAGGCTCCAGCTTTTCTGGAAGTGGCTGCCTGAGCTCTTTCCCAGGGTGAGGGTATGCCAGCCAGTGCATCAATCCACTTTTGTTTTCATTATGCCAGCTTCCTGTGAAGTTTTCAAATTAATTTTAATGCTTCCCTCCATTTTAAGGCCTATAAAAAGACCTCGGTTCTGCCTACCTTGGTGAACTGGGACCTGTTCAGGAATCTGGAGGATGCTTTTGCCTTGGTGCTGGGGGTAATTGTTTTCCCTGCCTGTATTCAGCGTGTTTCTGGCACTGTCAGTCTGAAAACATCCGGATCATTCCCCAGCATCCTGGAGAGCAGAGGATGGGGCTGCACTTCAGATGTCACACCCCTGCCCCCGCTCTGTGCTGGGTGATGCCAGCAGGGCAATCCTGAGCGTCGTGCCCGCATCCCCATGCTCAGCCAGCTTGTGGGAATGATGGCTATACCCTGCAAGCCCAGTCAAAGCTGGGGGAGGAGGGCTGAGGCTGAAGTGACAAGTAACATGGGTAGCAGAGTGTTGGTGTTTTCCCTATGCAAGGTCAGAAAAAACAACCAGAAAATAAAATTGTGTCTGGATTGCAAGTCAAAATGGTGACAGCAGCTCTTGCAGATTTATTTACGTTAGCTTTAAACTACCTGGCACTGTGGCAAGGTGCACCTCAGCTTGGGCTGAGAGCTGGCAGAGCCAAGGAGGGGACGAGGACATCCCTGCACCCATGAAAGCTGTCCCTATTGCAGGTCTGCGGACAGCTGCCAGGAGTACTGCCAGGATTGGGGGGTTGGACTTGATGATCTCTTGAGGTCCCTTCCAACCCCTACAATTCTGTGATTCTGTGAAAATGCAAACCTGATGTCAGGAGACATTTGTGCTTTAGGTGTCTTCAATGCCAGTGGAAAAAGGCTGAGAGGCCTACAGATCAAAAGAAAAGCTCACCGTTGGGGCAAGGTGCCAGATCATGCTGGGAAATCCCTTTCCTGCTTGTCACTGTCAACACCACTCCACTCTCTGCTAAGTAACTTTAACAGCTTCCCTTTCTGATGAAAGAAAGGATGCCTGTGGTAAAACCTTCTGGAAAGCGTTTGCCTTGGTAGCCATGGGTTGCCAAGCCTGTGCCTCTGAGGGATGCCCTCTTCTTTTCTAAGAACCATCCCGTGATGACAGGATTTGGGGTGGGGGCAAATGAGGCCACAGAGAAATAACCACCCTCTGAGTCTAGAGCATGCAGGCCTGTGGCAGTGGAGACGAGCCATGAGCTGCCATAAGCCATGATGGAGGCGAACAAAATTCATCCCCTTTGCACCAGAGGGCAGTCACAGAAGCAGCGTGACTGAGGTTGGGGGGCACCTCTGGAGCTCAGATGGCCCGGCTCCCCTTATCACCATGTGGAGTTGACTTGGGGATGGAAAGAGCAATATATTGATGAAGGGGTCCAACAGCTGTCTTTCTAGTTCTCCTTTATTCACCTCAGTGGGGGACCCTGCAGCTCAAGTCAGCAAAATGGTACACCCCAATGGGTGTTGAGGGGACGGAGTCCAGAGGAGAGACTCTTGCCTTTTCCCCACTCCAGGTACCTTTCACAGTTCAGATGTTTTAAATGATGCAGAGGGAAAAAACTTCTAACAACTTTCTGTTCACAACAAAGACAGGCATAAAGCTGGAGATTTTCCTACCAGCTAAAGCCCTGTGGTCTCAACTTAACCATCCTGGTGTGTCAGGAGGCTTTCCCCAGCCAGGGGATGAAAAGCGCCCACCTACAACCCCACAGCCTCAGATAAAGCGGAGACCTACGTGGCTGAGAGATAGCCTACTTTTATTGTATTGTGGGTTTTTTTCTTCTCCTTCCTTCCCAGCATCAGGCTGCAAACAAAAATACCTTTTCAGCCCTCGTATTATTACCCATACGGATGGTACCTTTAGTGTGTGCTATTCACTGCTGTAATAGCTGCACCTGTGTATAGCACGGCGCTGGAGCTGCGGCAGCTGTGGGCTATAATTGCAAAACATTATTTTCTGTTTCTCCCTGAAAGCTTCTTTTCTTTCTTTTTTTTTCCTTTCTTCTTTTTTTTTTCTTTTCTTTTTACCCTCCCCCCCCCTCCAGCTTTCTTCTTGTTGCCGTGAAGGTCCATTTATAATGACTGCAGACCTCTTTCTTCCTGCAAGGCTCCCTCTTCCCATTACACACCTATTCCTACACACTGGATTTCTTCAAAGGGCACCCGTGCGAGCGCACGTGCCGCCTCACATGGGCGGGCGCCCGGCAGCCTCCAACACGCGTGTTCGGCGGCACCCGGGGTGCTTGCTGCGGGACCCGGCGCGGTGCGATAGGCCGAGGGCCACGGCTGCGCCTGTTATTGCCGCCGCTCTGGGCAGTGGGCTTTTATGTGGGTTGGCATGGAGGCTCCGAGGTGATTAATTCATTTGTTCCTTGAATATTCTGCCCCTGGGTGCCCGCGTTACTGTGAATCAATTTAGTACTTTCGGGCCTGGATTAATGCAAGTGCCGATGGAGCATGCACTGGGAGGGGGAGGAGAGAGCAGGGGGGGTATCCAGAACACAGCTAGCAACTCTTAAAAATGAAAAATACAGAGATGGAGTGCTTGTTAAAAATAAAATAAAATTGAAAGTTCATTTATTTCTCAGTCCTCCCAGCTACGGTGTGGAATTCAGTTCACTGGAAGGCGACCAGCTAGCCAGTGTTTCAGGCTGTGCCTTATAAATCAAGGCTGCAGCAAGGAATTTGAAATGTGTATTGACGCTGGCTGTTCTCTTACCTCCCGCTGTAATGAATTCATGTCTGCAGACAACAGACACAATTATTATGGAAATTACACACACTGCACACAAACACTCAGAGGAAACAGTCATGGGTTTGGGGTGGGAGGGTTTGTGGGGGGTTTTTTTCCCCCCCACAGAGCTCTTGCTTCATCACTCTTAGCCTAGGCCTTCAGTACCTGACCCGGCTGTCATGGCTGGTGGCAGGATTTTGCCCACCTTCCCAAGTAGCCGCTGGAGGACATCACCCATGGTCTGCCCCAAGCAGCTGGGGATGCAGCTAGGGGTACAAATGCCTCCCTGCCCTGGTGCCCTATGGCAGAAGCATGAAAGCAGGGGTATCCAGCTTGGGGCTGAGCAGCAGGGCAGCAGCGAAGTGGGAGGCATGGGAAATACCCAGGGTCCCACCAGCCATGCTGAGGGGGGGGTTGCTGTAGTTAAATTTACCAAACAGACCCAAATTCCACTGAACGTTCAAGCATGAAACACGGTGAAGGGAATCATCATGTGAACAGGACTGAACTGCCAAAAAGTTAAGCAATCCACCACCCCCACCCCCCACCCCAAAAAAACCCCCAACCAAACCCAGACTCTACTGCATTTTCGCCGGGACTGCAACCCCATGGCAAAATCCCAGTCTTTCAGCCTTACGTCAAAAGGAAGCCTTCACTCGTAAGCATCATCCATCTCCACCACCCCCCCCCCGCCCCCGTACAGTGAGGGGTGTCAACTAGCACCCCCCACCCCGCCACGGCTTTAATACTTGGATGCAGGGCGAGGGCCGGAGGAGGCGCGATGCAGCGAGCCTGAGCGTGGGGGGGTGGAGGTGGGTGGTGGTGGGCTGGGAGGTCCCCCTCCCGCGCTGCTCCGGCGAGGGGGGCCCCGCTGTGCCCGGCGGTGCCCGGCGGCGGGTCCGGCCAATCCCGGTAGGTGGCAGTGCTCCCCCAAGAATTTGGGAGCCCAGACCTAGGAACCAGCGATTTCTTGACAGATGCGGTTGCAAAACCAAATGTAAATGGGGGCAGAGCGCTGGGACCCCCTTTTCCTTTCTTTTCCAGGTAAATGGGAAGGAATTCATCTTCCTTTTGTGTGTGTGTGTGTGTGTGTGTGTGTGTGTCTGAAAAACCAGCCCTGAAGATTTCTTTCCCGTGCCTAAAAGTAGGAAACGAGCAGTCCTTCAGCTCCCTGGCAGGTCAGATAGGAGCAGGTACGCCTGTATTTTTGGTGTCCTCAACCACTAACGACACACAGTCACCACTGCATTTTGTGAGTCAGTGAGGTACTGATGGCTAAAGTGCCACAGTTTGCACACAGGTGGGTTAACCTGAGGCAGAGGCATTTGCTTCTCCTCCAGCCCTCAAAGGCAAGAGTTATGCAACTTTTTGCAAAACCTTAGGCTGTATTCTATTTTTTTCTTCCTTTTTTTTTTGTGTGTCTTAGTTCCACAAGGTTATGGGCTCATCATCGCTTGCTTTTTTGCTAGTGCCCCAAAGGTTAAGGGAAGTTAAGGCAAGGGCAGGAGTGACGGTGAAAAGTGAGTTTCAGTGAGGCACAAAAAAAAGGCCCCCACCAAACCTTCACACCTCACCAGAGAGATTGTCTAGATAGCGACACACTGGAGTGCTGCATGCACCCTCTCTTTCAGTGCTGCAGCTCTGTGAGGATCGCTGTACCAGGAGCTGGGAAAGGTTAGTGCAATGGAGGGGTTGCTTAGGGCTGTTTATATGTGAGCTTCCTGAACCCAAACAGCTTTTTTGGGCTCTGTGTGTGTGAGTGAAGGCTGTTCTGCATGTGAGGTGCTGAGGGTGGTTGGACGGAGGCACACTGCAAAGAGGTGCTTTGTAATGTTATGTGCTCTTTGTGGCTGCCCCTATTTCTGACCTGAAAATGAAATGCTAGTGAGGAGCATTTGCAAGCGTTGCCTTTTCTCTCAGGTCCTTTGAAAATGGCACCCAAAGTCCTCTCTAGAAATTTTCCTGAGGAGGCTGAACATCTGAGAGGGACATGGCCAGCACACCTCCATCCAGCACACTGCTATGTGGCAGAGGCTCCAGGGAGCCCTGGGGAGGAAAGACCTCTGTGTGGAGAGCCAGAGTATCAGCAAGGGCAGCTTCCCTCCCCAGGCAGCCGCTTGCCCCAGACTCGTATGTGAGATTTTCACACAGTCCGTGCCTCGGGATGCTGGGACACTGCTTGGAGCCCACCAGCATGGGTATGAGGTAACATTACCTGTCTCAGACACAAGACAGAGGCCATAGACTGCTTCCAAAGAGGCTGCTGCGTGGCTGTCACAGAGCAGAGATGTTTGGTCAGTAGCTTGCCAGGCTGAAACTGTAATGTGGAGCACAGAGGACGTGGGATCCCATCTCCTTTCATGACCATGCCCCTTGGCCTTTCTGACCTTTTTGCTTTAAGAGAAGTCATTTTATAAACCAACGAGTGGGATGATGCTGAGAAATCTTTGTGGCAGGGAACAGCTTCACCTGGATTTCAGAAACCATACCGACTCTTCGAACTTCCTCCTATTGCTCCTCACCTTTTTCCTCTGTGCTGGATAATTCAGTTAGGGGGACCCATAAACAGAAAATTCAATTTCCTTTGAAAATTGTTTTTTAAAATATGTTTCCTAATTAAGTCGTTAACAGATCAAAGCACTGGGTGCCAGCTGGATTTATTTACTTGTGGGTTTGTGCCACCAAAGCCTGTTTGTGTGTGTGTGTGTGTCTGTGTCTGTGTGTGTCTGTGTGTGTGTGTGTGTCTGTGTGTGCCTTTATTTCAGAGGGGAAACCTTAAAGGGCAGAGGAAGCGTACAGAGTGTGATCACGACACAGCAGTTCTTACCTCCACATTGCTGGCTGAAGCTGGACGAGGGCTGCGTGGGGAGCCGTTACCCTCAGTAGGCCGTGAAGCGATTCGATAGCCACGAGCTGTATTTCTGTGGGGTGAGTTTCTGTTTAACAAGAAAACAGCAGTGAAACAGGCACTCTTGCTCATCCTTAAGAGAGGCCGAGAGGCTGAACAGGCAATGGAAACTGAATTTCTTGCTCATCTAGTTCTTGTCAACACCTTGTGGAAAATAGAGCAGGCCTTGGATCGGGAAAAACAGCTTCATCAAATTTCGAACTTTTTAAAGCTGTTTTCATTGTGCAGGGACCAGAATGGACTTTTTAGAAAGATTTATTTCTTGTGAAATAGGCCACGGCATCCTTTACTGGATTTTTTTGGGCAGAATAACTCTTGATATTTAAATTACTGGAAGTATTTTTCTCACAAGAGCAAATCCACCCAATAGTAAATTTCGCATTAATTTTCTTAAAGGTGGTGACAAATTTTTTGCAAAAAAGGAGAGGAAATCCTGAAAAGTGACATTTTTTCTGACTAAAATGTACTTAATGCAAAAAATTTCTGTTGTTCCCAGATGAAAATAATGTGTCTCATCCATCACTGCATGATCATTCAAAGTCAGGTTTGGGTTTACTAGGCTTCTTTTTTTTTTTACATGTAATAATTAGTAGCAACGCTGGAAATCAGATCTTCAGCTGCCATTCATTTGAATTCCCTGCAGTTGCCTGTCTTTGAACATTTTTCCAGATTTCTGAGGTGTTTACACCTTTTTTTTTTTCTTTTTCCTTTATTGTTTTGTGGATTTGAGCAAGGATTAAGATCCTCTTGTGGGCTGTGTGGCTCAAGTGCGTGGCAAGATCCAGTTGCTGCCCCGAAGTTTTATGCTCAGTGTAATGAAGGCAGATGACATTCTAGAGTGGAATCAGGGACATGGAAAGAGAGGATTTTGTCCAAGGTCAAAGCTGGAATGAAATCTGGGTTTCCAGCCTCTTTGTCCAGAGCCTGACTCAGGTCTGGTTCAGACCTTCCCACCCTGACCCCTTCTTCCGCACTTTGCAGTTGGATGGACTTTTCTTCTGGTTTTCCTTCTCATTTCAGACCGTTGTTCAGGGAGCCGCTCACTCCACAGTCAGGCCTGAGAGGAGATGGCTGAAAGGAGAGGTCAGACATCAGAGGAGATGGCTCACCAGCCAGCTTGCCGAGCTCTGAGCCCTATCACCAGCAGTTGCCAGAGCCAGATGCTTCAGGGGGACAGAGAAGAAACCCACAGCAGGCAGTTATGAAGTGCTTTACCCCCAGGAAGGTTTCCTTTGAACTGCTGTCAATTAAAGGATGACTTGTGGCCTCAAGCACTGCTTTTTTCCCCCTCTTTTTTTCTTTTTTTTTTTTTTTAATATTTACTATTTAAATTCTAGATGTTCTTGTTACCCAGGCTCATTTGTGCTTGGTCTGCCTAATTTAAGCTAAAACAGTTCCTCAGGGCAGAGCTCTGGTGTTCTTACATCTGTAAATTACCACATTCCCCCTAAAATTATGCAGATTGTAATAAATAAAATAGCAGTTCTGGGTCCTACTGATTTTAAACATCCATTCCCAATCTTTCTTTCTCTTTCTGGTGTTGGTTAGGCACACTGCTTGGCTTGAAATAAGGTTTGACCTGGGTTTTAAAACAAAGGAAAATTTAATTCAGAGATAACTAAACCCTATTCGAAGAGGTGAGGACCATCTTTGGGATGTCCTCATCTTTGTTTATGTTGCCTTTCTGGTTGGGGCACTTCAGGCACCAAAAATTCCTCAGCAGTGAAATTCAGTATCAGGAGTCCTACCTACCACCTAGATAAGACAGGCTGATGGCTGGGGGGAACCTCAGGGCATGGTGCCTTGGGGGCTGCTCCGGGGGGGGCACCTGCCAGACAAGGCTCATTTTGAAGATGGCCTGTGAAATGCCATGAGCCCCTCAGAGAAAAACTCCAGGGAGACCATGGGCATCCTCCTGCCTGCTCCTGACATTGTGGTCAGCCAGACTGAAAATGCTGCAATGATGGGAGAGATGGATAATTCAGTTCCTCCCCAGACTAACTGAAGGATATCTATCACAGAATCACAGACTGATACAGGTTGGAAGGGACCTCTGGAGTTCATCTAGCCCAACTCCCCACCCCCTCCTCACCCCCCATGCTAAAGCAGGATGACCTAGCACAAACTGCACAGGACAGCATCCAGGCAGGTTTTGGATATCTCCAGGGAAGGAGATTCCACAACCTCTCTGGGCAGCCTGTGCCAGTGCTCTGCCACCCTCACAGTGAAGAAATGTTTCCTCATATTGAGATAGAACTTCCTGTGTTCTGATATGTACCTGTGGCCCCTTGTCCTGTCATTGGGCATAATTGTGAAGAGTTTGGCCCCATCCTCTAGACATCCAACCTTTAGATATTTGTAAATATTGATTGGATCCCCTGTCAGTCTTTTCTTCTCCAGGCTAAACAGAGCCAGCTCTCTCAGCCTTTCCTCATTAGGGATGCTCCAGTGTCCTCATCATTGCTGCAGCCTTCTGCTGGACTCTCCCCAGTACTTTGGTGTCCTTCTGAAACTGGACACAATACTCCAGATGTGGCCTAACCAGGGCAGAGGAGATGGGGAGGACCTCCCTCGACCTGCTGGTCACAGTCTTCTTAATGCACCTCAGGATACCATTGGCCTTCCTGGCTGCAAGGGCACACTGCTGGCTCATGGAGAGCTTGCTGTCCACCAAGTCTTTCTCCACAGCACTGCTTGCTAGCAGGCCAGCTCCTAACCTCTACTGGGTTATTCCTCACTAGATGCAGGATGCTACACTTCTCTTGTTGAATTTCATTAGGTTCCTCTCCACATAACTCACTAGCTTGTCCAGGTCTCACCAAATGGCAGCACAGGCTTCTGGTGTGTTGGCCACTCTTCTCAGGTTTGTATCATCAGCAAACTTGCTGGGGGGTACATGCTGTCCCTTTTCCAGGTCACTGAATATGTTGCACAAGACTGGACCCAGTACTGACCCTTGGGGCACACCACTAGCTACAAACCTCCAACTAGACTGTGTTGCTCATAACAACCCTCAGATCTGCCATTCATCCAGTTCTCTATCCACCTCACTGTCCACTCATCTCACCCACACTTCCTAAGCTTACCTATGAGAATGTTATGGGAGACAGCATCAAAAGCCTTACTGAAGTAGAGGTAGACAACATCCACTTCTCTCCTCTCATCTGCCCAGCCAGTCATGCCATGATAGAAGGCTATCAGATTGGTCAAACATGATTTCCCCTGGTGAATCCATGTTGACCACTCCCAATAACCTTCTTTTCCTCCAGTTGAAATGACATCCAGAATGAGCGATTCCATCACCTTTCCATGGATGGAGGTGAGACTGTCTTGTAGTTTCTTGTGTCCTCCTTCTTGCCCTTTTTGGAGACCAGAGAGATATTGTCTTTCCTCTAGTTCCCAGTCACCTCTCCTGTTCTCCATAACCTTTCAAACGTGATTGAGATTGGAAATAACATCTGACAGCTCCCTGAGCACTTATGGGTGCACCCCATCAGAGCCCATGGATCTGTGGGTGTTGCATTTGCCTAAATGTTCTCTAACCCAATCCTCCTTGACCAAGAAGGGAATGCCTTTTGTTCTCCAGACTTTCTCTCTAAACTCCAGCATCTGGGATTCCCGAGGACTGGCCTTAGCAGTAAAGCGTATAGCTCACACAGGGTCTTTGCCATGTTGGTATGCTATCTGATTTTGACACCACCAATCCTGGAGCATGCAAGGCTTTTGTCTGAAGTCAGTTAACTCTTCCTGTAAGTGCTGGTAAACCTGATTTGTGCAAGCATTTAGAGCAAATTTCCTGTGAAACGTGCTCCATAAGGAGATGTGCACTTAGAGTGATAACAGATGCTGCTTTGAGGCTTTTGGGCCTGATTTCAGCCATACATCAAGAAGGGTTGGGCATCTTTGTTATAGCACCTTTGGATCGTACACCTCTACTACAATATTGTAGATAGCTTTGTCTCAGAGCAGGACAAAGAAACAGGCTTTTCTGGGCAAGATTAGTTTATTTGACATGGCAGGAGTTTATCTGACATAGCTTGAGTTAAATTTCACTGTGCTTGTCTAAATCTCACTAACCTAGCCATGAAGCAAACAAAGAAACCCATCACAGCTACATGAATGTTGTGAATTTAAAAAATAAAAAAATAATAAAAATAAGACACTCAAATCCAACTGTCCATGATACAGCCTTACCAACAAGAACGAAGATAAGCAAAACCTCATGTGAACTCTGGCCTAACCCTTGTCCCCAGGTCTGTCTGAAATTGAAGATGAGTCAACTACTGTGGCATGATGGTGCCAATGAGCATCTGGATTGGGTTTCTAGCATGCAAAGAGCCTCACTGTGTACACTGTGATCCTGTGCATTGAAAACACCGATTGCTGGACCTCTTACCTGTTTTCCTTCACCCCTTTCACTCTCCTGCAGCCGTGCAGACCGAATGGGGTGAGGTCATGTGGAGAACCTCCACCAGCGTGTGCTAGCCTGCATCTTCAGAGAGAAGCGAGCACGCTGCCTGCCTACTCAGATGCAAGCCTCCACCACAGATGGCTGAAACTGAATTTGCAGTTCACTGGGTGTGTTATTTCTACCCGGTTTGAACCACAAATATGTTTGTTTAAATATTTTCTCTGAAATTTCACTTTTGGAAATTTGCCTTGTGGCATTTCAGAGCTAGTTCACTTGGTGTTTTGTTTAATTTGGGAGCTAATTATTACAATTTTATGGTGTCCCTTGATGTCAGTTATCAGAACTATCCTGATGCTATTGGTAAGTAACACAAACAGCACAAACCCCAAAATGAACCACCTAAAAACATTTTGACATTATACTCTCAAATTTCATTTCATACCCCCAAAATCTGACCTCAAAATGCCAACACATTCTGGGATGAAAACACCTAACTAATTTTTATTATTTCAGTATCTTTTTTAATGGGATCTTTACTGAGTTCATTAATAAAGCGATTAAATTGGGTAAAGCCTTCAGCTTTCCATTAGTAATTCACTATGAAATTCTTCTGCCAATACTCTGCACCTACAGCAGAGTATGTCGTGTGAGGTACATCGTGTGAGGTATATGTCACCATCGAGTCTTGATGAGAGGCCTGGGTCTTAGAGAAATGTTAAAGATGCCATCCTTTAAGAATTTGATTTAATGCCACAGTAAATTTACTGTATTGTCTTTTTTTTCTCAGGCCCATTGGGGCTCCAGCTCTTAGAATCATAGAATCATAGAATGGGCTGGGTTGGAAGGGACCCCAAGGATCATAGAGCTCCAACCCCCCTCTTAGAATCATAGAATCATAGAATGGGCTGGGTTGGAAGGGACCCCAAGGATCATAGAGCTCCAACCCCCCTGCCACAGGCAGGGCCACCAACCTCAGGCTTGGATCTACACAAGGTTGCCCAGTGCCCCATCCAACCTGGCCTTGAACACTTCCAGGGACAGGGCATGCACTACTTCTCTGGGCAGCCTGTTCCAGCACCTCACCACTTTTTCTGTAAAAAACTTTCCCCTAATATCTAATCTAAATCTTCCCTCTTTTAGCTTTAATCCATTCCCCCTTGTCCTGCCATTGTCTATCCTTTTAAAAAGGTTGAATCCCCTCCTGCTTATAAGCTCCCTTCAGGTACTGGAAGGCTGCAATGAGGTCCCACCGCAGCATTTTTTTCTCCAGGAAGAAGGGCAAATGCTCAGAAACTGTGTTAAGTTGTTGCCTACTTACACATCATACCTGACTGAGCCAAACCACGATGCCAATATTAAATATGCATGTAGATATGACAATGAAGAGGATGAAGAGAGGACTCCTGCCATACTATCATGCCCCTTTCATCAGTCCTGAGAGGAGTGTGGAAAAAGCTGAAGGAGGAGTCAGGAGAAGACGGGGTTAGGAGATAGGGCAGCAAGCAGCCAGGTTTTATGTTGAATATGGTGAATCTTGAGGTCATTTTAATTTCTGATGGTGGCAAGTTCCACGCCACATAAATCATGGGTCTGTGGGAGAGCGGCCAGGCACTGCTGTCAGGAGGAGATGGATGGCTGGTGGGGAGAGGCGGCCTCCCAGGTGAGCCTGGCTGGGCCAGGCGCAGGCGCAACGGGCAGCTTAAGCTGCTCTCTGGCTGCACCAAGGAGTCCGTGTCCTATTACTGGGATGAAGGAGGAGGGTTGTTTGTTCCCGGGGACCCGCTTTGCTGAGCAGATGTGCTGCTCTGCTTCACACCACTGCATAGCTTCAATTTTTTTTTGGTGTAACAGCAGGAAGCACCAAATCTGTGCCTACCTTACTCACCCTGGGGGCAAGCAATAAGCCCTCCTGGGCAGGGGACAAGCACTTTGATTTGTACCTGCTGTTCATTACTTTCCACTTCTCAACTGGGATTGCAAGGACTGGCCTTGACAGCCCAAGCAGACACTGCCAGGGAGAGGAAGATGGTGGAGAGTGAAAAGGCCTCCCCATTGGGTGGCTGATACTGATGGTGTACTGGCAGGATGCAGGTGGGAACAACGCAACGTTGCATGCATTCCATACCTCCCAAGAGCCACCATGCCTTCTGCCAACCTGGTATCTAGAAACCCTTGTCCTGAGCAGGTCAAGAGCTGGGACAAAGCCTGGGACAGCTAAAGCTTGTGGGTGGCCTGCATGGCTCACACAGAGAGCCTCCTCCTGGCCCTTGTCATCAGCCTCCTTGTCATGGAACAGCAGCAGGGTACCATGGCTGTACTTCACACCATCACATCCCTAGTTGTCCCCTCCTGTCTCGGCACTCCTTGCCCTGTGCTGAGCAGAATAGCAGAGTGAAGATAATGATCCTCATTTATATCAGTTAAGGTCTCAGCCCACTCTGGAATTTACTTCATTAGGACTGCAGGCTGAATTTATTTTCATTTCTCCTCCACTAGTGCCTTGCTGCAGTGTAACTGAAGCATCTCTTTTTAGGGTACTGAAGTACCAGAGTTGTCTCTTCTCATTTCTTGTAACCTTCTTCAGATTTCTCTTCCTCCCCTTCCCACTTCTCCTTCTTGCCCCCCCCCCTTCTTGTAGGTTGTTTGCCCACTATCAGCCAGCCTTTAAAGCCAGGCATCATCTGGATTCATTGGCTGCTGACAGTGAAAGGGCAGCAGGCAGGGACACCTGCTGCACTTGGTACGTCACTTGGCCTGAGGGTCAATCGGTACATCACTTCTGCAGAAGCCCCTGGGTCAAACCTTGGTCTCAGGGCAGGAGGCAGGCACTTCTCCCTCTTCGCCCACTGTAGCAGGTGGGAAGATGCACTTAAGCCTACATGGTAAGGGGTGTTTTCGGCTGAGGGAGGGCAGAAAGCTCCTGCTGCCTCTTGGGCTAGTAATAAAAAAGCAGGAGGGGTAAAATCCAAAATTTAAGAAGGAAGGAAACATGTGAGGACACTGGGAGCAGAGATCATGGACCACTGTCTTTGTCTGAGAGGTGAATCTGTGAGTGGTGTGATGCAACTGTGCATGCCTCACCCAGATATAGTCAAAAGAGATGCTTCATGTCTGGCATCCTTTCCCCTCTGACCAGGGGCTGGGACTGCCCTTTGGGAAGGTGTCCTGTCCGCAGGGAAGTTTGGTCCTCCCCTTCCCCTTATTCCCAATTGTTGGAATAAGGAGCCTTTTAAGGGTGCCTGCATCTCAGAGCTTTGGTCTTTCCAAGCGAGGGGAACAGAGGTTGTGGTGATGTGGCTTTTGCGGCATTACAGCTCCATGATGTGAGCAAGAGCTGCAACTGGAGCGGCAACCTCGGGAGAGCCTGCCCCATGCAGGCAGCCCATCCCTAGCAGTGTGCCTGCCATGGCTACGATGCAGGTGCCTGTAGTGCCCACCACCTCCCATCTCCTCTTCCCATGACTGCCTGGGAGGCTGCGTTTCCCACCACCCCACGGGCGGTGGGTCAGCTGAGCATCTCGCTGGCTGCGCTGCAGAGTCCCCCACACCGCTGCCAGCACCGTGGTGCGTGTCACGCTGTAGGACCAACTGTTTTGAGGGAAGGGGACACTGCCGTGAGGTTTTTGCCGGGCTTACCAGTTTTTGCCTGATTTCTGCCACGAGGCAGGAGCCACCTCCCCTTCTTTTCATCCAAACCCTGGTGCTCCCTCTGCTGGGAAAAGTGAAGAAGGTGAAAACCAACATGAAACGGTCAGAAATGGGCTGAAAAGTGTTAACACGAGGCTGCACTTTCCATTCCTACCTGCATGGCCATAGCTGCAAAAAGGTCATGGCCACTGACTGCCTGTGGACATGGGCAGATGGGGCTTGGTTCGTTTTTATTAGGCTTTAATTTAAATCTATGTTTTAAGAGATGTAGGGCCTTCTTTCACGTCAGTCTGGCTTTAGCAGAGCTTGCCCAGCCCCTCTTTTTGCCCCTAATGAAGGACTTTTTCCAGAGCCTGACCCTAAACCCTGAGCACCGGGGACTGGTGGCTCAGCGCTCCCATCACTTCTTCGTCTTACACCTGGAGTAAGACCCTTTGAAAAGAGGGTGAAGGTTTCCTTCAGTGGGAGTGTCCCCATGGTACAAACTGCCCATTTAACATAGCACCAGGTAAGCAATCACACCACATAGCACTGGAAATACCTTTTTTCTTTTCTTTTCTTTTTAAATAAGGGAAACAGCAAGGCTGAAATGTTTCTGCTTGTGTGGTGCATAAGTGTGCGTCTGTGTGTGTGCTGTCAGTGGATGGGGAGAAAGTGTCCACCAAGCTCTTCATCCCTTTTCGAGGTGGTGGCAGCACATTTGCTTCTATAGAGAGCTTTATAGACTTGTTTCCCATCAATGGGCAGCCCTGACTGCATTAATGCCTTCCATTGAAACAAATGAGTCTGTGGCTGGATCTGACTGCACGGCTTTCAAGGGAATTCATTCTGTGGCTTTCATGTTAGTGATATCTGTGAAAAACAGGAAACTGTTTTCCCATCTCATTCACATAATAGATAAGATGAGAAATTAGCTGCTGGATGAGCATCCTGGGGGCTGTTCATTTTGTCACAATAAATAAGGCGCTGCTGTTGCTGCTGCTGTCTCGTGTGTGCACATACTGCACGCACACACACACACACGTGCATGCACACACACGTGCATGCACACTCACATGCTGTCTCTCAGCATCATCTTCTCACTTGAGAGCAGCAATGCTTCATTGCTACAGACACCCTGATTTAAAAAGGCTTTCCCCCCTCAACTTCTCTTGCTTCCTCCCACAGCTGCTCCCTGCTGAGTACATGTGCTCCCCACGGCTGTCCGTGTGCACCCCCAAATGAGGAAGGATTTGGTGGGAAGTGGATTTTCACTAGCATGACATGGCATGTAACCCTTCCTGGTTGTTACTCTTCCCCTTTCCATGTCCAGGAGCAGGGATGAGCTGGGAGCCCCAACATGCCCCTGCAGAGAGCTGAGGGTGCCTGCCATCCCCTGGATGGTCTCCACAGCTTGACAGTCATGTTTTTTCTCCATCCCAGGAAGGACCACGCCGTCCTTCCACACTGCTCCTCCGCAGGCAGTGACCAACACCAGGGCAGGGCACCAGGCCGCAGGCAGCAATGACTTCCTTTTGAAGTTTGCTTTTACAACCACCTCACATTTTGCCCACTTTGGGTCAGTAAAATGAAGCCAACATCAGGCAAAATTAATCACGTTCAAGAGCTGCTGTTACTGTTTAGGATGAAACAGAAGTATTCCCAGGAGGATGCTGGAGGAGGAGAGAGGGTGCTTTTGCCCTCCAAGTTATCTTCCTGCAGTCCCAGCTTGAAGAGAAGCTCACAGCCTTGAAGCAAATTTGAAAAAAGGAAAGTGTAGTCAAAGCAGAGGTGGGGTTTTTTTTTTGTTTTGTTTTGTTTAATGTTTAGAAAACTAAAGAAAAGGAAATCAATTATGAGGCCTACCTGAATTTTATTTCCTCACCAAAAACCAAATTACTCAGCAAACTTATCGCTTGCTATTGCAGGCCTTGGTATTAAAGAAAACAATCAGGCCAGCAGGATTAATCTCTGACAGCTGCCTTATCTTTAACTTGCACCTTTGTTATTTTCTGATGAGCTTCTCCTTTTTTGCTGCGACGTTGTACCATACCTCACTGGTTCCTTTCATTTTATCATCAGGCAGGAGCGGAGGACCTTTCAGTTTATTAAAAAACCTTTATTTGTGAAGAACAAAGAGGGGGGAAAAAAGGCAAACAATGAGGTCAGACAATCTCCTTCTTGCCAGGAGTCACTCACCTGTTATTTAGAGTGTTATCAGTTAGAGGAGACTTGCATCATTGAAAATTGGTCCCTGACAGCATAGTCTGTTAATGCGTGTACCCGCTTGAGCTCGTGCACACACACACACACACACACACACGTACGTGCACACACACAAAAGCCCTTTATGACTGACTCATACCGACCTCCAGACAAGGTCCTCTCTTGCCAAGACTATAATGTTTTCACTGGGGGAGTCCATTTTTGCTCTGGCTCGCGTGCGGCAGTCAGGGACTGTGGTGCAGGAGCACAGCTTTGACAAGTCTAGCTGCCCCAGGGTACTTACACCCCAAACAGTGTCCTCTGCCCACTAGGAAAACCCTCCTGAACTAACCTGCCTTGCAGTCTCCCAGCAGCTAGTGAGACGTAATGTGACTTTTGATATTTGCTCTCAAACAATAGCTGTTCTCTTCTGCTGGGGTTGTAGCTTTGCTGCTGAGGTTGCGCAGGTAGTACCTGAAATGACTTCATCCTTTCCCAACTGCAGCCCTCAGCGTCACATAGCTGATGATTCTCTCAGTGCAGGAAATGCCTCTGGCCTTTCTCCTTCTGGTGGGTGCTGCTGTGGAAGTCTTTATGGGAGCTTGGAGGGGCAGGGGGAGCTGTGATTGTAAAATGTAGAGCTGCATTCCTGTTCTTGACGTCACAAGTCCAGCTTGCAGCAGTTCTTTGGCTTCCTTTCCTCCTATTGAGCCCCGGACTTGCAGGATGTCCAGCTCTTTAATGCCTGCTCACAAATGAGTGAATTTGAGTACATTGGTCCCACAAGGCATAGAGCTGAAACTATAAAAACAGTTATAAAAACAAGACTTCTCTTCATGGAGTTTAATGAGTAAACTGACTTTAAGGAGTAACTTGTTTCTGAGATTGTTGGTAGCTGCCTTGGAACAGAGGTGATGAATTGAGTGCATAGTTGTGCTCATACCTCATCTTGATGTGTACATTATGCACATATGTCAGTCCGGTTTATATAGTTGGGGGATGCTTGTACGTCCTAGGCTTATGGCCATGGTGGGGAAATCCTCCCATGAGTGAAGGAACATAATGTGTAGCATGGCCAGACATAATGGACTGCCAACAGGTAGAAGAAATGGGGCCTTGGTTACAAATGTGTCATGAGACAGAGGTTTTAAACAAGACTGAGAACCAGACACGTGATTTTTTAAGCCTTCCCTGTACAGTTGAAGGCTAGCCAAAGACTATGTGTGTTGCAGGAGCTGTCGAGTTAATGCCACCGAAAAATGTCTCAGTATTCAAAAAGAGCTAACAATAGAATCAAGGGAAAGAAAAAACCCAAACCTAAATCAATTCACAAATAACCATAGTAAAATGGTGTTACTCAACCCCCAGAAAAATTAAAAATGCCTGTAACACAAAAACCTGTGGATGCACACCTTTAGCTTGCTACATCTGTGCCATCATAGGCTTGCTCGTGTATGTGATGATGGAAGATATGATGATGTAGCAGTATAAATGCTTTACTGGCAGTCATTTAAATTGGTCTGCTGTAAATCATGCTGCCAAGAGTGGTGCATGGCATTCTTGTCCTTTGCCTCTCCTCTGAACCAGAGGGGGAAGCAGATGGTATAAAACTGTTCCTTCCTGCACTATGCCAATCCTCATCCTTGGAAAAAAAACCCCAAAACCCTCTGCTGCCTGTCTGAGGCAGCTTTCAGTCCCCTTTACACAACTGGAGAGCAAAAACCCCTCAGCAAAACTTTTCTACCGGTAAAGAAAGCATGGTTGCTAAGGGCTGACATCTCATGCCCTTTCCTGGTTAGATGCTTTGGGGGACCCGGGTTTCTCTCCTTTCCTGAGTCTTGGGGTGAGTTCTACACTGTGATCTGCCCACAGTTTTTCCTGTGAGCTCTAGGCAAGAAGTTTTCTCTGCCACACGTGGCTAGAGAAACTGAAGCTCTACAATCGTCATTCCGTACCCAAAGGCGACCATGAATCGTGTCTGGTTTATAAAATACACAGATGTCTCATTAGGAGGAATATAATTGTCCATGAAAGACGTAAATGTGTTTCCAAACTGCAAATACACTCAAATAAATGCTTTTCACAATCATGCTTTGTTCACCTATTTGTATATATATGTACATTTACATGCCTTTAGACAGAATCAGCTCTATCATCTGAGACCCTTGGTTATTTTCCACAATCTGCATCTCTTCTTTCTAGATGTTTTCATTTCCTATCCAGAAGCATTATTCAGTTTGACGGCTCAGTTCAAATCAGCAACATACAAACCCAGCTGAAAAGAACCTGAGGAAATGAGCAGACACAGCCACACAAAAGGAGGGGGGTTGGTGTGGGGAGACTGAAATCAGAAGAAAGAGAAAAGTAGAATAATTCTTTGACAAGTGGGTCTATGGGATCTAACGCTGTTGTGGTTTGTTATTGTACATGCTGTTGTTTGGAGTTTGGTTTTTTGGTCGGGTGACAGTGTGTCTTGGTCAATATCTCTGTCCTTTCCTCTCTAGACCAACAGCAGCCACATCCTGCAGTCAGCTCTCAGTATGAGCTTGAAGGACACAAGAAGCCCCAGGCATCCCCTTGCAAGGAAACAAGTCAGTGGCATCCTGTAGCACGGGGCTGACCTGGCTTACTCCCTTTTGTTTGGCCGTATCTACTTCATTCTTGCCAGTGCAGCAAGTACTCTACTCTTGCCTTTCCTTCCTTGCCTCTCCACTAAACATCACTGGCCTGAAGCAACTGTAATTATTTATTTCATTTATGCTGTGCACAATCTTAGATTACATTAGCTACAGTTAAAAACAAATCAAAACTCATATCCCCTACTGAATTATACTGCCATGACAGCAATGAAAGTAAAAGTATCCTCACCAAAACCTCCCTTCTTTAGGCCACCCCAATATATCGAAAGTAAAGCTTAACAAAAGAGGCAAGTTTTGCAATGTGCCCTGAAGGTTCACCACACAAGGAAGCAAATTTCAGAGCTGTGGGCCTTCTTCTGCTGAGAAAAAAAAAGCCATTTCCAAATGCACTGCTCCAGGGACCATCAGTTCAAATGCCTCAGCTCATCTCGATGGTGGACCTAGCTTTCACAGGCAGAGGTAGTCTCTGGAGGACGGGCAGGTTCAAATCACAAGGAGATTTAGCAACTGAGGCCTGAATTGCACCTGGAAATGAACTGAAAATTGGCGCAGCCTGTGTACCATCTGCGCTCTATGGTTTGTGTCTGAAATGTGGATATGTAAGCAGGCAGCTGCATACTGCAATTAGCTGAAGTTTCTGAGTGGTCCTCAGACGTAGTGCTGAGCAGACCACATGGCAGCGATCCAGTCTGGAGATGAGAAAAGCACAGACAATGGCGACACAGTCCAACAGGACAAGAGGTTGAAATCTCCTCACCAAGCAGATAGGAGAAGGGGAAATAAACACTCGTAGCTCCTGCTGCCGCTGGAACATTCAAAAGCATCTGGAAATCCAGGCCTTCTCCAGCCGGGCAACAAAGGGCAAGGCTTCCCTCCATCCAGACAGCGAGCATTACTTTTGCCATCTCCCCCAGTTATTTCCTGCCACTGTTATCGTTTTCATTTCATGTGCAGTCAGCTCGTGTCTTCCAAGCCCTGGGTTTGGATTGTGGCTGAGAAAGCCAAATGTCTGCAGAACCTGAAGTCCCATGAAATAGGAGTCACAGAGCTGAACATCATGTGCATTTCGATGGCATTGTTCTCTAGCACTGTGATGATTCCTTTGTGAGTATCACAAGCCATCTGTGGAAAAAGGGATGAAGTAGCCCTCTAATACACAAAAATACATGCCGATTTTTATTCACATGTCTGATTTGCTTGACCATAAACTAGGTGGGTGTGGAATACAAGTACTCCGAGACACAAGCCTTGTGACCGAAGAAGCTAAATTCTAAGGTGTTGATCTCCTTGCTATATTGAGCAAAAACCTATTAGAGGCCTGCTAGGATTACATCCTGATTTTGGAAGTGTGGTGAATTTTAGCCCTAGTTATAGAAATGAGGAAGACTGCAGAGATTTTTTAAAGGGAATTTTTGGGAGAAAAAAAGTGGCTTGAAGTGGGAAGCTGATGTTGGAGCTTTACTGTTGGCCGAGAGTCACACAGACTGGCTAAACTGCAAGATGACCACTACATTATCATGAACCCAATGGGTCTGATCTATGACTGCATTGCTCAAGTTTTAGGCTGGTGTAACTCTTCCAAAATGACTTCTCTCTGGCTGAGACATCCCAGAGAAAGGTGGTTGCCCAGGAGCTGTGTGACATGCAGCTGGTGTCGTTTCTTGAGGAACAGAGAACAGTTGCACTTCTAGAGTAAGTAAAATCACAACACCTTAGGGTTTAGACAACATAACCTAATGGCAGCCATTCATTAGCAAAAAGAGGGCTTATCAATAAAATACCATGAAAATTCAGAGAGACAGATTCATACAGGGAACAGATTCCAGTTTTTCCAAGGATGATTGTATGTCAGGTGTCATGATGTAAAAATCCACCTTATTGTAATACCCAGGTGAGAGAGGTTTGGTTTAAAGATATCTTTGATCACCATGCTAACCAAAATGGAGGGTACACTTCGTCCACCAAGCGCTGAGTAACCAGCCCAATGTGGGATGCCCTGCTTGATTTTCTATGGACACACCCAACCTTCAGAGGACTGGCAGCTAATTCCAAATTGGATGGCTTTGCTCGTTAGTGGTGTGTAAGACAGAAGAGCAGCACAGGCTGGGGCTGCTGCTGACAGTTAAAATAATGGTCTTTTTTACTAGTGAGCTGTGCACATTTGATCTTGAATTGCTGAGAGAAAACAGCACGGAGAGTACTCTGGGAGGCAGCTTGCACAATGCCCTCTCTAGTACAATGGTGGGGGAGACTCATGCTTCACGTTTCTGCTCCGATTTTGCTCCAAGGACAAAGTGCACCTTGGTTCAGATCTGCTCAGTCGTATTTATGCCTAGAGAAAGACCAGTGCACTAGCGTCATTTTAATTCTCTGAACAAGGAATTTGGCAGTCTTGATTTAAAAATTCTGTTTTGGAGCTGTGTGGCCTTCTGAAAGTCTGGGAACATGCTGCCTACCAGATCACCCACCTACCCAGAAGTCCTGAAACATTAAATCACTTGACCATCATGATCCAAACCTCCTGCGACTTGTTGCATTGACCACGCTACTCTGTCTTCAGGGATTCCCACCACTTGCTTGTCTTCCTGTGCTGCACCGTACGTACCTGCATTTCTGAGGCCTGTCATGACTGATTGCCCAGATAGCACACCACTGGGACACCACCATCTCTTGCATGCTATGAAATGTCTACTTCCACCCACCTCCAGCCACACAACTTTCTGGCCTCTGTTGCTCATCTGTTAAATTTTCAAACAAGTGCCTCTGTGTTTTCTTCCCTGTTGCCTTGTTAAAGTTTCAAACAAGTCTCTCTCTGTTTTCTTTCCTGCTGCCTTTTGTGCTCAAGATGCATCCCCTGCAGCCAAATCCAAACTCGCCTTGTTATCGCTGTCCAGCCTGCCTTGAAACTGTCCTTTATAATGGTATCTATAAAGGGCTGAACAACTGCTCGTGGGTGTGCTGGAGTGACTGCCTGTCCAGCTCACTACTATTTTCCTGTTATTTTCTAGCATTTCCTTCCTGTCTGCATTTGCCTGGGGGTTTTCTTCTCCCAGTAATCCTCATTTCTTTATAGTTTAAACCATTTTCATGCCCTGTGCTTATACAGCACATGCCGCTGTGCAAGCCTTGCCTGTGGCTAGGGCTCATGGACATGATGGTGGTTTATATCAGATGGAGGTGTATGCATGGGAGACAGGAGGATCCCTGTGTTGCCCATTTCTAGCTTTGGTTAGTGAGGGACACACATTCCTCAATCCCCCAGCAGGGATGTGCAGCCTCCTGGCACTCTCCCTGGAGCCCAGCCCTATGAATTTGAGATGGAACCTGCAAAATCTGGATAGGTTTTAATGATGGGGCGACACCAAGTTGGAGCACAAAAGGGTGCAGGGTCAGACCTTTCCCTGATGCAAAAGGACAAAATGCTGCCCCAGCTAACGGCGTCACTGCCACGGCCCGTCGGCAGGAAATGTGCGCCTCTAAGGCTGGGGTAAGGGCTGTGGGGTGTCTCTGCCTCTGCTTTGAACCAGCCACTACAGGTGCATGGCTGCCTAAGCAACACATGCTGGGTCAGCAATGGGGAAAGGGAGAAGGAGAGGGAGAGGGAAGGGAAGCACTGAAGCATTGTCTGGAGCTATCTGACCTATATGTTTTTAAAAAATTATCTGCATTTGGAACAGGGAAATTCTGTTGAAAGTATTTTAAAGATAAGTGCTAGTTAAGCAGCCCCCAAATAATCATATTTTTCTGTGAGCTTTATATTTCTCTTAAGTTAAATCCATTAGTAGATTAGGTTTTGCCAGCTCTATTCATGGCTATTTGATCCTTGAATCCTTTCAAGAAAACCAACGCGTGGCTTTCCAGCTAATTAGCACAGCGTTAATAAAACGTGCATCGCGGCCAGCGCTGCCGAAATCCCGCACTCCGCCCTACCAAGCCTGCGGGGAAGGCCAACGAGTGCTGCGGGCGCTGCGGCGGGGTGGCCGGCCGGGGGCCGGGGCTGCGGCACCCCGGGGGGCTCCAAGGGGGCTCGGGGGAGCGCCGGGGACAGGGCGGGAAGGGACGGCCTCCTCTTCCCTATCCCTCCCCCCCCCCCCCCCCCGCCCTTTCTTCTGCAAATCAAAGCCGCCATCTGCTGTGACAAGTGTTCCCATTCACCTTTTCCCTCTTATCTGCTCCCTCGCAGGGAAGCGCTCGGGAGGCGGCCGCCTCTCACCCCCTCGCTGATGCTGCCGTGCTGCGGCCGCCGCACTTCGCTTCCGCCGGGGTAGGGGGTGTGTGGGGGGCAGAGCGGCACGGCGGCGGGGAGAAGGGGTCACCCGGGGTCCTAGGAGGGAGCCGGAGTTGGGGGGGGGGGGGAATGTGAATGGGGATGGTGCTGCTGGCATGCGGGACGAGGAGGTGGAGGTGCTTCGTACTCCTGCGGTATCCTGTCATCCGCTCCCCAACGCCTCTCAGCACCCAGCTCTCCGTGTTTGCTCCCTGCTGTAATACTCACATGTTTGAGGCAGATGCGGGGGACACACCCCCCCACCCCTTACCCCCCACCCTCCCATGACACACCTTGCCTTCCCCTGCGCGCTGGTGCAGCTTGCTGGTGTTTCTCATTTGCTGAGAGTAAATCATTCGGGTGACTAAGAAGCTTAAGCTCCAATATGTTCCAGGCCCCGATAAATCACGTCAGGAATGGCAATGCAGCACATCGCAGAAGTGCTGGGGGTAAATATTTTTTTCCTTTTCCACCCAGTCAGCTCAGGCTGACATGTCTGTGGCTGCATCAGTGTCAACAGAGAGAGAATTATTTCCCTGCAGGAAGGGAACCTGAGAAGGAAGAAGGAAAAAATAAAAGAAAATGATGGAGGAAGGGATAAGAAGCTCCTGCGAGTACTTTTTTCCTGCAGTTAAGGGGGGAAAATATTCTCTTTGTTTTGTTGTTCTCTTGTCTGAATGTGACATTTTACACCGTTTCCCTTCTGTTCTTTCTTATCCAATTTTAAAGGCTATGGCTACCTCACACAAGCATTTCTGTGGCAGGCTGAAGGCTGCCAGCCTGGGCAGGCAGCAGCAGCAGCTCCGTCTTTAGGGCTTCACCCTTGCTGTCCCACAGCGCTCTCAGGGGGGTAGCAAGTGGTTGCTGCCTGATTTCTCAGGAGTTAATGCTGCTTTCCTGGGGAGTTAATTCCATGCTTTCAGCATTTCACGCCCTTTGACCCAAACCCCACTGTCCCAGCCATTTTTTCGCCTGTTTGAACCACCTGTGGGTGAAAGAACTTTGCAAGTTCAGTAAAAGCAAACAGCAAAGTAACTTCCATGAGAGGTAAAATCATCAGCTGCTGGTAACTGGCAGGACAATACCACTAGACTGGTTTGTAGGAGCTGCAGGTGTGGGAAGAAAATTGAAGATGGCTGGTAAGCCTTTGCCCCCGCTAAGCTTAGCTTGAGACTGACTACAGGTTTTGCTGCCTTTTGACTCTTGTAAGTCCTTCATCTGAGGGAATGTGTTGGCTAAAGTTCTTTTCTTCAGAGTCGATACTTAATGTTTCCCTCAGTCAGCCAAGCAATATTTGAGCTGATATAGAATTGTTCGGGTTATTCAAAGCTCCTGAAGACTGTCAAGAACTTCAGATTAACCTGATAAATTCAGGCACGTAGATCATTCAAACCCAAATATAAATAGTGAAAAGAAAAGGTGAAGGACATCCATGTGATAATTATGGGTTCTAGTGGGGTCTCTACAAAAGAAAAAACCAAAAAAGGCAACTAAAATGTTAGAGTTCATGGGATTAAAAAAATCACCTCCCCTTTGCATAATTACAGTGTCCTCAGCTGGAGAAACAAAGTTAGTCTGCCTTGCAAAACTTTCCAGTTCATCTAATTTAAAAAAGAAAACAAAAAACTTGAGATGAAAGGGTCTGCAGTGTGAAAGGACTGAAGTTGGCTATGGAAGTTGTTTGAGATATGGAAAGATAACCTTGCAGAGAGAGGGGAAAACGCATGAAATCTAGAGTAGAGCAGAGACTTGTCAGGTGTTTGCAAAGCTGTCTGACCCAGAGGGTGCCTTAGAGGCGAAGGAGAGCTGCACTCTGCGTGGTACTACAGATTATCTACTCTAACAGTAATATAAACCCTAATGCTCCATGACATAACTGAGAGACCCACTGTCCTGCTTCAGAAAGTGTTTCTTGAGTGGATAAGTTATTTCATAACCGCCTACTACAAATTGCTTTGCCTTGCCATTGGTCACTCGCAGAGGCCCGATACTTGCCTCCGCTGCTCTTTTCTTATGGGACATAATCACGTCTCTGTGCCAGGCCTCTAAGGGTTCTCAGTGAATAAATTCCTTTAAAAAAAACCCCGTTCCTAATAGCCTGTTCCTGAAAACTTTCTCAAGGACTTCTGCCCACATACTTGTTGCTCTCTCCCAGCGCACCGTATTGATGTGGACACAGCCACGTGTCCGCAGTTGAATGAGCCGGGAAGTCTGCATGGGGACGGGGGGAGGCCATGGATCTGGATCCAACTTGTGCTTTTAAATAAAAGAACCTGTACCTGAGAAAAGAAAATGTGTGTGGCTAGTGCAGTGTCAAAGCGCTGAGCAGTAAGTTTTCTGAGCGTGGAACGTATTGACAAAAACTCCCTGTCTGACTAGATGGGATTATGACAAAGTGCTGGGGCTTCATCACTATTACTGCTGCTCCAGGCTCTTGTTTGTTGGCTTGTTTGGGTTAACATTTGTAACGTTGCTGCAAATCAATTCTCTGCCTGTTCCTGATTCAGCGGTTCTTCTCGCGCGCGTTGCAGGACGCAGCAGTGGAAGGACGTGGGGTGGGGGTGCGGTGAGAGCTCTGGCTGGTGTGGTGCGGCTGGGACGGAGGGCAAAGCGTGGGACTGGAACGTCTCCGCTGTTGCATGTGAAGTGTGTGTCTTGCAGTGCGCTGGGGGCACGGCCAGCAACACCAAACTTTGGCTTTTGACTCTTCCCTTGTGACAGACATGGACTGCTTTTCAGCTGAGCTTGCTCCTGCACACACAGCAGCGATGCCTCGGTCATGTCCCGGGGTGGTCTAGCACATCAGCAACGATGAGCTGAGGCAGGAAGCTCTGACCCAGCCCTGTGGTTAGAGCAGAGGGAGCTGCTAGATGTCTGCAAGCATGAAAGGCATTTCTGTTGTCTTTCGGGAAGCTTCTCTACCTTGAACTGGTTGGCAAAGGTTAGATTAAACTTTCTGTGCTGATTAGTAAAGTCTCCATGGACGGGGTCCAAGCCAAACCTGTGAACAGTCTCCACCTCCAAATTTCAGTTTGTTACAGCATTTACATTAACTTGTAGATAATGTGCTCAAACAGCATTAATATAAGACTACGAATTATGAAGCAGTTGCAGTTGAATTAATATATTTTTACAATCAAGTCTTATTTTGATACCTCTTATGTTCGATTTCCTGAAAAAAAAACCTCCTTTCGACCTGAAATTTGCATATCTGTTTTTTAACAAATCCGGTAGAACTGTTTGATGGAAAGATTAGCAGAAGTATTTCACAGGCTTAGGCATGTAAAATGAGCCATGGTACTTATTTTGCAATAGCTTTCTCCCTTTTTAACCCATGTCTCAAAGTTGCCCTGTCTTGGAAGCAAGAGCCTAAAGTAAGATGCAGATTGCAGAAGATACACCCTGTTGACTTTGAATTTAAATCAGCCAGACACACAGGAGGTCTCCTGGTGAGTTTAGGAAGAAGTCAGTTCAAGGCTGGAAGATAAATTTGGTGTACACTTGCAAAGGTGAAACTGCAGGAACTGTCAGGCAAGCATCTCATTAAAAGGACAAGTTAAACTCTGCTGGAGCACCCTAAACTAAGGTGACACTGAAGTCAGAAGCCTGTATGTCCTGGTTTCGGCTAGGATAGCAAGGCAGACCAGGACCATCATGCTTCTCTGTTGAAGCTTATTCCAACCACTTTTCCTGTGTGCAGAAAATAACTGGTGTTTATTCGCTAGAATGAGCTACATCTCAGAAGACTTAGATTAAAATCTTTGCCAGCAGGAAGTAGACTGCCTGGCCACACTAACACATAACATGGATGAGAGGGTGTCAGGATCATTTGTGCCTGGCCCAGCTTTTAAAGGGTCCAAATGAATCCCCCTAAATCTCCAGGTTGTCTAACCCCAAAATACACCAGGAATTTTCCACAAAGTTGTTTGTTACATTTATTAACTGTGGGAGAAATAACCTACAGCTTGGCAAGTTAGTTTTGTAATGATATATATTCTTAATATCCAGATAAATTCCTAATCCTACTGATTTTGTTTTCTTCAGTCATATCTGTTGACAGTTACCTCCAAAAATTACTTGCATGTTGTATACAAATAAATAAATCCTTTTATCAGTTTTCGATTGAATGCCTTTCCATTATTTTATTTTTTTTTAGCTATCTCTTGTTCTTTCATTATGAGAAACAGGAGATAGCGCAAAAGTAGATTATTTATTTTGCAAGGCCCTGGTTTTGATGCTTCTGTAAACTAGAAGCCCTGTTCTCTTCAACCTCTCCGCCTATGGAAACTTTCCTCCTATGTCTAATAATATAGCATGGAATCACATAATGGTGACCTAACCTAGGATGCTTCCTGTTGTGCAATTAGCTTCGATGAGTGGGTCTGCCAATACTATTGACTATCAATTGTCACTTTATATCAAGTACTTGGTGGGAAAGGGCCAGGAGGGATTTGCTTATCTAATTTTGGAGCGGATGGTAAGCGGCACTGTTGCAGGGGCTAAGTGCCAACTTCCTTCAAAGAAGTAATTGTTGGACATTTTCTCAATAAATCATCTCTTGTTTCTGATAAACTCACCAGTGTTTGTTCTGCCTCTACATTTCCCGGCAGGAGGATCAGGCTAAGCAACACCAGCATTATCTGAGTCTTTTTCCTTTCTTAACCCTAGCGAGGTTGGTGAGTGCCATGGGAGCTCCCATGGAGGCAGTGTTGCCCAGGCTGTTTGACAATACTGCAGAAGATCATGTTGGTCATGTTGACTCCCCAGGGTCCAGGGCAGCCAGCCACTTTGTCAGGTGTGGAAGTGCACAGTTCCCCAAAGAGCACAATGCTTGTGAACATGGCATTAGTATGAGCACTTGTCCCAAGACTTTCCTTGGGATCACCTACAGCTTTCTTCTGTTCTCACTCCTGTCATCTCCAGAAACACAGCATTTCTGGACCAAGCAGGCTGAGGCCCTCCCAGTTTCCTTCAGCACTCATCTCCTTGCCCCCTCGGCCTGTGTCAATGGCCCGCAGTATGCCAACTCCCATCCCTTGTCCTGGTGGTATCCTCACAGCGATTTTCTTTCCCCACCACTCATGACTCCCTGTAGTATCTTGTTTCTCCACTGAGTCCTACAATAACTTTTTTATTTGCCTTGTAAATAAGGACCATTCATATATGTAGTACTACTGCAGAGCAAATGTTTCAGGAGGTCCTTCTCAAGACCGTGCTAATGTTTTCTGGGCATTTTGTAAGGCCAGGAACCCTGCTTGTTGCTCGGCCTGCTAAAAATCTCCCTTTGTGCAATTCTGTGTCCCAGTCATGAATATCCATTTCCCACAAAACTCTTCCTGCTCATAAAGTAGGTGAGGAGAGTGTTCCTGTTGCCTACTTATAGAAATGTCAGAAGTAGCCTTGACTAAAACATAGACAGTAGCAGCACCTGTTCTATAGTGGACTTGTCTTAATGAAAGAAGATTTTTTTTGGTTTAACTTCCAAAAACCTCAGTTTTCATGCAGAACCTCCGATCTGGGCAAGTTTAATTTGTACGTGACGGGACGCCTGGGAGATGGGGAGTTTGCTTTGTGGTAAACTGATTTTTGGCTTAAAATTGTTGTTGGCTTCTGTCGTAACAACAATAAACTTCCATTAGCCAGATGCTGTCTCTCAAACTTTTGATCTGACGTGAGTGAAATCGTGGTACTGAATTAATTTATGGCAAAGGCTTCTGGCTCCTGTACAGTATGCGTGAAGAAATGTCCATGGGGTTTGGTTTTTTTCCTATGGACAGAGAGAGATTTGTGGCTTCTAGACTTCACCCTGAGTATATTGCTTTAAATGCAGTGCACAGAAAAGCATAAAGGCCAGAAAAGAAACACAAAAACGATGCTATCAGCCCTGGTATGACCCTGGCAGAAGGAGCTGCAGGAGTGGCCCTTGAGTGCAACATTTCAGGCTTCCTAGCTCTGAGGGGATTTTCTTCTAATGATCACTGGAAAGAATTATTGTATAGAAAATGAGGGTGTGAGTGAGAGGCAGACAGGGTCAGGTTTTTTTTAAATTAATATTTTAGTCTTCTGTAATTTCAAGCAAATCAAAACACATTATTGTATGAATAATATATAAAATGATAATAATATAAATGTGAGTTATGTTTATGTATCTTGCACACCCAAAGAAAGAAAATTTGACGTGCTCCCCTGTAGCTTTTCTCATCCGGTTGCTGAAAAAATCTTTCTTCTTTCACATCGTCATTGTAGTCTCTGCAATGTAAACACTCACCCAAACAGAAGTATTTAGGTAGACAGCAGAGAGGTTTCTGCTCTTCCCTGGACTGTGGCAAAAGTAGATCTTTGATAAAATGGGGGGGGAAAAATAAATCACCTTTTGTTTTCAGATTTTCCCATTTTTATTTCACTGAGATTTGCCTTGATAATTTTGTTTTCTGTTATTGCTGCTTCTTTCACCTCAACTTGTTTTCTAGTAAAGTATAAAGCAGAGCTGTGGGGCAAAGCAAAAAAAGGCACGGAGAGAAGCAGGCGTTGCTCGCCCCTAATTTTGACATAAATGAATGAAAAAGTTTGCCCAGAGCTGTCAAAGGGAGACATTACTGGAAGCTGTCGCAATTTTTTGAGGAATTCGAGTCATCACTGCTTGCATGGGAGCAATCAGCTGCGTTCGCTCAGGAATTCAGTGAACTGAGGTTTCATTTCCCTGGCTGTCGGTGCTGAAATGCTGGCACTGTCCAACTACTTTCTGCAATACCCTATTCCTAAGGCACAACACTTTGTGGGATCCTGAACACTGGGATGATTTCTGTAGATTGGATGCATTTTGAATGCCCTGGTGAAACTCACTGCTTTGGAACAGAGATCTCATCTGATCCCCGCTTTTAGCATGCACATTCCTTGGCTGAAAACCCCATTGTTCTGCCTTAAACCAGCGGGGACAAAGATTGAAATATCCAAACCCAAAGCACTTGATGGAGAGTAGCCTTCAAAACATATATACCCGAGTCTGTGGTTGGGAAGTTGCCTGAATTTTGTGAGACCCAAATCTTCATGATTTTCAAAGGGGTGAGGTTCATTACATCTGAAAACAGAGTGTGAAGAGGGATGCGACCACAGGCTGCAGCACCGCTCGCTCTGCGATCTTTGCAGAAGCGTGTGAGCCAGGGATTTCAGTGTCCTTAGTGCGGCCAGTGCACGGATGCTGCAGGCAGATGCCTACGTCTGCAGGTGGATTTTTAATGTTGGGTTATATGTTTTATAGATAGGACACATTTGTGCTCGGCGAATGAGAATTGTTAGAAAGCGAAGCCTCCTTTGCTGGACAGAGCAGGGAATATTAAGCAGAGAACTAAAAAAATATTATTATCAAGTACTGTCACTGCTTAAGATGCAATGCCAGAAGCTGAACTTTTCTGATACTTCCTCCTGCCCTGTGACATTTAAGTTGTCCTGTTTACAGCCTAATCCCGGTGTTATTTTTGACACAAGCCCTTCCATCCCGAGGTGGGTCCGTGACAGACTTTAACATGACAAAATGATTTGGGCTTCCTGTCATCCACTTTAAATCACTTTTCTACCTGTGCATAAAAAAAAAAGAAAGCTCCAGCACAAACCTTGGTGACCACAAGCAAAACGCAGCAGGTCTGACCTCAGCTGCTCGGCTCTGCCATTGTCATCCTGATTGGACACGATCGATTTTCAGTCACCTGCATCACTAAAATTTTCGTTTGCGATTGAGTAACTGTGCTGCTCGTGGTTGAAAATATATTATCTCAGAGCAACAGCAGCATGAGCGTTTTTTAAAAGCTTGTGTGCTTTTTACACACATACACACGCATCTCACAGAGTCACAGAATCGTAGGGGTTGGAAGGGACCTCCAGAGACCATCGGGTCCAACCCCCCTGCCAAACCAGGCTCCCTAGGACATATCGCACAGGTAGGCGTCCAGACAGGTCTTGAATATATACATATGAACAACATAGAAAGGCTGCATGAACAGGTCAATTGCCTGGCTAAGATTAGGGAAAAATCCCCTTCACTGCCTACGTGGCATCCTGAACTCCGTCTTCCCGCCGTGAGTTGTACATTTCCCCCCTCGGAGAGGGTGAAAACATGAAAGCAATAACTGCAGACTGCGGCATGGGGGAGGGTTTTCTTCCTCCACACTTTCTACTTCTGTCAAGCCACCTGAGAAGTTGATATGAGAAGGGCATTTTAGAATAAAGACATTGCTCTGACAGCAAATACAAATGAAATAAAATTGGCCTAAGGCTTTGATGCCAGAACCTGAATGGAGAGCTGAGACTTGGCAATGCACTAGTTTAATACACCAGAGAAATAGAACTAGAATAATTTGCAATGCAGTATGATGAAAGAAGAAAATATAACAAACCCAGAGATTAAAATAGACTTTCCAGCCTGCGTGTATTAGCACTTTGCACTCGAGTCAACCCATAAACATAGCAAGAGAAGTAAATGCACCCTTTTTGCTTCTTCTGGAAGAAAGCTGTCAGACGTGGGGGGCATACTATGTCAGGAGCTCAGCCCCAAGACTCCAGAGGGAAGGAACTGAGGCTCTCACAGTTTGTGGATGAAGTCTTCTTTGCAGGCATCTCCTAACTCTGGAAATAGCCACGTTAAGCCATCACCCTGATCACTGAACAGACAAACAGACTTTGTGATAGAAGAGAAGGAATACTTGAGAGACAGAAGGCACTTGTAGGATACCTTGTGCATGCCTCTGATTATTTTTTTCCCTGTACATGTGCACATGTGATCCAATTACTTTCTTCAGTGTAAACCACTCTGGATCTAAGGATTATTTGGGGTTTCGTGCTTGTACAGCGTTTATAATCAGAAGTGATCCTATGTGTTGCCACAAAGCAAAGAGAAAAAATAATAGCCAGGGGGCTAAAGACTGAGTTGGTTTGCATTAATATGTGGGTCTGTTTATTTTCATATCCTTCAGAAGACATTATTTATTGGTCTGTAATGTTTTTCAGGTTTCTATGACCCAAATATGGATTGTTTGACTTTTTTTTTGCAATAGGGATTTTGGCAAGTACTGAATTCATTTTATGGTATTAAGTCAGCTGTAGGGAAAAATAAATAAATTGTTGAAGTATCAGAGCCAATTATGGGCACTGATTCATGTGTTGGATTCTGCATTTCTCCTTTAGATATTTAAATGATTCCAGTGCACAGGCCCAGTCATTCCAAGTCTTTGGATGCATTTAAAGCAATTGAAAATCCCTTTTCAACACAAAAGTCAAATACTATTACAATCCATTTAACAAAGCTAATGGTATACCTGAAGACTGTGATAGGATATTGGTTTTATTATAAAATTACTTGTGCTTGGTAAAGGAGTGTTTAAGAGCCATGAAGTACAAGTAATAGTAGCAACAGTACCTTTGTGTGTGTGTGTGTGTGTATATGAGTGTGTGTGTGTTAATTTGTTGAGTTTTTTAAAATGGGTTTCAAAGACCAAACCATCCTCATCGCTTGGTTTAAGTCACTTCAGTTGCTTCAGAACTAGAGCCTGATTGAACAGAGAGCGATTTTCAGCAAGTAAATGTAAGGCGCACAGAATTACAGTGTGTGCTGCTAAAGAGAGAATCTGCTATCAGCTCTGTCATACAAACTGTCCTTAGGAAAGAAACCAGCAATTCAAATAAACCCGTCATTAGTTTGCCTCTAACTCCAAAGTCTGAATCCTCCGAGTCATTAATTTTGGGTGGGAAGGGCAAGAGCACAGCTATTGTCTGGTTTCCCTCTGTAAAGTAGGAAAAAGAGGACAGCGGTGTTATCCAATGCATTAGGACTTTATGCACATTAGAGAAGCAACAACTTTGTCACAAGTACACAAACTCCCAAAAGCAAACAGCTTCCTTGAGCCTGGTGGAAGAGACTCTTAGTGTGCTGCAGCAGCACTGTGTTTGTTTTATTGCCATGTGTAGCTTAGCCTATTTTTGCTTTGACTGTCTGAATCTGCTTTTCACCCAGGCACAAAAATCCTAGGTTAGGGTGTAAAGGAAGGCGAAGCAAGAGCTGGACAGCTGGTGATTGAGGTTATTAACTGAGGACAAAGCAGACATTTACAACAGTGGGGCAGAAAAGGGAGAATGAAACAGAGATCTTTAGTTATAATTTTCTCCTTCGGAAAAATCGCTTTGTACAAACACTTGGGGGGGAAAAAAAAGAAGAAAAAGAAATAATATGAATGTTTAGGCTTCCCCTAGGCATTTTCCATGCTCTAGATATCCTCAGAATGCAGCAGAGCATCCTAGCTCACCACTGAATAATGTCTCAAATATGCCCTTCCCCTTGCTGGCTGGAGGGACTAATTTATGAAGAGAGATTAAAAGAATTAAATATAGATAGCTTTGCTAAGTGAAGACTACAGTGGGACAAAAGAATAGCCTACAAATACATGGAGGGGCTAAATTCCTGAGGGAGGTGAATTATTTAGGACAATAGGAGTGGGTTTAACTAAGAGTAATGGGATGAAATTAAGAATAGGAAAAATCAGGCTGAATATATCAAAGAAACCTTCTTGACAGCGAGATCTATTTGGTCATGGATGGATGTCCCCCGGGAAGTGATGAAAGACCCATCGTTTGGTGCGTTTAGGTGCGGGCTTTGACAGAACATCAGTTAATGTGCTGTGGGAAGCAGGTTGTAGGGAATTACATGAGAGGAGTTGATAGGTATAGCTGGTCTCCTTACCCTTTCTGGAACAGATCTCACCAAACCAACCCTCTGAGCTCAGTGCATCGACTCCACCATCACCACACTTGGATCGCACGTATCCAGCGACTGCTGTGTGAGAGCCACACCATTACCATCCTCTTGCCCAGGCAGAGGCTGATAAATCTTCCAAGGTTGTTTCTTGGCATGGGTTTGTTAGGCAGGTCAAGGTGCAAATGATAACTACCTCCATCACAGCACTCCTTCTACACTCTGAGAGGCTGAGTTATCTTTCCCATCCCACTTACCCAACACCAACCCATGGAAGCACCACAGCAATTACTTTATCTTTAAAATCCTCCAGCACAGATGGCTTCACCTTGGGAGCTCCCTGAACCTGCAAATGCTTGAAACACCTCTCTCTCTTTCGAATGTGTGTAGGAAAGAGAGTTCTTACTGCCACGTCCAGTGACAGGAGTAAGCCCTAAGGCTGAAGAATTACGTTGCATTTGAGTTTTGCTGTCTGTTATAAAAAGGTAGTGATGGCTTTGCCTTATTTTTAGGAGCAGGAGAGATGTGGTTTCTGTAGCTGGCTGCAGGTTCCTCAGCCCTGTTGTATGCCTGGGCATAAGAAGGAGCTGTAGTACAATATGGTCTGTACATAAGTTTATTATGAATAAAACAGCATTAATGAGCCATGACGTCCATTGCTTTTAGAGACCTATGCTCAACATGGCTTTACCAGTCATTCGAACCCTCAAAGCAGGAACAATATGTTGTGATGGGAAGGTGTGACTTTCTAGGCGCATCTGATTTCCATTATGTTGAAGAGCTCTATTTTGACATTTTAAAATCATTAAGGCTTCCTAGTTGAGATGTGGGATATTTCTATATATTACCCCTGCACATCTCTCATGTCTCGATGTGACCCCACCGATTCCTGAGGACTGCGCCACCACCCTGAGGGATGAATGCTCCGCAGAAAGGGGGCTTTGAGAAGGACCAGCCTCACACAAAATGAATTCAGCGACTCCAGTTTGTCATTTTGCCCTTCTTTTGCAGGGGAAAAAAAAATACCCACCAGCAACTCCCCCCCCCCCCCAACACTAGTGATTTCTTTTGACTTAAACTGGGCATTCAAAAAGCTGTTTTTATTAATGAGTCATATTAAGCCATCAGTGAAAGGCTCCCTGACTCTGTTTAAATAACAGGCTATGATTCCTCCCTCCCGCACCCCCCTTCCCTTTGGCTCCACTGCTATTAATTGAGGAGTTTCTTTGTTTCTTTTCTAATGAAGCTAACAGAACACATCTGTCAGGTGCTTGTATTCTTCACCCGTCTATAGTATGTAATAGCCCAGCTGGAGGCTATAATGCTACACAATACCCCTGGCCGTTACAGCAACTATTTATTCCTGGGCTTTTCCTCAGATAGGGATTTGAAAAAAGTCTGAAATTTGGGCCTAATTGCTATTTACACAGCGATAGACACCTGTTCTAGCTGAGACACTGGCTCATGAATCCCACACCTGAGACCTTAGGGAAAGCGAAGGGGAAAATTTCAAGCAGCTGCCAGTCCGGTTCAGAAACAGAGAGCTTTTCTATGCGATATGTACGTACAGTACATAAATTCGAGCCTGTGTATTGCCATAGCTACTGTTTTTCGTGGCCAAATGTTCATTTAAAGGCTTAACATATGCTGGTTGTGTGGACACACGTACGCAACCGGGAGGAGAGAGTTTTTCTGCCTTCACTTCTGCGATTTTATTGGACTCTCCCAAATTCGTCGTGCCAGGATTTTCTTTCTCCAAAGATCGGTGGCCATGGGTTGCTGCCAGCCGCCGAACTTCCACTCTCGCCTCATGTTGTGCAGTACAATCGCTCCGTTCCCCCCCTCTTCCCCATTCCCCCTTGTTTACACAAGGGATCTTGCTCTTCCTCTTTGTTTTTGTCCAGGGGAGTTTTGCTCGCCCGCACTCTCCTCAGGAGCAACAGCCCACGGTGGTGGTGGTGGCGGGGGCTTTGTTATCGCAAAGCCGCTATCAGTGGGGATGTGGCTGAAAAACCCATGCATGAATCTAATATAAGTTAGCGGCCTCTCCGATGCAGTTAAGAGCTTGAATTGATTAAAACACAATTAGCTCATAAAACTCCCCGTTTATTACTTCAGATGTTTGTCAAAGGCACAGAGCTGAAGGAAAGGTTTCTTCCCCTTCATCTCCCCTCTTGGCCATCCTCATTCCTCATTTGTTTCCTGTTTGGTGCTAAACAGCCCCGTTAGTTGGGCATGGGACAGAAATAAAATGTTATTGCCTGGCCCTGTTGTCAGATGACAACATCCTCGGCCGCTGCCGGTGGGAGGGAGCTGGGGGAACCTGCTTTTACAAAACTTTGTCCTGCAGTAAGGGGGGCCTCTGAACCTTTTTTTCTTTTAGTGGTAAAACCTCTCTTTTGTGGGAAAACCTCTAATTCAGTCTGTTTCTTTAATCCGGTGATGCACTATGATCCTGAGCCCACCTTTATAACACTCTTGTTTAGAGGGAGGGGAAAAGCAGGAGAAGAGGCCGGATAATTAACTGGAAAAATCGGTTCTTATGTCATGCAAAAGACATACGAGAGCTGCTGAACATCAGATGCAAGAAGGAAAGGTGAGGAATAGGGAGGTTAATGGGATTTAAAAAAAAAAAAGGTGAGAAAAGCTCTCACAAGGGATGAAATAAGTCTGCCGAGCCAAGACGAATATTCTGGAGGCTTTTAAAAACGTATATATCAGAAACAGAAAGATGAGTCAAGGAGCCAGAAGAGCTTTTAAGATGGGGTGGGGCGCCCAGATTGGTGAGAGACGAAGGGGATACTGCTAATATTAATTATGTGCCGCAGGGCTCACAAAAGCAGTTCGGTAGCTGAGGACAGAAACAGAAATTCATTTCCCAGAGGAGGAAGAAAGAAGTAGTGAGTGATCTCAGGGTCACTCCAGGACAGGTGATAATGAAATTAGAGTTAATGAAGATTAGGAAGACACCCAGCCCAGATGAGTCTCCATCCCAAGATTATGAAGATGATGCTGGTAATAAACACTCCCCGCAGATGAAGGGGAATCTTAAAGGTAGAGGGAAACTGGCTGCAGCTGATTTAACAGAAGCTCTGGGATAATTATGGACCTTAATCTTTTTCTTCTAAAGACTGAAGTTTTAATAGCTACTGAGTACCTAGGATCACAGGCTCACCCTGGTAATGCTGGTAATGCACTTTTGCCATCTCTCGAGTAGCCTCCAGATTAAAGGGAACAAGTAATGCAGGATGAATTAGATATAATTTCCTTGCTATTTGGCCTTGCATGGCACTGGGACAACTTTCTTTCAGTGGAACCAAACCCTTTGCCTGTAATAGACACCAAACTATATATATTTATATATATACTTTTACATCTTTCAATACAAGTGCTGTACATGTTGCTGAATATAAAACACAGGAAGCAAGGTGAAAGCAAAAAACTCCGGAAATGTGCCTCCCCCACCCCCGGCCCGAGACAATAAGGTGATGAGGTGACACCTCTGACCTACCATGGGCTTGTGCCATGGTGATTTAGGAGGATGTTGTCTCCAGCTATTACTTAGCCAGTAGGTAGGGACCCAGTGGCTGTGTATCTGCTTATAGCGTCGCTGATTTAGATTGCCCAATCTAATTTGATATTCGACAAAGGTGCCACCTGGGGCAGCTCTGGGGACATGCTGTCTGTTCTGCTGCCTGTGCAGTCAGTCCCCTGGGGACAGGTCTGTGGTTACTTAATGTCCATAAAGAGAGGAATTCGGATCTGCAGTCCTTGTGGAGAAAAAAACTCCTGCTGATTCAGATCGCATGTCTAGCAGAACACACAGGTTTGGATCTTTTCTAAGGGCCATGCTGATGTGTTAGTGTCCCACCTGTTTTACCTACATTTGGTGAGCATGATGCTTTTATGGATCTGTTCTGGACTTGTGACTTTGTCCTTAGCATCAGACTCACCAATGCTCCTCCCTAGTAATGCCTATATATTCCTTATGTGACCTGGTTTCATGAACAGCCTGTTTCTTTAGGTTCGTAACGCTCCGCCCACATGCTGCAGATCTGATCACCTTCCTCCCCATTCCTGTTATCAGAGATGTCTTCACCTGAGCTGTAATAAGCTGGTCCCCAGGGCAATCCCTCGAAATGCCTTTCTACTGCGCAAGTTTTGCAGGAGAGGGCCTCGATTTCTTTTTGTAATCAAGTAAATTACTTCTCAATTGAAAATGAAAACATTATGCTTTTGAGTAAATTGTTGTAATCCTCTCATATAAATCAGCTTTTTTGTATGATGCTGCCTCAAAAGCTTTCTTGTTGTCTAGGTAAATAATGCTCAGCTTCCTCCCATTGGTTCTGGGTGTTGTGTCTGCGATGCTTTCTCTCAGCTTTGTTGGCCGTAACGTTTCTTAATAAACATATGCCGTCTACCTGTGATTGGACTAAGCCTCAGTGGATATTGCATTACTGCAGCTCTGCGTGGCTGGTATCTTGCCTGTTATGGAAATCAAATTTACAGCTGTGAAGGGTTGGGTGGTTTTTTCTTAATCGTTAGTTCTGCATCTGAGTTTCGCAGTTTCTGATGTTCACCTCGCTTTCCTTTATTATCTCTTCAACCCAAATGACTACATCAGGAAAACCTCGTTGTTGGGATGCCATTCCTGGCTCTCTTGTCTTTGTCATAGGTTAAGCCCTTCTGTGTCACATACGCAAAGTGCAAGGTGAGTAGCACTGGCCTCAGCAAACATAAAGCATTTTTTAGGAGAGTTCAGGGTGACCAGACAGTCTATGTGATAGCATCATCATCTTGGTTTGGCTCATTATTAACAGATGAACATCTAGATATAGGGGAAAGAAGCAGTTAATGGATGTTAAAAGTTAGTTTTGTGGGGAGGCTCCTAGTTTCTGTTTGCCAGTAGCCGGAATAATCGGCAGCGGTGGTTTATTTCCAGCTCTGGCTGGTTCGCAGATTTCTGTCTAAACTTGGTTAAATCTTAATCCCAGGTTGCTCTCAACCTCCCCATCATATTCTTTCTAATGATAAAATGTGAAAGAAGTAATTTAGTCATTCAGAAATGTTAAAGTTAAAACAGTTTGCAAGGTTTAATCACAGTTTAGAAACCAGCCAATCCTGACCATTATTGCAACATTATCTCAGTACCTTTGTGTTGAAAAATAATCAGGCTTTGTGAAGTCCTGCTTATTTTCAGCAGCGCTATACCCAAGATAAAGCACAGTTAGTTTTGGAGAGAGAAAAGTTAACAGTGTATGTTCTGATCTACCTCTGGGAAGCATTCTCTAGACCAACATATTTATGCCTGTGTACAATCTGAAACACAGAACATACATATGTGCCCAAATGTATTTATATGGGTGCCTAAAATAAAAATAATTTTTAGAAGCCTGTAAATCTGTGTAACGTGTCTCCTGAAATGAGTGAAACAGTTTGTGGATAAAGGTGTTGCACAATGTGTGCAAAGGTGGCCAGGTTTCAGAACTTTTAAGCCCAGCTCTGGAAATCAAACAAATGAATTAAAAATAGATGGGAAGAGGATGATGAGGGCTTCTCGGGCTGCGAACTCTCTGGAGTCAGGGCCTCATACCACTGCATGTTTGTACACTGCCTTGCACAATAGGCTTTCAGGTTTTTTTGGCTGACTCTCAGACACAGTGGTAATGAAAATGATTAACAGTGACAACGTGTTTTAGTGAGGCTTGTGGGGCCACTCCTTCCCATGGGTGAACGTCTGGCCACACAGACCATCTCCTTCCTACCGGGAACTGCAGAACATCCTTGCAGTCAAGGCAGTAATTGCTTACGGAGGAAATGAATGTTGGGAGAGTATTTAATGTATTTTAAGCTGCCTTTTAATGCTATTCAGCAGGTGGAAACAAGGAAGAGATTTAGCAGCATGTGAACAGCCAGTTCTCAGTGGACTGGAGAAGGAGCTGAGTTGGGCTATTGGAGACGCTTCCAGATGTTGTCCAACAGCATCCATTTGACCGATTATGTGGAGTAATAGTGGAGTCCAGATGTGATGGAGCCACATCTGAGTTCTCAGGGAAAGAAACACGTTTGTACTTGATATAGATATTATACGGTTGCTTGGCATAGTCCAGGAGTCTATTTTACATCCAGCGCTTAACCTCTTTTCCCCTTGAGGTACAAATGTCAATATTGGATTTTCTCTGGTTGAATGGATGTGTCACAGCGCAGATTAACCACTGGCAGTGATAAAGGACTTTCACTTGCCAAAACCGAATTTCTCACAAATGGATCAAAACAGTCTGAGGTACAGAGAAGAAGCAAGATGGGGAATCCTGCCAAATTTAGTCACGATGGTTCATTAAACTGATCTTAAGACCTCAGCGTATGTACTTTGTCTAGGAGCTCCTGCTTCTAGCCAGCGGGAAGTACCGTCTTGTGTGTGCTGGCGTGTCTGTGTGCGCAAGTGGGTGTACACCTGGGGACAAGGCGTCAGGGCACCGGCTAACAGGACAGATACAGCTCACACTTGTCACAGCTTAGTTCCTCAAAGGCCGACTGCTTTCTTGGGTTATTCCACGTGTGAGGCATGGGGGCTGCGGGAGGACCTGGTCACCGTGAGCTGGGCTGGGCAGGAGCTTTGCTGCAGGAGCCACAGCCCTTGATGTCTGAGCACCTTAAAAAACATGTCTCCTCCCTTCCTCCCATAAACCTGAATGGCAATGGCATCTATTACTGCTTCGTAAGGAACATCTCCCTTCACTTACATCATAACATAGGTGGTTTTAAGTTCGCTCAGCCCACCTCTGATTTACCTCTTGCTGGGAAACTGACCTGCCCTTGTTATTTATTATTCTTTCAATTTTTGTGCTCTCTGCAAAGCTCAACAGCAATAACTTTATATGTTCTTCTGGTTCACTGATTCTTTTTTTCCCCCCCTTCCTATCATTCCAGAGGCCTTTATCAGTTTTCCACTTCTGTGATTTTTAAGTTTTACATGTTTATTGCCTTGTTAATTACCATGAAAAGGGGAGGGGAGGGGAGGAGAGAAAAGGAAGAAAAAATAGGATACACATGCATCTGTTATTAATATATAATGGATACAGTAATACTGTCCCAATTGTTCATCGCCAAATGTTAGCGTTCACAGCAGTGACTTGCGAGGAAATGTGCTACTGAAGTGTGGCGAGTGCAAGATTCAAAGCCCAGATCTGTTTTCTGTTTCCTTTGACTTCACATGACTCTGTTCACTGGGAGATAATTGCAAACACAGGCATCTAATAGGCAGTGGAGAAGGATATACCAAAGAGCTGTTGGGGCACACAGGTAAGGTCAGAAGTGGTATTGCTGCATGTGAAAAAGCATACAAATATTTAAAATATTTTTAAATTAACGGTCTCATAGAACTCTGCAGAACTGAAGAGCTTTCCAAGGATTGGCTCAGCCTTTCTTGTCTTTGAGAAATGGGGGAGCTCCACTGAAGTGGGAAAAGGTCACTTTTATGAAGAGACTCCTCACTCCACCCAGGTGATCGAAATTACCTTTGCATTCTGGGCCTGTAATGTCTGGGTTGTCGTTGTCACTGGCATAAATCCAGGGTAAAATGAATACCAATGAAAACTATGTCATGCCTAATTTTATTTTATATTATTATTAAACAAACTCGATGCCTTTCAGTGGTGAGATGCCAAGTGTGATGAATAGAAGTGTAGTAGCTGCAGTGTCATGGTAAGCATCAACATCTCTAAAGTGCCTGACTTGGTGCTTGATCCATTCTGATCAGCTCAGAGGACTATCATGCCACAGAGGCTTGTGGCAGCCCAGCTGGATAGGCGGTGGAAGTCATGGAAGTCACTCAAATTCTTGTTGCAACCAGAGCATGTCTTGGATGAAATAGCCCCATCTCAACCAAAAAACACGCACTGATCTAAAATCAGAACAGCACAAGTAAAATAGATTAAAATTCTCTATTTTTAAATAACCCAAAAGCAACTCTATCACTACTCTCAGCTAGGTTGTGCTTGGTATGAATTATTAGTGTAATTAATATGTTGTAATGGTATTTTTTTTACTGTAATAGTAACAGCAGAGAGTCAAATCAGCCTGACAGATCTAATGATTTCCTGGGGAATTGGTATCTAGTTGATTATAAAAGCATCTATTAGGGATCCTAAGGAAGGATACTAAAAGGATCAATCCCTGCCACTGAAGGGACAGAAGACAGATAACAAAGGCAGTCTCTGATCCTGGTGGTCTGGAGCTGGGTCAAATGCTGTGAGCAGCCCAGAGCCCTTCTTCTGAGTCCTGAGGAGCCCATGGGAAAATGTTGGAACAATGCTCTTTCCATTCAGGTTGGGGTTTTTTCTATTGTGTTTATATATAGCGTTCCTTGTCTATGTCAGGCTGACAGCGAACAGACAGCTGTGATGCTGTCAGATTGTTTGGGTAGTATCTGTGCCTCAGGAGGTGTGATTTACAAAGTTTTACTGAAGTCTTGAAAATAGCATAAGGAGGAAATACCACCCCGAATGGTAGAAGCAGTGTGTTTATTTGGAAATGCAAATGTAAGGGAGAGGGGTAGATGGCCAATAGTTAGGAGTTCCTCCAGGAGAGAGGGTGTATGAGGACCAGGCAGCCATCTCATGCAAAGCAAGAGGAAACTTAATGCAAGAAACTCCAGGGTAAACCAAGAAGTCCACCCCTGTAAGAGTAGCTAAGCCAACCACCTCGATTGGACATGTCTAGTTCGAATGGCTGGTGTGCAATGCAAGATGTGGCGGGTCTCAGGTCCCCGCAGCACAGGCAGGGACCTGAGCAAAGGGCTGTAGCTCCATGCAGACCCATACATCTGGTTTTGTACCCACAGGCATGAGGGTGGTGTTGGGGAGAGGATCAGTCTTCTCGCACCAGTGTGAAATGAGATCCAGCTCCCCCTGATGTTACCTAAATTAGCTGAAGTTTGATCTTGAGATGATATTATGACATTTTTGTTCTGGTGTAGCTGCTTGCAGGTTTGCAATTGAATGTTTGACCCTGACTGAATGGTGCACGAGGGAGCTTTTCTCTCTCCAGCTTTTATCCATCACATTGCTTTGTGATAAACATGTCTGGAGTGGTGTGTTGCTGAAAACTGAGGTATCCTTGGGGGGAGGAATTGGTATAAAAGGCAACTGTAGCTCCCATCATCCAGCACAAGTTGTACAGGTCTCAAAAGCAGGGATGTGCTCTCTGCCAGCCTGCCTGCCATGCCAAAACAGTACCAGGGAGCTGCTCATTGCAGGCATGTGGTAATTCCTCTTCAGCAGTGCCTTAGTTTCAGGGTTGGATTATGGCTTTGGGAATATCTTGGGCTTGTTGGCACAGGTCAGGCCTCTGAGAGCAGCAGGGAGGGTTTGGGTCTGGCAAGCAGTGGTTGTCAGTGAGGCAGGTGGGGTGAAAGCAACAGGGCAAGAAGTTCTGGTCTGGCCATGTGGTGAATGAGTCCATGCTCAGCATGAGCAGGGGGAAGCTGCCACTGCTCCTGGTGGCATCAGCAGGCCCTGCCTGGGGGCATGTGCCTCTGTTGCATGGGTGGCACAGAGAGCACTGGGCAGGATTTCCTCACAGGCAGCTTGCCACACTGCTGTAACCATGGGCTTGCCTAGCTGCCTGTGCTTGCAGGAAGAACTGAGGTCCCACATTTTTACTCAAAGTGACCCCAAGGTGTAGAGTGCAGGTGCCCCTGCAAGGGATGGTGAAGTGCAGACAGGAGGTGGTTTAGCAGGCTGGCTGCAAGCTGAGTGGGGACACTTTCCTCTCTCATTTCTACAGGCTTGTCTGCCTCTCATAGGCTGCATCTGACCTCCTTCTTGATGTGTGCACAAAGAGTTCAGACCAGGTCCCATCAGCAAATGAATCCTAAGCACTGTTCCTCTAAGGAGCTGCAGCAATCTGGGTGCATGGGGAGGTTTTTCTGTGCCTGGTCTGCAAGGAGAGCCCTTCCCTCTCCCAGTGGCATCAGCACTTCTCCATCAGCATCGAACTCACATGCAAAAAAATTTATATTGATAACTTAAAAAGACAGCATCAATGATTGGAGTCAGAGCAATAAAAGTGAAGTGCGTGGCTGCTGCCAGGCTTCTTTCTTGCTCCTTGGTGTTCTGGCTCCAGCATTCAAGCAATAGATTTAAATATAAAACAGATCATTAACGGCTGGCTCAACATCTGCTAATATTATTTTCCTTGCATTGTCTGTGCGTCTTTGTTTATCTCAGTGTGTTACTTTGTTTTTCCCCTTTTATAATAAGGATCATTCCTTTATTTTAAAGCGCTGCATCAATTTTCAATTGCTTGGGCTCTTGGAGCCTCCCACGCTTTGCCCACATGCTTGCACCGCACGAAGAGGTGGAGAAACAAAGCGACTGCGAAGCGTGGGATGATTGTTGCTTCAAAAAAACAGTAATTAAGAATCTGTTAGAAAAATAACAACTGAGTTTAATAAGAGCTTAACTTAGCTGCGTGAGCTGGACACAGAGAAACTCCCGGGCCGTTTCATAGAAAGCAAGCAGCTCAACTCTTCAGGAGACTTTCAAGTGACATTGAAGTGGATTCATGAAACTCCAGTAAGAGGCATTGTTCTTGTTTCTGTTGGATAGATGATTTGCCTTTTTCCTTAAAAAGACTTTATTATAACCAGCATGGTAATGAAAATTCAAATGCAAAAAGTGAAAACTTTGGTATAAAATCTACCCTTATACTAAAGTAGCTGGTTTATATCATCAAAATCCTGGGCAGTTCTCAGTTAAGCCCCAAAGCCTGTTGTTATTATACATATCCCTCTACCTCCATACCACAGCGCAGATGATACAATATGCAAAATCACCAGCTGTTCAGATATTCATAGAGTACTTCAGCTAAGTGAACTGAGGATGGAGTGTACTGTCTTACCTTGAAATTCATCTATATTTCTTTTGTCCCCACTTCTCCAACTTCATATCTCTTAAAGTTCATCACATTAATCCTGATGAAAAAGACATAAAGAGAGAAATTAGATCTGTAAGTACCCACTGAATATAACTTTCTGTGAAGCAGATAGACTTTTAAGACTGTATCATATGACTGGAGATGTCTTCTGCTTGGGGCAGTTGTAGAGGATCTCACGCCATGCTTGCCAGAGACAAGTAAAGATTGCCTTTCGAGCAGTATTCCTTTTTCTCTTCTCAGAGGCAGAAGCAAAAAGGTCCTTTACTCTTTCTAGACCTCAAGAGGTCTTCCATGCTACAAGAGGGCTTCTGCTTGTCTGGAGGAGTCCTCATCCCTGAACAAACAGGGAATCTCCTCCACTTTTAGGAAACTTCAGATTCAAGAAATTCAGGTTTGGTACTTCATTGTTGCTCCCAGGCCAGGAACCACTGTGGCTCTCTTTGTACCCCTCACTTGAGCCTAGGGCAGCAGTTTTGTGGTGCTAGCGTGCTTGCATCCCCCATCTTGGAGACAAATGTCAGAAGAGGACTGGAAAGCATGGTCAAATTCTGTTGTTGTACCCTTTGTTTCTTCAAAGGTCTCCCTTGCCTGCTTTCATCTTTGTTGCGTGCCGGGATTTTGCAGGGGCTGTTAGCAATTACTGTACATCTGCCCTAGAAGAAGTCTCCCACCAATGTATGACAGGGATGGACTGTTTAGTGTCACCCAGAGAGCTCTGACTAGTTGCCATTGTTTTTCAGGGGCCTTAAATTTGCAATGTAGGTGAGAGGTGGCAGTAATATGTTAGTGGTGACTCTGTAAGCAAAGACCAGGACTGCTCTGCCTAGGCATGACTATTTCCTTTCTTCTGCCTCTGTTGTGCTGAGTTTTTTCTTGGGAATGTCACATTTCCAAAAGGTTTGATCAATAAAACGTTGCCCCGACTGCTGGTAACCAGTTTATGCCAGGAATAAGTGCAAGTTACATTATCCATTGTCTCAGGATAGTTGGGAACTTCCAAAATTCATCCCTAGCATGACAAAATTTGTAACCGCCTCTGCTGCTCACCCAATCTTTGGCTTGAGGAGGTATTGAAGACCAGCCTTGGTGGTACCTTCAATATTACTTCATTACTGTGAAATGGGAAGACAGATAATATTTGTAGTAATGATAACTCGGTAGTGTGAAAATATTCTTTGTGTATCTCACATGAAACACTTTAAAAGCTGAGGCATGTCATTCTCAGTATGAAGCAATAATTTGAAATACTGCAGATCCAGATGCTGACTTGCCACTGAATTCATTGTAAATCGCATGAATTTTTACTGTCGAAGTCTGGGCAAACAGCTCCCACCCAAGGAAACGAGTTATGCTCAAGTCTGCATAAACAAACCCACACACCGAGTTTATTTCACCAGACAAAAGTCCAGTCCTATACTGAAGTGGGAAGATCAGGCTGTTGACTTTCCTACATGGGTACCAGAAAGGTCTATGTTTCATTGCTGTGGAAAGCCAGGATATCTTCAACTGTCACCCATCTGGTTGGTGTTTCATTCACACATAAAGTGGTTTTGGGACAGGGTCACTATTTTCCACAAGTGGACAGCACGTGGAAGTGGAGGGTAAGGTCCATCTCCCCATGAAGGGAGCACTGGATCAGGTGGATCTCAGACTGTTGGAGCCCACCACCAACATGAGCAGACTCCATGAAATAACATCAGAAGCTGAAGTTTCTAACCTGCTCCAGGGTTGGCAGCTGCTTCAATGCATGACAAAACCAAGGACATGACACTGTTGTGCTTCTGTGCTTCTTCAGTGCTTATCTCATGTTTTAAGTAAACTTTTGACTTCTGTCCAAATGCAGTTAACGGGGGGGAGGTTCGAGGGAAACTCGAACAGCTCCTCAAACACATGGAAACGGGTGATAAATAAATGCAGTCTGCCTGATATTATATGGTAACTGAACTTGTATAAATCATAACTTTTCAACCTTTTATTAAACTAATGGGATTGAGTTTTGGATAACACTTTTCCTTTTTTTTTTTTTTTATAGAAGGCTAATAGTAATTCAAGTCTGGTGAAGAACAGATCATTCACACAAAGTTTGTTCTGGCTCATCATGCTCCAACTTCTCATGTGTCCAACTTCCCATTGTTGCAGCTTGGAATACTTCATGAACTTCTGAAAAAATTACCAGCTTCCAAAACATGTCAGAAGGCTTCAGTGTGCAAATAATAGAGAGCTCATGGACAAAAAGTTTCCAAGGTCCCAGTTCTTTCCACTGCTTTGAACCAAGGTTGTGTCTCTCAGACTGCTGCGATCTGTGGGTCTTCCTGACTGAGCTCTGACAGAGGTGCCTGTCTGTCAAGCTCTTCTGGCTTTTGAAAAAGGCACCTTTTCTCATTGTAGCAAAGTGTTTTGGAAAAAGTTATTGGTGTATGAAAAGAAACTTCGGTATTCTTTCCTATCAGCCAGGTAGATGGAGAAGGTTAAGACTAAAACCCCATGGAGGGTTCCTGAATATTGAGGCCTGCGATATCTACAGCCTTTTTTGCAAGGAAGCAAACACTTGCTCTAAACTCTGTTGGTTCTCATAAACACTTATTTCTCAGCTGGACAGATTCTCTGGGGTTTGGCACCACACTGGTGTGGCCACATGGTTCCTGACTGGCTTGGAGCACGGTCATATCAAACTCAAGTCTGCCTGCAAAATGCAGTGTAGACATAGCCTTTGATGTGTTCCTGAGCCAGCTGTAGCACTTTCCAGCATAAGGAATGTAGAATAACAAGTTTTATGACACCTGGCAGTGCAAATGTTACCCCAGATTGAACACTGGTTCCTATCCAAAATGACAATCTCTCTTTGTGGGCTGCGCTTATTCAGGGTCTGTATCTCGAATGCTCAAGTGTTTTCCTCACAGCTTGCATTTGCCTGTGCAAAGTAGATGGTGTCTTGCATGTATATGCATGCAAACAGTTTATTTGCAGGTGGAAATGGACTATTCCTAATAGCTGGAAATAATGAGAAAAATGAAGAACTGCAGAGAAGCTGATATTCTTGTGTTAAAGGTCTTGTGAATAAAGCAAAGAAGTGCCAGCATATATAATAGGACTGTTTACTGTCCCCATGTTAAAGGTTTCCTTGACTGCGCAATGCCTCTGCCAGATGACTCATGAAGAGCTTTATTGTGGTGCAAGTTGAAGTCAAGGGAAACTGGTATTGTTACAGGCATTTTGATCTGTCAAGGACTGTTTCTGCAGGGTGATTGGACTCTGTGCTCCACAGGGAAGTCTGTACGTCAACGCTCACAAGTTAATGCAGGCTAGGGAAGAAGCAGGATATTGACAGAGCTGTGGAAACTCTTGGGAAAGAAGCTGAGCAGGGAGAATCTGTACGTGATGTCTGTGGGACTTGTGGGTGCTCAGCAGCTCCAAAACAACAGACCACTGATGGTAGTGCTTAATGTACTGACTTAGCTGCTGAGCTGCAGGCACAAAACCATAGAAGTTTTGGGGGAAATCTGGCAGTCTGTGCTTGCTTGTCCTCCTTGAACATGCGGCAGGAGACATCTAAGCACGTGCTCCTCATACTGTAAGAGGTCTTGGGGGGAGAAGCTGAACCACACAAAGGTGGCTAATGCCTCCAACGTTACTGGTTTGTTCTCAGACAATTGCACTCCAGCTCATTTACTTTCAGCAGGATGTGGTGAAGGGTGGTACAGAGCTGACATGAAAAACGCATGAAGCCAGTCATAGAAAGTTAGTCTTGCCATCTTGGATATTCCTGGGAAGCTGAAGACACCTGGGAAGCTGAAATGTCACTGTAGGCACCATTGGGATAGGAACTCAGGAAAATTCTGGGAATAGATTAGGTGTCATATCTTGTCCTGAAAGTGCCATGTCATGTGAACACCTCTCATCTTGCTGATTAAGTGCACGAGCACAAAGGGTACCCCGCTGCCCCTCCCAAACTCAACAGCTGCTACTTGGAAGAGGCTTTTTTCCCCCATAATTGGTATTAGATGATGATGATGCCACAGGCTTTGAAATATTGGAAGCCAGCACTGATCACGCTTACAGATAGCTGAACAATGCAGTGCAATGTAAACTAGGCAAACAAATCCATCTGGGTTGCCAGAGAAGGCAGAGAAAAGCTCTAATCTTCTAGAAGCAGCTGTTGGCCAAGCTGACATTGAAAGGCATTATTTTTAAAATGAAAGCTTCTGTGTGGGTGATGAAAGCCGCTGGGTTTCTTGCTTTGGACTGGAAGCACTTGTCAGAAGCCCAGGCAGAGATCAAAATCATTGAATGCTGCAGAGCAAGAGTGATAAGCAGGACCCTCTTCAGTGGGTAATGGATTCCTGTCCACGCTGGGACAAGGTGGGTTTTGCCAAGAATAGCTGCTTACTGACAGCAGCAGCAGCAGCAGCAGTGTTTGGACACAGGTGAGCAGCCCCTGGCAGCTTTTTTCAATTCAGAAGCACCCGGTGAGCTTCAGCTCTCCTTTCCATGGTACAGAAAGGGATGACCAAGCTGGTGGGAGGCAGTGGCTGGATGTTATTGAAGATGATGTGGGTCACCCCAGAGCAGGGCAGGAGCAGCTCCAAGACAGGGCAGAAATGCTGATGGGTTATCTGAGCTGGCTGGGAATGAAGCTGTGCTATGAACCCTGCCTTGGGTGCTTACAAAACTGTTTAAGGAAAGAGGCATGTATCCCTGTCCGATTCTTCCTGGAGAGGTCCCAAAACTTGTGGAAATTCACAGTCAGACATTAGCTTGTTCTGAATCCTATGGTAGACATTGTCAGGATGGTTACACAAGCAAAATCTTCCTCAGGTATCCACAACCTGTGGCCGCAAAGAAGTGATGTCAGGAGTCTAGATGTGCTGCTCATGTAAAATAAGCTACAGCAATCAAAGTGTCTTTATTTTAGGTCAGGTGAGGCAAAACTAGGGCTTTTCCCAACGTATTATTATAAAGTTAGAGGAAAAAGCTCCCAAACCCTAAAATTACATCATCATACAGGAAGCTCTTTTTTCGACGCCTCATCTTAATGCCTGAAAAGTTCCGTTTAAAAAAAACAGAGGAAAAATAGATTAATTCGTGAAGATGGCATTGTTAACATTAACTAGCATGTGGGTTTTCATCCAGGGTAGAGATGATACAGTTCAGCTAGGGAAAAACAAAGGAGAAGAGGATCTCCCATGTTCATTGTGCTCTCCGGTGCTTAGTGGCAGGTTACCAATGGTGGCAGCAGCAACAGATAAAATAGTTATAATGTGTATTGGTTTTAACAGTCTGTGATGCTGGAGGGATGCTACAAAGACATGTCTTTTCCTTTTGTGCACCGTGGCTGCCAGAAAAATAAATGCCACCCCTACCAGGATAAGTAGCATTATTATCCTCCTGCAGACAGGGACACTGGACTGCAGAGGGGTTTGCTTAGAGCTGTGGAGTCGCAGCAAGGCTGTGAGGCGTTAGTGGAGGCAAGCCCAGCATTCAGTCCTCCTTTCCATAACGGAGGATGCCACTGGAGGACGCTACATCAGGATCCGTTGTGAAGCAGTTAGCAGTTCCTCGGGTACATTGTGACAGATTAATTAGCAAACTCGGCTTAAGGCTTCAAGTCTGGGAGGGTGGAATGAGAATAATAACATCCAGGGCGAGCGCTAAGCCCCCTCTCTGAGAGCAGGACGTCCTTCGGGCAGTGATGCTGGTGGCTTGCCTGGCAAAGCAAACACGAGAGCGGAGGAGCAAGCAAAACGTTTCATTATCCTCAGCACCAGAGAGCTGAAATAATCTGACAGGGAGACTTGTTTAGCTGCAAAGCCATATAGACCATATTGTCTAAATACATTTTGGGTTCCTGTTAAACTCCATTTATAAGAGTGACAAGAAAACTAATAAAATCTCCTAAGAACAATGATGGTAATTTAGCACTTGGAAAGTGAGAGAGGAGCTGTGTATGAGGACTGCATACGCCGCTCTAACATCTTCAAGCCATGCCTGAAGTACAGATATTTCTTCTGATGAGCTATGAGCCTGCATAGCTGAGGTTTTTTTCTATTGCTTTTTTCTTCTGGACAGCATCTACTGCCTGTCTTCTGAGTCTTTTCATGCAAAGTGATTGCCAGCCAGCTTTATGGAGAGATGTTAAAAGGCTCAGTAGGTAGCATGATGTTCTGCGAGATACAAAATGAATGGCACTAGACTCAGCCATTGTAAGGGGGCTCTCCTTGAGTTGCACTGGTTTGTGGTGACTTTCATCACAACCTTGTCAACCAAATACGAGATGCTTTTAAAACCGTGTCCATCAACAGCCAAGCATGGGTCTAATGTGTCAATCATCTGGTTGACAATGGCCAGGCAATGCACTGCACTTTTAGATGTACCTAAACATAGTGCCAAAGCTTTAACACAATAAGACTGTGTTCTTGCCTACTTGCTTTGGCCTCGTAATTTTTCCACATATTTTTTGAAAAGAAATAATTCTGCCGTTTTAATGAACATCTAAAAAACTATTTAAATACTCTTATTTAAACATGTAAATGGTGAAAAAGAAGGGGGAAACCCACCAAGGAAACAAACAAACCCACACCCAAAATATAGTTTTGTGGAATGACTCTATGTCCAGACTTGAGATTTGTAGACATATTTTGGTCTCCTTAATTTTCCTTGTGATCAACCTTTATCTTAACAGTTGCTGCCCAGAGCTGCTATGAGGTCAGGCTGTATGTTGTTAAACAGCTGCTGTACTCCAACCAGAGGTGGAAGCATTTCCATGATGGTCTGAAAAGAACTGGTGTACGGCATTTGTACAGCTCTTTGGGGATCTTCCTGGATGAAAGGCACTATTATACGGGTAAGATCATTATCATTATCATGAAAAACCTTCTCAAGGAAGCAATTCCACCTTCTGCTTCTGACACCTCATTTCTCTGTTGTCTCAGGAGCCTCTTTTGTATCTCCTAGGAGTGTCAGTTCACATCTTAATCTCTTTGTATGTAATCTCATTACAGATAATCCCATTTGCTGGAGATGTCAGTACTTCTCTACTATGTGAGGAAGGATTTCCACTCGCCTCATTTTGTAACTGATCCCAGCTATGTTCACTGTTTGAAACAGAGTGACTGCAGCTGGAATCTCCTTAGGTTAGGTTTTCTCTGGAAAGAAAAAGAAGGGAAAGGGAAAGGGAAAGGGAAAGGGGAAGGGGAAGGGGAAGGGGAAGGGGAAGGGGAAGGGGAAGGGGAAGGGGAAGGGGAAGGGGAAGAAAGGGAGAATGAGAGAGAGGAAGAGAGAAAGGGAGGAAGGAAGAGAGGAAGAGAGGGAGGGAGGAAGGGAGGGAGGGAGGAAGGAAGAGAGGAAGAGAGGAAGAGAGGGAGGGAGGGAGGGAGGGAGGGAGGGAGGGAGGGAGGGAGGGAGGGAGGGAGGGAGGAAGGAAGGAAGGAAGGAAGGAAGGAAGGAAGGAAGGAAGGAAGGAAGGAAGGAAGGAAGGAAGGAAGGAAGGAAGGAAGGAAGGAAGGAAGGAAGGAAGGAAGGAAGGAAGGAAGGAAGGAAGGAAGGAAGGAAGGAAGGAAGGAAGGAAGGAAGGAAGGAAGGAAGGAAGGAAGGAAGGAAGGAAGGAAGGAAGGAAGGAAGGAAGGAAGGAAGGAAGGAAGGAAGGAAGGAAAGAAGGAAAGAAGGAAAGAAGGAAAGAAGGAAAGAAGGAAAGAAGGAAAGAAGGAAAGAAGGAAGGAAGGAAGGAAGGAAGTCCTTTCCACTAATAATATCGAATGATTATTTTCTCTCCACCTCTGTTTACAGGAGAGAGGAATCTTCCCTTTAGATAAAAGTAATGAAGGTTATTAAAAGGACAATAATAAAAGAAGTTTGGAAATTACTTTCACAGCTTTCCATCTTCACTCAGGTTTGCGTGGTAGAGGCAGATGCACAGTGAGCTTTCCTCACTTTGATTTCTTGCCTTTTAGTAACTCTTGTCAATTAGGGAGGATATAGTCTACTCTCAATTCATTAAGTGCACCACAATTGTCAGTTAGCGACAGGCTCAGGGGAGGCCAGGACTAAATAAACATGGAGGATAAATTATGCAAGAAGAGCACAGTTTGGAGAAAACCAGGGCCCGCTTTGTATAACACACTTATCCTTAAAATCTTGAGTAAGCTTCTATCGTTTACAAAAGTCCAAACCCTCATATTCTTAAAGGCAAGAGTGGGGGGAAAAAAGCAGTCACTCTCCTTTGACGGTTTGAAAAAAGAAAAGATGTTTGTACCACTCACTGACTGGCTAATGAATAATCAGATTTCACAGCTTGAGTGCTGGGGTGGTAATTTGGTTGCACGCCATGCTCCAAATCCATGGAATAGTGCTTCATTAATGTGAAGACCTGTATAATCAAACAATTAGCAGTCTCTCTGCTGCTAAAGCAGCTTTTCATCAGCATATATACTTCGTTGTAAGATGAGTCTCAAATTACTGGATCTGACAGCAACTAGTCTTTTACTAAATCACAGCAGTAGTAAAGTAGGGTGGACAGAGCATCCATTTTTTAACCCATTTCTACATCTGCAAGAGGTTCCTTCTATCCATGCCACATGCTGTATATAACTACCAATGGGAAGGTGAAGACATAGGTAAACTGAAATTTCATTTAAGTGACTCAATTACAGATTAGATTGTTGGTTGTTGGTTTTTTTTAACAGAACATTCAAGTACTGTAAATTAGCAGTTATATGTTGCTACTTCTCATCTGTCTTCCAGGAAGGAGAAAGAGATTTCTACCCATATCCAGTACCCAAACGTCACCCTCTTCCCTTCCTTATACAGGAGACTGAGTCTCCCACTTGCCTCAAGCTCAGAGTGCCCTGATGAATAGTGTCTCATGCCTTTCATCTCCATGACAGCTTGAGACATCTCTGGTACCTTCCAGGGGGACAAAAGCATTGATATGGGCCTGAGCAACTGCTTGTATGCCTTCTGCCACCAGACAGGTGGGCAATGGAGGTATTCACTGGTTAGATGGGGCAATGCATGGGGTCAGAGCAAGTTAGGAAATTATTCAGAGGGAATAAAGTGTGTTTGCATATAGGTGGTTTTGTAGAGCATTCCCATGCCCTAATTACAGACACTTTCCTTCATATTAGCAAATAAGGCTCAGTATTATTTATTCATGTACATGCTACATGATTTTTTTCTTAGTATTATTTATTTATGGACATGCTACATGGCTTTTTTTTTGTTCCTTTCAGTATTGCCTTCATTGTTCTGGAAATCAGATGAACGTCAGTGGGTTTGTTTTGTTCTGTGGCCCAGCAGGTGCCTACTGCTGAGTGTACTGGAAACATACAGCAAGTATTTGTGGTGTTGGCATAGATACTGCACCAGAACCTTTGCTTGTGTGAGATACTGCAATGAAGTTCATTTGTGTCAGATGAGATGCTGACCCATTACGTTTATCATCTAATTTAGCAGTAGCTGATCTAAAGTGGAACAGTGCTGGGCTGTTTTCATGGCTGCAGTGTTTTGTCTTGTTTTCTCTTCTTTCCTGTTTGTAAAAAAACCCCAAACCAATCAAACAACCAAACCAAAAAAGTCCAGATGATATTTTACATGTTATGAGTTCTGTATCTGTTCTGGGACCTAAATGTCTGACGTGAAACTCATGGTAGTTGAAAGTCTCAGCAGCTCAAAGTACGTCTGACTAAACAGGCATTGTCTAAATATCAGATGTTGAAGTGATGATGAGTTGTGAAGTTCTCTATAGAAAAGGTTTTTTCCAAGAGTAATCCTAAAACCTCACCATTTCAGAGAAGATGAAAGGAGAGGTCTGTTCCTCCCAATATCCATGTCAGTCTAATGCCAACTTGAGAAGACAGTCCTGTAGAGGTCATCCTGTTTGTTGTATCAGATACAGAGAGGCAGAACCTGAAAAGGACAAAATATCCCTCAAGCCAACTACCTTGTTTTCAGCAGGATTTGCAAAGTGCTAACACAGAATCACCTTTAGTACAGTTGGCCTCCACCAATTTCACCCAAGCTGTGATTTCTTTTTGACTTCCAAAAGACTCATCAGTCACAGGATGCAGAAGGTCTGCTGTGCTTCAGTGGTTATTCACTGATCTGGACTTACCTCCACTGTCCAAGCAAACAGAGGATGGAACCCAACACAGGATCCAGACCCTGCTCTTTGCATTCAGATGCTGTTACTGACTCATGAGGGGCACCCTTGAGTCAAAATGTACACTGTTTCTATAGAAATGAAATCTTAAAACTGATCAGGCAGGTAAAATTTTTTTTTAAGTAGTATGATCTTAATGCCTCCCTCCTTTCCAATGCACACCAAACATCTCTCTGGTCCAGGCTATGCTTCTGCCATCGTATTGGTATGGTGTCTGTAAAGAACTGCACAAATAAAGATATGCATTTCTGGTCACAGGGTTGGCTGGTTTGGGAGATCTAATGTCTGGATTTAAAACAAACCAACCAACCAACCAATCAAAAAACCCAAAGGAAAGAAAGCATTCTAACATGGAGCTCTGCAATACTGAGGTGTGGTATTCTCTTCACTGTCAGGCAGAGGAAACAGAGTCCATTACTAGACACTAAATATGGTCATTCATTTTCTTAGGCATTCATCTTGCTTATAACCATTTGTATGTGTACACTGAAACTTATGAACCCATTCATAAAGCTAGCATTGCTTTGTGAAATAGTGTTGTGACACATTTTCTCCAGAAAGAGTTCTTTGTCCAGTCCTTGCCTGAAAAACAATGAGGAACGTTTTTTCCATTAGGTTCCTTTACCAATGCCCTCAAGGATTATTTCCTTGGTAGAAATTATACAGAAAGGGCTCTAATCCACCTGGGAAGAGCCTCACAAGCAGAGGGGGAGGTGGTGGGTTGTCTTTTCCAGATGCCCCGCACAGTAGAGCCTGCCATTTACCCCTCTATCAGAGGCACTGTCCTGCAGAGGATGGCAGCCTATTTCTGGTGCCATTCAGCAGCATCCCCAGAAGCCCCACTCAGAGCAAACTGGGGCTGCCTAAACTTTCTGGGGTGTTCCACAGCAGACCATGGTGAAGCCTCGAAAATCACTGAATCAATGGGAAGAGAACAGACCCGTGGCCACCGGCTGGTGGGCTGAGCTCTGATGGGGAAGGGCGGGGGAGTATTCATCCTCAGAGGGATGGAATGTGAAAAACGCTTGGGAAATTCATAAGGAGGAGTAAGCTTTGATGATTGTCCTTGGGGAATTAGGCACAAAGTCTCAGCACAGGAGTTATGTGCCCACAGTTCACCACTGCTTTTATAATCCTACCCTTAAGCCACTTACTTGATTTCAGGTTCAGTCTCCCTCCCTGCAAATCATCAGGAAAAAAAACAACCTGAAAAAACCCCACATAAGAGAAATTAAATAAAAGCAGGGAGAAGTGATTATACTTACTCCTTGATTATGGAAATAGTGGATGTCCCAGTATATTAGGAGATAGCAAATCCTGCCAGGGCGTCCTGCTTTCAGCTGAGATAGCCACTTTCCTTTCTAGTCGCCGGTATGGTTCTGTGTTTTGGCTTTAGTATGAGAATAACATTGATAACACACCGATGTTTTAGATGTTGCTAGGTAGTTGTAGTGTCTACACTATGTCAAGGACTTTTCAGCCTCCCACGCCCTGCCAGGTGCAACAGGAGCTGGAAGAGCACAGCCAGGACAGCTGACTCAGGCTGGCCAAAGGGACGTTGCCTGCCATAGAGCATCAGGCTCCAGACAGAACAGGGAAGGGAGCTGGGATGTGGGGTTGCTGCTCAGAAACAGCCCGAGCATTGGGTTGGGTTTTTTGCCTTCTGATGTGGTGAGCAACTGCATCGGTGCATCCCTTGGGTATTATTGTTATTGTTATTTTTCTTTGCTATTCTATAATCTGTGTTTATCTCAAGACAGATTTTTTTTCTCCATTTTCCTTCCCATCCCCCTGAGTGGGGGCAGGAGGGGTGAGAGAGCAGCCGCATGGTTCTTAGCTGCTGGCTGGGACAAAAACCAGAGGACAGGGTATCCCAATGCTGCAGGAGAGCAAAACCAGCACCCTGCACCCACAGGAATTGTTTCTGTTCCAGGATGCTGTTCCTTGAGACAGCAACATACACTGCAAGTGTGACACTCTGTGTATATGTGTGTGAATATTAGGCACAACCCCCTCTCCCGTACCATTTTTACCACCTCATTTTTGTCATAACATCTATTTTTGACTATGAATCCTCGGCTGTAAAAACCCTTTTCCTTGCATGACATCTCTGTCCCCTGTTATATCTCAGGAAGCAGTCCTGCAGACGCTGCTCTGTGCATCCAAGTATGAGTGTCTCTGCCAGTGGAATAAGAAAAACAAACTCCACCAGCAGTAATCAGCAAATAAGATGAAATAAAAAATATATGTGTTGTAGGAACCGGGCCAAAAGGGATGGAAATGTTCATATGGTACTACAAAAGACACAGCTACGTGAAAATTGGATTGTAAATAAATAAATGTATATATGTAAAAAAAATAAAAATCACAGTTTATTGTAGCTTGATCATAACAAATACAACAGCTCTAAATAGATGTAGTCCAATACTCATATTAAATGAGTTTCATTTGATGTTGATCTATAAGTAGTAATAATAATGCGATTTTCAGGAATAATTATTCAAAACCTGCCAATTCAAAATAGTTTTTTTAAACACACCTTTGTATAAATATATTAATTTTAGCCTATTTTTTTTAAAAAAAAAGCTTAGTTTTCCATTTCTTTTTTTTTTCTGTTGCACAAAACTTGTGTTTTAACAAATCACTGCCATGAGCTAGCCCAGATCTGAATCCAGAAAATGCCCTCAACATTATCCTTCTCTGTTCACATATATTTGAAGTAAATTACATCAAATTGTATTTGAAATACCAAACTGGCATTAATGGAAGCTTTTTTTTGCTCCAGGCACCATTTTAAAATAGATGAGCATAAAAATGCAGTCTGCATCATTAAGTTTATATGAAACTAGTGAGAATAAAAATCACCATGTAAGTTCTAATAAGATGTGTTTTTCATTCCAGTTTAATAACCCAAGACTATATTCATCTTCCAGTATAATAAATACACTGAAAGGAATTCATTCTTTTGTGGTTTTTAACATGTTGAGGGTTTCAGAAGATGGAGTTTTCTGGGAAGCTGGGTGAAGAAAATTCTTTAATATGGCAGTGCGGAGTATTATTATCATAAATAATTAATGTGCACAGCAGAAGAAAGCCTAGCTTCATTAATAATTCTTATTTTTAGTTGGCATAAGCTAGAGGTGCTGTATCTTCTTTCATCCGATCTATGTCAATTTCCGTGATTTTAATTTACTAGATGTTAAAATTTTAAAGGTACGCTACATTTTGCAATGGATTTTTTTTTTTTTTTGTGACTTTGCATTAATATCCTACTGCTAATTCTTGCCCATTGGGATATTTTTAGTAACAAGCAAGAAAATAGGAAGGAAAAAAAAATTAATGTAGCAGCCAGGCAAGGTAGAGTGGCCATCAGTGTCAGCTCCTTTCATCTTTCATTTCCCTTTGGGACCAGTTAAGATGCTTCTTTGATTAGGACCTCAGGAAATATTAAAAAGCTCTTTGGTGAATTTAAACTCATCAAACTTGTCTCTGTTTATTTTTTTTGAATACCGAGATAATTCACCTCCCACATTTCGCGAACACAGGTTCCCTCCAACCCAACCGCGCTTCTCTCATCAGCTAAGTCACTTGTCAACATCGCTGAATCTCCCCTAACAAATGTTAGTGCTTCATTAATGCAGCGCCCGAGTCGGAGCTGCTCCTAAATGTTCCTTATTAGCACAAATGAGGAAATAAAGATGACGCTGGAGATGGCACTGAGGCGGCATGCCGCCAAGCCAGCCCAGGTAGCGCTGGATTAAAACAAAGGAGAAGGATGTGACACCTGAAGGAAAAACACAGAGTGTGTGTGTGTGTGTGTGTGTGTGTGTGTGTGTGTGTGTGTGGTGATGGGTGGGGGGGGGAATCCATTTTGTCTTGTTGCAAAATGTAGGTGGGAAAGAGACTGCGGCTCCCATTGCAACTTCCGAAACACGGATACCGTGGGGATGCAATGTTAACCCCCATTATGCCTTTTAAACACATTTGCAAACGTTCTTGTTAATCAGGGCAAATGTTAGAGCCGATTGAAAAATGATGAGGGGTTTTTTTTTGTTTGTTTGTTTTGGTTGAGTTTTTTTCCCCTCCTAAATATTTTAAAATAAAATGTGTTTGGGTTAATTTTTTTTCACCCAAACTGTATTCAGCTAGCTGGGGAAAAAATAAGCCACCCCTCCCTCCTGATTTTTATACTTTTCTCTCCTTTTTAATGCTCTTTTTATTTTTCTTGAGACCAAAAGGGAAAAAACCCCCAAACAACAGAGAAGTGCAGAAGAAAAAGCTATTGCAGAGACTGTGGGAGAAGGGAACACCCTGTGAAAATAGAAACTTTAAGGTGTGGCAGGGAGAAGGAAGCTGACAAAAGGCAAAATGCATGAAGTTACTCACTTGGGAAGAAGGTCGTTTTACCTTTTTGGTTTTGCATGAAAATTTTCAGCTGATGGAAGTACTACTAGCATCTGTAGGAGCCCAGGTGGTCATTTCAGCCTTGTGTCGCTGCCTCTTTACTCAGGTAGCAGTGTTCCTTATACTATAAATTTCTCTTTAAGAGTTTTCACAGCTTTTTCCTATGTTGGTGTGTATTTCATGATATTTATCTTAATGTTGTGCTGTGGCCTGTGTCACACTGCAGCTTGGAGAGCTGGGATGGGCAAACCTGGGAAACCAGGTGAAACACTTGGTGAAACACTGATGCCTCTGTGCATACCTACACACATGCCCCCAAAATGAGTGATGTTACTGAACCCACCTGCATGAACTCAGAAGATGGTTGAAGGATGAATTTAGCCATGGCCAGAAAATTTCTTTTGCTTTGGTACAACTTCCCATGTGGCTGTCAGGTCTGCAGCAGTTGGCAAACATGAGCTGGAGCCTGGGCACTCTCCAGTGTGCCAGGAGGGAAAATGGAGCAACCCAAAAGTGCCCAGAAAGACTAATTTTGAAGAGGCCTTTAGAGACCTAAACTGCAGCAGCCACTCCTCAGCAGAGAAGACCCTACTCCCTCTCTGCTCCTCACCTAAGACCCTGCCTCTAGAGGGAACCACATGCATGGGTCTGCCAAAGCAAACAGTGTCTGGTGTGAGGCATTGGGATGCTGGGCAGTGGCAGGTATCTGCCAAAAAATAATTACAGTTCCTGTAAACCAAGCAGTGATAGACCTGTTTTTGCATCATTGATGTATTTCAAAACAAAGAACAAGAACCACACCTTAATCACAGAATCACAGAATTATGGGGGGTTGGAAGGGACCTCAAGAGATCATCGGATCCATCCCCAAGATGATGCACTTAATCACAGAATCATAGAATTACCTTGGTTGGAAGAGACCCTTTGAAACACCAAGTCCAACCATCACCCTAATGTGCCATTCATTACTAGACCATGTCCCTCAGCGTCATATCTAACTGTCTTTTAAACACCTCCAGGGATGGAGACTCTACCACTTCCCCAGGCAGCCTAACAACCCTCTCTGTGAAGAAGTTTTTCTTAATATCCAACCTAAACTTCCCCTGGTATGACTTGACGCCATTTCCTCTTGTCCTGTCTGCATGGAATAACACGGTCACACCACATAACCACAGGGCTTCTGCTTTTGTCACACTTCAAGTCTATTTTTAAGGCGCTTATTTACCATATGTTCAGCTTTTTTTTTTCCTTTTTCCCTTTCCTTTCCTTTCCTTTCCTTTCCTTTCCTTTCCTTTCCTTTCCTTTCCTTTCCTTTCCTTTCCTTTCCTTTCCTTTCCTTTCCTTTCCTTTCCCTTTCCTTTCCTTTTCCTTTCCTTTCCTTTCCTTTCCTTTCCTTTCCTTTCCTTTCCTTTCCTTTCCTTTCCTTTCCTTTCCTTTCCTTTCCTTTCCTTTCCTTTCCTTTTTTTTTTTCTTTTAAATTTCGTTGACTTCTCCCTTCTTTCAGGCAAACACTCAGGTTGAACCATTTCAGAACAGCACTGCATATCTGGTTTCTTTCTTTCCAAGGTTTTAGGATACTTTAAAGAACGGAAGGGCTGTGATTTTGCTGCACTGTTGTTTTCATGGGAAAGGACCGTAAGAGGTGACAATCCTGTGCTTTATTGGGATATTTGCTACTATCAAAAGGAAAATAAAGTTTGTATTCCAAGAACAGCATACGTGCCAATCAGCAAATGAAAACCAGTTATAGGGTAGGTGAAAGACATAGGCTTGCATGCTAAAATCTGAACCAGAAGAAGCATTTTCCTGACTTCTTTATTTCCTATTAATCCTCTGTGACAATGGGTTTATTTTGCAGGAAAATATGCAAATACCTTAATCTGGTAGAACAATATGACAGTTTGAATTTGGGTCTCTTTGCTATACATTGACAAACACTTGTTTAAGAGGACTGGCAAGAGGAAGATGATAAATTTCTGAGTGCAATATTAGAGTGTCTGCAGAAAAACTGTGCAGCCTGTTGAAACAAATAAACAAACAAACAAACAAAAATATGGATGGGCAGCAAGGACCAGTCTCTCTTGTATATATATGAAAATAATAAATTTTCATCTTTTCTGAAATACAATGCATTAGTAAATGAGTAAGTGAAGGAATTGAGGAATTTGGGAATATTTTCTTGCTCTCTGCCTGCACTCACGTAATGAAAACCCCTATTTTTTTAGGTCTGTTTTCTCTCTATTTTATACATTAATTATGTAGTGTCAGCTGTTGGAACAATACTTTTAAAATATTCCTGTAAATGTTGAAACTGTATCTGCAGAGATTTTTTAATATTTTTTTTTCAACATCCTAATTTGAAAAGTGATTTAAGGACTGATTGGCAGTTGGCAAAAAATGAATGATAATGAACTCATTTCGATAGAGATGGACCAGATACCATGCCGGCTGTCGAAACTTTTCAAAGCTGGTTTCTCTCCAGTAAATGTGATCCTGCAGGCTCTGTCCATCTGCCTACAAGAAAAGAGACATTCGCATTCTGTGGGAAACTCTGCTGAGAAAATACCACTGAGAATTATTGATTTCGTGATCGCTCGTCGCTCTCAGCAAAGAAACTGGACAATGATAAACACCATGGCAAAACAACAGTGCCGAGCTCCTGTGCTCCCCCTCCTCCTCCCCCCACCCCTGTTTGCATTAGCAGGTAACTGGTGTGATGAGTAGTACGTATGTTCATCAGGCAGAGGTGTAGCTGAGCCCTCCCCACAGCAGGGATGCTTGGGGGTGACCTGAAGCTGTTCCTTCTAAGGATGGTTGGATTCTGGCCTCACCCTAATTTTCGCCGGTGCAAACTGAGCTGCAGACGCCACATTAAACAGCTGAAGTGAAAAACTGTGCCAGCTGTTAGGCCTCTCCAGTTGTTCTCCTGTTTCATGAAATTAAAATAGCTCTGAGATTTAAGAAATATAGCAGGAATTCACCCAAGACATCTGGGGGGCATGCACTTCTTTGCCCAGAGCATGCCGGACAGCCTTGGTTAAGCCCAAGGTGGCCGATGCCAGAGGAGGGGCATCAGGCAATGCCCTCCTATAGGTGGCCAGGATGGGGAAGAAGGATATGACCAGCATGAGATCCCCCAGACCCTGCAGTGATGCCCACCCCAGCCCCCAGGGCAGGTTGGCTCACAGTGCTCATTCCTCAGTTATTTCATTCCTCCTCCAAACCTGCCACCTTTGTTTCTCTTTTCATAGAGATGGTTTCTGTGTCTCCCTCTTTTCTTTTTTCCCCACTGCTGCCAAGGTCCCAGTCCCCATCCCAGCCCCCCCACCCCAAACCTTTCCCAGCTTCTCCCCAGTTTCAAAGGTGGTTCGCAAGTAAAGTGCCTGTGGGCTTACTTTTGCACAGCATTGCTGTTGAATTTTTAATCAGTGGTAGTGAAACAAAGGAAATAAGCAACTCTCACAGTATTTAACAAGTAACATGTGGCCTTATCCTAGCTTACAGACATGAACAGGGTGGCAAACATCTACCACAGAAACCATTTAACATCCCAGTAGGTTTTGCTCTGGCATGTGGTACCTCAGTCATGAAACTCTCACTAACATTACACAGTGCTATGGTTGCACATGGCCAAAACAAAACCAGAGAGGAAGTACTTCTGCATATAATGCTGAATTCACTGCTGTATCAGTTGTTAATTAAAAAACTTGGCTTGTTTCTGTCCCTTTACACAATCAGAATGATGTAAATAAGAACCTTATCCAAAAGCTTTTAAAATTAATTTTAAAGATGGCTGGCTACAATATTTGTACAATATTTGCAGGGGAGCAGAATGAAGTGGGGAATGACTGCATCTTCAGCTTCCCAGTTTCCACACACAGCCACCTCAGTCAGCGTAGACCTGCCCATTGCAGCGAAGGGCTGGGCAGGTTTCTGTGTTTGCAGGGCGGGATGCTAGCAGAAGGCTCACAACCAGCCACTGTGAGAGAGGCAGCGACCCGTCTGCACAGGGTCATGGGCAGATTCACCCAGGCAGAGTCAGTGAAACCACTTGTCTCAATTCTGCACATGTAAGAAGCAAAGGAATTTTGTTTCTGGATGTAGACTAATAGTCCAGACCTCATCATACCTGGCTTACGGTCCTGCTGCAGCCAGGGTGGCCCTGGGGCATGCCTCGAATGGATGATGCTAACAGGGTTGGATTTGTAGTGCAGAGGCCAGAGCTCTGCTCTTTGCGCCTAGCTAATTCCCAAGACTATGAAAGCGAGACCCCTACCTCTTCAATCTCTGTATTTTGCTCCAAATGCTTTATTACCTATGAAACTCTCTGTTTTGTATGAAAGACAAAGGAGTTTAAGTCAACCAGCAGCTTCTGAAATGGAAGTCATGATGCTAAAACCACCCCATTACAACCAAAAAGCTAGGGAATAATATTATGATTTATTACTCATATTATAGTAGCTCCTCAAGAACTAAGCAAAGATTTGGGCTTTCTTGTGTTTTATTCACAAGTGGTTACATTAAAAGCCATCCAAAGACACATTGCTTGTCCCAAAGGATTAACTCAGCTCTTACTAACACTTGGATCCCCATAGTCCTGCGGCTCAGACATACATGGAAAAAGCAGTCAGAGGCTTTATTTCAGTGCAACTATGAGATGAGATACCTGCTTAGGAGTTTTTCAGAGTATTTGTTTAATGCAAGGAAAAAAAAGTTAAAATAGTGCAATCCCACAAAATATATAAGCTTCTTGTTACATAAAAGCACAAGCCCCCATTCCAGGAGGTGAATGTGTCAAATATGCTCCCCATCCCCACCTTGAGACCTCAAGGGAAAAATAATGCACTTTGTGGAGCAAATGAGTGGCACCAGGAAAGACACTGGTTCCAAAGATATTTTGGGGGATGTTGCCTCCCAGCGTGGTCAGATACTGATGTCTGGTTTCCCCCATCTCATGAGCTGCTGTATTCTTGCCCGCTCAAAGGTGTTTTTACCCCCTGATCACCTCCTTCCCTGTTTCTGGCATGGAAAATGGACTAGTCATTAACGGGGATGCAGATGGGAAGCCTGCTAAGAAATATTTTAGCAATTAGGACAGGAGGGAATATAGTATCACTGTTTTCCAGGGAAAAAAAAAATAAATCTATTTCCTCATCTCGTTTCCATCCAAGCATAAACTGGTATTTTTTTCACCATTGTGAGAGCAAGCCAGGGCCAGGGTACTGCAGACAGAGAGGGGAATTGCTGTAGTGTGGATTCATTAAGCCCATCTCAGCCCATCTCTTCTTTTTTTTTTTTTGGTATTAAAGGAATATGGAGTAAAGCAGGGCAGAACGAAGTGTTCTGGGAAACTGATAATCAAATGGCCTAAAGCTAATGTTTACTTTTTTGAATGTTTTACAGCAGCATTACTTGGAGATGTATTAAAAACAGGGAGCGAGAGGGAGGGAGGGAGGGAGCCTAATAATAGCCTTCAAGTTACAGAAATAGAGAAGCAGCATAGATATGATAATTGAATTTGGTTTGGATGGGTGATAATCCTCCTTTATGCTACAGCTGTAGTTCTCAGATTTGAGCCTCACTGGTGGCAGGTGTTGGGCAGCCTCTCCTGCCACGGGAAGGCTCCAGCACCACACACCCCTGCGTGCTCCCTGTTCCTCTCCCTGTGCCTGCAAGCAGGAGCCTGTGGGGTCACTGGTGCTGGGTGTGCAGTTGTGCTTGTTCTCTGCACTTATGGCAGGGGGCCGGGGTGGTGGTGTGTGTGTGTCCTGAAGGTGACCTGGAGCCTCTGTTGCTTGCCCGGCCAGGAAAAGACACTGGTGAAGCTGGAGAGGAGCTCTCTTCCTCTCAGAAAACTCCATGCTCAGCCACTCTCTGTTTCTGCTCCACCCTAAATTATTCAGCTCCACACTTGGGGAGCTGACAGTGCTAGTAAACCGAGGAGTTATATATTTTTGGTTGCACTTGGAGTTTAAGTGCCACTTGAGTTATAGTGTGTAGATTCCCAAATATTTGTGTAATTTTAGATCATGAATTTTCATTCCTGACTATGTTTAGTATAAATATTTATTCACGCAGCTCTGTCTGTTAGATCCCATGGAAGAAACTGGGGGGAGGGGGTGTGGGGGAAGAAGTGAAGAGGTGCCTTCAAGCTGGCTCTGCTGCCTCATTTTTGAAGAAAACTCCAGTTTTACTTTGTCTGCTCTTGCTGCCTCTGTTGTTGTACTGATTTTAGCTGGGACAGAGTTAATTTTCTCCACAGTAGCTGGCATGGGGCCGTGGTTTCAATCTGTGCTGAAAATAGTGCTGATAACACAGGGATGTTTTTGTTACTGCTGAGCAGTGCGTGCACAGAGTCGAGGGCTTTGCTGCTTATCACTCCACCCCACCAGTGAGTAGGCTGGGGGTGCACAAGGAGTTAGGAGGGGACACAGCTGGGACAGCTGACCCCAACTGACCACAGGGATATTCCAGACCATATGACATCATGCTCAACATATAAAGCTGGGGAAGAAGAAGGCTGGGGGGGACGTTTGGAGCAAAGGCATTTGTCTTCCCAGGTCATCGTTACATGTGATGGAGCCCTGCTTTCCTGGAGATGGCTGAACAGCTGCCTGCCCACGGGAAGTGGGGAATGGATTCCTTGTCTTACTTTGGTGGTATGTAAGATTTTTGCTTTACCTACTGAACTGTCTGAATCTCAACCCATATGGGGTTTTCTCACTTTGACTCTTTTGATTCTCTTCCACATCCCGCCACGGGGCACTGAGCAAGAGGCTGAGTGGGGTTTAGCTGCTGACTGGGGTTAAACCATGACAGTTGTGGGAGAAAATTCTGGAAAGTGTTGGGTGGGAGGCAGTGGGTTGGATAACTGGGCTGCAGTGGCTGTTTAGCAAGGCCACCCAGTTTCACAAGGTGACCTTCAAGATTTTGTGTCAGAGATGTGGGGTTCCATGTCACCCCTGATGCCTTCTGTCCTAAGAAAATCCTCCAAGAAACTTTATCAGACTCTTCTGTTCTCTTGGTTTATTTTAGCAAAAGTGCTTCAGAAGGAAAGGCATTAATTAATTTCCTCTTCAAAAAGAGAGGTGAGAAGATTTTGGTTTCTCCAGGCACTGAATTAAATTCTGGCTGAGCAGGAGTTTGCATTTTTAATGGAGCTGTTTTGCAGGTCACCAAAATTGTTCCCCATTCAGCCACTCTCATCATCTGGGTCATTACGACAGATAGCCACAGCTGATGCCTGGATCTGACTCCCACAGTACTCGGCTGGCACTGAAATGCCATCTCTAATGATAACTAAGAGGATGATGGCTGCTACAGCACCTTTTCTCCAACTACCTCAGAAGAGCTTTATAACTGTGATTAAATTAGCCCCATAATGTCATCATGAGGCAGATAGGTCATGTGCAAGTTTCACAGGTGAAAAAACCAGAGAAACAAAGCAGGACGTTGCTTAAACTTCACAGCCAGAGAGCCCGGAATGAAGACATGGGCTCTGTCTACAGGGCTCAGCAACCCAGCTCAATTGAAAGCTGTTTCTGTGACTGGCAGGGTAATTAGTCATATTTATACCAGTTTCCAAAGTATTTTAGATGAGGACTTGTTTGCTACAGAAAAGTTTTTTTGACTGCACAGGTTGTGCTGCTTCCTCAAGTGAGCATTCTCACTGCGCTTGGTGCACCCATGTCAACTAAGCCCTTTGTCTTTTTCTCCTACAACCCCCCCTATATATCACCCAAGTGGCATAGTTTGGACTTGGGAGGGCAACATTTTGGAGACATACCTGTCAGCACACAATGTCTGAAGTCCCCTGGTTTGTTTGGCCTGGAGAAAAGGAGACTGAGGAGAGACTTCATCATGATCTATGGCTTCCTGACAACGGGGAGCGAAGAGGCAGGCACTGATCTCCTCTCTTTTGTGACCCAAGGGAATGGCATGAAGCTGCAACGGGAGGTTTAGGTTGGATATTAGGAAGAGGTTCTTTACTGAAAGGGTGGGTCAGGCACTGGAACAGGCTCCCCAGGGAAGGGGTCACAGCACTGAGCTTGGCTGAGTTCCAGAAGCATCTGGACATGCCTTCAGTCACGTGCTCTGACCTGGCTGGGCCTGTGTGGAGCCAGGAGTAGGACTCAGTGGTCCTTATGGGTCCCTTCCAACTCAGGAGATTCTATGATTCTATGAACTATTGGCTTGAACTATGAACTGCTCCATAACTGCTAGTCAGACAAGAAGCACCCACTATATCCTAATAGCAAATATTGATGACTATGTCACAGTGAAAAATGGGATGGAAAATGCAAAGAACATCTACAGGCACTTCTTCCAGAACTCAGAAAGTGTCATACTCTTTCTTGTCCAAATTCCGTCCTTTCATCCCTAGGAGAAGGAAACAAAAAGCATTCTCTTCAAAACAATGCTTAGCAATATTAACCTTTCACTCTCTGGCTTTGATGGATGTCTTTGGATCCTGAAAGGGATCACGGTAGCTGCCTTATTAGAATAATATTCCAATGTCTTGACAAGCAGCTTCATATTTATATGGCAGCTTTCCTTTTCATGGCAAAATATATGTAATACCAAAGGATTCTATGCACTGTTCTGATATTTAGTTTTAATTTTTAATTTTTTTTTAAATGGAAGGGCTGTTTTGATCCAAGAATTCTTGTTTTATCTTTCCTGTTGTTTTCTGGCACCTTTGTCAGTTTACTTTCTTCCATCTGCAGTTGTTCCCCACAGGACACACACCTATCTGTTCCAAAAGGAAAAGAAAAACAGTACACAAATAGTCTCCATCTGAGACTACATTTTGTGTATCCCTGCTTTGGCACTGACTTAGCCAAGTCCCCTACGACCTCTGGGCTCAGACTGCTAGCTGGTTAACTGGGGAAGAGTAGAGGTAGGAGGAAAGAAATACTTCAAACACTGCTAATATCCAGCTTTTATGAAAACATTAAACACATAAATACTTTACCAAAGTTAAATCTGGATTTAATGCCAAACCTTCCATTTCTGTGTGTGTAACCTAGTACATCTGAAGTGATGTATCACTCATGACCACTGGTGGTAAATACCACCATTCAGTCACCACATTCATTCAGAATGAGGGAATCTCCTAAACAAACATCAACTTTGAAAGAGGTGGGGCAGAAGTCCTAGTTCAGCTAACCTGTGCCTTTTCTCTCTGCTGTCCCTGTTCCTCTGGGTGAATTACGAGCCTCTTTCAAAAGACTCTGAGCTACCAAAAGTGCCCATGGGTCTACAGTTCTGATAGGCAGAAGACAAACCCCCTGAGCTGTGCCGCTGCCTGGATGGATGTGCTGACTCACGAGAAACGAAGTGTAGCTCTGAGGGAGACCCCACTGAAACCTCCCCTGTCTGGCAAGAAGATGCCAAACAGCTAAATTTCCCCACTACTCATCCTGGAAGACCACCCCAGGCATCTTGTCCTTACCCCTTAGTGAGGAAGCTGTTCCATGGGATTCACTGAGTTCTTGATCGTGGTCTTTTCAGTTTCTAGGTCCATTTAATCTCAGACATACTAAATACTGGGCTCACTTAGAAAAGTCAACTCTAAGAAGGATGAGCTTCCCTGAGAGCTGCACTAAAGTCTTCAGCTATCTCAGATAGGTAAATGAACTGACCATCAAGAAGAAATGCTGGAATTACCTAATTAAGACTGCCATACCAGAGTGTCCTGGGATAGAGTTGATTTTCTTGCTAGTAGCTGGTACGGTGCTGTAATTTGCATTTAGTATGAGAATAATGTTGATAATGGACTTATGTTTTAGTTGTTGCTAAGTAATGTTTAACATTAAGTCAAGGATTTTTCTGCTTCTCACGCTCTGCCAGGAAGAAGGCTGGGGATACACAAGAAGCTGAGAGGGGACACAGCCAGGATAGATGACCCAAAATGGCCAACGGGATATTCCATGCTATATGGTGTCATGCTCAGCATATAATCTCTGAGAAGTTGGCTGGGGAGACATGATTGCTGCTTGGGGTCTGGCTGGGTGTTGGCTGGCAGTTGGCAAGCAATTCCCTTACATTTGCATCACTTGTTTTCCTTGAGTTTTGTTTCTTTCTCATGTTGTTATTTTCCTTTTCATTACAATTTAGGACTAGGAGTATTTACTATTTCATTTTATCCTATTTTTTAAAAATGATTTTCTTTTAATTTATCTTAATTTCACTCATTAAGCTGTTCTTAATTCATGAGTTTTCTCACTTTTACCCTTCTGATTCTCTCCCCCATCCCACCAAGGGAAGGAATGAGCCAGCAGCTGGGTGGTGCTTAGTTGCTGGCTGTGGTTAAACCATGACACATAGAAGAACCCAAGATGTTGTCTGGTCCCTCCAAGTGAAGTAGTAACAGAAGCTGTAAGAAAATAGTGTAACATACAGGGAAGAAAATGCCATGAAACACATTGGAACAAACAGGCCACATCCTCCATCTCCCATCTCTCAGAACACCCACATCCTGGCTTAGTAGGAGACCTCGTACCCTCCAGTTTATTTGACTAGCCACCAAGAAAGCATTCCTAGGATTCACCCTCAAAAACCTGCATTTGTTTGCCACCCAGAAAGACGCTGCCTTATTGGTTTTTAATCTTTATGGGAAGGAATAATTATTTTTTGAAAGAGAATCCGGTTTTCAAGTACAGAAACAAATTAAGGTCAGACAGAAGCACCTGGCTTTATGTAAGTGTTTAGTCTCTCCTTATGAAGTGGCTGGTTCTGCATGAATTACCATTAATAATAAAATGTATGTAAGATAGTGACATTTGGTGCACATGTTCTTAGTTCCCCATTAAGCTGTGTTCCGTAAAAAGGTTTCCAGGTTTATTTAAACATGCGGGAAAGAATTTAATATTAAACAGAAATAAGATGTAATAGAATTATGTCAAAACACCTGAGGGAATTTTGGGTACCTTTAAGGAATGAGCTCTGAAGTGATTCATAGCTAGGGCAAATGATAATTTAGCTGCTACATTGAGAAGAAAGAAAAAAATTTTTTTGAAAAGGAAAAAAAAGGAAAAATGAGTTAATTCTTCCCCAGCTATGAAATGCTGTAGTCCACAGATTCTTCAGGAGTCTCAGTATAGGCATTATTTTACTTTCTGATGCTGAAAATTAATGTACTGATCCTGATAGCACTTTTGCATGCGCTAAGCGCAAGCACACAACGAGGTCCCTGGTGTCTGGCAGAACTGCTGGTGCGAGAGGAGCCCATGCAGAAGTATTCAGAGGCTCGGGTGCTCTTCTACTTCTGGAGACAAATGTGTGATTTAGTCATAGCCTAAAGTATGGTTCTCATTACATCATCCTTGAGTATTTTGGATTGTGAAACTGTAAGAGATCCCATAATGGGATAAAAGCTTTACCCCTTGTCATTTTTTTGAAGTTTGGACACAAAACAGGCATTCTGCTTAGTACCAAAAGGGCCAACCCATAAGGGTTTAAAGTCTCAACTCACTTGCATTGCAATGCAAGAGACTTAATGTAAGATGTTTCTATTTAAATTAATATTTTCCGTGTCAGTTCAGCAGTATCAGCACACTGCTAATGATCTCCATATCCATTAAGATCAGTTCAAATGCACCTCAGTGTAGCTTTCTTGCTCTATACTCCTGGTGGTATTTTTTTAATCCGATCTGTAGCTTATTATTGTTATTATTCACAAATGTCACAGGCCTTTTCTATCCCTTTTGGGATTGTTCTTCTCCTGTTTTAGGTCTTCTCCTTCTTTCTAATGTTGCTTTGGGAAAGCTCTGGGGATATATAAAGCAAAATAGACAGATGCCTTCACCTACCAGATTGTTGTGAATAATAATAATCACCTCTTATATATCCCTTTTCATTTTCAAAGCACTTAGCAGCAATTAACTAATTTGTCTTTACAACAATCTCTGATAGATAGGTAGAGGCATTTGCATAGTGGCTATTTATTTTTTTATTTTTTTATTTTATCCTGCAGAAAATTGCAGTGGTTTTGTTTTTTCTTTTTCTTTCTTTTTCTGTGTTTGTTGGTTATTTTTGCTGCCCTTCTTTTTCTGAAAGGTAAATTTCTGTGGGATTGTTATGCCCATTAGCACTCCGAATCACTGAACCTAATTAGATTCTCATGGAAAAGAGAGTGTGCACCAGCAACAGATGAAAATCAAATTCCTTCAAGCATATAAGCCTTATCTCTGTGGCAGTCAGGTATGGCTGGAGAACTGGGAACCATACCCAAGCCAGGCTTAAGGTGGCTGGTTCAGATATTGGCAAGGGAGATGATGGTGGTACATCTATTCCTACGCAAACCACTCGCACAGTCCAACTTGCTGAAGGCATTGACCTACAGAATATGTAAATTAAGAAATGTTAAAAAGTGCTCTTTTGGAATAAAAACTCTGAAATGTCGGAAGATGTGATGTTGAAACCCTGAATCTATCATGGAATCATTGTATATCAATACAAAAGTGTACCCAAGCAGGGTCTTGGTGATTTCTACAGCCCAACTCACCAAAGAGTGATAAGATAAGTAGAGTAGGCCAGGCAACCTGTTTCTTCTTGTGCCACCCACATTTTCAGTGTAGTGCACAGTACATTAAGTCTCTAGCTAAAAACACTGCCTTGGCCCTTCGGTGGGGTGAACCCAATGCATCATATTTTGGTCTAAAATACCGATGACCGTAACCTAATCCAGCAGGTTGTACTGGCACACTTTACGGTGATGTCAGTCTCCTACAGCTTCCTCCATGGCCCATGCAACAGGGAGAAGGGCTCTGCCAGCACAGGTTGTCCCACATCCTGCTGCAGGAATTGGCTGCTGGCTGGGTGCTGCCCATGTCAGGATGACCTGGACACCCACGTCTTGCCATTTCCCCAGGATCGGTTCATGGAGCCCAGTGGCAGCCAGCTGCTGCTACAGCGTTTGTGCCACTGCCAACCCTTGTGCCACTGCTCCCTTTTCTCTGCTTTTTCCCATCCCTGAACGACTCTTTCTCACCTTGTCTTTTGTGGGTTGGAATGGGCAATTTAAAACTTTCTCCAGAATGGGCAGGGAATCAGTAGGAATACTAACACCAGGCACAGTGGTTGCGGAAAATATCTTTAATGCCACTTTTACAACTAGCAGTGCTAATGGCTTTTGTAGTAGCAAAGCTGCCGTGAAGGTTTTACTAGCAAATCCTAACTTGCTCACCCAAGGAAGAGTGAGGAAGCCCCCACTGCACTATCTTTGTGAAGTGTTAATGCAACAGGGATCCCCTGTACTTTGGGATAATTGAACCATAAAATATTTCAGCTTTATCTATAAACTCTCCAGCGCAATGCTTGGAGTGTCTAACCGTTTACATTACTCCCAGAAAATTAGGTCAACTTTTCACAGAGAAAATGTCAAATTAGAAAAAAAAAAGATGAAAAAGAAGTAAGAAAGGGGGGAAAAAATAAGGAAGCATTAAAAAAAAAAAAAGCTGCTTCCCCTAAAAGGACTTTTCCACCCCAGATAGGAAAATGTCACCGTATCCTCCCAACATCACCAGCCCCACATGCAAGCCAGGGAGGGAGCAGGGGCAGAGGAACAGTGGGCAGCATCCGCACTCGGCTCCTTTGAGCTGGAACACAGCTGTGTTATGGCTGTGTCATCACTGCGAGCGAATTAAAAGAAATGGAAACATTAACTCTGTGGAATCTTTTCAGAAGCTGGTGGTGACTAAAGCGGGAGGCGCTAACAAAGGAAAGCTTTCAGCAAGTGTTTGGCATTTGGAGTGCAGCACGCTCTTTCCATTAGGCTGTTGTTAGGGTTAAAATTAATCCGCATTGTATGGGGAGAAGACCGCACAATGGATGTTTATTGTGGAGTAAGGCACCTGGAGATGTGTTGTGTTGTCAGAAGGCTTAAATAGTTTGATTCCAAAATTTCGCAGCCTATTAAAAGAACCGCAAGAGTCTGGCAGGGAATATCCCTGAGATCCTGAGCATCCCGGCAAACTGACCGAAAACACTTGGAAGACAGTGGTGGCCCTGCCACCAGACTCGCAAACCCAGTCGCAGGTTTGGTCCAGTATGTGGAAACGCAACTCTTCCTCCCACCACTTATTTTGCAAAGTGATCGCATCCACAAGCTGCGAGGTGGGAATTCAGCTGGCAGTCTGCTCCTTGCCACATACCAGCATCACCCAATTTAGCCTCAAAGCTCTGAGTACCTGAGGTGTGTTGCAAAGGGAATGAACAAGTTTGGAGTGATGCACAGTACACAGCTCCTGTGTTTGGGACACACACTGTCCCTGTGCACTGCCAGGCCCTCAGCTCTGGAAACAGGCCTCATGGGGCAGGCAGGAAAAAGACCCAAATACCAACAATCTAGTTGGTCAAAGTCAAAGGGAACACAAAGTCCTAGGGAACTGGTGCTTGGACAGAGGCTGGCCACACACTCCAGGTTGCAAAGCAAGCACCTGATCTGATCCTGCATTCGCTGGCTTCTCAAACAGTTTTTTCCCCTCAGCTCTCAGATGGCATTTATGGTCCATTTCTGCATGATGGTCAGACTAGGCTGACTGGCTCTCCTTCCCCCTGCTGCCACTGCAAAGCAGAAGTTGCTCCACAGGCATAACCATCGCTCAGGTTCTCATAGGGAACACACAGCTCCCGACAGTGATTTGCTGTGGCTAGGCCGAGGTTTTCCACCCAGAAGCGCACATGCTCCTGCCTACTTCCCAGCAGGACCCCCTTACTATTCTGTAGCTCTGACAGAAGTGGATATGGTAGCCAGGGAATCACCAATGGTTTTGCTGTGCTGGAAAGGAGGTGGTGGTGGCAGAGGTACCGCATTCAGGCAGCAACCACTGCGTGTTGCTATGGGCACTGATGCAGAGGCAAAATACAGGCTAAGCCATCACTTGATTTTCTATTCAAGCAACTCTTGAGTACTAAAGGAATGGCCATCTGCCAGTGTTTGTAATAGAAGGTCAGTATACACTGACATTCAGCAAATTGGTATTATATGCATTAGATCTGCGCTTTATGAGGTTTTGCTCCATTTTGGAAATGTGCAAATTGACTGAAATCACGACTAAAATTTTAGAGGTGCCAATCTGCAGCTGCAAGCACGCTGACAGTGCCCCAAATACCCAGGCAAGCAGCAGGTACAGCTACATCAAAGGCACAGAAAAATCTGCAAATAAGCGTGCGTGTCTGCTGCAGAGTTACCGCTGGCACCAAACCCACAGCTCCAACTCACCGATGTCCCCAAGTGGGAACCTTTCCCCCTGGAGGGTGTCATGCAATGGGGGTGGGTGGTGTCTCTTGCTCTGCTGATGACAACCACTATGAGATGACAACCACTATGTGATGACAACCACTATGTGATGATAGGAGGAAGCCACCATTTGACATAGGGCTGTTTTAAATTGCTCTCTGCAGGGTCCAGCACAAGCCTGCCAGGCCTCACATGGAGAGTGTGAGGTGTCCACGGCCCCCCACAGTCCCACACTCCCACAGCCTGGCCAGCAGTGTGGAGGCTGGACTCATGGAGTGCTCTGTAGGGCTTTGTGTGGCACCTTGTCCTCCAAGGTCACCCCACACCCGAAGCACACTTCCCCATTGAATTGCAGAAGCAGGTGTGAAGTTCCACGTTTTGGGGCAGATCTGCTCTGTCACTGTTTTTTGAAAGTGAATGTATCAAATGGGCTCTTAGAGCTGAATTCACACACTGTTTTTACTTTAAGCAATTTACCATTTTCTGTTGCTGTTTCCCCATGATTCTGAGTATTTGAGGTCTGGATGGAGTGTAGCCCTGCCTCCAGGTCAGCAATGGCATTAATTAAAGGGAAAGTGTCCCAAGGCTGGAATAGCAAAGACTCTTCCTTCAGGACCCCAGTACATGATGCAGTGGCAATGCCAGCCTCAAACCGAGTTGCAGTCCCAGTACCCTCCCAGTGCCCAGCAGGATACAGGAAAACTGGAGAAGGAGTTTTCGCCTGCTAGCAGAGATGGAAACTCTACAGTGGTCACCAAAGAGTGAGTTGGTTTTTTCTCAGAAGCAGACTGGGAAAGCCAGGCAAGGTAGTCTGAGGCAATGTGGTCCCAGCACAGGCAGGTGCTGTCACTGTAGCCCATCATCTCTTACCAGGCAGAGCAGCGGTCTGCACCGGGTGTGGAGCTCATGGTACTCACCGTCCCCAGTATATAGAACAGCAGCTTAGCTATTTGCCTCCAATATTATGCCCCATTAACTTAAAGTCAGGCACAATTACTGATTATCTTTCCTTATTTTGTATGCATGTGCAAGGCGAGCAGTAAGAAGCAGAGAGGATTTCCTGTCCACAGCCTGAGTGGGGTTTTGGGCTATGGCTCTTTTGCAGGATGAAAGCGAGCTGATAAGTGGCAGAGAGAATATGGTCCTTTCCCAAAAGCTGCCTCAAAGAGAAGTTTGAAAGGCACTGATGTGACACGAGTCAAGAGTTATGTTTGTCTGTCTTTCTCTCTCTACACCATGATGAATTGCATATTATTTCCCTCATTAGCTTTAGGCTTCAACCACTTTGCAACACAGACATGAATAAAAATACTGAGCGGTTTCAGTCTGGTGATGATTTTATTCATTGGTGCTACATGTCAGATAATAGTTGTATTCCACTTCTTTGCTCTGCGAGCTTTTCAAATATTTCACAGGCTGAGTCTTTCATTAGGTATCCTCATACAAAGTCCCCTGCCTTTTCCTCTGAAAGGTAATTGTTTAAGTGGATTAGTAGCTTTTCCTGTAAATGCGTAGGGAGTGGCATAAAAGAGCAACACGGCTGCGACACTCTCATTCTGACCTTAGGAATACACCCAGAGGGTTGCTAAGATCATAGGCTGCTCCAGATATTGTCAAGGGAAATTAATATACCATTTTATTCCAGCTAATACTCATTGGTTGGGTCAGGGAAAACACCGAGATATAGAATATTCCTCTGAAACGGAAAAACAAACCCTGGTGAAAATCTTACATCCTACTGGTTTTACTCTGCCACATCTTTTATTCTTTATAGAAATAATTTTGCATGCTGTTTCCTATTATCATGACTTCATATTAATTATGTGCCCCACCTCGCTGTAGGTCCCTGAAAGAGAGGTGTGACAGGAGAAACTGCAGCCCCTGTCTCAAAGAGCTTGCAACTGTAATGGGGCAAATGCATTTAGCAGACAAACTGAAAAATAAGATAGGAGCATCCCAAGGCAAGACACGACAAAGGTATCAGTCTCAACTCTCTTCAGGTTCTCTCCACTGCTTGTAGTAATGCCAGTAACATTTTTAGGTCCTCTTTAATGCAACCTCCTGCTTCGATACAAAAGAAGGACTAAAGGCTGAGGCTCCTGGTTTGTAATGGAAAGGTCAAGACCAGGTGTTATTCTTAAATCTGGCATTTCGCTCTGCAGTCATTCAGAAGGTTGCATGAGATTATTAAAAACACGACAGGGTCTTTGACACATCACCACTACCACCACCACCCTCACACACCCTCCTTTTCCCTCATTGTTAGCGAGATGTCACCTAGGGAAGAGCTGTGCAGGCTTGAGCACCTCTGGGGTATTTGGTGCTTGGTGCTTTTAGGCAGGGTGAAAATAATGGTGCTGCAGGGAGGGGAGAAGTGGCCAGGGCTGAGTTGGTAAAACGTCAGCAGGGAGTCAAACAAACGGGTGATGTCTGTAGAAGTCGACACCGTAGGTACTGCAATGAGCGACCTTAATAAGTATTTGTAAAGATTTAACGTGTCTCACAAATGTTTTATATTGATGATATTTTTCAATTTGGAAATTTAAGTGGCCATTAGTCTTTATTAAAAATAGATAGGGTGGCTATTTCTTGTTGCTAATGATGGGTATTTCACACCTAGCATTAAAATAGTGACATGGAAATGTCTTTCCATTTGGATTTTGAACGTAAGGTCTGTGTTCACTCTCATTTCCTTTGCTGCATTTATTCCCGGCGTCTCCCAGCCCTCATCATGCACAGATGTCCCTTAAGCCAGGGCCCATCCGTTTTTCACCAGGATCTTCAGAGATCAGCAGATCACGTTTCATTTTCTCATTTCCACCCCTCCCACACACACCCCCCTTCTGCTCTTGTCCCTTCTCTGTGTCCCTGTTTGCTTTCCTGCTGCACTCCCTGCTCAGTCCTCTGTCCCGCAGCTCAGGTACAGCAGTGCCATGTCCCAGGGTAACATTTGCAGGGACCCTACATCACATGGAGCATCTCACTGATTTTCCTCTCTTTACATAGCCCAAATTTTAAAAAAAAACCAACCCACCCAGCCCACCATGAAATTGTAGGTGAAAACATAATCTCTCTTTTCCCAGGGCTGGGGGGAAGGAGTGACTGGTTCACGGTCAACCTCAGCATGTGCTTGTGTCCTACAGATAAAACCACAACATACTGTAGCCAGCAGTATAGGACAGCCTGAGTATCCTGAGCATACACATGTGCTCACTGTTGGGGTACAGCAAGGGAAGGAGGTGCTTTGAGATAAACAGTTGAGTTTCCCAGACTCTTGATCAAGGTTTGCTCCTGGGATGAAGTGGTAGCCCTCCCTTATCTCTGCTCCTTTTTGGACCAAGGGCACAGTATTTCCAGTGGAGGTCCCACCATGCTGGTCTCTTATTTTGGATGTTTTCTCTGTGAACATTACGCCTGGCCCTGCATGGTGCTCGGCCAGCTCCAGATTCCCTGAGCCTCCAAAACCCCCATGGGGCCACTGTCTAATGCACTGCATTTAAAAGAGGTTGCAGAGGTGAAGCAGAACTGTAAAAATAAGCAACCATTGCTCTGCTTGCTGGGAACTGTGATCTTCCTTTTGCTTCCCTGGTAGCTTCAGCCAGGAGTTGCTTGTACACAGTGTGTCCCACGCTCTCCTGGGGGACCCACATACTGTTTCATTTGGGTGGTCACCTTGCTGCTGTGTCGAAACTCTCCATGTTACACACTGTGCTCTTTTCTTCCTGATGGTTTTGACTATGTCCCTGAAGCTTTCATAAAATCATAGAATCTCCTGAGTTGGGAGGGACCCATAAGGATCATCGAGTCCAACTCCTGGCTCCACACAGAGCCAGCCAAGCCGAAGTATGGGACTAAGCACATCATCCCGACACTTTGTGAACTCAGCCAGGCTCAGTGCTGTGGCTGCTTCTCTGGGGAGCCTGTTCCAGTGCTTGACCTCCTTCTCAGTAAAGAGCCTCTTCCTAATATCTACCCTTGTGATGCTTTTTCAAGATGGACAGGCTGTGCTGGGGTTTCAGGCAGGAGAAGACATAGCTTGCTTATGCATCTCAGTATGGGTCCAAGTGTGCGTTGAAGTATATCCTCAGACGCGTGGAGCTGGCACTCTCTCTCTTATATCATAATTAATTGCATTAGTAATTCCAAACTCTGAATCGGGGGGAATTAAAATGGCAGTTTTAAGCAGAACTTCCTATTTATTGCAATAGGGACTTTCATGGGTGGCACTGTGCAGCCTGTGGAAATTAATCTTGTATTCTTTTAAGTTTCCTGGACTGCAAGGGGAGGATGGAATGTCACCTCTCCGGGTTGTTTGTGACACATGATTGTGTCCCTCACAGAGGCATTGGCAGGTTGTGTGGTACCAGAGGCAGGGAACCCTAGCAGCATCTGCATAGCTCGCTGCTTATCAGGAATATACACTGGCAGCCATACTGTAGGGCAGCAGCAGAAAAACAAAGCAACAATCAAGGCAGTCCTTTGTGATGGATTAAAAGGGTTTAGAAATGTCTGAGCCATGCAGTTTTCAGGCACCGACACTGCCAATGACTTCTTGACTGAAAACTAGAAAATGTGCTTACTGAGTGCACAGCCCGAGTTTTGCTTGTTTTCCCAAAGCCTGCCTTTTGTTAACGGCCTTTTATCTGAACAAAGTTTAGACACATTCGCTTCATAAAGTGACCCTTTCCTTGAAATAAATCAGGTTAACAATATTAGAGTGCTACAGCCTGTGAACTGAGCAAAAGGCCTGCGTGTTTCTCTATTATTAGGGCATAATTTTCTTTTACAATCCACACTGTGGCTCTCTTATCCTCTGTGTGGATCTCCTTTGCATGCCCCACACTGACTCTGCAGGCTTTGCTGCCTGGCCTGGGAGCAAGATGGGGGAGACACAGGACTCAGAGCAGGGACAGTGCCCCAGTGGGACCCCCCATTCCACCACTTCTCTCAATTCCTTGAAGAATTTGTGCATTTGGCCAGCGCTGAAGGCTTAATACCATCCTCATTACCATCCTAAAATTTTATTCAGCCTGAGCTGATGTCACAAGGTATTTTTAGAACCTTAGGAGGAGAAGATAATATGGGTGGTACAACTCACCGCAAATATGTTATGGTTCTCCCCTCTCCTTCCCTGAGGGGGATGTCAAGATGCTCTTCCTGACATCTCTCATAAGAGCTGGCTGACACAGCAGGGGTCGAGGGCATGCATTTAGGGCTCGGACCTCAGTGAAACAGCTCTGGGTGGCTGTCACTTGTGGGAATGAAGTCAACGATGGTGTCCCTACAAAGAAAGAGTTCCCCAAGCCCCAGGCCACCAAAGACCCATAACAGAATCCAGGACCATACTGAGAAAGCCCTCTATGGTGTCTCTAAGCGTTCAGAGTTTGCAAGTGCTGTCGTGTTTAATTTCAAGACAGCTATGGGTGACCTGGTGTATCTGTTGCCCAGGGTTTCCTGCAAAATCGAGGGACAGAAATGGTTGCAGCACTCGTGATGAATGGTTTGAATATGGTCTGTGCCCTTACACTTGACTCAGCATTTAGTCAGGAGCTAGAGGAATGAATAGAGAGACAGGCGTTTTGCGCTTGCAGTGACCCGTGCTGCTGAGTTGGTCAGCTGCTGTGCTACAGACGTATTTTTGGCTTTTCCAGGGAAGCTCTTTTGTTATCACATCAAACTCTTCACTCAGCTGGCAGAAGGCAATCGAGCAGCTGTGAGTCTGGAAGAATCCAGCATCCGAGAGATGACTGCAAAGTTTGTTGTTTTTCTGTATTTTCTTCTTTGTGCATAGTTCTGCTCTGGAGTTTTTAAAGCATATTTTTAATATTTGTTTCTAAAGTAAGTCAATTAGCAGTGATAAGAATACTGACTAAAACCCATCAAAATCGTTAATTATCCTAGTAGAGATTATAATTCGTATAGCAGAAATTCTTCAGAGAGAGAGAGACATTTCACTGGGGCTCCAGGTGACATTCTCAAAAGCAAAAGTAGGCAAAACAAATTTTCTCCTTTTGCTGTAAACTTTGCAAAATGGAGCTTGCATTCAGAACAAGACGGTTATGCAGGCTATATTCTAGTTGGTTAGGCAAGGAGGGCGCAGTCTATATTGCCTAGCTTGTTTTTAATTTCTATTTCTATCAGAATTGCTTCTTTGAAAATGTGGACAACATAATGGTCCATTTCCTTGGGGGTCTAAAGCACCAAGAGTGAAGAAGACATGACTTCAATTACATCTGAGATGGACAGAGCTGGCTTTTTTAACTTACTACTGTGGGAGCAATAGCCAGATGGAATAGAAAGAAATGGGCCTGTCACTGGGAATTAATGGGGGGGGTGATAAGTTCATATTAATCCCTATATGTTTTCTTCCAGGGTTTGACCCAGAACAGTTTCAAAATAATAGTAATAAAAAAGAATCCTTCAATTATACTACTGTAAATCTTCAATAACACTACATAAATCATCAGGGCTTGGTTGGCAGCAATGCTGGTGCACCTCAAATCATATGCCAGCCACCAGCGAAAGCCACCTGGCATATCTTGAGGGCACAGAGGAATAGGTAAGACTAACAGAAATCTTTACCACCTCTTTCCAAAACCCTTAAGCCTTCTGACCTGGAGTTTGAAATTCTAGCAGAGAAAACAAGTGGCTGTGCCCCTCCCTTAAATGAATCGGTTCTTCCAAGGACAAGCTATAAACTGAGAGTTCGACCCATGCATTAGCAACTCTCAGTACCTTGCATCCCAGTCCCACTGAATGACTAGGGGACATCGGTGTCCAAACAGAGGCATGGTCTGGAAGCTGCAGCGATAGGTGTGATGAGGCCTTTAGCCTCTATGCCTGCCTCAGTCACCTCTGTCCACCATGTGAGCAGGAGAGTCATAGACAGTATCACACCCACGCTCACCTCAGCGTCCATTGTTCAAAATTATCTGGTGGGAGGATAGACACAGCAGAGTAAAAAGAGAGAGGGATGTAAGGTAACACTCTGTATGTTAACACAAATGTTTCTTGCCATATTTCGGATTGAAAGAGGACCATCTATTGGCAATTTCACATCATTATTTCAGCATCCAGTGGGTTTAAAATGAGGTTTGTTTCTTTCTGCCTGGAAAAGCAGCGTTGTTCGACAAACCTCTACCTTTTCCCCAGCTCACGTTCCTTTGCTTAAACACAAAGGTGCAACAGGTCTAACACTGGTTATCGGATTTAGAAGCTTTTCCAGATTCTTACCAGGAATAAAATGAGTTTTCTGTATTATCTTCTTATTCCCATGAATTTGCAGCAGCTGCGTAGGAGCTATGCACTTAACTTTGCCCAGAGGTGGCTTTGAAACCAAACTAGGCTCACAGTTTCAGTCAGACCCCAGGGCCAAGTCAAATTGTGTGCTGTGAGATTTGAGCAAGTCAAACCTCCTCATGTAGGTGCCTTGGCTGTACCACTAAGTATGTATATCTGATACTGCTGAACCCAACACTTTCTACTTACCCAGGGTATTAGCATGAGCAAGTTATAGTGCATTCAAATAAAAACTTTATATATGCCTATCTCTTCCACACATTAATGAACAATTAGGGGGATGACCTTCAAACCCTCTACAGCCTTGTTAATTCTTCCAATGAATGCTATAAATGCTCTTCTACTCTATGTCCTGCTGGGCTTGGGCCATGGTCAAAACTGGGGTTTTAAAAATTGTTTTTAGATGTTTAAATATGATGATCATCTGAAAGCTTGTTTTTAATGGTTAGATAATTCCAATGTTTCCAAGATCCTTGCCCTTGTGCAAGGACATCTGGGGAATACCAGCCCAAATGATGAACACAGCAGTGATGTAGAAGCAGCTGAAAGTACACTACTTATTGCAAGAAGTGCAGGTACCAGAACCTGGGAAGAAAAAACTCCATGTATGGCTGCTTCCTTAAGCCAGATCAAATCTTGAAAGTGCAAGAGTAATGTCTGTAATTACTATTAACTTTTAGGAAATCATCCTAGGAATCAGTTGTTGGGGAAAAATTCTAGAAAGATTTTCCTGGCATTCTTGCTTCTGTTCATTTCCACAATTTCAAAGATTTCAATATAGTTATTTGGATGACATTAGGTGAGACTTAAGGGAAGGGCAGGAAGGAAGGAAACTTTAGGAAGTTTCCCTTCTTACTGGCTGTGAGACTCACAAAAAAGTATATAGACTCAGTGACCTGCAACATTTCCAGGGGGTATTTAAGATGCTGAAACCATCTGTGTGCATGTGTCTTTTCTTTAAGTAGGCCCAAAAAGTGCAATTCCTTTGGCAATATTCCCCACAGGGCCTTCAAAACAAGGTTCCCACCTGTTCTTCATGCTGTCACTGTTTTGTACATGTTTCTAGATAACACAGCTTCTGCATTTTCATTATATGATCCAGAAAAAAATCCCCAAAGCTGCATTACCAAATGCCAAGATAAGGGCACATACGTGATACATGCTGTAGGCTCCTTTTTCAATCCTACATGTGAGCACACACCCTGGAGCACTTGAGTAACAGCTACACAACCTAAGGGGAGAGAAATTCAGCTCCTGTATGGTGGGTGAAGTGGCTTTACAGAGACTGCAAAAGTGAGTTCACCTACTTTCTACTTCCATCTTCTCTTTTATCAACCATCCATACAGATGAAGGGAGACAGGACACAGATGCAAACAAATTCCCAGGCACACTATTGGTAGAGAGACCACTTTAATGAACGTATCTCACAATGTATACATTTGTGGATCAGTCCTGCTTCACTGACATCTCCTACAACATCCTTATCAATTTAAATGTACAGAAATGTACAAAGTCACCTGCACTAGCTAAATAAAAGGCACTAGAAAATTTAAAAATCTTCAAATTCCTTTAGGTGCTCTTGGATGTAAAATCTGTCAAAGGAGTAGAAAAAAAGCCCACATCCAGTTACAGGACAAGGGGCAATGGGTGCAAGCTGGAGCATAGGTTCCATGTGAATATAAAGAGGAACTTTTTCACTGTGAGGGTGACAGAGCACTGGAACAGGCTGCCCAGAGAGGTGATGGGGTCTCCTTCTCTCGTGCCATTCAATACCCACATGGATGTGTTGCTGTGTATTTTAGTCTAGGTGATCCTGCTCTGGCAGGGGGGTTGGATTAGATGATCTTTCGAAGTCCCTTCCAACTCCTAATGTTCTGTGATTCTGTGATTCTGTCCCTTTTTCTTCCCTGACATGAACTCATGGGCTTCAGTGTGAGAGCTCTTTCAATGTATTGATTCAGGGAGCAATTCCCCCTGGACCATCAGAGGATGTATGCTCCCCTTGGGTCCTATAGAAGCTTTGGAGAGGACTCTGTTTTGTGCTGGACATCATCACATGAGCGTATGTTACTTTTTCAGAGGCAGAAAGTAACCCAGCCCATTTAGAAGAGCAGACCATGCTGCACTGCTGCACGACCACTACTGCTAGCACAGTTTAATCTGAATGCAGCACTCCTGGTTTAATGCACTCATACTAACCTACTGTCGCCGCCTGCAAAGGCACCTGTGCTGCTTTCCTTTACTTCACACAGGGGCTGAGGATAACCTAAGGACAGATTACATCTGTGACGAGCTAATTTTGCTGCCTCTCTCTGGTTTCCTTCACCACACAGCAGCTGCAGGAGCCAGGATGGGTATCTGAAGCACAGCAGTGCTCAGTGTAAGTTCTCACTCCAATCTGGACGTGCAATCAGCGCAGAGAGCCCTGCTCAGTGATCTGCTTGTAAAGGCTGCCTCTCTACCTTCCCATCCCCAATCCAGGAGCCTATTAAATTAATGAGACAGAAGTCAGTGCAACAGCAGTCAACATGTTATTGGTGTACAGCACCGGTGCTGTTACAATGTGCCTGTTTTTTCTCCTGGGATGTTTAATTTCCGCTTCTCAAATGAGCTGCAAAGCTGTGAAGCCTGGCAGTGTTCTTTCTAGACACTCTGTGATGCAGATAATGAGGGTACTGATAGGTGCCTAGGAGACTGTGATGGCTCTAAGCACAGCTATGGTCTGATAATGCTTTATGCCAGTAGTGTCACAGCGGAACCACTATCATCCCTCAAGGAATGGTTCATCTTTATGTGTAATACAGCAGCTGTCACCTAAATGGCTAATGGGGAAGCAAAGTAGAACCTTAGTGCTAGTAATCTTTGTCACTTAATAATTTTAAAGGTATCAGACTTCAGTAGCTCCTGCGAGTTCCAATAAAAAGTGTGCTTGCCTTTTTTTTAATTATTATTATTTTGTTTGCCGTGGATTAAATGTAAATTGAGAAATCCATGATGCAGCTCTGTGCAGATCTAATTTAGTATAATTTGAATAGCCAAGTAATTAAAATGTATTATAGGTATAAGATGCTGGGATGGTGGAGTGTCTGCATTTAAGAGGAAGATTTATTGGGCTCACTGCATCCACAGTGAACCTTCTACAACTGCATTAGCCAACATCTGTCGGAAAATGCCAAGACGCAGGGCACGAAACGTATCCTCACGGAGTGTATATCTGCATGTGTTTCAACCACAGGCTAAGAATATGGAGCAACATTTGCAAAATAAGCTGCTGGGGAAGAAGGCACGTACCTCTGAGTGCCATATAGGGCCGAATTAGTAGGCTGAGCAGAGTGTACACATGTATGTAAAAAAAATATATGCGTGTCTACATACCTGCATGCAAGGTAGCGTAGGTGAATGGGTGCCTTTTGTGCTGTATGTGTATGCAGGGAGAGAGGGGAAACATGCAAATACACAAAGGTGCTTCTGTAGGCTTTTTCCCAATTAATGCTGGTTTCCCACAGTGCTCGAACTGCGGTTGCGTTCAATTTATGAAGGCAGGTAATGATAATAATTAATAGGGCAGTTGACACACATGATGTGAGTATTGACATTACACTATTAGTGTTTCCTGGAAGATTATTTTGTTTGTTTTTGCTTAAGTGCTCAAGATTAGAGCCTGTGATTTAGTAGGCTAGGGCACTGGCTTCTCAAGAGGAGCCAAGCTCATTTCAATCACACCTTCAGACAGCCTGATAATCTTTGGGGAGTTAACGCACTTAGGCTAGTGAAGGTTAAGAGAAGAGCAGTGCTGGGAGGTGTACGTCCAGTAATTGTCCAGGGGATGAGTTACCGACCCAGACAGCCCACATTTCAATCTGGCCCTTGCTCTACAAATGCTGAGAGGATAAATCAAAGGGCATTTCTCTGGCTTCGAGGAAGAAAAGAGGAGCTACAGATCTGTTTTCTCAGCATTGGTTAAGTGGCAGGATTGCTACAGCAACGTCAGAAAAAGCGAGCGATAGGAGATGGATCATTACAACACAGATTACCCTGACCCACACCAAATATTTAAGGGAATGTACCTAGTGGAAAATATCGGCAGCCTGGACCACTATGGCAAGCGGTGAGCTGAATTTCCTGCCTGCTGGGCTGCTCACCTGCATTTGCAAATATCCTTTTGTCTGATGTGGGGGATACGTGGGTCAGGTGTGGGTAGCCACCTGCCCCTTCCGAGTCGGCCCACAAGAGGCAGCACTGCTGGCAAAGGGGGTGTCCAGCCCTCTCACATGGCTGCTGCTTTGGCTGTGGACTGGGGGATCCTGGCCCCGCAGAAATGGCTCAGGAATATGAGCGTGCAGGGCAGGGGTTGTCTTCTTGCTGTGTATTTGTACAGTGTTTGCAGCAAGGAGGACCTTAGACCATGGCTGGCCTCCTAGGCATGATCTAGGACAGGCAGACAGCCAGAGTAGTGGAGATAGAGAAACCAGCAAGTGGGAAATTGCTGGCTACCATATAGACTGCTGAGGCAGGGGACAATTTCAGAGGAGACGGGCTAAACAAGCAGGTCAGCGGCACACAAAATTCCGTTTTAACAAATGCAAAGTGATATACTTTAAAAGAAATATTTGAACTGCTTGTGTGCATTGCTGGGTTCCAGATTTGCCTTAATAAAGTAGGAAAGAGATCTGACCACTGTTCTGGGGAGGGTCTGAGGAACAGGGCAGTGCAAACATGTGCTCGAGGTGTAAAGTACAAGGGACAGAAGGAAATAGTAATGCAGACCTTATAATATAACTGTGGTTTTTTGGACTCCCCTGGATACTGCCTCCCTTCCTCCCGACTGGGAGATGGGTAAAAATACAATTTTATATATTTAAATTATTGAAAACATGTAATTAAATTATTTAATTTAAAAAAAAGTGCACTTTGACTTTTCCAGAGGAAGATGATTGACATGGCTATGATAGTTACCTTATAGAGAAAATGAGCACCAGAGGAGGGCATGTTCACAAAGCAGCAAAGATGAAAACTAGTGCTGTTGTTAACACTTCTCCATAAATTACAAACACAAAGTATGCTTGGTGATTACAAAGGATAGAGATGAGGCTTTTTTTTAACACACCCTCCCCCACTGCATAACAAGTCCTTGGAGTTCCCTTCTTCATGATGTCTCTGAAGGGAGGATGTACAAGGCCTGACTTAAGGTCTAGTCCAGTGGGTGGGAATCAAGAACATGCAGGGAGCTCCTGCCTGAGGCAGAAAGGTATTCAGACATCTACACCTGTGCTTTGCATGACAGTGCTCAGAAAGACATCTCAGCAGTAGATCCTACAGTAGTCCACTGCAATGCCTCACACAGCTTCCAGTAAAATTGAAGGTACTGTTGGAAAGGAAACCCAGCCTGGAAATGCCAGGGGCCTTATTCAATATAATGATGACTTTCTTCACTTTTGCTGCAGTCATGAGGGACCTCATCAAGCCTCTTCATGTCCCAGTCAGTAAGCTTCAAACCCCTCCCTGCAGCTCTGCTCAGGAGAGCTGACATGTCCTTGGCATTGGTATTGGGATGCCTCTTCACACCTCTCTTGACAGAGGTAGACATGTTGGCAAACAAAGAAACTTGGCGGACAACAGTGTGCCTGGGACATGGTTTGCTAAAAGGGGGTAGTGGAGGAGTGCACCTTGACACCAGTATCATTGAACAGGTCACATCCTGCTCAGATGAGAAAATCTTCCACCTAGTTCCTAAATCTAGCTGAAGGCCACCTTATGGCTTCCCCCACAGCTGGACCACCTGATCCATATGCTGGGAAGGGCCACTGGCCACATGAAACCTCTCCATACACCAGGGCTGGGAGCTTTGGGGTTTTTTTTTTGTCACATCCATTCTTTCAGGCCTGCTATTCCCTTCCTTTGTCCGTTCTTCCTCAAAAAAGTTTGCAGCCTCTGAGGAGTTGCCAGCTCTATTTCCCACACTTGGAAGATAGGAGGATACTTAAATAGGATACCACAGTGTGCGCTCATATTTCCTATTAAATTGGAGGTATGAATTTTTATTTCCAAAACCACAGGGTAACTATGCGCCTGGGGCACATCTTCAGAAACGTGAATCATTGCAGTCCCCTCTCTTGGATGTTTTTGTCTTCACGTAGCAGGCAGGGAGCAGGCAGAGGAAGGAAGCTGGGCTTCGGTCACCTGGGCAGCCAGCACATCTAGGTTTTGGCCCAGTCCATCCCAGCTTCTCCTTTTCAGCATCTCTGAAGCAGACATGATAATACTTCCCGCCCTTCTAAAACACAAAGAGAGATTTGAAAGGAAAGGGAGTGGTTTTTATTAGATTGACTGATTGATTTCACTGGGAGAAGTTTCGATCACAGAGCCTGGCTTCAGGCCTGACATGGGAAGCCATTTTGTAGCCTGTGCTTCGAACCTGAGAAAAGGATTGTGCGCCCCAGAGCTCGGATGCTTTTTCCAGCTGCATCTGGTGCTCTAACAAGAGATACTGCCCCTCCCAAGGAACCCCTGGCCTCACTGGCTCACACCCTTTGTCTACTGTGGCTGCACCAGCTCTTCTGCCACTGGAATCGGTGGAGCCCTGTCAGAGTTAAGTGCTGTCGGTGAGGTAGTGGGGAAACACATGTGTAAAGCTCACAATTAAGAACAGGGGGGAAGTAAATTCTAGGGAATGCATTTCCCCTCCCCCGCCCTGTTTTTCCACGTGTGAATCCTGGTTATTTGCTGGAATATCATTAATCATGCCGAATTGTTGTGGTATGCATACATATGTAAAACATAAACTCCTGACGAGTTCTCCTGCCGCTTAGCATTAATTAATGTCCACTCAGTATAAAATGTGACATCATATTTTAGGTCAGCCCTTCACCATTGCTGTAAACTGTAAACGTAGTGCACTGAAAAAAGCAGAGGATGGGATTTTCCTGCAGTATCTCTTTGACGTGTTTACATAAAATATAAATCTAATACATCACTGAGCATCAGATTTCGATTTTGACAGTGTATGCTGTGCAATACACACAGCTCTGAAATACTGGTAGGGCATCTATTTCATAGAAGAGTAAACTTTGTGAGAAATTGCTACCTGCAATTCAATACAGTATATTTAAAATGTTTTCATTGCACCAAATATCAGCTGATGCACCTCTTATTAGTATAAATGGCATAGATTAGTGTCAGGCATTTTCAACAGTGAAGAAATTACAGAAGCCTGCATGGCTCATTAGGCTCTTGTTGCATGTTAAAGAGGGCCAGACCTTATTAATAACAGGGAAAAGGGGGGAAAAAGAGAGTATAATGGGAAAAGTATAAAATAGCATTTTAAAAAAAAAAGAAAGCTTTCTTATTTAGAGAAAAACAAAAGCATAAATTAACCTCTTCCACTCTCTGAACACTTTCTAAAATCATCCTAGCTTTGTTTCTACAGGATATATAGATTATATATAAATATTCCAAGCAGAGAAAAAACACAATCACGCTGCACTAGCCAGCAGGATTTCTGATGATTAAATGTGTTACGCTGTTTATGTGGGTCACAGTTTACATCCTGTTCCAGCAAAGCATCACTGTTTAAGTTAGGATATACACCCACATTTGAGTGAAAGTTCTCGCTTATATCCCACTGAACTGAATATAACCTAAGCATTTATTCCCAGTCCAACACCCAGTGTAAGCGCATGCTGGGGAGAAAGGAGAGATCTTACTGTAGGTGGGGCCTCAATCACACAGGTCCTGAACCTGCAGCAACTGGCACATCAGCTCTACACACACTTGGTCCCACCAGCTTCTGTGTGCTACATGCAAGGAAAGGACAGGCATGAACAGAAACCCACCTGTGTGAGACAGCAGCCAAAATCTTGCTCTCCTTGGGGCAATGAAGGAGACCTTTCCTCCTCTTGGATGCAACAAAAGTCAGTCTTGCTCCTGATGCTGAGAGACCTCGAGCCTGTAATACTCCTTCTTACATACTCCATGGTTGCTGTCACAGAAGCAACATGGGAGGCTCCAGTCACCTGCTGACATTCCACGAGCAGAAAGAGGTTTTCTGTTTCTTTAGGTCTGTATTTACTGGGTTGTAATTGTTTTTCTAGCCAGCTTGCTACTATTGTCATGGCTGCCAGACCGCACACATTTATGTCAGGCTTGTCCTAAGGAAGGGTATGTGGCAGCCACTGTATGTGGCAGAAAATAGATAAAGGAAAATCTAAAAAAAGTCTTCTAAAGTCAAGGAAAATTAAGCTAAATAAGCAATCTTTTCTAGTCTTTATTTCTGAGACTCACATGCCCTGTGATGTCAGCAGAAACAGGAACACGTGCACCTTGACCAAAGAAGTCCATGTTTTCAGCCACTGCATTAGTGTGGTGGAGCCGCTTCCAATTCAGAGCTTAAATCAGAGCTAAGTTAGTGAGCTACTTCCAATGCCAAGCACCACAGATCAGCGTATTGAGTTTTTTACATTTTTTTTCCCCCAGTGTGATTAGCATTTTACTTGAGTCTGAGACATTAATCAATAAAAGCAATACCCTGTAAACAGAGTAAAATGAAAAAGCAAGTGCTGCATTTTAATAATATAAATAGGAGACTGTGTGGCATGAGGGGCCAAGGCAGAGCCTGCAATCTGAATACCATCAAAGGTAAAAGAATTGAAGGCAAAGAAAATTTTCAAGGCTGATTGCACACAGATGGAAAAAAAAAAAGTAAAGAAAGATAAAATATTGAACACTGGTTAGCGTGGGGGATGTGTCTGAAATATTTTATTTCACGGTGTTTTAAAAATTTTGTCCTTGCTGCTGCTGATTTTTAAGGGCAGAGAAGAAAAGAGAGGGGAGGGGGAGCCCAACCCATCAACTCAATAAATTATGTAGAATAACATAGAAAAGTATTTCAAACATTGCTGTTAAAGCAGAGCCAAGTTCTTAATAACAAGTCCACTTCACAGTTTTTGTTCTTTAAAGAACACTGTCGCAGTGGTTACTAAAAATCATTTAAAATTTATCTCATTGTATGTGGCACAAAATATCATGCTGGAAGCCCAAAAATAATAGCCAGCTGCTGTTCAGTGCTCTTCATCTACAGAGCTCAAGTACTTTGGGAAGCTGGCATTGTCTTTAAGGCAAAAAGCGCTGCTGAGACCATACCCTGGTGAGGCCAGGAAGGAAGCCAACATCAGCCACCAGCTCTTTCCGATTGCATCCAACAGGTCACACTGCCACCAGGCAACACCATTCAATGTATTTCCCAACTGAGACCCCAAAACCAGTGGCAGACCATCAGTGTAGGTCAACTGGGCAGGACCAGAGCTGGGGTGCCATGGAGGAGGCTGGGCTGCCCTGCTGGCCAGCTGGTATCTCCAAAGCTGGGCTCCTAGTGAGCAAGGACTTGCCCTGTGAAGGCTTACCCCATCAGGGTGGCATCCCAAACATTTAAAACCATGATACCATGTAGTAGTATGATCGCATCCCCCTTAGCTAAGCCATACAGCTGCACCAAGAGCTTTTCTTTTTCTTCTCAGTGGCTGCTGACTTGATGCACTACACTTCTCACTGAGTGAAGTTAACATCGATCTCATTGTTTATTTCTTTATTTTTGCCCTCTCGCCTTCCCCTCCTCCCTCTCCCCATCCTTCACATTCTCTGTGGTCTTGCCTCGACTTGGGGAACAGCTTTTATTTATGAGCTGCTTTATTAATTAGTTTCTTACAGAGTTGCAGCAATTAGCAGGGTAAGCTCTCAACGTTTCTGTAGGCCCTGCACAAAGACTCACCAGCAGGTTATGCTTTTTCTTTGCAGCAAAAAGACTCCAAAAAAGCAGGGGAGAGAAAAAAATAGCCCCTAAGTGTCCCCCCCCTCAAAGGGAAACGGTCAGGGTGTCTGAATTCACTTCTGCTGCAGCCTCTAGAAGACTCTGCCCAAATGCTGCTGAAGGTGGTTACTACCTTGCTCCTCCTCTCCTCACATGGAGAGGTCAAAGGTTTGGAGGTGGGGTTGTTCGGGGTTTTTTCCATATGAGAGAATCTAGGTGGTTTTTACCTGTTTCTAAATTGTAGACTCCTAAAACGTTTTCTGATGGAGAAAGGGTGTCTTCTACAGCAAACTGAAGTTCCCAAACAACATGCTTTGTCTCCTTCAGTGAACCCTGTAGGAGTAACAACAGGAGCAACAAGTGGTCCTCAAGAAACCTGAAGAAGATGGTGTTAAAAGCCACCAAGCTAGAGAGGCAGCAGTGAAAAAGCCGGATTTCTGAAAGGTTTATGGTTTACTAAATGGGAAGGCAGGTCTGCCTGCTGATTCCTCTCTTGGAAGCAACTGTGGGACTTGAGGTGACTTGTTGACGGGCTTCCTTCCCCCTTCCTCCTCCTCAGTTTTGCCTGTTCTTCAGAAACTGTTTGCGCTGCTCATGACTTAAGCATGACCAAAACGTTTGCTGCTGCACAAAAAACACTAATAAAAGGCCATTGCAGGCAATGCCTTGCCTGCATGAAGTGACACACTGTTAGTTTGATCCTGCAACGCGGGTGTAACGATGCAGCTGCAACGTTCAGGCTGTAGGGCTGAGGTGAAAAAACAATAGCAGAGCAGATGCGTTTCCCCACACAGCACGGAATAAAAGGGAACATCTGGCCCTTGGCCCCTAAAGGATATTTCTCACAGACAAGAGTAAATTAAGGGTGTGTTGAAGGTGTGGGGACTCAGCTAAAGGGAACTGCTGCCTTAGTAACCATCCCTCACCCAGCTTCCAATGCAGAATGCCATTTAAAATATAGGGCAAAAAAATTACTGCTGTAACATACATGCAACCAAGTGCAGGCATCGGAGCACCCGCGATATATATGCCACTATTTTGTCCAAACAAATAAGCAAACAAACAAAGGACGTATTTTTAAACACTAAACACACCAGTTATATTGCTGCAGGATAAAACATGGGCTTTTTTTAAAATCTATTGAGTCATAAATCTCTGTATTTCCCTTTGTGTTTGATCTCATATATCACTTGGAGTTTCTAAAATGATAACAAGGCATGCATTAAAAATATTTCTCTTATTGTTACATTTCAAGCACGTTTACTGTTAGCTGCTTAGCTTCATTATGTATCATAGTCTGAATCTACAAATCAAGTATAATTAGACTTAGAGAACTGATTGGATTTCTAATTAAGCTACATTGGAAACAACAATGCACAATCAGTAAATATTCTGACTAGGTACATTTTAAAGAGCAACTCTTGGGCTTTTTGCTGATGACTAGACACCAGTGTCATTAAATTTGTTGGTGGCAAGCAAATTTTAAAGCTAAAATAGAGGCAATTAGTAAAGATCTTGAAATATTTAATCACGTTTGTCCAATTAGTGTGCAATTAGGCAATGGTGTGGCGTGGGACAAACATTCTGCTTCAGTGTTTGGTAGAGAAGGATCCCTTTGAAATTTTGCTATTTAGTTTATTGATATATAAAAAGGAAGTTATGGTTGTAATTTCCAATTTAAAAAAATACTGTGCAGATGGTCTGACTATATATTTAACAATGTTAAACAAAACTAAACAAGGGAAGCATGTTACCTGAAATTACACAGCTGTGATCAGTGAATAAGCTCCAGATCACAGCAGATTACAGCTGTGGGCATCTTGATCACAGAAAGCGCCAGGTAGTTAAGCTGGTAATATCAAAGCTATGTAAGTTGGCCTGTCGCATCTCGAGATGACATGATTATTCTTTCCTTGACCAAAAAATACACTCACTTTTTTTTTTTTCTTTTTTCCTTCTTTGAGCTTTGCCTGGTTGTTTTGCATTCCTTCCATGAAGCCTTACATTGGCAAGTTCGTTGTGGAACGTCGAGTGGTAGCTTTTCGCGAACAAGCCACTTAAGTATTATCTCGACTTCCCTTCGACTTGGGGACCTGGCTCCCTTCTTGGCAAATTCTAGGCTCTCTCTTACAAATGACCGTGGCACCCGTTAATTGATTTGCAGAACTTCAACGTGACCGTTTCCGCTGGCGTGCTGAAGGGGGCCTGCTGCCGCCCACTTCAACGTGAAACCCGGCACGGGATGTGCCATCGTACGGGTGTTTTATTGTACCGGTTTGCTCTGCGTGCCCACATGCAGATAGTCAAGGAAACGGCGCCAGGGAACGTCCCCAGGTGCTGGAGCTCAATTTTCCGGATTGTTAAATTTAGAGCGGCCCCTGGCACGGTTTTGGCTTGGGTCAAGTACAACTCTTCCCCAGCCACCCCTGGACACCGCTCAGGTGTTAACACTGGCCAGGGACCATTCCCAGCAGGCATTTTGGGAGGGAAGGAGGGTTAGGAAAATGGATGTGGGCCATCTCGTGCCAGCTGCCTCCACGTCAAAGCAAGTTCAACCTTCTGCTGTCGATAGTCCCTGTGGGTTCCCAAGGAGTATGTCTGAGGGAAGGTGGCTAGTGGGACTAACTAGTGATAACATGAACACCAAGCCTGGACCCATGACTTCTTCCCCGCTTCAGAGGCTAACTCTTTTCCATGTCAATTTAATATGGACCAAGAAATAAGAAGAGACTCTTTCTTCCTCCAGTGATCATAAAAGAAACAAATTAAGTTTAGCTGTTGTTTGGATTTGATTGCCAGATAATTGGGGTTTTTTTTCAGAGAAACTAATGAAAGGTGATAAAATTTTAAAATGTCTATGTGTTTCTGATAAATGCTATAATTTCTGCAAAGCTGTTAAGCCATTGTAGGTTTAAAGCTTGTCAACTTTCAAGTCTGAGAAATTTCCAGTATTGAAAGAACTGCTGAAATAAAGAAAATAATACTTCCTAGCAATGCTATGCTTTACCTTTTTTATTTTCCTTTTTTTTTTTTTCATTCCCCCTTTGATAGATACATACCTGGAAATTCTAAGTAGAGAGTTGTGCCCTGCAATCAGGTTGATGCCTGCGAAAATTTTATGAACACAGTGGTCTTCACTTCTTGAGCAACATTAAATCAAAACAAAATATTTTTGAACTGAAAAGTGAAATGATTATGGAGGAATATTGTATGGGAGAGAAATGAGACAGGTAAAAAACCAGATAGTAGATAATTACACAGGCAGTCATTTATTCCTTGAATGTAGGCAAAATTCACCTGGATTGAAGGCTAGATTTGACCCTTTGATATTTAAAGGTTAAAAGCAGTGTTTTTCAGGCTCCTTATCCACATCTTAGGAAGAGTTTGCATCAGGTTTTCCTGGGTGCTCTCCCTTGAGCAGAAGAGAAGCCAGTGTTCTCCTGGGAGGTGGGGGAGCTGTAACCCCATCAGCCTCCCTGTGCAACACAGGCATTGTTTTAAACCCCCTGCAAATATGGCTGCCCAGCAGAGATTTTTGAGCCCTGATGTGGATTGAACCTTGTGGCACATGAACCACTCAACCGACTGTGATTTTGTTGTGAATAAGAATAATTGATACTAATAACACTTGCTGCTATTGTTGTTACAAATGGACACATTATGTCCTTTATCACATTTTATTTAATTTTTTTTTGTTACAGTTATGTTTATAGATATTGCCCTGATTCACAGAAGAGTCAAGTTTCTATGGATGTAAAAAATAAGAGCTGCAGGTCTTCAATATGTTGGCAAATTGGCTGCCAAATCCTATATGGAAACAAGATGTGAAAGCAGCATTTCATAGCCTCTGCTTCACCACATCTTTGTTCAAGTAAGAGATCAGGAAACCCAATCAATAGGCTGAATGCCAGAAGACTGAATAGCCATCTGGAGAGGCAGCACAAGAGAAGATGTACCTCTTGCAGTTAATACCTTGTGAAAATCACCCAGCCCCCCCCCCCGTGGGGGTTAATCAAACATTTACTGCTCTGACTTATAATGTTCTTCAGTCCCCAGAAGAAAATGGTACCTGTCACAGCTTTTAAATGTGCAAGAAAAAAAGAAACTGCATCTCTGCTTTTAGAAAGTTAGTTAAGTCTGGCTTGGAGCTGCGCTCCAGCGTGAATACTTGTGTTTATATCCAGGATTGTGTGCTGAACCTTCAGAAACTGGGCCCTCCACCCTCAGGTATATATGGTCCTACATATGTTTTTTTTAATAATTATTATTTTTGTTCACATATACACAGGTATCCATATATGTGTATACATACACCGTACGTGTGTAAGACTTGAGAATTTCGAAAAGGGAAGGAATGTTTGGGAAGTTCAGGAAAGGAAACCCCTGTTCGTTTGATAATGGGAACGAAACCAGCCCTCGAACAGCAATTCATACACCACTGTCAAAGCCAGCTCTGGGTGGACACACAGACCCGCGGGTTCTCTGTAGTTGCTGAATTCCTCCCAGTGTTGTCTTTATCAAAGAGGTAAATGTAGGTTTGAAAAGAAAAAAAAAAAAAAATTGCTTTGATGTGCAAGACATCACAGAACAGCAGCTCCATTCGTTGCAGAGAGTCCATTATTTAAATCTCTCAGGCAACTGTACAGATTCCCCATACAGGGAAAAATAAGAGGACTGTGGAAATAAAAACCCCCAACGATGAGCGTGCTGCCGGCTTCTGGAGCCTTTCCCTCCAGCTTCCATGCCTCCAGTCTGTGAAAGGCTGCTAGGCTCGGGCTCATGCGCCGACAGTTGCTCCTGACTGAAGCAATACCTGTGTTCCCGCTGGACTCCTCCGTCCCCAGCCGCGAGGGTGACGGGAGGCATCGGTGAGGGGCACTGAAGGCTTGTCACCTGCCTTTTGTCCCTCCCACTTCCCCTTGGCTCACCTCAGCTGTTACTTCCGCACTCGCAGCACGTCTCGGGGCCGGCGGGGTGGACCACACACCCGCAGCATCCCAGAGGAATGGGGCAGCTCTGCCACGGTGCTACTGGGGTGATGCGGGTTGAGACGGGCTCGTCCCCGGGGCGCCACCCCCAATGGGGACGTTCGCGTATGGGGATTGGAAAGGCAGGTAGGAGCCAGGGGTGGAAGGAAAGGGGGAATGGAGCCCACCACTCCTACAGCGGCAGGACTGCTGGCAGACCAGCCAGGTAACACGCCACCCAGGCACCTTCTTATGACAGGAGGGGGGGGGGACACACAGTTTCCCCACCTCCCCTCTGTACTGTCATAAACTATGTGAATGTGTATAAAGGGTCTGTGAAATTAATTATACTGTGAGTGCCTGGTAACCAAATGAATTGTAAATTGTACATTATTAAAACAGCATCAGAGCACCGACTGATCTATTATTCTTTAGGGAAATGTATGAAGATAAGAGCTTTATATGCTTTAGGGGTCTTTCCAGCCACCACACAGCCAGCTTTGTAAGAAAAAATGTGGCAATATTTTGTTACTGAGTTGCAGCTGACACAATACCATATTGTTTATTTTTATTACATTGTCTCCTATTTAATAGATGAGATAGTACATGCTACCAGTGACATATGCATGCCCAGAACCTTTCTGTTTATCCTCTTTCAGGTGATACTTGGGATTAATCACCCTCATTTCTGTGTCAAAAAAAAATACGTAGGTGCAGAAAAATGAGATATTAAGAAGTGCACCCTTTTGCACAAATCATCTAACTAACAAGATGCACAGCTATTGTTAGCCCGATCATTCTGCCTGCGTTATTGCTCCTCGCTGTCTACCTGTCTTTTAGCTTCTGAGAACTGTAAGAGGGCTTGGCAAGGAGCTGTACATTCAGAAAAAGCCTGCTAAATAACAACAGGGAAGAAAAAGACCATTGGAGTTGTGTGTGCATGTATGTTTTTCTCCCTTTCTTCCACAATGCACACCCCCTTTCATGTTCCTCCCACACAGTATGTGATACCCAGATGACCTGGTTCTCACGTGTGCAACGGCATCTTCTGAGATACCACAGGCAAAAAAATTGCATGCCCTCCGTCTTAGGGATGTTAGCTTTCTGTGTGACCCCTTATAGGTAGGCCTTCTTGGTACTTGATGTAATGTCCCTTTTCAACCCTTCCTGCTGGCAGAAAGATGTGTTAAGCAGGGAGAGGGGAGGGGTGGGGGGCTGAGGTGTGTGTGTAAGAAAGGGACAGCAGGTTGCTGGGGGTTTTTTCCAATGCTTGTTGAAGAAATACAGGTGGTATCTACTCCACCATAGCTTCTCCAACAGGGACTCCTTTATATTGCCTCCTTGAAGGAAGATGCATGAGATTATGCCTTACCCTTGCGGCTGCTTGCCAATGAAGAGGAGAAACAGCTGGAGAAACATCCTCTTCCCTCCAGCTGACCACACATCATCCAGCTAAGCTGCACAAGACAGAAACACGTTGGTTTCTACAGCTAATGCATCAGTTGTCCCACACCAATGGGCAAACTTGGGTTTGTTTTTTTTTCTATACACTAGAATAACCCTAAGCATGGCTTTTGTGGTGCAGAGAGATGGGCAGCCAGCCAGTAGCACCTGCATTCCTTCAGATAAGGCCTTCCAGACAACAAGTTTTCCTCTAACTGCAAAACCTAGATGAGCATTTGGCAACACTCAAGGCTCAAACAATCAAAGAAATTATTGCAGTTTTAGCGAAGGCTCACTTAAAGTAGTTTAAAGAATTTCAGGAGTCTCCCCTCTGTTCAGGCACTGGGGATGACAACATTTCCCTAGCTGAGATATTTCCGTGACAGAGGCATGGCATCTTTGCTTGTTTTCCAATTTTTTTTCAAAATAAAGAGGGCAGAGTTTGAATTTCAGGGAATTCTCGTTCTTCGGGACGGCTTTCCCAACTCTGTTTAATAAGATAAAAGGCGGTGCTGCCCTTCTCGTCGTCCCTGAGCCGCGCAGGAGCCAGCAGCATCTTTCAGGACGCGATGCCTCCGGCTCCCCGGGCAGCCCTCTCTGCCAGGAGGTGCACCGCGTCCTGAAATTCAAAAGAGGGCAGCATTTTCCTTAGGCTGCTTCAAAGGAAGGGGGACGGCTCCAAGCCGTGTAGAAGAATGTCAGCAAGCGAAAAATCGCCGGTCACAAAACAGCGCATGTCGTGTTCCGATAAATTACATCGAAAGGAAGAAACGCTCCGTTCCTAGGACCTTATATGTAGAAGCAAACAAATAAAAAAAAACAGCCCTCCAAACCAAACGAGCCCTGAGAGTACTGACAGTATCAGTGAATACATCCCAGCTACGTTCAATGGACTCTTCGTGCCTCTGCAGCGCACTACAATGACTTTGCCACCATCTTTTGTACGGCAATAGCCAACCAATAACAGACTGATGCGTCGCAGGTCAATACCACAGATGAATGAAGCGTTAAACTCTGTCTGAGGTAATCCAAGAATCCACTGCTGTCTCATCCCGATTCCATGAAATTCCTGAAAGTGCACCTAAAATGTTCCCGGGCTGTTCTTTTCTACTACTTAATATCTGCATAAAAGCTGGCAAAGCCCAGCCAAAGCAAAGACTGAGAGTTTTGCAATGTAACCTCAGAATATGTGTCTTCTAGTGGGAAACAGTCAGGTATGCAAAGATCAAAGTGCTCTTTTTAATCCAGAAGCCTGGACCCTTGCAATCCAGAGCGTGGTCCTCTCAGCTGACCTTACCTTCTGGTTGTGAAGAGCCCATCCAACGTTCGCTCGGCTTCAAGAGCAGCATGGCACTGACTCTCACAAGGAAATTTTAAAGAGGAAAAGATTTAATGGACACTCTGGATTTTAAATAAATAAATAAATAAATAAGATTACACCCAAGAGTAATACAGCACTTTTTACTTTTACTCCCTAACTCAACGTTTGGTGTAATGTTACCTTCCTGAAACAACTGTAGTCAGCATGGTCTCTGCCACATTTGGCCAGGTTGCCTGAAGGGCCCAGGGCTGGGGAAATACCCACTCTCCTCTGATTGCATCTAACAAATAACAAACGTTGCGGTACGGAAAATACACACCTGATGTAACTAACGAGGGTTTTCTAAAAAGTTCGTCCTAAGATGACAGACACCCTACTATTAAGCATTTACCAAATTAAATCTGTACACAATTGCTGTAGCAATTCCTCTTGAGTGAGCAAGCTGCTGGAAATAAAAGGTTTCTTAGGTGATCTCAGGCTGAATCTGCATTACCAGAGGGATGCAGACCCAAGTCTGAGGATACTGGTTTTCCCACCCACCCTAAATAATGAGTCCCTGACGGAACCTGTGGAACCTAGGACTTGGTGTCACCGTCACCGTAGCCCTCCCTCAGGTGGCAGCTCCTGCCATGTGGCTGTCCCTGCAGTCCCTGGGATGTGCCAGCCGAAACCTTTCGCATCGGCTGGAGGGAATCTGGCACGGCATCTCCGAGCAAACCTGCCAGGAAGCAGGGTCAGCCCTTTGCAAATAAACCCTGCCTGATCTGAGTAACACAAATGGACGCCTGGAAGATTAATTCATCCCTTGTAATAATACAACTACTGTTTGCACAAACCAGTGGCATGCAATAGTTTCTTATTAAAATACTCAGGATACGCATTAAGATCTCACTAAACAAAGCAGGGCCTAAGGACAGGAGAGCGTGCACAATTTCCTTGCTTATAATTTTCCACTCTTTCATCAGATACGAAATAAAGCTACGAGCAGCATTGTAAATGGACCAACAACTTGTCTAATCGCCTAGAACACCCTCACATAATTTGTATCGTCTCTTAATTTCTGTTTTGTAACCTCCCTGGCTGTCTTCAGTGAATCATAGCGTACATCTCTGCTCCGAGAACGTATCAGGGCATGATTTTTTCCCAGTTTCCTACAATGGAAACGTGCAAATTTCAGCACAGTATGTACCTACTGCATTCATCCTTTCTAACATGATTCTGGTTGACCCTTCAGAAGTAGACCCCAGAAGATTTTTTTACTGCTTCCTATCTTCTATTGTGGCGCACAGCTTTCTCACTGAAAAGGATATCCATCTAAGTCTACACATGCATAGATGAATACAGCCTCAAATCACAGATACAGATCAATATAGCACACATCATAGGCTGAAAATACATTATTAAAATTAACTGCATTAGAGAGAATAGATGTATATGCAAAACTGCTGAGGTACTTGACCCTCCCTATTCCAGGGTGTCTTCACGCTTGCCGCAAACCTGCCGTCCCTTTGTAATGTAGTCCTGAGATACTTAATCTGCCATCTCTCTTGTCTCTCTTCCACCAAGGTAAATCAGCAGCAAAGTTGTCTGCGGAGGAGCAGAGTCTGGGGAATAATTGCAGCCCGGTGGGTTATCTATCTGTAGTTGTGTGCACAGTGGGTCGCCTCGCCAAATTTTGTGTGTGTGTGTCTTCTCGGGTTTTTTTCCAGCAGGGAGTTAGAAAGTGAGGAACAACAGAACTGGTTTAATGCACCAGGTAAATCAGACCAGCTCATTGTGAAACCTATCACCGCACATGATTGTTATGATAATAAATGCGGGTGAGCTCTGGTTATTACATGCACAGCCCTGTACTAACTGCTCCCTACCGCTCGCCCGTTCTCTCACTTTAGCAACACCCCACACACCTGTTCAAATAATATTACTATTACCTTGTGTTGACACCACATCCACCCTTTCCTTTCATATAAGAGCTCCTCGTGAACTGTAAATGGAAAGCTTGCGGTAGCAGAAGCCGATTGTTTACCTGTCTCCAGTTTGTTGCCACAGATACTTGGTCAGGAGAAGGGAACAAAGATCAGTTTGACATCCTTGTTAAGCAGGATTTGCCCCCCACCTTACCCACAAAAGGTTACGAGTTGCTATTCAAGCCCCAGCTCTGCAGGTGTGCCATCACACCTGTCTGAAAGAAAACAAAATACAGTTTGTTTCAATATGGCTGTTGCCCCAGCAAAATAAAGACCTTCCCCTGCGACGCAGACACAGGCATTTGTGCTAATATTTCCATGAATCCAAGCAAACACGGACTGATAGCTCTGTTTGTATTTGGTGTTAGAGCTGAACACCAGCTCCCCCAGGAATCGATGGTGGTGAGCATCCAACCCTGCTACGCCTGCTAAACTCATGGCCAAACTCGTGGCACAACTCACCTCAAAACCCATCTCGCAACAGGAAAAAGGATTCTATAACTCTCCGGGTGTGTAACACCAGGCCCTAATCCCAAACCCACTGAGATGAAATGGAGAACGAGTCCAAGACCAAACTGGGGGCAGGTTTGGCCTCACGATTTATTTCCTGCCCCATTCAGCCCCGCCGAAGCTGCTGCTATGGAGTCAGCATGTACCTCTTTGCACAGAGAGTTATCATGGCTTTAGAATAAGGGAAAGTTAAAATCTACGGGCCCTGGTGCCATTCTGCTTGGTTCAAGGCTGTGCCCAACCTCCTATGCCAGCAGCAACAGTGTAAATCAGGAGTAAATTGGTAAAAGATGGTAAAGCCTAACTCCCAGCTGCGGCCCGGACAAGGAATAACGGGATTTTGTCTGTGCAGAGCAGGGCACTGCAGAGCCCTAAATGTACCCATTCATTTATGTGAACTTGCTGTTCGACATCTGCTGAAGGTGATGGAAAGACTCTGGTGGGCATTTGATCAAGAGCTGAGTCACTGGAGTTTCCAGTGCTTTAGGCAGAAGCATTTTTCACCAAAAAGGGCCAATAAGACCTGCTTTCCCCTTCTTCCAGCTAGAGCGGTGCTCTATTTCAGTTGCTTTACATCCTTATTAAAAGCCTTTATCCATAGCTACTTCCATTAAGGTTTAAACAGGGTTGTCTGTAGTCAGCTGTAAGAAGGTGTCCTGCATTTAGGAAGTGTGCTGGATGCACAGCGCCAGCTGGTTTGGAAAGAATTTGTACACTGTGCTGCAACTTATGTAGAGAAATGTCCTTGAGGCAGGGAGCATATTTTATTTATTGTTTTATTTATTGCATATGTCAAGCAAATGGAATCCCAAATTATGAAGATACAAAACACAGTGTGGGTATTTATCAGCACTGAATGGTTTTATGTGGTCCTAAACAACTTGGGGTTTCCCAGCTGACTGCGAGCAGCTTGCTGGTTTTGAAGATCTAGCACCTTTGGAACTGAAGGGACATGCTGAATTTTAAGCACTTGGAAAGAGAATTAACTGCATGGACAGCAACATTTTCCTTTTTTTTTTTTTTTTTGTATGCTCATCAATAGCAAATGATGAAGTCTCCAGGGGATATTAACACAAGTAAACTAAACACAGGAGTGGGACTGTTTAAACAAGGTGAGACAAAAGCCTTCATGCTATGAGCAAATGACTTTGATAGCAATTTTTTTTCCTTCTAGGTTGGTTTTTTTTTTTTCATGCTTCCACCTCTATTGTTGCAGACGTCTGCATTTAAATAGGAACTTTATCGTTCTCAGCCCAGGTTCTCCTCCTTCATTAGCCTGTACTGAGGTCTTCTCATCTCCTGGGCTATTCCTGGGAGCTCTGCTGCGTTCCCCCTTGCAGCTTTCTTTTGAGGTGGGAATGTAACTTCTGCCTGCTCCCCCACCCTCTGGGAATAGCGAAGTATTTGCCCTGGCTGCTATCTGCAGAGGCATGACCTCCCCTGCATACATGCCATCACTTCCATGTGCCCAGCACCTTTACAAGGCTCTGCCTGTGCTCACTGTCTGTCATGGAGACCCCAGAGCTGCACCCAAAAAAGCCCCAAGACCAAACCTTGAAAATAAAATCCAAACCCTGCTGGCACTTGAAACCCTGGGGCAGCTCACAAACCAGTGCTGGTATATTAGCTCCTACTTACCCAGTGAGCCCGACCAGTACACGGGCCAAGAAGCTCCTTCCTCACTGAAGCCGGAGAAGGCAGTATCATTTTGCACCCTTTGCACCCCCAGCGCTGCAATAGTCCCGCAAGGATCCCTGCCCCCCACCTTCCTGTCTCTGGACAGACACAGCACAAGTCAGAGGGAAAAGACAGGCCTGTAGCACTCTGTCCCTCCTGCTCCTCTGTGGCCAGGCACTGCTGCCCTTCCAAACCCTCCTGAGGGTTCGTTATGTGCCCCGCACCCCACACACAACACCCATTTCTGGCCCTGTGATTCCCGGGCTGGTGGAGGTGGGCAGGGGAAGGAATCTTAAAAACCTGATCTGAAATGGGTGCATGTTACAGTCTCATTCCTTTGAACTATTCTTGCCTGTTTTCACATTTTCATGGGGATCTTTGCAACCTGCTGAAAAAAACAAGCAATAAGAATTTTGCAATATTCTAAACAAGAGAGAGGCTAGGCTGCTATGAATACAGGCACGGGCATCTCAGAATGAGGAGACACCCTGTTGAATAAATAATACATATTAAAAACTGTCTATATAGGGATATAGACAGGATAAACTGTAAGAGCTTCAAAGGAGCCATTGATCTATGGAGTACATAATACGCATGTTAAAATTTGTTGGAATATTTATTTACATGACACATGGCTCAGAAGCAGCCATTATGGTCCTTAAGTAAATTATACATGTTGTGAAAATTGTCAAAGTGCTTCTTTCACCAGAGATGAGTATACCCTGTCAGTTGATAAACACGTTATCTTTAAGGGGAGGGGGAAAAAAATAAGAAAAAAGCAAGCAAACCCATGGCTTAAAAGAAGGTTAAAAGGAGGTGGGGGGGGAGGGGAGGTAAGAAAATAACAACCAACCCCAGTACTATGTCAAAGTGTGTTTGATGCCCATCAAAGGAAGAAAAGCCTAAGCTGCCCTGGCTGCGTCCCGCTCGGCACTGCCATGGCTCTTCGCGTGGGGAGGGCTGCACGCCCAGGGCTCTTGCGGAGGGGCTGCTCCCGTCTCTGTGCGCCAAAGTCCTGGGCGCCAGCCCTTCTACCCGCAGGCCAAGAAATGACAAATGGGGACTAATTCGTTCCAGCCACCGCTGTGTCCTCTGCTTGGAAATGAGCTGCTAGAAGAGGGCTCTGCTTTCTCTGGCCCATGTCCCTCTGAGTGTGGCGGGGGACAGCCAGGGTACCACAGCTCGCTGCCACTGCCCTCACCTTGGTAAATGCGTTTTATATGGCTATTCGCAAGGCTCATCAGCTGTGTCAGTGCAGCCAAGCGATGGTTGCAAGTAGCCTTGCCTCTCCCTCGCTTCAGGAGGGGCAAAACAGTGGGAAACACTGCCTTGAAATACTTAAGTGTGCCCAGCCACCGGGTGTGTTGCTCACCAGTGTCCTTCTGATGGCTTGGGCTTTGTGTTTGTGCCCAAGCGCGGTACTCGGCAGGGTTTGCACCATTCCTTCCCTAACGCTCTATGGGTGACAACATCTCTTCTGGCAGAGGTTTCCCTGAGGAGGAGGGACCCCAACTTAGAAACCCACCCCACACCTCCCCCCCCCCAATCCATGTTGCTGCGATCGCGCAGCAGTCTATGCCACAGCAAATTTTTTTTTCCCAGGCTGTGGAGGGGAAAAAAAAGGGGTTTTGTGGAGGAGGAATGGCCAGGGCTTGGTGGCCGAGAGACTGGCTCTGACTCGCGTGACACTAGTGCTCAGCCAGCAGCTGCCTGCAGCTGAGCCTGAGTGCTGTGCAGCCCTGGGATGCCTGGTCCCCAGCTCAGCTCAGATGGGCTCCGAGGGCTGGTGTGTGAGAGAAAGCAGGCTCTCCTGGGGCTGGTGTACGAGAGAAAGCGGGCTCTCCTGGTAGGCACAGTGTGCAAGCGTTCTCTCACACAGCAGCAAGAGTAAAGGATGGATTTTTCTAATGCAAGAGAGCAAGCAGTTGTATGGGAATATATTTAGCCCGTGTTTTCAGATCACATGTTCTGGGTCTGGAGAGCAAAGCGTTTTCAATGCTGTTTTGGAAGCACGCTGCTCAGTATTGCAGGCCTTGCTATTGGAGAAGCCAGTAAATTGCGCTGCATCTAAAACAATTACTTGAATTGCTTGTACTGTGGTTTCTTCTTTCCAACTGCAAAGGTTTCATGAAAATGTGACTTCTACAGCTACAAAAGCATTGAAAATACAAATAACAGCAAAGTACTGCTCTGCATTTGCATAAACCTGTTTATCCTATACATGGTTTATTCATTAACTCGCAGAACAACCTGCGGGACAGCTATGGCATTCCTTATGACCGCTTTGCTTGTGGCTGAAAGCACAACCGCTTAAAAAGCGACGCTGCATGGTTTGGAAAGTGAAAATAAATACCATTCCCATGTGAAATAGTAGGGAAAAGGTAGTGATGACCACAAGAGCTGGAATCTGTTTTTCCACGTGGAATGAACATCTCCCGCCATTTGGAGGTTTCAGAGGGCAGCCTCAGCACCTGCAAGGACTGGGACCTCCACGCTGCAGCTGACCAGCACACACACACACACACACACACACACAGCATTAGTGGTATCCATTGCTGCACTCTGCGGACAGCACACATACACAAGGGATGAGAAGGGCCTAGATCCCTTATGTATTCTTCTTCAGGGCCATTTACTAGTCCTTTAGTTCCAGTGCCCCAAACAAGAAATTTGCCACAGCCTCCACCAGCAACCTGTTTCCCAATCGGCTCCTCCTCAGGGAAGCTCTCCCGATAATCATCCCAGCTTTTCCTACACTTCCTCTGTTACCCAAAACATAATCCCCCTAACAAAGGTGAAGCAAAGCACATGAATGGATTTTGCCTACTTCATCTCCCTGCCTCTACAAAGATGAGTCCACGTTGCCACCAGTACATGACAGCTGGAAAACTGGAAGTTTGTTTGACAGCCCATGAGTTGCTCAAGGTCACAAAAGAGCCTTGGTAGCAGAGCTGGAAACAGAATTTGGTATCCTAATTCCTAATCTGGCATCCTCACCACAACTCTGATCACGCAATCAAATAGCTCCTTTTAAGGAATGCTTTTGTGACTAAAGAGAAAATCCAAGGCGTATGAAGAAAGAGGCCTTTTAATTTGCCTTTGTTCAAAGATTCATGCATTTTGCTATATGGAGAATGTGATTTATACAAGGTATGGCATTAAAATATGATGAAAGACTACAATCTTTGAAAAACAAGTACGGCTGTATTTAGGACTATACGGACTCCAGCCATTGGGAAGGGAGCGATTAGATAGTCCTTGCTTACGGTTTCACACACGACACAAGGAATAAATCAAGACCAGCCTCTCCTATGCTCTGATAGAGCTTTTTTGAGCGTTATATGCAGGCTTTAACAATTGCTGAGAATACCGTATAGCAGGAAAAAAATTTCACTGCTCTTGAGTAAGCCTTAGAGGTTTTCTAAAGGTCCTAACTTGTTGCACCGCAAGGGTTTTTTAAAAAAGCAAGCTCAAATTCCCAAACCACTAAACTCAATGGGGGACTGCCCTGACCTGAAACAGACTGGGAGCTGGTATGCTCCCCCTTGAGAAGCGGTTCGGTGATTTATCATCTCTCCCAGGATACACCAGGCTTTGATACATGGAAACCCTACATGGCATTTGGGCAGTTTGAGACAGCACCTTTTTCTTGCTTCCCTCTTCTGTGTAACAGAATACTGTAATTTGGCAACAGCGCACAGGAGCAAACCAGAGCACTGAGAACCACTGTTGCTGGAAAGCTGTGCACAAAATAAGCCAAGCCATACAAGCTCAAGTGGAGGACTATAAGTATTAGTAAGATAAACAAGGAAAACAAAATGTAAATTGAAATGATTCCTTTGGAAAAATGTTGCTTTTTTCCACACACAGTGTAAGAATTCCCAAATGGCAGTAAAAAAATTCCTATTGATGGCATCCTTAACATCACTGAATTAGTTGGAATTGTGAGGCTTGATTTTCCAAGAGCATGTATCTTGCACATTAAACTACCATAAAAACCCAAAAAAACATAGGGACCCACGCTGCCCACCCCTCAATGTCAGGGCTGAGGCTATGAAATATCCCCTGCCTCCCATGCTTTCACCATGACAGGAGGCCCCACATTTGGAGATGTGTTAGCCACTTTCTGATTTGATCTTTACCCAATTGTTTTGATTAAGAAAACATTCATCTCGTTAACATTATCACTGTAGTCAACAGCTAATGACCCCAGTAGTTAATTTCCTTATAAATATTTAACTTTGTAGAAGTAGTCCCTTGGGTTATAGTACTTTTGACACTTGTATAATCTGAAACAAATCCTCTTTTTTTAGTCAAACAGACCATGTTACACACACAGTTGGCTAGCTATTTACAAAGCACCCAATTAAATCCTACTTAATTCTCCCACTCTGAAAAATCCCGTTTCACTAGCGCGCAGGCTACTGATCACACAAAATGAGCATCTTTCACCAAGCCCGGACGTGAGTTTACAGTCTGTGAAGACTTGGTTGTACAAAAGGCTGCTGTAAAATGAATGCACCCATCAGAGGGTACATATTAAAAAAAAAGCAGAGAGAACGTGCAAATCAAGAGGATTGAAGAAATAAGCTGGAGAATCACAGAGACAGGTAAATCTAGTTTAATGTTCACATGTAGTAGTTACACATCACAGAGATTAAACAGGATTTTAATCGTAACACAGCTGCAGTGAAGTGAAAGTCATTTCATGTTAGAAAAATAACCTTGAACGCAGTTATCCGATTTTTGGTATACTTAAGTTCAAGATGAATTTACATCACTGATCGTAACGACTTTGCCCACGTGCCTTTCGGTAGCTTGTTATTAATAAACTCTTTGGATGAAGAAAACAGCAACTGTTCTTGTAATGGTTTTCCCTTTGGTTGCAAGCAGAGAACTGTTTTCACTTTTTAAGCAATTAAAGAAGCTGTAGGAACGCAAGTTTGCAATAAAACCTTTTGGTGCTAAATGAAGTTCCTGAACAAATTTCTAGATCTGATGCAACAGCAGATTTTAAAAAAGCTGATTAACGATCTAAAGCATCGTCCCCACAATGCAAAAACTAGAGAGAATGTTTTTTCTAGTCTCAGTAAAAAAAAACCCAAAAAACAAACCCACTACCTACATCTTACCGGTACTTTTATAGAATGCACTAAAAACCCCTGTGCCTAAATGACAAAAGTGTAGTCTCAAAATGTATAATACACTTACAAACATTTTTTTAAGTCTAAATTGAGGAAAACACGTTTGTATGGACTCCAAACAAGTTTATTTGCAATTAGACATCTCATGCAATCATGCAGGACCACTAGTTATAGCCGTAACTTCTGTGCCTAAAGGACATTTGGGGACAAAAAAAAAAAAGCCCTAAACATTCAAGATATTTTCATATTAGCAGCTCTGTACTAGAGCCGCGGCTTTCTAAGGAGATATTCCCACAGATTTAAAAAAAACATACACACCTTTATAATATTTACAAAAAATATTTTAATTAAAAATATTTTATAATTACAGTAGTCTATTAAAGCATATACTTTTCTCACACTTATAGAACATCTCTATATATACACAGTATGAAATGTCACTCATTTGTCTATACAATATGTAACATTCCTGCAGGGAGAAGAAAGTTTCCCTGGGCCCCAAATAAAATCCATCTATTTTAAACAATAGATGTCAAATATATCTACAAATGCTCTGGTAGATTAGTAAAGCTTCAAGATTCAGCTGCTCGGTCCCTTTAAAAAGGAGTTACAACGCTTCTAAAAAGTCTGGGTTTTTAGGCTCGGGTCCTCTATCCCGGGGAAGAGTCGCAACTTTTCCTGCTCGGGTCCGACAAGCCTCCTGCCACCGCAGGAGACACCGCTCACATCTGCTCGGAAGCGAAAAGACGAGACGGGGGAAGGAAAAAAAGGGGGGAGGGGGTGGAGAAGGGGGCGGCGGGGGACACGGGACGGGACCGCTACGGACGTGCAAAAACGGTGAAAAAAAGTCTGGCTCTGCCGGCATGAAGCATGGGAACTGCTCGGGGGGGTGGTGGTGGTTGTGGGGGGGGGGTGTTGGTGGTTGGATGGCTCCTTCCTCCGGTGCGGCGGGGCCGGGCCCCCCCCCCTCTTTCCCCGCCGCCGCCCGCCCCCCGCGGTGCCTCTGCGCGGCTCGGCGCCGCCGCACACCTGTGGGAGAGGAATGAATAGAGGGGGTGTGTGAACCGCTCCGCTCCAGACCGACTGGCGCCACCAACAAAACACAAGACATGCTTGATCAACAACCCAAAACAAACCAGGTCAAACAACAACCGCAGCTCCCAGGCTGGGCCAGGCGGAGGGATGCGCAGCTGCACGCCGCAGCCAGAAGCGCTTCAGGGAGGAGGGAGTGTGTGTGTGTGGGGGGAGGTTTGAAGAAAAAGAAAACCGCCACCCGGTAATTAAGGAAAATAAAATAACCACCCGGTAATTAAAAATAAAGCCCCAAGCCGCCTGCAAATATTCCTCGCCGAGGTCAGCCAACCCCCACACCCTTCCCCCCCCCCCCCCCCCCGCAGCAGGCTTCCCGGCGGGAGGCAGCGCGGTCCCGCCGAACCTGGGAGCTGCACCGCTGCACCGCCCCCCCTCCACTCTTCCCGCAGACGCCCGGCACTCACCTGGGGAGCGGCGGTCAGCGGCAGAGGATGCTGTCCCCCGGCTTGTTAACAGAGCCAGCCTGCGCAGCAACGAAACACAGCAAGTTAGAGGTCGGGGATTTAAAAAACCCACCAAGCCTAAAACACGAGGATCTCCCCGCACGCCCCGTCCTCGTACAGGGCACTTCCATAGCTCCACCAGGGAACTGCGCACGGGAGTCCCCGGCTGCGAGGGGGCGCGCAGTCGGGCGCGCCAGACCCGGAGGGCAGAGCCGAGGGTCCGCGGCTCCGCTCCCGGCGGGTGAGAGCCCAGCGCAAGGCCTGGCGCGCCCGGGCGCAGGGGGATCCCCGGTGGCACGGAGCTGGCGGGGCCCGCCGCTCCCCGCGCCTCGGCTGCGGCGCCAACCGGGCCGCTACAGGGGGTCCCGCGGTGGGGAGGCGCTCCGCGTTCCCCCAGTATAGCAAGCTACACGGAAAGCGTTAGATGCGGACAAGCCCCCAGACCTGCTCCTACTCGCTCCGCGGAGGGCTGGGAAGCGCAGGAGCACCGCGTCTGCTCCCGTGTGTGCAAACACGCTGATTACAGCTACTCCCTCGAGAGGCTGTAATTACACGGTAAACACCGCGCGGGTGCCTGCCCGCACCGAGGGGATGCGGGCACCCACCGCGCGCGGCCGGGGCCTTTCTGCGCCCGTCCACCCCGCTCCCTAAGGGGGCTGCGGCCCCTCGGCAGAGCCACGGGGCCGGCAGCTGCAGCGCTCATCACTGGGACGGGCGCTCCCACGGCTGACGGCGGTGACGGCCGTGCCATGTCGCTGCCGCCCTCCCCGCTCCGCGCCCCGAAGCGCGGGCTGGCGTGGCACGCAGCTCTTACCGGGTCAGTGTTGAGCGCCGTCAGCGGGGTCCTGGGGGTGCCCGCAGGACAGCTGCCCGGGTGCAGGGCAGGCGGCTGCTGCTGCCGGAGCAGCGCCGGGTGCGTCTCCAGAGCCAGCTGCAGGTCGAGGATGTAGTCTATGACATGCTGCAGGATCTCCACTTTGCTGACCCTCTTGTTGGGCGGGATGGTGGGCACCAGCTTCCTCAGTCGGCTGTAACAGTCATTCATATCGCACTGCAGGCACAGCGCCGCCGGCTCCTCGCCCGACGGCGGGCCCCCCTTACAGCCGCTGTGCTCGGCCAGGCACCGCAGGGCCGGGTGCCCCCCGCCGCCGCCGCCCGCCACGCCGGGCTGCGCCTTACGGCTGGGATGCCGGACGGGACTCACAGCTTTCATAGTGCCGCAGGCAAGGAGGGAGACCTCCCTCTCCACCGCCGCCGCCTCCCGCGACCTCGGGCAGAGGGAGCGGGGCACGGCCGCAGCTCCGCTACCGCTACCGGCGGCCCCCCCGGCGGCTGTAGCGAGAGGCGCTCGCAGGACCGCACAGCAACTGCGGCACCTGAGGCGGAAAGGAGGAGGAAATAAAAGCGCCTCGCCTTCCCCTGCCACCCGGCCGCGACCGCCTCTGCCGCCGCCGCTGGCCGCGCCGCCCGCTATATAGCGCGGGGCGCGGGCGGGGCGCGGCGGGCGGTGCCGGGGGGAGGCGGGGGCGCCGCCGCGGCGGGGCAAGGCGAGCGCGGCGCGGGGAGCGCGGGGGGGCGCCGCGGCGGCACGGCGCAGCCAATCGGAGCGTCGCGTCTCCCCCTGGAACGCGGCGCCGGCCAATGGCGGCCGGGCCGGGGGGGCGGTGGCGCTGCTGGAGGGGGCGGGCGGCTGGCGCTGACCCCCGGGGGAGGAGGCGGTGGCGGCGGCGAAAGAGGAGGAGGAGGAGGAGGAGGGGGAAGGCGACGAAGACTGCGGGAATGCGGGCGGGACCCACTGCCCAGCGGCTCCTGGCACCGCCCCCGCGGTCCAGCGCGCTGCTCCGCGGGGACGAGCGCAGCCCCGCGCTGCCGGCGCCGTTCCCCCGCCGCCCGCCCGGAGGAAGGCGGCTGCTCGCTCCCCCTCCTCCGTCCCCAGACTCCCCCAGGGGAGGGGGTGGCATCTCCTCGGGTCGCGAAATGCGTTTTTTATCCTCTGGATGTTGGAGACCCAGTCGCGCTTCACACGTATTTTGAGGGACTTCGGAACGCCGGCTTAAAGGCAGGGAAAATCCCAAGCACAACTTGAGGGGGAGGGAGGGAGGGAGCGAGGGAGGGGGGGGGGGGGGGAAGAGGGGGAAAGAGGAGGGTTTAGGGACTTCAAGCAAAGCAATGCTTGGGAACATTAAATTAGAGCACATAACTATTAAAAATGCATGGAGATGGGGTATTTAAAATTCCTCCATGACATATAATATTAATCCCTTTTATGTAAAATTCATACCTGTAACTTAATTTGGTCCATTAATGCACCAGATCACGTATTAGTCGATGTTCCATGTTTTAAATATGATGCTGAAAATGTCCAGAGTTCTGTACTTTGAGGCAGAGCATTAAAATTAACACACAGATACTCCCGAGTCCCGCTTAAGTCATCCTGTGGCAGATTGTAACCTTTCAGTTTAATAATGCAGCCCTCAAACTTTCTGTTAATTCCTGCTGAGGATCGAGAGCCATTGTGGATGTGGGATGCTGGTGTAAGAAACTCGGTTTCCCCATCCTACAGATGCTGCAGCACTTCGAGCATCCCGCGAGTGAAGTAGGGCTGATAGCTTGGGCAGAGGGCTCGAGGAAGGAGTAAAGGCTGCAGGATCTGCCCTGAAGCTTGTAAGTCAAACCCCGCAGAAGGGAAGAAATCCATAATGGTGATTAATGGTTGCATGTCCCCTCAATGCTTAGTCACAACGGGTGATATATAAAGGATACAGTGGGAAGCTGTCAAGCCCAGAACTTGAATGAGCGGTGAGACTGGATCATCTGAAGTCTATAATGAAGCACACTTCCATTCTCTCTCGCCCTTTAAAAACATATGTTTTGCAAGTCTGCTTACAAACACTCGCACTCTTTGTTTTCCTTACTTTGTCCCACATTTACCAGCGCCATCCGCGGCAGTTGGGCTCCTCTAGGCACAAAAAGTAAGTGCGCTCTGTAAATGTTTGTCTGAATGAGGTCTAGATCTGTACGCTACATCGTGCGGATGCAATGGGAGGACATATTTCTGTTAGCCACAGGCTGGAGGATCCCAGTCCTGCGGCAGTCATTGCTTTTATGCTGTGAAACTCCACTCCCTGCAGTCAGAGTCTCGTGAGGTGGAAATAGGCATAGGCCTCAGAACATACATTGTGGTTACGCTTTGTCCCTTTTCCCAGAGTCATGGTAATATGGTCAGAGCTGATGGCCAGAAGAAGCTATTCGTAAATTACAGTGCGCATGCAGGCCTAACTCTTCCTGCTCCCATTTAATTACGATCTACGTGAAACTAGATGCACATTAATATTGGGTTGTGCCGTTTGAATCCCACCTGGAAGCTCAGCTGATCTCGCTGGGAAATCTCTGGGAAACCCCAGTGTGTCACTGGTTCCCCTTTAGCTCTCTGAAAGCTAATTCGGACAGATTATTTTCTGTACACACACACACACACGCGCACGCACTACAGCAGCACGATAGCAATTCCGCTGGGACCACGCTGGCTCCTGAAGATGACTCAGTATTTCTCAACACCCGTGAAGAACCACGTTATGCTGCGGACCTCTTTTTTTTCATTGGGCTGCTTCCACCGCAGAGGGAATGAAGGGAAATCCAAGGGTCTGTAAGCGTTGCTGAAGCTGCGAGGAAGCCTGGGTGCATTCACGCAGCTAATGCCTCACAGTAGAGATATGTGGGAGAGGGAAAAGCAGCCCTCCCCTCCGACTATCCCATAAATATTCAGGGGATTTCCTCTAGTAACTCCCTTTGATACTCATGAAGTTGATACATGCTAGTCCGACATGCTCTGCTGAACAAAAGGCACCAAGCCCCTGTTAACAACCGGTCTGCTTTTGCTCTCCTTGAAGTCAATGGGAGTTTTGTCATTGACTTAGCTGGGAGCAGGCTGGGTCGGCTGCTTTCTCAAAATTCAGGTTGGATGTGCACCAGATGCCAAGTAAATTGCTCTAGAAACAGGTTGGAAACCCCATATTGTTGGCAATGGAGGTAGGTATAGTGAAACCCTTCATCCTTGAAGAAGAGAGATGGTGGCTGCTGTTCATGCTTTTGTCACGTTAACAGCTGTATTCTTCACGACATGAGTGTATGGGGATTAACGCTCCCGTTTTTCACCAGACCAAGCTTGGATTTTTAAAATAAATTCTGTGCATCTTCCAGCATGTGGTCCCTTCCTGGCTGGCTGGAGGAGTTAATCTGTCTTGGCTGGGGTTTTTTTCTGTGCTCTCTTCCCACATCTACCATCAAGATTCATTGCCATCGTCACCAGCTCTTGGAGTATTCTCACGGGATCCTTGATATAGTGATTGAATGGACCAGTTTGGTCCAAATTGGTGAGTTCAGATCACATCATCAGTGTTCTCTGGAACTTAAAAATGTTGCTTTTGATTCAAAACCAAGGTAGAGCAAGTTAAAAATGAAAATGTAATGACTGGCCTTATATCCCCTTTGTCATGAGGATAACCCCATTGGAACTCGATGAGAATACTCTCATGAATTGAGGAGGCTGAATTTGTTGGCACAGGTCTGAGTGTATGAACATGCCGTTGACACCAGCCAAAAAACCCCACACCTGAGACACTGAGACTGTACCTGGGTCATGGCACTGAGGAAGGGCGACAGGACACGGGGGCATTTCCTCTGACAGGACCTTGTATCCACAGATGCTTCTGCGTGATGCCATGCCTCTGAACCAACGGGTGCATTGGGTAGTATCCCTCTTCTTTGAAATAGTCTCAGGACAGACAAAAATTGAAGGGAGCACATGCAAATATGCGGAGGGAAGCAAGCAATCGATGTGGTTTCTTACACAAGGTTACTTGCCATACCTACCTTAAGAGGGCATGAAATGCACACGAATGCACAATGCGTCTTTATTCTCCAGCAAGCTACGGAACAGCGGTTGAGCCAAGCCTTCCTGTTTTGGGCCTTGGGGCGCGCCATATCAGAGCCGCGCGGTAAGACCCCCCAAGCTTTCCTTCGCTTGAGGTTGGTGACTGGTGTGACGAGTTTCACTCTCTGGTGGGCACAAAGGTATGTGGCACTGAGACACCCCTGCTGGCCCCCATTCCCGTTGGCTTCAGCAGGCAGCCAGAAGACTCAGGATCTCAGAGGAGCTGCTCAACACCTAGAAGGGCTGATCATTAAAAAAGCATTATAAATCTCTGAATGGTTTATGGTTTATGAGGGAAATAGCAATTGATTCCTCAGTGGTGCCATTACTCTCCACTATTGCTATCATTCAAATGGCAATAATGTTGGTTATTTACCTTCAATTAAAATATCTAGTTAGTTGTGATGTCATTTAAAATAGCACTATAATGTGTTTAGTGCTCCCTCACCAAACACCATAGATAAACTCTTCTTGGCAACAGGGGATAGTGATATGAAATGAAGAATTGGGTGGGGGAGTGAGATGGAGGAAAGAATATCTAAATCTTTCACTGGATTATTATTCCAACATGCCTGTGTCCCCTAGGATGCCAGTCTGGCAGAGAGCTTGTGGACTGCTTTGCAGGGCTACCCCACAGGTCCTCAAAAAGGGTCAGGAAAGATGCATTGGAGCGTTTGGGGAGCACAGAGAAGTCACCTCCCTCTGCAGACTACCAACGGACTGACATTCTTTACCAGGGACAATTCGTCCTCAAGCTCTTCCAGACACTTCTTAGTGCAAGCCTCTTCCTCAAATAACACGAGTCATATTCAGAACTGTTCTCATTTCCCTCAAAGCCAAAATCTTAAGTACAACTCAGAAACTTCCCTTAATGTGGTGGGTTGGGTTTTTTTTTAATCATTCCCTGGTTATGGTCATGACAGAATTTGGCATTTAATGAGAAAACCTAAGAGATTCTCATGACCTTCACCTCCCCATTGCCCTCTGTGCCTGAAGTTTAATATCAAATAAAAAGCAATGATTGCTCACAATAACTCTTCACATACAAAAGAGAGTATTATTTTTTTTTTCATGCTCATTAATTTATCCAATTTAGAGCATCCTTTTAATGACAAGAGCATGCTCCTACCCATCTCTTTATGCTTTCCTTTGGCTTCAGATGCTACCAAAAAATTGCATAACAACAAGCATTTTGGAGAGACGAGGAACAGAGTCAAAAGAAACCCCAAACCACCCTTCTCCATGGCTTGATGCTTCTGTAAGCTCTTTTTTACACAAAACACGGAAATAAATGCATAAAGAAATATTTTGCATCAAGTAGTGGAGAGAACCAAAAAGAGACTGCAGAGGGGGGTTAGTGTCACGACGAGCTTTTCTTGCCATGCTGCCTCCAGCACAGCCACGCAGCAGAAATTCATGCAAGCCCACCTCCTCCCTTCGAGAGGCCGCGGCAGCAGACAGCATCGGTACGTCCCCAACAGACACCCTGCCCTGGCATTTTGCTGCTGGTTGTATGTCAGCTGAAGGCTAATGTCATTGAGGAAGGTTACTTTGTTCAGGTGACCAGAAACATCGGGTTTGTTGGGTAATGTCAGGTTTCTGCAGTGACTAAAGCAAGCTTGCAGCAAGAAAGATAACTCATGTTGACAACCTTATATGGGGTGGTCCAAATACAAGCAATCGAGATGCTCGTTCTGGGGAAGGGGAAAATAACTTAGGAGTATTTGGAGCAGCTTCCTGAGGAACACTACTGTTAAATTGAGTTACATAGTAACAGACTGAATTTGGAGTCTTAACTTTAAGTTTAATTTTATTCTGTGTAGATTTAGATCAGATTTATGTGCAATGTCATGCCCTTTGTTTGTAGACAGAAACCCTCTGCTAATCTGCCCGAAAACTGATGGTATGATACCGCCTCGTATTATTTTCATGTTTGTTATGAGCTTGCATTAAGAGCTCTATAATCACACAAATAATGCAGCCTACAGGGACAATGGGCAAATCAACCTAAATTAAATAAGTATCTGTATGTGTACATGCTCATCTGCATATGTTATCATTACACCAATGATGCTGGGGTTTGCTTTCAGGGGACCAGAAGAGCTTCTTCAGCAAAAGCAGGCTAGGGTCATGCCACAAAACCCCCAAAACAAACCCTGCAGAAGCAGTAGCAATACCTTGCGCTAATTCAACATTTTACACTTTGAAAGCTAATGATAACACGTTTGTTCTCCAGGAGTGTTTCAAGGAATTCTTTGTAATTTTGGGTGCTTATCTTTTTTATTTTTTAACTTAAAAGAAGAAATCTCTTGCCTCTCCCTGACTGTGAAGACAGCCTTTCCCACAGTGGGGGGACATGGAAGGTAGGTGGAGAGACCTTTGCTTCCTCTGTGTTGATGCAAAGGCACCAACGTGTTTTGTGACTGCGGTCAGTTGATTCTCAAAGTACTTTTATGGGTCGGTGTCGCTCTCAGGTATCACCTGCTTGCCAAATATTAATTTGCAGTTCTGCATTTAGCTTCATGCTAGTGATAACCTGACCGATACTTAGAGGGCTGTAGAAGAATGCTGTTTGCTGATTCGGTTCAAGTCACACTGCTCTCATTGCTGGGAACAGAAGTTCGGAAGAACTAGAAATTCAGGTCTGATGGTTGGTATGGAGGGGAAGCTTTTCAGTGTATCCTCTGATCCTGACTGCAGTTTATGAGCCACTTTGTGCACTCCCAGTGCATGCTGAATTCTGTCTAACCTTGTTATTATCCATTTATTTACCTGCCTGCTCTCGAGTTCCTGTTGCCACAACATGTGAGGATCTACCCAGTGCTTAGTAGCAGAACCAAAAGGCTCTTCCTCCGTCTTCTCTTCTATCCCACAGAAGAAACAGTAGAACAGTAAGCGATTATTTATAGGACCACAGCTCTCTCTTAATTTGCTTCGGTACTTGAGCGCGTTTGAAAAAGCAATCTGCTAAAAAGACGATGTTTGTATTAATTTGTGGCAGGATACGCTTTCTGTGATCATCCTTTAGAAGCCTGCACGGTTTCTGAGAGCGTTGTCACTTCAGAAAACAGGAGTCCTCAGCTTTTGCTGACAGAAAACAGCTCTTGCAGGATGTCATGTTTAGAGAGCAAGGGAGGGGGGAAACAAAAATAAATCGAAGACAGGTAATGCCTCCTTTAGGCAAACAGGGTCACACACTCGCCAGTTTTAATTCCAGCAGTAGTATATACTAAAATGACCGTATCTATTTATTAGGACAACAGGATTGCCTAATGAAAACCCCTGTGTGGCACAGTGAATTTAAATGAAGGTATGCATTGCAGAGCGCAAATGGCTGGAGATGCAGAAAAAAAGGAAGATGGATGTAAGGAGAATGTTGGACAATGATCCATGAACTGCAATTCTTCACAGTTAAATATATTCTGCGACTTACTAACTTTCCCTTATAAGAAATGGGAATGAATGCTATTTTCCATTTTAGACTAATTGTACAGCAATTCTTCATGGTTTTGCTTCTTGTGCAGGGGGCAAACGATGCAAAAGCATTTTAAAGGCATACTCCAAATTGCTGTTAAAAATGCTTCAACACGCAAATTTTCTTACCGTTTTGACTTTGTTTTCTTGAAGTTAAATGATGTGCACATATAAGAATATTTTGGATAATCACACAGCTTATGCTAAGTAACTATTTCAAAGTTGTCTTCAATACCAGCATGTTTCCACATACTTACCTTGAAGTGTTAATGACATTTATTTTGGTAATTTTTACTCCACTAACATGTTCGCTCAACACTTTAAAGCACTGGTATATTTTACTCAAGCAAATCTCTTAATTTACCTCAATGGAGAAATTGACTTGAAAAGCAGCACAAATCCTTGCTTATATAGAAAGTTTGTCTTGAAGTTAATGAGCTTATTTGCCTGAGTAAGGATGTGGGTATAAGGACTGCTCAAGCAAGCAGAAGTTTCACAACTGGATGCAAAGTCATTAGCTTATTTCAGACCAGCCTCTTGAAATAGTTACTCTACTTCAAGCTCCTGATAACTGATTCTCAAAACATTTTTTTTTTTAAAATACAAAAATATAAATGCAAGAGAGTGAGCATATTTGAAATTTTAAATGGAAAATTTTAATTAAAAGAGTGGTGATGGTTATTCAAAGCAAATTTTTGGTCTGCACTGGGTTGTATCCACTGTCCATCACAGTCTTTTTCCACTGTAAGAAGCTCCAAGAGCTTTTTTTGCCTCCAGAAACTCCTTTACACATACACAATGTGTCAATCTTCCTTGCAGTATGGTATGAATTATTATTAGAAAAACATTAATAGAATATTATGTATTTGTAATCTTAGCCTGAGGTATGATTTATTTACGACCTTTCATCTTCCTTCTTTTTCTCCTTCCCTGTCCCCTCTGTATCTCCTTTCTTCTGAACGATCTTACACTTGAAGCATCAGGATTCTCCATGGTGTTTAATGTTTTAGTAAGGTGGCAGTCTCTCCTTTCAGTCGTCAGGGTCCTGTTTCATGCTGATCTGCTGAGAGGCACGCTTTTACCTCTGCGTCTGACAAAAGGTACTCCATGAAGCATGTGAGCAAGTTAGAGTCTGAGTGTGTGTGTGTGTGTCCTCCTTCCTCCACTGCTGGAAGACCTCACTGCTTCAGACAGGAGCTGAGGTAGTTACAGCCCATTAAAAACTATGCCAGATGAAACTTAAACTGGCATTGCATAAACAGGACACACAATGGGCAGGCACTGGATAAAACATTTATTTTCAGTTGTTATTGATGACCTCTCAGAAGTTGCTCGTGGCTGTACTTTGGCCTGTCACTTGTGAGCTAAAGGGTCATCAATAACTTATGGAAATAAATGTCTTGTTGATAGCCTGGCTACTGCAGGTCCAGTATATTGTCTCACATACAGACACACAGGCACAGAAAATACAAATCACAGAGAAACCACTTTTGATCTCAGTCTCTGTCCTTATATCTTGAGAAAAATGTGGCTTTCTTTCTTTCTCTCTCTCTCTCTCTCCCTCTCTTTCTCTCTCTCTTTCTCTTTCTCCCTCTTTCTCTCTTCATCTCAGTTTCTTTCCCTCCCTCCCCCCCTCCCTCCCCCCTCCCTCCCTCCTCCCTCCCCCCTCCCTCCCTCCCTCCTTCCCTCCCTTCCTTCCTTCCTTCCTTCCTTCCTTCCTTCCTTCCTTCCTTCCTTCCTTCCTTCCTTCCTTCCTTCCTTCCTTCCTTCCTTCCTTCCTTCCTTCCTTCCTTCCTTCCTCCCTCCCTCCCTCCCTCCCTCCCTCCCTCCTTCCTTCCTTCCTTCCTTCCTTCCTTCCTTCCTTCCTTCCTTCCTTCCTTCCTTCCTTCCTTCCTTCCTTCCTTCCTTCCTTCCTTCCTTCCTTCCTTCCTTCCTTCCTTCCCTTTCCCCTTTCTCCTCCTCCCCTCCCCTCCCCTCCCCTCCCCTCCCCTCCCCTCCCCTCCCCTCCCCTCCCCTCTCCTCTCCTCTCCTCTCCTCTCCTCTCCTCTCCTCTCCTCTCCTCTCCTCTCCTCTCCTCTCCTCTCCTCTCCTCTCCTCTCCTCTCCTCTCCTCTCCTCTCCTCTCCTCTCCTCTCCTCTCCTCTCCTCTCCTCTCCTCTCCTCTTTCCTCTCCTTTCTCTCCTCTTTCTTTCATCTTCTATTTCTTTCTGGTATTTCATAAGGATATGCCCCTAATTTATTTATAAGGGTAAGTCTCCAGAACAAGGTAGCATTACTGAGCTGGCTTACAAGTTCCTCTATACACATGAGTACATTCATAATTGATGAAATGGTCTATAGTGTTGTGGCTAGAATAAACTTAAGGTCAAATCTCTGGGAGAGCAAATCTTGCCATTATTCCTGATGAGAAATAAATACGTGCAGGAACTAAAAAGTGCAGAGCTGAAAGGGAATAAAACTGAATGTATAAGGGCATTTTGAACAATTCATTCCAAAGTGAAAGTCCTTTTTCTTAGGTTTTCTTCATTGCCTTGATCTTCCTAAAACTGTTGTTGGGGCAGGTTAATGACTGACCTTTGAGGGAACCACATACCAGTCTTTGTTCCCTAGCAGTCAGGATCTTGCAGAGGCTTGAAACCTTTGAGGGAGAGAATAGGATTAAACTGCTGTATGAAGTCCAGTGCAGGTGATGATCAATGGGAGTGGAGGAGCAAGTTTCTCAGGACGCTCTCTCCCTTCCCCCACCAGCTGGAATTTATTTCCCTTACTGCAGAGTTACCTGATGGAGACGGCCGACTGTCGGCGATTGCTTTCACATTAATTTCCCTTCAGCAGTCACAACAATCACGCAGTGCTAATATCCCAATGAGATTTTAAAGGTCACTCAGATTTAAATGCCGCATCAAGCAGTTAGAATCAGAAAGACTTAACTTGAGCCTCACGCTGAAATCACATTTACATAAACTCAGCTTCCTTGCTACTGTCCAGTTTCCAAAGCGTCCGGCAAACCGGGCAAAGATGAGTGTTTGATCCTGCAGTATCCTTATGTGCTGCCTGACCTCAGATAAAGCAGTGTTTGCAGGGTGAGTCTTCATGTAGCCCTGTCCTAACAGCTAGCTGTACCCCTGTGAACACCACCATCCACCCTAATATGTGACAATGACTGCAAGGTCCCTTCTTCGCATGCAGACTGTTGCAGAGAGCTAACCTTCATCTTGCCCACAGGCCGAATCGGTGCTGCTTGAATTGATTTGAAAATCCATCATAGAATCATAGAATGGCAAGGGTTGGAAGGGACCCCGAGGATCATAAAGCTCCAACCCCCCTGCCACAGGCCGGGTCACCATCCTCATCATCAAGGATGACCTGCCGGTCAGATGCACGGGTCCCTCCTCATCCTCCCTCCTCCCCGGGGCAGCCCTCACCCCCATCCTTGCAGGGTGCTATGCCTACCCCAGCCCTGCACTGAGGCACTGCCTCTGCCCACACACCTCCTCCCACGCCGCTGCTCTTCCTCCTTTGGGTGGGTGAGACTTCTCCTGCAACAAGGTCCAGATAGAGGGTCTGCAAGCTGATGGGTGACATTCCAGCAACACTTTCTGCTGCTTTTGAAGGCTTCTGTATGAGTGCAAGCAGTTGTAATTATTCCTAAAGGTTTGGACTCAACCTCCTTTTCTTCCCTGAGAACGTATGCCCTGAGCCAATTTATTAACAGAATAATTAAAATACACAGAACTACGATGAAAAGCACTGCAAGCACCCCACCTGCCTGGCCACAGCCAGCTACTCCGTAAATGCCAAGTGAAGCACGACACAAAACTGCAGGATGAAGTTGCTCTAAGATTTTACTGGTAAGAGGAACCCAGTGTCACATCTCCTCATGGTCTTTTCCAACCCCAGTCCTTCTGTGGTTCTGTGATCTCTTTCTCCCCAGCCTGGAAGATCTCCCGAGCTTGAGGCTCTGCGGCATGCAGCTGGGGTGAGGTGCTGTGTGCTGGGGACGGAACAGACAGGAGACTGACAGGCAGGGGCTCCTTTCGATCACTGCGGGAACCCCTGCACTCTGCAACAGTTAAATGTCGAGTAATTCACATTTAAACCCGACCTGCGTGTCCGGCCGGGTGGCAAAACAGCTACGCTGGCTTCTGCGGGCTGGTCTTTGCCCTGGAACGAAGGTAAAGAGCGAGTCTACGTAACAATCGACCTTAAGGCACATTCTGATTCTCCCCTTCTCATCCCAAGTCCCGCCGTTAGGAACGGGTCCTCTCGCTGAGGGACTGCAGCGGGGAACTGAAGGGGTTTCACACGCGAACCGACCCGTTCGTGTGCAGGTTTGAGGGGATGTCTCGCTGCAGCCGGCTCCATGATACTCGGGTCTTGGGCACGTGTGGGAGCCTCGCTGCTGAGAGCAGTGGGAAACTTGGAGGCTGAATGGGGGTAGTTCGGGCGCGCTGGCAGGGACCGCGAACCTGGCTGGAGCGCAGTGAAAAGCCCCCCGATCCCTCCCGGAAAGAGCTTTTCTCAAGGGCCTGCAAATGAATTGGGGATGGAAACAGAGACGTCTCCATTCAAACAATGGGGAGAGCTGGCAAGGCCCGAACGAAACCACCCGGCCCCCACGTTTCGCGGGGGCCAAGTGGAAGCGAGCCGCGGCGCGGCGGCACCCCCCGCCGAAACGCCGCCTTCCCGCCCACCGGCACCCAGCGCGGCTTCGGGGAACGCCCGCCCGGCTGCGAGCAAGCACCCTGCGGGGAGGGGGGGTGTAGGGGGTGTGTTTGGATGGGGTGCAGGGTCTCCGCGGGCGGGCGGGCGCGGGCTCCCATCGGCTGGGCGCACCGCACCGCCTGACGGCCGCCCCACCCCCCCCTCGCCCCCCCCCCCGCCCCAGCCTCTCCCAGCTGATGCCTTGGCCCGGGCGGCCCAGACTGGCCGGCGCCGGGCGCGTGACATCACCCATTCACACTGCGGCCCAGCTGGCGCCGCCGGGGCGGTCGCCGTGGTAACGCGGACGCCAATCTCCGGTCAATGACTTCCAGCTGCTCGCCCGCGAGAGCGCGCGCGCGCGCCTGCGCCCTCTCCTCACACCTCCCTCCCCTCCCCTCCTCTCCCCCCGCCCCGCTCCGCCCGCGCGGGATGTTTCCCAGGGCCCGGGCTGCCCCGCCGTCATGGCGATCGCTGCGTTCGCCCCTGGGGTAAAACCCCGACCCGAGCCCCGCCGGGGAGCCAGAACGTCCCGCGAAAGCTCGAAAACGAGCCGTAGACGGGGCGGCGGGTGTTCCCCGGGCTGAGGCGCTCCGCGGGGCGGCCGCTGGGAAGGAGCGGCGCAGGAGCCCGCTGCCGGCGTGCCCCGGGCAGGTTTTGAACCTGACGGCTACGGAGAGGCTGGGCCGAGCCCAGCTAATAGCGGGGCCCGGTCTGGCAGAGGCTACCTGGGGAGCGTGCCGTGGAACGGCAGGGCGGGCCCGCCTGCCCTGTGCGCCCCTGGGCGGGGGGGGGGCTGCCCTGAGAAGGCGTGGGGCAGCTTGGTGCAGCGCGGTGGAAGGGCCGCCGGGCTTGCGGGCGGCAGCCGCCGCACCCGCGGGCTTCTCTGTGCAAGCCCTTCTGTGCCCGTGTTGTTCCCTTCCTGGGGTGTCTGGTGGCAGCTTCCCCAGGCTTCCCCGGGCGCTGCGTGAGCAAGAGGGCCGTTTCGATGGCTCTCAAAGCCCCTCAGCTGATAACTACAGACGGCCCCTCCTAATTCTTGTGCTAGGAGAGAGTGAGTGACTTCCACGCTCACCTTTTTGGCGTGATTACGGATTTTGCTGATCTCTGAAGATGCCTCCCCCCCCTCCCCCCCTTTCTTTTTTCCCCCTGCCAGAGAAAACGTGTTCCTTTAACCTCTTCCCCTGCGATCTCTGTTCGGGTCGTTCTCTTGCTCTCCTGGGGTTGTGCGATGCCCTTTCCGAAGTGGCGGAAAGGTGGCATGGAAGCAGCACGCTGTGTGCTGGGTCTTCTTGGAAACTTGTCCCTTTAGCTCCCTAAGGAGGGCAACCTTTTTCCCCCCCCCCCCCCTTTCTAATCTCATCTGAAAAAATTTAAAGAGCTGGTTATCTCCGAAGGACCTAGGGCTGATGTCAAACTTGGTGAATATCCTCTTTTTATTGATCAGATAGATGCTTTTCTGCATCCAGGGCCCATAATGAAAACTTTTTCTGAGAGTTAACTGAAACTTGAAGCACTGGGAAATAAATCTAATGAACCTGCAGTACAGCAGCAAAAAGTCTTCTGACTTTTGAAACCAGCCCTATGTTGGGGAGGGGGTGTTTTTTGTTTGTTTGGGGTTTTTTTTGTTTTTGAGGTTTTTTTTAGATCTCATTCAGGGAATTCTCATGCTTCAGTGTTGTATTGCTGCAGTCTGGCCCCATGAGACTTCCCAAAGTCCCAAAAGGGCACAGAGTCAAAAGAGGGATTAGAAGGGAGAGAGCTTCCTGATTTTTTCAGTACAGCCCTCAGGCAGGTAGCTCACACCGCTTCCCCTCAGAATGAATAGTTCCTACCTATCGCCTTGCAGTTTGTTGATTCACAGTTCCTACATGAAACCATCTGTAAATATTAGCCTGTGTAATTTGTAGTGATATTAAACAAAGTGATGAGAATCCTACTTAAGAAAAAAATTGATAGCTTTCCATATGGTTCCAAAAAGCTTAACACCGCTACTAGTTAGCACAGTGTAGGAACAGCACAGTTCTGACTCAATTTATCCGTAAAAATGAAGACTTAGTGAAACATTAATTTTCCAAAATTACGGAATGTTTTAATGTGATTCTAATTGCCCCTTTGTGCTTTTAATTTATTAACATTGTTATAAGAAATTATAACTCGTTGTAACCAAATGCTTCAGCTGTGAAAGAATCAGGCTGGTATGCTGGCGTCTCGGTCTCTTTACAGTGCAGTCATAGCATATCCATTCTGATTTACTTGGAGTAGCTTATGTTAATTTGGGGGTTCCTCTTGCATCCATGCTGCAATGCTTTTATGTCACAGGCTCAGTCTTTAAAGCTTTCACACCTTTTTAAAATGTGTTTTCTTAGGGAGCTACATCTCGACGCAGGACATCTGTGAGAGAGCTGGGTCTTGTACCAAGGAAGCACAGCAAGCTAGTGTTAAGTGGTGCGGGGAAGAGGAGCCCTGTGGAAACTCTGATGTGAGCAAAAGAGTATGTTGCAATGATGTCTGATTAGTTAGTCAGGAGCCGGTGTGAGCCTGGAACATCTAGCACCGAGTATGAGCCTGGATGCAGTCCAGCTGCTTGCTTGCCCTATAGAACCCAAGTGTTCAAGTCTTGCTGAACCAGATCTGTGCCTCTTTGGGTGTGTCTGTGCTGTTATTCCTGTTACCAGGAGTGCTGAGGGACCCAGCACAGCCAGTGTCCACCCAGAGGCCTGACCTTGCATGGTTGGTGCTGAATTGGAGGTACTGATTCAGGCTGGACACTGCAGCACCATCTGGAGCCTGTGTGCTGTGCTCCATAGTGTGCAGGGTTGAGTTCAGCTATGGTCCTGGGTCTGGGCTGGATTTGTGCTGTGCTCAACCAAAGGCTCTGTCTGAGTTCAGTCTGGGGTTAAATAGCACCAGTGCCAGCCCAGAGCCTCTCAAATCCATCTGGATTTTGGTCTGGCAGCTAGGGATAACTGGGCAAGCTCTACAAGATGCATTGAAAAGTACATGCTGCATAAAAGTACTTGTATGGTTGTGAATCCGCAGCGCTCTGGGATGCTGCCTGAGCTAATGAACTCAACCAGACCTGAATTGTCTCTGCATGGAGCTCACCCTGGTTGCCTGTCTTGCTTCAGCATTCTTGGTCTGCAGCTCCTCACCTGTGGTGTATCTGCAGATTGACTTTATCTGGTGTTGCAGGCATAGATGCATAAGCTAAAACGCAATTGTGCAGAAAATATAACAAAGTATTGAGAGACTCAGTAGCACAAGGGGTTGCATTTGAAACTAGGGCTATACACTGACACTCTGCTGTTGATTTTTCTTGCGGGTAAGGGACCAGAACCATGGGAACATGGGATTTGCTCTAGGAAAAACTGACTGTAGTAATAAACTTTAACTGTGCTTGTGTGTTCCATCTTTCAGTGTCTGTAATAGGCAGATATTTGTGTCCTCTTCGATTGCATGCTATGGTTCTCATCTAGCAAGTGTTTAAATTATGTTCTTTAGAGCTTCACTGGATCAGGGCCACTGTCAGTATTTCCAAAAATGTAAGGCTTAAAACATTCTCTGAAATCTTTGGCTAGAGATTGTCTAGCATTATTCCTTACCCATAAGGATCTTATCTAGACCCTCCCTTAGGAACTGAAATAGCAAATGTCATGTATGCAGCCTTGGCAGTCAGTTTTGAACTTGGAGGACTTCTTTTGGTGAAGTAGTGTGGGCCAGCATGCCTATGAGACATGTTCAAAGCTTTTTCTGCTTTTCTCATCCATTTGAGATACAAACAATTCCCACTTTCCAAAACAGGACTAGCCATATATTGTGATCGTTGCAGTGACTCGATAAAAGAAATACAGTCTTCAGTTGCCTCTACAGAATGTGCTTTATCCAAGAAGGAAAGAATCCCTTAGTGTAAAATGAAAATAAATCATTATATTGAAAGCTTTTTATGTGCCAGAAACTGTTTATTGATTTTTAAACAGCTTGTTTTGTCAGTAGTGCAGAATGCTTACCTGGGTACATCAGTGACAGATGTCTAAATTAGACTCAAATTTCTTTTCATCTTTGGAGTTTGTTTGCATTATTGGGGTTTTGGGGCTTATGCTTCTGGTAACTGGAATATATTTAAACATCCTGTCTTATTCTGAGCCAGTTTTTCTCTTCGTTTTTGCTTAGAGGACAAGGGTGTCAGTAAGTCAAGAGTTTCTACCCTGTTTTGTGGAGTTAGATTATCATGAGTCCTCTATGCCCATTCAAGAAGGTAAAGGGGTAGAGGTTGTGTTTTCAGTCAGCCTATGCTGTGAGCTATGCTGTGGAGGAAGTGGAGTGCTCACAGAGAAAACATAACTGTCTCTGCAAGGTGCAGGAGTTGAGGCTGTGCTTCCCAGTGTCAGGCCTACTGACAAACCAAGCAGCCTGGACAAGTCTCTTCCCTAGCATATCTTGGGGTCTATTTCGGTCCCCGAGGCCCATGTCGCCTATAGAATAATGCAGGATTTGTCACTTCTATGGAATACATGGTAATGTCAGTTCAGAGTCTCTTACTGTGGTTTACTCAAAATATATTTGCTTCAGAATTTTCAGAACGCAAAAGAAATTAGCTTGTCCAGCATGCAGTTAGGAATTGGGTTGGTTGTACGTAGTACAAGCAGCATAGAACTCTCTTGGTTTATTCTGCATAATATATGTGAGCACTATTTTGTGAGGTAGTCTTAGCAAGAAGGTAGTCTTGGAGAGAATCTATGAAATGGGCAGGAGTTTAGATCTCTCAATTGTTGATGGCGAGTAATGAGATGAAAGGAAGCTCAGGGTGAGAGTTACATTCCAGGCTTTGAACTGGGATAAGAAATGAAAAATAGCACATTTTAATTATGTGTTAAGCATCCCTAGAGTTGCTCAGCAAATGGGCTTGGTCATAAGAGGGTTCATATTAACTGTTAACACTGTGATTTTAATTTTTTTTTTCATGTGTGGTATGCACATATATGTATGCATAAAATATCCCCTCTCCCCTCCCCCCGGTTTGATTACTAGTAATGAAATAATCTGTGGAAAATTCCCATTACTGAATAACATACATTTTCCCAGAATGAACAGCAACAGGAAACTAAGCATTATAACCTTGAAATTCCAGTCTAAACACATCCTTTTAATTTCCCTTTTCTAGGTTAGGTAAGGTGGTCTGTCCACTTCAGTAAAGCTGGTATGTCAGTGTGAGCTGGTTGAGAATACCCATCGTTCCAGAGTTCCCTTTCCATATCTCACCTACTGTCCTTCCTACAGGGCTCACACAGGCCTCCTTTTCCCCAAGTCATGAACAGCCCTGTAGATACATTTTATATATAGTCTGAGCTAGCAATAGTCTATGTGGCTCACAAATTATGGAAAATAGCTAACAGTGTTAGTAGGTATCTTCAGTGGAAGAGCCAAGCCACTTTGCTGAATCTTCAGATGTTCCACCTCACCTTATATTCTTTATCCGGTTACCATACCAAGGACACATTGAAAACCTGTCTGAGACCTTTACCTCTGGAGCAATACCAGCTGGAGGTACCCTCAGGTGACAGATTCCTGTCCAGGACCATCAACAACTGGAGCACTGTTGTCTGGAAGTACCCATGTTGGTGTCTGAGACGGGGCCTACGGCAATATGGAAGTATTGGCTGAGGTTGAGGAGAGAGGGGACTGCTCACTGTTGTTTGGTCAGACAGTTGCCTGGCACAGGCACAGCCTGATCCATATAGCAGAACGCCAAAATTTTGTTTCTTGCAAGAGAAAACCATTGAGTGAACCCTGTTGATACGGAGGAACTCTGCATGGTGCTGGGGCAGAGGCTGACTTGGTTATCCTGAAGAGCATCCTCTGGGACCATAAGGAAGTATAGTCTCTGCAGCAGACCCCAGCTGGTAACTATGGCCCTGTCTTAAGAGAGTCATAGGTATTCCTGACAATAAGGCCCTTAAATGCTGAGGCCAACAGCAGTGCTGCTATTTGAGGGAGGAAAGAGAATAGATCAATTTTTCACAGTACAGCTATATTTTATTCAGTAGGGTCTTTTTTCATTTGTTTGCTTGGGTTTTTATAAACATTTCTGTTCTCCCTTCAGGGGATAAAATACTTTTCTTTAAGCCCTGAAGGACAGACATTTTTTTGTTCTGTTGTTTGACCAACCCACCACACACTATTTTTTTAGTAGGAACCACCATTTCCAGTGTAAATTTAAAATCCTAAAGTGAAAACTGTGTAGCTGGTTACGTTATGGCATGATAGATGCTGTTCTGGAGTTCATGTACTTCTCTAATGTATTCTTCTCCCCACACCCCACCACCTTCCTCCCATTTCTCTTGTGGGTGACGCATTCATAAGTGTGGTTAGAGCAGATGGTTTGAGATTAATAACCATTGAGAAAGTAGGTCTACCCATAGTGCTTAATTTAAAATGGATTTATCCTTAAATATGACCTTGCACACAAGTAACTTCAGAGCCTTCATGTGGAACTTGCTCTAGATTTTCCTGAAGTTTTTAACTGTTGAAAGTTAAGTTTTGTTTTATTTTAGGTATTAGGCTAAATACTGTAATTATAAAGAAGTTAGTTTGATTTGCACTCAGTTTCTATAGAAAATCAGCAGTATTATCCTTCTCTATCTTCCTGTCAGATGTGACAACTGTGATTCCAGGTTGACTGACAGAATAAGAATAGATGATACAGAGGGTGATCTGATCCAAACTATAAACTCCCAGAAAAAGATAAGACTAAGCACACTGTGTTCCAAGAGTCATCTCAGCCGTTACTCTAGCTTTTGTGCAGACTTCTCCAAGCTGGTATTTTCTTAAGACTGGAGCAAGAACAGAGCATTCTTCTCTTTCCTCGAAGCTGTAATTGATCTGTTAAAGACTCTCAGTCAGACAGGCTGCCTTCTTCAAATACTTTATTTGATAATGGAGATATCGTTCTTTGCTGCTATGACTTTTTCTTTCCTAAGAACTTAACAGAATTCTTGCTTATGTTGACAGTAAAATTCTGGTTGAGGTAATTTGGACAAGACAAGCTCAGAAATATGCTTATGTCTAGAAACTCTTTCCTCTTATAGTCCAACCTTCTTCGGAGCCAATTAACTGCAGTCTGAAACTGCAGAGCTGATAGAACTTGGAATTAGTGTGTCTGCACATACATAAATATACGTCTGAAGGCACCAGTTTGTTATTTGTCTTTAGTTTATGTTATTTGTCTCTAATTTCCCCCAGAACTTTTTACCTGTTTGGTTATGCAGCATTGACCTTGTTATACAGAACAGATTTCACAATGCTTATTAATGTATTTTAGATCAGTTAACCTTTTCTTATAATGAATGTTTTGAATGTGAGTTCCTACTCAGTATCATTATGATTTATTAGATCAAATCTATAGTTACAAATTTGTAATCTTTAATGACTCCTTTCTGAAGCTGGTGGGGGAAAATAGCTGCACTTAAGTACTTACTGAAAATAACTCAGAAATAATTTACTCATAAGATCATATTTACAGATTAAATGAGCTCTTGGTACAAGTTTAGTGGAAAACTGAGAACCTGTGAGCTGAGGTCAGTTAGGGGTGATTCTAAGAACAGCCCGTGTTTGGTGTGGTGGTCAACTACATCTCATGTAGTTGTGACCTGTGGTCATTATTCAATGTAGTGCTCTGAAGTCTGTCCTAATGGCAAAACATCCATTACCTTCAACAGGGGAAGGACCGGTTAAGGTACCAGAAGTAAAGCATGCATTTAGTACTCTTACTTGCACTCTTTCAGACAGCAGAATCTAAACATAAACAAAGTGCTTTTCTGTGAGTTACATACATGTGTTTGTACCCTGTACATGTGTGTGTATATAGTATAGTAAAAGTGCAGTCACATACTGACAGTGCTTATTGTACATCTTTGATCCTTTTTAGCATCAGCAAGCTTTTGTCTACTTATATATCTTTGATCCTTTTTAGCGTTGTCCTGGTGCTAGCTTTTGTCCACTGGTCTGACAAGACCAAGTCACTTGATATAAATTCTTAATAACTTCAAGCAGAATTTGGATGTCAGCTCTGTAAGTGATATTTGGATCAGTATAATGAACAAAGTCTTTTTGGCAGGGGGAAGAGGAGGAAACGTCTGCTGGAAGTTTTTCCACTGTCCTTAGGCATCACAGCTTTTTGCTGTAGCGACTATTCATAAAGTATTCATTTGGATATCATGCAGTAAAGCATTTCTCCCTCTCCTACCTCCAGTTTTCACATATCCACATTGTATTTCCACTTCTTTCTCGTTTTCTGCCTACCTTTCCCACAGCTGTGATGGACAGCGTAGCCGTTTGCAGTTTTAACGGGCGTTTTCTTTGATCTGTAAGGAGACAAAAGGAGGACTATGAAATGCTATAAATATCGGAAGGGGAGATTGTAAATCAGCCCTAATCCTGTTGCTGAACTGAAAACGACTGTTAACAGTAAACATGAAATGTGTGACTTCATTGCGTGAGACATACTGCTTAGATATCAGAATTTGCAGTATTTTTGTGTGTGTGTGGTTTAATTTTTTCACTTTGAGAACTGAAAACTTGAACTGGTAGGTACAACAGCATCCAGCTTCAGAAAGTGGTGAGATATCAAAAGTGGAGAAATTCTGGAAGTTTTAGAGCTGTTTTTCCCCCCGTGATGATCATGTTACAAAAGCAGTGCATGACGACACCATTGCTCTTCAGGTACTTGCTTGGGACAAGCTGCATGGCTTATCCATGTTCTTTCTTCTTTGCATAGTATACCTGTTTTGAACTCATTAACCTCCTCAACCATTCTAGACCCCGTTATTTCAGATTGAGATGCATACATAGGTGTCTACATGTAAATAAGGTTAAGCTCCATTTGTACATATGTAGTCGGGTGAAAAAGGGAGGACTGTTACCAAGAACACAGTCGTCGTTTAGTGCCATTGTGTATGAGCAGGTAAACTCTAAGCCCTGTATTGATGACCTTTAAATAGACAGAGAATTCATTATGGTTAGCAGCCGTGATTTTCAGGAAAAAAACAAACCCTAGGGTGTTGCTGTTAAGATTATTAGCTGCTTTAGAGATCTATCAGTGTGGATAAACCAACAAACCTCTTGTCATCTGGCACGCTAGCAAATGCCAGTGACTGTACTTAGCAGAAACGAAAGATGATAACTGAAATCTTATGATACCCTTGCATACCTCTTTATTGTGTTCTGTGAGGATAGAGCGTTTTTCTTTAAATCCTTGCATGTAAGACTGTAAATTCAGAGGGATTTGTATACTAAATACCAGATTTAAATACTTAGAATGGTGCATAATACTTTCAGTAGTGCATGGATCAAGCTCCTGACAGGCTGCAGAACTCTTGCTTGCTCTACCTGGTGCAAGTCTTGTCTCAAGGCACTAATTGGTAATAGCAATATGGGAAACACATATCAGCCTGAAATCAGCAGTGATTTTGCATTGGGAGAATCATTTCAGCATAAATCTACAATGTGTATATGTATGTATGATGCTATAGCTTCTGACTTTTATAGAGATCTATTACTGATTTTTATACTCTGGATTGGTTTTGTATCACTCATTTCAGGGAATTGTTGCTTTTATATATATATGCAGCTGTGGAAAGGAAGCAGTCGGGTACTCAGCAGTTATGAGGATAGAGTCTAAAATGAGTCACACAGGAATTTGACTATTTCTTATATTAACTTGTCAAAACATTGGATTGTAATACAAAGCTTGCAGGAATACTTTCTACATGTGTAGAATGTGCTTTTCTTTTTGTAATTTTTCAAAGAAATGGAAGAAAAAAAGATGGACACAGTCATCTTAATTTTTTCATTAGATCAGAAAATGTAATATTTTGTTCAAACATTTTAATAGAACAATTATTCTTTTGTTTTTAAATATAATTTTCAAGTGAATTAAGTGCTTCTGACAGGTGCTTTTTCAGCAGTCATAGAAAATTAAGTCCTTTCTTACCAAACGATACAGTGGTGTCAGTCAAAGATTTCCCTGTCTGTTGTCTTTACACATCACAGTTTTCTTTTGGAGTGACCATTCCTAAAAGTTAAAGGAACCTAGTAATTCCAGAACACCTTTTATTTTTTGCTGAGGTCAGTTACTGTCTGCTAGGATGATTGATGCTTCTTCACTTAGAACCAAACTGGGATTGCTGGCTCACTGCTTTTCCCTGAAGAGCGTGAAAGGTAAGAACTTTTGACCTGGATTATATGTTGAAGCAATGATCTTGAAGTGGAGGATCGATAGTAAGATGGCATTCCACTGTTGTGGGGTTTTTTTTTTAACTGAGATTGGAATCTAAAACATTAAATAAAACACATTCTCCAAGTTTTTTCCTCCTGTGCCTGTTGTTAACAGTGTGCAAGGTTTAGTGCAATCTTGTTTAATAAGAGGAATAGAAAAAGGGAGAAATAGCTACACACTCATTAGAAACAAAATCAATTATTACTTTTAAAAACTACCTGCTTTCAATTAAGCAGGAAATTATCTAACCAGTTACTTAATTTGCTCTGGCTGGCAGTCTCTCAACTGCTTTATGCTGAGTGGAGCATGAAATTAAATATGTAACAACTATCCTAATGGTTATGTTTTTAGAGAACCAGCCTTTAGAAATGGTATTTTGCATAGTATCAAAAGAAATAATGACATAAAAATAAATGACTCCTGCTTCAATGCATTTGATATTTAAAAGAAAGAAATTACATCATTTTTGATTCTTTTATTCTGATTAATAACAAAACCATCTTTGGTTTGACTGATGGAGATCTACACTTGGGAACTGGGTTATTTATATAGGTTTGGGTTTATTTTTTTTCCCCCTGTCTCTAACCCCATTTTCAGGTTGTGTATAATGGGTGAAAGTGTTGGTGTTAATCTCCTGCTGCCTCAAGTGTTGAACTCTACCCCATGAGCATCAGTTTTGTATACGGCATGCCTTTTGGCAAAATTGTAGGAATCTTCAAAGGATTTTGATGCTGTTTCCTGGATCTTCCTCAGGATGTGCTTTCTGCATCCTAGTTAGAACCCATGCTTTTCTTACTGTTTAAAGAGAGATTTTCAGAGTCATATGGGGCAGGTCATATCCTGTTGGAGTCTGGTACTGGCTCACATATATGCCTTTAAAAAAAATTAAACTAAAGCCTCAGAACATTTCTGATTATGTATTTGGAGAGAGCTCAAGCCGATAGTCCAGGATTAGGTGTGTAAATGTGCTTGAAATATTCACTTCTCTGAGTGCATTACTGTCAACCCACCAGCCCTCTTCCCCTGCCCCAAAACTTCACAAGCAGAATGACCCAAAGACTACACTATGTAAACTTGGCTGTGCTGCCATCCAGGGTAATATAGTTCAGTTTGAACACCTCTGAGTGTATATTAACTTTGTGACACAAATCACAGAATCACTGGGTTGGAAAAGACCTTTGAGATCACTGAGTCCAACCATACTTGTCCTCTATTAAAACATATCCCTCATCTGCTCCTCTCTTAAATACATCCAGGGTTGGTGACTCAACCCCCTCCTTGGGCAGCCTGTTCCAATGCTCAATAACCCTTTTGGTGAAGAATTTTTTTCTAATGTCTAATCTGAACCTGCCCTGCTGCAGTTTAAGCCCATTGCCCCTCGTCCTATCACCTGTCGCTTGGGTGAAGAGACCAACACCCACCTCTCTACAACCTCCTTTCAGGTAACTGTAGGTAATGATAAGGTCCCCCCTCAGCCACTTCTTCAGGCTAAACAATTGCAATTCCCTCAGCTGCTCCTCACAAGGTTTGCTCTCCAGTCCCTTCACTGGCCTGGTTGCCCTTCTCTGGACACACTCCAGGACCTCAATGTCTTTCTTGTAGTGAGTGGCCTAAAACTGAACACAGTACTCTAGGGGCGGCCCCACCAATGCTAAGTCTAGGGGCACAATCACTTCCCTGGACCTGCTGGCCACGCTATCTCTGATACAAGCCAAGACCTCCCTGTATTTATCACTTTTATTTAGATTTAACAACAGGGAAGTAATTTATGCTGTGATGCTACATTTGAATAAGTCTTTTTTTAATCCACACTTATATCATAGGCATTTTCCTTTTTTAACAACAGCTAATAAATTTTCTAATGCCATAGTTATGATTTGAGATGCAGTAACTCATCACATTCCCCAATACCCAGACATAGACTGTTTAATTTTTCAGTTGGGCTTTAGTACCATCGAGCTTCCAAAGAAAACAAGTGTCATTTTATAGATTTTATAGATTGTGCTTTTTACAAACGTGTGGATTTCAGCCATGAAAGCAGTAAAATCATCCATTTTTGCTTTGAGTCTTGACTCAGACAGTCATTGTCTGTCACAACTTTTGAAAATGTTTTGAAATTTTTGTGGAAAGGATTGGTTCTTCCACCAAGTAATCTCACCCTTATATTGGAGAAGTAATGTCTGTGGTAGCAGCTGTCAGCATCTTACAAAAATTCCTTGGTATTGTTAGTTAGCCATTAGTCTGCCAGGACATTCTGTTTTGTTTCTTGAATGGGGGGACAATTTGTTAATTGTCCCAAATAACAAAAATAATGAAACCAAGTTCCAATGAAGTTGGATCAGAACTGAAAAGGAACTCCTGACTCTTCATTTGTGTTTAGACCCCTTGTACCCCTCTCCAGCCTGTAATTTATAAGCTGTCTCCAATTCTTCAAGAGTATAAAATGACTTTCAAGTTTTAGTGACACGTGTAATGAAGAAAGTGGCAGAAAGAAAACAACTTGAGGAAATGAGCTCAGATGCTCAGAGTACTTAGAATAGCATCCCTGTATGTCACCCCAATTTTCCCAAACTTTTCCCATCAGAAGTCTTCAGGAAGAGTCACCTTTCCTTACCCCAGCCGTTGGCATCAATTTCCTTTCACTGTAGCCTGCAGAGTCACTGAGCTGTGAAGCCGCCTGCTCGCTCTCAGTGATGCCTTCCATCCAAGTTGATGGTGTCCTGTCAGCAGCTTAGCCAGACAGAACCACCGGCGCCATCTTCATTAGGGTAGAAGCTAATGTAAACAAATAAAGGCCTTAGTGTAGATAGCAGAGTGAGAGTATCACTGAAAAACACTTTGCAGAATCAGTTGCTATGCCTTTAGTTTTAAAAATATATAAATGTTATATGAATCTCAAATCCCCTTTTATTTACATAAAATATTTATACATCAAGCAAGACAATTTCACAACTTTAAAATGTATTTTCCTGTTAGATTAATCTTTTCATATGCTAACCACATTACAAGTAAACATTTTCATAGTCTCCACTACATGAGTGTGGCTAAAAGCTTCCTTGTTATTTTATAGTTACAGCATTTCAGATGTATCCCTTTTTGACGTGGTTAGGCAGCCTGCCAGTTTTACCACTAAATTATAGCAGAGAAAACACTCAGTAGAATTTGATTAGATTTCTTCCTTCTCCCTGTGAGTAAGGCAAAGCAAATTTATGTTCAAAATGCAAGCTGGGTTCTAAAGAATTGAATATAGATCTGTGATAGTAGTGTTAAAAATGCATGCAAGTTTTGTAGCTGAAAATACATCTTGTTTATGGTGCTGCTTTGTGTTATTGATGTATTTTGTTCTGTTTTGTCACTATCTTCTGTAGAATGATTGAAAAGCATTAGACCATACCAAAGTAAAGGTTTATATTTCAGAGAAGCAGTGATGAATGTGTCTTAAACCTTACTATTAATACACAACTATATTAACAAAGTAGCTGTTAAGGCTGGATTCATCCCAACCAGTTGCAAGCATTTACCTAAGGGATCTAATTTAGAAGTGTGTTATCTCTAGACTGTACTTTTAAGGAGAAAGGCTGCATCTAACCTACGTCTGAGTCTATGGTGTGGCATGTGGCCAAGCCCCAAGATTGATTTGGCCAAGTTATGTATCTAGTTGGAGCATACTGTGGTGCCTCTCTGGCCATGGCCAGGTTTCCTTTTCGTAGTAATCAGGGCAGAATGAGAAGAAGAGATCAATCGTGCCTGATTTCAACTTGATACAGAGTTGGAACGTTGGATAAGACAGCATCTGAAACTGGTGATTTGGAACCATTCCACAACTTGAATGCTCGTGACCAAAACTCCCTCAAGAGTGGCTTCTGAAAGACCACATGCAGTAGTTTGTGATTGCCATCTATGTTTGATAGATGTCTGCATGAACAAACCACTCATGAATCTGTATGATCATTATAATGACAGAAAACAGACTTGTTTGTGTTACAGTTTTTACCAAGTAGTGCTGTTTTGATCATATATTTATCTCCTTTAAGGACAGGAGACACCATGCTGAACCACTATTAAACTACATAAACCAAAAATGTTTTGTTACCAGTCTCTGCAGTAGCCCAAGCTGATGATCAGTTGAGTTAAAGTATGTATTTTACAAAAAATGTAGTGGAAAAGCTAAGGTGGGTGTAACTGCTTATTTAATCCCTGTTGTAAGAGGCAAGTACAATAGCTGGGTAGGAGTCTCTTATATGCTGTAAATCTTTTATAGGAACAGAATGGTTCAAAATCTGACATTATAAGTCCAGCACATTTCACAAGTGATCCTTAAAAATGTACACTTATTGCTTCTTGTAATGCGTGCTTTTGGTATTGAACTGAAACATGTATTCATAGTTCCATCTCCTACTGCCAAGCAAAGGAATTAAATGAGTAACTTTAATGAATATAATGATTTCATTGTCTACTATATATAGATATGACATTAAACAAATCTTTAAAATCTTATGTGTGAGAATGTACCTAATAATTAACAAAATATAATAAATGTGACTATGATGTATATGATTCAATTAATTAGGGAAAAAACATTCTGTAAAACATGAGCAGTTGATGTAAAGATGTTTCATCAGGATTAGCTTGGCTTTTAGGTTAAAAGAAACTAGTGTAGGAGGAAGAGAAGTCCACCATATATATACCATATATATATGTGTGTGTATGTGTGCGTGTGTTATTATTTTTTTAAACCTATGAAAATCTTTGGATTTGTGAATTTATAAAGATTTTAAAATTTGTTTTAGAAAATCTTTTCCAAGACATCAAGTGGCTGTGCAAATGGTAAAAACAGTGAGTCAGTAAGCTACACTAGCCTAATTATTCTGAGTAGAGGGGTAGTGTATATAGCACAGTGTGGATACTTACTCATTCTTTGTAAACAGCTTTCATAATAATGGACCAATTCAAAGCCCATTGGCATCAGTCAGTGCACTCCTACTATTTTCATCGACTTCTATTCTAACTCAGAGCCTTGTCCAAACTCTATTGAAGTTGATGAAAACGTTGTTACAGCTGAGGTGGTGTAAGAACCTAAGCAAGTTGTTCTGGAATTAAATATACCACCTATTTTTACAACCCTTTTCTTGACTCCTCTGCTAATTTTGACAGCACCCAGCTCTTGGGAGAACTTCATGGGGCAAATGTTGATTTTTAGATCTAACTTTATAAATGGGGGTTATTCTACTGAATGTTCAAAACATGTCCTGCCTGTATCTAAGAAAAGTAAGTATGACATTGTAAGAAGAAGGAGCACTAATTGGTTATAGATAAATACATTTCAGTAGGGCAGTAGAACATCCACTTAGCTTATTATTTGGTTAGGCATTGGAATGGTTGTCCAGGGAGGTGGTGGAGTCACCATCCTTTGGGGTGTTCAAGGAAAGGTTGAATGAGGTACTTAGGGACGTGGTTTAGTTAGTAATATAGGTGGTAGGGGAACAGTTGGACTAGATGATCTTGGAGGGCTTTTCCAAACCTAATGATTCTGTGATTCAGATACAAATGAAAGGTAAAACTGGTTTAATTTATATATCACCATGGATCATTGGTAAACGTGACCTGAAAGGATCTATATTTTGGTCTGAAGCTCAATGTGATCTTATTCCCTTTTAAGAGAATAATAATAATCAACCTCTTGTAGCCCCTGGGGATTGTGGTACTATCTGTCCCCTAAAGACTGGAATTTTCCAAGCATTTATTGACACTGATGTTCCCATTGAAATCAGTGGGATTGCTCGTGGGATGGAAGTTATGACTTCTTTCACCTGTAAGAGTTTTCACAGAGACAAGGACATACTTTATTGATCCACTCAAAAAATGTCAGTGCCCCACAAGCCTCATGACATGGCTGGGCCAGATATACTAGAAAGGGGAAGAATGAAGTGGAGAAGTAATCCCTTTTTGCTACTTCTGTGATACTGAAATAAGATGATGCTGCAAGAGGATGTAGGGTTACTCACTGAAGATGCATTCTGATAGGTGATCTTCAGATCACTTATTAGCGTATTTGTATGTCATCTTTCAGAGTGGGTGAACTCAGTAGGTAGGAATTAAAGTATGATTCTTAGACATGTCCTGATCAATAGTTGTGTTCCCAGAAATTCCAGTTCAAGACAGGAGATATTCAAGAAAGGTTAAATAATTGTGGTTGCATTAGCATACAAATGCCAGTTCCCTTCTTCAGTCAAACTGATTTCCAGTGCAGTCTTTCTCTCCAACAGCATTAAATCACAAAGGTTGTGTTCTTATTTTAACTCTGTGCACAAATTCTCTGATCATCCTCTGCTAACGCACAGGCTCAAGACTGAGTCAAACCAGTTGTTTTCGCTGTGTGGGTGGGAAAAAATCAGGGGTAGGGGTGGACTGACTCTCCTTTGAACTCTGCCCTTTCCAGGGTAAAGCACAGGTTTCCTGCCTTGTGAGTCTATGCTTCCGTGTGCCTCTTGAGTGCAGTGTCTTAGTTTGACTATGGTGCTATATGTATGGCTCAGACTATATGTTACAACATCTGCCTGATGCTTTCTTGCTTTAAAACCAGCAGTAACAAGGACACTAGCCCCATTTCAAGTTCTAGAACTGCAAAGAAAAGAGCTCTCAGTAGCCTAACAACAGTGGGATTGCAAACAGACTTGTATAATTCCATGAAGTACACAAGCTGTAAATATTATGTTTATTCTAAAGAAATATAAAATGCAATTGCCAGACAAAATGTTTATTTTTTCTCTCTGTTCATGTGTGTTTCTTCATTCTTTTGTGACCTCTAACGTGGTGCTATCTAAATAGTTTGTTCTACAGTGTAGGACATGCTGTGTGAAGAGGCAGGAACATTCACACCATGCCAGGATCTTGACTGGTTGATCATCTCTTGCTACTTATGATTAAGCAATAAAGAGAGAGGTACAGGGTATTTCCTGGGGATTAATAACTGGTAGGGAGGAGTTAATGGCCTGAGGTGCAGCTGAGGGCCATTAACCCCAGCTGGTCATCAATCCTCATTAAAAACCTCAGCAACTCAGTTCACCAAACACAGTGAAGGGCAAACCAATGTTTTAAGCACCTTTGTGATTCCCCTCTCTGTTGTCTCCTTAAATTAGTTCTATTTAAATTTCTGATTCTTCCTGGGATAGATTCTGCTTTTCTTACTGCAGCAGAAGTCCTGTTTGGTCAAGGGTTTATCTGACCAGTTGCTGTGCAAAAATGGATGAATTCAGACCTTTATGTACTACTGGGAGTCCTCAGTACTGCAGCAGCAGCAGAGTAGCATGTATTTCAGATGCTCTAGCAATTAATTACATGAAAAATAAGGTAAGTAATAAGTCCTGTAGAATATTGGTTTGAAAAACCTAATTTTGTTTTTCAGTAATGCAGTACAACCTTTTCTGTTGCAACAATTTTTTTTTTTAAGGGGAGCCCCCCCCAGGTTCTTCCAGTTTTGAAGCTATTAAACTTTCTTTTACTGGGTTTCTGTAAAGTAGTTCCATTTCTTTTGGCGTTATTTGATACATAAAACATCTACTTCTGAAATCTGTATGCATGGACTTAAAAAGCTAAGTGTGGCAAGTATCTGTTTCATATTAGCCAATGAGCATTGGGATATACACCTTTTATACCTGTTGGGGGGTTTACTTAGGTTTTGAAATGTGTATATTTTGTGTGGCACTAGGTGAGTTTAGAAAGTTTATCTTCTTGCTAGGGAGTTTCTCTAGTTGTCAGCATGGTATTTAGCCCATAGTAATTTTGTAGATATTCCATTACCCCTTGTTATTCTAAATTCAAAGTATGGTTGTAAAGCATGAAGCTATGATAGTATTTCTGAAAGTAATTTTGGAAACAGATAAAATCCCAAAGTTGTTTTTCCAAGCCCTGGCCCTGCCTCTGGAGGTAGTAATACAACTCCTCAATCGTATCAGGGAGTTCAGCTGAATGAACTCAAGGATAGCTGATTGTCTCTGTTGATCACAAATATCTCTCTGGAAATCAGCAGAAAAGTCTGTGCAGCCCTTGACGGCTTTGTAGAGATGCTATCAAATGTGACTGGCAGAGTTCTGGGTACAGGAGGCAGATAGTAGAATGAAAGGATGTAATCTGGCAGCAACACAGCGAAATCAATTAGGATTTTTTTTTTTCTTTGATTCTAGTGAGAGCAGAATTAGTGTTTAGGCCTTCATTAAAGAATGTGTGGTGTTTCTCCACATTCACTAATTAAGTCTGGACCCTCTGCATGGGCTAATAAAATCAGAAACCTTCTTTTGGGGATGCACAAATACCTGAGACATGAGTGGCCTGAATGTTTTAAAAAGGGAGAGTACAGGGCATTCTAGCTTAAGCTTGTGTTAAACCCTTCCCTGATAGCGTAGAATGCAGAGACCCTCCTTTGCAGAGGAGAGTTAGTATCTGGTGAAGAATGCCACTGTGATCTGCCACCTTGACCAGCTCAGCTGGGTCTGCCCTGTGGAAAGGGCATGGTGCTCTTCCAAGGATGTTGGTGTGTGAGGAACTTGGATGCGCAGGTAGTGGTGGGAACTCTGCCGGAGAGACTTAGATCAGAGCAGCAGCTCTCTGAGTATAGTTATAAAAGGTGTGCCTCAATACAGCCTTGTCTTTTTATTCAGGAGACTTGAGGCAAGTAAATACCTTGACTGTACTAAGTCTATTTCCCCAGCATGGTTTAAAAAGACGTAACTTCATGTGTTGCAGGACTTCACTGCAACTATTCATGTGAGTGAAGGTAGGCATTCACAGGCTTATTTGCAGAATCATCCCACTGAAATAGAGACTGATAGAGGCTCGTGTTCCATGGAAAACTTGGAAATGTTACCCATGCCCTTATATGCTGTATTATAATAGCTGAAGAGAAAGTATCTTATGTTGCCTCTCTGCATCTGGGACTTGAGGAGGGTTCTTGACTAGCCCACTGTTTTGAAAGGAATTTAAAAAGAAAAAGATGTTTTGTAACAGAAGCTTAAAGAGAAGCTCTCTTCTTGTACAGTCAAAAGTAATTCACTGTCTGTGGGTTTGCTTACAGGAGGCTTCTGAATACTGTTCTGCTATATGGCATGAGTTGGACTCCCTTACTAATCTTTGAGGTTGCATCTTAGATATATTTTCCAGGACACCAGTCCCCTCTCCTGTACACTGTTTTTATGGCTGTAAGTCATATGGTGGCTTGTAGTTTCAATTCCAGGTATCAACAGTAGAATCCCACTTACAGGGTCTGCTGGTTACTGAAACTGGCAGCCTTGCTTTAGACATACATTTTGAGGCTAAATCATGCTGTTGCTCTTTTTGTGCAAACCTATTTGCTGTATAGTGCAAAAAATTATGCATTTCTGTGACTTGTGCATACCTTACAAAGTCTACTACTCTTCATGTTTCAACTGCTGGTAAATGGTCTTCTATTTGCTTTTTTTTTTAATGAGCCATTAATAAAGCTTCAAAAATACAGATTCTAGGGCAGGCATTGATAGTCCAGTCTTCTATGCATATTTTAGATAAAGAGCATCTTTGCTTGTTCTCTAGAGAAGACACTATCTGTTGAAAGGAGGAAAGTGTGGCACTTCATTGCATGGGCAGTCTGGATTGCTCGGTTGTGGCGTTGCTTTCTGGAAATCTGTAGTGGAGAATCAGGCATGGCACAGTAGAAGTTGTGTGTCAGTGTAGTAAGGGAAGAGCTTTGTTTGTGAATAGGTAAGGAATGTGTAAAACAGTAGTGTCCTTTTCAGCGTGGCTAGAGAGTAGTTCACTCAAAATTGCTCTGAGAATCCAGCTGACAGATGTCAGTACAGGTTAAGGTAAATAACAGATTGGAGATGGAAGGTTTCAAGGAGAAAGCAAACAAGAAGATGTCAGAGTTGTCCAAGCATGTTGGTCAGCAAAGAATTCATTCCTTTTCCTGTAAGTCCTTTGGCATCCCTGTCTGAGCCCAAGTCACGTGAAAGATTCCAGCTCATGGCTCCATGACCTTTGCTTCACTTATCATTCTTCAGTCCATATTCTAGGAAACTCATTTTTGCTGTGGCTAGACTGTAGCCTTGGGCCTTTTCCATATCCTTCAAAAAGACCTTAACCTTAGTGTCTCAGCAATTTATTTACAACCCTACAGTGTCAAATTTTTCCCCCCTTTTGCTGAATGCCCATGACTGCAGTAAAGTCTTTTTTTATAAGGCCAAGACATCTTAACATTTTATGCTGCTTTTACAATGGCTAGCCACTGAGTCATATTTTTCCCCCTTCACCCTAAATTTCTGGCTTGAAGGTGAGGTTATTTTACTTGGCTTATGGCTTAACAGCTCCTGTGTTTTTCTGATCAACTGACCTTCTACGTTTGTTTTAAGTATGAAGTTTGAGTGGTTTTTATATTCATCCTGTTTCAGACTGGTTATGGATTTGCTGCAAAGCCTTCTTTAAAAGCAGAAATATTTATTCTGTCTTCACCTTGGCCCCTGAGTATGAAATAGATATTGTGAGTTGGCTTATGGCTTATCAGAAGTTTTTGACTGCTTCTGTCCTGTTGCTCTCTTGCTTTATAGTAATTGTAGAAATACTTTTTCCCTACCTTTATTTCTTCATGCTGAGTCTTGCCTGTCATATTCTGATTATAAAATGTTGACATCATTTTGGATATCTACCATGTGATTAATTACTTTTTAATCTTGTTTCTCAACTATAGTTTTGAACTCAGGAAAAGTTAAAGAATTTTGCTAAGATAGTGGTACTCTTGTGCTCTCTTGGCAGTGCTATGCAGAAACTCTAACTTTAGTGGAAACACTCTAGATTTATGCCTACAGAAACAAGAAACACAACCAATGTCTTTCTCTAGCTAAATGTTTCAACATGGTATTTCAATCTTCCAGACAATACCACTATTTGTAATAGTATAAACAAGTTTCTTGGAGTACATATGGTTCTGTTATACTTTCTTTTTTGTATTTGTGAAGCTAATTTTTGGTTTTTTTAAATCCCATTAAGTCAAAGGACTCTTCAGAGGTTAGAATGCTTCCCTCCACTGCCACCTTCCACACAAACCTGTTGCATTGGCAGTCTTGGCAAGAACATGATTCATTATCAATTAGCTTAATGGGTGACATACACTGGATTTATTATAATCCCAAAATAACATTTGAATGTTGTTCTTGTTGCTTGTCTTCCTGCTGTGTATAATAATCAGTCCTATACTTGTAGCTTTTGTGGAACAGAGTTGAACAGAGTGTATGTGGTGCAGCTCCATTTGTGGTTGTTTGTTAGAAATCTTTTTTCCTGTTTGTGAAGGTTTATTTCCTCCTCTCCTCAATTCAGCCTGAGGATCTGTGTGCAGAAGATGATGTGTTGAGACAAGATGCTACAGAGTGTGGACAAAATCTAGAGATAAACTAGTGAAACTGGATGGGGTCAAGAATGTAATTTTGGAATGGAATGTTTTCCTTGCAACATTTTTGGATCAGTGGGACTTCAGTTCAGCAGGACCTGAGATAGGGTTGACGTGAACTCTTGTGGTTTTAAAGTTGGAATTGTCCACCTCTTAGTTCTGCGTTTGAGCTAAGCATCTTGGAAAGCCTTTCAGCAGTCTTGTGGCGCTCTGCTTGTTAGGATTCCAGGTTTTTGTTGCTGTTGCAGTGCACCTTGTAAGTATATATATCCTTAGGGATGGCAAACCCATGGATAGCTCATCTAGAATTTCTATGCTAGGAGAATTTTCTTTGCCAGGAGCCAAATGAGATTGATTCTCACATAGGCTTGGGCTTGTCACTATGGAATGGAGCTCGGAGGTCTGAGGGTCTCAGAGGCAGGGTGTGATGAATGGTGACCCTGGGAAGAGTTCCCAACGTCAGTGATTCTGCGATAATATGCCCAATGGGTCTGATTGGAAGTTGTAGATATTGGGAGCATACATAGTTTCTCATGAAAACTGAGACTAATCATTTACTGTAATAGCACATATTTAAGGAGGGGAAGGAATATTAACAAGGTTTAAGTTCACTGAGCCTCTGCAGAGGGCAGGAAGTCTTTGCAGGTCAATATGACTGAATTTTTCTCTATATTTCTGGTTTGTAGAGAGGTTAATGCACTCAGATTTTACTCTTGCTCATGCTGAAATCTGGAACTTGCTGAGAATGAGAAACCCTGATTTCCAGTTACTCCAGATGCAACCCAATGTCTGAGTGCATCGCACAAGACATTTTTCCCTCTGAGTTTCTGTCTGTATTCAGACTTTGTGGAAGTTTTCTTCTTACTTTTATGGAACTTTAGATATAATTTTACTGTGTCTTTGACATGAGAACAAAAAATGCACCTGATGTGTGTGGTAGAAAATTTCTGTATGTACCAATGGGATAAGGTTGCTGTGATGTATTTTAAATAATTGCAGCTGTTGGAAGTGGGGGTGTCTCTTGATGAGAGAAATAGAGAAACTTCTTTCAAGGATTCAATGGGGCATGTAAGAAGATACATCTGAGGTTTTTTATCAGGCCTAGAGAAGCAGGATTGCTGTATGTATTGTGGCATATAGCTTTAAAAGGAAAAGAAATCACATTCCTTTGCTTTTTTGAGGAGCTTTAGTGAAGTGGAAGGATTGCAGTAGAGAGAGGAAAAAAAAACCAAACCACCACATCACCACTTTTCTGGTTTTGGAGATTGCCTTGTAGTATTCAAGTAGTCTGACATTAGTGTCTGTGTCTTAAAAACATGTTTGAGCCCAATAATGCTTCATATTAATTAAAGCCTCTATTCTAACCTACCCCAGCATTATTTGGGAGTCTGTACAAAGACAGGGGAGTTACCATCACATGAAACTAGCATGACATCAAAATAGGCTCCAAATTATTGTAAATATTAGAAGGCACTGATGTATATTGTTTATTATAATTCCAGTCACTGGTTATAAACCTCATGAAATGAATCGCCTCATTTATAATGCATGCCATGGGACAACATCTAATTTGGTGACAAGCGTGGAGTCTAACAAAGATTCAATAGAAATATCTGTTTAAATGACTATGTTGCTATCTAATTACATATATTTTCTAAAGCTTTGTTATTTAATATACCTGATGATGTTATTAAATTGAATTTCACACCTTCAAAATATTCTGGTAAATAAATGCCCTTTTCTCTGAGATGCAAGGTTTGTGTTTATTTTAAATTGTGACTGTTTTTGTGAGAAAGATAAGAAAATCAACATATTCTGTTATCAGCCCTCACTTTTGAAACAAGGTGAGGGCTGTCCTTGGAAAGTAATTGATATTCCTGTACAGGTTGAAAATGATATACAAAGAGATAAGCAGAACGCTTCAAGTCTGTGCTCCAGCAGCAAAAAGCCATGCCAGTAATTGTCTTATGGGGCCTCCAGTTTCAGACCAGGTCTTTGACCTTTTAGACTATTCTACTCATTTACACTGACCATTTCAGATGCCTTGGACCTACGAAATTTTTAGTTGCCTAAGTAGAATATAAAGCTATTACAGTGATGCTATCTAAGTTAACATTGTCTTACTAAATGATTGTAAGAATAGGTGCATAAATAAGGGCTCAATTGCATGTAATTATTTTGCACTAAAAATGTCATCTGTACCTTGGATAACACACAGCCAAGTAGTATGCTAAAATTGAACTGCTTATTTAGCTGAGCTTGTTAACAGTTGCACAGTCTGATGGAGGAACTTGTAATGAAATCTGCTCTTACAGATCACTGTGGCTAGGCAGAAAGCATAAGGAACGCTTCAGTATCCTTGGCAGGTAATATAGTGGTGGTTACTGGCTGAACTAAAGGCTGTAAAAGTATAGTTCTACTAAAAGTTTCATTTCTAGACTTTTCAAAATTAGCTCTGGTCTATAACCAGAGTCGGTATAAAGTTGTAACATCTGTGGTCTGATAGAAAAGCTGAGATAGTATGGGATAGATGAGTGGACAGTGAGGTGGGTTGAGAACTGGCTGTCGGACTGAGCTCGGAGGGTCGTGATCGGTGGAGCAGAATCTGACTGGAGGCCTGTGACTAGCAGTGTTCCCCAGGGCTCGGTGTTGGGTCCAGTCCTGTTTAATATCTTCACTGACGACCTTGATGAGGGAATAGCATCCACCCTCAGCAAGTACGCCAATGATACAAAGCTGGGAGGGGTGGCTGACATGCAGGAACACTGCGCTGCCATCCAGCGAGACCTGGACAGACTGGAGAGCTGGGCAGGGAGAAACCAGATGAAATTCAACAAAAGCAAGTGTGAAGTCTTGCACCTGGGGAGGAACAACTGCATGTATCAGTACAGGCTGGGGGTTGACCTGCTGGAGAAGAGCTCTGTGGAGAAGGACCTGGGGGTCCTGGTTGACGACAGGTTCGCTATGCGTCAGCAGTGTGCCCTGGTGGCCAAGAGAGCCAATGGGATCCTGGGGTGCATCAGGAGGAGTGCGGCCAGCAGGTCGAAGGAGGTGATCTTACCCCTCTACTCTGCCCTGGTCAGGCCCCACCTGGGGTACTGTGTCCAGTTCTGGGCTCCCTGGTATAAAAAGGACAGGGATCTCCTTGAGAGAGTCCAGAGAAGGGCTACGAAGATGATTAAGGGTCTGAAACATCTATCCTATGAGGAAAGCCTGAGAGAGCTGGGGCTGTTCAGCCTGGAGAAAAGAAGACTGAGGGGGGACCTAATCAATGTTTATAAATATCTTAAGTATGGGGTGCAGGGGGAATTGGCCAGCCCCTTTTCTGTGGTCTGTGGAGACAGAACAAGGGGCAATGGCTGCAAATTGGAGCACAGGAAGTTCTGCACCAACATGTGGAGGAACTTTTTCCCAGTGAGGGTGACAGAGCCCTGGGACAGACTGCCCAGGGAGGTGGTGGAGTCTCCTTCTCTGGAGATATTCAAGACCCGTCTGGATGCCTATCCTTGCAGTATGAGCTAGGGAGCCTGCTTTGGCAGGGAGGTTGGACCCGATGATCTCTCAAGGTCCCTTCCAACCCCTACAACTCTGTGATTCTGTGATATAAAAAGGCATATTTTTAATGATTTGTTTCTGTGTAGTTTTTGATTGTGGTTAGCAGTGGTAGTGGCAGTGTGAGGTATCTACTGCTGTTCTGGCTGCAGCTTCAGTACAAAGTGTAAGGATGACGGAGTGAGCTGTGGGGTTCATCCCTGTTTTCTGTCAGCAGTGAGTTTGCTCCATTCCAGCCAGTTTTCCCCATGGAAATTTGTTACGGATGCAATTATCCTGGTGTTACCCAGCACGTATTTTGAAGATAATGGGGCTGTTGAGGTGTAACAAACCAATTGTTTATGACATTACAAGCTGGGGGAGGGTGTTTTCCCTAAATGGGTGTACAAAGCCTGGGACTCTACCAGTGATTGATAAAACATGTTCAGATGGGGGAATCCTATATTACTGTTTATGCAGGGTCACTCACTGGGTGACATTTGTGTATGCTCTTGGAAGCTGCAAATGTTTTGTCTTCTATTTGTGTAAATACTTTTATCCTTTGAGCTCCTTAAGCACATATATGACCTAAGCTGTTTGGGTTTTTTTTTCTCCCTAAACAAAAACTATATTATGGGAAATAGCCAACCAATTAAATTTAAGAACTATCTTCTGCACTATTCTGCAATACTCTCCTGACGCCTTGAAATTCTGCATCCACAGCAGGCTTATGCTGCAGTTACAAAACAGGTGCCATGCTCTGGAAATAGGGGAGGAAGGTGTCATCCCTTCAAGGAGATGTGGGAGACAGCTGAGCTTCAGGTATGTTTCTGTACTGAGGGAAAGAGGAGGGTGAGAGATGTTGGAGATTCTCTCGAGTGTGGGACAGAGGCACCCATCTGCCATAGAGACCTGAAGTTGTAAGAGGTTTGTTATTTTTTAGGTTGTTGTAGTTTTGTGTGGCTGGGTTCTGGTGGAGAAGGGGGGCTGCAGGGGCGGCTGGAAGCACCCAGAACCTTTCTGCTGGCCCGAGAGAGTAAACACCAGCTGGCTCAAGGCCAGAGTCAGGGATGAATTAGTGGTAAAGGACACAGGTAACCCTGAGTTATTTGTGCCTCAGTCCTCAATAATGAGGGCTCATGGGCCTCTGTGCTCAATGAGTTCAAGAAGGACAAGGAGTCCCATCAGGAAACAAGGACCAAGTTGGGAATTACTTGAGAGAACTTGAACTATGCAAGTCAATGGGAAAGAATAAAATGTATTCAAGGCTGCTGAGAGTGCTGGTTCATGTCTATACAAGGCTGCTGTTGCTGTTGGTCATGGAGAGTGGGGAGGAGCCCCAATGGCTGGAGAAATGCAGATGTACTAATCTTCATGTAAGGTTCAAGTGCAATATAGGGAACTGCAGGCTCCTTTTGCTCTGTGGGAGAAGCATGGAGGGAGTCCTCATGGAGCACATCTGTGCACAGATGTAGGAGGAGGTGATTTGGAACCATCAGCATGGACTGGCTCTGAGGAAAACCTTTTTCCCTGTGAGAACAGTGAGGAAGTAGAATAGGTTGCTTGGAGCCTACATCCCTGGAGGTTTTCAAGACAGGACTAGATAAACCCCTGAGTAAGTTAGTCTGACTCTGACCTTTTGAGCCAGTGGTTGGACTAGAGACTGCCTGAGGCCCATTCCCACCTGAACGAGTCTGTGATTCAGTGCTTATATAATGGACAAGAAGTCAAAGATGGGCAGATTGATCCTGTTGTGCTGTTTGTGTGTTTGGCATGGCAGAGTGAATAAACAGAGCAGAGGCATTACCTTAATTACATGAAGATGCAAACTTGATGGTCTGATATCCATACTGCTGCTTCAGTTGGGGAGTTCCTCAAGTGCTGTTACGAAAAGAAAAATGCAGGTGATGAGAAGCTGAGGAACACAAGTCTTGCTGTAAAGTCTTTTATCTAATACTCTTCTTGGTGCGATTCTTTTTTCCCTAGTGCTTGAAATTTTTGTTATTTAAAGGCCGTGGCCCATAGTGTGTCAGAGATATAACTACAAGCAGATAAATCTATATGGGTCTCTTAAATGGAGCCAATGGCACTAGCAAACATAGATGTCCATTTGTCAGAGGTGGGGAGGAGAAAGGCAAATCACAGATTTGTAACTTAGAAATGAGTCCAGCTGCACAAAACTTCTGTTATGTGGACTCCAAGGGATCTATCTACAGTTGGGTTTTCATACGGTGATTGGCACTACACAGATGGGAAAAGGGGAGAATGTGATGAGAGAAGTGTCAGGGCATGAAAGCATAGGAAAGTGTGTTAGTGGGTTTTCTGGTTTTGTGTACCATTCATAAATGGTGCTATTCATAGGTCATCTGCATGGAGGATTTAGTTGACATTGCAGAAAATGTTTTCTGCATTCAGTGTAGGAGCATCCTCTATTGTAGCTGATAGCAGTTTTGGACATAATGCAATGTTGGTAATTATCTAGTATCAGTCTTGCATAAGAAACTCAAGTGAAGACAGCTTGAACTGAAAATAGTGTCAGTCCAGTCTCTTAGATGAGAGATGCTTTTTAACAAGCATAAATGTGAGGACTACAAAGTAGCTTTCAGTTTGTGCTCTTCAGTAAAGATTCTGAAAAGGCTGTTCATATTAGCCTAGTACTGCACACAAAAATGAAAAAAGATTCCTTTTAAATTAGGGTTCATAAATAATCTGGAGTTCAGTCCTTGTGCTGATTCTGTGGGATGAAGCGGGTTGCCAAATTACTTGAGGAGAAGGTATTTTTTTTCTTTTTTAAAAAAAATTTTATTTCTTTTCATCCTCCTGGAAGGATGTACTTGCTGTAGTTAGGCTCTGTATGAGCATTGTACAGCAGGGAACAGTGTGAATTTGGAATGCATCAGAGCCATTGCATTCCTCTGATGACCTCAATAGTGTCAGAGCAATCTGCTTTCAAAGAACCTGCTCTCACCTAGAAGGATGTAACTCCAGAAGATATTTCAGATAGTAAAGAGCAGTTAATCTCTTCCCAGTACTTGAGAAGAACAAGTGTGCTGCCCTTGGACTATTTAATTGGTCTATTTTCTTAACTACAATAAAAGCATAGCAGGCTTACATGGTTGTGCCTTGGGATGGAGGGAAGGGTGTTACATGCTGTGGGATTTGATGGCTGCAGCTCTGAGGGAACTTGCCCATCATCTCTCCAGACACAAACACCTTTTTTGGAGTTGTCAGTGGAGTTGCTGAAAGAGATCCTAATGTTGTCTAAAACGGGATCTCTCTGAAAGAAGCTATGTGTTTACAAGCAGAGGGAGCTTTCTGGAATAAAAAGCCAGATTGTTTGAAGGAATGGGTAAAGGAAGTTCATGGAAGTTCCCATTTTGACTCTGTATCAGCAGATTAGGAGTTTCTTGGTGGCTCCAATTGCTGAGGATCCGATCTTTAAGGTCTGTAGCCCAAAGATAACACACAGGTAGCCTACATTATGCTTTCCAGAGAGATAGAGCAGGGGTTTTAGAAGCAGCAACTCGCTTGTGACATCTGTGGTCAAAAAGGAATGCAAGCTCAGACTCCTAGTTACCATCTTTACTGTCACTTTCTTCCCTGACAAAAAAAAACCAAAAACCAAACCAAAAATCTTTAGGCTTATCCCATTTACTTAGCACTCTGTGAGCAGAAATGTTCTTTTGTAGCCACGTGGAAGTTTTTCTGATGTTAAATTAGACTCGGTGTCAATGTATGTTTTGATGTGCCAGTAGATGCCTCCTTGAGGCCTGAGCTGCACTGAAACGCTGCAGTGGTCCAAGGCTGCAATATCAGCCCTTAAAGTGCTTTATGGTAATGTTCACAAGGCTGTAAGAGAGTAGCCTCATTAACGCAAGACCAGTAGGGTACGCCTTTCCGTTGTCTTTAAGTTAAATATCAAAAGCTTTTATTGTTACTTGACATTTTGTTATTACATAGGTATTAACTCAGCAGCAGGGGTGTAAGTGCTGATAGCATCTGAAGAAATAGCACTTAGCTTTCTGCCTGTAGTGTTTGGAAGAATGTTCTTTTTAGCCCTGGGGATCCTTTGTTTCTCACTCCCCAGGTCTGTATCTACTGGTTTTTGGGGAAGAAGCGGGGGGAGGGGGTGAACAAAGGTAATTATCTCCACTAATAGTCTGTCTGCTTCTGTTTGATTGAAATGCAGCCTGGATCTCCTGTAGCACTGATTTATTCCCAGAGAGAAGTTCCAGTTGTCTACAAAGCCAACACCTTTGGACAGGCACCATCTGGCCAACAGCTTATTAACTCCAGTGGTCCTGCCTGATGCTACCAGTGAAGAGCCTGGTCTCAGAGAAAGCAAACTGGAGGGATGCTGTCAGGGGCCCCAAGATCTCCCTTCCCTCAAGAAAAAATTAATTCCATGCAGCCTCCTTAGCGTATGCCATGTAAAAATAATTAAAAGTGTACTGAGGAAAACCAGCTAATTAAAAAGACTGAACATAGTCTTCTGATTCTTTAAGCTGGCCAGGTTTTTCATGGAGGGGTGTGAGAGACTGGAAGTTGTGTCTTTACGCTGTCATTTCAGTTGCCCTGTTTTGGACCTGTGAGAATGTTCCAATGAGTCCAGGTACAAGTCAGAGTTCCCTATGCACCCTCATGCCCCTGGGATTTGCTGCCTGGCTGTGCTGGCATTGCTGGTGGCTTTACTGTCTTTCTACAGCAGCAGAGGTGGAATCCATTGAATAGAGTTGTTGTAAGATTAGGGTTTTAACTGCAGAGATTCTGTGAGGACAGACCGGTTTATCCAAGGTGCACCAAGCTGCTGTCCCACTGATGCCATGCTTTTGAACAGAAGCATAAAAACAAATGAAGAACTTTTAAGAATGGTAATGCACTGTCACCATGGGGATCTCGTTGCATTTTTAAGCTGAATGAATGTGGTTGGCTTTAGGAAGGCCGTAGAGGATACTTGCAAACTCACAAATGACAGTGCCGTGTCTCTGAAAATTTTCCTTCCATAAAATCTTCTGAAAATTTGGATTTCGACAAAATGCAAGAAATTGCAGGCTCTTTTTACAGGAAGATCTTTATAGTAAACATGAAAAGTAACATAAGTAACTGTGACATGATCAGTGCCTTACTTTGGTTTAAAATAGAAGATGTATTTTCCGTTATCTGTTGCTAGGTAGTTTCACTGCTAGCTACAGTGGTCCAAATGTTTTCTTTGTTTTAAATTCTCTGACAAAAATTTAAAATGAATACTCAGTTACTTAGAAAACTAAGGCTGATAGAAAAACATATGTTCTTTGATTTCTACCCCAGTGTTCAAGTATTTTGAAGACTGGGGGGAGAAAACTAGTTGGAAATCTTGTCTGTCAGCTTGTTATAGTTATGCCATAACCCACCGTATGGCCATGCTTAAATCCTCCTATTGTTCTGCCTTGAAGTTAAGACTGTAAAGGACTTGTTCTCACCTGCTTGCACTTGGAAATTTGTTCTGAACAAGGACAAACAATGTAGCGGCAGACTCAGGTACCTTCTTTCCTTTCCACTTCCCTTTTCTTTTTCCAGAGGGGCTTGTATTTTTTTGCCAAGCAAAACACACAGCAGAATTTCTGGCGCTGTTTCTCCTGCCAGGGACTGAATGGTACAACTCATAATCACTAACATTGTGCACAGATGCTCAGAGAGAAGATAGGAATAGAAAACTGACCATAAAGCAGCTGCATTTTTGGTTTGATTTCCCCTAATGCAGTGTACTCAGAAGTTTTCTATTTTCAGTAATCAAATCAGGGTATATTACAAGGAGAAGTCAATGACTGACATCTCTATCAGGAAGTTATTTGCACAAAGGTGTGGGTACGTAAAATATTCTAGTCTTATCTGTGGAACTACCTTTATTTTTTTGAAAAAAAAAAAAAAGTTACCAAATAAAGGCAGATAGAATTTTCTTTTTTCCTTTTCTTTAGCCTGTGTTCTTTGCAACTTACTACAGTAACTTTTTACCCTTGTACATTGTGCCTGAAAACAAGCATTGGCCAGAAATGTGCAATTGAGGAGAAATTCTATTTAAAGTCATGAGGAATTTCCCAGAGAAGCTGTGGCTGCCCCCTCCCTGGCAGTGTTCAAGGCCAGGTTGGATGGGGCCTTGAGCAGCCTGCTTTAGTGAGAGGTGTTCTTGCCCATGGGGGTGGGGTTGGAATTTGATGATCTTTGAGGTCCCTTCTAAACCTAACCATTCTATCATTCAGCAGATTGAGGGTGGTTAGCTCTTCTATAAATGCTGTCTAATTTCATGGCTGATCTTGAAAATCAGAGCATTCAGACATACAGGTGAGGTCCTCTTTCTGCATTCGTTCTTCCATTCATATTCAAGATCAGAATATCTCATGATGGATAGTCTTGAAATTTGTCTAGGGTGGTGTATCCCTCTAAAATTTAAAGCTTGAGAATTCTTAGTTAAGTCATTTAATTGCTGTGTTACTGATAGACTTTGGGACCTCAGTGGCTACCTGCGTCCGTTCCTCTGTCCCAAGTTTCTCAGATGCTTGAACACATTCAACCTCCTGCTTTTCTCCAGTCTGGCCAGTGACTCACGAACACTGTGTGGCCACCTCTTGAAAACCAATTCCCAATGTTCCCAGCAGTGTATGGAGTCAGCATTAGTTCTAGTCAAGGGTTAAACTGCAAGATAAGACCCAAGCCTTTGAGACCTAAAATGCATCTAGTTTCTTAGAGAAAGACAACATTGTGTTTGGCTTGGTTGGAGTTAACTCTGGCCAGTTTTCATAATACCAGTTTTAGTGTTGGGGCCAGGTTTCCAGTGGCTGATCCAAAAAGATGAAACAGGCCTACAGGTGTTGCAAATGTCTAATGAGTAAGATGCTTTTATAACACAAAACTGAAGAAAACAGTTATACAAGAATCAATTGTTCTGACATCAAACTCTGTTTCCAGTTTTTGACTAGCCTGCTTTGGAAGACCTCACAAAGCTTTGCAGAATGTCTTTGAGTGACAGTCATTCAGAGACATTAACTGCCCTCTTAATGTAATTTTTCCAGTGTCAGTATATAATTAGGCAGGATGAATAAAGAAGAGTCCCCATTGTGAAATCCTGAGAAGTTGCTGTGCCTCTCCCAGTCCAATGCTGCTGAATAAATCAAATTTAACTTTCAGTTGTGCAACTTTTGGCTTTCTGAGCTTTGAAGCTCTTACCAAGTGTGCTGCACAACTGGTACAGCTGACTTCTGCCTTTGATCTTCAGTGATCCCTTGGAAACATTATCTACATGTTTTTGAAAAATGGGGGTTTTTTCTTTTTTCGTGTTTTGTTAAATCTGAATGTTGTGCTTGTGAAATGTGTCACCTTCATAGAGCTGAAAGGCAGATTTTTCAGCAATAGCAGCAGCACAAGCTACTGAAAGTTTGATTTATTTATTTCTTTAAAAAAAATTTTTTTTCACCACTGATGTGTCTCAAAAACCCCATGTCCCCTCCTTGGGGGATGTCTGTGTCTTAGTTTCATCAAGTCCTATTAGGTGATGGAGACTGGTGTATACATTCCTCTTAAGAAGCTGAACTATCAAGCAGCTAGCAGTTGCTATTGTAAAAGCCAATTCTGCACCGTGGAATCAGAATGTTTCTTTAGATGGAAGTGAAAGCTCCAGTTTGGCAACGTGTTCCAGTTGCCATTGAGCTCTGCCAATTTTGAACTGGTGACCTGTGTGTAAAGCTTTATATTCCATTACTTTTATTCTGAGAGGTCAAGTTCACTCAGTGTTCACTGTTTTATTTAAATGTCCTAAAGAACATTCCTCCTGATTGCTGTCTGTGTGTGTGACAGTTTGTGGAACCAGTGGTCCCCAGCAGGTACAGGCATTTCGTAGTTACAGATCTTCAACGCAATTTTAGTAACAGCATTTCAGGATGGGAAGGTGAGAGTTGGAGATAATCTCTCTTTTGTTACATGGATAAGCATGTCAAATACTGTTCCCATAGTTGCTCTCTCTGATGGGAAATAAAGTTCCTGTTCTTTATATGGAATGAGTTCACTGGAGGAAAAATGATCTGTTCAGGTGACAGGCTACTGAATGTGGTGTGGAAAATGAATCTACCAGAAGAGTGCACCTTAAATGGGAGGTTCCTTTGCAACTGGATGGTTGGAGGATGCATGAGAGTGTTGCTCTGGCAGTTGTCAGTTCTTAACGACTCTGAAGAACAGCCTACAAAATGGCAGATGAGAAGTTTGTTTCAATCAACAGTGGTCCGCTGTGTTCTTGCTCTTCTGCAAGGGAAAACCAAATAACTGAATACACACAGAACTGCTGCTTTGCAAAGCTCTGTGAACAAGGCTTTGTAACCTCCATGGTAGACATAGTGGTGATGACAGTGGCTTTGGCAATAGTCCTAAACTATCTTGCAAAGCAACATCAGCCCAGCTATTGATAGACTGATCAACAGGACTGACAGTATGAGCCCTTAGGCCTGGTTTTATAGTGCCTAGCATCCTGTAGCAATAGGGTTGTTGTCAGCCCCTCAGCGACCTAGTTTTAAGCTTGCTTGAGTGTAAAGATCTCGTGCTGTGATGTAGAGAAACTTGAAGATGTGGCAGCAATGTGATTTCAGCTGTCAAAAAGTTTGTGTGTACTCATTGAGCAGGCCCCTTTTCTGGTCAGGGGAGAGTAATATTCTCCAGGTACCTATGCAGGTCCTGTTCCCCCGAAGTGAAATATTATTTTTAGGGTGAGATAAATCACTCTCTGGAGGTGCATCTCTCTCCATTGAGGCAGCCTAGATGTCTAGTTCAGATTAGATGCCTGACTTCTAGACATCTTCTAAAGATACTGAGATGAATGAAATTCTCTTCACTGTTTCCTCTTTGTGCTTGGAGAGTCTATTTGCATACCACAGGGGATCTTGTACGCATGGGATTGCAATAAATAAAAAATGAAGGACTGATCTTTCTCTTTTAGATAAAGCCCAGAATCAAGGGGTAGGGCGGGGGTGGGAGGCGGGGAGGAATCCTGTGTATTCAACCTCTTCTTCAAGAGCAAGCTTCCAGCTTTAGTTTCCAAATCTTTGCCTTTGTTGGGAGGGGATGATGCTTACAGCTTGCTGCATAGTTACAGAGGTGCTGCAAATAGATTGCATAGTACCCTCTCTCTAGCATGTCTGATTAAATTAGTGTTCTGAGGTAAATTCTTCGTGTTTTGTCTAATGCTTGGAGAGGGTTTTTTTTACTAAATGTTTAAAAAAAATAGTTGTGAGGTCTTAAGGTTTAGAAGAAGCCTCTCTACACTTACAGCTAGCAGGGATAGACCTCTGAGATATGAGTAGAGCAGTGTTGCAGTCTACAAATAGACACAATTTATGTACATCCCAATCCTAAAATTAAGTTTACTGAGTTTAAGTAACTTGTATTGGAAGGATGTATGAATTGGTCGATGCACGAGCGCTCTCTGTGCTCTCCATCTGAACTGTTTATTGGGATGCTCCTGGAAGGAACAAGCCCTTGCTACAGTCTTAAACTTAACTTTGAGTTCTTCTTGATCTTTTGCAAATAGTAGGATTTGCCTTATGATTAATCAGACTTGATAGAAGATTAAATTTAAAGGACTGCTTTGATTCCTTGGGGGTGGAGCATAATTAGAGCAGAATTTAACTCTGCTCAGTGGTTTGAAAACAAATTATGCATCTAGAATATTGGAGCTTAGAAGTGAAACACACACTGATCAAACGTCAACAAACGTTGAGAAGCCCCACAAGTGCAGCCCACAAGGTTGCTTTTGCCAAGTGCAGCTTTGAAGCTCCTTTTTCTCTATGGAATGCCAGTCTGCAGTCTTTGTGTATGTATAATAGTGTCTGAGCACTGCAAGACTTGAGGATGTTTTCATGTGTCTGCTGTCCTGATTTAAAGCAATGTGTTGCACTAAATGTTTTGAAGTAATATAGGCCTGTGATGTCAGGGAGACCAGTTAAAGCTGTGTCTCACACCTTTGAAACCAGAGAAGACATAGACCCTTAAAATTAATAACATATTGCACAGACTCACATATTAAAATACATACTTATATATTAAATATTTGCATACTTTTTGTCCCATCAGCCTCAATGAGGTGGTTTGAGAAGTTAGAATGTAACATATTTGTTTCATAGGCCTCCAAAATGTACATATAGTAACAACTGCCTTATCAAAACAGTTGAACTTCTCTCTAGGGCTTGTTTCTCCATTAAAATACAAACCTCCCAAATAACCCCACCAAACAAACAACAATCAAACACCAAAACACTCAAACCAGGAAAAGAGATTAAAACTTGAGAAAGCAGGTTCTGGAAAAGAAGAGGATGACCCAGACAAGAAATGACCTGACGGTCTTCTGGTTGTGATACTGTTCACTGAAGTCCTGGCTCACCATCGTGGGGAGGAGGGGTGGTAGAATTCTGAGGCTGTGGAAGTTCCCCTGTAGTTAAAACATTGAAATCTTCAGGGTTAGGTCTTCTCCAATCTTATAGAGTCAAGAAGAGTGTTACCAGGTCTACTCTATTCTTACCGACTTTCCAGAAACTCAAAGATGTGACTTGCGTTTCTTAGCCTGGAAGATGTTTGTATGTGAGAAAGAGAAAATAGTTGGCTGGAGGGCTGAGTTCTAATGTGAAGCTGCCCAATGGGGAAGAAGCTCTATGCTGGTTTTGTGGCTTTCCTTATGCTGCAAGAAAAGTATTTCCTTATTTCCAGAACCAGGACGCTTATGCCACGTGTTTCTTAGGATGTGTAATAGACCAGTAGATACCTTCTCCGAGCCATATTCCTTAGGGGTTTTCAGAGGTGTCCTGGATGCTAAATTAATGATTGCAATGTCTAAAAACAAATGAGCTGAATAACTTAAACATAGACTCCAAATGTCATTGGCATCATGAACTTTCAAACTAGAACTACAATGCTGAATACGTTCTGTGAAGAACTGAGTATTCCTGGTGAACTCCTTTAACTCCTTAGGATTTATAAGCAAATGGCAAAGCCATTAAAAAGGGTTCATTTGGTTGGGTGTTTGGTGGGTTGTTTTTTTTTTGTTATTCTACTTTTCCTAGAGGCCTCTCTGGTTTAACTAAAACTTTCTCCTCTGCCCACAACCTAACTAGATACTTTTGAGGAGTCGACTGATGTTTGAAGTTTGCCAGATGGGATGATTTATGGTAGAATTTAACATTTAAGACCTTTGAAATGAGGCATCAAGAACCAACATGATGATGTGTGCTAAACATTGGCTGTGAATTCTTTGGAATTTAGGAACCTGAATCATTTTGTGTAGCAACAGTGCCTGTGGGCAACTGCCTGGAAGGGGGGGTGGGGGTGGTGCATGACAGAGAGTGCTAAAAAGTGGTCTTCCCTTAATTTTTTGTTGTTTGTTTACTGCAGGATAATGCAGAGCTGAGCTCACCTCACCTCAGAAAAGAGAGCTTGTGCATTGTGAGCTTTATTGCTCACAATGCACAAGCAGTAATACTGTGTTGTGCTTGGGGTAATTAGCCCAACTAAGAACAGGCTGCTCATCTTGTTACCATTGTGCCAGTTCCTCAGTGGCACTTCAAGCCAGCTGTTGAGGTGAGGACCATGACTATAAAGGGATATCAAACTGGGAGGCTGCACCAGAGCAGAAGTCACAGGAGTTCTGAAACATCACTAGATAATGGGTTTTCAGCTGGTGGAGTGTCTCTGCTGCCTTTAACCTGCTTTCAGGCTTGGTGTGCCAAAAGCAGCTGGATCAGAGATCTGTTTCATCATCCGGCCTTGGGAGATGAGATTGGCAGCCCTGCACCTTGCTGAATTTTCTGCAGTACTGACTCCATGAGCTGGAAGCCCACTGCATGAGTCCTCCTCTATGGGCTCAACTGTTGAGAATCTTTCTTGGTGGCAAAATGAGCAAAATAGTGGCAGATACCCCACCACCATATTCTCGTGAAAACATTGGCTTTGAGGCCAGCAGGAGGCAGTGAAAACCTGTAGATCATCTCTTCATTGTTCTTGATTATTTCTTTTTCCAACTATTTTTCCCCCTCAGTAGCAAGCTATCTGTAAATCATGCCATTTTAATCATTTTTTTCATAGTAGTGTATTTCAGAATCTTAGTAAAAAGTACAGGAAGAATTGTGAAGTCCAATATATATAAGTGCCCTAGATTCCAGAAACATTTAAGCACCTCCTTTTGACTGAAGATCTGTGGTTTTAGAATGAAGCAGCCCACGCTCCTACTTCCACAATCAGACTGGGTGCACAAGTATGGAAGTCTTACCAATGTTTCTGCAGAACCCATACATGATGTATTGAGGGAGTCTTTTGGTATGATGAAAAGTTCATCGTGCTCTAAGGTGGAAAAAAGTGGACTTTCTACTTCAGTTATAATATTGTATGTACTAGGAATGATAAGAATAATGCTATAAGTGTGGATACTTTTTTGCCCCTTCTCCCTCACTGTGGAAAGAGGATTGGCTGCCAGTAAATGCAGAGGGCTCGCAACTGTCCTCAAGCTATTCATGTTAGGAGTTAAACCAATGGATAGAAGGCGCAAATTCTATCTTAGGACTTGTAACTAATTCATTAGGGAGGCTGATAAATTTCTAATATGCTAGTTTTTTGAAGAACCTAAGGCTATTCTCACATATATTGTATAGATTTTAAAGTCAGAAGATATTATTAGAATACTATCACTGCAGTATAGTGGAAACGATAGTGGTTTATGCAGGTGTTTCTTCAGTTAGCCTGTGTCTTTGGAAGAAGCTAAGCATGTGGTTTTGAAGACCTAGTCTTGGTTTAGTCTTCTATTAATAGAGAATCCTCTACATCCTTCCCAAAGTGAGGTGTTACACTGATTACTTTATGAGATTAGTACTGTAGTTCCTGATCTATCTGGCATAATTTAATGTGACTGCTGAAAAGGGCATTCCCATTGTCATCTAGTTGCTTATTTCTGCCTCTCCCTTCTGCCAACTCTGTGGGGTTTTGTGCTTTGCAGGTGAAACCATGGTAGCTTGTTGCCAGATGAATTTCCTAATCTGCTGAAAGTAAAAAATCATTTGCTTTTCAGCTTGCTCTATTCTTGGGTTTGGTTCCTCACACAAATGACAGTACTGATGCAATGCAGATAGTGGGAATGAATGACCATAATATGAAGGAGGAAGATGGGACTGGCCCCTTTAATCAGCAGCAGTGAGCAATGACAGATGAAATGGATTATGGAATTACGGTGTGAAACATAACAACCAAGTAGCTATCAGCTGACAGACAAATTTAGATGTGCAGAAGGTACTGCTGTGGTCAATGAAGATAAAGAATCCTTTGCTATCTGACACTTTCAGTTGGAAAATTTTATTTCAGAGGTAGAGAATTTTGTGACCCTGACGGAGCATATGGCATATCTTTTTTGACAGCCTGCGTGGAATTTAGAAATCAGAAGGACTACCAGTATTCCCACAGAGAGGGTGGGTGCTTAGAAATTTCATGATACCATGGGGGGTGGGGGTGGGGGGCGTGGGGAGAGAGAAGTAAAAAGACAACAGTTTTGAATCCTCATCCATGCTGTGGAACTCTTACTCTATGGAGGACCAGACTGTTGTATCAGAAGTTCAGATTCACAGGCCTCTGTACTCAGTCAAGAAGTTTTCACCTAACTTTTGTCCTTCTGTACTTTAACCTTATCCATATGACAAAGCAAGATGTGGGGTTTTTGGCAAGTTGGTTCAGTGCAGGTTGGGTTGAAACTATGGGAATGTGTCAATAGGCATTGGCAGACAGGTGTTTCCCTGCAGTGTTTTCTTTTGCTATAATAGGAAACAAAGTGCATGGCTGTTGATAATCGGAAGAGGTCAGACAAAATCTCTTTCCTTTAACCATCCATACCTTTGCTGAAGTATAATTGGATGACACTGACTTCCTTATCAAAAACAGCTGGCATATGACCAACGTGTTATTGAAGAGCTCTGTCGAAGGCTACTTTCATCAAACCTATTGTTTTCCAGCAGGGTCAAATTCCTATTAATATCAAAGCTATTAGGTTAATCCTCACATAATAATACGGTTTATACCTTCTGTAGTGCACCTGTACTGGACATGAGGTGTAAAAGTAGTGTGACAACGGATAGACTTGGGCTTGTTAGTTAAACATTTGTGACTAAATGCCTTGCAGTCTGCAGGGAGCTGTATCCTGTACTTTTTCTTGAAGAATCTAGCCATATCTTAAGGGTTAAATTTTGGACTCTGAATTTGCTATTAAAACATCTGTTGGTTTAAGTGAGGCTATGATTTCTCCAAAACTTATCAAGCAACAAAAGTTGCAACAGCTAAGGTAATTAGAGCCTTGTTTTAAACTTCTGCTGTGATTTAACTTCTGCAAGAATATACCTTTTATCCTTAGTAGTTGCTTGGCATCTTTTCATGTGAGTCAGGGAAGATGCTACTAAGCAACTCTAAACTTTTATTGTCTTTCAGAGGATGACAGATAAGGCACTGATGAAACCTGGGCACTGAGCTCGCAGGGCATTTTGCCAGAGCATAGTTATTTTTTTGTAGCTATCTGTGTTTCTAACATGACTCAGTATCAGCAATGACAACTGTAGACTAGAAAGGCATGCAGATACATGCTTTCTGTGTCTGCTTTTTTTTCCCCACAGGTTCCTGAAGTCAGCTTAAACTTTGAACACGTTTTCATCAGTAATGCTTTCATTTGGTCTAACAGATCTCTTCAAGAAATGTGCTTGTATATTTTTGAGTTTTAGTAAACAGGGTAGCTTTCCATTTTGTATTTCTTTTTTAAAAAAAAAGGTACCTGCAAGCAGAAATGCTCAGAGAGGCAGTATCAAAGAGTCTGGAGAACGAGAGCCCTGCGGTTTGTATGCACAATGACACATGATGATAAATGAAATTGCCAACTTCAGATGACATGGAAACAACTAGTGAAGGAAGCATGTTCAGGTGCGCTACTTGTGGGGTGCACCTTCTGTGTGAAAGGAGAGATGAAGTTAGCCTGCTGTTTGCCATCTAGGCAGGACAGGCTTGGAGAGAAAAAAGCCCATCAACAAAGCCCAACAAAATAAACCCCTGAATTGTTACTGCTGCTCAGTTTGATGAAGCCATGGTGGCAGGTTGCAGCATGCCATGATTTGGCTTTTGGTTTTCTTTTTTCCCTGTCTATTTGGGAGTTATTTCTATGTTGAAGAATCTATTCCACTAACATGAGTGAACCCCAGCTGCTTTGCAGGGATGCTTTCTGGGAGTTGGACGTAGCTGGTTAAATGACTACTGTGTGAGTAAAAAAAATAATTGCTGGAATTGAGTGGATAACTATCAAGAACCTTGGCCTAAAAATACGCTTACAGGTTAATGCATGTGCTGAAGGAAGTGACTAAACTGGTTTTGCAAATTGGGTTGCTAACCAGGGTGAGAATCCACCTTACTGATTGAAAGGTTGGAAGTTATCACTTGAGTAAACGTGCCCAGTGATGGAATCCTGAAGCCTGGTTTTCTTGGGAATTGTTATGGGACAAAGAATTAGGAGAAATATTAGTAGTAATTTCTTCACTGAAGGGGTAGTCAGACATTGGAACAGGCTGCCCAGAGAGGTGGTGGAGTCACTATCCCTGGAGGTGTTCAAAAAACGTGTCGGTGTGGCACTCTGGGACATGGTTTAATTGGCATGGTGGTGTTGATTGATGATTGGACTTGATGACCTTAGAGGTCTTTTCCAACCTTAAAGATTGTATGAATCTGAACCCAGAAAATGTACCTGTCTGGAGACTGGAATGTAGTGAGACATAGGGAAGTTTACAAATTACCTGAGTTCTAGTGTGGAAGCATTTTGTATTTTTGACTAGGGAACTCAACCAGGGCTGTGTCTGTAGATACTCATGCTGGCCATGGAAGCTCATTTTAAAGTGTCAGGTTTGTCAATATCCTGACCAGGCCAACTTTCAGAATTAAAAAAACCCGAAACAAGCAAATCTTCCTTTCTCCCTAGAAGCCCTAGCCCCTAGCCCCTAATCTTGCTTAGATATCTGTGGTTTGGCTTCGGCTTGTGTATTTTGGAGAACTTCCTAATTTGAAGGATTTTGCCCTTGTCCCTATACTCTCTGTCTCTCCTGAACAGTAATTCAGTGCTGAAGTTTTCAAAGCTTACTTGTAAGCCCTTTTAGTTTGGTGAGGCTTTTTAGTCAATGGCTAAGCAGAGAGAATTTAGTAAGGTTTTCTTAAGTGAATCTTAGCAGTGTAGCCCTGATACTTTCACCTCTGTACTTAACAACAGTTAAGATTAAACACCAATTCTGTGTCAGTAGTCCAACTCTAAAATGGTTATGCTGGGAATACCTGGGCAAATATTCCTGAACATTGGATGTCCTACGTTTCAGTTTCATCTTGCCTGTGGTTTACGATCGGTGTGTTTCAGCCGATACTGGGGAGAGATTAAGCTGGAAACACCCATTCTGTGTTTAGACCTTGAGGGATTTGATTTTTTCCTCATGCATGATCTTCCTTTGCTTCCTCATTTTCTACAGACTGGTTTCAATCAAATGGAACTGCTGAGAAGTGCTTTTTACTAGTGTCTATGGGCAAGATATTTACATGCTGTTAAAAATGAAGAAAAACTTAGGGTGCTTGCAAGTACTTTGTGTGTGGTATGCAAGCGACAGATCGTTCTGTTGCCGAAAGCTTTGGTGCTGAATGCTGTTACAGAATCACAAGGTTGGAGAAGACCTTTAAGATCATCAAGTCCAACTGTTCCTGTCCTAAGCTAAACCACATCCCTAAGTACCTCATCTACCCTTTTTTTAAACACACCCAGGGATGGTGATTCAACCCCCTCCCTGGGCAGCCTGTTCCAGGCTCCAACAATACTTTCAGTAAAAAATTTTTTCCTAATATCTAATGTGACCCTGCCCTGACACAGCTTTGTGCCATTTCCCCTTGTCCTATCTCCTGTCACCTGGCTGAAGAGACCATTGCCCACCTCTCTACATTACAATTCCAAGTTGATTTATATGTGGCTGAGTTGAACGGTATAGTTTGGAATGTCCTGGTTAGACTAGCTATTAAATCTTGCAAGTGGGATTTTTGTTTGTTTGATTTTTTTTTTTGTTTTTTATTTTTAAATCAAGTAATATGAACTTGCAGCTTGTCTATTTCTTTTCCATTTGAAATTATTGGTGGAAGTGGTAATACTGTATTCTCCTGGAAGGACCTGTGTGTAATCTGAAGGCAGGCACTCTAATCAGTAAATCAGGACTGGTGTGTTTGTAGCAAAACTGAATTTGCTTTTTCTCTGTTGTGATGGATGGTGTCCAGCATTCTAAAAGGATTGAAATTGTGAGCAGGACTATTGGTAAATGTCTCTGTCTCCATTTTTAGTGCTCTGACCAGAGCTTTGTGCACTGATCAGAGCTTAGCTCTTGGCAGTGAAGGCGGTTTATCTCCAAAGTCAAGAGCTTGAGTATCTCGTCAACTGCACAACTGCCACCACCAGAATGTTCTCTGCTTTTAGAATCAAACAGATCCACTTTCCTTAATTCAAAGTAATTCATATTTTTAATTGTATGTCGTCTCCATGCCCAAGTAATGGGAAAAATGCTATTACAGACATGGTAATTACAAAAAGCCTATACATTAATAGAGAGCAGAAACTGTCTATTAAGGAAGGTAATTAAAACCATTTGGGAAATTACTAATACATATTCAATATTTATTTTTAAGAGATCCAAGATATAATTTTTTGCTCCCCTGAAATTAAATAAGACTCATAAATGGTCAAATTACTTTGAGTGTGGAAAATGTATGGGCAAGAACTTCCTAGCTTAAGAATGGCTAGCATGTATTGTCATGAAAAATTCAGCATGCATTGTCGTGACTTTATGGGGAGCTTCTTTATACGTTGTAATTTTGGAAAGGACATTTTTCTGATTTGCTTTCATTTTTAGATATGGTGCATCAAATCAAGAGATTCAGCACGTTTTATCAATGTGTTCCTTTCCCCTCTAAACCTCAAGCAAAAAAACCCAAACAAAACCAAACCCAGAGCCATTTATGGGAAAGCTTGGATGTTCTCCTTGGGGGCAAAAGCGAACGATCCCCTTTGAGTCATTCCAATGCAACTAGTAATTTTAAAAGTATGACAAAGTATGGCCAAAATTTTATCCAAAACAGCAATGTGCCTGCTACTAAGGAAGAAACCGGCATGTGTATCTATGAGGTGGTGAGCTAGTGACACAAATTCCTTCTCCCTACTCCCAGAGCTACTGTGTGCCACTCTTCCCCATACAAAGACAATTTGCTTTTCATGTAGTAATGAAGAACAATGTTTTAACAGACAAAGGCACTTCTAGTGTATTATTGTGCTGTCTTTTGAGTAGCGCTAGATGCTGGGAAAAATGGTAATTCACAGTGTGAATGCTTTTCGCCAGCAACGTGGGTTAGAACTGAGCATGTACAATCCATGTTGCATAAGGTACAATGGTGAACATTGTGAGGGAGAGAAAAGCCCAAATTGCAGCTCTTGGTGATGGCCAAGAAACTAGTCTTTTGTATTTTTTTTTTAAAGACTAAGACAGCCCAAACAAAATTCAAAATATTGTCCTTCAAAGTGTGTATGTGGCTGCATTTGGTAACAATATGTTAATTTTTAGTGTTTGCAAATTCATATAAAGATATATAGCTGTATTGCTCAAACACCTGTGTTCCTCTGTTTTTTCTTGTAAACTGATAGAAGGCACAGGTGGCTTCTCATTAACTTATTTCACACAAATATAAATATGCTGCACAGTTTCTCTTGCTGTAACTATATAATCCAAGAAACATGATTGCTGCTGATTTAATGTAATCAGTGTTGTGAGGGGAACATTCTGAGCCCTTTGTGAATGGCTCTATTCTGAGGGGATTTACACCCCATGTAAATCTGATTTAAATGGGAGAGTGGTGGAATGTGGCTTTCCTATTTAACCTATGCAAAAATCTATATTCTCCCACCTAGGTTTCTTGCTGTGTGATGGGATACTCAGCTGGTATGTGGTGGGGGAGGGGAGGAACGCAAGCCCAATAAGGACAGAGAAGGTAGGTAAGGGACTATCTCAAACAGGCAAGTTATACATTTTGATTCAATATTCTGATATTCTTATCGAGGCTTTCCAGAATGTGACACTGCCTCAAATTGCAAACAATAAGGAGAAAACAGCAAACATGTATCAATGTCTTCGGTGTTCTGCAGTGATTTCTTTCCTTTAAAGGGCCAATGTTGCCGCAGAAATAAAAACCTGGAAGAAAAAGAGAGCCATCTTACTGTGTAAAAGCAAATGTGTTTTTAAAAAAATTATTTTAGTAGTTTAAAGATATCTTTCTGTTTAAATTTATTGAACTATAGCCAGATTTATTCAATTAAGATAATACGCTTCAAGGTTAACTACCATTTGCTGTTCACTTAGGCAAGCTATTGTACAGTTATGTAAATTTCATGAACAGAGACATGACTTGAGTGTCTTAATTACAAGCAAAAAGTGTCATTTAAATATGAATAAGTGAATAGTTGTCTGTATTTCCTGTTCACATTCTGCTGTCATCTTTAAGACCAAGAGCTAACTAGCCATCTATATTGTGCTTTCAGTTTTTCCTTCTGCTTCTAAAAGAAAAGAAAAAACAACCAAAAATAATAACCCCACATACCCCACAACCACAAAACCCAAAACAAAGCCTGTCATATGAATGCATCTAAAGCAGATGATGTGGTTTGTCCTACTCTTACATTTGTTATTAGCACAGTGAATTTTAATTTACCCCGATCACAGTGAATAGCAGTAAATATGCAGTAGCTTTTCTGTGGATTGCTCTGCATTTCAATATGATATCTGTATTTAAATTGTACCATCTATAACTTTTGTGTAAGAACCTTTGGTGGTAACTTTCTGACAAGTCTGCTAAGGGCGTAATTTTATATGCATCTATTTACAGTGCAAAGAGCTATTATGAACTACTCTCATTTATTCTTATACACTCGGTTGTGTTCAAAATAGTTTGTTTCCTTATTAATTTATAGTCGGTCCAAATTAAATAGGAAAAGGTTTGGTAGTGATACTCCCTCATCATCTTTAGGACTAAATTCCCTGTGTTCCTATCATGTTGATAGTTTGGGATTTTTCCCCCACTGTTTTTGAATTGTTTGTCTCTCCAAAAATGACCTAGGAATCTGTTGTTAATCACATATCAACGAGGGAGGGATGATTAGTTAATAAAAACCATGCCTTGTTTCTGTGGACCAAATGGCTAACTCTGGTTCTCAGTGTGTACAGAGTCTCTTGAAAGACCGTTCCCATCCTTCAGTGATGTAGCTGCAGCTCTCCCTGAGGAATGAGAAGTTCACTATTCACTCTGTGCTTGCATCACCCTTTCCAACATGTTCCCACTGATACATTAAAGGAATTAATTGCTCATAATGATCTCACCATCTGTTAACAGAGGTTCATACCTACAGGCTGGTGGCATGTGGTGGTCCTATTCAGAAATCAATAGGCAATGCTGGGGGAACGCTTTCCCACATTGCCTTCCATTGCACTCTGAAAAGGGGAGGAGAGCTCAGTGTTGGCCATCTGCTCCTTGTCTTTCTGTGCGAGAGACCTTGATGCAGTCCAGCCCGGCTCTGATCTGACTCCAGTCTGATTGGAATGTGGCTGATCTGAGAGCCTCTCAAAGCTGTGAAAGTGAGTCAAAAGGAGATCCCCATTGTCCGGCCGGGCTGAAAGAAAATGATCACTTTAAAATTCATAACTCCCAGGTGCCCGCCATCTATTCATGGGAAAAACTCTCTGAACTTCTCTTCATTAAAAAGAGAGGGAGTCCAGCTAAAAAGAGAGAAAAGGAAGTAGTTTGTGGGAAATGTGCAAGGGATTTCAGGCTAAACAAATGAGGAATTTGGAATTTTTACTCGTATTAAAGGAACCGTGTAAGGAAAAGGAAGCATTTGTAAAAGCAGGGCCTCTGCATCGGGGGCCCTTCCCTGGGGTCCTTTAGCAAAATAAAAAGGCTTTTTTTTTTTTTTTGCTCCCCCACACCCCCCGAGTTTTTCCCTCCCTTTTCCTCTTTCTTACCTGTGTGAATGAGGGTAGGGATAGTACATGAATTAGGCTGTCCCTGCTTTATGTGATAAAATAGCATGCATTCAGTCTGCCCTCCTCCCCCTGTCCTGCATGTATTTCATTGTTTAGGCTGCACATAAAGCTGACCTGATAGCAAATGTAAACTGAAGCTGAGTATCCTCATGGAGAATTAGACTTTTGAGGGGGTGGAAGGGATGGGCTATCAGCTTGCTGCCTAAACTCTTCTCTGCCCCTATGGCTAGTAATCTGAGGATTTGCCATATCAGAGAAGGGATTTTGGATTTCTTCTCTTCCCCTACTTTCTCCATCTTTTACCTCCTCTGGATGTGAGGTAGCATTGAATCTTTCTTCATTCCTCAGGTGCATTGCGTGTGCTTCCTAATTCTGTGCTCTTTCACGGGGCCTTACAATATCTTGAGGGTATTTATGCTTGTTCCTATGAGGTGGAATGTGTTTTTTCTCTGATACTGTTTATGAAGCCAGATATGAGGACCACCACAAGGAGTTGGTAGGAGATTTTCAGGTAAGAGTGGACTGTTTTGACCACTCTCTGTGCAACTACCTCTGCAACAAAAGCTGTTGAATTGCTCCTGGTAATTCCAGTTCAGGGCCTGTAGCTGTAGGCTAACTTCTGAGTATCTTTCAGAAACGTCCAATTTCAATTTGGTGATTTCCAGGGAATTCATAAATTGGTAAATTATGTAGATACTTATCTATGGCCTATTTCCAGTCTAGGGCACCCATTTCAAGTCTTATCCTGCCCTTGGTGACTACCAGGATTAGACACATTTTGTGCCTGATAGCACATGGTAAGCCACACAGGTTGTCTGATTGCATATGTATTTGCTGTCAGGGTGTAGTCACCTCCCACTAAAGCACTTGTGTACATTTTGATGTAGCACTGACCTGTCTCCCCTATTCTGGGCATAGTGATGTTCCCATCTCCTCCATTTTTCCCTCTTACATCATTTGGTAGGGGGAGTAGTGATGTACAGCATCTTTTTATGTTGATTCAAAGTGGTGATGAGCCTTCCCACTGGGATGTTGTTCTGTCCACCCCAACTTTCCGCTTGGATATCTTTGAGATATCCAAAGCGGAGCCAGCTGCCTTGGATCACTATTTCCTTCTCATTTATTCAACAGCACAGGAAGATTGGTAAGCACTGTTCAGCTCTCCTCTTCCCTGGAAATTGCTGAGGGAGTGGCAGCCATCACCAAACAACTGAGAGGCGATATCCCAGCAGACAAGAACGGTTGTCTTGTAATTTCATCATCACATGGTGCATCTCTTTTCTCTACTTCTAATGTCTGCTCCAGCTCTTCCTTGTCACCATCATCAGTTACGATGGTATCATTTATGTCTCTCCTCTCTACATCTTCAGTATCATGCATGTATATTCATCAGGTGAAGCACTCTTCTCACCATAACCAGAGATGGCATTTGCATAGTCATTGCTGGACAAAACTAAGCAGCACCTGACCCTGGCTTACCTTGACCCTGGTGCTGCAATTCACACTGAAGTCTGCTTGAAAAAGCAAACACCCACCCCTCCCCAGCACAGGCATTCAGTTCGCTTGTGAAGTTGGTATACTGAGTCTGAATTATGCTTGCTGTTTTACACCTGGTACTATGCTCTTTAATTTTGTGACCACGTTCTGTCCTCAAATGGCTGTCATCTTTCTGAAAACTTTAGATTAATTTGTTTAATATCTTGTAATAATTAATTCTGCTTTTTAAAAGAAAAGTCTTTTGTTGCAATATGTGGTGATTAATATAGCTATCCAAATGATAACCATGTAATTTTCCAGAGATACATTTTTGTTGTCTGCTTGTCTGCATTGAAGTGTTTTTTTTTCCCAGTCAGTCTCTCTTACCAGAAGTTCATGAGAGGGGTGGTTATTATCAGAGCTAACTGAGCAGAAGACTTTAGTGACCTAGTTACTTTAGTTTCTCAGTGATGCCCAATGATAGGACAAGGGGGTAATTGGTGCAGGCTGGAGCATAGGAGGTTCCATGTGTACATAAGGAAGATTACTGACTGTAAGGGTGGCAGAGCACTGGCATGGACTGTCCAGAGAGTCAGTGGAGTCTCCTCCCCTGAAGACATTCAAAACCCACCTGGACACGTTCTTGTGTGACCTAATCTAGGTGATCCTGCTCTGGTGGAGGCAGGATTGGACTAGATGATCTTTTGAGGTTCCTTCTAACCCCTAACATTCTGTGATCTAAAGAAACCAGAAGATTTTCATTACAAATAACTGAAAAAGTTGGGAAATTGAGTACTGATTCTTGACTATTTCTTTACTTTCAAGGCCAATAAAAACTGGGAGCTTCCAGTACTTTACACAACATATGAATGCTGTGTGTAAATGGTGCCTGCCCAACAAGGTTTACAGTCCAAATCAGCATTTGGAAGAGGTATAACGGCACTTAGGCAGACGGTTCAAACCAATCTCAGGCAACGTATGCCAAATGCATGAAAAAACAAAGTTAGTTACTGCTTCAGTTCTCTGATGTCACATAGTCCAGTTGAGTGAGCGTGAAGCTGTGTGTGAATTAATGATTGAAAAGTGGTATATTAAAGAGCTAGACGAGGAGTAGCGTGCTCAAACACCAATTTCAAAGCTAGGAGAAGGGACCACAGTTCCTGTAGGGAGGAGTTTGGCAGGAAGAGTGTGTGGTGATCACAGATGGAGAGGAGAAAGCAAGGGTTTTATAATATTAAGGTTCTATGCTAATGTTTTTTCACAAGCAGATACAATGTAGAAACACTACTACTACGGCCTTCATCTCTGCACAGTTCAGGTGTTTGGACTGTGATACTTTAAGGAAGACCTGTTAAGATAATAGGGTTTTGGGGCCTTTCTTGTTTGTTTGTTTCTTTGGTGGGGTTTTTTTGTGGGTTTGGGGGAGGGTTTTTTTAATGTTTTGTGAAGTTGTTTATGCTTGGGTTTTTTTGTTGGGTTTTTTAGCTGTTTGGATGTTTTTAATTTGAATAATGTTAACAGAAACCTTCCAATGATATAGCTAGGTAAATGCTTGAGTCAGCACAAATGAGGGATAGTAGCCCCCAATAGAACAAACCTCAAAAGTATAGGATATGCAAACTTAAACCAGACCTATTGTCAGCAGAGTAGTAATGTTCAGTCACAGCTAAAGATCATGCATCCATTCAGGAAGGCAGAGAGATGTGCTGTTGCTTCTGGCAAGTTAAATTTCAACTTATGTTTGTAAATTTTTAATTTCTTTTTTATTTAGACAGCACATCAGTAATAAATATGAGGAGGCTTTTAAGAGAGGTAAATTTTCTTTAGGGTGTATTATTTCATCCTGCTATTAACTACTGTTTGATAGTAAATATTTGATTTAAGATATCTGATTGTGACACAAAATTTGAGAAGTGAATGTGCCATACTACCATTTTAACATAAAATCATATATATGGAGTTTTCTAATACTGTTTAAAGGAGGGGACATGGGAAGAACTCCCAAGAATGTCATTCCCAGAATCTGAGACACCAACCACTTTGAGAAAATGCCATGTGGTGATGCTTTGTTGTCAGTAAATACTTTACAGGTTGCCCAGAAGAATCTGCTTGCTATCTTCTCTACAGTGCCTGTGAGGTGCTTCTGCCTTTCTCAATGATGGAACCCTTACAAGGCACTCAGGCACAGTTCTCAAGTGTAGAAAGACACATAAGGATAAGCACTTAAGGGGGTTTTTCAAGGACACTGAAGTGGCTTAAGTGTTGTTGAATTCCCTTTGACTTTGGACTCTAGCTTGTATAGCCAGTAAGACTTCTACCTGCAACTTTAGGTCTCCACCACACTGCTCTGAACATGCTGTATCAGGTTCCTTCAGCTGGGTAGGACGGAGGGAGTGTGTCACTGTAGAGGAGTCCAAGGTCAGGATACTGGCTGAAGATAGCTGACTTGTCAGCTTTGGTGCCTTCCATAACCCTAGGGAAGTGACCAAGCCTATCAGTTTTTTCCCTTTTTATTGTACGTTGCCAGTTATTAGTGCAAGATATAACAGCTCGGAGAGGAGTGCTTGAATGGGGAGATACTTGGTGCTTAGGTCTTCTTATTGTTGTGAACCAGCTAGGCTGGGAACTTGAATTTGGGTATCTACCCCAGGTGAGCTTCCTAATCACTAGGCTCTGGTGAGATTGGGTTGGGAGATCGCTGACTAGGAATGGCATCTGGACACGTGGTACCTCCCAAGTGGCTCTGCATTTTACTGAAAGAAAAACCTGAGCTTAGTAAGGTAGTTTTGCACAAGCTCTGCTCCAGGTCATTTCACAGTAAAGCAAGCTGCACATAACATACAGCTTACAGTGTGAACAGCAGTCAGGCTTGAGTTCCTTTCTATTGTTCTCCCTTAGCTATGCACTTTGAATAGCAGAGAAGAGAAAAAGGATGAAAATGCGCTGCTCAGTATTTGATCTTTCAAGGGCTGTTAAAACAAATTTCTTGTGATACCTACAAATGCTATTCTGTTTCAGCTTTAAATCTCTGACATGTTCAGTGGTGCTGGTTCTCAATTTATTTTGATTTTTAAGGTGTATCTGAGAGCAACTGTTAGCTTTCCTCTCTTTGCCCTGCTTTTAGTTTCAACAATCGAGTGACAAAGCCCAAGTTTTTGCTTTAAACTAAAAAGGAAAAATTTAAACATTAGTGTTGAAGTTTTAAATATGGGAAAACTTGAAGTAATTAAAATGTATTATTAATTTTAAAAAATTAAAGAGTTCTTTACATTCATTTCTATGGATTTTTATGTCTGAGGGTGGCTTTTGCCTATGTTTTTCATTCTGGGTGTATACAGCTAGTGACCAGTATTGCCTTACTCTGAAATACTGCACTTCATTGTCAGGTGTCAGTAACTTTGTGAAAAGATTGAGGTGTTTGTGATGACTTGCTGGGCATAAGTTTGTTATGCTTGTTCAAAGTCAGATTTTCTGCTCAAGAAAAGAGGCTGTAGGGTGAATTGTTCTACCAGATAATTCTTACAGTAACTAAACAAGACTGAAGAGATTATTTTGCACAAACAAAATCTGTGGCAGGGAATGACTATGTACGCTTGGGTAGAATATTGTTGTGGAAGTTAAGTATAAAACACATGTAAATGGTGTGTATCCTTGTTTCAGTTGAGATAATTTCTTCATAGCAGCTAATATGGGGCTCTGTTTTGGATTTGTGCTGAAAACAGTGTTGATAACGCAAAGATGTTTTCGTTACTGCTGAGCAGTGCTTGCACAGAGCCAAGGCCTTTTCTGTTTCTCACCCCACCCCACTAGCAAGTAGACTAGGGGTGCACAAGGAGTTGGGAGGGAATACAGCCATATGACATCATGCTCAGCATATAAAGCTGAGGAAGAAGGCGGTGGGGGAATTTTGGAGTGATACCATTTTTCTTCACAAGCTGTTTCCTGGAGATGGTTGAACATCCTCTTGCCCATCAGTAGTGGTGAATGAATTCTGTTTTTTCTTTGTTTGTGTGCAAGGTTTCTATTTTACCTATAAAACTGCCTTAATCTCAACCTATGAGTTTTTTCACTTTTAGTCTTGCAATTCTCTCCCCCATCCCACTGGGGGCAGATGAGCAAGCAGCTGCATGAAGTTTAGTTGCCAGCTGGGGTTAAACTGCAACAAATATCTAGCTTTGCATTTATTTTATATGCATATATCTATTTCAAGAATACTCTTAAGGAAATTATTATTTTTAATCTGTTGTCTTCACCTTCAAAACCAGCTCCCCTGGTTTTGCTTGCAGCTGAGAGGAAACTTTTTGATCCCATCTATATTGAATACACATAAATTCAGGTATCAAAGGCTCAAAAGTTTTAGTAAGATTTTTGACAAATGAAAACCAGATTACAAAATCATGTCCCTCATGACCTCTACTGGAAATGGATGTGTTGGCTGTATTCATTCATTAGAGGAATCATGACCATGATCTAGCCTCGTAACAGTAGTTCAAACAGTGCCCTCAAATTTCCATTGGTGCTTTGTAGAACTTAATTAATTGCTCTGTGCCTCCATTACTGACTTGTAAAACCAGTTAATTGTATTTCTTCAACTTACATGGGTACAGAAAGTTTGTATGTTGTCCTGCAGGGAGCTCTAGAAGTGTTTGAGAATGGTGGTTTCTCTGTTGCAGAGTTCTGACATGAGTGTCTGAACATCCATCTTGCTCATTGCTTGGTCTCCAGCAGTCACCAGCTGCAGATGTCTGGGGAATGGTAAGAGAATAAGGTAGGCATGTAGCAGTGCTTTCCCAGAATATTCCCTTAGCATTCCATAATTTCATGCTCTTGGATGCTCCTGGTCTGAGTTGTCTTTATGTTTAGTAGGCCTTGCTGAAGTTTCCTTCCAGAAGCCACCTGACATCATGCACTCCTGTCCATCCTCTTATTTTTTTTGAAAAATGCAATGAAGTGAGTCATTCCAGATGGCAAAAGCATGGCAGATTATTATACCTTAATAGGTATTTGTATGTGGAGCTTATTTGTGGGCTGGTTGTGGTTCATTATACTTCAAGTTATTTAATTTTTATTTAATACTCAGGTTTATGTGCAGTTTGTATTGATAGTCCTTGACACTATTCAAACCTCTTTATGGCCTGTTTATGCCATGGGAGGAACCGGTCTCATTGAGTGATACTTTTCAGTTTGTGCTCCTGCCTGAGTAGCAGAGCACATGGGACAGCAGCTTCTGCTGAACTGCTGCTGCTCAGCAACTTCTGTGGGCAGGTAAGAAATGCTGGAGGCTGTTTTTTACTTTCAGCAATTCACTGTCACCCAACAGTTTGACATAGTGGAAGTGTGGAAAATTTGCATGAAGTGTGAAGGTGAAGTGAATCAGTTTTCTACTCTTCAAATTCTGGAGTACAGGTAAAGTATCTGAATCATGTAGAAGTCTCTGGAACCAGAAGACAAGTTTCCAGTCTTGCCGTTTTGCCAGACTGTGGCCAGATCATATGTAGAAATACAGAGAAAGTTTCTGGGGTCCCAAGGACACAGTCATTTCCAGTTATTTGCCAGGGTCTGCCTTTGTTCTCCAAAGGGAGAGGTAATAGGAGCTCCATAAACTTACCATCACCAGGTTTTGACTGTGGGTGGTGCAGGAATCTCCACTTTCTGGGAAGGCTTAGCATTATATAAAGAATATGATTGTCCAGATGTGGCACTTCGCCCTGCATGAAATATCAGTAGATCCAGTTACTTGCTTTCAGAATTGGGTACTAATAGGAGGAGGTAACCAGTGTAAAGCAGGAATATGTAAAGACACTTATGAACTGTTTAGAAAAGGATAAAACAGATTTTATGCATCTTACTTGATTGAATATGAATATCTTGTCCTATGGATATGGTTTAGCATAGGACAGGAATGGTTGCACTTGATCTTTAAATGTCTTTTCCAACCTTGTGATTCTGTGAATAAAGTGGAGTAATTTGGTATGGGGGTGGGGAGACAATGCATGCTGGATGAAGGAGTGGTTTGGAAGGGATTGAAAAAATAATTATGGATGTAGTGGACAAGAAGGATGCAGCTGGTGGGATGGCTAAATGTGGGAGTACCTATGCTTCAAGTGCATTAAATACCAAAATTATGCATTACACTGAAGAATTAAGCCTGAGTTTACAAGGGAAATGTTTAAACTGCTGTTTTGGTTGATCAGATTTGGGATTAAATTCAGGAAATGAAGCTGGTGAAGGGGTCTAGACCACAAGTCTCACAAGGAGTGGCTGAGGGAACTGGAATGGTTTAGCCTGGAGAAAAAGATACTGAGGAGATGCCTTGTTATACTCTACAACTACCTGACAGGAGATTACAGCCAGGTGGGTGTTGGTCTCTTCTAAGTAACGCACAACAGAACAAGAGGAAATGGCCTCAAGTTGTGCTGGGAAGGTTTAGATTGGATATTAGGAAAAATTTCTTCAACAAAAGGGTCATCAGGCACTGTACCAGGCTGCCCAGGGAAGTGGTTGAGTCACAGTCCCTGGATGTATTTCAAAGACATGTAGAGGTGGTGTTTAGGGACATGGTTTAGTGGTGGACTTGGCAATGCTAGTTTTATGGTTGGACTCGATCATCTTAAAGGTCTTTTCCAATCTAAAGAAGTCTATGATTCTAAATGCTTGGAAGGTGCTGTTTCCTGATTGCCTACAGATCCTTCCTCTGTTGGGGTGATAACGCATGATTCGCTGCCTGCCTGGGGTTGACTAAAAGCAAAGGAAAGTAAAAATATGCTGTAAGCATACTATAGACTTTCATATATGCTTCCTTGTGTAGATCACTTTTCCATGTGTAGTGTGATTGCCATCAGTGATTTGGGGAAAATAAACACTGACAGAAAGAGGTTCTACTTCATTTTATTGGGAAACTAACAAAACCTTGTAGTCAAGCTTGGCAGCAAGGTTACTACTTCTGGTTGTGTAGAATAGATGCAGCAAATCAGGAAAGTAAGTTTGCTGCGGTCTATGAGCAAAATGATTGGAAATTAGTCTGTAATGATTCTCTATTTCCTAAGTGGGAAAGTACTACAAATTTTAATAAAAGATCTAAAAGACAAACAATAATAACCTGGCTCGATATTTGTGGGAAAATGGTGTAAGAAAGCCCCCAATTAGTCTGTCATAATGAACACTTATTTCTAGTATGATATTTTAGCCTAATGATTATAAAAATGAGGAGTGAAATATTTTTTCTTGAATGCATACTCTTTTTTTTTTAAAACACAAGATTAATTTCATATTTTAGTTTATGCCCCTTCTTTCTTGCATATGGACTTCCTAAATGTTACAAAGATGCTAAAAAATTTCCACACCATATTCTACTTGTTTGTGCTGTATGTTTGTGCAATATGGCATAGAAATTAAAAAAAAAAATTAGAAACATCAATTACATTCATTTTTGGAGGCTTTTCAGAACTGCTTTTCAGACATAGAAGTGAGGAACCAAAGTGTGTGCAATGCAGGAAGCATTTTGACTCCAATAATAGGTGTACTAAGGCTTCAGTATTCAAGACATTTGGGATACTATCTAGTCAGATATTTCTTCAAAATCCCATTCTGTCTGTCTCTTTTTTACAATATATAAAGCCTTCATAATTACAGTGGCAGCCAGCTAGGTCTTCAGCAAACATCCTACCTCTAGCCTGAACCTTTACCACAGAGAAGAGCTGATTTTTGTGGCACAATCTTGTGCTCAGAAAGTCTGGGCTAGTTTGATCTGGTAGGAGAAACAAATTCGGAAGTCAAGGAATGTCCTCTTACTAGCTTCCTTCTAATCATATCTATGACTCTGTGTGCATCCATGTGTGCTAATTAGCTGGTGAGACTAAAATGCATTGCAATACCTGCTCTGTAAGATATAGTTCAATTTGGAGGGACTTCTGAGAGGGTGCCAGTGAAAAACCAAGATATTCAATGATTACTAAGTGTATTTCACTTTTGAGTCTAACGTGTGGATATGTTCTTTAGTGATTTGGAATTTCCTTAAATCGTATATATTGTGGCTTCAAATGAAGCAGCACACCCCTCCACACAGATACTCACAGGTAGAACTTGGTCTTTCAGGCTTACTGTTCTTTCACTTGAGAAACCATATTTTAAAAGATGTTTCTCCAAGATATATTATTTGTCTTTGTAAGAATTTATATATAACTGCTAGTTCTATATTTACTGCTCTGCTTCTCTACTGAGCAGTGACTGTATTTCAGTATCAAAACCATTTAGTGTAAAGGCTTGCTTTCAATAGGGGTTTTTTTGAGTTGTCATTCCTCCTTTATATCATGCATAGAAGGTGAGGAATTATTAAGGAACTTGTTTCAAATGTGTATTTTTAATTTAAATGCAGTCTGGAATTGCTTGTATTTTGAAGTTGACAAGGAAATAATCACTGATGCTGTAGCTCAAAAAATGTGAGTTAACATTTGCACCAGCCATGGATTTTTTTTTTTTTTCAATTAGCACTCCCTTAGAAAGCCCCTTGCCTCCCCAGCTTTTGTCAATGTGCTGTAGGAGAAGAAGAGCAAATAGATTGGAAATGCTCTGCAGCTCAGGCTCCTGGGAAAATGTAACAGGTGTTACAGCTCAGCTGGGTATGAGCTTTATGAAAAAGACCCTCTCAGACTTTACCCATAGAATTCCCTTTCCTAGCCAGAGCTTCAAGTAGGAAGAAACTAATGACTTCATTACCATCTCAATTCTGGGAAATGCTTGGTCCAGACCTGAATCATTAAAGGAAAGGTATAGTACTCTGCGTGACCTTACAAGATCAAAATGTTATTTAGAGCAATTCCATTAGTCAAGGCTATAAACCTGAAAGAACACACCCTTTTTCGTTGGCTTTTGGGCCATAAAATGTATGTGTATGTCATGAGGAGGGGGGCAGGAGGTGGAGGAAGGGTGGAGGTTGGGGGGGTGGTGGTGTGGGGAGAAAAAACATATTCTGCACTCATTGTGCAGCACAATTTCCTATGCTTGCTTTGAAAAGCCTCCACTTCCAGCACTTCTTCCCTTCACCCTGTGTTGTGACATGCTTAATGGCTCTTGTTGTTCTCACTCTTCTTGGGGTTTCTAATTGGGGATGATACTGAAGCCAAGAATGATGTCAAAATTTCAAGCCATACAAAAAAAAATTATTTAATGCTGTAGCAATTAAAAGCAACTTTATTTATTGCATCTTTTGCCAGCTTAAAAAAAGAGACCAGCGTAACATACTGAAGACTCACTTTGGGATTATTTTTCTGCTTTTGCCATAATAAGAAAAAGAAACCTCACTTAGTGAGGCTATGTTCTTGCTACCTGTCTAGAATTCCTTTACCTAATACTAATGCTGCTTTTGAAGCCCTGGCCTGACAATCTCGCAGTAGTAGAAGGAAATGTTCAGGTTTTGGGTAATTTGAATGGACTTGGTCAATGAGGAAAAACTAATTGTCTTTTTCCACGCAAAGTGGCATAAAGCCTTTTCTCTTCCTGCACAAACATACCTCTGTAGGTAAAGGTGAGTGTAAGCTCACACAAAGAAATGTGTTATGCCTGCTTTAAAGGAGGATTTGCTAAGAAGGAATAGAAGCATGGTGCCGTGTTTTGTAGAAGGTCTTGAAGCCTCTGTGATATATAGGTGTCTGCAATGCCTGGATCTCATGCCCAGAGGCAAACTATATCTTGTACATCAAACCAGTAATGTGAGACAGTCTGGTACTAATAGGCACATGAAGAATGCTTGTTTAGGTGGACATGTGTCTGTGTTGGTATTTCTTGAAAGTGAAGTCTTTAAAAGGCAAGACTTGGCCATGCAATGCAGGACACTTTCCGGTGGTCTCATAGCTTAACTTCAGCTGGATGCATCTCTCTGATATCATTGCAGTGGTTACCAGTGCATCCTGCCCTCTTCTCCAAAGTACTCTCATCTTGTAGCAATATGTTCTACAGTGAAATTCTTACAACCCATTACCACAGCTGTTTTAACTCTTTCCTTTCTCAAAGAGGTAAAATTGGAGATTGGAAGCTGAAGCTTGTGATTGGCATTTGAGATGAGGCTTCAATTACTTTTTTTTTTTCTTATTAATACACCCTAGGATTTCCTTTCCTTCTTTCTGCCTTGTGCCACTGGTTGCTTGTTTTCATGCAGCGATCACCTGATTTTCTTAGGTTCTCTTTCTTGTTCTTTCCTACCAATATATCTCTAGTCTGAAGAATGGCACCAGCCCTTAAATATGACCTTGCACTTCATACCCCTGAGTTTCGCTTATATTTAATCCCTTTAATCCTCAGCAGATCCCACTTAGTCCACTGCAGTGGTCACATGAGCATATGCAATGGAAACACCTCTTACTTCCTGTGAGAGTGTTGTGTGTGGCGTTTGACAGCCTCAGGTCTATGTGTTCTTTAGACTGTGGTTCTAAGCAGTTAGGTTGGCAAACACTGTACACTTGCTAGTGATAGTTTTGATGTTAGGAATTGGATCTTTGAGCCTAAGCCTTCTGCAGCAGGTCTGAGCTGTGCTGTATTATGCAGTTAGGTTAACTTGGGTATACGACAGGTACAGTTGCATTACCAGGATGTTTGTTTCTGAGATACTACCTGCCATGATGCTGCATTTTGGTGCTCAGCTATAGCCTTTGTGTGTTATGTCTTTCATTTGGCTTTGCTTAACAAGGGACCCTCGTTCTGCAAGTATGGCTTTGTCTTTTCTCTCTTGGGTCCATGTGGCGGGTGGCAGGCTGTTGTGTCAAGTTCTGAGGGAAGTGGAAGAAGGTGTACAGACAAACATCTCTTGTCTCCCTGGAATATACTGATATGACTGCTTCATGAATTGGAAATGGTACACTTCTGGTAAAAGTCTTCTGACAGGAAAACCCAGTTTTGTCACTTAAAACCAGCATAAAACACACGCCATACCACCCTCAAATATTGATCTGTGAATTTTTTTTTTTTTTTAAAGTGAGTAGGTGGACTATTGTGGATAAATGCTGATTGGACTGTGTACTGTTGTTTGCAACCCAGAACAAAAATTGTTTCTTAATTTAGCCTCTAAAACCTGGAAGAATCCTTAGGAAATCCACACTGCAAAAATTTATTGTTTAGAAAACCCAGAATTTTCGAAGTGCAAGACAATTAGAAAATTGCCACATACCCATTAAGAAGAAAATACTGGTAGAGACTTAATCATGGAATATCTATTGGTACTTCTGTGCTAGTTTGTACATCACAGCGCTGTTTATGCAGGCACCTAGGAGGACCCTTCCAATGGGAAATAACTCAGTGCTTCTCTGTGGCAGAACAGTTCTACAGGTACTTCAAGCCCAGATACTCTCATCCAGGCATTATCCAGTGAATCAGTTTGGTGCACCTAAGTAGACATTGTAGTTGTATATTTTGAATGTATCTATTTTGTGCAGCCTTGTTGTGTTGAGTTCGTTTTGCTGGTGATGTGCTGTACAGGTGAAGGTGAAATTATAGTTTTCGTGGTCGTGGCGTGAGTTCTGCTGTGGTGACTGTAGGCCTAATATGCACAATAAAGGAGGCTGGCATCAAGAATATTTCTGCATGGGTGATAGCTGAGGGTGATGTAAAAAAAATCTTCAGTAATTCTGACCTGTATTCTATAAAGTGGATTCTTTTGTGAGAATTGTATCAACATTGCATCCTCTGGTTAAGCAGCGGGCTATACCACCTCAGACATGACCGGATGTTCACCACCCTGTCATCATATGTGTAAATTATTCCTGAAACTATTTTCTGACTCTCTTATGGAGTACGCTCCCTGATCCACGTATAGTGTTAAGAGACTCTGTGCTTACCTGTCCCTGCAAGGCACAGTGAACTGGAACTATTCAGTAACTTCTCAGTGACCAGTGTGTTTTGCATGGAAGTCATCATTGAGGTTCACTGTTTGTTAATTGCCATCCTGATTTCATTATGCCCGCTGAAAGGTGTTCTCTTCCAATGCCATTAAATGTGTGGCTAATTCCTTCACTCTGCTTGTTTGCAGCTCACATGTGGTTCCTCACAAATTAGGTGAAAGCACCATTCTCTTGTTCTAGGTGTTGCTTGTTTAAAAGTATTGGTACAGCGTGTCTCGGGCCAGATTGCTGCTTGAAAGGTCTAGAATGTCTGCGTGTAAGGCAAGTGTTTGTGGTGCAAAGGGTTTGTTTTGCATTCCAGTATTGGTCAGAAGTCAGGACTTTGCCTAATAGCTGCCTTTTTCTCTGTGAAAAGATGAAAACAGCCTTTTCTTTAGTAGTATATTGTGACATGTATTTAAAAGGGGGGGGGGGGGGAGGGAGTGGAGATAAAACCAGAAAACTTACAGCCCTAGTTAGGAGAGTCTAGGTATTGACAGGATTTTTTTTCTAATCAGGAGAAATTTATGTATCTGTGTGCAGGATCGTTAAAGTAGCTATTTTCCCTTCACCTGATGGTGCTTGCAGTTTGTATTTCCTGACACCAGAAGTTCATTGTATTTAATAAGCAACTTCCTATTGCATTAGCAAATTTCCATCTGGTTGGAAAGGTACCTGATTCTATTACTATATTTATCTTCACGGCTATGATGCAAAACATAATTTGCTTATAGCTTCATAAATATGGCTAATGCAATGATATGTATATCATATTATCCACAAAAAGGTTTTGCTTTGTGCAGGGTACTACTGAATTTATGAATGAACAGAGAGCATGAACCGAGAGGGGAGATAACTGCTGCTTCTATAAGCTTGGAGATGTCCCAAAACTTTACAGAGGCTTTAGAAGGAAGATCAGAGGGAAGGATAAAAACAGAAATAAAATAACTGTCTGAAAACGTCAGTGCTCTTTGTGTGAGAGAGAGGGGGCGAGTGGTACCTACATTTTTCATGTGAGCAGGATTTTGGAGAGGTGTCTGCCCTCTGGAAAAATGAATATATGGGATGTCTCACTGAAATCTTACTCTTACAGCTTTGCAACACTGTCCAAAAAGTAAAAACCTATAAGCATCATAATAAAAAAACCCAACCCTAATTTCAAGCTTTAAAAAGGGCTGGGAAGGGACTATTGAAGGAAATATTAATAAGGACAGGATTTTATCACCTGAGTTTTGCCAGTTTGCAGGAAGCCGCAGCAAACAAGTCATCTTTGTGAATTCTATTACCAACAGAACCATGTGCACAGCATTACGCTTATGTCGATTTTGGAGTTGTTCAGAAGAGGTGTGGATGGTTTTACTGACTTGCCTGTTGTCTCAAGAAGCCTGCAGCAGATGGGGAAATTAATCCAGAAGTTCAGAGCCGGTTCCCTGAGATGCTTGCAACAAAATCCCTTCTGGGAAGGGACATCTACAAACATCCCTGCTCTGAAGAACATACAGACTAGATGTGAAGTGAAGCATCTTTGCCAAAGGAAAAAGTGAAGTCAGTAGCAGAGTTTGAGGTTTTCATTTTTAAAGAAACAAAGGAAAAAAACCCAACAACCAAACAAGAAAACAGGATACTTACATCCACATCAGTACTTACTCTTCTGGTGCTAAATACGTGATAGCATGGGGTACTGCAGCATAGAGGGTGAACAGGGTAGGAGGTCTTCCTTGACAAGGCCATCCCACTGTGGTCTGCTGCTTTCAGCTCTCCTTGTGGCTCACCTTGCTGTCACAGCAGAGCTGCAGGTTACCCAGTGCTGACAGCTATGGGGTCGCCCTGTGGGACGCGAGCGTATTGATTTCCAAATGGCATCTCCCAGTTTGACACAGCCAGGAGACGTGTGCATCTCTTGCCACCTTACCTACAGCTTTGAATGGCACTCAGGTAGCACCATGCTACATGGTGGTTGTCGTATGGCTTATGTGGATGTCCTACCTTTCTGTTCCAAGGGGGTACATGCCTGTTTTTAAATGTGATATGCTGGAGACAGAGTAGACCAAGCTTTATGAAATCATGTTGGCCCTTGCTATCCACAGATAATGGTGGGGATAGCTTGTGGCTTCTCCAGTGCATAGAAAGACCACGGAAATGCTGATAAGTTATTTGCTGTGTGTTTTGTCACCACAAATTAGTGCATTGATGAGGCATCCTGCAGAAGCCGTGTTTGTCTTTCTGAAGATGTGCAAGTATATTTACCAGTGAGTATTAATGAAGTGTGCTTGTGAAGGAAATGAAGCCTCAAGTGTGTGTAATTATGTCCCCTTCCTTCTACGATAGCTGCCAAGAGCTTGATAACAAGAGGCTGTCACCTATAACAGCAATAGGGATTTTGTCTGTTATCTGAGCCATTTGCTCAGTTTATGAAGAACCCTGTGGGAGCCATGTCTGTAAAAGGCGCTGGGTGTCAGTCTTAAATTCAGAAGTTGTTGTTTTCAGAAATGTGTGAGTTTAAAGATATTCATTCTTATTGGGTGTTTCATGATGCACTGAGCATCAGGCATCCATCTTGTCTGTCAGTTTCATCTGAAAGCTCTACATGTGTTCTGAAGTCTCTTGTTACCTTCATTCTTAATTAGGGTTTATGCAAGACTCTGGTTCCTTAAAACTAGGACTGCAAAAGAAGTGTATGATAGGGTCACTCATCCTCTCTGGAAATTGAATGTCTGTTTTATGTGTCAAGATAAGGAGCTTGGATCCTAACTTGAGGCAGTAATGTTTGACAACTTTGACTGGAGTTTTCTTGTTTCATCAGATGTTTCACAGTATTGTCTAACTCTATGCAGTAGTGAAATCCTCTAAGATGTCAGGCTGCAACCTTACACCATGCTGAGAAATAAAGAACTACATGGGAAGCATGTGATTCTGGACTTCAGGATTTTTCCAAATAGCTGCATGTGTTGGCTGCATAACCGATGGTCTGAAAATAGATCAGTCCCTGAAATGGAGTAATGTTCTTTGAGTCTTTGTTAACAAGTAGATATTGTATCAAGGATGTAGCCATGCAGTAAAAACATCAATTATCTCCATGAAATAACTATGCGGATAGTCTTCCTTTCCTGATGATGACAGTTGGCTTTGTTTTGCTTGTTTTTTCTTTTTTGCCCCTGACAGGCATTATCCTTCTCTTGTTATTGGGAGAAAGAGGGTGAGACAGTTCTGAGAATCAGGCAACTTCAAGCCTGTTGTAGATTCATGTTTCCACCATATGTACCCCTGTGTGTTCAGTATTGGTGTTTATCTAAGCATGATCGTGATCAACTATCTTGTTAAAAAAATGTATTCTTTGGTGTTTATGTTAAACTGCCACTAATTATATCTTTTGGGTTAAAACCAGTCAAACTGAGCATCTGTTATGTTTGTGAGCAGCTGGCTAGTGCATCTGGGAAAAACCATCCCTGGATGTGGAGAGAGGTGGAGGATGGAACAGTTAACTGCCTGAGGAACAGCTCACTGCCACTGGGGAGGCTGGTCTCTGTCCAAAACTGTGGTGGGTCTGGTAGGAAGCCTGGTGGGCACAAAGAGGACTGTACGAAGTCACTGTGGTGCTGACTGCCAGAGCTCCCGCAGAAGCATCTGTTTTTGGAGCCAATGGCCTTGCTTTTTGGCCAGTGACCATAGTTTCCATACATATGTAGTCAGTACAGTACCTCCAGTAAATAGTACTCTGCTGTATTTGCTGCAAGAGCTAAAGAATTCCCATTCTGCCTGTAGCTGGACACCAACAATTGCAGCAAAGAACTTATTAATGACCAGGTGGGCAGTGAAGTGCCAGCACCTCAATCTGGAACTGGCAAGAACTGCCAGAAATGGAGTCAGGAAGAAATGAGAATTGAGAACAAATGTCAAGGAGCAAGTTGTTAGGTCCCTGCTCCTTGGGCTTCTGATGGTTTAATAGTTTGGGAAGAGAAAACTGAGTTGTAAAGCTGATAAACATTAAATGAGTTATAATTGGTTTCTAGGCTGTTGTAAAAAATGGATAATACTTATTAGCTTTTCTGGAATCTTTACCTTTTTGGAAGCATTACTACGATTTAAGTCGATCTGAGAGAAAGGGACTCTGCATAGAAAAGAGACCTCATGTCATGCCCATAAACTCTGAAGCTCAGGTGTAATCAGAATTAGGTATTGGTGTATGGGAGATCCTAACTGTTAAAGACACATTTCTATCCTGCCTCTCTCCCCTGCTTCCCTGGCAACAGGTTGGAGAAGTGTGAATGAGGCAGAATTGACTTTACACCCCTGCCCTATCCAGGAAAACGGAGGGTCTGTAGCTGACAGCACAATTGAAAGAAACAGTAGCTTGAGTGCATTTATTCTGCTTAGTGCAGCCAGCACTTCATCTATATAAATACAAACTCTGCGTCTACATTCTGATGTTACTCTCAGATGTAAAATAGGTACAGAAAATCAGGATTTAAATATAATTTCTTATGAATTGTAATTTTTTTCTGCTAGAGTCTAATGTATGAAGTAAAAATTAAGTGGTGTATTTTATCCCACAGCAAAGAAGAGTTTGGAGCTTTTTACCCACCCTCTTCAATGTGTCAGTAGGGAAAACATGGCGATTAAATCAATAGGGGTGTGTGTATGTGTGTCTGTTTTCTTCTGTTGGGGGGGAGGCAAGGAAATAATTTACTCTTTTTGTAAACAAAGACAATAATTTGTCCTGACGCCTAGTGAATAAGCCTATGTTTTTGTTTAGGATATATGATTCTTAGTCTTCCTCATATCTGTCCACCCTCCTACCAAGTGAAATTTTGTGGGGCGCTTTAAGTACATATGCTGTACTTGTACAGATAAAGGCAAGGCTTGGTTGTACCCACTTTTTGTCCCTGTAACTTCTCTACTAAGAAGTGGAGTGAGTTTAAATCCCACCATATACATTGTCCTTTATGGGATGAGTTTCATTTTGTGTGCTCAAGCACAGAAGTGATGCCTGTGAATGGAGGGTTACTGTTTGGTGGCCCTTGCTTTGCTTTTGGGTTTAACTCACACTTCCTGACAGTTAGATCTCTTGCTTGGTACTGTGCAGCCCAGGAACAAGACATGACAATTATTCCCAGAGTAAAATGGGTAGACAGTATTTCATTAACGTCCTCCCTTTAGAATCTAGAATCTTCACTGTTTATATGAAATGGAAAATTTAGTATATTTCTCATGTTATATATGACTAAGATGCAATGCAGCTCACTTGGTGGTTCATTGTGCTCCTTATGATACTAACAGAAATTGAAATGATAGTGTCGATCCATTGCTCTGCAAGGAAACAGATGTAAAAGAGAGACAAACCAGTAACACAGCTAATCTCATAATCCTTACTCAATTTCCTTATAGTACAATTAATTATTTTTGTTTGTTTTTGTTATGGGAAAGTGTGTTGTGATAACTTCCTTTAGCAGCTCAAAATGTAACACCAAACTCCCTGCTGGCCTGACTTCAAGAGCCACGCTGTGCCAGCAGATAATTTGGCCTAGATTATTTTAAAGAAGGTTGTCAGTCTTGTTTTTCCCTATTACAAGCTTACTGTGGTAACATCAAATATTTATTTTACTGATTAGAGCTTTAGCTCTAAACAGACTCAGTGGCATAATCTCTTGACCTGTGTGGTGACAGAGACAGCACCCTTCACAGAGCTGTTTGGGAGTGATTCCTCTCGTGGAAAATTTTTGTATTGCTAGAAATCTCATAACCATGGGGTTTTTCTGCAAGTATTGTCCTTTTTGCCCTTGCTTGAAATACTTAATGAAGCCCCCTCATCACAAACATGGGAGTGAAATCCATGTCTCTCTCCTTTTTAACTTCTTTTTTTCCCCCCAGTGTAATTATGCTCACTCACCTGTATACATATATACAATCGCGCACGCTCACCTGTATACATATACACACATGAGTCTGTGTGTGCACAGCACATGTGGTCAAATACTCCTCTTGGCTTCAGAAAAGGAAACATTAACATCCCATTAGCTGCAGGGTTCACGCATGGGGTCTATAAAGAAATCTGGGTTCCGGAGCGTGTTGAGAGGAAAACATAATAAAAACATAGGTGCTGCTTACATCACTCACTAGCTCACTGATGTATTTGTGTCCCTGTTCCCTCTCCCCTGCCTACAACCTCTTACATCTCCTTGGAACGAGGACTCCCCTCCCCTTTAGGAAGTCTCATTCATTCATGTTTTGAAGGAATTTCTTAATTCTCTTTCAGCAAGATTACTGCCATCCGTGCTCCTTTTCCTTCTCTCTGCCTTTGCCAGAAAGAGAGAGAAGAGCAGGGCCTGCCCAGATGGTTGAGGACCAAAAAGAAGGAACATTTTCTCATGCTTTTAAAAAGACCACTTTCTTTCCTGCCTAATATTTAGCTCCTTCAAATGCAAATGGAGAGGTTTCACTCCAAGGTTAGCATAACAATTATGGGAAAGCTTTAAATCTGAAGCATTTGTTTACACGATGAAAGGAGTCCACAGTCCAAAAGCTCCGAGGCCAGGCCTTTTCAGTAGCTATTTTCTGACTAAGTAGTGAACTGCAAGTCAATTTTAGACCACAAAGAAAACCAATTTATATCAGTGTGTAAGCTAATTTTGGAGGGAGTTCTACTTTATAAATGATGGTGTGTTTTTTGCTTTTTTTTAAAGTGACTGTTACTGAAATAAACTCCTGATTTCCCCCTCCTCCAGCCCTTTGCATCTTGCTGTTTAATGAGACCCCAGATGTCTTGGATGCTAATGATGGTTCCCCAATACCCTCAGAAGAAGGGACATGGAGGACCTGGGGAATCAGTTTCACTAATACCTAGGTTGTCCAAAAGCCTTTACTGATGCTGAGAAGTGAATTCCAAATGGACAGAGCTCCTGTCAAATAAGTATTTTTCTATCTTGCTTTCTGTTGAACTTGCTTTTCTGGTTGCTTACTCTGAGTGCAACCTCTTCTTAGTGAACTTTTCATTGGTAAAATGTTCTAGAGTGACAATTCTTGGGTACAGTTATTCCATGGAAGCTGCAAGATGTTTCTGTTGTAAGTGAATTTCTTATTTCTCTATGGTTATTCTTTTAGTATGCCCCAATCCTGAATTAATATCATTGCTGTATAATACTATTTGACAACTAATGTTTCCATGTCTTTTGTTTGTTAGACCCTTCCCCCAAAAGCCTTGTCACTGTCTACCTTGACTTTCAGTGGCACTGAAGTACCTGTAAGTCCCTTGGACGCTCTGCTGAATGTCTTCTTCATAAAGGTGGTATAGAAGCAATGTGATGCTGTTGCTTCTCATCTCAAAATAGACTGCAGTGCATCAGATGATGTGCATCAGAGGTAACTTTGGCCAGTGATTGCGTGGGAGGAGTCATCAGCTATGGGAGGCAATGGGAGGCAATGTCATCAGCAAAAAATGGAGGCAATGTCATCAGCAAAAAAAATTTTTTTTTTTTGAGATAAATTTCCTGCTCTATGAACCCCATCTTGTGTTTGTTGGGTAAAGGGCTTCTACTGGTCCCAAGTATTTGGGGTCTTTAGCTTTCACACTCTGGGAGAAGTTTTCTTTGTGGAAAGCCTCAGAAAAGCTTTTCAGAATGTGGTGGTTTCCTGAGCAAGGTGGCTGCTTTCTCGTGCAAAAAACTTTGTCCAGATGCCACAAACCCCTTCAGTGTTGTTCTTAGTTTTATGTATTGAGAACTAACCACTTGCTGGTTTAGTCTCCCTAAGCTTCTGAGTGGACAGAAAGCAGAGAATCCTAGAAAGCATAGCTGGAGGGGCATAGGCTATGCAGTCCAACTTCCCTATCCTCTGGCAAGATCACCAGTAGCAGTGTCTTTCCCATCAAATGCTTGTCTAACCTGTCCTCTGAAACTAGAATCTGGCTCTTAAATAGTCACCTAACTTGTCAACTCCTGTGGAAACAGACCATGTGAAATAAGTGGTTCCCTTGATTGTTAACTAGAACTAACACAGCCGTATGCATCTCGTATTTGTTGAGTTTGTGAATTGCTTTGAAAACGTTCTTTGACACAGCAGCCAATACAGCCAGGCTGATGAGTAGGAGCAAATTGAGAGAAGCCAGTGCAAAGCAACAAACAGGTTTCAGTGATCCTCAGAGGAACCTCCCACTGAGGAAAAACCTGCAAAGCAAAGAATTAGTGCTAGGGTATGAAACCCCTGTGTCTTTGTGAGGCCATTTCTGTGTGGTTCAGTCTCTGCTCTTAGTCTCATTAATCTGTTTAGCAGGGGGAGGGTGTTTTTGTCTTCCAGTACTACTTACTGGTTGATTAAAATACATCATCATAGTTTTTCAGTGTTGGTGATGGCTGGAACCTGATATTAATATAATTGCTGCTGGATTAATAATTTTCAGATTGTTGTCCAGAAAATTGTCTAACATTGTTTCTCAGATAGTTGTAACTGGTATCATCTGTTGTTCATCCTTTGGAGTTGGTTAACTTCTGAGTGAAGTTACTTTCTCTTCTGATTCCTATTACCATAAGTTCATCTTAGAGTTTTTAATTAATAAGTTGTTTTAGTTGGTCCTGTAAGGTGACAGAAGATTATAGCTGTACTAGACATTTCCTTGTTCCTTGTACTTAGCAGCCCCTGAAATTTGTTCTGTCTGTATGTGAGCAAACTAGAATTTGAAAATAGCAAATCTTTGTTACTGCAGTGCCGTGCTCAATCTTTTCTTAAAGGATTTTCTTTGAAGTGATTTAAGTCCGATGAGGGAAAAAAATAAAGGTAATCTCATAAGGTTGCACAGCTCCTTTTGAGACTCAAAGTTATTTGATACCATCATTTTATAATATGAAGACAGGCTGAGAGAGAGAGTTGGTCTTGTTCAGCCTGGAGAAGAGAGGTCTCTGGCAAAACCTAAGTACAGGCTACCAATACTTAAGGGGGTCCTACAGGAAAGTGGGAGTAGGACTGTTCGTCAGGGAGCATAGTGATAGGACAAGTGTAATGGCTTCAAGCTGAAGGAGGGTAGGTTTAGATTATATGCCCTTTACTATGAGAGTGGTGAGGCCCTGGCACAGGTTGCCCAGAGAGGTTGTGAAAGCCCCATCCCTAGAAGTGTTCAAGGCCAGGTTGGAAGAGGCTCTGGACAACCTGGTCTAGCAGAATGTCTCCTTGCCCATAGCAGGGGGGTTGGAACTAGATGGGCTTTCAGGTCCTTCCCAACCCAAAGCACTATGCTATAATTGGATTAACCAATCTCTCATGCAGCTAACAATAGCTAATAATATAGTCTCTGATTGGGATGCTTGGGGTATATTTATGATGTAAATGGCAAAAGCAGTTCTGCAAGAAGTGTACTAAGATCTTAAACTCCCTTAAGACTGCCTATCACACTTGTTGTGGGTAAGATCCTCTTTCCTTTCAATGCATTCAGAAGATTTCCTAGATTTTCTCCAAGGTTTGCAGGTTGTAATGACCCTATAAGAGTCATTTTAAGTTGTCATCGCAGCAATTTCTGTTGTGAAGAGTTAGCCTCTTGTAAATCTGGAGATTATAGAATGTTTTTATAAGTTTTATATTTATTATGCCCAATGACAGCTTTAAAAAAAAAAGAACAAAAAACCCAGAACAACAAACCCCAAACTCACTCTCTCAAAGCTAGGGCTTGCTAGCCCACTAAGTGTATTTTAAAGAAATGCTTACAAAAGGAAAGATAGCCTTTGTGTCATTGTAATGCTCAAAGCTTCATCTTTTAGGCCTTTCTTTGTAGCAAGGGATAGGTTATACAGCTATTTTTTAACCTCTGACCTTTTAACCTTTCAGGTTGGAAAGCAAGACTGCTATGAAAGCTTTAGCTACCAAAGTGGCAAAAGCAAGCCCATTTGTACTGCTTTAATGTAGGTTCTGTATGTTAATTCCCTAGTAATGTAATCAAGAAAGCGCTGGCATTCAGAACCACCAAGTACCTAGTACTCACTTCACCCCCTGACCATAATGAATGTAAAATGCTGGTAGTAATAGATTGAAATGAAAAACTCCTTCATCTGGGCCTGCAGGAGATTTGCAATCACATTTTGATTCTGAGTGCCGCTTGATTTGGGGGATTAATGCATGGGTAGATCGACCTCTCTTGCAGGAGCGGTTGTTTTTGCACTAACTGTGTGAAAAACAAATTTCAAACAGATGGCCTGTTGCCCTTCTCTTGCAATTCCTATTATCACCTGTTTGGTTCTTCAGTATTAATACCTGCTCTGAACTCTTCAGGGTTTTTCCTTCTTTTCATGTCTTAGAGGGAGGAGGGAGAATTTTATTATCAAAAGGAAAAGTCAGCTTCCCTTTTTTTCTCCCCTTTGCTGTCACCAAATACGACACCCCTTGATTGACTTGGTTAATTTTAAAAATGGTTAATTTGTGCTTTTCAAAGCAAAATTAAGCTGTTGCTGTAGGTTCTAAGCTGTTTTTACACAAGTAACTTATGCTATATGCATTCTATGGAGAAAAAAAAAAAAGGCAAAGCCCACTTCTGTTCATATTAGATTTATATCCGTTTACCTCTTTTAGGCTCATCAACTACCTTTAGTTTCTGGTATTGACTTTGTAGTGAGAATATTGATTAAGCTATATATTCCAGAATTGTCTAAGCAACAGTAATATGAGCATGTATACTGTAATGCTTGCCTGAGAGATAATAATATTGGCCAAATTCTTATCTCATCCTGGTTTATTAAATAAAATGTAAAAAGAAAAGCCTACTCAGGTGCATCTTTTGTCTTTGTGCTTGCTACTACGTATCCAAACAGAAAGTGGAACAACAAGCTCAAGCCCAGGTTTTGGTGGCATTTAGAAATTCCACTGCAGTTGCACTTACATGGTCTTAGACAAAGTATAAATATATCCCAGGAGATAGCAATCCCAGTTTATTTTTTACCAGTTGATGATTACAAATTACTTGGAAAATGTATTGTCCTTTCTTGTTACCTTGTGTTTTCCCATCAGCTTTGTGGATACTAAGCAGGTGATGCTGTTATCTTATGTCATGTTTTGTGTCCTTTTTTTACATTTGTCTTGATTTAGAGTTATTAATTTTTGGAGAAGTGTGTGGGTAAAGGAGTGAGCTTCTTATACCCTGAAAATCAGGTGATGTCTATTTAAGGTTATAACTAATTCCGGTTATAGAGCTACATTATGTGGTGCAAAATGGCATGAATGTGTATCTGGGTCATAAACTGTAATGGGAAGGGGAAGGGAAACTTTCAGTGTGCTACTTGTCTTGCAATAGGTGTTTTGTCAAACTGATTGTTAAGATGTTTTTGTAATGTAGGGAAACATTTCCCCAAAAAACCCTGCTATTGCAGACAAATCCTATCTGGAATAATGAAAAACTGAAGTTTGATTTGTGATAGTAGAAATTACAGTCATAATCAGCTGTGTCTCTTATATCTTTTGTTGTATCAAAATAGTGGTGGGAAATAGCTCTGTACTCCTGAAAGGATGGATGAAAATGATGCAGACCTCTCTGGCATGCTGTAGTGTTTGGATCACGCTTCCTCCCACACCAGAAAATACTGTTGTGATAGAATGTTAGCTAGTGCCAGTCTTGTTAGCAGAGACTGTTTAGGAATGTTTAGTTGTCTATATTAAAGGCTCTCTAAAACTCCATTGTATTTATATAGTTTCTATACATATAATACATCTCCATATGTATTTTATGTTATATGTTATGTTTGACTTCTCTTGGTCTTTAAGGTATTCCTGTAATTGTGTGGGATTCCTTTCATTATAGGCACTTGATACTGCTTTTGAATGCAGGACATCTAGCGTTATGATGCCTTGAACCAATGCCCTACAAATCCTAACTGTAGCAGCACTGGTGTAGTCATTAAAGACTATGTTCTGCAATATGTCACATCTCCTGGCACAGATGGATGGGAAGGTTGCTGGATCTGAGCCCCTGAGCAGCATAACAGGTTGCCTTAGTAAGGGTAGTGCAGAAAACCTGCATCTGGAGCATTGTGGTTGTACCAGTCCTTCTGTAGTAGCTCCATGCTTAGAGGCTCTTCCCAGTCTGGAAATGGGGGAGTGATGGTGCTTGCTTTTGACACTTACATGGAGTGCAGCTGGATGTGAAATTTAAGTCTCTGAAACCTATGCCAAGAAGAGCTAGAGTCTGATTTGACAACTGGCTCCTATAAACATGTTATTTCCTATTAGAAGAAGTACTGACAGCAGATAGTCAATTTAATGATGTGTAACCTACTATGATCAGTATTAAATAGGGTCCTCACTTTTGCTTTGTAGCCTTAAAGGCTTTAAAAGATATCTATTCCAATTTTGGTAGGTGAATACCAGTGCTGTTCTATGGAAATACACGAAGAAACAAAACTAATGCATTTTCAGAGAGCCATGAATAGATCTACATCCTGCCAGCTAGATAACACTACAGAGAATATTAATCTTTCATCAGCTCCCACCCTTTAACATGCAGAGAAAGGTAGCCCCTGTCACCCCAAATTCTGCTGCTGCTAAGATGAAGACAGATTAATCTACGTACTCAAATAGCAAAATACATTGCATGGGTAGCAGACAAAGTAAATTTTAATTAGAAAAGATTTGTGTGACAAATTCTATGTTAAATGTTTTGCCAGGATATGGGTAATGTTAGCACACAGAACACCAACATGACTGATGTTGGTATGTTTTAAAAAAAAAAAAAAGACATACAAAATGTGAAACGCATCAAAGGGGAAACATCTAGCAAAGAAGATCACTCTTCACTTTACTGTAAGCTTTTATTGCTGACCTGGGCAAATCTGTGGTACGGTGAAGCTTGCTGTATTTGAGGCATTTGAGATACCCACTAATGAAATATAGAAATGAGATAACAAGCATTGGTGTTGGTGCAGCAGATATACCTCCTTGCTTCACGTCTTTTATAGTAGATAATAAAAAGAAAGCAACCAAAACACATAAACCTCCAAAAGTGAATTGCCAATTTGCTGACCGGTGCTTAAAATTATAAATCTATAGTGTGAGTGCTTCCGTGCTGAGTCCCTTGTCATTGGGCCTTTATGCATGAGGTGGGTGGCTACTGTCAGTACTGTCACGTGTAATTCTGTAGACTCAGTCTGAGTTGCATCGCTGTCATTCAAAATACATCTTATTTTGGCCAGTTTTGTGATGAGAAGCAACTCTTCATCCTGGGTGATGTGTTGGTCAGCTAAGGAAAAGCCCTGTGCAGTGAAGAACAAATATTTGCTTCTCCCTGTGCAGTGTGGATCCCTTATTTAAAAATAAAATCCAGGATGGAGATAATATACTGTGATATAGCTTTGTATGCACTTAACTCCTTGCTTTGTACATAGTCAACTTGATAATGTATCTGTGGAGACCCCAAACAATATGCTGCCTTGACTAGAGAGATGAGAACCTGTGCAGAGTAGCTTCTTGTATTTGCTCAAAGGGTGCACTTGAGTATTCATCCTTTGTAATGAAGTCCACTAATAAATGATCATCCATCAAAGTTGCTGAATGTTCCAGAGTTGGCAACGTAGCTAGTTCATGAGTAAATTGTGATAGCAGAATGAAATGTTTGTGTGGTCCTTAATATTTTTCATAACTCATGAAAATGGACGATGACATGGTCTTCTTTTAGGACTTCTGCATGTGAGATACAGGAGGTGACATCAGAGAGCTGAACACCGCAGCTGGGAGTTGTCCATGTGTTGAGCTCTGTTCCAAGAGAATAGATACTTTTAATCTTGAAGTCTAACTGTGAGATTAGTTTTATCTTCCAAAAAATAAGTTCTGGGTGAAAAAATATAATGTCAGGCTTTTAATATTCTGTAACAACATGCTATCACCTATTGTCACGTACTTACAGTTAGTAGGTGTGGTGCTAGTGCTAAATTGACATCTGCTCAGAATGACTGCAATAAATCGATCAAGGAAGTGTAAGTCACACAGAGCCAAGTTTGGAGGTTAACTTTTGCAAACCAAGCAAGCTATCCAGAATCACTTTCCTTGCATCACTCTTTATTTCTTCATATCATACATTTGAACATCTAGTTGTCAAACACAGGGCTGTATTGTTAATCCTCTAATATTCAGTTGTTTAACTGAAGTATGACTGTTGCTACTTGCATTTTTTTTTTCTTTTCAGTGCTTTGCAGACTGATTTCCTCTTTGCTGCATCTTAAGTTCTGAGGGATTTCAGTATTCTTGTCTCTTCTGTCTGAAGGTGAAAGGTAAGAAGTTGAGGTACTCTGTGTGACTGAGTTGTCTTCAGAGGATGAATTTGTCTTCAAGGCTAAGATTTTAAACAGGAGAGCAAGATTAATTTTTTCTTGGTGTTCGGTGTAACTTAGCATTCAAAAATGAACATTATTTACACTGTGGGAGAAGTGAATTTTCGTATGTTGGTGTAGGATGGGTTTATTTCTATATTTTAACCTTTTCTGAAGATCCCCAAATATGTATGTAAAAAAACCCCCAAACCAAAAAACCCTATATTTTTTACACATATTTGAGCTGTACTAAATGCAAGGATAAGGAAAAAAAGGAGAGCAATCCCAACACTTGTGCGATGTGGATTCCCACGGTAGTATTCAAAGCACTGTAAGGATCTTCCCCTGTTCTCATTTGGTACTGTTATTGTTTTTTAAAGGTGAATCTGGCAGGTTGTCTGCATTCCAAGTGAAAAAGAGCCCCTAGAGACAAGTGGCTCGTTTTCAGAATGGAAGTCTCTGAAAGAGCTAGTTCCTTTCATAGTGCTGCAACTTGCCTACAGCTTATTTCTCTAAATAGGAACTTCTGTATTTAAAAAAATAAATAAAAAAAAAAATGCTACTACAGCAGGGTGGGAAGTTTGTTCCTTGGTTCCCTCCTGGAGAGCTGTTTTGATGTCTGTCTCCTTGCCTCTGCCCTCTTCTCTACCCCCACTATTTTTGAAAGCAAGCTTTTACTTTCTGCTTGCTTAGCAACATCTCTGATTCTTGGCCTTTCTCACTGAATTGGGACTTTGGTTTCATCCTGTCAGCAGGTAAATGGCCTTAAACCCTTCAAGGTTTTGTCAGGGTAAAGTGGAGCTGAAAAGCATTACATATGTTCCAAGTTGAGAGGCAGCTCTTTTGCCATGTTCAAGTGGGTCTTTCCCTTCCCCCCTCCTCCTCCTATTAAAGGGCTCAGCCACAATGAAGCTTTAATCAGCTTCATTGATTTAAAGCTAATTTGCACTCAGCTTCAAGGCTAAGGTCTGTAGCACAAGCTGAAGACCTTTAAATCAGAAGTTGGAATGAAGAGCCTTAGGTATATCATATTGTCTGCTGTGCAAAAGAATAACAGCTTCTGAAGACTGCAAAGTAACTATAAGGGGAAAAAAGCACAAAGCAGTGTTTTCTTCTGTTAATGTAACCTCCGCTTGCTTAGTTACACAAGCTTTGCTATCAACAATTCTGCTTCATCGTGTAAATTAATAGTCGGCTGAGTATGTTTTAGCTCTGTAATGTTTTCAGCACTCCAATTCTGGTTGGTTTCAGTTGCATTTACCCTAATTGCCAAACTGATTCCCATCAGTAATAACTTTTAATATTTATTTTTCCCAAAGGGAAAAAATTGTCTTGTCTGTATTCTGCAATTAAGAAGGTGATGAAATATTCAGTGTATGCCTCCTCTCTGACTTAAATTCTTTTGTTAACTTTATCAGATGAACTATAAAATATTAACCAGCCCGCTGTCTGAGCATGTGTGAGCTGTATACTGTTTATCAGACATTTTAAAGTACTTATAATTTTTAACATTGACTACATCACAGGAGAGACCGCATTATCCTCTGGTTTCAGAGTCAATGTTTTTGATGGGGCTTGGTGTACCAGGCTGTGTGTGTGCAATCTCTTTACAGCACAAGCAGTGCACTCAGAAAAGCATCGTTGCTACAAGCTGGTTATTAACATCTAAACAGGTGGAGCAGAAATAATAGCTTTCCTTAATTTGTCCCTTCACAATATTTTCTAGTTGTGCTGGGCTGTAGTTTACAGTGATGCTCACTGGAATTTTGTAGCCAGCTGCAAGTTTGTGTGGATGTTGCACACACCTAGTGTATGTAGATAGGTGCAAACTCGACAACTAGATTGAAGCACGGCTGTGTAGACTCTCTGGGAGTAATGTCTGAAAATGCCTTTTTATTTTTTTGCACTTGCATGCCAAATTTTGCATGCCTGACTAATGCAAAAATGTAAGGGGGATAAGCTTGAATTTGTGGCTGCTTGCAGTTGCTGCGTTTTATGTCAGGAAAGAGAATGCAGTTTTCTGAAAGGTTTTGGCCTCTTCTCTGTGTGTGGCTTTGAAACAATTCATGAGCTCACTGCAGTGATGGAAGAATTTCAATGCCTTCATTAAAAAAGTGACTCTGCTTTCTTGTCATGTCTGTGAAGAGGAGCGCTAAGCCTAAGCCACAAAGTCAAAGCAGTATTTAACTTGTTAGCTTCTCCACAGAAATTAATTCATATTTTTCACTTGCTCTTACCTTTTTAAAATCTTTTTTAAAGAAACCCAACAACCCAAACTTGCAAGTTTTGCAGGCAGAATCTGTGCATTGATGTTGAAAGCACAGTAAATTATCAGTATTTAAAAGCTGGTGGGCACAGGTACAGTGAGGGGAGGAAAAACTGGAATGTTTGGAACGCTGCGGGAGTGTTTCACGCTGCCTGCTGAGGTATCTGCGGCAGGGAGGCGTAGCATTCCTCACCTCCCCTGCACATTTACATGTGGCTGATGGAGCCATGGACAGGCCTCTCGGGATTTTTCTTACCTGACACGTGAAGATCTGTATGCCAACTCACATGACTATATGAGGTCTTCCTCCGTTCCATCCTTTTCTCCCTTTTCTCCTGCACTGAATGATGTGACACGAAAAGGATGGAGCCAGTAAGGGAATGCTTTTCATCAAGGCTCCTTGCATGTGTGGTGTGTTGCTAGGGGGCTTGTGTTCCCTGGTACAGTGTCTTACTCTCACTGGAAACCCTGTGTACCAGGAGTGACTGCTCTGTGAACAACACAGCTGCATCTAGCTGCACAATTCTAGGGCGTGGCACTGAGATGCCAGCCTATGAGCTGTCAGGGGTGTGTGAAGGAGGTAAGAGTCTCGCATGTAAGGAGACTAGATCAGCCTGTGTCTAGGATATGTGATGCCATGGATATTAAAAAAGCTTTTTATCAATGGAGATTCAAGATGAAAAGGGCATGTGGCAATAAGACAAAGAGTAATGGGTTTAAGCTGAAAAATGGTAGATGTGGAATCACCAACCCTGGAGGTATTTAAAAGGCGTGTAGATGTACTTGAGGATGTAGTCTAGAGCTGGGCTAGGCAGGGTTAGGCTGTGGTTGGACTCGATGATCTTAAAGGTCTCTTCCAACCTAAGTGATTCGATGATTCTATGATTTGGAAGAAATTTTCCTGTGAGGGTGGTGGGGCCTTGGCACAGGCTGCCCAGAGAAGCTGTGGCTGCCCCCTCCCTGGCCAGGTTGGATGGGGCTCTGGGTAACCTGGTCTAGTGGAGTGTGTCCCTGCCTGTGGCCGGGATTTGGAACTAGATGGGCTTTGAAGTCCCTTCCAACCCAAACGAGTCTGTGACTGTATGTATATGGAGTTTATTCTTTTGTTCAGAGCAACTTGCAAAGTTATGCAAGACAGCCGAAAATAATAACAAGGCATAAACTAAACTGAGAGAAGACTGCTTCTGAGAGAGTAGAGCAGACCACCAGGAAGGTGAGAAACTTTGAACAGGCTTTGCATAAGCATCCCAAGTGTTCTTACCTGAAGTCTGCCTACAAACATCCTGCATAACAGAATTTTTTGTTTATTTTTTAACTGAAGTTATTTCATGGGACTAGCTGCTGTTTGACAGGATGCTATAGGTTGTTTAAAAAAAAAAAAAGAATATGCTACAGAACCAGTTGTTTGATTTTTCAAGACAGCTAATGTGATGTGGGCTTACTAAACTCTGTATTGATTACTAGAAGGTAATCATAGAATCATAGAATCTTGGCCCACAGCAGGAGCCCGGAGGGGTCATTGGGGTGCCCTTGCCCCCACCCCAACAAAAAACCACGAAGGCTGGAGAAGACCCCCCCCAACATGTCCTGAGTGCAACAAGAGCTTCAGGAATAAGGGGGATTTACTTAGGCACATGCGGAGCCACACAGGCAAGCGTCCGTTCGTCTGTCCCAACTGTGGCAGGGGCTTCAGCCATAAGGGTAACTTGCAGACACACCAACATGTGCACACGGGTGAGAAGCCCTTCACCTGCAGTGACTGCGGCCACCAGTTCAGCCGTAAGTCCCACCTGGTCAGGCACCAGCGCATCCATACTGGGGAGCGAGCCTTCACCTGTGACCAGTGTCCCAAGGCCTTCAGGCACAAGAACAACCTCAGAGTTCATCAATGCATCCACACTGGGGAGCACCTCTTTGCCTGCACCCATTGCCGAAAGGCCTTCACGGCTAAGGTAATCAGCATATTACTGCAAAGGCATTTAAAAAAGCAATTTAAAAATGTGAATTGATTCTGGGGTTCTCTAGCATGGTCCTGTGCCAATACATTATCAGAAAACTCTTTTTACTTTTGAACTTAGAGATAAAGTACCAAATGCTGTAAACAAATGCATATTTAATTAGCCTCAATGCCTTCTCTAGTATGCCCTCTGGGAGCAGACTAGCTCACACCTGAGAAGTGACTGGTCTTAAACATAACGTGTGCTAGATTTCTGTGGAAATCTGCTGTAAAATTACATTTGATACAAATTCAGTGTTCTGTCTCCTTCATAAAATACCCTAAGCACTTCTTAAAGACATCTTCTTGACATCACACTTGATATAATTTTAAAAAATTGAGGGTGAGGGGGAATATGTAGTCCCAAGTGGTTTGGGTTTTGTTCATTGATTAGTAACTTGGGGTAGTTGGTTTGGTTTGTGGTGTTCAAGAACTGTACCAGTCCCTTTATGTGTGTGAATTTTCCCCCCAGCTGCAGTGGCATCAGAACACAGAAGTTGAGAGAGAGGAGCAGACTGACTGACTTCTAAATTTGATGTTAAAGCTCTTCTTCAGGAAGCTGATGCCAACTTTTGGTTTTGTTTGGCTGCCGCTGAATATGAACTTGTAGGGAATGCTATAGAAAATGCCTTGCTCAGTGAAGAAGGAAGCTAATGTTATTTGGAAATGTCTCTTACAAACTGTGAATGTCTGTGACTTGTTATGGCTTTTGATTACAATGGACTGTGCTTACATTAGGGTCCAGGAGCATTTATAAACTTGTGTCATCTAGCAGCTGCAGCATACCTTTCCAGGAGGATGAAGGAGCTGCAACCAACAACAGACAAATTTTAGGGGACACTTACTCTCTTTTCGTTACGTTCTTGGAGTAAATAATTATTTCTTTTATTTTAACATGTACTAGATGCAAATTAGAAATTCAAATGCTTTAAGGTTATTCTTAATGCTTAACATTGGCCTGGAGAAGCTTCTCATCTTTTGTAGTCAATGCACAAATTTAGAGGTTACATCAGGACACCTGAGTTAAACCTAGAATATCTCAAGTTGGAAGGAGCCCATAAGGATCATTTGGTCCAACTCCCTGCTCCTCACAGAAATACCTAAAATGAAATCATATGACTAAGAGCATTGGTCAGATGCTCCTTGAACTCTGACAGGCTTGATGCTGTGACCACTTCCCTGGGGAGCCTTTTCCAGTGACTGACCACTCTCTCAGTATGGAACCCTCTCCTAATGTACAGTCTGAACTTCCCCTGTTGCAGCTTCATTCCATTTTCTCATGTCGTATTGCTGGTCACCAGAGAGAAATGCTACGTTTCTACTTGACACCTCTCTCTCTCTGGAGCCTGAAGGAACACACCTCTCCTTCCTCCACTCAGTGTAGCTGGGCTGAAAGGAAAATACTGTCCAAGGGCTGGTGGTAGTGTTTTGAGTATCTCCGTGCAGTCTTGCAGGCTGTGGAAAATCTGTAAATGAAAGACTGCAAGGCTGATCCTCTCACTACAATACTGCATGCAAGACCAGAGCTAAGTGAAAATTAGGACATTCTTAGTGGGGGCTGGTCTGGGCTTACATAATTTTAAACATTTGTTGGAGCTTGTGGCTGAAGTACAGAAGTAATTACCAAATGTCACTGTTATTACTCCTTTAGGACCAATTCTAGGATAAATCACCGGTGCCTGGCAGTTCCCAGAGAAATACCTCATGATGCCTTTCTGGATTAGTAAAAATGACTGATTCTTGTTGCTGGTGTGAAATGAGTGGGAGAGCTACCACAATGCTAATGCATTATTGCTCTCACCATTGAGCCAGATCACGATGACTGAAGTGACGTGTATCTTAACTGAAGATAGAAGAAGTCCTCACATCGTTAAAGACTTGAAACAAAGCCACTGAAATTAGTGAGTTTCCCACTTGCTGCAGTGTTTGTTGGCAAATGCTTAGCTTTGCTTTGCAAGCTCCCCTCAGCTAACACAGAAATTTGCCCGTTAACAAACTGGTTTTAAGTCATCTGTTTTGCAAGGAGTGGAGGTTTTTGGCACTGATGTAGGACATAGAGTAGAATACCTGTGCAAGAGCATGGCATTCCTTGGCTCTGAGTGTAACAGAACCTTGTTCTGGATTAGTCACAGGCAGCCCAGTGTACTTCATGCTTATTGAGTCACCTTGTTGATAATTGCAGCATGCTGCTAATAAATGAACCTGCTGAAAACTAATTCACCTATATTGTATCTGCATAGTTATACTCAACGATGTCAATTAAGTTCAAAGGGCACAGAAAGGCAGTTTGAATTTCCTTTAGTGTTTGTGATCTTTAATACGTGCAAAAGGATGAAAATCATCTACAAACTTAAGCTATTTTATAAGGTTTACACTCTTAGTTAAATATTTCCTACTTTCTTGTTTCTTGCTTTGTATGAGAAAATTTTTTGAGGAGGGGGAAGAAAGGGAAAAGAACATGTGGCTTTGAATTTTATTACTTTCCTGATTCATGCAGCATGCAGAATAGTATTGATCACAGTGTTTCTTTCAGTTGGAAATGCCATGTTAATGCTTTCATGTTATTTGCTGCAATTGCACTCTGACAAGTTGGGTTTTTTTTTTTTGTTTTATTATTTGCTATTCCATTTGGAAAAAAATATCTGAACATTTTTTAAAGAATAAGAGGTAGAATTTCTCAGGTATGCTCCAAGCTGAAGTAGCTGGAAGAAGAGATTCAAACTTGAGGCATTCCAGCCACAGCTGTTCAGTCCCACCCCCAAACCACAGCCTTTTTCCCTGTCAGTTGTGCTGATACAACTATTTGTAGGGCCATGCGCTGTTAATCTGTTCAGTGAGCTGGTTTAATCAGTCCTCTGAAACTGAGTGTTTATTTTTAACCCTGATCTGACTTGCAGCACATGTCTACAAGTCATTTGTCAGCACAGAGGGTGGCCCATAACCACTACTCAGAGGGGGCCTGAGACTTCCAGAGTGTGGAACATGGAGCAGCTGAGTGTCCCAGGGAGGGCCACCAAGATGATCAGAGGGCTGGAACACCTCTCCTATGAAGACAGGCTCAGAAGGTTGGGCTTGTTCAGAGAATAGAAGGCTCTGGGGAGACCTTATTCCAGCCTATCATTACCTAAAGGGTCCTACAGGAAAGTGGGAGAGGGACTTTTACAACAGATTGGAGTGATAGGACAAGAGATAATGACTTTAAGATGAAGGAGGGTAGGTAGAGATTATTAAGACACTGGGCAGAAATTCTTGCCTGTGAGGGTGGTGAGGTACTGGCACAGGCTACCCAGAGAAGCTGTGGATGCTCCCTCCCTGTCAGTGTCCAAGGTCAGGTTGGATGGGGCTTTGGGCAATCTGGTTCCTGACCAGAGCAGGGGGTTTGGAACTATATGGGCTTTGAGGTCCCATACAACCCAAACCACTCTATGGTTATAAGTACTTTCAGCATATCTGCACCTTGATGTCTGTCTGCCTTTATATTCTGAAAGAGTGAGAATAGGTACAAAAGTTCTTTGTTATAACAGCTAACATATCCCGAATAAGATCTGAATGAAATAATGGCACTAATGCTTACCTGGTTCACTTTTCCTTCAAAAGACTCAGCAAGTGAAGCTTAAATAATGATTTGCAATGTAATGTTAAAAACATGCTATTTCACTTGGATCCCAAACAGGGAAAAGAAGAAAAAGTTATTTGTATGCTACTGGAAGGGAGTCTGTAGGGTGTCCCTCGTGGTTTCCTGATGTAGCAAGTATTTCAGTAGTTCTGCTGCCTGACCATGAATGGTGAGCGCCATTTGAGATATCCAAGAGTATCTGAGCTTTTTATATGGGTCTGTGAAATGCAACACTGGATGTATGAGAGAGGCATGCTCTCTGGGACATATAGGTAAAAGCCCCATAAGATACTGTACAACAGCTAAAAACAGTACTTTGCATGACATCTGAAATATCACTAGATACCTGCACCTAGGCAGTTGAGTGACACCCTGTGTAGTTTGTGCTTAGAACAGAGACCTCTAAATCACATTAAGCAATCACAAGACAGAGTGATTTCTGTCAGGTCCCTGTTTTGTTCATACTGTTGATTTGTGTCAGGAGGAGGTTCAGAAAATGCATAAGTGAGCAATAGCTGCTTATCAGGAACCCAAACAGGTGGTTCCTCCTTTGTGACACTCATAGTGAAATACAGGCTAAAGGAGAAGTGGGTAGGAAAGAGACGAAGGTGGCCTAGCAGTGAGTGAACAGTTAAACCAGGGCAGAACTTAAGTCTCTGCATTTTTAATCTGTTGCTCCAGCTATAAGATTGGAAGTTCCTAACCTTTCCTACTGAACGCTAAAGAAATTACGCTGCCTGGTATGCCTGGATCCAAAGCTGCACAGATGTCTGTAGCACATGTAGTACGCGTGATATGCCCTGAATGTGTCAGATTTTTTGGGCACGTGAAGCATGCGAACAGGTGGTCCGCCATGAGGCTTGTTGTACCGGCACCACGCAGTTGAAAGGTGAACGTGAGGTGGTACTCTGGTACCTGGTCAGATAGGTGTAAAAGGTGTGCCTAGGGATAAGTGGGGCGGGTGGGGTGGGGGGTGAGGGGGTGGAGGTTCATTAAAGCTGAAAGACTCTTTCAGCCCTGATTTTCCTCTCTCTGTAAAATGGGGATGTATTTCTCAGGCTTACTGCAATGATGAAAGGCTTCATTAGCCAGTGTTTATAGAGAGGGTTGTGCTCTCGGAGGAAAGGACTCAAGTGTTCATGATACGGCAACATTACGAAACACAGTCTGTCATGAAGCATTATGGACCAAGCTCATTTCTAGGGTGTTAGTGTTCATTCCCACCAAATCACTGCAAACTATGCCTTATTACAGAGATGGACTGTAGACTGTCAACCCCATTTAAGTGACTCTTCTTTTCATAGCATGCATTTTGTTTGTTGAGAAGAGACCAAAACATTTTAAAGCTGTAAGGATAGTAACTGCTATTCTGAGGTCAAGATGTGCCTGCATGTGAGAGCAAATCTGCATGCCGAGTAAAAACACAAAAGCCATAAAGGTAGTATTGCATAACTTCTAACACCTATGTTTCACCAAATTTGGCATGAAGGCTTGCAGCACCTGGATACAATGAGATGAGCTTTTTTCCTGACCAAACTCTGTAACCTGATAATCAGGTCAGCCACTAAGCGGCTTCAATAACTCCCACCGTGAGTCACTGCTAGATGAGACCCCACCTGGAATACTGTGTCCAGCTCTGGAGTCCTCAACATAAGAAGGACATGGACTGCTTGAGGAGAGCCATGAGGATGATCAGAGAGCTGGCACCTCTCCTGTGAAGCCAGGCTGTGAGAGAGTTGTGCTTGTTCAGCCTGAAGAAGGCTCAGGGCAGGCCATATAGTAGCCTTCCAGTACCTGGAGGGGCCCTACAGGAAGGCTGGAGAAGGGCTGTTGGTAAGGGTGGGAAGCAATAGGATGAGGGACAGTGGTTTTACACTACAGCAGGGCAGGTTTAGATATGAGGAATTCTTTACTATGAGGGTGATGAGACACTGGAACAGGTTGCCCAGAGAGGTGGTTACGCCAACCCTGGAAACATTGAAAGTCAGGCTTGATGATGATCTGAGTAATCTGATGTAGGTAAAGGTGTCCCTGATTACTGTAGGGGGGTTGGACTAGATGACCTTTAAAGATCCCTTCCAACCTAATGCATACTATGATCTACTACTATTGTTCCATGCTGCTTCCAGCTCTTCCATTGTTTTATTCTTGTATAGTATGTCATGGCTTTAATAACAGCAGCTTCTTTGAACTCTGTGTGCCTTATACTAAGTAGATGGGAAAGAGAGGTTATTTGTGCATAGTTGTTATTGCTAACAACTTACTACTAATTCCTGCAGTGGTTGCTGTGTCACTCAGGCCTTGCAAAAGGGGAATGGGAGGAAAGCATGGAATTTGATGAGGAATGCTAGTTTCTGTACTTTGATGGGGGCTGATCTGGCTGATTATTTGAACTGTGCTGCTGATTACTTGCTTGTGCACTCTCTTTTTCTCAGCAGACATCACTGAATTTCTGCAATTTGTGATAGTAAATTAGTGGTGATAAATAGAAATCGTTTGCGTCCAGTGCTTTCAGAATTTGGAGAAATGAATCCAAATTTAATGGAACAGTGATTCTATCCACTAAACCCTGACATCATATCTCTATTCCATTTATCTGTTCTGTGTTTTATGCATTTATCTGTGGTTAATTTTCCTTACTGGTAGATTGCAAGTTTGATGATAGGGCTGGACTTTCATACAGTGGTACAAAAGTACTTATTTTTATGTCAGATGCAACTACAAATTTCAATTATGAAATAAATGAATTTCCTATCTAAATAAAATTAATTAATAAATAAATGATCCCATTTGTGTTACAGTCTCTCTACACAGTTGTGGTCCAAAGAAAGATGCGGACAGCTCAAGAAAGGCAGCATTTTGCTATTCTTAGTTGAGGAATTCCTGCTGGTTTTGGTATGTCATCATCTGTTTTGATAAGCTGTCCTGTGCAGCAGAAGCATTGCTGTTTTGTAGTAACCAAAGGCATGTCAGACCCATAACTGAAGCTTAAGGGATATTGCAAACTGCTGGAAACATGAAGGGTTCAAATTCAGTCTGAGGGAAAACACCTAATGATGGTGAATTACTCAGTCTTAATTTGCTGGAAGCACATTAGTTGTAAAGCTGAGAAGACCACCACTCACTAAAAGGTTTCTGTGTCTGAGGGGTGAGTTATCTTGCTTAAACATTTTAGACAGAACTACTTACTAGTTGGGTTTCTTTTGTTGTTTTAAACTGTCAGAAGCATTTCCCAGGTACAGCAGGAAAAAAGCAGGATGTTGCCTTTGAAACAGTGAAAGAATGAATAGAAAGGAAGGCTAGCTCATGCTGAAAAACTAGTAAAAAAATTGCCTTGACTTTGGAGAGGACAATAAGGAAAGGACAAACTTATGCTGTAGTGTGCGTTCGTGCGTTGCTTTCTGCCTACACACTCTATGATGCTGACATGGGGGTTGGGTTGCTGCTGCATACATTTTATTGGATCAGAGGCCTTAGATTGAAACATAGAGGATCCATATGCCACCTATGGAATTTCTAAACCTGTACCTGAATTTCTGGCATGGAAACATTTCTGGAAGAGGGCTCTTTTTGCTGATGCCTTTGAAAAAGCAATTTGTAACTGGTGGAGCCTGTCAGAGCTGGGAATTAACTGAGGTCATCTGCTTCTTCTGTTCTTGTGCTAGACATCACGTTGTCAGTCTTGTATTGCACCTGTATATGCAAAAGGGCCCATCAAGGTAATATATGTTTTTTGCCCTGTTTGTTTCGACTGCAGAGTTTACCATTAATTCTAAAAGACTAAATGAGTTTTAGAATGCATGTTTGGCAGCTGGTTCAGTAAAATGCCTGAAATGCTTCACAGTAAGTGTTCTTTTTTTGTGGGGCTGAGGCAAAAAACCCAACCAACCAAACAAAAAGGGCTGTTAGTATAAGTCAGCCCACTTGAGACTCCATGAAGGGCATTGGAACATCCTACTAGTTATTTTGATAGCATCTTTGACACCTGATAATCCCAACAGCAACTCATTAGATGAATTAGTTTTGTTTTACTCAACATGTTTGAGATACTGGGCCTGACTTAGCCAGGTGGTAGACTGAGGTGACCCACTGTGGAGTGCTGCGACTGGAAAGATTATGCTGTTACATCATATTACATATAAAATGTTAAATCTATGAAATATGCCAGATATCTTTGTGCCAGCAACACAAGTTTAACAAAGCCCATCAGTGCCTCTTAGAATATTTCCAATAGGGTAAAAGACTAGGATCAATTTCTCTGATTTGGTGTGTACAGCAGGCTTAAAATATTCATAGTCTTCAGCCTGCTGTACGGTAACTTAATAACAGACTTTTGAGGAGGGAGGGATGCTGTGAATCTTGCGGTACTGCTAATGGATTTGAAGAGGATGCTAATGCATTGTACCAGGAAGTGAATTGAGCTCTCGTGTGTAAAGGCGGATTAGAAAATATAATTATGAAAAAGCAACAGTCACAGGCTTGAAGAAGTTTCATTGATGTGTGGCTGCTACAGACAATGTTTTGTTGATGAGAAAGATGACTTTGATGGGTGTATGTTGCAATAGTAATCTTCTTTATGAAGTAACATGGAATGAATTCTAGAAATAACAGTTTTGTGAACTATGAAGGGAAAATTAAATATAAAGACTTATATTGACAAACTCATGCAGCTTTTAATTTGAAATAACAGTTGTCTACAGAAAGCTAAGCTTTCACATCAAGAACTGCATGAAGACTTTAGGAAAGAAAAATACAGCATGATATAACTGTCAAGACAAACGAAAACTAGGTCCCCCCTGCTACACACACAAAGGCAACCAAGAAATTAAATAATTCATAGTCTCCAGCTGAGTATGAGAAAAAGATCTGAGCTTTTTTGAATATCATTCTGCAGTTCAGAAGAATAAATGGCATGTGGTTATAAATTGTGAATATATTGATTTGTAGTCAGTCACCTTGTACGTGAATGCTGCTGCTGGGTGCTGATGACTAAATATTACCTATTATCACACTTGCTGGTTCAGTATGCAGTTTGCTATTCACGTTTGGTACACTGCTTCCTGTGTGTGTGGTAGTTGCCTAGTAGTAGTATTTGGCCTGTCACAGACAAGCATGAAGGCATCTTTATCTGAACAGATTTCTCTTGTTGCGACTGAGGTGTCTTGGTAGGGGAAGCTTGGACAGGACTGAACTTCCTGACCCCTTTGGAGAGCCCAGAATAGCTGAATTCGCTCAGCTTTTAACAAAGATTTGACTGCATTGCTCCCATAGTTTAGAAATCAGCAGCTATTAGGATGTTGGACATGCCCACAGCCCTTTTCAGGGGCTTGAAGCAGAAAACAGGAACTCTGATGGTAACTCCCTTTTCCCTGGTAAGAGGAACTAATGCCCCTACCAGTGCCATGGTCCTATGGGTGGAGAAGGCTTTTGGCACTGGCTGTATTTAGCAATGTAGACAGGGATGCCTTCCATCACAGGCTGCAGCACACCTCCAGTTTTGAAGCCTCTTTCTCCTGCTGAGAGTATCTGTGCCATCCTGTGGTCCCTCTCTAGGGCAAGGATCTCAGACTTCTGAAAGTGGTACCTGTAGGTGAGGTGTGGCCCCATATGCTTTCTTAAGGTCAGGAGCAATTAATTGTCTAAATAGTAAACTTCTTTAGCAATAAGGTGTAAGACATAGAAGATGCCTGTAAAAAAACCCCAAACAACAAAACAAAGGCAGAACTGAACAAGATAAAATTATTTTACTGTCTTTATCCTGTCTTTTCCAACATATACTAGTAGCTGTGAATTTCACATATTTTTTCTTATACAGAGAAGTGCATTTCCATACCAAAATATAACTCTTAGCTCTATTTACATTGATATAAACAAGTTTGTCTCTTGTTGAGTATCCAAATTTAGTGAAAAAGACAATGTGATCCTGCTGTATATTTAAGAAAGCGTGGTGTTAAAATTCACACCAGGGAAAGAGTCAGCTGCAGTACTGACTGTTGTTTCAACCACGGTATTACACCATTTTTCATGTGATACCAGTATCTGGAGAAAGTCAGCTTAAGAAGCAAAGAAAAACACTGTAAATATGATCTCTGCTAAGTTTGGGTAGGCTGAGTTTTATTCAGAATGTTTTGGACTTACACAGATACTTGAATAACTCAGGTTTTTTGGTTCACTGTTCCAAAGTTTGGGGATGGAAAATTATTTTTGACACTGAATGTGTTTTGTGTTTGTCAGTTTAACGCTAACATTTTTCCATTTTGTTTTCAAGAAATTTTAAGTAATTAAGAAAGACTAAAACTGGTGGGAAATAATGTAATTGATTGGTTTTTTGCTTTTATGGCACTTGTTTGGATTTAAAAACCAAAAGCTGTCTGCTGAAAATTGAACAAGTTCGTAAAATTTCTGGTTGTTGTCTGCTTTGGAGGTGTGGTGGGGTTTGGTTTGGTTTGATGTTGTGGTTGGGTTTTTTTAGGTCTGGGTTGGTTTTGGTGTTTGGTTTTTGGATGATTTTTTTTTTAAACTTGTGTGTAATCCTCCTAGTTAAGTATAAAAGCACAAAAGTTGTTCTTACTTGCACCAACATGCACTGGACAGACTTTCCTACTGCGGCAGCCCTAATTTGCTCACAGCATTATTCAGTCAACCTTTCCTATACTTTTGTCCCCCGTGTTCTTTTCTTTAGACACCAAAACTGTGTTTACGGGCAGTAGTGTAATGTGAGAGCATAATGGTGACCATTACACATGGAGCAGCTCAGTTACCTAAAATATGCAAAGCCTGTTATGTGGTGCAGTGTCTCTTGCTTAAAAACTCATATGCAACAGTAAAAAAATGTTTATTTGTGCATTTTTATTTTAAATTACTTAAAAATGTAATCTGAGGTGAACCACAGTTACTGCTGGTTACAGTATGACTCATTAGTTTTAGAAGGATGAATTGTTAATATCAGAGTTCAGATCTGGTTGCTTGACCACACCATTGACTGAAACTTTTCAAGTTCAATACACCGTACCGTGAAAAGCATGAATGAAGGACCTTATTCATGAAAGAAACTTGAGCTCCTTCTGCTCATTCCTCAAGTTACTTACACGAAATAAAAAACTGAGACATGGATTTCCAAGAGAAATTCTTCAAGTACATTTGTTCCCGTGGAGATGGGAACACTTTCTCTGTAATATGCAAATAGGTGAAGGTTTCGGGTGGGGATGTTGGAAGCAGAAACATCTGTCCTCCTTCACTTCCCATTTCTCCCAGACATGGAGAATGTTTGGCATAGAAAAGTATACATTTACAAAAATTAGATTGTAGAATTTTTCATAATGGAGGGAGAATAAATGCGTGCAACCATGTGCTTTCGTCTTCCAGAGTACTTGCTTAATTAAAACACTATGATTCAGTAATTAAAAGGTAATGATAAATTCAGTGCATATATAATAAAATGTAATATGCAAGAAAATGTAATCTGAAAAAAAATCCACTTAAATTCACCCATAATGTTGATATGAAAATCACTTTGCTGCCTGCATTTTTGTCGGTCACTCCTTTTTCTGTATCTTCCCTCTGTCTCTTCTTTTCTTACGATGTCATATGTAAGTTATTTGTCTTCATTTCCAAGGTGTTTTGGGCTTCTGCCCATTTTTTAACTGTCTCTTTTTCACTACTGAAATACAACTTTCACTTTTCAATGTCAGCTTCTGCGTCCTTCATATTAAGGATTCAATAAATGCCTGCGTTTTCTTCCATGCTGTGCCATTTGGGAAGAATTCTTCATAAACATATTCACTATTTGTCTTTATACTTTACTTTTTCATGATGTGCATCAGGAAAAAAAACCCAACAACTAAAACCCAAACTAAAAATACCCAAAAAAACTGAGCAAGCCAAATTGTCAGCTGCTAATCTGCTGGTGTCCTGACCTCTCCCTTCCTATCTACTAGACTTACTTGCTGTTTCCTCTTTCTGTGTCAGTTGATTTTTGTTTCTTTCATTCACTTAAAATGAAAGTTCTTTGGACTCAAACTTACCTTATTTTCTAGCATGTTTGTATAGTGCCAGAGTTGAACAAAGCTCTTTCTAGTACTAAGAATCTAAGAGACTTATAAACGCTACTACATGGACTTTCCTATAATTACCACTTTTGATATCTAAAATAATCTCTTAAGTTTTTGAAATGGGGGCATTTGACTTGGTGTTCATTCAGCTGTAAGAAATTACCATTGATGATTGTTGCTGTCTGGCTAGAGACAAGCTGAAGAGCTTGTGCATATGCTGTTGCAGGTTGTCATAAGAAGATAATGGTAGGTGGGTTTGGGTTGCAAGGAGAACTGAAAGAGAAGTCAGGCTCATCTCATGAGGTCTTCTCTGGTATTATTCATGAATCTATTTGTTGCCAGGATTCAGTTTTGTTCTTGCTTCTGATTTAACTGGGTGTTCGAGGAATCTGTGTCCTTTTAGCATCCATTAGTCTGTGGCTCTTCACTAAAAATTGGACTGGGACACATCTCCAGTGAGGACAGGCTGAAGGAGTTGGGGTGGTTCAGCCTGGAGAAGAGAAGGCTCCAGGAAGACCTTATTACAACCTTTCAATACTTAAAGGAGATGTATAAGAAAGACCAATTACCAAGGCTGGTAGTGACAGAACAAGGAACAATAGTTTTAAATGGAAAGAGGGCAGATTTAGACTGTATATTAAACTCTTCACTATGATGGTAATGAGACACTGGAATGGGTTGTTCAACACCTGGATGGATGGGGCTTTGGGCGACCTGGTCTAGTGGAGGGTGTCCCTGCCCATGGCAGGGGGTTGGAACTAGATGATCTTTGAGGTCCCTTGTAACCCAAACAATTCTCTTGATAGTTTTCCTAAATTTCATGGAGTAGGCCGTTCTTCAGATAACCTGTTTGAATGATTCTACGTGTCAAAAGAAACCACAGTCTTCAAGCTACTTCATGGAATGGATTAATGCATTGGCTCCTCTGGCTGTATCATATGGTAAACCTAAGGTAAAGATTCTTGTTATCACTTTGATTTAGTGCTATTTGTATGCATATAGTTTTAGTTGAGTGAAGAAAAGTTCCCTGCATGACTCTAGGGGATTTTCATTCTTTTGACATGCATGCTGTTTTGTTCAGTGCTCTCAAGGTTATTTGGTCCTTTGACAGAATAAAGATAATGGAACCAAACAATGCATATTTTTCTGCTGGTCTGCAGAGTTGCGCAAGCCAAAAGCAACCTATTGTGCTGTGTGGTATTTTAAAAAAAAACAACTCTCCAATTTCTCAAGTGTGTCAAAAGAATTTCAAGAGTTGATTCCCAGTCCATTCTAGAGCCTAATCCAGTTTTCTGTCAGAATTAATGTGGGAACATCCCTTTGTTTCAGAGAAAATTAGAAAGCAACTGTAAGAAATAAGATAATTCAAGATTTCCCTTTCCTGACAAGTACTTGGTGTTCACCTCAAAGGCTACCTCACTAGTTTAAAGAAATTTTCAATGTTGAACCTATAACTGGAAAATAAGGTTACTGCTTCTCTCCTAAACCTTTTTCTTCCTATCTTTATCCCACTTTTTTCCATTCCTGACAGAACATTGTAAACTAGACTAGGACATGGACATAGTCATACAGGGCTTGTTATGGTGATGGAAATGGAAGTATTGTTCTGTCTATGCAATGTTTTCCCCTTGCGTTACATTATCAAGCATTTGGTTCAGTTTAGGTTTTGATGTTCTAGTGTTAATGAGCTCATTGCAGTGATATCTGAGCAGAGGCGTTACAGGTAATGGGGTTCTGCTTCAGTTCCTGAGAGATATTATTCCACGATGAATGGATCTCATTGTCAGGATACTTGTTATTTATTGAGCCTGATTCTACTCTTCTCCCTCTCAGTTTCACACCTTTTCTTCCAGCCTTGCTTTTCAAAATGGTTAATTTTCCCTACCATTGCTTATTTTTGTTCTCAATTTTTTGCACTTTCCAAACTCTCCTTTTTTTTTTTACCTTGGTTGCTAAGGAGGTAGAATACTTACATTCTGAATAGTCTCCAGCCATTTCAATCCGAACTCTTGTTTGTCTCAAGCAACAGTTGGGAAACTAGCCTCTCCTTAGGACAAGTAACAAGCCTCATCCATTTCAACTATTCCTACCCATCCCACTATTTCTGGAATAACACTTTTCATAATACACATACATGCCTGTTATCTGTACTAGCCACTTCTCTTCTGGGAGGAGATTTTGTTTTGAGTACAGTCCAAAGAGGGTTAAGTCTGGCTGCTGGGACTCCTGCAGGGGCAGTTTAGAGGTGTTCTTGTGATCCTAGCTGATGCTGTGACAGGCAAGATCTCATTAGCTTAAGGCATGAGTCAATGCCTTGAATGAGCCATCAGGACAGAGAGTCTCTGGAATCGTTCGTCTGCAACCCTGTTGAGAAAGGGAAATCACCTTAAAGTTGTAATGGAAGGGAAGAATTCTGAGGAATTAAGACCCTTGTCTGTAGTGTTACCTTGATGTGGGAATCCTTGTTGAGGAGAACCCTTAAATTATGTGGGATTACCCTTCAGCAAAGGACAGGTTAAGGTACAGTTAAGGTACATTTCTCTCTGCCTCCAGATTTTATGATTGATTTCTGTGCTTTGCTTCTCAGTTGAGGAGACTGTGATTCTCTGTGGAGGATTTCTCTTATTCCAGAGGTTTCTAAGAGGCTGGCAGATGCCAGCTATTCCTTTCCTGTTGTGGTGGGGCTTTTGAAACTGTGTGTGGGTTTGTCTTAGAACTGTCCACACCTGAGGTGCTTATGAACAGGACTCTTGCAACTTGAGCTGCAAGACCAAGTTTGGAAGTCTTGCAAGGTAGAACTCTGGAAAAGGAGCCTGTGGGGAATGCCCCTGAAATGTAGGAATCCTCTTGGCCTGCCCCTACCCCAGTACATATCAAGCCTTTCTGTTGGGGAGGGACATGATAAATCTTCCTGAACATGCTAAGTGAACCTCTCTGTCTTGGTGAGTCTTGGCTACAGTTTTGCTAAGTGTGAGAATTCATCTGCTATGTGCAACTTCAGAAATAACTCTGAAAGCACTGTTTGTCTGGCAAATTTGCTTCAACTTTTCCCTCTTTGGTTGCTTTTTCTGCTGATCTTGGATTTCAACAACATGAGTAAAAAGAGTTGCCTAAATATCAGAGCTACAAACTCTGCTGCTGAGGCTGCAGGTTTTTCCTTGGCTTTCTGGAAGAGACATTTTGTGCTGGTGAGGACTCGTGGGAGCTTGCTTATACCAAATGTGTCACTTATTACTGTGATGACTGGACTCATCAAGGCTCCCCTGTCAAACTGTAATGAGACCTAGAACAACTGGTTGTCTGCATTGAATGTAGAAGAGATCGTGTAGGTCAAAGCTCTCTGTATATTTGCTTGTAAAGCAAAGGCTCTAGTGGGTTGCTTCTGATGTTTGGGTGGTCAGATAGGTGAATTGGGGTTGTTCTGGATCACTCATATAGGTTCAACTTAGATAATTTTTTGATTTTTCATCATTTGTTTTTTAGGAAACATACTTGGTCGGCTTTTATTAAAGACTTTTTTCTCTTAGTGAGGAAGGGAGGGTTGAGGACAATAAAGGAGGGAAAGAGATAACAGGACTGAGGACTAGAGCTGTAGTTATTTTTTAAAAAAATCTTCTATTAAAAATATTACAGTACTGTACTACAATCCAAGCCCATTTACAAAGTGTTTCAAAATGGCACAGCAGTGTGCGTAAAAGTCTTGGCAGCCCAAATTGTCACACATAGCAACATGAATGATCATCCAAACATGTTAATGGCATGTGGAACAAGAATGGGGAAGACACATCACTCTATCCATATTTTACAATTATTTCTTCCAGTGACTGAAAACATAAGCCATGATTCTCCATTTATAGCTATGAGCTGTCTGTCCATGCCTATGTGCTGAAAAGCATTGATGCACTATTGAAAGAGCACTACACTGCTCATTTAATCAGTGTTGGCTGTGTATTTTACATAAAGCAGATCAAATCTGACTGATTTATCACAGACTTCGAGATAAATTTTCCTGTCGGTGCAGGCATATTGCCCATTAATGAGAGAGGGAGTTAGACATGTCAGGCAAGAGCCTTCTGTTATCTGCTTACTCTAATGCTTCTCCCGAAATGGTCCCACCTACAAAGTCAGGCTTATAGGTATGGAGGATTAAACTGGCGTAGAGCTTTACAGAAGTAATAGGTGCACATGAAGGTCTGTGCCTAGGTCAGAAGGGAAGATCTATGGCTTTCTGATGAGGGGGAATGAAGGGGCAGGTGCCAATCTTCTCTCTTTGGTGACCAGTGATAGAACCCAAGGGAATGATATGAAGCTGCGACAGGGGAGGTTTAGGTGGGATATTAGGAAGAAGTTCTTTACTAAGAGGGTGGTTGGGCACTGGAACAGGCTCCTCAGGGAAAGGGTCACAGCACCGAGCTTGACTGAGTTCAACAAGCGTTGGGACGATGCGCTTAGTCCCATGCTCTGACTGGGCTGGCCCTGTGTGAGCCAGGAGTTGGACTCGATGATCCCTAAGAGTCCCTTCCAACTCAGGGTACTCTATGATTCTATGACTTATGCAGGTGTTTCAGTGTGAATTCATAAGTAATTGCTGTAACAGTTTGTCTTCCCTGTGTCATTACTTTCATAAAAACGGACAGAATTTTTTTTTTAAGGTGTGGGGAAAGAATATCAAAGTTATTTTTCTCCATTTAGTTTTCATAAGAATGCACAAGCTTGTTTGTGCCGCAATAGCGCTAAGTACTCTGTCATCTATCATCGCTTTGCCACAATGCGCAATGTGGTCACTCTGCACTGCCTCAAATCTAAGATGTATGCATCATCAAAACCTGCAAATTGCTGTATACCCAGCCTGTTAATTTACTTAAAATGTTTTAAGTGAACAGTAGCTGTGTGCTTCTGTGTTCATGGACAGTAAAGTCCATTTAGTCCTCTTGTGAATACTTGCAATTTAACATAGTGCCCAACACTTACAGTCCCATAAGGTATGTCTTTTATTGGATGTTCAGTTGGGTCCGTCATCCAAGGAATAGGGCTTGCTTAGTCAGAGGAAACGTCTTCTGTCTCACGCCTGCAACAAAGTAGATTCAAGCTGATCTTTGATAGACTGAGTCCCACAATTCTGACTATGAGTGTTTGGGAGATTGCATGGTTATTAAGCGATGACAGCAAAAGAAACTTGCTCTGAATTTTGCCTATACTTGATGATAAAGAGCAGTTGCCATCACTTAAAAATTTTAGTGTGTTTGTGTGGCTTGTGCTACATGGAGTACGGAGTAAGCCGTATGTATAGCATGTGTCTGAATACCCTAAGCTGATGATGAAGAAGAGTATGTGCCTGGCTTCACTTGAAGAGAGGCAGGGGTAGGGTTTGAAAAGCTTTTAATGAATTCAAAAGCCTCCCCCATCACATACTTTCTAATCAGTGCTATCTGTAGTGTTTCTGACTATTTAAGGCACTTCTGTCAGAAACTTGGGTTCTGTTTGGGAATTTTTCATTGGCTTGCCATCAGTATGAGGTCAGTAATTTCACTGGGTTGTGCCTCAGTTTCTCTGTCTTATAAAACTAAGATAATGCCTATGACTAGCCTCATAAAGGATGCTGTGATCAAGTCATTAAAAAAAAGGTAGCTGAGAATGGGATGGATGGTAAAGCTGATAGTTTATTTTTTCCAGCTCTGTTTTAGCGTAGGCTATGTCTCAAGTTAGGATTGTCTCCCTTTATAAAAAGATGTTTTCACGAATCCCTTATTGCTTCCCACGTTCCCTGTGAACTAAGTATTACTATCAGACTTTGGTTAGGTGACTTGCAGGGGGAATCTCAGGGCTAAGTATAGAGCAGCATAAGTAACAGTATAAGAGCAGTGAAACACTGCTCTCAGTCCAGGTCAGCGCTGAATTCATGCTTTAAAAGGCTAATGGTTAAACTTTACAAGGAAAGATTTTCTAATGAAAGCCAAAGCATCATTAACAGTCATGCAAAAGCAGAGCTGTTAGTTTTGGTAGTCTCATGATCCTGCTCTGGCAGAGGGGTTAGACTCGATGATCTTTTGAGGTCCCTTCCAACCGCTAACATTTTGTGATTCTGGGAGACTAAATCACACCACTGTACATTTCTACACAAATTAACTGGCTAAAGCATAGATCTTAACTTTTTACGCTGAATGCCAGTGAAATTAGATCTCTGCTTAGTCCATAAAATATTTTAGAACTATTCTGGATGAAAGGTGTCAGAACAATGTAAGGTGATGCTTTCCATATATAACATTTCCATTACTTAACACAAGCATACCCTAGTTTTAGCTGCCATTGGTATGAAAATGTAGCGTCCTGTGTTGTGAGAATTACCAGAATTATTTACTATCCCTAGACAGCAAAGCAAACCGAATTGGGTGCCTGTGTCTAACAGCTTTTAGCCAATGTACCCCTGTGCCTCTTGAAAAGGGTTATTCCTGTCCCCTGGAATGTCCTCCCCTTAGACACAATTGCTTCCACTGGGCTGAGCAAGGCTGTACCAGTGGATGCAATTGTGACAACATCCCAACAGGGCTTTTGCTGTCCTCTTCACCCCAGGGAAAGGAATGGACTCGAAACTGGGACATCATGCAGCACTTCGATAGTCAGGTGCAAGGCAGGAGCCCTGCAGTGAGCATCCCAAAGCTGGCACACTGATGTTATAGCACTCTGAATCAGACACGTTTCCTCCGATTCCTTTTACCAGAGGAGGGGAAATAAATCCATTTCTGGATGCTCGAAGGAAGCATCCAGAAGGAAGCCCTGTAGGCTCAGGCTGACTTTTGAGAGCATTTCTGTGATCACTGCTTCTCTTGCATTGCCTAATGACAAAAAATAGTAGTAAGAGCACATTTCGGTTTGTAGGTTTGGGGAGAAACGTGCATTATCTGCCAAATTCTTTTGTAGACTTTTAGTGTCAAAAGTTGAGTAATGTTGCCTTAGAAAGTTCACTAGTTTGGTTCACTAGTTCACCTTTGGTTGTAGGAAGTCCAGGTGAAAAACACATGCCGCAAGTGTTACTCTTGCCTCTTTTTTTTTTTTTAAACTGGTTTACAAAGAGACAAGATTCAGTTCCTGTAGCAAAATATGTGGATATTCTAAAGTATGTTTGCTATTTTTTCTTACAAAAAATGTTTGTTGCCTTTTTTAAAGTGCTTTTTGACTTGCTTGTCAGTAACATTCACTGAGCTGCACTAATTTTGAAAAATTTAGAATAGAGTTTTGCCACTTTAGAGATAATCCATGAAAGCTCTCTTCCTGCAGACTGCAATAAATCATCCCCTCCACTAAAAGCCTGGATGTCATTTGAAATTTATTGCATGGAGCTGGTAGTGGACTTAAAAGCCATTTCACGTGTCTTATTACTCCAGTCATCTAATTTATGGGTTTCAGCCACAATTGTAGTTGGAAAAGTATTTTCCCTCAACTGATTAATATGATTTCTGCTTTTGCATTCATTTCCCTTTCTATAATTTTCTATAATCATTGCAACAGATTTTGGCATCCAGTGTTCAGATATGAAACTGAAAGAAAGGTGCCAAGACAGACTGATGCAGATTGACTAAGCTTTACTGGCTCTTAGCTGCACTTGTCAAAAGGTATCTTGGTTATTGTTAGTTGAGCAATCTTGCCCTAGGAAAGAGAAAGCTATCAGGAGCTTCCTTGTTTAGCATGAGAATCTGTGGCTCTGCGGGGGGGGGAGTATGAAGGCAACCTATTAAACGAAGATGAGGTAGGTGTAAGTAACACTCTTAACACAAAGAATTATAAGATATTGGTGCTTTTTAAAATTTCTGCTTCTTAGTGTGAAGACTAGTTTGCATTTACTGAGCTAGGGAAGATTGTGCCTTTTGATTATCAGGCTGACCTCTGTAAGGAAAGATAGTATGGAGGACACATGTACACCAAATTAAAAGAAGCACAGATATTAACCTCAGGGTGGACCATGTTACCCAGTTTAGGAGTTTAGTCTTGCGCTCAATTCCGTTGATGTGTGTAGTGTGTGATGTAGTGATTCTGCAGCACGTATTACCCGGTGTATGTGGTCTGCATACATGCTTGCACGAATAATTTATTATGTGTATTATGAAAGTATCAAAAATTCTGCAGGCACCTTCCAGAAGAAGAAAAACTGCATAATTCTTGCCCTAATTAGCTTATGCTATTCTTAAGTGTAGACCAGCCTAGATTTGTACCAGTGTGTGCTCGCATGGTAATGGATAGCTGGTGAGGAACAACATCAGTAATACCCCACTTACTTGCCTAGCGTTAGAGCATGACATGACGAATTAAATGCTCTCACTGTATTTGCCTCATACGTAAATCAGTGCAATGGTGACAGATCAGGCACGGACCCATCCAGAACTGCTTAAAGGCAGCCCATGAGGTGATAGAGGAAGTTTGTCTGCAGCGCAAATGTGTCGGTCTGGTGCCCATGGCCTGAATGCCCAAAGGTAGGTGGCCAAGGGCTGAGCCAAGCTGTGTGTGATGCTACTTCATCAGCTGCACCAGAGTAGTGACTTCACTACAGCAGTGAATGTTGGCACGCTACGAACAGATGTTTGAAAACAATATATACGCTCTGTACGTGTCTTATATAAATGCAGTGTCTAATGAGGAGGCGGAGGAAGTCATACAGCTCTGACTCCCAAATACCCATTGACTCTGTTTCCTGAGAATTTGAAAAGATTAAAAAACAAGAATGGCGTAAAGAGAATCCTACTGTGGTTTCTATAACGCGTGTTTTCTGCTAATAACACCTGGGAGGCAGTGCGAAGTAACAGCTGAGGTGCTTAAGGGCACCTCTAGTGCCATCTACCTCCTGTGCACATCTGTGGATTTGGGCATGCATCCAAAAGGAGGCTGAGAAGAAAATCAGGCAACGATGAGACCATTGCAACAGGAGGAGGAGATAGTCCTCTGCTGCTGAATCTGTAAGTTTCTGGGTGTAACCTGGGCACTCCAAGGTGCAGGATGTTTGCCAGGTGTTTGAGTAAGAGCAGACCTCAGAATATCAGTTTGATGCAATGGAGCTGAAATTTCCCCCTGGTAGCACAAGGAGCAGTACTGCACCTGGGATGCCTCCTGTTCCCCTTGAAACAAGCAGACACCAGTGGACAGATTCTGCAAGCCTCAATAGGGTAGAAATGCTGCCTGCCTCATGCCCCTGTCTCTGCTGGGTGGTGATGTGCATGGAGCCCTAGTGTCCAGGTTCAGTACAAGAGGATCTGGCAAGTCTAAATGGCAGTTTTGTAGGGGATTTGCTCTCAGATACCACTGCTGAATAGAAAGCTGATGCTGTAATGGAGAATACAACACTGGAAGTCCCAAGATGATGAAAGATTAATGAGTAGGGGTTAGGCTTGCAACAGCTGTTTCTTTCTTTCCTGCATATAGACTGTAATGTTATGCAAAGATAAACATATTAGCCAAATATTAGCTCTGTTTTAAACACAACAAAAAGCAGCGTGTGACAGGTTCCTGTATCTAAAACAGTGTAATGCAGGTTGCCAGTTTCAGGCTGAACTCAATTGAGCTGCTGCTGGAATTTCAAGAGAAGATTGTTTTGTATAGCGCCATCAGTTTGCATTAGGATTTAGTGATGAAACAAAGACTTGTTTTCCATGCAGAAAAGTTTATCTAGGAACCAGATCTTGAGCAATTAATGCAGCTACTACAGCCACAAGTCCTAAGGTGATTTACCCAATTTGAGGCTTCCAAAGCAAGCACTGCACATTTTCTGTTGTTAATTTTTCACAGTTCATACTTCAGCATAATGCTCGGTCTGTAGTTGGACAATATTTTCGGGAATGTTCAATCTGAAAATTAATTTGCTTCATCTGTAGTGACGTCTTCTTTGTGTTTGCTTCCTGTGAATGTTCCTGCTGTCAAGTTTTGCTGGCACAAACATGTGAAAGCACCAATTTTTTAAACTATGTGCACAATTATTTGTGCTGGAAGTGGATGTGCACTCTTTCACTGGGAAACAAAAAATGTGTAAATACTCTTAATTAACCAATAGAGCTTGAAAAGAAAATATTGAACTGTCTGTGCTTGCACTTGTAGACAGCTGAAATAGAGATCTGCCCTCAACTCATTTGGATATTTCAAGAGAATTTTAAGGGGGGAGGGTGTGTGTGTGTGCAGCTGAATTAATCTAAAAAATTCCTTATAGTTAATTATTTGTTCAACTGTTTAATAAGTAATTCAGCCTATTACATTTTAGTTATTTGCTTCTTCCATTTGCCTTTTGCTTTTTAAAGCGACATGGTCATTTTATGAAATCAGTGTATTTGGTATCTCATCCCTTTATTTTTTACTGTGAAGAATGGTAAGTATGGAATGCAAACGTACATTCATCATGCTATTTCTTCACCTTGCCACACCGAAGGAGCCTTCTACACGTTGTTTTCTATGAGACAAAGACAAAAAAGACCAACCCGGGGAAGTGAGGCCCCAGAGCAGTGCAGCTCAAGCAGACAGCAGATTGCTAATGGCACCTGTATTTCAGTTTACGGGAGTGACTGCTAACAACACACACAGCGAGCTCTGCTCCATTTTTTTTTTAGCCTCCCCCTCCCTTCCCCCCAACTCCCACACGCTTAATTAGAAAATCTGATGCAGCCAGAGACGTTATCTGCCATGCCGTGTGTTAGTGAGGAATGCATTCTTTGATGTTGCTGATAAGCTTTCCTGTGTTGTGGGTAGTTAATTGGTAGTGGAAAGGAAATGTCTGGACTAGTGTAAGAGGAAGCTTCCTAACTGTCTCTCATGCAGCTGGTCTCCCTGGTTGATGAGCCAAGGTGTGGTATGGATGTGGCAGTGGTGAGGAGGTTCTGCCAATATTGCCCGCCCCCCAGCAGAACTGCGTGGAGCACCTGCACCTTTGGAACAAGTTCTGAATTCTTCTCGCCTTTCATCTTTCTAAGGGAACAAAAATAGGAATAAAGCACAGTTCTTCCCAAAACCTGGAGGGCTAAATTTCCTGCCGGTATAAATCAGCATGTGCGCTGTAATCCCTCCTGGAGTCATGCTAGTCCATCAGCCTTTTGAGAGCAGGGAGTGTGGATGGTGAAGCATTTGTAAAACAGTGAAAGAGCCAATGGGTTAGATCCTTGCAAAAGTCAAAATAAGAACCTCAGTTATATTTGAGGTTTGTTTTCTGCAGTGATCAAGCCTTTTATCTTTTCAATCTTATTTTGTCTTTGCTGAATAGAAGATTTAGCTATAAATTCTACCTCCCCATTTACAGTCTTACAAACTATAGTAAAATCTTGCTTTATTCTTCTAACAAGAGAGTGGAAGGATTGTGATTTTTCTCTGGTGGGAAGGACATATTTTCAGATTCATGTTTCTGGTTTGTTCAGTGGTATTAGATCATCTGTTTCTTTTCCTTAGATTTCTGTGTTTGCTATTATTGCTCATAAAACAACTTTCTTAATCCAGAAATAGATAACTATCATTGTGAGAGGTCCTTCTGTTCCTGATGAACTTTAAAATATTTTTCCTGGTTCTTTGGCTCTGTTGGCTATTGCTTTGTTGTGGTTTTGCTTCCCTTCTCTTTTTTTCTTTTTTTTTTTCACAGACTAGCTTCTGTTTTATACTTACCATTTTCACCTTTCTTTTTCTTCCACTTGTTATATGCATTTGTAGAATTACAGATGCTTTCACTTCCATTTCTGTAATCAGCATGATTCTTTTTTTGAGTAATTGTAGCCTGGCATTTGAGGCACCTAATAAGATATTCATTGTCATCTTTCCACCATATAATTTTTTTAAAGCCATAGTATTTTTTTTCCTTCTCAATGAATTTGGCTCTAGTTGTACTGACCTTTTTGAAAGTGACCCGTGAAGAGCACCAAGTTGAAAGTTAACTGGTTTGAACTTTGTGCCGTGTGAATGTAGCAGTTTTAATGGAGCCATGCTCACTTGTACATAAACAATACTAGTTTTTAATTCTGTTTCTATTCCTTCTCATCTGCAAAAATAATTTGCAGTATAGGATGAAGGTCCTCAGTGAGGACCTTTTAGCTAAATTATTATGACTGACTTTGGTTGTTTTCCTATCTGCTCACTTCAGTGTGGCACTGAAGGTATTAGCTAGTAATCAATGCTTATCTTGCTGGGAGTTCCACAGAGTTGAAGGGCTCTGGCAGAGCTGTCGGGCTCAGAACTGACCCTCCTGGCCATCTCCTGTGTGGTTTTCAGGCTTCTTTTATGGCTACCCTGGTATGGTGAATGGATGGCAGTTGCAGCTATTTAAGAGATCCAGAGCAGCTCGGGACAGATTTTCTGTGTTAAACAATCATCCAAGTAAAGAGATATTAACCAGGTGTGCCACCCTTTGGGCGAATCTTCGCAGTCTGGCTCACAAATGGGTGGTAGTGAGGGGTGTCAGCCTCTTCTCCCACTTCATACAGCAGCAAGGGAAAACCATGATGCTGAGAATGCCAATGAAGAGAGCCAGATGGTTAGCTATTCTTCGTCATGCGCCTTTCACAGTGTTGTGCTGCCCTTCTTGCTTTGTTTCCATCTGTATCTGCAGTGCTACTTTCCACATTGAAGGCATGCTGAAGCATCTAGAAAGCACAGGAACACAACAGGGGAAAAAAATGTTTTGTCCAAAATACTAGTTTTGGAGTTAAGGCTGAAGAGGGTTTAACTTCAGTGATATCTGGGTGAGTTAGTGAGGTGTGAAGCACGATTTCCCTTACCATTGGCAGTAATGCCCCACAAGAGAGGTCACCAAACTCTCAGGCTCTCCCCTAAGGGTAATGGAATATGCAAGAAAACAGTTCATCCAGATTAATTTGATTGAGAAGAGAGGCTGAGGAAAAGCTTTACAGGCAAGGTTCTGAAAAGGACAAAAAAGAAGATAACTTAGGATGCATCTTCTTTCCAATTCATCTGTCTGGACTTCAGGTAGAGGGCTGCTACAGTACTGATGAGCATTACTGTCTGATTCCACTTTCATCCTTAGTCTCTGTGAAGCAGTAAGCCAGGCAGCTTTATTTGCAGGCTGTGAGGGAAGGATGTTACAGCCTCATTTGTGATTGACCTCAAAACTTTCCCATCATGACAGAGCCTTAGATCAGTGGCTGCACACATAGCTTGAGAGGCCACCACTTGCAGGGTGTATGCCATGTATCTGGGCTGATGACTTGCAGTAGTTTATTCAGGGCACAGCTTTTTAGCTGTGCTATACAAAGTTGTGCATTGCACAAACTATTAATAATTTGTATTACAGATTGCTAAATACATACAGCTAGTAGCAGGCATGCACCACAGATTGGTAACTCTTGTTGGTGTTGGAAAAAATAAAAACACTTCTTACAGATTTTGCAGTCACTTTTGATATCAAACTTGAAAGTTAACCATGGCTCCATAATTAAGAATGATTGTAGATAGTTGCTAGGTGGTTGCTAAGAAAAGGATCAAAGGGAATTGTTTAAAGGAACACCTGGAAAGTAACTGTCCTGGAACACCAAGAACATCTAAGCAAGACATCTCTGCACACACAATTTGGCAGCAAAAACCGAAGTCCAGGCATCCCTAACTGAACTGTCTTCAATATAATACTAAAAAACACACCAACCCACAGGTCAAGACCCAGGTGAAGACCCTTTCTTCATACAGGTGCAGTGATTGAAAAAGATCACAGAATCACTAGGTTGGAAAATACGTTTGAGATCTGGTAGATGACAGGTTGGCCATGAGCCAGCAGTGTGCCCTGGGGGCTAAGAGAGCCAGTGGGATCCTGGGGTGCATCAGGAGGAGCATTGCCAACAGGTCAAAGGAGGTGATCTGCTCTGCCCTGGTCAGGTCCCACCTGGAGTATTGTGTCCAGTTCGGGGCTCCCTGGTATAAAAGGGACAGGGATCTCCTGGAGATAGTCCAGAGGAGGGCTACGAAGATGATTAAGGGCCTGGAGCATCTCCCCTATGAGGAGAGGCTGAAAGGACTGGGACTGCTCAGCCTTGAGAAAAGAAAGCTTATTCATGGTTATAAATATCTCAAGTGTAGGACACAGGGAGAAGTAGCCAGCCTCTTTTCAGTGGTCTGTGGAGACAAGACAATGGGCAATGGCTGCAAGTTGGAGCACAGGAAGTTCCACACCAATATGCAGAAGAAATTTTTCACAGTGAGGGTGACAGAGCACTGGAACAGGCTGCCCAGGGGAGTTGTGGAGTCTCCTTCTCTGGAGATATTCAAGAGCTGTCTGGACGCCTACCTGTGTGACCTGTCCTAGGGAGCCTGCTTTGGCAGGGGGGTAGGACCCGATGATCTCTTGAGGTCCCTTTCAACCCATACGATTCTGTGATCATCGAGTCAGACCATACTTGTCTTCTACTAAAACATATCCCTGAGCACCTCATCTACCAATCTTTTAAACACATCCAGGGGTGGTGACACAACCCCCTCCCTGGGCAGCCTGTTCCAATGCCCGATAACCGTTTTGGTGAAGAATTTTTTCCTAACACCTAATCTGGACCTGCCCTGGTCCAGCTTGAGCCCATTCCCCCTCATCCTATTACTCATTGCTTGGGTGAAGAGACCAACACCCATCTCTCTACAATCTCCTTTCAGGTAACTGTAGGCAGTGATAAGGTCTCCCCTGAGCCTCCTCCAGGCTAAACAACTCCAGTTCCCTCAGCCACTCATAAATTTTACTCTCCAGCCCTTCACCAGCTTGGTTGCCCTTCTCTGGACACGCTCTAGGACCTCAATGCCTGTCTTGTAGTGAGGGGCCCAAAGCTGAACACAGTACTTGAGGTGCAGCTTCACTAACGCCAAGTCCGGGGGCACAATCACTTCCCTGGACCTGCTGGCCACACTATTTCAGGTACAAGCCAAGATGCCATTGGCCTTTCTGGCCACTTAGGCACACTGCTGGCTCATATACAGACTGCAGTCAGCCAATACCCCCAGGTCCTTCTCTGCTAGGAAGCCACTCTTCACCAAGCCTGTAGCACTGCACAGGGTTGTTATGTCTCAAGTGCAGGAGTCTGCGCTTAACCATGTTGAACCTCATCCCATTGGTCTCAACCCATCAATCCAGACTGTCCCAATCCCATCGCAGAGCCTCCCTACCCTCACAGCTTAGTGTCATTTGCAGCCTTAATGATTCAATCCCTTCATCCAGGTCATTGATAAAGATATTGAACAGAACTAGACCCAGGACTGAGCCCTGGGGAACACCACTTGTGACCAGCCTCCAGCTGGACTTATCTCCATTTACCACAACTCTTTGGGCCTGGCTATACGCCTGTCCAGGCCAGTGGCAGCCAGTTTCTCAATCAGAATTCTGTGAAAAACCGTGTCAAAGGCTTTGCTGAAGTCAAGGTGCACTACATCCACAGCCTTTCCCTCATCCACTAAGTGGGTCACCTGAAGGTGATCAGGTTAGTTTGGCAGAACCTGCCTTTTGTAAACCCACATTGACTGGGTCTGATCCCACAGTTGTCATGTGTGTGCTGTGTGATAGCACTCAGGATGATCCATTCCATAATCTTCCCCAGCACTGTGGTCAGACTGACAGGCCTGTGGTTTCCTGTATCCTTCCTCTGACCCTTCTTGTACATGGGTGTAATATCTGCCAGCCTCCAGTCGAGTGGAACTTCCCAGTCACCCAGGACTGCTGGTAAATGATGGTGAGGGGTTTGGCAAGCATGTCTGCCAGCTCCTTCAATATCCTCAGGTGGAACTCATCAGGCCCCATAGACTTGTGAATGTCTAATTGGCCTAGCAGGTCTCTAACCATTTCCTCCTGAATGAAGAGTTTTGTTCTCCTCTCCCTCCCTGTCTTCTGGTTGGTGAGGCCTGAATATCCAGAGAACAGCTCACCTTACTATTAAAGACTGAGACAAAGAAGGAATCAAGTAAGATGACACAGCAGTTACAATTACATGTAGGTTACTAGCCAATCGCTGTATATGGGGGAGTATTAGCTTGTAACATTTGTGTATAAATATATCCCAAGTGCCGGCTTTGGGTGTTCTTGATTTGCAGAAATCCACTGAGCACCCAGGCCCGAATAAAAGCACGATCTCCAAATCCACTTTTCGGACAACAGCTTGAGAGGATGTTTGAAGGCTGGAGTGGTGTGACAATCCCTGCTAAGGCTAACATGTATGAGGAGTTTTTTTGTATTGTATCTTTTTTCTTTCCTGCTGGTACTGACTCATCCACTCTTTTTGCTGTCTGTTTACACTCATTTATATGCACTTACTCAGCTGACTGGTTAAGTTCCACCACCCACTTACAACTGCAATGAATAATGTTTTAGGCCTGGTGTCTCAAAAGTGCAGGCCCCTCACACATCAGTGTCATTACCAGAATTGCTTTTACTGAGAGTTGCCACATGGCAGGTGTATGGAGAGCAGCCTGCAGAACAAACAACATGGAGAGCATCATTCATCAGGCTTGCTTGCAAAAAGTAATATTCTCTGTTAACGTGAAAATGTCTGTCCCATTCCTCCTCCATCCTTTTCCTTACGCTGCGTGTGATCACAACATCTGCTCTTCCACTGTCTGGTATTTTACACCGTGGTTTCAAGTCAGGGCTCCAGATGGGACTAGGTTGCATCTTGGTGTTGTATAGAACCTTTGAAAAAGGTTCAAGGAGTCCCTTGTGCTTCTGGAGGAAACTTCACTACCGCCACATGCACCAAACCAGTCTGATTCATCTGTGGTCAAACATGTATTTGTCTGGATACTTAAAGCTCAAATTTAAGCACATGCTTACGTGTTGCCTGAGCTGGAACTCTAGAGGGAGGTTCTTTTCTCCTTCCACACTGCACTGGTGAGGCCTCAGCTGGAATATTGTGTGCAGTTCTGGGCTCCCTGGTTTAAGGATGAGGATCTACTGGAGAGGGTACAAAAAAGGGCTACAAAGATGATGAGGGGACTAGAACATCTCTCTTATGAAGACGGGCTCAGGGACTTGGGACTTTTTACCCTAGAAAACACTGGGGGTGGTGGTGGGTGGTATGTGTGTCTTATGAATGCTTATAAATACTTGAGGGGTGGGTGTCAGGAGGATGGCATTGGTCTTTTTTCAGTGTCACTTTTTCAGTGACAAGGCAAGAGGTAATAGGCATAAACTTGAATATAGGAAGTCCCACCTAAACATGAGGAGGAACTTCTTTACATTGAGGGTGGCAGAGCACTGGCACAGGCTGCCCAGAGAGGTTGTGGTGTCTCCATCTCTAGAGACATTCAAAACCTGCCTGGACGCTGTCTTGTGCAGCTTGCTCTAAGTGATCCTGCTCTGGTAGGAGGGTTGGACTAGATGATCTCCAGAGGTCCCTTCCAGTCCCTATCGTTCTGTGATTCTGTGAACCTCTCAAGGCTGGAATCTCCCATGAACAGGTAGCACAAATTTATAGTCCCATCCCTGCAGTGCTGCTATTAGAGGTTGAAGTCAACTCTTCAAAAGGATGGAGTAGAGTTGCTTTGCTCTAGTAGAGTTTCTTCTCCAGTATATCATTCATCTTGGAGGAAAGAGCCTTTGCCACATGTGTTCCTGTGCTCCAAGACTTGACAGGGATATGACTGATTGGACCCAGTCTGCGCTTGCTTTATTCTGTAGGACTTTTTAAGTTCCTTCTGGGTATTGATGATTTATTTGGACTTTTATTTTAACAAAGTGTCGCTGCTTGCTTGGAATAATCGTCACAATGAATCCAGTAAGCTTTGGTGACCTTAAAAAGGGTAGCCGAACACTGGTGTTAGATTTAAAAGAGGGGGTGTGGTGGTGTGGTGTGTGTGGCAATTATTCTTAATTGATTCTGAAAGACAAAAAAAGACTTTAAAGATCTCAGTTGGCATATGAAAGAATGCCCTCTTCTTGTTCTAGGTTGTATTGTCTCATTAAAATGCCCTCTTTCCTGTAATCACTATTTCACAGTTCAGCCATCTCCAGATACTGTGAAACAGCTGTGCAAAGGTCAAGTACAAGAGGGCAATGGGAAAAGAAAATGACACCACAGCTCCCAGGGTTTCCAATCACCCTGTTAACAAATCTACTGACACAGGGCATAATTTTTTACTGACGCTGCCCATTTTTTACTGACACTGACTCTTAAGACTCCATAGGGAGCAGATGCTGACATCTCTCTTGACTTTGAAAAGCTCATTGCTGAAACAAAATGGTTTTATGCAAAGATTTACATACAGTGTCTAAACATTAAGCAGGGGATCAATAGTTCTTCAAGTCTGAGTAATGATCCCACATGGCAAAGCTACATTTTAATTAATAAGATTGCTTCCATACTTCACCTTTGTACTTTTTTCCCCCGACTTAGAGGGAACCAGTGCATCAAGGGTCTGTTCAAGCACACCCGTGTTTCTTGCTACATACCTGCTTGAGTCTCCTTGGGCTCTGATTCTGCTTTGAGACTTGTGCTGACAGACCTGACACCTTTATGACTTTTCAATGAGGCTGGATGAGCCTGGCACAGGTATCTGTATCCTTGCGAATCTCACTGTAAGACCAAGCCCTTGGTTAAGAGGTAAGGGTGGCTGGTAGATCTCAAAGAGCTTGTCACCTCCTGGATAGAGAGCATTTAACAGAGACCTCATTCAGAAATAAGAGTTGCCTGTTTTAGCACCATACTTAGCTTCTGTCTCCTGGGTGTCTCCAGTTGTTTGCTGTTGACTTTACAGTCCTACCTAAGCACGGTTTTGTCTGGTTCATCTCTTAAACCTGACCGCTAAACTCTGCTCTGTGTGGTGCACTTGCTTTTTTGGGTTTTTTCCCCCCCTTTTGCTGCTTGTGTTCCCTCTCAGTTGTTGACTGTGGAAATAGGCGTACAAAGCATTTTGCATTCTCTGAATGTACCACACAGTAATTCTGCTGTCTGAAAACTCTGTAATGTCAATAATTGATGCACTTGAGAAGTGGTAATTAAATTAGTTAATTATGCTGGTAAAATTACATGCAATTATGTGACTGCAGGGTATGTTTAGTAAATTAGGCTTTCCCATACTCACTACATATTGTGGTGCCAATTTTGTTCCTTGATGATTAGGTAGCTTTTGATACTTCTTAATTGATTTAATACCTGGATCTTCATTAGCCCTCGATTGCTATGCAATGTATGTCTGACATTTTTCTCTCTGATATTTCACAGAGTATCGTTCATCAAAAAAAAATCAATCTATACATATATACATATTCCTGTCAGATGTTAAAGCATCAGGACTTCAGGGAAAATGCTCTCTTCTACAAGTGTCTAGCGGTGACTTGCCCACTAGTGTGAGATGCCAATCAACTAACTGTCCCTGGAAACCCTCTAATAGAGAATGACTGATTTCATTTATGTTTCTCTTGAAAGATCCAAATAAATAGGTGTCTCAGGGAAGACTGGCACGGTGACAGCTGTTTTAATGACACCTGTTATTTTTGCAGAGAGCAGTGAAAGGTTATTAAAAGGTAACATTAATTCAAATGAAAAATTCAAGGGGGTCAGATTTGATTGTGTCTGGTTCCTGGGTGGGGTTTGCTGTTCTTCATTCATGCTTGCTCAATATTTTACATGTCAGAATCACCTCCCAGCAAATGGTTACCTTCACGCTGGCTGTGTTTACTATCACAAATCTTTCCCAGATATGCTTGTCTCCACACCCTGTGTTTCTCCCCACCAGCTCATACTCCTTTGCTGTCAAAAATTATGTTAGTGATGAACTGTTAAAAGCCTGTTCATGTAGATTAAGCTGTGGTCTTATTTCTGCTCATAAGGCAGAATCTCTGTGGGAGAAGGGAAAGAGTAAGGTGGAGTAACTGCTTGTTCTTTTGGCTTTGGAGTTAGGCACCATGAAATGTTGTCTCTACCTGAGCCCAGTCCAGCAATCTGCCTGAATCAAAAGCAGTGGAATCTGAATGACAGAGCGGTTCAGTAACTGGGCTCAACTGATCTGAGGAAGAAAGGTCCCACTACTGTGATGACTTCAGAAAACCATGGATGATTGTATCTTGTTGATGTAACATTTCTGGGGAACTGGTAGAAAAATAGGCAGGCAGGACCCTTGGTTTGTCAGTCAGCTGTTGTGAGAGGCACACACCTTTTCTTGTCCCCTGTCCCTCCACAGTGCTGTTTGCCAGGCTGCTGGGGAACGTGTGGAGCCAGTGCTTGTACCAGAATAGGAAAGGTGTCCATGCTAATGATGTACTTATTGATGAATTAAGTGTGCACTGTTGGAGAAATAACTCCCGAGGTAGGGCTTTTGGAGGCATACAGGTATCCTATTCCTGAGTTTTGCTTCTCAAAGCAAAATACAACGTTCCTCTATTTATCTGTGGCTGGTACGGCAGCTTTATGATGGCTTTAATATTGACCCATAGGGAGTCGGTCCACATCGGTTCTGTTGACTGTTAGACCTTTACTGTTTCTTCCATTTTCTTGCTTTCCTCTCAACAATGCTTTTACATAAATTCTTTTTCTTTTCTTTTTCCCCTACAAATGGCAGTTTTACCTGGCTCTCTTCACGTGGTAAGTGCATAAGCTCGGCATTAAAGCTTTAGAGGAGAGAATTTCTGGTATTTCCAAGGTGCCCAGTAATGCCTAGAGCTGGCAAAGCTGGCTGGCTTCCTAAACCCTGTATATCATGGCTTTTCAGACTTGTTGATCTTGGGAACTGAGGCTGCGTAGTTTGCAAGCACAGAGAAACTTCTGAAAAGAGGGAGTCTGGATTTCTGCAGACTTCTAAATGAGTGCTTGTAGGGCAGTTCCTGCCTTTATGAATACAACAATATCACAGATTCTTGAGCTGGTTCTGTAATTTTCAAGCTGACAGTAAAATTGAAGTTAACTGGGTGCTACTAGATGTGAAGGGTTTCCTATATACTCACTCCAGCAGCAAGAACTGTGGTTCTATTCAAGCGGCTAAAAGGCATTTGAAAAGCTATAGTTTTGCTCTTTGAGAAGTGCTGCTCTTAAAATGTGAAGGAGTAGAGTTGATTAGAGAGAAAACAGTGAAGAAACGTGTAGATTTAGGTGGGAAAGCTCTCTCCTAAGGTTATTACCAAGGTGTATAGAGAAAGAGAGAGAACCTCCTGCAGGCATGTAATGTTCTTACCAGTGAGTCTGTTAAAATACCACCTGCTTTGACTGGCAATCTCTGATGTTCAAGAACTTTGTTCAGATTTCCATGTTTGGGCAGGTGTTTGAATATTGAAAATGGAGGAGATATCAAACCTAAAACATCTGGGCATGTGCAGAAGTTTCTTGCTTTTTAGTGGGGTTTTTTTTCTTTAGTGAGGACAATTTCTCCCTGACTCTTGCAATCTTCTGAAAGCAGTGCATTCAAAGCAACCTATCTCTGTTTGGCACGTTTGTGCTAGTGAAGCTGGCGTGCTACCTTGTTAGCTGGCATAATGCCATCCCAACAGATGGACAGGAGTATAGACAGCCAGGAGACCATGTACAACCATCAGTATGTGTGTTGAGGGCAAGATCCCCTAGTCAGAAGCGTTGAAATGCTTGTCTGTCCTGTGCTTCTGTGTTTGTGGCTAAAATGATGTTCCAGCCCTGAGTGGAATTAGCTTCACTGGTATAAGCTAATCATTCACCTCCAGGGCAGGAGTTGCTCTGGCCATGCAGAATTTGAGTTGCTATTCCACCCGGTATTCCTGTGGGAACACTGGGGATTCCTGAAAAACATTAATGCTTTCTACATAGCAAATAGTTTAAAGTATGGTTTAAAGCCGTCTTTTAGTCATACATGCAACAGCTCATACTCATAGCACCCTTGGAGAACAAACAGAGCTCCATCAGTGGTAGCAAAATCAGAAGTTTAAATGACTGAGCCCAGTTCTGCAAAATTAATCTCATTAAGATTGCTACTCAGCTTGGGAAGTGGGCAGAGCTTGCCTGTAGATTTCCATAGAAATTCATTGTTAGACTTCTTTGGGCATCTTTTATGCTGCTTGTCTTTGCCTGAAGAGACAGAATTTTCCCAGTGGGACACACAAAATCACATCTGTTAATGTTAGGTGCTTTTGTAGATTCAAGTAGTTACTTGGTTGCATTTGTGGAGTCAAAGATGAAGAAGAATGAATTAAAGCGTAGTCTGAGGGGTGGAAGGAAAGCCATGCCTCCATAAGATGATGGCATTTGTTGAACTCTAATCAGCTTTAAATTTGTGATTCAGGTAGTGGGTGTTTAGTCTGGGAATGGACAATTTTGGGTTGTTTTTTTAGTTCAAATTTGCTTCCGGATGCTGTAGGGCAAACTGGAAAAAGCCCTGCACCTAACTGAAATGAGCACTTATTTGTAAATGTCTTGCTAACTAAATTGGTTTAAATTTACTAAGGTTAAACTGTAATCAGGTCTAAATATAGACTCTTTCCAGACTGCTGCTTGATTTTACTTAATTTAAAGAACTAGCAACCAGTTCAGAAGAGGCCTGTGGTGTTTTTGAAATGATACAGAAGACACTGATAGACTGCTACCAGGCAGCCCGCAAGGGATTGAGATCTGCAGGCCAGAGGCCTGCACAATTGGGAGTAAAGGCAGACAGCGGTACTAGCAATAGATTTATGTGGGCCACTGCTGTGGTGTTTCGTATCTGGAAAACTATCTTTGCAACTATAAAAACTCTGTGCTTAATTTTTTTTCTTATACCAACAAAGTCTTAGTTTCAGATTTTGGCTGAAATATTTTCGTGTGGAAAAGTATGCCTTGCCGTAGGTGACTAGATGAGCATTTTTGTCCCAGGCCTGCTGGGGTCAAGGTCTGCTTTGGTACATGCTCCTCATGTGATGTCTCTTCCTCACTGTGTACTACTGTATTTTAGGGTAGCTTTGCATGAAAGAGTTGTAATTATCTTCTGCTAATTTTAGCAAGCAGAACAAGTGTTGAAATGGCAATATTCACATTTGCACATAAGCAATCCAGCAAATTAATTTGTTCACTCTAAACATGTTTAAACATAACACCCAATATCTCCTGTATTAAATATCCATTGGCAGTGTGATTGCAAAGGGTCCTGCAGATAAGCCAGCAAAGTCACCAGTCTGGGTCAGGATCATGTTTGTTGGATGAATATTAAATTAATTGGTCTCCGTTCACTTCCAAATAGGTATACGTGCGTAGGTAGCGGAAATGTCTGTTGGCCTATACCCAGCTTTGCTTTTCTTAGAAGAAAGAAAGATTGTTGAGACATCTGTTCAGCCTGGAGAAGATGAGGCTTGCAGGAGCTCACATCAATGTATATAAATACCTGAACAGAGGATATAAAGAATATGGAGCCAGGCACTTTTTATGGTGCCCTGTGACAGGACCATAAGCGACAGGCACAAACTGAACCACAGGAGGTTCCCTCTGAACATCACGAAACACTTTCTCACTGTGAGGGTGACCAAGCCCTGGCACAGGTCGCCCAGAGAGCCAGTAGAGTATCTTTCTTTAGAGCTATTCAGAAGCTCCCAGGACATGGTCCTGGGCAACTTGCTCTGGGTGACCCTACTTTTCAGGGAGGTTGCACAAGATGACCTCCAGAGATCCTTTCCAACAGTAACCCTTCTGTGACATGAAGCTAATTGCTGTTGAGATTGAATTCAGGTCATACATACCAAACCTTTCAGCCAAAGGGAATCAAGTTTTTCCTGATTTGGTTTCCTTCAGATTTTTTTTGTTTTACTTTTTGGACTTTTTAAAATGCTTTTGGTTCTGTATAGAAGGAAGTGAATAGTGTCTGTATTCATCTTATCAGCATACTTTTTTTCTGCAGGCAGTGCTTGGGACCAAACTTTTGAAGAGCAGTTGAAATGTACTCAGCAGGTCCTTGATTCTCTTGGTGCTGTTAGGGGTTTTTTTATAAAGTCCTTATGAGAAGGCACAGGAGAAGGCTCTCTACCTATGGTCACTCTGATCATTCTTTCCAAGTCTCACAGCTCCCAGTATGGGGCTATCTGGGTGTATCCCACTGAGAAGTTTGGATCTTTGCATGGTAATAGGCTCTGTTCCAGTCTCTTGCCATGGGGAGAAGGCGGCCTTGCTCCTTACTCTGCAGTTCCTTAGTGTGCATGTATACATGAAGATTCTCTGCTTTCACTCTCTGGATGCAGCATCCCATTCTTCATGTCATGGCTTAATCAGTCTTCCCTCATCTCACTGTTAATACCTCACTGTTACACTCCTCTGTCCCTATCTCTTCCTTAGCTGGAAGCATTTCCTGTGGCCTTACTGATCCCCATTAAATTTATCTTCCAGAATTAGCAAGTTGCCCTGCCAACTTTTAGTGTTTTCTTTAGCAAGGAGTTGTATGTGTTTCCTCTCCATGGTGTGGAGAACCACATCTTTCTGTGTTTGAACCTAGCTTTTATTAGCTTTCCCCCCCTCCCCAGGAGAAAGAATGTGACAGAAAGAAAATGTCAGTGATTCCTGTCCTGTCTGTAGTGCTTGCGACTGTAGAGGTCCATGTTATTTTATCCTCTCTGAAGTTGTTTTTTTTCCCTACTAGATTGAATTACTCTCAGTAGCACTTTCTAAATGGAACTATCGCCTATTATGTCAAGGTTCTTATAAAAAATGGGCAGAAAGAGGTTGAAAATGTAGGCAAGTTTAAGATAACCAGCAGTCGGACGTGTCTGAAGTGTTAGTCATCTGTTCTGATGCAAGCAAGCAGCTTATTTGTTCCGCTGTCTTCTCTTCTATACCCTTCCTCTTCTACAGGAGATCTTTTTATGGTGCTCCTGGTAACTTCCCTGTGTGTAACTTCGGACTGAGGCTTTGGAAGATCATCTTCCTGATTAGTGACACAGCCACTATTGTTTTAATTGCTTGTGTATTGTTAACCCAGAAATGTCTTATCCCTACTCCTCCCACTGAGTCTTTTTAATAGGGAGAGTTCAACTTTGAATCTCTCTCTGGCCAAGTAAAGCAATGTCCTGCAGATAAATTCAAGGTGTAAATAGTAACGCACCCCACATTTTACAGACTTGTCCTTTTCTGGGTATGTGATTTGGCGTGCTGATGAACTAGGCAGAAGTGCTCTTTGCCTGCAGTATGCTCTACATCATTCCTTGCAGTGATAATACAACCACTTGTGTATCCTTAAACCAAAGGGAGAAACGACTGAAGTATCTTCTGTACAGACATGTGAGGAACTAATTTGATTTCGCAGACTCATCCCAAGTCCACTTAGATTCATAAAGCTCCACATACAGTGTGACCAAACATTAGTCGCTCTAGTGCACATAGTTTGCACTAATATACGTATACTAGATATTAAATCTTAACAGTAGGCTTTCTACCAATATATTCTTCTCCTTTGCATTTTACATTTTAAATTATAATTAGCAGCAACAGGTGCAGACTGGATTCTCCCTGCAGAAAAATAAAATGCAATTGGATAGCTAGCAAGGAAAAAGAACGCAGGTATAAGAGCGGTAAATGGAGCAGCCACAGTACAGTTGTCTGCTGGATTGGCTGTGGCTCCCCTGAGCCATCACAGCTTGTCCATTATTTGTATTGAGTTCAAAGATGGTTCCATTAGAAAGATGGTTCCATTAGAAAGATGGAGTGCAAGTCCTCCACACAAACCGGCTATGCTTGTTTACTTAGAGCCCTCCTTTCATCTCTGTTACTTAATGATTCTTGGCTTTTCCCTCTTTGCTGTCTTCACTGTTAACGTAGCTGATAGTGAATGCTGTCCTAATTTTAACCCCATTTCAAGTTTGGGGTTTCAAGCACCCAACTCACAGGGATTCCAGGATCAGGCATTTAGCTCTTTAGTATGAATGTGGGTGCACTGAAGTAGCTTTGATGCACTGGCTGGCTGCGTCGTCATTTAAATAACCCTTCCTCTGCTTGCCACTGCTCTAAGATAAGTGTTTAGCCTCTTGGGTGCCTATAAATGTGCTCTACTATACTCTTTCGCACCTGCCCCCCCCTTGATATTTGGTACAACTGGTTTTCTGTCACACAGATCCCTTACATGGGTCTACTGATTTCTGATGGGAGATACAGCAGGGAAGTCTCGTCGGAGGGCTTTGAGTAGAGTGTGATGATACAGTTCAGAGTAACTATAATGTTTGCTGCTGCAGTGGAACAAATGGCAGAACTGTAAGCATGAAATTACAGCATATAGGGCAACTGTATTTGAGGCTTAATCTACTGCTGTCCCAGAGGCTCTGGAAACTGGAATTGGGATGCTGCTGTTGTGATAACCTATTTCAGTGATAACCTGTGCAAATTGGTGGCTCACCATACAAGTACCTTGGATTGTGCTGGTTTTTACAGGGAGAGAGGAGAGATGGAAATCTTGCAGGGTGAGATGTCTCCAGGTAGTCATCGGGCTTGCCTTTAATGTTTTGTCTGCATTCTGGTGCCACCAGTCTCATGTATAAAGTCTCAATGTAATTTCCCCAAATGTTTATGTTGTGAGATACAGAAAACCAAAGCAATTTATTAAGTGATGATGGGGGTTTATGCTCTTTTTAAAGTCTTTTCTGATTCTTGAGTTTGGAAGTGCCAGTTGGATGGTTGGATACTTTTTTTTTTTAATGCAGCTATTAATTTTAAAGAGAAATTTTGGGTCTCACATAACTGCTAACTTTTGGGAGCTGGAACTTTAACCAAAGCATAAAATACTGTAACACTTATGATTGAAATCATCAGAGCTGGCAAGAACAGGCTTTCTGATTGCCAGTTTATTTTACAGGCACGATCAATTGTAGTAGTTCATCTAAAAAGCTGTAAAACCCCCCAAAATTAAACGATATGTTCCTTCAGTCTGTTACAAAGTTGAGAACACGCTGTCAATCAGCTATACCTATCCAGCATGTCCCGCCAAACCCCAAATGTGCTCTACAAATTAATCTGTTTGTACTTGCAAAGAGAGTGTGTGTGTATATACAGAGAATTAGTGTGAGCTCTCTGTGCATATTTGAGAAGATTTTTGTTTCTTTGCATAACGAATACTTTTATTTTACAGTGCATCAGAAGTAACCCTAACTAAGCCATATAAAGGCATATCACATCCTTCGACTTTGTGACTCACTTGTTTCTTGATTATATGCCAAACACAAATTCCAGTTCCTTGTGTTTTACTTACAATAACATTAGTGTTTAATTCTACAGACTCAATCAAAGCTACACTTAATATAAAGAAAACAAATTCTCTATTTTATAGCTGCATTAAATACTTTCCCCTAAAATGGTTTAGGGGGGTGTTTTTTTTATTTATGGATTTTTTTTTCACAAAGCTAGAGACTTTGTTTTGGTTTTAGTATGCTGTATTTATAGTTGTGGAATGATCATTTTCTGGTTGATTTCACATTGAGCTCTCTCTGAACTAGTTGTAATAGTTCCATGCTCTTTAAATCTTTTTCTTTCTATCACTGCTATTACAATATATTATACTTTATATTCTTAAGCTATTAACTCTGAGCTCAGTTAATGATTTGTTGGTGGTTTAAGGGAGAGTATCTGGGTCGTTTGTATTGGTATTAGCTTTTTTTTTAAAGGAATGGCAAATAAAATAAGTAATTCCAATACTGGAAAAAAAATAGCAACGGGTTTGTTTCATGGGGCTTAGAAAAGATGGGCCAACACATAATGTAGTGATCTTGACCTATTTTGGGGTTTATTTTTACATTTTTGGGGGGGTAGGGGGTGTTGAGAAATGCTTGTATGGTGTCTTCAAGTTAATGTAAATTTCCTTTATCTTGGAGAGATGCAAAGGATAAATGATTTATTTTTTTTTTCTTTGACACTTGATCTCCAGGAATAAGAAAATTTGCAAGTTACTTGTGGGCTGTTTGCATTGATCTTTACATCCAATTCAATTTAAAGGTGCAAAATCAGAGACTCTGAACATCTCTGCAGGCTGGGGAAATAGGGTCTGCTTCCCAGCAGGCACTGGAATATCTTGAGTTGCTGCTCCACTCAAGAGAAACTGAGCAAGCCAGGCCTCCCGCTGCAGAAGCAGAGTGCTTTTGGGTCCATAGGCATGACAAATAGAAGAAACCTGTCTCCTCTCAATGACTGAAACCCTAGAATGGATTTTGTGTCAGGTTTTGAAGGAGTGTTGGTGTGACAGTCAGCAGTCACCGCTTTCCTTTGCCCTTCATTTACTCAGCCCACGCACGCATGCACTGGTCTGATTATCCTGGAGTGTGGGTTGGGTTTGGTCAGTGGAATGATCTCTGAGCAGATGATGGAGAGGCAGTAAAATAAAACAAGGAGTGGGAAGAAGGGGAGTGGAAAGAGGGCTGCTTCCCCATCCTTACGCTGTGCTTGTTCATGAAGCTTCATTTTGTAAAAAAACAATCTCTGCTGTTCCTAGATTCCCAAAAGGATGTGGTTGTGTATGGCAAAGTTATACCTGACATGGTGCGGGACCCAATGTCCTCTGAGCATTCTCAGTTAATTGTTGTGTCCTAGGTTGGGACAGTATGGAGATGCTGCCTTGAGGCCTGCTGAGGTTTGTTGTGATGTGATAGTAGCAAGCACCTCATTTGGAGTTCCTTTGTTAAATATGGACCTGAACACACGGCTATGCCCGTGCCTTGCTTACCAGGTGCTATTTAAGTTTCCCTCTTGGCTTTCATTGCAGGACAAAATGTCATCTACCCTTTCTTGTTCTGGGACCAACTACTACTTCACTTCTTTCACGAAGTGCTGGTTTTCCTTGTTTGTTGGCAGGGCCTCTGATGTCTAATGTCTAGTTTCTTCTTTCTCTGTAGCAGCTGTTATGTGCATAAAGTAGTGTCACAACTTTGTGATGAAGAAATTTTGGATAGACCAAACTGAATACAGAGCTGTGCTGACCCACAGACTTGTCTTTGCTTTCTGTTTAAGGAGTTGAATATGGAGGGTCTTGTTTAGGCTTATGATTACTTGCTGAATTTGTGCTTCCATGCAATAAAATAACCTGAAGAGTTATATTTATTGAATATTTCTATGTTATTATAACTACATTGAACTGGTCTGGTATAAAACTCTTACAAGAACACAGGTCATCAAATCAAAGGTTCAATCACAGACTCCTTGTTGCTGAGGGTGTTAGTTGGAGTAGTGTGGTCTGCAGGATAAAACCCCTGAGTTGTGGCATGAACTGGATAAGATTTTAGACTGAAAGTCAGAAGAGCACACCACGAAAAGGTGAAGGCAGAGGGGAGAATGAGCTGTTGAAAAGTCTGGGTTTTGGCTGATGGATTTACAGGCAGGCAGAGTGAATGAGCAAAACCTCATAGAGCAAGAGCATCCTGTGTTTTGAGACTCCTCTTTCTCCTCATTCCCAGAATAATTCAATGAAATGTAGGTTTTCTGATTAATTACTCCAGGATCTGGATCTAAGTACATCTGGGTTGGATTCTTACTATCACCTGCCATACTCTCTTCTTTTGAAGAGAGATGCTCATCCTCTCCATCTGCTGCAAGTGTCCCACACGTGATGAACATACACCTGGTGTATGTACGTGGAGGTGCTGTTTCCCACTGTAAGCAGCCCAAGGAAAGGTTACAGCTTTTCCATTCTCTAGGTGGCTACAGGGGTGATGTTGGAGCAAGTCTTACTTTCAGCCAAAATTTGTGAACCAAAATGTGTGCATTTTTAAACCCCATAGCGCTGTCAAAAAACAACCTTTGCGATTAAATGTTTTGAATTGGCAAACACTTGAGATATCTGGCACTGTCTTCCAAAGTCACTAAAGTTTATAAGTTATTTTCATGTTGGATATATGTAGATACGGATCTAATCCTCGTTGTGCTCTTCCAGGGCTTTGTTATACTGCTAAGTGTGCTTTGGGAGGATTTAAAGTCTGATGCTGTTTCCAAAGCAGAGCCACAAAGGGTTTACTACTCCCATACAAAAATGTTGCTGTAGGTGATGTTTTGTCAATATGAGAAGATATTACAGTGCTGTTTCCTGGAAGCACTGAAATCTATCTGCTTTACAACTATACTCCCGCGACCTTAGCAGTCTCTAGTCTTTGCATTGTGGTTTTGGTAGGGTTTTTTTCCTGTCCTATTATTACAGTAGGATGATACTTTTTATTTTGTAAAGCATCCTCATGTAGTATCCACCAGCTCTCCAGGGATAAATAGGATAGTGTATGCAGTCTGGTGTAGATGTCGTGGTAACTACCTTGAGCAGGAGATGGAAAGTGGTGGAGTGGAAGCGGAGCGCTCCAAGCTTCCCTCCTGGGTAGCCTTTTGCAGTCAGGATGTCAGCAGGGATACCAAGGCGAATAGCAAACAGTAGTAGAAGAGGAGAGAAATCAAGGTGAAAATAAGATGGAGAAAGGAGGTTTATGGGAGCAAGAGCTGGCTTTCTGCTGCTGTTGAGTTCTGTTTGTGTGGGTGGATTGGTGAATCACAAAGCAGGTGTAATGAGGCGAGGGAGAGAAAGAGGGGGTTTGTGCTGCTGTTAGAGGCAAAAATGTGTGAGAAGACAGAAGGAAAACCACTACTTAATATTGAATACAGGGGGGACAGTTCACAGGTTGGCAAGAGTAAGCCCATGAAGGGTTTTTAAAAAAAAGAAGTCTGTTTTGATCTGAATCCCATAACAAAGCCAATATTTCTGAATCCAAGTATTCAAACCTCACGAGGTTTTTTTTTTCCTTGTTCTGTTTTGATATCTTGAAATATCTCGGTTATGTCACAAAACTGTAAAAAATAATCTTGAGTGATTTTTGTTTAACAAATATTATTATTTATTATCCTTATTTTATATTTTGTAATTATTCAAATTAATATTTCTCTTTCATTCCAGATTTGTCAAATTTCAGCTTTCTCTGAGACATTGCAGGTCACCAAAGCCAGCAGAAATGCTTACACTCATGTAGTCTGCAGTGTCTTAATTAAGTCTGGCATATTCGGCTCAGATATTATATTGATGACTTTCTAAATATGCCATGTCACAAATTATTTGCAAAAAATATTACTTTTTTTCCCCCTCTTTTCAATTTATAGAGATTTTTTTCAGCCTCTTTGCTATGTAGGCTGGTATGATTTTTTTTTTCTTTAAATATATTGAGAGAATCATCTACAGTGCAAATTTGTTCCTTGTCTGTTTTTAATAGTCAGCCTCTGGAGAGTCAGAGTGAGACTATGGAAGTGTGCAGTGCCCTGATGGCTCCTAAGCTATCATCAATAATGTTGATCTATGTTTGGTTTGGGTTTTTTTACAGCGTAGGTGCAAGCAGCACGTTGACGGAATATAGACCCCATCACAAGCTGTCCAAGGAATGAATCTTCTTATAAACGGTACTGGCGGGTGGTTATGGAGTTCTGTAGTAGCATGTCTGGAGAGAGGGGTGATTTAAATGCAAAGCAGTTCTGACTTTTTTTCAGGAAAGCTGTCTCTGTGCAGTGCATCAGGCTCTCTGCAGCAAGTTTTAACTAGCACATCAAAGTCAACTTGCTGCTTTTAATTGTCTCTGAAATAGCAGAGATGACAAATCACAATGAGGATAAAACTTTTGCTTTGTGTGTGTTACATCACATAGCATCTGTTGTCCCTAGTTTCCCATTTGACCTGTATTTTGATAGAAAGCCTCCCAAAATCCGTGTGCCAAAACCTGTAGTTGTATTTCTTAGGGCAAGCTATGTGCACCTTTCACTGGTCCTGTACTGACTAGAGGAATGATGACTACATGAATTCCAAATGTGTATTTGACAAAGGTGCAAAACTTTTGATTGTAAAAACAAGTTAAAATACTTGATCCATTTAAAAGGGGGGCAAGGGGGATGAAATTTTCCTTGGTAAGTTGAAAAACAAGTACTTTGCTCTTGGTCTGTTCTAATTTCCCTTTGAAATAAAGCCTTAGAGCCCAAGCTGTAAGTCTCCTTGTTTAGCAGTGGTTCTGTTTCTCAAGTACAGGCTGCCTGCCAGCCTTGCAAACTAAAGAGGATTTAGGAACCCAGAAGTCCTGGATCATCTGTGTCAGTTGAGAGATGCCATATAGCTTTGGGTTCTCCTGTAGCATCAAGAATGAGGACAGATATACTGTCATGCAGGGATGCAGAGCAGGCAACAAAACCAACTCTGAGTTAATGGGGTGGGGGGGGCGGGGGACGGCCTTGGCTTTTACACCTTGCTTCTCAGCAGGGCTGGTGGAACCACACTGCTTGTGGTACCTCATTGTGCCCTGTAGGCAAAGAGTCCCAGCTAGTGCTGAGCATCCTCAAGCCCACAGAGATGCTACATTATGAGTTCCATGGCAGGAAGCCTGCAAGCTCCGAAGTCCCTGACTGTGGGATGTGATTTGACTGTGAAAGCAGTTGCCATAAGGCATTGCTGAGGCCAGAGGATTTAGCAGGATTAAACAAGGGATTGAACACTTTTGTATAAATAACCAGAATATCCAGAATTATAGCTAATGCTAACAAACGTTTTAGGTGGATATAAAAATGTCAAGCTTTAGGGTTTAACTTTTAGGGATCATGGAAAAAAACGTTCAAAGAGGTGGCATATCCCAAATCTTACCACTAACAGGTTTTCTTCTTGGTTTTTCAAAGATACTTAGTACATTGCTCAGGGCCAGAGGCGTGATGTTAGAACAGACGGGTCACAGGTAAGATTCCATGTGTCAGTGTTTATCTGTCTCCAGTGGCTTCCTCTACTCTTACTCACCAAGAAGTGGAAGAAGTGCTTTTGGTACGTTTATTTATTTGCAAAGCATTATCCAGCATTACTAAGGAGATGTGCATGTGAGTAAAGTGTACATTGGCATGAGCCCCTCTTGTTAGTTGGATAACAACAGCGAATGCTCTCTGGCTGTACTTGTTGTTCCAGTAATTGGGCATCTTCACAGAAACATGTCAAAGGGTGGCAAGGGAAAGGAAAATCTCACCTTCCATTAGGTTTGCTTCTGTGGGCTGAAGTTATGACTCAGCTTTTAGGCATGAGAAACAACCATAGTACCACACCTCCCTGGCAAAGCCAGGTGTATGAGCACTCTGGAGGCTTATTCTCAAGGGAAACACTGGGAAGGCACTTGTTCTCCATGCCTGAATAACATCTGGTGTTGTTACCTCAGGCGTCTTTCTGTCCAGCCGTGTTAGTAAAAGCGTGTCACACAGAACTGTTGCTTTGCTTGCGGTGGCATTGCAGCACATGAAGTAAAGGTCAGTAGCTGTGACCTAAAGAGCTTAACAAGAGAATGCACAGTATTTGAAAGCAAATGGGCTTTAGTCAGTGGTGCCCAATTCTTATCTCTTTGGTGCAACCGAAAGCTTTCTATCACCCCTTTTGCTGTTTATGGCTGGGAAACTGAACACACCCAGGGAAAGGAGCTGCTGGAGACCCCTGTGTAGCTTGGAAGTGGTGGTAGAACAGTGCCTGTTATGGCCTGCTGCCCCCAAAAGCAACAAGCAGTGCTCTTCAGGATTTCATATGTGCAGGTGGGCTTCCAGTTCTATTTCACAGAATCACAGAATCGTAGGGGTTGGAAGGGACCTCAAGAGATAATCGGGTCCAACCCCCCTGCCAGAGCAGGTTCCTTAGGACAGGTTACACAGGTAGGCATTCAGATGGGTCTTGAATATCTCCAGAGAAGGAGACTCTACAACCTCCCTGGGCAGCCTGTCCCATGCACTTCTGTCACCCTCACTGTGGAAAAAGTTCCTCCACATGTTGGTGCGGAACTTCCTGTGCTCCAACTTGCAGCCATTGCCCCTTGTCCTGTCTCCACAGACCACTGAAAAGGGGCTGGCCAATTCCCCGTGTCCTGCACTTTCTTCATGTTTTGTTTGTTTCTGATGATTTTTTTGAGCTAGGGTTTATTGTGGAAATACTGAAGTATCACAAAAACCTGCCCTTTATAGGATTGCCAGACAGGTTTTGTGGTTTTAATCAGTTAAAGTAAACATCTGTTTCTTTGAGAGACGGTTCTACTAGCTCCTGAACTGTGAACACGGGCCAAATGTCCTCAAACTACGTGGAAAAAGACTCAGACAGAATTAATGAGATCCCGTAGTCTAAGCAAGGCTCATTGACTTGCCAGATCCTATATAATCAATGATTTAAGCAGCATGAATTACAAACAGCCTACCAGTGAAAGCTGCACCTTTATTATGCCTAGTATAAGTTGCTGCATTTCTTCACCCTTCGTTTAGGGAAGGATGCTTTGAGGTTAGAAAGCGCTCTGTAAACTGCTGAGCAGTGCTGTGTTCCCTGCTAAAACTAATCTCAGACAAAAAGCTTTTCTGTACAAGACTGAAGAATGGGTCCAGGCATATTTTTTTTCTTCCTTTCTGTTCTTGTGAACGAGATAGTATTGCAATGTTTAGCATATATGCAAGATTTCTACCTGCCTGCAAGAGCTGGATGATGGCTTACATTTCTGCTTTTTCTGCACAACTGCTACGATCACGCTCCTTTCTTTGTCTTTTGTCCACTGAAGTCTGTGCTTAGGTGTCCCTGACAGTCACATAGTTAAGTGACACTTGGATAAAAAGCTCCAAAGCAAAATCATTCCTTTATTGTAATTAATTTAGCTATCCCTGCTCGCAGCAAAGGTTTGTAGAACTTTAGAAAGATCTTATTTTTTCTATTACTGTTTTGCTGCAGTATATGTTACTATACATTAAAGTGTATCTTCAGTGCCAAAAGGGACATCCATTGAGATCTAAGCATATTTCCTTTAATGTGGCTCTTTGTAAGCATGCCTACTTATTCCTGTCATCTTTATCAGCTCCCTCTGCACGAGAAGGGAATGCAGACTTCCCTCCTTTTACAGGTCAAGAATTTTAAACCCTGTGGGGCTGCAGACAAATGCAGTTTGGGATAGCCAGTGACTTTGGTCTGTTGCTCACATGAAAAGCTATTTTGCCTTGATTTCAACCTTTGTTCTGGGAGATGCTCATTCTAGTAAAAATGGCAAATAATGGAACCGTTTTTCTGTTGTGAATTAATGGGACCAGGCATCCCAGTGAACTGCATTTGGGGGTACAGGGAGTATCCCGCTGGCAGGATGCTGCTGGGATTAGCAGCTGACAGAGGACTCCCAAGTGGACAGCTGCTTCTCTCAACTATTGCTGAAGTAGGAAATCCAGTGTTAATTTTATTTCATGTCCAAACATGGCTGGGAGGATTCTTGCTAGAGCACACTTTTGTGCACATTTTCTAATTGTCCATGTAGTTGGTGGAGTGATGTTAGTCAGTAAAAGGGTACAAATACTTTCCTAATTGGGCAGTTGGACTCCAATGCATGAGTCATCTTTTGTCTCTGTTGCTAATGTCCAGGGCCATGTTCATTTCAAATTTCACAGGCTGTAGCTTTCTGAAAGCCTCTTTCTCACTCTTGTCCAGAAGTGTCTGCAAGACCTCTGCCAAGGGCTTGATTTGCTGGATCTAGGTCACACTGATGATGTGATCAACATCAGGTGATGCAGGCCATCATCAGGTGATGCAGGCAGGTGATAGTTAGGGCAGCAGCTCCTTAGACCCTCCTCCTGCATGAACTGGCCTGTCTAGTGCAGGTGTGGTTCAGTGTGACTTGGCTGTCACACTTCCAGTTTCAGAAGTTGTCTACCTGTGAGAATCTCTGTCCTGGTCTTTCCTGTGCACTGTGGGCGTACTCTAAGCCAAAAGGCCAGCAGCTCTTTTATTATAGAACATGATATTAGTCCATTGGCTATTTTTATGCTTTCACAACTAATTATTAGATGCTATAGTAAGTAATAAACTTACTAAAGCAGATATGTTTTCCTTGCGTACAGTATCAGAGTTCCTTGGATAACACTTCTGTAGTTCAGAAAGTACATCGGACTGGAATGTATGGTATTTCAGGGTGCATGAACTGGTATCAAGTGTTTCCTGCTGTACATGTGAAAATATATGCACAGCTCAGACATCTTGGACCATTATTGCTGAGTGAGGCAGGATGTTGTGCTCACACATTTGTATAGGGCACCACTGCAGGTAGAACTGGAACTCAGAGCTAGAAACTTGGGCATTCTGGTATATTCCAGTTCAAAGTATCATGGTTAAATTAGGTGGTTACTAAGACAGACATATCGAAACAGAATTAAGGCTTTGAAGGATTAGAAGTAGTAATTATATCCAGGAAAACATTGAATTGCATGCAACTTAAACCAATGCCTGTGTATTTCTTTAGCTTGTGATACATTAAATCTTCTGGTATGTTATGCCAGTTCAGAATAATTTTTGTTTGCTTGTTTGTTCAAGACTTCAAATTAAAAGTTAAGGGCTTCCAAATATCTTCTTGAACTGTCCCATTAAGTTATGATGGAAAATACCAATGCATAATTGATTCTTCTTATATGCAGATCCAATTTAGCATGACCAGGGAAGTCAGGAACTTGCTGATGTAAAACTTCCTTGAGAGCCTCCTGGAGCATAATGTGCTTTCCAATACCTCTGTTATCATGATCTCTAACCTAGAGGGCAAAAAAGAAATAGGAGGAAGGATGTGTTTAGTCAGAAAGTCCTCAGGAGTGATTGCTTGAAGTGGTTAAGAAAGTTGACAACGTAATTGCCACAGGGACTTTTCTTCTGGGCTTCTTGGCAGAGACAGTGTTCATTAGCAGGTCTGAGGGTAGTACTCCACATCAAGTGGGTACCAAGAAAAAGGGTAAAAATCTGCCAGTTAAGTGGGTTTGACGCATAACAGGCAGTGTAGAGAGGGCAAATTTAGCATGCTAGAAAGCAGAGATGAAGCTTGAGAAATGTAGTCACCATGCCTTCATGAGATCCAACACCATTGCAGCCTTCACATCCACTGCTACTTTGGCCCACTCTCTTGCCTTGTGCTCCCATTGTTATAGGAAGAGAATGCAAGGGAAAGAGTATAGCTGTCACCTTCCATTTGTTGGCATGCCTAAAGGTTGTAGAGGTGAGTGCCTGGAGGCTGGACAGCTGGGGATTCAAGAGGAGACAATCTTGTTCATGATGCTGCCCTTGGGGCATGTCTCATCTTGCACATCTGTGCCTCACTGGTCTGCCAAGATCTTTTTGCTTTATCTACCTTACAGAAGACTGCAATAAAGGCATACCGCTTCCTACTGTGTCTTACAGGGTAGCTTGGTGAGCCTAGAGAAAGGTTTGAGGCTGAAAATTGGTGCTTTCTTTTGGGGCCCTGTACACCAAGGGATACATCATGTTCTTGGCTCCAGCTCATGTTTGTCATAAATACTCCTCTGGCACATTCTTCTTCCCTCCTTCTGATCACCTCTCCAGGTGTAGTGCATTTCTTCACCTCACTACCTTACTCATGACTCTCTCATTCCTAAGGACATATTTAAGTGGGGCATGTACCTCGGGTTCCTTCTCCTTATGAAATGAAGAGTGAGCTTGCAGGTTCTTACGTTTACCCTGCTTGTAGCAGATTCTCAGAGGCCAGTGACTTATCTGATATGATGGAGGAGACTGTATGAAATATGATATATAATCTCTTCATCTGTTCATTGAGTTTAGACCCTATCTTTTACACTGGCAAGTGAAAAGCACTCATCCGTTAATCATGACGCTGATAAATATGGGGAGCTTTGCAGGGATGGTGAGTTTAACTACCAAGGGCCTGCCCAAAATGCTTTGCCCTGATAATTTAAGGTTTCTGTGCTGTTTGAAGCATATACCTAACAGATGTTAGTATTTAACCCAAGGATGAATACTTGGAGTTAGTCTACCAGACAGATATAAAAAAAAAAGAAGCCATGGAAATGGGTGAAATGTTTTCAACTAAGATTTGGAGATCTGGTAAGACATGGAGATACTGGGGAAAGAAATAAATGTGTATGTTGGAATATTGTTTATATTAACGATGTTTCTCATACTTGTATTTTTCAATTATTTTATCAAATTTTATTAATATCTTAAAGTAATTTTTGTTTTCAACAGTAGTTTTCAAACAAAGTATATTTGGTGCTTTTAGCATCATCTCTCCCTGTGTTTAAATGATCTCTGAACAGTGTAGGCTTTTCATGCATTTATTCATCATCTCAAATTGTCTTGATCTCTAGATTGTTCTCAAGCAGCTTGTTCTGACTACACAGGATACGAATTCGAGCTGTGTTGGTTGCTTTGATTGGATTAAGCTAGTGCTTGGAATCAGGATTTGGTTGCAAATACTTACAGTTGCAAGTCCCAAATTTGATTTCCACAAACATTTCCTAACATTCAGATTGTTTCTGCCAATGAGTTTGCTTCCATAACTCCTCACAGAAGCAGCTGAAAACATTTGCTAGTTGTTACTACTGTAGTTATTTTGGACATATTACACTCAGTTATTCATAGTCTTATTTTTACATGAATTATTAGAAAAAGAAAACAGAGACTATACCTGGACTAGTGTCGGTGAAGCACACTGAGAACCTTCTTCTAGAAAAGGGAAAAATAAAGAGCAAGCAGAAGATAGCACTGCTCTAGTGACATTGCAGCAAACACTCATTCAGATGAGTAGGGAATTCTAGAAAAAATAATCTTATACATAAGGTGATTAAGACAAGTAAACCCAGCATTGCTTCTTTGTTGTTAAACAAAGATGTTATTCTCACACTTGTAAGATTTAGTAAGACATTAAGCATGTGTGCATGATGTCAAGATATTGGCTCTAGCATGTGTTCTTACAGCCTTTATAGTTTGTGATGACATAATTAGGTACATTCTGTGAAAGTAACTTAAAATGTTACTGTCTGTTCCAATGAATTGAATGTGTTAGGTCCAGGATATCTTGCTGGAACATTTGCACAGCCTTTTGTCTGGAGTCTTGGGGAGTTCAGAAATGAAACCATCTTTCTTTTGTTCAGTGCAGGCACGTGTCTGCAGGTTTCCATATGTTTCCAGTATCCAGAGATGCTGTCACCAACAAGTGCCTAATAAAAATCAAGATCCCTGGCTAGAATCATCCTCTGGATTTCCTGGGCCGATGAACAGCTGTGCCTCATTGCATCTGCAGGCAAACTGGTGCTCAGCCTGGAACTGAAACTGCTGGCTTGAATATTCAGAGGTACAGATCACCAAGCAGTACTTAACTTGCTAAACCCAAGCTTGCCTTTTGTTTTTCCCACTTGTCCTCTCTTACAATGTCTATGCAACTCTTGTAATTAGTTTACCCTTCTGTTTCTGGTTCCTAGTTGTTAAATACTTTACACTTGGTACATTGCCATTCTTCTCAGGATCTTAAAGCACTCAAAGACCTTAATTCACAACACTTTCTGAAACAGATACTTGGGGCATCTCCTTTTAGCAGTAGCTTAGCTGGAGGGCAATAGGCTAGCTAACCGAAGGCAAGACAAGCATGTCTGTACACTGCCATGAATAGGCTGTAAGTGCCCAGGCTCCTATCGCTACTATTGTGTCACTATTCTTTGGGGTTTTAAAATAATATTTACAAGAACTGTATTTTACCTTAGAAAAAAAGGAAGCATACAGTCAGTGAGCTGTTGCTAAATTCCTAGTGTCCGCTGTCCAGTGCCACCAGGAAAAAAAAAGTGATTTGGGCTTTGGTTTGAAATGCAGACTGAGTTTGTGTATGTATATTAAATCATTCTGAGAATATATATAAAAACAAGACAGTCTGTCCCCCAAAAGGTATTTCTACAAGAGCTACATTTCTGGAAACTAGCTGATTTTAAGACAGAGTGGGCATAACAGTAGTAATTTGCAGTATCAACTCCTTGGTTGCTATAAATCAATTCTTCTTACTCCTGCTCTGTGGTTGTGCCCAAAATGAGCAAGATTAGTTGTAAATGTTTGGTTTCTGATTTTTAGACTTGGGACTCAGCAGGATCTTGACACTGAACTATTTATAAAAGAGTAATTGTGGTTAAATTTCGTAATATAAGATCTTGAGTTGGGAGGGGAAACTAAAGTGAGGTATGTGTGTGTGGTGCTCCCTGGATCCCAGAATAACGACTGGTTCAAGCTGCTTTTTCAAATATGTTGCCACTCAGCTGAGAATGGAAAAAAACCTGGAACGTGCTCTAGTCTAGACTTGGCCACAGTGTTTTTTGTCTCTCTTGGGAGCTCTGGCCTTGCGCATGTCTTCAAGCTGGAGACTTACAGCTTCTGCTGGGCTCTCCAAAAAACTGTAGCAGGGTTGTGTTTGTGGGTTTTTAAAAGCCATGGTCGTTGTACCAAAAACAGCTGGGCTTTGCACTCTGAAGTTTCCATCTGGAGGCCTGAGCTGATCTGTTCAGAACTCTTCGGATGAATCAGCAGGGGTAGGGGAGGGCCTCACAACACTGAGTCATCCAAGTGTGGCCAGCAGGTCGAGGGAGGTGATTCTGCCCCTCTGCTCTCCTGAGACCCCACCTGAACTGCTGAGTCCAGCTCTGGTGTCCCCAGTGCAGGAAAGACACAGAGCTGTTGGAGCGAGTCCAGAGGAGGGCCACAAAGATGATCAAGGGGCTGGAGCAAATCTCCTATGAGGACATGCTGAGAGAGTAGGGCTTGTTCAGTCTGAAGTAGGCTCTGGGGTGACCTAATTGGAGCATACCAATACTCAAAGGGGTCATACAGAAAGGCAGGAGAGCAACTGTTCACCAGGGAGTGTAGTGATAGAAAAAGGGACAATGGCTTTAAGCTGAAAAAGGGTAGGTTAGACTTTAGGAAGAAATAATTTACTCTGAGGGTGGTGAGGCATTGGAACAGGTTGCCCAGAGAGGTTGTGGAAGCCCCATCCCTGGAGACATTTAAGGCCAGCTTGGATTGGGCTTTGGGCAACCTGGTCTAATGAGGGAATCCCTGCCATGGGCAGGGGGGTTGGAACTAGATAATCATTATGGTCCCTTCTGACCCAAAGCATTCTATGATAAGATGGGTGATCACACTTGAAGAGTCCTCTGTCCCTCTCTATAGGTTGTGGTGAGAGGCAGTGAGTCAGGCTCAGTCTGCCTACTGGAGAAACTGCCCTCTCCCCCTCCCTGCCCCTCAAGTGAGCTTAAAGTAAATTTGATCACCCAGTTTAGGCACCTATGGTACCTAGTATGGATCTCCCTTCCAGAACTCTTTTTGGAATTGGTGTGACTCCTGTGTATGGAGCCAGAGGAATAATCAAAGTTCGAACACAGCCCTGCAACCTACAGTAATAAACAGATGTACAAAAAGGAATGTAATTGTGGAGGAAGTGAGAACAAGAGGTGAGTCATATCACATGGCTGCCTTGAGAGACGGACACACGCCCTGCCAGCCTGCAGATATTTTCATTCTCTTTCAGTTAACAGTAATGCACCTGGTAAGGGGCAGAGGGTTAAATAACAGGTCCTGGAGGGACACACAACAAACTCTACCTGGCCCTCCATCAGCTCTCCATCTTCTGGAACCTCTTGTGCTGTACTCAGAACAGTGCAGTTACTGGCTGAAGACCTAGTCTAGGATCCAGGGAGAGCTTCAAAGAAATTCGCATCCAGATGTCTGTGGCTTGGGGTCATCTCTAATTATAAGTAATGACTTTACTTCTTGGTCCTCAGCTGCAATAGCAAACTGATTTAAACTAAGTAACAGCAGAAAATAGTTTCTAACCTATCTCTTGTTTCTCTGCTACTTGCCCAGAGGTCAGTTGGCACATGCCTGACTGCTGAGCATGTGGCTTTCTCCTTTTCTTTACTTCTAACATAGAATCACACAGTTGTGGTGCTTCCTTGCCTCTCCCAAGCCACACAGGTGTCAAGAACAGATCAGAGAAGGACCCATGGACCGGCATTACTAACCACAGGATGAAGAGAGAGATTTCCAAGTCCTTTCAGAGCATCAGGCATGGACCTCCCTCCTCCTGGCAGTTCCCTATGTGACAGGGCTAGGCAACATAGTCCTGAATGCAGACTTGTGCCTCAACAGCCTGTCCGAGCCCACAGTGGTTTGTTTCTCTAATGGTTGTCCCATTGTCTCCATGTTTGCTTGACTGTGGAATGATGCCTGCACAGAAAGGAAAGTTGTTGATGTTTTAAAATAGTGTGGCATGAAATTCTGGTTTTGTAAAGGACAGGTAGAGAGAAGAGGAGGGGCATCTGTGGCACCTTAGAAGCAATAACTTGCATGCAGCTGTGTGTTTGCATTTGTGCAAGGAGCAATTCCCTGAGGCGCCTGCCTTGTCTGACCGTATGTCTCATATAATTCCCTTAAGGCTGACCTCTGCTTTCAGCACAGAACGCTGCGGGGTTATTGCTGTAGCTGAAATATTCCATGCATCCAAGTATCCCGCTTGCAGAGAAATTTGCTAAGCGTGTTCTCACTGTGGGAAGGTTCCCAACTCTTTCAATTGTTAAAAAGATATATTGCTTCCCTCATCCTTAGATCATCCTTTGGCCCGTGTAGGACTGCTATTACTTGATTTTCTAAATTTAGCAGTATTAGACACCTCAAATGATGAATTTAGTGCCCAACAAAACTGCCACTCAGAAGGATGGAAAAAATATTTTTCTCTCCCCCATAATAGATTCTGTTCAAAGTGCTTTCATTTGGTGAAAAATGTTTTCTTTAAACCATTAAAAAGAATGGAGAAGTACGCCAGACAGCCTCGCTAAGACATGTTGGCACGAAGAGAGAGGAGGGGGAGAAAAAACCACATGTGGAACATTACCACTACCGGGCTGAGAAACAGTACCACTTCACACCGAGAAACTAACTGGACCTTGACCAAGGACACAGAAAATTGGCAGCAGGTTTTGGAGTTGGTGCTTTAGTGATGGCTGACTGAAACCTGAGCATTGATGTGGAGATGATATATGGACAGGACCTTTTGGGGTCTACCTTTTATTTTAAAACAATGTAGCTTTAAATCTAAAGCCAAGCACAAAACACACAATTGGACATAGACGTTGAAGCTACCATCTTCTTTGCAAGTAGCATATGGTGTGGCAAGTAAGACCTTTTAATCTGTCTACATGTAAACAAACTTCATGCCTTTCTGGCTAATAAAACACTGCACGTGTGAGGTGCAATGCCATTACTTCATGGCTCTTGCCTCCATTCTTTGCTTTATGTGTTTACAGTGCAATATCCTCTAGAACTATGATAAATGTATGCAGAGGGATATTTTTGTATTCTTTTTATTTTCTACTTTGGTACCCACCTCTGCTGTGTCTGCTAGGCTCTTGGCGTGCCCTGGAAATTTTCTGCCATGCAAAATGTAGTAGGATAAACATGAATCACTTCCTCTGTACTGGTTTCCTGATACTTCGGTGTGAGTCCCCAGGCACTGCTTTGAGACCTTCCTGGTAGACATTGTTATTTCTGAATTAGTTTGAGTCTGGCTGTACTTAGTGTCCTGGGAGACTGCTCTAGACTTAGTTTTTTCTTAATCCACTGGTTATCCACACTGTGTGTGAATCAGTAGGTGCCAGGGCTCCCATTTGAAGTGCTTGTTCTCCTCCCTTCACAGGAAATCCTGGGTACTGAGGGTGGAGACCTGCATGGACCACCTGCACTATTCCCTGTGCTGTGGATGCATGCCATGCCCGCTGGCAGGTCTGGTCTCTGCATAATGTGGATGTAACAGGGTCATGCCCTCAAGGCTGGGGGACTGATGTGTGTCCCTGGTCCAGAAAGTCCACCTTTTCTGGAAAGGTCTACCTCCCCACTTTTTTACTTTTTCTTCTAATTACCCCTCAGCATTTACAGTAATACTGCTGGAAGCTTTTCCTTGCCTTTGGACCTGCACTTTGTAGGGAGTCCATTTAAACCATCCAAGCATGAGATGCAACACAATCAGCATCTGCTCTCCCCCATTTTGCCACCTGCAATGTATCTGTGGTAGCACAAGGGGCTGTGTTGACTCAGCCATGCTGTGGCAGGGGAAGACCAGTTCTCTGAGGGGTTGTCTACATGCGTCTCTTGTTCTTGTCCCAGTGGCAGTATTCCAGCACGACCTTCAGCTACCCTTTTCCCACCTAGCTCCTGGAAATTAATTTGGCCTCTTTACACAGTGTTTCCAGTCATGGAGTTGAGGCTTCAAGTTGTGGCACTTCAGTTTGCTCTGTGGCCTGGATTTTTTTCTCCTGGTTTTCCCACATGTGCTTAGCAGGGCTTTGTGTTTAACATGAAAAGTATACCTGGCTTCTACAGTGCTTTCCATCTTTTAGAGTCCAAGCACGTTAGGAAACAAGGTAAGGTTTAGGTAGCACAATAAGCATGTGAAGTGCGAGGAATAGCTATTAAATGGGACTATAATGCTTAGCTGTGGTTAAATAACTAGTTTACAAGTGATCCCTTGAAAGATTCCAGTTGTGAATGCAGGAGCTTAGGAGGTGCCCTGAGATGGTGGAGTTACGCATGGCTCAGCTTTCTCTGCAGACACGCAAATAGTTAATTCCTAATTGCCAGTAGATGGCTCCCAAGAGCATTGTCTATAGGATACATTTCCAGAGCACCTGAAGCGGGGACTTGGTACACTGATAACCTCCAGCACTCCATGATGTACCAGATGAAGTTTGCACTGCATCAGGACGCCTGTCGCCACGCTCACAGCATTGTCCTGTGAGGCAATACAGACGATGCGTGCTGTGTGGTGAGAACTTTGGTCTCCTGGTTACATGGCAATGGTGGCGTGGAAGAGTTGAGCTAACACGCATGAGTGAGGCAATAGGTAGAGATCCTGAAATAGCAGCTGTGTTATGGGATGACTCAGCTGGTGATACATAAGTAATGCTGACTGAGTAGGGGCGATAACCCCTATTCAACCCCTTCAGAGTGTTTCTCTGCTGGCAAGAAGAACCTGACTGCTTGTTACATTTGTTGAATGCCTCCAAGAAAGAGGCCCCTGATTTCTCTTCTGGAAATAGAGATGATAAATAATTGTTATAACTGTCTCCTTTTTATAATTACCTCCAAATGGATTTTTTTTTCCCAGAGATTCTAATTAAGTTTTACATTAATTATAAGTGTGCAGCATCCTTTTACCAGCAGAAGAGCCTTCTGGGAATTTCTGCTGTGTTGTGGCTTTGAAGGCCTGGTTTTAGTCTATTTGCTGAGGCCCGTACTCCTTGGGGCTACTATTCTGTTTGACTCTCTCATTAAATACCCTGAGAACTCCTTCTTTCTCCAGGATTTGAAATCCTTAATAAGATTTGTATTTTTGAAGGGAAACACGGTTCCCTGGGAAAGCTGGGGAGATATTCTCTTTTGGCATTAGGGGAATTCTCCATCAGCTGAAGTCAATCAGGAATACTCACAGAAGAGGTTTTATTTGTGCATGGGAAATCTGCCATCAATAAGAGAGCAGAGATAGGCTGAGATTCATGAACTGGAGAACAGTTTTCTCAAGGGTGGTTCCCTTTCAATCTGGCTCCTGTGTCCAAACCTGCCAAAGAGCTGCCAGTTCAGAGCATAGGACTATTTGGTCAGAATAAACAGAGGTAACAAGGGAAAAGGCTGAGGCTGAAGTGTGGGCTGTTTACAGCAACAGTGTTGTGGCTGTCAGGTCTGTAGAGAAGAATTTTGCTGTTTGTTCTAACAACCTTGGGCAGAACGGCTGTGGAGAAACTGCTTGGGGCAGTTTTAGTTCTGGGACAGTGCAGTGCTTGGCACAGTGAGGTCCTTCTCTTTGCCAGTGGTTCCTTAAACACTGTGATAATGTGACGGAAATCTGAAAATAGTATTGAGAAGAAGAAGGGACCCAGAAATAAGCTGTTCTTGGAGAAGAACCCCATGCCCCTATTACTACAGTTTTCCCTCAGAAGATGTCATAACTGCTGATGTGCCCATATTGCTGATTTATGCTGTTACATCCTCCTCATGGCTGATGATGGGTTGCCAGCAAGGAGCATCATCAAGCCATGCCACACTGCACACTTGTCTAGTGTGGTGGCATAAGACACGTGTTGCTCTGGGACTTAGGCAATGCTGTATCATTTGAACAAACTTCAGGAATGTATTGGTGACGTATAGATGTGTATGCACAGCGGCATTTTAAAGTTATGGATGCAATGTATGTGGGTGAAGAGCAGCATCTTGTTTTATGGAGGTTGTCAGGTTAGAAACTCTCAGGTGTCCCTTTAAGTGAGGAGTGTCTCTGCTCTCAATGTGCGCTTGTACCCACTCTCTGTACTTCTTGTTCTTACATGTACATTTGTACATGCATATATCTTGGCCATTTAAGAATATGGGGAGTGCAGCTGGTGTGGAAGGAATTAGTTCCCCTTTCAGTGCAAGTAGCTGGGTGAATGAAAGGTACCGCTTACCTTTGTTCGGAGGTAAATAATGGCTGGAAATCTCTGGCAGGTTTATGTAATGGTTTAATGAGTTTGTGTGTAATGCATTAGCCTTCAGTAGAATTTCAGCTGCTGCTGACTTACAGGGCTGCAGCCCAACGTATGTTTCAGGTATGTTATTTCTGAAATAAACCAGCCACCTGAGGGCAATCATCTTGTGCCTTTTTATATAATGGCACTTTAACCACAATATACGAAGTGAAACTGAAGACAGGAGTTAAAGAGAAATAATGGTAAGAGCTAGGTAAACCAGCACCTATGTAATCTTGCTGAAATAGGTTTACTTGCTTTTCAGTATGCCTGAATAGGCTCCTGGTGGTTGTAGCACTTCCTCTTGGCAAGTAGTCTGGATCCAAGGAGCGAAACACTCCCAAGACTCCCTGCCAACTTGTGTCACTGCCAAATGTTGTGAGCAGAGATCATGAATGCTGCTGTTCTGAGATCCACAGGAAGGTTGAGAAATTCACTATAGGTCCAGCAATTCAATGCTCTCTTACCATTCTGTTGGTCTTCCTTTAGGAAGTATAGGATCAAGGGAGCTTGCTGAATTGCTCTGGGCTTTGCAGTTGACTTCACTGCTTAATTTTCAAGTTTGATGGTGGCATTGCCTGTCAAAAAGGAACCCTGTTCCTCAAACTGTGTTGAAGCAGTGGGGGCATGAGTGAAATTCTTACTGTAATCCTCAGATGCCTCCATTAGAGCATGGTGCATGAGAATCCACCCTGTTTTATGCCAAAACCCTTGCCTGTTTGCTCGCAGTAGTTGAGAACATTGCCATAATTGATCAACACTGTTTGGAAGAAGACAGGTAAGTAGCATAAGTTGGTAGGGTGGGTTTTTTTCTGGGATTATTGTGTAGGCTTTGTTTGGTTTTTGTTAGTTTGTGGGGTTTGGTTTTTTCCATATAAATATAACAGTGATACTTCTCATTTAAGTAAATAACCTCCCTACATGTTATGCTCATTGGATATCAAATTGTTAACTGAACATCTCCAATGAAAAGTTTGATCTCCAGTGACAGTTTTACAGTAACAAGTAAGTTGTGGCCATCTTGGAGACAGGTGCATAAGTAAGTTGGTTTAGTTTGTGTTCATTATGGCTCACTGGTTTAGCAAGCACAGTGTCTGCATCTATATTTCGATCAGCTCTTCTGGCTTTGGTGTTAGCTGATTTTAAAACTCTTCTTTACCGATATGGAGGTGGCATATGATAAATGAATTTTTCAATTATTTGTCTGCCATGAAGACAAGCTGTAAATGTTACTTATTTCTGACCATATCTGAAATCAACTCTAAACAAAAATAAGCCAAGTCTAGATCTTTGCGAAACTGCTTTGACGAATAGCTCGAGATATAATCGTAAAACCGTCAGACTTGATGTACTACTCTTTGTTTTATAAATCATCTAGTTGCTATAGTGAAAAGGTTATGGTTGATTGCTAGCTCTTGCAGATCACTGAATTAATATCTTACATCCAAGTCTACCTTACAAGTTGATATCTAAGACTGTAAAAATAGAGTTCAGTGATACATTCACTGCCATAGATATATGAATTTCATGCATTAATGAGAGATCAAGCTTGTAAAGTAGAAGGCGGTGCTGAAGTTGCCCAAGTAAGAACTTTGGACCTAGTGGTGGTGGTCTCTGCTAAGCTAAAGAATAAATGCCTAATTTCTAAATCTTTTTATTTGATAGAGCTGTTATGCTGAAACCATTTACAAAACCAAATATGTTGCAGAGGAATACGTAGGTATGTATGTATGTGTAAGTGAAACTCCTGACCTAATGCAGGTCTCCAAAGGATAATTCCTTTTTTCTCATGGTTCTGCAGGTCTGGGATTTGTTGCCAGAGGAAAGTCTTGCAGGGGGTGGCATTGCTCAGTGTGGGGCTGGGATAAAGGTAGATGTGGAGAGAGGGCAGTGACCTGGAATAAGTTGCCCTTCATTTGTGACGCAGGGATTTCTGGGAATGACCCTAACTGGGGAAGAGTAACCTGCCAGTCTAAGCACATGTGCACAACTCCCAGAGGGGAGGGTAGCAGTGACAGAAGACCTTGTTAGAGGAAAATCAGCATAAACCTTCTCCACACAGCACTGCTGCAAGTTATCAGTGGCATATTAATGAATAAGCACTCTGAATTTGGTTACGGTCATTATTTTTATAGAGCTGTTATTTCCCTCACTTGTATTTGGATAGGTGTCCCCAGTAGGTGGAGAGGGGAACTAAAAAGGTAGAGAAGAAGCAGCTCAAAAACCTCACAGTTCTGATGTGATGTGGGTTTTTTTGGAATTTGTGAAATTTAGTAATCTCTGATGATTACTGGCGGAGGGCTGAACTCAGGCTGATAAACAATTTTAAATTTGTGGGCCTGCATTGTTTTATCAGAAATAGTCTCTGTAATGCAGGCATAAAAAGCTAAATGATCATAATTACCCTGATTAACCTTAGGATGGAAGAATCTTCCTAAATCTGATTCTCACTCATTAATACCAAGTCACCAAGCAGCACAAATATGATCTGGATCAAGTGTCAAATTAAGCAGAAACACAATGTGGAATTTATGCTGGGTTTGTGCCAGCTGTGGGAGGATAGACAATACCTAATCCAGCATTGAGCATGCTGGAAATGAGATACCCCTTCAGGTTTTTTGGTTTGGTTTGGTTTTCTTTTTGAACAAGTTTGTGTGGAAGTGAGTTTGCCATAGCTCATCGCTTTGCTGATGGGGCTGATCCAGCACATATTTCTTAAAAAGCACATTTTCTCCTATATGGAGAGTATCCTTTGTCAGAAGCTCTGTCCAAGTCCTGTTAGGTATAGGAATGAAAGGTTGTGGGAAGAGCTGTATCCTCTTTATTTGCAAAGGTGTGTTTTGCTTCTTTTGCCAGTTGTGGAAGGGCAGGAATTTGGTGAATTTTGGAGGCAGGAGGGTTGTACCCCACATATTCTTGAAAATTGGTTTCTTGCAGTTGTCTATGGCTGGTTCCACTCCCTGTGGAAGGAAGGAAGTGATGGGAAGGCATTGCCTGGGGATTATTTTGCTTACACTGATAGTTTTAGTCTGTACTCTTGCAGGCACACTGAAGTGCTTGCAGGAACCATACATACAGTTTGGTTGTCCCTCCCTCAAATGTGATTTTTACACTGAGAGTATGTGGCTAAGCTGAATAAATTAACTTGTCACCCTTGCAAACCTGGAATTGGAGATCAGGGAGAACTGGAAAAGAGCTAAATAATTTTGAATGTTTTGGGCTTTATCCTGTGCTCCAAGCTTCTGTGTGAGCGCAAAAGCATCACTCTGTACTGCTGACCTTATCCTCCTGGGTTGTGCCACTGAGGGAGATCCTAGACTACTGTTGCTGCCTGATCAGAAAACAGACACTGGTGCTGCCAGACCTGCCTCTTGCTTTGCAACTGCAAGCTTACACCTTGGAGACAAAAGTCTCCTCAAATCAATAATCTCTTGAAAATGTGGGTTGTGCACCCTTATGTGTCTGTACTGTGCTTGTTTCCATAAGACTTCCCTGTTTCCATAAGAATTCCCTGCCATTGCAGAAAAATGTGTTATTTTTTGATGTGACAAAGGCATGGATTTGCTTTCATTTTACTGCTCTCATTTTACTGTGAGGTAAATTTACAAGCAGCAGCTTCAGGCAAGTACAAGATGTTGAATTTGCTTTATTTTAGGGTGAAAATAAAAGCACCTTTTCGCCAAGTTTTTATCTGAGGGATAACATCTTCATCCAAATCTCTGCAAGGTTACAATTACTACTGGTTTTAGCTGTGAAGCCAAAGTGTATATCTAATGACAGACAGACATTTTATGTTGGTTTTGTTTCTCAAAAAGCTTCTCCTTTTCAGATTGCAGCGATACACACGCTGCTGAAGTTCAGTTTCCAAAACAGGCTCTTGTCTTACGTTTGGAGGGATGGAGTTTGGCTAGGAGCAGGGAGAAACAGCAACTATATGCTGTTTCTATGGGAAGTATTTATAGCTGTTTATGAATGCAACTGCATTCCAATAGTTTAAAAAAGGCACACTGAACAGGATATACAATGTATCTCCTTATTTGAACTAGCTTTGAAAAAGTTACCACCATACTCCTTTTTTTAGCTTTATTTCCTGAGGAAACTTGGCTTAAAAGACTGTGCTCTGTGAGTATGTGCACACCATGTCTCCTTTTGCTCTTAACTTCTCAGTGCTGTCACTAGTTTTAACCAAATTTGACAGAAGTTTTAAGGATAATTAGCTCCTACGGAGCTTACAGAGCTTCACGACTCATTAACGTAAGTATAGAAGATATATTGTTGATGCCCCCATTGGCACAATGGCAGCAACATAAATGTATTACTGGACTGTGAAGATCAGAGGAGGCCGATGCTGTGAATGTCCCAAATGTGGAGGAAAATCTGTGCCTTGAGCACAAACAGTTTTAGGCACAGAGAGTTCAGCTGTGGAATCCTGATTGATAGGACACAGACCAGTTTTCATTAGTTTTGCTTTTCAAGGAACTTTTGCACTGCCAAGAGTTTGTAGTAGAGATATATCAACAGATCCTAAAACCGTCTCTTCAGCAAAGTAATGGGTTTATGTCTGCATAGTTCTGGAAAAATAAGCATTATATTTAAAATACATTTATATTTTTAGCTCATGTTTTCTGATAAAGTCTCTTATGTTTGTCTTCTATAGCTCCCTGTGTTGCAGCACAGCATATTATTAGGCTTTCCAGAATAACCACACACTAAATAAAGTCAGTTTAGCTAGGAAAGCAGACAACTTTTATGAAAAATTTCACGTATTCTTCCCCTAGAAAAGCAATATAGTTAAAAAAAAAAAAAAAAATCCTGCATACTGCTCAGTGCAGTTCCAGATAGAGCAGAGATATGTGCCCAGACCTTGGTAGTATGCTTCCATGACCCAGTGTGTATTTGCAGCAGGTTGCTTCTTCCTTTCACAGGGAAGAGTCATCTGCAGCTCTTCTAATAAAACTTTGTGTCACATCTAAGCAGTAGACCCAAAGAGCTGAGGTTTTAAATGTCCTTGAGAGCAGGGATACATTTGCAAGAACTCGAGAGGCTGTATGGAGGACATCCCATTTTCTAATTTTCCTCCTGTGATTTGGCATAGGAAGTTGGATTGTTCTCCCAGTCTTCCTTTCAGTGCTATAACTGAAATTGCAGTTACCTACTGCTAATTTGGGCAACATGGAGTTTAATTGCTTCTTACTGCCTGACCGAGAAATCTGGAAAGCTGCATTTTGGTACCTCCTAATACTTACTAGAACACCAGTGAGGTTCTCCCATAGTTTTTAGTTCCATAACAAAATTAAAAAACTTCATCTAGAAATAGAAATCAGACTGTGTATGAGTCCACATCCATCTCAACTCCTCAGCCTTTCCTGTTTTAATTTCTTTACATTTCTTTAATACGAAAGCGTTTGCTGCCTTTGCACACACACCATCCCATTTTCATCTTGCTGGACGCTGACACGGCATTCCTGTCTGTCTGTTGAGTTATTGTCTGGATTAATATTCATTAATTATGTTGGCTCAATGAGGCTGTGCTTGGTAAACAGCTTCTTGAAGACATAACCCATTTTCCTGTGAGTGGTCTGCAGCATCCAGAAGATTAAAGTGTAAGACTGTGGGTATAATCCAACTCTAACAAATGCTGTTTTTTCTTCGGGTGCTTTAGGGGAGAGGGGGTGGTTGAAGGGAAGGGAAGTGCAAGAGAAGAAGAAATTACAGAAATGTTTTTACATCAGTTACAGGGGCTGCCCTGTCATGTTGAGTGGCCTGCAGTATCTGGTGTTGCTCATCTACAGATAAAGGGAAGTGCACTAAACCGACCATTCCTGCTACTACTCAGAACTGTAAGATACATTTCTTAATGCTATTCGTTGCAATTTGCATAATCAGTTTTTCTGAAAATGATTCAGGCATTAAGATGCATCTGAACAGGCCCCTTTCCTGCCTGCGAAGGTAAATCCCTCTGGTGAGCTGAGCATTATAAATTTAAATCCAGGATGTGGGCTTGGTTGACATACTGTACTTACCAAGACAGGTACAAAAAGAAAAACTTGCTCTGAATCTCTCTGTGTTCCTATACCCAAAGGGTTTTGCTTTAAAGAAGATTACTAAATGTTTTAAGATTATCTTAAGGTAATATGTACTTAATGAGCAGATGAAAGTTTGGGAGTTTTGTTGCCTGGGTTGATTTTTTTTTTTAAATTTCTTTTTCTTTTGAGCACAAACATTGCTTGCCAGTAATCACTGAAAAGAATAAATGGTCCTGAACATAGTGAAAATTCAAACTGAACTTTCATTCTCAAATGGAAGATAATTCAGTGGCCAGCATTTGTTGGTATGAGTATGACTAATTGCATGACAGTAAAAATTAACTTTGTAGCAGCTGGAATCTGGAGATTGCCATGTATACAGATACTCTCACGGTTGTTAGAGGTATGTTATTTAGATTGTTATGGAGAGGGAATAATTGTGCCTTGATCTTGCCTGGTTAAACTGGCTTTGTCCACTCAGCAGAGCTGCTCTTTTTTGTTTTGTTTTTTTTTTTTTTTAACATGCAAATGGTATTTCTCTATTTGTTCAAAATGAATCCCAGTTCTAATCCCAGTTGTACTTTTAAGATTGTCTTCTTTTAAAAATGCATCCTTTTTTAAAGTCAGTTACTGCTGGAAGGTTGCAGCTCACACTCTTACAAAAGTTAATACCTTACTCCACGTTGGAAAATGCTGGTTTGTTGCCCGATCCTGCACTAGCTAGCCACTTTCCATGTAGGACTAGTCATAACTCTATAAAATTCACTGGAAAGGCAGCAAGCATTTTGAGTTGCGCTGAAGGATCTTGTATTGTCGTTAGTTGTGTTTGACTCTTCAAGTGCACTAAAAGCACGACTACATCTGGTACAAACCTTTTGTCAATAGCTGGCCTGAGGAAATGGGTTACTGTAAGAAAAAAGGATCAAAGGATCTTCTGAACAGGCCACCTCCCTGTTCTTTCATGTACAAGCTTTGAGTAAGAAGGGTTAAATATCAGGAAAGAGTTCAGCTTGCTCTGAAGAAAAAAGGGCAGAAGCAAACTACTGACAATCTTTGTTCACATGCGGTATATGCGTGTGGTATTATTTATACATGGCATGTATACATCATATTTGAGCTTTGTTCTGTGGAGTGATGCATGTTGTGTTGTGTGACCTTCTTTTGTGTTCTGATTTTAGGAAAAAATAGCAACTTATTTTACCTAAACCATAAAAGGGATGTTCCATAGAATGCAGGTTAGCCAAACTTAATAGCTAGTGTGTTCATGTTAATTAGTGTTTAAGTAAACAAGGTAAGACAGGTTAGAGTCGTACAAGTAGGGTGAGTGTTTCTGTTGGTCAGTAGACCTTGTGCTAGAGAGGCAGCTTCTGGGGAATGCCAGGCTTCATTCTGAAGAGCTGGCACAGGGAATAGCCTGTCTGTGGTGAATTATCCTGTACATGTGCGGGAGTATTTTTTCATTGGACTTGGTTTCACTGTATATTTTTCCATAGATGCTGAAGAAAACTTTGCTGGTTTGGTACTACTGGGATTTTTAAAAGGAAGTGATGTTATTGTTCCACAGCTTTAGGCATCCGTCATGCTGCTTACCTGAGAGAGTAGGAGCTCATGTGTTGTTATTTAGTTTTCACTAAAAATTTTTTGTTTACTTCAGTTCAAAAACCTTTTCTTCCATATTTCTGGTATCCCTTGGGAACTTGGTGAATGAGGAAGAACATTAAAAAAAACCAACCCAGAAACCTTCACATTCAGTTTTTAAACCTGGAAGTGAGTTATGTTTCAAGTGGAACTTTGCAGACAAGAGTTTCTTGAAAAGGGACTTATTGCACCTGCAACTGAAGGATTTTGACTGTAGAACCCTAGCATGGTTACTGCTGTTGACATCAAGAGTGTGCCTTGTGATATATTTCCAATCTACATTTTCCTTAAAGGTAAACTTAATGTTCATTTTATGTTAACAATTAAATCCCTCAGGAAACTGCAAGCTCAGTTACTGATAATTTTTATTTAGAAAGTCCTTTTTATTAGTAACAGCAGACTGAACTTTAAAAAATATATTTGTTTTCATTTCTTTATATATTTCTATTTATTTCAGTTTGATCAACCAAGTAAAAACATTTCATTTTAAACTCCATTTATGATCTCATCATGAGAGGAACTTGTTATCCATGTGTTAATCTTCTGAAGAAGTAGTGTTTACATAGCTAAGATGCTTCATAGTTTAGGCAAACTGTGCTAAGGAGTCTTTTGCAGCTACAATTTGGGATATAAAAACTCTTCACAGTTTGTGTTTGAAGTGGCTAATGCTATTTAGCTTCTGTGGTCAGATCCATTAACCCACATGCAGTTCTGCCCAAGTAACAACTACAGTAACTAAACCTTCTGGCAATAAAATTCTTTTGTCTAAGACAAGCAAAACAAACCCCTTTTGTAGATAAACTGAATGTAGCCTCGAATATACTCTATGGCCTATACGCTTGACTGTAAATCCTCAGGAAAAACTAACACACATCATGCTGCTGATGCTGTTGCATAGCTGCAAATAATATTCTGCTTGTAACCCATTTCGCTGATATTCAGAAGGCCAGATCTCAGTTCAGTTAGACTATCAGGATAAGAGCCTATCTGGGTGATCTCATCTTCTCAAAATAGTGATGAGGAAAAACTTAAGTAATGGTGCGGGTGGGGGCATGTATCCACTGGGGTTCTTTTGGGAATAAAACACTCATTACTTTTTTCCTTTGAATAGAGTTTCAGTAATGAACCCTAATCTTCAGTAATAGTTTGAGTGTCTGCATTAGCAGAAGCATCAACAGAGAACTGAGTCCATGGCTGAAGCAGATGGAACCTTTTATAACACCAACTGAGACAATGTGGGAGCTGAGGGCAGCACTGCTTTCTCAGGCCAGAAAGGAGGAAAACAGTCTTCTCTTGCTTCTGCAGAAGGGCGTGTATTGTGTTCTCTACCATGTCCCTCTCAGTCTCCACTCGAACTCTCCAAAGGACTTTTTGGCAGTGCAGAAGCGTTGGTTTATTTAATACAGAAGGATCTTTCTTTTTCTTCACCAGTGATGTTTTTATCTTAGCTGGGGTTGAGGAGTGCTTCATTCACTATGACTGCTTGGCAGTGACATAAAGATATCCAGTGTTCAGCAGGTCTTCTGAAAGCAGATTGCTTGGAAAGAAAGCTGAGCTTCTTCATGTGTAAACATCTGTCTTAGTCCTGTAATGCCTGGACAGCTGGAAAACATGCAGCACATTTTTAGTGTGCTCCAACCTTCATCCCTTAATGTATCTCTTCACAAAATTGTTCCAGTCCTTGGTAGGGTGGAATTGGTTTTTTGTTGACCAAGACACTTGTAGAGCTCTGCTATAAGTGTTCCACAAACTTGCCTCTTGTACTAAGTTTTGTTCTATTGTTTCTTTTGCAGTGGTGTCAGGTACTGCAAACGGCACTGAGAACAGGGAGGAGCATGTCTCCTGTGGTTCCTAACTTTAGTCCTGGGCTCAATGGAACAGGACGTTTTTGGTGAGGTCAGTAAATGATTTTAGTTGATTTGGGCTGTGACCTAAAGTAGATTAGCTTATGGTCTGAGCAGAAAAAAAAAGGAAAAAACCCACCCATGATAAAGCGTGTGTGTTGTTTTCAGGTCTAGAGAGGTAGATCTATACAGAGGCACTGTTTGCTTTTGTCACTCCAAGCAGTAGCTTATTTGTGTATCTGTTACTCTGTACTCTGTTGTGGTTGCTTTGCAGTCATTTGTAGAAACAGGTATCAAATAGCCCTAATGATACTATCATTAGTATGATTCCATTTCTGGAAACCTTTGTCTATCCTTGTTCAAGGCTTGTTGGAGGTTGAAAGACAAGGGATATTAAGTAGCTGTATCACCTTATGGAAAGCTGCAGTTATCCATTGTTCCTGCATCCTGTCAGCAAGTGTTGCCTCCTTCTTCCTATTCTGCTGATACCATACTATTCTGCTCTCAAATGTCCTAAACATCAGGGACTGGGCCCCTGAGTTCAAGAAAGATGGGGAACTACTTGAAACAGTCCAACGCAAGGCCACTAAGACCACTAAGAGGATTAAGGAAGTGGAACATCTTCCTTTTGAGGACAGGCTGATGGAGCAGGATCTCTTTAGCCTGGAGGAGACTGACGGGTGACCTCATCAATGTCTATAAATACCTAAAGGATGAGTGTCAGGAGGACAGAAGCAGTGATGTCCAATGATAGGACAAGGGGCAGTGGGTGCAAGCTGGAGCATAGGAGGTTCCATGTGAACATAATGAAAAATTTCTTTACTGTGAGGGTGGCAGAGGACTGGGACAGGCTGCCCAGAGAGGTTGTGGAGTCTCCTCTGGAGACATTCAAAACCCACCTGGACATGTTCCTCTGTGACCTACTCTAGGTGATCCTGCTCTAGCAAGGGAGCTGGACTAGGTGACCTTTCGAGGTCCCTTCCAACCCCTAACATTCTGTGATTGTGTGACTTCCTTTGAGCATGGGAATATAGAAGAGAAGGTATTGCAAATGCTGTCCCCACGCTTATGAGCACATATGCATCAGACTAGCCATTTCTGATTTCTGAGTGAAAATACTTGTTGCACTTCTTCCAAGGCTGCATCAAATTGCAAATGTACCTCAAGACAGTGAATACAATACAGTGTGTTTTCCAAGAGAATTACATGGAACTGCCTGGAGGTTGCCTATACAAGTTACCTGTGTGAAGAACTGCTGTCCTGGCAAGGGCATGCACTTCTGAGTTGTGGTGCACCACTCTGCAAGGTGCATCATCCTGGGGATGCATAGGTGATTTTTAGCATACCTGCAGGCTTGGAGTTCTCAAATAGCTTGGGTTTAATTTCTAAAACATACTGGGCAATTGTGAGCATGTGAAGCAGAGGATATTGACAGCCTAGGTAACTTCTGATAGCAAGGTTCTTAGTCAGTTTACACATCAGCTGAGCAGTGCTTCATGGAGCACCACTTGATTGTGGGTCTCTAAAAAAGGACAAGGGTGTCATGAGTGGCTCAAATGTACTGACTGGGGATTTTTGGCTAAATCTTATCTGCTGTTTTCCAGCTTCTTAATCCATACTAACACCCACTTTGTAGAATACGCCAAGGCCTTTCTCCTCCTGCCTTGCCTCCTTGGCATGATGCTTTATTTTGGAAAAAAATTGGGGATTAAGTGACATTTCCTTGAATCTTCAAGTTCTAAAATGGTCTGTATTTCTTTGGAAGGAATGATGTTAGGAGATTTGACAGAAATTGGTAAATCTAATGACCTTTGATTAAAACTGCAGCTCTATGATAATATAGACAAAGACAACTTTGAAGACAGATTCAGAAGCCAGGAATTTAGAAACCATTTTCAACATTTCAGCCTACACAGATTACTAAATAAAGGATTTCAGCAACTGAGGCAATGTTTTGGTTTGTAAAAGTGGGCGCTTAGTACAGTCAGATGATGAATTAAGGACAGCCGGAATATATCAGAATATACTTTCCCACACATCCAGAACGATTGAGCATTAATACATTTTCATCCCTTTGTAATTATTTTCTCTTTTCAGCTATTTCCAGATTGTTACCATCTGTAATTGTGACACTTTTACAAGAAAATTGATTTAGTCAATTCAGTTTCTGTGATTTTTGTTATTGTTGTCATTGTTTCAAATCCAGAACCTTCTAAATTGGCTTGCATTCCTCAAACCTCTTTTATATTGTGCAACCAATGACCAGCTTATTTTTTGTCAGAAACCTGCCTTTTTTCCTTTGCTCTTATAATTTTAGATAGAGCTAAGAGTCTCCATAACACATGGTGGCCAAGTGCTCCGATGATATTCCAGTAAAGAGATGAGCAGCTCTGCAAATTAAAGACATTGTGGACTAAGGAGGCAGCCATTTAATAGTGGTTTTTAAAGTTGTGCAGTGGACAATGGGAGAAATGGCTTTATTGTAAACATGTATTGTATGAATGAGACAGGCTTCGGGGCTGACAAAATTGAATTCTTTCAGGACAAAGGTAGTTTGAGAAACCATGTCTTTTGAAAACTCCATTCATGTGGTGCCAGTTACCTCCTGTGAGATACTGAAGTGTGTTTCTCCCATTGAAGTCAAGGGAATTCAAGTCTGTTAGTACATTCAGGAGCTCTTGATAGACATTATCACAGGTTTAATGAGACAATCAGAAAGTATGGGAAAGATTTGTGTGTGTGTGTTTGAAACAAACCAAAACACGTGTTTGAAATGGACCCATCTCCAATCAGTTTTTCTATGCAGTGTTTCACTGAAAACTAGACTAAATAATCTTTGAATAATTTTCAAAATAACTTTTGAAAATGCCAATTCACAGAAAACAGCAGGGGTTACATTCTTGTTTAGTGATAGCTAAGAAAATACTGCTTCTGGTGAAATAAAAATGTCAGTGATTTTGAAAATTGCTTCAAAGTGATGTGAATGTTTTAAATAAAATAAACAGGGAAGCTTTCTTCCTGAAAGATGAAAAAAGAATTAGTGACAATTTTCCAGTAATGCTGTTTCAGTGGCAAAAATGTTGTGGAGAGTATTTTAATGACAAACGTGTATTGCACGTGTGGGGAAGGAAAAACCTTCCCTGTGCCACAGAGTTGAATCGTGTTATTGCTGTGCTTGCAGATGCATGTAGCATAATACCTTTTAAAAAAATATGCTTGTATATCTGAGTCACAGCTTCCTGTTGTCCAGTTGTTTTCCAAGTCTGTCTAAGCCTCTATTCTGAATAAATAGCTCATAGAATCATACTGAGATGGAGGGACCCATAAGGATCATCGAGTCCAAATTCTGCATTTTACTAAGCTCTGGACTCTTGTGAACTTCTGGATTTGGCGTGGACCAAGATGCTTGTGGATTTGCAGTTTCCCATGAGAGTTGTCCTATGCAAGGTGGTGACTGTTGGAGGAGGTAATGGTCAATTGATCCTTTTACCACCAAAATCAGTAGTCTGATGGGTAAATCAAAGCTAGACATTCTCTTAACGTAGATATATGATGACAGAGAGGTGACGTATTTTATACATTGCCTATGACATACTATCCTTCAACTAAGTAGGCATCCTGGTGTAAGTGAGTGCTATTATTTACTCTGCCACACAATTCAAAGTGGTGATTTTAGGGGCAGATGAACATTAAATGCCTATGTTCAGACTCGACCTTGCCTTTGTAGTGGCTGCATTTGTGAAAATCAAACACAAGAGCAAATAGTGAAGTTATTTACAGAGAAGGCTTTGTGATCTCAGCAGCTTCAGTGATGAAGCAATTGCTGTAGGCTAAAGCAATGACTGAACAGGTGAATTCTGCGGGTTTTATGATGAAATAAAAAACCCAAACAAAAAAGAAGAGGCTTAGGAAGTAACTTATTTGGAAATAGAGGAAAGATGAGGATGTAGGTCTTCTGCTGCCATGAAGGGGCATACATCTGGCAAAATGGTCAGAGTACATGTAAAAGAGGAAGTTGTTGGCTTGTTGACTTGAGTGGGAAGGAAAATCAGCCACAAGATCATGCAATTAACACTGGCACCAAAAATGGTTTGAATGATAAGTATTCCTGTAAGCGTTGAATGTGGAATGCCTTGGTAATGATTAATGCATATTTTATATTAAAAAATCATATTAGTTGTTCTCTTTCCCTTTGCATTTTTTTTCTCTTTGTGTATAAAAAGCACTCAAGCACTCTATATAGGTCCAAAACCAAAAGGATGCCCGAAGAAACAGTTATGCTTGGGTTCAGATAACACTAGAGATTTAGACCAAAATCTTAGATGCCTTGTAAAACTACCATTCTGAATTAAGTAGATGTTTGAGATTATTGTATTGTTTAACTAGAAGCTGTCTGTTTCCAAGTAAAATTTTTGAATGTGTGGCTTTCACATCTTCATATTGCTACATGACAATGCATTATTTACATCCATTGATTGCTAGGGATATGACTCATATATCCCAAGTGAACATAGCATGGAGGTAAGTATGAAAAACTGAACTTTATATTAGAAAAATCACAGAATATTAGTGGTTGTAAGGGACATCTGGAGATCATCTAGTCCAACCCTCCTGCCAGAGCAGGATGCCACCCTCAAAGGGAAGATGCTTTTCCTTATATTAAGATGGAACTTCCTGTATTCTAGAAATACAGAAGACAAGCATATTTTCCAGACATTTTCTGAAACTGTAAAATGATACAGGCTAGGCCAAAAGTAGAGGAGGTACTTATGAGCAGATAATGTAAAATATAATGTAGGTAACATGATTTAAGTCATCGAGTGTTTATGAGTCAGAGTAATAAGATAATTTTTAAAAGTCTGGTGATTTGTCTATTAACCTAAGCCCTGAATCAAAGAAATCATAGAATCTCTGAGTTGGGAGGGACCCAGAAAGACTATCGAGTCCAACTCCTGGCTCCACACAGAGCCAGCCAGGTCAGAGCATGGGACTGAGGGCATCATCCAGATGCTTCTTTAACTCAGTCAAAATCGGTGCTGTGGCCACTTCCCTGGGAAACCTGTTCCAGTGCCTGACCACCCTCTTCCTAATATCCAACCTAAATCTCCCCTGTCGCAGCTTCATGCTGTTCCCACAGGTCTTGTCACTGGTCCCCAAAGAGAGCAGATGGCTCCCTGCCCCTTTGCTCCCCCTTGTCAGGAAGCCATAGACCATAATGAGGTCTCCCCTCAGTCTCCTTTTCTCCAGGCTGAACAAACCAAGGGACATCAGCCTCTCCTCCTAAGACTTCCCCTCCAGACCCTTCACCATCCTCATTGCCCTCCTCTGGACACTCTCCAACAGTTTTGTGTCCCTCTTGTATTGTGGCGCCCAAAACTGCATCTAGTACTGGAGGTAAGGCCACACCAGCACAGTGTGGAGTGGGATAAACCCCTCTGGCTGGCAATGCCATGCTTGATGCATCCTAGGATACAGTTGGCCCTCCTGGTTACACTGCTGGCTCATGTTTAACTTGCTGTTGAATATCGAATGCTTTAGCATGTCCTTGTTCCCCAGTGTTTCAAGTTTGCATGTGAGCAAACCCTTGACATGAACCTTTATTTTGAAAGTTAAGCCTGTTGAGAACTCTTCTGAAACTCATAAAGACCCAAGAGACACCTCTTGGAGGAAAAAGGAGGGTCAGGCAATTACAGTGTTAGCCTACGGTGACCTCAGATTTGTTTCTGTTTGTTCTTAACATCCCAAGGGAGGTTATGCAAAATGATTATGCACTCCCTTCCTTGTACATAAGAGTGAATGAATAGCCCTGCCCTGGTCCCTCAAGTATTTTGAGGATGATTGTTGGGCACCAGACACTTACTTGCTATATCTGTCCTTGAAAATTATTCCCCTTTATTGACCACAGGGAAAACACCCAAAAGAAAATTTGTACACCTGGTTTTCATCAGAAAACATTACAGAGTACTGCAAAATATGCACAGTCTTGCAAGCTATTCTTCATGTGAAATTTTACATGAGGTTAAGATACATTATTAAGAACTGCTTACCTGAATAGGATATCATAACATTAAATCTTCAGTGCACTCCTAATATTTTCAGCTGCTTGGTTTCACTTTGGTACAGCTCCCTTTAATGGTCATCCCCAACCCCTGAGTTTCCAACACAATGTTTTACAAATTTTGGAAACTGATACTGAGAAAAACAGAAAGAAGCAGTTTAAAATGGCCTGATTTGGGACATGCTTCCACTGTATTTTTTTACTACTTTTATTGAGGAAAAATGTTTTAATAGAACCTGAAATCCAGGTGGTATTGTAGATTTTAAGGTGGTTCCTGAGGCGGTGGGTTGCCATCTTCATGATACTGGAAGTGGTTAACTCTAACTCTTAAAAAATAATAATAAAAAAAAAATTAAGAACGCTTTTTCAAGACATACTAAATGGTAAAATAGATTAAAATAAGCAAACTGTGGCCATTTTCTAGACAGCTGAATCATTTAGAGAAGAACTAGATTGGGACGTTCAAGTGGAAAAATTTCAAAGGGTGATAAGAATTCCATGGAGAAAATGCCCATAAATCACTTGCTCTGTGTTCTTTAAGCTTTTAGTTTTCACAAGGAGTCTCCCATTCAAGGACCAATGACACCTAATTTTGATTAATCTTTAGCATTTGAGAAGATTCCAACTGGGGGTGGCAAAAATACATCCTTAAAAGACTAAAGCCCTGTTATACTCAGAGTGATGAAGCATTATTGGATGCACTAATTTAGATTTTTCACTACTGTCTTTTCCTTGACATCATCTCTCGATAACGTGTTAACTACTGAAACCACCTTACTGAAGGTGGTCAGGTTCTCAGGATGGTCTTGTTACACGTAGTAAAGTGCCTAATGGTGTATTGTGACTGATGGAGAGCAGCGGGCTATTTTTTTCATCAGCAATGATATTTATGTTCTAAGAAAATGTATGTGTTTTCACTTCTCTGTCACCCAGAAGAAGCAATCTATGAAGAGAATTTTTGTTAGTCTTATAGTTTTTCCTTGTTAGCTCTGAAGCAAATCTTCAGGTTCTCTGAGTTGTTATAAAATGTACCTAATTAATTTGTGTAGGTATTTTACGGTTTGGCTACTATCAAAATAGATGTTATTTTAAAATGTGTTCTAGGGAAGACATCAGCACCCTGAATTATTTGTTGCATATAAATTATACAATGAACAACCTACTTTCTATTGTTTGCAAAGCAAGCCTGTTATCTCTGTGTTGGTTTTAAGCATTAGGTGCATCTATTTTGGTCTGTGGATTATTCATGACGGGTTCATTTCAGCTAGACAAAGCTTGTGATATCTAATGTATTATACAGTTCATATGTCTGGGGTTCTTTTCCCCTGTTTCCTTACTGGGTGACTGAACGTTTTTTTGAAGGAAGGAATAATATTTAAAATTTGTGAAGTCATCATGAGCCAAAAGTATTTTGCAAATGACCTGGCAATTATCTGTGTACAATGAATAATGCAACTCAGTGAACAATAGCAGAGCTAACTTATTTAATTACTTGATTATGAATTTGTTCACTATTTGATGAGCTCTACTTATTTTATCCAACTACTATGGGATGCAGGCTGATTCTCTTCTCTTCCTCACCGTGGTTATATGTTGGTCTGACTCCACTGATGCTGACAGAATTCTAATTCTCTTGCAGAGATGTAAATTATGAGAGAAGTGTGATCTCTGCATGCAGCTGTCAAACAAATGTGATCAGACTCTGTGCTAGGTATTGTGTTTATACTAGTCTAGTGCAGTAATGACAGTCGAGACCGGCTCAAATCTTGCCCTTGTATAACTATGGTATCCCAGAGCTCAGTCATGTAGAATGGTTTGCGTGCAATATAAATTTAAAAGAACATGAACAGATATCCCTGATAGTTTTGCTCAACTAGGTGGTACTACTTATTGACTAGAGTGGTGACGTGGCACATGGATGACCCACCAAATTTTCTTTGGCCCACCAGTTAACACTTGAGATATGGAAGAATTTGAAGTCGTCTACTTTCTTGGCAATTACCCCACAAGACTAAGATTTGAGAAAGCTTCTTGACAAGGAAAACGTAAGCAATGGTTACATGAGAACTGCCTGTCATGAAAAATCTTCAAGATTTTGGCTCAGTGGTCAGAAAACAAACCCGTTTCCTGTGAGTTTAGCAACTCTGTCATGAATTATCTCAGTTTGTTTAACACAGTTTTCAAAGGTGTGTTTTTTGTTAAGACTGTGTATGGTAAGTGCTACAATTTTCCTGACAGCTTGGATAAGAAGTGATGAACACAGTGAATAAGCTCCATCAAATAGGGCCAGGAATTATATCTGTTCTGGTAATGTCAGCTCATCTTAATACTGAATTACTTGGCACTATACCTTTATCACATTTTATAGGGATTTTTCCCCTCTCCCTCTTCCCCTCCAATCCTCTCCCTACTCCACCCCCTTCATTCCCCCCAAAACCAGTCCTGTTCTGACACTTGTGTCACATCTCTGTATTCCTCATGGTAGAATGCAAAGGAATAGCAGGACTCCCAAGATACAGGATAGATGATCAAGTTACAACGTTTCTTAAGTTTGTTCCTTGACCAAGCTTCATGTTTTGGAGATTTGCAATAGATCTGCTTTTCTTTTTTTTTTTTTTTTTTTTTTTTTTAATTCATCATTTCTTGGCAACTTACTTGTTTTCCAGTGAAAGCTGTTGCCTTTACTGTAAATGACCATTCAGAACTTTGAGCACAGCAAGAATAATGTGTCTGTTTGGCTAGAAGACGTGAGCTTAGGGATAATCTTTTACCTCTTCTCGTACAAAAAGATCTGTTAACGAGCCAGCACATTACTCAGATGCTGGCAGAGGAGACCCTGTAATTTCAAATGAGACCTAACTTTAAAAGTATCCATCAACTTGACAATATGTCAGGTAACTGTACCTTATTGCTAATAAAAGTCCAATTTTCTGGGCCCTGAAGACTTAGTTATTTTAACATAGATTGTTCTGAAGTTTCAGTAGCTTATTTTTTCCTTTTTCTCAAACACAAAGTAAAATCTCCTGCAGGTTCCCTGTGTTACTGGTAACAATACTGCCGGTAGGAAGGAAAAACTCAGTTTTGTTCTCTCTTTCATGAAGTAAAATAGGGTTGCTTTATCTCCCAAATGGACCAAGTATGGCGGTCTGGATATTAGCAGAATCAAGTATTTTCTCATCCTAGCTTCACTGCTTATTGTGTGTGTGTGTCAAGGGGCATGATATAAAACATGGTAAGAAACTTTCCACAATTTATATGATCCCCTAGCTCTGAGCTAATTTCACTTCCTAGTTTTCATGCCCTGATGTGGAGCTGTTCTGAGGTCCCTTACAGTGCAGGGAACTGTTTAAATAAATGGGTCTGTTTGTTTAGGCAAATCACAGAGCAGCAATAGCTTCTGAAGTCTGGTATATATTTCAGAAGTAGGCTCTTCATTTGATTCATATCCACAGTTGCACATGAACATAACTCCTCTGTGCGTCTGTCCCTGCTGATTGGGAGAAGGACAATAGAGAAGTCTGTGGGAATTACAGTGGTTGTCTTTTGGAATTTGGGGACCATTTGTACTACTTTAAGTAAACTGTCTTCATTTTTGCTGCTTTTAATAATGGACATTGTATTCCATGTACATTACCTGGCTCAGTTGCAAGTGCAAGCTATGTCTAGAAGGCAGGGAATATTTTCCTATTTTCTGGAGCTACGCAAGGGACAGAAGAGTCATGAAGGGATCCTCATGGAAGGGCATGTCTTTAGCCACTGTTCATCTGCTCCCATTCTGAGTATGACACTATGTTAGGGCTGTCACTGTGCAGGTGATTTACTTCTCTGAAAATGACTCAGAAAAATGTTCCTTTCCAGATAAGGTGCTGAATGAGATGGCACTCTCCTTAAGGTACCAAGTGACATGGTGATCTAGGCAAAGCTGAGAGAAGCAGTCCCAGAAGTCATGAAGTCACTTTACCGCTAGCGACATGTTGTGCAGCTTTTCCTCCACAGTTTACCTCCTCCTCTTCTTTTAGTAAGATAAACCCAGAAGTGCTTTTGTAGCTGAAAATGAAGTTCCTCTTCCCCTACCTCTGTGATGTAGGTAGCATGTTCGTGTAGCAGAGGTTCTAAGACCCCAAACAGAGATTCTACATTGGTGTTAGGTGCCAGAGAGAGTCTAGTCTTCCACTGACAGAATGGATCGTTTGGTTGAAAAACTTCCCAAGACAGCTGTGAAAGAGTTCCCTTTTGTCTGAGCTGATGTTCTATTCTCCTTGAATAGGACTGTTCCCTGACTGCTACAAGGTCATTGATGTTTTGGCATTTCTCCTGATGTTTTTATTATACTCTTTTTAATGTACTGCACATTTTTCTTTTTGGGACAGTGCTCAAAAATTTGCCCATAAATGCCACTTCAGCTGGGTGAATGCTGTTGTTTATCACTGCATTGCTAAAGGCATTTCTGTTGTTTTCCCAGACAATTGCTTTGGTCCATTGATGTTGAAACTAACTGTAGGACAGGCACAACGGGTTAATGTTTTCCTTCTGGCTTATGCAGTGATTGCAGCTCTGAGACCAACCTGTAGCAGGGAACAGAATACAGGCATTTTATGAGAGATACACATAAGGACCTGCACATGTTTTTGAGAGGAAACCTTTAGGGACAGAGGTGCTTAGATGACGAGTGCACAACCTCCAATGGATTTGTCTGGGATATGTAGCTCAGGAACCTTGAGGGGAGGTGTGCAAGGAAAGGAGGTGATGCATAGCCATGTTGTCCTGTGTACAGAGTAGCACTGACCCATGGTGTGACTTATTGCTATTTCTGCTTTTCTAAATAGAAATTAAATGACAGCAGCAGCATCTTCTTTCGTCCCTTTCATTTCATCTCCTTTCCAGGTTAGCTGTACAGAACATGTCAGAGGCTTGTGTGGGAAGCATAAGAGAGTCAGTCCCCTTGTTTCACTGTGGAATCTTGTCAGTGAGATTGGGAACATCAAGACTGGTCCCCTTGCAGCTTTAATCCATGGTGAGGTTGTCTTCAACCGCAAGGGCTGCTGAGCTTTTCTTTACAAGCTTCTGCATAAAAAGCCTCACCACAAAAATCCCTCTTTGTTTTTTCAAAGTAGCTTGTGCAGATATTTTAATTAAAAACTACCAGTAGCAGTACATAGCAGGGCACTGGAAACTCTTTCTCTCTGGCAGTTTCTCAGCACAAATACTTCTGTGTGGTTGTGGTCATGTGTTTGATTGACTTGGTTCCCAAGCTGATGTTCACAGTACTGTATTCATCTTGTTCAGATGACTGTGACATGCATCCCAAATGCACTGATGCTGACAGTGAATGTGAGGAGAACCAGACAGTTGACAGCATCTCCATTTTTCAGAACTGATGTAGGATGATCTGTCACATGATGCTAGGCCACAGCCTGTCATTTATATAGCTACAGCTGTAATGAGCAGAAATGAGAGAGAAGTGACAAGAGGGAAAAAAAAAAAAAAGACCACAAAAACCTCAAAGAAAATAAAACAACACGCCCCCCCCCTAAACAGGGGGAATATTTATGCCCCCTCCTCTCACAAAATTTCAGAGTTATATTTTATTTTCATGAATGCATTATTGATCCCATATCTCAGATCTACTTGCTGTTTCCATGGGTTGGAACAGTATTAGCAGCCCATCCGTGCCATGGATAGCGTGTCTGCCCTGAGCAGGTGTCGTCAGAGAGCCTTTGGGCTGATCCTCCACTGCATCTATTATGGCTATTAGGGGAACATTTCTCATTGTTGCTTCTCATTGTTGCAGTCAACCTGGGAGATTTTTAAAAAATTGCTTTATCTTGAGCTAAATAGCCATACTCTCAAGCTTGGAGCTGTAACAGACTTGTATGTTTTGTAGAAGGTGCAGATCCCTTGGGATGCATTCAGTGCTGCCACTCAGCACCCAAGATGGATTAAGGGACCTTGCCTGTCAGGAGATTAACATGTAGTTCAAGCCACCCTTCTGAGTCAGGCAGCCTGGGGTCTCTATAGAGTTACTGAGAAGACAAGGGCGGGGAGCAGGTAAGTCTGTGTATGTGTATTCTTTACTTGGATGTTCCCCTCTGCATCAACTAATGCTATTACTTGTTTGTCTGAATTCTGAATAATAATTCTGAATTATTGCCAGAATAATAATTCTGGTAGCAATGACCTCTTCGGAGCTCTATAAGGGAAATGCAGCTACATCATTAAGGGCAGTGTTCAGAAATGTATCTTCTGCTTGCTATCTGCCCATTTCCCCAACTATTCCTACATGACCCCAAAATGGGAGGTTGAACACAGTGGTGGAGGGGTGAGACAATAACTGTGCTTTCCCAGGCTTTGCTATAGGAGCTTTTGGCCTGAGTGATGATTTGTGAGTCATGGTTGCCTCCCTACTTCCCTTTTTCTCTAGGATACACTTAATGAATTGCTGGTGGCCAGAAGGTGCAGGGAAACATGATGTACACTGGCGACCATGCAGGGGGCTTAGGAGAGAATCAGAACAAAGTTACTGTTTGTCCCTGTCTTTCTGTTCGCGCTCTTCCAAGCGAATGGGAAGTCAGTGCTACTCAGCTTACTCCTTTGAGGATCAGTCAGCTTGCACAGGCGTGTGTGTGCAATGGACGTTGTTCTTGTACCTCCTTAAAGTCTTGCTTGACTCTGTAAATCGTCTTTGGTGTCCATCAGGTTAAAAAGGAAGCCCTACGATGTGTGTGGTATTTCTGTGACAAATGTTACATTTTCCTTAGATTCATATACTTCTGTTGAGCTGGCTGGGGCACCACACTTGACAATGATGAATTATTTACAGCAGACCAACAGCCATTTATCCTGTGGTACCATCTGCCATAAAGATCACATTTTGTTTTAGCAGTTTCCTCCCTTTGTTGTTCTTTGAAACAATATTTGGAGATGGGGAAGCAGTGAGAAATGGACAACCACCTCTGGGCCATGGTTTCAGTAGTATGTTCAGATGCTCCTGGACAACAGTGTTAAAGGTTAAATGCTCTTGGCATTTGATGGGAAAAACTCTTAACAAAGGTGAAGTGAATGATGCAAGCCTAGCATGAGCTTTAACTGTTTAGGATGTTTCCCATGTGCATCCTTTGCTGGTCTCCTTGGTATAAGGGTCATGTTGTGGGCAAGGAGGAGGTGTGACTGGAGCAGAACTGGCAGATGGTCCCTTGAAGGTCGTTTCTTGTTGCTATCTCCTGTAGTGATGCCATATGCTGTGCAGGGGGATGTTTCCTTCCTCTTCATGGAGTGTAAACTCATCAAAACAGTAAATGCAGCATGCCATCAACTCTCAGCTCTTGAAGTTTCTGATTAAGTCTGTGGCTTTAAGACATTTTTAGTATGTTGTCAGAGAGTATATAGAATAAGTATGTTTGGGGAAAAAATTAAAAGCTAAAAGTCTGTCCATGATGAAGGTCGAGGTTTTCTTTTTAGCGATTTAACTTTTTTCTCCTTAAATTTTCTTGCTGCCTGAGAGGTTTCTTTCTTTTTCTTTTTAAATTCTTTTTTTCCTTTAAGATTTTTCTCTGTCACCTGTGAACATCCAGAGCTGGGAAAGTGCAACATAAGGGATCTGGGGGAATTGAATGCCACCACTGCTTCTGGAATCATAGCTGCTTCTTTTAGCTCTTGGTAATGGCAGGTATTTCCAACAGAAAATATGTGAAGCAAAAGCACACAGCAGTTGGGGGGTAACTGCTTCTTGGTTTAGGGTGGCCTGTACCCCTATCAGCAAGGCCGCTGTGTTTTGAGAATGTGATTATTAGGATCCTCTCAGCGTGAGTAACTTTTCTCATGGGAATAGAAGAATATTGTCAGGGCCTATGTCTTGGGAGAAGAGAGCTAGGCCGCTGGCAGGCCTGCTGTCTTCCCCGACAGAGACCATTGTTGGTCTATATAATAATGTGATTACAGGAAAGATTATTTTTACCCTTTAAAAAATAATTGTGATTAATAACATCAAGAGAAGATTTTTCTCTTGAAAAAATAAACGAAAGCATAATTTATAGAGATACAAATCCTGGTGTACTTTTTCAAACAAACTTGTCATCACAGTAAAAAGGAATAATGTCTGAGTAAAGCAGTACAGCAGGGTTTGTTTGCCCATTCAAATTATTTGACTCCTATTAGAAATGGCTTGACCGTCTTAGCATTATGCTACCTTATGCCGCTGGCATTGATGTTCAATATCTCTCACTCATCAGTGCTGGCTATGACCCGGTTGGCCCAGGCAATAACGAGAACCCCAAACTTTAAAAATCTTCAGAGGGAGGAAGAGTTTTTGCCAAGTGATTCATTTTCCCAGTGCTAAAGATCCAAGAGTTTCAGGTAGCCAGGCCACCAAGGCTCAAACTTTCCTCTTGTTTACTTTTCCTTTTTGTTCTTTAGGTTTCATTGACATATCTTTGTCAGCCTGTTTATAATTTGCTATTAAAGCTGTTCTTTGAACACAGCATTTCACAGACTTTATAGCCAATAGGTGGTTTTACAATAGCAAGAGCTGCACGTGAAATTAACATTAGCTATGAAAACAGTGACGTTTGGTGTTGCTATTTAAAGTTGTAACATTTACCTGTGGGTCATAGTCAAATATTGACAGTATGTACAGTTATATGACATTTCTTAACATTAGATATTTATAATTAACTTATTGGTTGTGCAAACACTGATCTATCAATGTATAAAGTATCATTTTGCCTATTTACTAAGAGATACCTTGTTAAATATCTACGTTTTGGGGGGTGGAAGTTGTTGTTGGTGTATTTAATAATCTACATACTTTTTGGGGCTTGAATTGACCCTTTCCCCATTAGCCTGTACTTGTTTGTATTCTAAAAAGCACATCCAGTGTTCATGCAGCTTCCTTGGTTGCTTCTGCCTCTGTAGCCAAGCAATACTTTTGTAGGTTGATAAGATCGGACACGTGGAAACTGTGAAGATTAAAGGAAAACAATTGTCAAACTAAATTCTGCTTTTTTTTACTTTGACCTTGAAAGATGATTATGAAGCAGATTCAGGTAGATGAAATGAGAAAAAACACAGAAGGTGTGGAAATTAGGAATCAGTCTCACATATATTTATTTCATTTTCCCACTCTAAAATGGCTGCGAAGCACCAATGTTCCAGCATTCCTGATCACTGAAAGTACTGTTTCAGGTACTCTTTGAGTGAAGAATATGAGAGTAGTAGAGCTATGCCTCAGCACTGCCCAGTCATTGGCTGTCTTCGACTCCAACACTGCTTCCATAGACACAGACTTTACAGTTTTGAAAAGGAAGAGTTAATTTATTTTTTTTTTTAAAAAGGTAATTGGGTCATTTTTTCAGGAAGCAAGATAAGATTGGTAAGTTAATGCTGTCATCATAATGGTTAGATTTCAGGAAGCAAAGTAACTAGGTTATACGTACAGTAGATTCAGCACTGTAGTGCTGGATTCATGTGGTGTGTCCTGTGAGGTATTTCATTTAGTACTGTCAGAAAGCCAAGAGCCACACTTTAAAACACCCTCTTCCAGTTTCTCCTAGACCAGGTGAGCCTTGTTCTTCGCTGTTGTGAATGCAGACAGTGAAAGCTTTGTATATTTAACTGCTTATGTTATGCATGAGTTCAGTTTAATTACTATTTTGTTTGGGTTGATTCAGAGCTCTATTACTCTGTTGCACTGATTTTCAAGTGATTCCAGAAATAGAGGTGAGAGGAAGAATCAGCAAGATTGTGTCTAAATAACAGTGTAATTGATAACGTATTATGTAGCACTTTTTTCTCATCCCACAGGATGCACAAAGAATTTTAAGACCTCATGTAAGAACAGTGCAAAGAGGGCTCACACATGGGGGATGACTGCTTTGGGGCTAGAATGTAGCAGCTCTGTAATATATGTTACTAGGGCACAATAGTAAAAACTAATTTATGCAACACAATCAGCAGCAAGATTATTTTTTTTTCCCCTCAGGTGGCCAAATGGAACTACCTGGGTTGGCATTTGTACATCCAGTATACTGGAATTGATGTGTAGTTGCTGGAGCAAAAGTTACTGTTGGATATCCTGATGCCATTAGTTATCAGACCTTGATAACTCCCACTGAAAAGTGAGGTCATCATCAGTATAGCATTTACTTCTGCCATAGCTTACTTTGTAATGTTTTTACTAAGGGGAAAAGCCATCTCCTTCCAATGAAGGAAATATGATATGGCATGGACTTCCTTTTGTTAGGAGATAGGGCTGTAGCTAATAGTGTAAGATATTTTCTGAGCTTTCCTTAGATTTCAGACATTTGTTGGAAAAAACTCCTGCATTTAATTTGGCTGGGAATGTTGTAAGTAGTATATTTGGCATGGGACAGGCTGGTGGTAGAGAAGGATGTTAGAAAGACATGGAACATCCAGGTACAAAGCCCTGTACCAAAGACAGGTGCTGAAAGCTTGGGAAATATAAGTCATTTTCAGTAGAAACACTACTTCCCTGCCTGAGCTTGTTGGTGGAGCATGTCTATATAAAATGGCCACCTGTAGTGCCTGCTTCCTATGCCCATCTTCCAGACCAGCCAGTTTCTTCATGAAGTGGCGGCCTTTGTGTTCAGGGGAGTGTATGATAATGTAATGTGACTTTTGGAAGGGTTACAGCAAGTTCTGAATGATACATGAAATGAAAACTCCTGGCCTGGTGCAGAGAACGTGTGTACAGCATTGGATGATACACTGCCAACAGTTCTAACAAGGGGCTCCTTCACAGATTTTCCACCTCAATCAGAAATGCAGTTGACATCCCCTGAGCAAAATCTCTCTTCTACCCTTTTTCCTTTTCTCTTTATGAGTGAAGAAAAATGCTTCAGCTTTATAGCTTACCCACTGCCTAAAATACACATTCAATAACCTCTCTCTGATTCCAGTTGCAACAGTCTCTATAGGTAAACATCCTTTCCCCATAATTCATTTGGGTATTTTTTAGTAAATTTATTCTCTACACACTGCGAGGGTGGGGTGGGCAAACCTTGCTTCATGATCTTGTCAGTCATGTATAACATTTGCTGGTCAAGCCTGATGCAAAAATTAGCAAGGACAATGAGGCCAGGTAAAGAGTGATCACTTAGTCCACTGGTTTCTGTTCCAATAAAACAGTGCTTTTTAATACAGTCCAGCACTAGCTAGTATGTACTGGAATGGAGAATGGAGTTAATCACATTTTGGAAAGCAGTGTCTTGTGGAAGAACTTAGGTAACATCCCAGATAATTTATTTTACTTGATTTTTTGCTGCTGTGCTGGGGCAAAGAAGAGCTGATGCGATCCATGAAAAAGAGAAATATTTAGTATTGTTTGTAAGCTTCCTCCTGGGATGATGTGTCCTGTCCTGCCCAAGATAGACTATAAAGTGAGTTAAGGACTGGAAAACAAGGATCAGGATGAGGGGCTTATACGATTTGGTGTATTCAGCTAATTTGAGAGCAGGCTGAGAGAGTACTCTGAATAAGATACCTGATAGCAGAGGCTTTTCCACCTGGTTGACAGAAGGTGAAGTTCTGCTAATTGTCTTGAAGTAAGAAACTGCTTCCTGGGTATGTGTTCTGTTGAACATGAGAGTGTCCCTCCAAGGAAGGGGCAGAGGAGTTGTGATCACTTCAAGCCTTTTGATAACCCTGGGCTAGATGGCAGTGTCCCTGTGCAGCTAGCCTTGCTCTTCCCTTTCCTTTAGAGAAAGCATTGCACTCAAAAGCTTATAGCCAGTGACTCCACGTTAAGGCAATTAACAGCCCTGCATGTCATGGCTCAGATTTTCAGTGAGCTGTCTGAAGATGATCAGGGCAGATTTCTTTTCATCTCCCGCCTTGTGCAATGAGTGAAGATTTCTGCATGCTGCTGCTTTTCATTGTTATTACCTTTTTCCACAGCATTAGACATTGGCCACAGCAGGAGATCTCTTTGTAGGTGGTATGAGGAGTGATTACGGATTGCCTTCATTGCTTTGGGAGGGAATTTTTCCTGCCTAGGTCAGGTAGGCAGGCTTTGTGGATCTTCATGTAGCATGAGGTGTGGTTCGTCTGCTAGGATTGCTTGTGTGTATCTCATGTGATGAATTCCTTGCCTTCACAGGGCTTCCTCAGGTCTTGCCAACACTGTGTCTGTGGTAGGTTGTTTTCTAAGTGCGCAAGTGCTTTTCCCTCATTAAAGTCTTTGGGCATCAACAAGGATGTTTTGGTTAAAATTAATGATCTATGAATATACACTAGATGTGTCTGGTATCTTTTTGGCCTTTACGTTTAGGGAATGATATCTCTATGCTGTCTGATTAAGTCTGGGGTGGTTATTTAGGAAAGCATGGTCCTCTGTTCTGAAAAATGGCCTGGCTTCTTCAGAGGACAGGTCCTGACAGCATGAGAGATGTTTAATCTCTATAGACCAGAGTCCAGCTTGCTTTAGTTTAATTGCAAAGACTGGTCAACAAATACAGTTCAGACTCTGCATTTCCATATGTAAAAACATGTTGTTCTATAGATTGATCTTAACTAGGTATCTGTACTGCCTGAAAGGCTGTTCCCTTCGATTAGCTTTCTGGCACTGTGCAGAAACAACCAGAGTGAAAGAATAGAGAACTCAGAGTGGTGTTCTTCTAGTTAGCATAGCTTGATAGCCAATGGGCTCCTGTCTTGCCATGTGGTCGCGCTATAGGAGTATAATTTCTGCAGTGACTTTCCAATGTCAGTGAAGTCAATGAGGTGTTCCTGAGTTTGAATCTTTTTTGAGGAAAAATGCATACAAGTCTGTCTACTTCAGCAAAATAACAAAGCCTGTCTTCAAAATGTAGGCTCTGCAGCCCCTGGGGCGCTGGGATGTGCTTGACACAGAACCTGACCTGCTCTATATGCAGGCAAGTATTTGTGAATGTTTGTGTGTGTCACACTAAGATATAATGATGCATTTTAAGAAAACTTTGGTTCATCTGGAGCTCGAATTTCACCATACAGGTATATATGCAGGTGTACAAAGACAGTGCGTGCATGAAATGCTAAGTTGAAGTTCCGCCATTTATAGACTGTGTAGCAGCACTGCAGAAACAGACATCATATAAGCAGCAGCATTTGGTAGTTGTGTTTCACTTCCTGATCAAAGAAGGAGAGATTTTTTTAACTTTATTTTTCATTAAACGGCCTTTGCAGGAACACTGTAAGCAATGAAGGTTCACTCTGTGCCTACCAGGAGAAGCTGTGCCACTTGCACATATCTGGCTTCACCCCGTGAAGTAGAAAACAGCAGCGATTGTGTGACTTTATTTGGATGCTATCTGCTGTTCTACATCTTCTTTGCACCCCAAACTAAAAACTTTAAAATAAAAATGATGGTAAAACAGAATACTCTGTTTCTAGGCTGATTTGTTCTTAAAAATTCCAGTGAGTCATTTAGATAACATTCACAATACCAGCAGCTCCAGGGCACTTTAGAGAATATGTTTCAGCGCAGAGACATTTGAAACAAAAACTGTAATGTTCTAAATGGAATTAGATGAGCAAAACCGTGTCATACAGAGATGAAATATAAATAAGTGCTTTAGGCCCACTCCATGAAAAATGTATGCACTTTTTTAAAAGTGTTTTCCTTCTGTGATTGGTTTAATTTCTATAAAAAACAGTGGTTGGTTGTGGTTGGGATTTTTTTCTTCTTTTTTTTCCTCCCCTCCTAGTGCATTCTCCTAGAATGTGCTTTTGCCACTCCATAAACCCTTCTTTCCACTAAATGTCTGTCTCTGTATTAAGCCCCCAAGGAACTGTACAAGCCAAAGGCAGATGGAAACAATAGGCATTCCATGTTCAAACGTACAACCTACAGAAAGTTCATTTGTCAAAAGTCTGAGGAACATTTCCAAGGAGGCTGCTTCATAAACAACATCCACATGGGGCAGCTCTGACTTGTGCTACTGCTTTTCATGCACATATTCCATAAGAATTTAATTGGCTGTTTACTTTTCAATTAATAGTTAAAGCAACATTTACAGAAGCTTGTTCCAAATCCCAGTCTCAGTTTTTCTCTCCTTCCCTCCCACTCTGCTTCTTAAATCTCTTCATCTTTTATGTGCCCAAATACTTTTCTAGGCCGTCTGTTAAGACCAAAGCGCTCCCAGACTTTATTGATCTCTTTATTTTTCTCCAAATTTTTTGAACTCTGTTTTTGTACCTGTTGGAGTTGTACTCCTTCACTGGTAAGCGTGCAGAGTCCACCATGGTACCAGTCTTCAACATAGCAATCACTGATGCCAGTATATTAGTGTGTTGAAAGTTAATCTAACCTTCTGACTCATGCCTGAAAGACAAAAGTCACTGGTTGATACAGTCTAGCAGACAGCACACTTGGTTTTTAAAGTGCTAGTTACTTGTGGTAAGTATTTGCCTTCATTCCTTGGCTTCGTATTAATGAAATATTTTTAATGTGATTAAGATGCTGATTCTGTAAAGTTGTGAAATCACTTCAGCTTTTGAAATTACTTTGGCTCACATGGACCACAACACCTTCCCTGATCAGACCTCAGATGAGTAGCAAGGAAAACAAGGAAGACTTTGTCAATACCTGGATGATGGAGTCATGATTCTGAGCTTGTTCTGTTGTAATCCAGGGCTGCCATCAGCAGAGCTGGAGGCTTATCAGTGAGCTACTCATAGGTCATGCATATGCGTGTAGGACACGTTATCGTCCCAGGTCACATCTGTGCATGTTCTACCCAAATATCTGATGAATATATGTTCTGTCAAAATAGGCAGCTGATTCAGACTGCTCTCATCATGTAAATGGAAGTAACTAGCTTCTGGATTAGGCTAGTTTGAATTTACCTAGGACAATCAAATTCTGTATCTGGTGCTTAAAATCCTAAGCAGTAGTTTCTGGTGCTCAGAGGAAATGATAAATGATCCTATTAGAAAAGTAGTTGCCCCCAAATGCAAGATTCAGGTTTGATTTGTAGTTAATCAATGACTGCGTGTGGCTCTTCAAAATTATCAAGTATTGGAAGGTGACTTGAAACCAGAGGTATATTACATTTTCTATGCGTAATCTTCTAGCACTAAAAAATGGAAAACCAGTTCTTAGTCTCTGACTGGATTTCAAAAGCAGTGTTTGCAAATAATAGAGAAGAATGAAAAACCACCCCAGAAGAGTGAAAAACATCTCCACTTCCTCCCAAATGACATCAAATTCATCTGAACAAACAACTTCCTGCCTGGTGGGGCTCAGGCAGGACTTGGATCTCCCCCTCACCCAAGCTGCATGGAGGTGCAGAGGTGAGAATGAGCGTGAGGCCAATGGCATGTTGACAGCTTTGGGTTAGGTTTCTTCCACGCAAGTGTTTGCATTGAACTTTGAGGTCACCAGAAAAATTCTGCCATGGCAATAGAAACTGCTAGCTTTGCAAGGTTTGACAGTACCAGAAAAGAGGTTGCAGCCTCACCCTCTTCTTGTAATGTTGGGCAGGAGCACAGATCAGATCTGGCCTTAAAATGGACCTGAGTCTCCCTCATAGCAGCTGGTAAGTGTGTTTATGGCTAACGCAGCACCCTTTCACTTCCTAGACTTGGGACCAAAGAGCATCATCAATAGGATGCTGACACAGTCGATGAGTTGCCCTCTGGTGGCGTGTCCACTGGAGGGTAAGGCTGTTGCTGTTACTAGTTCCAGGAGTACAGGCTGCACGTGCAAGAGGAGCAGGTACTACCGGAAGCAGAGAAAAAACGGGCAAATAGTGGCCAGGACCTTATTTTCTAAGAACTGTTGTCTGTTGTTGCTTTTGTTTCTTATGAAAATTTTGAAACACGAACAATGGGCCAAGGTCTGCTATCAGTTATCTCCAGGCAGATCCAGAGACTTCTGATGAAGCCAGACTCATCACTCTGGATTTATACCTGTGCAAATAGAGTTGGAAAGTGGCTCGGAGAGGCAGGACAACTTTTAAACTGCTTGATCATCAATCTGTGGTAAAGTTACGAGTTTACCCTTGCAGCACATGGGCAGTTTCTTAGAGCACAACAAAGAAAAAAACCAAGTCCTGAGTGATGATCCAAACACATTCAGCAGTATATAGTCACCAAAGCCAAGATTCAAGTGGGCTGAAGCTTGAACTTTCTCCTGTAATAGTCACCGCCTCCTCTCTGAGGTAGGCATCTACACCTCCTAAAGTGCTGGAGCCTTAAATGTACTGACAGCCCTTGGATTTCAGCAGATGAGGTCAGATGCTTCTTTCAGTCATGCTAGTGGAGTAAACTTGGATTTACACCCATGGGTCTGCTGTCTGAGATGTGGAAGAATATGAATGTTTTGGTGTAAGCAACCTACTGTAAAGCATGTTTTCATTTTGCTAGAAATGGTTCCCAGGAGAAAAGTACTGTAAAAGGGAATGACAACCTTGGAATCGTATGCTTTCATTTTTGTTTATGTTAGTGTGTTGACTTCAGTCACTGGCTACATATATGTTAATGATCATTTGCATGTCTGTGGTATTTTTATAGGTTGGGAAGAAGTCCAGTCTCTTTAACAGTGCACTTCCAGGAACAGGTCTTTACAAGTCATAGCTAAAAGCATAGTAGGAAATGAGCTAGAGAAGCAATGCTTTTTCCATTTGGGCTAGAACAGTTTTGGCTCAGCAAGGTTATCTTCTTATCACAAAGAAGTCAAGATCAGGAGAGCTAATGGAGAATTTTCTTTGTGGATTGTTTGCGTGCCAGCTACTTTTGCTTGCATTTGTCATGGAATATATTAAAATAGTCATATTCCACAGTCCACACAGCGTGTCAGCTTTGAGACAAGTACTCTGAAATGTGCTCACAGATGATAAATTGCACACTATGTCAACTACATCTTTGTCATAAGATTCCATTTCCTATTTATAGTTGAAATGAAACACTTGAGAAAAATTCTAAACCAAAGCAATTTCACAGAAATCTCATAAGTTTTTCCTTATGTGTGTATCAGTGAAAAGACCCTCCTGTGCTATCTTTTTGCTCTGTGGGGCTCCAACAATCAACTTCTGAGATCAAAGTAGGATGCTCTCAAGATTGTGAAACTTATAACGTGGCCATGTAATCTAGCTAGTGTGCCTTTGGAGTACGTTCCCTTTCAAACGTTAAGGGGAAAGAGCACTTAATCATAACACAGTGCAAATACATATAAAATTTGATACAGTTTTGAGGAATAAAGCCCCGTTATCTCCATAACAGAAGAGATTATTTAGTTACTTCCTCGGCTTGTCGTACTAGTTTTGTTTGAAGCTGTCAGTGATGTCTGTGATGTACTTTGCAGTACTCTATTTATTTTTTTTTTCCTTCTAAGACAACTTCCTTTTCACTTATTCATCTAAAACACACAGTCTGCTGCAATGGAGTTGCGGGTGGCAAAAACTGGAAAAGGGTATATGTTTGGAGATAGCAGTAGATTTGCTTTGAAGTTAGAAATGCAGTAGTGGGTTCCCCCCCCCCTCTGATTACAGCAGGCTACTTTAGGAAAAGCATGTCTGGATAGCAATAATGATTCACTTTGACTGAAGGTCTCCTGGCTCACAGTGGCCTAGATGCGACAGGACATTCTATGATGTGTTGAATGATTCTTTAAGACAAGTAAGCCTTGTGATGGCTTCCTCCTGCCTTGGGCACCCAAGTCTTCATGGGGTGCTCAAGGAAAGTTTCTTGCCTTGGAAAGTATTATCTAACCAAACTTAGTGATGTATGAAGTACATGCAGGAGAGAGGTTCTTCAGTCTGCTCAACATCCTCTGTATAGGATTCACACAAGACCTTGCTTGAGAAAGGACTTGTAGCTGTCTCCATGGTGAGCAGTGCATTTGTCCATGAGGGTTCAAATCTCTGGGATGCACACAATGTGCTTGTTTGATACACTCTTCTACCTAATTCTGGATGACCTTAGAAAATGAACGTCCCTCTACTACAGATTTGGTCTGCTCATATTGCCAGCTTTCTGACAGTAATATGTCTGATCAGGCATCTTTCTCCTCTGCAACTTGTCTATCCTGTTTAATTAAATCTTTTCACTCGGAGCAGCAGAAGTGTTTTGCTTAACTGTTGTGCTGGCAGAGATTACTAAAGATATCTGTCTGGATGCTGATGTGATATGCACTTGGGTCAGATATTTTTTATTTATCTTATAATTTACTACACTGCTTTGTTGTTTGCTTATTTGTTTAAAATGCTTGACTGTTACATTTGCAGTGATGAAAAACAAAGTGACTAGCATCCATCTCCAAAACTGTTGGTGGGGGAGGGCTGCCCAATTGAAAACAAGCAAGAAGTCTTACAAATATTTGGACTGTTTAATTCACCAGCTTTTCTTTACAGAGCTCTTTTGTGGCATAAAGCTATTCACTGACCAAGAGAGTACATTGTCCATTTGGTTACTGTTTTGTATCTTGTGTCAAACAAAAGCTACTGCCTCCTCCAACAGTAACAGCTGAATATTTTCACTGCTCATGCAGTTTCTTCTTCTAGCTGCTGGATCATCAAAAATTCTAATCAACTCTGATCTAACACAAAGTACTATGTGGCATTCATCTGTTTTAGCCTTTAATGCACCATGCAGGTTTTAATCAAAGGTATGCAACCATTAGCAAAAAAGAAAGACAAGAATTATGATGGTGTCCTAAGCAGAGCTCTTAAGCCAACATCACAGGCAGCAGATAAGTTCACCTCCCCCTGCTGAGTACAAATACAGGAGAATAAGATGGGTCTTGTTTGACGTGATTGCAGGAAAGTACCACTGAGGTTTCAAGGCTGTGACTCTTGTTATTTTGTTGTAGTACTAAATGCTAAGACTTATTTGCTTGGCTTTCCTGAATATTGAAAACAAATGTTGGCACTGTTGCCTTGGTGTGTGGGGACTGCTGGATCATCTGTTTGGTTGGGTGTAAGCCGGTATCTTCTACTGCTGTCAGAGGGAGCCAAGGAGATCAGCAGCAACTGGCAAAACTGAGCCCAGGGCCTTCTTTGCAGCAGCCAGGCCTTTTGGTCTCTCACTTCCTCCTAAGTGGACTCTCATTAGTTGCCTACCCTCTTTTTCTTAAGGGCAGGACTAGCTAGGTCACTGGTGGCTTGGTGGGTAGAAGTAGATTCATGTGCCCTACTTGCATGCAAGCAGCAAACTTAGCCTGTTTTGCCTGAGTTTGATCTCTATTACAGCTACCTCTTGCTTCTCTGACTGTTCAGAGACACCCATCCCTAAGAGGATGACAAGCAGCCCCCTCCTGCCTACCCTTGATTCATTGCTCACAGAGCACCATGGTTTCATTTGACTCTAAGAATGCACATTGAATACCGGGTCAAGAAGTTCCTCTTCCTGCTTCCCTATCTAGCCCAGCCCAGCTGAATCAAAGCCCAGCAGCAACAAGCCACTAGCATGGCATCAGGCTGGGAATCCTGTTTGGCATGGGAAAGAGGCTGCAGAATTGTTCCATTTCTGCCTTGTTGAGGGAAGGGTGAAAGTAATCTTTTTTAGAGAGAAAAGCAGGCTGTGGACACAGTAGTGAGATCTTTCACCTGCCAAATTAATTAATGAGTGCACCTTGTTGGAAGTGCCTGGTATGTAGCTGAAGGACCTCACACTACCTGAGCAAAGCTTCCCTTCACTGGGTTCAAGGGTTGGCGGCTTCTAAGACAACTGCAGTTGTTTGCCCAGCTTTGCCCTCTTCTTCCTTCTCCTCAGTTCTGGTATTGGCAGAGCTGTTCCAGGTCCTGGCTTGAGAACAAATAGTTGTGACCTGTGCCAGCTTGCAGCATTTCCTTCAAGCCATAATAGTGACAGGGAATGAAGCTGCACATTATTGCTTTTTGGCTGTGGCCCACACAGCTGGTATGGGCAGGGCAGGGAGCTGACAGTCACCCGTGGAGCCTGATGTGAACAGGGAGTCACTATTTATATGAGCGATCTGGAGGCCTTTAGGCTTGTGAAGCCATGGAAATGGTGTGTGGGTGGAATTCCTCCTCTGGCCTGCTCACACAGAGCATGAACTTGGTGAATTATGGTGGGTTTTGGGGTATGCAGCCATATTCCCCTGTGTCATGGCAAATGTAGAGGACAGTGCTGTGGTCTCAGTTTCCCCTTATAGAATCCTTGCCACCAGTGGCCCTGGACAGACTTTAAAAGTCAGTCTTTCTGATGTGTTGTCTGGGGCCTGATTTTGCCTGTGCACTTTGCTCAGTACCTAGCTGCCAGTGGGGGGTGACATTCAGTGGGGCTCTACATGTGCTTACCTGCATCTACTCCAGCCTCCTGCCAGGCTCAGGTCCCAGGCATGCCTGGGCTTTCCTACCACGCTCTGTCATTCTTGTAGCAGAAACCCCATGTGAATTGCTGGCCTTTATTGTGACGTGGCTTTTAATGTGCAACGTTTCAGTCTTTTAATGACCACCTCTGGCAAAAGCTTAATTTGGATGGGGTGTCGTGGGGAATAGACACTTTAAATCTACCTGTGCTTCCTGCGTATGGCCTTTGCCTGGCTATGCATGGAAGCCAAAGATTTTCCCTAGCATCTAGGGCCCAAACAGTGGGATTATACTTTCAATTTCCTATTTAATGAGGCTAAAAAATAAACAGGATCCTGTTGTTTTAACCCAGATAGGTCATTCGCTTTACCCTGTTTGCAGGTATTGGTTCGTCATTGCGGTGTATTGTTGTGGGTTCCAGAGGTGGATAATCAGCAGTACAGTATTGCAGAGATTTAGTTCCAGGTCACAGACAAGTAATGAAAAAACAGCAGTCACTGAGGATTTGATTTACACACTGCAATGACTATGTGATAGCCCCTTTTGTGAGAAGGAAAGTCTCCCTCTGGAGACCACATTCTAACCAGTAGCAAACATTCAAGCTCCCTGGTGCTTCAGATGTCAATTATACCAAAGCCTCTTATTGTATAATGCAGGTCTGTTATAATAATACTGTCTGGAACAGCAATAATAATGTGAATGAATTTCCAAACAGTGGAGATGGGAGGGGGAGATTGATCAATACAGCACTAATGATGGCCTTGTCTTTCACTGAAATAATTGTGATAGGGTTTATAGCACTTCCTTCCTACACCATGCTGTGCGGCAGTGTTGGTTTACTACCTGCTGTTATTGCTTTTGTATAAAAAGGTGTTAAAAAGAAACGTCTGTCAAGTTTTAAGGCTGTGAGGGTTTTTTAATGCAGTGGGGTTGTTCTAGTCAAGATGATCTGGTGATACAAGAGATGCAAGGTTCACAGTGAAAAGTGAAATCTTGTCCTAGACAGGATGACACTGGGGAAAAAAGGAGCTCGTGGGCCCAGAAATCAATAGCAAGGTCCATATTTTTATAAGGAATTATTTGTATTTTAACATAAAGGTGCCATCAGAAGGCAAGTTTTTTTTCTGAGTGGACTCATCATGTTTGCTTGGACATACAAAGGTGACTCCTTTGAGAGAGAGTGAGAACACTTGAACATGTAAGGGTTCAAAAGAAAAGCTCTCTGGTACACTAAGCATGTTTTCCATTTATATGACCCTATTTGTTGGTGGATAATTATGTGGAGTTTGCTCTGTTACTCCTACCATCTATATAGGATGCACATAGAAACTTATTGGAAGAAGTATCTGTTGAATCTTTGATTCAAAACCAGGTGGGTTTTGGGGTTTTTTTGAGAGTCAAATTTTTGCATCAACATTTGTGTTCATGCAACAGGAAGCCATACCCTCATAATATGTCCCTGAATGTTGGTGAAGAAAGCAGAGAAAACCCCATTAAGGAGAAAGAAAACAGCGTATTGGAAGTTATTTGTTTGTTATATATTAAGTCCTAACATTTTCTGCAGTATCTCAGAGTTACTTTATTTCTCAATATGCTGGAATGATGGATTCCATACATTTTGTTTCGTGAAGTGAGAGAAATTGAAAGAAAACATAGCCCAAGTCTAATGATAAAAATCCCCTCTGTTGAAGCTCTTCATTACAGTACTTTTCAGAACAGAAAAGACGAACTGCTTTTGCAGTGGCACAGGTCCAATCTCAAACTAGAATCAATTGCTTTGCCAACGCTGAACACAAAGGATGTTCATTGTTTGCAAACTGAATTTTTCTTAGTGCGTGCAAAACCAATGATCAGGTTTTTTTGTTGGTTTTTTTTTTTTCCTTTGAGAAACCCCTGCAGTGAAAAAACTGCAGCTGATTCTGTGCTTCCCATCCTGGTTTGCAGGAAAGGCTTCTTGCTTCACAGTATGATTTCTTCATAATAGCTGCATGACAACAGCATGCCAATGTTTTGAAAAAGCAATGGCCAATGTTAAAACTCAGTTGCTTGTGTAAGCTACTTACTGTTGGTTTGTTTTGTTTTTTTTCCTTCAGGAAATAAATTTTTCTTTGTGATCTTACTCTTCTGAGACTCACTTTGCTATATGTAACAAACCTGTGCCTATGTCTGTTGTCTATCTGTGTATCCGAGTTTTGACAAAGGGAGAGGGATGTTAACTATGAGGAAAGTTAGTTTTTTTCCCTTGTTAGTTTTATGCAAAACCTGCCTCAGAGTCACTTTTTTTCTTGAAGCTTATGACCTTTATCTCTAATATCTAAACATACTTCTGGCTGACTTCTCCCTGTTGCTGTGCCAATGCTGTCTTTATGTTATTCTTTCCTCCCTTCATATACTTCCTCCTTGGAATATTTGCAGAAAGTAATCACATCCCTTTCCATGTCTTTTGCTGCTGAACCAGTGTCTGACAATGTAAGGTCATTTTGGGGTGGCAAAAGCCCTGGGACGTAGTGGATATGGCATTTACCTGGAGTCATCCTGTAACTGCAGTATTTTGTACCCTGAGAACTGGATTCCAAGTGGAGGCCAGCTATGGTAATTTTGCAAAGTTGTACTTACTTATTGACTATTACCCCCTGCAGAGAATTGCATAGGATTCCTTGAAACAGAAAGCTGTTCCCACTTGCTGAGAGGAGAGTGAAAGTAATCTAGGTGCTTCATTAGCGATGTATGTATTAAAGCTGAATCAATTGCTTATTTGAATCTTGCCTACATGACTCTTTACGCAACATCTCCCACTTGGCTGTAGTTTCCTGAAAAGTCTTTGCAGTTGAATGGCTTGTTATAAATTACTCTGTGGTTTGTGGAGGTGTTCGATATTGGTAACTGAAGCCGCGCTGCTGGTTTGTTATCTGTCATGTGTCACAGTTTTTCTTCCCTGACTAAATGAGCTTAGAAGGTTGATGTTTTCTGTTGAATCCTTACAGGAATTTATTATTTGAAAACTTCCTGTAGAATATGTAGGGTTACAGATTTTCTTGCTCTTGCACATTTGCATTGGTTTAATATGACAATACATCATTTATACGAGTTATATATATAGTGTGGATATACATAGTATGTGTATGCATATATATATATATAGTGTATATAGTAGCAGTGATTTGGTTTAGGGGGTCCTGCAGAAATTTATTTGTAGTATTCCTGAGCAATCATGTCAATATATCAGCATTAAAAAATACCTCATTTGCCATTTGCTGATATGTATCTCAAGCTGACACAGGTCTCTTCTGAGAATCTTTGCTAAATATTTAACAAAGTGCTGCAATGAGATTTTCTTTCCTATATGTTATATATTCTTATATATTTTCTGATCGTATTACAGGATGTTCTCTGGTTCTCCTGGTAAGATGCTATCAGTTATGACATTTATCAAATAAAAGAAATAGCATACGTTTCATGAGGCATTCTGCTTTACTTCTATTTGCAGATTATTTTTTTTCCTTTCTTGTTCACTAATTGGCAGCACTGAGTAATTTGTAATCTGTCTTCCCACTGAACCAGTGAGTGTTCTCCATGCGTATGCATATGTTTATAAAGTCTTAGGATTAGTCTATGTGGTAACTAGAACCAAAGGAAATAACTGCATTCTAATTCATAATATTTTGATTAAGGTCTATTTGTAGACCCTGATTTTGATGTAATTTAAGCTGATAAAAGAAATCACATTAAGCTATACTGAAATGGCTCTGAAATCTGTGTCTCATGCTAACTACTGCTGAAATGCTAAGGTTGTGATTTACAACTGATTTAATTGGATTGGTTCCATTTACCATCTAAACAAGCCTTTAAATGCTGGAGTGTTTACCACCTGTTGTGACTCTTACTTTACAGAGATCTTTGTTCACAGGCAGGAGGGTGTGCACTGTAATGAGAGAGGAAAAGGAGGGCTATAAATGTGCATCTTGGCTTATGCCTGCCATTAAGCTTGTCCCTGAAAAAATGTGATTTTTTTTTCCTAAAAATTACAATAAATTTCTTCGGTATGTTGATGGCAATTTCTGCCTAGCTTGACAAGTGCTGCATTTCCTTCTCATCAGCTGGGATAGTCACTGTGGTAAAAGGTTTCTTTGTTGTAGTATACCACATTACCTTCTCTTATGCTGCTGCTGCACAAATCTAGGTCTTGTAACCATTTGTGAGCAACTCTGATAAAGAGTTCTGAAAAATATGAAAGATTTTTTAAAATTTACTTGGCAGGTTGTTGCTCTTTAGAGGCCAGGCTTTGCCATAGTTGTTGGGAAAGATCTATTATGACAGAGTGGTCTATACTGGAGAAACATACATGATTTGATGTAACCAGGTTGGACTGTTGACATAACATAGTTGTCCTGCTCCCCTTCATAGTCTTGCTGGTCTTCTGCAATAGTACTGTCTTATTTGCTACCATGGACAAAAGGATGGTAACTGGAGCTTGAATAGAAAAGCCTCTTTGAGGATCAGGGACAGCTAGGAAGTGGCAGGAACCACCTAAGTGGGGCAAAAAACCATCCCTGCCAACAGGGTAGCCAGTGTGGTGAGGAGAGCATCAAGCTAGGAATGACAGGGTGAGAGACAGGATGACCCACAGTCAAGTGATAAACAGTCATCAAAGTTGGTAAGGAAAGGGTGCAGGGTGATGTGGACAAGACAGACCTGTTGACATTAACTAACAGTATGGAAAGAGGGTCACCCCAAGCATACACACACAAATAAGGAAGTGCCTACAGGACAGCATAAGGGAAGAAGCACTTGGAGCTTATATTGAAAATCAGCACAACTGCTTACTTACCTGAAATGCTTCAACATTTGCTCAGGTTGGCTAGTATCAGAAACAGCGTGGCCAGCAGGTCCAGGGAAGTGATTGTGCCCTTACACTCAGCTTTGGTGAGGCTGCACTCGAGTACTGTGTTCAGTTTTGGGCCCCTTACTGCAAGGGAGACATTGAGGTCCTGAAGCATGCCCAGAGAAGGGCAGCCTAGCTGGTTAAAGGATTGGAGAGCAAACCTTATGAGGATTGGTGAGGAAACTGGGGTTGTTTAACCTGGAGAAGAGGAGCCTACAGGGAGACCTTATCACCACCTACAATTGCCTGAAAGGTGATTGTAGAGAGATGGGTGTTGGTCTCTTCACGCAAGTGACAGGTGATGGGGAAATGGACTCAAGTTGTCCCTGGGCAGGTTCAGATTTGACATTAGGAAAAAAATCTTCACCGAAAGGGTTATCGGGCTTTGGAACAGGCTGCCCAGGGAGATGGTTGAGTCATCAACCCTGGATGTATTTAAAAGACAGGTAAATGAGGTGCTCAGGGATATGGTGGTTTAGTAGAGGACAAGTATGGTTGGACTCAATGATCTCAAAGGTCTTTTTCAACCTAGTGATTCTGTGACACATTAGCATACACAGCCAGGGGAATGAACAGGAAGAGTTACAGGCCTGAATGTAGTATATAGGCCAGTGATCTTTGGGATCACAGAGATGTGGTGGGATAATTCACACAACTGGAGTGCTACCATGGCTGGATACAGGCTCTTTTGTAAGGACAGATCTGGCCAGTAAGGATAGGAGATACTTTATTTATATATGGGAAAGCAGCAAGGTTCCTGAAAACTGGGAGAAAAGAAATGTCACTGATATCATCAATAAGTTTGTTGACTAGAACAAGTTGACCAAGAGTCAGCAGCACATCCTTGCAGCAGCATCAGTAGATCAAAGGAGATGTTCCTTCATGGTTGCATTTCTGAGTCTAGTTCTGGGCTCCCCAGTGCAAAGGGAGAAATGAATGTACTAGGCTGGGTCCAGTAAAGGGCCATGAAGATTATTAAAACACTGGAGCATTTGATGTATGAGGAGAGGCTGAGAGATTTGGGACTGTTTACCCTAGACAAGAAAAGACTCAACACTTGTCTTTTCAATGTGTATAAATACCTGATGGGGCAGGAGTAATGAAGACAGAACCAGACTCTTCACAGTAGAGCCCAGTGAAAGGACAAGAGGTATTGGGCACAAACAGCAAATTCTGTTTAAACATAAAACTTTTGTACTGTAATGGTGATTTGACACTGGAACGAGTTGCCTAGAGAGGCTGAGGAGCCTCCCTTATTGGAGTTACTCAAAACCTTACTGGTTTAGTTGCCCCTGCTTTTGAGTAGGGATGTTGTATTAGACAATCTCCAGAGGTTCCTTTGCACCTCAGCAATTCTGTGAATCAGTAAGTTTTGTACCATTCTCTACTTAAGGTAAATTTGATGGTGAATTCTGTTAGATGCATGCCTCTCTAAGGAAAATAAACTAAATTTAAAAAAAAAAAATCACTCTGAAATTAAACTGAGATAGTTCAGGTCACCAACATACTGTGGAAAGTTATTTTAAAAACCCAACGACCCAAAAGCAGGAAGTCATGCCCCTTTCCTCCATGACACATTTATCTCTGCTTCTGCAGCAACTTCCTTCTTCTCTGACCCCAGGTAACCCATTACTTTGTCACTTCTTTGCCTCTTTGGTGTTCCACACTGCTCTGCACATTCTCTCTCTTCGATGACTTGACTTAAATATTACCAGCCCATTAGGCTCACCATTTCCTGCTGGTCCAGCAATCACAATTAAAATGTCTCACATTAGAGTCTGATTCCAGCAGAAAGCCCTACTGGGACATGAGCTCAGTGGCAAAAGCAATAATCAAGGTTTCAATAGGATTTGCTTGCAACCTTATTGCTTTCCTGAGATACTGAGAAATCAGATACCTTTAGGTACCAAATTCTGTCATCTTACTTGCTCAGACTTTCACTTTTTTGCTCCTTTCATTTCCCCCTCTGTTTAGCCCCAAATTCCCTGTGATCTCTGTGATGTCATAATCTAATAGCCACTTTCTTTATAATTTCCCAGAGTTCATCAGAATTACGGATCTTTCTGCCTACAGATTACTAGGATCATTAGTGTTCAGCTCTTAGCCATCTCCTCATTCCATCCAGCCTAATGATATAAAAATGGAATGTATTATTTGGGTGGAGGTCTCTGTTTCTCATATGCTGTCATGAGTGAACATCTCAAGTTTCTTCATACATTGGTTTTCACACCATTCTTCTTTAATGGCTTCCAGCATCTCTGTTTTCGAGCTTTAGCAAATTCAAAAAATGCTGGATTAAATCAGTAAACGAGTCTTTGAGATGCATGTGGATTTTGTGCTCCACCTCATTAAGGCCATTGTTGTCTTTCTTTATTCAGAAATATTCCAATTCATCTATAAGGTAAAGAGAAAGTAATCTAGATCATATCTAGCTGCCCTGGACACGTTCTCTGTTTTCCCAATCTAGCCCTCCTCTCCTTTTCTGTTCTTTCTAACGCAGGATGTGTATATCATATGTTTTAATTTATAATTTATAAATATTTTTATTGCACTATATAGTTTATATCTGGTAGCCTCTTTAAAATCCCTTATGATTTTCTTTTGTTTTGGATTTTTTTTCCCTCCAGAAATGGAATTCCAGAAAGCCAGACATGGCCCTTAGGATGCCGAATGGAATCTGTAACTGGGTGCCCAATTTGTGCATGCGCGTAAGCAGGCTGATTCTCTGTACAAGCAGGTGCCCCTCTCATACATGGAGCCTGCCAAACTGTTAGTAGCATCACTCGGCAGTTTCACTGTTTCTTCCTGGTCTAGGAACCATAAGCCTCAGACCAATTCAGCTTATAAATAATTAATTCTTCTGAAGGATAACCTGTTCATGTCCTTCTTGTTCTCAGAACACTTAAGTTTTGTATTGGTGTTAAAACAATAATGCTAATAAAAAAATTAAAATAATCCCCAAACCTTTGGGGAGCCACACCACGTTGTGTTTGTAAAAGTGGTGTATGCAGCTGGGTTTGAGTACTGTCCAGCGTGCCCAGAGCAGCATGTTCTTTCTGTACGAGAATATGTTCATATTTTCATGCTTTTAATGGTTTTAGTAACATTAGATAGGGTATGGTGCCTGGCAGTGTTGTCTCTATTTTGTGAACTCAGCAAGCACCAGCATTCCTGGAATGTTCTCAGAGCTGATGGGTAGCTTCCCTCTACAGCAAGAATCCTTCCTCATAGACACTCTTTGCCATGAATTCTCTAGAGCCACCTAGAAATAAGTATGTAAATTTCCCCAGGATTTTAGCTTAATAGCTTGATCTCATAGAGCAAAAAACCCACTTGGCTCTATCAAGGTAATAATGCGTTAGCCTTTGACATGACTTTCACTTCTTGTACAACTTGGCAAAGAAGAGGCAGGAAAAGTGGGGTTCTTCTTCCTGATATTTATAGAAAGGGCGAGGTGTTTCATTTCATTTGGTAGCAGCTAGGATTTTTCTTTCTGAAACTTTTATGGTGGGGACCACTCCCAGTGCCTGAATTGATGATAAATCTGTGGCTTTCTTTCTTTGGATTATGCTTTGCTACAGTAAGTCATGCAGTTAGAAGTCATGGAGGGAATCATGTCATCTCAGAGACGCAGGTGGAGCATGCAGGTGGTAGGGCACCGGAGGTAAAACCCAAAGCGCAAACGAATCTTAGTGATAAAGCTCACCAAAACAAAGGATGAAGCTCTCCTAGACCTACACAGGGTTTTACATCAAGCTGCTCGTAGCAATTGGATTTTGCACGCCTACTGCTTTACAGCAGATTAATCTGTGGGTTTTTTTCTTCTTCTTTTCTTTAGAATGGAAGGTGTAGCATATAGAATGGAAATCAAGTTTAGGACTGAAGACCCTGGAGACAGGAGAGAACAGCCATGGCATGGCATATGTAGTTCGGTAAACTTTCTTTCTGCAGTCTTCTTTCTGAGATCCCTCTTGGCTTTTAGCTCTCCTCTACAGGCAGCTTGCAAACATTTCAGCAGAGATTATGTTGCAGTGAATCTCTTGCAAATTAAGCCTGATTTTTCTAAGTTAAATTCTGTTTCCACTACTGTTGTAGATTTAGGGCAATTAATTGCTGTAATGATAAAATTAAGGGAAGTTGCATGCAGAATGGAAATATTAGAGTAAAAAAAAAAGAGCACTGTTGCAAATACTGAAGGAAATTATTGCCTGGCATCTGTAGTCAGAACTCTTCTGGACTAGGGTCGATCCTGAGCAATGTACTTAATTTCCCTAAACCTTTGTTAAATCAACACATTTTGAAATTGCAGGAGAATTTGAATGTTCATGTCATCCTTGTAGCCAATTGATCATAACTGACTTTCTCTGAAAAAAACCCAACCCATATTGCATGTCTCTAAAAGCTTCTCCCTTCCTCAGAACACTTTTAACTCTATTGTTGTTAAAGATATTTAATCACTTTTTCAAAATCAACATGGAAAAATGAACAAGGTCTATGAATGGAAAGATGACTTGGCGGAAACTGATACATAGAGAACGCTTTTGTAAGAAGTATTATTTGTCTCCTGCCTTTTCTTTCTCTGCTAAAAAAAATAGTTATTTAAATTTTATTTCAAAAGCTGAATAGAAGTTAGATAACAAAACCAGCCAGTGATCTCTGGCGTGTTTCTGTTTGTCTGTCTCATAATTATAGCCTCGTTATCTGTAATGATGTAAACGTCTGCCCCGTGCTGAAATTATCTTAAATGCACAGACAACACACAAGTCTGTGTACAGAGAAAATGGCATTATCCAAGGTATATATATATATATACCTTGTGGGTTTAAATATCAGGTTAAAGGAAATAGGCAAAATACTCCCTGTGAGCATATGCCTCTTCAGATGTCAATATGGTTGCTGATGAATCTTCTGTTGATATCTTCCCTTAAAGCTGTTGCTGCACTGCCAAGTCACACAGAAACAAGTGTACATGAAGTCCTACACATGGGATGCAAAGAATAGTATCTTTTTTTTTTCAGGGCATCTTCTGCTAAATTAGTATGGTTATTGCTCTGGGTTGATGGAGTTGAGAAGCTCTGAAAATTGTTCCCATGACTCCACTTCTTCCCTTTGTTCCTTCTACCTTCTAATCCAACAAAGTCACTCATGGCTCTGTCTGGTGAGAGGATTTATGGTTAAACAGTCTCTCAGGCTGGAATTTGGCACATTAGGCTCCTATCCACTTGCATATGGATGGGAGTAACAATCTGCCCTTAATATCAGGTGGTCTTTGGACTTTCAAATTGTTTGTTGATTTCAGCGAAACTGTGGATGGTAAGGCTCTGTGTAATTTTACTGTTGCTGTTAGTGGGGGTGGTTGTGACCGGGTAAAGAAATACTATTCCTTCAGGAACGCTTTTAAATGATCCACTCTTCTCTGGAATCTGCGAATTGCATACCCAGACTTGCACTGCATGTACATCTAAATGTTTCATTGACTCGTACCAAGAGATGGAAACTGGCCTGCTTGTTTTAATATATTCCGGATGATTTTGATGGAAAATCTAAATGCGTTAAGAATACAACATCCTGCCTACTAGCAGCCAAAAGGATAAACTTTCACATTGTTACTCTGGGGAATCACAAAAAACCCCCCAACAAACAGTTAGAGCAAGCTCTTCAAGTTAGAAAGAAACCAAGGAGCAAAGGTTGTGGTTAAGCTGAGACCTGTCTATCAGAACAGATCTTCCCATCTTATAGAATGACAAAATAGCCCAGGTTGGAAGAGACCTGAGGAGGTCATCTGGTCGAGCCTTTCACAGGAGAGGGACCCGAGATGTGTTTAGTACCCCGCCCAGTCTTTTCTCATGGCAAAACATTCAGGTCCCCATAGGCTGTAAGGGGGCAGCTGAGTAGTGCTTCCTAGCCAGCCTCAGTAGATTGCCATGTTGGTAGCTTTCGATCTGATTGTTAATTATTCTTTTTTATTGCATGTTTTTGTATTAGGCACTTAGCTCTTCTTTGTAATTAGACATAGCGATTATAGTATCTTTTTATATTACACTGGAGTGTTCCTTTAATGTAGATATCAAGTAAAACAAACCACATAAAAAGAAAAAGGGATTGCAATGGTAGTGCTTGGGTCCGAAGGAGTGAAGAAGTGGGAGAAAGCGAGTTGAAGTTATTGCTTTTGGCTCCAGCAACGCAGTTGTTTTCTGGGTTGTTTTTTTTTTAATTCTTCTCCCAATTATGTTTATTCGTTTAGTACAGTTCACTGGATGAATTAAATATAAAACCAGTCCAGATTTTTAGAGACAGACATTATGTGTTGTATCTAAATGCAACTTTTTTTTCTTGTTGTTCAATAGCTGGGAAACATTTTTGTTCTTAGTACAAATGTTTCCCGAGGAAAGGATTAGGTGGGGCGAGAAGAGAATACTCGGGATGGAAGAAGAAATAGTAGGGTATCTAACAGCACAGAGCAGATTTGTGCTGTTCCTTCATTGCAGTATCCACACAGTAATCAGCAGTCTAACAGCTTCCCTTTATCTCAGGAACAACACGTGTATTCCAGGAGTACTGCTCCCACTTGGCCCTGTTTTGAGAGTTTGTTTCAAAACAGAATTACCTTCCCCAACACAAGAATCTTTGCTTGAGAACTTATTTTGGAAAAAGGCCATCTGCTAGGAAGAAAGAAAAAAAAGAGAAAGAAAGGGAAAATGTATGATTTGGAGAATAAAGCTTTGATTACTGCTCTCTTAGGTGGATCAATGAGGAAGCAAGGGTGCAAAGAGCTGTCCCTGAAACATATTTTAGAACAAGCTGTTGAGAGTGAATGTAAAGTTACGCAGTGGCTTGTTGTGTGAGACATCCAGTCAGTTGGCTCCCAGTGAATGAAGCAGGTCTCCTTCAGTAGCCTTGGCTCTGAATGATTCCTGAGCCTGATTCGTTCAGTAGTAACGAGGAAGGAGATTTCTTCCTGGTTACAAGCATCATCAGCACCTGCTGGCATCTAGTGGTACTGGCATGACAGAGTGAGATAAAACTGCCCTGATGATGCAGCTGGTGAGTTTTAAGGAAGAATATCATTAGGTGTTTGCTGAACCAAAGACAGTGGAAACAAAAATGGTTTTACAGTAGTTCAGCAACTAATTTTTGAGTCCCTCAACAGAGACAGTAGCAGAGAGATGACATCTTATCAGTCTGACATTGGTCATACTTCCTTTTCCCTGCTCCTGTTCAACGTAGAGATCCATGTGCCGCATAGAATCATAGTATGGTCTGGGATGGAAGGGACCCCAAGGATCATACAGTTCCAACCCCCTGCCACAGGCAGGGCCACCAACCTCCAGGCCTGGATCAACGCAAGGTTGCCCAGGGCCCCATCCAACCTGTCCTTGAACACCTCCAGGGACGGGGCATCCACCAGCTCTCTGGGCAGCCTGTTCCAGCACCTCACCACTCTCTCTGTAAAAAAGTTTCCCCTAATATCTAATCTAAACCTTCCATCCTTTAGCTTTAATCCATTCCCCCTTTTCCTGCCATTGTCTACCCTTTGAAAAAGTTGATTCCCCTCCTGTTTGTATGTTCCCTTTAGGTACTGGAAGGCTGCAATGAGGTCCCCCCACAGCCTTCTCCTCTCCTTCAGCCTCTCTTCATAGGAGAGGTGCTCCTGTCCCCTAATCATCTAATCATACTGCAGGTGGGGCAGAGAGGGACAATCACCTCCCTGTCCCTGCTGGACACCCCTCTTCTGATGGAGCCCAGGATACCACTGGCCTTGCGAGCTGCAAGAGCACACTGCTGGCTCATGTTAAGTTTCTCATCCACCATGACACCCAAGTCCTTCTCAGCAGGGCTACTCTCAAGGAGCTCTTCTCCCAGTCTGTATCTATGTCTCGGATTCCTCCAGCCCAAATACAAGACCTTACACTTCACAGTGTTGAACCTCATTATGTTCACCCATGGCCCACTTTTTAAGTCTGTCAAGGTCCCTCTGGATGGCTTCCTTTCCTTCTATTCCATCAAGCTCTCTTGTTTTTACATAATTTTAAAAACTACAATGATATGATTCCCCCAGGACTAACTTTTGGAGTAACTGCATTCCAGAGGAAGGTCTGCAAATGAAATATATCCTCCACTTTGTTGGAGACGTGGGTGTAGGAGGACAACCATCCTTTGTGAGTGCTGTGTTTCAAAGTGCACCAAAGGTAAGATCCACCAGCTGTGTTAAAACAAGCCATTTTCATCTCATGCATACACCCTGCAATTCTACTTTTTAATTCCTAGGCAATCACACTGCTGGAATCTTATTCAGCCATTGAGTAAAATATATGTTTGTCTTGCAATTATGTAAATAAGGTAAGTGGTTAAGATTTAGACCTGGAATAATAATTTTAACATCATTGTCCCTTCAATAAACAGCAAGTTTTGGATGTTAACATTGGTTTTGCTATATATGTTTCTTGCCACAGAAAAACACAGGCTGACACAGAGATGATGTGGTGTTCTTATTGTATTTAAAACAATTTTTAAGCAGGGTATCTCCTACTGCTATTTACATGTGTTTGAAAGAAAGCCCTGTTTCATCAATGGGAATGTGTCAGAATTTTGTAATAAAGCATGCTGTGTAATATATTTAAACACAGTCCAAATTAATTAAAGTGTAGTGGACGTGAAAGATACATACTCAATGTGACATTTCAAATAGGGAGAAAATATGATAATGAGCTATTTCCATGTGTTGCCATCCTTCTGGTTAAATAATACTTCTGTTTTCAATGAAGCCACTGAGCAATAACATTCATTTTTGGAGTTCCACAGTGGTTAGAGCTGATTGTATACAGGCTGTAATCATTATTCTAATTCTGCCCAGGAAACTCTCTCTCCCCACCATGGAGAAATTTGGAACAAAAAGTCTCGTTCCAGGAAAAAGAATTTCCAAATAATCCTGGGCACCAGATCAAAATATGAGCTCCAAATCCGTTCCTTTTTCTTAATAAGAATCAGCACTTTGAAAAATGCTGCTTCGCAAGGAAATAATTATATTAGTCAGCCTCTTGGCACTGGTGTGGGCTGGAGCCTTCTCTTAGAATGAGGCCCAGCCTCGCCCTGCAGTGCATCCAAATCCCCCAAAGATGCAAATAGCCCCTAGACCCTTCGTTAACAGGGGCCATTTGATCACTGCTGGAATTCCCACAGCTCTGGTGTTGCAAATGTCTTCGTTCTCACAGGAAGGAAAGAAAAACATGGGACAAACAGGACAGAAAGGGATCTGAAGATGTAGCCTGGTCTGTAGAGATTCTTGAGGCAGCCTCTGGTAAGACGGAAGAGTAGAGGGCAAAGAAGGAGCCAGAAACAAGAGGTGACTATTTCCATGTTTTCCTTTGCTTACAAGGACCCAATCCCCAGATGATCTATAGGTAACTGTGTAGCCCAAAGGCTTGGTGATATGTGGTTATATATGTGATTCTTGCTAGGTCTGTTCTTTGGATTTTAGTGCTCATGATCAAGACAGCTCTGGTGTTCAGGACCTGGCAAGCACTAGCCAGACTCCACAAGACTGCTCTGATTGTTCCAGACTGGAGAGATCTTGTGTTGAGTTTGGAGCATAAACCCATGCATCTTTCACTTGAGTGACTTTTACAACAGCAAAAGCCTCTACTGATGATCGTTTTGTTGGAAGTATGTCTTAGGTCCCCTATATTCCTCCCTCCTTGGGCTAATATTGTACCAACTGCTTGCTCCTACCCAGCTAAATAACCAGTAGCAAGTGCTCCTCTTCTGGCTGCTGTTGACCTAAAGGGAAAACACCATGCAGATGTAGCTTTCAGTCATTTGAATGTAGGTAGAGAAGAAAGCCTCGTTAACCTGTTAACATTAAAACTAAGCACAGGAATGTGCACGTATTAGTAGGGAAAGCACATAACACCCCCACTCCCGTGCCAGGTCTGAGCTTGCCAGAGCCCTCAGCACCTGGTAAATCAATGGATGGAGCCAGACTCTGGGCAGCAGATACAGCTTTACCCCCGTGTGGCAGGAAGAGCACTGGGGCACAGGAGATAGGGGGAGACTTCCAAAGGTGCTGATGCAAATTAGTTGCAACACTTTTACAGGCTTTTGTGCGTCTGTGGGAGGGGGAAACTGCTACTGGATAGTTTACTTTGTGCCCTTGCCAAGGTGCTACAGAAGCACCCTGCCAAAGACAACAGAGGAACCCAGATTCTGTGCTTGTGCTTTAACTACTAGGCCGTGCTGGTTTTTCTGCATTCAGTTTTAGCTCTTCTGTCTCTCGTGTTATCCTAGCTTTGTAGTCACAGGGTACTGCTATAAGGTGATCTGTAGGAAGAAAGAATCCTTCTCTGCATTGAAGCTGGTTGTCTAGAAAAGAAACATGATGGATAGTGTTCAGATCTGTAGGACCTAAGCTAGACTTACGGCTCTGGTGTGGGCTGGTCTGCCTGCACTGATGCTTTGGCAGGCTAGCAGTATCAAGCAACCCCACCAAGGGATATGGGTGCTGCTGGGCAAGAGGCTGTCATGTCCTATTCTGAAGAAAATGAGGTTATCCTTACAATCCTTACATAAAATATGGGGTGAGGGGTGTTTGGGAGGAAAGAGTGAGGGAATGAACCAGTAAAAAAAGCTTGTGGCTTCTTCCACCAAGGAAAAGTTAAATCAGGACAAACTTCGAAAGGTGCAGTGGCATTACAGCTGTCAGTTTGGGATGCTTATAGACCTGAAGGTGATGAAAGATTAGCACTGGTTGGAAATTTTCCACCAAAATGTTTTTCCTTAGAAGATGATTATTCATTAGTTTTAAAAGGGATGGGTTTTGTGCAAGAGAGACTCTCATCCTTGTATTCAGAGTGTGCTGAGTGTGAGAAGGGCATGTGCATACCTGTCCATCCCAGTCTTCTGAAGTAGTTAACAGGAGCTTCACCATATCAGTCTGAATAGGGACACTCATCCCTGTGGCTTTTCTAGTTTAGAAATCTCTGTTCTTTATCAAATGGAGAAGAAGAAGAAAAAAAAATGGTGAAACTGTGAAAGTTTCCCTATGGAGTACAGGGAAAACCAGACTTGCTTGTGATCGATGCAGTTCTTGCTGGCAGAGGGATGGTGGGAGTCGATTGTCTGAACAGCAAGTAGAGAAGATAGTGGGCTGGAAAGCAAAAGCAAGAAAGCTGTTTGATGCAGTGAAGGAGGGAGGGATGGTAGAATGATGCATGGAGGGAACCGTGTGCGAGAGTGGAAATAACACATTAGGCAGAAATGTTGATTTGAGGGGAGCACAGAAGTGCCAGCTCTACAGATCAACAACTCAAACAAATTAGACAAACCACTCCAGGGTGGGTTTAGATAGAAGCTACCAAGTTCTCTTGCATTTTGCTTCCAGACTGTGTAAGAATAGCTCTGAATCTAATATGGCCTGCAATAACCCAGTGAGTGACTGTTGGTAAAAACTGCAAGAGGGACAGATGAGGACCAGGGCAGAGGCACTGGGTTTGGAAAAAGGAGGCTTGAAGAGGAGTGCAAGGGTATCAGTTAATCTGGAGCATTCCATGTGTGGGGAAAGATATAGACTGTTGTAAGGGCATAGAATGGGGGAGACTGTAAGGAAGTAAATCTAGTTGGGAAGGCAATGGGAATGAAATAGCACATGACCTCTGGTAAATAAAGGAGTGAGAGGACATGATATCTAGAGAGCAGGCAGAATGGAGACAGAAGGAGGGGGATTGCCTTTCTAATTATGGGTATCTGTAACGTTCCTGAGATATAATGGGCAGAGGATGACTAACAAATAGCTGAGTCACAGAAACCGTGTGACTGAGAGTCTAAATTCAGCTGCTGTGGGGCTTGAATATTCACATGAATCTTGAAAATTTTCCTCTAATATTATTACTGTGCAGGTGATGCTAAAGCTCCTGTAGCCAAAAAAAAAAAAAAAAGAAAAACCCACCAACTTTCCAACTGCTGTGTGGAACCATCTAGCTTAATAAATAGGTCAATATTCATAGTGACAGCCAAGTTTGTTACCTGATCTACCCATTCCTAGTGAAGAAGGCCACTTTTGGCCAGTTAAGCAATTTTCTGTCCATTTTCTACCCATAGAACCATTTGCAGGAAACTTTAATCAAATGTTGTTTGAGCCTTCACTGTAACGGTTTGGTGAATGGTGTTGCTTAGAGTTGGAACAATGCTCTACCAGCCTTTGTAAGACAATTTATTACCATTAACAACCTAGTACTTGTAGAAGTTTTAAATGTTTGATGCTTGAGGAAATAAGGGGAACAAGCTTCCTCTGTTCCAAGGTACTAACTATCAAAAGCCTTTGTTTCATGCATCATTAATGCTGGCATCAATTGGTAGCACCACCAAAAGAAGCTACCCGTGCCTTCCACTCACCCTCCTCCTCCCTTCTGACCTAGATTGAGGAACTGGTGGAGGTTAAAATTATCTGTTGTTCTGATTAATCAGGTACAATCATGGTCCTTTGAAGCATTTCAGATAGTATCTTTAGGGAAAAGATATAAATGTGAAATACCCCCCACCTCTCTAGAATGGGATAATTTGTTTTCCTGATAGCAATTACTGAAGAAATGCAGGCTGATGGAAACCAGGATTAATGTTCCTCCCCAGCTGAGTTGGAGTTTCTCTGTGCACAGTAGGGAGATTTGGGCAGCAGTGGGCTTTTGTGGGTGGCGTAGATTAATGGAGTTTGCTGCCTTCTGACTTGGCAATCTGTAGTTTACTTGAGACAAGTGAGTTGACCCACTTCTCCCTTACCTTTATGTCCCGGGAAAAGGGCAATAAAACATGCAAGCTGGCTACTGAGGACAAAACCAGAGTAAGCAAGCTTTTAGCCTCAGGTCTCAGGCATTCATCACATGCAAACCAGTAATAAATCAGTGCCATCTGGCTCATGAAGCTGCCTAGGAAATCACCAGGAAAACACGATTTTTAAAACTACACAACTAATCCTTCTTTCCATAAAGAAACAGGTCTGACCTTTCCTTGCAGCAGCGCTTTCTGGAGCAGGTCCTGAACGTTCGCACAAGGTTTCGCTGGAAGTTCCACACGGGGAGAAGGGAATCAAGGAGTTACCTGACTCCTCACCCTTTCTTAGTGCTCTTCCACCCGTTCTTCATAACAGCCAGAGAGTCTCAGCAGCGGATGCTTTAATGAAACAGCAGAGAGGAGGTGGCTCTGATTTTGTTTCTTTGTGAAAAGTTTCTCTTTCACAATTCCCTGGATGGCACAGAGCGCTCTGGGCTTCTGCCTGCACAATAGCTAGTCTTAAACATTTCTGTTTAATCAAGAGTGAAGTAAATGTCAGAGATTCAATGTTCTAGATCAGCAGTTTCCAACACTGTTACATCTTAATCAAGCAATTAGGTGCCTTTTTTTGTTATTGTTTGGTGTTTTCCACATTGGAGAAGGGAACAGATTTGCTGCTTTGCTCTGATGACTGCTAGCAGCAGTGTTTGTTGTTAACAGAGACATTTACACCTAACCACCAGTTGGCAGGTGTTAACACTTTGTTACTTGCTATTCCCACATGCTGAGGATTGTGGGAAAGCTGTCAAGCTCTCTGTCTTGTGTAAAGCTTGGCTTTTACAACAACAACAACAACAACAAGAAGCTCTGAGTAAATGCAGAAGCTGGGTAGGAATGCAGTGCTAGCAAGGGAAACAATAGGACTAGGATGGATTCTCAGGCCTCCTGGCTTCAATCAGAGGTTTTGTGGAAAATTTGAGACATTTCTATAACTCCTTTTGGAAACTAGTGGATGGGGGTCTGAGTGATTTTTTTCTTTTTAAATATTTTTTTATTCTATTTTATTTTTTTTTATATGGTCTGATCTTTAGAGGAAAGCAAGAGCATACTGTGTGCACCCCAACACTTCTAATTTACCTCTGACATTTGTACTTGTTTGTATTCAGGGGAAAAAAAAAGGTATGAATACAGCATGCAATCTCAGAAAAGAAAATGGAAAGATGGAAATGCTTTGATATCTTTGGGGGTGACTGGCAAGAGGGAAATGAGAATTTCTAATGGTACAGCCCTTCTGGAGAGGTCAGATGTGGCCAGAACAGGAAAGGACCCTCTGTGAACTACATATATATATATATATATAAAAAAAACTACTTACCTCTCTCTGTCACTTGCTGTCAACCATGTGCTCACACATACTTTGCCTTTGCAGCCACAAGGTCATTGTTTTATAGTCATCCATGTGATTGATTTATTACTGATGAAGTGAGGTTTGATTGATTTTTGATTTGCATGAAGACAGTAAAGAAGGAGGAGTGGGAGGTGCAAGGCAGCTGCAGAGTCAAGTACAAAGCAGAAACCTGCTAGTGCAAGTGGGCCAAACGCTGCCATGACTTACATCAGTGCTCAGTTTATGTGGCTGATTTTAACAGGGCTGCACTACACAATTGCACTCCTTCCCCTGAAACAGTGCTGTAATGATCATTTCTTTAACCTCCAGAGTTATGCCCTCAGTGAGGAGGGATTTCATGTATTTGTGTTTTGATGAGAGGGCTTTGGATGGAAGGAATGTGGTAAAAAGAGTGATGGTGGATTTTCTTGTACGTAGGTTATGGCTGGGCTGCCTTTTGAGTATGGTTCCAAGTTTGGAGTCATTGTCCAGGATATCTCATGTCCAAACTGAACACTAGCTTTGGATCAGCTTTATGATGTGGTAGGAAGGAAGCTTATCCTTGCACTAAGAATAAACTGGGTTCAAGATAGGGCATTTCTTCAGATACATCCACACTGGCTTGAATCTGCCAATGCACCTCCTCTCACACCTGAAGAAATGTTGCCTGGCAGGAGGGTTGGCCAGGTTCTTTCCTGGAAAGGTTCCTACTGCAAGACAAGAGGCCCCGCAGGATTTGGATGTGGCTGAGCAGCAGGTTGTTAGCAATATGGTTGCACAGTCATGCATTAGTGGCCTAACCCAGGTCTGTGTTACACAAGGTAGTGTTGACATAACCTCGAAGTCTCTGAATTTACATTGATTTTAATTCTGGAAGACAGGTTTGAGATTAGTCAAAAGTTAGGGCCTAAATGATTGGATGAAACCCCTTGGGCTGTGTTTCGCATCGGGTGGGATCCCAACTGGTCTTCTGACCTCATGGGTCTGTGAACCACTACAGTAAGCAGTTTTGGCTTTTTAATAGATTTTGCATTATTTTCTTGACATGAAAATCATCTCTGTACCTGTGCATCACTTTAAAAAGCCTTCATGTTTGCAGAGCCACCTCCTGCAAGCTGGTTTCTGAAAGATCTGCCTGCTAAACTTGGGTATGTGGGGGAGGTACTGGCTTGCATGCATGTGCATGATATATTTCCTAACTTCAGACTTCTCCTAAAAGATTATTTGCTGTTCCTTGGCCGCAGGAAGCAAGTCAGGAGAGTCAATAATATTGGAAAAATCGGTATGTGGAACAAATACTCAGAAACACATGTTGTGTCTAGGCCTGAATTTTTTCCTCTGCATTTTAAGTGATATTTGTGTATTTTGAATACTGTAGGTAGAAAAATTGTGTAGGTTAACGAAGCCACAGTAAAAGTGAGAGGAGGAAAGCCTGGTCGTTTTATGAATGGCACTCAGAAAGCAGGTTTGACTTCTGCCACACACCCTCTGTTGACTTAATCTGTGCATTGCTTTTTTTTTTTGTAAGTGGGGACATGTAGCCTGTTATGTAGATATCGTAGGGTTCAGGTAAAAAATAGGTGACTTACCCTCAAATCTATAATTTAATTGTATTATGGCTACAAGCTGAGAAGAGACCAAGTTCACAGGTAATAAGAAGGTCTCTTCTTGAAACTGGAAGTCCATCCTCCCACCTGAAGTGTGGGCATAGCAGTCTCATCCACTGCAGCACTGAGCAAAGCAGGTCAGGCCATTCACCAGATGGTTAATGCCATTTTGCTTTTAAAGCCACTTTGCTTTTTTTTCCCCAACCGGTTGGGGAAAGATGCTAGCAGTCCTCTGTGTGTTCCTTTGCTGGGCAGGTGGGGAGGTGGGATCTCCCTGAAACACTGCAGTGACTATTTTCTGTTGGTACTGCAGAGATGCCTAAAGCTCTGCAGTGAGGACTTGGATATAGCTGGGTTTGGCTGTAGGCATACACAAGAGTCAGTTCCTCCTTAAGGGAGTGCTGATCCTGCAGACATAGGACCTATCACTTAAGCTACTTAAAGGGATATCTGAAGGACCAGAGCTGAGCTTTGCATTTTCTCAGCACCTTCGCTGCCCCAGTTTGAGTGAAGTCATCAGCATTTTGCAAGGGGATTCGTGTTTAGTTTGGATTATTTGATCCTTATAAGCAAAACAAAGAAGGAAAGATTTCTTGAATTCCTGGCTGTATCTCTGTTCCTTTTTTCCCTTCTTTATAAACTTAGTGGGTTTTTTTTCCTCCTTTCTTTTTCCCACCCCACCCAGGCTTAAACAGTGCCGGGAAATTCTGTACTTACCCAGCTGTACTGTCTGAGGAAAGCCAAGTTGGTTTTTTTCCATGCATCAAAATCATAATAGTTTGAAATTACTTATTAAGTCACTGAGTTTCCCAGAGAGAAAACATCAGATACTTGACTGATATGTCCCTTGTACTTAGCCAAAAGGCCAAACAAAGGTTAAGGCAAGTGGATGCACACGACTTCTTTATCCAAGTCCTTGAGGATTTCCCATTAGCTAAGTCAGAGTTTCTTTCTTGTCTTTTTATTGTCTTTTTCTTTCCTCCCCTTCCCTTCCTTCCCCCTTCCTGCCTTCTTCCTGCCCCACTCCTTTTCTCTTCTCTCTTCTCTCTTCTCCTCTTCTCTCTTCTCTCTTCTCTCTTCTCTCTTCTCTCTTCTCTCTTCTCTCTTCTCTCTTCTCTCTTCTCTCTTCTCTCTTCCTCTCTTCTCTCTTCTCTCTCTTCTCTCTTCTCTCTTCTCTCTTCTCTCTTCTCTCTTCTCTCTTCTCTCTTCTCTCTTCTCTCTTCTCTCTTCTCTCTTCTCTCTTCTCTCTTCTCTCTTCTCTCCCCTTTTCCCACTTTCCCATTATTTTCCCATTTTCCCATCTCTTTTTTCAAGGAAAAATAATTGACATGGATCAAATAAAATATGTTAACTTATGTTCATTGCAGCCCTTTTCCTGATGCTGTCTGTATAGACAGAGAAGCTACAGCCAGTTTACTCAGAAGTCTGTCTTGTCTGAAAAAATAGTTGTCACCTCAAATTGGGTAATTGCTTGAGAATGCATATTTTGAAACAGTTTTAGACCAAGCTGATTTGTGTGTTAGCAAGTAGAGCAAATAAGCATTTCCTTGTGTATTGCTACTGCTTCTGTGCTGATGACAAAACTGTGTTACGTGTGTTTCTGTGTCACTTCACAGCAGTGTGACATTTTTCTTGCTACTGTTAAATGAAGTCGTAAAGCACAGCAGCTCTGTGGGTTAGTACTGCCTTGCCCTGCTAGCAATGGAAAGATGTTTGAACTGGCAAGAAACACTGTTATTTTATTTGCTGTGCTTTTTGGTGGGCACATTATATGTTCTGGGCCATAGCAAGTAATTACACAGTATATAGTCTTCCAATCTTCACAAGCATTTGCCCCCAAATCAGGATGGTGAAACCTGTATCAGTAAAACCACTGTGACCTAGAACTAAGTGTTATCCATGTCTGGAGCTCCCAAAGTGCCCATGGTATGCTCATGCACCAAAATAGAACCCAGCATGAGAAAACCTCCAGGCTGCAATAATATTTCCTCAGCCGTGCTCACTGTTAGGCCCTTCTTGGCAGTGCTGGACTGGATCCACAGGTCATGTTGACTTTGTCTGGATTGATAGGGTTTCAGCAGCTGTCCCCTGATGCTTTCAGGAAGTCAGGTTGGGAGATGTTAGGTGAAACACCCCTGTAAGATCAGGAACAGGTGCCAGTGCCTGGCTGTGAGCAGTGGTATGATTTGTGTCTGAAATTGTGTTATCCAGCAATACGCACTGTGTCCGTAACCATGACTGGGTGTGTCAGAAGACTCCCTAGGAAGAAAAATGGCATTTGGGGGCAAATTTGGGGCAAATAGGTCTCTTTTGACCCATAGAGAGCACCAGCTGATATGGCTTGTAAGTCCTGCGTCACTGTCCAGCTGTTCCCTTCAGACTGACTGTGGGAGTCCCTTGCTGGGATGAGATCTATGTCTGCCCTTGCTAATTCTGGTGGCACAAAATCTGTCCTTTCTAAGCACACTTTTTGCTGTGCTGTAGGTTTCAGGAAAGTATCAGAGAAGAAAAAGTGGCAAAGCTGCCTCAATGTCTCCACAATAGACAAATTAGCAAAACATGCTGAACCTAAAATAATGCCTGAAAAATCTCTCCCATTTCCCTGGATTAGGTTATATCTTACCTGCAGTTCACTGCCAGACTTGTGGGGTGTGGAGCTGATAAGACGTTTCTCATGGGAAGTAGTTTTTTCAGTCTGAGCTGTAGGAGTTGAGGAATCAAGGAATGGTCTTCTCTCATCAAAAGGTCGTTCTTGGAGTACAGATGTTTTGCAGACAGAAACATTAATACGTGGAGCTGTGGTGCTGACCCTTCACTTTGGTTTGATACTAATTAATTATGTGGAATTTTTAATAGTTGGATCCTAGGTAGCAGATATTTGGATCCAGGTGGTAACTGGTGCAGATAGCAGAAAGTGTAAACAGCAAATTTGCTGTGTTTTTTGTTTGGATTGTTGTGGTTTGTTTTTTTTTTTTAACTTGGGAACTTAAAAATTCCAATCCTGCTGCATTAAACTAAGTCATGCAGAAATGCTCCAGCTGTTCCTTCACATTGTGGAAGCCAAATTCAGCATTTTGATGGGTTTTTTTCCTTTGTTTTTGAGAGACTACTTGTAAAACTATTTGATATGTTGGGTAACAAAATCTTACCTGTACTCTTCTTCCAGTTATTTGGATTTTCCTAGCTGTCTTATTTAAGGTGGACTTCTGCCAGCTCATTGTGTAAAATGCCAGGTTCACTAGGAGGTAAATGGGCCAGCCTTCTTTCTGAACTGAGGTATCTAGTGGTTCTGGTGGCCTGTTAGCCTTTTAGGCTCCTTCTCTTCCTTCACTGATGGTTCTGATGGCAGTCAAACACAAGAATTTTAGTTAAAAGCAGTAGAACACACAGTCAAATAATTTTTGTGTTTTGTTTTTCTGTTTTTAGCAAGAGCTTTATTTGCTATGAAGTGTGGTGAACCTGTCTCAGCTTCCTCCATTTGCAGGAAGAGGCAGGTCTTTTAATACTCCTGAGGGAGAATCTGTTGAAGGAATTTATTTTTGAAAATAAGATTTGCGTCCTATTTTTCTTAGTAAATATCAGGTGTGAGCTCTCTGAAATGTAGATGATCTTCATCATGTCGTATTTTAATGAAGAAAGGCTTATGTCTCAGTGTTAAGTTGCCTGCCCTTACTTCACACACCATGTGTGATGGAACAGGAATGCTGAGTTTGGGAGTGCTCACCCCATGGCATTAATCCCTGGAGCAATGGAACCCTTGCCCAGTTTGGGATGCTGATGAAATACTTCATTTCAGAGTCCTCCTTGAGACCTTCTGCTTGTGCAGTGTTTTCTGAATGCACAATCAGGAGATTGGTGTGAACATGTGCCGAAGCAGCTCCAAGGATTGATTCGTACACTGGGTAACCTTACATGGAACATGGGATAGTCTCCCGTACTTTCAGTGTTCATTTTGTTCTGGTTTAATGGAGAAGAAAATGACCTGTGTCTGTTACCAAATTATATAGAGTCCTTTCCACAGGATTTGGCATTTCAAAGTTGTTCCTGTCCTGGTTTCAGGTAGGACAGAGATAATTTTCCCAAGGAGCCAGCACACGTGGGCTGAGTTGGGTGATTTCCACACCACCTGACATCATGCCCCCCATAAAAGGGGGCTGTTTGGGCAGGTTTGGCTCTGGGCAGAGAGTCTAGTCGGCCACTTGGTCAGTAAATGTTTTGTGTGATTGCTGTATGTGTGTATTCTGTCCTGAGTGCTGTTTTTGTTGTTCCCCTCTCCCTGTGCTGCCCCAGCAAAGTGCCCTTACTCCACCCCGAGGGAGCTTTTGACCATTTCTCCTCCCTGTCCCACTGGGGATTGTAGGGGGTAGTGAGGGGTGCACAGGGCTCAGCTGGGGCCGGAGCTGAACCATCCTGGGGCTGAACCATGACAGTCCTCTTTTTGTTTCTGATGAAGCTGTTTGAGGATTTCCAGGGCTACTAATATTTTTAATCTGAGCCTTTTGAATATCAAAGGTCATCAGCTCTCATAAGGCTGGGGCTAGGTACCTGGTTAAGGTCATGGCAGCCACAGGTGCAGTGTTATCAGGTGCCTGTTATCAGTGATTGCGCCAGGTACCTGGCCACGCGACAGAACCATAGCCTGTTTTGATCTTCATTTTCTGCCTTTAATTGGGCAGCCTTTCTTGTGTTTCTCCATGCCTGTGGTTAGTCTTGTTAACTTGTGAGCAAGGAGTGGACTGGCCAGGAAATCAGAAGGCTGGGTACTTAAAATGAGCAACACCGTAAAACCATTTATAACGTTCCAAAGAATGGGGAAGCATTTGCACTTCTTACACCACCTGCTTTGTGTGTCAAAAACTTTAAAAGGTTTAGGGGGGGAAAGAGCCTTTTTGGTGGTGGTGGTGGTGGTGGGAATTAGAGAGAAGGGCGACAGAACTTGTCTTGGGATGCGAGTGAAGCAGAAACATTTGTCATGAACTGAGTGAATGAGGTGGATCTAATTACTGTGTAACAAAAGAAAGGAAGATGGCTTAGCAGCTGTTTGGATTTCAGATACTTAGCACCACTGCTGCGCTACAGATTTGACAGCTTTAGGTAAATGTGGGAAATGTCAGTCCAGTCCTTTTTCTGGGGTTTGCCAGGATCACAGAGGTACTCATATACAAATCCATCAAATACTATTACCTCCATATAAGTGTTAATAATATTCTTAATCTTCATTATATTTTCTCTTGGGCCTATATGCTGCACAAATATTTCTTGGCATGCCTACAGATCTCTAATCGTTTGTAAATTTGGATTGCCTCAGGCCAACTTTAAATGAATGTGTATGGGAATCCTGGCTATGTATGGGATTATTTAAGTATCATTACTATACCTGTGCGGGATTGTTGATCATGTGTCAACCCATTCAGAAAAGCCCAAAGTAAATGCAGAAAGGGCATCCTGGTGAGTTTTTGATCAAAGTGATATACTGGGGAATCTGGTCTGTGATACTCTGAAGCATTAGGGCTACTTCTGCACGTTTCAGTCTTCTGCTGGTAGAAATAAGTGTTTATATTTTTTTCAGGGTAGCCTAGAGAGGGGATAAGGCTGTGCTTGCTACTCGTCTAGAAATGCCTGAAGTAGTTCTAAGCTACATTGTCTGATAGCACAGAGTTAAGTGTGGGCAGAAATCTTGCTTCTGATACTTCATAAATACTCAGGAGACACTTTGCAGGTGAGCTTGCTTCTTAGTCTGAACCAGAGCTATCTTTTTTTCTTCTTTTTTTTCCCCCCTACTTTTTTCTCCCTCAGCAGCCCTTCCTTTGGATCACAGCATCAAGCATGTTGCATGAAGCCCTCTGTTTTATGTGCAGTGGCATGACCTAGTTGCCTCTGGTGATGGGCAGCCAGTGACCTGAATACACCCCTGGCAGTGGAGGCTGCGAGTTTCTGAGTAAATGACAGTGAATGGGGAAGCAGACCTAGATCAGGAAGTTGGGCACACAAGATAATGACAGAAGTTATGAAATACGGTGCTATAAAAAATATTCTGTGGGGTCCTCAAACCATCGGCACATCTCTGTTGTGGTCTATGACATTTCTAGCATGACAGAGAATGACAGCCCTCTCTGTCAGTGCTCAGGGTTATTTATTGTGTGTCATTGCCTTTGAGCCAGCTGTTCCAGACAGGTACTCTCATGTCCTTTCCTTATTCCTGCACTGTTGCTCTGTTTTACCGTGTCTGTGTGGTGCTATCTACCACCTGAGGAAAAAAAGACAGGGTGAGAAAAATATGGGACAGATTTCTCAACTTTTGTGTCACCAACACTCAAAGCAGGGCCGTTAGGTGTGCAGGACAGAGTGTGCAAATGCCTGCAGAAATCTGGCTGGTCACAGCCCACATGCTCCCATGTCAGCACAATGAAGATTATGAAGCTCAGCACTACACCAGTGGCACATTCGGATGTTTGGCAGTGGTCATGACAATATTGGGGTTAAGGCTGCAGTAAAAAGGGTACTGAGCTACATGGACTCATCCTAGAGTCCATAAGTGGCCCTTGGACCACCAGCTGATCTGCCTGAATGAAGTCATATCGTGGTTAGTATCCCTGATTCAGTACCTATTATGTGTTCTTCCTGGTGGTTCAGCTTGGACAGATCTCCAAAGTGCTCCGGGTGGTGTGAGTGCTGTGATGTGGTGAGCGGCTGCCGTGGTTTAACACCACACAGTTGCTCACTCACCCCTTTTTCCCAAAGGGCATGGGAAGGAGAATGGAAAAATAATAAACCCCTATGGGTTGAGATAGTGTAATAGGATAACAAAGGAAGAGAATAGCAATAATAACCATAATAAAAGTGATGCACAAATGCTATTGCTCACCACATGTGAAAGGAATGAAAACAAACAGCACCCTGATGCCCAGTCCATTTCCCAGCAGTGATCCCGTTGCCTGGCTCACTTGCCCAGTCATATATGCAGTATGATGTTCTGTGGTATGACATATCCCTTTGGCCAGACTAGGTCAGCTGTCCTGGATGCACTCTTCCAGCTTCTTGTGCACCTGGCAGACTGGGAGAGGAAGAAAAGTCCGTGAGTTAGTGCAGACACTTCAAGTACCTAGCAACAATTAAAAGCGTTGGTGTGTTATCAACATTATTCTCATACTAAATCTAAACCACAGCACTATACCAGCTACTAGGATGCCCAGACTAGCCCAAGGGCTACTGCATGAACTATTTCCTGTTTAGTTTATTCAAAGGCTTGTCATTGCTCAGGGCCCCATTTGAAATTGTTCTTTTTCCAGGTCACCTGATAGAGAAGGCTTACAAAGAGCCTGTAATTTGGAATTTGCATCCTCAAAAAAACCCACAACGCCTAAGAAAGCTTGTATTTTCTTTTTGTTAGTGGGGACATGGCTGCTATTCTGTTGATCTTATCCATTGGGATCTGACAGCATCTGTCTTGCCATTTAATTCCTGAAAACTGGATCTCCTGTGCAAGTCCCTTAACCTTATTTTTTTAATGACAAAACCAGCTTTCAGAAGAATTTAGACTATTTTCTTTCCTTTTTCAAAAACTTCTGCTGTATTACCCCATATAATGATGCTGTCAATATACTGCAGGTTCACTGGGGCTTCACCATGTTCCAGTCCATGGCAAATGGTGGGGCTGTGTTTCCACCCCTGGGGCAGTCAATTCCAGGTGTACTGGATAACCCTCCAAGTGAAAGCAAACTGCAGCGTGTATTCTGCTGCCAAAGAGAAAAACATGTTCATGTTATCAATTGTGACATACCACTTGTCTGCCTTTGAGTCCAGTTCATACTGAAGAGAAGCACTCATGGGTGACTTGACTACATTGATGCCACAATAGCCTACTGTCAGCCTTCACTCTCTATTGGACTTCTGCATTAGCCATATTGGATTGTTAAAGGGTGAGTGGGTTCTACTGAACACTCCTTCACTCTCCAGTTGGTGAATCAGGTTCTGGATGGGGGATCAGGGAGTCTCAGTTGGTGTGGTATTGTGTCCTGGTTCTGGCCAGACCAGGGTTGACCTCCCCAATCAGCCAACACAGGTAAGCTGAGTCAGCCCAGGTGAGCTGAGTCAGCCAGAGCTGTTTTCCACACCACCTGACACCACTTGCTCATAAAAGCAGCTGGTTGGGGAAGGGTGGGGGCTGTTTTTCGCCTCTAGGACAATTGGAGTGTGGCCAGAACGTTGGGTCAGTCAGTTCTTACTGTCAGGAAGCCCTCTGTAATTGTTGGGTCAATAAGGTGTTCATGTAACTAGCCATTATTGTTCTGTATTCACTTTGATATTTGGCAGTAAACTGTCCTTATCCCAACCCACAGTGGCTCTGCCTTTTTCTCCTCTGAGAGTGAGCAAGTGGCTTGGTGGGCATTTGGCCTCTAGCCAGGGCCAAACCACCACATATTGTCACCAGTGCACTGTTATGGTAGTGACTGGCACCTGTTGTTCTTTCACCTTCAGCAACCCCACAAAAGAAGGGTCCCCCAAGAATCCAGGCAAAGTAGACAATTGTTCAATTTCTTGTCCCCAAAGCAGCTATTCCAAAAGCCCACTTGCCCCCTTTTGGGTCTTTAAAATACCCTCTACAGAGATAATCTATACCCAAGATGCACGGAGCCTCTGGGCCAGTCACAACGGGTTGTTTTTCCCAGTCAGGCTCACCTCAGCCTCTAGCAGAGTCAACTGTTGGGATCCCCCTGTCACTCCAGAAATACAGATGGGTTTTGCCCATTCATGGCTCAATGGCATTAGAGTACACTGGAGCATTATGCTCTTACTTACCTGATGTGCCAGGTGTTGGGATCCACACAGTTTGATAAAACCAGTTGTCCCTCTCCTCCACCTGGATGGAGGCACGGCCCCTCTAGTCCTGAACATAGTGTTTGTTATTGACAAATGGATTTGTGTGGAACATGGGTTTGAATCTCATACGTGTTACTCACTTGTAAATGTGAATTAGAAGGTCCCTCCATAAGCTCAGAAGTAAAATCAGTCCTCCTACTCTGTTTAGGGAACTGCCCACAGAAGACTGAAGCTGCAGTTTTCCTGGAAGAACCCCCATTTGAAATTGGTTTTCCTTGCAATTCACATACCTATGTTTATAGGGTTGAGGTAGGTTTGCCATCCCACTTCGTCATGTTCTTTCCATGGTCACACAGGAAGAACCACGGGATGTTTCATGGTGTGTACCCTCTATATCCTCTCTTGAGCATAGGAATGCTTATTCTTAATAGCTGAAATACTGGTCTGTACAAGCTGGGAATTGGCCATACCATCTTTGAATTGCTGGACATCCTGGGAAGGTTTTCTTGAACAGGTTTTCAGATATTTTGGACAGCCTTTTCTACAGCTGACACAGGCTTGTAGAGAGGAAGAGGTTTTGGTTTGTTGGGGTTTTTTTGCATCACCAGAGTTGGCCAGCCACTTTGTTCACTGTTGATGTCTCTTTGTCTTTCCATTCCCTTACTGCCAATGATTTGGCATATGCTGGTGGTGTGCACTGTACAAACCTCCACCACATTGGTTTGGTACATTGGAATTTATCTGGATCTGTGGGTAACTGTACATTTTTTAGGTCATAATCAACCATTTTCCTGCATGGCTAATTCCCTCAGGTACTGGGTAACTCTTTCCATGGTGGTCCACTTGCCTGGGTGACATAGAACATCATCTTTGATGGGATGCCTTTCCTTCACTACTGTCAAGAGTTGCCTGCAGAAGCTGAGGGCTTGTGTTCCTTTCCCAATCACCTTGTCAATGCCTCCTTCCCTAGCCAGGCATCCCAGCTGCTTGGCTTCCCTACCCTCTAATTCTAGGCTACTATCCCAGCATCAGAGCAGGCAGGTGACAAGTTACTCAACTGACAGCTAAAATCTTTTTGCGTATATCACAGCTCACTCAAGACAGGTACTGGGTGGTTATCTCTGGTTCTGCCTCTTCCTCCTGTTCTTGTGATAGCCCTGCTTCATCATCCTTTACTAAGGGAGAGGACTTTTGTGTCCATTTCTTTCTATCCGTAGGCGTGACTGATACCAATATGGGTTGGTTCTCTGTTTCAGCTGCAGTGTTTATCACCAGGGTTTCAGTAGTCACAGTGTCTGTTGCAGGGGTTGATCTCTGCATGCTATTCTTAAATAGTTAACCCTAAATAAAACCTGACATTCAGGACACCTAGCAGTAGAAACATCCCAGGGATGGTCAACATTCTCAAGAGCTATTTTAATTAGACTGGAGAAGAAAGGGAAGGTGGAGGAAGGTGTGTCCTACACATATTGGCTCTCTGAGGAGAAAAAGTAAAAAGAATAATTATTGATAGTTTCTGACAGTTGGCTCCCAAAGTACCAAGATAGAACCATCTCCACTGCCACCGTATACAGGTTCAGCTGCTGCTGAATATAAGGTGTTACATGACACAACTCTATGAATAAATAAGAACATTGTGACCTGTAAGACCAGTGATGATTTAACTAATATAATAAATGCTTATAACAAATTTGTTTTAACACACTCTGGTCAGATCTGTCATTATCTTGAACATTTCATCCCCCACAATGGGTGCCAAAAAAGACTGTTGTTGTTTAGCCCCAGCCAGCAGCTGAGCACTATGTAGATGCTTGCTCACTCTCTCCCAACAGGTGATGGAGAGGAGAATAGGAAAAACACCACCTTATGGGTTGAAATAATGACAGATTAATAGGATAACAACTGAAGAGAATAACAGTAATAATAACAACAATAATATCAATAATAAGTGATACACAAATGCAATTGCTCACCGCATGTGAAAGGAAAATAAAGCAACTCAATACCCTGCTTGTTTCCGAGCAGTAATCCCAGCTTGCTTCCCCAGTTATGTATAGAGTATGATGTTCTGTGGTATGGCATATCCCTTTAGCCAGACTAGGTCAGCTGTCCTGGATGCACTCTCACAGTTCCTTGTGTACCTGGCAGTACATGGAAAGCTGGAAAGTCCTTGACTTAGTGTAGACACTACAACTGATTGGCAACAACTAAAAGCATCAGTGTGTTATCAACATTATTCTCATACTAGGTCCAAACCTGAGTGGCTGCTCACTGTTTCTCTTTGCTTTGTTCAGTTTAAAAAATCAACCTTGTGAGTGGAGAAAAAGCAGGGGCCTCTGTTGGTTGCCTCTCAAGAGACTTATGCCTCCCTTTTCCTCATTTCTACATCAGGCAGCTGTGATTTCTCTTTTACATACTCTTGCCCCATCACTGGCCTCCCCTGTCTCAAAAGCTGTCACAAGAACTATTCAGCTCTCTTGCTGCCCTGACCCCAGCATCTTAATCCACTCTCCCTCTGCTCCCTCATTTTTTGTTTTCCTCACCTCTCTCTCCGTTTCACCTGCTGTCAGGCAAAATCTCCCCCGCAGAGCTGTGCTGGAATAGAGGCTGCATGTGGGCCGAGAGGAGAAAGGATTTAGACACCTCTAAGCATAGCATGTCTTCTTGACGAATAGCCTGGTTACTCTGGGTGAAGAAAGAGAAACAGAATTTGATTCTTAGCCATCACCACCAAAGCCTGCGTTGCTGCAACACCCCAGGCAGCGCTCAGTTCCCGTAAGAGGAGTAGGTCAATGGGAAGGCTTCTGTGGCCGAGCTCCAAAACGCTCCCCAAGAGTCACTGGGAGTGTCAGCAGATTTCTAACCGAGCCAAGAGAGAGGGCCGCAGTGCATCACCTGGCTAGCTGACAGCACCTCTGAACTATGCGTAGGAGTAACTGTTGTCGCACACACAGCCTTCCTGTGAACTCAGGGTGTTCAGCTCTGCTCCCTCAGAGCATTGCAAAGGACAGGGGCTGCGGAGGTGTTTGATCTGGTGCAGCATAGTGGTTAATGTGGCATCTCCGGGTGCTGAAAGAGAAGGGGAGAAGTTGTGAAAGAGGCTTTTTGATTTCATTACTTTCTTCTTGCACCCTGTATCCTGTCTGCAGAGAGCACTTAGTAGATTCATGGACCTGGACTGCCGTGTGAGTTGAAAAAAAAAAAAAGAAAAAAAAATGTGGGGGAGAGTGAGAGAAAACCAAGGGAATCCATTAAAAATTGCCTCTGCTACCTCATTAATCTTTTGCAGCAAATAATACATGCAAAACTTGGGCTAGTGAAGTCTCCAAAGAATAACATTTTTTTTGGTGAGGTTTTAACAAATTAAAGAAATAAATTAAGTCACTAGCACAGCAGGAAAGTGCTGGAGGCCTCCAGGATTTGTATGTTTTACCATTGTTCTAAAAATAAACTGGAGAGGAAAAAAAAAAAAAGTATTTCAGTTGAAAAGTAATATTTGGTTTAAGTGGCCATGTTTGGGTTTTGCTCCTGCACAGTGCTTCACCACCCTCCCCAGCCCTGCGGCTGTCTTTTGGAAACAGAAGGCAGAGAGCGGTAGGAGTGGAGGTAGCAAAGCTGTGTGGTGAAGGGAGAGGCGTGCTGGGCATTGGCAGGAAGGGTATAAAGCAGAAATTAAAACCCCTGTGCCTCATCCCATTGCAACTGCTAAGATGATGTCTGTGTTATTGTTTAGCAATTGGTAGCAATCGGCTTTCCTAGGCCCAAACCAGTGGGAAAGTTTCTGACCTCTTTGGTGAGTTTCAGAAGAGGGGTGGCTGGTGTCCCAAATAAATGACCAGGATGATCCCCTCCTCTCTACCTGTACTGTGCTGAGACTGAGCAGAACAAGGCTTCCTGGGTTGGGAGAAAGCAGAGGAACAAGGGCTGTCTTCTGATTTCCTTTTTCCATGCTCTTTATTTAAAATTTGCAATCAAGTGCTTAGAGAGAAGAGCATTACAGCATTACATCTCCATTTTCCCTTCTTCTCTAAAACTGCTTGCTTCCCAGCTGCTGTTTCAGTACTTGCTTCCACAGCCTTTCCTCCCTGGGCTACCTCCACTTCTCATTCACTTCCTACTGTAATTTCTTCCAGCTCTACTCAGGCCTTGCCTTGGGGAAGAATAACTGCACTCTCTTTCTAGTCTGTCCTGGAACTTGGAACAACTGATTTTTCTCAAAGCCAACTGAGCTGCATGATCTGTAGGCAAACAGCATTCTGAGGGAGTTTTTTTTAAAGAGTTTTTTTAAGGTATAAATGATGGTTAAGTATCTAGATTCCCACTAGATGAGAAGTTAGGTATCAGGATTTTTTTCCTACTCCAGCTCTTGCTGGTACTGAAGCTGAATGCATACATATTAACAAAGAAATTAGTTAAAGGATGCCTTTAGATTTGCAAAGGCAAGCAAGTCTGCTCTTTTCTGGCAGGTTATCTGCAACTTGACTGTAATTTCCCCCCTACTCACCTAAATTCTGCAGTAGTGGGAATTATATATGTGCATGAGAGGTATAAGGCAGTATTTACTCTGCTGTTCTGCATAGCTTTCTGCCTCTGGACCTCTGACACTTGTTCCTTCAACCTCAGTTCCCTTCCCTGTAAAAGCCTCTTGAGGGACTTGGCCACTGATTTTGTGTGGATTAACTGTGCATGCAGTAATCAAATGCACACAGCATGCATGCACACATGCATTCATACACACGTGTCTGCATGACACATCGAAGTCAGGGAACGCCAGAACTCTGGTTACCTCTAGCATCTCCAGTTAGTCCCCTTGTGACTTTTCTGCTGTAGCCTTTAATTACCAATGCTACTGCTATTTCCCCCCTCTTTCATCCCTGCCTTATTTCGTGCACAGAATGGGCTGTGCTCAATTACTGAGCAGCAACTTAATATTTGGTTTTCTCCTTACTGCTCAGTGTGTGGCCCCTAGACTTATTTACTGCACAATATTCAAGCCCTGCTCTGATGACAAAATGGTTGATTTCCTCATGGGTGTTTCTGTGTCTTCATCATTGTATGTGTATCTGTGGTTACACAAGTGATTTATGGTGGAACTTGTTCTGGTACTCATCCCAAGCCTCCTGATGATGGCCACTTACAGCTTTCATTCTTTGAATGATTTTAGAGTGGAAAAAATATGCCAGGGAAAGCTGTATAATTTGCTTTGTAAGGAGGTACCTACTTTATTTTGTTTGTTTGCAGCTAGTGCATTTTCTGTTTTCTTATAAAAGCTGTGGGTGAGCAGCAAAGAAAGCGGCTGGTTTATTCTGCCTGTTTCAATTCTGATGAGAGGAGAAAACTGCTGCTTCTTGGAGGGCTATGGGGAGGGCAGAAGAGCTTTTAGAGAAGGCAGTGTGGGATGTATCATTCTCCCCAGCACTCTACCCCAGAGCCTGTGGGAAACTCCGGAGTGTGGCACTGGGCCATGGCATCCCCACATGGCCCTCATAGAGGGTCTCCTAGGAGCTAGCAGGAACGGCACAGGGCTTGGAGCTGAGCAGAGTGCACTGGAAACTGTTGGGACTGAGAGATTGGAAGCTCCCTGGCACATGAACACAGCAGCCAGGAAGGTGCAGTGAGTGAGGAGTAGAGTGGATTGGTTTTTTTCCTAAGATCTGTGTTTTCTCAATTTTGAGTACTCTGGATCACATCTGTGCAGATCCTCACTCCTTTGGCATGTTTGAGCTGCTTCCATTAAGGAAAAGGTGTGAGAAGACCACCTCAAAGTGCTGGCCAGCTTGAGACCCAGTTGCACCCAAAACGCAACCAGCTTGGCAGCAGCTGGATGTCTTTGGCCACATCTGCCTGTGTTATACACTGTTAAGTCCTAATGGCACTCCTGGCTCTGGAGGTCTGTAGAAAGCTTCTTACTCCTGTTGATTGCTGTGCTAACTCCTGGGTGGTTTGGGAGTGTAGGCTCTTTGTGGTGCTGGCATTTTCCCCGGAGGTGAGGGGCAACGCATTTGGTTCCTGTAGGGCTGCAACAACAGCCACTGCCTATGAGGAAGACCTGAGATGTTGTATGGTGTTAGACTCATGTGCTTAACAAGGATTGCGTTTGCTGGGCTGAGGACGACAAGTAACAACTCCCCTTTCCCTGCAAGTTAGCTAGTCAGAAAGGTGTTTAAAGGTATTGATGGTTGGATGGGCCTGAGGTTACATAAATATTCAGCGTATGCCTCCAGCAGGCTGAGGAGAAGGTCTCAGGGACCATTAGAACTGTGGGGCTTACATATGAGGATGGATGAAACTAGTGGAGAGGCTTCTTAGTACTAATTGAAGGAGGAGAAGAAATGGTTTTCCATCAATTTAATGTTTTATTAAAGTTCTGCTCTACATATGTCTATTAGGAGAGCTTTGTTTTGTGTTCTGAAGGCCAGCAGGGATATCTGAACCAAGAGCCTGTGGAAGTACATGACCTGATCAGGGTCTTCCTGAGAAGGTGATTAGACAAATGGGGGTCTCTCAACTTCCTGAAGTGTGTGTGTGTGTGTAATCTTTAACAGACATGTTTTAAAGCATGGGGAAACATATCTACATGAATGATGTCTCAATTTCACCACTGTGGGAAAAAATAAATCCTTACTTCCAGTCCCAGCCACTGTGGTGTGAGGCCCAGGCTTGGCAGGAACCATGGTTCAGTCTCCTCTGAATTGCCAGCTCTCTAAACAAACCGTATGTTATTGAAACAGAAGAATCTGTTTCCCACTGGGATTTCTGTATTTGTATTGAGCCCTGGGAGTTTCCAAGCTACCAGATTTTGAAATTATCTTTGTTGAAACAGGAAAGGGATCCCAGAGCATGGAGGTTTTGACTCAGGGGCCTGGATCTGCTCATAAAGGGAGTGAAGGCGAGATTTGCAACTAGTATCACTGTCTGGACAGCAATGTTTATCAAGATAGGGACAGAGAGGCTGGTAGCCTCCCATTTAGCACTTGCCATGTGAGCAGAAAACAGCCGTGTCCTGTGTGGCCCTCTCAACAATCTAATTGTTGACTCTGGCCTTGAGTATCAAAAATCTGTAGCAACGGGCCTTACAGGGAGAAAGTGGAGGAGATGGGCTTGCAAGAGACTTACAATGCCACGTCACACTAGAAAACTATTGTTTGCTTTTGTGTCCTGAACAGCACATGGTAACTCCAGGAGGCAGAAAGTGTGGAGGTATAGGGCATGTTCTCTTGATTTGACTTTGGGTTGGCTTGTAGCGAGACAGGCTAAATGGAAGTTAAGGAATACTTTAGAGGAGGCAGCAAATTTAGAAAGAGATGTATTTTTTTATTTAAAAGACAGCAACTAGGAAGCTGTGGCTGGCTCTGAACCAGGGCTTAAGTACTGCAATGGGAAGGCACGGGGTTAAAAGGGGATGACCCAGGTTGAGACTATTCTACACCTAGCCTTGGATTTGAGTCCTATTTCTGAGATAAGAATGTTCTTTAATGTAAAGTTGAAAAGATAGTATGAAGATGAAACAGTGGGTAATGAAAAGACTAGCCAAATTTTTAATTTATATGGACTATGTAAACCTTTCTCTCAAGCTGTAGTCACTGATCTATTTTTACTTTCTTTGCTTCCCAGAGGCAAAAGTAATAACTCCATGCCATAAAGGCCTATTTTCCCAGCATTTACCAAAACCAGCATGAATTCTTCAATCATCAGTGTCACAGAAGTTGCTTGTCTAAAAACTTAGAGATTTCTGTAAACATTGACAGAATTGTCCATTTCTGTGGACAGAAAGGGAACAAATAGAGCCCAGGCACTAGGTAAGTTTTTATCTTTATCCACACTTAGTATCTCATTATTGTGATACAAGTTCCTCTCTGCTTGATGTCTTTCCAAGATTCCCCTGTATTCATTTTATTCTTGACAGGTTAGTGAACATACTCCTGCAGTTCTATGATAAGGTTCAGAAAGGGAGCATCTGAATATAATATTCAGATAAATACAGCATACCATGACCACAGGTAGATGGTTTCTCCCATGAAGGGAAAAGTGAGGCCTGTAGGTTTGACAAGCTTTTGTTTAGGATGTCTCCCTATCGAATAGTGAAGATGATGTGATGTTGCTGCAGTTGTGATCCTGTAGTATGGCAAGCTGGGCTGTGGAAAATCCCAGGTATACATGCAGCTTGGCTACCCAGAGGGGTTTGTGGCTTGCAACAGGAATACTCTGTTGGGTAGTATCCTGCTAGGGCTTATTGGCTTGAGCCTTCCTCAAATCAGCTGAAAGAGAAGAAATGAACTGCATATTCCACCCCTGATGCAGTAGAAGTCTACAAACATATGTATCTATCTCTGCTGGGCCACATTCACATGCACATGTTGGTTCTTTAGTGCCAGATCCTGCTATGAACTCCAGCTCTGCATGCTGTTAGAAATGGCAGAAAGAGATAGATATCTGTATCTCTACACATGCACATACATATTTTTTGACCTGCAGTGTATAGTGTAGTTTGCTTAATCCATGGAAAACTCACATGCCCATATGGGACATGTATTTTCTCCACAAAATGCAAAACCTGGTCTTTCATAAGACTTTATATATTACGGGATCCTCAATTCCATTTCTGCTGGGTAGGTATGTTTGGTATTTCTTTTTTATTCTTCTTTTTCTTTTAATTTTTGCTGTTCCAATTTTGTTAAAAAAGAAAAAAAATCAGAAAAGACATAAATAATTCAGAACACATGCTTATGTCAACTGTTCCACTGTCACTATTTTATCTCTATAAACAAGGCAGAGAGAAACCCCATCCAAACAAGGAAGGGGAGGAAGATGCATAGCAAAATGATGGCTGAATCACAAGTCAAGAATACACACACAGATACATATTTGACTGGAAGGCCCATCTCAGAAATGTGATGCCTGCATTTCTGTCCTATGCATTGTGAATTGTTGCGTGCACGTGCAGTAAGTTGTGCACGTTCTGGCTGCATCAGACTTATATGTGTGCAGTCTGTTTTTGTCTGATTTTGGGTGTCCAGACCTCCAGATATTCAGAAATCCCACACAAATGTGCTGTAACAAGAGACTTCATTGGAGGGTGCTAAACTTCTTGGCATTCCCTGGGAATTCAGCCCCCTTATAAAATACAAAGTTTGGGTAAAAAAAAAAATATTTTAAAAAAAATTTTTTTATAAAGAGAGTTCAAGCTCCTGAAGTCAGATGACAGTGCTCCATTTAATTAAATGAGGACTTGGGATGGACCCATCAGAGATCTCATCTTCTATGCAGATAAGGCAGCTTCATTTGCTTTCTCATTTTGTGGTTTGCCTACTGATCAACTGCTGAGAGAATTCCTGAAAGCGGCTTTAATTTTCAGCACACCTGACATACTACCTATAGTCCATGCCAAAGTCGTAGTCTCTTTATATGGAGATGTTCCCTTACAGTCCATTTACTGTGGTTCAACATTGCTGAGGAAGCCTGGTTCTGATAGTTCATAACTGCTTGGTTTAATAACTTGATGAGATATATTGTGTGTACCTTTGCATACAGTAGTATTAGACCCCTCCATATGTTACTGTGGTGATAATAAATGTCACCATTACGTGTCTACCACTTATGTTCTAATATCCATTGCAAAGCTAAAGACAGCACAACAAACTAGGTAATATCCTAGGCTGGTGTGGCCACAGTGTAGAACACAACAGACTAGTTCAATCTTTCAAAAGACCCATTCCTGAGAATTATTTATCAGCCCTTTTAAAAAAACCTGTATGAAAGATATGCCACAACATTGCTGCAAATACCCTGACCCAGTACCTGATTCCTCTGCAGTCAGATTTCCGTGATGTCCAACATAGTTGTCTTGGATGCAAATCTCATTCTCTCCTCAGCGGCCTCTTGGGCAATTGGTAACAACCTTTTATGTACCAGATACATGGGGGACTCTATAGCATAGATACTTCTGCTACGGTTGCAAGGAACCAGAATCCAGAACCTTACTCCACCACATATTTCCCATCTGACCTCAGATAAGTCTTTTAATCTGTGTTTTGCTACCTCAAAGTGATGCTACGAGGATAAGTTCACTGGTGTTTCAGGGGTGTTCAGATACTGGACTGACAGGGGCTACATAGGTGAATAGAGAGAGAGAGCAGACATATATTTATTAATCTGGTAAAGGACTGATACTTAGCAATGCTCCCAAACAAATGTCAAAGACTATATTATCAGCGTGCCTCTTATCTCTGGAATTTTGTTTTGTGCTGTGCTACTTTACGTGTTGGTTTGTGGTTTGTTTTGCAGCTTCCTGGAAAAGAGAACTTTAAAAACACAAACAGAAAAAAGCTGGTAAAAGTTGTAACCAGCTCTGACTGTCGGTGATATGACAGCCAACAAATATCACCTGCTGATGATTTGCAGATTCCTGGGAGATGTGGTGTTGAGTCTCAAAGAACTGGAATGAGAACAACTCATCCGATATGCCTCTCAGGAAACAGTGTAATGTATCCACCCGCTTTATGCTCCCCTAATTTAGGACATGTGTAGTGTGTAATGATGAACTGGCCAGCTGGTTACGTTGCTGTAAATCTCATTCTCCACCTTACAAAACACCCTTGATTGACCCCATCTTTCATGAAAGCTCAGCCCAGGGTTTCCAGTCTACCCCTTGGGAGGGAGATAGATCGCACTAGCTGTTCGAGAATGCACTTCTCCAGAGAGAAAAATGTAGTGTTTTGTTGTTCTTATTTCGCTGGGCAGCCTTTTTGAGTTCTGTGACCCACTTTTGCTTCCCTTTAAACTGTGACCAGTATTTATTTATCCCTTTTTAAACACAATAATTTAATTAAGAAACTAATCAGCAGTGTTGAAATGATCTTTGAACTACCCCCTATCACCGAAAGAAATTTATGAATGCATTATACAAGAAAGATTCTATTATCTAAAAAGCTTTCTACTAAAAGGATTTGGCATCTGAAAAGACTTTAAATTCTGCACTAAATTTATAATGCAGAGATGTGAACATTATTTATAGTGTCCGAAATATGAATCTGACAAGTTTGTCTGGATTGTTTATTAAAAATGAAGCCATTTCAAGTTCAAAGGATTTCAGAAGTGAGTTGGATATTTAAGAGACTGAAGGACAGATTGTGAAGGTACCTGTGTAATAGATAATGGTCTAGGCTGCCTGTTCAGTTGGTGGATAGAGTTTGGTGTGTTCCAGATATGTGCCATTTTCTTAGGCACTTATCTTTGGATGGGAATTTGTTGGCTGATCATCACAACAGGGCATCTGAAGTTAATCATTATCATCATCTAACAATTCCAGTTCTCCTGGTTTCAGATCAAGAGAACATTTCTGAAGGCTACCTGGGATGTAGACACCTTGGGCAGAAAGTGACCAGACCCAAAAAAGAGAGTCTCACCTGTGCAGTCTTACTCAGCCCTAGGAATTGAGCCATTGTTAGCTGAGTAACAGAACAGATACAACAGGAGTATCTCCTCTCTGCCAGTCATGTGCTAAGTGAACACACTTAGCACTGCGCTAGAAGACCTTGTCCATAAATTCCAAATGGCTTCTGAGGTATGAAGGCTCTAAAAAATGTGGCCCAGTGTAGTAATTCTAGGCATGCTCAACAGAATTAAAGGTGCTACAGTAAGTGTTATAGAGGAGGACCCAGGGGCTAGGTAAGGGGCAGAAGATCACTTACTTGCTGTCAAGCCCCTCCACGCCATCCAAGTGAGCACCTAGCTGCAAGCTTAGATCCAGTCCTTCATCTTCTGTGGGCTTGAAGTGGCAGGTGGAGATAATTGGTTAGTTCTATCCAAATGCAGGTCTAGAATCAGAGTCTGATAGCTGGAATTAATGAGTGGCACATGCAAAGTCTGGTTTTCTGTGGCTTTGCATCTTGTGACTGAATCATCTGGTGTCTAAGGTGTGAGCTCTATTTCAAGGTTTGGCTGTGGTTGGGAAATTCCTCAAAATCCTTGCCTCTGGGGATTCTCTGGTGACTAATAAATATGGTAACAGACCTCTTCTTAGTGGTCTCTTTTGTTAAGAGCACTGCAATTATTTCCTACAATGCCTTCTTACTTTCACAATATTTGTGGAAATACATCTATCACCTCTTACACCTCTAGCAAGTTGACTTGAAATGTGCCAACAGATTCAAAAGGCTTTGGTGTGGTGAGGGAAAATAGATAGATACAGGCTAGCATTTCCTTAGGAAAAAAAAAAAAAAGGCAAGAACACATAGTCTGTCCCATGAAGCTCACTGTATCTCTAAAGGATAGGCAAAACACAAGAATATCGACTAAGAAGCGTATGGTACATTAAGGACTCATGTCAGACAGACTAGACAGTTCTTTTAGCAACTTGATGAGACCCTCAGTTAAATTTTCCACTAACTACACTGCTGAAGTCTAATGACATGAGCTTGCTCAGAGGTATGATGCAGGAATTAATATCCTTGCATTTTCCATTGCCTCATTTGCTTGGTTATGTATTATATGCTCTATGTGGGTTCTGTAGGAAAAAGAGAACGAAGATGAGAATTAAGATGAAAACAGAGGGCTGCCATTTTTTCCATGAAGAGCAGATTGCAAGAGTGTGGCAATTTTCCCACACATCTTGAATAGTTTTAGATTTGGGCTTTTTGAGGAGTTTTTAATTAATTTATTGTTTAAGTAACGGTAATGAGAAGAGCCCCTGCCACACTGATTCTAATGAGGATTGCATGTGATCTGTGTCTTATTGTGGCCTGTATCATTTAAATATATTAACCAACATGTGCTGTGGCAGATTTCACTTATATCTGCTTAAATTAAAGCTTGTCAGTTTAGGCGCTAAGAAGCATGCAAATATTTGAGTGAGATTTGACATTCACTGAAATCATTGCACTAAATATCTGGCATCAGTGACATTACTTGAGAAGGGTTAGAAATTCTGGCTGTGTTGGATATTCTGGACATAAGAAGAAAAATGGACTTCACCTTCTGTGTTCTTAATTAAGGTCTTCACCAAAATTTCAGCTTGTTTTTCTTCTGTATTTTCTCTGAGCAGTATGTGACTCTTCAAGTTCCTCAAAGTTGCTGCTTAGGAGAACAAACAGTACCAATATCTGAGAAGAAGTTGGAGTAAATAGCATGATTTAGTTGTAAAAGGAATGGCATTTCCTTATGTTGGCGCTGAGCTGGAAGAGTCTAATGGAACCCTGGATATTTGAACAGCTCCAGCCACAGGAGATGAAGCTTGATTTCTCATGTGCATGTTTTTTTTTCTTCTTACAGGTCACTGTAGCAAAACACTGTACTGTATGCAGTAGGTACAGTAGTGTACAGCAGGCAGATGCTTCTGTGCTGCAAAGTGCTTGCTTGTTGACACACAGAAGACAAACGTGGGTATTGCTACAGAGGAATGACACATCTAAGTTTAATCTCCATTGTAACATAATTGTAGTGGTAGTTAATTGGCCATTACATAAGGGACCAGAGCACAGATATTCCAATACCAGGAGAGAGTCCTTGCTACCAAATGTAAAGTTGCTTTCTCTTCCCATACAGGATCAGTTAATATTCAGCGCAGGTAGGATCATAGGATAATTAAGGTTGGAAAGAACCTCAGAAGGCAGCTAGTGCAACATCCTGCTCTAGGCAGGACCAGCTGTATGATGAGACCAGGTTACCCAGGTCATTTTCCAGGTGGGGCTTGAAAACCTCCAGGGAGGCTGCACAACATCTGGGCAACCCTAATTTTCCTCAAGAGAAAAAACCAAATTCCTTATAGCCAGTCTGAATTACTCATGTTTCAAATTATGCTTTGTCTCCCTACCATGCACCACTCTGCAGAGATTGGCTCTGTCTTCTTGATGGCTGCCTTGCTCAGCAACAGGGTGACCTGCTGAGCACCAGCTCCTGGTGAGTGAGATGGAGCAACTCTACCTTTTTGACTGTACTCCTCGGTGCTATGAACTCACCTCTGTGATCCTTTCCCTTTCTTCCCACTTGTCCGGTTACATGCCTGGAATAATCCCTCTTGGCCACCTCCCATAGCATTGGAGAGCTAAGTGTTTCAGGCTGACTGGTAAATCTTTGCTTTTTGGCTGAGAAAACATGTATAGAAAGATGAAATTATATGGTACAGCCCCCTGCGCTTTGCAGAACTGATATTTACTGCTGCCTGGACCTGGCTTTCTGTGAATCGAATATCTTATGAGGAGCTCAGGAGCTTCAGATGCTCAGAGTTTATCTGCATTTTGTTCTTAGTGATTGTATTAAATATTTTTTTTTCCTCTGAAGAGTTGAGCAGGCTTTCTCCAGCTTCGGCGCTGCAAATTAATACTTATGCATAATATGACTTAGAGTAAAGATGAATTGGTGAGTAGTCTGGAAACCTGAGGCAAGTTGCCCTTTTGAGTAATGATTCTGCATATGGAAGGGGGAGGAGAATATTGCCATTGGGGCCTCTATGACCTGTTCATGTGTAAATAATTGTTTAGAAAACATTGATTTGGAATGAAAAGTCAGCTCAGAGGTTTGACAGCTCTACAGCAGTCCACAGGGTTAATCTGGGAAGCATGTGAAGTCAGTCAAAACTCAAATTCATCCCCAAACAAAACAAATTCATTCCTGATTAAGTTTTTATTTGGGAAAACAGAAAAACAAAGCAGTTTTTATGTAGGTGGAGAAAAGCATCCTCCAGGTTTGTGACATTTTAAAGACACAAAATCTTGTGTATCAAATGGATCAAGCCCAATGTTCTATAGAGCGTATTTATTTATATGCACACAAGCAATATCCTTTTGAGTGATGGAGGTTTAAGGTCTTTTAAAGATTCCAGCACATGCGAGACAACTTTAAAGGGGACTAATCTAACTTTATGGCATGCTGTGTAAGACAGCAAAGTGGGTTTGGAGAGTCAGGCAAGGCACCTGGGAAGGTAAGAGTTCTCCTGGTAATCTTTATTATCTTGGATGTCTCCCTTTCTCAGCTCCTGTTTCCTAGCTGGAAAGTGAGGATAATGCCAAAATGTGATGGACAGTGTCTGTTTATTTGTTCTCAGTTTAAGGTTAGCTTTTTTTTAAAAAAAAAATCATAGCTGTCTAAAGTACAGCCCTTGTGAGAGGAAGATCCTCCTACCATTTAGATCCATGCAGTAGTGTAAAGGAGGGGGTTATTTCACAGAAGAGGAATGGTATGGAGGACAGGGAGGACTGATTGCTCAGTAAGAGAGGGCTACAGCCCAGTGGGAAAGTTGGGAAGTAGCAGAGATAAGCAAGAAGTAGACTCAAAATCTTTGGGTTGGGAAGAAGTAGATTTGTAGGAACCAGAGGGGACTGTGCATCTCTTGCTATTGTCCAAGTACTGTCTGAATAGAACAAAAACAAGCTAGAAGGCAAGGACTTTCCAAGTAAGGATGCAGTGGGCAAGGAAAAAAAATTATTTATGCTATCCATATAATAGTGATTGTGTTTGATCCGGGCAGTCCATTTTACACTGCTTTTAGGAATTAAGGTTTCCAATTTGTAGTCTAGTAAAATATGATGAGAGCCTTGCTAAATTCTTCAGAGATTGTAAGAAATTAGTCTTTGAAGGTATGCTGTTCTCCTCTGCTGATACTGCGTACAAGCAAAAACAATGAAGTTTCTGCTTGTCTTGGCTGAAGTGGAAACCTCTCCAGACAATTAAGCAAATAAAATTATCTTTTGTCCTTTCATCCTTTTTTGTTCCCACCCATCCCTTTGTTATATCCTTTCTGACGCTGAAGTGAGGGGTCTTTGGAGACAGGGCCACCTCTACTTCTGAGTCTCTGGAGGTGGGCAGATCACCATATGGTGCTACTGTAGAATGATTTCCATCAACTTCAGGTCCCAGTGGGGAATATAATTCTCTATAAGTAGAGAGGCAATTTTCAAGGCTTTTCCCAAAAGAAACACACAAAAGGAAAAGTGTGATATATGGTTTTCTTTATTTTGATCCCTTTTTCTGTAGATAGTGCATGTCAAATTTAACTCGAATAGTCCCAGTGAGATCCAGTTTATTAGCTCTAATAATTTATATGTCTTACAGACATAAACCTCCCTTCTTGCCCATTCCTGCAGAAGTCACTATACACAATTCCCAAAATACAGTCTGAGTAGACATTCCAATAACCAAAATATGTTGTTTAAGTCGGTGAGAATTCTGGAAGTATCTTATCACCCAAAGTCAGCTATTAATTGTAAATAATATTAATTTTTATTAATTATGGCTATAGAATTCTGTTGGAACTTCTCCATCTTTTACTCTTTTAGGCAATGCTCCATGACACTTTGACCACCATTTAGAAAAATGGTTTGTATGTCTTTTTCTCAGAGCAAATTAATTTTTATGGAATGGAAATGGAGGGTAGAACTGAATAAGCTAGTTGCAATGGAAATAGTCTTTCAAAACACTGGAAAAGCTAGACACTTGCAATAGCATGTGGTCTAATTTCCTGAACCTGTGAGAAAGGGCATGAATTATTATACAGCTTACTGCTGAACATATGCTTGCTTCCTCATGTAAGTAGTAGGCAAGGGTAGAATATGTGCATAAGTCAGGTCCAGACTTTCTCTTGTAAGTTCAAAACCAAAGCAGACACTGTGTATGTAAGAAAAGGCATGCCAAGAAGCGAGCCAGAACAACTTAGTGTAGTCTAGATGCTTCTAAACTGGACTGGACAAGAGAAAAAGTAACTTGTGCTAACAGATACCTTTCTAATCTGTCAATAGCTTTGCTTTTGGTTTTAAAAAATCTTGTCAGAAGGTTTGCAGTTACATTTTTTCAGTGTGTACCAAAGTGATCAGTGTTGAAATTTTGTGTAAGAAGCATGCTCATCCTCTGCTCCTCTGACATGGCAGACTTTCTCCAATACTTATGTACTGTTTTTCACAACCTTTCCAAATAGGTTTAGTGCACCTTTAAGTAGGGATGGGGGCAAAGAGGGTACAGTGTTTCTTTGGTGGGTTTGTTTGGGTTTTCTTTTTATAAGAAAGAAACATATTCTTGAGTTTAAAACTCAGGAGGAATCTTGGCCTCTTTGAGGCAGCATCAGGGTTGGATCCTGCAAACAGAGGCTTGGTTGCTGTCTAGGGAACACAGTGTATTCACAATTCATATTCAATTTATTGCCTTTACGTGAAAGGATACTGGATTTCAGAGCCTGATGGTGGGGTGAAATTGAATACAAGATTGTGTAGCACTTTACAGAACTTTTCTTTTATTACCAATTCTATAATCACATTAAGTTAGACTGAAAATCTGAGCTAATTCTTTCCCTTGAGGCCCAGGCTCTAATAATGGTAAAAATCTGTGAAATAGGATAAATACAATTCAATAATTATATTGATAAATAAAATGAAAATCAACTAATTGTGTCATTCAGTCCGTTGCCTGCCTCCGTTGTTGCTGTCTTTCTGCATCAGCGGCTGCTAAACTTTTTCTGTCACACTTCAATAAATTTAATTGTGCAGAATAAATGAGCTAATTTTTGAAGTCACAGGCTCTGTTTGCAAGATAAGGATGGTGATTTATTGACCTCCTCCAACTCAGTAAGTGTCACCCTCCTTTTTACTGACAGTCATAAGGAGTTTTTGTCCCTCTTCAGCCAGCAGCTTCCTAAATTGTACTTTGTTTATTTACCTTCCCATCTCATTTTCTTGAAGTCACATAATACACTGCAATAGACCAAAGATCACTGTTTCACTTGGTAGCAATACAGACTATTCAACATGGTTAGCAGAGCTGTGGGGGTTTTATATTTCTTTTTAATTCTATTTTCTTCTGATGATCATTTCATTCTGTGGATTTTGGGAGGATGACTGCTGAGGGGAAGTACAAGGAACGTGGCAGAGATTAATACCTGTTTTCTCTGGAAGCTCTGGTCTAATCTCATTCATGAACCATGAACTCATCCACCCTACCAGGATACACACTTATTTCAGTGATCATTCACATTGATAGTTTGACCATGAACATTGAAAAAGGCAGATATCAGGCATTGGGCATAGCCTCATGAAAAAAAAAAAAAAAAAGGCCTGAATTTTTGAGTTTTGGTTTTGGGTTTTTTGTGGTTTTTATTTGGGTGCTGAGAAGAGGAGAAGATACTGGCTATCTTGTCTGTTATATTACTGCTCCAATTTTGACAGTAATGTGCTTGTTAAGCTGACATAAAATTATAGGAGGCTGCACCCTTTCTTTCCTACCTCTTTGATTTATTTTGTGGGTTGTTTTTTTTAGCAAAACATGGCAGCCATAACTACCCTTTTTCATAAGGCTGGATCTTTTGCTCTGTTCTTTAAATTAAAGCCATATACATATGAAAATGGATTATTAGATACCATGGTCGGACTCTATTATAGCAGATAAATCAGTTGTCATGCTACAGCAATAGGATACCCAAATCAAAAACCTTGGTATTCTGTTGAGTCAATAAAACTCCATAGAGAAAAATCAACATATCATCTATGTGAAAAGATGGTCTTCAAGTTCTGCTTCCCTGCCTCTGGCACATAACTCCAGTAAATGAGAAGAATGGGGACACCTTCTTCATATAACTAAATGATTGGTTTCTGAGGCACACAGGGCTATGCAAACCAGTTTTCTAACTTAGTGTACACTATATTTGTTCTTCACAAGATTGAATCTACTCATCTCTGACTATGATGCTAGGCAAGATCGCAAGTCAAGTATGTATGAAAGCTAGCTGGAAACTTGGTTTTCCAGACTTGCACAGCAAAGATTTTTATGGAGCCAGGATTTCAGCTGAGCACCTAGAACATGAACTGAGAGAAACCTCTTTTTCATATTTTCATTGCTGTTTTGGACCTCTTTCTGCTGTAGTTTTCTATTGAAGAAGACTTATAACCTCCTAAATATCTCCTGTCGGGTGTTGGCTAGGTAAAATTCATCCTAGGGAATTGCAGCTGGAGGAATCACAACATCCCACGTGCAGAGTAGTCCAAATTGCTGCCAAACTCTTCACTGTGTTTTTAACTCAAACTGCTTGCACTTTTTGGTAATTGATGCTTGTAGCAAAAGGCAGCCCTAACCCAGGAAACCCTTATGCATCATGGCTTTTCTTTTCTTCAAACAAAAACTTATGTCAAATTTAACAACCTGCCCTGGGAGCTCCACATGATCCTAACACAGCATTTCCATGAGATGATAATTGCTGTTCCTCCACATTTTACCTGTGTAGTTGTTTGTGCCTCGGTTTCTGTGGGTCACTTAATTTAGACTATCTCAGGAACCTGTCAACCTGCACCTGAGCAATTACATTGATTTTTGGAGGAGTGTAAAAATACATTAAACCTGAACAAAAATTACCCCTTGGTGAAGAAACGTTTGCCAACTTTAATAGGATAAAATTCTGCCTAATGCATAATGTTTTATTGGGCTGTAGTGAAATTCTTTGGAGAAAGATTTCCAGTTCATAAAATACTTCCAAAATGTTGATTTACCTTATAGTTTGTGGGACATTATAATATTACTCTTTGCATACCGAGTTCCGATTGTTCTGCAGATTTTTTGCACCAAGAACAACAAGATAAAGTTTGTACTAAAGAGCCAAACCCTGTGGGAAGTACAGGAAATTTCCAAAAATGCTGAGTCTGATCCAGACCAACATTTCTAAACAATGACTTCCACTGAAGGAGGATTGTGTATATCCTCTGACAAAGGTAGTCAACAAAACCCGTACAATAAAAGCAGTGCTCATTTTCCAGCTCAGGTTTTTCTTTCTGCTGTGACCTTCTCCAGATCTTAAATTCTAAGTAGAGCAGTAGAACATACTTTCTAATTAATCTGAATTAAACACATTCATCATGCTGTGTAAATCATAACATAATTCTGCCCTTCTTTATCCTTTTTCATGGTACTCTGGTTATGTGGATATGACTGAAGAATTGCTGGTCTGATCTGGAAGTGACTTAGCAAAATGCTACCATCTTGTCAATCCAAATCTGATTTACAGACCATCTGAAGGGTACAAGTTTGGTGAAATATGCAGTCTGTAGAGAAAACCAAAGATAGGCAAATAAGGGCTCTTACTGAAACAAAGCCTGTCTTTCCCTATTGCTGAACGTAGAAGCTGGACTGTTGAGGTGCATGGATAGATCAGAACTGAGTAGAGAGATGAGACATTATAGTATCTAGTGGAATGTAGGTTTAAAATGCCAGGCTTTTGCTTCATTCTGCTGAAGAAGTGGAATCCAACCCATCACTGGGGCAATGTATCGCCAAGGCCACGGTTGAGATTCAAGGTCTTTCTGTGTTCTTTGGTGTCTGAAAACAGATAGCAATAATACAACCATCCAACTATATAAAAATGAGGAGCTTGAGGGTGCCCACATGAAGCCCATGTGAAAATAAAGGGAAAGCAATGTCTGGAGACAGGAGCCATTCTCTGTCTATAGCTTGCTTGGGTTCCTGTATCGCCAGACATCTTCCAGTCCCCAGGACAGACCTATTATGATTAGATCAGAGCATCCCCTACTTCACAAAATATGCTTACTGCAAGACACTTATTTCCAGTTGGGATTTTTCTTTTTAATGTTGTAGTTTTGAGACTGCCTTGGAATATTTTATATAACATCAGCCACTGTGCAGATTTGTGTATTGTACTGTAATTACTTAAATAGGGGATTTTGTATGCTACAGCCAGTGATTCATGAACTGCAGGGTATCTGCAAAAACAGGCTTTCATTGGGATTATGGGATGTAAAATGCCTGAAGGTTTTTGCCTTTGATAGCAGACCTGCCATTGCATCCACACAGGGCTTGTCTAATAAATTGTATTAGTGCTTTCCAGCATCCTGATAACTTCCCTCCCCCAACTCTTTGCTATTCTGAAGTGTTTTGAAAGAAAACTGGTTCTTTGTGAATTATTTCTGTGGCAATCATTAAAGCATATGTTCAGCATGCTCATTGTTGACCGTGCAGTATAACAGAGAAGAAAGTTGAAAAAGTTCTTCAGGAAGAATTTAATATTGTGATACTTGCAATTATATAATTTCTAACTAGAAGTAAGGGAGTTTGTGGAGGGTGTGGAGAAAAGATCACAGTTGGATGTTGTCATTACCTTCAAGGAGATGTAGCTGCTTACCTTCCACTAGTTTAGGGTTATGTTGCCAAGTCCCCTACTTGCTTTCGGAAATAGTTGCAACCACTGAAGAAAATGGAGCTGCTCTTTGATATAAGGCATCGACTAACTTGGAATGTAAAATTATTTCAAGCCCATGAGGAGGGGGAAGACATGCTGAAAGCAGCGTGTTCATGCCTGTGTATCCAACCAATGTGTTAGGCTAGGAATCCTTGCAGACATAGGTAAATCTAAAGCTTTTTCCTTCTGTGAAATCAAGCAGAAACTAAGCAAGGGAAATCATAAATATATGATAATGGCTTGCTGCCTGATAAAACCGCCTTAATTCTTCCAGGGGATAGCAGGTTTGTGTCTAGTGTAATTTCCTTGCTGACTTTTCTCTCACCCCATTTCCACCTGTCTGCAGGTTTTGTTGTAAAAACAGAAACAGAGTTGTTTTGTAGTGAGTTTTAATTACAGCAGGCACTGTATTTCAGACATGTTAATTCTTGGGTTTATGTTGGGGTTCACATGGCTGCACTTTCTCTACAGGGATTGGGAAAGATCCTTTTCTTAGTCATATTTCTCTGGGATCTAGAGCTGTGGAGATAAAAAACAAAACAAAACACAACAAAAATCCTTACTGTTACCAGCTTCCTTCTTCCTGAGGTCATCACAGCTCAGGTGAAGGAAGTTCAGCAGATAGCAAATACAAGTCGGGCTAAGAAGAATGCAAATACAAATATGCATTTGTGTCCATGACATTCTTTACTAACTTCCTTTCCTGTACATAAGAGCCCAGGTGGACAAGGTGGCCTACAGCATCCTAGCTTGTCTCAGAAATAGTGTGGCCAGACAGACAAGGGAAGTGATCATCCCCCTATACTCAGCTCTGGTGAGACCCCACCTTGAGTCCTGCCTTCAGTTTTTGAGCCTCTCCCTACAAGAACGATATTGTGGTGCTGGATCACATCCAAAGAAGGGCAACAAAGCTGGTGGAGTGTTTAGAGCTCAAGTCTTACATGCTGAGGAGCAGCTGAGGGAGCTGGGGTTGTTAAGCCTGGAGAAAAGGAGGCTGAGGGGAGACCTCGTTATGTTCTGCAACTACCAGAAAGGAGATTGTAGTGTGGTGGGTGTTGGTCTTTTCTCCCAAATAACAAGAGGTAGTAGAAGTGGAAATGGCCTCAAGTTGCACCAGGGGAGGTTTAGACTGGTTATTAGGAAAAATGTATTCACAAAAAGGGTCATCAAGCCGTGGAACAGGCTGCTCAGGGAAGTGGTTGAGTCACCATCCCTGGAGGTATTTCAAAGACTTGTAGCTGTGGCACTTAGGGACATGGTTTAGTGGTGGAGTTGCCAGTGCTAAGTTAACAGTTGGACTTGATCTTAAAGGTCTTTTCCTGCTTAAAGAATTCTATGGTTCTGTGTCAGACATTAGGAGCAAGAAAATTCAAGGAAGGCCTCCCAACCTCCACCCTTGATCACTTTTTACTGTGCCTGTTTCAGGCTGCTTAGTGTGCAGCAGGTTGCTTGCTATTTTAAAAACTCACTAAAAATACGAGGGCAGCAAGCAGCATAGAGCTGTGTATACTGTGTACAGACAGAGCTGTATGTTCTTATTTGAAATCCTCCTCTCAGCAGAGGTTCTTTGCAGTTAGGTGCTTTGTAAAGGCTTGGTTTTGGTTTTAAAGCCCAGCATTCTTCCCGTCTTGCTGTTCTCAGCTCTGTTTTGCAGTCATTGGCCATGGAAAGGGATGCTCCCAAACAGGGCATCAGAGGAGATTCAGCCCATCAAAGCTGCAGGTAGAGCAGAATTCACTGCCACTGTTTGCCATATGTTCTCCTCTGTAGGGGTCTAGCTGGACCTCGACCTGAAGAGGAAACAAAATGGAAACTTAATGGAGAAGCGAGTTCCACCCACAGGTGCATGAAGCAGCCAAACTCTTTTGTTCTAATTCTCTCTGGTTTTAGCATTTGTCTGTCCTGAGGTGTGTGTGGGGTGGGGGTGTGTGTGTACTAGAGGCAGCACATTCATACCTGTCCACAAAAGCATCTCCTAGTTCTCAGCCTTAATTTGCAGCCCTTGAAAAGAACCTTCCCCTTCTTCCTCTTTCTTTTTTTTTTTTTCTCCCCTCTTTTTTCCCCCTTTCTTCTCCTCTTTCTTCTTTTTGTTTTAAGTTAGTTCACATTGATTAATCATTTTAGAAATGTTTAGGGCTGGGATTGTGAAACCTTTGCTGGCAAGAATTTTTCCCCTGGAGTCAAGGAGACTACTCATTAGCATGACTACTTGCCAGCATGAGGGAGGGATTCGCAATCTGGACGTTTGTAGTTTTAAAAATATGTCTCTATTTAGCTGATTTGAGCAGCTGAACAGGGATGGTTATGGAAATCAGACTAACAGGCTGTCACACTGGAGTGTTTTACTTCAAAACGCATCGATGGTGAAATAATGTATTTTTACGTAACACACACATTTAAACAGAATTTCAGTTGTCTGATCTATGTCTTCAGTATTACAAGCATTGTGTGATGCCCTTTGTTGTTAAATCCCTTCTCTGTGCCCCTCTTCGCTTCCACCCGGTGTAAAAATGTATGCGGGTAAGGACCGACAGGAATTACAGGGAAATCTCCCAGAAGCGGACAGTGCTTGTGGGATACCTGGGTTTGAGCCTAGTGATGGAGGGGGGAGAAAGTGAGGAGCTGGGTGTCTGCAGGACATGAAGGTAGCATGGCTGTGCCTCTTGTTCCTGCTTGCAAGAAACGAAACTCTGCGGAAAGACGCCTGACGCTCTGACAGAACGCCCTGTGTTTTATAGTACACCGGTTCTTCCCTACTGTGAGTCAGTCACTCCCCCCACCCCCTTTTTTTTTATTTCCTGAGGACAAGTGAAACAATTCTGCCTCTGCTCTGTATGGCTAACAGCAGCAGTGACCTTCAGGCTCATCCCAGTAGGATCATGCCAGTATGGGATCATTCCAGTGAAAATTCAAAACGTTATCTTTCCCCCACCCTCCTCCACCCCAATCCGCTGCACTTACTCCTCTGCACTCAGCGTGGCCATCTAGCCTGGGTGCTGGGCTGCTGGGGCACCGGAGTTCCCTCTTCTGCCTGCATCCCCTCCACCTTGCACAAAGCTGACAGGGGGATTTTTTACCTCCTCACTTTCGTTTTTCCTCTTTGATTAACTTTGGACCAGATGGCCAGTCCCCAACCTCTCAGCATGCATTTGACTGACAGGAGCCTTTGATAAACCTCATAAGAATGAAGTCATCTTCAGGTCACCTCCTCTGCCTGGCCTTTAGCATCCCGCGCATACCACCATTATCTGCTGAATAGGAGACAAAGGAAATTAGCTCCAATTCCCTATCATCCCCATTATTTCCACACTGATTTAAACAATGAGGCAATGAGATGCCCTTCACTTCCCTTCGAAAGGTACAAATGTCAGCTGTTAAGAAATGCAAACAAGAGGGTTCCCATGTTAATGGATGGGCTTCTTTGTAAAGCCATGAAGTGGTAAAGTGGATTTATTCACCGCCTGCCTGGAAAATGCTTAACACACTTCTAAACAAATTCTTTAACCACTTTTATTTTATACACAATGCTGAGCGCTTGAGAAGCCTCATTGTTTTGGTCTGGATAGATATAATGAGGTGATATGCCACTCTGTTGTTTTTTCCATATGCAGTTATCATGGCTTTGTTTGAGACAGTCCCGACTTGAAACCCTGGAATCCAAATTCCTTGATATGCAAAGAGGTTTAGCTGTGTATGAATCCAAGTACTGAGATGTAGGAAACTACCTCCAATTTTGAGTGAGGTAAGAGATTTGGATACTCTGGACAGAGGACACAAGCACATGAATCAAAACAGAATCTCTCCAGAGATTTGTAAGTTGCTACCTCACATCCACTCAGCTATTGACCTTTTATCTGAGAAGAGAAGTAACAATACACCATAAGAAGTGTTGCCCCAGGGGTACTTTAAGCCAGGCGTGCTAGAAAATAGCTCTAAAAATACTTATTTTGATGATATTTCTTTCCCAGGATTGTGGTCTTCCACTTGAGTTGATTTGACTGACAGTTAATTCTGTGTTTTTGGCAACTGAAAGTATCTGAATGATTGGGCACTTGCATGAAACCATTCTCCAGATCACTGTCAAACCCACATACATTGTAGGAGATTAAAACAGCAATGACCCCCAAATTAACTCTTGGGGAAACTGGCCCTTAAACTGTCTTTTATGTTAAAATATTTTTGCTATTTGTCTTTGCTACTAGTCTCTCCCTAGTGAAGCAGTCAGGATCTTGCCTCTGAAATTAGGCTCACTGCAGTCACCTCCTGAAGTACAGCTGAAAAGCACCACACAAGAACGTATCTGTTTATTCCACAGAGCAAGGATCGTGCTGAGAGCTAGAAACTGTGAGCTGTATTCCCACTGCCTGCCATGAAACATGGAAGCAACGACAGCATGTCAGGTCAAGAGACTGGTGAGCAACTATGACCACCTGTTATGCCAGGTTGCTAGGCCTTGGCTTCCTGTGCAGTCAGTGAGGAAAAAGAGTCATCTTGGTACCTAAGTTAAGCAGGTAGGGAAGCCAGTCCTGCTTACTGATGCTCAGTTGTGACTGCTGCTCACAAAAGGAGTCTGGATCATTCCTTGCTGATTGACCTTAGACGCCATTGTAGCGGGACTTTCTAAGTTAGGGTCTTATGTTCGGCAGCTTGAACATAGCACTGGAAAGGGAAGGCCCTTCTCTTGTTTTAGAGTCCTAGGTAGTGTTTGCCATATACCTTTAGACACTGATAAATGCTGGTCTCTCTCTTTACAGTGTTATCACAGGTTCTCCCATTTCACCAGTTGCAGAGAGACTTCTGTTGATGATCTAGGCTGATTTATGCTTCTGGGCACAGCCTGGCTCGCCTCCACCATGAACTCTGGCTGGAGAATAGTGGCAGAACTGGAGTGTAAGAGTACATCTAGGTTTTAAAGAAAAACCCTTTCCATACGAATCAAAAAATACTCTTGCTGCTGGGGGAGGATGTTAATATGGAAGTCAGGTAGCACCTTTTTTTTTGCTTTGGGAGTCTTTTTTATAGCTTCCCTTACTCATATAAGAAGCTCCATATTGTGGCAATGCAGCAAAGGATTCCTATTCAAAGCTGGGCGTACAAACTCAACAGAAGTCCATTAGCTCAGATAGAGAGAGCTTGAGAAACGTAAGCTAAGCCTAATTAATGAAAGTATTCTTCTTCAACTATTCTTGCAAAAATCAAAAGAAATGTTTTGCTTCTTTCGTCTTTTCAGCTGAAAAGCTTCCAGTGTGGCCTGTGCCATTAAAGGACTCCAGCTGTTTTGCAATTATACCTTGTTCCTCTTTCCTCTATATTCCACCTTATAGTGGTGAATCTTCAATCACCACAATTTTTTTGGTGCTGACAGTAAAAGCAGAGTCTTCTGAGAGCTCTGAAGAACCTGTAGTTCATGTTACTTCTTGAAGTATTTGACTAGCTAACACGAAAGACCAGATGCTTGCTTCTATTTATCAAGTCCCCCCTTTTCCATGCTCATGTTTCTACCTTGGTAGTGACTGACTTTATCACCAAGCTGCTTTTTCTCTGACCTCTTGACATTAAGCCTGCCTACTGACTGAAGATGGACCCTAGGCTTAGCTAGCTAGGACTTGGCTTAAACTTGGGATTTACAGGAATAGATAGCTTCAGCCCCTGTGATCAGCAGCCTCGGTAGTATTTTTAAGACATCTGAAGACACCGTTCCACTGGTAAAGGTGGAAAGCTCAACACATTTCTGTGCATCCTTCTGCATGCTTTCTGATTGAAATCTGGAAGAGGAACTGAGTTTCTCGCTGCGGTTCTGATTTTGGCAGCCACAAAGCTTCTTTTAAGGACCCTGCTGTGTCAGGGTGCAGATCAAGGTGCAAAAATATTCATCTGAAGAGCTTTTTTTCCTTAGATAGGGAAGACTGAGTTGTATGGAGCTAACCTGTGGCGGGGATCAAAAGCTGTCTGCAGTACTATTTCTTTTTAAGCACAATTTGCTCCCACAATTTGTGTTTCACATACAGCATGTCACTACTTGAGGAGTTTGGCTGTCCATCTCTGCAGTTAAATGGACACACCAAAAAGATGGGCAGATATACTGCCACCAACACAGTTCGACTTAGATCACTTTACAGTAGCTACTCAAGTCAGTCTGAAGAAGCAAGAACATGGCAAAAACTCTAATCTCAAGGTTTTGGTTTTTCTTTTTAAGCAGAAGTAACACCTATCTGCGATTCAGAGGGAGAGGTTGAGGGCGGGGAGTTTATGCTTCCCATTTTGCTTTTAAGAAGGTCACAGTGAAAGCTTCTGATTGAATATTTTGCATGGAACTGCCTATGACAAAGACAAAGACAAGGGGTTTGTCAGAGTGCGATGAAAAGAGAGTGAGAGAAAGAGAAAGATCTGTGTTAGATTTTTAAGGTATATTTGAAAGAATGAAAAAAAATGCTTTCAAATCCTCTGGGACTTTCCAATTTATCAAGAAAGACACATTCTTCCTAATGAAAGGTTACTGACCTTCATGAATGTGACAGTTCAATTACAGCCCATTCATATGCAGAACAGCCGTTGATAAAGGATTTAGGAAATGTGACTAGCATAGCAAAAAAAAAGGGGGGGGGGAAATGTCTAGAAAATTATTTTTTATTGTGGAGCAAGAAATATAAATAAGATTCAGTCAGGTAGTAGAACCTTTTCTTCTCTGGCCCAGCAACCCATTAGATTTGCTTCAGTGAATACATTGACTTTTTCCTCTTCTTTTTCTACTAATATTTCTGTCTTTTTAATCCTCTGAACTACTAAACCTAACAAATCATAAAGCCCTTGGGGTGCTGAGATGCAGGGTTTCAAACATTTTTTCCCTCTGACTGGCAGAGAAAGCTGGAATGTGTCCTAATGTTATTTTAAGTGCTTGAATAGTATTTAAACTCTTAAATGGATGGAAAGTTAAAGCAACAGTAAATGCACATGCACATACATGTACCTCCTCCTTCCTTTTCCTTCCACCTTTTCCTCCCCCCTCAGCTTCCCCCCACACACTGATCTTGGCCTCTCCAAGGCTGTTAATAGCCAAAGCAGATATTGGCTAGACTCTCTGGAGCCAGCCTTCAGCCAACGGAGGGTGACACCTGTGAGCTGATGTTTGTTGAACTCCTCCAGGTGTAGGAAAGATGCTTAAATTGACATAAGGCAGGAGCTGTAAAAACAGGCAAGTTATGTCAGTCATACATGCAGCGCTCTGGAAGATCCCAAAGCCAAGCTCTTGCGAAACAACTGGGGGTGGGGTGGGGTGGGGGGGGTGGGAAAGTTTTGCTTGCTTTGAAATAATACCAGATTATCTGTTTTATCTCTCTGTGTGCACACACACCCTCACAGATCCAGGCCTATGTGCACCATGCACACATGAAGGATACGTAGAAAATAACATGAGGTGTATAACCCTACATACATATATACAAAGCCATCTTGTATTTTAAAGCAGTAGCAGTAGAGTTAGATGAGGAAAATGCTTTGCTTAGTGTTAAGTCTCACAGGTGGTCCAAGACAGAGCAGCTGTGGTGGAAGTTTAGTGCTCACCTGTATTTATGTTAGGTCATGAGCACATGAAAGGCGTTGTCTTCCACAGAGCAGAAAACAACTTCTTGACTTTATAGCAAGTGCACAAATCCAAGCGTAGTCGGATGGGTGTGAAGAAGTCCTAAAACTGTCTGCAGAAGTCAGAGCCAAAAGACATTTCCTTGACCTCCACTCAGTATCTCTGAAATGGCATGCATGTTTCTGAGAAATGAGAAGCTCAGTTAATTGGCTCTACCTCCGCCCAGATACAGGGCTGAAGTTTTCCACGCTCTTCAGGCTGGGAAGAACTGCAGGGGCTGAGAGTGAGATCTCTGTTCTTCCGAGTGGAGCAACTGTGGGGAGGAGAGGCTAGTGAAGAATTTTTTCTACTTCTGGGAAGCCAGAACTGCTCTCAGTACTTCACACTGCTGCACTAGATGTCTGTCTTCCCTGCCTAGTTAACTTCTCTGATTAAATTTCCAGACATATCTCTAGTATGTATTTTAAGCACCTTGCTTACTGAGTGCTGAAATTTGTGTATGTTCTTAGGAAAACCCTGAGGGCCTGTTCTTGAGGTCATGAGGATTTTAATCAGTAATCACCCATTGGTACTGACTGCTTTGCAGACTCTCTGCCTCTGTTGTCTCATCCACGTTTAGGTGATCGCTGTAGAGGAAAGAACACTTCCTTGTCCTTAGTCTAATTTTAGATCAAGGGCTGGCATGGAATTGGCTTTGGCAGCGTTGAGTGATAATGTCTCATAGTGATGTATACAAATAAAGTAATCAATCTGTCTTTATTGGTTCTTTCAGATGACTTTGAAATGCGTAATTGTAAGGTATTGAATTATGGAAATCATGGCAGAAATTACCGGGATCCCTTTGGAATGGTCACACTCTTGCTTCTCTTTTAAGCAAACGTTCATCTGATCAAAGGGCTTTTTAAGGCAGAATGCTTTGTTCTCCCTTTTGTTCAGCACGTACCTGAGATTTTCAGGAGGGTGCTAGGAGGCCCCAAGAGAAATGAATCCAATACATTCCCGCACTATCTGTTTCCAGGAAATCTGTTGATGCAGTGTAGCGGGCAACTCAGGGTCTGTTTTGAACACCCTGAAATTTTTCAGTCACTTCTGGCTTTTCTCCTAGTAGAATGCTGCCCAGACTGCAGTAGAAGCTCTGGGCAGGCTCTAACACACAGATGACCATCTCCCCTGTCACAGCTTCCAGCTGTCTCATAGCGAGACAAGGTTAGAATCAAGGCCCTTTGAGCACTAGAGAAGAGCTTTCTAGCAGCATGCTCACCACTTGTTTTTAATGTTGAAAAGACAAACAAGATAAAGGGATTGAAAATGTTGACATTCTTAAGTCCAGAAAATGTCTTTGGAGTCTGTGCAGTTAGATTCGGTGCAGGTAGGGTTCCAATGCAGGGGAACAGTTACACGCTGAAACTGAAACAGTATTTCATCTGAAATAAGGACTGCATCAATTATGTTTAAAATGAAGAGAGTGCAAGAACTAATCCAAGTACATTCTATTAAATTCCCTATGTCATTCCTCAAATATGTTTTCTGCAACCTGCTGCAGCCTATTTGGACTATGATATGATATAAAGTGTTTACTGGAATTAATCTGGAATAACCTTTCCACAATGTTTTGTCTTTGCCTCTTGTAGATAACGCAGGCCATCAAGGTTGGGGTTTTTTTCCTCTTTTAAGATCCACAAACCAAGACTATAAAACATTTGGCACAGAAAATCTTTACCATCTTCTGAAATTAGGATTAGTTTGCACCTCTAGTAAAACGTATTTAATTTATTTCCAGTGGCCAGTAGACAATTTGATCAACTCCAATTTTTCGATAGCTTCAGTTTCATGATATATTTTAATATTCAAATCACAAAGCATCTTTAATGGATGTAAAATAATAAAAATTGTTTGGACCAGTGTTACAAGAACATTTCTGATTGTATTTGCTTTGGTTTAAAATACAGTCTTTGTTTTCTGCTTACATTTAATTGGCAGGGTTCCTTTAAAGTTTACTCTTGGCCCTGAGACTTGAGAGTGCAGTCAGGCATGTGGCTGAGAGCAGTCCTAATAGGCAGGCTGCATGCATAACCTCACCAGCTAAAGCTCACAGGCTACAAGGGGGTTGTTCATCAGGGGAAAAACACAGTCCACTGCCGCTCAAGCTAGCATGAACTTTACATACTGCATGCCTTGCTGATTGATTAAAAATGTAGTCATCCTTAAAGGCAAATCACCTAAGGACTTACAAGTCCTTAAGTCACAAATACAAAGATGGTTTTATTTGGTGTGCTTTTGCATAACAGGCTCTCTCAGGATGAGGACTTTGTTTGCAGTCAGTGCGAGTTGGTGGGTGACTCCGTTTGGCTTGCTGGTTGAGGCAGGTTCTCCTGAATCAGTTCGCGTGGAAACCAAGCTGCACCTGAGCAAACATTAAAAGGTGGGGAAGGAATTGCTTTCAGTTCACAGCCACAAAAGTTAGAATGACTTATGCATGTTCCAGTAGGGAAACCTTTCTCTCATGGCCTCTTGTTTGATAAGATATAGCAGGAATTAATTTTATTGGGGCTAGTAAATGTGAATTACTGTGTGGCTGGCCCCCTTCTAGCTGGATTTAGAGAATTATCAGACTCTGTCTCTGCGTTGCTCTGATCCCCTCGGTCAAGTGGTATGAGATAGCATACAGGAAAGCATTTGCATATATATTCTCTAGGTACCAAAACCAGCAAGCAAAGAGATGTATGTGACAGTCCATGTGCTTCCAATGGTAGGCTTAATGGTTTTTATCTGCAGTTTCAGCTCAGCCCAGAGAGCATCAGGAGCAGAACAGTGGGTCACTGTACGACAAGACATTATGGCCAGCCCAACAACATGGAACCTGAGAGATTACTCATCCCACTCATGGTCAGTCACTGCTCAAGCTGTCAACAGATTTCCTTGTGTGAAGCAAGGGGAGGGAAAAAAACCCCAAACCTGTTTGTTTTCTAGCAGATGTGGTGCACTACCAGTATGTGCTAGCTGCGCTTGGGCAGAATGTTTCAATATGAACATAAATTCTTTCAGGTGCTGCTCATTAAGACTGTGGTGGAGAAGATAAAGGCACAGCACGTTGTCTGTCTTACTATGATCTGTCTGGCCTAGCATATACTCTGCACGTTAGGGTAGAGACCACTCTGTCTAGTGTCTCACAACATGTTGATAGTAAGAACTGGATCCAGACAGGCAATGCTGGCTCATATCCAGAAAATGTTAACTATATATGTATATATCAAACTTGAAGTATTTAAACAGACCCCAACTCTGGCGTATCAAAGTGTCTAGAAAACATGTTTCTTCAAAAGAGCCTTTTCTACTTTGGAAGAAGCAAGAAAAATAGTAACAGGCAAGATATATTACAAAATCTGGGCCCCAGTCCAGGAAAAGCACAAGTTTCCAAGATCCTCACATTTTTACATTATGGCCTATATTGAGGTCAAACCTTTTTAAGGTGCAGATTTTTCTTCTTGGTACTTGAAGAGGAAACAATGTGGGTTCGTTTCCGTTTTGTTTCTTTATGGTGCGTAAAGGAATCTTGTGATATTTGTTTTTTAAAAGGTTGCGGCTTCTTTTTTATTGCTAGGTTCTATTCTTGTCTTGTCTTTGGGTTTGCAGTGAGTCTTGCTGGAGCTCTTAGAACTGAGGATTGTGGATTCCTCCTTGAACAGAAAAGATACGGAAACTTTAACAGGCTTTCTCCAACGTACTTTTAAGCAATCAAAGAAAGCCTATGAAAGCTTGAAAATTTCTAGTCTTTGTTCACTTAAAATAGATTTTGCTTTCATTGTATCTCATAACCCTACCAGTTTTCCAGTCCTCCAGAGTCTCACTATAGCAATGAGATAATTAAAGCATGAATTGCTATTGTCTGAAAAGAAGGCATGAGGAAAAATATCTGAAAAATAATATTAATAAAGAAAAAAAAAAGCTGAAAAATATCCTATTATTTTGTTCGCGATAGGAGCAGCTCTTAAAGATTTTTGGAGGATCAAGAAAATCCCCCCTGGGTTCAGCAGTTCATCTCTTCTGATAGCAGTAAAGGAGGGTGCAGCCAGGGTATCGCCCTGCTCCAGGTACCATCCCTTCAGAGAGCAAACTGGCATCGGCACAGGTCAGTATTCAAGGACGCTTTCTGGTCCCTGTCTTGAGTTCCCTTGAGAGCAGTGCTGGAAGGAATTTCAGATCAGGACTGTCTTCAGCCTGCCAGGGCAGTTGGTCCTGCCTTACCAGTCTGTACCAGTAAGAGCAATAGTAGGCATTTTATATATTACTGGCCTTGCTATGTAAACACTAACATAAATACTTTCCACTCATCCCTCTGCTTCCACAGTTAGTCTACTCGGTCATTCTTTCTAATGCTGCATGTGGATGCATGCAAATGTCATTACTAAGATAACTTCTTTGGGTTTATTTTCCTTCCTATTTGCTTTTGAATGCAAAGGAGCCCAAGGGATTTCATAGTGGGGCATATACTTACCATTCAGGGGTGCTACTGAGAAAAGAGAGGTAAGATAAAAGGGAGGTGCACCCCTTTCTAGCCAGTCAGCGACGCAGTATAATGCTTCCATATTTTTAACAAATCACTGACAACATATCGATCTTATGAAAGAAGGTAAGTTTCAAGTGGCTGCTTTATTGTACATGAGTAAGGTGTACATCTATTGCTCAGTCTGCATACAGGTAGTGCAAGAACATTTGCATGTATTGACAGTCTGACAGATGGAAAACAAGTTAGACCTAACACGTATGTGCTTTGCAGATGCCCCTATCTCCACCCTGGGCTCATCCGACCTCCTGTGGGTTGGCTGTTGGCTCGGTGCAGCGGTGTTATCCTGACCTGGCATGGGAAGTGCTGAGCCGTGCTCCTTGGTGTGTTCAGCGCAGCTGGACATCAGCAGCCTAGTGATAGGTGTGTTACTGCTCTTTCTCAGACCTGTGGGTAGAGCAGCCAGAGAGCCTAGGCAAATGTCCCAATGCTTCTTTTCAGTCAGATTTCTGGTCCAATAAAAGAGGATGTGTCTGGTGAAACTGGCCCCTAGAGTAGCCTTCAAATCTGTCCATTCTTGGCCTCCTGACTGCCAGCTCAATTCACTATTTAGGAATTCTTCTCTGATGAGTTCTGGGGAGCCTTAGAACTGGTCTGCCTTTGCTCCATGCATCTCCTCTCCTGCAAGGACAGCCAACAGAAGAGCAAAAGCTAAGAGAAAAAGGGTTTTCTCATAATCCCCAGTGGCTGGAGTAGCCCAGCAACCTTGCTAAAGACACCATATTTTATAGTGAGAGCTGGAGAGGTGCTGAAGTGTCAGTCCTTAGGTTTTGGTTCTGGGCACTTTCCAGGGTGAACTCTGTGCATTTCTACAGAGACCTCATCATTTCCATTTTGTTTTCTGGCCTGTTTTTTAGTTAAGTGGTAGCCACTAATCTCAATGTCTCATACTGAGAAACCTGGGAAGTCCATGCCTTCTACTTCTGCCTCATATAAAAATTTGCTTCATATACAATGAAAGATAAGGGCTTTGTTTTTTTCTGCTAGAGAATGTGTGGGTAGGAAGACATCCAATCTGTCAAACTCTTCGTGACTAATAAATATTAACTGCTTCAAGTCTTCTAATTATCTCAATTTTTTAAAATCTGTGGCCAACTACTTAAATATTTAACCATCTGCCAAAAAGCACTCTTGGAGGTTTATTCTACAACATACAGGCAGTGTTGTTGAAAATGGAAACTTTTAATACAGTGCCTCAATGAATATGAAATTGGATTATTTTTTTTTCTTAAGTTGATAAAGATAGTGTGTTAAATTTTGTCAGGGTCTCTACAAAACAACACCCCCAGTCTCCTTTAAACATTCCTCCATTTGAATACACGTGAAGATCAAATTGGTACAGAAAGGTTGAAAACCTCTCTGTGTTGGGATATCGAACAGTTACTTAACCTATGTTGAACACAATGGAGCTAGCCAAGGGATATGGCCATTGCCTCTTCTAGGGGATGCAGTAGCTAAACACAGTAGGATGCATGTGGAAAAAAGAATAATGATGCTCATTTTCAATTCAGGCTTAGCAAGGCAGATGTATACCAGCTGGGCTCCCAACTCATGGTCTTCTCACTTTCACTTTCTTTTGCATTCTTTGCTTCTCTTGATCTGGCAATGTCTGTAAGACTGTTGCCTTGGGGGATGGGGGAGGGGAGAAAGAGGGGGGGAGAAAAAGAGAGAGAAAGGAGAAGTCTTTGAAATCCAAGGGAGCGAGCAGGAATAATTCATACAGCAGGTGATATTTCAAAGCTTCAGGTCAAGGTGAGTCATGAAGCCCTGAGGCCTTATATCCCTTCAGATCCCCAGAAGTTTTCTGAATTCCAAAAGCTTACTAACCTCTTTAAAGGTAATAATGAACAATCAATACTATATTTGATCCCTTGCATGAAGGCATTACAACAAATGGCACTAGATCTTTTGAAAGAAGAATAACATTTTGATCTTACCTTGTAAAATTGCCACACTCAAGCCTACCTCTTAGCTCATATGCTTCATTGTATAATGGCATCCAGCTGGACTACATAGGACTCTTTCAGAAAGCCAGGCTCCTCTGAGAATACAATGCCTGATAGGAAATATTTAGACTCTGAAATCCTCTGACATGATGTTTTCAAGGAAGATCTTATGTCATGTAATTTTAATGGTGTTCTGCTTAGAACAGAGCAACCAAACCAAGCCGATTCTCAATACAGAAGACACTGGCTTTTGGAGAGACAGACCAGACTTCAGGTCCGGTTTCACCACCAGGTGAAGAAAATTCCATTCAGTGAGATCTTCCAAAAAGCTATAGAAGTGACCTATGCAAGGTCAAACTTACTTCCCTCCTTTCTCCTCATTCTTCCTTTCCCACCAATTATATTTTCTCTCCATTGTTATATTAGAACTGTCTTGTGAGACAGAAGGGTGAGTGATATCATCTTGAACTGTCCCCTCACTAGTCAGGGAAAGAAAAAATGTCTTTTGGCTATGGAATAAGCAGTTGTAGAAGTCTGAGCACACATGGGCTTAGGAAACTGTATTTGTTATCCAACTCAGACAAGTAACCCTGCTGAATTCAGGAAGAAGTCCTGGAGAGGTGATTGCCTCCTTTCAAGATGTGGGGTAGTATTTAATTTCATTTTTGTTTGGTTTGTTTGTTTTATTTCTTTTGGTTTTGTTTTCTTTTGTTTCTGTGAAAGCTTTGAAATGCTCCTATCATAAGTTAGGATCCTGGGATGCCTGCCACATTGGCTAATGTTTCAATCTGAATTACATGTGGGAATTGCATGTCTTTCTTGTCTTCTGGGTTAGGATGTGTACGTCTTTATTGGTTTATATAACAGTTGTCTCTTGTACATAATGAAGTGCTAAAAGAAGAAACGGTATGTACAGCCTTGGGTTTGGAGCTTGAGACTATAATACTGCCACGAACAGTGCAGTCAGGGCAGACTACAGCACAAAACCTTTAGAGTTGATGCTGACATGGACTTCACACCATCCCTGCTAGTAACAAAGTCAGTTAGTGGAACTCTGGCTCTGATTGTGTGTTGTATTGATGGCTGAAAGCTCTTCATGCAGTGAAGAGGCAGAGCAGCTTTGCTTCCTATCATTGTCAGCTGAGGACAAGGATTGAATGATGCTTCACAAGCAGCGACTTCACAGGTTCTCCGGATGGAGTCTTTTATTATCTTTCATATGACTAATGATTCTGTGTTCTGGTTTTGAGGTACAGAAATTACTTGCAGGTGATTTTCTTTATTTTCTATTCATTATGCTTGGCACAATTTCACTAGGTGAAAATGAACATGTATTTATTGACTCTTGTAGAAATTCCTAAATTCAAATCAAGAGGGAAGAGTTTTTTAGATGATAAGGGGCCTACCTTTTTTTAAGAATTAAGGATGGAAGGACTGACACCAACCCACAATCTGATGGAGTCCTGTTAAATGAGGTTTTAAGCACTCTCTGCTCTCCCTCCCTTGAGTGAAGTTTGCAATTATATTCCTAGTAGGAGCAAATATGTATGGAGGGAAGTATTACATGATAAGAAACTATAGCACAGCAACAAGTCCTAATGTTGGTCCGAAGCTCCTTGGAGTTAGTGGCACTGTTAGCATGAACCTATTTACTCTTTTCAGCTCACATTCAAAGACAAAGGCTCTATAGCTATTACCACTTTTCACTGACTGTGCTGTAATATAATCTTTACTTTAGCCTTGCTCTTTTCAGTCACTTGATTCCAAAGTTACTCTTTTCCTCTATACAAACTAGTCTGATCATTCTCTCTGAGTATACCGGTTCAGTGGGATCTTCAAAAAGGCTATCTTCCTGAAGATAGGTGTTGTGGTTTAAAGCTGCTGTGGAGACTGCAGAAACCACAACAATAGGTGTGGCAGAAGAAAGCGTCATAATCATAGAAACAGAATTACAAGAAGAAGGAAATGTGAAACGTATGAAATACTATGCTGTATTACTTCATAATACTCTCTCCTGTTGAATATGCTAGTTTTTTCTCCCGGTTCAGTAAATTCTGCTATTCACTATTGGGCTTTGTGTGTGTAACTGTTTATGTATCTATGCATTTGCGTGTGTTTGTACATATATATACACTCACTTGTGTAAGTATCCATAGAGATATATGCCACTGCGTTAGGGTAAATTTATAGCAGTTGTTGATAGCTGAAGCAATAAAAGGGGGGAAATTAATGTATAAAAAACCAGAGTTCCTAGTTGTCCTAAAAGGAAACAGTAAAGGAGGTTGTATTGTCTTTCTGTTTCATAGAAAAGTCCATGACTGTGCATCTAATAAACACGTGAAAGTTGGGACACTAAAGTGGTGGAGTGCATTGACAATCAATGCAGCCCTCTTTCCTCTGGTGATGAATTTTCTGTAGATGGTATCAGTAGGCACAGCTGAAATGAGATGCAATGCATTCCTTCCCTGGAAGAGAGCTGCAGCTTCTGATTTCTGTGTCTGGATTTTTTTTACTCTCTTTTGCTTGCTTTGCTAGTCTGGTGATGCTATCAACTTCATGAGAGCTTTTGTTTAGGGTTGTTTTATTCCCCCTTCTCTGCATTTTCATTCCACCCTCCCAGCCCCAGTATTTCCTTTCATGCTTTGGCTGAACGTAAATGAAACTTTCTGACTGCCAAGAGCAAACCTATAAATAAGCATAACCAAAGCAAAACTTAATTTAAATGTTAAATGAAAACTCTGGTCTAACCGTAGCTCAGTCATGCCCTCTGGGGTTGTCAAGTTAGTAGCAGTGTGCTAGTTTTCCTGCATGTGGCAACCACAGTGACAGCAGTCTGGTACAGGAACATCCAGGAAGGTATAAATTAGTCAAAATACTGGTAGCAGTCAAGTTACAGCCATGCAGTACTCAGCCCATGTAAATTAGCCTCACCTTTTCATATTGGTTTGCGGGGCTCTGTGTTGACACAGCTCCGGATGGTTTGCGAGTAGGTTTTAGATCTAGCTTGGGGTATCTACCAGCTCGTGCTACACAGCAGCTACCATGTGACTTCAATTTAGATGTAGGCTTCAAGTACTGTCAGGAGGCTTGCACTGAAAAGGCCTTGCTTCTCTCCCACCCATCTCCTAGGGGAGGTCAGTGAAAAGGAGACAAGGTCACAAAGCGGGACCGTCTTGGTCCCGCTTGGAGGATGTATACTGCAGTCCTTTTCAAGCAAGCTCGCTTGTAGAGTCCATTTCAAGTCTCTGTAAGTTCATATACAAGGACTCAGTGGTGATTTAGGCCCTCCACTACAGTTTATTAAAGACTTCCACTGACTAAGTGAGCAGCAGGAAGAATCTGAAAAGCCAGAGTCTGCAAAAAAAGGTCCTTTTTCGGGTATGATACTTTTGATTTCAATATTTACATCCTAAACCACTATTTAACTATTTGAAGGCTCTGCACTAGGTGTCTCTACCTGGCTTGAAGGACTCTTTCCCAAGAGTCCTATGATTAACTGTCAAAAACCATATCAGGCTTTTCTCCCATCTTTCTCTTGTCTAGCCCTATTTGGACTAAAAAAACCTAGCAAACAATGTACTGAAGACAAGATTTTCAGTAAATAATAGTATTTTAAAAGAAAAGGGTTGGAAGAGTTAAAAAATAAGAGTCCATTCCAAGCCTTTACATTTTGAAAACATTGATGAAATTAGTTTTTCACTGTTTTACCAGCACTACTTTCAAGCTTCCTTCCCACGCTGTTGTGCAAGTTACTTGCAGAGTACTCAGGGATACAAATCTTCACCAAGCCTGACTCCTAGTTTCTCTGACAAATGCTCACGCTGTGAAAGAAGAGGCATCCGGCTGCCCTGGATTGAGCAGACTGTCAGACATCCCCAGAGAAGTTACCATGAAAAGAAGCTTCTTAAAACTTTGTTTAAAGTGAGGGCTGTTAATCAAGGCCTTGGTGCTCTCATTAGAGAGGGGAGGAACAATTTAAAGTCAGGAAGCTGCAGTATATGAAAGTCATGAAATTGAAATGAACGCATCTTTTGCCAGCTGGTTTCACACCCCCAGTTGGCAATCCGCAAAGGTTTAGAGGGGGAATTAAATCCATTTTTCAGCAGAAATAACTATTTTTGTGATTATCATATAGATTCCATGAGCTACACTTTGGTCCTATCAAGATAGGCAGGCAGCTGCATGAGAGGTGGAAAGAGAGAAAATGATTGAGATGAAATCACCACCAACAGCTACTGCAGGCAAGGAGGCAGCATTGGATCCCAGCCACAATACTTCTGCAACCTGGTTTGAATGGGCCTGATGGGATGCCATAATGTAACCTACACTGAACAAGGTACGTGGAAAGCTGTCTGACATGGGGCTCTATTTCAAAGGCAAAAAAAAAACCAACCCAGATTCCTTCCAGGCTTTAATTGCTTTTATTTTACTTGTTTTGCTCTTGGGGCTAAGACTGCCTTCAATAAAAAGAGATTAAAAAAGTAGAGTGAAACAACACTCTAAACCAGAGTCAAATGAGAATCTCACGGGGAAAAAAAGGTTTTTCTCCGTGTCAGTCTTTAAACCAGCTGAAAGGCCTGAGCAAAATGAGTGGCTGAAGTTTCTTATCACTGTACAGGGTGTAGTTCTGTTCTTATATTTTATTCTTTTCCTTTTTTTTTCCCTTTCCCCAAAAGTCACTGGCCTTCTAAGTCCATTAAGTGTTACAAGGGTGGAAGAAGTGATTTTGGTCAGGATATTGCTGCCCTATTTCAGAACTGATGACTCAGTTCCCACCTTTATCAACTCTGGGCACAGTCTTACCCTCCAAGCACAACTGCTGCAACTGAGTTTCCAGCTGCAGGCCAAATCTGTTTTGTGTATCAAAGGTCAGGATCAAGTCCTCAGCTGTGAACTGCAGGAGTATAAATACTTTCTGGCAATTGGACTTTTGTTGTCTGGTATATCTTCCTAGCCAACAATTGTGGTGCCTGCTGGTTTTGATAGCAATTTCCCCATCCCCTTTTGGATTACTGGAAATTCATCCCTGTGCAAAGAACACGTGTATCTCTTGAAGTCTCAGTTTATGTCCCATTGTGATTATTTAAGAAGTGCCTGGGAGCCTTGTAGGGACTCAGCCCTGGGGTGAACTAAAGATTAGTTTCTATTTACTGCAAAGTAGCAAAAAGTGTCATAGCCAAACATCGTCCCTGGCAGGAAAGCAGGGGACGGCTAACTGCAGCTCACCAGCTACGGCACCACAGGGGTGACGTGAGTGCTCAGAGTGGCTCTGGCCACACACACAGGTGGAAGGTTGACCTATTTCCCTGTTAAAACAGAGGAAAGGGAGGCTGAGAAGGGGACTGTAAAATTAACACCCTTTCTCAGCTCTCTTAAAGACTGCACTGATCTAGACAGCAAAAGGTGAGGAGGACTATCCATAAATTCTAGGCATTGGTTTAGCGGCTACTAAATATTGGGGAGGAAAATTGCTTTGGTGTCTAGAAATTGGCACGTCAGTTCTTGAAGGCTTACTAGCAAGACTTCCATGTACCACCCCATTCCTCAAAAGATCCCACTTGTGAATATTTGATCTGTTGTGAAATAGAAATAAAACTGGGTAGGGTTTAGAGGCTTGGTTTTTTTAACCCTGTCTAGAGGACTCCACTGATTGATCCAGCAAGAGTGAAGAGAAATACCCACAGTCTCTTGCTGTCAGGTCACTGGTTATTGAATACTATGGAAAGAACTGCAGATCAGTACACAACCTTTTCAGAACCCATGTGTCATTCTGACAACTTTCCAGGACCAAGGGGGGCAGGCTTAATCTGCATACATATTAACATAAATTTACATAGGAATTGAATCAGAGATGAATGCGCGCAGTTGTTATTGTTGTGTATTTACAATAAACTTCACTGTAAGTGTTGACAGCACTTCACAAAACAGAGAGGAAGACAAAACATTCTTTGAGAGTCAAAGAGTAAATGAAGCACCATTTTCCCTGAAAATGGTTCCTCATGTCTTCCCAAAAATTTGATATGGCCACAGGCATCAAGGAATGCAGCTTTGAGGCTGTCAGATGGCTGCTACATGTGCATGAATGGCAAAATAAATCTGATCTTCCACAACGAGGAATGTGCTGTGGTCTGTCGTTGAAGGGATGTATTCAGGGATGGAGATAAGGATTCTAGAATTTCTGCACCCTCCTTCAACATTGTATCTCAGCACCTACCTTTCTACTACATGAGTTTGACCTCTCTGAAATCCATACAGCAAGAGGAAGAGTTTCATGTGTGTTTCTGTCTACTTGCTGATTAATAGTTCACCCACTGAACCTGACATTTGTGAGTCAGAGGTGAATTCTGAGCCTGTGCTGGAAGAGGGCAAGACAAGGAAAATTTGCTGTCTCCTGGTATGGGAAAGTCAGTGGTGCACCGTAAGGTTACAAATACAACTCTTCCATGCTATTTAATTCCAAAAGAAAGCCCCCCTCCTCAGGAAAATCCTTTAAATAGATGTGATTTTGATGTGGAGCAGAAGAAAAAAAAAATCTGAGGTTGATATTTTTCAAAAATTAATCAGCAGTGGGCATTGACATTTAATAAAAGGGCCTGTAGCATCCCTGGCCATAGAAGATCCTGGGAAAAAATCCAAACTGCCAACACAATTGCCGGATAAGCCAGCCTAAGGGACCTGGAGGGCACTGCCAGAAGAAATACCCCCTTTAACTTTCAGCCACATTCATTACCAAGGAGGTGGAAGAACAGCACGATGTGCTCTGAATAAATTGTTCGATACACTTGTTTAGGTCTTGGAGTTAACTCTTATTTAGGCTGTTATACTCAATGCCTTTTCTCTTGAGAAAGGGCAGAGTAGTAAGGAAATGGATGTGTATGGCCAGCACAGCTTTCTCTGTACTATGTTTTTGGGGGTTATATCATTCTGGATGGGGAGGGAAATGAATTAAACCATATACCTCTCAGTTCAGATAAATCTGATTTAGTCCCAGGGTTGAATGTGGCAGCTTAGGAAGCATCTTGTTTAGAACTTAACGGATCCCAGCAATGGTTTGAGGCTTAGATGTGGTATAGGTATAAATCAGAGTAAACCCTGCAACCTTTATGGGAAATGTGCCGCTGTAGGAGCCAGGTGTTGTTCAGAACATCTTTTGGCATGCCTGACCTTCCTTAGGACCTTGGGAATGAGAGAAAAGGGTCTGTGGGTTGGGGCTTATGGTCCCAAGTTGTTTGCCATTGCAGCTTAACTAGTCACCCTGCATCAGCTACTGCTCATATGTGAGATTTTAACCGGTGGCAAGTATGATGATTTACCCTTTTTTTGACTTTGAGTCGTCTCTGTGAGCCTAGGTCTGAGGAGGAAAGAGGAACAATGGCCTTTTGAGATATTTCTCCAGTGGGCCCAACCTCAGGCTGTAGCTGTGCCTAGAGGAACATGAAAGAGATACGGTAGCACATGTCTCGCTGTCAAGATTTTTTGGGCTGTTTGGTTAAAAAGCTCTTCTTTTATACTGTATGAATCACTTTGCTATTGGCACTCTAACACAGGAGAATGAAACAATCCTTCTGCAAATCTTGGGACAATTATTGGCCATCCTAAAACATGTTCATGCCTTATGTCTGAACAAAAAATCATAAATAATGTTATCCCTGTGAATCAGAGTAACCCAACTCAGGGCTTTTGTTTACAAATCATCTCATCAATTATTCAGCCAGTTCCAATTTTGGGTGACTTACTGAAGAGAATTTGGGTCATAAATTGATATATCCTAAATTGGGTTAGTGACAGAGTGGATTATGTAAGGACTTTCACTGCAGAGCCCCAGGTCCTATCCCCTGCTGCAATAAATACTTTTTTTTTTTTTTATGGCATATGGGATAAATCCAAGAGACTGGGAAAGCTTTGGTTTAAAATGCACTGTAGTGTCATGGTTAGAGATGCTTCCTGGGAGAGACAGGCTTGGTTTTCGGGTCTAACTCAGGCAGAAGAGAGAGCTGAAATTGATCTCCAGCCTCCCAAGGGACAGATCCAGCTGCCAATACACAGGAAGGTGGTCATGTTCCCTCCAGGTGCTTTCTGTGAGGCACCCACCTAGGAGACAGGTTCTGGGAACACGTAAGTCTGGCAGAGGAATGCTTAGTTTGTGAAAGCACAGTTTCAAGCATCAAGCTCCTTAGAGCCAGCGTAACGCATGTCTCCAGCAACTGAAATGTAAGGTAATTCCCTCATGTAATGTTAAGCATCTGTAAACTTAGTTGACCAAATGGGAAGAGTCTTGAAGATCTAAATTTGAATCCAGGTGCCTAACAGGGCAACCCATTACTTTAGTCTCTTTAGGAGTTTAAGATCATGTGCTTTTATGTTTACTATAATCTTTTCAGCTCTGTCCCCAGATTGCTGTTTTGAGCTAACCTCAGTACCCACAGAGGGCTCCGTGACCCATCCACCGACTGCTGAGCTTGCTATGAGACTAACTGCAACTCTGAGCCTGGTTTTCCCTCCCATCTGGCAGCAGCAATGAACTGCTGCTGACTGAATGACCACTGATTCTCTTGGAAGCAGAGCTATGTGAACAGCAACAGCCAACTCTGTCACCATTTGTGAGGATTTGTAGCTTGGGCCCTGAGACATCTGGCTGAGATATTTACTCAGTCCTGTATTGCACTCACTGAGGCTCTGCGTTCACATCTGGAGTCTAGACTGAGTGACTCTATGGGCTGGCCTTCAAGCCTCCAAACAGCTCATGTCCCCCTCGTTCTCTCACTTTGTCTTTTTATTGCTTTATTGTTTGTTTATTTGCTGTAGGTGCTTCTATCTCATTTCCTCAGACATTCCTGTCACAGCCACTTGAGAGCTTCGGGGAGGAATGACAGGGACTGAAAAGGACAGGGTGGGCAGGGGAGAAAGGCTGTGATGTGTTCGGTCATGTGGTTATGGTAACGGGGGAGGCCTGGTACTTGATTATGCTGTTTCTTCTGAGTTTTGTGGCTGTGATTGTGGGAAATGATAGCACTCAGCTGCACACAGCTTGCATTCACCACACGTGACAGGGAGCAGGGCTCTCCGTAAGCTGTTAGTGGTGCCCATGTGGCTGAGCCAGGCAGGGAGCTGAGCTGCCCACTACCCTAGGTTAGGTCCTCCGGGTAAAATCTGGGTCATCATGGAGATGTTCTGCCTCAAGTTGTTTGGAGTTGTTTCCTGTTTGTTGTCCCACTTTGAGGACGAGAAGCTGGGGGAAAAAGCCTACAACAGGATATGGTAGTTAGTGTTCAGTAACCTAAGCATAGAGATGTGAGGTATCTAAGACACTGGCACAGGGCTTGGCAGATGCGTGGGAGGTCCTGTGAGAGAGACTTTGAGCATCTAAAAGCGGCATCCAGGTTTAGGAAATTAATCCCTTCAGTTAGTCGTACCTCCTTTGTGCTTAGTTCTGTGTTTTGAACATGGGATACTAAGAGCTTTAGTCCCATGCTGGTGCTGTACTTTCACGACGGGTGGACTCCTGCTTGATCTGATGCTGTCCCTAGCAGTATCAGCAGCTACTGCCTGCCCTGGGACCAAATGTTCCTGAATGTTGCCATCCTTACTCCCAGCCTTTCCTCATTTCTTTCCCTTGGACTGTTAGTCCATTAGTTCGACTCGCTCCTCTGCCCGTCCCATATTCTCCTTGCAACGGTTTTCCTTTGTTTTAGATTTCCTGGTTGTCTAACAGCCCTGACTGCCACTGCCAAAGAAATACTGCTAGGGAGTCAAGGGCTAAGTATTGCTGACAACAGTGGGGTTATGACCTGGAAACGTGGTGAAGAAACTGAATGGGATAATGGTGAAAATGTACGTAGTGCTTGAAAAGATGGGTTCTGCGGGTGTACCGGTTCGTGTCGGTAGATCTGTATGTATTTGCACACAGATAAATCAGAATCCACATCAAGAGGATGTCGCAAACTCTAGAAATTCGGGCACCAAAATGCAGTTCAATTCACCCTTTTAAGAAGAGTTAAAAGGGATTTCCGATATTCTCTGTGCCCTCAAAGTAGCCAGCAACAGCATGATGGCTGTTCTAAGTAAAGGGCCTTAATCAGAGTATAAAAAAAGACTGGAATGATGTTTGAACAACATGTCCAGCTCCTGAGCATTGTCTATGCTGTGCTATCAATGACACCCATTGTGCAATAACAACATTTGCACAGAGATACGTCCTGCTTTGCGCATGGAGAAGCAGCCATAGGGCTAGAAAAGTCCCCAAGGGCCTGCCTGCCAGCTGCTGGCTGATGTAGCGCTGCTGCTGCTGATAATAGGGTACATGTGCTGGCTTTGAGCTGAACTAGGCAATCTGGGGCACAGTCAGATGTGCTCAACAAGGATCAAGTTCAAACCTGTTTAAGAAGTTAGTTCCCGTCAGTGGTGATTTAAGCTAAGTAGTTTTGCTGTGTATTGGAAAGGACGAAGAATGCTCACAGTCAGCTACTTCATCTTGGCTGTCACAGTGGTGATTTCAACACAGCCAGGGGAGTCAGAAAGACAACAAACAGCTGAGATGCGTAACATCCTAAATCAGGCAGACACAAGCCACTAAAGGTGTGTTTCCATTAGGTGTTTGCCTGCTTGTATGTAGCAGAACTATGGTACACACTTCTCTCTCTCTTTCCAAGTAGTTAAAATCAAGGAGTGCCCAGACTTATTTGAAGATGGAGACCATTGCTCCACACTGGAAACGGCTGTTGCTGGTTGAAGGCTGCTGATCCAGTCAGGAGCTAAACTGCTGCAGGCAAAATGTCAGTGTGAGTGAGCCTAGAAAGCACAGATTTTTGCTGTAAAGACTGGTGTATCTCCATCATCGGAGAGCAAATGTAAATTCCCCCCCTCTACTAAATGCTCTCACAGGAGAGGAAATTATAAAAAGATCACTGCAAGATTCAAGAAACATAAATATACCAATAATTAGGCAAAAGAGCATTGTCTATGACATCTGAGTCAATGTCACCTAAATTTATCATCTGCCACATTCCTTCTAGGAACATTCTACATGTGCTAAGCAGGATATACTTTTGTGTGAATAGTGTTTCACACTACCCAGTATCACAGAGATTGGCTATATTGTTTTCCAGGCTTGGTAGCCAGAGTTGGCCTTGTATCAGAACAGTTGTATTGTGAAGCTGCTGAGCATAGCTCCTCTGTATATCCCCAAAATTATTCCATTCCTTCATCAGAAGAGGTTGCATTGCACAGCAGGAAGCACAACTAAAGATCTTCCTAGTGATTATTGCCTCCTTGAAGTATTAATGCCACATTCATTCTGACAGAGAAACTGGGTTCTGGAGCAGCAGTTCAGCTGTAACTATTCAGCTTCTTCCTGAGAGAGGCAGCTTCATGTGGATCCGCAAAAGTATTTAAGCCCTAGGTAGGCCCCTGAGCTGTATGTAAAACCCAGTACTGGGATTTGTGCTGGTTCTGTCAACAGGAGCTTAGATAGAACAGAGAAGGGAAGGGTAGAAAAGAGAAATTAAGTACCTTTCTGGACAAACTACAGTTGAAACAGAGGGCTTCTTTCTGGAATAAATTGCTTGGTCTGCCACGGGATCCCTTCATAGTGAAATAGCAGGTGAAGAAATACAAGGCAAATGGTTTAAATCCTGTTATCCTGGCAAGGATCCCACTGACCACAATAATATTTTAACTTTGCATGGATTAAGAGAACGGCGGGATCTGAACAGCTGGTCACTTAGTTGGGCTGTTGGTATTTCTAAACCTATAATAAGGCAGTGCTGAATGTAAATATCTTATAATCTGAATACAGAGATCTTCTAGCATCACTCAAGGCCTCTTGAAGGCAATGCATACAACATACGAATAGAAGCTGTAATCTGTAATACCACAAATCCTTTAGGAGGATTATCTCTGTTATCTCATCTGACATCAGAGAATTACATGTAATACAGACACATAAATGGCTTAGTCACAGGAAGATCCTTTAGAACAAGGTAGCAGAGAGGAAGTTTTGTTTGTTTCTAGGCCAGTGAGAAGAGGGAAAGCTCTGCAAATGACAAGTGGATCGGAGCTAAAGTCCTAATTGGGTTTACTGCAGATCTTGCTCACTTGGGAGAATTGGCCAAGGAACTGTCCTCCCACTGTCTTGATTTACATGGAGTCATTTACAGCCACTCAAAGGGTGGATGCCGCATATTCTCATGCCTCCATTTCTCTTTAACTAGCTTCAACCAGTCTGCACAAGTGTCAGGAGCTATGGAAAGTGTAAAATAACCAACGATCAAACCCCATAGCTCCACATTGGTCAAATAAAAGCCCTAGATTTGAATAACTCGAGCTCAGAGTAGAATTACTTGACTTACAAGGCTCCGTTGCATAGCTAAACAGAAGATTTACTCATTGCAGTGCCAGCCTAGATTAATTTTCTGATTTTTTTTTCCTACTGCCTTCACTTATTTTTCTATATAGGGACCTGCTGGTTTCTTCAAAGAGAAAACTGAAGAAGTATGATGCAATTTCCCTTCTGGCTGTGACTTTCCTTATGCCTCCTAACTATCTTGTCTCCTTTTCCATCCAGATGAATGAGATTCTAACCAAGCCTTGTACACTTGCTCTAGTTACCTTGTTCCTCTCTCCCTCACACCTGTGTATCACCCTATTTTTCTTCTTTAAATCTCACCCTGACTCTTTTATTAACAATAAAGGAGATCTGGTCTTCCTCTTCTTAGAAATACTTATCTATCAGCATCCCTTCCCTCTCCAGTTACCAACCAATTACTAACTCTTTTCTTCCTTTCATCTCTAATTGCATCTCTAACAGCACTGAACATGTTGTTTATTGGCCTATAAGCCAATGTCAGAGGTGCTGTCTTCAACCCTCTCCAGTCCAGCCTCTACACTTCTCATTCATCTCAAACCACTCTCACCAAGCCCTCTAATGATGGTAGGACAAAAGGAAAAGAAGGGAAAGGACATGTTGGCATACCTTGTAATTTTAAATACCTATTTTGTATTCCTCTGTTTTAGGAACTGATTAAAACCCTGCTAAAATTAATGAAGTCTTTCCATGGATGTAATGATCCTAAGACCAGGACGAGCAAAATCATACACTATGTGAGTCAGGGTTCAAGCAGGAATTCCAGTATTTTCATTCATAGATGGTTCATTTCCTGTAGCTTTCACACTGTCCTTTCCACTCCACTGACCTCTGTCTGATCGCATACAATCTCCTTTATATTCCCTCTTACAGGATAAGTAGTTGGATGTGCATAGAAGAATGTTCCATTTTCTGAAAGAAGTTCTTGGATTCCCTGAAGAGATTAGTACAAAATTTTAATTAGGGGCATTGGCAGAGTTCCCAATGCTGATGTATTAGGCTGTGGTTTCCATTTTCATCGCCCATTTTGGTTCCTATGCAATACATAGGATTTCTGATGAGTAGTTTAAATGATGCACGTTTTGTCCCTCCAGTTTTTGTCCATCCTGTTGATACAGATGAGTCATGATTAGCAGCAAAGCCCTGCCTTTTCCTTTCCAAAGACTGGGGAGGTTGCCCAATATTGTGAGGACAATTGTCCAAAAGATGTCAGAGTTTGAAGTGACCAGTAAAATTTCCACTGAAACTCTGGAAGGTTTACAGGATGCAAGAGTCATTAATTAAGCTCTAAGAACCTACAGTGCTGTGGGAACCTGGCATAAAGTACACAAGCTGAACTTTGTTTGCAACTTCCTTCTGTTTAGGAATTCATTAAAGGGCTGAAGCATTTGCAGAGGTTTCAGGACCCAGTGCTAGAATGGCTAATTGCTGGCTTGGTCTTTTGTACACAGTGCTGCACATAAAAGGACTGTGATCAAAGAATGCAGGTGCTGCTGAGGGCAGTGAGAACGCAAGGATGGTGATTGCTTGCCGGATACAATATATAACGTTTCATTTAGCTGTGCTTTGCTTTGGTCCGTGATAGGATTTTGTAGGAACTGCTGAATGGTTTTGACTGAAGTGATTTAATAAATGCATTGTTTAAGCAGAGCTAGAAGTTTATACTTCTTTCATCTTCCTACTGTTTTTCCTCCCTTCCAGCACATGAGGAAAACATCCACCACTGCAGATCTAACTTATATGAAGTCTTTAGTACATTTAGGTTGGCTTTACCTTCTTCAGTGTGCTACAGTATGTTAATTTTTGCTGGTCTTATAGTAGAGGAGAGCCAAGTTACAGGGTACAGCTTAGCTTACATATCTTCACAGTGAGAGCTAATGACGTCACGAGTGATTTTATGACTGTATTTACCTAAATTTTCTTCAGTTCCTGCTCTAATTGTTCTCATCTTGCTAATATTTTCATATATATTGTTGTCATCTAATAGCAGTGAGAAGTTTATGGTGAAAGCTTTTCCTTTTTTAACAACCATCTTATTTGATCACCCCCCTCTCCCCCCCAAAATAGCATAAGCCATATGAAACAAGTGAAGCTGTGGACCCTGTTTTGGAGAGCATGCATGAGTAATTAAATAATATGCCCTTCTGTCACCATTTTTGTAGGGAGGGGGATTAAAATCTGTGTTCACAGGCTGAGAGCAGGTGTCTGTGGTGAGATCCCATGCTGTGACATGCATGCAGCACATTCTTACATGAAAAGCCCTGGCTGATGAAATGACCACAGGAAGACAACATGGAACCCTCCCGGCATGATCAGAAGAAGCTTAATTAAGCTCTGTGGTTAGTTTTAAAGTGAGTGTGTGCCTGTTTTAGAAGAGGATTAGGAAAAAGGAAAACACAGCTATTTTTTTGTTTATATTCTGGTCTTCCTGACATTCCTCGAGCAAACTGTCTTGCTTCTTGCGTGGTCAAATGATACAGTGACTCAGAAGTGAACACACACATCTTTACGTAGATGGGATTTACTAACTTGTCCACTGTGGTTTGTTTCTTCATTGTGGACATTTTTTCCTTTGGCAGAAGTCAGCACTGAACCCACAGTTTCTGCAGTTACTCTTGACACAGTTGTTTTAGCTGTAATTATATGACTGAGAGCATACATAGACTACAGATTCCCTGTAATTGTGTTAGAACTTTCATTAGAGATGGTAAAAAGGGCAAGACTCAGAGAAAAGATGAATGTTTTTGTTGAAATGATTAAGAAGAAAAAAACCACAACAATAAACCAAAACAAAACATGGTTGTACTGATGGCAACAGTGCTTTGCCTTATGTTACTGTGCTTTTCCACTATGGAACCTCAAATGCTTTCCTGATTTCCATGAAGCAACTTGAGAAGTTCTTTACATGTGCATGACTATGACTGTTGCAATAGTGGTAAGGAGGTTTGAAAAGAGAAGCCAGTTGTTCTAACAATGCAGCGAGTCAGTGATGAAACTGGAAAGTGAAGACTAAAGTACCCATGTCCATCTCAATGCAGAATACGTGGTGAAAAACTGTAGCTTAGCTATATGTGTATTGACGGAGCAACAAAGAAAAGCCTAAGACTTCATGAACACCTTTGCTTTTCTCAATAGAAGAATTTGTTCTCTCTTCCTGGTCTTGTGTTGTGGGTTTGGGCTTTTTCTTTTAACCTTAATACAGGCTAGGTCCTTCTCAAACATGAAAGAAGGCTCTGTCTGAGAAATTCATTAGCCAAATGAGACATAAAATAATGAGGGTGTGAGAAGGAGGCAGCAAGGGATGGGGGTGGGAGGGGAAACATGGACAAGAGTAGCTAGAGACAGTTCTCTTCCAGGGTAGCTGATAGAAACAATGGTACAGTACCTTGACTAATGTAGAGCTAATTAAAACTGTATAGGACAAAGCACTTCTAAATATACTGTAGGGAACAATCCTTCTATGGTAAATCCATCCCCAGTGAAATTCTATTGACTGCAATGGGTTTTCTTCTGGGATTAATTTGGCCTGATATCTTAATAAGTCTTTTCTGTCTCTAATTTTTAAGGACCTTTTGTCAGAACCATAACAAGGAACTTCAGTCTGGCTTCCAAAAGTGCTGAACACCCACAACTCCTACTGCGGTCTCAGGGAATTACAGGTACTCAATACCACTGCAAATTAAAGCTGAATGAACTGTTTCACATTTGCTGTGAGTTTGCTTTCTGTACAGTGCCATCACATCTGCAAAATGACCCTAAGTTAAACTCCTAAGCCTTTTGAGGCAGAAACTTCCTATGCATAGGTACAACGCCTCACACAATGCAGTGCAGAGCTTAACAAAGGCCTCCAGGCACTAATACAATAACATGAATTAGTAAAAACAACAGTAAATGATAAATTCACAGTATCTGTATTTGCAGGGCAATGGGGAATATGCATTTGGGTATGCTATGTATAGATGAGCCTGCTTTTTTTACCCGGTTTCCAACTGGCTGTGGTCTGAGTTGTTGGATAAATTATATCCAGTATGTCCATAGTTTTTGAGAACTTGGAAAATTTGTTTTTTTATGACTCTGTAAAAGCCACATTGAGTCAAAAATAAATGAATGCCTTCAACACAGACTCACAACAAGTGACTCTTCCCTTCATTCTTCAAGTGCTACAGATTGATGTACTCCTAATAAAACCTTTGTGTAGCCATTAAATTTACAGTGGAAGTTACAGTTGGCATCTTTGAGGTGATCAGGACTCTCATATAAAACCACATTAGACTTGTTTTGAGAAGTTCAGGTCAAAACCAGAACATGCTTTTTGGAGCATTTTTCCTTTTACTGCACTACTATTGTAAAATTTGCTCTGCTTTGGCTTCCACTTCATGGAAGTTGTACATAGATCTATAGATCATAGAACCTTAGAACGGTTTGGGTTGGAAGGGATGTCAAAGACTATCTACTTCCAACCCCCTGCCATGGGGACACACACCCTCCACTAGACCTGGTTGCCCAGAGTCCCATCCAGCCTGGCCTTGGACGCTGCAAGGGAGGGGGCAGCCACAGCTTCTCTGGGCAGCCTGTGCCAGGGCCCCACCACCCTCACAAGGAAGAATTTCTTCCTTCTATCTAGTCTAAATCTACCTTATTTCAGTTTAAATATGTTACTCCTTATCACTACATGCCACTGTAAAAATGATAGGTAATAATGGATACCTAGGTAATAATGGTCATGTCACTCCCATTTATAAGAAAGGGAGCAAGGAAGACCCAGGGAATTACAGACCAGGGAGCTTCACCTCTGTGCCTGGGAAGATCATGGAACAGATCCTCTTGGATGACATGTTGGAGCACATGAGGGACAAGTGTGTGATCTGGGACAGCCAGCACGGCTTCACCAAGGGAAGGTCGTGTCTCACCAATCTGGTGACTTTCTATGATGGAGTGACAGCATCAGTAGATAAAGGGAAGGGGACCGAAGTCATCTACCTGGACTTGTGCAAGGCCTTTGACACAGTCCCCCACCACATCCTTATCTCTAAACTGGAGAGATTTGATGGGTGGACCATCCAGCGGATAAGAAACTGGTTAACAGACCGTAGCCAAAGGGTGGTGGTCAGTGGGTCTATGTCCAGGTGGAGGCCGGTGGCAAGCGGTGTCCCCCAGGGGTCTGTCTTGGGACCGGTTCTCTTTAACATCTTTATCAATGACATCAATGATGGGATTGAATGCACCCTCAGCAAGTTTGCAGATGACACCAAGCTGAGTGGTGCGGTTGACACCCTAGAAGGAAAGGAAGCCATCCAGAGGGATCTTGACAGGCTGGAAAGATGGCCCAGGGTGAACCTAATGAGGTTCAACACTGCCAAGTGTCAGGTCTTGCACTTGGGCCGGAAGAATCCCAGACATAGATACAGACTGGGAGAAGAGCTCCTTGAGAGTAGCCCTGCTGAGAAGGACTTGGGTGTCACAGTGGATGAGAAACTTTACATAAGCCAGCAGCTTGCTCTTGCAGCTTGGAAGGCCAATGGTATCCTGGGCTCCATCAGAAGAGGGGTGGCCAGCAGGGACAGGGAGGTGATTGTCCCTCTCTACTCTGCCCTTGTGAGGCCCCATCTGGAGTACTGTGTCCAGCTCTGGGGCCCCCAGTACAAGAAAGATGTAGAACTGTTGGAGAGGGTTCAGAGGAGGGCCACGAAGATGATTAGAGGGCTGGAGCACCTCCCCTACAAAGAGAGGCTGAGGGAGCTGGGCTTGTTCAGCCTGGAGAAGAGAAGGCTTCAGGGGGACCTCAGGCTCCCTATCTCATATTACATAGATAGGCGTCCAGACGAGATATTCAAGTCTCGTCTGGACGCCTATCTATGTAATATGAGATAGGGAGCCTGCTTTGGCAGGGGGGTTGGACCCGAAGATCTCTTGAGGTCCCTTCCAACCCCTAAGATTCTGTGATTCTGTGATTCTGTGATTGCAGCCTTCCAGTACCTGAAGGGAGCATACAAACAGGAGGGGAATCAACTTTTTCAAGGGGTAGACAATGGCAAGACAAGGGGGAATGGATTAAAGCTAAAGGAGGGAAGGTTTAGATTAGATATTAGGGGAAACTTTTACAGAGAGAGTGGTGAGGTGCTGGAACAGACTGCCCAGAGAGGGGGTGGATGCCCCATCCCTGGAGGTGTTCAAGGCCAGGTTGGATGGGGCCCTGGGCAACCTTGTGTTGATCCAGGCCTGAGGTTGGTGGCCCTGTCTGTGGCAGGGGGGTTGGAGCTCTATGATCCTTGGGGCCCCTTCCAACCCAGCCCATTCTATGATTCTATGATAACGATAGTGTTTTAATAATACACTTTCTCTCACTTACCTGGGATTTCTCTGCGAAAAACAACCCAACAAGCAGATTCCCAAACACAGAAGACCCCATCTTTTAAGTTGTGCTCTTTTTTCTTTTTTTCTTTTTTTCTTTTTTCTTTTTTTTTTCCTGAGGGCTGTCCTTGCAAAGAGGATTACTAGTTTACCTTTGTTACTTTAAAAATCAGATCAGTTCAATTACTCAGCATTTGGTTTTTAAAAGGGAAGCTCATGGGGATCTTAAAGAAATCCATTATGCAACAGGGAAGGAATATAATTGACTGGTTTGGAAAAAAAGAATACTATGAGGGGAAAACATAACATACAATACATTTGGTGTGAACTCTTCCCAGAAGATTGCTTGAGCCTCATAGTTCACTTACAACCAGAGTACAGTGATGCTGGGCAGCCTGCCAGCACTTGTTATTGTAGTTCCGTGTGAGCCAGTTCCCCAGTGAAGAAAGAAAGAGAGACTTTTCTTTGCCTTTCATAGGTGTCCCACACTCTCCTCTCTGCTCTCCCTGAGAAGCCGCCTGTTCCGTGCCTAGGTGCTGTGGTGCACGCTACGCTGTGCAGATGTCATGCTGACGGGTTCGCATGTGGCACTTTCACAGTTCAGGAGGACTGACGCGGGGCTGTATCGCCTCGCTGCACTGGAGGTTTCGGATGACAGCTCTGCCTGACAGTCTAACAGTACGGCACCCTGTGATACGCGCAGTGAGGATGAGTAACACCTTGTCCTCACAACAGAAGTATCTGGGAAGGGAAGCATTCCTAGGAGTGGTGCCAGGCTAAGTTGTGCGTCTACACTGAATTTTGCAGTCAGATGTGAGCCAGTGTAGCTTGGGATTAATACCGTGCTACCCATGCCAGCGAGGCATCTCTGAGCTGTTCAGAGCACTGGCAGGCCTCCTTCATGTCAGCCTACAAAACAGTGCACAGTCTGGCCCTGAATGTAAAGCTAAACCAAGCACAAGTGAAGGAGGCCTCCCACGTTCTTTTGTCTACGTTCTACCTGCAAATCTGTCCAAGAACATTTCAAAATCAGCAAACATGTCATGGGGTTGTTTTTATTCCCCTCCTTCCACATCCACACACCTCCTCTTCAAGCAGATATGTTGCCTTAAACCCTGAAACAAGAGCACTCTCTGGGAAGCACTTACACTGCCTCCATCAGAAGCATGCTGGGCTCCCAAATGTGATAAGAAGCTGATAAAAATGATCTGGGCGTTAAAACAGTCTTAGTAGAAGAATGTTTAGCTAAATAGATACCATCTGTCCCTTAAAGTGAGCATGTCCTTGTGCTGCCCTGGCCTGACCACTATGGGCTGTTGCTTTTGTAGCGCAGTCCATGTGTGGACTGGCTGTTGTTCCCAGGACCTGGGGCAACTCTTCATGCAGTCTGGACTTTATGAGAAACAGTTTCAGTTGCTGGGATTTTATTTATTTATAATTTTTTAAAAGGATTAAAGATTGGTAATGGAAACAGTATTTTTGCCTAATACAGAAAAGCACTGGGCTGGGGCTCAGCCGAATGCTCGTATCAGCCTGTACAGCTCTTTTCCTTAGGGGAGACAGAGCAGGAAGGAATCCTGAAGAGCTAAAAGCAGCGTACAAATTGCCAAGAGTACTTTCATCTCAGTAACAAATGGGGCAAATATTTTCCAGGGGACACGGGCAGTTAGCATGCAGCACTGACTCTGCAGTTCTTAAATGCATTTTGTTTACCTCCTCACAGGCATGGTGAAGCAGAGATTGGATAGGCTGACACTGCAGACAGCTACTACACAGATACCTGGGAAAGCAGCTAAAGACTAGAATCATAGTATGAGCAACTTCGGGACTTGCAGGGTCCGAGACCGCAGCCTACCTAGAGCAAAATCCTGCAGAGTGCCAGTGCCCCAAGCACGGAAGAACTATCATTCTTCCCCAGAGAGAGTCAGGTAGTGACACCTGCAATGGGATAGTCACACCATCTAGCCAATCATGCAAATTCACACTACATTGCCCAAGAGAATCTGAATTTCTGCCATGGGAGAATACAGAGAGGTCAGTCTAGCTCAGGTACCTGACTGGAATACCTAAAGGTAGACAGGTCAAAACCCCATGAAGGATGCCAGGGATGTGAAGGTATTAATAGGTTTCAATGGTCACGATCAGCCTAACTTGGGGCCTCCACTCACAGCCCTTCCCGTGGACCCAAGCGCCCAATTCCAGCTCAGAGCTGGGCATCCACTTCTGTTTGCACTGTGCTGTAGATGAAATAGAAGAAGAGAGTTCAGTTGGAAGAGACCTACAACAATCATCAAGTCCAACTGCCTGATCACTTCAGGGCTGACGAAAAGTTAAAGCATATTAATTAGATTAATGATCCAAATGCTTCTTCAACACTGACTGGCACATAGGGCATAGACCACATCTCTACAAAGCCTGTTCCAGGGTTTGAGCACCCTCCAGTAAAGAAATGTTTCCTCATGTCAAGTCCAACATCCTTGCACTGGATCCAAGGGAGAAGCAATCAGCACCTTCCTCTCCACTTTCCCTCCTCAGGAAGCTGGAGAGAGAAGGAGGTTGCCTTTCAGCCTCCTTCTCTCCAAGCTAAACAAACCCAGTGTCCCCAGCTGCTCCTCAGAGGACATGCCTTCCAGCCCCTTTGCCAGTTTCGGTGCTTTCCTCTGCACACATTCAAGGACATTTATATCCTTTTGAAACTGTGGGGCCCAAGTGATGGGTTTGCATGTCCCTACCATGTTCCACCACAGTACAGGAATGCATTTCATACAGCTAGAGCAACTTCTTTCAGGATGTGTTACTTCAGTATCCATTTGTCTTGTCAGGGGGTTTGCAAAGTGGTCAGAAAATGTACTGGCTGCCAGTTTGTAACTCAGTGTGTAATTCAAATTGTAGCGTATAGATTACAAACTCCACACCACTTGAAATTCTTGCTCCTTAAAAGACTGTTTTCTTCCTAAAAGCCCTCTGGACAGCCGTCACTCCTGGGAAGGGAATTTATCTCTAGCCATGCTCTGCTTGCTGATGCATCTGATCCATGTTTGGACACACACAGGTGCCTGTTGTCTCTTCTCATTGAGCTTTCATCAAGATTTTACTCCAACGACTCTGGATGCATTCAAGGTCATTCACATCCTTTTGAAATTGTGGGGCCTAGAACTGCAAACTGTACTCAAGGTGATACTGCACCAATGCTGAGAAACAGTTGTGCCTGTCTCTAGTGCACCTATTACTGGTGCCTTTTCCTGGATAGATTTTTAATCTATAATGTAAGTGGCTTGTTTTCTGGATTGCTCTCTCAGACATATGTTGTAGGGTTTTTTCTTCTCTTGTTTTTGGTCCCATCTCTTTTAAACCTGACTGGAGCCCCCTGGAAGGCCCCTGGACTGCTGCTTCTTGGCAGGGCAAAGGCTTCTCACCATCTTGTTGCAGTGTGTGCTGAAAGTCGAGGAAGGCAAGAGTCAACTATTTGTGTGTAGACTCATAGAATTATAGAATTGTTTATGTTGGGAAGGACCTTTAGGATTATCATGTCTACACCTCTTTCAAATACCTCCAGTGATTGTGACTCCACCACTTCCCTGGGCAGCGTATTCCAATACTTGATAACCCTTTCAGTGAAGAATTTTTTCCTAATACCCAATTTTCCTAATATTCAAACTCCCCTGGCACAACTTGAGGTCATTACTTCTTGTCCTATCGCTTGGTATTAGGGAGAAAAGACCAAAACCCATGTGGCTATAACTTCCTTTCAGGTAGTTGTAGAGAGCAATGTTTCCCCTCAGCCTCCTTTTCCCCAGACCAAATGATCCCAGTTCCCTCAGTTGCTCCTCATAAGACTTGTGCTCCAGACCCTTCACCAGATTTACTGTCCTTGCCACACACTCCAGAAGCTCAGTGTAGTAGCGAGCACCCTAAAACTGCACACAGTACTTGAGGTGCAGCCTCACCAGTGCTGAGTATAGGGGGAGGTCCACTTGCCTAGTCCCGCTGGCCACTCTGTTTCTGATACAAGCTAGGATGCTGCTGTTGGCCGCCTTGGCCACCTGGTACACCACCAGCTCATATTTAGCTGTCTGTCATCCAAGACCTCCAGGTTATTTCCACCAGGCAGCTTTCCAGACACTCCTCCCCAAGCCAGTGGTGCTGCATGGGGTGGCTGCGACCCAAATGCAGGACCCAGCAGTGAGCCTCCCTGAACCTCATACAATCGGCCTCAGCCCATTGATCCAGCCTGTGCAGATCCCTCTGTACAGCCTTCCTACCCTCAGGCAGATCAACACTCTCATCAAATTTAATGTCATCTGCAAACTTACTGAAGGTACACTCGATCCCCTCATTCAGATCATTGATGAAGATATTAAAGAGAACTGGCCCCAACACTGTGGCCTGGCGAACACTGCTTGTGACCAGCCACCAGCTGGATTTAACTCCTTTCACCACAGCTCTTTGGGCCCTGACATACAGCCAGTTTTTTATTCAGCAAACCGTATGCCTGTCTAAGCCATGAGTAGCCAGTTTCTCCAAGAGAATGCTGTGGGAAACTATGTCAAAGGCTTTACTAAAGTCTGGGTAGACAACATCGACAGCCTTTCCCTCATCCAGTAAGCAGGTCACCTTCTCATAGAAGGAGATCAGGTTGGTCGAGCAGAACTTGCCTTTCATAAACCTGTGCGGACTGGGCCTGACCACCTGGCTGTCCTGGTGACCCTCAAGACGATCTGCTCCATAACCTTTCCCAGCACTGAGGTCAAACTGTGAGGCCTGTAGTTATTTGTGAAATAGAGGGCCCTCATATTTCCTGCATAGTTACTGTGGCCTGTGAGTGATACAACTGAGGGAGCGGGCAGGTGTCACGATTTCAGTGCTCTGAAACTGTTCAGCAGCAGTGTCCTTGAGTACAGAGGTGTATCAGAAGGAGTGATACTTGTTACAAGACTCGTGCGGGGCAGTGCTTATAGTCAAAAATCTCACATGATGTCTCACCTTGACAGCTGCTGTGGGAGTCAGCAGTGGCACTTCTCAGACCAAAATTCAGCCCAATTACATTAACAAGAGAGACCAAACAGTAGATGCAAGAGTTGCAGAGGTTATAAATGTGTACTACTCAAGTTTTTTAAGTGCACTGCAGGATGGAAAAGATATTCTGTAGCTCTAAAGCAAAGGTTGTTTCTGGAGAAAGGAACACAAGAAGGAAATTCAGTGTTGAAGTTGTTGGGATATTTGTTTGGTTTGATATTTCCCTTCATCCTCAAGACAGAGGATGAGGTGTGCAAATAGCTTGCAGAAAGCTTTGAAAGTCAGTGGCTGCTGATTTGCACACAAAGGGGTGTAATGGGTACAAAAGTGGGTCCTTATAAGCAGTTTCAGGTCTGGGGCTACGACTGCAAAAAAGGCCAGAAGGGCTCTCATGAGGGGAGATGCCTGTGGAATTGACATCACTTAAATCAGTTTGGGTGACTGCAGTGTAGTACTAAAGGGCTGTGCTTTTGAAAAGCACATGCATAGCAGTGATGTTATTCAGAGCAGTAGTTGCTATACTATCTTTTGATTAAAACTCAAAAACCCAGGCCTTAGGGTGAGGTGCAGAAGCTGAACCCCATCAGCCAATTGACTGTTCATACAAGAAACCCTTCGAGTGTTCACAACTACAGTCAGAGGACAGGCAGATAAGAGGTAAAATTCGATTCAGTTATTTGAAGTTTTCAGGATCACACCCTAGTGAGCACATTTCATCCTGACATGGAAGGGTGAAATGGAAGTTCTCTTTGATGGGTGTTTCAGCTCAGCCTTTATGAGCTGGTTAGAAGGGCTGATCTTAGGACCTGGTCTATTTTCATTGCATGTGTTATGCAGATTTCCTTAAAAAGGAATCTTGTGCCTTAGCTAGGAAGATAAATAATGAGAAAACATCTGCTATTTAAGTTCTGGACTGACCTATAAATCTTAATGACGTACGCAATCCCAGAAGCAGAAATCAACTACAGATTGCAAAATTCTCTCACTCCCTCTCTTTGGTTTTCCTTTTATACTGTTTGTTGGTTGGGGGTGGGATGTTGTAACTATTTGGTTGTTGTTCCTTAAATTCCTGGTAATTTGGAAGCCCAAGTGGTTGGGATTTTTTTTGGGGTTTTTTTTTTTCTCCCTCGCTGTTTTGCTATAACTGATAGGAGCTGCTAAGAGGAGGGCATGGCAACCATAATAACACAAAAGGGATGGAACAGACAGCCCCTACAAGGAGCTGACAGGCAGAGAATAATGACAGAGTAGAGGGCGGATAACTAATAGTTTGGATGATTTACTCTCCAGAAGCTCTGGAGGGTGGGATGCTTCCTTGCCTGTTTATTTCAACCTCATATGCTGAAGAAATGAGTTTGCTTAGCTGCTTTAATCCTTTCACTGTATTTTCTCCCACCAAGAGATGGGAACGTGCTTCTCTCTTCAGTGCTTCCCTGTGGCCCGCCTCCCGAAGACAGGATTGCTGTTAAAGAATAGCAAGAGGTTTCTCTCTCCTTTTGCATTTAGAGCTGCAACGGAACAGGCTAGAATTCAAAATGCTGTGGAGAACATCAGGTTCAATATTCAGAGAAGGATGTTAATGTGGGGCAGGGCTCACCCACAACAGGAGTGAAGATAAGGAAACTCTCATTTTGAATTTGCCTGAGACACTGAATAGAATCGGAAGGCCTCTCACACAGCAAGTCATTCTGTTATCTGTTTGTTTATTGCAAGGTCAGGCTAATTTTATTCCCCATTTCACGTTTCTTTAATCTCAATATTGGGAGAGGTTATGTTGGGGTAAAAGTCTCAGGGGACTCTGAGCAGCATATGGACCATTTCTCCTGATAAATCATAGAACCATCCCCCTGCAAGTGGGCAGGGATGGAGCAATCCTTCTCCTGAAGCTGTTAAGAGATCCTTGCATCCCACAAGTCAATATCCTTGGTCTGTAATTTTGCAGACAGTTCTGTGGGTAAGATGCCTATGGAAATCATTCACATCCCTGTCTCCGAGTGGGAGAACGAGTCCCCCAGATTGAGAGATGAGTAAGATGGGCTGGAAACTCAACCATCTTCTGAGAGTGTTGCTCCCAAGGAAGAAGTTACCCTGCTGTGAGTTACACTTGAGGGGCATGAGGGCAGTGCTGGGGTGGCTGGGCTGACACAATTCAGGCACACAAGCAGACTAAAAATAAGATAGTGTTTTATGGTTGAAACAGCAATTCAAGGAGCAAGAGCTAAAAACACATGGTGAGACTCTGTTTTGTTGTTTCCTGTGCCCTGAATACCTATCTGCTTGAAAATCAGGTGAATCCAAGTGCTATTCTGAAGGGCTGTCCTTACTAGATTGAGATTTTCTTACAGTGGAGGAAAGAATTTTGACTAAAAGAAGAAATAAATGGGAGCCTAATAAGTAAATGCAGAAGAGACAGCGAACTGATCAGTGATCAGAAGAGGGTGAATGGGTTTGACTGACATCTGGAGTAAAGCAGTGCTGTGCTCTTTCAATTACAGGTTTAAGACTGCCACAATTGACAGATTAAAGGTGTTCAACCTAATCCAAAATTATACTTTCCCCAGTCAAATTGACCATTGTGTCAGCTGCAATTTGTTCAGATACGTCACCCACGGTGACTGATTGGGCTGATTCTTGCACACTCTTTGACAAGGTCCCTGTTTTGTGTTCACTCCTTACTCTTGCTATTTCCCTTGTCAGGCAGATACTCTAGAGGCATTTCCATTATCTCCCATGTAGCTGTACCTCAGAAATGTACTGGACTGGAAAGAAAAATCCTCAGGCCAATTATTCTGACATAAACTCTACTTATCAGAAAGCACTAGAATATGAAGCGTAAGTTAAAATAGCTCAAAAATAGAACACATACATACACACACAGGGACACCCCGGGCAGACACCTCAGTAGCACTGTGCTCAGAGTCTCTGCCGTGACTGAGAATGGATGAGCACTTTTAAATAAGAAGCAACCCAAACACTGCCTCAACATCCAGATTGAGACAGTCTGCCTGAGAATGGAAGTGCTTTAATTTAAACCAAAGCCAGCAAGTTGTTTGCACAGATCTGCCCTGTGTTTTTCCTGCGAGGAGCAGAAGTGGCATGCTGCTTGGAGAACACTTACCCTGCAATCTTCCCAACTATAAAAAAAAAGAAAAGGAAAAAAAACCCCAAACAATATTTTCTGATTTCTGAGAACTGTGCTGGTGCTGATGCTCTCTGGGTGAGGAGGGAGGGAATCAGAGTTGTGTTTCTTTCACAGAATCACAAGGTTGGAAAAGACATTTAAGATCGAGTCCAACCATTCCCATCCTATGCTAAACCATATCCCTAAGTACCTCATCTACCCTTTTTTTTAAACACATCCAGGGATGGTGACTCAACCCCCTCCCTGGGCAGCCTGTTCCAGGCCCTGACAACTCTTTCAGTGAAATGTTTTTCTTAACATCTGATCTGAACCTGCTCTGGCACAGCTTTGTGCCATTTCCCCTTGTCCTATCTCCTGTCACCTGGCTGAAGAAACCAACACCCACCACTCTACAGCCTCCTTTCAGATAACTATAGGCAGTGATAAGGTCTCCCCTCACCCTTCTCTTCTCAAGACTAAACATCCCCAGCTCCCTCAGCTGCTCCTCATATGATTTGCCCTTCTCCTCTTCCAGAGAGCTCTGAGTGATGTACCCTAACTAACTTTCCTCAAGAGTACAGGCAGCAACATGTGAACAGTATGGGGGTGGCAGGGTGCAGCCTGACATGGACCTGCAGTAGTGCCACCAGAATGGTCAAGCTCATGGCAATGCCATTCTGTTGTTGTATTCTTCGAAGTTATCCATGGATATAAAAATGAAATATTTTTTATCAGGTTACAAGTCCATAAATATGCCCAGTGTTACCTGTCTCTGAAATCCACCTGCCAGTTTTGCACACAGCCATTAGTGGGGTTCCCAGGCAATGCAACCTATAGCATTTAAGACTTACTACAGACAGAATAAACATTGCTTGCCTACCCACCAAAAAGGTCTGCACTGAAGCCTCAGGGAGTTTCTTCCCCTCAGCTTGCCACAGCAGCACCGAGTGGGATGCATGCACAGGTTCCATGCCCCTTGCAGGACATGGCAAGCTACCAAGGCTTGCGAAGCAGGACATGAGGGACCAAGTGTGGTGCTGCCTGTTATCAGTGCTAGGAAATCCTTTGCTTTACAGTCTGGAGACTCACATAGTTAAAATATTTTTATTCTACAGGGCATTTTCAGAATGTTTATCATCCTGTCGACGTTTTGCCCAAAACATTACATATCCCTCGAAGGACCTGAAGTGAAGTTGCTGGACTTTGGTTTGTAATTAAGTTTTGAATTACAGAAAATGTGGGGGGGGGAAGTATGCTTTCTGTCATGCTTTTTAGACAAATTCTAACACCTCAGAGAGTTAGCGGAGCTGCTTGAATTTCAGCACACACATTATACCCAACCATAGCCATGCCTTTGGATTTTTTGGGTAGGTACAGTTACCAAGAGAGATATGAAACATCGAACAAAAGCCCAGCAGTACCCAGTACTGCCTATCCATCTAACAGCTTCATTTGCCTCCATGAGGTCTTGAGCACATGCCTCATACTATTTGTGTACAAACAGCAGAATTTGCTTTTAATCACTGATTTTCCAGCTTTCCATAGCCATGGCTTACATGGAGGTTGGTAAGGTGAGAATCATTCTCTCTGGACATGCTCGCAACCCTCATGCACAAGCAGGCTGAGCAGACACTCTTTGTTAACATACATGATCACACGGAACGCAGCCTGTGAGGAGAAGCCTTGGAGCAACTAGAGCCCTTGAGTGTTTGTTGACTGTGAAATCAGAAGGTGCCACTGGAACCATTTACGTGACTCAGGGTTCAGTTTTCATGGAGGTGAGCAGTAGCCCTCATTCCTGCTTTAATCTGGAGGTAAGAGATTTTTCATAAGAAACTAAACTGTGAAAGGCAGGAGGGCAGAAACAAAGAGGGAACACAAGAGTAAACCGGTTGAGTGAGGAGCAGTTTGAAGCAGGGAAGGAAAATCATCAGAGATTCAGCAGGAGGGGGAAGCAGAAAGCCATCATTGGCTTAAGAAGACCTGAAGCCCCCACGCAAAGAGGCAGAGAGGGGGAAGGTAGTGCATCAACAGGGCTGAGGATCAGCCTGTTCTAAGGAGAAACAAAGGTTGAGAGGTCTCTGCTTGATTGACAGCACCTTGGCCAGCAGAGACTCACAAGGTGACTGCCCTGTGAATACCGAGCATATGAATGCTTAGCCTAATAATGTTTGTCCTGGCCCACTGCTGTGTCTGTTAGCAATAAATGACTGGTTTTATATGTATACAATCCTGCTTTTGGGCCTCTATGCCAGTAAATGATGCCCAAAACATCAAGGGTTACATTTAACGCAGTCTCCTGTATTGTGCAGGCTGCAGTACTGGCCTCAATTAATTCCTGTTTGAATTAGAGCATATCTGGTTGGGGGGAAAAAATAAACAAAAATGCATTCCTCTTGATTGAAAAGTTTTCCAATGATGTATACTCTATTGTAGCCCTTGGGAAATAATTATAGTGTTTCATTATCCTCCATGTTAAAAATCTGTGTGGCAGTTTTATTCTGAATTTGACTGGTTTCAACTTCCAGCCACGGGATGTTGTTGGACATCCACTGCACTGAGAAGCCGACACTTTATCAGGCTTCTGCCCCCCTCTTTTCACAGTGATTAAATAAGACTTTGGCCTTCTCTTTGACATGGTAACCACACTCTCACCTTCAGGCCTGTACACTCATCCTGTACCCGGAGCCCATCCATCCCCATGAGTGGGTATTTTCTGAATGCTCATGGGTGCTTCGACACCCAGGAACAGGTGTGGTACTGCAGAGATCATGCCAATATCAAACACACAGGAGACCCACAAGTGGCAAGAGAAACACTATTTCCTGTTAATGTACCTGAGCACTGCAATGGCAGACACATCACCTTGAGATGCCACCTACCATGTCACCTACCAGCCCCTCGGCAGTGACTGCTGGGGTGCCGTGTGCTCCTCTTCAGGGCGGAAATTCTCTGTCAACAGATTGTCTTGGTTTAACCTGGCAGGCAGCTAACAACTCTACCTACCCCAGTGGATAGGGGAGAGAATCTAAAAGGAAAAGGTAAAACTTATGGGCTGCGTTAAAGACAGCTTAGTAGGACAAAAATAGAAGAAAATAATCATCATCATCAATGTACAGACCAAGTGATGCACAGCACAATAGCTCACCACCGCTCACCGATGCTCAGCTAGTTCCTGAGCCATATGGCCCTCTGGCCAACCCCCAGTTATACACTGAGCATGGTGTCATATGGTATGGAATATCCCTTTGGTTAGTTTGGGTCACCTGTCCTGGATGTGTCCCCTCCCAGCCTCTTGGGTGTCCCACCATCTTCTCCTTGGCAGGCCAGTATGAGAAGACGGGAAGCCCTTGACTGCTTGGCAACAATGAAAACGTCATGTGTTACCAACATGATTCTCATCCTAGAACCAGAACACAGAACACAGCACTATACTAGATGCTAGGAAGAAAACTGACTCTATCCCTGATGAAACCAGGACACAGATAGAAGCCCGTATCATCATGCATGTCATTCGCTTGTGCCCAATTTAACAAGTGCTCCAGGCCAGTGATCTGTGATCTTTATCTGTCCCACCGACTCTTATTGTCAGGGTAGACTTAGTCTGTACTGCAGTTATGTTTCCATCCATGCCACTGATAAAAGTGTTTGAGAGCAGAGAGGCAAAAATTAATTTGTAGGGCAGTTTGCCCAAGTCTCACCTCCTTGACTGATGTTACTCTGCTTTAATTCTTCTGAATGGACTCCTGTAGGAGGCAGTGCTCTGCTTACTCTGGTTATACAGCACGGAGGGGTACATGTCTTCACACCTGTTAAAACAAACACTGAGCTGTGACAGGAGAGTCCAGCCAATGCAATGCACCACCCTGGAAGACAGGTGAAGTCTCTCCCACCCCTCACACCAGGCCAACATGCTGGGTTGGATCTGCTTCTCACAACACAGAATCACAGAACTGTAGAAGTTGGAAGGGACCTGAAAAGATCATTGAGTCCCACCCCCAAACATTTTTTATGTTGCTGCTGTAACCCTTGGATTGAAATAGGGCCAAGACCCAATCCTTAGAGACTGGCACTTCTAACTCATCACCCAAGTGACTCCTGCTGGTCCTTCCTCTCCGGGTGTCAAGTGGTTCGCTTTCAGGGTTGCCAGCTTATGTGCACGGGGCAAACGGCAGCTTGAAGTTTCATGTTTCCTGGCTCCCTGCAGCTTGTTCTTGCAACATCTCTGTCGTTACGACATCTGTTGTTAAAACCAGAATGATATATCAATGTGAAAACCGCTCCTGTCAACCAGCAAGCGATACAACAGGCATGAAGTGAAGTGCAGGGGATTACATGGGTGTCATACAGGGGATGGGTTGTGTTAATTAAATGCAAATATACATTTTATTGGGGTTTGTCTTTTGCAATGAGAACTAAGGGGACCAGCGCACAGAACAAGGACGCCCCAGTGAAACCTCCCTGAAGTCAGCAGAGGTACCCCAGGGATACATTTGGCTGATTCTTTTGCTAACGGCTGTACGAAAGCCTTAATATAGAGTTTCTGCATGTGTGAAGTGCATGCCAAGACAAATGCAACGTGCTAAATGGAACCTCTTGATTTATTTAAATAAAAAATATGTTACAAAAAAACAGTGGCTAATTGGAGTGGAATGGATCCAGACTGGAATCGTCTGTCTCGTGTCTCCAGAGTGTCTGAGGGAGGAGCAGTAAGGAGAATCTTACTCCTATACCTAAGCAACGTAGCATATGCAGATAGCAGATAATTTCATGAAATTGCTAAGATCCACTGAGGGACTCGGAGCTCTTTAGAAGACAAAGGTTGTAATCAGATGTAAAGCAGCACTTCGGGGTGCAGCTGATAAGGACTAAGAGATTACCAAGCGCAGCCTGTTCTCAGCTGTTCATAGTTCCCTTCCTTCCAGGCCTATGCCTCCCTCACCCCTTCCAGTTCTGATCTGCCAGTATCACTGTCACTCCTCACCTGGCCAAAGTGGTCTAAGCATCAAAACCAAAAATCCTGTCAAAGGTGCTAAGGCTAAACATGCTGGGATGGACCATAAGCCTGGAGATGTGCTATGGACATGGCAATATTTTGGTGTGGATCAGCAACAGCCTAAAGAGCATCTCTGAGCAGAGTCTAACTAACTGCAGCATTTGAACATCATGGCCTTTCTTCTTACAGCTCCTAACTGCCTGCCAACTGTGGAGGTACCCAAATGCCTCAAATGGCCACCCTTCTGCTTGTGCTGGCCTGCAAAACCACTTAAGCCATGTAACTGTTGGGCTGCCCAGAGACCCACCTCACATCAAAGCTCTGGTGGGCTTCTCAAGCTCTGTGTTTCCTATGCTTTCAATGCTGGGCATGGCCAACCAAACAGATGCTCCCACAGCATATCTAGCTTGCACTTGAGGGCTAGCACTGCGGGGGGAGGAAGGGTAGAAGTGACCATGTATCCAATAACTCCAGATATGAGCGACCCAGTTTTGAAGGAATGCTAGAAGGAAATCTAGTGCTGGAAAAGGTGCAAAGCAGCTTCCACAAGACATGAAGCTGTTCTACTTACCATGAAATAATTATGCAAATGCCTCTAGCAAGAGGTCAGAGTAATCGTAAAAGCTAATGCCCATATTAGCAGCGCATCAGGTACACTGAATGTCTACAGCTCCCATGAAGGACCACGGTGGAATAAAAAATCCTCAGCAAAGTTCACAGCCAAGTTGGGTCACTGCTAGGAATAATAAGGCAACTGTGTGACTACATATGCACTCACAGCCGGTGGCAAATTATTTTAATTTTAAGGGACTGTCTGTGATAAGAAACAACCAGCAAGAGGAAAGCGAGAAACTGGAGAGAAGCTAGAGCACTCCAGGAATCTCCATCAAATCCCTGGGTAGATGTCCTATCACATGTTGAGAAGTGTGATGCTGCAGCACTGGAGGAGTTATCTTGGTTACATGAGTATTGCTGTGTCTGGTGAAAGTGCCTGTTAGAAGAGCAAGATGGAGTGGCGCTGCTTGCATAAATGTATCGGGATGGAAAAATCCTGAAATGTGGTCCATGGGAAGAATTAAAGGTGAGCTTTTTTCAAAACTAGTTTTAGAAAGTTGACACCCAGTTCTCCTTCACTTCTAGTGGGAAGAAGGTATCCGAATTGGACACCTTTGAAAAATGCCTCCTTATTTTCAGAGGGACGTAAATTAATTTTAATTGGTTTGTATTCTTCAGGCCTTTAAGCACTCTGGAAAATGTCACTATGAGTCAACAAAGATGTGCTAATCGATTACATCAGTGGCTTTAACATTAGCATCCCAGTATTAATTCCTCAAGGTTTATTATGTGGCTTCTAAAAGAAGTGATCTCCTATTAGGTTGGGTTATATGAAAAACAGTAGCAACCTTAGTGCTACCAAATGCAAATGCTTTGGTGCAAGTAGCCTAACTTTGACATCCTGAAGTTATGAAATCATAATGTTGTTTCACAGCCTGATGCTGTGTGCCCACCGAAACTGAGTCAGAAAATTTCAGATGACTCCGACAGGTCTTGACTCAGGCTTTTAATATGTTTTTTTCCACCCTATTTGGTCTCTGACCTCATAGAGCTTTGTTCTTGTCACAAAACTCCCACGGTACCTCATTCTGCCCAGTACCTGCCTAATTTCTTGGCAATAGCAAGGTTGTTTGCTAGCGCTGTTGAACTCAGAACAAAGTCTAAAGGTTGGTGAATATAGAGCTTCTTTAAACCCACACACAGCTTCTTTATATATATTATATTTTTACATAAAGCTTCTTTAAACCCAACTAGACTATAAGGTTTTACAGAGTATAGGGTTCACTGTTTTTTGGCTAATACTAGAGCAGTCCTGGTGAGAGGGAAAGAGGTCTCAGTTCCAGCTACAGTTTGTGAGATACAGGAGTTGTGCACAACTGTGGTAGCTCCCGATGTTGGGAGCCCATCCTGCTCATCCACTGGAGGGAACGACTTTGCTGACCATCAGTTAATGTGCTGGATTGGGCCCTTGGAGCTGTGTATTCTACTGCTGGCCTACAGACTACGTTGTATGAATGACTAAAACTCTGCCAGCCCAAGTTTCCCTCTGTTTGGAGGAACAGAATCTTTTCTTTTTTTTTCATTATTATTATTTTTCCCCCACAAAACTCTTTGGTAGGTGTTTGCTTTGTGTGATTAGGACCAGCTTGCTTATTACAGCAAGAAAAAGTCAAAGAAGTGACAATTTTTTTTGACGGTGCCATTAATTTTTTTATGACATGTTTTGCATTGGTGGTGCAACAAACTGAAAAGCCACAGCTCCCTTTGAACCTCACTTTCTTCTTGCACACAGAGTTTTTCAATTTCACAGCACACCACTGATTCCAGGGGAGGCGGGGAGTGGGGGGGCAGAGGGAGAAGGGAAGTGATGATTTTGGCAGTGACACCGTTATGATTTGTTAAAATAGCAGCTTGGCAAATCTGGTTTCTCAAATATCTCATGTTTTGTTAATTACTGACAGCTTTGTTTTTAACTGAACGTGAAACAATGTGGAGAAACGGGCAAGCATGGCCCCTGACTCACCACTGCCCAGCTGAGCTCGGCAGGTGGGAACAAGCTGTCTCCAAGAAGGGGCCTGAGCAGCAATTGAGGCCCCAGTTCACAGCGTTCAGCAGATGGATGTGAGGGGAGAGGTGCTGGGACCCAGCAATGGGATGTCCAAAAGGGGCTGTTTCCACTCTGGGCTTGCTGGGTCAGCAGGAGGTTGGAAGTCTTGCCAAAAAGGAATGTGAGCATGGCTCTCAGCCCCCAGGGCTTCCTGATGAGGTACTCCTTTCCCCAGCTGTGGTTTGATAGAGGTAAAGATGACTTGGGGGAACTGTTGGCCTCAGTTCTGTCCCATGTGGAGAATTCAGGGGATCTGTCTGCTCTAATCTACCAGTGGCTAGCAGCTTCCCTTCAGTTGTTTACCTGGCAATACATCTTCAAGGGCAGGTAGAGACAGGTCACCTTATCCATGCGTGCTTCAGACTAGGGACCATATCTCATGGAAAGCAGCAAAGTGTCAGATGAATGTCTGACCTAAGTGTGGGCCAGAGTAGATACTCCTCTTGTAGCTCATTTGTCAGCATTTCCTGACCACCTGAAAGTTCACATGGAGCAGTATCTGCACATACTTTGGGTGATCTTCAGTCTCCCTCCATCAACCAAGACAGGGCATGCATAGAGCATGGCCTTATTAGGCAAGCTTGAGAGCTGCACTTTGGACTGGGATCTCCTAGGCAGAAACAGAGGAGCTTTACGTGAGCATATACCTGTTCTGCAGCTCCTGCTCCTCTTCCAGTGAGTGTGATAGGAACCTGGCACCAGAACATGGGGAAATTCAATGACAGGAAAGTGGAAAGTTCAAAGCAAATGAAAGACATGATACTTTTATGCCTACGTGCATGTAACTTATTTATTCACTGCTCCAGGGCCAGGAACATAGCAAATTTTATTTTTCTTTAGGACCTGATACCTTGCAAGGTAACAAAAATTTCCATCCAGGTTAACAAATTTGACAAAACCAAAATAAACTCTCCATCTCCAAGATTTATACCCATTTCTAACGAGTGGAGACAAGGATTAAAATATTCCTAGGCATCCGGGTTCCCAAGGATGCTTGTGTGGTGACAAGACTCTGGACTAGCAAGACTGCTGGCCTTGTAAAGCTATTCATGCATAACTGTGCTCCTAGCGATCCCATGGCAACTTATTTTTTGACCTGTGTTTATTGTATGGGGTAAATGTCACATCCCCTTTTTGTCTCTTTATTAGCATAGCTCATCAGGCGCTCTGTGTGTATGTGTTTGTATATGCACAACACATAGACATAATTACACATAAGTCCTTCGGTGTCACTTTTCCCAGAGCAGTGTAACACTTCGCATATTAAATGAATTTTTATAGAAATAATGCTACAGAGATAATCTCTTCCAACCATTTATTTCCTTTTTTTATTGATGCATAAGAGAAATGGAAATAGTGAGTCAGAATACGTCTGTAATCACACGGCATGAAGACAAATTCAGCTTCAGAAACACTGAGCTTTGTGTCTCGGTGCAGGAGGAGTTCTGCAAACTGGGGCTGCACAGCACACACCACAGACCTGGCCTTTGTGACTGACTAACTGTTTTGAGAGACACCAAGATCTTGGCCCCGAATAGTGAAAGATAATTTGCAGCTGTCCTCTTGCTGAAGTTAACTGGGGCTAAGGAAGTGTGCTGGGAAACCGAGCCTGTCGAGTGAAGGCAGAGCACTGGGAGTGCAGGCTGCTAACTTTGGCTCCTGCACAAACTCATTGCTCACCCTTCAGCACATCACAAGAAGGACAGGAGTCCAAGAGTGATCTGGGACTGTTTTTCCATCACTGGGCTGTCCGCCTTTAACTAGCCCTTGTTTGCCTTGCTATCCATCAGGTTCTCATTTCCTCAGCCTAAAAACCAAAAAGATGTGTGTGGAGGGGAAACCCTCTCTCTATAAAGAGATCCTGAGTTACAAAGTCCAAGAACCAGCCCCAGGAAACCTTGCTAACAGTTTTCTCCTTACCCAATGCAGAGGAGGAAGTATTACTCAGTGAGCTAAGGTTTTGCTGGATGAAGCACTGGATGATGTTTCTGCTCTCAGTCAGCCTCCTCATTCTGCACACTCCCCCATACCCCCTCGCCCCCGCTGCTGTGCCGAGAAGAAAGACGGTGCTCCTGCCCCACAGGCAGAGAAACCTCCTCATCCCACCGCCCTGTGTGTGCTCCTCCGGGCCGCTGCCCCAGGTCTGGGGGGGGGCCAGCTCCACACATCTGCCTCTGCACCCCAGCCACGCTCCCCCAGCACCCCAGGAGCGGGTGCCTGCCATGCTTCCCTCTGGCAGGTCGTTTCCTTGACCTCTAAACAATGGGACTGTATTTAAAGAGCAGGGGGGATAAAAAGAAGAAGAAAGGAAAACAAAAAATGAAGAAAAAAAAGAAAGAAAATAAAAGAAACCAAGCGATGGCTGGGATTAAAGCAAAGCAAGGAAAAAAATTATGGGAGTGCCACGTACAAAGGGGGTTAAAAAGGGAAAGAGAGAAAAAGAGACAGGAGGCTTGAATAGCACTGAATATTTGAATTTCTTTTGTTTAAGAGCTTTTTGCCTTTTTTTTTTTTTTCTTTAAAGCTGCTTGGAAATGTGGAGGGGTTTTATTCATACAGGTGTTGTCTATACATTTTTCCAATTAGAAGAATCTCCTTTATATATTTAGCACTATTTAGAGGGGACTGGGAAGATAAGGCTGCAAAGGAATGCTTCAGGCTAAAGCTAGGTTCTCCAAACCGGCTTTTGTTGCGCCAATGTGAATCGCTTAATAATTCATATTTCAGAATACATTAATGCAAATGATAATTTTAGCTTGCTATTGAATTTTTAAATATGCAATACAAGCAATTTATGTTTCTGTTCATTTTCCCAGGTAAAACTGTTTAGACGTTTTTAACATATGCTTGGTTTCACTCATCATATATCATCCCATTGTTTTAATTTGGGGTAATTAAAAATTAGGAGCATCACAAATAATACATGGAGCCCTATGTTCATGGAAAAATAACACAGAACTGATACTCAGTCTGGCAATCTGAATGAAAGAGATTTTTCAGTGATGCTGCAGTAACAAAATAGCAGTGTCATGTGTTTATGCAGATAATCTATATCTAAATAGTAATTACTGTGATTAATCTATCTTTTTCTTTAAGTCATTAGGCTTTTTTTTCTTCTGTTTTTTTTTCAGATTTACAAGGAGTATCTGGTGAAGGAAGGACAAACATGTTGTTCCCCTCCTGCTGGGCTGGCTAGATGATTAGAAGACTGAAAATCAGAGGTTATTGAACATTCACTTTCTGTTTGTTTGTTTCTGGAAGCTAATTGTCAGCTTTGACCCCACTTTTCAGAAACATGGTGGGAGCTCAAGTGGCAGGCGAGCTGTGAAACCCAGAGAGCCCACACTGGGTTTTGCTCAGCAAAGGGTAAGAAGCTCTGTGACTCGTGCATTGCTTGTCATCCCTCCAAGCTCCCCCGTGGGGCAGGATCCAGTCCTTCCTGCCCAAGTGACCCTGGTCCAGCCATGTACCACTTTGTAGGAATGTATTTAAGGCAGTGGCTGGGGACAGGGGACGCAGCATCCTGCAGTATCTTGCTCTTCCACCAACAGTGCATGCATTCTCTGTGATCCATTGCGCAGAAATCCAAGGGGTGAGGAGGGACATCCTGAAGCCCAGATGTCCCTTCTGTCCTCCTCATGTTTGTGACAGTGGCCCTACAGCTCCAGAGTGCCCCTGGGGATGTTAGCTTGGCTCTTGCCATGTTCAAGGGACATGCAACTTCTCTCCCATTCAACCATGCCTGCAATGAAGGACAAGAAAGAAACTTCTGCACCCTCTTCTCCACCACTGGGGCAGATGTGCTGCTCCCCAACCTTCCCACTTTTCCCTCCTGGGACAGGGAAACAGAAAATGTTGCCTTTTCAGGACAGCACTTGCCATCCTTTACCACGGATAGTGTCAGACCACAATCCACAAACACCTTCTAGCCCCTGGCTTCCACCACTTGGCTGCAACTGCTCAACTGTGATAAAGTGGCAGCATTTCCAAGGTATGAGATCTACAGGCAGATATGACCCACTGGACATATCCCTGAGCTCCTGTATGCAAATCTCATCCTGTACTTAATCAAATATCTTTCATCTGGGGGCGAGGGGGGGGAGGAAAGAAAAAAATGAAGGCGCTATTAGAAAGGAAATGGTAATGAGAAGAAAAGAGATATCAAGGAACCAAAATAATTTGTTATAAATTAATATTACAACCTGGGGATATAAATATGTCTGGTTATTGGAACGCACATTCTCCCCCTTAAACCATTGCTAGAAGCATAAAACTTCCCACGACATGCTGTATTGGTCAATGTATCTCTGTAAGAAGGTGCTTTGTATCTCAGAGGTAGCATAAGAGCCATTAGATGTGGGTGTTGCTATGGTAACTGCTCTTTTTTTTAATTGAATAGCATAGTAAGTAGTCTTGTAAAACCCACCAACCCGTAACTTGCTGGTGCCCTGAGGCAGCATTAATGCAAGCACCTTTTCTTTGTCTTATTTCCTTCCTAGAGAGATGCAGGTATCTCAGCATAAGCTACATCCTTACAAGGGTAGTACCGGTGCCCAGAGAATATGATCAGCTGCCTCTCTGTGAATGGATTATAAACAGAAGGTCAGACAATATATATCCAGGCCACTTCATAGACCATGGGGTCAGGTAGACATAAGACTCTGCGCTTCTTTTGCAGCTGAGATGGGTAGCCAAAATCTTTTGCTAATGCACCACCTTTCATTTCTTTCACACACAAACTAAGACTGCCCCCCTCACCCCAAGCCACAGTGCTGTATTGAAGCCAACCTGTAACCACCTAAATGAAGCCTTCCAGCCCACCAGCCGGTTGGATGAGATGACTTCTGTTTGTTGTAGGATTTATTGTTCTTCTGTTTCTCATGACATGTGTCAAGTGGGCATGTGTCAAGCGTGACTCTTTCTAAATCTACAAGATCTGCTTTTATAGCCCTCTTCAGAAGAGCAGCAGTCTGTTTAACTGTCGAGATGCATTACCCACCTGGATCCTGTTTGTCCTTGCTGCTGTTCATGTTTTAAGTGAGTAGCAGAGTATTTTTATAAGTACAAGAGTACCAGCCCTCCTCTGAGCAGGGAGGCTGTCTCCTTGGTTGAAGTAAGGGTTGTTTAATTCGGTCAAACCCATCCATTTTTCAACTTCAGCTCCAGAATTCCCCTTGCTGCTGCTGACAGGCATGCCCCATCACAGTTTTGCTCTGGGATGCTCTGCACAAGGCTGTATTTCCAGTTCCACTGTCCTTGGCACTTGCAGCTCTCTCCAGGAGTCACCACCAGACTGCACTTGACCTGACCAAAGTGTGCTCATACACCTATTCAAAAAGCTGCCAGCAGCCAAAGGGGAACAGCTAGTATTTCCCTCGCCCTTCCCCTCCCCAGCAGAGCAGTGACATTTGGGTGGTGGTCAGGCTCAGCAGAAGAGCTCCCCCAATAACCTGGGACTGCTGACTTTCCTCTCTCCATATGTGCCAGTGTTGTTTCACTTTTTTATGTATATAATCCCCCTTGACCGATCATCCCTATGCAACCCTGTGCAAGCCCACTGGATAGAGCACTTCACCGTGATGAAGTGGAGATAGCTGGCTTTGACGCTGCTGAAAGAGTAACTAACTGTAAAGCTTCTTTTGTTTGGGATTTTCTTTTATATACTGTCTGGGGCAAAGTCCACAGCAGAGATCTTGGGAATACCCATTCAGGTGCTGCCAAGAAAGGGTGGCACTGACAGAGATTTTTGAGACAAGTATGTTTTGGGGGAGTTTATTACCTTAAAGGTTTTGTGGTCATTTACAAGTTCTGCTTTGAATATTGTTTCGGCAGGGCTCAAACTGATCAGAACCAGAACCGTGGATTCTCCAACATAAATGTCCCAAGAAGCTCCCAGAGCACCTGGCACGTGCCAGCAGAACTGAGCTGCCCACATAGTCCTGCTTTCTTCTGAGGTGCTGCTGAGGGAGTGGGAGCTCGCCCACCTCCAGGCTGTATCCCAGGGCAGCAGCCCAGTTCTCCTAGCACAGCTGTTCCACTGTGGGAAAAACAATTCAGGATTTATCGGGTTAGACTTTGATCCAAGGCCCCTGCCTATGTGTTTTTTCAATGACATTTTGATGTCACATAAGAAAAGGATAGACACAAATGATGGCAAATACAAATAGCTTCAGCTGGCTGTAAACTTTGGGGAGAGGAGAGATAGAAGCTGAGCAGCAACATGGCCAGAGCCCGGGATGTATTTATTAACCAAAAGTGAGAAAATTCATCCTGCTTCAGAGAACTGAAGATTGGGTGGCACATAAGCCTGGTGTTGCTCTGCCATTTGGGAAGTTAATTTCCCCCTAGAAGGAAGTTATGGTCTTTAATCAAAGGCGCCTGAAAAGTGAATCATTTTGCTAGGGTGGCAAAAGCTTCTAATTTGTTTTGATATTTTGGCTCCTATCTAGGGAATGTCCTTTATTGGAAAAAGCGGATTAAAAAAATAGATAAAAAAGAGGAGGAGATGCTTGATGTGCACTTGAGGAGCCTGGATTTGTTCAAATATGAGCATGGAAAGTCTGAGTGATCTTCACATTCAGATCACAACTTCGCTGTAATGGAAAGGTCACTTTTGCTTGTGTTCTAGGGCAGCTTTTTCTCTTTTGTCCCCGTGGTAAGATCTCTCCTTTTGTATTATTATGGATGTACCTTGGTTTTGAACTTTTCCTTTTTTCTTTTTTTCCTTTTCTTTTCTTTTTCTTTTTTCCTTTTTTTTTCTTTTTTTTTTTTTTTTTGGCACAGAGAACTGATATTTCATCTTTTAAAAGATTTACAAGAAAAAGAAATAATATATGCACCACTGTGGAAAAGCATGTCTCTGTTCATACCTTTGCATTTTACAGGAAAATATGTCATTCCTTTCAGATCCATGAATTAAGATGCACTATTTTTTGCTGAAGGCTATTTTAAATTAGGCTAATAAATTGCTGCTCTCTGCCTTGCGTGATAATGCATTACATTATCTACTGATGTACACGTATTGTTTGACTCTAATGGTGTGGAAATTAAATGTTAGACATGGGCCAGATGTTCCTATAGATGAATATGAAGTATGACTCTGTCGTAGCCGAGTCTCAATGGGACAGAAGGTAGACGGTGAGGTTTTCTGAACAACAGCAACAAAAAATCTTAAGTGGGTCACTCGCATCCACACCCGAGATCCAGCCCTAACACCGAGCTGTTGAGGAGCATTATCAACCTGAGCTCCATTATTATTCCTCAGCCAGAGCTACTGCCTTTCTTATTTCAAATGCTTCAGTGCTTATAAAGCCACAAAGAATGGCTGGTAGAGATGGTAAATGTTTGCCATCTCTGTCAGACTGACAGGAACAGCTCAGGGTGCATCCCCAGCTCCCGCCTCAGCTACAAACATTTTGAAGCTCTCCCTCTGCCCTTCCCCCTCTCCCTGTGTATTTTCAGGCAGTGGCTGAGGGGGCAAACAGATGTACATTACAGTGAATATTAATGAAGGTCCCCCACTGGCATCTCCTCTCTGGAAAAGACAGGGGGAGAACAGCTTACAATCTCCCTCGCAGGGCTAAATTACCCAGTGACTCATAATCTAAGTACCAGCAGAACGCTGCTGAACAGGGGTATTTAGGATATTTGATAATGACGGACAGGGGCGTTTTTCAAAATTGGTAATAAAGCAGCTTTGCTTTGGGAATGTTCTGACTCGCTACAGCCCACTGGCACCTAAAAACAATAATAAGCCCTAACCATAGGATAAATGGAATGTTTATATTTGTGTGTGTGTGTGTGCATGTATGCACGCACTGTATGTGAGGTGGGGATTTTTGCATTATCAGTAGAGGTCTGTGAGCCAACCAGAAAGATGTTCAGCAGCAGTGAGTCTCTAACAAGTGGATGCTGTATCACCAAAAGGGAGAGATGAACTTTCTTTTCCTTTTGCCAGTCCTGCTTGCAGGGGTGGTCCCCTTTGACCACTGAGCTTAGTGCAGCCCTGCACTGAGTGTGTTTGAATGCTGACTCAAGCGTGCAGGTGGCCTCAGACTAGCACGAGAGGCGGGACAGTGTGGGAACGAGCAGTGGCACGGAGGAGAAAATATCTCTGCAGCTAGGGAAAGGGCTTGTGCTTCTTGAGAAAGGTGCTGTAAGGTGTTCTGAAGAGCAAGGTGAAGGAGAGGTGGCCTTGGCCGTAACACCACAGTGCTGGTGAATGAGCAGCGGTGTGTCTCTGTGAGGAGGTGCAATGATCAGTCATTTCTGAGGAAGAGACGCATCTGGCTTGAGAGCTCTGAGCTGCTACCGTGCCCTGACCCAGCCTCCTGTCAGGGTAATATTTCTGCAAAGACTTTTGGTATAAGCTTTTATTTTTATGTGCCCAAGCTCAGTGAAGGCCAGGGATAGTAAGGAATAATTATGTTAATCCCCTTGCTGAATCTGGTAGTCACCCCCAAGAGCACCTGGCCCTGATGGTGAGCTCTGTTCTAGCCACATCCATGTCTCCCACAGCTCTGTGAGGGGCGCAGCATGGGGGACAGAAGACGAGCACACGGTGTATCCTAGTACAGAAACTGGGCATCACCGCCTGTGTGGTGGGTATAGGGATCACCACAGTGACATCACTGAGAACAAGCCAGAGTCCCTAACAGGGATGATGCTGCAGCACTGACCCTAGGTGAAAGCCAGCATCAGTTCCTCAGCACATGATTTGTCAAAAACAAGGCTCATTCCCCATCTAGTTGCAGCGTTTCTCGGGCCTCTTCAGCAGCAGGCACCATCAGATATACTGGAGAATGTTTTCATCACAGCTAACAGAGGGCTATCCAGATTGCTCGTAACTGTTTTTAGCACAGTAAACATGTAAACCAAGTGCCTGGGGAGAGGGAAAAAAAAAGAAAGAAAGAAAGAAAAAGCCTGTCCTTGCAGTAGCTGATAATTTTTAATTAAATCTCAATCTATCAATCTAGTTACTGTGAAGGAGGGAGAGAACCAGCCCTGAATGATTTAGGATGCGGGTGACCTGAGATGGCTGCTAGCTCCATGGCCCTGTGCAGTGGCCAAACCCAGCCAGGGCACTCCTGCTGCCAGCACGAGGATAAGGGAGAATAGGGGCAGGATGGTCCAACCAGCAGCTCATGAGCCAACCGAGTCTCTCAGAGCCTGGAGTGGGTTTCTGTCAGGAGGTGATGTGGTCCTCCACCTCACTGAGCTCTCACAGAAGGCAGAATTTGTAGCAGTTGGGTATCTTCAATACCACAAGAAGCATGAGCACTTCTGCCCAGGCTGCTGCAGTGCTGGGTCAGACAGCGCTGAGCATAGCTCAGGAGTGCCAGATCCCATGGCAGGTGGCTACCATTTGGGATGGGCACCAGAGATCTTTGTGACCACACTGAGCTTTTGACATCTGCAGTCCCACTCCATCAGGTATGGGGAGAGGGTGAGGGGGGCATGAGTCAGGTTTTGGTCTCTGGGTTCAGGGATTTACTCTCTTGAATTAAACTGGTCTAAAGTACTTTAAAATGTGAAGGTAAAGAGGGTTCTTTGACAAAATGTGCTATTTATTGTCTTTCACATCTTTTCCAGAGTCCATCTTGTTCATGAATGAAGAACAAAAAAAGAAAAGTGAAGACAGTTGCCAATTTTGATACCAGTTTTGGGTCTGAGTGGAGGCGAGAGGGGGAGAGAATGGCATGCGTTCATCTGCGTTTCAGGAACAAGGAACCTCAAACCTGAGATTATTTCCTATTTGAAAATAAAGCTCAGATAGATTTTTATCAAGAGTGCCAATTTAGCTCACTGTGTCATCCCCAGCAACTGAGCTCTGGTAAATCACCTGCAAACTTCTCCTCCACCACCTGTGGGGCAGTGAAGGCTGCACTTCACTTAACTGAAGCTGCTCACCAGGTTACTGCAGAAACATCTGAGGGAAAGTGAGGGGAAGAGAGAGGGACTTGGGGGCTAAAACCATGTAGAAAAAGTGGGAGAAGGGTTTAAGGTTTCTCTTTATCTACCTAGCAGTTAGATTGCAAAGGCTACCTAGATCAACACATTCACGGACACATGGTCACAGGTGTATTTGGAAATCACCAACTCACACAACCTGACTCACACACTTATCCTCTCCCCATGGATGGTATTAGGTGAGAATTACTTGAGATATGATTTGATATTTGAGGGTTGGGTTTTTTCCTAAACTATTCCTGCCACTGAAGATCTTGACAGCAGATGGATTTGTACCAGGTTTGCTTGGTTTAGTAGAGGATGCGTAAGGTTGGACTCGATGATCTCAAAGGTCTTTTCCAAACTTGTCATTCTGTGATTCTGTGATTCTGTATCCTCCCTCCATAAGAGGAAATTTTTGCCTGTAGGTCTGACTACGTGTTACTTTTAGCCTCTGTGGGTAAATATATGGTCTCAGCAATCTGATTGCTGTGCCCTACTCACAATGTGCATGACCTCTTTCCATAGAATCATAGAATGGCATGGGTTGGAAGGGACCCCAAGGATCATAAAGCTCCAACCCCCCTGCCACAGGCAGGGCCACCAACCTCAGGCCTGGATCTACACAAGGTTGCCCAGGGCCCCATCCAACCTGGCCTTGAACACCTCCAGGGACGGGGCATCCACTACTTCTCTGGGCCCATTCTCATGAGTGATCCAGTCTCAATTTCAATTGTCAGTTATCTGGCCTGGGCTCTTCACTAATAAAGACTATGAGTGAGAAAATAAAGTTCTGTTTCAGAAGTCAGTAAGTGGCACTCAGCTCCATCACGTTGTTTCTCCTTCAGGATCTGTCCATATAACCAACCACACACTGGCCTGCCAGAAAATATTTGCCTTGAAAATAAACAAGATGATAAACTTTGATGTGATGTTCACAACTGCTATCTCTGCTTGAGGAGTCCAGAGTGAATAAGGCATGATACTTCAGCGAACTCAAGAGCTACCTGACCTCATTGGGTTAGTGATAATGAGATGGGGAGCAGTTCCTGAAACCCTGAGCACTTGTTGCAAGCTGTGCCATGGGAAGTTCACATGGTCGCTTTCTGCTCCCCTGCCCCAGAAAAGCCTCTAATTGAAGAAGCAGAGTAGATGTTCCCACTTTTTCAGCTTTATAATCCCTGTCACTTTTGTGATGATCTCATCACAGTGGATATTGTGGGTATGGTGGATGCAGTGGCTAGTATCTACTGGGACTTCAGTATGGCCTTTGATACTGTCTCCCTAGGCAACCTGTTGATATATGGGCTGGATGAGCAACTAGTGAGGCAGGTTGAAAACTGACTGAACAGTCGGGCCCAGAGTCTTGTCATCAGTGGCGTGAGCTCTGGCTGGAGGCCACAAACTACCAGTGTATCCCAGGGGACAGTACTGGGTCTTACCCTGTTTAACATCTTCATTAATGCTGACACGGCAGAGTGTACCCTCAGCAAGTCTGCAGATACACAAAACTGGGTGGAGTGGCTGGTATTCCAGAGGGTCATGGCAACATTCGGAAGGAACTCAACAGACTGGAGAAACTGGCTGACAGGAAGATCAAGAAGTTCAACAAGGATAAGGTCCAAGTATGGCACCTGGGGAAGAAAAAGTCCCTACAAGTCAAACATGAGACAGTGATGTGCCCATGTGCAAAGAAGGCAAATGGCATCCTGGGCTGCATAAGTAGAAGTATTGCCAGCAGGTCAAGGGAAGAGATTCCTCCCCTCTCCTCAGCACTGGTAAGGCCACACCTAGAGTCTTGTGTCCAGTTCTGGTCTCTTCAGTAGAAGAGAGATGTAGACCTATTGGTGAGAGTCCAGCAAACACCACAAAGATGACTAAGTGACTGGAACATCTCTCCTGTGAGGAGTGACTGAGAGACCTGGCACTGTTCAGCCTAGAGGAGAGAAGGCTGGGGTGGAGCAGATTTTATCAAAGTATCAAAATGACTAATGGGAGGATGTAAAGAAGACAAGACAGCTTCTTTTCAGTGGTACCCAGTGACTGGACAAGAGGCAAGAGGCACAAAATAAAGGACAGAAATATCCATCTGAACATCAGGAAAAAGTTTACCAAAGTGACCAAGCACTGGCACTCCTTGCCCAGAGAGGTGGTGGAGTCCTCCTTCTTGGAGACATTCAGAAGTCTGGACATGTTCCTGGGCAAGCTCCTTTAGGTGGCCCTGCTCAAGCAGGGGGATTAGACAAGATGAATTCCAGAAGTCCCTTCCTACCTCAGCCCTTCTGTGACTCTGTGATCCCAAAGATGTGACAAAAGGTGAATAAATCAAGCCTCTGGGACCCTATTTTATTTCAGGTCATGTTGTTACAACAGGGAACTGAGGCATACAGTCATGTATGGTGGTATATACAGTGTATCAGTTGCTGTGCTGAGAAGCACTAATAGTGCCACTTAATGTGCAGCCTTTTTCTCTCAAACAAGTGGTCAGAGCTTGTCATTCGGCCTGTGGCACTCATGGTCAAAATAAGGGTAGAGACAGACCTTTCTCATCTGTGAGATTTCCTGAAGTGATCTTGATTACATCTAGGTCCAAGAGAACAGCTTTCTCATCCATCTCGTAACACCTCCTTTGGTTTTAATGGGGCATGTGCCTTATGTATTAATTAGCTTCCCCTCAACTCACATTTCAAAGGACTGTAGGTCTTCAGCAGGAGGAAGCCACAGCAAGCCAATAGGAGCTATTTAGATATATGTCTCAAGAAACCATCAGGTTTTCCATGTCTATGCAGTAGCAGGAACTTTGGCAAGAGTACTTTCCATTTACTATGGTGGAAAAAATGTCATCAATTCTTAAAATAGTGGAAACTACCAAATTAAAAATCCTTCAATACACTGGATCCAGGGAAATTCAGGGCTTGATTCTGAATTTGTCAATTCAGTGGCACCAAGACTAGCCCCTGGTTAAAGAAGCTTCAGGCTGAACACAAGCAATATTTAGGGATGGGAGAAAGGGAAAAACAACAAACCAACCTAAACATAAATCTTTTTCTTTTCTTATGAAGGTGAATTGTTGTCATTCTGAAAAAACTCACTTTGCTATAGGTCTGTATATGCAGCTTTCCCTAAGGAAGATGGGAGGGGGTTTTCTACATATTTACCTCAGAAGTCTACATCCTTCCTGGTTGCATTAAGTGATATGATCTGTGTCCTTTGTTATAATGAGTTCTTACTGCACAAAAGGGCTGGGCCCTGATATTTTCTAGCCCTTCACCAGAAGAAAGTGTCCAGCGATTCTGCACACAAGGTTCTCTCCAATCTGTGACAAGTCTGCAATGAGCTTGCCTTCTTCTGAACAAAGACTTGTCCACTTTGTAGGATTTTCTCCTTCACATCTCTGATTTCATGGTGTCTGTAGAGACTTCCACCGAAATTCTTAAGTGAGAGCTTGTCCCTCCTTTTTATGACGTGAACCTGTGGCCAAGGAAAACTAGGCCTTTATCTCCAAACTCATAGAGACCACCACCTCCACCAACATCTGATCAGAACTGATACCACACAAAGCTGAGCACATTTCAGTTGTTGACTGAGTTGACTGACCACTGCTCACATAAGCCAGCCAGCTATCTTATTGCTAACAGCTTTAGCTGGAACCACTACTTAATTAAAAATGCCTTGGCCATCACCGTAGGAAGTCAAGACAAAGACAACATTATAAGAAAAGTCACTGTGGCTCCAAATGAAATACCTACCTTGTCTTTTCCCTTTGCTCTTTAATTCCCACTGCAGATTTCACATCCTGGTGAGTCATGACATATGCACAGCACATATGTATGAAATAAGTTTCCTCTTCTGCCCTTCCTCTGCTGCAGCGGTTTCCTCACCCCCACAACTCATTCTGGTTTTTAGGCCTTATTCATCAAAACTTTCTAAGAAGGAAAGAAGGAAAGAAAGAGCTTTCCTATAGCCACCAGTGCTGCTAGGACAGTACATGTGTTTAGTGTGGATTTAACCTACAGCTTCAGCCCAGGGCTGCGAGCCTGAACTCTGATGGTGTGAGCAATCTCTCTGCCACACTAAGCTAATCACAACAAGCCAGCTTGAAGTGTCAGTGCGAGATGGACAAACACTCAATGGCAAAACAGATGGACAAATGTCATGTCTTTTTTGTTGTTTTTTTTTTTACACTCTGAGCCTACCAAGAATTATTTGCTAGTGATGAAACCTTTGCAAACATATCCCTGCAGATAGCCCGAATATGGCCTCATTTCAGAGCTGCTACATGAAATAGTGAACAGTGTTTTCCTTGTTGCAAATACATGTTTGTTAAAAATGTTGAGGTTAAACTGTTCAAGAGTACCAAGTGCTTCAGGTTGGACCCCTGTCCCCAGATATTGGAATTTCAAAGTGACTCTGATAAAACACTCCCAAGCACCCCCCTCCTACACCACAGGGAGGGCAGTCATGGGTACATAAAAAAAGAATGGTTACATCTGAAAGAAAAAGCTCAGTGAACTGGCAAAAGAGATGCCACCAGAGCTTTGCCTTGCTGTATAAAGCCTGAAGGGCTTCTTCTGACCAAAGAAGCAAACAGAATTTGTCTCCAAACTTGTCCTCCTACAGTACTAAAGTATTTCCTTCCTGCATTTTTTCATCTCCTTATTTGTTATTAAACACCATGCTCTCTGCTGCTCCCTTCTCCCTTGTCCAATAGTTCTCTTTTCTTCCAGCTTCTCTTTTCGCTATTGCCTTGTCACATTTGTTTTCCTCTTGGACATTTTGTGCAACAACCTATCATGTTTTATTCTCTCCCTACTCTACAGACTCCAGATAGTACTTCTAGGCTCCCCTGGCAGTTGTCCTGCAGCAGTGTTTCCATACTAGCACTTCCTTCATCCTTTACCCCAAGCCAATTATGGGCATTTATTTGCTTTTGCACAAGGCAGAGGCACATTCTTTTTTAAAGATCTTATCCCACAGCTATGTCAAGTTCCTAACACCATTTGCATCATCTAAAATGCTGCATTCTTCATAGATGAAATGAGCGCCTTCTGGCTGCTTACAGTGACTGATAAAATGGCAACCATGAGAAGCCTAAAGTATAAAATTAATCTGTGTTGGCTGGTTCATGACCCTGACAAAGCATCCATCCATGCAATAATCTTTGTCTTTGGTCTACCACTGATCTAAGCGTAAAGAAAATGTCAGATTTTTGTTACCTCACAGCACCCTTTTCCGAGATATATATATATAAGGAAACATAAATAACAGGCCTCCCTGGGAAAACATATAGTATAGCAACAGAAATTGTGACTCCAGTGGTGGGACTCTGTCACAGTCACCTCACTTAACATGGAGAATACTGTACCTTCTCTCAGTTGGTCTGTGCTTTCAATCTCTTTTAAAAAGTCAATAATTCGCTCAGGAATGGCTTCAGTGGAGAAATACATGAAAAACCTACTCACTGCAAAGTGAGGTCATTTTCTCAGGGCAGGATTGGACTTCAATATGCCTACTGAGGCTTTGCTGAAGCTCTACTCTTACAGGAGTGTGGATGTCTCTCCAGTTCATCTCAGGCTCAGAGCAAAACAGCATTGACTTTTTGCCAGATCCTGTTGCTTAAAAACAAACTGAGACACTTGGCTGGTTTTGCTCACGGAGCCAGCAACCAGTATCTTCTCCAGCCACTATTGCTCACACTACCATTCTCCTGAGAAGGAGAACTGGCAGCATGAGGCTCAAGGCAGGCAGTGAGGAAAAGAAAGGAATTCCTGCCGGACACTGCAGGGATGTCAAATGGCTCCTTTGGGCCTAGGTCTTCTCACCACACGCATGTCAATCCGTGGAGCAGGGTTCATACATCAACCCCTTCTCAGGTGCTTTGAGTAAATTCTTGCATTTCTGAAAAAGCCACACTTGGATAACGAATGTAAGATCAGGCAGCCAACCCATACAACACACACCAAGCCACACACTTGGGAGTGCCTGGCATACTGAACTGGCCCACTTGATGGATAACTCTGCTTTAGAGGACACGCAGGTTCTACCATGAACATATTCCCATTGCAACATTCTGCTTTAATGGTCTCAAAACTTTACCAAACTTAAGTGTTTGAACTAAAGTACTGAACTGAGTATTTTTCTTTTCCTGATACCCATTCAAAGCAAAGGATCTGGGATAAGTTAAACCAAAATACTACAGCCTTTTTTTTTTTTCTTTGAGTTTGATCTCAAGGAAAATTATTTGTTTAGGAAAAAAGAAAGCTTACCACCTTCATCAAGATGCACTAACACTGTGCTACTTGAAACTTGGTATCTACTTTCAGGATGTTAATGTGCATATGCTTGTTTGCCATTTTAGTGGACATTTTTCTCAAATGTGGCAAACTATATATATATATAATGAAATTCACCATATGTTCATGTCTGGAGAAGAATTTGAAGCTTAGCAACTAAAGTATCTCAAGAGTCCCACTTTCAGACCCTTCCATTGAGGACACTTCATCCTCTCATGTCTACAGACCAAATTAAGCAGTTTTGCTATCAACTGACTTGGCATGTTCCAGCCACCAGTACAACCTAGTCCCTCCTTGCAGTTGCTGAAGGATAGTGTGTTATTGTCACTGGAACACAAAGGCAGGGAATTATCTCTCAGTTCCCAGTTCTCCATCTGCTCATGCCCAGAAAAAGGAGTGAATGGGATGAGATAGAGTATTGAAAAAAGGTTGAGCAAGGGAGATAACCTTAATTCCAGTATATTTCCCATTTTTAAACCTGTTTGATCCTGGCCTCTTTGCATTCTTCCCTTATGATGCAATTATATGTTATCCATTTAAAATATCCTTTTTATTTACAGGCATGCGTAAAACAAATACATAATTTTCTTTGCACTTTAGCTGCATGAAAGGTTTATGAAATTGTCTGTGACAGTTTCTTGACAAGGAAAACCAACTATTACTATAGTAACATACAAGGGTGGCTGCAATGAAAATAAAATAATTCAAACTAAGGCAATATTTGCTCACACAACAAGCCATTTGGATTGTGAATTTCTGACAATGGTGATGAAGGGGAAGGTTGTCAAGAAAGAGTGACAACATGTCCCCACTTCAGGGTGCAGAATCCAAAGGATCTCACTGACAACCAAGGAAAAGACAATAACACAAAAGTGGAACATACATTCCTCTTTAGCAGATTTAAGATATGCACTAACAGTGGGCCAAGTTCTGCTTTCACATATGCTTTGGATTGCCTCTTGATTTCTGCACAAGCGCCTGTTTATAGCAATGATGTATCTGCACAGAGAGGGGCTCAGTGCCCTTTGGATCAGGCTGTGAATATGAAAGACACCACAGAGATCTTCATGACAGATCAGAGAGATGTAGAAATAATCTGAGAGCAGATCCTGCCCTGAACAAGAGCATGGAATCAAATGGGGTCAATCCTGCAAAGTATACGTAATAATAAAAATACATGTAAAACCTCTGGGCTCCTAAAGACCTATGAGCTCTTCAACGAAAAAACAGCTAAAAACTATGTGCCAAATCCTCTTTTTCCTGTGAAGTCCCACTAATGTGCCAGGGTGTTGTGGTTTTGCATGGCTGGGTTCTGGTGGAAGAGAGTGGACTACAGGGGTGGCTTCTGCAAGAAGCAGCCAGAAGCTCTCTGCAGGCCCTACAGTGCAAACACCAGACAGCTCAAGGCCAGACCAGCCACTGACCAAGGCCAAGTCCATCAGCAGTGATCACAGTGCCTCTGGGAATCATATTTAGGAGGCAAAAACCTGCAAGCAGCTGCTTGCTGAGAAGGGACAGAGAAGACATAAGAAACTCCGCAGACACTAAGGCCAGTGAAGAAGGGCGATCGGAGACACTGCAGGCACCAGAGAGAAAGATTCCCCTGCAGACCAAGGAGAAGACCATGGTGGAGTGGATGTTCCCCTTCAGCCCATGGAAGAGGATGGGAAGCAGAGACCCCACCTGCAGCCTGTGGAGAGGCTCCACGCTGGAATAGGTGGAGACATGGAAGACACTGTGACCTGCGTTGGAGCAAGCCTCTGCCAGCACTTCCAGCCCATGGAGAGAGACAAAGACAGATCCACGCCAGAGCAGGCTTGCTAGGGGAGGGCACTTGTGACTCCATGGAAGATCAGGCTGGAGGCATTGTATGATTTCATGACTGCACTCCATGGAAAGGACCCACACCGGGGGTCAGCTGGTGAAGAGCTGAAGCCCCATGGGAAAGACTCATGTTGGAGAAGTTCATGGAGGACTGTCTCCTGTGGGTGGGACCCCACACTGGAGCACGGGAAGGTTATGAAGAATGCCTGCCTCTTCCCCCTCCCCCCCAGGCTAAGAAGGAAAACAACTCGTGAGGAACTGACCAAAAGCCCCATTCCTCCTTTCCCTGCCCCTCCCCGTGCCACAATGTGGGGAAGAAGGGAGAGAAATCATGACTAAAGGGAAGTTACATTTATGTAAGAGCGGACAAAACACTTCAATCTCCATAAACAGAGTGAAATAATTGGAATAGTAGCCTTGTCCCAGCTCAGACTGGCATTGATTAAAAGTTGATCTGCCTGACTGACATTCTTGCCCTACCAGAGACCCTGATTCCAGCTTAGGCAATTTTGTAGGCAGCTAGCTGCTTTGGTGGAGGGGAATGGCCTACATGTGTTCAGGGAGGGGCAGGGGAAAGAGGAGGGGGAAGATGGGGAGGGGGAGGGGGAGGGAGAGGGGGGTGAGGAGGAGAAGAAGAAGAAGGAGAAGAGCAAAGGAAATACTCTAGCTTTACTCACTAAAATCCAATCCTCTCCTTTAAGAACAAATTTTTCAAAATCACCTTGACAGCCAGTGTTGCCAGCTCTGAAGTAGGAAAGTTCAAAAGACATTGTGCTTCTATTGCTCAAATTTTAATTAGTCTGTGGCTAAAAGGGGAACTTTGAAGTTGTCTACACAGCAATTTTCATGTGCCCTGTTGGCTTGAAGAGACCAAAGACTCCAGCAACATTCAAAGCTGCCCTCCACACACGTGTAAATGATTCCAAAAAGTGAAAATGTGGTGATTTAGGTCTTAGCCTGAAAGATCTTTTTAGGGATATGCATGCTAATTCCAAACAGAGACCTTCCATGCAGACCTGTAAGGTCTCCAAAAATAGCTGTGAAGTCAAGTTCCCAAAAGTGCTGAGACTTGCAGACCTGGTACAGACTGCTGTGTCTTGGTTTAGCCCAAGATGCTCTGAGCAATAAAATAATGTAAGCAATAAAATCACCCAGACTGTAGAAAAAAATTAGTTTCTGTTCATTTCCATGAAAATCCCTGCTTTGGTTGAGCTACTTTTGACTTACAGTGAGAGATGAATTTGACCTGCTCTTGCTTTCTCATCTGTTGGGCTGCAGCTGTGCCCTCTAGCACTGTATATGTATTCCAAGCTCATCTAGATGTTGAAACAAAAGCACAAATTAGATGACAATCTTCCATTCTTTCTGTGTGCTGCCAATACCTGTTTGTCACTATAATGGTATTAATCATCTTTTATTTATAGCAGAACATTGGAAGCTTCCATTTTTCCCTTTTGATTTATTTGTAGGACAACAGGTGCACAACTTAAGCAGGTGTATGGATGTATGCATATGTTGTGAGTTTGCTGATAGCCACGAAACATCTTTAGTAAATTATTGCTTGTATCAAAGCTGCCATTATTTTTATTTCATGCCTAAACTTAATTCCACAGCTGTTAGCTCCCACAGCCTGTTATCTGCTTTTTATTGCAACTACAGTAATGCAACTCATAAGTGCAGGACCTCTTCTTTTGCCCTCCAAAAAGCCCCCACAAACCAAACATCCCTAAACCATACCCTGCTTCCAGTTTCTGAAACTTGGGAAAGGTATTGAAAATGTATCAACAGTTTCCATTGGCAACTGCTGCGGAATAGCACGATACCAGTTCAACAGCTGACATGAAATGCCTTTCCATATGTAAAGCTGTGCCTTAAACACACAACGGACACTAAGAATAAACTTTGTACTTTCTTTTTCTTTTGTCTAACAGCAAATGGGTTGTGAAGAAGTGCTGGATGCTTTAAAAAAAATGCAGTTATAATTTTGGATCCAAGCTGTGAGAACACTCATTGGAGACAACTGTTCTCTCATGGGCTAGCCCTGAATAAACAATCACAGCTCTGTGTGATATTACTTCTTAACCAGATTCTAGCATTGAGCTGTTGCCTTGCCATGGTTACTTGCCTTTTAAACCAATGTTTCTTTTCCTTCCTTTTTGCCAAGATTCTTGCTTGCTTGGCAGTGGCTCGTTCTCGCTTGAACTTTTGCCCTATTTTACTCTCCACCAAATTTTTACTCTAAAAGAACCTTTTCACTGCTATCTTTTGTTGTCCTGAATTTCTTTTCTGCTTGTGAGAACTTACTTGAGGACACATTTTACGGGAAAGAGCCCAAGTGACTGTCTTCTCCTGAGTATCCAGCAGCTGGCAGGCATCCGTGAGGAGATTAGAGAATAAAGCCACGGCAGCACAAGACGGTAGCCACTCCTGAAATAAAATTAAATAGGAAAGACGGACACACACGTTTACACACACAGACTACCAGGTCATTCACTTGGAAATTTATTTGTGCTTGTCAGCTCTGGAGGCTGCCTCACTAGAATTCATCTGAGGATAACACCGTTAAAACCCATGTAAGAGCATCACTCTGCCATGCGGGGGTCCAAGGCAGAATCCCTCACTTGTGTTGCGTCCCTGGAGTTGGCAGAGCACTGGGGTCCCATGGGTAATGTTGAAGTCCTATGGAAGGGGAACACAGCTCTGCTTGCTTCGGGGTAATTCTCCAAGCAACCTGGAAGAAACAAACCAACAGCCTTTATAAAGAAGCTAAAATTCCTCTTACACAAGGAGACCAGCTCATCTTGAAATCTCTTGACTAGTTTTTTTGTTATGAGTTTTGTAGAGACTCTGAAAGGAGTAAACAAATGGCAACTCACTACAGGCCTTCTCAAAAATATTTCTAGACATATAGTTGACTAGTATTATTCCCACTGCTGGGAAAAAAAAAACCTCAAAAAATTTCACAGCATAGTTTTACTTGCTCATTCAGTTTCTTATTCATTAGGCGGTGTGGTAGCCTAAAAGAATGGCAAGTACATGTGTATATATGCATACATGCTTACATATGTACAAAAACACAGCAAGAGTATTTCTTTCTAATATTTGTTACTGGTCAAAATCCATTTTCTTACCAGAATTGTAACTGCCAAAATTTTGGTGTTAAGGAAAGCCCAGTTATTACTATTTAGAAATCTCCCTGTCTTTGACTGTGGCAGCTTTGGTTGAGTTTTTAATGTAAAGGAAAAGCTAGTTGAAGCCTCTAGGACAACAGACCCCTTTGGTGTGCTCTATGTAAAATGAACCAGAGTAACATCCTTCTGGTATGCACATTAGATATTCTGACAGACAACCAGAGGCAAATGATTTAGTCATCTTTATTCACAGAGAGATAGCAAGATGTGTTCATAGACCAACATTTACCAAAGAGCAACTTTTCACCATTTAAAATCCTCTGGCAATTAAATGTAGGAAAACCAGCAAGTTACCTCTTTCTTTAAAAACAGTTTTTAAACAATTTTTCTATACGTTAGAAGATTTTAAATTAAATCAGGCAATTAAAAGTCTATCCCAGCTCACTCTTATTAACTTTTAGAGAGTGGTTTTCCTCACAGTAGCAAAATCAATACTCTGAGATAAAATTTCTAACAAGAATTTCCTTTCTCATAAAATTTTATTGGCAATTTAATTTTTCATCTGTATTGAAATGGTAAAAAGTAAAGAACAATGCTCTTTTTCAGCTTGTAAAAAGTCTTTATTTACTTTGGAACACAAGCAGGAGGTACATTTTCAGCTGAGTTCAATCATTTTCTACATCCTTGGTATCTCTTCATTTGCACAGAATCCTGTCTGACAGAAAAATCACTAGCTAATTGACTAGACCATACTTTATATGCAAGTATTGGTTACAGCCTTCTTCGCAACCCCCCTGTGCCTGAGTTGGAAGGGGCTAAAAGTGCCCATCCAAACACAGCACTGTACTGCACAGAATCAAGCTGTTACCTTGGTGCAATTTACCCCTTAATGCCTAATACGCAAACCTCTAGTTGAATCTAGCCAAAACACCAAGTTTTGCTGTCACACATGTATAGCAGCAAATCACTGCACTGCCTTGGGTGTGGAGGGGAAGTAAAAGGGCCCAGCGTGTCCTTTTACATCCAGTCCAAGATGGGAGCACAGATATTTGTATGAGAAAGACAAGGTCCTTTCCCATTAAAAAAAAGGGGGATACAGAGATTCAAAGCCTTACATAGGGTTTGGCTAACCAGTAGTAATGATTTGCTCCATTCTAGACTCACCCACGCAATGATTTCCAAATTATTTGTATAGTTTTAGTCACTTCAGGGTGGCAAGGTGGACACAAATATTGTGCCCACACTATAGCAGGGAAGCAGGGATGCAGCCAATTTAGGTAACTTCAGTCCAAGACTTACACTGAGACCCACACCTGCACGTGTGTTTCTTAGGCTAGAACTGCTCTTTCTGGCAAATGGAAGCCTCCTTTGAGAGCTTGCCTGGTGAGCAAATCCAGCACAAAATGGTACCTCACTGAAGTGTGGATGAGAGCACACACAGCCACGCTCTGTCACCGGCTGTATGGCTCCCACCGGGTAGCAATTAGTGCAGAATTTGCCCCACAACATGTAGGTGCAATAATCCTAAACTGCTGGCAAACCCCCTCATTCAGCATCACAGCTTTTCTGGTAGTAAGTCAGGCTCGCACAGGCAGTGCAGCTCAGCTTTTTGGAAAGAGGCTTCTCCCGGTACAATGCTGACTTGAGTCCCAGTGTCACTTTCCCACACTGCGTAGTCCCTTGATCTGCGAGTAGTGCCTGTGACTTCTACAGCAGCTACTTGCAAAGGACAATGCGGCTCAGCGGGCTCTTTGTAAATGTGTGGCCACCGCTCATTCATCAGTAACAATGACCCCTGTAATCATTCACAATGCCTTTGGGTGCGTGTGTGTGTGTGTGTGTGTGTGTGTAAAAAGCACTGCTAACTCAAGCCACTGGGAGAAAAACTTGTGTGGTGGTGGTGGCTTTAAAACAGGAGTTGTGAAGCATTATTTGTATCGAGAGATGAAATAACAAGAAGTGGGAAGGGTGAGAAAACATGAAAGGAAAGAGGCTTAGGGAAACAAAAGCTGGAAGTAATCAATAAATCATAGAATAAAGTAAAGAGAAAGAACCTTTAAAGTGCCCAAGCTTAAATGTCAAGAGTATTAGAACAGAAGAACTCCAAGCAGGAGAATGTGTGGCAGAAGAATATGCTGAAACTCTGACAGAAAGCACATTTGCTTCTGAGTGTGGAAGAGTACAGCCAATGAAGGGCAGTAGAGAAGAACAGTGTATGTTTCCTCTTCCTTAAATAGTCTGAACACACAGGATCAATATTATTGTTTCTAGAAGATTCTGAGGGGTAAAACTGGGGGGAAAAAATGCCATCATGATGATGGAAAAGATCCAGTTTTACCTATATAAGATGCTGGGAATGTGCTATCATATAAGCATGAGGGTGTGGCATCAGTCTTGCAGAGTAATAGGATCTTGCTTACATTGCACTACACCATAGAGAAAGAGAGCCAGCTAAGGCAGAGCTGCTGTTATATTTATCCCTAGACAAATTCATACAGTTAAAATTTTGGGGGGGTGTGGGGGGTGTGGTGTTCTAATTACACTCTTGCAGTGCTGCACTTAATCACACATAGCTCTAGTCACATGTAGCTGAAGGCACATGTGTTTGCTCCACTGAAATCTATGTATATACACATACACATAAAGTTAAGTGCATACTCAGAATGTTTTTCCAAGTTGAAGCCTGTGTGCTGATGGATTACCTGGTCAGCTGTAAATTGCATGGTTAAATCTAGTTTTGGCTACTGGCTCAGAAACAGATACTTATTCTGTTTGAAGCAAGCAAATGTTACATAATGCAATAGATCCTTCTGGCACTACATGTATATAAATTGCAAAACCAAAATATTCTGTTCAAATGGTGTTTGCTGTCAGCTGAGCAAAGACAGTTGCTTATGCTCTCCTCAGCAGAAACCTTTATGAAAAGAAACTACCATGCTTTGATGTACCTTGAAGAGCAAAATTTGGGAAGCCCTCATGGAGGCTGCAGGGACACATCTGTCCCAGTCAAAGGCAGACACACCCCTGGCCCTGTGCTTTGGGTGATGGACTGTGCCAAGCATGGCAGGTGTAAGGGCTCCTGCAGCTACTGTGCCATGCTGATAGGCAGCAGAGCTGTGCCACAGATATTCTTAAGAGCCCTGGTGGCATTGCCCACTGCACAGGCCTGTTATCTGGGCCAAGGTCCAAAGAAAAACCCTCTGCAAAATGGGTGAGGTCAGGTTATGGCTGCAGTAAAAAGTCATCTAAAAACACACGCACAGGGTATTTGTTGTTTGACTAAAGCAGCACCGAACATCCATGTGGCCCACTCAGTCAGTGGCAGAGGAGAAAAGGTACCCTGGATTGGTTGTAAAATACTGTAAGTTTGAATCAGGTGGTGATTCTGATGGGGAAACTTGAGAAGCCTGGTCTATGTTAAAGAGTTTCATTAAACTATCTTGCCCTTTTGGTGTGTGCACACAAATGACAGTACTGATGTGCCACAGAAATGTCAGCAGGTAAACTGAGTGTTAATGCTTGTGTTAATGGCGCTGAGCATGCCCACTACAAAAAAAGAGAGGTTTACAAAAACCTGATGGGGCTGCTGTGAGCGGAGTGCTGAGTCAGACACACACACAAAAAAAGTTACTGCAAGTGCTCATTTGACAGCAAAGGATTTTGTGGTATGCCTCAATGAGACATTTAAAATTTCACTCATAATTTTATGAAATGTCTCTCATACAAGTTGTCAAAGCCTGACAGGCTTGTTAACAACATCAAGGGGTGAATGGTCCTTCATCTTCTTGCTCTTGCTCAACTGAATGATCGATGAACAAACTAAAACTGACAGCTGTTGCAAAGAAATCAAGAATTAAAGGAGATACAGAAGATGTTTCTACTCTTGCCTGTCTATTCAGGCTGAAAAAGTTGATTGTTCAAAAGGTTGGAAAATCAGGAGAAGCAGTAGCCTAGATCTGGCTTTAAGTCCAGCTGTTCTGCCTACCCCAAGCAAGGCCACCAGAGCGGCACAAGGCAGGGCAGCTCATGAGATGAGGGCCCATTAGTTATCTCCTGTTCCCAGGGGTCCAATTCCACCAGGAACAAAGGAGCTGGGAATATTAAAGGTTGCAAGAGTGTCGCCAGATTTTTGCACAGTGTCTTCACAAATTTGACTCTAAGAACAGCAAAACAACATCTCAAGCTACAGTCTTAAATATTTGACCTCCACTAAAGTTTTGGGATTTTTTTGGTGATGCCAGATCTCACTTTAAGTGAATGTCTTCAGTCCACATGTTAGATTCCCTGAATTTCCCAATCAAAAAAAAAAAGTAGTACATTAAATATGATGTTTTTTCACTGCATATCAGTACTTGCTGAAAGTCGGTTTTAGCCAGATGTACTTGAAACCTCATTCTAGGAACTAACCAAGGGAACCAAAGCATGTAAAGAAATGGCCACAGAGATCAGCTAAGGTTTTGAACATTAGATCACCATTACAACAAGCCATGCAAATGACATGGACAGCAGTGAATGTAGCCAATCAGTAGTGGTGAACCCCAGAAGAAGCCACTGGGCGCAGTGCTATTTATCATCTTCATTAACGACCTGAACAGTAGGACAGCGTGCATCCTCTGCAAGTCTGCAAATGCTGTAAAACTGAGTGTTTGCTAGACCAGGTGCTTGTGCCTCCATTCAAAGGGACCTTGACACACTGGAGAAGTAGGCTGACAGGAATCTCATTAAGTTAAATAAAGGGGAGAAACAGCCCCATGCACCAGGACAGGCTGGGGCCAACTTGCTGGGAAGTAGCATTTTAGAAAAGTTCCTGGGCTCCTGATGAACAAGTTGACCAGGACCCAGTGATGCACCCTCATGGCAAAGAAGATCAACAGTCTTCCAGACTGCAAAAGGCAGAGCATCACCAGCGGGTGGAGGGAGGTGATCTTCCTGGAGCGCTGGGTCCAGTTCTGTGTGAGACATGGATTTACTGAAGTGGGTCCAGTGAAGAACCAGAAAGTTGATTAAGGGTTTGAAGCTTCTGACATACTAGGAGAGCTGACAGCTGGGACTGTCCAGCGTGAAGAGAAGGCTCTGAGGGATCTTATCAATGTATATAAACACCTGAAGGTATCATGAAAGCTGGAGCCAGACTCTCTCAGACAGTGACAGGAAAAGGGGTTATGGGCACAAACTGAAATACTTTACACATTAGAAAACCCTTTTTTCACCACAAGGATGCTTGAGCAGTGGAAAAAGTTGCCCAGAGAGGATGTGGAGGTTCCCTCCTTGGAAATATTCGAAGCCTCAGTGGACACAGCTCTGAGGACTGAGCTTGAGTTTCCACTGCTTTGAGGAGGGAAATTGGAGTAGACAATCTCCAGAGGTCCCTTCCCACGTGAACCATTCTGTGATTCTGTGACAGCCACATCTTCATCTACACCTTGCAGATACTTGTATATTAGTCTTTTATTCTAGAAATGGCATATAGAACCAGTGATTTTTCCAGAAAGAGTATCAGTTTATTGCCAATTGCTTGACATAAAAGCTGAATTTACAACTCTATTTCCACCCTTATTTTTCCTTATTCCTTATTTCAACTTTGCAGAGTGCTCTCTAATGAATAAACTCTTTAGTGTATCTCACACAATGAGAAAAGCCAAGACTCCCCTTTATTAAAAAGAGCTATTTTTAAAGCTGCATTTGTTTCCTAGTTCTGCTGAGTCAGCACAAAGACATTCTTACTTTGCTGGGGAGTACTTTGTGAGCATGTGATATCTAAGGGCTAGTATTACTATCCCAGGGTTAGCAACTCTGCATGGTGCCACTGACCCAAAAGAAATTCAAAGATGCTTTCAGGAGCTGCACTTTCCTCCTATTTCATAAGGTCAGCTGTCCATCTCTGGCTATCAACAATGGTGTATAATTCTTTCGTGCCTCTGCCTGTTCCTTTTGTATCTGTGTAGAGTGCAAAAGAGTACTTTCCTACTTTCCACTGTGTCATTTTACTACAGGCAGATCCTATTCCTAAGTGTAGATATAGATATAGATATATATGTGTGTGTGTGTGTGTTTGCCCTGCAGTTTTAGGACAATCTACAGGCTGCACTCTTAATGCTTCAGTTCTGATTCAGATGTTCCCCTGAACCAATTTCTCCATGTCCCCCAGGGGAGGATCACAGCTGTATAAAACTAAAACGTTGTCGCAACTGTGAAACCTCACGTCAGTTCTGAAAAACTTGCATGACTGCCACACAGAAATGTCAGCTATCTCCCTGATAAAAAAAATATATATCTCACTGAACTTCAGACAGAATTTGGAGTAAAACTTACACTTACACTTGGGGATAAGAGGGAGGCACAGACAGCAGGTGAGAAAGAAGTGCTCCTGAAAGACTTCAAAATGGAAGGAATTCATTCTTGCTAATGAGAAGACCTTGAGGAACTCAACCTACAAATTATTGCATTGTTGCAAGAGTGAGAGAAAAATCACTCATTACTACAAAAGCATTATAGAGCCATTGAAGCACACTGAAAGCTTTTCTGAAAACATGCCTTCTGTGGAGCTATAGAGCCATGGGAATTTTTTTTCCAACTTTGTTCCTTCATAATTAAATTTTCCCTGCTATGTTACCTGTTATTTTGATATATACATATAAAAATGTAAATATAAATATAAATGAGTGTGCGTGTATATGCAGGAATATAACCATATGAGCATATGTTTGTTTATTTCTCTTCTGTGTGTGTACAACTACTACAGCAAAATCCTTTAGATGCAGCAGTGTTTTACAATCCATTAATTTTTGCCTTCTTCCTGCATTTGTAATGCCAGCACCAATTAATTTATAGGGATTATTTCTAGCACTAGTAAGTGGCAGCAGTCCCCAAATGAGGAAGCAGAGAGCTCAAAAATAATTTTAGGCCAATATTTGGCCAGAACTGTGTGCTAAAACAAACACAGGGCATGTGCATTTGTGTGCGAGGCTTATCCTGCCCTTCGCTGATGCCCGGTTGCTAAGTAAACAGTTCCTGACCCTTTCCCCAGCAGGCTGTTTGGGAGCAGGGAGGTGCGATGCATCTAGCAGTGACCAACATGTGCGGCCTGCCAGAGCTCGATGCTGGCTACAGCACCAGTGTTGGGAACAGGAGACACAGTCACACAGGGCAAGGTTGAGGCTAAGCCCTTCTGGGAAGCAATGTCCTGCCTGGCTCCAAAAGCCACCCTGGCCTGTCCAAGGCTTCAGGGAGGCATATGGCTGAAACACGCTTGGGAGCATCGCTGGTGGGCGGGAATCAAACAGGCCGCCGAGGCCTCTTCAGCCCCGCTCCGCACGTGTGCCAAAGTTAGTCACTACCAGTAGCTGCTATATTTATAGAGGTATGCCGTAAGTTTGACGTAAGATATGATAAGTTTTTTCTGTACAGCAGGGCAAAGGTGCCATTCTCCTCCCCTTCTTCAGTTTTTGGATAAACCCTTACTTGTTTTCACAGGAACATTAGCTCAAATCTGCTGCTACTGTGCGCAGCTGATAAAACTATTGCTTGGAAAGACCATATGTCACATGGAACTGCTCAAGAGGCATGAAGCCCTGCTTTCTGCGATCCTTTAAAGATACAATTTTATGCTCAGTTAAAATGGAAAAGAGCATTATGTTTAAAGATAAACCCATTTACTGTGCAATCTCTTTGCTAAATTCTGTCACCAAATTACTTGTTAGTAAGGCATTTGGACTGCCTGTTTAAAAAAAAAAAAAGTTGTTACACATCTCTTTCTCCTTGTTTATCAGTTGCTATGACGATGCTAATGACAATATCATCACAGCAAGGACTAAAATCATTTACCAGAGGCAAGAAAGGACAAGATCAGTTCTGAGGAGAAAGTTCTCTTTATTAATATACGTCTTGTTACCCTTTTTGACCGGGGTGGTTAGCCAATATTCAGGGTCCTTACAGGTTCTGTTTGGGGAACAATCGGATGAGTGAGTGAACTGGGCTTTTTAATACGTTTCTGTTTGTTTAAAAAGAATGTACACAATGTCCCCTTACTCTGGGCACAGCAGGAGTCAAAACAACAGGCAGTGCTTTCTCTTTTCACAGTTTCAAGTTTCTTTTAAGCTAGAACCCAAGCTCGTTTGCTCTTAGCTTTCTCTCAGGGTCAGGCTACAAGGGTTTTCCTCGCTGGCTCTGGTGTGTCCTTGCTACTTCCTCTGTCTGCTCCTCTGATGTTTCTGCTGTCACCTTCTGAATCGCTCTGTTTCATCATATGCCACCTTGCCCCCAGCGTCTGCAGTCAGATCCTGGAGAAACGCCTCAGCCCCCACAGTTCAGCACTGCCAGGCATGTGTGGTGTGGTATGCACAGTGCCGTACGTCTGGTATAGCTCCTGGGGTCTCAATGAGTACGTCCCACAAAGAAGGTAGTTCTCAGGATTTTCCTTAGGGAATTGGGAAGCTTTCTAACCCAACATCTTCAATGAGGTTTCAGCGATAACTTTCAGCATAACACCGAATTTATTTCCAATAGAGTATTTTTGCTCCCTGTCAGATCAGTTTTTGTACAGTAGTGCTATGAGGTGGGGGAGCAGAAAATATGTTACTATTTCCTAACAAAGCAGCCTCTGATGCAACTATAATAAAGTTGTGAAAAAGACCTAGAGGAGTTAAACAGATTTGATAGCATTTAATTTCCATAAATTTAGGGCCTGATTCTGCTTTTGTTTTGCTAATGAGTACTAAAGGGAGATAACACATAAGCTTCAGGCAAACTAAAGACAGAAATGATGGCCCAGCTCAGCAATGAAGGGCAGGTGTGCAATAGAGCTGTTGGGACATTTTGCTACCCAACAGCAGTAACTCTAGTATTCTGGCTTGGGGTTCAAGCCATCTCTGCTGTGACCAAGAAGTCTCCTGTCCAGGCCTGGATGAGCTGCAGAGATACTGCTTTTGACAGGACTGGCCCTTGGGGCTTTACTCTTTAATTGGAACAAAGGTTGCATATAGCATAATCTCTGCTGAGGGTGGTTAAAGACCTTTGATTTTCAAGAGCAATAACTCAGTTGCATTTTCTCTTTCTTTTAAGGAAACAAACTCAAGGAGTTTTAATTTATTTTGGGTTTATATGACAGCTATTAACATGGCCCACTCAACACATAAGGAAGCTTCTTCTGTTTCTCAGGCAACACACATCTCTGTTTTCCATATACTTTCTTTTTGTCATTCTGTCCATAAACCCATCTCCTATTACTCCCCACCTCCATCTCTATGAAGGTGATGGGCTGCGATGGGGTTCAGTGTAGATTCTGAATGGAAAAGATCCTCTGGTATGACCTCACACACCTACAACTTGTAAACAACTCCTTCACTACCACAGATCATAGAAATGTAGAATCATAGAATGGTTTGGGTCGGAAGAGATCCTGGGCAAGAACACCCTCCACTAGACCAGGTTGCTCGAAGCCCCATCCAACCTAGTCTTGAACACTGCCAGGGAGGGGGCAGCCACAGCTTCTCTGGGAACCTGGTTCCAATGCCTCACCACCCTCACAGTGAAGAATTTCTTCCTTCTATCTAATCTAAATCTACCTTCCTTAAGCTCAATCCTATCCCCCCCATTGTCCTGTCACTACATGGCTTTGTAACGAGTCTCTCTCCAGCCTTCCTGTACTGGACGGCTGCTCTAAGGTCTCCCTGAAGCCTTCGCCAGGCTGAACAATTCTCAGTCTGTCTTCACAGGCTGAACAACTCTCAGCCTGTCTTTACAGGCTCCAGCTCTCTGATCATCTTCATGGCCCTTCTCTGGACTCACTCTAGTAGGTTCAAGTCTTCCTTGTCCTGAGGACCGCAGGGATGGATGCAGCACTCTGGGTGGGGTCTCACCAGTGTAGAGGGGCAGAATCACCTCCCTCAAACAGCTGGTCACACTTCTTTTGATGCAGCCCAGGAAACTGTGAGTTTTCTGGGCTGCAAGCACACATTGCCAGGTCATGCTGAGCTTCTTATCCACCAAAACCCCTAAGTCCTTCTCCTTAGGGCTGTTCTCGATCTGTTCTCCATCCAGCCTGTAGTTGTGCTTGGGATTGCTCCAACCCATTTATGAAACCTTGCACTTGGCTTTGCTGAACTTCATGAGGTTCACACAAGCCTACCTCTCAAACCTGTCAAAGTCCCGCTGGATGATATTTCATCCCTCCAGCATGTCGACCACACCATGCAGCTTGGTGCCATCAGAAAACTTGCTGAGGGTGCCCTCAATCCCACTGTCCATGTTGTTGACAAACATGCAGCAGTCCCAATACCAAACCTTGAGGAACCCCACTTGTCACTGGTCTCCGCTTAGACATCGAGCCATTGACTGCATGCACCTCATTTAGTGTGACCATCCAGCCAGTACCTTATCCACTGAGTGGTCCATCCATCAAACCCACATCTTTCCAAGTTAGAGACAAGGAGGCCATGCGGGACAACGTCAAGTGCTTTGCACAAGTTCAGGTAGATGGTATTACCTGCTCTTTCCTTATCCACCAACACTGTAACCCTGTTGTAGAAGGCCACCAAATTTGCCAGGCACTATTTGCCCTTAGTGAGGCCACGTTGGCTGTCACCAATCACTTCCTTACTTTCATTGTGCCTGAGCAGGTTTCTGGAGGATCTGCTCCATGATCTTGCCAGACACAGAAATGAGACTGACTGACTTGTAGATGAACTACTTAAAATTTTCTGAGGGCCTCAGCAGAATAAATGGGTGTCTTTGGCCACATTCACAGCAGTAATACTTTAGGACTGATGAGACAGTTGAAATTTGTCTTTCTAGACAGACAGATCAAGCTGGGAGGCATAGACCTCAGTATTGGTGAACTTCATGCCACAAAACCCCTCTGAATTCAATAGAACCTAATTTAAATGCAAGTTCACATGCCAGAACAGAGAAAACTTGCACCTTTAATTAAAAAAATCTGTGGCCATCCACTCACCCTGCCAGTCCTTAATCACCAAGAAATGCCCTTTGCTGAGACTATTATTTCTTAATTAATATACAGTGAACAGTACATGTTTGGTTTAGCTTTTGAGGAAGGGGGCAAGCTTTCTCCAAGCACTGGAGAAGGTAAGCAGCTCTTTGCATAGAGCATCCAGTTAAGGACACAAGGTATGTAAACTAAACTGCTTGACTCCACTGAGTCCTCAGTAGAAGGAGTTTGGAATTGACGATTTTCTTCTATTTCTGCTGAAACCCAGAAGCACTCTGAACAAGAGGAAAATGGATTGGGGTTGGGTGAAAATCCATTTTTCCTTTTAAAACTTTGAAGAAAAGAGTTCAACAAGCTCTAGTAAGATGGCCCCATAAGAGACAATACATATTCTCAGGTCCATGTGTTATTAATTTCTTCCATTTTCAGTAAATTCAGTCACTTGATCAGAGTTTTAACAAAAGATCTCCCCTCCCAAGCTAGCATCTTCAATAATCCTCTCTACGTTAAATGTTCTCTCTCCCAATCCCTCTCAGAGCAAGGATGTGAGAACACATCTCCCACCTCTGAATCTGTGGATCAATTCTAGATTTATACAAGTCAGTACATAAACCAGCAGTATCAGTCTGATCGAGAACAAAGGGACGCACTCAAGTTTATTTCTCCTGAACTTGCTCTGTGACTGGTCTTTATGCTGCCTTTATCCTTACACTGACCTTTTGCTGGCTGCAAGACAACAGTCAGTCTCAATAAGCATAAAGCTGGGCGTTGAAGATATCCCATCAACATTTTTGGAACCATTGTGAATCCAGTGTCAGCACTTGCAATACAAATCTAGCTGGGATGTATTTGATCACATAGGAGGAGCCCTGGAACTGGACTTACTGCATCACTGAACCACAGCCTCAGAAGCGTGCCCTAAATGTAAGGAGATTGCCTTATGAGGCCATTTTGCCTCAATCTCTCCTTTTGGATCTGTTCCACTTGGTTTACAATGCTTGCATATTCACTGAGTCAGAGAGCATGAGAATAACTCTTTTGAGAAGGGCTTAGGGCACTTGCTTGAGAGGGGAAACACATGGACCTCTTCCAGCACGTCAGCAAAGTGGAAGAGTGTCAGCAGGAGCAGCAAGCCACCTTCAGCCCCATAGTGTGCGCTGGCCTGTTTAGCCAAAGTCACACATCATCTGAGAAGGGCAGATATGGCATTTGGGGTAATTGATATCCCCGCCTTCTTGCTCTAGCTGTGACCACTGCCCATGTGGGAGACAGGTACTGTCTCATTCTCCTGTGGGAGCAGCCAGAGCTCTGTGCCCCTGGACTTGTGCAGCAACCCCACTGTCAGGTTCCAGTCTGCCGCACTGCTGCACCCTCTTGCCTGCCTCCTGCCTACTTTCTCCCTCCATTTATGGCACCTGGCTTAAGACTGCCATGTACCAAATTTCCCCCAATCCTAACCTAAGTGGTATCACTTGATTGATATAAGCCAAGATTGATATAGGTCAAGATCTCTTTTGCGCCATCAGCAAACAAGCTGTCAGGACTAGTTTAAAGCTCCTCCATGTTTAAAGAGGACAGATAGGTGAAGGTTTATTCCTTCCTTTGCCCTTGCACCCTCCTCCCTTTCTGTCAGGCTCACCTTTTTGCCATTGAACTAATCTTTGCAGCAGTCAACCATCCTTTTTCTCAACAAACTGACCCGGAACTTGCCTCGGTACTTCCATCATCCCTTTTTAGAAAGGAAAATTCTGATTTGATGATAACATTTTCCACTTTCTAAACAAAAGGCAAGGTAGAGTATAATCTGCTCTTTCTTCTTTTGCTTAGCTGTTTTTCCTGACAAAAATGTTTCCTCAGAAAGTCACAGTTTTTCTGGTCCCATATGCCTAAAATCAATTACTAGTTTGAAAAACTGATATCACAGTGGCTTGTGAACTGATTTGTCTACATCCTTCTGAAGAACATTAACAAAAGTCCTAGAAACCTCAGTCCTGTGGCACACATTTTCTCTCCCTTTTCAGAACAGTTACATTATGCCACTTTTGAAGGTTTCAATATTTTGTTCCTAATCCTGATTTAGAAGCATCTGCTAATAAATTGACAGGTTATGACACATCCCAGTAATTTAGAGCTTTTTCACCTTACATTCAGAGTGCTGCTTTTAAGGTTTTGGTAGGCTTTTTATTCACACAGCTTCCATCTTGAGTAGCTCTTTGAATAGGGTTGTCAAGACAGCTATGTTTGGCGTACATTTTTCCTGTAACTGAATTCAATGTTGCCTGCAAAATTACGATCCCTCTGTCCGCAGCAGGCTTCATTCTGCAATGGCTAACTTTTCATTTATGTGATTTCTCACCTTGCTAGCACTGAATAGATTCAGAATACTTCCATAAGGAGCTTGGTTTTACTGGTCGCACTGGAAATTCATCCACTTCAACATGTCACCCTCTTTCACAGAATCACAGAATTGTAGGGGTTGGAAGTGACCTCAAGAGATCATCAGGTCCAACCCCCCTGCCAAAGCAGGCTCCCTAGCTCATATTACACACATAGGCATCCAGATGGGTCTTGAATATCTCCAGGGAAGGGTTGTGATCGGTGGAGCAGAATCTGACTGGAGGCCTGTGACTAGCGGTGTTCCCCAGGGCTCGGTGTTGGGTCCAGTCCTGTTTAGTATCTTCATTGACGACCTTGCTGAGGGAATAGCATCCACCCTCAGCAAGTACGCCGATGATACAAGGCTGGGAGGGGTGGCTGACATACAGGAACACTGTGCTGCCATTCAGCAAGACCTGGACAGGCTGGAGAGCTGGGCAGGGAGAAACCAGATGAAATTCAACAAAAGCAAGTGTAAAGTCTTGCACCTGGGGAGGAACAACTGCATGTATCAGTACAGGCTGGGGGTTGACCTGCTGGAGAAGAGCTCTGTGGAGAAGAACCTGGGGGTCCTGGTTGATGACAGGTTGGCCATGAGCCAGCAGTGTGCTCTGGTGGCTAAGAGAGCCAATGGGATACTGGGGTGCATCCGGAGGAGTGTGGCCAGCAGGTCTAAGGAGGTGATCCTCCCCCTCTACTCTGCCCTGGTCAGGCCCCACCTGGAGTATTGTGTCCAGTTCTGGGCTCCCTGGTGTAAGAGGGACAGGGATCTCTAGAAAGAGTCCAGAGAAGGGCTACAAAGATGATTAAGGGCCTAGAGCATCTCCCCTACCTAACAAATCTGGGCTCATCGTTAGCTCTGTGTCGTGCCCAGTGTCTTCACTGGGCATAGGTTTGAATATTTGCACCTAGAAATGGGAAAACAGTTGTAGCTGCACCCTTCTTATCAGTGCTTAACATTTGTATCATGGCATGACTTGGGTGCCCTAGTGACTGAAGCTCTATTTAGTTTGGATCTGAGCAAATCTATACTAAAAAGGCAGTATGCACTCTAAACAATTCACGGGAGAAGGAATAATTCTTTGCTGAATGTAGCTTGCCAGCAGTGTAGTTTTGCTTAGTCTAAAACAGGAACCCCTGTGTATTTTCTGTCTCCAGTAGCGTCTCGTTATGGTGAGGTGCTTTTTCTACCCTCACTTTGCAGATTCCTGCCCTACGGTTTACTTCTAAGGGAGGTGAGGTCTGTCAAGGCTGACCACAACAAGCAAGGACACTCTCCACACAAGGTTTTATACTGGCTTTAGCCACGAGTTTGGGGAAAAAAAGGGAGGTGTAACGCTAGTACTTTGAAGACTGGACACACCGTCTTTAACTTCAAAATATCTATTTTCCCTGTGAAATAACCAGGGTCAACAAGTGATTCAGAGCATCCAACAACAATAGCCCAGAGCACAGAGAGGTTTAAAAGCCGTCTCCATAGTTCCCTAGTCTCAGAAGTCAGGCAACAACAGTAGGCACAGGTAAGGTCTGAATTTTGGTTCTGCAAACAGAGGAATGGTAACCCACTGATTTTTTTTGTAGGGCTCACTGAGGCTTACCAGAAGCCCAGAAGCCTAAAATCTGTGCCAGGCATATGTCTTTTCCTCACCCTTCCACAGGTTCCCCTGCAACTATGGAAATCAAAGCCTGTCTGCTGGCACAACCAGACTATCCTGCATGGTCTGCAATAATCAGAGACAGCAGCCTTTCAGCCACAGCTCACCTGGGAGCTGTCTGAAGAGAGAGCCTGGAAAGTCAGGCAGATCACCCATTCCTTTTAAAACTCACACATGGCAAGAACAAGTCTTTCTCCACACATGGCAAGAATGAGTTCTTTCTCCACCACTGTATCACTATCATGGTGATACATCATGGTGATACAGAGATGGAGAAAGAAATATAATGTTTTTTTCACAAAATTTCCTCTTTCTAAATGCAAACGTTAGACACATTTTAAAACTCTGAATGCTATTTAAAGGCTGATTTAAAATGTTATTTTATTGGCTAGATTTTATATAGACCTTTTCACACTGTGCCTTCCCAGGTTCATAACTGTAGTTCATGTTGTATGCATTACTATTATCAATGTGCTAATACCACAGTTGAAAAATGGTTTAATTTCAGTGTCATGTCACTAAGGACTTCTGCTATCTGGTACCAAAAACAACTGTACTACTCATGCCTCCTGTTTGTGCTGTAACGAAATAATATTGACAAGCTGAGCATTACAGCACAAATGGGAGAGAGTCTGCACTGGGAAAGAAGAATTGTCCTAAATTGGTATAATCTTTATCTGTCATTACTAGTAATCGTTAAACAGAAATTACCTTCTGATTTAAAAAAAAAAATCCTTCTCATATTAATTATACTTAACAAAATTACTATTTTTCTTTTTCATAAATTAAAAAAATTTCACTTAGATACTTCCAGTGAAATATAAACTCTGAACTTTACTCAGCTACATGGATAACAAAGAATTTCAGTAGCATACAGCTGATCTTGTTACTAAGCGTTACTTTCTGTTTGGGTTTTTCTAGTACCACCTGGAATAATAGCTTACATCCTTAACACTTCCTTTTGGAATAACATACCAGGTTAAAAGTCATGCATTTATTATACACTATGCACTTATGCTAACTTACAGACATTTTTGGGATATTGTACATCATAATTGGGACAGATTTTGCAGTCTCCTGTCTCCGTTTCATCCTACCGTTCAGGTATAAGATCACTCACTAGTCTGTCTTGATGTTTTGCACACTTTTTCTGGTAATATTTCCTTCTCACACCAACGACAGTTGTTTCCCCAATGCTGATGCATTTTAGATGGGATCTGTGGTTGACGGCTCAAAAAAACCCAACCTCCAATTGCTATTTATGATATGATTAGACAGGTCAAGTTTAATTTCAGCATTGTGCCTGAATCTGTTATCCAATCATTCTAATGAAACGCTACTCAAACCAGGAGTGGGGCCAAGGATGGAAAGAAAACCTTGATTGTAACTTGTCTGCCGGCGATTGGAGTTTGTCAGGAAAGAACACTAACACGATCGTCATTGGCACCCTTTGCCAAAGGTAGGGAACATTCGCATTTTTCCATTGTCATCATCTCTGTAGCTGTGTGACAGCTGACAAAAGGTATGTAGTGTTGCAGAAGAGCTCACTTTTCTTCAGGGTTAAGCCAAGGGTACACTTAATCAGAGCAGTACCTTTAAGGAAATACCAGCTTTCAGGTAGAAGATACATCTCCTCAGCTAATACAGCTCTCCAGATTACACAATCCATCCTGCTGAATCAAGAAACCAGCACTGGAAGTCTCAGCCAGCTTGTTTTGCTGTTTCATCATTAATTTCACGTGCTTGAGAAGCTCCCACAGTGGAATGAGCCTCTTTGCAGGGGCACACCTTCCAGGAGGGCATGCATGCCCTGTCACACACCTTGCTGTATCCTGGACGCCTCCCTGCAAACAGCCCTCCAGTCAGCGAGATGTATTTCTGATAAGGGAGGCAGCCCTTCCAGACCACGGGAGCCATGGTGAGATGCATCAGTGCAGCCAGATCAAAACATCAGCACAGCTGTAGCATAAATTCATCCCATCTGCATGCTAAAGTTTCTTGCAGGGAAGTGAAATAGCTGGTGCAGGGATTTCTTTGACTCTGCATTTCCATAATGCCAGTCTGGAGCTGCTCTGTATGTGTGCTTTCCTCTTTTGAGGCTCTTTGGGACGCCTGTCTATCAACCATGGGAAAAAATCTCTTTCCCAACACTGACTGTGAGCAAAGTCAGCAGCGCCAAGCAGGAGGATTGAAACACGTGTGCCACAGCAAAACAGACACTCTTATATGTAGCTGTCCTGTGTCTGCATCCACCCATTTCCAGAATACCTCATGCCCTTGAATGTGCCAAACAAAAGATTTGGCTCTACGAGCTCTTCAGTCCCTACGTGACTTCAGGGAAAATATAAAATGACAGATTACACTATTTTAATAAACCCCACTTATTCTGTTCTCCCCAGAGCCAAGCACTGGCGTGCAGTTATTTCAGAATAAAATAAATACTTGTCATTTCTGTATGGGGGTTGTGCTGGCTGTATAACCCCAGAGTTCCTGGCAGTGACTCTTTTGCCCACCCAGGTCCTACCCACAACAAACCCCACTGGCAATACCTTTATGATAGCAAAGCTCAGCCCTCCAGCCCCAAGGAAACAAGATCAGACAACAGCTGGCTCCAGACAGGTTCTGCCCGGGGTTCCCACCTGACCTTGGGCAAAACTCCGCCACCCCAGCTTCTCCAGCAGTAAAACAGGTCCCAGTGCCCTAACCCAGCTACCTGAGCCAACCTAATAATCTGTAAAACGCGCTCATTACTTTTACTTTCACTGATACTCATACTTAACCATTTGCTTTCCCTACAGTATCTCCCCATCCACCCCACAATGGTGCCACAAGAAAGGACCAAGGATGTGAGGTGACTTGAGAGCTCTTTTTACCGGGGGAAGGCCACACACCATTGCACACCACCTCAGAAAACCGAAATGTTCTGCAGATTCCCTGGTGACACTCCCTCCCCCAAACAATAAACAGCTCCTCAACACACAGGATCACCACAAAAACCCCAAGTGAAAACGTTGTGTACTTGAAACCGCTGTCGAGGAGGATGTTTGTTACAAGGAGCCTGAAGCGGAGCTTTCTCCGCAGACCTCCCGCCTTAAGCAAAGCCGGGAAGGGTGAGTGCCCGCCCTCCTCAGCGATCCCCCCCCTCTCAAAGGCCCGTAGCTCCCCGGGCCCGAGCTAATGGCGCTCGGCTGCCCACGCCGCCCTCCCCCTTCGCCGGGTCCGCAGGCGGCGGTGGAGCGGCCAACGGCCGCCGGGCTCCCCCTAGGGGCGGCGGGGCGCAGGCGGCGGCGTTGCCGGGAGACCGGCGCGTCGCGGGGAGTGGGGGGCGCCTCAGGGCCGGCTGCTTCCCCGGGGCCCGGCAGCCCCTGTGTGGCGCAGCTCGGCGGCCGCCGCACCGCTCCTGTAAATTAATGATAGCTCCAGGAGCTGGTCTGCAAGGGGGTCTCCGTCCGGCCCGCGCGGAGCTGGCGGCGGGCTGCTGGCCGCAGATGGCGGCTTAGAGGCCTCCAGGAAAGCAGGGTGGCAAGGGGTGGGCCAAACCGGCACAGCTCGCAGGGGTACGCAAACTTCACCGGCGCTCCTTCAAGCCAGGCCTGTGGCTCTCTGATTCAGCATCCGCTGTGCTAATCCTAGGGATGAAATTCATCAACAATCACTGCATAGACATCCCCCTTTAAAGGGCAGACGGCTCAGGAGTAATGGTAGCCGCCTCAAAAGATAGCTGCCAACACACAGGGCCCATTAGCTCCAACATGATTTCCCCTGAAAAGCTGATTAATACAGTCGTCCTGCAGACACATTTAGCTCTACACGAGCTTTGCACGCCCGTGAAGTGCAGGATCGGGGCTCTGCGGCCGTGCGGCTGTTAGAGATAATGGACAGAAAAGGCCGACCTTCTGGTGTGTGTACCGTGGTGACTCGTCAAGGGCTGGAAGCTCGCTGCTGCTCTCCAGCTTCACCTCAGCCAGCGCAAAGCAAAGAAGCTGTGCACCTTTGCAGAAAAGGGTATCCGCGATCCGTGATTCTTCTGTTTAAGAGTGGCAGGAAGCTGCTGACCGTAGGAATCGGTGGCAGTTAGATGCCATTGGTGGGCAGTGAAAACCTTAAATAAAGTGTAGGCTTCATCTTAGATTATATGTCTTGCGTTGTAAATATATAAAGAAGAAAAGATTCATTGTCTGACACAAGCTGCTTGTGAGGGCTTAGGCTGTCATAAGCCTCTGCTGTTTGCTCCAGTCCTACAAAAGGGAGATCCTCAAAGCGTGTCTCAGAGATTTCTGACAGGTGAATTTTGGGTTATCAGTCAATCCCTGCCTACTTAGTCCTTGAAAACTGAGCACTAGGTCTGAAATTAGCATGTGGGGGGCCAGTGAAACATATATACATATAACCCCTGCTTTTTCTTGTGCGTTGGAGATTGTGCTACCACGTTCTGCGCAGAGCAATGTCTGTGTTGCCTCAGACTTCAAATCCCATTACAGGTGATTACAATAATCAAGAGAGAAAAAATTCACGAATCATCCTACCCAAGTCCTTGTATGAAAGAAAGGGCATCATTTCCGACAGACTGGATGTGGAAAAATTAATTTCCTGGCATCCAAACATAAGAACAGCCATGCTGGTTGAGACAAGTCCATCCAGCCCAATAGCCTGTCTCAAACATAAACAACAGCTGATGCCTGGGGAACAGCATAAGAGAGGGGTAAGCACACAGTGATAGCTCCCTGGCATGCTGTCCCAAGCTCCAGCAAGCTGTGGCTCAGGGACTTCCCTGAGACAGATGTGGTATCTTTAAATTTAATAGCCCTTGATGGATTTTTGCTTCCATGAATTTGTGTAATTGCTTTTTGAACCCATGTCAATTTTTGACATTGCAGCATCCTGTGACAATTAGTGGCACGCTCCAACAAAGCAGGGTGTGAAGAAGAGCCCTTATTTTGTTTGTTTTGCACAGGCCACCTAATAATTTCATCTGATGCTCCTAGTTCCCGTGCTATGAGAGTCAATTACAATCATTCCCCATTTGCCTTCTCAGAGCCATTCATGATTTTAGAGACTTCTTTCATATCCCTGCCACATTTTCATTTTCCAGACAGATACTTCTAATCTATTTTGAAATCCTAATACAGAAGCCATCCCACAGCCTGGACCTTTCTCTGGCTCCAGCATTACCATTTTTGAGCTGGTGGGCTTGAATGACATGGTGTTCAGGGTGCGGGCGTGTCTGATGTAGTTATACCAGGACGTAGCCATACCAGTATGTAGCCATGTTTTCAGTTTTCTTCCTTCCACGCTAAATCCTAAAATTTTATTTCTTTTTTGAACACCACTGAGGATAGATCTGGAATTTTCATAAATACATCTAGCTGTCACAGCACTTCACGGGTTTCTTTCCTGAGAGCTAACAGCTAGTCCAGGACCCTCAGCTCCATGTGTACAGTGGTCTACTTTGCCCACTGGCATTTCAAGACATGTTCGCTTGTTCGTTGTATCACCCGATTACTCAGTATCACAAGGTGGTGTTTTTGTCATGCGTCATGCTTTTACTACCATAAATAACATGGTGTCACACACAAGTTTGCCACCCTGTTGTTGATCCCCTTTCTACTGTATGAGCCCTGCAGAGGGATTTTATACCTACTTCAGATCCCAGCAAAACCAGAGGGGTGCTGGGGGGAGGGCAGGAAATAGTGGGTACCTTGTCTGTTTCTCCTCTTTCCATCAGCACGGCTTACATGTCATCTAGATTTGTATTGAGCCAGCTGCTCCTCAGGCAGGCTCCTTTTGACCCTGCAGTGTACTTTGGGGGATGTTGGCGAAGGAGCGCCAGCATGCGTAAGGCCAGCTGTTCAGCTGACATAACCGATTTATGCTAGCTGAGGATCTGTCCGGAGACATGGAGTCACAAAGTGCTAGTCAGCCCGTCACGGGGACGGGGACATCAGACATGGAGGTGCAGTGGCCTTGCCTGGACACAGAGATGGAGGCAGGTGGGGGGTGGCCTGAGCGGAGTCCACAGGGCAGCCCTGGTTTGAGGGCACACCTGTGGAGGCAGCGCCCATCCTTTGCCCACCTGATGGGGGTATCGTCATACCTCCCTACACGGGAAGCCTGACAGGTATGTTTATTATTAATAACGAGCGAGGCTTTTGGAGGCAGGCCCCGTGCTTTCTCGCTGCGTGCCGGCACTGAGCGAGGCTGGGCAAAGCGTGCTGTGAGCGGTACTTGCACAGTCAGAGCTGTCCCCGGTGCGTCCCCATTCCAGCGTGTCAGCCAAGCGTTTAAGACACCTGCTTCTTTTCGCTCCTGCGCTGGCCATGGACTAATAGGGACAAACGGGAAGAGGACCTAGCAGAATGCAGAAAATAATCGTCCTGTGCCAAAAGGGAATGTATGATCAAAACTACAATGGGCAGGCAAGCAGCGAGGCAGTGACCCGAGGCAGCGCAATGTGTCAGGAAGAGAGAGCAGCAGCCCAGGGACAGCAACAGCCCAGAGCCTCAATTTGTAATGACTGTGTGGACCACATGCCAAAAAGTCTCTCCCCACCTCCTTGCTCCAGGGAGCTCTCCTAATGTTCTTAGCCACTTGGACATCATGAGAAAAAGAGCCTGCGTGTTTCCGACGCATGACCTAAGGCATCTGCTCGAGCAAAGCGGCACTGCCGAACCTGCCTCTAACTCAGAGTGCTCCAAACACCTGTGAGTCAGACGATGGGAAATTCTCCCTGTCTTCAAAAGCACAGATGAGTTTGAACCTTCTGGGCATTTTAGCAGTTTACCATCTGCACATATAACCTTTTTTCTGAGCACATGGAAGTCTTGTAGGAGGATGTTAAATCCAGGAACCAAAATAAGGAAACGTGTTTACACCTGCTACATCTGTTCAAGAATTTCCAGCCTCTATTACACTTTTGACTTTCACGTTCCCCCTCCTCCTCCCTCCCGCCACTGTGTTAAAAACAATCCTGTATTTTTTCCCCAAGTCTCACAGACTTTCAATTGAATCTTGTGAAAACTTACAGTAAACGAAATAAGCTGTGAAATGGTCTAGCGATAGAAGCAAGTGCTGGCTGCAGTATCTCTTGCTTATCCAGGACTGTCTGGATACTGGGATTCATTCTGAAGAAAAATGACATTAACTGCATGAAATATGGTGATTTTATTTTTTTTAACTAGAATGGAAAAATGAATGGCCGAACCATTTCTGATACAGATTAAATCTTCCTGCAAGCCAGGTGCAATAAAACAATTTAACAAAAAATAGATTATGAAAAGGATTATAGCACACACACACAAAAAAATCAGCACAAAAAAGAACATCTCTGTTAGCAGATGCCCCAGTCAATTATAATTGGCTTGTTATAGACAAGAAAACACACTAGTATCTGCTGTCAGAGGTGATCTGTTTCGCTAAAAGAATTACCTGTATGATTATACCTACCACAAAGTCAGACCCATGGTTATGAAACATTTATGAAAGGGAAAATAGATCCTTGACTTTGGGTGGGGGGAAGAATAACAAAATAATTTCCATTGAGCAGAATTCAAAGGTTGTTTCTTTTCATAATTTTTACCATTTTTTATGTTAAGATTGCTCCTGAAAATACCCAATATTTTTCAGTGAAGCAAGGGCTTTGATTACAATAATTTTAAGACTGATCAGTAGTGTTTTTGTAACCACTCAAATTGACGTATCGATCAAGATGTTGCAAAACAGACCATGAGATGCAAAAATATTGGATAAATCCAGACATTTTGCTCAGAGTAATCTATTTTTGATAATAGCTTTTCTCTTGGAAGACTTACACTGGCTTTGTGATGACATGAGACGGATTATTAATAATATGGGCGAGGTGGCAGTACTGGGAAAAATCCTCCACTCCCCGTCATTTTCTAATAAAGCCCAGTTAATGGAAGAAAAATGCTTTCACGGGTCAACAGGTAACTAAGGAAAGTACTGTTTAGTGACTGTGGCGTTTGATGTTATGATAAGGCCTCTGTTTCTTTGAACTGCTGCGTGATGCTTGCGTGAGGCACTCTTTCTAGAACTGCAAGAGAAATTAATGATATTAAGGTCGCTATAGGATGCATTTGGGAAGGGTTGAGGCAAGACCTGCAGTCCTAACTCAGGCAAATTCTCACTGACAGGTCTTGGCCAATATGATCTGCAGGTGTCCACTTTCCTTCAGGATTTAGCCCAGTATTCAACCAGAAGAAAACAGTTCAGTAATTCATTAGGGTATGATCACGCCGGGCTGGTTACTAATTGTTCAAAATACCATTGGAGGCACTCCAGGATGCTGCACAGCACTCCACAGCTGGCAGCCATGGTAGGCAGGCGAGTATGCCACCCAAATAGAGCTGAATGGCACGGGAGCCGCGGGAGGAAAGCAAAAATCCCCCCGCTTCCAAGCCCATGGGAACCTTCCAGTGTCGTGAGGAGGGGGCTGCAGGTGCAGGGGGCTGCAGGCAGAATGAGTGCAGTGCGCAACCCCACTGTCTCACGCCGAAGAGAAATGTTAGCGGCAAAATAATTTTACTCCTGGCTGTCAAACGGGAACGGCAGGGTTCCTCTCCTAACAATGAAAGGCAGACTACTGTGCATTAACAGCCCTGCCGGTGCACAAAGTGGCCTAGCCTGTTATTAAACTGTACAGCTAAAGCTGTTGTTCTCCACTTAGCTGAAAGTGAGTTACCATATTGCAGGTCCCCCAAGACGTTCCCTACCCTTGACATATCCTCTCCCTCGCATGAGTGGTAATGACTGGGATCAGATCCCTCAGGCTCCTGCCTGGGCTGCTTTACCTTGCTGTAGAGCGGCTTCTTTGAATAACAGAGAGCTGGTCTGTCGTGCCCCCCCTTTCCTCCATTTCCCTGCACGCCCCAGCCTTCATTCCTGAAACTCTTCAGTGGATGTAAGGATCTTAAGGATCTTTCTCCACAGCAAATACAGCCAAAATAACTCAGTTGTCCTCTAAGCAGGTTGCAGGTGGGGGTTCCCATGCACATCATAGATTGGATTTTAAATGTATGCAAATAAGCTTTTGTGTGCCTGACCCCATGGCACGGAAGCATCAGGATTCACTCACTGACAGTTTTTCCATGCACTTTAAAATTCACATTTGCAAATTTGGGTCTGAAACTAACAGAACTGCAGTTATATCAAGATTCCGCCATCCTGGGAAATTTCACAGCCACACTAAGGACTTGAGCCTAAAAAAGCTGTACGGGAGAGATGTAGATGCATTTTGTTATATACACATTACATTAAAAAAAAAAAAAGGAAAAGATCTGCTTAGTATTAGTCTCACTTCCTCAGGATAGACTGGATGGCCTTCACACACAGTGCCACAGTAGATAAAATCAGTCCTTGCCCTAGCAGCCTTTTTGTGTCACCGCTTGGATTTGCTTGAGTTGTGTGTACCTAGTCTTGATCTGTCACTTTCTCCAAGGCCAGCAGAGTAAACTCATCCTCCTGACTCATAGCTCCAGATGGATTCAAGCTCCAGCACACTGTCCCCCTGGAATTTGGCATATGTAGGTTTATATGCCCTAATCAATCAGGCTGATTTCAGTTAATCCTAATCGTCCTATTAGGGTTCCCAGATAGCAACAACAGCAGCTAGAAATCCCCAAGCAGCCTAATTGACTTCATCTAATTACTTTCCTTCTTGAGATTTCCATTAAACTACCCCCTGAATTCATTACAGTGGTCGACTTCAGGTTTCTGCAGCTCCTTAAAAAACCATAATGCAGCTACTGGGATAGCTCAGTTCCAGAGAGCAGAAGTGGTTACTGTAGACAAGATCTTGCCACCTCCAGATAGCTGTCTGTCAGTCCTCTTGCTCTAGCATATATCAAACGTGCCATCTAATCACTGTGGGGGCTACCGGTTTTGACTCCTGGCACCGCAGCTCATCTCTGCCGACGTGCCGCCTGTGCTGCTTTCCTTGTAGCGCTGAGCGAACCACCCAAGTCAGAGACTGCCAGCTCCTATTAACCTCTCGCGTAAAGGATTTATAGGTATGTCTCATTATAAGGTAAGGAGCTGACATTCATCTCAAAAGCAGTTAGCTTGGAAAAGAATGCTCTTTTGTCAGTGTTCACCTTCCCCCGTGCTCTTTCTGCGGTAGTAAATTGTAAACTGCTCAGTTGAGATGACATCTGTCATAGTTAGGTCTGTTTGGCTAATTTGATCAATTCTTCCATTGAAGTAATGCTTTGGCTTCCCAAATGTTGCTAAGCTCTCAGTTCCTGCCTTTTGCAGAATACAGAAATGTAGCCCTGAAAAAAAGGAATGGCTATCTGCCACCCTCGGGACTTAAAAGGAAGAAACCTCCAGGGTAAGGATGAGATTGTTTAGCTCTGTTTAGTCTCTCTTTTTCTGCACATGCAAGTGAGCCCTGCTTCCATGGAACCAGGGGAGGCTGGACGCAAAGGGTGCTTCTCACAGGTGATTTTGTATACAAAAATGCATATCAACACTTTGACTGTGGTTCACTTAGAAATGAAAACAAAACACATGCAAGACACTGCAAGACAGGCACTTTGACAACTCTCAGGCTGGAAAGCGCTCTCTGTGTAAGACAAGCCATTGTGTTTAGTCTGTTGGAAACTGATGCCACTGCTCACTTTTATGGACAGTTCCTCTAGGTAGGAATGACACCGGTATCATTCACACAGAATCTGCCAGATTGATGTCAGTAGGACAGCAGAGTGTTCAGGTTCATTGGAAGGAATGCAATATCTTTGCTAAAATAAAATCCTTGACCATGCAGGTCAGAAAGGAATGAACCCTTGCCAAATGTTTACTCTTGCATCTCTGTCTTGTAGAGGGTGTGCTCCCTTTTGAGACAGAGCCAAGGACAGTTGGGAAGCTCTGTGTGAATAATACCTGATTGTTGCAGGAAAAGAGCTCTGTAATTAAGCTATAAACAACGTATGTGGTCATTTTAACTAAGTTTAATACTTTGTAAATCAGAGAGTCATAAAGTGATGCTGGGGGGAGATTATATTTTACAAAAATATTGATGTTTACACTAGATTAATGGCTGCTTGCCTGTAGAGACGAATGGTGAACAGAATATCTATTCAAGGTCAGGCTGTATCTGAGTTGCAGACATAATAAGTCACTAGAAAGTTTTGTGTAAAAGCTTTTGGCTTAAACAGATATTTCTAAGAGCTGGCTAAGGTTGCTAATTATTTCTCTGAATAACTTTTAACGGATGTTTTCTGAATCATTTTCATTCCAGAGGGATTAGTAAATCTTTTTAGTAAAAGGAACACACACCAAAACTTATAAAATGCATTTACAGAAACTTTCTATAATAATGGAGTGCCAGTTTTGGGCTGCTTTTCTTGTTCTATTTTGGCACAGGAAGCTCAAGGGGATGGAAGGGGAAAAAAAAACACAGAAAAAGCTAAAAAGCTAATGCAAGCTAGAACTGAAGAAACCTTAAGTGCTTTCTCAGTACTGGAGACACCAGTGACTTCATAAGAGGTGCAGACACTCAGTACTTTGAAGGCACTGGGACAAGCGAAGACCCAATTCCTCCACTCACCAGAGACTCTGGCTGAGGCTCTCTCTATTGTGTCAGAAAATACAGGCAGTATTTCTACCAGCGCAGTATATGTTTTAGTGCAACTCAACCAGCTGGACACCTTATATTAAATATTATGCTCTCAGGATTACTCAAGTGACACAAATAAGGGAGGATCTCAGTAATTTTTTTGAGTCAGTTTTAGACACTTTAGGAAAGCACACCTGTGCTGCGTGGCTCACACTTAAATCCCGATTAGTCCAAATTCAGCCCAGAAAAGTGTGAGCTGGCATGTTTCTCCCACTGATATGCAGCATTACACATCCAAAACGTCTTCCTTTTCATCAAACCACATGGTCTAACCCATTCTTTTGTCCCTCATGCTAAAATACAGGGCCATGCTTGAATGTGGAAAGCATGCAAGTAAAACGTGCTTTTCGAAATCACGAGGAGCAGAAATGGACAACATTCAGCTAAAACCTCCTTTGTTCATTCAGTCACAATTTCCCCCTCTCTGTGTGGGCCTGGGCATGTGTGGGCACAGGCAGAGTGTGCTTCCACAGTGAGGCTTGAATAGTGGTGCTAGGGAAATAGGAGGAACTATAAGCAAAGTTCCTACTTGCCTTTTCTTGGGAAGAGCTCTCTGGAAATGTTATGTGATGAATCTGCTCAGTAGGGTTGCAAATTTTTCACTGTTTGGGGTTCTTTTTGAAGAACATGCCATTTATAGGCCCCCTGTGGTCAGCTGGCCACAGCTTTAGGGGTCCAAAGCCGCATTAGGCAGAAGTGCCTAGAAGCTTCTGGGAGCCTCCAGATTACATGTCATCCATAGTACCTCCTGCTGGCAGTTCTCTACCTGTTTCTGGTTCACCACTCACAGCTGTGCCTACAGTAGCAAACACAACAAAGCGACCGACCTGCGTGTGGGGAACAGCTGGCTCCCCGGGAAGCCCACAGAAGTCAAGGGGAGGACAACATTAGTGAGTGACAGACTATCGGGAGGTCCCCAAAGTGCACTTTTGTTCATCTAGTCAGCCATCAATTTCACCAGCTCAGCGTGTTGGCTGGCAGCTCCTTGAGGTTTACGAAAAACAGGAGGGCACATTGATGCTTTCTGTTGCACCAACTGAAACAAGAACTGGAAACGGTGACATTACCGGTTTCATGGATATGCTGCTGCCTTCCTTCCCTTACAAACACAAGGGATGCACTGTTTTCTCTCAGTAACATGCTGGATGGTGGGGGTGGGGGGTAGAGATACAGAAGGGCTTTGTTTTGGGCAGAAGCCAGTGCTTTTTGGGAGAGGAGTAGGAAGCTGGGGTTCCTCATACATCTGATAGTGGATTCTCAGTGTGACCTTGAGAGCAGGGGTGTTTCTGCTGTGGAGGGCAGGTCTGGGGGTGGACACCTTCTCAGTGGTGGAGGTGATGATGCTTTGGCCAACCGACCAAAAACTCTCAGGGTGAAAAGTAATCCTAGGATTTGTTTCCCTTCACTTGGAATCTCTGCACGACAAATGCCCTGCATGGGGAAAAAAGGTGGGCCCTACAATATCACTTCTTTTGCCTGTCAAATATTTTCTTTAGCGAGACAAGCAGGATGAGAGGAAAGATCTCCTGTTCCTGCCACGTGAGCTCAGGCAAAGCTGATCTCACTGTGAGAAAGCATTAGCTTCTTAATTTGTGCTATTGAAACTGTTCTGCGGACTTCCATTTGGTCGGGGAAGGAACTCCAAAGTAAAACAACTGCCATGCAGGGGAGGCTGCAGATGGCTCAGTAGTAGCACACATACTGTACACCTGCACATGTTTGGCACAGAAGGGTTTGAGTGCAGATTTGTGAGCTAGCCAAGGGAAGACAGATTTATTTTTTTGAGGAGGCGGGAAGATCAGATCACCTCCAGGTGCTACCCTGATAAACACTGAGAATAACTCAGCAGTCCTCTACAGTTCTTCTCTGATCAACTTTATCCTTGAGATAGGAATTAGAGGGACAGATATGTTATCTGGGAAGTTGTCCAGATTCATTTCCAAGGAAGTTAGATACTCAGCACAAGCCTGCTGTAAGTAAGGTTGTTGTGGTTTTGTTGGTTTGGGTTTGTTTTTTTTTTTCCCCACTAGGTTTCTTGTAACAGCATCACACGTAATTGGGACACTAGACAGAGCTCAAGCTCCCCTGACTCTTGCACGAATGCAAATTTTGGGGACCTGGATGTAATTTATTAACAGGCAAACCTTTCCTCACTTTGATTTTAAGGTCCGCTCTGCAAATTTAAATTTAAAGACATTTCATAAAATATCCAAACACTCAACCCCCTCTACACCATTCCAAAGAGAAAAAGACCTCCTCTGGAAGTCTGTCTGTGTTAGGGAAGGAGCTGTGAGGGGAGTGTCTGAGTTCAGCCTGTGGTACAGGGAATGGCAGCAGATGTCCCACAGTTTCTACCCAGAGCCCAGCAGTCAGCAGCAGAAAAGGGGAAGTCAGAAAGAAGAGGGTTAAATGCTCATCCACATTTCCTCATGCCATGTACCTCTCAGCAGCCATGCAGCCTATAGTCCCACCTTTCAAGTCAGGTATCACCCAGCTTACTTAGTTTGGACTTACCACTGCAGGAGGCATTACGCTTCATACAGTCTCTGAGCTACCATGCTTGACACAAGTACTGCTGCATGGTGTTGTGTTGTACCACCTGGCTGTGCCCTTCTTAAAAACCTGCCGGAGTCTCCACCCTATAAAACAGAAAGGTCTTGTCATGGTTAAATACAGCAGACAGCTAAAACAACCACACATCTGTTCGCTCACTTCTCCCCCTAAGTGAGATGGGGGAGAAAATTGAAAAGCAAAGGGTAAAACTCATGGGTTGAGATTAAAGCAGCTTAGTAGTACAGAAGAGGAATATGATGATGATCATATTAATAAAAAATAATAACAATAGTAATAGCAACAATGATGATAAAAGAATACACAGAACAAGTGATGCACAGCACAATTGCTGACCACGCAGAACCAATGCTTAGCTAGTTCCTGAGCCTTACCACCCACTGGCCAACTCCCCCAGTTATCATATGGTATGGAATATCCCTTTGGACAGTTTGAGTCTGCTGTCCTGGGTGTGACCCCTCCTAGCTTCTTAGGCACTCCCTGCCTTCTCCTTTGCAGGCCAGTGAAAGTGAGAGGCTGAAAAGTCCTTGACTACTTGGCAACAACTAAAACATCAGTGTGGTATCAACATTATTCTCATCCTAAATCCAGAACACAGCACTATACCCACTGCTAGGAAGAATGTGAAGTCTATCCCTAATGAAACCAGGACTGATCTTGAGAGATGCATGCAGAAGGAGAAAGCTAAAAAATGCTCATTGTTGGTCCTGTTTCTGTTAAAGCCCACAGGTTTAACAAAGCCATTTCTTTACAAGGTTTTCACAGCAGTTCAATTTAAGGGTTTGGGTTTTTTTTAAACCACTGATAAAACTAGTGTAAACCACAGTGTGGTTGCTCTCAGTTCAATTTAACATTGGCTGGCATGGATGACAGCTTGCATTGATTCTTGTCTGTCTAATATAAATTGATATAAGCCTCGTTTCAAATTAACTAAGCCTGTCTGAGGAGTGTTATGCACTTGTTTAAGTTCTTGAACTTAAAAGAAAACCTTTGAACAAAAGGCTGCAGGTTTCTCACAAAGACAAAACTCACAGCTCAATACTGATTCTGACAGTTCTCCCATTAACCTTCACTACAGACTTCTGAAGAAAGTTATTTGAGGAGCAGAATGGTCAATACTTTGCCTAAGTAAATATATAATACAGACAACCTAGAAAGAGATACTTATTTTGTGTGACAGCAGTAAGAATGAGAAATAATGGGCCAGAGAATTTATCCAGATTGCTTTCTTCATTCTAAGTAAGCTTCTAAATAGATAAAATGAACACCAAAGTAAACCTAATGCTACATGTAAAGGCAAAGACATTACTTCTATACACATTTTTGCACTGTTCTTAAACTCTTCAGAGCACAGAGTTCTGGCCCCTTTGTGAAACAAGGTGCTGAGCAGAACAGACCGCTGATCTCCCCCAGCACTGTCCCAGATCTGGGGCTGAAGCAACCATACATACAGAATTAGAGGAGAGAAGGAGAAGGTAAGTGAAGAGGAAACAGAAACACAGAGGATGAAGAGAGCGAGACTGCAGAGAATGCCTTCTCAGGGGTGTCATTGGTAGCTGACGTGCTTGCCTTGGGAGAAAAGAAGTTGGGAAATAACAAGGACCAAAAGCTGCAGTGCACAGAAGTTCATGTTCTCTGTGGTGGTTGTCTGCTTGTGTGACAGTGGTCTGTCATGTGTACACTCCTTTGGGACAGCCTGCAGCAAGTGCCTCTGGCCTGGAAGTGATGTAGCCAAGTCAGCTTGGGTTTAGCACCTTGGTATTCATCCAGCTGGGAGAGGGGTCAAATTACTCAGAGCCTAATTCTCCACTGCACCTTGCTGTGGTGTATATGCAGGCCCACAGGGGCAAGATACTCTGGGGGATGCAGCGTTTTGCAGCTGACTTTCAGCAAAAACATTTCACCTGTTTCCTTTCCTTCTGAAAAAGGAAAGTGGAAAGGACTGATAGGTGCAAGTGCCTGTGCTGGTGGTCAAGCCAGCTGATTCAAAGTCACATGTATATGGTTTTTAAAGGTAAATGACACCGTTAACATCTGTCTTTTTTAAAAAAAATATTTTCCTTTCCAAGCACTCATAGAATGTGTGGGCTTGGGGTCACATAATGCAAAAATTACAAATTGTTCACAGTGCTCGGCCTTCCATGTGCATTGATCAAGCACAGCCTGGTAAAACTCAACAGCAAGCAGGAAAGAAATCCCAGAAAAAAATGATGTTTTCATACCTTAAAATGCCACTGGCATGAGGGGAAACAAACCTGAAAAGCTCAAACAGGAAACCTTCCTGTTCACCACGACTGTGTTCCATCAGGCTGGTACTTCCCACAGCTTCAAGGAGGGCATGTCAGCCTCACAGAAAAAACGGCAACCATTTTCAGGTGCCGACTTACAGTCATCCTCGTGGTTTGAAATCCAGAACTACAGTGCTTAGTTAAAGCACACAACTCTGTTCCAGCCTGGCAGAAGTGATAAAGTACGCAGTGGAACTTCAGAGAGTGAGCTGCTCTCTTTCTCTCCTACTCCCCTTTTTTTCTATATTTTTCCTCTGGTGGGTTGAGGTACTCAGTTGGAGCTCCCAAAATAGAGGAAATGCAGGCAGAAGAGCCTATCCAAGTCTATCAGCCGCCTGCTGCATTTCACTCCACCAGATAAGCTTTTCCTCTGGGCTGAGATGTAAAAATTCTTGGGGTTTGACACTCCTTCCCCCCAGTCTTGGCCTGGTTTGTACTTTTGGAACAAATACGGAATAAAGAGCCTGTTCCTTTAATGCAGAGGCAGTGAGAAGGGCAAAACTGTTCCCAAGAAGTCAGTAAAAGTGGTAATGCCTATTAATGATTGCAGCAGAGTGCTTTTCAGTTGCCCTATTAAAGGAGTTCTTTGTCCTAATAAATACCAACGAAAAAGCTTGCTCTCAGAGCACCTTCCCTGTACTTTATTTATAATGAGTCTTCTAATGAGTACATAGTGTTTATGCTTCCTTGAGAGACTCATCACTCCCTCTCTCAGTCTGTTATTTAACATACAGTACTCCATGAAGGTGTCCCACTTCATCCCCAAATGCCTCCACACCCCCTCCCACATACAAACGTCCACATACTGCTTGTTTCAAGGGCGTTCAGGATTCTAAAGGAAAAGTGAGCACTGGAAGAGCAGCAGACATCCCAAATGTTACGTACAACGTGGCAGGAAGAGGAACAAGGAAACCCAAATTGTCAGTGTGGCAATGCGGGTCCACCAAGAACAGCTCTAAAGCAGTTTGTAGAACTATAGAATCACACAATCTCCTGAGTTGGAAGGGACCCATAAGGACCATTGAGTCCAACTCCTGGCTCCACACAGGACCAGCCAAGTCTGAACATGTGACTGAGTGCATCATCCAGACGCTTCTGGAACTCAGCCAAGCTCAGTGCTGTGACCCCCTTCCCTGGGAAGCCCATTCCAGTGCCCGACCACCCTCGTGTGTATGTCTTTAATCAGGAGCGTGCTTGCATCAGAATTTAAACAGGTCATACACCAGTGTGTTACACCTGGTAAAGTACCTAGTAAACCACAGTAACTTGACTGTGTCAGCTGGACGTCCTAGCCCTTAGTAGCTACTGCTGACTAACAAGACCTGAAGGCACTCAGCCACTGAGATTCATAGGTATCCTCCTGGCAGCAATATGAAAAAGCAAACCTGTCCTTCTTTGATGGGTAGTTTTAGGGGGATTGTCAGGACAAAGAGCTCACGTGTCAAGTAGCATTTTTACCAAAGCTCCTCATGGCTGTAATTCGCCATGGCACGTTCTATATCTGACTGTGTCCGGGCGTGACACGAGTTGAATTAACAACTCTGTGAGGCTTCATGTGGTTTTCTGTTGCTATCCAGAGTCATGCCTTGAGATTGTGGGATCCTATATGACACATCCCTAATGTGATCTTGTGACAGAACAGAACTAATTTATGTTACCAGGGTGCCTGAGAAAAAAAAAAAGAGCCTATTATAAGGTTGTTCCATTGCCTTAGGCCAGAAGATAGACACTGAAGACTCTCTTTTATTCTCTGTCTTTCTTTTAAGCTTTGAAGCTATGCGTAAAAGGGTTTCCCGTCTTTAAGCATATCAATTTCCTATCCTCTTTCTGATGCCAGTTTCCACAGGAGGCCAAAATTAGGCAGAAAATTACATAAGGAGACTTGGTATCAATGTTCAATGTTAAGACGAGTCTTAAGACTGTCCATTATCAGCGTAGTACCATCAACATAAAATCACAACAACAGTAGCCTTTGTGGTATCTAGCACCTTGGCATTTAGAAAGTCAAAACTGTGTTTGGGATTGAGGAATTCATGGGAATAAAAGATCTCTTTGATCTGGCATCATAAGAGAAAGATGATTCTCAAAGTTTTTTTCCCCTGCTTCATGCAAGCAGACAGACTCACAATTCCCTTGTGGAGAGTGCTCCCCTACATAGCCGGGCCTCAGGGGCAAGGAATGAGGGACTCACACCTAATATTGGGCTTTGAGATCTGTACTGACCAGCTCCTAGTTCAAACTGGGGTGTTGCATGTAGCAAAGGCTAGAACTTTTTCTTCTTATGAAAATGAGTGAGAACTGGAAGCTCTCAGGGAATCAGGGAGAGATTTGAGCACAGACTTGAACCCTCCAGAAAGTGCACAGCCAATTTCTATACCCGCCAGAACTTGCATACTGTGTTCACATTCAGCTTCAGACGTGACACAACTCAGTAATCCATCCTGGAGCTGGAAAAAAACCCATCTGATCCTCGTCTGGACCATGTTTCCAAGCAAGCAGAAGAGAAAATAAAGCATTTTGAGGACCATATGATACCTTGGGGAGAAAAGAAGAAATTGTCTGTGAAGCATCTGCACTTCTCAGTGCCTGTTCACTCACCCTTTCTCTTCACTTTTCTCTGAATGAAAAATAGGTTTCCAAAGAAACAGAACATCAGAGAGCTCACCTGGAGAGAAGGGAAGATAAACAGGTTTTTTCCCTTTCTTATCACGAAATTGGCCGCCCAAAATGGGACCTTGAATTTTCATGAAGATCTGGTAAAGGAAGTCAGCAGAATTCAACAGAGTGTGAGGGAGAAACTACTCTGTAAGGCTCAAAACACAGCCAGCCTGGGAGGTCTAGTGGATTTTTAAAAATTAAACTCTGTGCCTCCTTTTTATAACTAACAATTACTGCTGACTCAGAGATCATGAAATCAGAATTAAGATACACCATCAGTCTTGATCTGGGACCTTTCTTTCTCACTTTCTGAGTTGTCTTTGGGTTGTACCCAGTGCTGTATGATATGATTGCTCCAGGACAGCGCTTGAAGTGCTTCAGTCCCCTTCCCTTAGGAAACCAATTGTGGTGAGCAAGGCCCTGTGAGCTTTTGGAGATCCCAAACTACTGTTTTAGTTTATGATGTCAGAGGGAGGTAGATGCACAGTCAGCAAATAAATACATTTAAAGCAAAGTGTGTTTCCTATTCACTTTACAGCTGCACATATCTATGAGTCGAGACCTTGACAGGTTTAGCCACAGACCAGCTTTTTAGTATGCATTACAGGATAAAGAGTTGTTGACTACCTTCAGAGCCCTCTAAAAAGCTATAAACCCATTCCTAGAATAGAGGACATGGAGATTTTGTTATTAATTTCAACAGAAGTAAAACTGTACCCTAAACCTGTTGTAGGACAGCACTCGAGCATAATACATGCACAGCAAATGTATATGTTTTAATCATAAATCGTACAAATTAGTTATGAGACTAAAAAATACTCTTTTTTTTCTCTCAAGGAGGTCACATTCATGGCTAGTGTTTTCTTTGGCCATTATAAATGGCATTTGACAGTAGGCGTGTGCGTACACACACACGTATGTTTCTGTGTGTAATGATACATTCTGAATCACTGTAATCACATGGCACATCTCCTACCGCCCAGCTTTTCCCCACAGCATGTTATCGCACAATTCCCTGAAACCTGCCAAGTCCTGCAACACTTGTATACTAGTTACTCTTTCATTACAAATACACTGCCTACAGCTAATGATTAGTTTGTCTAATGAGTGAAGACTGTAACCGGTACCTAGGTCCCAGAATAGCAAGAAAAATTACTTTGGTGAGCTGCTTCAATCTGACAACATTCACAGTCTCTGCCCAAGAAAACTGGAATTATTAGGAAGGCTAAAGTCCCTGAAAAGAAGGGAGTTTGGATTAGCTGCATTGAGCAGATCATATATTCACAACAGCAGAAGGGTGCTGCTTTCTTACAGCAGCTCTACCAAATGTCCAGTGAATCTTCTACGCAGTAAATAAGGTTCTTGCTTGTAAAGATGGTGCTGGGAGGCGTTTATTCTCCCTGGCAATTGCATGTCGACTGTTCCAATTTATCAAGAGAAAAAAAGCTGTCTTAATTGCTATACTTGATTACCCAGGAGGAAAGTGTCCATTTTAGCATCCATTTTTGCACAAAATCATCTAGGGTGGTTCTTCAGGCCAAGACAGACCTTTTTCTGTCTAAGTACTATCAGAGGCTGGTTTTCTCCCATCAATTTACATCTGTTTCATCACCTACACAAGCACTCAGTAGTCTGTATTTTTAAAAAGGTATAGGTTTTGGCAGTGCCTTTCATCTTGTTTGCTTTTTTGGATGGAACAATACTTTCTGCAGTTCCTCTGGAAGGATTAGAAGGTAGCATGGAACAGATGGAAAGGACACAGTGCCACCAACTTGATTTTCCTCCAGCACTAGAAGTAACTATTCCAGCTCTGTCTCTCTGTTGATTTCTTGCTGCTTGGGTGGTTGAGTGATAAGGGACAGTTCTTGTGGGTTTTTTCCCTCCTACTCCTATCTGGCTGAAAGGGTTGTATTTAAATAATGGATCCCTTAGTCCTGTCTGCTCTGCAAGCTGATGCTCAAGTGGCTGCTTCTTTATTGTGAAGTTGATAACACAATTTTTAAATGCAGAGCCTTCACAGCAGGCAGCTGAATGGCTGGCCAGATGGCTGGGTTGTTATTTGGGAGTCCCTGAGCTAGCAACTCCTTAGTCATCAAGGTTCTCCAATTATTGTCATCTCCCACTTACATGTGTCTCCATTGATTCATATCAGTATCACAAAGAGCCATGTGTTGGACTTAACCCTAAGAAGCAACAATGGCAGAAATGTAAGGGGATAGCAATTCACGATGGCCAGAAGTGGCCCCTATCACTGGAACCAAGGTTCACTGTTGGTTTGTTGTTGTAGGTTCAGCAGTTCACAGTAAATGGCATTCAGCATCACTGCGGACCAGGGAAAAAAAAAAAGAGATATCTCAGCAGCAAGGCATTAGTACAGACTTCTAAAAGCAAGACTGTCAGGGAACCACTTCTTAATCTCATTTGAATTCAAATGCAGCTTTACATGTGTTGGATGCATATGGTTTTTCACATTAAGATGTAAAGTTTATACAAATCCGAGGTGTGAATGGTTCCCCTGAGTGCTGATGACAAATATTCCAGTATCAACACTTAGCTGCTAAGCTTACCTTAAAACTTGCTGGGGTGATAAGCTGCTGGTAATTTCTCTGCCAGCTTTAGACAGGAAACAGCAGAGCTTCTGTGCACTTCTCACAGAGACTAACTGCAGCATAGGGCATGTATGAACTATCCTTCTCCTGCTGTTCCAGCTGGCTGGTAATTCATGATTAAAGATCCACAACATGAGAAGCCAGAGCCCAGAATCATTGGAGGAAGTTGAAAACAAAAGGCTTGGAAGTCCAGTGAATAGAGAGCACTGGTCCTAATGCAAAGGAACCATAAAAGTCAATTAATCCTTCTCAACTGGGAGCATAGACACTGATTACTTTTTTGTTTAAGTACCCCCCATATTCTGTCAGTAAGAGGAATTCTGGTAAGATTTCTTTTAAAGAAACAGAAAAAGTGAGGAGCAGGAAAAAAATATTAACATATCTATTTTTAAATGCCTCCTAGATATCCTGGTATTTCACCAATGGGTGTATTATAATAGCCGTAAGAGAATGCCCAGTTTCCACAGGTAAGCATCTGTGATCTCAGAGGAGAATGAATGATTGAAGTAATAGGGCTCTTCCCTCTGCAACTTCTTTAACTCCTGATGAACCACAACACTTTAGTGGGAATGACTGGGGCTTTTTGCTAATGGAAATCTAAGACAATTTTGTGAATGAAAACCTAGGGGAATTTAGCCAGAAACAGAAGAATCCAAATTATTTCTCTGTATAAGATTTCATTTCAGGAAAGCTCAGGGTATTTTCCACAGTCAAACATGAAAGAATGAGTCTGAGCAACTCAAAATGTCAGTACAGCTACCTGAAAGGAGGTTGTGGTGAGGCAGATGTTGGCCTCTTCTCCCAGGACAAGAGGGAATGGGTTCAAGTTGCACCAGGGGAGATTCAGATTGGATATTAGGAAAGATTTCTTCACTGAAAAAGTGGTGAAGCATTGGAAACAGGCTGCCCTGGGAGGTGGTGGAATCACCATCCTTGGAGCTGTTCAGAAAGCAGGTAGAGGTGGCACTTTGGGAGATGTTACGGAGGTGTAACGCTTACGGTTGTACTTGATGAAGGTCTTTTCCAACTATGATGATTCTATGATTCTGTGATTCTAGAAGAGGTTTTAAAATACGTAATAAAAATTACTAGTAAACCCCTGCATTCAGGTGATGTTACCCAAAAGTTCTGAAGAAATTAAAAAACTTGAAACTGGTCTCCATCTCAGAGGTACAAAAAGTGGCAGAAATTATTCCTCTTTTTAAAAATAAAGGCTTTGAAGGGGAGGTGCTCTGGAAAACTAGAAACAGTTTGCCTAATTTACACCATATACATTACTTGAAACTATGAAAAATAATCAGTTTATACATGGGTAAATTCAATGATCAACAAAGGTTTTGAGGAGGAAAGTCACACCATCAAAATTTATGAAGGTTGTCAGAGGGTGAACAGATGGAAAAGGGTGAGCTCTCTGATACAATTTACTTGCTTATCCAAAAGGGTTTTGATGAAGTCTTACAATCAAGAGACAAGGTTCTAATGTGTAGCAGTAAATTGGAAAAGGAAATAAAGGAATGTATGACCAGTTTTCACATGGGGTGAGGTCTAGTGGAATCACACAGTCCTGTGTACTGGGACTATATTCATAAAATAAGACGAATAACTAGGTAAATAATGAAGTGTGTAGATGATACTAAATAATTCAAGGCAGCAAAAATGCAATTTGTCTGCAGAGAGTTCAGAAATGCCTCATTATATTGAGTGACTGGAAAGTAAGGACAAACTAAATTTGATTCATAGAGTTATGAAATAATAAACATCAAGAAAAAAACATCTATGTGTGAAAAAATATATACAGTGCATTCTGGTTGAGATCTTGCCACTCAGGAAAGAGTTTTTTTTTTGTCCTGTGGACAAGGTTCTGAAAACATTGGTCCAGAGCCCATCTCCTGCTAAAGAAGCATACAAACTGTTGGGAATTATTAGGAAAGAAATCAAAGGAAAAAGAGAAAACATCATTATGGTATTGTATAAATGTTTTGTGCTGTTCTCATGGCCACAAAGATGTATTACTAGACTGAAATGAAGTGCAGAGCTGGCAACTGGGATGACTGGGGTTTAGATAAGGCTTCCATACAGGAAGAGTAAGTCACAACTACCTGCATTAGAAAGAATGTGGGTGCTGAAGGGTGGACTGACAGATCAAAGCACTTGATGCCAAGAGCTCTACACCTAAAGGGAAATAATATCAGGCTAGATTTAGTTCTGTCACCTGGCCCAAATGTCCTTATCACATATGGGGTCCAAAGCTGGCTGTGAGACCAGTCATTGGTTTGGACCCTTTTGTTTGTGGTAGGACTTGGAGCATGTTTACAGCAACCCTGGAGCACATATTCTTGTTCAGACCTGAAAGTCACCTGCATGGTACAGCCATAAGCAACCAAGAAATGAACAGTATAAATGAAGGTAAATAAAAGACTTGATTCAGACCTCACTTTGAACAAAAGTGCTAATGTGGGCAGAGTAGTTGGGGCTTTGTTTCGTGTTTTGGTTTTGTGGGTTGTTTTTTTATTTAATTACATAGGATTTTCTTTTTCAAAGCATAATAAAGGCCATTGGAAAGGGCTATAATAGAGGTCTATAAATTGACAATTACTTGGGAAAGGTGGTCCTGGCTTATGGCTGTGATAGAGTTAATTTTCACAAGAAGCTGGGATGGGACACCGCCAGGACAGCTGACCCAAACTGGGGCTAGAGCATGACAAAGGTAAACAAGGAACAATTCCCTCTTTCTTCTAACATAAGAAGTAAGGATACCAAATTAAATTATTAGGCAACAGGCTAAAAGCAAAAGGAAGTACTTTTTCACACACCACATAATGAAATTGTGAAACACATTACACAGGATGCTTGCAAGACCAAAACCATAAATGAGTTCAAAAAGAAATTATACAAATTAATGAAAGAAAGGTCCATGATGGGTTAAACCTGATGGTGCAGATGCAATTTACAGATCAGGAAGGGTCTCAGATTTTCTGAAGCTAGAACCACAGTGTACGTTCCTTATTCTTTAAGTACGCACGACTGCAGTCAGAGACACGATGTTGCACTTGTTGGATCCTTGTTCTGGCCTTGCATTCTTCTCTGGAAACCATAGCCCAGTGTCACTGTGAGCCTGGAAAACCCAGTCTTAGAAAGCTGGGGCACAAAAGCATGATCAGAATGAAGCCCTCACACATTTCAGGTCTTTTAACAGCAACAGAGTTCTCCTTTTTATGCTGATTTTAAACTTTCACTGCTTATCACTGACATGTAAGCATTAAGTGTTGCCAGTGTGAGTGTTCCTGATGACTAACCCAGGCTTCACCTTGGGTGGAACACCCTTCAGACACCTCAGTTCCGCTGAACGTTCTAAGCCTGAGCAGCAGTCTCTGAAAGGGGTGAAACAGAGAAAAAGTAGTAGGAAGCGTCCCAGCAAGCCATGGCAGTAGAAGGGTTGTGGCCAAAAGAGCATCTGCAGAAGGGGATAAATTGTGCTGAGGGACCCGCATCTGCACTGTATGTGTTTGGCTGGGGGTTAATTTAAACTGGCTTTAGTTCAGTCCCAAGGATATAAACACTGCTGGCAGCTGGATCACACTAAGTGCACCGCTAAAGCAGTTTTGTCCAAAAGGAATCCAGTTTGCATGCTCCAAGACAGCTCCACAGTATGAACCAAAGCATACTAGGAGTGTGGGGGCAGTCAGGAGATTTACTGCAGAAATGCACGCCTGATTCAGACTTGAATGCTAATGTAGTACACCCACTGACTGCTACAAGAAAGCTTTGTGAGGGGCTATTGTTGACGTGCCGCAGGGTAAGAATTTAACCTACTGTGAACAATTAAAGTTTTCCAAATTATTTCTCTTCTTCTCCTTTCCCCTCCCTACAATTTACATTCTGATTGAGTCAACCAATTTATTTAGCAGTTAATTCATTGCTTGTAAGTTGAGAAATATGGCTCATTGAGCTTATAGACAATGTCATTTATTTTTCCATTTTTTAAGCAAGGGCCTGAACTGTTTTGACTTCTTTTTAAATAAAGCTTCCTAGACATCATATGTGGTGGGAGCACAGCCATGAGATTACACGATGCCATGACCACCACACACAGCTCGCAACAACCTCTGTGACCCACAAGACCCCGGGAGCAGAATGCTTGTATATCTTTACATTCAAAATGTTGGCCCTGTTATACAAATTAATGTATCTGTATATTACCCAGGAATGCATCTGCTTTCTGGAGGTGTGAAGGTAGGATGAGATAAGGACTCATCAGCCAGTGTGTTTGGACAGGATTCAAAACAGGCTTCTGGATGACATTGTCATTGGTGATGCTCATGAGCAACAACAGACCTCAGCAGATACTGATAAACCATTGGGAATCCACTTTAATTTCTGGAGAGGTAAATTAATGGCACCAAGTTTTAGACCCTACACCAGTAGTCTGGGGTTTTTTCCCTCTTTGCATTGACAGGCCAATACGCACCCTCTCTGCACTAACCTGGTCTTGGAACCAAAAAATTTTACAAATCACCAAATAATAAAGCAAAATCATAGAATCATACAATCACTTGGGTTGAAAGAGACCTTCAAGATCATACCAACCATGGCCAACCATCTGATATGAGTCTAACCATAGCCTAACCCTGCCTAGTCCACCTCTAGACCATGTCTTCAAGCACAACATCTACACACCTTTTAAATACCTCCAGGGATGGTAACTCCACCACCTACCCGGGCAGCTTGTTTCAGTACTTGAATACCCCTTCAGTACAGAAATTCTTCCTGATATCTTAACCTAAATCTCCCCTGGTGCAATTTGTAACTATTTCCTCTCATCCTATCCCTTGTTACCCCAGAGAAGAGGCGGACCCTCACCTCTCTACACCCTCCTTGCAGGTAGCTGTAGAGAGTGATAAGGTCTCCCTTCAGCATCCTTAAGACTAAAAAGCCCCAGTTCCCTCAGTCACTCCTCATAGGACTTGTACTCCAGACCCTTCACCAGATTTGTTGCCCTTTTCTGGACATGCTCCAACATCTTAATGTCCTTCTTGTAGTGAGCATAAATGCTTGACTAGCACAATGCCTACATTTGATTTTAAGTGCAGTATAGAACAATTGTTCATATAAGTCTTTTTTACTGACCAAGGTATAGGAAAAGCAGATATGCATGTAAAAGGGCATAATGCATTTTGACCTCAGTATCTCCTGGTTTGTAGCACTTAATATTTCCTAGAAAGAGTAAGATGTGACCAACATTGTCATCTGACATAAACAGTGGTGGGAATTATAGCTTCATAATTCAGTACAAATGAACCTAGTTCAGAGGTAATGGACAAGCTGATGACCTGTGGTTTTCAAGGGAGAAGTCAGTGCAGCCAATGGGATTCAATAAAATAATTCAAAAAAAGTGCTTAACCTTGATATGCCACCTCTTCATCTGAATGAAAACACATTCATATACTGAATTAAGACAATGTGCACATCTTTATCGGTGATATACACCACAATTCTATTTGTCACTCAGCAGTGCACCAGGGTATACAGCTGAAGGCCAGGAGAGGGAAATTACTAATGATGGTGTGGTAGAAGCATGCTAACAATGCATCTCTTCTCCCATTGAATGCTGAATTTTCTTTTAAGCTGCCAGTAGGCAAAGTAAATGACATTGCACTTGCATTCTTGTAAAGACAAAAAACCCTTCTCTTTTAGCTTAAAATCATCACAGTTCTACTAAAATCATTTACTATGTTAGTAGTAGTTCAAATCTCAATTACACTTTCCATCAGAGATGTATTTCAATGTTCCATATGTTCACAGTAGTTCAGAATATCACATCAACCTAGAATTCAGGTAAAACTAAGGGGGTGGAGCTCATATGAAGCTAGTCTTTTCTATATAAAAAAAAAATAATCCAACTATCAATGACACATATGGAAGAAAACTGTTGTGGTTTAATAAAAGGGATGTTTCTCAAACAGCTTGTCTCAGGAGATGCATTGGGTTGCAACTTGACAACTTCTAGGACAGTAAGTAACAATAAAACTGCTTCATCCAAGAGGATTTCAGAGCAAGTAACAGTATACCCACATTATTCAGGCACAGAGGAAGAGCTTTCTCCCAGATAATGCATCCTAATGTGGTTTGATGGTTGGACTCAATGATCTTGAAGACGGAAAATATTCTATGATTCTATGATTTCACCTGCAACTGAAGGCTGTGTGTTTCTTGATGTGGATAACAGTAGCTGAACAGTGCTCAGTGTTCACAATGCTACACTAATATTCCCAGTCATATATGAGAGCTCTGAAGATTAAAATCTGAATACTGTTTTGATGATACACTAAGGTCCTTAGGACACTGTGATAGTAAATTTACATAAAGAAGGAACATTGCTCTGACCCTAGGTTAGGGCTTAGCTGCTTCCAATATTCGCTTTCTCTTTTTTCATCACCTCAACCCTCAAACCTGAACCTTAAATGAAGGTCAAGTACCAAATCTGAAAAGACCAGGCTGCATTGGTTTTGGGCTGCTTTTGGACACAAATTCTGTTCTGCCTGATTCTAAGTAGATGTTACCACACTAAATGGCTTTGGCTTGGTAAATATTATCTCCCTTCTCTTGTTGCAGTCCAACCATAAATGTTCACAACCGTGCCCTACAAGAAAATGACACTCTGAAGAAAGGATATCTGATCACTGATCCCACACTGCACATCTTTCTACAAATAGACTCACAAATAGCCCCAGTGTGAAACCTTGTATTAGAGCACTATGTTCTGCAATTCCTCATTGGAAGAAAAAAACCCAAAAAAAAATCTTACAGAAGCAAGATTCTGTAATATTCAGGATCTGACCTGGAGACAACATTCATTTGTGAGATCCACTTAGTTCCATGTTGCAAATACAAGGAAGGGTTGGTACATACTCTTTCTCCCATATCTAGACACAAGTGCCCTTGTGGAGACAAGTAAATGGAATAGAGTCTTACTGGGAACCTGCTGCTTTAACAACAGTTATCAATGCTAAAGTACACTCATCTTCCTATGCAGCTAGGTATTTATGTGTTGTCAAAATGTAACATTTTTTTTCTGTGGATTCTATGGATCTTCCAAATTTTCAAAGACCAAAAAGATTATTTAATTCTCTTTGTACATCTGAGGGATGAGGCTCTTACTATAATCCAAACTTTTAAATATCTGAAGCAAAGCAACATCTTAAAAAAGGAAACAAGCAATATAAGCAAAAAAAAAACCAAACAACAAAACAAGACCTCACCAGGATTCCCGTGCAATGTTAAGGAGCTGACAGAAGCTGAATTTCTGAAACCTGAGTTGTATTCAGAAAGCTGGCTGGAAGGAAGTAGTTCTCTGCATTCTTTAGAAGATCAGCTCATGACAAATCCAAAGAGGAATGAACCTAGTGAGCTTGCTTCCTTTCCCATTTCTTATTTTTCATAATTGACTTCTATTAGATTGGATTATAAAGTAGACTCAAATTACTGACTCACCAATCCCAAGAAGGCAAGTCTTTAAAGTAATGAGATTAACAGCTGTTGATCAAAGAAAATCACCACAGATGCAGGGCTCTGCGTTTGTTGGTGAAATATACTGTCAGAGAGGGGCTGCACCAGCTGGATCAGTGAGTAGTTCAGGCTGGCCACCACAGAGAGCTGCATGTGGGAGGTTGCTCCTGAAGCAAGAGAGGTTGCCCCACTGGAGCAAACACTCAAGGGAAGTTCAAACATTACTTCTTCCCTTTATTCATGCTAAAAGATGTAGGGGGAAAAAAACAGGAAAGCAACTTCCCATAATAAGCAGACTTTGCTCTATTAAATTAAGTTCATCCCAGTGTCTTTTATTATTCCAGAAGCTCTGCAGCAATCCCTGGGCCCACTGGGAAGTCATGTGGTAATACAGGGGATTAAATGAAATGGTCTATTGAGGCTGTGATCCTTCCCAGAATTTCTGTTGAACGTGCCACAGCAAATGCACCAGGGCATCCTCAGGAAAGAGTAGTTCCTGGGGTTCCCAGTTTGGCTGCCTCCACAAGCAAGGAGACATGGAGACCTGCATGCCATCTTAGGTGCAAAACATCAACATTTCACAGAATGGTTTAACTGTAGGGAAAAGAAAGAAAAGAAAGAGGCTCTGGGTGGAATGGGTGCTCTTGGGGTTTATGGGAGGAGATAGAGAGTTAGGGGGGGATGAAACAAATCAGCCAGGCAAGATGAACTGGAACCTTTTTTAGCTGGATGGTGATTAGAATGAATGCATTCTATCCACTTGGGCAAGAAGTCAATTTGTTGCTCCACATGGCTATTAGCAGGATAGATTAGCTTCATGGCAATAGGGCTGTAAGGTTCAGGATAAACTTTCCTGAAGGAGGAAAGTGAATACAGATAATCTTTAATACTACTTTTTTGTTGCTATTCTCTCCCCACAGCTAAATTGGGCTTGCTTACTATATGGACTATGCCTGTCGAACAGAGAAGAGCAGGGACTTTTCCCTTCAGCCCTGTTTATATCCACTTTGAGATCCCTCAGTGAAAAAAGAGTAGAGAAGAAACACAGTTTTACTAGAAGCAAATAAAAAGGCCAGCTCTGCTTTCTCAGTGATTATTTTTACACTCGGTCTGCTTTGGACCTTGCTGGTGGGACTGACTCCTCACTACCACTACCTGGAAGCAAACCTTTTTGAGTACTGTAACCCAGTGTCCACAGTGTGAGCCACAGAATGGCAGGGGTTGGAAGGGACCTCTGGAAACCATCTAATCCAACCCACCTGCTAAAGCAGGATCACCTAGTGCATGTCACACAGGATCTCCACCTTACATAGAGCTGCAGTACAGCCCATACTCAGGGCACAGAGAGCGCTGAACCTAAAGGCAAGAGTGCAGCTAATTGGGTCATTATGATGGAGGCACAGAGAGCACCTTTCCTACCTAGTTCTCCTCTGTAAATCACAGGCATTGAGAACCTTTCGCTAAGGAAATCTGGTTTTCTGTCACCTTTGGAGTTATATTCACAGCATAGATCTTCCCTTGACCAAGCTACTCTTTGCTATCAGAAAGAGTCTAAAAGGCTTCAGGCTGTACCATTTTATACATTTTAGCACTGCATGATCATGAAGACACTTGAAGCAGGTGTGCTTTCCAGATATGTCAGTTGACCTTAAAAGTAACCTTCAGTTTTAGCATAATGATATTCACAGGCAAATATTCACATCTATCCATGTTCATATCAGGAGAAAGATAGGAACTAGTCTCCAAATGTCAAGCTCATAAGTATTAAAAATACCTGAAGAAGAGTAAAGACAGAATCTCCCACTCCTGCCCCCCATCAAGGAGGTGAACTCCAACAGGCAAAGTGGATGGAGAAAATTAAATATAATGATAGCATCAATGAAGCTTCATTCTCGCGGGTGTCAGGAGATCCTGAATTTATTCTTAATCTACCACACTAAGACTCACTGATGGGACTTGTGGCCTGAAAGCTCAAAGAAAAATTTGTCCAATGCTTATATTGAGATTTGTGCCTATTCACTCTTAGGCGTGGGCTTGACTTCAGCACATACAAGACCTCAGCAGAGGGATGAAGTATTGTGATTGGCTATTGGAGTAGCAACGCTTGACTTTCCAGAAAGAAGCTACTGATTACATTTTCACCCTTTGTGCAGTTCCTACCCTTTCTCTTTAAATGCTATAGAATTTCTTGGACATAATAAAAAAAAAAACAATTAAAAAAAAAATCCAAAGGATAAAAATAGCTTCATAAGTGCAGCTAAAAAATGGAATCAAATGGAATAAGATTTTTCCAAAGAGCTGAAAATGAGGCATGTATACTCTTAGAAATTAAAACAAGCCAGGAATTTTGGGGATGAGAGAGGCAGATGCAGGGAGCTGCAGAAATTGAGAGACACGATTTGGAAACATAGGTCACATTACTGCAGTTTCAGACAGCCATAGCATCAGCCCTGTCGATGGGACTACCCATCAGAGCAAGGTTAGATCCAGTTGGGCTTGGTTTCCTGTTCCATAGTGAAGCTTTCTAAAAGAATTGCTGGAATACTTGGTAAAAGGCAGGCAAATTCACCTGCAATGAGCCATTGTATGCCAGAATACACTTTATAAATCACAGTCCCTTGATGAAGTCAATGTGTGCGGTCTCCAGGAGTCTAACCTTAGCTCACAGACAGGGCAGAGGACAAGCCATGGACTTAGCTAAGAAGAACACTCCCAAAGAAGGCAAAATGAAAAAAAAAATTATTAAAAAAAAATCTGTCATTTTCTATGCTTACCTGCCTCCATGTGGCTTTGGCCAAGGCAGTAAAAATGTCATTGTATTTCTAATTGATGCTCAGGATGTGACTGTTGTAAGGGACCAGCCTCAGTAGTTTCAGCTGCTGTTTTAGACAGTCTGAACACTTAAATCCTGATTCAGCCTCAGGACCAAGCCTTACACTGAACCTCATTTTTTCCTGTTAGAGCCACTGCCTCCGAGTACTCCTCCCTGAAAACTGTAGGGTCAAAGTACAAGGGAAATCAGCTGAAAAACTGATGCCGAGCTCTGTGTGAGAAGTGAAAGCCTTCTGAAGACTGTAATTTCCTTCAATGATTTTCGTGCTATTATATGCTCAGTAGTATTTCTGCCAGAAGTTTGTCTTCTGGCAAGTTCCTAGCTAACAGTATGAGAATGGGGGAAGACATTTCTTTTAAGGATTCATTTCCTGAATTATGCATCACTGAAGAACATTGTGACAAATTATTTTGCGGAGCGTGGTAAAAATATAAAAAAGGGGGTTCCACCACATGATCAGAGATAATTATGTTGAGAGGCTTAACAAATAACCCTTTCTCAATCTTGCTACTGTAATTCCCCATATGCACCTAACCTGCCTACAATGGAGAAGCAAAATGTACCATTTAAACCTTTCCCTTAACTTAGAGTTTCAACGCAGTCCCCGTTTTGCAAAAAGATCTGATGAAGAATTCACTTGAAAAACAATTGAGATGACTTTTTTTTTTTAAAACATAATCTCTATTATTAAAGAAGAGAAAGAAAAATAAGAAGACACCCCCCCCCCACCCCAACCCCCAACCCCCTAAAAAATCCCCCAAAATAAAACTAAAACAAAACCAAAAAATCAAACAAACAAAAAAGTGACCTGGAAATTTTGGTGATTGCTGGAGTAACAAATACAGGAAATATGTTGATTTATGCTATGAACAGAGTACACAAGGGAGAAATGAGAGCTGCCAGAGAAGCAGAGAGGGAAGAGGAAAGGACAAAGGGAGAGGACTGTAAGGACATAGGGCAACAATGCATAGAAACACTGGCTTCACCAATTCCTATGCTCATTGAGCAACTTGTTTTTTGAGGAGGAAGCCATTTCACTATTAGGACCCATTGTGCTATTTTGAACAAGAAACCTACTTTTCATTACCAGGAATGACATTAGCCCTCTTCATGTCTGTCAGACTCAATCTCAGATGTCTAGCAATTACTTGAAATTGAACTCAAAACAATACTGAGGTTTTATTGATAGCTTCTCATCAGTTGCTTGCTGTTCCTTGCCTTTCAACTGATAGCCTGGAGAGTGTCCAATTCTCCTACGTTGTGCCCAACAGGGTCAAATTTCAGCAAGGTTATTGATTGTGATTTGACATTTAAGGAACATATGACCACTGTGACATAAACAGCTTTTTACCAGCCCATAAATATTGCTAGGCTGAGACATCACCTTTCTTGTGCTGGAGATCGAAACATTATTTCCTTGTTTCTTTTGTAGGCTCAGCATTTTAATACTGTAATTCACAGTTTCCCTAGATTTCCAAACTGTGCAGGGATAAATGCTGCTGTGAGAGCTATTTCAAGTAGCCAATCCAGGAGCCTCTGCTGGCTCAACTAAACAAAATCAGTCAAATCTTGTCTAGTAAGAATTTCAAAGAGAAGAAGCAATAGATGTGTCGATACTTCATGGATTTTTTAATGAAATCTCTCAGCAACAGAAAAAAACCTTTTTTTTTTTTTTTTTTTAAATTGTGTTCAGGCCCTGGCCTTTTACTTGCTGGGATGGATGATGGAAGGGGTCTGTTAAGAGAAGGTCGACATCTTGAAGACATGACTTATTCATGGTGAAACTGGCCTTTGAAAGGGCAAAACGGTGCTACTGTATTTCCCTGATTCACAATTTTAGGGTTCTGTTTTAGCTGAAAAGCTGAAGATTACGGTCTGTTTACTGACATGCTAAACTCTGAATTTCCCAGTGACTTTGAAATGCTCTGCCTCCTTATAAACTAGACCCTAAAGGAAAAGCGAAAAAGCTCACAAGTCTCACACTTGTTTTCACTGTGAAATTCAGCTCTCAGCCTTTACTTGCTACAAGTCTATGACGAAGACCAGGGCAAACACAAAGACAACATCCCAAAACAGGGCCGGACTACCAGAGACAGGTTGGTCCCAAAAGGTCTTGTTAGGCACAGGTTAACATCAGTGATTCTGAGCAATTTTGAAATGACTTTATATCATTGTTTCTAGAGCTTTTAATAATTACTGCATTATAAAGCCTTGCCACCTCTTTTATAGACATTTCATCAAATTAATTCTGGAGCAGACATCCCTGGACTTAACTGGCCCATTGGCTTGATATTTTTACAGCATGTATTTAAAGCATGTGACTCAGCTATGGTGCATTAAACAATTAACACTTCGGGTTTTTTAACTGCCTGGCTTACTATAATAATAGTGAAACACAGTAATTTGCCTGTATATCTTTGCAGCTGGTTTTGGGGTTTTTTTTTCCCCTAAAAGAAGGCCTCCTTCCCTCCATGAAGGCTCTTAAGTTGCCTTCTTTGGAGATGCACTAATAACTGAGCTGGTTAGAAGGACATCAGGGACACACTCATTCCATCAGAGAAGGCATGTTGCTAAAAAAAAAATCCACACAACCCCCAGTTACATTTCCAAAAGAAAAGTGTTGAAAACATTTTTACGTTCTCATGGGTTTTTTGTTTTTCAGTTATGATAGAACACATTATTCCAAGGATACAAAAATATTTCCTCTGAGATTATTTTAATTTTTCTCTCTGTGTTAGTGCACAGTATATGTTACTTTCCCTATTCATAAAGAATGTTGATATATCAAGCATATATTCTGTTCTAAAAAAAAATAACCTTATAAAAGAAAAGATTCAATGTCTCGATCAAGTAGAAACAAATTGCTTTGATGCTTCCTATTTGGTATTTTCACAGCATTCATTCCCTTGGAAAATTAAGAAATTTTGATTTGGGGTTCAGATTCGGAGCCCTGACCAACTTAAAAAGGTTTCAGTTCCCTGGGGAAAAGAGCTTATCTGCCGCACGTGGGTGTAGCTCTGTGCAGAAAAGCCTAATGCAAGGCAGACGTCATGGCCAGGCAAGAAGACTCTGGTGACAGGAAAAGCCCTTCACAGAAGCCTGGACCCTTAGCTGGACTGTAACCCCCAGCAGTCACTCTTTGATCTGCACTGCTATTACAAATGGGACGTGTGACCTTTAATCAGTGATGAGACATCCGAAACGAGAATTTTTTTTTTTAAAAAAAAATTACTCAACCATGAAAATAAGTAAATAAACACCAACCGTGGGAAAAACTCAAGGCTACTGCAGTGCTGAATGTTTCCTCTTTACTGTAGCAGTGTAGCTACATAATGACATGTGTCACTACCCATTTTACTGTGCAGTAGAGAAACCGCCCGGTTCTATTAAAAGAAAAAACATTGCTCAGTAAAGGCAGCAGTCTGACCCAGCTGAACTGAAGCTGAGACTCGGAGAGCCCTGCACTGTTACCACTGGAATCAGATGATTTACATACCAGCCAGGTGCAAACTAGCAAGACCACACCGGCAGTTGGTTCTGAGACATTTAGTTTTGCATAAAGATACCAATATTACTTTCACATGCTTTTCTTTTTGTTTGCTTGGTTTTCTTTTCTTCTTCTTCTTTTTCTTTTTTTCTTCTTCTTTTTTTTTCTCCACTCTTTGCAGCATAGCAGAAGGTCCTTGTGGGAAACTGGAAGGACAAGAACTGGTTGAAAGCCAGGAAACCAGTTTCACTTCCAGCTCTTCCTTTCGGTCAGAAGATGGAAAAGAATGGATGTCCTCAGCCGTGCCGACAAGGGCTGGTGGACCAGGGTGGCAGCTGAAGCAGAAAGAAAAGGAAAGCTGACCGATCCTCAAATTACCCTGACCCTCAAAGCCAGCAAGCTGCTTCATGGGCGATTTCACAACTAAGCCACGAATGATCCAAAAAGCCTTTAAAGATTGTCTCTGACTTGTTTTGCTTGTTCATGAGAATATGTCGCTCCTGGGAAGTGATGTGGCCAGCATGTTGTGAGTCATGAATTGCGCTGATTGCAAGCACAGCTGGGAATCCTCTTCAGCCATTCCCAATTGCTTCCTTTCTCTAGCCTATTTTATCATTTGATTTTTTACTGGCAGAAAAAAAAAAAGTTACATTAAAAATAGGGCTTTGTTGCTTTTTCTGGCCCCAGCACTCCTTGGCAGCTGATTTCTCTCTCTCTCTTTCCCTTTCTTTTCCTTTTTTAAAATCTTCATTTATTTGGAGAGGATCAGACCACCCTTCTCTGTCCGGAATGTCTCTCTGCTCCTTACTGGTCAGGCCACTTTCTGTGGTAGTTCGTGTTTGTGACAGGTTGTCCCTGTATCGCACCCCCTCTCCTTTCCCATTCTGCCTCCTGCCCTGCTCTTGCACCTCCACCCATTTTGTATACCGGCTCGGTGCTGGGAATATCTTTAGTTAAGCCCTCTTCTTGGCTTTCCTACAGAACTGGTAACTGAAACCCTGGCACTGCAACTCAGTAAAATCTTTCTGTGTTCTTCTTTGCGCCTCTTCATACAAAAGCCCAGAAATTTCCCCTGCGGGCTGACAATTGTGCTGCCATTACAGGATAGCTCTTTGAAGCCAATCATCTGAAATGCCCATCTTTCTGCGCTATTGTCTGTCAGAAGGAGCAAATCTCTCCCTCTCTCCTTGCTCAGCCGACATCCTGATAAAGAAATCAGGCTGTGCAAATCTACCTCCTCAAAATCCAAAACCAGAAACAAGCGCTGCACCAAAGTGAGGGGAAAAGGCTCCCATAGGCTTCAGAAGGCTTTGGGTCAGATCCTGTGGGCAAAGCTAAGGTCCGCACTCCACTCAAGTCCTTCTCTAAACAAATTAACTGATGGGAATCAGTTATTATTCACTACCAGCAGAAGAGTAGTACCAACACTGGGAAAACTTTTCCTTGCTCTGGGAACCACACTGCAAGAAGGGACTCGAATGCAGAGCCCCGCTCCCTTCCCCTCTGCCTCACGCGTACCCGGCAGCTGCCTCTGGCAAAAGGAGCCCTGCACAAAGCACTGCCTTTCAGCTCCACAGTTATTTTGCCTGCAGCCCAAGCAATATTTGACACATATTGTATCCTGTTTCTGCTGCGTCAGCAGTGTTGTGTAAACACGTTAGCTCATTGAGGCATGAAACTCACAATTGTTTTCCCACTTGCAAAACAAACCACGTCCAATAAACCCAGGGGACGAGCCGATTATTCGGATTTCTACTGAAGCAGCTCAACACTAGAGAAGTGGTTAATAAAGTTACTGCTCTCCTTTCCTTTCCGATCCGTCAACTGCCTCTGATTCTGTGGAGTGTTGCTGACATGGCAGGAATAGATGACATTGCCTTTCAGCAGCCCCACCCTCTTCCCTCCCAGGGAAATAAGCAGGTTGAGAAGACACACAGGTTGTCTCTCCTGATGGTAACAAGGGTCTGGTTTCCTTTCTGTTCAGTGCACCGTGGAGGAAATAAAGCGTAGTAGCACAGCCTACAAATCCTACTTAGCTGGGACTGCCTGCTGCTAGAGCTTGCAGGATCCCAGGCTTGGTTGCTGGAGGGCTGATTTCATCAGGAACAGGCTGAGGTGGGGTTATGCAGAGAGGTGGAAGTAACCTGGGGAAGAAGGAGCGAAAGATCTCTCGGCTCAGGGGATGTCCACAAACCAAACCTGTTAATTATCTAGCAGAGCCTGCTCCAGCCAGATTCTTGTCCACTTCTGAATGTGGAGGGACAGGACACAGCAGGAGAAGCCTGGCAATGTATTCACTGTTCTGCTAATGCAGATATCCCACAGCAGACATAGCACTTCAAAATGCCTTTTAGCCCTGCTGGCAGTGAGAGCATCGTGGCCTGAATTCATCCCACCTACCTGTGGACACTGAACTCTTTCCCTGACCTGAGAGTATGAGAGGGAGGCAGACAGAAATCACTAGAGAGCTACACCAGTGTCGGATGGGAAGAGGTGCCCTCTGCCACTACCTTCCTCTCCACAAACTGACTGATGTTAGGCAGGGCATGTCTGAGATGATACACATGTATTTTGTCCTCTGCACTGACTTCTCTGCTCCAGGATTCAATTCTAAGTTCTTGATTGTGTTTATCATGTGGGGTCTCACGCAGACTTCATCTAGGGCACTAGCTGAAACCAGTTGAGCATCCCCTTTGCTGCCCCAACTCCATCATGGCTTGCAGTGGGATGCTGCTGCAGGTGCAGCTCACTTCTCCTACCTGCTGCTCCTTCCAGGACCCTCTGCACACTTTCAAATTTAAAAAAAAAAAACAACCAAAAAACACCCCAACCCCCCAAAAACATAATAAAATAAAACTTTTTTTTAAAGGGTCTTTATGGTTTTTGTGGAGATTCACACAGGCTACATCCCCTGTTCTCCCAGTACTGTCATTTGCCATTAGTCTGGAGCTTCTGAAAGCCTGTGGAAAGTATTCATTCCATGCCAGATGGAGTTCAGGGTTCATGAATTTGTTTTGAGGTAGGAGGAATAGGAAAACTTTTAACTTCTCAGCATTGTTCCTTTTGTTAAATCCCTTTTTTTAACGTAAACATATGGTCTCTTTTATATATGTCTGTCTAATAGAAATAGAGTATCTTTTTTATATCTTCATATGTGAGATAAGAATATTTAATTAATACCTTTCACTCAATCAATATGAAGTATCTTAAGAAGATCCATCACATCCTTTCCCATTATAATAGTTCAAGATCTGATACTATGGGCCAATGAGTTTTAAACAGCCTGCTTGCTAATTGGTATGTAGCTCTGTCACTTAGCCCCGGCCTTGACCCTGCTACCTCAACTGTCTCACATGCTATTGCCTAATAATTCCTCTGGGATGGAGACAGAGGCTGCACCTGGTCGTTCTTTGCTATCAGAAAGCACAGCCCTGAACTGTGACAGTGTTGTGTATAGGCAAGTCATGGATTTCAGGACCTCTTACTATGCCTTTATCCTCCCAGAGTAAAATATATGGCACACAGTTTACAGAGCTAGAGCTCTGAAGATTCAAGGAAAGTATAAAAAAATCAGCTGTGTCCTGGGGAATAGTTGTTTTAAATTCATTCCTGCATTTATTAGGCATTGTTATTTATTAGGCGTATATGTCTGATTCTGCAAAGTATATCATTCCAAAAGTGGGTGGGTTTTGCACATGCCACAGAGCAATTGATGGCAAATGACTAAAACTCAGAATACAACATAAAAGTATACGGAAATCTTCTCAACACCGAACTTTTAAAAGTTATTCTGTAATAACTTTACACGTGTTGGATAGCAATAGAACTGGAAGTTCAGTACCAGGACTGTATCTGGACTGAATTCGATCCACTCATCATAAAATTATTAATTCAACTGCTGCATAGGGCAGCAAAGTCCATCTGAACATGTCATCTTCTCCAGCCAAGGTTCATGAACTAGTGGGAAAATATGTGAGGACTTGCATTGATTTTAATTAGGTCCAGGGTTTAACCCTGTGTGGGATTTTTTGTTAACTGAAAGATACATGTTGTACTTTAACGCCCTTACAATAATCAGTAATCATTCTTCTGGTGAATCTGCTACAAATACACCGCTGTGATTTTAAGAACATAAAGGCTGTGTTGCCCTGGCACATACAGTAGGCTCTCCATTCTGGGAAACGGACTGAAGTCTGAATCCCTGAAGAGGACGGAAAGGGGCCTAAAAGGGCTGTTCTAAACCACTCTACGTAATTGGTATAAAGATGCTGTAGTGCCACTAGGAATTGGATCCCCTACGTTTGACATTCAATTACCAAATATTCTGGGTATGCCTTTTCCTTCTAACCCCAGATTTGGTGATCAGATCCTCCTGGAAAGCCACAGGACAGAATTACTGCTGCAGAAGGTACCTTTTACTTGAGGATCTCAAGATATGCTTCAGAAACGTCAGAGTGAGAGGGTTGAGCTTCAGACATCCCAAGCTGCTGGGAAAGAGAAACACATTGTGGCCAAGTGGGAAATCCCTGATAAAGGTACAATCTTCCACGATTCTGGTTGTACTCTTTTAGCCTAAGGATCAACTTTTGCTTTTAGAAACACTAATGGTTAAGCCCTATTGAATCTTGGATGAACATTTACAAGAAAGGAGCATTTGTCCTTAAATACCAAAGGCTTTTGAAAAGCTCTGTTGCTTCTTTCAGATGATGGAAAACAGCATTTGTGGAAGAAATGCTATTCTCTAATGAGTGTCTTCTTTAATCCAGAGCACACCAGAGGCTAAATAAACTGAGTGGGTTTAGCCAAATGTGCATACAGTTCACATAGGCCTTGCTCAGGCTAATGGATCATTGTTATGCCAGGATATAATGGATAAATTGGCAAGTGCCTGTCTTTTGCATGTTTGATGCAGTCTCTGGATGAACCTGCAAGGCCACATTTGTTTGCTTTCTATAGTAATTTGCTTTCTTACAGTCAAAACTTAATTTTTATTCTCAAAATGGCATAAAAAAGTTCCAGAAATAATTCAAAGTAATTAAAAATAAAAGGGCAGGAATCCAGTGCCAGGGAGGGGAGCGTTTTCTCTTTTAGCCTCTTTTTGTGGATCCCGTTGTGCCAAGACAGAAAACAGTGAGATGTTCAAATATTAATAAAGTGGTAGCACAGCCAAATTAAAATGCCCCAATTCTCATAAGTAATGCTTCCAGCAGAGCACAAAAGAATAATCAAGCCCCAAAACTAGTGAAGGAGAATTTATGACCCACCATCTGAGCCGCCAAGAACTCCCTGCATGCCGGCAGTGAGGATGGTATGGAATCCCTCTGCCTTTAAACTTCACCCAACTCTGTACTACAGAAACGATTCTGCACCATTCCTGGCCATGGAAAGTCTTCTGCTGGCTTCCTGAGGCAATCAGTTTGTGCTTAGCACATACCTCCACACCTGTGCAAAGATGTGCAGCACGGTTTTCTTTAAAGCAGCAACTCTCGGAATGCAAGAAGCATCACAAGTTGTGGTTAGTGTGCCATCCAGCATGATGTTGCAGGGAAAACCCTTAGGTCCTGGGGCAATCAAAAGAAAAGTTGTACTCTGAAACTATATATCAGTAAGGAAAAATGAAGTTTGAGCGTTGTTGGATTTTTTTTTCAACAGCAGATTTGGGTTGGGGAGGGTTTGGGGGGGTTTTTTGTTTGTTTTGAGGGTTTTTTTAATAGCAGATTCAAGAGATCATATATTTCTTGAAAGTGCTATTTAGGCAAACCAGCTCAGATGTCAGAATTTAGATATTGGCCTATATGTGTTGAACTCAGCCTGTGTGGTCCAGCTACCTCGGGCATGGCACTAGGTCCAGACTTCTCCCATGCTTGAGGGTAGACTTTAAGTCTCAGCCATGTGCTATGACATCATAAAGCATTTTGTGGCTTTTAGCATGAAGTGAGGAAACAAATCCCCAAACACTTTTTAATACAGCTCTTTTCTGTGCTACTCCTCTTCCCCTTCCACACATTAGGGCATTAAGACAAATTGAGCTAACAGGCAAACATCATGATCACTTCATTCCATAACTCTAATGAATTTGAAACATAACATCTTTCTTGTCATGCTCTCCCTTTATCATGTATTCTGGTTCAGTTTGCCTTCTCACAATGGCATCACAAATTTTTATTCTAGTGCCTTTTCTTACTGCGTTCACTAGTCAGACATGTCTTTCTCTTTCCAGCCTGTTTTTCCCATCCAAAACCTGTCCCACATACGTCAGCTGTGATTTTGGTCCAACCTCTGACTGGATATAGGCATCGTTCCTAATATAAAGCATCCTAAATGAGAATTTTGAAACCTCGTGTTTTATCCTAATCTATCCTTTGATAGACTTCTCTACCAAAGATCTGATCACTGATCTCTAACCAAGTTAGAGTCCTTTTCCCAGATTTTTTCCTAGTGCTCAAGATATGTATTATCCCTCGCTTTTCATTATTTATAGTCTTTTTATCTGTAGTTCTATAAACTTCTCTATCTCTTTACGTAGAAAAGGAATTTCAGAGGATCATAAGAAATTGACCTAAATACATTTCTAGAAATGTATATTTAATTTCTTCCATTTACCCTAACCAATCACTCATAGTGATCAGGGAATTAGATGCCTCCTCAGCTGAAAAAGTGTTAATGCAGAAGTGGAACAGATAGCTTGGTTGGTCATTCTGATACTCACAACATTCCCAGCCACTGATGTCTCCAGCATTCAGACAGTCACAGTTAGAGACTCTGGAGTGATCTCACACAAAAATAACTGCTCTCTCCCTCAAGGACTTCCTAGATCTGTAGGAGTGATTGAGTTCCTCCTCTTCTTGCATGTTCGATCCTGATTGTCTCCTGCTGTGACACCGTGCTTCTACAAGGAGAGTTTTAAGACGGGGCACTTTGAGACTGCCTCTCTTTTGGTGTTTCAACGGAATAGTTCTTAAAAAGATGTAACCCAGGTTGAAAATTAATAGGAGACTAATACACATAGTCCCACACAGACTCTGCTAACTAAACTGTACGTACTTGTGCTCTCTAGATCAAGTACTTACCTTCTGCTGCCCTCCCCCCAGTATATAATGCTGGACTCTACCACAGCCTTTACTGTCTCCTGCTCATGATGCCATGCGTCAGTCTTATACATGTATGCCACTTGACAAAAGTCACACACATTTTCCAATCTCCCTATGTATATGGTCTTAATGCATCTTGTTGCAATAGGGTTCCATGAGTAAATGGGCTTCACGTACAAGAGGCATCTTCTGTCCATAGTGCAGATGAAGGGCAACGCTCTGTAGAAATAATGCAAGAGGCTTGCTTGCTTTTCTTTCAGTGTACTAGCAAATTGAGCTGATTTAAACTAGAAAAAAGAGAGACTTTAGGAATTAGTTCTGGTTTGCATGTTTCAATTCAGGCAAACAGCTGTGGTACCTTCATGATAGCAAAATCAGTGCTGACACAGCCATACATGGACAACATTTACAGAAATGTAAAAAGAAAGGTTCCTGGCCTAAGATTCCAGCCTAATTGAGCCAAACACAATAAACATGATAATTATTCCTTCTCACAGTGAAGTGAACAATTCAATTTGGAAGGAAAGATGTGCCATTGCTATTCCCTAGTCCTGCTGTTATTTTATTTTATATGCACTGTTACTGCTCATCACAGAGCTTTTCTGCATTTAGTTAGGGAGTACCTTTGCCAGAGAGTTCAAATTACAGTCTAAACTCGGGTTAATGTGGCTTCTGAGGGCTTGCCTACACAGGGAAGTTAGAGTGCTATAATGGAAGCTGTTAATTTCCGTCACTAAGCCTTTCTGGACGCTCTGGGCCGGGTGTAGACCAGCACATGTTCGCTCACTAGAGCTTGAGCTGGCCAAGCTTAAGAGCGCTCTGCTTTGACAGCTGTATAGCTGCAGCACTCCTCCCAGGCTCTGCGAGAAACCTGGCTCTGTCATCCTCAACTTGGCACTCCCAGGCAAGAGACTGTCATCTTCTGGGAGAACTGGTGGGCCAGGCCCACTGAGTGAACTGCAAGTCCCTGCCGCCCTTCCAAGGGCTTTTGTGGCTGCTGACTCCAGCTTCGCTGCATCCCTGTCCCCCCTGTGCAGACAAGTCCATCACTCACTAGTCTCACTGCAGAGCTGGCTGGGGAGGCCCCCCCAAAAGTCTGTCATCCAACACCCTTGCCAGATGCTGCTTTTGACAGTGTGTCCTTCTTATGTGGCTAGTGTCATCGTTACCTGCCCAGCTGGCTGCAAAAAATTACCAAACTGGGCACCATGATGCTGCTCTGTATTTCTTGACAACACAATGCAGGAGTGTCCCAGTCGAATAAAAACCTGTAGCAGCTTAGCTACCTCCTCATCTCTACTTAGCACCAAACAGTACCACTTCTGAATTTCTTGCAACGTCACACATCGGTTACCAGATCAGAAGAAGGGAAAGGTGGTTTACCTTTCTTTTCTAGCTTTTCTCCAGCAAGAAATGTTACCTTATTTCTTAAAATTTGTGCAGTGCTTGCTTACTTCTGTGTCCTGGCCTTTGTTTCTTGATTCAAAGAAATAGTTCTATCTACATTGGTCTGAAAAAATGTCATCTTAGGTGGCTTCTGTCGAGAAAGATGCTACCTGCAGTTCTCTGACTTCCCACACACAGACCAACCTTGCATGCACTGCTGCCAAGGTCCACCCTCAACAGACCACACACATTCTGAGTTGCTCTGGGGAAATAAAAAAAATACAAACAGAATAAATAATGACAAAAAAGGGAGGTGCACAGAAAAAGTTTATCCTATCACCTCATCACAGAGCAGGCCTGCTGCAAATGTGTGATGCTTTCTCAAGCACAGAGATGGACTCAGCTCTGGTGCCTCTCCTGATGGATGGGAGAGATGCAGGGATTTAGCATAGACCAAATCTCTTGATGCAGTATAGACAGACAAATTCAGGCACAGCTGAGCTTACCATGGACCAGTCCATGAGTAGGCCTCTCCTGAGTGCAGCACAGGCCTCAGCTGGTCTCATTGCAAATTGAAAGGTTTTTTGAGTCCACCACTCATTTCCCTGCAGACACAACCTTTTTGGTTTTCTTAACTACACTAATTAGGTGGTAATTTTTACATCAAATAAAATCTTTTTCAGAGGTGAGAATGCTACATGCATTTGTATTGCATCAAAGCTTAATGGAAGAGCATGAGAGTGTTAATAGTGATTAACAGGTCATCTCCCTGCCTTTGAGGAGGACTGAGGTCTGTTGTGAAAGGAAAAGACTAAATGAACTGCAGGTCTAGCAAAGCAGGTAAATGTACTTGGCCCAGAAAATTGAAGTTTCTCTAAAGGAAGGTTAGTAGTTGTCCTGGAACACAGGCATTCAAGGATAAGAAGTGTGTTCACACATGAGAGAAAGAAAAAAAAAAGACTGTCTTACAAACCTTACTTTGTATCCCTCACCTAAGTATCTGTGCTCTGCCTCTTACTCAACTGCCACAGAAATTTCCACAAAAAACACAGTATCTCCCCAAAAGGCTGATCGTCATATATACATCCATGAAGCCTTTGCCTTTTGTTTTATAAAGGCAAGGAATTGGGAAAGCTTCTCTGTGAACAGTTGAACTCTTTGAGTAAAAGTGGAGAACCCATGTTAAAGACTGTGTATAGGTTATGTACAGGAAGACCAGTGAAAATAAGAATAAATGCTACTGAAAAGAATATATGACCCCCTGTGTTATCTTACCAGGGGACCTAGAGTGTGTACAAACACTATACTGATAGGCAGCGCCTTCCAGGTCAGGATGAAGCCCTTTATGTCTCTTCCCAGATTCCCTCATGGCTGTGGCCCAAGATGGGGCTGCTGTCAGCACACTCACTCCACCTCCCCTCCCCAAGAGCCTACAGCAAAACTTATGCCATCACTGTCATGGACCTTAGGTAAAAGAGGGCAGGAAAGAAAGAAATAAGATTTGGTAATATTCTTCAGACCTTGTGGAGCTGTGAGTTTGAGCTGTGCACAAGCCAGCTTTGGTGGTAGAGCTACATCAGACCACTTCCCAGTTCTGGATCCCTCAGACTGGAAGCACTTGGGAATCAGGATATACCTCCATCCTCCAAGGTGGACATAGCCTCAGCTGTCATAAACAGGTTTAGTCTTACTCATTCCCTTTTATTTCACGCAAAATTTGGCAGAGGAGATTTAGGTGTTAGGCATGAGTTTATAGAATAGCTTTTATGTATTTCTTTGGTACATTTGCCATTGAGATAAATTGAGAAGAAACACAGCATTCAGCATCACAAATGCTTTCTGCTTTACTGTTTCATTCTTCTTGCTCAGGTGTCCAAGGGCTTTGAGGGATATGCAATTTCATATGTCACAAGGAAATACAGGATGTGAACTAGACTTCATCAGCTGTGTTGTGTTTTGAGCTGATACTGTGCTTGTAAAAAGAAGTCTCTCTGTACAGGATGAGTTTTCATCAAATCTTCTGGAGGCTTTTTTGTTGGTATTCTCACCCCAGACAAACAATACTGCAATCTCTCACAATTCATTGAATGCTTAGCATACTTGCCAGGTTGCTCTGTAGTTTTGCCATGCTTAAACGTGCTGACGAAAACGTATTTTCATTCTGTTGCTATTACAGCAATTGCCCTTATTAAGCTATACCTTTTCCACAGTTAGTATGGAAGAAGGCAAAGAGAAAAAATCCTTTCTCTGCCTGCAATTGAATCCAACAGATTTTTCATTCAAAAATGCGAGTGAAAGTTGTGTTCAGCAGAAAAGGACACAGCCATTCTAGGACATGTGAACTCCAGTCAAAATCCACAAGCTGTGGATGCTCCAGTTTTCAAACATGCTTATTACAGATAGCTGAGATCCCAAGTGCTCTGGCGGATATAATTCCTGAGAAAGCAGTTCTTCTGGCAGATTAAGGGAACAGTTTGCTTTTGCCTCAGGCCATTAACATTTTAATAAAATGGTCATCAACTGTGATAACAATTTATCTTTAGGGGACTTTATCTATTATTAACCTTATTAAGTAACAAGTTTATTTTTGCTGACATGTAGATTTTCCAATCCTTGTCAAGACCGATTTTTTTTTTCTTTTAATTTCATGTTCCATTATGTTGTGCTCCTTTGCTAAAAGCATGGTTTGTGAGTTGGTTTGTTTTTCCACTGATTTTCAATGCTTTCCACCTCCTCAGAGTTTAGGAGAAATACATTATCTCATCAGAAGTGGTTAGAAAAAGTTTTACTCCTCACTATCCGTCATTTTCATATAGGTAAAACTCCAGTTCTTCACATCCTACTTTCTCAGGCACTGGGTTATCCAAAAATTATTTGTCCCCTAAAATCAAAATTCAAAGAAGAACTAAAATTTGTTTAGCAGAAGCTATAATTATCCAAGGTTTCAGATGTCTGCCAAGATACCAGGGTTACCATTATTCAGTGTAATTAATGCTTTCACCAATTTAGAAGACTGTACAAACATCATCGTCTCATGCTACTAGACAATGAGCGCTTTCTATGAGATGATGAATGCCTTTGCCTCCTATAGATTTATCAGTATCTTGCAGGTTCAGGATCCATGCTGGTCACGTATAGGAAAGGCTGAACCAGTTAAAAAAAACCCATAGCTTTCAGCCCCAACTCTCCAGTGTGCCAGCTGACTGAAAAACCATACTGTATTACTGGACATAACCTCAATTTCTTTTTTTATTTTAATTTTTATTTCCTTTAGTTTCCAAAGAGTTTAAATAAGGATTCACTTCATCCCTTCTTTCTATATACCTTTACAAATCCAACTTATCACTGAGCTTGCAACAGAACGCTCTGGGAATTTTGCAAGGAAGAAATGTCCAAATACATATTGTGAGCTCAAAATGACTTGCTAAACTTCAGGGTGTTTGTCTGCATTAGATATCATGATATTTCTAGCTCGCTGGCAACTACAGCTTCTAATTGCAGCAAATGGGGGGGAAATGGATCACGCCTGTTGTCTCCAATGTGACTGTGGTGTAGGGTGGAGATATAAGATCTAATTTTAAGTTAGTTTGTTCAGGAGGCAGGCTGGCTGCAACTGTACTGGACTTGGTGTTGGCAAGTTTACTCCCTTCCTCATCTGGTTTACATCTAGTTGAATACACTGTGCTAGACTTATATCTGCTGCAAGTCAGACCCTGGGTGGAAGTCAACATTGTCCATAGTAAGTCTCTGTGGTCTGTAGTAGAATGTATGGTGCAAACCAAGCAGGCCCTCTGTCATAGCAAAAAAGGTCAAAAATCATGAGTTTGTGAACAAAATCCTCTCTCCTACATCATTTAAAAATTTTAAAACCTATCTAATAATAATCCATGAATCAACAACAGTGGAATGAACAAAAACAGTGAACAGGTTCCTCCCCAGATTATAAATAGAGACCAGTTTCAAAAGATTTAGGAAGGACTCTGGGCTTAAAAATTCACAATAATAATGATTCTTTTATTAAAAAGCCATAAACTGTGACAAATACACAGGAAGTTAATTCAAACACATTCCTTTCAAATCACTGTGCATGAATCACTGACTTTGCAGAAGATGGCCTCTTGAGTCAGTAGTAACTGTCTGAAGACTGGGATGGCATTCCTAACTCCACCACAAAATATGTTTCTGGCATTAGTTAAAAATTGCTCTGTGGGCTTCCTCATTCATCCGTGTAGGGTGAACAAAGTCTCTGCCAACACTTTTATAAGAATATTACTTCATTGATGTCACTAAAACCTAATCTAAAAAGTGATCTCTGAATCAAAACCATTTGTGATACTCCTAAAAACTCAAATTAAAATCCTTTCCTCTGAAAAGACTCCTGGAACTGTTTAGGTCTCAACATATGCCTGTTGCCTCTCAATCAAGCAAGGCAAGCCACGGGTCAGATCTATGTCAGCTGTGAACTACGAGGAAATGTGGGTCTCTGAGCAAGCTCCATGGGCGATCGAAACTGTCTATTTCAGTTCTATTATAAAATTACCAAAAATGAAGAGTCTTCAGGGTCCTCTGTATGAGGACAATTTAGCAGACAGCCCTTCTCTTGGCAGTGTCATTCCCTAGGAACATCCTTGAATGGAAGCTGTTGAGACTTAAGTGCTTGGCCTGCCTCAGGAGAGCGATGAGCGGAAGACCTCCCTGCCAATATGCTTCCAGCCACAATTGCTAATTGTATTATTTGCTCTTTAAAATGCAATACCAGTGAAGCTGTCCTCACCACCACAAACAGGCAGAATCAACCACATCTAATTCATCTCCTACTTTATTGCCCATTGAAATGAAATGCAGGTTGCCCTAGCAGCATACAACAGGCGGCTGTGAGACAGCAACCATCCATTTCTACACAGTGTACAAGTTTGATCTCGTTTGGCTAATTATCCCATTAACCTGTACCTAAAGATCCAATTACTGCAGCTGTGGGTGACTGAATAAAGGGCAGCAGCAGCGGTGGGCCTGGAGCGTAAGATCTGTGCTAACCTTCTCTGGTGTGTTTGTGTCTGCCTGAGCCAAATTGTCCCTCAAGAGACACAGCAAAACTTATATTTTTATTATGATCATGAAAAAATAACATTTTTTTCTCTCTCTCTCTTTGTATTGTGTTTGCATGAGGGATGCCTTCTGTGGGAAGATGCTAGAAGCTTCCTTCATGTCTGATAGAGCCAATGCCAGCTGAATCCAAGATGAACCTACTGCTGGCCAAGGCTGAGCCCATCAACAACAGTGGTAACATATTTGGGGAGGGAGGGAACCACCAGGAGCAATTGCAGCCAGAGAGAGGAGTGAGAATATGTGAGAATGACAACTCTGCAGACCCCAAGGTCAGTGAAGAAGGAGCGGGAGGGGGTGTTCCTGGGACTGGAGAAGAGATTCTCCTGCAGTCCATGGAGAAGAACATGGTGAGGCAGGTGGATGCACTCAGAAGAGACTGTGACCCTGCAGGAAGCCCATGCTGGAGCAGGTTCCTGGGAGTACGCAAGGCCCCATCAAGAGAGGAGCCCATGCTTGAGCAGGTTTGCTGGCAGGACTTGTGACCCCTGGGGGACTGCACTGGAGCAGTCTGTTCCTGAAGGTCTGTACCCCGTGGAAGAGACTCATGCTGGGGCATTTGGCAAAGAGTCCTCCCGCTGAGGCAGAAGGAGCAGCAGTGATAAACTGATAAACTGACCATAGCCCCTATTCCCCATGTTCCTGCTCTGCTGAGGGGGAGGAAGTGGAGAAATTAGGAGTGAAGTTAAGCCCAGGAAGAAGGGAGGGGTGGGAGGAGGTGTTTTAAGATTTGGGTTTATTTTTAATTTCCATACTCTGATCTGATTGGTAATAATCTTTTTTTTTCCCCAAATTGAGTCTGGTTTTGCCTGCGACATTAATTGGTGAGTAATCTCCCCCTGTCCTTCGCTCAACCCACGAACCTTTTGCAATATTTTTCTTCCCTGTCCAGCTGAGGAGGGGTGATAGAGCACCTTTGGTGGGCACCTGGCCTCCAACCAGGGTCAGCACACCACACTCCTTTTTCTTTTTTTTTTTTTTTTGAGAATTAGAATGGTGTTGAAGCATTCAAATACTAAAGGCTTGAGTTCAAAACCATGTCTGCAAGCATGACCTGAATGGCTTTGTGTCAGGGTCCATTTGTCAATGCAACTGGAAAAACTCCTACAGGAACAGAGCTCAGGCTGCATAAAACCTGACAGGGTTTGCACTAGAGGGGTACAAACTGATCTCGTGTAAGAACACAAGTGTCTGGCCTGTTCCCTTCAACCACACAAACCTTGACTTGATTCCTACTTGAACAAGCAATAATGGGCATATGTATTTTGGAACAGCAGTGATACCACTTCTATAGTAGATGTTGCTCCAATCACTCACATAGAGGAAGTGGAGGTAAAATACAATAAAACCACCATGTCTTTATTTTCACACCAAGTCCTAGAAGGAAGCGGGAAAAGGGTTGCAAAAGGCATGCACTAAAAATCCCAGTGATACTAAAGATTCATATACCTAACCAGCACAGAAAGTTAAAATGAGGAGACAAATGGACAGCCTATGAAAACTAAAGACAAGGAGAAATTATTTGGAAAAATACTACAAATTACATGGAGTAAAATAAGAAAAAAAGAACTTATACCAACTAGAATCTTTAAGTTCCTTTAAGGTTAATGAACATCCCACATTACCTATAGGACTTCTCAACCAGAACAGAACAGGACTGGTAGAAAAGTATGCTTGAAGAAAAGGTCTGTGATATTTCAGTAAACCTCTTAAACATCTGAATAATATTTTGAGACTAGGAATCCTGTTTCTCCTGATAGTGTGCTCTATGGCAAAGGCTATTTATGTAATCCGTTCATTGAGAGACAGAGATTATCAGAATTCATGAGTGATTCTGGGATGTACAGCATGGGTCATCAGAATTTGGGGTAGATTTTTTGATTTGGCAGTCAGCCTACAAAGATCCAATCATTTACCCTACCTTATTCTTAAAAGCTGAGAATGAAATCCAGATGAAAAGCAGTCTTGTCCATGAGAAATAGTTTCCCTCCTTACACTGGGAAATATTTTATTTTCTGCCTAAATAGGGAACAGCAACGACCCAGAAAGCTACATGACAGCAAGCAGCTCTTTAAAACTTCTTGTCTGAATATCCTTTTGCACTAGTTTCCAGAAAACTTAGCAGACAGTGTTTTTCATTACTGGTGCTCTCCCCATCTGTCCCATGTACAGCATATCTGCGCATGAAAAGAATCTGGAGCCAGAGCAGAGCCTGCTCAGAGATCATTCTATTGGCAATTGTGGACAAAAGAACAGTATAATTCCTTTCTATAGGATAAGAATTATTGGCTGGTTGCCTAGTAACAGTTTGATTGACTGATTTTTAATTTTTTTGGTGCTGTTTGGTGTAACTTCTGTGTAGTGCTTCTAATCTCACATGGTCACAGGTTGGTGATTTTCACTCTTAGCCCAGGGGCCACAATGCTGGGCATGTGTTATACCACAAAACAGCTGAGAAACAGGATTCACAAAGGAAACCTCACCTGCTACACCTTTTATCTGGGTGCTTTTGTTACGTGTCACCGGGATACAGACAGGCATTTTGTATCCGGAGCAGTAGTACAGCAGCTCCATATAACCACCATTCCTGAATGCCAGGGGCTTCCTGCAAATACAAGTATCATATTCTCCACTCTCAAACTCACATTCTGTCTTCTGCTGATCACCGCTCAAGATGTCAGCAATAACCCTGAATTTTTCAGAGCCTGCTGTAGGAAGGACACCACCTTTGTCTATGCATCTGCCACAGTTGCCCTCCAGCCCTCGCAGATAAGTGCAGTTGAGTAGCTCTCACTGTCAGTCCCCAGAGTTATCAGCAGCAGTGCTTTCTTAGGCAAGGACTTTGCCTGGCTCTCCTCCCTTTGATACACCTATTGATGTGCATCTTCTATGAGCTTCAGGGTGATTTAAGAGGCCTTTATTTGGCTTAGATTTTGATGATTCTGTAGGGACTTCAGTTGTTTTTTAATTTATCTGAATGTAAAGTGAACAAAAGGGTGACAATTTTAACCATGGTGGGGGGGTGGTGGTGAGATTTTTGTGCTTTATTATTTTTATGTGAAGTGTTAATATGCAACTAACTGCTATGTCAACAGGCACTCCAAATCTTTAAATAACAATGCAGCAAAATACCCAGGTTTCAAGAGTACTTGTCTCTTTCTGTTTAGAAGCTGAAGAGGTTGTTATATTACACAGTGTACCAAGGAATATCACATCCTATCATATGACATCATTTGGCCTAATGTCATAGAAGCTGAGTGGCGTCATCTGTGAGCCAGCACAAAAAATTACGTGGGAAGTTCTGAGTAGTGCAGAGGTTCCTGGTCCTCTATGTATTTCAATATGTATATGATAGAAAATAGTCCAGCAATTTTTGAGAAGTTACTCAACTGTTGCTTCAAAATGCAACTATTATAGTTTGCCATGTCATTCCTCCTTCATCACTGGTGAAAGAAAACATGGTATAGTTTGTAATACACAAGATATTTCTAGGCAGGACAGAACTTTGCTGATCTGGATAAACCTGAAGTGGGAATGATCTTTGGTTTTGTTTCCCTCCAACTCATCCCTAATTGATACAGTTTTGCTGAACTGCAATTCAGGCTTAATCGTTATCTTTTTTTACTCCCTGGGACCAAACATGTCTTTAATATTTTTTTTCAAATTCTTATTACTTTCTGGTGCTAGGCATGCAATAGCACTTCCATGAAATAGCTCATGCAAGAGTAATGAAGACAATTTAAAAGCCCAGAAATATCAAATACAACAGGACAAGCCCTGCTTATGATGAAGCTACTGGAAACGTTGATCTCAGCTAAGAGAAAGTCAGTATTGTGAAGCAGCAAATTCCTGCAGAAAATCAGCACCCTGGGGGCTCACAATCCTCACCGTGTGTGCTTCCATATGCAGGTCTGCTCTGCTCTTTGCTAGGCTCACAGAAAGGGCTGAAGAAAAACTTGGGGGAATATGGGAAGCCCCACACACTTATTTTCCCTACACACTCCCCAAACACATTCTTAACTCACCCACTTTTTCATCCTTTAATATCACAGTGCAATCTCATAGATTAGGAGACTCATTTACCTGCAGACTTTCCCTAGGCCAAACTGTTGTCTGCTTCATACATGAAACCCAAAATCCACTTGGGTGGAATATGGGTTTTGGCTCAAATTGTGAGACATCTTGGGTAAACACGTGCTGTTCTGTATCGACCATGTAAAATATCTTTGCAGATCTCACTAACAAAATAACAATATATGTAGTGTTTTAGGGACTAACAACAGACATACTATTATGCCAGGAGTTGGTACTAAACCATGTAAGCAGACACCAGTACACGTGGCATCAGACAATTTTCTACTTAACGGTATAGGCAACCGATCTGTTCGACAACTTCGAGTTTTCATCTATTTGGACCTGGGCCATTGGGTTCAGGTAGCCTTGTTAAAAAGGGATTTGCAGGTCTTTGTGGTGTTACAGCCCTGCCAAGCTGGAAGCTATAGACAAGGTCAGTGTCTAGGACTCTCTTGTATTAAATGAGCAAGTAAGCTTATATGCATTGCAGATTCCCTGCCCATGAGATCTCTTGTCTAAAGCAATCTGCTGAAAGGTGATAGGGTTGAAGTGTAGGCTAGACAACATGCATATGGCAGAGGGTTTGTAATATTCTAAATAGCATCCACTGTGTTTTCTTGGGTCAACATACAGAGGGTGTTGGTAAATCAATAGTCTTAACACAAGTGTGACAAGACAATTTACCAAACGCCTTACAAAAATGCTTCTCAAGAAGACAAAGCAGGTTTGCAGCAATGCTGGCAGAGGCCATTTTGCAGCACATGACGTAACGTGGTTCTAGACAGGGAGAGGCGCCCACAGCCTCACCTTTCTGTGCTGAGGGAATAATGAGCTGGACAATCCTAGCATTTGTGCTTGCGAAACATTATTAAGCACGCAGTGATGTCTTGCATTATTGTATCATAGCACAGAAGTGGTGGGAATAATGACTGTGTGTTCAACCTTAATTACAAGGGGGAATCTGTTTTGCTTTTTGTTGAAGAACAGGAGTTGTCAATCCCTGGGCATTATAAAGAGACAACTTGCTGGTCTAAGTGACTTCAGCTCTTTCAAAGGTATGGTTAGGATGCTGTTACAGGAAAAGGGAGGGATATCACTGTTACGGTGACACCTACATCAGTGAGCAAAAGAATAGGGCACTTGCATTTTGCCATTTGCTAACTTTGTGTGAACCAAGGGTAACATTTACAAAGCCTGGGTTCCTCCAATTTGGTCCTGGGCAGCATATTCAGATATTAAACTCCTTCAGCTTCAGAAATCAAAGGGAACAATAGGTACATGGCCAAATTAGCAAATGCGTGTGATCATGAGTGTAAGGCCTGCAGGTTTGAATGATTCAGACTGAGATGTCGCAAACCTACATCCCCACACATCAAACAGAGGTGCCCTTCTAAATTCCCAGACTCAAAAATCTGCTTAAAGCCCCCATCAGGACACATTCAATGTTAAATGTAAAAATTCTTTGACCTAAGGTCTGAATAAAGCAAATGAAATTAAAGCCAAAGGAAAAGAACACTGGAGGGGAGAACCCTATCTCTTACAAAAGTCTGCACAGTCAGTCAGAAGCCAAAGATTTTATTCTGAAACAAGCCTATGTAATATTATTTAACCAAAATTCTGGAAAACAGCTGTGTGTATATCAAAAAGAAATTACACTTTGTGCATATATAGAATATTTCTATTATAAAATAGCTGCTATAACACACAACACTGAGCAAAAATGCTTGTAAGGCCATTAGAACCTCACAGCTACTTTAAACTCACACATAATTGCTCACAGGATAAGAGCTTCTATTCATATTACTCAAATGCCTTGCCTCAGCTGGAGACAGTTGAAATGAGTACAGCGTGCAACAAGATAGAGTGAATGAGCTCTAACCTTTCTTCATCAAAGCAGGTACCAAAAGATATCAGGCTTGTTTCATTCTGTGGATAATGAACACAGTTCAGTCTCCCTTTCACTTACCTTCCTCACAGTCCAAGCTATGCATCATTGTGCAAAGGCTGATTTCTTTTTAATTTTTCTTAGTTCTTTTTGTCACTTTTTCCTTCAGAGACTTATGGATGAGAAGGAGGGAAGTCCATCTAGGAGAATTCCTTGTTCCTAGCTCCTCCTGGTTCAGCTCTTTAACTGGCACACAGACATAGCTGTATCAGCATCCTTTACTGGGATCAGCTGTCATCAGCTCGTTTACTCTAAACACACTCCCCCAAAATGATAGAATAAACATCTGTGTCCACACCATGAGACAGGTATGACTTACTATGTTCCCCACAGATGTGACCTCTGACCTCTTGGAGGGTATCGTGGTTCTTTCCCTGCTTATGCCCTGAATTCCCTTCCAAAGGAAAGCAAGGTGCCAGCAGCAGCTGAGCAGGGCAGTGCCCCCGAGCATGTCTGTAAGCACTGTGGAGTAGTGTATGAGAGGTGCAGCTGCTTTTTGTCAGAGTTACTATCTAATTTTTTCTTGCTGGTTAAATCCTAACAACGCAGTCCATAAAAGTTCATAATGCTGAGTCAATTGGGAATGATTAGGGAAAAAAAATACAGGATGGAAAAACAGATATCTTGCCTCAATTTTTTTTCACTGAAACCAAAACAGAGAGCATAGCCAATTGTGATCATTGTGACACTATGCAGGCCATGGAAATGAAGCTAAGTCTTAGTCTTGACCAAGAAGTTATTTAAAGCTTTAAAAATAGCTGTTTCCTACTGCATGTAAAGATTTTCTTCTTCTTTTCAGCTTGCAAACTTGTATGGAAGTATTCTCTTATTTATTTCATAATCAAATTCTAGTTGGAAAGAAACTCTCTCCCCCACACACCACCATATTGTCTCCTAAACTGTACTGTTCAGCTTGGAGCAGAGGTTGAGAGATGGTTACTTTCATGCCCTTACATATTTCTTCTACAAAATCAATTCAGTATTCATGGATAATTGACATTGTTGTACAGAATAAAATGCAGGCATTGCCCCTTACTACCAAATATACTCAGTACTTAACTTTGTGTATGTTACACATTTACCACAATAAAGAAACATCACTCCCCAACAACCTTCCCCCAGAGATATTTCCATTAGGAAACAACTTTATAGGCAATTTCTAATTGTCTCTTAATGAACCTAAATATTTAAGTTTGGCCATACTGCATTGAGTGTTCATTGTCCTTGGGGATGTGCAGAAAGAACCCAAATGAAAAGCATCACAGAATGGGCACATTTAATTTTTCTACTTCCTAGTGCATGCAAATATCAGAGAGCAAGTGTTCAAATGGGAAGTTATGGGATTCTCATTCCAGCTGTGAAAACAGAAGCAAAAAAATAGGCAGGAGAAAAGAAGAAAATAAAAAAAAAAAGGGGGGGGAGGGATGGGGGGGGAAGAGGAAAAAAATGGAAAGGTAACCTGTGAATAGATACAAGAAGATAAATAGGGAGAGAAGAAAAAACTGTGACACCAAGTGATATGACAAGTAGAATTTTACACACTGACCTCAGACAGAAGCAGCTCTCAAGGACATTCCTGGGGCACAATTCCTCACCACCTCCCCACTACCACAGCTGGCCAATAACAACCAGCAGAAGAGTTGAGACCCGTCACTTTCATTTTGTAGTTTTCCAATGCAGGTTGTATGGAACTGCAGCAAAGAACAACATTGACTAGGAATGGTACTCCTAAGCCTATGCAAAGATCATCACCTCAGAAGGACAGACAGAAGTTCTTGAGGATTTCGTTACTTCTATTTACTTTAACTCTCCATTTTTGGCAATAGCTTCCACCTGCTAGGTCAGGTTTCCAAAGAAGGGGGGAGGTTTTACACACAGCTGCTAATTACTACATAGTTAGCAGAAACATTACCAGTAGCCTGAACAGGTCTTATTCTTGAATCAGAGGTGGTTGGAGAGGAAACCACAATGTAAACCTTTCTGTCATATCACTCATGAGGAAAAGGGCTGCACCTACAGAGTGGTAAGAACAACAGCAACGCTCCATGAGTAATGACACAGAGCAAAACATTTTCAAGAGTGTGTAAAACAGCAGTGAGCAGAAGGGAAGACAGAATAAGTACTGACCTGTGTCCCTCTAATAGCTATGGAGCAATAGCCTTTTTTTTTTTTTTAAGGAATAAAATATTTTTTCTTGCAGTTTGCAGTAACCTTCCATAGAATTTCACCAATTTTTCACCGAGATTTTTAAACAGGGAAGATTACATTTTTCCCTTTTCCTGAGCCCTAAAGGGGATGCACAGATTCAGCTCCATGCCTTCCAGTTCTAGAAAGTTACGCTGATCATGGGATGTGCTAGAAAGGAAGGTCATTAGCAGGAAAAGCTTGTGTCCTTGCACTCCCTCATGTGTGTCCCTCCGGCTCCCGCAGTTTCCTTTCCTGGCAGCAGCTGCTCCTGCTCTCCATCCTGCTTTTAAAAGCAGTAAGGAATGGGAAAGTGAGGGGAGTACTGAGCAAACAGCAAAGGTGTAGTCTTGCAAATGAGCCATCACAAAATGTTTGATATGTCACACCTAACAAATGCACTGGCAAATATCTAGACATACCAAGTAAATTTGATGTACCAGTTTCTAGAAATGAGCAAAAGTTATTGGAGATGGGGATGCACAAACAGACAGAGAGGGAACGTGGTTCCATGCATTCTGTTTATACAGAATCATGAATAAAACCAGTATGATTATTGAGCTATTGAAAGGCACTGGCCTGGATAGAGACATACATCTGGGGACCCCCAAATCCATCTTTCCATACACATCAGTGTGACAGCTTGATCAGTGCCAACACTTCCTTTGGAGGCAGCTCAGCATCCCATGTAGTTCTGGCCTTCCAAGCTCACTCTGACAGGGAGCACACGACATGGCAGTTTTTTCCCCAGTACACTACAGCTGAGACAACCTTCCCCACCCTCCAAATCAAACTCATCCCAGACTCTTCAAATGAGTTGGGGACAGTCGGAAGCAGGCTGACCTGAAATCCACACTGTTTACCCATATGACCTGCCAGTAATGATTCACCCCACTTTGATGGCTACAGCTCATGCTTCATCTCTGAAGAGGAGGTGTTAGTGATATGGCTGCAGGGTAAGGGAGGAGCTACCTCTGGATTATTTTGCAGCCTGAATCATTCTGCCTGTGTGATGCCCAGGTTCTCTACGCAATACTCCTCAAATCTTTCAAAAATCTTGCCTCTCTAAAGATACAGCTTTCCTTAGCCTCTGCACTATATAATAAACACAAGAGAATAAGTAGGGGAAAAAAGGCTATCTCCGTGAGCGTTAAAGCCAGACTGCCAAGTTCCTGGAAGTTAAGGCTTAACATCCCAAAGACTATCAAGAGGGTGGCTTAGTAGCACTAAGAATAGAATAGAATATTTCAGTTGGAAAGGACCTACAATCATAATCTAATCTGCTTCCTTGACTGTCCTAAGCTATTCATTCTTCGGCACTTCCAGATTAAACACAATTGCCTTTTAATGGCACAGTGCCCCACAGGAGCTTCCTGTAATGCCCCACAGTCTTCTCCTTCCAAGAGACAATTTGCCATGTGCACTGTGTCCCTACAGGCGTGCTGTGAGTGTTGTAGGCCAAACAGGGAATAGAGCCCTTTTGGGAAAAGTGGGAACATCATGCCTGCCGTCTTCAACTTCACTGTAACATGATCATAAAACATGCTTTTCTGGTGACCTAGTGTTTTGGATCAGTTTGGTTTATCATTCAGCGTGTTTCATGACGATATAAAAAAATGCTCTAACAGCACATTTCCAAGATAATTCCAAAAAAATCTCAATTTCTCAGTTTTTTGTTCTCAATTTCCAACAATCACAAGTATTGCCAGACTTTTTTTGTGGGCTATAAATTCCTTCTTTCTTGCAACTCTAACTACCTGCAACATTTTCTTGCTATCTTCCCATATCCTTGCTTTTCTGTAATTACACATAACATTTTTCCCACGTGAATTATCACTAGGACCTAATCCCAGATCCCCAAATCCCACAGTAAAGATCTGTTCTCTCAGAGCTGACACAACAGTAGGCAATTCATTGAGCACAGACACACGCATCTTTTCCATGAATGTGTTTAGCATCATTGCTAAAACTGTCTCACTAGCAATTTCTGCTAATGAGAAAATGAAGTTAACACAAAGCTTCTGAAAATAAATTCCGAGGAAGACGTCTCTCTGCTTTAATAGAGATTGAACACAGTCCATTTCTCTTTCCCTGTGTCCCAAACAACACATCAAAACAATGTTTAACAAGTGAGCTACATTTCACAACACACTCACATCATAGATGGACGTAAAATAAGTTGCTTGGCAGTGAAAATGCCCTGGAGAGAGGAAAGTTGGTTGTTTTGAGTTGTATTTTTTAAAATTTATTTCATTTTTCCTGTCCAGCCTGGTTTCTCCCAGCATTTTAGGATTGCCCAAGATTATTCCATTATCACCCTTCTGTCTCTGGTGGCTGTTAACCCTCTGCCCAGTTGAATAAGTGCTGCTGCCAGAAGCCTTTCCCACTCACCCCTTGAAGAAGTGTCAGGAAGCACTGCTGTTAATTCTTGGCATATCCCACCTAAATTAGACTCAAACCAGAATGAAATCGCAGTATGGAGAGAGGTGCTTTAAAAAACAGTTCTTCAAGTTTAACCAAGCAATGGAGAAAGCGCAGGGGACGTCATCCAGAGCAGGCCATCGATTCAGTGATTTTCCCAAATTTTTCACTTTGTTCAGTGACTGGTCTCAAAGATATTACTTTCTCAAGTGCACTGTTGGCTAAAAGGCATGTGGAAAACGTTATTTAACTTGAGATTCTATCTTCAAATAGTGTGGCCTCCATAAAGTGGGTCTTGCTAAGTTCTCCCTGTGCTCGTGGCAGGAGTAACTGCAAGCCAAGTCCCAGCATCTTTGGTGTGGCCCACGGGGATTCATCTTGGAATATTCAACCCATAAAACTCCTTCTCAAATTTACTGACTTCTCTGCCCAAGAATATTAGAAATGTGGCAAATTAAATCCATTTTGCTGAACCATTTGGTCTACTCAAGCGCCTTCACACAATGTATGTGGCAAGCAGATGCAACGGGGTTGCAAACACTGTTGAGACAAATGCTTAACAATTCGGCAGAGGACGTGTGGATTTTTTTTTGTTGTTGCCTGCTGCTAGACAACTTCGTACACTGCTGGTAATTACTGTATCTGGGAGGGTTTTTTTGTTTGTTTGCTTATGCCTTACCCAGTAGCTTTGTTCGTGGCAATAAAAATATTCCAAACAGCTTGGAAAGCCTCCTTTGCTCTGACTTGAAAAGGCTGAATTCAGTTCCCAGAGAACTCAGTGGGAGCTGGATTAAGCTCTGTGGCAAAATCCTTTACCTCTTACCATGCTGCTGCTGTGGCAGGTGCTGAATTTCATTAATTTATCCTTTTCTGGTAGCAATGTACCAAAATCCCCTAAATTTCTTCCCTTATATGGGGTTTTCCTCTTGCAGGTCCTGCAACAGAAGAGACCCAGACCTTCTGCTCCTTCTCCACTCTTCAGCCAGTTCAGAGCTGCAAAGCTTTAGCTTTCCCAGGTTTTGTCCCACACCAAAGAGTCCTCTGTGCCAGGCAAAGAGATTTGCAGTGTTTCTTACTCTTTTTTCACATGCTCCACCTCTGCAGTACGCCTATACATTTATTCCTCCTTCAGAGTATCTTGCCTATCCAAATCACAGTTCTGGGTAAACAACAGGCATGTCTTCTTACAGCCCGGGGGGAATGAGGATAGATTTTACAGGTATATTTTTTGCTTGAAAGCTAAAAAAAGATGGTGTACTTACCTTCACTGGTATCCTATTACAGTTTGATGCATAGGTAGTTATTCCCAGGACAAAGGTTAGTAGGCAATGGTTAAAAAGAAATAGAAATATACCCTTTCTTCCTTCATAAGGAGCTCTGCCAGTCTTTGTTTTCCTGTCTTTCTTTGGTGCCCTTCAAACCCATTAGTTTGGCACCTTTGAAGATTTTAAAAGGAACAGCATTCCATTTTGAAAAAAAAAAACACATGACAAATTGAAAATGAGGTAAAGCAACAGAACTCCCCGGGAAGAGAGAGCTGCTTCTGCAGAAATAATGCTGATTGATGAACTCTACACAAATCATCAAGTAAAAATCCTGTAACATAATTAGAATGCCAAAAAATGGTAGCTCCTCTGCTGAATTTTCAGATCAACCAATACAATTTAATAATTCCTTCCACGCTGAAAGTCCCTAACATTCATATGAAAGATAATCTTTACATGCCATGTGGTGGAGTTACATAAGAGTTCCTTGTTAAATTTGCTTGGGTTTGTTATTCTTTCCAGCACCTGGTGGTTATTTTAACTTCTGTTTGATATATGCCAAAGTACCTACATTCAGGCACACCGATTCCTACCTTCTGATAATAAGATGTGAGACAAAGCATCCTGATAATATCTACAAATTGTAAAAGGTCTAGGTGTCTACTCACGCCCAGCAATTGTTACTGAACTGATTTTAATACTCTTGATTTATGCCTACATAAGTTAAAAAATAAATCCATAATTTTCAATGAAACTTACTATCAGAAAAATTATCACTTTGAGCAGAGCAGCTGGAATCTGTGTTTTGGACTTGCTTTGTTTTATAGTACCTTTACTGAGTAGCATTTAACCAGTGGCAGCTGTAGATCATGCCAAAATAATTTAAAAGTACATACACTCCCAAGTTTTGCGATTTTCCCAGAAATAATTTTTAAAACAAGCCTTCTGTAATCTCTTCAGTGGGGAAATACCACAGTGCTGAAACAGAAGCTTTAAGCAGTCACCTTGCCTTTCAATAAAGTAAAAATATTCTGTTCGAACTGAAAGAAAAAAACAACAGCCAAACAAACAAACAAACAAAAAGCAAAGGCACTTTCCTTCTGTGTTACTGTAAATTCATTTTAGAGATGGGCACAAACCATAAAACTCAGTTCAGACATAAACCTGGGAGCATACGGCTCAAAATAAAGATGGATCATTGTATCCAGACCACAATCATTGCTGGCAAACAGGTAATAACTGATTAGTTAGCAAAATCCACAGAGTGTGTATTCCATATGCCCTCTATCTCACAGTATATTTCCCGGTATGTTACATCACCTTATGTCCTGTACTGATGCACCACAGGCATTTCTAATACCTTAGGTCCCCATAACAGATTAAAATAAAATAAAAATTTAAACCAAGAGATATTCTGAAAGAATATACCTTGGATAAAAACTTCACCCTTTGGGTGAAAAGACAAATAGAGCAACTCACCTAAAATAGGACCCAAATCAGAATCCTTATGTTCACTAATCTGTGGCAATTCCAATTCAGTCTGGGACTAGGAACAGTACTGGAGAAATATATAAATATACAGGTCTTTTTCTGAATGCTTTCATACTGGACAAAACTGAAGAAATGGAGAAGACATAGTCATGTTTTTAATTTTAGGAAGCAGTTTATTAAAGATAATCATTCAGCTAATCTAATATCTGGCCAACATTTGTTATTTGACACCAAGGAAATAAGAAGACTCAATAGAGCAACTCGGATGATGGCAAGAAATAGGGAGCTTAGTCCTCAACACCCATATTGCCTCCTAAATCATAACAGCTTCTACATTGTTTAACATTGTTTGAAATACAAATCACACAAAGTGGTCAAAATCCAGCTTTAATTTTCGGTCTAATGATTATGTTGGTCAATGTCCAAGACCACAGCTAAAGGCCATGAGAACTTTTAAAATATTTTCCCACCCATATACATGTTGTCTCAAGCACTAAAGATTAAAAAAAATGGGAGTCGGGGGGTGAGGGGTAGTGTGCAGGGGAAACAAGGCAAGCAAGCAAGAAAAAAAACCCAAAAAACCAAACCAACAACCATACAGAAAGCACAATGGTGAAATAAAACATTCAACATGGACTTAGTGATCTGCAAGTGAGCTTTGAAATTACCAGGAGACATGATCATTTTGATTTAGCAACCTGCTGAATTCTCAGAAAATTTTTTGAAGGTGGAAGGGGCCACATAGAGTTCTTTGGACCTCTTTATTGTGGATTTGAGGAGTTTCGAGTTTCTTTTCTTTTTTTTCTTTTCTTTTTTATTTTTTGCTTTCCTTTGTGAAACAGATTGTTCATAGACAATTATTTCAAGACCTTTCCCTTCACTTTCCTGTGCAGAGCTACAACAGAGTACTATTAGCATCTGGTTTTGCATATGCCTAGAAACCCATTCATTTTAAACCACTTTCAGAATCAGGGGATGTAATAATTCTCTGCAAATTCCAATATGCATGGGTTTTTTTTCTTAAAATGCACTTGAAATTTCAAAATACCCCAAAATCTCTGCAAGTCTTCTCTCAGGAGAATAACTTTCTGGGGAATCATGACATTCTTCATAGCATTCTGATAAAGAAGCAGCATGATAAACACTTATTCTGAAAAAAAAGCTGAATAATCTCAAAATAAAAAATGAATACAAATTTACGAGCTGTATCAGTCATAATTACCCAGTCAGGAGAAATGTCAGTGTATACAGATCTGCTCTGCAAAAAGTACTGAATATTTTAGCAATTCTTTAGGAAGGTACTGAACTTTTCTTCCAATTAATTATTCATCCATAAAACTTTCCTTTCCCTTTTTCCTCCTCAAATTATTGCAGAACTTCATTCTCCTCGGTGAGATCAGGGGTGTAATCACATGCATGTACACAGTACACAGACCAAAAACACAGACCCATAAAAAAACCCCGCAACAGATACCACCCCCAACTTTCCCCAGTTGTACATTTGATGCTTGCTGGTGCCATTAAGCAAACACAAAACAACAGCAAGCGCATTCTGTTGAAATGTTTAGCTAAATGGAACCAAAACAGTCACAGTTCACAATTTCATAAATACATTAATTAGAAGTGTCTCCAAATAGCATGTGATTTTGAATTATTAACATAAAACACTGCATTATAAATGACTGCAAATTGCATTCCTTAGTGCTCTCCATGCTTAATTTATTATGCCGTAGGAAAATTTGCAAATTACTTCACTGTTTTATATTTAATGGATAGTTTTATATGTATATTGTTTCATTAAGATAAAATTAAACCACAGTGTACATGTTATATGCCTTTCCAGTGACATAAATGTCACTAGAGACCCTCAGACTTTGTCAGGAGGGGAGCATGCTTCTGTCATTTCCCAGATTTAATAAAGAAGTGAAGAGCAGGTTCGAGTTTCTGCCCTTTCTGTACCCACCTGTAGTCACTCCTTCCAGATAGCCCGTTTCTGAGGTTTGCAAAGGGCAATGCAGAAAAGTTTGAAGGTATGGAGAGGGGTGGCAGAGCAGCCCTCCCTTCCCTGCCTCCATGGTGTGAAGGCAGAGGAGGCTTTTTGGCAGTGGCCTCTGCTGCTAGGGCACAACAGCCATCGTGCTTTTATGGGTGCGAAAGAAGGCAGTGAGCCAGGTGAGCCTCCTGCCTCAAACCCCATGAGCAAAAATACCACTGGGAAATGGTTTCGGTCTCCCAGGAAGAGGAGGGAAAAAAAGGCTGGCATGGGCTGGCATGCTACACTGCCAAGATTTTTGCTGTCACATCTTCCTGCAGTGGGAAAAAGATGGAAATAAAATCTAGTAAGAAATTGTGGGGAGGCTCGGTGGGGGTAGATGTCTGGAGAAACACCAGGGAGGGGTGTGAAGGACAATGTGTAGAAAAGGAAAATCCATTAAAAATATAACTATAAAGACATTAGTCTTTGACAACTTCTTTGCATGCTGTCTGTTCTTAGCCATTTGTCTTCTCTATTTGCAAATTCCTCAGAAGAGGAATCGCCTCTAACTATGTGCTTGTAGAGTGCATGTTACAATGGGGACTTCAACTTCCCTGAAAACCTGAAATGCAAATAGAGCGTAAATAATAGATATTATTTATGATACATAAATAAATAACATTGGGCCGTGAAGAGGCTTTCTAGATGTGTCGAAACAGGCTGTCCTATCCCCGGTTTTCTGAGAACCAATAATACCCCCTTTGGTGGATGTTATAGATGTTTCTTTGAACTCACTTTCAGGCCTTTATACAAGACTGAAGAGGTATCGGTTACCTGTCTGCATAGGTTCCATGTGGATTTTGGATGTGTTTTCATGTCATAAAAATATAGCACAACAAAATATTGCGGGCCGGGTAGGAGGTGGAGAGATGGCATATTTGGGGAAAGCTATAAATTTTGCTTTAAGTTAAAATTGTATTAATGAAATTGAAGCTACAAGAAGATGCGTGCAAGGGAGAGAGTCAGCCCTCTGAGCTATTCTTTTCAAGTAATGAAGATGAGACTCTGTCAGAGATTGAGGTGTCAAAACTGGAAGTGCTGGAACAAATTCACAAATTAAAGAGCAACAAGTCACCATGACCAGATGGCATACATCTGAGAGCTCTGAAGGAACTTAAGAATTAAGTGGTTGAGCTGCTAACAGAAAAATATGCAGCCTTTCATTAAAACGCTACCGTGCCAGAGGACAGGAGGTAACAAATACCTCGTCTCACAAAATCTGGAAGGTGTGTTCCTGCGAGCTTGATTAAAGCTGTAGATTGCTTTTCTCTTTTAATCATCCTGGCTTCAGAGAGAAGTTCAGCACATCCAGCGAAAAGAGCTAGCCTCAGCCGATCAGGAGCCCCTGGTGAAGGCAAGCGCAAGGGGGTTGCTGACTCAGCATACACTGGTGACCATTAACCTGGATATGGCTGGGGGGCCTTGCAAGGACTGACTTCAGTGATAATTAAAAAACAACTGCCCTAATTACCCCCTGCCTTCTTAAACTTGGGTTAGGTTCCACAAGTATCTATCCCTGGCAGTGTGTTCAGGATAGATTAACTCTTTCTTTGGCTCGTTTATGAATGGGATGAGAAGTAAGCTATCATCTCACTAACCTAGGATTTCCTTCTGGTTTTATGTCCTACTTGTGTTTCCTCGTCATCCAGGTAAGACAGTCTCTGTGGTAGCTTCTGTGGAGGAGAAGGCATGGAGAAGAAAATTTTAGCTCAGCATTTACTTGTGCAGAGTGACCCATGCACCTGCATCATTGCATAGATTTTTAAGGTGAGCATTTGATCATCTCATCCTGCAGTGCACAGCGTTAGTGTGGTTACTCTTTGTGCACACAAGCACACACAGTCCAGCTGATGCCCATGAAGCAGTGCAGATGTGTCCCCACAGCGTGAGACACAACCTGCATTTACCAACCCGCAGTGCAGGCCATCAGCAGCACATCCCCACCTTCTCCTGCCATGCATGCATGGAGAACCTTACCTCCTCAAAGACAAGGCTGAGGGACACAGACATCTCTGATCCCATCTTTTGGGTGTGACAGAGCAGAGACGTTTTGCATTCTGCTCATATCAGAGTACATCTTCTTGCTAGATCCTTAGCCTGGGTCAGACAATATCAAGATTTAGGAAAGCCATCCCTACTGGTGAATGTCTGTGCTAGTCAGCAGCACTATCAAAAATATAAAAAATACACAACTCACTTCTAAATTGAATACACCTGGTTTTCACGCCCAGCTGCTTGCTCGTGTTTTGTTCTTATGGTTAATAAAAGCCCCCGGGAAGCAAGATATTACTTTGAAGATTACAAATAGATTTCAAATTATCAAAACAAGAGCTGTGGGAGAACAGTTTAGCCATCCCAAAAAGCATTTTGACATTTAAAGAAAGAAATACAGAAAAAAGAAAATGGAGTCCTTCTTCCACAGCAGAATCAACCCACACCTTGTAAAAGCTTTCATTTGCAACAACTAGAGACTTTTCTGACATTTCAAAATATTCTGAATTGGAGAACTGTTATCTAGGTCGCACAGAAGAGGATGAGAAATATCCACTTGAGAATAACCAGCCAGTTTGAGCTTCAGACACGTATTTCCAACATATAAGAGTGAAACTCACATCACTACTTGAGGTGAACACCTCAAGCTATTATCTAGGGTGAAAGAGTCCCTCTTTCTAGTTTGGATGCACATGCAGGAGGTTTAAGGTTTTAAAAATACATTTAAGGTTTTAAAAATACATTTTTCCCCAAAATTAAATGCTTTGTAAGAGAAAACTCCTGGCCATGAACACTCTTGCTTGCTTAGGGATTTCATAGCATCCTGAAACAAATTCTCTTGCAGCAGAGGGTAACTGTAAAGCAGCTGTTGGGAACCCCTGATTTAGATGTACAGGCTGGGGCCAGGTCTTTACGTTGCCAGCATTGTTCAGTCTAGCAGTCAGACTCGAGGTACAAGCACTCATGAGTGCCTTGCTGAATGCAGGAGCGCGAAATCATTGAATCATAGAATCATAGAACGGTCTGGGTTGGAAGGGACCCCAAGGATCATACAGTTCCAACCCCCTGCCACAGGCAGGGCCACCAACCTCCAGGTCTGGATCTACACAAGGTTGCCCAGGGCCCCATCCAACCTGTCCTTGAACACCTCTAGGGATGGGGCATCGGCCAGCTCTCTGGGCAGCCTGTTCCAGCACCTCACCACTCTGTAAAAATCTTGCCCCTAATCTAAACCTTCCCTCCTTTAGCTTCAATCCATTCCCCCTTGTCCTGCCATTGTCTACCCTTTGAGAAAGCTGATTCCTCTCCTGTTTGTATGCTCCCTTCAGGTACTGGAAGGCTGCAATGAGGTCACCCCACAGCCTTCTCTTCTCCAGGCTGAACAAGCCCAGCTCCCTCAGCCTCTTCTCATAGGGGAGGTGCTCCAGCCCTCTAATCATCCTTGTGGCCCTCCTCTGAACCCTCTCCAACAGTTCCACATCTTTCTTGTATTGGGAGCCCCAGATCTGGACACAGTACTCCAGATGGGGGCTCACAAGGGCAGACTAGAGAGGGACAATCCCCTCCCTGTCCCTGCTGGCCACCCCTCTTCTGATGGAGCCCAGGATAACATTGGCCTTCGGAGCTGCAAGAGCACACTCCTGGCTCATGTAAAGTTTCTCATCCACTATGACACCCAGGTCCTTCTCAACACGATAAATGTGTTGGGTTTTTTTCTTCCTCTGAAGCGGGTGGTCTAGAGGGTGAACTTTTTTCTTCCACAGATGCAACAGAGAAGTGATGCTTACATCAACTGTACTCAGTAACAACTTTGGGACTACGAGGCTTTTTATTCTTGGATCATCTTCATGGCTAAAATAAATGGACTGGTGCAAAGAAGGAGGAGGGCTGCTGCTGTCTTCTGATGACTGTTGGTAAACCTGGTTTCTCCTTCCCATGTATATATACTCACTTTAAAGGAAAAACTGGGGATTTCATCGGGGAAAAAAAGGAAAAAGAAAGAAAGAAGAATAGACAACGTTTTAAGCTTTGGCTTCAGTTCTTGACAGTCCTAATACACATGCCTGTGAGTGAGGAGCAGGACATGAGCAGGATGTGTGGACCACCATCTTTCATATTTACTCACTCTGATAGATCTGCTGGGAAATATGGCATTTTTTTCACAATGTCTTAAAAGTTCTCACTTTTCTCTCATTATTAGCAAATGGTCTGCCTTATCCTTGCCTCAGTTTCCACCTTCAGAAAGGTAAGATCTAGTAGACATATCCAAGTGCTCTGGATGGTCAAAGCCACTCAGTGTTATCCTGGAATGGGCAATCCTAGATTTTAGGTCACAATGGAAAGTCCCAGCATGGGTGACTTCTGTGTTTTCAAAAACCGCCGAAGGAACCGCAAACAGATGTTCCCGCAGAAATGTGAACAACAGGATATGTGTGGGAGTCCTCACTGGGAAGAATGGTGGCAGTCCTGAAGATGAAGTAATGGCCATAGGACTTAAACTCAGCAGAAATCAACGGCTTAAAAATAGCTAACCCTCCTAACATATTCCCTGCGCATTCTTTTCATGGCAGTCACTTCCTTATCCTAAATCCAGCAATAAATATGGACAAATTCACAACTTGCTCTAGTGACTTTTAACCTAGAACTACAAGCTGCTTTCATGTTTTATCAGAAATAAATTCCATGTATGATTATGAAAACCCAAGTTTTCCCATGCTTGACTCATATCAAGGCCTATGCCAACATTTTTGCAGTCCCTAGACTGGAGTAGGGCAGCTGGTTCTTCACAGAGCTACCACTGGTAAACTCCACATGGTTCAGAAAATAGATGTCTATCTTTTATATGCTCTGCTGTGGTCACTGCCTGCTTTTAAGAGAAGCTTGTAGTACTAAGACTGACATTTTTTCTCCATGGTCAGGGACCCATTTCACATAGATGACTGTTTATGTCCTGCTGCTGCCACCATACTCTGCAGGTTTCTTGCAGACCTTGATGCTCTTTCAGCAGAGGGTCTCAACTAGTTGAGTATCACCCTGGCTGCATCTGCTGGATGCTTCAGAGGCCGTTCTGTCTCTATGCTCTTTTGGAACCAGCAGAAGCTCCATTTGATAAGCTTCAAGTTGGCCTGAAACATCTATCTGTTTTTCAAATCTCTAATTGGCTTTTGGCAAAATTTACCTCGGGCTCTATTTTTTTATAGCATCTTTACTGTTAGCATTATTTTCTTCTGCTTGAAACCAGAGGAAGGCGGGCAAGTGTCACGAAAGCATGAAACTGTCAGAAAGCAGACAGATCCTCAATGAAGCTGAAATTATTTCTTTTGTACAGTTAAAACAGACTCAAATAATAAAGTTGAATCTGAGTGGAAACCAAGCTTGGTTTCCTGGCTCGCAAGCTGAAGTGGCTTCAGGACATTTCAGTTGTGAGCCTACTGAACCAAAAGCACGTCCTTCGTAACACACAGTGGAGCCAGGATATTCGCTGATATCCTCTCTCCCTAACAAGTGTTTGGACACAGACCTGGCCACTGCTGTGGACCCAGGCAGGCGGTAAGAGAGCGGGTTAGGAAAAGCCAATGTAATATGTGAGTCAATATAGGTGGGATGGCTCCTGCCTGCTGGGGTTAATAGAGGCGACAGCTCCAGTCTGGTGCTGGGCTTCTCCCCAACTTGCTTTCCTTCTCAATCCAGCTGAAACAGTTCAACTGGAAATTTGGGGTATGCTGGGATCAGTCTAAAGCACTCCTCCACCTGACACAAGAGACTTCCACAGTGGATGGACCAGCTTCCTTCTGTTTGACGTTGCACAGCACTTAGGGTAAGGTCGTTAACTTTTTCAGGCTGTAATTTCTTTCATTTTGTGGAAGTCTCAAGTCCCCGAGCTTTGCCTAAGACCTGGAATCTAATGTCTTTGTCTGTTTTCTCCCTGACAAGTTTCAGAGATATTAAAAATCAAAAGAAGACTCTAAGGAGCAAATAAAGCCTCTTTAAAGTACTGTTTCACTTTCTTGTTAACTCACAGAAGCTTTTTGCTCTCTCTGCCCGGCCCCAGTCAGATCTTGCATAAAAGGGAAAAAAATGCACTTAAAAGTGCTGTTTTTCTTTCCACTTCCCCCTGTGCTTCAAATCATTAGTCTTTCTGCATTTCTCTTTTATTCCCAGACTGGCTTGTGCCGAATCAGATTATAATACATTAAACATCCAAGAAACACAAAGCTCTCCAAAGTGCTCTTTGGGGTCTCCATACATGTGTTCTCTCGCTCTTTCCTGCAATAATTACTGCCATCCCAGGGTCAGCTCCGGCGTGCGGGACCCACTCAGACACGCTCAGCCTCACCTCCCGTTGCTGCAAAATGAATTCAGGACGGGATGTGCCTGCGCACCGCCTCTGCTTTTGTGTGCAGAGGCAAGGGAACTGCCTGCTCTGAAAGGATGCCCTGTCCTACTTTTCCAGGCTCAGCCCTCTTCTGCAAAAAGGGGTGACAGCAGCTCCTTTGGAGAAGTAGGGCTGGTAGCCTTCCCACCAACTTCTTTATTCCCTCTACTAAAATTAGGGCCATTGAATCACAGTCCTGGCCCAACTGGCATCCATGCCAAGGCTTCCTTGATTTCAGTGAAACCAGGGCACTCCATCCCTGTGCAATCTTGAATGACGGCAGCCAGTGCTGTGAGCAATTCAACAGTATTTGTGCTTTCAGAAGAAACACTTACCTTGGCCTTTACCCTGAGCAGGAAGAAGCCTCTGTAGGGCTACCACTGCTGGAAAGAACAGGCTCATCCTAAGGCAGCACAGTGCAAAGACTCGAAGATGACCCTATTGCCAACCACATCAACATCAGTCAGAAAGCACACAGAGATAATTCACAAGGAGGCACTACCCTGAGTGTGGTTTGATTCATTACTCAAGAGTTATTGGAGAGAAGTAGCTCTGGTCTTCTCAAGTAGTACTTCCTCCTCCCCATAGGAGGGATGTGAGGAGCCACAGGAGGGACTCAAGGATGCAAACAGCCCTGATCTACCGTGACCAGGGCTGCTTTATCATGTGGCTGCTAAAGCCCATGAGAGATCTACTGCTGATGAAGAGGTCAAGAGAAAGAAGCACAATCCACAGCCCTGGGTGAGCTTTGCAGCTGGAAGAACCTGGGTACCATTTCTGCCCACTCAATGTTACACGTCTCAGTATGAGTAAGTGAGAACTTACAGCAGATAAGCCATTAAAAGTTCTACAGAGAATTTATTACTGGGAAGAGCATAACCTGAACACCTGACATGCAAAGAAACATCAATGTGCACTGAAGCTATGCTGGAAACTTTTTTTTTTAAACTTCTTTAGGAGCAGAATCCACCAAAACTCTTGATATTATCAAAACTGGCAATGTGGTGTTTGGTCAGGCCCTAGTCCCAGAGTAAATCTGTAAGGAAAGGAAAATATTTGTCTTTAAGCTACCACCACTATCCCTTTCTTTCTTCTGGAGATGAGTCTATATACTTTCTGATCATATAGGGGTAGCAAAGGTAAACTAAGAGACACACACTCCTACTACAGCTTTACTACCAAATTTGAATTCACTCCTGAAGTGCTACTCTCCTCCCAGTCTTGATCTCTTCTTCTGAAATGAAGTCTGCTCTCACATTTTTGTGGTGGTTTAATAATGTGGAAAAATGGGTCTGTGATGGAAAGAGGGAAGGTTAAAATCCATTTCTACTCTTGCCCTAAGCAGGAAATGAGCAGATACCTCCCAAACTGAGAGCCTGGTTATCTAGCCTGCTGCAATGCCATGCCAATAAAGAAGCCTTTTTTCTATTTAAAGAAGTAATATAATAAAATGTTGGTTCATTTCATTATAATAGCTAGGAAGGATTTGCTAGTTTCACAGCATAAATTTAAATTAATTTTTTAGATTTGACAACGTTATAAAAATTATATTGATTCTGAAATTATAATTTTAGATTGGTTCTGTCATTTTAGCCTATTAGCAGTCTTTAAATGAAGTGATCCAATGTTACAATCAATCTTATCTTCCATTATGCACTTCCTGGTGCTAAAAAGTGAGATCGATTCTAATTAACTACACTGGTTCAGTCATTTGGGTGGTTTGTTCAGAAAAAAAAAACTTACTACCCTAATATCACTAAACAATTTATTATACATTTATGCACTGGATTTATATCCAAAATTAATGTCACTCCTATAGTAAGAACAATACAGTTGCAGCTCTCTAAAATAATAGGATGGCAACCTTAGTGCTATTGCTTAAGCCAGTGCAGCACATGAAATATTTTCAGGGTCCACTTGAGCTTTAAGAAGCAAAGCAGGGTCAGCAAAAAATACTTCCTCTGCAGCACAGGCTATAAATCTATGTGTATATTGAAAGCAACTTGGAAAATGGCATTTCCAACGTGCAGTTGTGGGCTAAGAGAACAGGTTTAAATGGTATTTAAGAAGCCATGATGGTGAAAATAATGCTATGAAGCAAGCTGATGTGATTTATATAAATCAGCCTAAACTTATTTACTTCTTCTTACACTTCCTAGCTAAACCTTGCACTGATGTAGTGAGATTTCCAGGGTGTCTGCCGGGAGAGACCTTCTTACCCACCTTGCCCTCTGTCAAACTGTGTACACCACTGGCCTGCGAAAGAACTTTAGATGGTGGCATAGGTGCAATGCAGCAGGGGGCTGTGATCCTATTGGAAATGATCCTGGAAATCTGATGAACAGCTGGAAAGAAAAGTGGAAGCCAGGAAGGCCTGCACCCTGATTTTAAAACAAAGACAGCAAAGGCTGACCTCAGATAAAACTGGAGGGACAACATACATTGCAATTTTTTTCCTTAGTATGATTAAATCTTTCTCGTAAGTCAATCAACCACCATTACCTCAAGCACCGACCTCTTACTTTTCTCATCTATAATGCTTGTGCCTGGAGTCTTTTCCAACTTATTCCTTGCTTTTCCCTGCCACAGCTTTAAAGAAATGGAGCATATACACCCTTGCCACTAAATCAGCTCATCTATCTGTCACACTCAGAGCAACTTAGAAACGATATGCAGTTCAAGGGATGCTACACTTGCTTTTCCAATCACTGCCACTGCATCCTTTTGTGTGGAGTAATGTGTTGGGGAATGAGTCAAGAATAAGAAATGTGAGTCTGGCATCCTGAGGCAGCGTACTTCTTGACCTCCCCCCCTTCATACACCCTCACACATGCTTTGTTCCCATCGTCCTAATGGCATCATCTTATTAAGAAGCCAAATTGCTGAAAAGAACCATGAAAGGGAGCAGTAGCTTTAAAATGCTTCACTTATTCTTGGTTCTTTGTTGCTTTTCTTTAAGATTTTTGTCCTTGGGCATTAAATGGAAAAAGATCAGAAAATTACTGTCATCCCCCACGTCTGTTCCCTTTGAGCTGAAAAAGCATCTTGCCAAGGGGAAGGCGAGTCCTGTAGAGATGGGGCAAACTGGATAGCAGGTGGACCAGCACTGTACTTCCCTATATTCCTAAATTATTGCTACCAATTGGCCTGAAGCTTAGGAAGGGGAAATCTCAGAACCCCCTTTTATTCCTTCCCTGAACATGGCTCAGTACTGAAGATGTTCTGGCTCAGAAGATTGACTTTGGATTCTTTGCCATCACTGCTGAAAATTTGCCAGGGTGCTGCTGGAAACTCTTTCACAGGAATCCCCTTTTAAAATGGGTGGTGTCTTAGTTCAGTGACAGAACAACTGTTTTGCAAGTAAAAGTTGATTTCAGTGTTATTATTGCACTGGCATTGCACACCACCATTAATTATTTGCCATCTAGCTCTGGGATCTCCAGTACAAGAGAGACATGGACAGACCTCTTGGAGCAAGTCCAGAGGAGGACCATGAAGATGATCCAAGGGCTGGAGCACCTCATCTATCAAGACAGGCTGAGAGAGCAGGGCTTGTTCAGCTTGGAGAAGAGAAGGCTCTGGACCTTAGAGCAGCTTTCCAGTACCTTAAGGTGGCCTACAAGAAAGCTGGGGAGGGACTGGTTACAAGGGCACGGAGTGACAGGATAAGGAGGAAACGCTTTACACTGGGTGGATTTAGACAAGGTATTAGGAAGAAATTCTTCACTATGAGGGTGGTGAGGCACTGCACAGGTTGCCCAGAGAAGCTGTGGCTGCTCCCCACCAGCAGTGTTCAAGGCCAGGCTGGATGGGGCTTTGGGAAACCTGGTCGAGTGGAGGGTGTCCCTGCCCATGGCACTGGGTTGGAGCTGGATGGGCTTTGAGGTCTCTTCCAACCCAAACCATTCTGTGATTCTGTGATTCTCTGATATTGTAATAAGCCCTCAAGAGCCTGATTCTCCATTGCCTCACACCTCATGCAATCATTTACATCAGTGTAAAGGAAGTGGAAAACAGCATCACACAGGTGGAAGCAGAGAGGTATGACTCAGGCTGCATTCCACCACCTTCTTCTGCCAGACAGATCAGTGGAGGATGAGACTGGAAAGCTTTAGAGAGGATCTGAGGGTAGGTACACACACTGTTCTTGTGTGTGCAAGACAACCAGCATTAGTTCACCTTTTTGACCATGACTTAAGGAAGCCTTCTTGCAGGTCAGTTCGTAGGGAAATCTCATTATGCCTGAAAAGCAGCATTAGCGTTCAGGAGAGGACGCTCCTGCATTTGAACATGGCCTGGCCTGGGGGAGACTCAGGTGTGATTTCCTTTCTGTTCAGGTCACCTGTGATGACAAGCCAGAGCCACACTTGCAGCAGCAGAGCCTATGATGTTATGTACCTGCTGAGATGGTAGTGGGGTGAGAAGCCTAGCCACACCTGCCCATCCACTGGTGCCAGTGGCAAAGCAAGAGGACAGGCAGACTCCTGCCTTTATCACAGCAGACCCCTGAAGTTTCTTGAACCTCACCACCAACTGTACAAAGAGCTACAGGCGCTGTATTTGTAATGTGAGGGTGCCACAGACAATAGCACGTGGGAGGAGTACCCTGCCTATGGGCCTTTGTGGGGTGGCAGAGGTTCCCTGCTGCTGCAGCCCTGGGGAGTGGCTCCAGTGTACCATGACCCCTCCATGCCGGATTTTCAGGCAGAAGGATGGTGTATTAAGGTGGGCATCAGTAGCAGGACTGTGACAAGTTCCCAGGGCACCTAAAGGAGAAGATGGCTGGGGGTAATGTCAAAGGAGACCGTGCTGCATGGCCAGTGTCACCTGGAAAACAAAGGGTGTGGGAGCAGGATGAGGTGAGAGACACCGCAAAGGGAGAGGAGATGACATTTGTGCAGAAAAAACTGCTTTTGTTTCTTTCCCATTTCACAGGCAGTATGTCTATTAAATGTGGCTTCTGCTGCCAAAGGACTTGTCATATTACATTAGGTTTAGCAACTTCTGCTGTGGCAAAGTGTGCAGCGTCTCCCTTCACATAAAGAAAATATTTTCACAAGTCTGTTCAACCTGCTAACTGTGATTACAGACAGTTGGCCCCTGACATGACATTTATTGCTCCAGCTTCCAAGTAAGAGCCTCACAGCACTGCCCAGCCAGCTACCTGAAGAGCACATATGTGTGGGGAGACCTTAAACAAGTTTCTGCTAATGACTTCATTTTGTGCCCTTTTAGTAAGTCTTTAGCAGCTCTACAGAAAAAGATGTTACAGTAAAGCAGTAAAAAAAAAAAACCTAAAGAGTATGCGCAAGCTAAGAATGTTGCCAAACCTCTTTTTATGTTCACCTTGAAATACCCATTCTGTTATATCCCTTCTATTCAATCCATTCTCTGCTGCACTGGCCCTTTGAATGCATATTTCTACACTGCTCAGCAATAGTAATCATAACTGGGAATTATTGGGGGGCAAAAGAGTTAAAAAAGCTATTGTCCACGAAAACTAGGGAGGTATACAACAGGGCAAGGTGTGCTGAGGAGAGCCATAAAGAAGAAGTTGACCTAGTTGGGTATCCGCATTGAGGAGTCCCAAGAGAAGACTGGCCAGACGAAAGCTTGCCACAAAAAGAAAGCAAATGGACCCAAAAAAACCCAAACCCAACACCGAGCAAATGAGCAAAGAACACACTTCCCTGTTCCCCCCAGGATATGCAGATTGTGGTCACAGCACCTACTGGAAACAACTGCCCAAAAACTGTCTTCTCCATCGCTGCAGCCAGGAGTAACTGCTCAGGCTACTGCCAGTCCTACCCATCAATTTTTCCCCAGCATTTGGGAAAAGAGGAAAGATAATGAAGGCCTTGTCGGGACAGGAGAATATAATTTGGTAATCATTTGTTTATTAGTAATTGTTATGTGAGGGGGGGTGTGAATTGCTTTTAATTGGATTTGTTATTTTAAATATTTTGTACAAGTTGCAATCATTTAAAAATGTGTTAAATGGCCTGGCTTTTAGCCTTCACTTTCCTTTCCTGCATAAGACATTTGTAGGGCCTGAATTCTTACATGACTTGGCCTATGCTGTCTTACTTTTTGGCAGGTCACTTCGCTCTATTCTTTTCCAAACAGATATTAAGCTCTGGCCAAGGGAGAGGCAGAGCAGAATGCAGCCTGCTGCAACAGCTTGTAGTGAGTTGGAAAGAACTCTCTGTTATAGATGAGAGCTGAGCAAATACCCTTTTTTTTGTTGTTAATTTCACTGTCTTATTTTTAAACTTGCATGTGCATCTGCCAGCAGCACTGCATCATGTTATAATATTCCTATTAAGCAGGTGGATGTTTTGTGAGCAGAGAGAATTCAGTTCCGTCGCAGTTAAGAATATGCTCTTTAGTGATTAAGTTTCTTCTATTTCTTCTGTTGGGTTGGGAATTAAACTGACTCTGCAGCATAAGTCTGAACAGTCTCCCTCACAATTTTGTCTTCTATCACGTCAGAAAATTATTTACAAAAAGGCCTTATAGGATTCAACAACAAGCTCTCACAGTTTCTTTTGCCGGAGCCGTACCCTTCCTGACAGTAAAATAGCTTGTGCCCATAAGAGCTGCATAGCTTTATTCTGCCTTCCTCGTTTGCTCTCGTGTTTCTAAAAAATCATCCTTTCCACTCTCTGCTTGTATTGACATCAGCTGAACCCGGGCTGGATAAGCAACAAGAGGTGGGTGTCAATATGCAGGGATAGAGAGCTCGCACTCCAAATTAAAAACATTTTCCCTCCTTCTCTCCCCATGGTTCAATACCAAGGGCTCATCTCAGAACGGCCTCCCCTGATGGCAAGATCCTTTCCTGGAGATCTCTAATATACTGCAGTGAGAACCGTTTCCCAAGACCCTCTGTAAGTCCCCAGGGATTTTTCATGGGCCGGCCTTGGTTAAAATAAAAAGCATATTCAGGGGGAATGACTAATTCTCTGCTTGAATGTGACATGCCTTTTGGAAAGTTTGTGATCTGGTACACTAACTCTCTGATTTGTTTGGCCGTGTGAAAACCTTTTAAGCTAGCTCTGGAAATTCACCCCTGAAGCCTCTTCTGGGGCTTGTATTTTTTATTTTTCTCCCATTTCCTCAAATCTTTCCCTTGTTTCTATAGAGTGCCATCGTCCGTTCCTGAGCCCTCAAATCCAATTACCAAACAATGTACAAATATATGGCTAAGCGTGGTCTATGGGAACAGCTGCAAAATTGCTAATATTAGGTTTAATTTAGCTACAATAAATTAGCAAGTGTGTGGAAGCAAAATGATGACAGCATAATTATAACAAAAGTCGATGTGTTGAAGTATATGGATGACAATACATACTAATTTTAGCGAAAAAACCCACCAAATGAAATGCATGCGATGAACAGACGGGACTAATAGCTCAGACACATATACTTAATGTGACCAGTCAGTGTAAAAACAAAAAGATAGATGAAGCTGTTCAGAATCTAGTGCTAACAAGCAGTGTAGTCTGAAACCATTAACTGTCAGGGGTAATAACACTCAAAGTACTGAAGTGCAGTAAAACAGCAGCACTTTTCTCGGGATGATGTGCTGATGTACAAGCACACACCTGTGAAGAGGGTACTAAATCTATCCTTGCGTTTATTACTATGGAGGGAGGAAAAACAACGCTAATAATGTAAAGTATAAACGAAAATAGCAGACAGCAGAGAGTGACATTTGCATGGTCCCAGTCAGCTTGTTAGCTGAAGTGGGTTTTAATTAGCTATTTTCCAGCAAGCAAACGAGCAAATTAGTGGCAGCCATAAACAAGCAGAGACAATCAGGCCCAAAGAAAAAAAAAAAGAAAAAAAAAGATCGGACCTTTTTCTGTGTGTTTTCCTTTTGGAAATACAATGCCTTCATGCTTCAGCTAAATATTTCTATTAACCAAAAGAATGTGGCAAAAGCAAAGACCTTGGCAACGGTGCGAGTTCCCAAAGTGGCTCAAAACACAATGTTAACAGTACAGCAGGGACAAAAAAAACCCTTGCTCTGAACAAGCCTATGCCCTGCATCAAGGGCTAAACGTTGGGCCTCCTGCAGAGAGCCTCAGGGTTCTGGTGCAGCCCAACTCTGGTGCGCACTGCCGTCCTCCTGAAGGCTGCCCACCCATCCTCTGCTCCAGCGCCATCCCTCGCTCCTACTCTGGATGCAGGACAGAAGGTACTTCGAAAAGTGCAGTGCAGGGTGTAAGTGTGCTACTCTCTACCTTCACCTTTGCACCTCAACAGGGGTGGGATGGGTGGTGACCACGTGCGGCCAAAAGGGTGCCTGAGGCTACCGGCTACTCTTGCTGCTGAGGTAGAGGGGTATGGCTCTGCAAAGGCTGCAGGCCACAGAAACCAGAGTGTGAGGAGGGAGAGCGGTGAGCAGCAGAGGACACCCCTTGGTACTAAACTATCTTGCTGAGCGATGGTGCTTATTTGTGTAGATGCAGCCCTTGGTGGAGAATGTGGATTCAGGCAGTAATGAACAAACCTTCTTTTGATGCTTCTTTTATCACTACTACCTGTCAAATGAAATACCTCCTGTTGTTCCTGTAACGGGAACACAGGATGAGGATCCTTCAGACCCTGGTCAAGCAAGGCCCAAGGTTAAGCAATGTAGTGTAGAACGTTTGCTACTGAACTGATTATATTAATAATCAGTCATAATGAAAAACAAGCTTATCCCTTGAGTCACTTGTGTTTACCCTGCCATTCCCTCTGATTTCAAGAAATGCTGATGTTGCAAAGATAAGAAACCAAATATAGAGGACAGATTGCTTCAACTGTTAGGCTTTACACCTGGAGGATTTAGGTATGTTCAGCAGAAGATGCAAGTGTACAAAGTCAGGAAGCAGTAAACAACTACTAGAGATAGTTGCTGGGCAGGAGGGTCCAGTGGTTTGAACACTAATCTAGGAAACTCTCTAATCAGAGGCTTCTCCCATGACCATCGGTTGACACACATGGGCTGTCTGGGGATAATAGCACTCCTGCCACAGGAGTTTGAGGAAAAATACTCATTAAACACTGCATAGGGCTCGGATATTGTGGAGAAGGGGCTAATTATTTGGAAGGAAAGGAAAACACCTAATAAAAATTAATCTTATTTATGCATCACTATTGGTACATGTGGCACTAGAAAAAGACATTGCAGCAGGCTTCAGTTGGTATAAATTATCAGAGAGCTGCAGGAGACCCTCTCTTGCATCCCTGTCCTTGTCTTGTGCCAAGGGTATTACAGTCTAATTAATACAGATAACATGAGTGCAGATGCCTACCTGTTGGGCGCAGTTGGAATACTAACACAAGGGGAGGGCTGGGGAAAGGCTCTCAAAGAAGCCTTACATTTTATTTAGTTCATTTGTTTAGTAATGTTTTGATGGTCAGAAAACCCTGGCAATGAGTAGAGCCCAAGAGGCAATTAGTAATGGGGCAGAAAATGTAATGAGCCAAAAAATGAATTAACTTGAGCAGACTAGGCGCAGACACAAGGGGCCAATGCTTTTTGCTAGTTTATAACCCCTGCCCCTCCACTGAATTCAGAAAAGGAGGAGGAGGTGTGATTTAACATCAAAACCGGACGCAGGACATCTCCTACCACACCCGGGGTAGCTCTTCGCCAGACAAAGCGTGGGCCGATGCGGCTGTGGGCAGGCAGCCTCCATCGCTCCCGCCTAAAGCAAGCCTCTACCCACAGAGACTCCCGCCATTACCGCCACGGCTGCAGAAGGCAGAGCACTGAGATAGCCCACACCCAGCAGATTGCCACTGTGCCTAGGAAGGGGGAGGGGGAAGCCAGGGGTACCACACTGAACACAAGCCTCCCAGTTTTGTCCTTGACAAGCAAGCGGGGCCAGCAATGGCAGGAGTGGGGTTTGTGCAGTGTAATAAGCTGTGTGCAGGCAAGCCATCCTCCGCTGGCTTTTTGCTCTCTGCCTCTTCCGAGTTTCTTTTGGTCTTCTGTTTGTTTCTTTCCTTTGATGGCTTTCAGGTTTTTTGCTATTAACAAACATGCACGCTTTGCATTAGGATTTGGTCTTTTGTTCCGAGTCAAGAACAGATATTGTTCTCAGCTTATACCAGCCCATCAGCACCTTCACCGCATTCAACCTGTTTACACAGTTTTTCACAATGAACTTGTTTCCCTGTCTCTGACAGCTGTACATGAACACCAGAGGGAAAGAAAAGGAAAAAGAAAAAAGAAAAGGCAATTGCTCTTGCAGGCACACACGTACGGTAACTATCTAGTATTCACACAAGGACACCAGAGGTAACTATCACCGAAATTGTCATGTTAGCCATCATGTTAGCCATTAGAATCAAAGATAATGATTCCTAGTTTAGAGAGCTGCTTGACTGAGTCACAGAAAAACACAACTGCCCCCAAGTGTGTGCTAGGATGATTTTCAACGCATGCTGCAGTTCTGCAACGCTCAGTCCTATACGGCCCACAGGCTTTGTCCTGAGGGAGATAATTCCAGCAAAAATCTAATGTTGTTACGTAGAGTTCAGGAAGGGAAACTTTGAGGAGAAAAAACAAACACACACAATCCCCCTCCACACACAAAATGTTCATGCCATGTCATTTTAATTCTCTTCTTGCATGGATAGTTCAATGCCAAATGAAAGCACAGGAAAGCCACAAAGCACACACACTCTTCAACACTGCTCCGTTCTCCCTGGGACATGCCCAATGCTATTTCATCATGGCCAGGGGACTTTGGGGGAAGGGGGAGCAGAAGCTAAGAAGGAAGGTGATCTTTAAAAGAACAGAATTGCTGAAAAATTCAGAGAAAAGGAGTCAATTCATAGCTTTATCAGCATATAGCAAGTGGAAAAGCAAGATATTCCTCTTCAAAGAGAAAAGTCCCCAAATGGATAAAGGTTAAGATAAAGGGGCAGAATTTCTGCCTGGCTCCATGCAGCTCATGGCTGCTCTGACAGTGGCTGGATCTTCCGTCTTTTTTCAGGTGAAATACCACTGAGCATGACCAGCTCCCTGAGCATCCCAGTGGAAAAAAAAAGCAAGGGGTCTAATCCAAACCACTGACATTATATATCAACAAGTGTAAATCTTTGCCTCAGCTCCTGCCAGCCTCAGAAGTTAAATGGACAGCACTGTTCATTTCTTATGCCCATACCGTTCTATTGCTTTCAGTGAAGTTGGGGGCTGTAATTTAAATTCTGGTAAGGATTCCTTTTCACTGACTGATACTACTGTCTTCCATGCTGGAACTCTTTTAGCCTTGTAATCGCTCTTTCTAAAGGACAGTCTGATCTACTTTCCAAAATCTTCTGCAGAAAATAAGTTGCGTTTATACCACAGGAATGAAGTTGAAATCTGAGGGTCTGCCCAGTAATACCTCACTAGCCTCAGGACACATCCTGATGATTCCTCTGCGTGACAACACCTCAGCAGCAGTGGGAGGATCCTGACAGGTCAGAGAGAAGAAGCCTCCTGCAGCCCAGGCAGGTTGGGCAAGCAGGCAACAATTAGCTCACGGGTCCAACCTGCCTGAAGTGGCTGTGTTACCCCTACCTGGGCACTGGAGGAAATTATACCAATGAAACCCATTCTCTTTGGCTTTTCCACCTAAACCATCCTACACAGAGAATAAAGATTAAATGGGAAGGAGCGCTCCACTCGCAGTTCACCTCCTCCAAAGAGTTACTGATGGTCTCTGGGGCCTTGTCTAAAACAGCACTGAGATCCTTGAGATTTCATTACCCCAATAGGAGACTGCACTACACATGCATCAATGCCTGTGGCAAAACTGTTATTTCTTCCCTATTTTTCTCTCCCTGTCTCTCTCTTACTACCTCAGTTGCAATCCTCTAAAGTCAGTCCTGCTGCCATTACTTGCATTGAGTGTACATGAGACACTAGGCTCTCAGGCATTGATAAGAGGGCTTAGAAAAAGCACAGGAAGATAACACAGGGATAAGGATGAAAGAACCAGGTGCTAAACAGCAGCTTCTTTATGGCTGGATTTTGGAGACACAAATCTACCTTCGGTTCTTGCTGATTTCAGAAAGAGCTCCAAGAAGCCAACTCCTGTGGCATGAATTTCTTCCTCCCCATAGCTGTGAGAGCAGTCACACCCGGTGGACAGAAACAAATCCAAAGTCTAACCAGGCACACACTAAAACTCACAGAGGTAAGGTCACACTATAGCTAGCTAGGTCGTACCTAGCTTTGCTAGGCCGGCATGGCCCAAAAGGTCAAGCCACGGTCTCTCTGGCGATAGCTTAGTTAAAGAAAGCAGCCTTTTGGTGCCTGCCACAGAGACAAGGAAATTGCCATTTTGGAACAGGCGATTCTTTTAATAAGGGCTCTTTTGAGCTGTCACTGTAATACTTTTAACATAGTCAGTATTTTGCTGTTAACGTCCCTTATGACAAGGCAGAAGATGCATTCCCATTGGAACTGGACTGTGGCTGGGCTGACTGGCTAGAAAGGAAAGCGCCTGCCTTTCTGCTTTGCTTATAGCTGGGAAGAGTCAATCCAGTCACACGTTTTCATGGACACAGTCCAGGCTGGACAAATGTCTCCCCTTTCCAGTCCTGGTAGCTCCTGCTAAGAAAAAAAAAAAAAAAAAAAAAGAGGGAAAAGGCAAGCTTCTAAATACAACTCTTTCCCACCAGCTAACTGAGAGAGAGCAAACATCTCCCATATCTTCTACTCTCTCTGCCTGTTTCCTCTCTCGAGTGGGAAAAGGGGAGCCAATTCAGGCATCTTACAGGAGAGCGAGGAGGACGCCTCAGGCTGCTATTTTGCAAATGAATGACGGAGCCCACATATGAACTTAGGATCAGACTACAGAACTACTCCCTGCGTATATGATTACTCGTAGCAGTGGGAATATGAGAAATTCATAGGCTGAGACACAATGATCTCTCTTAAAGTCTCAGCATTCTTCTGTAATTTAAATAGATTAAGGGTGCAAATCCCCCAGGATGTAATCTCACAAGCACATTTTCCTGGCACTTCATACTTAGTCAAGAAGTGGCTTCCAGAGGTGGGGTTTTTCTCTCCAAGTTTTTCCATCCTTCTGTATCTAGGTCCATCAGCAAGGATGGAACATGGGAAAACCAGAAACCATCTTATTTTGAAACCGAATTATACTCTTCAGATCTCAAAGACTGGGTCTAGCTGTATGGTGGGGAAAATTCATGACACACCCTGTAATTATTTAGTCCAGTCAGTTCACTTTTAATACTTATTTCTATTTCCTTTAAGTCTTTACCACAGAAAATATGCTTATAGTTTTCCTGGCATCCAGGCATAACAGTGATTTCCCCATAAAAGATACATTGCACCAAAGCATAGATAGCTTCCTTCAGACTAATACAACCAAAAGAGGTTCCTAAAGAATAAATGGAACATAGGCACAGAAGCTTTTTTTTTTTTTTTGCATTACATTGCAAATACAGAAGATCAGATTCCAAACCACTGAATATTATATAAACAGCCTTCTACATATTAAAATTAATGGAAATATCACTTTTGATTTCATTTGGCTTTGGATCACCCAAATGGATTGCTATACATAGAAAAAGCAAAGAAGACCTTGACACAAGCACAAAGGCTAGCCACAAGAACCAGAAGTATGGAAAGTGGAAAACAAATAAGCCACACATATAAAAATATTCAATGACTTTTCATGCTGCAAATATTTACAGTAATGACTTTTCTTAAGTTTTCTGTGTCTTCCTTAAATCTCATTGGCTTTTCTGAAATGGGTTAACTTTATGCAAATGCAGACACAGAAAAGAAACATTACCTTTTTTCTTTTGCTTCACAATGTCATTATATAAAAGATCAAAACTGATGAAAATGGGAAATGCAGAAGAAAATCCAGACCACAAAAATGCTTACATGTGGGAATGCTTAAAGAAAAAAAAATTGCCAAGATTACTTTCTCAGCATTAACTTGTAGGTAGTAGTATGCAAATAGAAAAAAAAATCTCATTCTTTTTCTTATTGGATTATAAGAATGCCTAAATTGTTTGTATTTGCAAAGCTGTGTTGGCATCTTGTAAATTCAGGTTTGCACAGAGTCAACCAAGTCCATTCTCTGAGCTTCCAACATTAATTATTATACTCCCCTCCCTGTGGTTAAGTGTAAGGGATGACCAAGAGACCAACTCCCTTTGAGAAAACTTCAATGGTGTTTCTGCATGTGAAAGTTCTTGGAAACGCATTTCCTCACCACCTCCTCTGCTCCAGCCTGGTCTTCATCATGGCTTTCCTGAGGTTCCTGTAAATGCTGAGCACTTGCTCGCCTGTCAGCAGTGACACTCCTGGATCTAAGCACAGATCCAAACAGTGTAAGCACCATTGAAGTACATTGCAGGTTGCTTTATCTGACTCCTTCTATTTATTTGATACCTTACACATTCCTTTGCTTTCATATGACGTAGCAATGTGTTAGGAAATGTGCATATCAGAAGAAAATCTCAAAGAAGCTTTTCGCTAAATTCATAGTCTTCTGCTGTGGTAAACATTTCTGCTATGCTGTGTTGATGATGATTAATAGAGGGCTCAACACCAAAACAGACAAGATATAGGAACGGCACTCGTCCTTCTCTCAGCATATTTTTCTCTAAGCTCTTTCCACGTTAGAAAATAAATTGTTTTTCAGGACTTAGATACTTCCAGTTGTGTAATCAAAAATTGTTTGAATCAAATTATTGAGAAATATCAACAATAATCTCTGAAGATACAGGAATTTTCAAGCTATGACTAAAAGGCAAGAGAGAGTTTCTTGCCTAACAGTGGAGAGTGAAGACTCAGCCACTTCTTTTGAAGGACAATGTGAAAATTCAGACAAGGCTCCATGCTGCTCCAAATCAATGCAAAACAAAATACATCCTCAAGATCTTCTAGGGAAGGGTGTTGGAAAGATCTGGAAAAAGAATCATCCTATGGAGTAGGGATAACTGGCTTCCTTAAGTGGTTGAAAGACAGAGATTGTTTCCCATCCCAAGACATTGCACCTGGAAAAATGTAATTTCCTGGACGTTAACAGTTAATAACACCATGACTAGCATGGTAGCAGCAGATTACATCTGGCCATACTGGAGTAGCTGTGAGACAGAAGCGACAGGCTTTCAGAGTAAAACATTTCATTGATATAGTATAAACTGGAGGTAAGAGTTGCTGTAAAACAAAAGGTCTTAGCTGCTGGAAGGCAAAGCTGATGAAAGTGGAAGCACCATTTCAACTGCACCCTCAAGACACCTGGCCCCTACAAAGAAGTTTGATGTGAATTTATTTCCTTTCATATTGTTTTGATCTCTCCTCATTTTTGCACTGAACCCAGTGTTGAGACACTCTTCCTGTCTTAGCCTGTGTCTGGAATAATTCTCTGTAATTTGCACTCAGAAGCAGGGAAGCTAATTTCTTGCCTCTGGTAAGAGATGGATGCTATGCAAAAGCTGCGTGGCCCCAAGCACTAGGCCAAAGGCAACACCCACGGGAGTAACAAGAAGAGGGGAAAACCTGGGGATCACTGAGGGAGACAAGAATATGGGGACAAATTAACCTTTTTCCCTGTTAAAACAGCTGAAGGGACAATGCTTAATGTACATAAGCCAGGAAGGAACTGAATGCTTGCGTGGTCTGACTTTCCCTGTAACTCAGGCTAAGGAGAAGCATCCACCAGTTCCTGCAGCTACCCCAAAAACCTGTTCCAAGGCAAGAGAAGCTTTTAGCTGAAGTGGCTACACCCCTACCCAAACACAGAAAAGTCCCTTTCCCAGAGAGCTGCAAGCGAAAAAGAGGGAGAAAAGATTTATTGTTTTCCCCCTCTTCAGGCCTGTCCTCTTTGACCGCTTTCCCAAGTTCCTCCAAGACTTACGTAGGAATCAAAAGGCTTCTCCCAGCTCATGTGTCTGTGGCATTAATGCAACACACTAGTTGGATGACAGGAAAGAGGAAACTTCCCTTTCCAAAATTGTGTTCTCAGAAATGCATCCTTTGCTCTGCCACTTCCTGCTACCCTCTCCCACCTGCCACATCCCAACCCCTGAAGCAAACATCTGTTTCTCTCCTCAGAAAACTCCTTGTCAATCAACCTCCAATCCCTTGCAGACTCTCAGCCCACCTCAGGGTCACACAAAGGAGTATCCTGTGTCATGCAAGCAACTCTCACTGCTCCCATACAGTCATCTCCATCCTGCCCCACAACCACCTACTGAACCCTCTTCAAAGCAGCTGAAGTCAGCTAGCGAGGTCCAAGGGCAGCTTTCAATTCAGTTTCATCTGAGCTTTAAAACCAGTTTCTGCTTGAAGAGTACACCTGCTTCAGTGGAAGACCCACTGCATTTGTGACCCCCAAAAGATCTCGTTCCTTTTGCACACATCACTTTACTGCTCATGGCTCTCGTTCCTCTCTCCGCAGAGAAGACAAACTGGCACCAGATCTCTGAGGATACCTCACCCAACACCCTGTAGAAAACCTGTCACACTAGAGGCCACTTTACTTTTAAGTCCTGACTTCACTGCCCCCAAGTACACACACACACACAGAAAAAGTATAGGGAAAAAGCACTTAAGATTTCAAATTGATGACACAAATGTTCTTAACATAAACACTCCTGTGAGCCACAAATATTCCCAGGTGCCTTTAAATCAAATGTTTTTATCCTTAGAAACTTCTAGTGCCTTGACTTTGGAACATTGGAAGCTGCTATTCCCACAGCATGAAAACCTAGCCGATCCTTCCCACTAAGGACAACGAAGAAGCAGCCAGAATACTTCTGCAGTACTTTTTCCCCTTACCATATCTTTATTTTTCTGTATGAAAAGAGATAACCTGGGCATTAACAAGAACTGAGGTTAACCTAACAGGCCAATACAGTTACATATTTTTCACAGTTGTCATGTTATACTTCCCACATCCATGTTATTGGTCCACTTGCCACTCTTTGTATTGGCAGGAAGGAGGAACTGCTGTCCCACTGTGCAGTTTCAGCAACATAAGCTGAGATTTTCATTTCAAGAAGAAATGATCCATAAATCCATCTCATTTGTCTTTGGATTGGATGGGAACCCTTCCCCAGCAAGATAAAAGTGGTCACTACCCTCATTTTTCACCACTTCTATTATCAATTGTTTCCATGCTGGCAAAAGAAAGGGACACTCTTCTTCAAAACAAGAAACAACCCAGTGTTGGAAGGAGTTAACCCAGCCATAAAATCTGAATTGCTAGAGTTTCCTTTATTGCTACTTTCCTTTACCAGGACTTCTTCAGACAGGTACCTTGAGTGAGGCCCCTCACAGCTGGCACCTGAATCTGGGACCTCTGGGTACAAAGGTATGAGCTCTACCTGTTGCATTAATGTGGGATTCCTATCGTCTGTCACTTAGAGTAGCCCCAGCGTGCTCCTCCAGGCCTTTCAGCTCTAGGTTAGAGACTGCTGAAGCCCTGAGCAGCAGGGGCCTGTGCTTGCATATTTTATTGGTGTCATCATGCACTTAGGCAACCCTTTTTTTCTTTTAGCATTTATTTTACAATTGCTTTCATAGCCCAGCACAAAGGCAGAGGCTTGCTCTCATGCCCTCAAAGGAGAGTGCATCCTGACATGATAGAGCCGATGCAGTGCTGAGGGCAGAGGGCAAACAGCCCCTAGGCATGCCAGGGGCTGGTGGGAGGCATGGGGGGTTCTACAGTGTCAGTGTCAGCACCAGGAGGATGAGAGACCAGGAGCATCCGGTACACTTGGCAGTCACTTCAGGTGCAACTGAGAAAATTCACCTCAATCAAAAAAACATTTTTCTGTTTAAAGAATGCTTCTATTTGTCACCTCAGGCTTGCCCTGCTAAAAAGCTCCTGGTCGTCTTCTTTTATAGCCGGACTGCAGCCACACAGACATCACACATCTGGTTTTCCCCAGCATTTTTGTTTCACATCCCTTTAAAACAAGAGAGCTGCTACAAATCATTTTCAAGTTACAGAGTATTTTGTTCCCCAGACAATACTTCAGTTTCCTATAATCACAGATAAATGAAGAAATATTCTGGTAATTACACTAGCAAAGAGCAGTTGCTTTCAGAGATGGATATTACACAAAGATCCTGGGAAACTGCAGGTGAAGCAAAGAGAAGCTGTGCTCGTTTTGCTCTCCCCTCCCCAGGTCTGATGAGGGTTGCAACCACCCCGTCAGGCTGGGGACCAGCATGTCCCCTTGCCCTCAGTGGAGTCAGAGTAGGGTTGGGCACAAGAGCTGCCCAGGAACCAGCCAGCAGGGACAGAGCCCCCCACACTGAGATGAGGGAGCAGGACCCTCTTCACAGGAATCCCTTTGTAGGTGCTGCTTTGCATAGCGGGGCTCCCACTGACTTCCCCTCTCCCTGTTTTAGCAAAGAAAAACGCAATCTAGTACTGCCATCAAGTCAGTCACCAGCAAGGTTTCCCCTCAGCTCTTCAGTAATGAGCTCTCTTCTTGTTGCATCACTGGCAATCATTGACCCCTCCCAGCCTGAGGCCATGATTTACCCCATTTTGTACCCGCAAACAAGTGGCTAAATGCCACTATGACAGCATGCAGCATCCCAACACACGCCTTGTACAAGTGCAGGAGTGAAAGCAAAGGAGATGCAAACCCAGGCTCCAGCAAACTCCACTTCCAACCAGAGAAGCCACAACACAGGGGGCTGCTGGTCATCTTTCAGAAAAGCAAAAGCATTTGTTAAAAATGCTGGTTTAGCAGATTTGAAGGGGAGGGTGGCAGAAGTATTTCTGACAGTCTCCACTGTCTTTTCTGAAACCATCTGTAACAAGGGAGTTAAAAAAAAAAAAAAAGGAGGGCACATGAAATGCAGCCCTGGTACAGCGTGTTATAATGATGCACCTCCTGGAGACAGCGTTGCCTTCGGATGAGCCGTCTCCCAAAGAACACTGTCACTCACAGATTTCTGCAGGTGTCAGGTGCCCCAACTATTGTTATTATTATTATTAGATATTTGCTGAGTGCCAGCAGTGCACCTGGTGCTCATAATCAGCTCAAACAAGCTGCCGATTTTTAACAGTGGGCCGACTGCATTTCCACTTGCGAAAATTTGCCTGTTTGCTTCTTTAGGCACTATCTTCTCCGAGGGGAAATGTGCAACATTTAGTTTTGTTTCCTTCCTCCAGGACTTTCAGTGCCTGTTATTTTTTTTAAACACACCACAGTCCAGCTCCTTCACCGCAGTCAGCCGGTCTTCTTTACCCATCATCTCTTCAGGACCCAATCACTAATTCACGCACAGGATAAGACAACTGCCAAATTATTATACTACAAAGAGAAGATCTTCAGACACCTGTCATCTTGATGAAAGCAGCACCATCAACTGACCTTTGCCAGTTCAAGGTCGATAATGAGACAAGTCAGGCAGGAAGAGCAGCGTGTGCTGACTCCATTAACGCTGGCTGTGTGCACACTCAGTAGCACTGCGTCTCCTGTCAATTAGTGTGGGTAAACTAGGGACTGCTGATTGCCAGAGACATGGCATAGCGAGCTGCTGCTACCTTTACTTCTACACCCTGCTGCATTTTAATTAGCTCCAGTCCCCTGACTATTTCTTCAGAGCTTCATTACTGCCGTCTTCAAGAAACTGGAGGCAAGCCTTTTACATCGCACATCGCTAATGAGAAGAAATGTGAACATCCTCACCATGGAGTTTGATAATGCCGGACTGTCTGCATGCACGCGTGAGGGTGCATGTGAAGGTTTTAAGAAGGTTCTCAGCGTTAGCGCAGCACAAACATTGCCCAGAGATGGCAAAAGAATAGAGCAAATCAGAGCCCACAAAGGAAGGTATTCCCAAAATGTCCAAAAGCATGGGATGTAAAAATTACGCACGGTCCGCGAGGAGTGGAAGTGAACGTGTGCATGCCTGCGTAAGGTGTCGTATCAGGAATGATTATTAAAGACCACATGCATATTAATTTATTAAATACATACACTACAGCTCCATAGCATGAGGTCGTAAGCTTGGAAACAGCAGGTTCCCCCAAGGGGAACCATCTCTGCCTCACACAGCCCATACAGAAACCACCCACACAGCGGCCATGAGAGTCGTCAGACTAAGGACCAGAAGCATCACTTGGTCATTTCCAAGATTTCACATGGAGCACACCAGCTTTTTGACAGAAAGACAGGTGATGGGTTTGGGCCTTTTTTTTAATTGTATTTTTGGGTCTTTTTTTTTAATTGTATTTTTAACCTTTTTGCAGTCATTTTGATAGTATCAGCCTAGCTGTACTAATTTTCTTTGAGTTTCAATTATATTTGAAGCAAATTGTGATAGACAATTGCTGTCTTTATGGCTGAGTGCTGGCCAGAGCCGCTTCCAAATAGCTTCAGGTTAAAATATTAAAGTCTGTACAGCTCTCCCTTCACAATGCACAGATGTGCTTGGTGCAGGTCAGCTCAGTGAGGGATTCATGTTGACGTTTTGAGTCAAAGTCTTGGTCTTATTTGGTTTTTCCGGCTTCCCCAGCTGACAACTCCCTCAGCATATGGGAAGTTCTGCTGCTAATACTTGGCTCAGCCATCTATAGATCCTAGCTATAGCTCAATACAAATATTGCCTGAATCCCACTCCCACCCTGTATGACCACCGGTAGTCATTCCCTCCTCACAGCAATAGCTCTTTTAATTAACTTCTCTCGTACATCACTCATGCCCTTACAGACTTGCAGCTAACGAGCCAGCAAAACTACGTTAGGATTGTTTTCCTTAGTGAACACTGGCACAAATCTTGTAGAAGAAACACAGAAAGTTGTGGTGAAAGCATACTTCCTCAAAGCTTGATGGAGAAGTTATGGGATGGTCTGAAGAAATTTCTGTGTGGCTTCAACAGTCTTTGGACCAGAGGCCTGGAAGGAAAGGAATTAGGGCTTTTTTATTGACAGTTGTTTTATGCTCAGCAGAGGTCCAGAAATAAAGGATAGGTGTCCTTCAGCTCAGTGGCTGCCTTTGCTGCTTTAGAATTAAAGGTTCCTCAGAACGATTTGTCCCTGGGAAATCTCCTTTACAATTAGTGCCCCACATTCATTTGGTGCTTATTATTTATCCTGTGTTGAGCAAAGTTAGACCTAGAGAAGACTGTGGATTCAAACTGGCTTCAAAATCCTTTCAGTAAAGATGCTGCTGAACATGCACCAGCATCATCTGCTGTCATCCAAGTGACAACCTGTAAATGAACCAGGAGGGGATGCTCCTGTAACCATGGAAGGAAGGGAGGAAATGAAACTCAGAGAAGCTGACTGACCACAAGGGACATATCTCATCCTGTATGGAAGTGGTATGGGCCTGTGTCTCTCTGGGGAGCCTGTGGCCTGTGCAAACAAACTGCCCAACCTCTGGGGCTGCACAACTTCATCCTGCTGCTCATCACAGAATTGTTTTATGATGTCACACTCTAGCCTCATCATATATTAAAAAAAATCCAAAGAACACACAACCAAAAAAATCCACAAAACCAAACCACTGCCTTCCCCCATACCTTACGCACTTTTTCTCTTTCCTTTGAATGACTAAGAAAGTAACACTTTGTACCCAAGCATGAAATGCTTTGTAAGCATGAAATGGTTTGTAAAAAACCTAAATAAATTGTCACAACTGTGTTTGTTTTTCTGGAGTGCCTCTGCCTGATGCGTTTTTTTGTTTTCTGTGAAACAAGAGACTGCTGTCAGCCTCCACTCAGCCCTGTGCATTTCTCCACAGCTAAGTGGAAAAAAACCCTAGTTCTTACCTTCTTATGGCAAATGGCCATTATCCAGGAAAGCTTGGGCACCCAGCACTGCTTTTCCTTCTACTCCTCACCCATGAGCAGTCTCATTCCTTCAGTGTTCATGCTGTGCCATCTAACAAACGCTTGCTAGCCACCTGTGTGGATATCTTTAAAACAGCAACTTTAAAAAAACACCCACCAGCATCCAAACATATGGATATGTGCCTGAGGGCTGAATACATTCTGCATGTATAGTTATCCTCATGCCTGATGCAATCTGATCCCCTGTCTATGCTGTCGCAGGGACACCTCCCTGCACCCTCCCACAAGCTCTTACACAATGGCTGGGGATGGGTCAGTAGGTATCAATGGTAGCCACAATCTAAATTCACTTTATCATCTTGGTGTCAGGGCTTTATCATGCAGCCCTGGATGATAAAGATAGAGCTGACACAAAGGAACCGTGTTTCAAAGGAAGCGCTGCAGAAGGTGTATCGATGGCTGAAGAGGCGGGTGAGTGCCAGTTGTCACAGGGAAGCAATGCTTTCTGAACCTCTCAGCAGAGCAGGTAAATCACTTTCACCAACGCTGCCTATTCTATTAGAAATCTCTTGTTATTTATTTTTCATAATGCTCCAGCTGTGCTTTCCTGCACATCATGAGGCTGACTTTAAGGCTCAAAACCAGAAGGAAACCACCCTATATACCAAATACCTCTCTACAGGTGACAGGATTGCTGCTAGAAAAGCACTTTTTTTTTCCCCCATGCTTGATTAAAACTCCTCCATTAAGATGAACTGGTTTCTTGACAGAAAATAGTATCACCAATAGAGCTAAGCCTATTTCTTCCCCCACAAAACTGGTGCATCTTCAATGAGAAGAAAGCAAGAATTCAAAACCAAAAATACTTTTGCCACAGACTTCACTGAAAGCCTAAAAGACGAAATATTTCTGACACGTCTATCACTGAAACCCAAAACGTTTTGACTGGGATCTTGCTGAAGTGACTTGAGATACATGCTGATTCATTGACCCCCTTTTCCCCAGGGGGCAGGCAAGATTTGCCATGGCATCGCAATGCGATGGGCTCCCATTTTGCAGCACCTCAGCTCTTCGAAGGCGGATGTTTCCAGAGGGATATTTTGGCAGGATGAGACAATGTGGGCTATAGGAAGCACACAGTTCCCTCAGGTGCCTGTGCTGAAGTGCAACAGCAGCCTTTCAGAGTTGAAGGTACTCTTCTGGATTGCTTCATCTGATCCTGGGCACTATTCAAAACTTTATTTTTTTCCCCCAGCTTTAAACAAAAACTGTAGGAAAAAAAACCCAGTCTCATTTGCGCAGACTCTGCATTTTTCCCTTTCCCCACACTTCCTCAATCACGTTTACTGGCAACTCAGGGAGCAGGAAAAAGACATTCCTTCTCATTCTCCAAGCAAACTGCAGCGAGGCACATTATGCCTCACAAGGTATTACAACAGCCATGACAGTTACACATGAAAGAACAAGCAGAAGTTGAAAGAAATTTTCCCATAACTCTCTCCTAATCAGGCTGTATCGTTCCCAGTCTGCAAGGCAGCATCTCCTTCCCTGCAGCACTGGCATGCAGAACCTACAGCACCCAGACCACAGCTCTGGGTTGCAGCTATTTTTCCTGAAGAAAGGCATCTTTGCAACATCTTAAATTTCACATATAGATAAAAAAAATTGTGGATGTCAGTCACATCTTATGACTCACTTTGGGGCTCTGGCACATCCTGAAGTCTACTCAGAACTGCCTGTCACCCTGCATCTCCTCTGTTCGTCTGGCTGTAGTAAATAGAAGATAGCACAGCAGCAGCAGCAGCCAACCGTGGGTATCTATCGTGCCTTTAAAGACAGGCATGCATAGAAGGTTTTCTTCTTGATCATAATTAAATACAGTCTTCATTCATAAAAGAAGTGACAACTGTGGTAAAATTTTGCTGTGGTATGCAGCTATCTATAAAAGCAATATAACGGGATTTTTGAAAGCATGTTGGTACCTACTGCCCTTTAGAATAAACTGACAAGAAAAGCAGAAGAAAGACAAAGCGACACTGATCAAAATAAAGGAAAAGAAGGATTTAAGGATTTATGTTTGCCCACTAGTCAGCTAGATAAATTGCCTGTGAATTAGGGTTTTTAATGTTTTAAAATGTATTTGAGGCATATTAAGGCTTGCTTATTTGCCAGGAAATAATATTTGTGCCTTTCTATCTATCCTAAATCACCCAAAATAGACTGTAATGTTGCTAGAAAAGCAGTATGAATCCGAAAAGAGCAGGAGCAGAAGTAAACATGCCCAGAAAGGAAAGAAAATAAAAGAACATGGATGGGTTCTGAAGCCGAGAGTCGTTCCTGCAAACCAACAAATCACTAAATGCCTGCCAAAGAGGTAGAAGAAAGAAAATGTGTGGCTCAGTAACTGTTGTGTGTCTACAAGAGATTTATCTCAAGAAATCTCACAAGCACCAGTGCTATCTCTCTGCTAGGATCATAGGGATATTTAAGCAACATGAACTGTTAACAAGGGTCTTTCCAAAAAAAGACCCAAAAAGGAAAGAGACCAAATGGAAACCCATATGATTTTTCCATATCCCCCAAACTTTACCAAATTCCCGTCAGCAGACAGAGCAAAGAAGGATGCAAACATGGCAATTTAAGAAAGAAAAGCGTAAGTTGAGAAATAAACTTGAGAGATTCAGGGCCAGGTATAAACCACATCCTGCCTTACCCTGAACTCACACATCTCCACTAGCTTCATCCTCTGCTTGTACTTGCGCGCAACAAGAGAAAGATTTGGCTCTACAGTTTGAAAGTTGCTGTGGGAACCAAGATGCTAAAGAAATGTGCATGAAAGAAATCTCGTTGGCTTCTCTCTTCCCTAGCTACAGCGTAGTAAAATCCACAGATAGCAGTCTTTCCAAAAATAAAATACAGAATAAGGGAAAGGGGGAAAAAAGAGTAAAAATCAGCCTTAAAAGCTATCAAAGAATAGATAAATTGGCAGGAAGTGAGGAAGGGAAAGAAACCTCAAGACCCTAGCAGTGCTCACCAGGCAAAGTGAGAATGGAATAAGTCTCCATTCTTTTACTCCCCATTAAAGTGTGCTTCTTCCCCCCTACTGACCATCATTTTTAATTTTCTTTTTTTTTTTTTTTTTTTTTCCTGGATGGGTTTCTGTGATAATCACTGGGAAATCAAGAATAAAAGTCCACTCGGTCCCCTGAGTCTTGGCAGAATTATTTTAAATTCAGCAGAGCAGGAAAGAAGGAGGGAAGGTTTTCATTTTCTGCTTGAGTCTTGGATCTTCCTCTAGTATACAGCAACCCTGCGTGGTTTCAAACATGCTCATTAGGTGCTGAGCTAAAGGTAGCTATAATTAAATGCAATTTTCCATCTACTGCCAAGGTGCACAGGTTTCCAGGGAGCCAGCTCCTTGTCACCTTTTCTGTGTACTTGTGGCTAAATATGAATATTAATGAACTCTCAGTTCTCCTCACCTTCCCCTTTCCCAATTTATTCACAACTATTCTGTCTTTCTGCAATGAAAGAAGGAAAAAAAAAAAGGGAAAGAAAAATATAATTAGCTTCTCTATGAGCCTTTAGTCTGCTCTGGCATCAGTGACTGAGCCTCCCACTTTGCCAGTGGACAACATACTGATGAAGAAAAGGATCTTTAATGAGACAGGGGTTTGATTGTCTTTAGCAGCTCTGACAAGCTTCAGAGAGCCCTAGAATGAAAACGAGATTTCTTGCTCCTGTTCAGAGAGGATGTTCCCCTGTCTAGAAATAAACATTTTACCCAACTTGGGTCACAACATTTCTTGATTGAAAATCAGCAAAATCTCAGAGGGAGTGAGGACAGAGGATTTGGTCTAATGCTACTGGTGCTAATAAGAATAATGACATCTCCCCTCTGCCAAGCCATCGCTTCTCTACAGCTTGCAAATTAGCTTTAAAACTGGAGTGGGAATCCATAATAATCAAGCCATGTCCTTGATACAGCCTGCTGACACTGCACACACCCGCCCCATGGGCAAACCCTCCTCTCACTAGTCCCAGGCCAGGCAAAGCCCCCATGCTATAAGGTACAGCAAGCTGGTCTGCCCTGCCAGGGACTGTAACCCACTTGGGAGATTTGAGTTGGGGAGCAGATGTTGCCACAGCCTGTCATCATCTCCTTCCCAGGTTAAACCATCTCAGAAAAACAACAGCAGGGCAGCACTTCTCCTCCCACCAAGGAGGGCAGGAGCACCTGCAATGAAAAACTGTTCATAGTATAAGGTGCCCCAACACCAATGGGAGAGGACAAAGAGGCAGCCCAGAACACGAGCAGTTGCTGTCGCTAGCCTAGTCAGGGGTTGCTACCTCACCAGGAAGATGTCCCTTTCCTCAGCCTGCCAGTATTTCCTGGGCCACACTACTGCAGGAACAGGTTGAGTCCCACCAGCCCTTTTGTGCCCAGCCCCACTGAGTACCACCTCCACTGGGTCTCAGCACAGCGATAGCTCCCATTTCCCACCTCCCTCTCATCCCCTCAAGAAAGGCTGGTCACAAGGACTGCTGTGAGGACCCTCACAGTGCAATGATTCATCATTCATGCCTGGCCAAGTCAAATGGGCTGGTTCATACCACACACAGGTATGCCACCAGCTCACTCCAAACTGGAACACACATCAGTGCATCTGCTACACGCTTCTCTTTCCACACACACCCCCCACCCAGAAAGGTACAGGCTTGCACCGAGTGTATCCAGATTTGGAATAAAGAGTGTTCCCCAAAATACAAGACAAAAAGCTGATTCCAGCCTTCTCCAAATTATTTTATATTATAAATTAATCCCCTTCAACTGTGTTCACACCTCTGTGGTGTTTACTGACCAAAAACATGTTGGCAAATGTGTTTACTGAAGAAACATTCCCTGCACCAGCAAATTTTAGTCAAATATTTGTGGTAAGCAATTTTCAAAACTGCAAACACAAATATTTATCCCCAAAAAAGGATTCTAGAAGTCCACTCAAAGGACAGAAACATACCATATAACCTCTGTCTCAAGCCAGCCAGGCAGGCGCCCAGCAGCTCTGCAAACAAAGAAACCTTCAGAGGGATGCTGGGGGCACCTGATAAAATCCTGGCTTGCTGATGGCCAGACCAAAACCCCAGGGAGAGGAAGGACACAAATTTATGAAGCAAGCGACTCATGGCAATTATTTGCTCAGTGTGCCCATCACATTTACTGAAGGGGGAAGCACACTTGGGGCCTGACACAGCTCCACCAAGGCCCAAGTGAAATCCAGATCGCATTTTGCAAGCTATGCCCTTAGAAGCAGGGGCAGTGGGATGGTGGCTGCTAGGCGTCAATTACCTGCAAAAACACCATGTACATGGCAAGTCATACATCGTTGCAGAAACACCCTTATGTCTGCATAAACCAGAGAAAAAGGTAGCTTAGAAGGTAAATTTTATACTAGAATCAAGCCAAGCATCTATAATATATGTTTTGTTTGGTATTTACACAGAATCTATCTGAAAACTAAGGTGCCTTTAGTTGCCAAGGGTAGCAGATGTGTTTTCTGAAAACTACTGCCAAAAAAGTAAGTTAAGAAAGGGGGAGAAGCAGAGAGGGAAGTTCAGCTCCTTCAGCATGGAAAGCCTGGTGTCCAAATACTCCAAGTCGACCCACTCGCAATAAAATTTAAAATATTTAACCCAGACAGCTGAGACTGCAGGTGAATATTTTTAACCTCACCAAAACACAAGGACAGAAAGTCAGAGGCAGAGGCCATCCTTCCTGGCATGTACCTTTGCCTGTCATCTACAAGCGATGAGTGATCTTCCCCAGTCCAAGCCTAAGAAACTGCAGGAGCAGGATCTGTTGGAGGACTCTGCCACTGCCTCCTCTAAATAAACTGGGTAGTTCTGGCTACCAAACAACTTGATCCCACAGCCCAGTCCTGCCTAACCATCCCTCCCCAGTGCCCCTTCTTGTACACTCACCAGGGAGAGGGCTTGCCCAGCCCGTGGCACAGTGCCTTCTGAGTGGTGTGCAGCTCCTTCAAATTCGGTATCTCAGTGGGAGTGGCGGGAAGAAACGTGTATTGCTGCCAGCCTGGTGCAAGAGCCATGCTGGTCCCTTAAAATACAAAAAGGTTTCCTTTTTCAGAGTTCCCAGCCTTTCCATCTTTCATGACCTAAAATTTCATTCTCAAAGGACTTGCTAGAAGGTGTTTTAAGCAGAACTACACATAATGGCTGACAAAAGATCAATAGCATTTTTTCCCAATGAGACCTATGAAAAAACTGTATTTTCAATGTGCACTTTTAACCTCTCTCAGACTCCCTTTCTCAGTGACCACCACACAGCATATGGTACTAACCATTGGAAGAATTAAGTAGTTATAGAAGACAGGAAGCAGTAAAACCCACAATAGAGAATAAACTCTCTGGAAACCTGTGAGTTACTGGAAAAGGTTTAGAATGAGGCTTCATTACAAATCAGAAAACAAACAGAAGATAATTTTGGTTTAAAGCAGCTGAGAATACAAAGAGACTACAAAATTGCAGAAGAATTTGTTAGATACGTGAAGGCAGAGAACTCGATCATCAAATATTAGCAGGGCTAACCTACTCATGTCAAGGGAGCAGCAGAGGGTGATTATGACCAGCAGCAAAACACCTGGTCAGAGCCTGCTGCAGCAACAAACTCTTGGGGCCACAAAGAGAATTGCATGGTCTGGACTGGCACTCACACTCCTCCAGCAAGGTAGGCACTGTAAAAAGTCCAGTGTACCTAATGGGAAGTGCCTGAGGCAGAAATACAGAGCTCAGAGCCAAGACAGAGGGTGCGAGGGCCGTTTCATGAATGCAACACCATTAAGTGGCCAGGCAAAGAGAAAGTTCCAAATCCACGGCGTTCTTTCCAGAGGCTGGTACAAGTCACAGGACATGATACCTCTGCAAACGGCCACATTTGCTGAAAACTTGAGGAGGGGTTAGAGTATAGCCCCTGCAGACAGGAGAGAGCAATCTGAGTTCCAACGGGACTCGAAGCGTCATGCTGTCACCCAGGATGCTGCTTCATCTGCGGGAACACCCTCAGAACCACAGCACAGCAGAGAGCATCTCAAAGTCTCCATGGACAATGTGAACTCTGAACTGCCCTTGTCCTGCTGACCCTGGGAAGAGAGATGTGCACAAGCATATCTTTTCAGAAGATCCTGCAGGAATCCATTTGTTGTGTTGCCTGGAAATTCAGGTGACAGAGCACTGGCCAGGTTGCTAAACGCTAACTGTACCAAGACGGAGAAGGAAAAACCTCAGCACTCCAGTGATCTAAAAGCAACATGAACTTCCTTACTGGAATGTCACAAAAAGCCCCTGATAAAGGCTTCCAAAGTTGTAACATTTATACTAGTAAGCTTAATTATTTGTGAGTCTTTGGAATGAAATAATTAATGCACCGTAATTAATGCAAATGCCGGTCACTATGGCTACATCAACATTACCTGCTGAGGTATGTACCACAGAGCCTGGGGGACCTTGAGGGGTCATGGTGTGCACTGCAGCTCTTGCTGGGCTGAGGTTAACCTGCAGAGGTGAGCGTGCACTTGGGTTTCATCCTAAGGAAAGGTGCCTCTGGGCTCAGGAACTGCAAAGTGCTGCTGTGCAGTTCGGTGCTGTACACAAGGACAGAAAACCTCACCGATTACCTTACAGGCCCATGCAGAAAGGTGGTTTCTCACAAGCACCTTCCATTGGAGGCCAGTTCAGAGAATAAAAATCCATTTTCTTTATGGCTCCACAGGGGACAGAGTATTTTTAAAAGGACTGGCAAATAACAGTAGTAGCAGCAGTAGACAGTAGGATTAAACTGCAAGGCAATTATTTGCAGAAAAACGCACATCGGTTCCGACTCTGTGAGCCACAGAGACATTTCCTCAGTGCGAGTCCAGCTCCTACCTCAGCCCCACCAACGCTGACCACAATGGACAGTACAGGCTACTCAAGAAGCTCTTGTTTTTGGAGAAAGAAAAATTACAAGAGAAACATTTGTATCAGCACAATCATTTCTTTGGCCCTTTTGCCCTCCTTCTCCCAACCCTGGCTATTAAATAGATCACTCCAGCTAGAAGTTCTTCATATAAATTCCTTACCTACACACCACAGCTGACTGTTTGATGATGCTGTCAACTTCCCAATGCCACAATGTTCTCTCAGAAAAAATGTGGGTATTTTTTTTCAGATGACATACTATTTAACAAAGACAACAAACAACAAACCTCCAACTTCAGATACTGCAGAAAATCATCATCCTGTGACCAAGAACCGCAGAATGCCTGAGGTAGGAAAATACTATTTATTCTTGTAATGGATTTTATGAACAAATCAAATGAGGTGAGATGTTTCTGAAAATTTGATCATTCATCACCAAAGCCTTTCTTCCCATCTCGTACTCATCAGTTCTACTACCTGCCGCTGCTGGAAATATGTCCTGTACATAGAAATAGATATAACGTGCACGCACACACTTACTCATGTGCACACTCTCCAAGCAAGTGCCTGGCCTTCTTTGGAGAACAGAAGATTTATAAAGATGCGAGGAACATCTAATCAGTCATTTTTATTTGCTTTTCTTTTCATAAAAAACCACTCCAGCTATGGAATGTGAACTATTACCTACTTAAATGTTGAACTTAACAATTCTCCCCTTTATATTTTCCGCCATCTCAGAAATACTCTTAATATAGCTGCACAAGACACGCATCATATCTTTTCAGTTTTGATTTTGTCTGTCAGAACAGCGAATATTTTAGAGTTAAAGAGATATTAAAAGAACTCCCAAAGGTTTAAATAAGCTGATAACTTAGATACTTTCAAGCATTTTCTGAGGCTTTAGGGAAGAAGGGGCTGTGGTCACAAAAAAAAAAAAGCAGTTTTAATCCCAGTAAAGTTTTGCACATGTGCACACATGTTTGCATTCGTGTTTTAATGTCACAAAACACCAGAAAGAAGTTTTGGGGTTTGTGGGAATAAATTTTCAGCATTTTTGCTCATTTAAGGGAGGGCAGCCAAAAAAAGTCTATTCACAGAATCTTGGCAGCAGTCCTTCACAGAGACAAATAAGCACATTACAAGATAGCGCTGTTCCCTATCCACTGTGCAGCAATGTAGGATTTCACACTCTGTTCACATTGCAGAAGATTGAATGAAATTTATCAATGCTCGAAAGGATCATTAAAAAACAAACCAGAAAAAAAAAAAAAGAGCAAAACCCAATCCCTATCCCAGGAGCGATTCAGATTAGCAACTGCTGGTGTGGGGAGGTACTCTGACAAGTTCAAGGAATGGAGGAAATGTCTGCCAGGGCTGTACCATTACAGGCTGGTCTGCCTCTTGCTTGTCAGCAGCGTGGTCAGTCCTGGAGTCACTCCATGGCTTGCCCTTGGGAACTTTCCCTCAGTTTCTAAGACTGAAGGCAGATAGTTTTCTGCTATTTGTGCCTTTTGGTGGAAAAAAAAAAGGAAAAAAGAAAAAAGCGTAGAATTTCTCTCATTTACTCTTCACCTAGCTGGGTGAAGATCCAAGGCAGGATGACAGAAATGTTTCTTGGCTATCTATCATTTTCAGGTTGAATGGCACCTCAGTCTGAGGAAGAAATGTTGCAATGATAAAAAATTAAAACCAACTTAAAATATCATGAGACTCCAGCTCCAAAACTATTGAACCCAAAAATAAAACCACAGAGGTTATTCTTCTCTTCTCTTCTCTTCTCTTCTCTTCTCTTCTCTTCTCTTCTCTTCTCTTCTCTTCTCTTCTCTTCTCTTCTCTTCTCTTCTCTTCTCTTCTCTTCTCTTCTCTTCTCTTCTCTTCTCTTCTCTTCTCTTCTCTTCTCTTCTCTTCTCTTCTCTTCTCTTCTCTTCTCTTCTCTTCTCTTCTCTTCTCCTCTCCTCTCCTCTCCTCTCCTCTCCTCTCCTCTCCTCTCCTCTCCTCTCCTCTCCTCTCCTCTCCTCTCCTCTCCTCTCCTCTCCTCTCCTCTCCTCTCCTCTCCTCTCCTCTCCTCTCCTCTCCTCTCCAATTTTTTTAAATTATAACAATTACAAATATGTATTTATAATGCCAATGGCTGGCTTGTTTCTAATGCATTGGGAAATAAATAAATAGATAAAACCAACCAAATAAAACTATGTAAGACTTACCACATTAGGATAGTTTAAGAAAATGGACCATAACACTTATCTGGCAAGTGATTTGGCTGTTAAAATACTTCTCTTGCTGCCCTCATACTGTAATATTACCAGGCCGGCTGGTCTGTTCAGAAATAATTGAAGTAGAATTTTTTTTTCCCCTTTTGTTTAAATCTAAATCTGAAGTGGTTTCACAAACACACTCAAATATTATCACACTGGTTGAGAGGCCATTTCTAAAATGCAAGTGTTATTTCCTTCTAGTGTTGGTACAAGAGGGAGAGATGGGTTTGAAAAAGCACTTTTCACATGCCCTGTGCCATACTGAGATGAAGACCTTCCCTCATACTTCCATGTTGCATTCAGATCTTAGACCAAAGGGGCTTTATCTTTGGTCTGTTTGCTTCTGGCTTGGAGACAGCATTGAATGAAACTGCATGGAGAACAAGCACTTGTGCACTATTGACAGGGGGAGATTTCTAAAGAGCTGGCACCTTATGACAATTCTATAACGTATATTTTGAAATTCCTTTTCCCCTTTTGACATCAAAAAAACACTCTTCTGGGCTGTGAATTTCAAATTCACTCCTACACAAAGGCACTCCTACATAGGATCCTAGAAAGCATTTTTTAATTTCTAACTCTGAACTTCAGCCAGGCATATAAATCTGAGATCTTTAATTATCACAACTCCTATTAGTGTGGATTCACGTTTACTACTAGATACTTTATCCTTTTCCAACTAACAAAAAGGTTTGAAAATCCCAAGGTCTTCTTCCTGATGTTCTGCATCTCCTCGCTAAAGGTAAGATTTTCACACATTGCAAATCAACAGTATATTTATCTTTTGCTTTTTTTGACTGGAACAAAATTGCTATTTTTCCAGTGCTGAATTTCTTGCAACCCAAGTCTTTTATTATGATACAGCAGATCTGTGTGTTAGGGGCCTGCGACCCACAGAGAGCATGCTCCTGGGCTGAACAGAGAGCTGCAAGCCAGGAATTCCTGAGTTTACATCATGATTTTGCCATAGAGGCAGAGATTTTAGCTACCCTACCTTGTTTCCCTACCAGCCAGCACTAAAGCAACAGCGACACAGCACACAATGCTGTCTTCCCTGTTTCCAGCAGAAGTCCCAAATCAATACCCACACAGAACTGCACCCAGCTAAATGCACTTAACTAGGGTCACTCTTTCACCATTTCAATTTGTTGTTTACAAACAACATCTTGGAAATAGGTTGCCAGATCTTCAGCTGGTGTAACCGTGAGGATCCACAGACGGCCAGGAGAACAGTTCATGAAGGCATTGTGTTATCAAACCGTATCACATTATCAGGGTCTGTAAATCCTATTTGACAAGATCTGCTACAAAAAATCGGTTTCTGCGCCCCTGAGCTTTACTGCAAAACACCTGCATTTAGACTTCTTTCTTCTGCTGAGGGCAAAAATATTTTAGAAGCTGAAGCTCTTAATGGAATTCATGTATTGGGGAAGAGCAGGTGGATGTCTTTTAAAAAAATCATTTTAAAAGGCAAACAAAGGGGAGGGAAGCAAAGGAAGGAAAGCATAGTTTCACTAGAAAGAGCTTTTACTGTGTAACAGAATACTAAAGAAACACTATGAGAAATCAACCAGAGGAAGATTAGGAGCTACAAAACCTGGAGATAAAGCAGAATTAGAAGCAAAAGAAGCAGAGCAGGAATACAATCTAGAAGGTCAATTGATAAAATATGTAGCAAACGCTGAACCAACACCAATCAATACCACTCAGTATGAACCGAATCACAGCCTAATAACCACATCACATCCACTTGGTAGCACTATCTATCACAGCAGCAGCAGGAGGCAGTGGCAATTCAACTTTCTGCACACCTGGACAGGCCAGCCTCACACGGGGCTGCTGGTGCCATTTCAAGGCAGCAGGGCCTCTCCACGGCAGGCAGCACCGTCCCTTGGCTGAGCCCACCAAATGGGTGGGGCAGCAAATCTGGGGTGGGAGACGGGCAGGAAAGCAAGAAGCTGAATGCACAGGCAGTGGGATTTGGGCCCAAACCAGAAGCATTTCATTGCAGATTGCAAGGAATACAACACACAGACCTGCACACAGGGGCATGGGGGAAAAGTAAAGAAAGGTGTATGAAGCACAGAGGAACATACACTATTGAATAGCTCAATACACTAACGTGCAAGGGGCTGAAAACTGTCAGGAGGAACAGGACGGGGGGGTATTTTGCTCTCGGTGTTGTTTCTGACAACTAAGTGACTAAACAAATGCAGCACCACAGATCTACACTCCCCAAAGCAAGATCGGGATAGCAAGAGCACTGCTGAGCATGATGCCTGCCAGACCACCCAGGTGGGAAGCAGCCCACTCCCCTCATGGGAGCCTGCACAATAGAGGGTGTCCGGATGCAACTTCCTCCTGTGTACAGGTGCACACCCGCTGATCAGCCCAGGAACAGCAAAGGAGGCTTAACCTCAGACCTTACCACCCTTGGGGCAGATCCCTGGGTTCCTCTGTAGATTCCATCTCCTGACTGATATGCAGGTGGCAGGGAAATCCTGCTTCCCAGCACAATTTGGTCATGGTGCATCGATCCCTAGGTCTGCTCTAGAGTAAAAGCTCTGCCTTCTTCATAGAGAAGGATGAAATCACATGGGAAACGAGTGGAGATTGGTTTGGGAACAGTTCATGCTCAGTATCAGATGGAGAGATCGACATCAAGTCCGGTCCATTTGCGTAACACATTACTGGAAAGTCTTGGCCTCCCTCAAATGAGGAAAAAACTCCAAAGGGTTTCAAAACAGGATGAGACTTCATCCTGTGTTTTCGTCTAATGCTTAAAATGTTTAACTTGCATCATAGTCTACTGTATCTTTCTCAAAATGCTGGTGGATTTCCTTCAAGATTTCTATAAGGAAAGATAATAGGTAGCACGTGTGCTCCAGGAAAATACTGCATTAGGGCTCAATTAGGAAATCACATTTGATATAGGTTACTGTTACTATTGTGTCCCCCAAAGGGATTGCTGAAGGAAAAACAAAAACCAACAAAAAAAATCCCCACAACCCATCCTTCCCTTTCTCCAGTTATCCTTATTCCAGAGAAGTATGGGATGTTTATTATTTTATCTATACAAAGCCACCTAAAATCATCTCTTCACCCTAAACTCTAAGCCTGGAGGCTCTCTAGGCTGCCGCCACCACTCTCTTGCCTGCCTGAGCAGTGCCGGTGGCACAGCCAGGCAGGGCACCAGGGCACCTGGCGCAGATCCGGAGCACGTCTCTCACACACCTGGCGTGGGTCCGCGGGAGATGACTGCAGCCCCTCGGGCACCATGCCTGCCAACGCAACGCACACAGATGCTATTGAAGCAGTAGCTCTAGGATAGATTGGGAACGGATTTGCTTGGTTTTCTCCACACCTTTTTTTCCTGTCTTTCAGTTGGGTCATGCCTGGGAACAAAACCTTTTTTAAAGTGCAGGTTCTTTTTTTGCTTGTTTTGATTTTGCATTTTGGAGAGGATAATCATCCCTGCCTGACACAAATACCACATTCACAATTCTGAAAATTCTTCAGGTCAGCTTCTTCAAAAAACAATTAAATGCATTTGACAAAGCCACAACAACATAAACAAGTTTCATGTTTGAAAACATTCCATCTCACGACAAACATCTTTCACAATTGTAACCTGCCTGAAGCATGACCAGCCAGTGCTTGTTAACTGGTACAGTCCTTCTTCGTAACACAGAATCATAGAATCTCCTGAAGTGAAAGGGACCCGTAAGGATCATCGAGTCCAACTCCTGGCTTCTCACAGGGCCAGACAAGACAGAGCATGTGACTGAGGGCATCATCCCAACACTTCTGGAATTCAGCCAAGCTCAGTGATGTGACCCCTTTCCTGGGGAGCCTGTTCCAGTACCCAGCCACCCTCCCGGTAAAGAGCCTCTTCCTAACATCCAACCTAAATCTTCCCTGTCACAGCTTCATGCTGTTCCCTTGGGTAACTAAACTTTCAAGAAAGATGCTTTACCATATTTTTTCCCACTTTCAGTAGCAACAGTGCTACATAACTTATGGGACATGATTTGAGAATACCATGTGTTGCTTATCCTGGTATCTCACAAGAACAAGGGAAGAAATCTTACTGCATATATTTGCTGTTTGCATGATTTTGGAGTCTAATTAATCATAAATTCTCCCAAATGAAAAAATGAAGAAATCAGAGGAAGATTAAGAAGTGGCACAAGATTGGAATTGTCTCAGGAAATTAATCAAAATGTGCATAATCAATTATTTGACAGATATTATTTCTTCTAATTATAGCTAGATACCACAGCTGACAGAGAAGGTAAGTAAGGTGGCTTTTTACGTAGCAGCAAAGCACAGGACATCTGTCACCAAAATCTATTCTACAGCTAGTTTTCTTAGTATCTCAATTAAGACAGTCTCTGATAAAAATCCCAGATAAATAATTCTATACATTTCCTATTCTGTGGCTGTGTCAGCGAATGAAGTCTACAAGCTGCAACGTCCAGAAAATACTGCCCTTTGTGCTCGATGTCCTGTCCAAACGCAGGGAGAAATCCAACTGAGATTGTTATCTTGACCCATGCCCAGCTTATGCTTGCAATACGCTTCTGTGCTCACGTTATCCCACATGCTGTTTGAAAACACAAAACAACATTGTTGAGTTCCTAATGTCCATTATTTCCCCATGCCATGTGCTGTTAATCTTCAGTGCCGAGAATGGCTTTGTTATGTTTCAAAAGTCACTGAACTAAACTCACCCCATTGGGGTTAATTCATCACCAGCAACCCTGGCAATTCTTCCACGCTCCTCCAAATGTTGCCAATGCACAGTTCAAGCACACATCAATGCATATGTTCATGCATGCCCACGCACACTTATAGGCATGTGTATAAAAATCTACAGGTGTACACACACACACAAACAAATCAAATATGGTTCTGTCATGTTTTGCCTTAAAAATAATTTTAGCCAGTGGCATTGCAAAATCAACCTGGCCTGTAACCAGGAGCCTGCACCTGCACAGATCCCAGTTGCAGAACTCCTCCTGTAATTGTTAAGCAATTTGCCTGTTAAGCAGCACTGGCAAGAGTCTGGCAGGACTTACGCTCAAAAAACCCACATTTGTTTGGCTCATATGTTACTAAGACACTGCATTACTCTTTGGACTATCTAGAAAGCAGCCTGTTGCCATACTGACAAAAGGGTTTGATTTCCCCCTCAAACAGATTAAACACTCCTTTGCTTCCAAGGAGCATAGCCCAGAAGTATCAGCTCCTTCCTAAGACGATGTTCCTATCCTACACATTCTTCCTATATTTGGAGACGTAGGAAGGAGCAGGGCTCATCACTCCCTGCTCCCACTCCTACTCTTCTATAGAGGAGCTGGTTCTGAAAAGGGAGATGAGGAACAGTTTCGGATTTTTCCCTTGGAGAGAATAGCTACTTTCTATCTCTCCTCACTTCACTCTCTTGCCAGCCTTCTAAGTTACTTTTGCACTGCTGTTACTATTGACCATCCTGGCCAATGCAGTTGATATAGGCAACAGCAGTAAAAATGCTCTGCAGCTCAGCTGTAACACATGACAGCAACCGGACTAAAGATGACCCACAGACCATAGGCCTACAGTGTGGTTCCTAAGGCTCTCTGAAAGCTGCATTGCCCTGTCTTCATTACTAGTGCCCTGCTAACACATGCAACTTGCTGCTCAGGCACTGAAATAACACCAAAAACCACTGCCAAAGACATGATCTGAGTATGCACTGTAACATGACTGAAAAGAAAGGTTCTTAAGGAGGTCAGGAAAATTCTGGCAGAACAGGTATACAGGTGGGAGCTGAGTAATATTTTCCACTCATCTGATTCCCCATGCTTCCAAGAAAGCAGAACTGTTTATTTAGAAAAAGTTATACAAAAGTTGCACAGAAGATGCCCAACTTGATCACTGGAAATTCCACATAACATTCAAGGCAATACATTTTGGCTGCCTGCTCAGGTCAAAAAGGAGACTCAAAAATTAGCCATGTTCTCCATTTCCTCAAATCTCCCTTTCTCAATTCCCCTTCTTTGGTCTTGGGTAGAACAGAGAGATCAAAAAGAAGCCAGATCCCAGATTTCTGTTGAAAAGTTTTCTGAGATTTATGGTGATAAGTGAAGAATCACGTCTTGCAAAATAGCTACCTGACTCTGTCTACAAGCATCTCTGCCAACCCGAACAAATTGCCCTCTGTAGTCAGTGGGAGGCAGCAGGTTGACAGATTCACCCTCCAGAGGTGCCCATCTCAAATACACACCTTGGATAAGATAAAACAAACTTTGGAGATGCCCCTTTCTCTAAGTTAGCTGTAGAAGTATCCTGGAAAACTTAAGTTTATGTGCATTTATAAGGTTAAAAATATATGAATGACCAGCAATGAAACAGCTGGAGCCAGGAGAAAGGGATCCTTCCTTTAATATCTTGTGGCCAACACAGAGCACATACAGAAAGGCACATTGAGCCTGGAGTGCTGATTGCTATAGAAACTATAGTACCATTTCTGTGTCTTTTACCTTGCATCTTTTTTCCCCTTTAAGTTTGGGCCAAGTAAAAATCTGGGCTTCCAGTCCTTTATTTAGTGAATTTCTAAAATAGAACACATTTTGACGCCATTCTTTGCCTTCCTTTATGATTTCACACACATATGCGAGGATTAAAAGCTTTCTAGCCATGCCATTAATCTGCAGGTACTTTAGTGAGGAGATGATGTGCAGGTTTAACAACCTACTGAAGATCACTACTTGAAAAATGAGGACCATTGTTATTCCATGCCTTGCAGATTATGAACTGATATCTCCAGTCTCCATCCCTAGCTTGCGCTTCGTAACTTGGAAATCTCTGCACATTTAGAGGAGCATTCTGTTAAAAGGAAATGGATTTCTCTGTCTAATTAGTCTAAGTGCTCTCTCCTAGTCTTTGTCCTTGTCTTTCTCGGCTCTCATTTATGGTGCTATTTAAAAGGAGCCACATCTGTTACTATGAGCTGTCTGTCAACTAAACATCCCATATCAGACACAATTTTCTCTCACCTTTTACTTATACTTTTCAATAACAAGATGATAGATGCAGATTTTAGTCAGCAGTTTTTTAAAGCTGTTGAAAGTTTGCCCTCCTCCCTTATCCTCTTCCAGCCTGCAATAATAGTCTTGATTTAGAGACACTCTGAACACAGAACAGAAAACCTGGATGGGGAGTTCAGCCTCCAAGTTTGCTTTTTTTTAGACCACTTTAAAAAAAAATTATCTTGGTCTTTGCATGTTTTAATTGAAAAGACTGTTAATCGCTCAGTAGCAATAGACATATGCCTCACTGTAAATTTTAAATTCATCCCTAGCAGTTGCAGCTGGTGTTGATTTAGTGTTACCCTGATAACCCTGCTGGGTGGTTTTTACTTGATTTACATTCCCTGTGAAGGGTGGAGGTAACATTTCCAAGAGCATGAAAACAAAGTGACCTTAGAGCTACACTCTCCTTCCCCACTAGCAGCAGAGCTGTGGGTTTTGCTATCTAACCTTTGAAAGCAAAATTCCAGGGGTCGTCCCCAGCAACGACCCTGCAGTGAGTTTTGGTTTCATCTACCAGCCATGAACATTTACAGCCAGCTTTAAATGCTTGTTCACTACTTCGATTCTCTCCATTGGTGGGGCTGGGAGTCTTTTTGCACGTACAGACAGGAAGGTGAATGCAGCCTGTGGTAGGGAGCTTGTGCGGCTGACTGTCTGCAGGTCTGTCAGAGCTCCCCTTTGGGTACGTCATGGATGCACAAGCACATGGCACCATACAAAAGGCCACCCCCAAACTGCTCAGACACGTTTCCGAGCCCAGTTCAGTGTACTGCTTTCATGAGACAGCTCTTTCTCATGGCTCGTACACACATCTAAGCTATGAATTCTTCATATTTGTTGTGCCCCATCCATCAGTGACCTGGTTTGAGGAGGCCCTCAGAGGCTCAGTCACCACACAAATAGTGATTAATAGTAACAACAAAAACCTTTGTCTGAAAGGCCTGTGTCTTGTTTGTAATGGATAGCTAGTCAATATTTTACTCTTTGTGCCTTTAGCATCACACAGGGGAAAGAACTTTTTTTTTTTTTCTAAATCTATTTTCTATCAGAATTTTCTATCAGTCTTCAATTACTTGCTACTCCCCTGTGTACGAATTCTGAACTCTTATCTGAAGACTTATTCTGAAGGCTTAAGTTTTAGTTGTACATTTTAGTCTCTGCTGAAAGGCAGACATTGCCATTCCTGCATAATTTGTATCCTGACAGCCAGACTTAGTATTCCTTCCAAAATTGCAAGGTGAGTGAGCAGAAGCAGGGTTCAGATTTTAGAAAGCCCCAGATGCGCCCTTTCTGGCTGAATGAAACAGCTCTGATGAAAGGTGGGGCCAATGCGCAAGGCTACTAACTGCTGCTTTAATGTCACACTCCACCGTTTTGGTTTTTGACAACAGAACTCCGTTGACACCTTAACAACTAATGATTGGAAAGGATTGGTCTTTTTTATTGCAGGAGGATTTAAGCTGGATTTTGACACATAATCTTAGCATACCCCCAGCACCTTTATCTATAGTTTACGCCACAGGGTGCATGTGCTAGATGCAGCCCTAGATCTGATCTGAGCCAGCCAGAGAGCAGGCTCTTTGCCATGTTTTTATCTTCCAATACAGATACCTTCTCTTGGATTGTTTTTGGGGTTTGCCAAGTTTAGCATGAAGCATGGCATACAGCCAGAGGGAACAAAACCTATGTTTTTAAACCATGTTCCTTAATGAGCCTGCCCCAAATTAAAACAGCCTCCGTTATAACTTCAAAAAACCTTCCCATTTCTCAAAGACACATTGCATATATCTCACAAAGTTCATGCCAAAGGGCTTTTTTCTTTTTCTTTTTTCTTTTTTTTTTTAAGCTTAGCTGCCAAATGCTGCATTAACTCAAAAGCTGAAATGCTGATTCATCAGACCCTACTCGTCAGAAATGCCTGTGTGCTCTCAAATAGAGATTGCTTTCTTTGCTGGGAGTTTAGATGCCTCTTCTGAAACAAGTTTCAAGCTTTATGGCCTCAAGAGAGGCCTCATCCCTATTCAGTACTCGACTGCCATCATAGACAGGGCTGTCAGTTACCCTTTCAAAACCTCTCACGGTGTTGGGGGTGGCCAATCATGATTTTTAAACTTTTAAAATTATTATTAATTTATTATTATTTCAGTAGTATTATTATTGAACTAAATTCTTTGCTCTGTTTTTGGGGTTTTTACAAGAAACCCTAATTTGGAAGCTGGATAACAAGTGTTGCTATCTGTCCTTTTTATGGGGGATATTTCTGTTTTCAAGGGGCCTTAGCTGAGCAGGCACGAATTCTTTACTCGGTACTGAAGCGATTGACAGTGCTGTCAGCTCCCTGGATTCTCTGATTTCATTGAAAACACTGAATTTCAGCAGGAAGTTGCAAATTAAGACAAAATTAACAGAAGAGCAGAAAGAATGAGAGGAGGGTACAGCAATGTAAACACTGAAGAAAACGGGTAGTTCAGGGAAAACTAATTGCTGGTCAAAGGCAGATGACGGCATCTATGGGAAGGCAAAATCCCTTTGCTCAGTAAATGTCAGAGAGCTGACAGTACTAATTCTTTTCTCTCATACATTTGGTAAACTCAGTTTAAATAAAAACTACTAATTATTACTCGTTTTTAAACCTAAAACATGTTACAAAAGTTACAGCCTGACTTACGAATCTTAAGGGTCTGGGTTTGACTGAATCTTTTCGGGTACCACTAACTGTGAGTGAATCCAGAACAACCAGCTTAGATAAAACACACCACTAGGCAGGCAGCATGTTGGGCAAAGAATATGACAAACTTTATAACAAAACAAAACAAAAAAAAATAAAAAGTTCTGTCTGATTTGCCCAAATCTGGTGGTGAAGAGATTCCAGCAAAATTTCATGTGTTGGATTCAAAGATCCTGGGTTTTGCCCTGAATTTATTCAAATCCAGCTCCTGTTGCTATTTACAATGTTATCAAGTGATAGTGTTTTTTAAAACGCTGTAATTCCCCTTGCACTGGTATTTTATGGGCTGAAGTCCCATGATCCCTCTTGCAGCTGTCAAAACCTCCAACTTTCCCAGAACAACTGTTACAGTTTATTTAAGCACTGTCAGTGCCAAAATCTGGGGCATTCTGGAAATCTGAGGGTAGCACAAAATAAACTGAAGCTGAGTGTCAGAAAAAAAAAAAACAAAACCAGGAATATATTGCTCACTGACTTGAGTTAATATGAAAATGAATTAGATAATAAAAACCTTCTTTGAAAAGAAGGAGTCGCCACCAGAATTTCTGTTTTTACTGCACAACTCAGTACTGAAAGGCTGCAAAAAGTAGGCACTTCACCCTAGAACTGAGGGTTGGCTTCGCACCACTGTGCAAATACAGCTTTTGCCACAGGACAGGTATGTTCTTTTACAGCTTAATAAACATGGCAGTCATCCAGTCATGTCCCAGAGATGCGAAAACTTTACTTTCCCCACTTAGCCTTCACTGTTCAATACTTTCACAGTGACTTCTACGGGGCCCTCTGCAAGGATGGGAGAGCTACCAAGATCCGACCCAGGCAAGACAAGCAAAAAATGGGTGGGTCCAAGAAAGATAAGAAAATCAGGACAAAGATCATAATGAATTTGGCTGCCTCTCGACTTTTCTCCTTGTCCGTTCAAAGGTGGATTGGTTGAGAAGCAGCAGCTTGTCCATCCCGGTGGCAGCAGTGGGACGACGGAGGTCAGGGATGGAGGGCAGCATCAGGATCAGCCCCAAATGTATCATTAGGCTCTTCTGATGCATCTTTCTTTGTAGGAGATTTGTTGGCCTGCTGGGCCGCTTAGCCTTTCTGATAGAAAATACAGCATCCAAAGAAAATGTGCTGATCAGTCTTAAAGTAAACGCAGGGTTACAGACTCAGTTTTCAAAGTTTCCTTCCAATTTATTTTAAAAAAATTAAATTGGTACCACCAAATTTAATGACAAGGCTACCCTGCTGAGTTTGGAGCCCAGAAAGCTATTGTCTCCCTGGTCTATGTATCCTAGACTGTGCTAATGTTTCCTATAATGCAGCTAATAACCAACCATCAGCAATAAATGCCTTGTCATCTCATTGTCGCACACAGCAATAGCTGGAGCAGTGATACTGACAAATGAACCTGCGTAATCACTTTAGATTTCTTTGTTACATTTCACAGTATGAAGACTGCTTCTGCTCAGCACGTCACAAAAAAACAAACAAGAGCTATAGCTGTCTCTTCCATCAATCTCAGCTTATTTTTGTCAGCCCTCTGCCTGTACAGCCACAACCCCACCACCGCCTGACAGCGGATGGGGGAGCTGATGGTTTGGTGAGGGGAAGATGGATGGTGGTCAGATCGAGATGGATGGACCTCTGTGCTCTCCTCCTTCTCCTCTGTAAACAATTTTTGCCATGGGAGAGCAAGTGGGCAGGGGGAAGGTGAACTTTATTTTTACTTTCCAAGGCTGCTTCACATAGAAAAAGAGAAAAGTGAAGGGGGAGGGGGAGCTCTCATTAAAATCCAGTCGAGTCTGCCATTTTCCCTTTTACCTTTTCAATCTTTTTATAGTTTCAAATCATTAACTATCAGCGTGAAGCTCAAAGGTAGCGCTAGCCATCTATGAAACAGTGACACATTTGACAATAATGCTTTTGAAGAGCTTGTCACATCCTCTTCCCAAATCAGTCTCATTAATGCTCAGACTGTCTCTCTTTTCTCCCTGCTTCTTTTCTCCTGATTTCTCTCTAATTAGCTTGTTTTTTTATGCTCCCTCGTTCCACAGTTTGAGCTTAAAAAAAAAAAAAGAAAGAAAAAAAGAAAAGAGAAAAAAAGAAAGGAGGTGGATGTCATTTCCATGAACCCCAAGGCCAAGTTAATCAGCAGAATTAATGACTCTATTACCCAATAGACTTGGGGCTATGGTGCTTATATGGCAGCACCCAGTGTTCTCTGATCCGGTGCTTCTTCACTTTGCTCTGACAAATGTAAACTTTTGCTCTCCTGAAAGCGAGCTCCCTGATCCAGCCAGCCTACCACGATCCCCAGCAGTCCACAGGGGCTGCCATGACCCAGGAGGGCAGCACAGGCCCTCCGTCAGCTCTGTGACAGCGAGAGTAGCAAAGCTTACCATATAAAACACAAGAGATGGGCAAAAATAAGGTGCTTTTTCTTCTCTCTTTCTCACACCTGTCCCCTCACACTGTGCCTGAGCTGTGTCAGTCCCACTACTGCGGGTCTCCATGCGTACGCCTGAGGGCTCTGACCTGGGACGTCACTGGTAGCTCTCAGTGCTTCAGATCAAAGCTCAAGGCTCTGCAAAGCAAGGTGCTCACAGGATTTATCTCCTCCAAAGCACCTCACCCATACACTTGTTCTTTTGTGGTACAGAAACAGGAGCAGAAAGACAGGCTTTAATGCCAGGAGCAACCAAGGAGAAAGGGCTATTGAGTCCAGACATGAGCTACTGATGTCCCTGTCCTTGGAGGACATGCCCACGAGGATGGCAGGGAAGGGCTTGTGTTGGCTGGGAGTCTTTCTGGACAGGCAGTGGGTTCCTTGAAAACCATTTTCAGGGTTTATTTTGAGAACCCTCTCTCAAGCCCTCTCGCAGCATTGTATGCCTGAGCATTTCTAGTGAGAGCTGCCCCTGTCCTCCCACATTGCAGAGGGTCAGTCCCAGCTCCTCCATCACTAGGCGCACCTGAGACCCCTCTGCACAGGTGGCAACATTACATTTTGACCCACTCCTCCCTCAGACCAGCCAGCGTGGCACTGCTGTGTACATGAGGCCAGGTCTCAAAGTGGGTCATCAGGGCAACCGGCTACCAGCCACTTTTCACCAGGGGACAAGGTAATGATACTGTTTTCATCGCTGGAGAAAGAATGAGCCCTGAGCTGATGGAGAGCTGCTCTTCTTGCATCACAGTGTTCTGCACTGAAAGTCTGGGTTGGTTTTACTTCTCTTGTTCCAACTGGTCGATTCACAGTCTTAACAAAATAGCATTTCTACCCAGGGAAAATGCAGACAGCCCCTCTCCTCCATCCCCAGCTACCCTTTGTCCAGGAAATGGCATGCTTTTATGATGAAAAAAGGGAAAGGATAAAAAAGGGCTCTGCTTGGCTTGAGAAACTGAGGTGTGCTTAAGTTACCTTTCTGAGAGGTTTAGCCATGCTTTCACACTCGTAACAAACGAAATGAAAAGCGTGATCCCTAGGAACAGTTTGCACATCTGCTCTAGTCTGCAGCCACACAGCCCTAAAAATCAGTGGCTGCTCTGCCTTGATCTCACCAGGAGTGAACCAACTACTGGCAAGAGTCTTGTGTTGAAGCCGCACAGCAGGACATCGTCCATGGGACTCAAGCCTCCCAGAAGGCACAGCATCCACCCAGGAAATGTCTGCCTGCTTCTGAAAACAGCACTTCCCTTTCAGCATGGGTGATCCCTATACTTTAAAGGTAACAGAAAATTGAGCTTTCCCTCACTCCCCTTTGCATATTTTGCCAATAAAAATGCACCCCCCAGCCCTGAGGTCAAGAGCCTCTCTCTACCAAACCCAAGCCACTTGAGGCCCAAGTCACTTACCCGGCAACTAGTAGGGACACCTGTAACTATGAGAAAAAGAAACAAAAGGCAAAAGAGGTGTACTACATGCCAACGCACCCAAGGGCACCCAGGAAAGGCAGACACCTTTTTGTACATGCACCCCCATTAACTACCTACACAGCTTTTAACTCTCACACGCACAGGCCTTGCTACTGCACAGCTGCAAACCAGGGTCAGCCAAGACTGAACCCTGCCATATCCTTCTTGGCAAAGCACTGCACTTAAATATAGGGGACAAAACCAGGAAGAAGCATCAAACCGGGGGCACAACCTCTTTCAACTCTGCTGCCAGCCGTGAACTAGTTCAGCCTCTTATCAGGGTTTTTATGCTATAACTTCATTAAGGTCCATTTTCCAGCTCTGTCCCTGACCATTTCTCTCTCTCTGGGCACTCAACAGTGCTGATTTCGGTGCCACGGTTTCACCCCGTGCACTGCACCCTCTTCCCCTCAGGTACGAAGGTTTATGCCACACCATACATACTAACACAGCTGCTAGCACAAGCACTGAGCAAACGACACGCTGAGTCCCAGCGTGCCAGCTCCTTTCTATCAGCCAAAGGGAGCAGTCTGTAGGATTTAACCTTTGAATTGCAGCTGCAACACTGAAAATGAACCAATTCAGGTGCAATTCTACTTTGGACACGCAAACAAAATCACCACAAACAGTGCTGCGAGCTTGGTCACCACCCACCAGTGCCTTTCCTCCTCTCATAAAATTGGACTTTGCACACGTGGCCATGCCAGGTTCTGCAGCGACAAGCTGAAAACACAGTGGCAAAAGTACACAAGATGCATCTAGACATTATGAAGCCTCAATATCAACTGCTCAGCCAGTCTAACTCATTGCCATGGAAGAACGACAAGAGACCAAGCATGTTCACCACATTCTGCTGCCTGTAGCCTTTCCCTTCTTTGGGAAGGCATTTCACACTCTTCCCAGATAGCCCTCTCTCTTATTCCAAATGTGACCCTGCCTGGCAGCCATCACCACTTTTATATAGCCACAGCTCTGACATGGGAGGCTCTGGATATGTTCTAAGGAAGGAGGACACTACAGCTGGACCAGGATGCTGCAGGCAAACTGCTGCTCAGGAAGTAAGGCAACAGAGAACATCAGCTCCTCTTCACAAGAAGGTTTAGATACAGGAGTTAAACTGTAAAACCAGCTTGAATGCAAACAAAATAAATGACAGAAAATTCAGTTCTTCCCTTCCTTTCCTTTTACCTTCACTGAATACTTGCTGCATCTCCTTAAAGGGATGTGAGTTCATCCTGATGAGCCCAACATTCCAAATCAAATGGGAGATGAATCTCAAATAGACAAACGAATTGCAGACCTGGACAGTTTGGCACTTGCCACAGCTAGAAGCTGTGCCCCAACAGCATCACTACCCTTGATACCAAAGTATCGCCTAAGACAGATGCGTTCGCAACAGTAGCAAAACATACCTGCTGCTATGCACATGCACAGGGTCCCTCTTGGGCTGCAAACCCACTGGAGATACTGCAGCCCCGCTGCCTTGTACAGAGGCCAAGTCCCTGGTCCTTTGTAGTCATCACGAAAGCGACACTTGCTTTGCGGGCTGCTGCAGGCAGGCACTATGAAAAATTTTCTTGCACAAATTTCATTATGAAGCAAAAACGTTGGCCTCAAATTCCCCTGCAAAATGGGGACAAAAGTTACCTTGGCAGTCACCGGGGGAGGATAATAATCAGTGAAAAAATTAGAAAATTAGAGTAAAATCCATGAGTAGAAACTGCAAAGCAGCCTAGCCAGCGATTAGCATTAGCACCTGCCCCACATGGGGACATTATTTTGCCACCATATTTTTCACGCGCTGTTGTTTCAGATTCACTGGACCGATGTGACTGAGCAATTGCTCCCCTCACCCAAAACTAAACTGACCTGAGAGAACATCTTTGATTTTATTGCCTTGCTTCAAATGCCTGCTCAGAATTCAACGCTTCTTTAGATATAGCTTTAATGTGCACTTTTCTAAAGTACTTTCAACAGTAAATATAGCAGAACAGGGATAAATTTGGCCCAGTACATTTAACCACATGAAATAGAGCCAAGGCACAGGGGACACCCTGGAGTTCCAACTCATCTGCCCCCCAAAATCCATAATAATAATATTTTTATTTTAGCACTCATACCTGAAGGCCTCTAGGTACTTTAAAAAAATGTATAGAGTAGTAAAAGCAATTTAGTCCCCAACACTTGCATATTTTAATTCACGGTAGATTATTATTCCTCTGCACACATATTGCTTTAGTCATCTACATTTTTATACCATTTCTTTTTACTGTACAACTGAGTTCTTAACTATATTTATGGACTGCTGTATTTTCCCTGTACACCTATGCGCCTTATTATTTATTCATAATCTCCCATTTCCCTGTAAGTTATTGTTTGCAATATATTTTTTAAATCAATAATAAAGCTTAAACTCCAGATTATGACTTTTTAAACTGAAGAAGAGACTTCACGGGGCTAAGCAGTGCTTGGTTGGTTGGTTTACATGTAGAAGTGAAGACAGGATTTGGCCCAAGAATACATTACTCCAGGTAGGAGGGGAAACCATTAAGATTCATGCCGCGTTCTGCCTCTTCTGCACGCAAGCAATGAGGAGGCACAGGTATCAGCCGACTCCACGCTCGTTGTGAGGAGAATGCATTTTGCTAGCACAGACAACTCATTAATGATCAAAATTCCTCATAGCAGCAGGTTAGCCAAGGCTTTAATGGCACGTCGTGCAGTTTCCTGAAGCACCTTCCTGGAAGAAAGGATCCTCTTGGTGAATCTTTCCCAGGACCGCTGCCGCCTCCGACAGCACCGACGTGAGTAGGTCTGCGTGCAGCCATTCACCTCAGGACTGCCATGCCAGCAATTATCTGCTTACAAATCAACAATGGTGGATGTTTAAAAACAGGGCATTTCTGAGCCTGGTGTTCTTCCATGTCTTGTTGTCTTGAAGGGCTTTCCCAGAGAGGAACGCTGACTATGGTTCATCTGAATTAACTGCTAAAACAGATTAGCTAAAAATGTGTTAAATCTCTATGTACGTATTGTCCTTCTGAATTAACTTGGCCTTTATGAGACTTATCTTACTTTATCTTAATTCTGAACAAGAACATCTACACACAGATTTAATGAAATTTAATCAATCTGCTTTAAATTCAGATCGTTTAGCTAGCTTGGGTTTCTTTCATTCCACATGCCTGCATAGACTAACCCATGACTCAACATGCCTGAGGGGTGGCCAGGGGTACCTGTTTTTCTGAGAGGTGGTGTCTCCTTCCTATTGTCACGTATGTACGTGCACTCAGAGACCCTTGCAAAGCATCTCCACTGCCTCACAACTTTGACACGGAAATCTTCTAGAAAGAAACTTGCTTCTGAAAACAGCCAGGACCCCTTCTGTCATAACCACACAAAGATGCCCACTGACAGCCCTTAGGAAGTCCATGTGGTGTTTCTACACAAAATTCAAGACACCCTGACAGACAGACACAGCTCTACCATTTTTGTTGTAAATTTCCTCTTAAAAGACCGAGTCATAGGGAGACACAAACACTACTTCTCATAACAGCCTTTATTCACCAACCTGTCAACGCCAACAGGATGTGCCATGGGGCTGTTGCTATCTACTGGCTATACTAGACAACTGAAAAAAAAGTTCTCTCCCCGCAGTTATAGGAGTCCCACTCGACTGTCTGGTTTTGGTGATGCCAAAATGCAGATCGTTTAGCTTCTTAAGAGGAACTACCATGTTTCTCTGGCTTTTCTGTTCCAGAAAGGAAGAGGAATGAGCTGTGAAAACAAACTCTTACCATCTGTCTTACAGGTTTCGCTCTTTCCCCATACATTCATAACAACACAGCTAAGCCTTCTTCCTCTCTATCAGGTACGTTTCACAGAGTCACAGAGTTGTAGGGGTTGGAAGGGACCTCAAGAGATCATCGAGTCCAACAACCCTATATTCATCCCAGGTGCTCAGACCCAGTTTCCACAGTTCATAAACCTTTTGCTTCCCTTTGAGTTTACTCATGAAGTCCCTGCTCATCCACGCAGGTCTTCTGCCTCTCCTTCCCGCTTTCTTACTCAATGGGATGCACCTGTCCTGTGCTTGGAAGAAGTGCTGTTAAAATGTTACCCAAATCTCACAGGCCCCCTTTCCTTCTAACAGCATAGCCCACGGGATAGCTCCTAATAGGTTGTGGAGGAGATCAGTTAGCTCTTCCAAAATTCAGGGTAACTATCCTGCTTTTTGGCTTGCTTCTTCCACCCAGGATTTTGAACTCTATCATTTCAGGGTTGCTTTGTCCTAAGCTGCCCCCAACCTTCACCTCCCTAGCAAGCTCATCCTTGTTAGTAAGAACAAGGTCCAGCACCCACCCTCCCCTTGTAGGTTCCTGCACCATCTGTAGCAGGAAATTGTCTTCAACATACTGCAGAAATTGTCTGGACTGCATACGACTGGCCGTATTGCTTGCCCAGCAAATATCTGGGTAATTGAAGTCCCCCATAAGGACAAGCGCCTGGGATCTCGAGGCTACTTCTAGCTGCTTGTAGAAAGCACTGTCAGCCTGCTCCTCTTGATCAGGGGGTCTATAGTACACACCCACAACAGTGTCACTCATAATAGCGTGACCCTTGATTCTTACCCACAAGCACTTGACTGATGGTTCATCTTTCCCCAGGTGGAGTTCAATACATTCCAGCTGCTTTCTGACATAAAGAGCAACTCCTCCACCTCGCCTCCCTAGCCTGTCTTTCCTGAAAAGCACATAGCCATCCATGACAGCATGCCAGTCATCCAAGCTGTCCCACCACATCTCTGTGATTGCAATGAGATCCTGGCCGTGCAACTGCACGAAGATCTCTAATTCTTCCTGCTTGTTTCCCATGCTACATGCATTTGTATAAAGGCATTTTAATGGGGCAGCTGATGCAGGTGTCTTCAACAGGTCACAGCGAGATTTCCAACAGGAGAAGGGCAATTTCCCTTCAGAAGTCACACATTTCACTACTCATATCCAAAGGGCAGCCAGAATGTCACATTAAAGGGAGCTGTTGTTTTTCCACTGTTCCTTTGGGTTTCTTATAATAATTCAGAAAGGCCCAGACAAGCCTGTAACTTGCAGAATTTTGCAAGTTTTTCTTGCATGCTGTCTTTTCTAAAGACATTTGAAATAACATCCTCAATACCATTGGACTCAGTACATATGAGAAAAATATGATTTTGTTGCTGTGTTTGAGACAGAGGAAGAGAGGCCAGTGGGAGTCAGGAATATGCTGAATTTGGTTAGAAATAAGTGAGGTGTAGGCTGTGTCACTGCCCTCTCCCAGCTCAGCTAGAGGCATGTTCTTAGATTGCACAAGATGAAAGGTGGTGTTTCTCACATCACATATGTCCAGTCACTGTCATCTGAAAAAAACTGGCTCATCATGAGCACATTGGCAAGCGTCAACAGCGCTCTCTGTCAAAGGTAAATAAGATTCATACTCTGAGGGGCTCGTTCTGGGTTTGATCCCATTCCCAACCCACTGGATCAACACCTTTTCCTCCTCTGTCTCTCCATACAGAGTCAGGCACCAATTCCCCAGTGTATTTACAGCATTGTCCTGTCCCTCTACCAGCATCCAGCTTTGTCCCTTTGGCTTGTTATTATCACACTCTGTATCCTAGGTAGCATCTTCAATGTATTTTCTTTTCTCTGCCTTAGGTACAGACCAGTTAAATTTCTATCACTTTGCTTTTCAAAAACATTTCATTTGAACATTTCTGTTTAAATAATCAAAGCACTTTTGATTGTAGCTTTTGCTACTCCCCTTCTCAAGCCCTACAGACTCACCTCTGCAAAGGGTACCTACCCTCTTTGGTAGCATCACCTCCTCTTTCTTGCAAGCATATTGTAACTTTGGTCTCCAGCTTCACACACCTCACACCTTCACATATGCACTCTAGCCTCTGGCTGTGTCTCCACCACCCATCTCCTCCACGTTGTCACCAACACCAGCTTACTGCTTGCTCTTCAGCTTCTTGTGATGATAATTTAACAGCCTTATTAATACAGGCCCTTACACAAGCATCCTCTCTACACCTGCCCACCAGGTTTATCCACTAGTCCATCATATTCTGCTCCTCTCCACAGGGACGTCCATACCAGCCCTGTAGCAATGGCTGGGAGAGTCAGCAGCCAGCTGCCACACAATTTAGAGCGTTTTCATTGCAACCGCTTCCACAGCTTCAACTTACTTTGCTCCTCTCTACTCTCCTTTCCCCCTCTTCAGCTACACAACTTTTATAAATGTGTTTGTATAGCACCAACCAAGTACCACTACTCCTGAGTCCCAGTTGCTCATACTGAAAGGCAGACATTAAGTGATAGCGTCTTCGGACAGTGGAAAAGCTCTGGCTGTTAAGATAGGTGTTGCCTCGTCTCACACACAAACACATACACACAAACATCAGGAGGTCACGTACAGCAAAAGGGAGAGGCACTATCAAAGATATAGTTAGCAAGTTGCCCTTTTGCTTATATCTTGTTGCAGTAAGAATATCTGTCATTCTCTTAGTGGTTTGCTGCTTGGAGGGTGATTTTAATTAAAACGTAAAATGTCAAACATTAGTAAGAAGGAGGATAACCCTGTGGGGAGTGAGGATGAATCAAATTTATTAGTCACTGAGCAGCAGGCTGGTAGCCCTTCACTTGGAGAAATTTTAAAAGGCAGTTAAAGTGAAATAAAGAATCAGCCTAATCTCCCCCTGTTCTAACTAACCTTCTGAAAAACAGTATCATGAGTTTCCACCAGCTCCAGGAATTAAAGATAAATCTGCTAGAGAGATTAAAATGGCCTCACTTTGTGTGTGCAGGACCCACAGAAAGTAAGTCTCCTTTATAGACTGTAAAGGAAAAATGTCCCTGTTAGGGGCATTTCTCCCCGTTATCAAGGAACGGCTGTGCTTGCACTGTACGCAGTGTGTAACAGGACTGCAAGAGTCACTGGCATTTGGTAGCAAGCATGAAAACCAACCCTTGGGACTGCCTCTGTGGGAATTATTTCCAAGGGCAGAATTTTCCAGTCCACGCTTTTCAGGCGCTAGGATGACTGCAGACCCCTCACAGGTCAGAGGTCAGGACTGCAGCACACACAATCTCCACCTGTCCTCCTGCTGGCACAATATCCTCTGCAGGTCTGCTTTATGCTGAATCTGATGGATCGTTCTTATCCATCTCTTCCTTACCAACTGCAGACAAATAGCATCTTTGCTATTTCATGATGCTCCTTTTCAAGAAAACATTTCTGATGAACTTTTTACAGCATCAAGCAAACAAACATTTGTTTTCTGTTTTCAAGATTCAAACCTAGTAGATTGTAAATAAGAGTAGAACAACATCCCAGGTTTCCCATGGATGTGCTCCCTAATCCCCATACAGATTACAGAGAAGTTTACAAGGATGGTGAGACTCCTTTACCTTATGCATGCAGCCAAACACACGTAGGGACAAGGAGCTAACCATGCCTTGCAAAAGAGGGCTGTGTGTGGGTGTATCTGTGGGTGGGTGTATCCAGCTGGATTTTCAGCTCCTCTACAACTGGGTGGTGATATTTACTCTGAGCACCTCTATGTATGGCAGAAAACAGAGATTTCATGTTGATAATCATGTCCCTGGGCTTTTTTTCTAGCTCCTACACACTGTTTACTCATAAGGCAGGGTACAAACTCTCCTACCAGGTCATTCATGGTCCACACTCCTGCATTGTACCCCTGTGTTGGGCTTGTCCTTAGTTGCATCACCTTCATGCTAGGACTAGGCTTTCTCATGCAAAGCAGGTACCTCCTGTCCTTGAGAGGGTATCAGCTGCTACAGGAGACATCGAGGCAGCCATCTCAACACAGAAATGAAATAGGGGATAGTTTTCACACCACCACTTCATAACGCAGTGATTTTTATTTTTTTCTTTAACTCATGATGGAGTGTAAATTCTGGTAAAGATTTTGAACAGCTTTTAGCTAAGAGTCCTTAAAAGTAAATTGTTTCATTCAACTTGAAATCTAATTCTATATGGCAGAAAAGACAGGCAGCATTTGGGATGGGGGGGGATGGGGGGAAGAAAAAAGAATAGAGCAACAATATAGAGCCTACAAATTACAACCAAGTGGAGCTGTCAATAAGATCTTGCTCACCATATTGTCACAGAATTTTCCTTCTGTGTCACGTTGGTCATTACTGTAACACTACATGAGAAATCACTCCATCTGTTTAAAAAGAAAAGAAAAGCAGCTGCTATCCTCCTGCAAAGATGGAATTAACAAACACCCAGTAACTGTATCCCTTTCAACTTTTGCAGTCACAATTTTAGTTCCGCTTTATTTGTGCCATGCAAGCCACCAAGCAGATCTTCTGCCATACTAATAAGACCTTCAAAAAGCTCATTAACTAACATGAAAGATGCTACCTATGGAAACTCCAATGACCGTGACAGTTTTAGTTTCCCACACTGATGGTTTGGAGGGCTTCAGAGTTTCTCTGGTGACAGGGGAGGAGGTGTTCACATCTTGGGGAGAGGGTCAGTAATCTAGCCACTGCACTAGAACAGGAGAAATCTTCATGGAAATTCAAGATTATTTTGCTGACTTAATTTGGCAGTTGAACCAGGTGACTCACCTGGTTCAACTGCCAAATTAAGTCAGCAAAATAGCCACAGAAAATAAAAGCATTTGAATGTGTGAAGCAGAGGAGCCTGGAGCAAGAGCAGCAGGCTGCCAGTGGAGGCATTCAGGCTCAGGAGGAAGCCTGGGCTAGGATTTTATGGCTTACCATTAACACTGAGCAAAACACGGAGCCCCTGAGAACAGGTTTCTTTAAGATCACAGCTAGCCTGTATGTTCCAAGAAAAGGGCTGGGTGGCATCACACCTATGCGCCATACTTTCCTATAACTAAGTTTAGGCTGGAGAGTTGCCTGTAGCTCCTGCAATTCAGGGGACGTTGAGCCAAGCTCAGGGAGAGCTCAAATCAAACACCAAACACAGACCAAATCCCAAAATAGTCACGTTTCTCCTGTGACGGGTTAGATCACTAAATGCCACTTACCAAAAACAACCAGTAGCACAAACAGATACAATAACCCATGTATTTAAATAGCTATTAAAGGAGGAAGGCTGGATTGGGTATGATCAGGCAGGACTGTACTGGAGACAGCACATTGCAGTTCAATGAGGATGGCTGTTCAACAATGCCTCAGGCAAGCTTCAGCCTGCCTGGGGGTGCCCCTTCTCCATATTTCTGTGTGCCTCCTTGCCCTCCCCTCCAACTTGACTCTGGAGACACACATCCCACTGAGACCTGCCTTCATGCTGGCAGGTCCCTGCCCCAGCTTGAGCTGCGACCAGCCACGATCAAGAGCCACAAAGCCACAGGAGAGTGTTTGAACATGTAGCACCACAGTCACATCACCCTTCTTTCGCCAAGCATCTGCTGTTGGACAGGGACAGGGACAGGAACATCATTAGAGGCAGGACGTTACAGTGAGCATCACTGTGTTTATGCAAGGGTCGCTTGAGGAAGGGGGGACACAGTTTCCCGCCATTTCAGACTTTTTACCTGGCAGGTTGCTTCCACAAGACTGTAGCTGCACCTCAGCTGAGAGAGAAAATACAAGAGGCAAACACAGTTCCAGCTGTTTGAAAAGAAGCCCCTGAACCGAAAGAAAGTTCTCTCTGGGGGCATTCCTGATCCGTTTTCTATCCTGTAGGACTCTTCTATTCACTGGGGGGTGATTTGCAGCTATCTGTGGCAGAAGGAAAATGCCAGTAGGCAGCATCATTCCAACAATCTGCAAGATGGTACTATCATTTTCTGGAAATAATTAATTTTGTTCTAAGTGTGTGAGTTGTGTCTGTTCATCTGGTCTGTTAATTCATCCAAAGGCTTCACCATCCTAATAGGCTCAATGGTTATGGTAGCTGGTAAAATACCTCAAAATAATCATTAGAAATACTCCATTAATTGAATATTATTTACATTACAACAATACAAAGACCAAAGTGAGATCAGAATTCCATTTTCTAGCAGAAGGAAGTTATAAAAGTCTAGTTACAATTTTTATGGAGAAGGCAAATAATGGGTGGAAGGGAAATTGAGGCACAGAGATTTGAAGCACTGGTGAAGGAGGAAACCAAAAGAAAGAATAAAATTAAATGTTTTAAGTCTCGCTAATACATTTGTAAAGAGGAGTTGTGTGTTAGTATCAAAGAAAGATATTCAAATAAATTGTACCCACTAGAGTACCTACTAAAGCTGGTCAGAAAATTTTCTGACACTTTGAATCAGGTCAAAGCACAAAGCAAACAAAAAAGCAAAGCAAACAAACAAGAAAAACCCCTCCTGGGAAAGTTTTCTCCAAGCCAGGGTGAATCTTCTGGCCAAAGGTAGAGAATACTCTAAAGGGTTAAAGCCCACTCTGAGCTGATTCAGAGCACAGATCCCCCAAGGTTTTTCCCCATTTTGGCGCACCTCATCATGGTGGGCCAAGTCCTTCTCCTTTTCTCCTGCAACTTTTTGCAAGTGAATGCAGCAGGGCTGATGCAGCAGATCGGGACTCCTGTCACTGTTCTGAATAGGACAAGGAGAAACTTGCAACAGGGGCATCTCCACCAAAAGGGTTCTTCCACAGGGCAGGGCCCCAGAGTCTCAAAATCAGCAGAGGAGACAGGTCTCCTGCCTACCGCAGCCTCCTATGTGCATGGGATGTAGACACAGGCCTAGCACATAACAGAGTATGTTGTAAGGGTTGCCTGACTTTCCAGCCATATTGTTCTGACCAGGGACAGGCCCCAGCATTTGGATCCACGCAGGGATTTTAAATACCACAAAGTTTGTTGTTACCATTCATGTGGCTTTGTTTCAAGTCAACCCCTGCTTTAACAAGAAAGGAAACTGTCGTTTCGAGGCAACATGACATGAAGGCATTCAGTGCATCTGACAGTCTGCTGTCGTGCAGCTTTTCAGTGTGAAGGGTAAGCAAAGCCACCACACCACACATGAACTTTTACATAGCCGTATTTATTGTGCAAATGAAAACCTGTTTTGCACAGCATGCCTGACCAAGAGCTTGGCACCACTGCAAGAACTAGTCTATGTAGAAAACTGGATTTTATCACAGGCTGAAAGACTCCTAAAGTCCTTGAATACAAAGAGCTCCATTTAGAAAGAAATTGCAGTGTGTAAATATAATCCACAATCAAGGCTCTCAGAGTCACAAAATAGCATGACTCTGATTACTAATTTAATCAGGCACCACAAGCACTTAAGTGAAGAACCCCAACCAGACAAAGGGAGCTCCTTACAGCTGTTTTTAGCAGGCTGTATTTTGCAATAGACATGTGAGCACAGATCCCAGTTTGTAAGCGATCCCATGTTTGAGGGGCAACATTTACTAAAACAAAGTGAGATTACACTGATGGTGAATCTCAAGAACATGCACAGACCAAAACGTGTGGTAAACCATGTACCCGCCACGTTATGAAAAAACACAAGTCTTTGCACCATTCACACTGACTCCCCATCAGGAGGCATCAGGGCCTAAAGCTAGCTTTAATGTCTGAAAATAAAATCAAATAATAATAATGAAAAAGGTACTTCTGTTGGAAAGATCTACCACTATTTCCAATACATCCATAAAACCATTGTGTCAAACCAAAACCAGGCAAGGCGTCTGCTACGGATGCAAGTCTCATCCCAGACTAAGCAGGTCACCTACACACTGTGAAACATCTGAGGAAAGCAATACCTGGTGGGACTTCGCTAAGCTGAGAGGTCCCTGCAAGCTCCAGAGGTACAAGGGCCACTGCTCTCCAGCCCAGGTCAGTAACAGGTCCCACACAGTAATTAGAAAGTACTCCTGAACTCTTTCTCCTCCTGGCTCACACACAGCATCACAGGTGAAAGTGGGATCTAATGCCACTTTATTCTTTTAAAATTGCCAAAGAGCACACAGGTGTTTCTGTCTATGTGCTAAGTGTCTTAAATATGTCTTGGGTCTTGGTGCCAGAGGATAAAATAGCAGGAGTACAGCCAGACTTTGTTTTTTTAGCCCATTGCCTTTTCTCCCCATCTTCTTTGTCATGCTGTGCCATGGGCTGTCAGTCCCACATGGATATCTCAGACATGTCAGGGCAGCCACAAATTATGCAACCTTTATGCACCTATTCATAAGTCCTGTGACCAGCCCTCTGCTGCTTATAGACATGACTTATATCCATTAGCTTAATTTTCTGATGATCTCTCAAAACGATATAAAAATATCTATATGACACATACCTTCTCCCCCTCTTCCGCCCTCCTCCCTGCTCAGCCCTAAGCAAGCAACGGGTGAAAAAAACCTCACAATGCCATGTAACATGAAATCTCTGCTTAGTTGGATGTATTAATAGCTCAACCCATTTTCTGATGTAATTGCATTAATTGTTCCTGTCCCAACTGGCTTTCCAGGAAAAAAAAAAGGAAAGTTCATTTAAATATTAAACATGGAAAGCGTTGGGGTTTTTGTTACGGCTTTGCACGCAGATGTGAAGCAGAGTGCTAAATATCAGCACTCTGCCTAGTTGAAGGCTGTTGTGTTAGCAGGAATCCTCACCTATTCGTACAAACTAGCGTGTACCAGATGGCTCCATGGGAGTCAGGAGGCTTGAAATGGAGCAATCATTCAGTCTGCAGATGGAATATACAGTACGTTCCCAGTTAAGTAAGGGGCTCATTTATTCAGATAGATTCTGCATATATGGAGCGTGTCTCTGAGGACAAGCCAGTTTCTGTCTCCAGATTTCCAGCAAATTTCCAAGCTAGGTCCATCCTCCATCACACTTCTGCTACCAGAGTCCAGCAAAAAGCCCTCTCACTAAAAAGGTGGAATTTTGCTCAAGCTGTGCTGAAGCAATACACTAAAAACAACATTTCCAATTATCTTTTTTTTCAAATCTTCCCAATCTGGGAAATAAAAGGTGCTCCAATATATTTTTTTCTTTTCATTCATCATGCAGACATTTGGACAGAACTTTCTAATTCAATGCTCCAGTCAGAGCAGAGCTACATATTTATATGTTAGTTACGACTATTTATCACCAGAAAAATAAAGCAATGACTTAATGCTAATTAAGACCTGCAGCAGCAACACCCACTGTTGCCATGCAGGGTCTCAGAAGAGAGTCAGCCATACCTGCCTTTGATGTCCACAGTAAGTGAAGCAGAGGCAAGATGCATGCCTTAGCAGAAAGAGGAAAGAATCATAGAATGAGCTGGGTTGGAAGGGGTCCCAAGGATCATAGAGTTCCGACCACCCCTGCCACAGGCAGGGCCACCAACCCCCAATCCCAGATCTACACAAGGTTGCCCAAAGCCCCATCCAACCTGGCCTTGAACACCTCCAGGGACGGGGCATCCACCACCTCTCTGGGCAGTCTGCTCCAGCACCTCACCACTCTCTCCATAAAGAGCTTCCCCCTAATACCTAATCTAAACTTTCCTTCCTTTAGCTTCAATCCATTCCCCCTTGTCCTGCCATTGTCTACCCTTCTAAAAACTTGATTCCCCTCCTGTATGTTTCCTTCCGGTACTGGAAGGCTGCAATGAGGTCCCCCCCATACCTTTCTCTTCGCCAGTCTGAACAAGCCCAGCTCCTTCAGCCTCTCTTTGTAGGGCAGGTGCTCCAGCCCTCTAATCATCTTCGTGGCCCTCCTCTGAACCCTCTCCAACAGTTCTACATCTTTCTTGTATTGGGGGCCCCAGATCTGGACACAGTACTCCAGATGGGGGCTCATGAGGGCAGAGTAGAGAGGGACAATCACCTCCCTGTCCCTGCTGGACACCTCTCTTCTGATGGAGCCCAGGATCTCATTGGCCTTGTGAGCTGCAAGAGCACACTGCTGGCTCATGTTAACTTTCTCATCCACCAGAATCCCCAAGTCCTTCTCAGCAGGGCTACTCTCAAGGAGCTCTTCTCCCAGTCTGTATCTATGTCTGGGATTCTTCCGGCCCAAGTGCAAGACCTTACACTTGGCAGTGTTGAACCTCATTAGGTTCACCCGGGGCCCACCTTTCCAGCCTGTCAAGATCCCTCTGGATGGCTTCCTTTCCTTCTAGAGTGTCGACCACACCACTCAGCTTGGTGTCATCCGCAAACTTCTGGATTGATAAATTGATAAAGATGTTAAAGAGCACCGGTCCCAGGACAGACCCATGGGGGACACCACTTGTCACCAGCCTCCACCTGGACATAGACCCATTGACCATCAGAATGATGCTTCTTGAACAAACACCCAGAAAAGTCTAAGCTGATACTGGATTGTCATTATTTGTATAAGAATGCAAACTAGAGCAGCCCTGAAGAGAATTAGGGACTCAAAACTATTTAAAGACCTTGCAAAACACCCTGGCTCTCAAGGATGAAGGTCAAACAAGCATTCTAGCTTCAGATTTGCAGTAGCCTGCTAACACTTGTTTAGACAAATAATTGAGAAAAAAAAAATACCAATGACAAAGAGCATTTTCAAATGTCTGGGTGAAAGATATTACTTGTTTCGTATTGTCAGGCTTTGTAGAACTGATTCTACGGGGGAAGGAATATGAAGAGAGAGCTGGGATTTGGTGTGTTTTAACAAAAGTCCATGAAAACACACCAGAAGCTCATGTTCCACACAGAAGGAATGAAACCTCCTCCTCCAGTGGGGAGCTTTTCTCCCCATACCAAGTCTAAAAGTCAGTCTTGAGAGCTTGGTCAAAGCACGCCATAGAGATCCACCCCTGGCAAAGCTGCTCCCCACCTTGGTACTCCCAGGACACTGAGCTGCTTCGACTGGCACAGCCTGCTCCACTGCTCCCCAGACGCACCAGCACCTCTGTGAACAGACATTTCCAGCAAGCATTGGCAGCCTCCACAGGAGGAAAGGGATGGCTTCCAGGCTGGCAGACCACTGGATGCTTCTTCTTCCCTCTCCACAGCCCATACTGCTGCTGCTGCTGTGTACTGGAGGAATGCTCACTCGATCCTTTAATATTTTTTTTTTTACCAGTAGGCATAATTTTGGCTCACAGTAGCCAACATGGGCGACGTAGCGTGTGATAATGGTATAGTTTACAAATGCGAACATCACAGGGAAAGTATTGATTTGTAATAACAAGCTGGAGGAGCAGGAAGAGGGAATTGTTAAGGGACCGTCTTCTATCACTTTCCAAGGATGGGAGGAACTCAATTATACCCAGCAGCCTCACCTAATGTAATTGTATTCGCTGGCTGTTTGCCTTTGAAGTACCTCTCCTGCAGTATGTCTTGGCAGTGTATTCTGCCACATCAAAAAGGGAAAGTTTTACTACCTGTGCTTTTGGAGAGCTCATTAAAAACACACCAAGTAGAGAGATGGAGCAGAAAATTGTTATCAAATCCTCCAGGGCTTTTTGTTTTGTGTTGTTTTTCTTCTCAGATCACACAGAAGCGCATGCACTTTGTGGACTCCGTTACAGAAACGTTGATCGCGCGGACTGCTGTTAATTCATCACAGCTTTGCTAGGCTACTTGTCTTCATTTGCCATGAACACAAACAAATTCTACAGACACACCATATCAAATCTGTTCTTCTGAAAAGACACATTCACTGGTGAAACAAAGAGAAACGTAATGGCAATTAATAAACTAACATTTACTGCACTAATTAGCATCTCCTAGAGGGCTTGATTATGTGTTTACACCAGTTAGATACAGCTCAGTATGAGAAAATACCCACATTTCATACATCAAAAGACATTTCTTTCATATTTCCTCTTCCATTCTTATAGAAGTGAAGTGTGAAGACAAGAGCATGAAGGAAGGTAGAATAATTCATTACCTTGTCTCCTACTGATTTGTACATTCAACGGGGTTTTTTTTGGAATAAACACAAAGTCATAAATTAGCTTGTAGCAAAATAGAATTAATTGAATGTCTTAGTAGGATCATCAAACCAAGGTTAAAGTCAATTTATCTGCCTGGGATTTTGTTAATGTAGCTTCAGCTCATTAGAGTGAGAGTTGATATTGTGGATGGGATGCGCAGTCTCATGAAAACATAGGCCAACTTGTGTTTTCTCTGTTTAAGGGCAAAAATCCCTCCTATGTGTCATGTACGCAGAGACACACGCACACACATGCATACATATTTACATTCAGAAAGGAAAAAAAGCGTGAGCCATAAAATAAGTCCTCTCAAGAAAAGGATTTTATATCAAGAGGATAGTACAAGGATTTCAGACGCCTCCCAAAGACATCTCGTCATATAAAGAACCCAGATTGTCCTGAGCTTCCTAGGATCATTATAGCACCATGTTATTTCCTTAGTTCATGAACAATGCAGAAGCCGCATTAGTAAGCAAAGGACATCATCAAGAGGCAGTTTGGTTACATTAGTCCCTCTACCTAAGAGGTAATATCCTGAGGCTGGAAACAGATGCAGGACAATTAGGACACAAAAATCAGTACTGTGGTTTTGGGAGACGTTTTGGTAACAAATACTGTATTAATCTCTGTGGATACTTCATTACAGCCAGAACAATTCCTGTCAGGAGGGCTTTCGACAATAAACGCTCCAGCTAAGCAAGGCAGATGGAGTGCAGCAGGAGCAGCCTGATGCTGAGTATGCCATCAGCTCCTTCAGCCCGTTCCTATAGGCAGTAGGTTGGTTGGGTTTCCTGAGCTGGTATCAGAGAAGTGGGATGTAACAAGAACCTCAAATGCAGATCAGAGCTTAAAGCTTACCCTGAGCACTCTGCGTTCCCAGATGTGTCCTTTCCAGGAACGGCAACGGATTTTTTCAGGACTAGTGGAAAAAAACCAAAACCACACGACCACCGGAGCTCAAAGGCAGCTCACAGCTGTGTCTGGCTGAAGGAAAACTCCAAGCTCAGAAAAGAGTAAGTGCAACCACTGCTTGTCATTAGGTGGGAGAAGGATCCCGCACATAGCAATTCCTGGGGAAAGAAAGACGACGCAGTGCAGCACTTTAGCATAGCTTCAGATGAAGTCAGCAACAGTTGCATAGGCTGATGTCAAAGGCCAAACGCAACTCTTGGCATAAAGAATCAAAGAATGGTTTGGACTGGAAGGGGCCTAAAAGACCATCCAGTTCCAAACCCTGCAATGAGCAGGGACATCCTCCACTAGACCAGGCTGGACAGGGCTTTGGGCAGCCTGGCCTTGGACACTGCCAGGCAGGGGGCAGCCCCAGCTGCTCTGGGCAGTCTATGCCAGGGCCCCACCACCCTCACAGAGAAGAAGTTCTTCCTTATATCTAATGTAAATCTACCCCTTTTCAGCTTAAAGACATTCTTGCCCTTGTAAAAAGTCTCTCTCTAGCTTTCAATTTTCAGCAAAATTCTGCATTTTCAGCGTAATTCTAACTGCTTTGACCTTTATTATGTCTCTAGCAAGCAAGCCACAGAAAAGAACCTGTGCTAGGGAAATTGAGAATTAATAAATGCTCCTGACTTCAATAAAGATAGAAGTAAAAATCAAAACAAGTCCGAACTGTAAAGAAAAGTCGTGACTAAGAATCAACAGATTTTCTTTTGCTTTTTGACCATTTTAACTTTTTGTCAACCTTTACCAAGATTATGTTTCTATAACTAGAGCTGGAACTTTTTGTTACAAATACATAAAAAAAGTCAGTGTGCTGGGACAAACAGAGAAAAATAAATGTCACTTTGAATCCACAAACCTCTGATATACATCTTGCCCATCTGTGAGCATCTCACTTCCGTCATTGCATACATATCTCATGCACTTATTCCTCTTTACTGCTTGCATTTTATTTTGGCAGGACTTCAGCGTGAACCAGCTGTGCCAAGAGCCATGTAAGCAGACAGTGGCAGAAGGCAGTACCTCACAATCTAGTAAAAGGAGGAAAAAAATCTGCTGCAATGATGAGAAACTGAATGAGACCTTCTCAGAAAGGGTGATAGGCTGTTCATGTCACACCTTTAACGCATTCTAAACATGGCAACACATCAGGCTGTTTACGTGCATAAAGATACAGACAGCAGAGTGATAACAGGCAGCAGTCAACAAAAGTGCTCAAAAGTACTCAGACCCTCCTGAAGTGGACACTCAGAAGTTTTTGGTAATTACCTGAACAAACTTATTTTAAGAATTTTAGGGCGAGTGAGACACTCATTACTTTTAATTACAGCTTTACTCACAGCCTCTTCTGCCAGCAGTTCCCAAGTGGCGTTACCAGTGGCCTTACCTTTCTCCAGGAGGAAAACAGTTGCCCCATTAGTATTCCAGCTTGTCACCACTTCTCCTCAATATGGTGTCCCTGACCATGGACACAGCTCACAAGTCTGGTAGGTCTGCCTTGTCATCAATATGGGGATGACCACCCCTCCTGCAACCCCCAAGCTGTGAGATCCAGGTCCTTGTGCAGGTAGGAGCACGTTGTTCCAGGCTTGATTGTAGTTAGGTAAAAGCACTGCCTGTTGGTGGTTTAAAACAGGAAGCTGGTTGCTCCATTGTACCCAGAGGCCTGATTTTTTTTTTCCTCCAGGCTGGCTGGCTAATTCTCGACAGAATTGGATCAGTTGCTGCTCTTAGATGCCAGGGAACAGTCATGGCAGGTATGGCCTTTCTGCACCTCTTCCCTGGCCGGAGACTGTGACCTCTGCTGCAATACATGGGATTTTGGCCACTTTGAAGTCTTTGAAACCTCAGGCCTAAATTTCAGAGATTTCCAAGTACAGTAAGCCAGACACAAAAGCATATACATGGTTCAGTCTGTGCCACACTGCGAGTACTTGGACATGTAACATGGTCACATAAAAACATTTGGTCTCTCTTCTGCCTGGCTACCTATTCCTTACCCCACAGCTAGTTGTGTTCCCTTCCCAATTTACTAATCTCTTTGCTAGAGACAGTACAGCAGCATCTTAAATGGGATATATCCAGCTGGGAGCAGGGAAGGCAAATAGCTGGCAGCACCATTGCCTTCCTCTAATGGTCCCAGCTTTCAGTTGTCTTCTCCCTCGCCAGCCGTCTGTCCGTCTTCTGTGAGCGTGGCTGGCTGCAGACCATCTGATACGAAGATGATGTCTGGCACCTCATGCTCTAAATAGACTCTCTTGATGTAGCCCTTCATCCTTGCCAAACACCCCAGCACTAGGCTAGATAAGGGAGAGCCAGTGCTGAATTGTGTATACAACTGTATTACCCAGGACTAATACAAATATTTGGCCATACATTCAACCGGCGTTGAACCTAGCACCGCTAGCTGTAATGGACCAATGCCATTTCACATCAGTCCTCCTGAACAGGAGCAAACTGTTCAAAACACGTTTAGCTGTAGATACAAGAGAACTTCTAAAATTCTTTATGAAAGACCTATTTTCCTACTACCTTATTCAGCCCTTCTTCAGGAAAAATTCCACTTTCATTTTATGGAGGGAACTTAGTTCTAAGAAGTCTTATAAGCAATAAAGTAGAACTGGGACTGCCCTGAACATCCCTTAAACTGGATTATTATTCAGACTCCAAACTCTCCCACATTATATTGATTTCTTATGTATATCTGCGTGCCTTCAGAGTAATATTTATGTTTGTAGTTTCACATTTTGTGCACACAAGTTACTGCCATGGTCTCCCAGAGAGTAAAGACTTGGCTTTCACACTATGTCCACCTCCTCTACAGAGGAGGGAGCCCCTCTGGACCATGGAGTAAGGCAGTATACAGGCACTGTGTACTCTTCAGCAGCTACATTTTGCAGTTTACTTAGAAAAGCGAGAATTACAAAATCCTGAAAACTTATCTGCTTGAAGAAAATTAACCCGTTTGCTTTCTTGCAGTAGAAATGACCCATCTCTAGTTAATAAAAAGATTGTTTATCTTTGGCGAATTTACATTTGTTAGCAGCTGAATGTCACTCCAGCTCCACTGCTTCCCTGTCCCTCCCTTTCATGTGATCTGAAAGCAACTTTAGTTTGTTTCTCTCACAGCAAAGCAGAGCTGCAATAACAGCAAATGGTCCTTGGAAATCACAGTCACATTAGGCTTCTGTTCAAATAGCTTTTAAGGCTGCGATAATAGGAGGCATTCCTAATAACTGGTGACTCAGTGAGACCCTGCACAGAAGGCCTCCAAATGACAGTACACAATTTAGAATTTAATCTAGAAACAGTGGCAGTGATGAGATTCCAGCTGGGGACCTTCTGGTCTAGAGGCCGGTGCTATACCTTCTGGTCTGGAGGCCAGCACTATACCAAACAGTCTAAAGCAACTACTTTACCCGACCAGAAGGGAGATTAATCCCTTCTCTTCCCCTGAACTTCACAACAACTTTCAGAGTGATGTTTGACCCATGAAGCGGAGAAGGCCTTCATTGCCACCTTGACTCTGGAGACTCACCACCCTGAACCATGGCACGTTAAATTGCTGATACGTGGAGAGCGTCCAGTCATGCAGCATTAATGTGAAAGTTAGTTCCTGAACACTGAATTTCAGCACACTCTGGTTCACAGGCCACCCATACTGTCCTTCTGGACTGTCCTTGGTCTGCTATAAATCTAGACTGGATGCTTGTCCAGAGAGAGCAAAGATAAGAGCTCGCCTCTTGCTCTCTTCCCCTCCCATCACACTGCTTATGTTGAAATCACACCATGTTAGCATGACCAACACTCAGCAACCCCACTTACAGAAAGAAAAGGTTTATTTTTTTGAGAGGAGGAAACCATGAACCCATTGGCAAAACAATTCTATTTTATTTCTTAAAATAAAGCCTTCAAACTTTCGGGTTTTGCCCTGTGATGTGCAAAGTGGGGGAAATTCAGCACAGACTTGTCTTTCCAGGAAGTGCCATGGTCCTCTGGTGGCCACTGGACAACAGTGAATGGCCAGAGACAAGCACTGTGCTTGGAAAGGGGGAGGATGGATAAGGATCTCCTGAGTACAGGCATACCCTCCTACACTCCTACTTCTACTCCTACTCCTACCTCCCTCTGATGTGCCCCAGTAGCATCCAGTAAGAATGGCAGGACTCTCACGCACACAACAGGGAAAAGGCAACGCCATCTCAGGAAAGCAGCTTGAAAGGAGGAGTGATTGCACTTAGATGGGTCCCATTTAGTACAAAAATCACCATGGACAGTCAACCTCAAAAAACGTGTGCAGCATTTACCTAATAGTGGGCTGTGCAAATACCTGGGTTTGGGAATTCATATATTTACTACCAGTGGTCTTCTAGTGAGGTGCAAGGTTTGCTAACACTGAGTAAGTTGAGTTATCCGCAGATAGTTCAAAAATACAAAGAGTTCATTGCATAGATATCTCTATTTAAAATAGACTTGCTTTTGTTCGTCAGTGTAATGCACATGGCTGAGAAATGGCAAGGTGCCAAAATGAAACTGCTCCTAATTTTCAGAGGAGGCCACCGGCTAATTACACAGACTGCAGGTGTGAAGAGAGAAGCTCAAAGTAATCAATAGTAGTAATTAATCTGCTAGACTGGAGCTAAAGAGCTAACAGCTGGACATCAGAAATGGACACATGCAACAAGATCAGCAATAATTACCTCTTTAAATATTGAATTTCCATAGCAACAATTAAGCATATAAATAAAGGCTTGAAATCAAGGCTCCGAGGCATGATGCTGAATTGCAAACACAACATTCTCCAAATCAACTCTTTTAATAAAACAGTAACAATATGCTTGGGCTGGGTCGACTGGTCTCTGGTGCTAGCAGAAACTCAGCTTCTGCTGCCTCCAGATTTTTTGGCTCTTCCTCCTTGGCTGCTTCCAAACCCACAGGTCCTACTGTAACTTCCCTTAGTTCAACTAGCATCTAAAGGGACCTGGTGCAACACATGTCTGCAACTCACTTCCCCTCTTCTAAGGTTCACCATCCTGCAGCTTTGGCTTTTCCACCCTCTGGGGATGGTTTCCATTCAAAATGCTCTGCTGAGGCACCACTTGGATCAGTGTCAGAGCACTACATGGTAGGTCAGATGGATCAAGTGTCAGTGTGACAACTCTGCTGGGAGACATTTCCCCAAGTATTCTGCTACTATGGGAAGTACTGCCACCACCTCACCTGGAAGCACCCAGAGACCTCACATCTCATGGCACAGGCCCACAGCACACGTGACAATATTGTGTTCCCCATGCACTGTTATGGGGTCAGAAGCACCTGCAGAAATGGATATCCAATTTCCCTCCTGGCTTAATGGCACAGCTTCATCACAAGAGCACTCTGCCACAGAGACTGGAGATGCCAGGAAGCCTTCATTAAGCTCAGGCTAATCTTCTCAGTACACGCTGCTTTCTTATGTGCCCTGGCTAAAACCTACCTTTGCCTATCCCAGGGGAGATGTCAAGGCCATCTTCTCCCTACTCCAGCAAATTCATACCAGTGCAAGAGGCACAGATCTACTCTTCGTTATGTTCTAATGTGTCTGTGGGACCAGAGGTGGCTCGATGGATCCTGACCTCCTCAGGTGGCACCTAACCAGGCAGCAACCACGGACCACCCTGCTGCACAGTTTGAGTGTTAGCAATTAAAGTGGCCAGGGCCAGTCTGCCCCTGGCTCCACCTTGCTCTTAAGGTTATTGCAGGGATGAGGTGCCCACTCCTTCCCAAGAGTTAAATAGGCTCTTTCCAGCATTTTTGACAGGCCACATATTAACTCACCCCTCAGGAATAAGTCAGGGGGGAGGGGGGAATCCACTCAGCAACCATGAGCAGAGGCTATATGAAAGACTGCCAGAAGTATTATCCTCCCTCCATGTGCTTTAGCACAAGGTAAACCAAGTCACACCTGCAGAAATGCAAAACCAACCCTAAATTACATACTTCATTTTGATCCCTACGTTTACAAAATAAAACCTGGAGCTTGAGGGAAACTTGGGGAGTGCTTGTTAGAATTTTTATCTTAACAACTTCTCTGCATTTTAAACATTTCTTTCTCCAATTATTTATCATCTCAGAGTTTTCCTGCTTTCCAGGATTTTTTCTTTTTTTCCTTAATAGCTAGAAGTAAGGAACCTATTTCTATAACCTAATGCTGCCTTTGGTTAGATAACTCAGAGGAGGAACAGAACCCCCTTATGAAGTTTCATTGACACCCACAGAAAGTTTAAAGGTCCACGTTAACTGCTATTTAGGTAGGATGGGGACCTATATTTTTTGCCTCAGAAGGCGTCAGCATTTCGCAACTACCCTCACGTACTGATTCCCCCAACCACGCCAGCAATATTTCTGAATCTCCATGGTCTGTAAATATTTCTACACAGTGTATTTCAAACTCTTCTGTAGTATTAATTTGCGATGTACCTGTCATGCTAGGATATTTTACCAATAGAGTGCTTTTGCAGCTTTGGTACTGACTCTGTTTCCTGCCTTTCTAACAAGCATGCAGCTGACCTTATTTTAAAAAATAAGGTGATGTTCTTGGCTGAGCAACACATTTGACTTTATATCAGGCATATACAAACTATTAGCTCAACTCAGTTACTAGCCCAAAAACAAAGTTGATGAAGCCCACTTGCTTCTTCCCCACACTTTCCTCCATGGAAGTACCTCACTCCTCTTTGGTGACACACGTCACTGCCATTGAGAAGTGCTTAGTAGAGGTAGAAACTGGAAGAAAGCTTCTACCCAAACTCCTGTCTGAGCGGTACCTATGACCCCATCTGTCCTGGTGTCTCAGTGGTCACGTGCTGAGGACCAGAAGATACAGAGGTGCCTGGCCCTGAAGGAGAGGAGCCAGGCCATCATTAAAGCAAGTAGCCAGCAAGCATGGCTACCCAACAACAACCAGCTGGAAAAAGCAGCAGATCTAGCCCTCCAGTGCCTCATACCTTACATCTTCTGAAAAATTATGCATGTGTGGGGTGTGAAATGCTGTCATTCTGGTCCAAGGATCAAAAAAAAGAGGAGCCCATGGGGAGGTCAGTGCTGTGGGGCTGAAGAATGAGGTTCTTAGCTCCACTACAGCTCTCCTGTGAGACTTTAGCTAAATTGCTTGCACCTACCTTGCTGTACCCATTCATTGCTATGTTGGAAGGACACATGAACAAATAGCATCACCCTTCCTGAATGTCCTACTTGGTTTTCACAAAAGAGGATCTCTTTCTTTGGAAGATTTGCCTATATTAGGCAGAGAAGTTGAGATTAGGCTTCCTTTCCCCCACCTCCTCCCCCCAGAAAATTAATAGGCAAACTATGTACAGTGAGGACCAAGATCTCTGTCACTGCACAGCCACAGCATTGCTCACTAAGTCAGGAACTCATGCTTCCCAGCTGTTAGAGGATTCAGAAGACATGGTACTTGACCCCAGATCATCCTCAGAGTCTTTTTCCCAATGGCTGTTCTTGTGCCACATCAGTAGTCCTATTTGCATAAGGAAATAAAACTGAAAGAAACCTGTAAAACACATCCTCTCCCTCCATCATTCTGGACATAACAAGAATCCTCAGCAACTTGAGAAAACAGTGAGGCAGAGGGAAAGAGACACGAACATAACAACAGCAGCAATTCACTCTACCCAACTCCAGGCAGTAAATTTAGGTGCCGACCCTGAGAGAGGGAGAAAGATGTCATCCTAGGCTGTCCATATATTGAGAGCAGAGGTCCCCCTCTGACTTTGTACTCAAAGCACTATATTAAGCTGCTGTTTGTCCATTCCTGTGTGGTGCACTAAGCCTCTTGAAACACACATGGTTCAGAGGTAGATAGGTTTTAAGATAACGTTCACATATGCTTAAGGCTGGTGTTCAACTCTAAGTATTTGGATGGAGCAGAAATTTTTAAAATACAGGGTGGAAAAATAATAGTTTTTATTAGTGGTATGGCTGGAAAACAAGCTAGTGATGGGAAAGGGAACCTTCCATTTCTTTCCTATATAACCAACTTTTGGGGAAGGAAACCGCAATAAACTAACAGGTCAGTGTCAGTTCATCAGAAAAAATGCCAAGGCTGCCTTTCTCAGGATATTTTGAGCACATTCACACTGGAAATAAGCAAGAATAAGAAGTCTCATGACATTTCTGCCAATTCATGTCTGGATTGCATTATAATTTGAGAAAGAGATTGAGCCCCTCCCAGAACAGGGAGTCGTTTCCATGAAGAGTTGCAAAACAGAGCCAAAGCTTGGAGCAGATTGAGGGGGAAGAAAGCTCAATGCAGCCCCAGGAACCCAAATCACCCTACCGCAGGCAGGCAGCCCCTCTGGGTCCTGCTGCTGGTGGCTGGGAGAGGGCTGGCACCCCCCTGCTTTTGCTAGAACCCAGGCATCTGGTTTCAGCTCTGAAGTGGGAGTTCAGAAGCTTAACTTTAAAGCCACTTCTCTTTAAAAAAAAAAAAACACAACAACAGGCCAACCCAAAATCAAAACAAACAACAAGAAAACCCTCCACTTTGCCTCTCCCAGTTCACATTTCCTGATGAAGGGTATTCACTCAGGTTGACAGCAGTCTATGCCTTCTCTGCCAGGATAAAAAAACTCCAATAAGAAAATTACCAGAAAAAAAGTCCACCACTACAGCTCTAGATGGCACCTGGGGGGAGCTCTTCTCATTCCCTTGACCAGAGCAGGAGCTGAGAGACATTACCCTTGCTGGGCAAAGGATAAATTCTGCAAATACTTTTCATTCAGTGTGAAAGTGTTTACAATCCCCCAGGCCAGTACAAGCTTGCACACCACTCTGCAGACTCAAATTGTCTTGGAGTTTGGTACCTATAGACAACATGCAGGTATATTCATGTGCACGTGTGTATATATGCATGCATATGTGTATAATAGACAGCTTTGTGATTATTGTTTCATTATAAATATCATCTTTCAGAGAAGCACGTATCTTTTTAAGAGTCAAGTTTAAATAGCCCTCCTCTCCCTGTTTTCTCCTGGTGCAATTATGGTTTGCCACCACACAGCTGGCTTATTAACTTATTCTGTGCTTTCCGTACAACTTTTCCCTTTCTCCTCCCACAGCACACAAGAAACAGGCACATAAGTGAGATTTACACCTAAGGTTGGTCCTCTGTTGTTGGTGAATCCTGACAAGTGCACCCTCTAGCAGGGCTCACACGCTTCCCGGGATGGCAGCTAGCCAGCAAGTCCCAATTCAGGTTGGCCAGCTGCATGCAGCATTCCAAGACACAAAGTGAATGAGGAAGACTCAACATTGTATGCCAACAAGCTAAGACCACACCTGATGGAAGGAAAGACAGAAATTGGCTGCATAAAAATCTCACTTCTTTTTTTTACCTAGCAAATGCCACCCATACGGAATAGTATTGACTAGACAGAAAGATTTGCCAGTGCTTGTGAAGGCATTTCCAACCCAAAGAAACTACCAAAATGACCCTAAAAATTGCTAGGGTTTATTGCACTGACAATTTCCCCTCCAGCCTCAGGCAGACGCCAAGTACCTCTTCCCTCATATCCATCCTCACCCTCTGCAGACTCCGTTGCTTATGACTAAACACAACAAACGGTTCATCCTTTTTTGCACTCTACGTAGGGCCGGGCAGCTCCAGAATAAATGCCTGTCATCCATGGGATACACATACTTTGGGTAGAATAAGCAGAGAAGTTCACATTCCTGTGTGCCCATCATAAGCCACTCACATAATGACTTTGTGGGGAGATACTCCTTTTATCAGACCGGCTAGGCAAACAGAAGTATCGTCACACAGGCATCCATCTCCTTGGACATCCATGCATTAGAAAAGCACTGTCACATCAGAGAGCTGTTGTTGAGTGAGTGTTAAGGTAAAACCACGTATCAGTGTGACATATCGCAGCCTCTAGATATTGAAGGAGACATTTCAATAAGGTCACATGTCTAGCACCAGCAGACAGGCAGCTCTTTGCACTCCTTGGAAATGACCCAGTGCTTAACAGAGACAGCCATTTCAGGGAGACTGACGCGATACGATTATGCCCTGTATTGAAGCACAGCTCCACAGCTAAATGCACTACCCGTCTCACAAGGGCCAAGAATTGAACTCATCTCTGTTTCCACATACCTTCAACTGAAGTCACTGCATAGGAGTAGAGGTGTTTTCACTGAAAAGGGGGTAGCAGAGTCTTTTTCAGACTCAGTAACTTGTAAAGCACTGGGACGACCGTATTTGGAAATGAAAAATACACAAGAGAAGCACAGAAGTCATCTAGTCTGACTGTGCAAATATCTGGCCTATATAAAACTAAGGCCTCATTTCATTATCTTCCTTCCAAGTGTTATTATGTCTTCTCAGACTTGAACCGTAAAATACTCTGAGAGTGGAACATTTCCTACTTTGGTCTTACAGAGCATCTAGCGCCACGAGGCCTGCGCCCCCGTGCAACCAAAACACAAACAACATCTTGAATGCTGCTGTTGGGTACATGATTTATTACTGCTGTTCTCGTTCAGGCTGATGCTAAGCAAGATGACAGCTAAAACAAGATGACAGCTCTATGGACTTGGAGCCCTTGATTCTCCAGATCTGTAGACTGCCTCCCCTGCACTGCCTTGCAGGGCCCCGTTCGCACCGAGCAGGACGTGGCACGAGGGCTGAACCTCCCCATCTCACCGGGCACTGCTCACCTACCCGCTTGTGGCTGCTTTCTCTCCCCACGTGTTAGCCTCTGCAGCGTTTAGCAGAACTACGTGCGCACAACGCTTGCCATGCTGTTCACACAGGAAATCAAAAACTGTTTATTTTTGCAACAGGAAAATTGTGGGCTAATTTATACAGATGTATTTATTCAGTGACTCATTAACAGTAAGTATCAGGAACCTAATTTACTGCAACATCAGCCCACAGATTGTGGCAAATTACGTTACACAGAGAAGCAGGACCCAGGTCTGTCAGAACTGACTTTTAAGGTTGAGGTTTATTTTTAGCATCCATTTCACAGCCAGCTTTCTCTAGCAGGACAGAGTCTGTCAGTACTCTCAGCCAATGCTTACCCACCTATCTTCAAGTCTTTTTTTATTATTACTAGTACCATTATTTTTTGTTCTAGTGACAAAATGTAAGTGTTCCTGGAGATGAAATAGGAAAGCATGTAGGGTCCAAGTGCTTTAAAAAGCACCTCAATAATATGACGCCAGTGACTGATTTCTTGCTCTTCCACCAAACCAGAAATATATTGCTGCAGTGGTATGAGGAAAGGAAATATTTAGCTTGATTTAAAGGAGGTTTTAAATTTTAGATTTACTTTGCCTAGTAAACAAACTTTTTTTCTTCAGCTCAAATTTGAAAAAGTCTGTATTTAAGGCACTTGTAATGAAAGAGCATAAGGAGTAAGAATCAACACACAAACACCCTGCAGAAGGAGACTTTCTCCAGCCTGCAATGGTCTACTGGTCACACCATTCATCCTGGAGGCAAAAGAGCTTTTTCTCTTCCCTCCACCTGATTCAAAGAAATTAAGCCATGGTCTCTAAACATCAGGAGAAAGTTATAACCATCAGGTAGGCTGCAGGGTATTCTGACAAAGAGTTTTTCGTTGAGTCTCTCCTATTGGAGCTGTTCTACTTCTCAATGAATATGTATAGATTCATTAAAAGACAGAGAAAGAGAGACTAATTAGTACACTTAGCTAGGAAGGCTGAGTACCCAATCCCAGTCCCTGCTCTAGTGAATATCTCATTATCTGTACAAAGAGGAACCAGGGGCAAAAGACAAGTTATAAACATTCCCCTTTCCAAGTCACATCATCCTATAGCTTGGCAGGCAGAGAAGAGGTCTCACGTGCACAGCCACATCATGGTTCAGTTCCCTGAGAATCAAACTCAGCACTAAAAGGCAATCCATAATGATCAATCTGACCTAGAAAACTCTCTCCATGCCCTGACCCCCTCCATCTTCAACTATTTAAGGGCGAGGAAAGAAGGGGAAAAGTCCCATTCTGATTTCAAGGTGCACATTCAGAACGTCAAGTCCCCAAATCCAGCAGTGCCTCCCAAGGGCCTCAACAAGTGCCCTTCCTTACTTCTCTGGATTAACACCTGTTGGCTTGGCCAGACGTTCCCAGAATTTTGAAATATGAAATATGTGTATGCCCTGAATACTGGGGGTTTCCTCTCTCTGTGCCTTTAGCAGATTGACACAGGCAAGCTTTAGTCTAAGCATACATTTATTGCTTACATTTAAATTTATACACAGCCCATAAAAGATTAATGCATACCCATGAAGAAGACTTTTATATCAGTCAGATCAAAATTAATGAAACCAGTCAAGTAAGTAGGTGGCTGTTCTACATGTTTTTATTCTAACATTACCCTATCACACGTTACACTACCCTGAAAGTGTTTTAATGTATTTTGTACGTGTTATGAAATGCTTTTGTGGTCTCTTGCCACTGCACCCTGGTGAAAAACACCCCCTGGTTAGAAGTGTTTGAATAAATTACTAAATCCAGCACAAAGGAAGAAAGGCAGTGCAGAAATTGGGGAGGAGGAGAAATCAGTGCGAGGAGAGAATATATTCTTAGACACAAACTCCCTTGCATAATATGTTGTTCAATAGATCGCATTTTTCTTTAGCACTGAGGGAAGAGGCTTTTGCAGATTAGAACATTTTGAGCATTTGATGGAAGACAGGGGAAGTTTATAAATAAAGAGAACTGCAAAGGAACAATAAGAACTAACATCTGTAGTCACTTGTGAATTATGGTTCTAAGTGTCAGCCTAAGATTATGAATTACTTCTTCACAGACCATCCAGTTTGTCACCCAGCTCCGGTCAATGAAAGCAAGAGCCCCTGCACTACCTTTATTTGTCTTCAAGACTAACCTTGTACAAGACAATGACTTTTTTTTTCCCCCTAAGAACCGACATATTTCTGAAGAGCTTTTAAATCATGGGGAAAAAATAATCATTTCCTCAAACCCTTCTGTTTCTTTCCATTGAATGTATAAAACAGTGCTCCACCTGCTAACACTCACAGACCAATAACTTAAATTTTTGGCATTTATTTATAGACTCAATAGATTCATCCACACCTGCTTTCCCCTTAATTAGCTGGCTATCCAAAGCCTGAAGACTGGCTGCTGCCAGCTTCCTGTACTAATAGGAAGATCATTTAGGGCTGATGCTGGTGTAAAAGCACTGAAACAAATAAATAAATAAATAAAAAGATCTCATGCAGAAACACTAATGAGGAAAACATTAACACAAAAGAGAAGAAAAAAAATACATAGCAAAAACTGAGAGGGGTGTGCAAAACATTTAAGCCTGTAAAGGTCTGTAGGGTGATAAATAACAGCACGGGGCCCTGACTCAGTACCGCTACGCTACTTCCAAGGAGTTTCGGATCACCACAGAGGAGATGAAATCTTTGGCCTCCTCCCACTACACATCTTATGAAGAGAGCTATTGTGGTGGTAGGAGTCAAACTATTATTAGATTAGCTATTACCCAAAGGGAGGAAAATGCTTGAGAGAGATTTACTTTCCACAGCGCTATCAGCTGAGTCGCTAGAATAGTAGGCGTTTGAAGACTAAAATGACAGGAACATTGTAAGCACCTAAACGGGCAGGGAATGTTTGGTAGTTGTTGGGGTTTGTTTTTTTCCAAAGAAAGCACTTGGGTGTTATTTTTCCAGGCTAGTAACACAGGGGCAGCATTTACTACATTTATCCAGCATACCTCCTTGCAAGAAAGCTAGTTTCTCATCCCTAGATAGGCACCATGAGAGGCAACACTGTGTTGCAACTTGCTCCCAACCCATTTTCAAAGGATGGAAAGGCTTCAAAACAAGGGCTGTGAGTTGCACAGAATATAGTGGTTTTCTTCAGTGCTCTGCTGCTCTTAAGTTCCTGCCTTAACACATCGAACATGGCACCCAGCACAAGGACATCCTCATCCTCTCTAGACAGAGTCGTAATTACAAAGTCTGTTCCTACCACTGCTCAGACCTTTCAAAAGGTTTAAACATTTCACAGTTTCATTTTTAGGGGAGCAGCTTTAATAAAGCACTCAAGTTTTACTGTTTCCAAAGGCTCAAGGAAAAAAAAAAAATCATGAGGTGCATGTCTCTTTTCTTGTAGGGAAGGAGAGCTGTGTAATTAAATACCTAAGGATGAAATAGAACAAGTAGGATAGTAAGAATTAATTACTCATCTGAGGGTTTGCTTTGACCCACTGTTCTGCAGTCACACCTATTTTACTATTATGTTTCAATAACCCATTTTGTTCTGCTCCAAGGCTCAGACCTATGATATTACATTAGATGAATTTCCCACGTTGTTCTTTTCTGTTTGGAAAGCGATATAATTATAGCGACTGATTTGGAAAGCAATAGGTTGAAAATGTTGCCTGAGGGGTACCAAAGTCCCGTGACTTGTTAATAAGTCCCTTCTCTCCCAGGGGCTTTTTTAGCCACATCTTGAAATAGTATCGGTGCTTCATTGTGACATTTTCCTAATATTGCGGGTACGCCAAAAACTAAGGATAAGAGGAGAAATTTGGGTGTATCTGTTGTAGAGGAGGGCCAGTTTAGCTATCACAAAAACCAAGAAGCCTGTCCTGTTAAAGACTGAAGTCCTCAAAGACGTCTAAAATCTCTACCAACTTAGACTACGTTCAAATTTGCTGTGACTCCAAAGGGCCCATTTGTCATCTGAAATCAGAGGCTTTTGAGAAAAAGCAACTCAAGATGCCCCTGTGAGACACACAGCCTGGGCCTCAAAAATCCCAGCTCTGGCCCTACTTCTGGGAAAGCGCTGCACCAACATTGTTACCAGGAGTTCACGGCAACCCCCACCCACCTAAAGGTTGGCCAGAACAGCCTCCAATGACATCATGGACTCTAGTGCACCCAGAACAGTCCAGACCCCTCTTGCCTGCCAGAAAGATGTTTAGCACATCCTGCACACATCTGCAAGTGCCTCTGGCTCACTCCAAGCCTGAACTCCAGCCGGATGCAGAGGGTACGTGCTTAGACCTGGAGCCTTGTCTCTTTGGTACGTGTGGGGCCAACACAGGGGCCAGGACTCAGCCCCAGGTCAGCTCCAAAAACCCATCTTAGAGGATACAATCACAGAAGAGCTTAATATACAGCCACTGAGTATTAATGTTTTATGGGCATGGACTAAACCAAAGATATAGGCAAACTTTACACCATGCAGAAAATGTGGGGGGCAGGGGGAAACCTGGGTAGGTATCAGCAAGCCTTCATGAGCTTCAAGCTGTTAGAGCCACCATAAGAGAAAGCACTGAAGACTTACAGATGGGCCACAGGTTTGAATTCCCTTCCTCTTCTGCCAGCACACAAGTATTTCAAAATAATTTCCATTCAATGGTAACAAAACTTATTTTGTTAAACACAAAAGGACACAACCACCTAATCATAAGACATCCTATTTCCTCTTTAGTGATACAAAGTGATATCAAGTAAAAACCTGTCCGTTATCTTCAACTGCATAAGTCATCGCTATTTTCAACGACAGCAGCAAAAAACATTTCTATTACTATTGAACAAACATGGGAAATTCACTGACAAATATCTTCATTATCAGAAAGTCTGGGCTGCCCCATAATACACACTACCCTGGATGCTTTGGAAATAAGAAATTTCAACTCTACTATTGTTCCCTGGCCTCAGTTCCCCAGTGACAGGGAAAGACTGGTGATCATCACTGGGCAGCACCTCATTCCATCCTTCTGCTAATGCTACCCGTGCCATAGGTGTGCCATACCAAACAGAAGCTGCACACATCTACCCCACACCCAGCTACATAGCGTACAGCAGCACTTGAACCCAGCACTGAACCTTTAAATCATTATTCTCTTATGCCTTGCTGCCATTAAATCTCCCTTGCTAGGTTTTTGTGTCTTTACGGCACCTCAGCGCTGCAGTGAAATTCCCAAGCTCCCCCTGGCACATAGGTGCTGTTTCTCTTTACGTATGCACATACACACACAGGTACATGCATTCAGCTTCTCCACTCTCCCACCCTGAATTTTTTGTTTCCTATTATCCTCCAAGCTCTGCCAAACTCCAGCTAATCCTCCCACCATTCAGTACTGCTCCAGCTGATACAGCGACTGCAGCTGGAGTGGTTGCAGATAATTCCCAGTGAGCGCTGCCAGCTCCAGGGGGGCAGAGTTAGTGTTTTATTGGCATGTACCTTGATTCCGCATTTCCTGGGCTTGAATTTTCCACTTGGAAAGGTCTCTGCTACAACTGGATCATCTTAACTCTGCATTAATAGGGATTTTGGTTTTGGTTGGGGTTTTTTTTTTTCCTCATAACCCTCAGAGCTTCTTTGTGGTAAGGTAGCTGTAATTATCTTCAAAGACTTTCTTTCAAAGTTTATGGCATCTCATGTTGCATATCGTCTCTTGAATCAAACTGAGATTTGTAAAGCAAATTACAAATCCCAAACACCAACAACAGCCTAAGCTGATGCAGAGAAGGCTATATAGATGTAATTCGGCCAATGAAGCCATCTACTTAGAAAGAGGCATACCCCTGCAGCATCACAGAGAAGCCCCTGTAGTGGGAGAAGAGGCTCTGCAGGTGCTAGGACAACAAGATAGAGCCAGGAACTCGCTGCTGTTTTCAGGCAAACATTCAATTTGTTGGAGGTATATGCCAGTCACTTACAGCAATGGCAGCGCTCTGGGTTCAAAACTCCTGATGGGCTTTCAACCACCACCCCCCTAGTTAGGTGGGATGAGCATGACCAGCATTCTCTGCCCTCATGGGCAGCTCTACTGACACAGGCCAACGGGAGCAATCAGTGGCCTCTCCCCATCGGCTAAGCACCACTTTGCAGCTGAGCAGGGTGGACATCCCAGGTGCCACACACCTCCCTGGACCCCACCACACAGCCAGCCAGTAGAACCTGCCACAAGGGGAGCCAAGCAGAGCCCACATGGAGCTTCTTGGCATTGTACAAGCCCCCCAGCAGTGCTGTCATTTCATCCTCCTAGCCTAGGAAGAAGCCAGACAAGCACACATCACCATCTAGAATAAGCATCTACAGGACCTGGTTTGACATCCCCTTCTAGATCTACTCAGTGTGCCCATGGGGGAAGAGGGAGAAAGGGGGGCAAGGGGAGATGTGAGTTTCTTCAAACTTATGTAAAATCAGAGCATTGCTATTTCATTCTGGTGTTTGGCACAACTACTTGATTCTCCCTTGATTCCCCAAGCCTTGTAAAATGGAAGCTTCCCACTGAGACTGAAAAGAGGGTGAACCAGGTCCTGCAGCTACTCCTTTTCATCATTGCTCATCTGTAAATCATTACACAGCAGGCAAGGCAAGAGAGTGTATGGCCCCTTGGTTGCTACAGAGATGAGTGGGCAGCACCAGATCCCCCAGCCAACCCTGTAACAGTTACCTGCCTTTGTAAAGGGAAGGACACTGTTAGAGGGCTTACAGCACACCGCCAGCTTCAGTGGGTACCAGCAACGCAAAACGTAGCAAGAACTCCTCCTCCAGCCTTACTATCCTCTCTTGTCCTCACTTTTCTGCAAACTGACCAACTCCCCAGCCACACAAGGAAGGTCTCTTCCCACATACCCTGTGTAAGTGTCTCCCCACTCAATGCCTAGAATGTGTTTTTAAAAAAGGGTAGATGAGGTACTTAGAATTATGGTTTAGCATAGGGCAGAAACAGTTGGACTCAATGATCTTAAAGGTCTTTTCCAACCTTGTGATTCTGTGAAAGTCTAACCTGACACAGCAGCAACTTGAACAATCCCAGGGCATTTCATTCTGTGACTAGTGGTGTTCCCCAGGGCTCGGTGTTGGGTCCAGTCCTGTTTAATATCTTCATTGACGACCTTGATGAGGGAATAGCATCCACCCTCAGCAAGTACGCCGATGATACAAGGCTGGGAGGGGTGGCTGACACGCAGGAACACTGCGCTGCCATCCAGCGAGACCTGGACAGGCTGGAGAGCTGGGCAGGGAGAAACCAGATGAAATTCAACAAAAGCAAGTGTAAAGTCTTGCACCTGGGGAGGAATAACCGTCTGTATTAGTACAGGCTGGGGGATGACCTGTTGGAAAAGAGCTCTGTGGAGAAGGACCTGGGGGTCCTGGTTGATGACAGGTTGGCTATGAGCCAGCAGTGTGCCCTGGTGGCCAAGGGAGCCAATGGGATCTTGGGATGCATCAGGAAGAGTGTGTCCAGCAGTGGGAGTGATTCTCCCCCTCTACTCTGCATTGGTCAGGCCCCACCTGGAGTACTGTGTCCAGTTCTGGGCTCCCTGGTATAAAAAAGACAGGGATCTCCTGGAGAGAGTCCAGAGAAGGGCGACAAAGTTGATTAGGGGTCTGGAACATCTCCCCTATGAGGAAAGGCTGAGTGAGCTGGGTCTGTTCAGCCTGGAGAAAAGAAGACTTAGGGGGGACCTAATTAGTGTTTATAAATATCTTAGGCATGGGTTGCAGGGGGAATTGGCCAGCCCCTTTTCAGTGGTCTGTGGGGACAGGACTAGGGGCAATGGCTGTAAGCTGGAGCACAGAAGTTCCGCACCAACATGCGGAAGAACTTTTTCACAGTGAGGGTGACGGAGCAGTGGAATAGGCTGCCCAGGGAGGTGGTGGAGTCTCCTTCTCTGGAGATATTCAAGTCTCATCTGGACGCCTATCTATGTAATATGAGCTAGGGAGCTGCTTTGGCAGGGGGGTTGGACCCGATGATCTCTTGAGGTCCCTTCCAACCCCTAAGATTCTGTGATTCTAACATATGACAGCCTCACTAGTACATGAAGCACGCTCAGCCGTGCATGAGTAGGCACTCACCAGTGACTGCTTCTGGGAGGGCTTAAAAGCATTCCTAGGTTCAAGACAGCTATGGTATATATAAAAGCTTGGAAATGGAGTTTTCCTTTATCATCACTTAAGAACATGACAGCCTTCACTAGACTGGAGACTAAATGATGTGGACAGAGTAGTTTATACTGACCTTGATCAGAGGTTGCTCATTCAGCAGCATGGGAGATGTCAAAATTTGGCCAAGCAGCCATTTCTCCAGGATGACCCAGTTGTTTCAACAGTGACAACCAGTGGGTAATACACTACTTTTCTCTCCTCCCTATTCCACTCTCTCTTCTCCCCCCAGTGTCATTGGTGGGGAAAAAATAAAATCCTTTATCTATTAAATAAAAGAACCAGTAGCTTTGACTCACCCTTTTGAATAAACAGGCTTGAGCAAAAGCTGTTTTTCAAGAAAATTCTCTCATGTCTTCTCTGTCCTACCCTATCCTGCTGCAGTACAGCTTGGATTTTAATTCCTTAACTGAAGCACTTGGCTTCTGCATTCCATACAAAAGTTTTTAAGTAGAGACCCCTTTTTATCTATTCCTACAGCTGCTTCTTACAATTACATTAGCTATCTGTTTATTTTCCTGCTTGGGGGGGGGGATGGAAGCCCAGTCAAACCAAGAAACTCACCATTATGTCTCCTACAGTATATATGCACTTTTCTATAAAGCCCTGCAAATTCTACAGACCGTCATCCCCCTTCTTCTCTTAATAAGGCTCGTTTCAAAGGGCACCAATATTCCCAAGGAAATGGTGCTGCCTTCCCTTACTGCACCCAGAAAACGCATTTCAAACATAAACAAGCTAGCAGCAACCATATCTTTGTTTGGCAAATGGAGTAGTCTCATCACTTAGTCCTGTTCATAGCAACACACAAAGGAGTACTCTGTAGCCAGGGGTAATAGCTGATCCCATAATCTGGCACTAACACTTAGAAAGATTAATTACCCTATTAAGATCTTAGACACTACTAAGAAAATCTTTGTATAAACCTTTTAACTCACAACAAATGCAGCATATTTGGTGCCACCAGTTTGTTGCACAATAAAGGTTCTCACCCTCCCACACTTGTTCAGTTTTGTCTCTGTCTCCCATACTACATAAACACACACACACGTGCTCTCACACACAGCTTTTTTTTTTCCCTTTTGCCTTTTTTTTTTTTCTTTCTTCTTTCCCCCCCCCCTCCCCTCCCTGTTTTCCCAATACAAAGGAATAAAGTACAAGTGTGTTTGGAGCAGATAAAGTAAAAACTCCTTCTGTCCCCAAATTGGCTGCCTCAGAGATTAACCAGCAAGAGCAGACACTCGCTGATTCAAAGGCTGCTGCTGTGTCAGAAACCAGAGGCACCTAAGCAGATTCAGGTTGTAATCCCTACGCAAATTATATATCCAAAAATATGAGGAGGGCTAAATTATTAAAGAGCGTTATCAAAGACACCTTCTAAAGTACATCTTACTGATTAGCGCCATCAGATGCCAATGCAAAATAGCTTGTCACCTTGGCATGGCCTCCCACTTCCACGCTATCTCCCTCTCTCACTCAGTCCTTCTCTGCCACGTCGTCACCAGCAAGAAAAGCCGCGACAGTGTGAACAGACCCAGATAAAGCCAATGTGAGTCATCCAGCAATGTTTAAGATCACCGTTGTTGCCTCGGCTATCCGTAAGGCGATTGCACGCGATTAAAGCCTGGCGCTGGAGAGAAACGCGTGCTTCAGGTGCAGCCTGCAGGGAAGCGGCCGGGGGCTCTTCCCTGATAGAAAGAGGTGGGAAGATGCAAGGAATAACACGCTACCTGCGCCCCCACCTCTCCTGTTCACATCTGGGGACCAAACACCAGGACTTTCAGTCAGGAAATGCTTGGGCTGCAAGTCAAAGGTGCGGTTTAACATTTCACAGTCCTTTTCGGAGGGAGCACTTCCAGAAGCAGCATTGTAAAAATCTTCTATGCTTCTGTCTCGTGAAGGAAAGGTGGGAGAATCTCCTCCTCCAGCTTCTAAACACAACGGGCATCCGCAGTAACTTCAGATTGCCAACAAACTGCCCATACTACAAATTCCACATCTGTTCTGATACATCCCCTATGAATGCTCGTTGCCTGAGCTTACTGTTTTGATTTCAAAATGTATCTGAAGAAGCTGACCTTGGGAACGTAACAGGAATCCAAGAAAATAACACCCACATCCTAAAAACATAGTTTTCTTCTTGTTCATAATGGCCTTTCTTGATAATTGCTAGGCTCAAGTTTTGTCAGGGATGATTTCATCTGTCAGCAGCTGGTGCGGGTGGGTGAGTGGCCATCCTTACTGGGACACAGGGAACATCTGACACAGCTACAGTCCTTTACCAGGGGTTGTCCGAACAGCTTTTGTTACTCATATCAGACATCAATCACACAAGTAGCTGCTGCTTCACAAATCAGGCTCCGATGCCCAAGCAGACGCTCCGCATTCCCATCGCTTTCCCCATGAACACCCTCCATAGGGTATAACCCAGCCTTGCTAGGCAATCACCTTGTGGGTATAAGCGGTCAATGACACTATTTGCACAAGCCTACACCAAGGATGACCCATTTCATCCTCTCCCACGGCATCTGGTATGTTTTGCACAACTCAGTGGCCAGGACAGAGCGCAGTAACTCTAATAATCTTCCACTGCTGCATCCAGGTCCCTTTCAGTGCCTTATGGCCTGTGCTGCTCCTGCCGCAGCGATTATGGAGACAGCAGTTGTGCTGTAATTAGGATCCTCCTGGGCCAGCCAATCTGAATTAGCAGTGGAGGCCAGCTGCTCCGCTGCCAGCCAGATCTTTTTGGCACACCCTCCTCTCGGGCACTGGTCCCCTCCTGGAACCAGTCCTCTCTTCCCGACCGCCGGCAATGCTCGGACAGGCTTTCGATGAAGAAAATTGCCTCCTTTCCGCTGCTGCCGGCCCCGGCCAATGCTGCAGCCGGCTGAGGCTTTCCCAGAGGAAGGCCGAGTCCGAAGCACAGCCACATGCCCTGCTGTCCCATCCCAAAGAGACCTGCTGTTGCTTCAGTCCTTCCATGTTTTCACTTTCAGAAGTCACGTTTTGCAGATAGTGGATGGGCACATTTCTTTTAAAAGTCAAAAGACTTGGGGGGGGGGGGCGAGAGGGGAAAGTATATGCTCGACGTTGCTCCACCCTGTTGGGTTTTTTCCCTCCTGATAATGACCCAGACAGTTACAAGTGTGACCGCCTTCAAGTCACACATTAAGAAGCTCTCATTATGGTTTCATCTTTAGATTTTTTTCCAAGTTGGAATCCTGCAACACTTGTGTTTCCTTTTGTTAAGGAGGAGAAAAAAAAGTAATAACCTGTACCTAATAAATAAATTAAAAGGCCAAACACAAACCCACACATTTGCCTTTTCACTTTTGATTTGTTACTGTCTGTTTTTCCTCAGCTCCAGATTGCACAACAGACAAGCCACAGCCATGTAAATTCTTGGTCAGGTTTTTTTTTTTATTATTATGAATTACTTCCCTGTTGCAATGAGTTATCTGTCCCACCATTTTTTTCCTTTCATTTTAAACATTATTAAATAAAAATATCCATCTACCGTAACCCCTCAGGAACAACAGTCTCCCAAGATGTGACAACACCCTTGCCTGCAGTGCTATACAACACAGCGTTAAGACCAGGGCCATCATAAGAAAAAATCTAGATCAGATTCTCAGAGCCAATAGCTCTTTCCAACATTCCTGCTTTCACCCTTCCACATCTTCTAAGGGAGATGGACGGTCCTCTCAGCAGACAAAGCCAAAACTACCATAGCTAGTCAGTGCTAAGTCAGTGGTAAGACAAGCTGACCTCAACTACCTTCATAACCCCAAGTTTAGGGGGGATTGGTGAAGAGCAACCAGGTTACATGACATAGGTTCCGAAAGCAGGAAAGTTGTCCTTTGGTACTTCCCATGGGAGCAGGTTGACTTTAGAACTGTTCCTAGGTTGAAATTGTTGTCATCTTTCGCTTAAATACATTTTTTAAACATTATGCTTTCAAATAGAAAAAAAAAAAAAAAAAAGGCCTATGGTGCACTGCTACAAGAATGCCCATAATCTTCTATCATCATTTTCTTTTGTTATTGGTGTGGTTTTTATTTCTGTTAAATTAGCTTTTTTCATATATATATCTATATTAGAGTGGTAACAGGCTTTCCTTTAACTGCATCTTTTTGAATGGCCTGGTTTGTTCAGCCACGCTAAACTGGCCACATCACAGATGATGAGGCGACAAGATCTACAAAAGCCGACAGGCGTTTTGGAGGAGAATATATCCAGGGAGATAACACACTTATTCCCCCCAGGTGAGAAGGGCGCAAGCGCACTGCTGTGGGGTGTTCAGCATGTGTCTTCAACCCATGGTGCAAGTTCTCTCAGCCCTTCACCCACCAATGTAGTCACCAGAGGAGTAGGACGTGACTCCTTTGCTGCTGCAATTTCACCCCCCACGAAAATTACCCCACTGAGTACAGCCAGCAATTGCAGGCGGCCCTAAAGATGCCTTACCACCAGCCTCACTCTCCTGGCACCCCTCCTTCAGCAGGCACCCAGGGCTGCGCAGGGCTTCCCTGAGCCCCCAGACCCTGATCGCAGCAGCCTGCGAGGACGCGCACAAACCCTGGTTCGCTGCCGTCGAAAGGCAGACAGCCCACCTCCCGCGTTTGTTAGCCGCCCCTCATTAAAAACAACCCCTCGCTAAAAGCGCGTTCTCAGCCCTGACCTGGACCCGGCAGACGGACGGACGGACAGGCGGAGGGGGAGATGGGAGAGGAGCGCGGGGGGTTACAATTCCGTGTAGTTTCCCTCCCTCTAGCGATGGAAACCCAGATTGCGGGTCACTCCTCTGTGCTGGAAGAGGGGGCTATAAGGAAATTTAAGGGTGACAGAGCCCTGGCACAGGCTGCCCAGGGAGGTTGTGGAGTCTCCTCTGGAGATATTCAAGACCCGTCTGGACGCCTACCTGTGCGATCTGTCCTGCTTTGGCAGGGGGTTGGACCCCATGATCTCTTGAGGTCCCTTCTAACCCCTACAACTCTCTGATTCTGTGAAATCCAGAGAGTCAGTCTCTTGGCTTTACACTGGAGGATCGGGCGGCTTTCTCCTGGAGCCCAGCACAGGATGTGTGTGTGCCAGCGCCCAGGGTGACCACCTCGTCCCAGGCCAGGGGCTCAGGAGCCCAGTTGCCCCATCTCCACTTCCAAAGAAAACATCTCTGCCCAGAAGGAGGGGCAGGATTTTCGGCTTTGACCTCTGAGGCGTACGAGCGCATTTCCTTACACCGACAAGAACAAGACGCGCGAACCACCCCGGCTCTTTTTGTCACATGTTGCCTCAGTTTAACGATTGCGGGGCTTATAAAAGAGCATGTGTCCTTGCAAGGCCGCCTGGCAAGGCTTTTCAAATATTTACCAAATGTATTTGGTATCCTCTGCTAATAATAGCCCAATGGGTCCCCAGACAGAGGGCGAGAGTCTGAGGCACTCTTGTTCTGGCTGCTATTTTGCAGCCTTGCTTCACAATGCTGAAAAGGCTCCTCAGTTCTTGTAAAAGGGTAAGAGACAGGGAAACAGATTGCAGAGGTTCCCGAGGCTGTTATTTTAGGAAACACTGCCTCAGCGGTGGAATTGCATGCCTTCTCCAGCCAGAGTTGTGTGAGGTCCCTGGTCCTTACTCACTTTTGTTCAACTCACTGAAACTGAGAATGAAAACCTGCAGAAGCAAACAAGCCTGCTGGAAAGCTCTCTTGGACTTGCCCCTCTGTAGAGAAAATTGCTAGCTGTGACCACACCATGTTTCTGATACCAGATCCCAAACTGAAAAAAACCTCATTTCAAAACTCCCCATCCTTGGAGATGACCTATATGACTGAAGCCCACCAATACAGTGGGTAAAGCCAGCACCTCACCCCTGCCATGGGGTAAACCTTAAACCACCTGGAGCTACTCAGGCTGGCAGAAAGCAAAGCCACATTTATTTTTTATGCTCTGGTCTGACAAGAGAGCCAAGCAGACCTCGGTGGGACTGCTTCCCAGGAGGGACCTGCAGGAGAGCCCAGATTTCCCACACCCTTCCTTTGGTCCCTTTCTCACAGGCACAGTCCCCAGGGGCCTGAAGCCCCCACTGCAGTAGGAAAGTAAATCAACAGCATAAGCCTTTTATGAAATCACTGTGGGACAGGGACTCAAAGAGGGGTTACTTTGTCTTGCCCCTTTCCACAACAGCCCAAACTCAGTCCCTGTGCAGGACTCCCATCTCATTGTGCATCCACCCCTGCAAAGGCCAGGGATCTGGCCCCTCTCTGGGGACCACCCAGCATCCTGTCCAGGGGTCCAAAGCAAGCATCTCAGCTCAGACGAGGTACAGGGACAGACCTGTGCAGCTGGATGGAGATGGTCACTCCTGCCTGCACCACACTGATGCCCTCGGGCTACAAGACACAAAGACTTGACCAGACCTCCTGCCCTGACGGGGGCGGTCAGCCCCATTTTCGCTCCTTGTATCCATGCACTAATGTTGCAAAGGGATTGGGCCTGCCTCAGCAGCGGGTGTTGCTGGGTGCAATAGAGCAGTCACAGCCTGCGAACGAGACCGAGGTCTCAGCTGTATATTCCCTCTCTTTAAGCATCACTCAAGTCCCACTCAATCTCAGTTTGATTCCAACATGCAATTAAACACCATCCTAAGTGGAAACACTCCTCTGAACTGGCTCCGAAACACTGTTTTCCCAGAGTACCTTTGCTGAAGAGAATGGCTGCTGTCAGGCACAGCGCCAAAGGCACCACCACCAAAAACAACACCTCTGAGGCAGCGACTGGTGAGCAGGTTGGTCCCAACTTTAGCTGGCAGGAGAAAGCTTCTCCTCCCATGCACATGGTGGAGATTTTTTCTTTCTTCCTCCCATGGAAGAGGGTAAAAGAAGAGGCATGAGTCAACAGCTGTATTTTGGTGACAGAAACTTTAACAGCAATGCCTAGCAGTAGTGAGGGTGCTCTGTGGGGCACATCTGGGCCACCAGGAAATCTGGAATGTGGCCAGCTCTAAAGGAGTCACATTTCTCCTGTTTTCAAGAGCACCACAGTAGACATACCAAGGACACAAACATATTTTGCATGACAGTCTTGCACAGGGTGGCAATGCAGCCCAAGCAAGGAGATTCAATGCATGTGGAGACACAAATGTGCCCTTCTTTCATGACTTTGTGCACAGCTTTCACACTAAGCTGGGAACTGGTATCCCAAAAACAAACAATGCCTAAAAAACTCCCCTCAACAGCCAAAAGATGTGCTATCATTGGCACCAAAAAGCAGCAAGGATGAGTGCACCAGTTAAGGGAGAAGATGTGACTGCAGTGGGATTTCTAGGAATAGCTTCATTTCTTGTCTCCCTCAAGAATTCATGTCAAGAGCTGGAAACATGGAGTATGAAGTTGGTCATATGCAGATATCCCAAGAATTCACTGAGGGACACAGCCAGGCAGCTTCTCCAGGCACAGTTCACTGCAATGGGTGTTGACTCTGTCCACACTAGTCCAAGGATGTAACGGCACACCACCCAAATTCAAGGGGATGGAGCAGGCTTGCATGAGCAGAGGCTGTACAGGGAGCCCCCAAGGCTCATCCCATCCCCAATCCCCCCCATCCTTCTCACTCAGGCACACACTGCAGCTCCTCACACAATACATAGGGTCAGCTCTGACCATCAGCACTCATAGTGACTGAGCTGGACTTTGCTGGATTTGATTCCCAAGCAACTATCTACTATGAGCACTCTTCCACCACATCCTACAGTGACAGCTACTTACTTCGGGCTGATGACCATCAGCATGATGGGCTTGTCCCTTTGTTTAATCCTCTTCATCTAGATGGTTACCCTCAGCCTCATTCTAGATCTTGGATTCCCAAAACCTTCTGCTGGTAGGCCACACCAGCTGATGAGGGCATTCAATCACTGGTATCCCAAAGGACCCCCAAGACTTATGGTATTAGCAGGAACAAAACATGCATCCAATCTGCAAAAGACCCTGAATCCAAACTGCATCCACCTCTAAACTAGCTAAACTGAGCCTCCAAGGGCATCACCACAAAGCAAACCTGCCTGTGGTATCACACACAAGCTGGAAGCCCTCCAGGCCATAGCTATTTAGGTGATGGACCCGCTACCCTTTGGTCCCGCTCGTCCGAGCTGCTGGTAGCCTGTAGCAGTGTGAGGTCACCTGCTTTTGGATGACTCAACCATCTCCACTCCCAAATCTAAGGAAAATAACATCAAAAGAGTCTTGGAACAGCCTCATGCTCCATTTCAGCTCAGCTCTTCTGCAGGCAGCAAGCATACACCCGAGCATGAAAGTGAATGCACGGGGAAGACAGGAGCTGCAAGACAGACATGAATGCACGTGTGGTTTTTACATACTTATTTTACCACAGTTAAAGTACCACCCAACAACGTTATCACAGCAGACCCTGGGAAACAAAGAGCTGCTCCTGGTTACTAGATACAGTAATTTTCTACACGGATACTGCGATTTGTCCTTCAGAAAACTTCGCAGCCTTGTCATGAATCTCTATGATTTACAGTACCTGCTGCTAGCTGGAGCTCACAGATGGAGCGCCAGTACTCCAGACTGACAATACGCAGCCAGTAACGCTGAGTGGGGATGTGTCACCTCTATAAAGGTTGAAAATAGGACAAAAATATCAGAGAACAGAATAAACTTCTGGGAGAGGCTATTTTGGTCTTCTAATCTGAATATTCAGGCTTAATTTGATATTTTACACCGGGCCAATTAGACACCCACAAAATGACACAAGATTGGTTTGCCACTTACGATGTTCTGGGTTTGTAATTCTTCTGTCAGTACACTTAGTCATTTGCTATTTCGTGGTCAGCTTAAGGGTGTCTTTCCAGGGAGGTAGCACGGGAGAGAGCACAGTATCTTAAAGAGATATCAGTTAAAAAGGTATCAAGAGACCATCCTGCCTCACTGATGTACCCACATTGTCTTATGCAGGTTGTTTGCCATTTTCAGACACCAGAATTTTGAGTTATCTACCAACATTAAGCAGCTGCCTTTGTACTCTAAGGAAATGGTGGGCTGGTGAAGAAGCAGAGAAGGAGAAAAACATGTGCATACACTTCCCTAGCTTTTAAAAATCAGATTTTTCAATTGTTTGTTTGGTTTTGGTTTTTTATATCAGCACCAGATCACCTAAAAATAGATTTTAAAAATAAATTTTAAGAGCTAATTGTGGGATTAACCAGCTATATTTAGCTATACATGAAGGGCGTGGGGTGCTCAGAAAGGAACAGGCAACGGGGTATCAGTGGAAGTCTCTGCCACGACAGTACTGTGAGCCAATGCTTCTCTGCTTGTGGCACAGTCTGGAAGGGACTGCGTTCCTGTCTGTCATAAGTAGATCACTTAAAAAGTGATAAGAAACATTTCTAAAGGAATGATGAAAAGCGTCAAAACATTTTAAGCGTTAAAAGCAACAAAAGATTTGATTCTCAGTTTTCCTCCTCTGCCCAGCCATAGAACTATTCTCATCAAGGATGCCAGAATCTTCTTAGAAGACTTTTTTGGTATCTTCCCTTCCCCCCCCTCCCCCCCCCCCAGTAAGTTTTAAATAATCCTGCAAATTTTAAAAATAATCCTATAAATTCTAGGCCTATTACATGTTTAAACAAGGAAAATGAGCCCTCCTAGCAACCAAAGCAACTTCTAGAAGACTTGCTGACACCCATCAGGAGAGACAGAGACTGAGGACATTAAGAAGTGATGGTGAGCTTTCAGTAGCCTCTCACAGGTGCTACAGACTGAGGAGAAGAACGCACAAGATGATCCATGCACATCACACACATGCCTGCTTTACACGCTGCAAACTACAGAAGAGGTCAGAACAGTGACCGGTCCCACCTCATAGGTGTGGCCCCAGCCACAGATCAGTTTTAGCATTATGAATCTGAACTCTGGAGAGGATATCCTCACCCAAGGTGGTTCGGGTCCTACAAGAAAGCCCACGGCTGCTCAGCTCAGCTCTAAGCCTGATGGGCAGTGCTGTGCAGGTGGGGAACCATGGAACTCTGCCTCTCTGACAGCACACCCATGAGTGTGTGTTGGTGCAGACATGGCATCGCTTCAGCAATTCTAGGTTCAGAGAGATAACTTAAAAGCCTAACGAATGGTCAGGATAGATGCCAGCTTCCCAAAGGTCAAGGCTCTTCTCAGTTGAGAGCGTCAACAAGCCAAGTTTGCCCTGTGACAAAACTGGTGCTGACTCAGAAGCACATTGCCAAGCTCTGGCTGAGGGGGCAAGTGGTGCTCATGCAGATTTGTCTCCTGGGGCACTCTGGTCCCACGAGAGTTTGGAGAGGCAGCAAACATTGGTCACCTTCGGGAGGAGAAGGTTCAAGGCATGGAAGAGGCCTCAGCTAGAAAGGGGTCTTGAAAGGGATCCATATCCTAGGAGCATGATTTTCCTAGGAAGGAGGCAGCATTTTTGGTGACTTATTTCCAAAAAATAAGAACCAAAAGTGAGTTAACTGTGTCATTATTTTTTGCTGTACTTATGCTTTTTACTCCTAACTTCCCCTCACACACTTGATAACTCCCATCAAATTAACATCAAAAAAAACGCACCCAAACCAAAACCAACTACCACCCCCCCTTCCAAAAAAACAATAAAGGGCAGCCTTGGAGCTAGTATCACATGCTTCTAAGACAGGAAGAAGCTTTTTTCAGGAGACCAACAGATCAGTCAAGCACAGGAACAGTCGTTTTGTCGCTCCCATCAGGAGCCTTCTTGCCCTGAAAAGCCTTCATTGTGCTCTCTGCAGGCAGCAGCTGATGCAGACCTCTAGCGTCTGATGAACCCAAAAGGATCAGTGGCCGGAGGGGAAAGGGGACAAGAAGGGTGACCCTCCTAAATAACTTTCACAAAGTGACTCATCCTTTCGCTGACAGCATTAACATCTCTGCTCCTGCCAGCTGCTCTGGCCCTCTGAGCAGTGAGGGAATGTTTTGTTCCAGTGATGGGGAGAGGGGGGTGTGGGGTGGGGAAACAACCCTTCTGCGTGCATGTGAGCGTGCATGTGTAATTGCCGTATGATTTCAGCTATTTTGACCTAATAAGAGTTGCTGCATTAGTCACCAGCCTTGGTACAAACAGATGGATCTGCAAGAATTTAAAACAGAAGGGGAAGGGAAGAAGAGAGATACCACAGACCCAAGGGCAAAAGGGCACCCTGGCCACCAGAGGCAAGGAGGTCCCACACAGCATGGTCCCACTGTGCCCAGCAGACCTACACCATGAAGGGCTTACTCCATGCACTGGCTTTCCACCTCTGTGCACTCCAGTGCTAGGAGACAAACAGACTCAACTGCTCCTCTCCTGCTGAAAAAGTTTCTGGTGCGAAAGGAAAAGCACGGCTGACATTGTATAATGGTGTCTTTAAAAACCTCAGTATGTTTGTCACACTACAGGGTCACAGCTCTTCATAAAGCTACAGTAAGTCAGTAAGGCTTGCTTGAGGCACAAACTGCCTACTTTTGCTCAGGGAGCTTACCTTGGCCCTAGCAGATCAGAAAAAGCACAGCAAGGCATCAAAGCAGTGTTGCTTTCCCACCCTCTGAAGCCTCCAGATTAACCAAACATGAGCCTGACACCCACAGTGTTGAGCCCACCAGCATGAGGAAAGGAGATACAGTGCACCAGGAGCACCGTTCCCACAGCCAATATTTACTTTTCCAATGTGGAGCAGGCAGGCTTTGCCATCAGGCATGGAAGTACGGGCAGTTCTCTACTAAAAATACTTCCTAGCCTTCCCCTTTTCCTGCTCCCTACAGCAGGTCCCACATTCCCCTCCAAAAAGCTGCCTTTTTGCAGCGTAGGTCACTGCTGTCTCTATTGCCAGCCGGGGCGGGGGGGGGGAATGGACATCTGTACACACCTGGCTCCAGCACACACACACACAAAATTAAAAATAAAAGGATCTCCACCCAAATCCAAAGGAAAGCTTCCTTGGCTTCCACCTTGGCGCATCAATTCCCACATTCTCAAAGCCATTAACTTGCCCCTTACACTGTCTTTCTGTGTCCATGTTCACCCTTCCCTTCAGCATCTTTCGCACAAGCAGCGCAAGCAACACCACATCCCACATACCTGCACCACAGCCTCTACTGAAGGATAAATACAGCCCTCCCTGCACAGGGTTGAAGTTAAAGTACAAGACAAGCGAGGGCCACAACATCTTCTGTTTGTGGGACATCTCTTCCCAAAACCATGGGATCTGGGGAGGCTGCCATCAATGCTGAACATTGATCCTGAACCCCAGAGCACAAGGAAAGGGAGGGAGAAGCTTCTTGCACTGAATCACAGGTCTGAACTTCAGTGGCAGCATCCACGTTCAGCGAAAACCCGTAAGGACCTGCCCAAGCATGTACATTTTCATTTTGAAATAAAAAGAACAAATTTGGGAACATAAAGGTTTTAAATTGTTGATTGGAAGATTTGCATGTAGGCAGAGTATTGTTTTCTTCTCCTGGCTCCCTGGGTAGCAAAACAGAAAAATTATGTGCAATTAAAATGGAAACAGTATCAATTAGCTGTGATTCTCTGAGCTGTGGAAAGAGTAAACCAATGAGGGAAGACTGTTCTTGTCCTCTGGCAGCCTCTTCAAATCAAGATTATTCTGAAGATATCTTAAATCTACTTAAGCATAAACTATGCAAACAAAATTTAAAAGAAATTGGTGCAGGTGGAGGGTTATTTACTAGCCAGTGTATTACTTGATCAAACATATCCTGAGGAATTAACTTGATTGCCAGTACTTGAGCACATGTCATTAATTTTACATCCTTGTCCTCCTTGAGTTATGCCCCTGAAGTTGAAAGTCTAATCTACATAGGGCCAGGCTTATCTTTTGCCTCTATAGAAAGTGTCCTTTGTGTCAACACTTTTAGAAACTCCTAGGAAAAGGACACACACAAGAACAGCAAAAAGTTAACAAATTACTGTAGCCAGTCACACATAAAAGCAGGTGCTTAAAAACAATGATGCAGACTCCACAAAGTCTTGACTGTAAATTCCATTAATCGGGGGGGGGGGGGGGGGGGGAATCAGAATAATAATAATCACAATTAGGATGCAAAGGAGAGTTTTATTTCTTATTAAAAAATTACCAAAAAACACTTTTGCTTTTGATATAGCAATATCTCAGAGGAGAAGAGTCACTGAAACAATAAGAAGCAAGCTGTTTTTAAAGAGTAGTATACTGAGTATACACAGATCAGCAAGTATTAACATTCCCATTTAATATTAATATTTCATATGAGGACAGACTTTGACCTGATCTTGATGTAGATGGGCATTTCACACAGTTCCCTTTCACACCTATTGCCTGCCTGCTCAAAGGAGAGGCGATAATTTAACACTTTGTGGTGCTGATCCTACATCTCAACTGAGTCAGCCGTTCACTAAGACGCCATCAGCACACCATTCTGTTGTCTCCTGGGTGCAAATTCTTTGGGTCAGCATTGGACAGGCTAAAGAAGCACACATGGAATGTATTTCAGCAAGCAAATAAAAAGTCACAACTGCATTGAGTCACCATCTGAACACTTTCAACCTTGCAGGAGCCACCAGCATAAAAAAAACCAAACAATATTGGTTTTAAAATGCAAATTATTGAAGCCATGGGCTGTCACAGGTTTATCCTTATGCATCAAGGCTGAGCCATTTCATGGCACTACGAGCCCTGTGAAATAAGGGCAACCTCCTCCTGCCACAGGGACAGGAAAGTTCCATTGGCTGATCACTTTGTCTTGATGCTAACACACCTCACTTAAAATCATTTCTTATCAACAAACGTACAGCAGCCTGTGTCCTCAAAAAACCTCAGGACTAGTCTGCTCTGCCAACCTGGGGATTTTGGCCAGTAACAAGAGCATACCATGGAGCCTTCACCCCGCACCAAGGTTACCCCAATACCTTGTGTCCTGCCCATCCTCTACCACAGAGTGACCCTGCTTGCCTTCCTCCAGGCAGGGAACATGCCACCTCCATACCACCTGCCAGCACCCTTTCAAACTATTTGTCAAGTGGCTATTTGCGAATAATTCTTTCGGTGCTGACACTTTTTTTTTTAAAAGTTGACTGCAGATAATTAACAAATAGGGAAAAAAAATACAATTGTGTAGTAGAATAATTCATTGCTAATTATTCTCTCAGGCCTAAGCAAGCTGCTGACCTTCTCAATACATTTCTTTTAGTTTAGATGGGTACAAACAGATGCTGACCTTCATCAGAACAGTGGTGATATATTTCCTGAGGAAACACAAATGAGACTGCAAAGACATGACCAAACACATCCAGCCAGTCGCACGTTAATCATCAAGAGCATTTCCCAAAATGCTTACTAGTTTCTGATGTTTTGTATTTTGGAGGAAGGGGGGAGGGGGGTAAAGGGCATGTCACACCTATGACAACTCCAGCACAATGGTCTTGGAGATGAGCAACTGAAAAAACCCAAGGACATAAGACAAGTGGGTGTTTCAGATCCTTTCAGCCATTGTTTTGCACATGTTATTTGTCAAGACAGCTTCTGGACCATCGTTACTCATCATTTGCATCAAGTTTTAAACTAGGGACAGCAAGATCTACGGGTTTGAAATGTGACACCACACATCACAATTTAATGAGGCCTCTAGGGCTACGTGCAAGGAAGCCTCATTCCCCCTCCACATGCAAGCACGCTCACATGCTGAATCAGAACCGAGAGCATCTTGCAGAGCACCCCAGGGCTTTATTTAAAGGGAAAAAACTGTGATTTGTCAAAGACACTGCAGCTCCCTGGAAGGAATGAGATAGTCTTTCCCAAGTATGCCTGCTTGTGGGGAGTTAGAGATCCTTGTCAGGAGTAGAAAATGGAATCATTCTGGGTTTTAATCCTGAGTGGCTAGTCATTTTAACGGTGAGGTATCTACAAAATCATTTTTCTTGACCTGAAAGGGTACATACATACACCCTGGGACAGATGTGAAAAGCAGTTAAGCCAGTATAGATGTTCCATTCAAGGCCCTCCTGAATGGAGATTCCAGTGCTACATAAAGACAGGTATTCATAGCATCCTCTTAGAGAAGTTCCAGCCATCCAATTTGGGCATCGTTCACAGAAGCTAAACTCAGAGACCCAAGTTTTTCCTCTGCAGTCCTTGGAGTGAGGGGACCCACCATGCGCAGTTCTGATGGCCTCCTCTAGGCTAGGCTGAGTGAGCACCAACCACTACCCCCTATCCAGCACTTTTTGGGACAAAAGTTAGTGACCTGTGTGCAAGGGACCTCATACAAGTAAACCAGTCTAATTGCCTTACAATGGGCTTCATTTCCCAGCCAACAAGGCTACAATCAAGTGCATTAGGTAGCTTTGAAAGCACAATGTGACCAAAATGTCATGTACCCTTTTACCTGGCTGATGAGGTGAAGAAAGAATCAGAACTGCAATGGTAAAATTCAGCTTTTAGTTTTCAAGGAGGAATCAAGCAAAAAATCACTCAGCACAAATCCAGATCTCCGTTTCCTTCTAAGGTTTATCAAACCAGTATGCACTACTGCTTTACACCTACTTATGCATGCAGGCCCAAAATTAACAAGCTGTAAGCACTGAGTAACTTTGTTCTAGCATTAAAACCATTAATTTCAGAAGAGAACCTAAGCATCATCTTTCCATTTTCCCGGGCCCATCTCTTTGTGGGCTCTTCATGTGTGACACGTACATAACCTACGGGAGCTGCCAGTTTTTCCAAGTACAGGCAAACTACTAGCAGCACTTGTAGCACTTAGTTATGGAAGTTATCACCCAACTCTGCAATTTTACACAGAATCCAACAGATGGAAATTAAGGGCTTTAACATAGGACTCATATTTCATACATGACACTGACTTAAGTGCTGATGGGAGTAGTGGCCTGATAGGCCACCTTATCCTACCTGTGCCAAGATATTGAACATCACTCCTGACGTCCTGGTTTTGAACTTCTAAAAGGTTGATCCAAGACCCTACCCAACTGCTGCAAACAAAGATTTGGAAGGGCTGGTGGCATTATCAAACCCCACAGTTCTGCGGTAGCTGGAAAACTTGATAGCTGAGACAGAACTGGAGAAGGCAATTCAAGGTTTCGATGATTAGAAAAGGCAATTCATGTCCTATACTGCAAAGAAAGGCAGACAAAGCCTTAAGGTCTTAACCACTTGACCCCACACATTATTTTGACTCAGTATACAATCAACCTTATCTCCAGAGTACAGATTCCCCACCCAGAGATCTGCCCCTAAGGATGGCTCTGCTGACCACGACATTTCACAGGGGGAAAAAAAAATCCCCATCAAAAGAAACCCTTCTTTCCTGAAGATCCACAAAGACAGGGATGAACGAAAGGATCCTTGTATGAAGAAGTTGTGTCCACACACAGCCTTTTTTTTTTTTTAAAGCCACATGCTTTTTCCTTTTTTTTTGGTTGTAAAGCTGCAAGCAAAGCTCTCCTCTGCTGAGCTGCTCCTCTGTTTGCACAATTCAAGTACCTGGAAAACTGACTCTTATCAAGATTAAGCTCACATAACCAGCAGGGACCTGCCATCAGCTCTTCCACAGAAAAATTCTTCTGAAAAAGGTGTCTACATCTTCCAGACATAGGTACTTATATGCAGCGATCAAATTGTCCATCAGTCCATTCCTGACACACTGAATGCACTAACCTCTTTAGATCTCAACCTCATAAGCAGATTTTTAGCACCCTCAGTATTTTGCTGACCCTTGTACTTTATTGCACACCAGCACTGTTTCTATCAATAGGTCAGAGATGGACCACAGTCCTTTCAACATGAGTTTGGCAGCCATAAGTAGAAGAAAAAAGGAAAGAAAATGAAAATAAAAGGAATAACAAGAAGTAGCTTATTTCCCTGAGGGCATAACATTTATATGACTATTCACCATTTCTGACAACGAAGTCCCTCACACACTGCAGATACAAAGTGTTATCCACTGATCTCAGATTATTATCTGGCATACGTCTGGATTAGGACATCTACCTGGAAGGGGATGCAGAAGGAATTGCAGAGGTAGAGAAGAGGCTAGAAACCTGAGCAGCACCAGTGAGCATAGCATGGCACGAGTGTCTGAATGCCAGCCAGTGAGACTACATTGAGTTGAACCACAGGAGGAGAGGCTTCCTTGAAAACATTAAAACAAACATCAGCTTGACTTATATCTCAGCAAGGAAAGTACTTAAACACCCAAGTTGAAGATAAAAAACAAAGACACAGAGAAAAGAAAGTTTCCTCCTGTAAAAACCAGAAATAGTTCTTCAGAAAATTGCATCTTCCTTTACTCACAATTTTTAGCAAAACCAAGAATAAAGCAGGCACTCTGCTACTCCATTCCACAAGCCTAAGAGCAAATCAAAAACTCCTTTTAAAACAAGCACTTACCTAGGACTTGTCCCAAACCCACTCTGCTTCCCCAACAAGTCAGAAACTACTCCCCTCTACACAGCTATAAGCAATGAAGGTACCCTCACAAATACCTGTCTTGCTCACTACAGACTTTTGAGATCCTAAAATCAGTAGTTTACAAATGAAAACAGCTGTGGGACAGGAGTGGCAGGACTAGCATTCCTCCACCCTCTTTTCTCCTTGCTTTCAAGTTAGCACTCAGAGGTGCAAAAGCTCACGATGTGCTTCGTCCTTTTGAGAACATTCACTTTGCTCTGTTGCCTTTAATGCTCTGTTTGTACATTCCATATTTTCTATAGACCCAGCTTAAAAGATAAGGCTAAATTTCGCTTTTGCCTCCACATGAACATCATCTGTTCTCCCCAGGGAAACCAAATTCAACGTGCGCCATAACAGCAGAGAGAACACAGGAGGAAGGAGTTTGGAGGAAGCTGGATCTGACCAAAGCTCACTGATAACTGCAGATAAGAAACAAAGTCTGTGGTGGGAGATGCAGGTGAGGAGCTGAGAGTGACTGCAGGTTTCGGGGCTGGAAGGAGATCCAGGTGCTATGAGAGTCAGGCTGACCATGGCAGATGGAGTTTCTGGAAAAGTCTTCTTTTCTACCCTGGAACTTGCCATTTCACCAGCTTCTGCAAATACTCTCCTTGCTCCCATCCCTTTTCCCCTTATTCCCCTCCTTGAGAAAAGTCAGGAGAAGCTCAGAGAGATCGGCTGTTGTCCGTATTCTTGCTCTCAAATCCCTCACACAGGCCCACCTCCTCACAGCAGTGGCTGAAAGCTGGTCAAGCACAAGGAGGGATGGGTTTCCCATCTGGGAGGGGCAAGGCAAGCAGGTAGCACTGGAAGACACTTGTGGACCACAGAGACCACACACAAAGCCTGGGTGCTGTGCATGTGTTGGCAACAGCCCTGCTGAGCCAGTGGTGAGGAGGGTAGATGCAGCTGGGTATGTAAGGACTGCCAGAGAGCAGCCACACCTTGGAGATGCTGGATTCTGCTCTCTATTAATAGGGCAGCAGCTTCCTGCTCCTGCAAGAGTCAGAGATGCTTTGAAGTAAAATCGGCTTTTCCGGAGACCGATCAAAATAGAAATCCAAGCTGCCTAAATCTGCAATGGAAATTTCAATCAACACCAAGTTTTTAAATAAAATGTGGACTCTATTCTGGTTCAAAATGAATTAAAAACATCAGATACACAAATAAAAGTCTTTGGGTCAGCTTTTGCTCTACACTATCATCTCCAACAAAGCCTAGTGCAAAATGAGCATTAACTCTGAGAGGTCCCAAGCCCTCACTCCTGTCGAGACACTGACAAAGATACCAGGGTATCCAACAGCCCGGAGGAAACCGTCGCTGGAAAAATCTGTGCAGATAGAGACCCCGTTCCCCAGCTCCGGCAGCTCCCAAAGAGTTAAGGTTCAATGGGCCAATAAAGCGTGATTGATTCATTGATAAGGCGGCGCTGCTGCCTTTGGGAGAGGGAAGGAGCCATCTCCGGAGACAAGCGAGGCGATTGTTTGCTTTCCCTGGTGCTCGCTGAGTGCCCTGCGGTAACCCTCGAGCTCCCCAACCCTCATGTTGGTTATTTCGAAGTTGGGTGCGGAGCTGTGCTTTCCCATGGCTGCCACTAATGACTTGCAGCTGTTGCTAATCTGTGCCTCTGATTTCCTTTGATTACTGTGTGTATTGATGCCTGTGGTAAATAGGCATCTGCCAGGTGCCAGCACAATCGGGGGGGGGGGGGGGGGGGGGGGGGAAATATAAAAAGTTCCCTGTTTCAAATTCAATGTGACATTGTGCTTGTCGAGAGGCAGCCGTTTAACTATTTAAGGGGAACAGTTTCCTGGGCTCTTTGCTGGGCTTCTGGCTATGGAGGAGATTCTCTGCATTTCAGTGACGGCAATCCCCCTCGCTCCCTCTCCCAAGCCCAGCTGTAGGAAATAGCCATGGGGAGAAGTTGTCAGTGATGGGCACCCAGCTGTACAAGAGTCCACATGTGAGTTTGGCTCTGCTATCCCTAAAAGCCAGGGCTCTCTGACTAAACTCATCCCCCACTGGGAAGTGTCCCAGGGCCACGCAGTGACCCCTGCTCCCATGAGAGGACTTGAGCTGGCCCTTTCTCCTCACCACGCTCTGCTCCTGCTTGGTATCATGCTGAAAGGCAGAAAAGCATCTCTGCTCATAGTCCCAGGGTAAAAAGATTGGAGCAGTGGCTTCCTGCAGCCCTTTAGGGAAAAATATCTGTTTTGCTGGCAGCCAAGGCTCATATTAGATTTTCCAGAAGGAAGCATGAGGGCTTTGCAATAAGAAACATCCCTGGAAGAATTTCCCCATCAGGCTGCTGCAGCATGACCTGCTACTAGCAAGCACGTTTTGCCTCAGCCCCAGAGCCCCTCCAAGCAATTTCTCTGGGCATTTCTCATTCCCCTGCTGTCTCAGCAGCCAGCTGAAGATACCATGCAGCTGCTCCTTACTTCCATCCATCATCCTTCTTCCTAGGAGCAGGTAATTATTTCCAGCTGTTAATTATCAAGACCATCACACCTGACCCATATTGTTTGCCTTTCATTTGCACCTCATGTGCAGAAAATAAATAAATAAATATAGCAAAGCCAGCACCAGAGAAAAGAGCAGCCTACCTGCTTGAAATCTGTGTTTGTGGTTCATTTCCTCCTTGTGTGGGGGTCACTACTCGCTTATGTGACTGGTTGCATTTAAGGGGCAGCAGTGAGTTGAAGGCACAGCTCTCCAGGTGCACATGTGGGTGTTTATAGCACTGGCCCATTCCTGTTTCCCTCTCTGCTCAGCTTGCTTCCCTGTGAGCTACCCCAGGCTCAGGAGGTTGGGAAACCCAGGGAGCACAGCAAAGCATGCGAGCCCCTTCCTCGCAACAGTTCTGGAGGAGAGAGAGTCCCAGATATCCAAATTTGCTGTAGGTGACGTGGTTTGGTTTAGGATTGTCCTACTTCCTATTCAAAAGAAGGGGGCACGTAGCTTAGGAGAGGCCAGTGATGTTGCACCTGAAAGGCCAGAATGTATGTGACTGCAAGAGTTATGTTCTCTCAGGCAGAGTCACGTCCCGTGGACCAGAGTCATCGCTGTACGCTGGTATTTCAAACCTCCTTTGCAGTGTGAAAAGAAAGCTGAAATTTCAAGTCAAGTATCCAAACATGCATGTACAATTTCTGTACATAGAGCCATTCACCTTGGCTAAGGTGACCCTAGTGAAGGAGAAAGGCCCTTCCTAGGTGTGCTATGGTAGACAGCCCATGGGTGTGGTGGTTTGAGCTAAGGCGCAAGCTACAGGAGAACAGGATTTTCAGTAGAAATACAGCAACCTAATTGTCTGATTGCTACCACGATCAGGATAACACAACGTTGTATATGGGAAGTAAAACCTGATTTAACTTCAGAGGCAACAGAGTTCTCTATTAGCCTTGCCTCCTCAGTGGAATGATCTTAGAGACCTTAACTTTTGGCCTTGGTCGTTACATCGCATTTAGCTGATGCAGAAAAAGCAGATCAATTTTGGTAACTGCTACTGAGAATCCAGAAAGTCCTATAACAACTACAACGCACATCCAATCAGTTTTTGTTAGCTTAAAGATGGGGCAACATGGACCCTCAAGACCTCCCTCAGCCAAGGAAGACCTCCTGCTCCTCCCCCTTTAATGACCATGGACGCGCCAGCCTTCCTCTGGGCTGTCAAGCAAGTCCCTCCAGACACCCAGCTCCTGGAGGGGGAAAAAGGACCTTGGCAAAGAGCAGCAGAGCGCAGTTTGTGGCACTTCCCAATTAGCATGTTTCAGCTTACTTCAGAAAGTCACATACCCTTGCTCAGAGCCCTGGGGACTCAAGGGAGCAGGAAGGTTTTACGTTTCGCCAGAATCCCAGAGGTTTTGCCAAGTACTTACTAAGTTATTTAGAAGGAAAACAAGAACCCGGCTGGGCTCCTCCTTTGTTTCGATCCTGCTCCGGGCTCAGGCACCTGAGCTGGCAGCTGCATCTCTTTTAATGGCACAAGGGAGAAGGGACATTCACGCTGTCATCCCTGCTGGCATATCCTGTTTCTGTAAGCTCGCATCTTGTAACTAGCCTAAGCTATTCAGTGCAGTGTTTTTCAAGGAAAAGAAAAACATCTGAACTTTGGCATAAAAACCCCGGTGGAAACCAGCCGTTGCCTAGAACGTAAGCGAGCCCTTCAGCTCAGTTTTCATTACAGCAAGATTTCCCAGGAGAAAATGCCCAAAGTACTGACAGTAAGGAGTTTTCTCAGGTTTTACAGTCTCAGAGACCCAGTTTCTGCAGCACTAAAACACACACACACACCCCACCATCCCATTTGAAACCTACTCACAGCCCAACACCACCATTGCTGGGAGCACACTTCTGTTCCCAGCTTCCACCAAAGCAGTGGGGTGGGGGGATGCTCAAGGACCAGCTGGATCCCAGGGGCAGTGAGCAAGCTCTCCCAGCCATCCCCTTCCATGCAGCAGCAGGGAGCACAGGGGATGAACAGAACCCAGGCTCCAGCCCTAAGAGCAAGGGTCTGATGCCAAGGAGAGGTACCCTGTATCAGGGAAGGTGCATAGGATCACTTCCAACAGGGAAAAGTGGGGACCAGACCAAGACACAGAGTCTGCTCCAGCCTTCCTAAATGGATTTGCACAGTTACACTCTGTTGCCTGAGCATTGCTTCATCCCCAGACACACTGGGCAGCATTGGGCCCCAGTGATGGTAACAGCCCCTTTTTTATGGCTGCAGGGTCTGTGAAATAATGGAGTAGGGCGAGTGCCTAGCTGCAGATGGATGCACTGCTCAGCTTGCCAGTCTAATCTCTTCCCACCATACCTAGGAACGGTTATAAAGATAAAAGCAAGGCTAGAAACTGTTATTGTATCAAAGCAGATCTGTGGTACCCAGATTTTGTGCAGTTCTATTGTATTCTCCTGTGCTGGCTCTCTATTTTTAAAATCTAAGCTAGGAAAAATAAATTGCTCTCAACCTGCGTGTGAAAAAGAGTTTTCTTTCATACTGGCATCTTAACTTTATCTGATAATGAGACCCAAGTAATTTCCTTGAGTTTCAGCTGCAGCAAGTAATGAAACAGTGAAATCTTTCTTTGCTGATTAACAGCCTAGCCTAGCGACCACCACTGAAGCAATTCTCCAATCTGGGGGAACATTAGAAACTTGCAGGTAATCCTAACCTCATCCACGTCCCCTCTGCCTACCCAGCTTCTGTCTCCCTCTGTATGTCAGGTCAGCAGCACTGCAGCAGAACATAACTTCCCAAATCATTACACTCATTTAAACCTCTTGAGGCTTCCCTGCTCTTGAGGAGAGAAAAAAAAAAAAAAAAAAAAAAAAAAGAAAAGAGTTTATGTGATTTCTGGTTTCGTTTTCTGGGGTTTCAACTACTTAAGGAACACAATTTCAAGGCTTTCTTTTCAATCAGGTATGGAGGCCTACTTATTCCCCCTTAGTAACTTCTAGCTGTATCATCTCATCCAAACTACATGGAAAGTCAGTGAGAGGCTTTCTATTAACTTCAACAGGTCTTGAGCAATAGGCTCCTGGTGAAACACCCAACATCGGTTCCATCCATACAAAAGCATGTCTGCCTGCAAGGCTATAGCTGCATTCTGGCTGCGTTACAAATCCATGCCATTTTTAATTATATGAACTCCACGTCTTTTCCTACAGTTTTCAGATGCATCAGCACACGTTCCACACTGAAGTTTCATGGTGAATGTCCACCCACAGAAAGTCACTCAGCTGCTCTCCAGGGGGTTGGTTTGTTTGCAGCCAGGAGACCACAGGCAGTCACATTTTGGTCACACTTTGGAAAGGTGTGGAACTGTTGTAACTGAGACCAGTTACGACAATAACCCATAGCTGTGCTACAGAAAGAATAATCTAGAGTCTTTGTAGAGAAGCTTTTTGGAAAACAGCTAGTAATTTCGGTGCCCAATTGGATACGAGCATCTGTTTTCCAAAGGATGCTGAGTATCCATTCCCTGGCAATAAGACAGCCCTGCAAGTTTCAGAGGCTAGGCTTTTAAAGATTTTTTAAAAGATTTTAAAGATTATTTTTTTAAAAGATTTTTAAAAAGCACCCCCCAAAGTTTACCAGCCACTTGGCTGCAGGTTGCCATAAACTTTCTTTTCTCAGTCTGGAGGCCATTGTGCAAGATGATGAAGCTGCAAGCAAAAGCTCCAGAGGGTTTTGTTTTATTTCCAACTGCTGCATCATCCTCACTGATGCTTGTGGACCTGCTGCTCATGGTGCCTGCGCAGCCCACGGTAACAGAGCATGACGTTAACTCTCGAGTCGGTGGCAACCACATGCCTGCCTACAACCGAAGCCGGTTGCACACACTCACACACAAGCCTGCTATTTGGGTATTAATTGAATAAGCTTTCAAAAATAGTTTAAGCAAATTAGTTCCTGACACATTGCACATCTTGAGCTTTCCATTTGTGGCCTTTCATTCATAAGCGATCATCCACAGAGTGAAAAGAAGCACACTTCAGCCTAATTAGGGAGGAGCTAATTATCCTCCATCAGTTAGATCCTACAACACTTATCTGTAAACAGTTGCTGGAAAGGTACATAACAGATTAGTGACTGAAGACCTAATTAATAAGGAATAATGAGCTCCTTCCTGCACGAGATGGAGGAAATGTGCTCTCACTCCTTGAAAGAGCCCAGCGGTAAGAGCCATAAAGCTGACCACAAATGCAGAGGGAGTCATTCTGCACACAAGAGTTCTCCAATGTTTACATCTGATGCGCAGCGTGTGCCTTCCTGACTGCACCGCGCAGCAACGCCGCCTCTCCCTGCGAGCTGCCGCTGCGGCGGTGCCTGCCTGGCGCGTACAGCCAGGGCTGCACAGCCTCCCCCTGGCAGGGGAGATGGGAAGGTTTTATGGTGAGTGGGGACTGCGGAAACACAGGGGCCTCGGACTCGCTCTTCTGGGCCTCCTCTGCCACCGGCACAGTGGGCTTCTTCCTGCTCTGTCTCAGGGTGGACAGACACCAACTGACCTTTGTAGCATTTGTGAAGCCTTTCACACACGAACAATCCATCAGTGTTGTGTTTCCTCCTTTCTCTGGATTTAAAGGACTTTAAAGGACTTTCACTTCTTGAACAGTGTTTTCTGAGCCTTGCCTGGCCTTTTGAGCCCCGTTTTACTGTCATCTTTTACCTCTATCTTCCTTAAAATGTTGATTTCCAGAATGGCACTCTCCTCCACAAAGGACTTAGCACTGCAGAGTTGCATGGACTATTTCAGAGTGAGAAGTGCCCTTTTTTAACACAAGTAACCATCTACCAACAGCCCTGTGCTACCTACCTGTCATTATTTTTAGGCAAGCTTGTTCAAACACCGGTGAATTAGTGGTGTAATTAGATATACGGGTTAGGAAATACCTGAAGGAGTCCTCTAAGATTCTGGCAGCGTGGCACAGGTCACTCCTCTCCGGACAGAGGTACTTAGAGACCCAACAACCAGTCGTTTCTCCTGTAGCATGCTTTGCTATGAGTTTATAACACAGTCCCCAGAGTCTCACTCAAACCAAGATATGCCACATTCACTGTTTTCCCCTTACCCATCTGGACGACCGTCCCAGCAGAGAAGAGAATCAGACTGGTTCAACATGATTTGCACATGACAAACCCCTATCAGCTGGGTTTTTTAATACCATTTTAGATCACACAATCACAAGGTTGGAAAAGACCTTTGAAGATCAAGTCCACCCAATCCCATCCTCAGATAAACCACATCACTAAGTACCTCATCTACCTGTTTTTTTAAACACATCCAGGGAAGGTGACTTAACCCCTTCCCTGGGCAGCCTGTTCCAGGCCCTAACAGCTCTTTCAGGGAATTTTTTTTTCTAATGTCTAATCTAAACCTGCCCTGGCACAGCTTCTTGCCATTTCCCCTTGTTCTATCACCTGTCACCTGAAGAGACCATTGCTCACCTCTCTACAACCTCCCTTCAGGTAGTTGTAGGCAGTGATAAGGTCTCCCCTCAGCCTCCTCTTCTTCAGACTAAGCATCCCCAGCTCCCTCAGCTGTTCCTCATATGATTTGCCCTCCAGTCCCTTCACCAGCCTGGTTGCCCTTCTCTGGACTCGCTCCAGGACCTCAGTGTCCTTCTTATGGTGAGGAGCCCAGAAGTGGACACAGTGCTTGAGGTGTGGCCTCACCAATGCTGAGTACAGGGGCACAATCACCTCCCTAGACCTACTGGCCACACTATTTTTGATATAGGCCAGGATGCCATTGGCCTTCTTGGCTGCCTGGTCACACTGCTGACTCATATTCAGCCTGCAGCCAACCAACACCCCCAGGTCCTTCTCTGCCTGCCAGCTCTCCAGCCAGTCTCCCCCAAGCCTGTAGCGCTGCATGGAGTTGTTATGTCCCATGTGCAGCACTCGACACTTGGCCTTGTTAAACTTCATCCTCTTGGTACTTACAAGAAGTGAATAATTTGTTCAGGTATCTTTCCAGGCTTCAGCATTAGGCAACCCGGTTAAACATTTCCAGGCTCTCCTTTCCCCACCTTTTAGGATATAGGGATCGTCCTGGTTTATCCTCAGACCTCTGAAATTAACTCTGAAGTTAATTTCGTCTTCACTTTATTCTACTGATATGAATATACTCAGCTTGTCTGTGTTTTAATTGATTTTGAGCAGATACTTTTGTCATCCAACTGAAGCAAATAAAATGTTGAATTTTCCAGCCTTTATACCTCATCTGCTGCTTGTGCTTCTTTTCATTAAAGATGTATATTTCCCTCTGCCTAATTACAGAAAGGTGTCATTTTAGGGGTTCTTCCTAATTTGTTTTGCATGTGAGTTTTTTCCTGATTGCACCTCAGCATATTTGTGCTGCTTTGTTGCAGTCACAAGTCCCTCTTCTGACCTACCACGTTAAGCCCCTTTGATTTCTAGGTCTTGGCTCCTGGTGCAGCTGGGCCCTGGTCTCTTGCTTATTTTCCTTGCTTTCACATCAGGATAGCTTACCATTCTGCCTTTTTTTAACAGAGGTTTCAGTAACTGACAGTTCATTTATCTTCGGGATTATCTTCCTAGAAGACACACATTTACCTGTTTTACAGGCTTGTTGATGCTTGCTTTTTTTAAAGTTCATTACCCTTTTTCTGCTGCTTTCACTCCTTTCTTTCCTCAGGACAGCGATTCTGTTGTTTCATGGTTGCTTTCACCCAAATTGCCTTCCACCTCTGGTTTATCTCCATCCATTTCCTTGCAGAGTGAAAACTTAAACAGACATTGCTTAGATCCTCAGTACTATAAACCCTGAGCTTGGATTAACAGGGAAGATGAATAGATCTTCATGGAAGTGATGGTCTGGTCTTTAGACACCAAAATGCCTCTGTTACCCTCCATCCAATGGAAGAAACATGTGTTAGGTTGTAGTAAAAACAAAGCCCAGATTCCTTTAAAAATTCTTACCTCTATCAGTATTTAGTTAAAAATATCATGAAATTCATAATCTACAGATCAGTTAGTCATATCAAATGATCAATAATCCTATGAGTGTCCTGTGAAATTTGTTCCGGCCCTCATAAACCAAAAATCTAACTTTGAAAAGCCAGGAAAACAAATTACTCCCAAGCAATCTTTTGATGAGTTTACACAGAAGCAAAATACAACAAGATCTCTTCCACGTATCGCAGAATCACAGAATCATAGGGGTTGGAAGGGACCTCGAGAGATCATTGGGTCCAACCCCCCTGCCAAAGCAGCTCCCTAGTTCATACTGCACAGATAGGCGTCCAGATGAGTCCTGAATATCTCCAGAGAAGGAGACTCCACCACCTCCCTGGGCAGCCTGCCCCAGGGCTCTGTCACCCTCACTGTGAAAAAGTTCCTCTGCATGTTGGTGTGGAACTTCCTGTGCTCCAATTTGCAGCCATTGCCCCTAGTCCTGTCCCCACAGACCACTGTACAACAGTATACAGGTGGACAAGTACTTTCTAAGGAAGAAAGGACCCAGGCTGTTTCAGGCATTACACCAAGCAGATTTTGTATGGGATGAAGTACCAGAAAACCAAAACACAATGTGGCTGGGGATGGGGGGAAACAGCAGTGGAAAGGCCACTCATCAGTGTCATTCCTGAAGTGTGCGCAACTCTTCGCACCCAGGGGCAGACAGAACAGATGGATGGACAACAATTTAAGACACAGAAAAAGCAGATACACTGAAGTTTCAGGGTGTTTTTTTAGGAAGCAATGTATTGTTTTCTGGAAACATTGAAAAGACCGATTTTGGAAAGCAGCAGAGGAAATGGGAAGAAAATTTGTTGCTTCTGTACACAGCGATCTGTTCCTTCCGCTCAGCATGAATAAGGCCTCAGCTAGAGTACTGTCTCCAGTTTTGGGCATCAAACTCCAAGGATGATAAGGACTGATAGGAAAGCATTTAGCAGAGAGCTACAGGTGCAATCAAAGGTCCAGAAAGGATTGCTTATGAGCAAAATCAGGCTGAACAATGCCAGTTCATTTAGATGGGAGACAACTGAGAGAAGCAATCAAAAGAATATAAGCATGAAAATATTTTTGTCTAAGGAAATCTGGTTTGCATGCTGAAGACAAGAAACAGATGTCCTGCGATGCCATGATAGTGAGAAGGGGAGGAAAAAAAATCATGTTAAACAACAGGAATGGGATTAGTCTGATAAACACAGGTGTCTACACTGTAGGCATCTTCAGCTGAAGAAGTCAACATCAGTGAAGGTTAGGGCGAGATTCATTTTGTCCTAAATAGATGACTACAGACAAATTCAGCTCCACTGAACACAGAGACTCGATGTCCACTGACCATCACAGCAGCCAAGACTGCTGGGTCAGAAGAACAAGTAAGAAGTTGGCAGAGATGACTCCCAGCTTTCTAATGAGGGCAGCTGGCAGAGCAGCAGAGGGCCAAGGCAGAGCGGTGGGATCTTCACCCCTCCTGCAGGCTCTCAGGCAAGTCCGTGGCAGCAAAGGTTTCCGAGAAGCTGGAGAGCAGGTGACCCTGTGAGGTCCTTTCCAAATTTCCTCTCCTGTGTTACAACCAACATCCAGGGGCAGTCGCTTAAGGTGGAAGATTTGTTTTCTCTCCCATTGCAAAGGACAGAGCTACACCACTCCTTTGAAAAGTTGCTCACATTCATTCATCGTCAATGACTGCTGCAGCAGAATTGATGTTCCACAGCCCTGTGCAATATACAGGTGGCTTTACCCATATACAGTGTATTTGTATACCCATATACCTGTATTTGTCACCTTCAGTGCACCAGCCATCCCTTAACACCACTGCAAGCAAGCAGCAACTCACAATGCCGGCAGCAGTAGCAAAGTCAAGTTAAAATAAAGCTTGTGATGGGCTCGAGTGTCAGTTAAGGAACCAGCTCAGGCAGCCTGCTATTGCTGGCCGGAGCACACCGTGACAGGTAGCGACACAGCCAGAGGGTTAGGGAATGCCTGTGCTAACTTACAGTCCCTTCCAAGCTGGATGTTTTGGAATACAGCCCCAGTCGGCAGTGCTCCAAGGCGGGCTGTGCCTCATCTGGTCAATGCGGAGAAATGCCGACGCAAGGCGAAGTCTCTCCGTCTCCCGAGGAAGCAAAATGTATGTGGAAGTAAAGCCACAGCAACAGCTCTGCACCTCCACCGGCTGCTGCTGCAGACAGCCGTGCAAAAGCCATGGCATTTGCTTACGTCAGCTCCAGCACACAGCAAGATGTGTGTTCATGAGAAAACTCTAGGAGGGATGCCCAAAGGAGAGAAGCAAGGGAAGCTGCTTTCACAGAGGAGGTTTGATTCCAGCCAGTGACCTACGCATGCAACTGCACATCAGGCAAAAGTATAACTGGACTCAAAGTACATTTAACAGCCATAAAATATCCGTGTGTGTCAAGGTACAGTTGAAGACAGCATTTATCAAGTGTCTTAGTAATGAATAAGTAAACTTAATTCACTATATTTATATATTTAGTAAGAAAACATACTATATTTTGCTATAATATAAGGAAGTAAAATAAAACTTGAATATGTGCTTAGAGGGCTGTTGTTAACTCTGCAGAACGTGGAGTCTTGGAATACAGACATTTTATCCGTCAACCCTGAGCCGCCTGCTCAGGTAAATCCTACAGACAGCAAACCAAACTCTAAGAAAGTCATTCTGAGTAGGACACAGATACCCCCTAATAAACTGATACTCAAGTCTCTGTTGAATTTGAGCAGAATCTCTGTTGCAGATCAAATCCATGACACTTAGGGTTTGCTCTGCCTTTTGCATGCTTGATCCCACAAGGCACAGCCAAATGGCACCAAGGCCAAAAGAAGAATTGCCATGCTAGACCCAGACCCAGCAGAGCCATGTACCAAGGTGCTGTGCAGTACAAAGCCACCACTGCAGAGCTCCTCTGCCACCACAGCTGTAGAAGAGCCAGGACCATGCCTGCTGGCATGCTGTCCACTTACACCAGCATCCTAGCCACTTCTGCAAGCATCTGCAGCTTGGGACAGGTTCAGAAAACATCTGGTTTCTGGTTTTATGGGTTGTTATCTGCACAAATGCTAAATTCAGAAACACTTTGAGTCCACTCAGTTAAAATCTGGGCTTGTGAAACAATTCCCCTGGGCAGGGTCAGCTCCTTTCTCAGCTAGCCAGCTCAGCAGTTGTCTGACTGTGCCTTAGGACAGAGAACAACTAGCACTGTCAGACAGTTAGGGCTGGTTAGGATTACTGTGTCAGGAGTCTGTCCCTCTTTACCTGCCACAAGAGCTGCTGGGTCAAAGACAAACTTGATGATTAAACCACCATCCCTTTCCACCTCAAGGGCACTGGAACAAAAAGGGGATTTCAAGGGCAAAAGTCATTCTCATTTCTATGAAAGTGAGCTTGTCTTCAGACCCATAATGCCTCAGGGAGGAATCCACAAAGCCTTAACAAAAACATTACCTCTCCAGCTAGAAGCACTGATTTTTACAAACACCCGCAAGGCAGAAGGATCCCGTGAAGAGAGGGAAGCCCTTGCCACCAAGAGGTGGCTGGCAATGCCTCCAGCTGCTCTTCTCACCCCGGGAATGCTCTGGCAGGGAGTAAATTGATCCCAGAGATGAAATCCACCACAATCACCTCCCTTTTCTGCCCATTCCCACCACGAGAGGTCATTGCCTATCCCCTCCTCTGGTGGAGGCTGCCCTCGGTTAAACCCCAGCTGCTGAAAGTGACAGTAACATACACACTGTCAAGTCAAACCTCCTGTGTGAGGGGTCCCAGCCAGAATGACTGGTCAGAGATGGCTGGCAGAAGCTTTAAGCCTGCAGTTTCTGGCTTTGGTTTTGATGTACAAACTTATTTCCTTCAGCAACCTTGCTTATGTTTCTTGTCCAGCTTTTATCTCCTGGCATCCTTTCAAGGCAAAGCCCGGTCAGAGGATTATGGCTTACCTGTGTGCTTACACATATACAGCCAAATGCCCAAGGACACACACAGTTCTCTGCCTGCCATGCAAGTAAAGCAAAGCAAAGCGTTTTCTTAGATGGTTTTGGTTGGTTTTACACACAGTTTTGTAGTCCTGATCGTGGTCCTGATGCAGCTGGCTGTGAAGCAGATCTCATAGAGGTGGGCTTGTTCAGCCTAGAGAACAGAAGGCTCCAGGAAGACCTTATTGCAGCCCACCAATACTTAAAGGGGTCCTACAGGAAAGTGGGAGAGGGACTGTTCACCAGGGAGTGCAGTGATAGGACAAGGGGTATTGGCTTCAAGATGGAAGAGAGCAGGTTTAGACTGGATGTTAGGAAGAAATTCTTTACTATGAGGGTGGTGAGGCCCTGGCACGGGCTGCCCAGAGAGGTTGTGGAAGCCCCATCCCTAGAATGTTTAAGGCCAGCTTGGATGGGGCTCTGGGCAACCTGATCTAGTGGAGGGTGTCCCTGCCCATGACAGGGGGTTGGAACTAGATGATCTTTGAGGTCCCTTCCAAGCCAAACCAGTACGATTCTATAAATGTTCACCATGCACCTGGTTACTAGCACAAGGAAGAGCAGTGAATGGAAGTTTGTACTTAAAATAAGAATTATTTTTTTCCTCTGCATCAAGAGTGACTTCACTTGAGTCAGCTCCTGATTTGTTTTTTTTGGGGATCACTGAATTCAGTTGATCATTTTTATGTTCTCAGACATTGGGAAATGGAGGTGATAGAGAGCAAGAACTTGTTGAGTATGACCTCTGCTGGGGTCTGCCTCCCAGCCCTTATCCTAGCAAAAGGTTAAAAGTAACACAGAACAGCTCTGGAAATGTAAAGCACCTGAATCCTGCAAGGAAGATACTGCAAACATTGGAGTTTGATATCACTAACTAGGAGACTTGCAAGCCATCATCTAATAAGTTTGGAGTACATGCTATTGCTCCTGCTATGCCTTAAGTCCAGTTGCTCATTGCTTTATTACACCAGGATTTTGGTAAAGACACCTCCTCTTGATTTGTTGACTCTGAATGATGGAGACTTCCCCATGCTCCCCAGGTAAGTTGTTCCAAGAGCTAAACACTCCCAGTTACAAACAGTGTTCAATTTCTAATCTGGACATGCAGCACAGATGTGCAACAGTGTGGTTTTTAGACAATATTCTAAGAGAAAGACCTTTTTCCATTCATAACTTGCCTTTATTAAACCAACTGGGTAGTGCATGCCCAGGGTGTGATATTTGTGGGCCAAATTTCTCTAGACTATCTCACTAGGACAACTTAAAGTGTAAAATCCTCCCTGCATGGTGACTCCTGGTCTTCTAATGTGGCCAGTGAAAAATCCCTCAATGCAGGTGATAACACTCCTCTGGCCTACAGCACTCACAGTCATGCACAGGTCCAGAAGTAACAACCAGGTATGGTCTGCTTGGGTGTTTCACAGAGCTACCTTCCTGGTGGGAGCAGCAAAGGAAGAACATGCCGGTTGCCAGGATCCAGCTGGTCCCAGCAGCAGCTCTGCTCCCTCCATGCTGCACCCTCTGGAGCTGCCACACACACGGTCACAAGCCCAAAAGCTTGCAGGAACACCTCCCACACTTCCTATTGGGGATAAATTCCTATCAGGGGCAAATCAGAGCACAAACCCAAACATGCCTCTGTATGTGCTAGGGAAGGAAAAGATCAGCCATGCATGAGGGTGGAAGTGCCACACATCTCAGTGCACAATAGGATGGGAAGCCATTCACCTTGCGGAAGTGCAGTACTCTTTGGAGCGAGCTCTGCTTTTTGTGTGCTTTTCACCATCCAAGAGTCATCTGCACACCTCCAGGAGCTTTTTGACTTTGCCACTGTCCAATTTTGTACCTCCCCAGTGTTCAAAGAGTGCAGGAAACCTATCACAGCAAAGGCAGATTCACCTTCAGAGGGGGGGAAGTATTACACCACCAACCATCTCCTCACGAGGCAGCCCCAGTTCACCACTCTCACCCCCACCCAAGCGTACTGTCAGCTTCCCTAGGTCATACGCACATCACCTTCATGCGTCCAAGCAAGCCTCCAGACTCTAGTGAAGGGGACATTTCTTGCCAATTCCCTGGTAATAGTCCTTAAAAGATTATAGATGAGTAAACAGTCACCACCTTTTTAAGACCACTGCACATTTGTTCTCTTTTTAACAAGAGATCATTAACCTTGTTTTAAAAATACACAGGTTGGAGGGCAGCAGTCTGAGCATTACATTCCTGTTTGGCCACACACACTGCCCTTGGTGCCAGCAGTTTACATTCTATCAAGGATTTAAGCTCTTCTGGGATTATGGCAAGGTTTTCATGATGGCTGAAAGCAAGGGTCACTCCAAGTAATTACTGCAGCTGCCCCCAAGGACATAAGCAGCAGAAATGATTTATCACCACTGGCACCACGGCTCCCCAAGGTGCCAGGGAAACAAGAAAGACCGCAGCAGCCATAATGGGATACCTGCAGTATTTCTAGGTGTCCTGCTCTGAGCAACTAAAGCCCTCAAAGTGGAGGTCCCTGGAAAGCTTCAGGCACAAAAGAAAGCCCAGAGGAAGGGAAAAAGAAAAGTAATTTTGTAATACTCCATTTCCATCACTGCTCTTGCAAGCCTCTGGAGGTGGAGAGGAGAAGCCTGCAAGGTGATACCAGGATGCAGAGGTATTAATTCACACCAAAGGTATCCAGAAACCAGCAGAAAATATTGCATCCCCTTAATGTATTTGTACTGGGATGAACAGGCCATGCAGCAGCACAAACAACAGACGTTCCAGCCAACTTCCAAAAATGTTTCCAAGGTATAAAATATTCTCTTCATCATGTTATTTCAGAAGTGGTAAATGAGGTCCCAAGTTTTAAGGTGAGATCTTGGCCTAATCAAGCCACAGGAGCTATCTTCCCCCTTTGGTATCTGAAGAAAATCCTCACATTTTCACTGGGAAGCTTGAGAAGAGTCCAGTTTCAGACATTAAGACGAACTGCAATCCTATTCTTTTCCTAGAGCTGGGAGGGCCAAGACATCTCCGATCCAAATAACCAAAGTCAAACAATTAATCAATGCCATATTTGTCCGAATTGTTAGGCCTCCCCTACACCTCTTCAGAGAAATAAAAAATAACCTCGCTGGCCATGGTCCATCACAATTAGGTGAGCCTGAAGCACTTGAAAGTTCAAAAACAGAGATCTTTTTCCCTTTTTATGGAGGTGACTCCAGTTTCCCCAGCAAAGCTTTTACTAGGGCCTTCTCCCCGTGCCTGTGCAGATGTGACACGGGCACCGTTAAGAGGGAGCCAGCGAATGCAGGCGAAGCAAGCCTGCTGCCACCCGGAGCAGCAATGCCATGGAGGGGAAAAGGCAGCTCTAATTTTGTCTCTACTTTGGGAAATGACCTTATCCAATGACAAATATGCTTCACGACTAATTACCCTCTGAAATCCGCCTGAGACTGCCAAAGCTTCCCACGGTTGTTTTGCAGGAGACACGGAAAACAGAAAGACCACAATACTTCAGGATTATTTCCCTGCTGTTGAACTTTACACGTTCAGCGGCCCGGTTTGAAGCCCCCCACAATCACCAGGCATTTTTTTGGACATTTTTACTTACCCCTGGCAGTCACTAGATGGCAGCAAGGAACTACACTTGGCAGCCTGGTGGGTCCTCAGCTTCCCCCTTGCCTGCGGCAGGGGTAGCCCATGGGAGTTGAGAGCCAACTTTGCTCGGGGGCATTATTCCCTTTTACCCCTGAGACCTGTCCCCTGGGGTGCAGCTTGCTGCCCTCCCTAGCAAGTCCAGCAGCCTCACAAACCCCACAGCACCCTTCATGCACACTAAGATGAAGCAGGCAGAGCCCAAAACCTCACAAGTTTCACAACTCAGGCAGGTGTTACCTCTCCAACTAGTTTGGAGGGCTGTTTCCAGTCCCAAATTACTCTTTCTGCCCCTCATCCCTTCTTGTTTCCCCAACAGTGAATGTTGTACATCAGGCAGTGGGAGTGTTCAACCACCTGCACCTCCAGCCTGTCCCAATTCAGGACCTCCAGCAGGAAGTGCCTCCTCAGAGCATCTTTCCATAGCCAGCCCCTCATTTCTGTAGTAGGTGCTTTCTCACACTGTGTGTAGGAACAGTAGGGGTCATACACACTGGACCTAAGACAGCAGAGTGCTCTGTGCTGTGCTTTCTGCAAACCTTCCTCAGTTACCGGCAGTCTCTCCTTGGCACTGTCTCCCCAGCCCAGAGACCCCTTCCAGGCCCTCCAGCTTCACCTTAGCCACAGTCATGACCCACCGTCTCCATCTCCTCCCCACCTCATGAGGCTGTTTTCTCCCAGTCATAATTTTGGGCAGCCTTTCAGGGTTGTTCCCTCACATACTCACCTCTTCAGCTCAGAGGCCTCTATTTCTTTCAGCAGCCCCTCCTTTATTTCCTATTAGACCCACCTCTTTACCTTTTTACACCTGTACCTATTTGCATGATAAAATTGCTTCCTGCTCCCCCCAGCTCATCCCTCCAGCCTGACATACCTACAGAGATGCCCTCCTCACCTGCCTGATGGGGTGGAAGGCCAGAGGAGAGAGAGCATAGCTGGGATAACCCAGTGGGTTTGTTTCACTCTGCTTCCAGTATTCGTTTACAGGCCACAGACACCTTTTGTCACCAGCCCAGCCATGCATTATGCAGTGTTTCCCCACATGATATCCCATGACAGCTCTTCTCAAGGGGCAGGAGGGTCACTGCAGCACAGCAAAACTTCCCGTACAGCCCACCTTCACAGGCAGGTTGGGTCCCTCCTACCCAGGGGTGGAAACAGCAAAAAGAGTAGGCTGGTTAAAATTTAAGACAGCAGGCTCAAACCTGCCATGGCACAAGAGCTAGAAGCAATGAGGCTGCTCAGAGGTTTGCTTTCCCCGGCTTTATTTCCACATGCAGGAACACAGCCACTCAAACTGTGCACCCTTTGCAAGTCTCTCAGAGCAATGACAACCGCTGGCTAAATTAAGAGATTATTTTAAGGGCCTTCAAGCACCACCTGAGACAAGCCAAGGAGGTTGGTTGTACTGGGCTACAGCATCATCTGCCATGCTCCATTTTTAAGCTTGCCCTTTAGGTAAAGATGACAGGACTGAGGTTAATCCTTGGTCTACAGCAGCATAGTGCTTATGTTCCTGACATACAATATAAAATAGGTATCCCCTGTATTCCTTTCTGCAAGCTGTCTGTCTCCTTCTGAGGGGCCTCAAACCTGCTAGCAGCAAGTGTGTCATTGTCCCATCCATGTGTATCCTGCCCCCAGCACTCAGCCACAGAAAACAACAAGAAATCCACAAATCAGTTATCCCCCTCGGTCTCATACCCCTAACATGTCACCTCCCCTCTGCACCAGCAGCCATCTGCTATTGGGACACACCTGGTGCTGGTGGGGAGGTTTAGCATCTCTGAGCTACAGTCCCAATTCCAGGGCAGGTGGTGGGTGAGAGAGGGCTGTCAACATGCTGAAACATTCAGAGGTCATTTTGCCAGGCCTGTACTTTGGACCTTCAAGCTTCATAAACTTGGCCAGCTAACGCAGCTCCCCTCTCCCTTCTTTGCCAACACTTCCCAGCTCCCTTTCTTTATTGCACTGGAGTTCTAAGGATATGGGGTGCAGGGAGTGGATCAAATATAGTAAAGTGAAAAGATGGGGTTCTTCCATACTGTCTACATACACTTCTCCCTCCTCATGAAGTTTGCTTTTCCCCTGTCTGGTAAGTGCTCCTTCAGAACACACTCTCAGGCTTTTGATGGCTCACCCAGCCCCAGTTGGTCTGATGCTGAACCCCTCACTCTGGTATTTTCAGATGATCCTGTTCAGAGAGCAGCCCGTTTCCCTCAGGGGCAGTGATTTCACCCACATTTAATCCAGCCTGCTGCAGCACAACACTGCTGATATTTGCATCATATTTGCTGGCAGTAGCCAACCTTCAGCCACACCAAGCTTCCAAGTCTGATCCAGCAGCAGCCCCAGGAGCCCTCACAGGTTGCAGAAGAGAGTCATTGGCATTTCCAAACCCTTCAGAGCCAGCACCAGGAAAGAAATTAAGCTTCTAGCAGGAAAAAGGTAACTCCCATTTTCTAGTGCCCACCCAGAGGCAAACAGCCAACAGGCGAAGTACTGGCTACCTCCATCAGCTCCATTTAGCAGCTGCTGGGAAGGTCAGTTTTCAGCCCTCACCATGGCAGCCACTCCTCCAGTTACAGAGCACACATACAGATTTGGCTCTAAAATGGTGTTTGGCCAAAACCTCTGGGTTAGTTCTCTGCTCTGCCAGGAAAGCAGCTGCCTGGCAGAGGGGCAGGATTGTCAGAAATCCCCCTTAAGCCCTACTCTTTGCCATCGCTTTGGGTCATGCCCGCAGAAAGGGGAAAGCAGCAAAGAAAAAAAAACTCCCCAGAGAGGCCCTAAGCACACAGGGGAAAGCCAGGTTGTTTCCAAATTTGTAAAAACTCTGATCCTGCAAGCAACAGTGAAAGTTCCCATACAGAGAAACATCTGAAATATGTCAGAGACATCCTTTAACTTCAGTGAAAAAGGAATGAACTCTGCGCTGCTCCCACAGAGCCTCACACATCACAGCTGAAGTGCACAGCAATCCATGTTAAAACCCTTGTGATCTCAGTTAATGGGAAGTTGCATCACGCCAGCAACTTAAACCATGTTTGGACGTGTCAGATGTTATGGCACGTGGAGAGCATAACCTATTTTCGCTGGTTGAACTTGCTTCTATCTCCAGAGAATCACCCGCTGCAATGCAGCTGGGGAGGGGAGAGGAGGTTGTACTCAGCCATGCTGAAAATCGGCATTTAACCTTCCTATTGCTGCAGAGGGAAAATTCCTGCCACTGAATCCATGTAGGGCCAACCCCCATTAGTTTATCCCATGTCTATGCCCACCCTTGCTAAATGCCAGGGAACAGAGAGCTGGACACTATCTGGCAGCTCTCACGGCCCCATCCTTTCCTGCCCCTCTCTTCCAAGATGTGGGGAGCAGGCACTTGGTAAAGCAGAGGTCTAGGGCACCCCATTAGCTGGGAAGCAAGCCCACACACAAGCATGCTTCAAATCCTTCTGCAACCCACGTTGCTTGCTGTGGTGAGCCTTCAGATGTGGTTAAGTGCATGACCATGGTGGGACTGCACCTCCAAGAAAGGGTGTCCTACTTTCTGGGGTAGGAATGTGGCCCTGTCCTGTGTCTCAGCTTCACCCTTCCTTGAGGCCACACATGGGAGGGTCTCGGGGAAGTAGGGGAGGAGAACAGGGAAGGACAAGAATGTCAAGGCAGCTTCCAATGATTCTTCAAGGCTTCACAACAAGGATGCTCAGGTCAGGTGCTGGAATGTCTTATGTGGCAGAAGGGCTTCAGCAGCCAGAGGTCCCCTCTGCAGGGTCAACTCAAGGAAGCTGTGCTCACCTGAAGCCTCAATACAGGTTCTAAAAACTCCCCTGAAGAGATTGGACAAGGGGGAAAAAGATTAGATACCAATGACCAAGATGTCAACACAGAGGTCTGCCCCACCCCTGTGCTGGATCCACAAGGCAAAAGGGAAAAGCCCCACCCAGCATGATATCTGGGGACATTTTGTGACAGCAGGAAGATGGGTCCCCACATGCCACCCCTCTGGGGGTACCTGTACCTATCTTGTGCCCTATGGAACCTGCCACAACACCCAGCTCAGCCACACATGCAGTTCTCCATGGAGTAATGTATCCCATGGTGTCAACCATCTGCCAGTCCCTAAGCTACCTCTTAGACAGACCCACCTCTCAGACACTCGTCACCAACCTCGACAGACCAGAATAACCTCTGATTCCTCCAGGAGCAGAGAAAGTCTGTCAGTGTGCCCACACCAACCCCTTCCCAGCAGAGTCTGGGCAACATTCAAGGAGAGAAAAGCTAAATCACTTTGTGAAACCAGCTTGCCACAATCCTGTGTTGGTTTTTTGCCTTCATGCCAGGCAATTACAACCTACTTTTGATTTCCTGGCCCTGATTTTGTCTGCCCCCCCCCCCACAATCCCTCCTTTACAGGTTGCTTCCACACCCTGACGTAAGCAGGAGTTTCAGAGCAAGGAGCACTGACAGCAAGCGATACCTCTCTACAGCATTTCTGGCAGCCCCATCACTTCCCGGGAATGGAGATGATGCAGCACAACCTGCAATAACACTGTGATGGTGGATATGACAGACAAGGAGACGCTTTAGAAGTACAAGACAAATCTCTGACTTTCATCGCTGTTTCTCTCTTGCTCCCCTTCTCCCTTCCCCCATTCGTTCTCTCCTCTGTGCAAAGTCACTAGCAAGCAGTCACCGACCCTGTGCTGCTGCTGCGCCTCTCGCACCAGACACGCTACGCTCCTTGGGGACAGGAGCAGGGTGGTGGGTCACACCTCACCTCAGGGCTCTCTGCATTTGCCCCTTGATATCACCAGCTAATACTGGAGGGGCATCAAACACCACCCATGGATTTAGTGTGGGTACAGCAACAGTAAGTGGCAGGATCCTACGTGTGATGCGGTATTTGGTTTTCCTCTCTCTTTCCCTGCTTGGATGTGTGCATCTGTCCCCCATTGCTTTCCCAAAGCACTCGATGCAAGCAAAACACAAAGAATGCAGCATGAAACATGGGGAAAATGGTTTCTAGTTAAACCCTGTTTAAAAATAAATGGTATCTTTCCTTTCAGTACATTAGCATCCATTTTTTAAAACAAATCTCGAGCAGGAAGCTGTAATGCACAGGCTGCTTGGTTCAGTCCACAGGATATAAAGAAGTCTCTCCTCCCTCTCTTCTGCCGGGCCATGGGAATGCTGCAGCCCAGCAGCAGCCCCACCTTAGTGCCAGCTTTACGGGAACCTTTGGATGTGCAAAACCCAGTAACAAGAGGCAGAGGGCACAACTTCAGCCAAATCCGTTCCGTCATTCCAAAGAATGAGTCAGGGCATGGGCAATGACACAATTTGCAAAGAGCAAAATAACTTCATCTTCCCCCAGCAAAGCAATGACCTTTACAGCCCCAGCACCTTATCATCCCTGGCCTTCTCCAGGCCTTGGATGGGTGCCATATGTCTTAGTTGTACATGTGAGGGAGTGTAGCAATTTCTGGGAAGAAACTGGTTACCTCAGGTGTTCTAAGATCATCATGTGCATATAAATAAATAGCTAGATAACAACAATTATATAAAATTATACTCTATATGATTGCATAATGATAGCTTGTGAGTAATGGGGTTTATAACACCTCCAGTTGCCGGGGCTGTAAGTAATCCTGGTCACCACCAGTGCTAATCCTCCCCACATGACATCAGTTTAATGACAGTTACAGGCTCAGACTGACACAAAGCCTGGGCCTGAGAGGGACTTGCCTTCCCAGAGGAGCGGGAGGGGGAATCGCAGGGTGCTTTGCTGCTCCTGTCCAAATGAGTACCCTACCAGGGTGTGGGGATGTCCCTACCACGGGCGCACACACTTCCCTACTGAGCACCATCACAGCCCTTGCTGGAGAAGGCCCTGTGGACACAGTGCTGTAGCCCACCCACCCTGCACAGCCTCCAGGGCCTGCTGGAGTTACTCAGGTGTGAAGGTATAGCTCACATAGCAAAGCCACCACCATTGGCCTTTCCTTGATTTTAACTGAAAGGCTGAGTCCAGCCATGTAGCAGTAACATCCAAAATGCATGGACTTAGGACCTGAAGGGGACACAAGGTACTTGGAAAGAAGCAAGGGGGTGGGGAGGATGGGAGGGGTACTGCCCTCTACCCCCTCAGGTGGCATCTGCAATAGATGAGTCTGCTGAAGGGAGGACGGGGCATGCAACCCTGGCAGCCCCTGTGCCACTACCATACAGGAGGTATAGGAGGTCTTCCCCTGCAGAGCTGCCACCCCACAGAAGTTCACACCCAGGCACAAACCCGGCACGGAGCAGCCTGGCTGCAGTGGGACACACACAAACACGTAACACAGAGCACAACCACAGACCCAAGCCTGAGGCCATCCAAACTCGAGCTGCAGCTGGGAAAGAGTGACCAAAATGCTCAGAGGGATTATGAGCCACCAGAATCTTACAATTAGGATTTTGCTTTTAATTAACTAAAACACAAGCTTTATTCTTGCTGAGTTACCCCCTGTTGTTTACATACATGCTCTCTTCTTTGATTTTTTTTATTGATACCATATGCTTCAGCTCTGGCAGCTGAACTGAGTCATCTTATCAAAATTAGCATAAAAAATAATGTAGTCTTACACATTACTCCCATGATTTTTTTCCCCCCTTACACATCCCATTTGCCTTTCCCAACTTTGAATGCATTTTTCTTTCTTCCCCTCTCTGCAGTTGTGTTTGTGTTTCATCTACAACATTCATTTCTTTAGGGTTTCCCAGGGGCTTTGGAGGGGTTCAGAGAAAGGGCCGTAGCCTGCTGGGAAGCAACTCTTGGAGAGTCCCCAGAGCAGCAGCAGCTGGGTGTCCCCCCACTCTTCCAGCCCCTATATGGACACGCTCCTTGTGAAGCATCTTCCACATGCCCTATTGAGGTCCCCACCTGGAGGCCAGGACACTGGGAAAAGCTGCCACAACCATGCTCATGCATGCCTTTGCATTCAAGCATCTTCCCAAGCACCTCCACAGCCTCAGACACTCCCTTACTCTTTTGTCTTTGGCAGGGTCACCTCTCCCAGCCCAATGTGCCCAGGGGAACAAGATATGGCCCACAAATGTTGCCAGCGGTGCCACACCAAAGGCAGCCAGGTGCCAGCAGTGAGGAGCTGGCTGTCCAATAAATTTTCCTTGCAGATGTCATGGCACTTTGGAGGCTGGGCATAGCACCCAGCAGACGCATCAGTGCAGAAGCATCAGCACATGCATCCAACACGAGTGTCAGGTGCTGGGTCATCTGCTCAGCCTCCACCCTGGTGGGGAAGAAGCCACATCCTCAGAGTTTCTCCCTAAACTGATCTCACTTTAAGCACACTGCTAGTTTTCTTGGCTCATGGAGATGGGATTAGGTCTTTGCTGATTGAAATCGACCCTACACAGAAGGGAGAAGTGAAAGGAGCAAATTGGTAACAAAATTCTCCTATTATCTCACCGTGGGAGGTGCCTGTCTGAGCTCCATACAAGCAATGAGCGGCTCCCAGCTGAGCTCCCGTGCAGCAGGGAGCGTTTCCCACCTCTCACAGCGCTCAGGCAGAGCAGTCCTCTTGAATGGCTGGGCAGGGTGCCAAATTCAAATAATCCTGAAGTACCACAAACATGAACCTCTTCCCCTAGCTGGTGCTTTTCCAGCAAACATGAACCTCTTCCCCCAGCTGGCGCTTTGCCAGCCCCCATCCTTCCAGAGCTCAGCACTCCTCTGCCCTTGACCAGCCTCCCCACCATGCTGGAGGACACTGCCACACATGCACAGCTCGGGGAGGGCTTGGGAGGCGGGCAGAGTGGCTCGCTTCTCCCTCTTCACAGGATTAACATGCTGAAGTGTAACATAAGACTTAGTTCTTGTGGCCGGCACAAGCGTTTGTGATCCACAGACTGAGTGGATTGCCCCTGGCTAGCACAAACAAGGACATGCCAGCCACTCCTGCCATGGCTTTGCCACAGGAAACCTGCTCCCTGAAGCGGAGATCAGGTTTTTAAAGCCCACTGGGAAGCGCAGAAAAACCCCAAGTGAAGCAGTAGGGGAAAAGCATCAGGGTCACTAGAGCTTGGATGCCAGTCAGACACCCTGCAGGTGGAAGCTTCTTAGGTCCCTGGCACCCCCGCTGTCCCTGCCAGGCCAGCTCAGCACCGCTGCTACACAGAACAGCCCAGGGGCAAGAACAGGCACTCCTGCCCGCAGCAGCGTGAGCGGCCCCGTGGGGACCAGGCAGAAAGAAAGCCCACAAGCATCCAAGTCTGTATGAGGGAGCTGATGTCACTGAAGTTACTCACCCACTTCAGTCCACAAACATAAAATTTATGGGATAGCACTCATCTTACAAACAGAATTAGTAAGACAGTCACATTCTCCCGGGGAGCTTTATCAGGACACCTTTTGCTAGTGAGCATCATTTACTTCAAAAGCTACGCGTGATGTAGACGGAACCCGCAGTTTGGGGCAAGCACACATATTATGTTAGGAAGATTTTCTATGGCCACCCCAGGCTTCCACCCTGCCTACCACAGTCCTTCTGTGGCCGAGTGCCCCAGACCACATATGGGGGAAGCATAGGATGATCTGAAGTCAACATCAGCATAAAACCCAGCCAACCCACCCCTCCCAGAAGCAGTTTCTGCGCCACCACAGCCGTATCAGCTCCAGTTGCACTTCCCTGTCCAGCTGAGAGGGACCCAGGTCTGGCTGCAGCCCAAAGCCCTGTTACCACTTGTAAACCAAGGAGCCGCAGACTGCTGCCTCCCTAGTTGTGCCAAAACTTATGGGTGACACAGGCCCAAGTGGCACTGCCACATTTTAGTTGTTTGTATCTGTAGCCCCAGCAAAGCTAGACGTTCCCTTTCCTTTCCAGTCAGGGTTTGAGAACGGCACTACCCCACTGTGGTGCCACCACTGCCTCCTTCAGCACACTTTGGCAGCAGGCACGCTGCAAGGCTTCTCCAGCTGAACAACCATTAGGAACAACATCCCTGCCCGGCAACAGCAAAGTTTCAGGTGAGCAAAACTGAACACAGTATACCAGGAAAAAGTCCAATTCCCCTCTCCTGGCTGTGCTGAGAGCAAAGCAGGAGAATTTAGTCAAGCCTCAGCCCCCAGGGAAGCAGATAGCAATGCAATTCTTCCCTTAATCTTTCCCAGTCACCTCTCACTGTCCACTCTGCCTGGGGCTCCCAGGGAGACCAGGAGGGAGAAAACCCAAGCAAGCAACAAACCTCCAAACAAGAACAGATACAGTTAAAAAAGCCTCAAAGCTTTCTCAAGAGACATTCAGCTGAGCTAGCCTAGAGGTCCTGAGCTCCCTCCTCTAGTAGCCCAGGGTACTGCTTCTGGGCACCTTCACAGGACACTCCCAAGAGTCCTCCTTCCTAGGGCTTGACCTGCAGATCCCCATCTGAGCCCAGACCAAGCAAAAGGATGCTCAGACACTCTCACATGGGGAAACACACTATGTCACAAGGCAGTATCCCCACTAGCTGTAGTATCCAGGATAAGGAGCCGCTGCTGGGTGTAACAGAAGCCCCTAGCCTCTCACAACAGGCAGTGATGCAGACTGCCACAGACATGTGCACTCACCTGAGCTAAAAGTCAGTTTGTTAGCCCAGACCCAGAAAAACTCATTTACTCACTAATTGGCCAGTCCTCTGGGCTTTCTCAAAGTCTGGCATTTTGGCACAGGTGTGGATCTCAAAAAGGCAAGACTGTGAAACTAAGAACTACCTGTTGATGGATTATGCTAATAAGGGGTCAGCATCAGGAAGGATTTGTCATTTCTTTGCCATATGCTATTACTAAGGAAAAAGACCAGGGGTGGGGTGTGGTGTCTTTTGCTTGGAGGTTTCACTCCAACCTGTCTGCAGAAACTTTCTGCAGCCTTGTAGTGGTTCAGCCCCAGCCAGCAGCTGACCACCACACACAGCTCATTCTCTCCCAAACCCTACAGCGGGATGGGGAGACAAAAGCAAGACCTTGGGGACTGGGATAAGGACAGTTTACTAGGACAGCACAGGGAGGGGGAAATAACAACAGGACTTAAAATAACAAAGAGGGAATAAAATAAAAAATAAAATGAAAAGAGGGAAATAACAATAAAACATACACAATGGTGACAGCACAAGGCACTTTACCAACCCAATGACCAATCGGATGCTCAGAGACTGTCCCAGAGTTACCCCTCCCCACTGAGCCCCCTTTTATGGGGAGTGTGATGTCACATACTATGGAAAACACCGTTGGCCAACTCTGCTCACCTGTGCTGGTTCCTTGGGAAAATCAACTCTATCCTAGGTGAAACCAGGACAAACCTCAGTTTGAGAAGTCAGAGATCCAGCAGTTCTCCCTGTTTGGATAAAACATGGGCACATCTTCAGGCAGGTGTGAACACTGGGCTGTTGCTCACAAGCTCTGCTGCTGGGCAGCTATTCCAGCATCAGTGCTGAATTTTAAAGTGTCTAGGTGCGCTGCTTGCTGCCCCTGCCAGAGCTCAAGTTAGGGAAAGGAATGACAAGAAAGGATTTATTTTTTATGTTGAATATCACAGTACAGATTTGCAACCTTGAGTTTGCCTGTTGGACATCTGTGAGGCTCAGAGTGGCAGTGGCTGGGGATGTTGCTCACTGCATAGGTGATAAGAAGCCAGGCTCAAGCCAAGCAGCTCAGCCTGCGAGGTCCCACGCGAGAAGTAGCCCATGGCACCAATGAAAAGTGTTTGCTCTGAAAAGTGTGCTTTTGGGGGTGGTTTTCTTTTTGTTTGTTTAGTTGGTTGGGTTTTTTCATTCTGAGATATCCCTGGAAAAGACAAAGCTTTTGGTTATAATTTTCAGAAATCTCTCATTTCCAAAAACTAAAGAGTTTTCAGGTCAGAAGAGTTCTGGAGCTTGAAAGAGGAAGGAGCTGCCATGCAGCATCAGTCTCAAAGGTCACTGGAAAACCTACTTGCAAGAGCAATCCTTCTGAGAGGCCATCAATGCCCACAGAGGAGGAAACATCCCCATCCCCAGGGGAAGTCATGGGCCATGCAGAGTAGCGTGACAGAGTGATGATAGCGTGCCCACTGGGTCACCCCAGAGCAAAAATATCAACCCACTTGCCGGGAGACCAGAGAAGGCGTTTTATAAGGGTGATGTGGGTAGTGTTTGTCAAACTGGAAGGATGGATCAGGCTGACGGTAGCACTTAAGGCAACACTTACCCTCATGCAGAAGAGGGTGTGGGTGGATGGATGGCTGTTATGACCCAGTTTTGGGGTGGGTGTTGATTCTGTCAAACTGATGGACACCAGCTGCTGGCAGCCAACCTGCAGGCACACAGGTTAAGAAGGTAAGCGACACCTTTTGCAATCTCAAAAAACACCAGGAGTTTAAAATCCGGGAATGTAGTTAAAATAACCCTGAAATAAAAAGCTGTCAAGAGAACTAGTCTTCATGGCAAGTATGGGACCTGGGGGGGAAACTGCATGTTGAAGCTGGGATCAAATAAATTTGAAGCTATTGATTCCTCAAACCAAACTTGGTCAGAAGATGTTTGGGTTGACAGGAGTAGCAGCAAGTGCCAGTTCTCCATACACATTAAAGAGAATGAACTGAATGTGGTAACTGGTTCCTGTTTTCTGCTGGAGAACAAGTGAGCATGGAAGAAGGTGTGATCAAAGAGGAGCTGCGGGGCCTCTGGACTTTCTGCTCTGCTGAAAATTGCTCTGAGTCATCTGATCAGGAATTTTAAAAATTGGAGAGAAATTCAGAAATATCTGATTTTTCTTGGAAAAGATTTGTTGGGTTTTTTCTTTCAAAGTCACCAGGTGAGGAGCTGGCGTTTCAGTGGCCTACCAGGTGGGGAGCTGGGCGGTTTGCCCACCACCAGCAGCTGGTAGGCTGGCAGGGCACCCAGCAGGTTGGCTGCCAGCAGCTGGTGTCCATCACCAGTTTGACAGAACTGACACATTCCCAATGCAAAGCTGGTTCCTTGGCAATCAGGAAGATCCTCTGAAGGAAAAGGGCCATGCTGGAAACCTTCGGCCTGCTGCGGTGCATCACCTATGTTAGCATGTGGAGTGAGGACAGCTGCTGCTTTTTGGCACAGTCACACAACAAGACCAGAGCCTTGGCCAAAAGAAAAAAAAAAAAAAAGGTAGATCAATAAAATTACTGTGTTTAAGTAGAGTAACAGAAGTTGGGGGGTGGGGGAGGAAGTACAGGTATGACCAACATTTGGAGCTGTAGGTGACAGTGGTGACATTCACATTAAATGAAGCCAGGCTGCGAGAGTTGGGCTGATTCAGTTTGGAGAAGAGAGGGCTCTGTGGAGACCTAATTGTGGCCCACCAATACTCAAAGAGGTCTTACAGGGAAGATGGAGAGGGACTGTTCACCAGGAGTGCAGCGATAGGACAAGGGCTATTGGCTTCAGGCTGAAGGAGAGCAGGTTTAGGTTAGATGTCAGAAAGAAATTCTTTACTGTAAGGGCAGTGAGGCCCTGGCACAGGCTGCCCAGAGAAGCTGTGGCTGCCCCCTCCCTGGCAGTGTCCAAGGCCAGGTTGGGTGGGGCTTTGGGCAACCTGGTCTAGTGGCGGGTGGGCCTGCCCATGGAAGGGGGTGGGAGCTAGATGAGCTTAGAGGTCCCTTCCAACCCAAAGCATTCTATTATTCTGTGATTCTATGAACCCCCATCCCAAAAATGTATCCTCAGAGGCAGACCTCTCAAGACCTTTCAGATAATCCTTTGAGGTGAGAAGCCCAACAGCAGACATGCTGGGTTTTCACAGATGTGTCACCCAGGTGGAAAATCCTACTTTTTGATGCAGGGGAATTGTAGCTAAGCGGGAAATATTTAATAGCAAACACCACCTTAATATGCAACACTCAAAAACACAGCTGTGATTGTCTCCCCTGAGCACTGCAGGATGTGGGTGTGTGAGAAAACTAAGGAGCATGTAGATCTGGAATTACACGGCAGGGCATCGTGTTTCATCACATCCTTTAGAAACGCAGGGCAGGAGGCCTAATTCTGCTGCAAGGGCAGGCAGGGTTGAGGGGCGAGGGGAGAGAAAGGAGGCTCTGCAGCACCAGGCTTCTCTTCGTGCAGCCTCCCATGTGTCACCCACCCACAGCCTGGGGTAGCTCCGGCTCCTCCTGGTACACCCCAGGCTGTGGTGTCCACCAGATTTTGCAAAGCAGGAGATTGACAGCACCTCTGCACCCCACCTACGAATGCCACCGCAGCTGTGACGTCTGTGCACCACTGCAGCAGCGCACAGGAGCTGACCCACAGCCTGCTCCCCTCTCTTTAAAAGGATTTTTCACATCATTTAGTTTTGAGGAAGTAAGAATCAAGATCCTTATCCCACCTCTTCTATCCTCAAAATTCCCATTAAGCACTCCAGATGCGTTTGAATTCCCCCCATAACTTTTCTGTGTTCATCACTTTAAAGGCAGTTAAGAATTCCAACAAAATGAGACGACGCCTTTGCACTAATTATTTAATGTTGCACATACTGCATTTTATAACATTAGATAAAAAAAAAACCAAAGTAAACCTTAAAGACATAAAATAAATATATTTTAATGAATATATGCAGCGAGAGTGCAAAAAATTGCATCTGTAAAACACTTAAATGCTGAATCATACAACAAAAAAATTTACAAAAGCACTTATTTCTTAATACATGTCAGCCATCCTCTTATAAACACAAAAATATTTTAACAAATCTTACAAAGATCAAACCCTTTTGCCCTTCACCAGGAGAAAGGTGGTGAAGAAAGTGTATTACCAGAAGGAAAGGAAAAAAAGACCAACCCAAAACCCAACCAAACCACAAACCCCAGATGAATGAAATGTAAGCTTAAACAGGTACCAGGGAAACACCACCTAGACACTGAGGAGCATGAGAGATGAACCCCCTCAAAGAAGAAGGGGCAGCCCTATGGAGAAGAGCCAGATTCCTCCTGCAGAGAAAAGGCTGTGCCACTTGCCCCGCACAGCAATGCAGTGCCCTCTCTCCTGCTCCTCTCAAGCCAAGGATTTGTTTCAAACGCATCCGAAAGCAGCATCACTCCAGTCAGGAGACCTCAGAGAAGAGCTGGGAGCGCTGTGAATAGCCCAGCTAAACGCAGTGCCTCGGCCTGCAACGCGCAGACACAAGGCCCATCCTCGAACAGGGCAGGGCAGGGGTCCATGATTTGCACCAGTGCTCAGAAACATACCTCAGTGTCAGGCTTGGAGACTTCAGATTTAAAATACAGCCTTTCATTTTTCAGAAACAAGCAATGCTGGGGCAGTTGAAGAGCGCTCCCAAGGTGGCCCTTGGCGCCTGTGACGCAAACGTGAGCGTGGCGCGTAACAGTGCTGCTTTTCTTCATTCACAAGACTTGCTCATTAGGCAAAGCGAATGGTTAGACCAGCCAAGCTCCAGATAGCTCATCTGAACTGAGGTTTCTTTGAAACAGAAAGGGGCCAGTAGCAGAGACTGGGAAACGAACAGAGACTTGCTGTGGAATTTGGAGAGTTTGGGGAGTGGGCAGCTAGCTATGGAAAGGGCCAGCTTGAGATAGGGTCCCTGATGAGATACTCACTCGTGCATGGTGAGACGGCCCAGCATCACGGCTGTGGTGCAGCACCGGTGCCCAGCACTACCCATGCCATATAGCTCGCAGCACCCATTGAAGCTGCCTGGATGAGCCTCTCGTGCACCACATCCACGCCTCTGGACCCAGCAAGCCATAAAGCTCAGGAACCTTCCTGAAATTTCAGCAGCTCACTGCACACGTGCTGCACCATCACACATTCAACCGGTCTGGGATCTCCTGGCATGTGGCCATCAGAAGCTCCTGCTTCTGTTTGAACATCCAGAAGGCACCAGCAAATGGCTGAAGTCCTTATTTTCAGCCAAGAAAAGAGAAAGCCTCATGGGCAGAAGGGGAAAGAATGAGGTTACGTCCTCTAAAAAGCTGGTGGACCTTGACAACTACTATCACCTTGTATGGCCCAAATCAGGATGGTCAATAAAGTTCATTGTTAGGAAACTACCTTTTTAAATAATGTACATTTCCTTGAATCCAATACCTTACTCGGGGGCATCATAACAAAACTTCTGACATAACTAAAAAGCAGCAGTAAAGATTTGCTGTGGACTGCACCAAATCTTTTCCTTGCCAGGAACACCACGGCTTTCTCCACAGGCAGCAGAAGAGCAAAGACTTCCAGTATGAATGCAACTAAAATAAATCTATCATATGATAAAAGGCAATGACACTTTAAAAAATAATATTTTATAATTACTTATTATAAATAATATGTGAATTGTATAAATTATAATTATATATTATAAAACACCATTGGTACTAAGTTGAGTGTAGAGACACAAACCATACCTTTGGGCTTCCTGTTCAGCAAAACCACTCAGCTCCTACTTCATTACTTTACTGACTAGAGGACAAATACAAGTAACTTTTTCCATAATCTTAGCACTAAGTTCACCTTCCAGCAGCCCACAGAACAATCAACTCTCCCTATTCCAGCAGAGGTAAATTTTCACTTATTTCTCCTCAGCAACATAAATTAGGATCTGACCCTACATGCTCATGTGTGTGAGATGTCTTGCAACTGGTTTGTAACTGAACTCTTCTGTTCAACTGCTTTGGTGTATTTTTAAAATGCCGTACTGTATACGTATAACCTAGAAAGCCTCCAGCAGGTTGAATCCCTAAAATAAGAAGCCATACAAGAGAAGCTTTTTTTATTTATATAATAAAAATATGTATGTAAGATGTAGACACTTTTTTTTCCCCAGCACATTTCCAAAAAAGTCTACTTGTTCAAATCCATAGATCCATCTCTCCTGTGAAGCTGAAAAGCTGTAGGGCTCCCTTACCTGTAAGCTCTAACAAAGCAGTCATTATCTAGGTCTTCCAAAAAACCCCTTAAGTCTGAATGAGTTTTTCTAAACAAGCCAAGTCTGGAATTTCTATCTTTGGTCATTTATCTCAGCATCAAATTTCTTATTAAAACCTGGCAGAAAATCGCTGGAAGATTTTTATCCTCACACAAAGAAATCTATGATTTTGCTCTAAGAATCTTTGGCCTGAGATAGAGGACAAAAAATACAATCATGAAAGGAACTAGTTTGAGAAAGATGAGAGTGACAGGGAGAAGGAGATTAAAGTGCAAAACAGATTCCAAATTTTTAAAGTGGTGGGCACTCCAGCACAACCACCCGCTGTGGTGCCAGAGAAAAGAGCAGCTAAAAGTTGATTTCATTGTCCCACTTTGGAAATGCAGTTGATTTCTGTTCATTTGTATTATCTTCAAGAAGGTATGAAGGTATCATCCAGTTTCTCTTAGTTCATTCAAGTAAAAACTATATACATTTCAAACTTATCTTTGGACTCTGTGCTATGTTACTGGACAGACAACAGTATGTAGCATTTAGCATCATTAAACCACTGTAGAAACATTAATTACCGTTACCCCTCATGCCCTTCTTTGGGGTAAGTAACCACCATTAATAGATAAACAATTGCTGAACTGCAGCACTGACCATCTCCCATAGTTCTGGAATTCTGCAGGGAAGTACTTATGCTACAGCACGGCAAAGATTTTCTTTTTATTAACAGGTGTGTTTGGGAGCCGGTATCCTCGTCCTGATTTTAACACAAAGACATGAGATGCTGAGTGGGATCCTCAGCTGTATTTGACACAGCTCCAGTGACTGCTGGGAAACTACCATGAGAAATGTGGCCATGGAGATTTCTGGCCAATTGCAGTAAAAATCCAGATTCCTTGCACTGGTTTCTAATTTTAGGATCTGACCTTTAAGCATCTAGAACACGATTTTCAGAAGGGCTGAATGCTCCCGGTTCGGAGGGAACGGAGTCGTCACCACTTTTGTTCTCCAAGAGGGACGTCTGCAGCCACAATCGACACGATATTAAAATGGCCTAAAACCCCCAAGGTCTCTCTCAGAGATTAAAGGCCCCAGGGAAAATTGGCACTGGAGCCAGAGTGGGCAGTGTGCTGTAGACCCCAGACCCTGCCCTGCCGCAGCCCTGATCTCTCACCTGGGCGATACCTGGCACACCAGCCACTTGCTGCGGGGAAAAAGGAGATGGTAAGAGCAGTGAAGTCTGGTAATAACATACTAACCACATGACAGAGAGGGAGCTCAAGAGGGAGGCTTCACAGCTACATCCATTTAGAGTCCTGCTTTTGTTTATTTCTCCCTAATTCCCCTTAGTATTATTTGTTATGCTTGCAATAAATCTCTTATAAAATTACTTCAATTTTTCAGGTATCCCTGTGCAATGCAAAGCCAGGATATACAGCAGACTGGATGCAGCCTCTTAAAGAAAACAATCCCTGTAAGACTTCTATTTTAGGCTCTAAAGCATGTCTAGAGATTCTTGCTTGACCAGTTTGTTGCATCTATACAGCACAAGAAAGGTGTGCCTGTAGTTCGTGCTCTCCACATCCAACTTCTGCGTAAAGACCTTCAGCTAAAGCCTGGGCCACTGCTACCAATCTGCACACAGGCTCTTCAGATGCCTGGACTGGCACTCCGGCTTTCAGGTTGTGCTAACGCCTGCCTACTGAATTTCTTCTGCTTTTATTAGCCCCACCAAGCACCTAAACTGGCTCCGGCAAGAAAATGTGCACATGGAAAATGCACCGCCTCCCTTCTGCTCTATAGGAATTAGTCTCTGAAAGGAGTTACCCTTCACTTAAACTGAGGAGTTAAAAATAAACTGAATAGTGTTGTTTTCCCCAGACTTTACAGCTATGCATGTGTGTGATGCTTCCATAAAATGTTATCCTTCCAACCACTGAAACAAATCCCCACTCTGTGGAGAGATCTGCATTAACTTTAGACAAAAGGTCAAATTTCTATTACAGCTCAGATGGTGACCTTGTGTCCATTGTGTATTGTGGGCAAGACAACTGCCCTGAGCTGCATTTCTTTCACAGAGGGAAGAACCTGGCAGTTTCATTAACACAGCAGTATTAATGAAAAAAACATGAGACCCCTTCATTCCAATAGGCATTTTAGTAAAAACAGGCCAAGGGAAAGAACGGAGAGGACAAGGGGAGAAACTGGGCTCGCAGAGGGTGCACTGGGCATAGGTAAGACCACAAAACATGAAAACCCCATGAATTTTAAGATGCGAGGGGTACTGGTACATCTCAATGCTGGTTTTGGTTAAAGAGACCGAGCAACTCCTATATCTTTGTCCTTGAGGGCTTGTTAAAGTAAGACTCAACTTCAAGTTCATAAATAAAATGGAAATGGCAGTAGTGCCATAAAAACGTAGGTAGAAAAATAGTACAAAGCCAAGGGCTGGACACTTTAATCTGTCACAAGTACCCCCAAGCACTACCATTACCGCTCTTAAAGAAAACACATACAGAAAACATTCTCTATTTATTATAAATGGCAGTTGCCTGCATTGCACTCTTTATTTAGAACGTACTACCTTTCTGCTTCCCTTCGAAGCTGCGGAGGGAGAATAAATGCAGCCTTTCACACTGGCAAGCACTGCCTGCCCTCCAGTCTCCACTGGTAGCAAAGTCAGACAATATTTATAACAGAAATCAATTCAGAAGTAAACCAGACAATATCATTTAAGGCCTTTTTCCCTGCTAGTCTGCTCAACAGACTACACTTTCTTCAAATAAGAACATCTACTGCTTCTGTTACAGTAATAAGAGAGCGAAGTTAAACACACACACACCACAAGGTCACATTTAGGGCTGCCAAGAAGGCAAAGTTCCTGAGGCTCGGCCACATGCAACAGCAGAGATGCTCTTGGGGTGCCTGGCACAGCGTGTGCTGAGCAGGGCGGGCCGGCGCAGGGTGAGCCCCACGCGACGCTCAGGCTGAGCATCTCATTTAAATCCTGCAACCCTTATCGAAAGGGGTTTGGAATTACAACTGGTTATACAGTGCAAACTCGTATCGCTTCCCACAGACATAAAATGCATGGACAGGAGTCCAGGACAAAAGCCGCCACCGGCCAGGGTTGTGAGGAGCACCAGCCATTAACAAAATAAACTCCAGGGACCAGATCTCAGCTACTCCTGAGTGAGCCTGGAGTAGCTCCAGCTCTTCAGTGGGGTTGCAGCAAACTTATACAGGTGTAACAGATACCAGGGACTGAATCAATTTGGCGGTGAGGCACCAAATGAAAATGAAGAGTTCATTAAGTGACAGCCTTTCAGATTTAGAGTAACTAAACGTTACCGGTAACAGCGTTTGTTCACCTTGAGCAGGACAGAAGAAATACCCACCAATGGATGGAGATTACAGTTACACAGCATTTTGCAAGTGTTTACTTCAGCAGGTCCGCAAGGTTTCAGGGGGCTTGGCTTAGCCTGATCTGAATAATGTTTTAGAGGGTTCCTGCTGACACCCCATGCAAATTGTTGGAAAAAATATACTGACTGCCTAGAAAATAAATTGTCCATGTGTACTTGGCCTATCCACGCCCATACAGAGAAACCGTACACACACAACCAAGATTCCAATACTGTGCACAAAATAGGAGCTGTATTGGGGCCCATCTTAAAATATTAGCTTCATGGTGAGTTTGCGACACCCATGTAATGGCAGGGAAACATGCATGCTCCTAATCATGGAATCATAGAACGGTCTGGGTTGGAAAGGACCCCAAGGATCATAGCGTTTCAACACCCCTGCCACAGACAGGGCCACCAACGTCCAGGCCTGGATCTACACAAGGTTGCCCAGGGCCCCATCCATATTTCAAGGTAGATGCATCATGTTTGTTCTGAAAAAGTATCAAGGTAATCCAGTCTGTCAAATGAGAGCCCTGTCTTTCTTACAACGAGTTTTGTTGGGTTTTACTTCTGTAATCGAGATCAATAGTGTAAATCAAAGTGATTTCAATGCTTTAAGAAATGCCTTGGCAGCCAATTGACAGAAAACTGTCAAATATACTTTCCTAACAGTTTGCTACCTTTGGTAGGAGACAAGCTAGCAGACAGAAGCACTGCATCAGGCTTATTCCCTCTCCCTCTTTTATAAAATACCCAAAGCTTCCTGAGAAATCTTAGTGAAGATTTCTCTTCTCTGAATGGTACCCTGTTTTCCTTTTAGAAAGCAAAAACCTACACCACACATACTGCACAATAATCTCGACTTTTCCCACGCTGGGACTTGTTAGTGATAGAGTAGCCTGTAGAGAATAGGCACTTATCCCAAGAATTGGCAAAAAAAGGGGAGTATTATTTGGTAGTTATGGCACCAAAACACAACCGTTGTGCTTTCTCACATACATATGCTGTATTTGGTAGTTATGGCACCAAAACACAACCGTTGTGCTTTCTCACATACATATGCTGTATAGATGGAGGCTCAATCAGACACAGAGTTTTAGGTTGTTGGCGGGCTGTGTTTTTTCTTTTTGCTTCGGCAAGACTTGCAAATGCAGCAGATGATGCATGGAGATGCCATGAGCAGCAAGGGAGAGGTCACCAATGCTATGATACCTAGTCCAACGAGGATCCCCACGACCTGAAAGACATGGTCATGAAAGATATGTATTTAGCTGGTGTAGAAAATAAAATACACACGTGCATGCACGAGCATAGGTCACCAAAGTAAAAATAAATAGATGAGAACATGAAAATAATCATCTTGGTCCTTCGTTGAAGGGTAAAGTCTCTTTGCTTCATGCAAGCGTGAGAGCTCTGCTCAGCTGGCAGGGAACACACCTGGGTCCTGTTCCACATGACGGAAGCCCGTGAGTGGCCCAGCTTGTTCCTGCAGGGGCCTCTGTCGTAATGCCGTAAGAAGATATCATTCTGAAAAACAAAAGGAGAAGCTGTAGCAGCTGGTTACAGTACTGCAGGGAGGGGTTCAGGGCTGGGCTGGAAACACAACCTTCCTGACACTTTAAAAATTACCAGCTTTAAAATTACCAGCTGCTGGCAGGCAAGTTCACTCGTCTTCCAAATAATTGTCTAGACCAACTTCTTGCAGTTTCGAGAAGCGTGGTGTGTTTTGGACCTGAGCTGATGTACAGCACCTTTCCCCCCACCCACTTTGAAAAAGCATAAGCATATGCACTGCCCCTGTTGCAGAAGTACCTACTCTGTAATTTGGGGGTGATAATGGGGCTTGTAAATAGATATTTCTAGCAATCTTCCTGAGGCACTTCTACCTTCTGTTCTCCTGCTGTCCCTACATTTTACAGTCATTTTCTTCCTAGGCTTAACAAGAAAATTTAAAAAGTAGGAAATCCCTGTTTCCTTTCCCTTTTTACCCATTAATACTTATTAAATTCTCCATATTTTTTTTCCTTCAGAAGGTGACTGCTGCCCTGCAGGCCCCACCCCTAGCCAGCTGTGCTGTAACCTGATGCTGCTTCCTCTTTCATTTTTCAGTCCTACTCCCTGGCCCTGCACATTCAGAAAAACTCCAGGCACATCACTACCACTCTGTGGGTTTTTTCTCTTTCTCATTTGAACTGATGAACGCTTGGCGAAGGCACATCTGTAGAGTCTGTGACAATCTGACTGCCTCTCAGTCCAGCATGGTGTTAAGCAATCAACACACACCATATGTGCTCTGAGGCAAGCCCTAAGACACATGGTGAAAAAGCAAGCTCACACACACAGAAACAGGACCTAACCCGACGTGAAACCTGTTCAGCATGCTGAGAAAAGGAACTATGGAGAAGGAGGAAGTCTCATTCTTTGCTGGCTATCGATAGAGTACCAAAAAAAAAGAAAAGAAAAGCCATGCAGCATGTAACATTTTGTTCCAAGTGCTGATAAAGTCCTTTTCACGCTCCCACAGTTGTTACTGATGCCTGTGTCAAAAAGGGAAGCTGTCACACGCGCAAGCACATTACTTCCTGTACTCTTAATCCTGCTAGGAAACTTGGAAGTCCATCCAAGTTCAGACTAGCTGGTATCACTTGAGAAGTAACTAGCAACTTGCACATCATAATCCATGCTCATAGTCCAAAATTTTAATCCTCAAGTCTACTAACCAATCATTCTCTTCAGCAAATGTGGCACTAGAGAGGGACTGGCAAAGGAGACCTAGTTCATACGAGCTCTTAATGCAGCTGCTCATGAAACAACCCCCTTTACCCTGTCATAAGTACCGTAGCACTTTTTGGGCAGTGTGTGACCCTTGCACTTGGAGCAGATGGAAGACACTTATTTCCCTCACTCTCAACCTAACTGTTCTTAGCTACTGCACTGGAAGATGGAATCAGAGAAAGGTAGTGCTGCAATGGACCTCCAGAAAGCAATCAGTCTGCCCCATTTCCCTCAAAGAACTAAGATGGGACCCAGGGACATGGCTATAATCTTTTAAGGAAGGATTATATTGATGTAAATAATAGCACTGGATGAATGAGAAGAAATAAATTAAGTTAGAAGCTGAATTGAGCCTATTCACTAGGGCATCAATGAGTCAGTGGAGAACTTATATAGGGCCTCTGACTAACCCCAACACCCAGACCCTTTATTTAGATGTTTTTTTCTGTAGCACTTACATCCAAGTTCTGTAGACAGTACCAGCAAAATGTGTGCTTGCAGTTCTTGCACATCATCTGAGCACAGCCTTCATTTCGCTCAATATAGATCCGACAAACTGGGCACTGCTTAATTGGTGCCTCTGTCTCCGCTCCAATAAGTGATCTAGAAGAGAAGGGAAATGATAAAGTGAAATGTGAATGCAATTACCGTTGATATTCAGCTCTACTGCCTAACATGTACCATGCTTATTTTAGAGCATCTAATGTTGCTGCATTCATGCACTTAATGTACAAAGCTTGTTATATTCAGTATAACACACTGAAGTATACTCACTGCTAGGTGTAAGACCACGTAAATGTGAAACTCAATTGCCTTGGTCTTTTATGCTACATAAATCCAACACTCACTGTACCCACCGATGAATCACCTATAGCATTGAAAATTAGCCCTTTGTAAGCCAGCTTGCATCATTAATTAACTGGATTATGCAGTTTATAACACTGTCCCTGCCTGAGCAAAATAGCCTTAAAAACACCAAAGCCAAAGATCAAACCCAGAGAAGAAAAATCATGGTGAGAAATATTTGGCAATTCCTTTATGAAGTCTCTAGAAGCAGAATGCTTAGATTTTATGTAAAACTTTAATTTCTTGGAAAAAAACCTTGAATACATGTGAATGAACTTCATTCTGAAAACAAAGATGTATACCCACAGATGTTGTATAGTTTAAACGCAAAAGTGTTTTCTTTATGTAACCTGGTCTGTAGGTTGTTTATACCTAAGCAAAATGAGCGTAAATCAGATTTCTCACACCAAATGGGACATTTTACACCCACTCTGTGTAAGAGCCAAGATTCAGCTATGCAGAGATCCTATAAATATTAAGCAGGGGTGATTTCTTAATCATTGTACAAGCAAAGTTTTTATCCCAGAATATTAGTGTATTGGATTTTTTGTATGGGCACAAGTAGTAATTCCAGCAGGAGAACAAAGCCTTTAGGTAGGTCTGAAGTCCTGGAGGACTTCACCTTTCAGAAGTGTCAGTGGCATCATAAGTTTGGTAAGTACCCAAATAATATTAAGTATTAAAAAATAAAATGTAACATTTAAATTAATATTTAGTCTGGAATTATACTTAAGGAACACCATGAGAGACGGAAAGTCTCTGAGATGCACCTGAGATGTTAGAAGGAAGCCATTCCATGAAACTAATATGAGTGCCTAAAGAAACTGAAAGACCATGTTGCCTCTGTGGGTTCCCTCCCCTCTTACCCCTGCTCGGTTGGTATTGGAGTAGTTTGGTTCTCCTGGCATAGGCGCTGCGGGTGCCATGCCTCCTTGCAAGAGGAGCAGAATGTCAGGTGGCAAGCTGGGCACTCCACCGGCACCGGTGCTCCTGACTCACTCGGTGCAATATGGCACACCGCCTGGCAGTCAGCTGAAGGGCACCATGTTCTCTGGGGGTCCAAGTGGACTTCTGAAATGTAACAGAAAGAGAAATAAAACTGTTCATCCAGTCTCCTTCTCATTCCAGACGATTCTGCTTGTGGGTGGGAAAGCTGAAGCCCTCTGCACCCATGCCTATCAGCATCCGGGCCTACTCCTCTTTAGGCAGGTCTGCAATCACACTACAAAGGCAGCCATGCTGGAAGCACTGCAGGCAATACAGAACATGGGACATAATCTTTGCCTTTATAGGGCGGTACAAAAGACAAACATAAGTGCTGCTTGCTGAGAAGTGCGTGTCTTGTGACATTAGGCCATTCATTCCATGTCTTCCCGTGCAAGCCACACAGTATCTTTCATGCAAATAGCAGAAGGACTGTCATTAAATTAACTTCAAGTCACTTTCCACACCTTGCTTCCTCCCCTCTATCTACTATCTGCAATTAAAATTCACTTTATTATATGATCTTTATTCCTCAGGTATCAGATTACAGAAGTCAAGGCAAGCTTTGGGGTGGAGACAGTTACAGACATCACCACATGGCAGCGAATCATAAATATTGATTCTTCCTCTTGCTTGTGTATTCAAGGAATTTGGGCTTGCAACATCTGAAACACATTCATTGTTAGGGGTGCCAATCGTGGTTTATACTGGCTCATGTCCATGGGGTGCAACTAAACACTCCCACCCCACTAAGCAGCAGCTACCTGCTGCTTGTCCTTCCCTGGGAGTTCTCTGGGTTCTGCCGCTGAAAATAAATAAATGGATGTCTCAGGAACAGGTGGAAATCCCTGACTGTCAGATATCAAAAGCCATTACAATGTTTTTCTGCACCCCCAGCAGATAGCGTTGTCTCACTGAAACAAAGGGCTGCACAAGGGCCCCAGACATATGTTCTCTGGCAAATTTTGCTGAAGCAGTTGAAGGCACTTCCTCCTATGCACAGACCCCTGCACGCACTGCTCCTCTGCAGGAGGTCACAGGTAGCCCACAGTGAAGGAGGCTGGTGGATGGATATCGAGCAGATGTTCCACTCAGCATGAAAAACATTGATACCATTTCAGTGTCCAGATACCCAGAAACTAGAAACTGTAGAACCATAAATGTGTTCAAAGTAGTAAAACTCTTCCCCAATCTCTCAAGCATCTAGATACACATGCATGAAATCTGAGGAGAAGGACACCCCAGGAACATCATAACCTAATGTGCACTAGAAACTGAGTTCTCTTCTAGCATTCCAAACCTCTCTGTGTACCTTGAAAATGCCCAGTTTGTTTAAAGTCATCCCTCCCCTCCACGGTAGACCACGCTCTAACTATAGGTAACTTTTAAGTATGTGTCAGAGATGTATATGTCTCACAGATGTGGGGAATTTCTACACCCATGACAAATGTTGTCATCTATAATTTGGGCAGTGCCAGAAAAACACCTGTACTGTCCGCCTTCAGCCACTTCTTTAATCTAGCTCCCTTCTTTCCTCTTCCTTTGCCCCCCACAAAACAAGCAAACATCTTGCTTTCTACTGAATGAAAGCCAGAACAAAACCGTTTGCAGCATCATTTCTGGGAAGAAGAGAGAGATGTGGATGGGCAGTACGAGCTATTTTACGTTTTTTCATAGTTTTTAGAAGTAGTGTCCTGACTGAAAAATCATCAGTACTGTAGTTTTGCTCTGCTTGAAAGAAATTGTGCACTGAGTAAGACCATGGCCAAGTACTGGCTATTACATTTGAGTACCAGCTATTGCATTTGAGTCTTCACACAGTAGGTACTATATGCTTTCTGTTGCTAAACTGCAGTTAAAATGACAGAAAAGTGCAGTTCCTGCAGACAGCTGCTTAATGTGCTCAACTGGAAACCTAAATTATTATCCTGTCCTGGTTTTGGATGAAAGACACAATGTCTGGTTTGGACATCATTAGGAGGAGAGGAGTTAAGGTTGTAAATCTTACTGATTTTTACACATTTGTTGCAGCAAAATGTAACACATGAAATGAAACTCCTTCCTCTCCTGCTTCCTCCATTTTACAAAGAACCTACAGAGGGTGTTTTGCAATCCATCCTGTCTCATACTGTTTAGTTTACCATGGAGTACAAGCAAAACCAGAAAAAAAAAAAGGAGCAGCCAAAGAGACTATTATATTACCCTGACAAGATGCTCCTTTTTTTTTTTTTCGTTAGGGCCATTTCTCTCATGAACCTTTCCCCTGCTTCTCCACAGCCAGTTCAGGAGCACTCACTCCACTCTCAGGAGGAAACCTTTCCCAAACTGTGCCATTGATGGGCTGGGATCTAGATGGTTTTCACAAAGCATGCAAGCAAGCAGGTGAGATGTGAGAGACAGATGGAGTAAATGCAGCATCACAAAGAAAGAATTCCTGCCTCAGGAGAGATAGATACCCACTGAAAAGGTAAGTCCATGCCTTGCTTAGAATATTAGGAGTATCTCAATTTAAAATAGACCACTTCTCAGTCAGGCATAAAATAGAGGTTCTCATCATCTGCCACTAGGCCTATTGGGCAATTGTCACAGAAATAGAAATATAATGCATATGTCCTAACCACATCCTATTCATCTATTTCGTTACTTCTGATGACCACATCAACCCCATCCTAAACAGACACACAGCCATTCCTGTTTCTTCTATTAAAATATGCTGCACAGAAGCTCTGTGGTTAGGTCCCAACTGGATGCAGAAAAGTTACAGATATGTAAGAAAGCTTGGTTTTAAGCCTGGAAAGATTTGCATTCTAAAAACACACATCCACACCCAAAGAGAAAACAATATTTCAGGTTCATTCCTTATTAAACTAAGCAAGTGTATATAGATGTATATAGATAATACAACTGTAAACCAATGGCTTCTTGCAACTTTTTCACTCAATATTATCTGTCTTTTTTTTTTTCAAAAACCAAGGAAATGGAGTGGAAATACACTTTCTTAAAATAGCTAGCACAGATGGGGGGTGGGGGAAATAGCTTTTGCGTTTGTAAGACTTTCTTCATGCCATCAAAATTTTCCTCAAAATTAATCTCATGATGAAAAATAGCTGGAAGGGTGAGAACCGTTGGCTTTACCAATCACTTGAAGAGTGATGAGCAAAGACTACAGAGCAAGAGGGAAAAAAAAGGCTTACCCAAGAAGCTGGCTATTTATTTCTAGCATCTGTAGTAAAGCAAAGGGGATACTGAAGCAGAGAGTTTGCATCTCAACAGAGTAAAGCTGAGAGAAGAGTTTAAATATAAGAAGCTGAAGGGTTTGAATATAGGGGCTTTTTTTATCAGAGCAAAAGTCCTGAAGGACACACTAGCACCTGCCTACTTTAAGAATCAGAATCTGGCCTACTGTATCTTCAAGCATGGAAAGGAAGATGGTACACTTCAGGCAGCAAAGTCTGGAAGAGTCATTGTGCTCTATTTATTCCCATTGCCATACTGACTCCTCCTCCCCAACAACAAATAATCCTACCAAGCCCAAGCTAGCTCTTCCCCTAGCATCTGGTCTGAAGAGAAACCTGAAAACTAAGCTACAACTGTTTCACACAGAAATCTTTCCTTCATTTTTAAATCAACCCTGAAAGGCTGATTAGAGCAATGCTACTCTTATGCTGCATTTCAGTTCTTTGAAAAGTTCTCTGTCATTAAGTAAATCAAATGAATTCATGGTCCTCAGATGGTGTACTTGGCTCACCCTCTGGCTGACATCAGGTCTGCCCACCCAGCTGCATCCTGACCAGAGCTCATGTATTTTTAGGGAAAGGTCCGTGGTCCCACCACAAAGATGGATGAACTGCTTTTGCTGCTGGGTTGAGGAGCTGCAGCTGAGATTGGCTTAGGGCTGGTATGAGAGAGGATGGTGAGGCACGGAGTGGCTGTGGTTGGCGAGGGCCCACGGGCTTTGCGCAGCACTAGGTTTGAAAAGGGTTATGGCTGACACAGACACGTGGCACACCTCAGATCTCAGCTGCTGAAAGACCCTGGTTAGATTCCAGGTCAGAATTTGGCTAAAGCAGGTGCCATCAGGAAGGCTGATTGCTAATTTTAGGTCATCAGGACAGTGTTGGTGTTGGTGGGGGAAGGCAGGCATAGCCAGGCCTGGGTCAGGCCCGAGAGCGGAGCTTCGGCCAGCAGAAGCTAGTAAGGCAGGTCCAGCTAATGAGTCCCAAAAGGTCCACCTTGGGGACAGTGCTAAACGCAGGACAGGCAAAAGGTCTTGGCCGGGGTTGGGATTAGTGATGGTGTCCAAGTCAGAGCTTGAGTTAGCAGGAAAATGTTCCCAGGCATCAGTAAACCAGATTTATTGCTGGGACTAATAGGCAAGGCAAAAAGGTTTAAACCTGCCACTTGGACCATGGTTTTACTTCTCATCATCACGGATCTTAGAAACATCATCAAGAAAGGCTGTGGAGGAGGATTTGTCAGACTTCAGCAAGAAAGAGAAGGGAAGGAGGATTTAAAAAATAGACAAGTTTCAGGTTTCTGTGCGTAGGAGGCAATAAAAAAGATATGTAACAGGGAGCTGGACAAAAGATCATGAGTTCAGCTTTGTCTAGTTATACAGAAGGAGATACCAGGAAGTCATTAGTTCACAGTCTTTAGCTAAAAAAATGTTTTACATAAAACAGATTAATATTATTACAAGAAAGTCTCTTTCTTAACCCTTCAATATAGTGATTGAACAAGCTCTGATTTCTACTCTTTAGGGCTGCAGACAAGCCACTGTTTGGCTTATGAACTGGAGGGACTTTCTAAGGAATTAAGGGTAAATGAGAAGGTTAATTAGGAAAGAGAAATTTTAAAAAAGAAAGGAATGTTTGGGATTTTTTTTTCCCCTTTTTTTTCTTTTTTTTTTTTTGGTCTGGGTGTCTGGAAATCATATCTACAATCTGCATCTGCCCATCAACTCCAGGCCATACTCGGTAATACTTATTGTACAGTTTTTGTACCCTTATATTCTTCTATCTGACCATCTTTTTAAGTACATTACTATGCCTAACTTTTAGGAACCACTGCATTTTCACACACACTCCTAGTCCATCTGCACATACAGCAAGAACAAAAATACAGTCTTTCAAGGAAAGTTTGAAAACAGGCAAAGTCAGGGCAGATCAGTTGCAGACACACTACCCTGCAAGCTGTTATGGAGGGAGTTCTTTGAAAAATGCTGCAACTTCCTGCTGAGACTTTCAAGCTGGTGGGAGTCTTTAAAACCTGCATGGGATCTCATCTTTCTAACTAGCAAGTTTCTTCTTCAGCTTTGGCAAGGAACCATCTCCTGAAGCAGAAGGCTGACCTCTTGCACAGGAAAGCTTGGCCCCAGCAAGACCTTTGGTTTCAAACTTCTTTACTCTGTAATGAGGGGTCCAACTATCCCACAGGAAGAAATAAAATAGACTAGATGAACACACATCAGGCTTCTACTTAAGAAAAGCTCTCTTGCAGGGATGTTTACAAAATCCCTGTCAACTTCAGGGTCTGTCTTCTCCAGAAGTTTAGAAGATCCCTATGGATGTATGGAAGAACAACGTGCGTCCCACACCACCTTTTAGCACCTAGTCTAATTCTACCAGTACAACCACCATCTCAAGGACATGGGATGAGCATGCTGCAGAAAGGATGATGGAGCCTCAGGCACACAATCTGAGTGTTAAAAGCTTGTGTAACAGTGTGGTATTTCAGCAGGAGGCCACTCTGTTGATTCTGCTCCACTGAAATGATTCCAAATTTGTCTGGGGAGCACAGTCAGACCTACGATTTCTCTTAAACTATTTCAAAACAAAGACCTCTTCTCCTTCTCTTCCTTAACTTACCCAACAGGCTTTGTCTTTGCAGTATGCAATACTGCTGCCCCCACTGACATTTTAAAAATGAAGTAATAGAAACCAAAAAGTTCGCACCTCGTTCAAACTTCAGCCTCTTGTATAACTGGAACTGGTCAACAGGCACCAAACAGGCAATCTGAAATGAGAAACACACACACACAGAAAAAGCATTAGAAATACAGAGATTAGCAAAAAAAAAAAAAAAATTTAATAAACACCCTGTTCTACAAGCCTGCTTTCCTCACCTGGGTCTCAAATCCACCATCTTTTCCTGCTTGCCCTTCACCACCACCTTCCTCCAGACCTTCACTTCCTTCTTCAAAATGTAACATTGTTAGTGACCTCTCCTATTTCAGCCACACAGCCCAGCAGTTCAGCCCACAACTTCCTGATCATGCATAGGAAAGCCTTCTTTGTGGATTCTGTATTTACTTCAGGCTTCTCAGTTTTATTATGTTATCCTAACGTAACAAAGGGTGACAGCTTACCAGCCTTGGGATTGCAGCCTGTTGTTCACAGGCAAGAATATAGCCCAAATGAATGGTTCCTCATTTATAGAATCACAGAATGGCAGGGGTTGGAAGGGACCTCGAGAGACCATCAGGTCCAACCCCCCTGCCAAAGAAGCTCCCTAGGATATATCACTCAGATAGGCGTCCAGACGGGTCTTGAATATCTCCAGAGAAGGAGACTCCACCACCTCCCTGGGCAGCCTGTCCCAGGGCTCTGTCACCCTCACTGTGAAAAAGTTCTTCTGCATGTTGGTGCAGAACTTCCTGTGCTCCAACTTGCAGCCATTGCCCCTTGTCCTGTCCCCACAGACCACTGAAAAGGGGCTGGCTGATTCCCCCTGCATCCCCTGCTTCAGATAATTATAGACTTTAATGAGGTCCCCCCTTAGTCTTCTCAAGGCTGAAGAATCCCAACTTACTCAGCCTTTCCTCTTAGGGGAGATGCTCCAGGCCCCTAATCATCTTTGTAGCCCTTTGTGTCTCCCAGTCTTAATGGCAAGGGTCAGCTAGCTCTCAGGAACATAAAAGCTAGCCTGGTTACCATTTTTTATTCACTGCATGGGTTTTGGACTAAGACAATTAATGCCACTGCTGTTGGAATTTGCCTTAGATATGCACCAGCCCACTGGGAACTGGACTGAAGTTACCAAATTTAGCTGGCATAGACAAACAGGCTTTGCATTTTACGTATTACCATAAGGCTAAATGCTCTAATCTCAAATTACCAGTCTACGTAAGAAAACCAAATACCCTGATTAGAACTAATGAGCAACCCTGCAGATAGAGTAAGGAGTGGTTTAAAAGAAACTTCATGAACATTTGCTCACACTCAGAATCCAAGTTCATTCTCTTTTTTATTTGATCCAGTCATAATCATGTACCAGCACTGAAAATGCCTTTCTGTTTCACTGCAAATAAACCTAGACTAATACCCCCCATCATTCGAAGTAGTGTGAGACAGTGTAGAACTGACAGCTTCCAAGTGGAAGTCCCTCAGCCTTCACATCCAGCATCCCACCACAGTCCTTCACATTACTCTAAAAGGCAAATTTTTCCCTCAGCAGACACTGGCCCTTGCTATTTTTCTGGGTTGTGTGACAGACATGGCACTCATATGAGAAGAAATACAAAGACAAAAAATTCTATATATATTCATCTATATATATTCATCTATATATATTCATTATCTGCCCTTTTTAAAAGGGCAGATAATGGAAGGACAAGGGGGAATAGTTTAAAGCTGAAGGAGGGAAGGTTTAGATTGGATATTAGGAGGAAATTTTTTACAGAAAGAGTGCTGAGGTGCTAGAACAGACTGTCCAGAGAGGTGGTGGATGCCCCATCCCTGGAAGTGTTCAAGGCCAGGTTGGATGGGGCCCTGGGCAACCTTGTGTAGATCCAGGCCTGAGGTTGGTGGCCCTGCCTGTGGCAGGGGGGTTGGAGCTTTATGATCCTTGGGGTCCCTTACAACCCTTGCCATTCTATGATTCTATGATTCTATGATTCAGTATCATGCTGTGAACACATTTGCATTCATAGGTGGAGAAAGGAAAATAAGATATCCATTTGTATAGTATGAAATATGAAATTGCTTTATTAAGATATAAAATAAATTTGCATTAAAATTGGGTTTTGAAGCAGATATTTGGATCATTTATTATTTGACCCAAAGCGACGTCATACCAAAAAAAGAATTCAACTGATGTAAGCATTGAAAGATTCTTAAAAGACTTGTAGTTGAAATAATCGCAGGATTTAATGTGTCAAAATGGGAAATGCCAAGAAATCTTTACAAAACATATTATTAGTCTACTAGTCTTGGGGTCAAAGTACTGTCCTGCTTCAGTTTCTGAATTCAGAGTGTAAACTATTTTTAGTATGAAAGTATTGAGAGTATGAAGCTAAAAAGTATTATGTTATGACTGTACGGCCCAGAGATCTTACTGTGAAACTCTTCACCTGTTCATCAGGAACCAGCTGAAACACTCTTGAAAAACAAATAATAAATCAAGCAAGGAAAAAAGTGAAGTTCAGCAGCCTCAGCAGAGAATGAAGCCAACCAAGAACTTTATGTCAAACCCACAAGACACATCATTTCAGTACTAGCCACTCCTCCCAAGGGCAGCTTCAAACCTTAAACTGGAATCTTAAATTTGTTTGGAAAAGGGAGTCATCTGCTTTTCTCTAGCTGGGTGAACTCTGGCAACTACTTTAAATTTTCCTTCATTACAACTAAATTAAAACAGCAAGTAAGAGCCACTTGAGTGCATTGTTTGCCCCGGGTCTTTTTGTGCTTGCTCTTGCTTTTAGCAGTTTTTCAAAAGCAGTTCTGTTGAGCCCAGACTTTCCCATGTATGAAAATGTGGCCTCTTTGATTACAGTGGGAGCAGAGTTAGGAGTTTTATTGCAGATTTCAATAAGAAGTAGAGTCAGTGTTGAAAACTTCCCTTTCTCCTTTGGAAAGCTGGATCTTACCGTGCCAGACTTCCCCCACTGGTTTCCCCCAGCCCCACTCTTCTTCCTACATAGCTTCTTCATAGCTCAGCTCCTCCTTCCCTGCATGCACTGACGGATGCAGCCCACCACCTCTGCCACCCCCAGGCTTTGAAAGACCCGCAACTGACATAACCACTTGGAGGTCAACCTGAGAGGTGCCGAGCCAAAGCCCCTTGCAGATATATGATCTTCAGGTATGAGGAAAGGGGCACACAACGTGCAGCTCACTCAATTCAGTGTTACTTTAAAGCTGTACAAGCAAACTCAATTAAAGAAACCCACAAAGCAAATATGGGCCAGATCCCCCCCAAAACCAGCAAATCCTTTCCTTGGTGAACTTTTAATCTCATTTATGTTTAATCAAGAAGGACAGCCATAAGCACAGTAAGGGAATTAAGTGTTTATTTTCTCCTACTTTGCATCATCACACATGTGATGTGTTCATCTTCACACAATCTCTCCAGCCCCACCTGAGTGTCCGTCCCAAACACCTCCTCTCCTGCACAACCCCACAGGCCCCCGGGCTGGAGAAGAAGCAAACAAACAACATGGCAGATCGCACAGGGCCAAACGATAACGTCCATGAGCACATCAGAAAGCAGGCTTTTCTTATTCTAGCCTATGAAATTGTTCAACGCAGCAAGAAATGCTACAGGACACCTTTCCTGGTTGTGTTTGCTTGGGGTTTTTTTAAGGTTGCAATAAAAACCTACATAAAAAAAAGAAAAAAAAAAAGGAGATGAAGAGATGAGGACTCTGCTCTTCTGAATGAAAAGATGCTGATTTGAGACTGTTGGGAGCTGAAATAAGTTTTTTGGCTTTCTATACACTCTAAGCAACGTTTGCAGTTGAAGTACTCTTGTCATAGAGCAGAGGAGCACATAAGAGCTCTCACTAGGAACAGCAGGTTTCACCTGAAGTAAAAATATCCATAAAAAAAAAAAAACCAACAAAATTTCGAAGGTTCACTGCCACAAAAGGCTGCAGCTGGACCCCTGCCAAGCATCCAGAAAGATTTCCCAACGTGGCAAAATAACCAGGGGCGTGATTATAGCATGAGAGAAAAGAGCAAAGGAAGGAAAATGAAAGGCTATGAAATAATTGGGTTCGGTTTACACAGGGGCAGACTGTTCCTTGTTACCCGGGCAGTGCAGTAACCAGGAGCCAAGGAAGAACAACTCCCCTGTTTTTAAACACTGGCTACCACAGTGGAAAGTGAAAATCACTGCTCCACCTATTCTCAGGCTTTCCAGGGAGGCGCAAGGAGGCAATCGAGAGGGCTGAACAGATCTTACTTCCTTTCACACCCGTGTGAATCAAACCTGGATAATGGCAAGGGGGGAAGGTTCACGGGCACAAGTGCTTCTCCCCTTCTCCCTCGCGCTGACGGGCAGCAAGGGCAGGTCTCGTGCGGGCACCAGCCAAGGCTGCTTGCAAAGGGTGACATTGCCCACCTCTGCCAAAGCCCCACTCACAGAGGCACTGTCTCATTTGGCAAGGACTGCAGAATAGTTTTAGCTTGGGCTGTGGTTTGCTTTCCAAAGGGGCATGGGGGTCCAGTCTCTTTATTGTTAAAACGTACACCCACTCCCTTCTTCATCAGCTACCACGCTCACTGGTGGTGTCATCACAAAACTTTGATTTATTACTTCTATCCATTAAGGTCTTCTTCTCTTATTTAGTGATAGGTAAAAAGAAAATTAAGACTCTCTCATCTCCCCCCCCTTGGATTTATTTAGAAATGAGTAAATAAGAAGAACAAAAATTAATTTTGACCCAGAAAAAGATAGGTTAGCCTACAGCACTTGCTCACCTTCCTCCTCATTTTACCACTTCAATTACCCCCAGCAAAACGTAAACCAATTTTCATATTAAAAATAAAACTGATATTTTAAACTGACTCCCAATGGGATTTTTGTTCAGCTATGTATGAAATATAACACAATTAAGAATTCTAGATCTGGGTCACTGTCCCATTTCAGCACCGCTTTACAAAGCGCTGATAGCCCTCTGTCAGGTTAGCACTGGTGTAGATCCTAGATTTACACGGGTAGAGCAGAACCTGCACTGCATGCAAAGGGGTAACTCTCCTTCTCAAACTTGAGAGGCAAAAGGAGAGCCCAAATCTCTTTCACTGTCTCCTTTACTGCCTACTGCACAGTTTTGATCCAAATCAGATTATGTATACACGGATCATTGGCTTCAAAACACTACAGGCATCAGAAACAGCAAAGCACAATCCCCTTGAAATTTTCCAAGTGAGCACTACATTAGAAATCCCTGTATGCAGCAAAGACTTACCCTGATTCATAGCTTACACTGGTGATTGGATTTGTACCAAGTAAAACCATTTCAAAGCATGATAAATTACCCCTTATTTAGATTAGGGATATTAACTGGTCCAATTAAATCAATGGAGCAAGTTCCCAAGAGAGATGGGCGTATTCCAAATAGAAGAAGTCTGCATGGTTAAAGAGAAATGCATTAACATAAGATGTTCCTTCTACCTTCTGCTTCCAGGAAAGAATCCAAATCATCTTTGTTTATTGTACTATTAAAGCTTGAAAGGACAAACATCTTGTTTAACAAGATTGCTTTTAAACTTTCCTTTTTGTGTGTGCATCCAGCAAATTGAAAGAGAGTCTGTAGCCAAAACCATTGCCTTCCTACCACAAACACCCATTTATTTCTACTTAAAACCAGCTACACTAGAAGTAGTTGCTACCTTAATGTAACAGGTCAAGATATGACCTAGGATTGTACTTGATTTCCAGCACTCTAGTGGAACAACTCCTTTTGTTTGAATGCACTATTTGTCAAAACAAAAGAACTGCTGGGGAACATACTGTTTCCAAATAGATTTTGTTAAAGTAAAAATAAGAAAACAACCAAATACAGGGGTTTCAGAAAACACATTTTCAAAGTACTGAAAAGTACAATTTTGTAGTTCAAATTACTTCTCATTTTAAGGTTTTTTTTTTAAAGAATAAAAAAATGGAACATTTTCTTCTGAGGTCCAGTGAGACACAATGTTCTACCCAAAGTAAAGCCTTAACTCCCAAACACCTCCTATACTGTACGAATAAGCACTTTGCTCCCCAAGCACTGATGAAATATTCAACTGTTTGAGAGAGACACATTTCTACTATTCACACTTGCTCATTTCTTCATGAGACATGCAAGAAGAAATTCTATTCCCTGTTCAAAATGTTGACTAGTTTTTGACCCTCTCCACCCCCCCAAAAGCAACACAAGAAGGACGTGTCTCAGAGACAAGGCAAGAGCTGTGAAAAGGCAATCTTCATTTAGTACCAAACAAGATAAAACTCTGAAGAATTTTACCAAAAAGACAAAATTCGCAGTGAAGGCAAATAGGTCACTGGAAAGCACTGAAGAATTGTTACATGCCTAGAATAAGGACTTGAGAGAGGGAGGTAGAGGAACTTTCATAGCTGTAATGTGCTAGAAACTGCTTATAAGCTTTGTTAGTAATTGTTCAGCTTCCTTATTGAAGAGAGCTCGATCCAAAACTGCGCTGAAGTCAATGGAAAAGCTTTCCTTCGCTCCAAATTATGCCTAAGTTCACCTTATCTCCCTTGCACAGGCTAGGGCAAAAGGCATTTAAAAGCAAACAAAACAACCACGTTGGCTAACATAATTAGGCACAATCTAACCCAAAGCATAGGAACCCATTTAACACTATGTCCATTACAAAAATAATAAGATCTGCTATTTATTTTCCAAACTGTAAGGGTACCTGGTAAATGTTGGTCACTGTAGAGTCTGAAATGGACATGTACTTTTTCAAAAACCCTGGCGCTGACAGAGGGGAGAGAAAAGACCTATTTCCTCCCACTGTCACCCCTGGTATAGGCAACATGTCATTCCATGTGGCAGTGTCTTTGTGAGGAACCTTTTCTTTCCAGAAGCAAAACATTTAGAACCCTCCAGAGGTGAGAAAGCTTGTACTTTTACATCAGGAGTTTTCACAGTGTGTAATGAACAAGCTGTAATTCTAAACAGTACTTCCATGCCAAACAAAGAGCCATATTTAAGCGTGTTCTCTACCACCTGAATACGGTTCTGTTTTTTAAATAATAGCTTTTAAAGACCACATCTTCACATGGAACAGTCTTTTTGGAAAGAAAAAAGAATACAGAGTGCTCATACAGACCTGTGGTTTACATACTAATCTTACAGGTTACTAACAAGAGACAATCTATTCTTTCTGTTGTTCCTGGGCTTTTTTTGGAGTTTCTTATAAGAAATAATTATTTGGTAAAATACATAAGCTGTTCACTTTAACCAGATTGGAGGCCTGTTTGCTTTTCAACCGGGTCTGTGTTTCAAGCACATCACCAAAAGAGAGCGTCAGAACATTCATCCATCCACGGGACACTAATGCACATTTGGGCTGTTTAGTCATCCTGCCTCCAGCCCAAAAAGAACCTGCAGATTAACCTAATGGTCCATTAATACATGCCCCAGAGTGTCCTCCTGTTTTCCTCTGGGGAAATATATCTCTATAATTCTTACAGCATCATAACCTGAGCTTAACAGAGCTTCCTATCATTTGTTAATTTTCTTTAAAAAGCATTTCAATAAAGGCTGTTTGCCTCCAACCTGGTATGATGGGTGGGAGGGACACTGTTCTCTATGCAGAAGAATAGGAGAAGGGAATCAGCTGGCTGCTTTCCACAGTAGCTGGATTCAGCCAGAGAAAAGCTCCTCCATATGCCTGCACACCATAACAAACAGTTGCAGCTCCCAGGCCTTGATTGAACTAAGCACAGTGTTTCAAATGCATGCCAGAGCAGAGAACCTGATCTCTGTCTGGAGAAAAGGGCATTTTTTGGTATTGGGAACTGCACTGCCACTGATTGCATTTGAATAGGATTATATACTTCTAACACAGTTATGTCATCTGTATACACAGGGCTCAAGGGAACCCAGAAGATCATAAGCTGCTTTTCTTCAGCTCGGGGATGGAGATCTGACTCTCCTTGATTTTGTCACTGCAAACAAACACCAACAGAATGCACAAAACCAGCCAAAATCCCTTACTCACCTTTATTTTTTTCCTGGTTTGTTTTTTTTCCTGCTTGCATTCTCAGGCCCAGCAGTGGCCTACCTTGGCTCACAAAGCAAGCAAGCAACAATAGCCGCAGGGCAACATCAGATTTGCCCACAGTTTTCTACGGCCTTCTAGGCGCATGTAACAGCTGGCACGTACCAGGGTTCCAGCCACACTGCCAACAGCCCCTCCCCATGTCACAGGTTTGGCCCTAAGCCTGGTGCAGTAACTTTACACCATCCGTAAGTCAGGCAGGAGGCTGCTTGAGCATTGCTGGGTGGCCATCAGGCAGCCAGGCAGGAGCCATCTGCAGAGCCCCTTGAACCCCATTGTCCCAAGCAGCGCAAGAAGGTCTGAGAAGCAGGTTTTCCCTCCAGTTTCTCTACCTTCACCTTTCAAACTGAGATTGTGCACATGCCAGACGTGAGAACAGCTCTGCCTAAACCTCATTCAGCTTCTGAGCTCTCAACTTCCCCCATCTCCGCCTTGGTAATGGAGACAATTCTCATACCTACTTTCACCAGTGCTGTGCAGATACCTTTCTTTCCCTATAATTACACAGTCTTGCATGTTTTTAGCATAAAGAAATTCTGGCCTTGTGTACCATCAGTTTGAGTTCTTGCTCTTGAGTTAAGAGAGCCACAGAATTCCAGTGTTTGCAGTCACATCAAATCTGATTTAACTGACAGTACAAATGGAGGCTCAGCAATGCTGGGATACAGGGTATTCTGGTTAAGTCACCTGCATGGGTAATTCAGCAGTTGTCTGGATGCCAAGTAAGCCTTTCCTCAAGGCACAGAGGGAGGGAAAAAGGAGCAAAACTCTTGAAAAACATCTGTTTGTTTCTAGTTCCTCTTGTCAGTCAGGCTTCTTGCCAAAAGCTCATTAAAGATAATCAGAGGGAGGGAAAACTGGATCATATGTATTATGTAGAGAAAGAAGTTTGGAGGGTTATATTTAAAAAAAAAAATAAAAGAGAAAGAAAAAAGTGTTGATACCTCTGCTTCTTGTAGGGTCCCGTGGTTCAAGCATACCATGTCTGGACATGTGATAGGAGAACCACAACCTTCTTGAATTGCCAGCTGCATGTACTGTTTTAGGCACTAGAAACAAGCAAGAAAAGGAAAAAAAAGTTATAGCCCACATGCTGCTAACACACAGATGCTAGAGATGCTGCACAGCTACCACCTCCACTGCCTTAATTGGCTGTCCTGAAGCTCCTGCACGCAGAAAACATCAATTATTATAAGCGTGAATGCTACAAGTCATTACATTGGAAAGAATGCAACAAAGAACAATTAATTATGCATGACTTCATCTGCCGAGCATTGCGTTTACCCAAGTCAGCAAGTCAGACCTTTCAGTGCTAACAACCCCTACGCTCTGCTAAACTTGGATTGGAGGATTGGGAAGGAAGGGGGGGTGGGGGGAAGTATCCTTCATCCTAATTAAACAGACTTTGCTCTTTTGTCTTTCCTCCTGTGTCCTTGATTCAGACTCTTACCCAGCAGTCTCCATTGCAGGAGACCTCGTTTACAAGAAAGAGACTACTGTTCTCATCTGCATAAAAAGGGAAGGGGCTGTGTAACCTGGTTAGGAGGTTATAATCTGCCCTAGAAGAAGTGCAGCTCTCAGTTTTCTGTCTTTCCCCAACCCAACCACCCCACAGAGATGAGGCAATTTCCATGGTTTACCATGATTAATCATCAGCCTTTAGCAGGACTTCAAAGTCCATCTCAGTATGGAGTCCTTCTTATGAATGTTTCCAAATGGTTTCATTACTCAAAAATGGCAGGCCTTCCCCCTCCAAGATAAAACAGCCCTCTGTTCTCCCCACATTTTATTTGGCATGCCCATTTCAAATATATTCAGCTTGTCTTTTTAACATATATATTACAAAGCTTTTAATAAAACCATGGCATAAAACTGGTGCAATGGACCAAAGAGGGGTGCTCAAATTATATCTCCAAACTGCACAGGTATGTAAGCTCACTTTTAAATCAAACAAAACAGCCACGTCTCCTTAAAATAATGACAAATCATACAGTAAATTGCAAATCACTGTTAACAAAATAACAAAACACAAATCTCTGGCAGATTTTGGTACCAGCTTGCATAGGTTATTGTAAATGAAAACTAACATATTTTACAAGCAGTAGGACTAATGCAGCTCATTCCCTACAGATTGGGGGTTTATGCCCATGTGGTAAACCCTTCTTCCTCCTCTGCCTTAGTATTGCTGGCTTCTCGCTTTGTTGTCCCACTGGTTTTCAAGAAATGTGAAAAAGTGGAAGTTCTTTGAGACCTCTGCCTCTCTGACAACTTTTAGAATAACCACTGAGTTCAAAAGGTACGAAGACGGGTTATGGAGAAATCACAGCCTTTCAGAGCATCAGCTCTAAAAGCCCCAGGACTCTTCACAAACCATTTTTCCAGTATTTATAGGCATTTAACATTTAAGTCTGCATTAGTTTGGACTGCTCTGAGAAGACCTTGCATATTGTGCTCTGATTAAAGAAATTTCCTCATTTGTATTTTTCTTGGAAAGCTGCTACCCTCTTAAATGTCAGGATAATTAGGACTTTTACAAATGGAAATGAGGTTTCTTTATTATTCTGTCTGTCTCTCTAGTGAAACATCCATGTCCACATGTTTTGATTAATTCTGATGAACTATACAGAGATATTCATTCAAGAATGTAGAATCAGCTTAACTTAGTGGCATTTTAAATGAGCTTACCTTTGATTTGTAAATATTTGAGTTATATTCATTTAGAAGAATGTAGGGGTATAACCTAAATGGTAAGCTTTAAGTATCTCGCTCATTAAGCACTAATGGATTCAGATCCAGCATGCACCCCTAGAAGAAAGCAGGAGAGCAGGCTGCAAGGAATTGCTGGTGCAAATAATATGTGAGAAGTGAGGGAGATACAGGTGAAGAGCAATAAGAAGAAATCATGTCAGTAACTGAAGGAAGCATTATCTCCCTGGGGAATATCAGCACAGATTTAACCAGGAGCAATTCTTTTATTATTCAAGCTGTCTCAGCACCCTGTCCCATCTCCTCGCCCACCTCTCCCAAAAGTATTTAGGCACACTGCTTAAAAAAAGTTAGTGTCACCACTGGAGACTGCTCCCCAGAGCAGTAAGGACAAGCAGGTACACAACTACAGGGGCGCTCGGGACTTAGGTACGCTAGAGACACCGGAGCTGCCGGGGCCCTGCCAATATCTACTGCCACCACAACCCAGGCAACCGCAGCAGGTGACAAAGAGAAAGCAAAAAAAAAAGTGTCCCCAGAGCCTAGGGTGGCACCCAGTGCCACGGTGGATGCAGATAGAGACCTGCTCCTGCAGCCCCACTCATTAAGCACCTGGCATTGCCCACTGGAGAAATGGGGTATCAAGTGCTTACTCCCTGCAAAAATTTCACTGCTGGTTTGCGTCTGTACCCAGCTCCCTCCATGAACGATGCCCTCTGAGTCCCTTTCCAAAAGGGAAGAAATTCTGCCCTCTGAGTCCCTTCCCAAAAGCCTGAATGTGCTGCAGGGTGTTGGGTGCACGTAGCAACATGAGAGATCCTCCAGCAGGGCCTCTTTACATCTCACTCCCTCTCCTCATGGGAGACCTGATTACTTTCTGGATCAAGTCTCAAGGCAACCTTTGGGGAAGGGGGAAAGTTTCCCTCCCATTTAGTTTGCCTTAATTCCTCACAAGCATGGGAGAGCAAGCTTTTACTTTCGCTAAGATCCTGGCTCCTGTCTCCTCTGTGGTGCTGCCTGATATTTAGTAATGTGTTTTGACAGCATGGTACAGTGGATTGGTATTCTGGGGGCAGCTCAGGTCAGCCAGTTACAGAAGGAGGACAAAGCCTGAGAAGTTACTGCAGGCCTAGCAGCAGCCCAGAGGCTTGTTCTTAATTTAGACTTCCAGGACAGAAGCTCGAGCACTGACAATTACCCTGCTGTGCAAGGATGGGCATGGAGCTCTTAAGGAGCTTCGATCCACAGTATGGATTTTGCAATCAGTTTCAATATGCAGTATCTAAATCGTTAAGGGTACCAAGCCAGGAGAACAGAGGTTTCTGAGCATTGCTAATGCGTCTGGATTCTCCTTCTTTTCTAACCCACTGCTTGGTTGCAGGTGATGATAGGCGAGCAACCAGACCTTTCTGAGATACTTTTAGAGGGTGACTTGTAGAGATTTTATAACAGCACAGTGCCATTGATCTTCAAATGCTTCACAGAAAAGTGTTACATAGTTTTAAAAGGTATGACATCTTTTGCCTTGATTTTCTGTGCTTGGACAAGGTGCTCTGGGTGCAATTCAAGAAGCTGATGGAAGGACTTACCGCTGCTGGGAAACTCAAAGGGTGTGTTTATCATTTACCACTGAAGGATTAAGCTTCTTTTTACCCAAGTCTGTATATGAATGAAGACGTGAACTTGTTCCCAAGTTAGCAGCAAAAAAGAAACAGTGGAAAATCACTAAAATTTTAAAATATGCCTTCACTTTAACGGTACGATTGTTTTTAGAAGGGTTTTACTATTATTTACAGCTCAGCTACTAATTTAGCTACTTAGTTGAAAAGTGGCAAATGTAAGTATCTGAAAAGATGTACAAGCTGCAATCGTGGTGAAAAGAGGATTCAATGCCTATATAATGAATCATGACTGACCTTCTCAGCAGCATGTCCTCCCACACAACAGAGAATACATTATACAGACTTAAAATGGTAAGACTTTTAGTGCATTTGTCTCAAAAATCAGCAGTATCTCAGTTAGGAAAATGGCTCATGCTACATGTGCTACTTAATTGCTCTACAAAGTAGAGGTAGGATCAGGATAACTCGTTCTCTGTGGTACTAAGAGTTCCTAAAACGGATCTCAATCTTGACATCCAAGAAATAAGCAGGTCTCAACACCCGTGAGCTACACTCCCCCACCAGTTTCCCATGGTGTGGTGACTTACAAGCACGGAGAGCAGCCAGTGGCTGGAGAGGCCACTGTGACTTACACTGACAGTCATACCATTGGCAAGAGCAAATCATTAGCAGTGACCTTCCTACCAGCACAGCAAGATTTCCACGAATGCACCACATAGTCAAGGCAGAACGGTTGAGGCAACAGAGTGAAAATCTATTGAGGTCTTGCTGAACAGGTTTGAGCTGGGCTCACTACAGATGAAGTTGGAGGACTGGCTCCATTACACTTACCCCTCAAATAAATAGTAGAAACCAAGACGAGGAATTTTAACTTTCTTACCAGTGTGCCCCAGTCAGTAATGTTCAGTTTACTCAGATTTTCCCCACTGAGCAACTATACCATGTACAAACCTGTCTTCTGGGATGCTTAACAAAATCCCGATGCAAGCAAGCAAGAGGAATCAATTCAAACGTGATAATGTGATTCCACCAGTAAAATTCAGTACATCTAACAGAAGGTTTTGATGCTGATCTAACTTTGCTGGGCAGGTATTGCTCCCAATGGACTACTGTCAACTTGAGTGGAAAGAGTACAGTGAGTAATTTTTCTCTGCCTGAGATTCGTAATATATAATTACATCTTTTTCAAACAATCATAGAATCATCTTGGTTGGAAGGGACCCTTTAGATCACCAAGTCCAACCATCACACTAACCTGCCATCTACTATTAAACCATGTCCCTCAGCACCACATGTAACTGTCTTTTAAATACCTCCAGGGATGGAGACTACTGTCTGATTCTTTTGGGGGAAGAATATTTGTGATAGGACAAGGAGTAACAGCCTTAAACTAAAGGAGGGTAGATTTTGATATTCAGAAGAACTTCCCTGTGAGGATGGTGAGGCCCTGGCACAGGCTGCCCAGAGAAGCTGTGACTGCCCCCTCCCTGGCAGTGTCCCAGGCCAGGCTGGGTAGGGCTTTGGGCAGCCTGGTCTAGTGGAATGTGTCCCTGCCCATGGCAGGGGGTTGGAGCTAGATGGGTTTTGAGGTCCCTTCAAGCCCAGAAATAGACAAACTAGTAACGTAAAAATTTCTTTCAACACTTCCTCTAATCTTCGAAAGTGTTTTCTATGGTCAGCTGCAAGCCCCAGGAATAGAAAATCCTGTGCAGGCTATTCATGGACTCTTCAACACTCCTTCTACATGATGTTCTAACTTCAACTTCCCTCCCCCCCACCGGGAAGGGAAGGGAAGGGAAGGGAAGGGAAGGGAAGGGAAGGGAAGGGAAGGGAAGGGAAGGGAAGGGAAGGGAAGGGAAGGGAAGGGAAGGGAAGGGAAGGGAAGGGAAGGGAAGGGAAGGGAAGGGAAGGGAAGGGAAGGGAAGGGAAGGGAAGGGAAGGGAAGGGAAGGGAAGGGAAGGGAAGGGAAGGGAAGGGAAGGGAAGGGAAGGGAAGGGAAGGGAAGGGAAGGGAAGGGAAGGGAAGGCTGTTTGGCAATGTATTTAATGTGCAGAGGTAACATAACAGTTCTGCATTGTAACATAAGAATATGTTCAAAGCATAACTTCAGTGTTATATTGCTAGGTAATGATGTGACAAAGGCACTACAGCCCTCTCACTGTGAAATCTTGTTTCTATTCAAAGCCATTTTCATGTAATCTCTGAACCAGAGACAAAAGATGGATCTCAGTCATTCCTACATTTTGCTTTTTTCAAGTACATTGACATGTCCCATTACCTTGCTCATCTCCTATCTGCAGGCAGTTCTCCAGCTCCCTAAATACAGCCTCATTGATGATAAAATGAAACAGGTAGTTTTATTAAGGAACATGGAGGGATGGCTAGGAAGAAGCAGGAAATGGAAACACGCTAGCATGTTTTCCTGTCACATGCTACAGATAGTGCTGCTAGCCACTGGGCAGCAGCTCATACAGGATAAAGAATGGTATTTGTCTTTGCTTAAATTGCCAAAAAGGAAGAAAAAAACCAGATTTATAGTATTTCTTAGTCAGCACTAGGGCACGATCTATACTAAATGTGAAAATGCAAGAAGTGACTGAAGGCATCTTGCCAAAACGAGAAGGGCTTTCCTACTAATGTGTAACTGGAAGACAATTTCCATTTCAGAGAAATTAAAAAAACCTCAGGTTTCCATCTTAAAATCCGCAAGACTGATTTAAAATGTTAAACCTGTCTTGCAGATTTGTCCTCAAAATTGTACTGGTTTGGTTTTGTGGGGTTTTTTTTAGCCTTGAGCCTTTCTACATACTGAAAATCTGGGGGGTAGAAAAAACCCCGCCTGTTTATGGAGAGAAAAAATAACTTTTCATTTGGCATTCCAGAGTGTCTTATGATTCAGAACAGATCAACAGATAGGCATTTAGGTTTTGTTTCACTTCTGGACAGTGTTTACATACTTTTTATTCAATAAGGCATAACTTTCATTTCTTTCTTATCATTTATAAATGCTACCTCCTCTTCAGTGCATACACAAGACAATGTAGTAGTCATGTAGTTTTAAATGGAATCTGTAGTATTATTGACTTTGGTGATACAGTTCATGTCAGAACTCAAATTTAACCACCTGATCCACTCAGCACTTCATCACTTGTGTACTTCAATAAATATACCACCCCAAAAAAAACCCACAGTACTCATAGATTTTATGACTGGGCTGCATAACATTTAGTAATATGTTTATTATTGTCCTGACATCTGTACTTCTACATGCTCAGTCTCTAAAGTGGGCCAGTCACTCTCAATGTGTGGTAATCAATCTCCTGGAATCTCTCCATTATTTCTCAAAAGCCTATTGGCAGTTAGCTTGAGGGCTTCTGTACTTCACGTGGGGAAAAATGTGAAACTTTTCCAATTAAAGAAAGTTTTTTTAAAAGCACACCACAGAAACAGCCATTTAGTAATTTGTTAGAGATAAAACTTGTGATAGGCACGGTTTAAAGTGAAAAACAAAACTCTAATGAAACAGGAGTTTGTATTGCCCAATCGGTATTTTAACTGCTGAGGACCAGATGCAAGTTGTTTTCAAATGGGCAGAAGATCAGGCCACATAAGAGCCTTATTGAGAAAGATGCTTGAAAGAAAGTGAAAAAAATGTCCCTTTAGCCTCAAATTACATATGGTCATCTCGTGGCTCAGTAGAAGGGGAGGAGTAACATCACTCACAAGCATTTTATTTTGTCATGACCGCGATGTGCTAGGTTCTGCTCAGATACACCATCTGAAACCAATTTACACACAGCCTGCCTCATCCCAGTAGCCTTTCATAAAAGTCAGTATAGGTTCCTGGTAACTGTTGCCATGAAGTGGTACCACCTAACGGAAAAGGACAAGAGAACAGGACCAGCGAAGGCTTACCCTTCCCAAAACTGACCCAGCTGTGAGTAACATATCTCTTGTGAACAAATCTGTGTCAGGCCAAACCAAGCCCTACCAACACGGCCATGAGGTTATGTCACAGGCTGGCTCAATCACTGTGACACTCTGAGGCGCTGACAACTTACTTCAAGTCTGTTTCTTCACTTGTTAAGTGGAGATAACACCAACTTCACTGGCATGGTGCTGTCCTTAAACATGTTGGTTCTCTCTTCCTCACCCGTCTTCCCTTGGCCACGCTGCCACCTCAATGCAGAAACATGTAGCCCCTCTTTCAGAATAGCAGCGTCCATAAAAAGGCCATGGCTCCATTTGTGCTCTTTGAGTACCCCTATGAACTGCCTTTGGTGTGTCTCTGCACAGAAATGCATGCAAGAAGTTCTTAAACCATCTAAATTACTATAAAAGTACAATGTGTTCAGTGCCAACGTTAGCAGGTGTGGGAACTTTCTTTTTTATGACTTTAAAACAAAGCTATTCTGAAGCATTTCCAATGTCAGGCTGGGAAAAAATCTGAAATGTCAAAACTTGACAGCTTGCTACCTGTGGGTGGAAGCATAAAACAACCTGAGGTGAGCTTTATATAAAGTAAGTGGGGCATTGCAGTACCAGGTCTATTTATGAAGAGAAGGTAGCATTCTGGTGTAGCCCTGAGCACATCCAGGTGTCCTAGGCTGGGCGAAAGAGGAGGAAGAAGAGGGGACCAAACCCCTTCTTGAAAATCAGCACAAAGAAACAGAAGAGACATAAAAACCCAGTGATGGCTAGATGAAGGCAAATCCAAATTTTCCCTTACTCGTAAGTTTTACTAAGTAGTCTTTCACTGGAGTATTCGTGTACATCTGCTCCATTTAGCAGGCATCCCACGCTCTTTGTCATCTGCCTCCTCCTTGCCTTTGATCTATTCAGGCTCCTCTGCTCTCAGGCTTTTCTGCCCATGTGTTTTGCTGACAATGCTGATCCTTCACATCAGTTTGTCTCCAGTTCTCCACTGCTCCCCTGCACGAGTGATCCAAGGCTTTACAGCATTAAGGACAAATGTCAGTATTTAGCCACCCAATGCAAGCAGGGAAACGTACAGCTGCCCTCAAAAATGAAGAAAAGCAGAGGAGCCTTGGAGTGTCCTGCTGGTGAAGTGCAACAGAGAAAGTCCTATTTCTGGAAGAGTTTCCCCTTCTCCTCTAGCAAAAGTAGCTGGCAGCAGCATGCAAACCCCTTTTTCGAGGCTGCAGCCTCCCAAGGCCCCAGCTCACCAGGCAGGCAGATGCCCAGGGCACCAGGCTGCAATAGAATCACAGAATCACAGAGGTTGGAAGGGACCTCAAGAGATCATCGGGTCCAACCCCCCTGCCCAAGCAGGCTCCCTAGCTCATATTACACAGGTAGGCATCCAGGTGGGTCTTGAATATCTCCAGAGAAGGAGACTCCACCACCCCCCTGGGCAGCCTGTCCCAGGGCTCTGGCACCCTCACTGGGAAAAAGTTCTTCCACATGTTGGTGCGGAACTTCCTGTGCTCCAACTTGAGGCCATTGCCCCTTGTCCTGTCTCCACAGACCACTGAAAAGGGTCTGGCCATTTCCCCCTGCATTCCATTTCCCCCCCTGCATCCCATAAAACAGCAGCAAAAGAGCCTTTTTCGCCCATGTCTAGCCCTGGCCTCCCTGTCACACATCACTACAGCAGCATATCTTCTTCTCCCAAACACCTTCAGAGCATTTTCTACTTGTAGAATAGCCAAGACAGCACAGAAGTTACCTGTGCTTCCGTTCAGCATTGCACAGTCTTCTTTTAAGGTTGCATGAAGTTAAATCTCATTTAGACTGCCTTGTTTGCACCAAAGGAACAAACAGGAGGATCATCATGATGATTTGTTTTGCACGTTTTGCAACTCAGTTACCTCACACACTTCTCAGAAGTACAAGACCCAACAAAGAATTTGCTTGGGAAAAAAAAAAAAAAGAAGAAGGATGAATCATGCTAATTCTGCAGAACATGTGCTGACAACACAGAAGCAAAATACATGAAAGTACCTTCTGCTCTGTGAGGTTTTTGACATGTTGTCTTAAGCATCTTGAGCCCCTCTCCAGTAAATAACACCCAGGATGGACATAAGCTGCTGCCTGACGCAAACAGCACTGATGCCATTTATTGCTCACCTGGCTCTCACGAGGACTCCAAAATGCTTAGGAGGCAGTGAGGGGGGAGAAAAAAAGCCACACAGAACTGATGTGTGGGGAAGAAGCCAACACCAGCTTTTTTACTGACACCCCAAACCCACATTTTCCATAACAGCACTGTGCTGATTCTCTTTTGTCATCGCTGCCACCAGGGACATCTTGCCACATGTGGTAAAACCTCACCTCCATGACTACTTACAGGCCACAGGCTTGTAACAAGTCTTCCACAAGGCCCTTAGCATTTCCAGGATTACTGCTAGTCCTGCACTCCTTGCTTCTGCTTCCTCAGGGTAATTTATGCTGTGCTGGCTACCAGGGCGTTTCCAGCAAGAGGAAGTGAGGTGCATGCGATGACACACGTATCATCTCTCCCAACTGTTTTCCCATTTCAGCCAGGTTCTGAAAATGTGGGAGTCTCCAAAATGTATACTTTCCAGCCTGGCTAAATGAGTGCCAGATGCTGGGCAACAGCCAACGTTCTCTCCAAAGGCAAAGCAGAGGGGTTGGCCTGTCCATTTCTGGCACTACCCTACCCAAGCACTCCTGAGTCCTTCCCAAGTGATGCACTGCTGGAACTATCTGGGGAAGGGAGGAGAAGAGCAAAGGATGCAAGCATATAGGAAAATTGGTTAGATAGAAGTGTGACATTCAAAATAAATTTTTTTAAGTGGATCAGTCAGTATGTAATTAATATTAGTTTGCTTTAGACACAGATATAAGTGCACTAAAATACTGTATTTTGTAACATCGTAGCACACAATGTTTGTAACACACATGCAATGTATAATTATTTTACATACATATGTGAGTAATGTGACCAGCCCAGGGTCAGGAAGGATGACTGACAAGACAAAGACCAAGATAAGCAGTATCAGGAACAGATGAGATCCCCTCACCTTTAGGGAATGGGGCAAGTAACATATAACCGTGCAGCTTAAGCAATTCACATATTGCTGAAGATACGTATTTAAGAATGTATGGCACTCCACAAAGTTTTGGAAATGACCTGAATAATACAAAGTACGGTCCTCTAAAACTTTTGCAGATAAAATACACCTCACATCTCTGGCCAACCCACTTCAGAGATCAATCATACATTCATTCAAAAATAACATAGTCCAAACGGAATGAAATCAAGCCATCAGGTACGCTGTAGCCACGTCCAGATCCTTGGGCTGTGTAAACGTGTGCTTTATTTCTCATTTCAGTGGAATCTTATGCCCAGTGCAACAAATGCTCAGAAATGCCCAGCTGATGCCTCTTCAGACCTCACTGGGCTACCAAATAAGATGGCAAGTGTATTCTGCAAGCCATCTGCTTTCTTTTCTCTGGGCAGAGAGAGTAAAAATGTATATAGCTATGTGAAAATCTCCTCTCTTACTAATAGCATTTCACCAAAAGGAAATACACACCTTCTTAAATGCAGTTTACTTACTTTTGGCTGGAATACAGCTTTTATGAGGTCTACTCTTTATTACAAGAGTTTCTAAGCTGAGGAAAAAAAAAAAGCTGTAGACAATTCTAACATTTACATTTCTTGGTTTTACAGGCTGCAAGTGAAAAGATATAAGCTCACCCCTGCAGATGCCTATATAGTAACTTCCAATTATTTCCACAGCCAAAGATGCTCTAGTGAAAAACAATCATAAATGTAGAGTCATCATTACAATTAGGAAGGAAAAAAAAAAAAGATGTCATATGTAATGGAAGATACAAAACTAATGGTTTGGTTAGAACCACAAAGATGGTCAGAGGGCTGGAGCACCTCTACTATGAAGACAGGCTGATAGAGTTGGGCTTGTTCAGCCTGGAGAAGAGAAAGCTCTGGGGAGACCTCAGAGCAGCCTTCCCATACCTACAGGGGCCTACAGGAAGGCTGGGGACGGACTGGTTATCAGGGGCTGTAGTGATAGGACAGGGGTAGTGACTTTAAGCTGAAGGAGGGTAGATTTAGATAAGGTATTAGGAGGAAATTCTTCCCTGTGAGGGTGGTGAGGCCCTGGCACAGGCTGCCCAGAGAAGCTGTGGCTGCCCTCTCCCTGGCAGTGTCCAAGGCCAGGCTGGATGGGGCTCTGGGCAACCTGGTCTAGTGGAGGGTGTCCCTGCCCAGGGCAGCAGATTGCAGCTAGAGGTCCCTTCTAACCCAAACCAGCCCATGATCCTGTGATTCACCTCGATAGAGCAGAATCTGTCATGTCCATTTCAAGCCCTTTGCTATTAAAAATTTAATACTACTCTTGGATCTAGGTAATTAACTTTAGTGATAGAAAATAAGGATAAGCTATACAGGCCAAAAGTATTGCTAGGTGAAAAACAGATATGGGCTCAATTTTATAGCTCACAGTTAACATTCCTACCCCAATATGTGTCATAAGGGCAGTGTGAAGGTATTGAGAAGCCCTGGCATGGGTGGGAGCAAATTTAGGACATTGCATACCAGTGCAGCTACTGCAGGCTGAGCCCCAACAAACACTCCATGCAAGCCCCAGCACCAGGGCCCTCTGTGACAAGTGCTTCTGACACTGTTCTTTGAAGGCTGCCTAAAGGTCAAACTCACACAGCCAGAAACTGCTCTAGATTCAAGACAGAAAGCAACATAGGCAGGTTAAAACTTTCCAGAGTACCCCTTGTTACAGGGTGCAAGATCCACGTGTCTCTGTTGCATCAGCCCAGACATGTCCATCAGGAGGCTGTTCAGACAGACAAAACCAGCCAGACAAAGGGTAGGCATGGAGCATAACCAGAACCAAGACACATTACGCCCACTGAAATAAATAGAGCATGTCTAAGGGCTTCTCCCAGCTGCATTCAACACTCGCTCATGGCTGGCTCTTGTTTAGACAAAGTCAGCAAAGTTTGCCAAACAACTGTGACTGTACTTTTCACTCTGTGTCATGGCACTGGAGAGCCAAGCTCAGCAGGGATGCTCTTCCTGCTGCAGGCCAGATAAAGGGTGTATGTATGGGGTGGGAGCTGCAGCACAAACAGGGGACAGGCAGGGACAACTTCCCCGGACATCACTGATGCCTCCCTTTGGTCAGTGCCCTGAAGGAGTGGACAGCCCAGCTCTGCCTGGCACAGTCCTCAGCAGTCCTCCCTTCCCCAGGGGAGAAAGGGTTACTCTACCCCACTAACAGTGAGATTAATGTGCCTTAAAGGATAGTAAACAAGAGACACTAAGTTCTTGGAGAAGAGTAAAGGTAAAAACTTCTCCATTTTTTAAAATTTTTTTTTAAAATTTAAAGCAATATTTTCATGCCTACCTGTTAGGTATGTTCTAAAACCTTTGCAACAGACTAAAACACAGAAGTGTTTTCTGCAAGTGAATATGGAAAACAAACTTCATGAAGTTCAGATTAAAAATGCATATTAACCAATTTTATCCTCGTTTCTTGAAACACAGAGCTAGATTCTTATCCCACTTAAGCTACCCTGAATTTGGGTAAGATACTGTCACTGGATTCACAAATATCAGATTTCGTCCATGAGTTCAAACAATCAGGGGCAAAACTTAAGCATACTTGCTTGATGCTTATCCACAATTTCTTGTTAAAAAATAAAACCAAGTACTTTTATTCTGGAGTTAAAAAAAACCCAACATCCCTCCAGTGGCTTCTGACCTGTTTCCAAAATCCATTAGTCAGGTACATCAAAGTCACTATCGCCAGAGAAACTGGTTACATTTTCCCATGGTGACAAAGAGACCAGAAGAGTACTAATATCTGTAGGGCTTTTATCAGCTCACTCAACCTCTGCCTTTATCACTTCCACCAGCTTTATTTGATCTGAATTTGCAGGACAGAAAGTCCTCACTGACGACTATAGGCAATGCATGACCTGGACAACATCTCTGCAGCACAGACTACAGATGCAAAGGTTCAATAGGCCAAGGTTTGTTTTTGTTTAGGTTTTCTGATTGCCCTAAAAAATGACATAGAAGATCTCAGTAAGGGTGACAGAGCACTGGAGTAGGCTGCCCAGGGAGGTGGTGGAGTCTCCTTCTCTGGAGATATTCAAGACCCATCTGGATGCCTATCTGTGCAGTATGAGCTAGGGAGCTGCTTTGGCAGGGGGGTTGGACCCGATGATCTCTTGAGGTCCCTTCCAACCCCTACAATTCTGTGATTCTGTGATTCAGAGGTCTCAGAGTACTCAGGAAATTGAAGAGGGGAAACAACATCTCACAGTTACCCTATGATGTTTCAAAATTTTGCTTCAGGAAAAATAAATACTGAGATTGCATCTGGACTGTGTATGTTCTCTGACAGTCTTAAAATGCATCTTCTTCCGCCCCCCCTCTCCCCCCCCAATTTTCTACTGGGATTTATTATTATTTGTCTATTGGAGTTATGCATTACCAAAAGCAGAATGACAGAGAAGTCTTTTAAATAAGGCAAGACAGACTAACACCAAATGCTCTTTAGGAAAGCATCTTCTGTCAGCATGGATAACATAGGTTTCTGGTACTGGACATGCAACCCTATCTCACAGTTCTGTCTATCTCCCAATTACTCTGCTGCTGTAACACAAAGGTGCTGCTAAGGTCTTACCGATGTGCAAAAGATGCAGCTGCATTCCTGAAGAGTGGTCATCTTATCCAAGGAATATTCACAGAGACATAGCTTGCAAGTGAGCAGGGGCTCCAGAGATAACTCTCCAGCTTCTGACTCGTCGGTTGTCATGGTGTGAGGACAAGCCTTCCTGGCCGAATCCATTCATTCATTTATGGGACACTCAGCCTGAAAAGAGAAATCAACAGCTGAAACATCCTGAAAAGCCATGTAGGCACTTCTCACTGATGTAAGAATTTACAGCTTAGACCCATAAAAGCACCTGCACACGTAAGTGTACTACTTTAGCAAACCAACAAACCAAAAACCAAAACAAAAGTCACACTACCAATGTTAAATGCAACAGTATAGTGGTGAGAACCCTCACCAAAGTTCTAGGAGCGGGGATCTGACTTGGGACAGTGAATCCAAATGAATAGGGAACTTGGATGAGTTTCAGAGTCATACCCCTTCAGTCCTCTTTGCAGCCACACCATTTCAGTGAGTGTCTCCACCTCCACTTTCCATTCCAGCTGGTGGCTTGAGAGATCTCCTGGGAGGCACAAGCCACCCAGCACAGATTCCCACTGCCTAGACAAGCACTTCAAACATCTAGCCTGTAACGTTAAGTGGTGGGTACCGTGAACTTCATCTTCTTTGTGAGCTGTCACTGAGATAGTGAGCTAGCAGTCCATCACAAGAGGGGTGGCAAAGGTATTTAAACCCAGGAATGGGCTTCAGGCTGCATGTACTACTTCATATGGGGCTAAAGCTTGAATCCAAGCAAGTAAGAACATTCAAGATGCAGCCCTCTTTTCTGCATTCCCTTGACTATGCCAGGGAGCTGCCTGCTCAGGTCTGTAGCTTTTGTCCATCCCGCTCACTGGTATCCAATTCTTCTATCTATTTCATTGGGCTCTAGGGCATCTAACTGAGGTTTGTGAACCATAAAGTAAGTGCAGTAGGACTTTGACAGGGAGATGCTCAGAATAGCCCTGTTTCCATCACACTTTATGTCACAGCAGTGCTCGAGGAAGAGATTTCTATCCTTTGAGAAGCAATACATGGAAATATCATGTTCACATGCAATGTTTTTTGACCTAAGCATCTGAAAACACTGCAACAAAACTATAAAAATCTTCAGGTCCCTCATTCTTACACAGTAATACTGAAAGTGAAATTAAAGAGAATATCCTCATGCTTATGCTAAAACAACAGAAAGTAAATTCACAGATTTTATTCACCTCAAAATAGACAGTAGAGATTGGTGCAGCATTGAAGGAACTGGAAAATATATTCCCATCTCCAAGTACCTTGGCTCAACTTCCACAGATCTCCTTCTGAATGCACTTAGCTGGTGGCCAGACCTTCACACACATTTCTTACAGAGGCCTGGTGGCTGGCTGCACACAGCTGCTTGCACCAGCGCCAAGTAAGAGTGCAGCTCTGCTCAATCTAAAAAGCTGCCTCACAAACGGAGGCCGCATGTACACGAAAACAATCCAGACCCACCCGTGTGCCTGTCAGATCTGCCATCTCACGAGGCAAACAGGAGACTCGAGCCCTTCGGCCCACTGCTGCTTGCTTCCCCTGCAGCCCTGAGTGTCCTCGTGGCAGGGCTGTCAGGTCACATTTGGCAGCACATCGCTGCTGCTGTTCTTGGGCTTCCAGTGTGGCCAGGCCAGCTGCAGCCGATCAGTGCGTACACGACGTGCCAGCTTGCAGTACCTGCTCAAGGAGCTCGAGGGCTAAGCACACATGAAACCTTGCCCTACAGCTCCCACCTCACAACCTGATGCAGAGCCTAGCCCTCTACCCAGGCCTGTCCTGTGAGCCTCATGCTCTGTGCTCGCACAGGTCTGCAGGAAGACACTTTCTCATCAAAAGCCATGAAACCACAACAAATCCATAAGGAAGCACGCTTACCCCTTTTTAATTATTACACTTCCTTAGTTTCAGGCTAGTTTCCTAGCCTAACCTGACAGAGCAGCCGTCAGATGTGTCCCTTGGGATGTCTTTCCTGTAAGCACCCAGTTTTAGAGACATAAGACTCACAGCCAAGATTCTGGTAACCAAATTCCTGGCCACGAATCCAAACCAAACTCTCTCTTTAATGACTTGCTATCACTAGTTCAAAACGTGTACTGTGCCCACATTATTCTTGGCGTGAGCCACACCACTACCACAATGCTCCCCACAATTTGCTCCATATGGCTGCAGAGCTGGAGCTCCAGCACAGACAAGAAAGCCAGGAAGGAAGACTCCCTCTGAACTGCAATGCTCTTCTGTAATTACTGCAATGGGGTGGGGGGAGCAGTGAGTCACTGGAAATGCTACTGCAGATCAAGAACTACCTGTTATTTAAAACTACATGCTATACATTATCTCAGTATTTAGCACAGCTGTAATACATTTACTCAGGTATGCTTTTCAACAGCAGCTGCATCTCTACAGGTAAGCTACTCACTGCCACACTGCGTGGATCTGGTATTTCTTCATTTACATGGTAGAAGGTAGCAATGTTAAGAGGAGGGATGTGAAAAAGAATAGAGAGGGATATTTCAGGATGGATATAAAATGGATACCGCTGTTTCCAAAGTCAATGTTCTTTTTATAGCCCAGAGGTTTATGATCCTGCATACTGTTATTAAGGCAGCAGTAGAAAGATTCAGGTGTATGACTGAGGTTTAGAGCTAGGGGCTAGGGACTAATTTTAGATTACTAAATCTGGCTCTTAGTGTGATAGCAAGACAGTTTGCCACAGTGAAGAGTAGGCTGATGATACTCTGCTCTGCCCTAGTAGCGACCAGATGCCCCAGTGAGATGACTGTGGGGACTCATGATATCCCAGTCCTTGAAGACTGTAGGTTAAAGTCAGTTTTTCTCCCTGTCATCCCCTTGCCCTTTCCTTCTTCCCTTGCACCAAGACACCAGAGCAGGGCTGAGATTCTCCCTAGAACAAGCAGAGCACCCTGTGGAAATCTCCAGCAGATAACACCAAGCAAACCTGGCAGACCAGAGGATCCAGCCCCTGCACGGCCCAGACCGGATCAACTCACTGCAGCCTCATTAACCCCAGCAGGAAGCAAACGAAGCAAATGGAAGAAAAAGGGACAGCTACCCAGCCTGCCTGCACAGCCCATGGAGGGGGCACTGTGGCTACAAACAGCAGCCCACCCTCCTTGCTCCCCAAGGAGACAGCTTGTCCATAAACAGCCCTTCAGGTCAGGCTGGAAGAGGCAAAGCCATCCTGTTAGTACCTGAAAACCAGCCTGTCAAGAGGGAGAGGATGCATGGCCTGCATGGCCTGCCCCTTTTCTCTGAGCGACCCAAGCAGCTGGTCTCTGCTTCTGCTCACCAGAATTGTGATTTCTGCTATTTCTGCCAAGGGAAGCATGCAAGAGGAAGAGTTAATGGTTATGGAGAAGGGTAGCCCCAGCCAGCAGCAACTAGGCTCTGAAGAGAAATCAGGCCTGCGAAGTACATTCATTTCCATATTCAGATCAGATGGTGAAGAAGATGAGGAAAGACATGTCCTTCCTCCTCACCCTCTATTCCTCCTCCTACGCTTTCCTGACACTTCAAGACTCATTGGCCTCTCAAACCATCTCCCCCACTTTAATATCTTGACTTTTCCATGTGCTACAGAGAATCCATGAAATTCCACCTCAGATGCTCCAAATGTTTATGGCTTTCACTTTGCTAGGCTTAGTCCCACAGACTGTCATTAGTTAATTATATATCCACCAGTTCTCTTTACTGTAATTACAAGTGAGTTGCCAACAGTTTAGGTTGAAAACAAAACACCTTGGATATATATGTCATGCAGGGCAAAAGGGAATCAACAAAGAATGAGTTATGGACAAAAAGACCATTCTAATTTGCTTATAGTAATAAAAGTGACCTGAAATAAAAATAAATTTTAAGTCCCTGAAAAAAAATTGGACCCTCTTATAAATAAAATACATTTCTAAGCACCAAGATCATGCTCACAATCACAAATGATCCATTTAGGACAGAAACCCAAATAAAGCAAAAAAAGGTATCACTGAAACAGGAATACAGCACCTAACTCCTCACAAAAACCTCCACTGAACAGCAATAAAGGCTCCATGAGATGTGTGGAAGACTGATAAACACATCTCGAGGATGCTCTAACCTGAAGGAACATACTAGACTAAATTCTGCACCAGTGAAAACTGGTGGCAAGGAAGGGCCAAGGCATCCCCAGTGTGCAGACACACTCATGAACTGTAAGGATCCCTGGTTTTTTTACATACTTCTGTCAGAAATGTAAGCGTGCACACACATGCACAGATCATACTCCTTTCACATTGCACAGAATTTCCAGGAAATAAGACAAATTTTACTCTGCACAGCTCATAAGGAAGAAGAACTGTTGGGAAGACACATCCTTCCCTGGCTCTGACGCGACCAGTGTTGATGCTTTAGGACAAGGCAGGACCAGAAAGGCTGAATGAATGTGAGCGAGCTATATGGGGTCAGCCCTCGGAGGGTGCAAACTGCACAGGCACCGGGACCAACCACAGTTTGCCGAGCGCTCAGACCTGCCAACGTTCCTGTTTCATTCTGCCTGTGGACAGATTTGCTGTGTCTCTGGGAGCTGACCAAGCTCTGTGCCTTCACATCACACTGAAATGTCTCAACACTATCTATAAGCAAGAAAACATTAGAGCGGGCTCAACGTAGGAAGAGAAAGGGCTTGAGGGGGGTGGGATGGGTAAGTGCAGGCAGAAACACTGACAAAAAAGCAGTGGAGGTTTTGAACAAAATATGAAGACAACATAAGCAGTGGAGGAAGGAGTACGAAACTTGTCTGCCTTCAGGGTCTCCTGACACCATGGTGTCCTGTGTCTGGCTTTGAAAACAAAATCCAAACAGCAAATATTTGCTGTGCCCGCTTCTAGACAGGTACCTGGTTGCAAACCTTTATTTTAGCTTCCTGAAGAGGAAGCTATTTAACTCCCTGACGTGGGAGTGAGGGAGCATGTGGGTGGGCATCTGGCAGCCAGCCAAGGTCAAGCCACCACTGCTCAATAGGGATCTTAAAAATTGATGCAACCTGTAGCCAAAACTTTCCCTGTGAGCGTGCAATTGTAAGGTAACATCCTTGTTACAATCACACAAAGGCTCACCTGAGTCTGCCCAGGTGCCTCAAACCAAGATTACCCAGCTCAAAGAACAAATGATAGCTCAAACAAACCAGGCAGCCTCCTGAGCTGCAACACTAGTGGGACATCGTCCGTGTGCCTGCAATCGAGTCCCTGTACTTGGCTAAAAAAGTATGTCTGAACACGACTTTCACCACTTAGAATCATCACATAAAATCATTAAAGCCTTATACACTGAAGCTGGAGGAGAATGAATAGATCATATTCAGCACTGTAAATCATCCTTTCATTTTTCACGTGCTGCATCCAATAGCAACACCAGTGTTCCTGGAGAAACTACTTCAGCTCTTGTGTTTACAAACAGTTCAGCTGAAGTTAGTAGAGACATATGCTTATAGCTGAATTCAGAGTTTAATGGATGTCAAGAAATATACAAACATGAGACACGTTGCTCCAGGAAACATTAATGGAATACAAAGGGTCTTTTATGTATTTTCCCCTGTGGGCTGGGGCACATGCCTGAGCCCACCCTGTGGGATGGGGTGAACCCTGACAGTACCCCCAATACCCCCCAGGATTGCCATAAACCAACCCCCAGGCATGGACTTGCACGCACATGGTGGGATCATAAAGAGGTTTGGGTTAAGTTTAAGGTCACGTGGGGATCTAACATTAGATAGCACTTCCCTTGCTTTACAAAATCCATTTTGGCATGAAAATGAAAGGACCTACTCACCTTTGCTAAGCTCCTATTTAGTCTACCAGGTATTCACCGAACTTTCCTGAAGAAACATTTGCAAGCACTGTAATCGTTTCTCATGCCCTAGAGATCTTTTAAGTACTCCACCCATTACAAAATTATTTCAACACCAGATAAAAACCTGTTTTGACATTGTTCAACTCAGGCTTCTGGTGTTTCCTGTAACTAAGGTTCCCCCTTTAATAATAAAATAGAAAAAAAAAAGAAAAAGAAAGCTACCTGAATAATAAAAGTGTTCAAAGCCAATGCTAAATGTCAAGCCCTCGGAGAAAAAGAATAATTATAGAAAGATTTTTAAAATATAAGAGTGATATTAAGATAATGGGGTCAGATCACAGAAGGTGTAAATTGAGGTATGAAATTAGGACATGTGAAGGCAGCTGTCAGAAACTCAAATTTCTATCACCAACTTCAGTAAAACCCCATCATTACCAGTTTTAGCTACAATTCCTTAGCTGTCCCAACTCTCTCCAATCAGTGTTACTCAAAATTCACTTCTAAGGCAGCTTTTTTAAACTCAGCAGCTCTGAACACAGAATCACTTTGAATCAAGAGCTCTGGTACATCTGTGGTCCAATAGACTGACTGCTAAACCACGAGGCATTAATTTCTCCTCCTGTGCATACGTGCTGCCTGCACAGAGCTACCTCTCTAGTGCATACAGCATCACTTACCAAGCAGTGATTCAGTAAGGCTGTAAACCATATGATTAAAGCTCCGATCCAGGAAAGCCTTCATCTTTGAGAAGGACATTTAATCGTATGCTTAGGTGCTCCTGGGTATCAAAGCCTGAATATTTTGCTTCATTGCTATGAGATTATTAGCAAGTTAAACAAGTACATAGAATTTTCTGAGACTGCAGTGTCAGAAAAAAGCATCCAGAGCCACAAATAGAAGGTCTAACTTTCAATACATTTTTAATGTATTCAGATTTGCTGTATTACATCCCTGCCTTAATAAATGCAAGCAAGCCAATGGCTTGATTACATGCGTGTACAAGGAAAACCCATTTCTGGATTACCATCATATGGTACTGAGCTGAAATATTAGAGAGTATAAAAGTATTTCAATATCTGTTCTCTTTCAGCAGGGCTTAAGAAAAGTCAGATGTATAATATTACATGACAGCTTTCTGCACTATAAAATTTTTATTTTAAGAAAATTTGTTCAAAGAACAAGCAGCCTAAGTAAACCTGCTGTCTAGTACATGAGAACACACCGAAGGCAATTTCTCTCACTTGTTTTCATTGGAATGCCTGGGAAAAAAAAAAAGAGCCCTTGAGCTGCTGTTCAAGAGGCACTGGCTGTATGGAGTATTTTCATACCATGCTAGCAAACAAAAAATAAATATATCAAATACTTTGAAAGGAATGTTGTGAGTGGGAAGTCTCTTGCACAAAAAAAAAAAAAAAAAAAAGAGTAAGGGATAGACTGCACTAATTAAGAATACCACCCAGCCTCCTGCCAGGCATTTTTATACCAGCACTTTAGGACGCCTAAAAGAAACACTGAACAGCTTCCCAAATCTCACATGCACCCAGTAATTTCAAATCATTCTAATAAATCAAAACATCATTAAGACACACATCAATCAGTCTCTACAAGTCTTTGAGAGTACACTTGTTAGGTATTATCTCTACTGTACTGTAATACTGTCAGGTACAAATAACTTTGAGATTTAAGAACACCAGTTCTTCACAGTAACGTCTAGCAACCCTACATCAACATGTCCTCAGGGAGTTCTTTTGCAAGAAGACCACATATTAACTGAATATAACAAAACACTCCCCCGCCCCTCCAACACAGACATGACTCTGCAATTGTGGGAATCCTTCATGTGTTTCTTCATGTCTCGGTTTCCACAAGGATAGGGTTAATTTTCTTTCTAGTGGCAGGTGGAATGCTAATGTTTGGGAGTTGGGATAAGAGCAGTGCTGGTAACACACTGATGTTTTAGTTGTTGCCAAGCAGTCAAGGACTTTTCAGCTTCTCATGCTGCCCTGCTAACTAGAAGGTGGGGGGCACCTGGAAAGCTGGGAGGGGACACAGCCAGGACAGGTGACCCACACTAACCAAAGGTGGTATTGTATACCAGTGATGTCACACTCAGCATAAAAGTGGGGGGGGGGGGGGGGGGGGGGGGGCGCAGTAGGGTAAGAGCTTGTGGCTCCAGGATCACAGCTTGGGGACAGTGCGGTTTGGTGAGAAACTGCATTGTGTATCACCAGTATATATTTGTATATTTGCTATAAAGTCCTGATATTGTCATTTCTCCCTCCCTTTGCTGTCCCAGCAAACTGTCCTTAGCCCAACCTACGAGGTTTGCTTTTGTCTATTCTTTTTTTTCACTTCCCCCCCTGGGTTGTGGGGGGAGAGCAAGCTCCGCATTGCTGCTCAGCTGCCAGCTGAACCATGACACCTTGCAATACTGCTTTACTACAGCAAGAGGAATAAAAGTGGGCTTTCCACCTCTTTCATTCCTAAAAATCCAGGGAGTCCAAGAAGAGGGAATCTGAGGGAATCTAATAGGTACAATAAATGCTGCTACTTGCTGACAGGAAGCTAGCAAAAGCACTTTCTTGTCCCTTAAAGATAAAAATGTAAAGACTGAAAAAGAAACAATGCAGCCTGATACTAAACTGAAATGCATAATCAAAACATGGTCTTTGTATCTCTTCAGTACTGACAGGAGCCACACAAGGGCAATGTTCACTGAATCCATGAGGACAGGAGTGGGCTCTTCTGCGTGGAAAGAGGTCAACCCATCGTATCGCAGAAGCCATCGCCTTCACCCAGTTCTGCTGCAACTGCGCTCAAACTAGGACGTATCAAAGTTCAGGATACAGCTCTGTCAACACTGGCAGGCTGGAAAGCTCCCAACACCAGACCTGCTGGATGTGAGTCCTAGGCAGGCCTGTGGGCATCAAGTTTGGAATGACCCAGATGTATCAAACTCGCTACGCCTGAGCAGGGGGATGGTGCCAGCCACAGGCAGCAGGCTGTGGTGATGCATCTGGTCCCGCAGGCGGTCAGTATCAGGATTCCCCTAAAGTTCTGCGTTCGCCCTGGCAGGCACAGAGCTAAAAAAGGTTGATCAGCACAAAATCCAGTGAAACAGGCAAAGTGCAGCCAGGCAACAGAACTTTACGTATTTTGGCATCAGACGTTTCCAAATATTTTCCAAAAAACATTGAAACAACAAAATTACACCAAGTGGAATTCCAAGTATTGCTTACCAGTTGTAAGATTAGACTCTATAAAGCTTATCTAAATAACACCCCCTATTCTTAATGACACTATGCAACCTCTGCTAATGCTAAGGTACAAGGAATTCCCACCCAAGCTTGTTTGGTGCACTTTACTTTTAACTTCCTGTTGACAAGAGGTAATACACCACTATTAAATAAAAACACACTCTTTGTGGCATTAATGACAAAAGCAAATGACAGGTCTTCCTTTCTGACCACATGAAGGTCTCTGGTTACCGTAGCATTTAGTAAGTAAAAAGGAATTGAGCTTTTGGGAGGTCAAACGGGTTGATAACTTGGCTAGCTGTCTCTGCTGAGGCAGGAACAGGAAGTCAGATGTAACAATTTGCCTTGGACACACAAAAAAGTGTTTATTTTTGTTAATTGGGTAACAAAACCTCGGGATATGTTAACTCCTTGAGCTGGAATGTTTACAGTTTTGACAGGGTGTGTTCAGAAGATATTTGTGACATTGGCCTGTCCTAACATCAAGGATTTTTAGAAGATATTTGTAAACAGACATTGATAAAGTGAAGAAAAAAAAAAAAAAAGGTAAGTTATTCAACAGAGAGACCAACTTTGTCTGTTCATAGTATGTACTCTTCTAAGAAGAAGAAATGAACTGGGCTGTTGGGATCCTCTGGCAGGACTTGGCTCCTTTTTCCAAGCAGCTGATGCTGTGTTTGGAGCAGGCAGCATCCTGACTGCAAGGCCAAGCAGGTCAAGGCAAGTGGAGACGTGTCACAAAGCCAGGCCTCAGAAGTGACAGCAAGAAACTTCTTAGGGTCAAGGAAAGCACGCAGAGTTTACCAGACGCCAAAGTACAATTCAGCTGACTGAAATAATGAAACTGATCCTCCACTCAGTTCTGCAAAAACACCATATATTAGAATAATGTATTGAACACCAACATATATTTAGGTATTTATTTTTAGAAGGGATGAACTGAGAAATGTTTTTTTCAGTGCCTGCAATCAGATGATACCTTTAACATCTCTCTCACTTCATTTTGTCAGGCCAAGAAAACAGCAAACTTGCAAGATTATGGTCCTACAGTCTTTGCTCACTACAGGGGTCAAAAAGCACTTTCATACAACTTCAGATTTACATAAATGGGAACCAAAGAATAAAGTTATTTTTCTTTTACAACAATTTTTGTGTGACTGCTCAGTGAATAAAACTAATAATGTTTTAATTTGCCCCTACCTAATCTTGCAGCCAAATATGCTGCCCATTATTACAGAAGAAACATGCTGATCAAAGTAACCACAATAAAACAGGTAAGGCATTGAAAACTGCCCTTGATCCAGATACCTCTCAATGATTTCAAAAGCTGGGGGGGACACTACCCAGAGGCACCTTTCAAGCATTAGAATGACATTCAGTGACTCAAAGACTGGGAGTCAAATCTGAAGGTTAGAACTTGGGGAAGTCACCATCTCTATTTTCCATTAAGGAGAGATCACAGAATCACTAGGTTGGAAAAAACCTTTGAGATCATCAAGTCCAACCATACCTGTCCTCTACTAAACTCTATCCCTAAGCACCTCATCTACCCATCTTTTTAATACATCCAGGGTTGGTGACTCAACCCTCTCTCTGGGCAGCCTGTTCCAATGCCCAATAACCCTTTTGGTGAAGAACTTTTTCCTAATGACTAATCTGAACCTGCCCTGCTGCAGTTTGAGCCCATTCCCCTTTATCCTATCACCTGTCACTTGGGTGAAGAGACCAACACCCACCTCTCTACAACCTCCTTTCAGGTAACTGTAGGTGGCAATAAGGTCCCCCCTCAGCTTCCTCTTCTCCAGGCTAAACAACCCTAGTCTAGATGAATAGCTACTGACTATACTGGAGTTTGACAAGAAACAATACAGTCATTAAGAAGCAAGAGCAGAGGTTTGGACTGGGACATAAGCAGTTTTGAAACTAAGTACTTGACATTTACTGAAGTAACTACTACAGGTTATTAAAGTAATTGGAGCGTACCCCTAAGCCACTCCTCTGCCAGCTCCTGAATGAGCCTCACCGAAGTCAGCTGCAACCAGAGACAGGCAGAAAGGACTGAACGCTGAACAAATGCCAGCTCTGTCCAAATCAGCAGAGGTGAAGAAGAGAAGTAAATTCCAGTAACAATCTCCTGGCTGAGCTCCCCTCTGCTGTCCTCTCAGCATCTATGTTCGCCATCCCTCTTTTCCAGCCCATGCATGAGGAGAGCATTGAGACCAGCATGCTGGGGAGACAGCTCCCAGTCGGAGCTCTACTGCATCGGATTCCTTCTGCACTGCCTGCTGCTTCAGCATGGAGGAGCACCGTGGTGTGGGGCCTGCCCCATCAACCAGGATGTGAATTTGGGGCATCTCTAACCTCTGATAGGCTCCACATACACGCGACTGAATAGAAGTTGCAAACTATGCTGGAATAGCAGTAATAGCTTCAACTACAACTAGTCTCATGCTCCTGACTAAGTCTAACAGCTATGTGTTTTTAAATCACACCTATATTCCCACTTTTATAAATAAACATTTTTAACAAAGCATGATCTATTTTGTGCTGCATCTTATTAACTAGGTAAGACAAATATGCCATTTTCTTAAACTTGAGTCAAAAAGCATTGCAGCAACTTGGCTGATGGCACTGGCTATCACACGGTATAATACTGCCTCATTGCTGCCCCACCTGACTTTCTTCACCCACCTTCTGTCTCTGTGTTCCAGGCTGAATGTGGTCACAAGAAGGTTTTTGCCTGTACAGTGGCAAGCACAGTAAACACATTTAGTTGCTCAGGGGCTCTGTGCAACTATGTAGAAACCCAGATGTAGAAAGCAGAGGTGTACATCAAATGCAGTTAGAGGTTTGCCTTCACCATTCCCTCACTCTGACTTCAAATTTCAACCTTCATTACAGAAATCATTTCAAAGGAGAACATCTGTAAACATACAAGATTTCTACCTCAAGAACTTTAGTGTCTGTTAACAACTGGCTAGTCTCTATATGATCTTAGCCATGAAGTCAAAACCCTGCCAGTGGGAATATTTCCAGTGGCTCCAGTGGGCCTGCTTACATATGCAAAGGTAAGCAACTACAAGCAGTTGAAAGAAGTTGCTCCACCTCCTAAACGCTCAGAGAAAACACTACCTAAAACACAGCACTGAAGGAATTCAGGCTAGACCATACCATACCATACCATACCATACCATACCACTATACTATTGGGTGACAATCTTACAAAAACATTTCTAAAGATACCTTTCTGCTAGCTAGTCTTTTAATTATGACCATGACACCTAATGCTCCTCAAATAGGCATTTTGTCCTCGCTGTTAGAAATTAGGGAAAGGAGCTACAGCAAGAATTCTTGACTCTTCCTCTGCTCTTCTCCCCACAACTACATGTTTCCTTCATTTGTTTGGCCCATCCTCCCAAAATGCGGGAAGCTGGGTCAACAAAGGGCTTGAAACTGGACAAGCCATGTACACTGCTTGGGTATTTGCAATAAAAACATTGACCAATCCAAAAAAAAACATGTCCTTAAAGTAGTACTGGATAAATTATATATACATATATGTGGCTTTTACTCCACTCCAGGCAAAGGGCATGATTGTCTTTCCCACAAATCCTCTCCAGAGACTGTGATGGAGATTCCCCACCACTGAACAAATTTGTGCAACTATGAAGAGGTCAGGAGGGTGCAAGATTGCATCCTCCTCATTGTGCAAAACTTCATCAAGCAAGTTATTGCTGGCCCAGTGGATGTTATCTTAGCCCTGTGGTGGGGAAACCCCACTGGGAAGGCTTCCAGCACCAGTGGTTAGCTGAGGGTCCACTGCTGTGAAAAAGCTTCAAGTGAGTGCAATGGTAAATCGCCCCCAGGATCAGCAAGTTTTCCCCCTAACTACATTTCTGTAACCTTCTTTTTCCAAAGGAGGGAAGACCAGCTTGTTTTCCTTCAACATCTCCCCACCTCCACCCATCAGAATGCTTCCAAAACTAAGCACAGGCAGAACACACAGACTTTCCCATCTACTGCTCAGACATAACCAATGCCAGCCTGCACGTCACAGCTTCTGCTTAATCCTGGAATTTTCCTTGCATGCAAATGATTAGCCTATATACTAGCTGTCATGAAATGTGTTTTTCCTTCTATGTGCATAGGGGTTTAGAGCATGTAATTTTGAATGATTTGCAGCTATATATACATCAGCAAGGAATTCACCCCTAAGCTGCAGTAGGTACATAACAGCGTTAAGCAGAGGTAGCTTTGAAGGACCCATTTCAGACAGAGATACGGGTCTTCTGTTGCAATGGGTTCTCCTTTCTGCAAAGATATACAGCATATAAAGGTTTTTGGTTCTGCACATGTACTCCCCACCAGTCTGAAGATACACCAGTTTGTATAACCAAACATGAGTATCAAAGCTTCTGTCAGACACTCAGGCAAGCGTCCACTCTTTGAGCAAGAATCCACATCTTGTGCTTTCTCTCTTCTCATCATTACAGTAAAGTGAAAGGCAGAAAAGCTTGCAACAGATACAAATACTGACATCCTTGATTAAAAGGGAGAAACATGAGCAGGACAGAAATTATTTCTTTTTTTTTCTTCTACTAAAAGTAATTTTGTACTGTTTGTCTCCTAATCAGCATCTTCAGACAAAAAGCAGGTAGAACAACTCTCCGTGATGGCTGTGTCTATAAAATCTAGTGCATAGGAAGAAACCCCATGCAGGGGATGTGTTCTAGAATGTGTGAACCCACACACACAAGCTGGACTTTGCCATGGTAATATGCTCTCTGTATTTTTCTGACATGACCGCCACATCTTGACTTTACCATATTCACTGGTAACATGTGAGCATGTTTGAGACCAACACCAAAAAGTACATCTTATCAAGTCCCAATTCTGGAGACACACAGTAGTCCCACTCTGACTCACCCTTATTTATGGTCTTTGAAGTCTGTTGGACTTTCTCATTAGGTTTTATATAAACATATGATTCTATAATTTATAAAAACAGTCCTTTGACTACAGCATGTCTGAGACTGTCTTACTTCAAGGAAGTTAACCATTCTGTAGCATGAGCCAAATTCATATGGTCCAAATCTCTGTGCCTAGTGCTGGCTGGCTGTGGGACCCCAGACATACTGACCCACTGGGAAACATAAGGCACAGGGATGCTTGTAAGTTCTGCAGTCAAGTAGCTCAAACTTCACCAAAGTCAAAACTGCACTTGCGGAAACCAAAGGCGTTCACAGAATCAGGTAAACTGATGGCATTTCTCATTATGGATTATGGATTTTCCCTTGCAGACTAGCAGACTAGATTCCCCTCGAAATACGGTAAAAAAAACACCCAGGGCTTGGGCAATCCAAAGTATTTTTTCTTCACTAAAATAGAATAAGAGGAACCAGAAACAGGGAACGCATTGTGTGCAAGTATCAACACATACAAAGAGATTTAGGAAACTGCATCATCAAAATGTGGTTTATGTAGCTACTTTTTAATTTAAAAGTGTGTTTGCATCGCAGTTAATCTAGTCGTGCTCTCAAGCCTAGAAATTTCCACCCAGCACCTCTGCTTCTCCGTGGAAGACTGGGAGTTGGAAAAGTCCTACTTCAGCAGGAAGTGAAAGATACAATCCTTTGTAATTTGAGATCCTTTCCTTTTTTTTATGAGTGTTTTAATATCTGCTAGCAATGATCTACTTTATAAATGTAATGCCCACTCAATTCCCACTGAGCTGAAACCCTTTACAAGAGACACAGAGATAGATTTCTAAACACTGTTTTCTTACTGATCAGCACAAACTTATTTGGCACAAGCATCTCTGTAAATATTTGTCCAAGACTGGGTAAATTTTCAGTGTACGATGGCCCTCAGACCTGTACTCCTCTCTATCAAGTGAGAAGGCTCATAGTCTAGCGCCGGAGCTCAGCTGTGCTTCCACAGAAATACAAAATGCCAGAGGATGAGCTTTGCACCGCTGCTACCTTTCCCTCAGGATCTGTTCTTTGTCGTTTTGTTCAATGTTTCCCTTCACAAACAAAAAGAAGATTACTTCTGAGATGGAATGAACGTAAGGTTATTCCTGGCTGTCGGGTAATGAAGAGAATTTGTGAAGTGCATTCATTACACAGGGCTGGGCTTTGGCATGGGGAAGCCAGAGGGAACTGTACCCACCTCCCCGTGAGAGCACACAGAGGAAGAAGACAGATCCAGAACCATTTTCAGCCTTGTGAAGCTGAAGGCAATGTCTGTTTTGGTCTGTGCGAGGAGGTCCGGTGGACTCAGTTCACAGCAACACTGGCAGCCTGCCACAGTATTTTGTTCACGTGTGCTTGTGACATCCATGGGCCCAGAGCTTTAATTATGGTCTCAGATGTCACAGTACTACAAGCCCAGGAGATATTTATGGATCTGATATGTACAGGCTATAGGCACTGTGTCGTTTCAGACACATTCAAGAAAAACCCCCACTCAAGAGCCACAGCAAGCCTATAGCACTTTTCTTGAGCTACGTATCAAAGCGATAGACTCCAGTGGGTGCCACCACTAAAAGTCACTGAAAGGTCCGGACAGGCCAGGCTGCAGGGCTCAGACTTGTACCATGGATATTATTGTCAGAGGCACACCGATGACCTGGGAGCCAGGTTCAGTGTTAGTGATGCTTGTTTTCCTGTAAGGTGACTTGCTGCTTCTCCCAGTCGCGTTTCAGACTGAAGATGATAATAAGGACAAGCAATGTACTTTCCTTCTCTGCCAAAAGGGAAAGGCCAGATAACCACTTCCTCACTGTTTATTTATGTCTACAAAGCTTATGAAGCATTTAGAAAATACAGTGTAATCCAACAACCTCAGTAGAGAGAAACAACTCCATACTGTTTGCTATTTATATTACTACCTCTTGCTCCAAAGTATACCACCACAAAAACATAATCACCAAATTGTCACCATCTGTGGGGAAAGAAGACTATCAGAGAGGAACACTCAGGATATAGTTCAGCACGGGGAACAGAAAACTATACCAGGTTGCCAAATGCTATTCCTACGTGAAGTGAAGGGAGGTTTCTGTGTCCTTGTATGAGCAGACAGCACTTTGTGTTAAATACCCCCATCAGACAGTAAGGTGCATGGAAGGAAAAAGGAGCCTGATTCTCATCATACTGGCTTGGTTCCAGAATAGCTCCAGTTTATTTTGAAGGAATACCTCTCACTTTACCACAGGTTTAGACACTCCACAAACACACTCCTCTCAATCCATAATCTACAGCATTACTTTCAGGACTGTAATTGCAGCCATCTCCTTATCAACATGTATTTTTTTGCAGTGCTCACTGAGGAAAGGGTTTCAGCCACTTTCATGCTATGACAGCAACCCATACACCCACTCACATTCAGGCACAGACAAGTCCTAAACAGGACAAGAATCAGGTCAAGATATTTGTTTTGCAAAATATGTAAGGACAGGATTTTGAAACTTTCTGTTTCCAGAAATATTGGTATCTTCAACCCAGTGCTTGCCCTTAACTGCGACCACTTGCCCTTAAGGCTGAGGGTAGCCAAACATATCATGTTGCTGTGCCTGCTCAGTCAGTTGGAAAGCTGCATGGGGGTATTTCAGTCACAGCTGGTATCTCTGCTAAAATGTACTTCTTAAAAGCATTCACTGTCTGTTTACCAAGAGGATGGGAAGTCACCCTGCAATGCTTCCTTAACTATAGTCATCCTAAATATTTTACTACTTACGGTGCTTTCTGAAGGAAGATGTTTGATGTTGCTGTATACAGTTAGGAAGCAGAGTGCCCTTCCATCACTGAAAATACAGAGCTTGATAATAAGCCAGACTGAAACATCTTCATTACCAAAGCAGCTTTGCACTATTAAAACCTTCTGCTGAGAAAGCAGTGCAAACATACCAGTAAATGCAATTTTCTGGGTTTAGTGTAAAAAAATTTAAAACAATGCAATCAAGAAAACATACTGTATATTTTGTATGTGCATACATAAACCACATAACCCTAAACCCTGAACAGATTATGAGTGTACATTAACACTTAAAGCACAAATCAGCATATTTTTCCTTCCCAATACGAACTGCCTGAGACTGTGACAGAAGAAATGCCTTTAAATCAGGAGGAAATCTCTGCATTTTAAACTCAGGCTCTCCCTCCAGCTTTATCAGATGTGTTTTCAGCACAAACAGAGTTCTTGTATTTAAACTAAACAGATACATGACTGAGAGTATGCCATCTTAGCAACTGCTTTCCACACAGGTATGTCCTAACACTGCAGCATTTTCAAACACTCCACACAGATCTCTCTTTAAAAGTTACACTGACAAAAGTAATTTCACCCTTCTGGGAAGTACCTGATGCCTGTTTAATTTTCTGCACCTTTAATAGCTGGGACACCAAGATTTCCTTTTGCCTCAGCTCTAAGCACCATGGAGTTTGATTTTAGCCGAACAGCAAATAATATTTAACTCCTTAATCATTCTAGTTCTTTTCCTTTTTTAACTAAGCCTTTTCTACTTTTTTTCCATTAGAAGCAAATGCTGGCTTCCTGTTGTTTTCAGGGTATCCTTTGCTTTTAAAGAACAAATTAGAACAGAAAGCTGTATTCCAACATACCTTGAAAGGAGAGCAGCGTTCCCTGCCAGCTGTGTGACTTTTCAGTAGCTGCACTCAGGCTCCAGCCTTCCGAAGAACCACGGTGTCACAAACCCCTGAAGCTTGCAACCAGGAGCAGAGGCAGATCGCTCTCACACGCCCTTCCCCTCTTCTCCCCGGTATCTGACAGCTGTACACTTTTTTGGACTGGAGCAGGAGTTGCCTCCCAGCCCCTTCGCCACTCTGATAAGTCATCCCCTCCCTGCTATTAAAAGCGTGCTGCCATTATATCTTAAAAGCGCGTCACAGTGTGCATGCAGTAGCTGTGGGAAAGCTGCATTTATTTATACAGGAAGCATGAGTGCAGCACTTCCTACTTCCCATCTGAGTCTCAATTCAACTGCAGGTGATTACTTAAACCCTGTCAGGCTCCAGCCAATGCCTACCCTACGTTCTTATTTGGGTATCTGCGCTGCTTTGAATTACAACTCCCACCTGAGCCCTGACGAGACAAAACTGGAAGAGACGAGGCATTAGACGCAGCACTCACTGAACAGCTCCCGATTGCCATTTAACCTGTTTGAGGATCGCAGTTTGTGTAGCAGCTGCCTTACTGGCAGCTGATGTCTGAAACACTGCTGGCTCCTGCTCATCTCTGTATGTGAAACATGTCATCTCGTAGCAAAGCAATTTCTTCACGTTGGAGAGGAAAGGAAGCAAAGAAACCACAACTCACAAGTAAAGTGTCAGTGTAATATCAAATCTGAGAAGCTAATGATGATGGTGCTCAGCTTACCCTGCCAGTACTAAACACGGACTCTTTTCAGCTGGGCTTATGTGCGAGAGGGGCTGGCTATTCTGGAGTCTGGTACTCCAAACCCACAGGTGTAATGCACACTAGCCAAACAGCAGGAGAAGGTGCCACTTGTCACCCAACCCCTCAAGAACTTTTCCTGCTGTAGGAAATGCACCACACTCGACAAGTACAGGTATATCAGAGTGCCAGGGGTGCAGAAGAAGAGAGGGAGAAACAAGTACAGATGCTAATCTGTGAGTTTCTTTTTATGATTAAGTAAGTTTACTTTGTACTTCATGCAAATATTGCTGGTGTTTTGCCTTTAGGACTTTGCGGATGTACAGGCACTTGATCCCGGGTGTGAAGAAACTTTCAGCTGAGCTTATGGTTATTTTCAGACAATTATCCTGTATCAGATGAATTTAAGGAAAAGGCAGGGATCTTGTGGAACTTGAATTCTGCCTCCCCACACCTATGCATTACAGCTTTGCTTGAATTATCACATACTCTTCCCCTCAGAATAAGTACAAACTTGATCATTGTTTGGACATTGGGTGTAACGTATAGTTTTATACCTGGAAAGGGAGAGAACAGTCACCAAAAAAAAACCCTGTTCCAACACATGGAATCATGTTGATCCCTACAGTATTCATCAAAAGGCTTAGGCCACCTAGAGCCATGTCACAGATATTACCACTTGAGATAGTAGAGCATTTCCCAGCAGCAGCAGAACTTTATCCTCAGCAGTGACAGTACTCAAGAAAAACCTGGGGCTCAGAGCTATTTTTTTTTAGGATGCAGAGCAGGATGAAAATGTGGAATTCTGTGTCAAACTATATGATTAGAAAAGGAGTCTCCTTCAGTCATTAGATTTTTATCTTCCATCTTCTGTTCTACTCTGAAATAACTTAAGCCTCTATCACTTTTCAGTACCTCCTCTCTCTTCTCCCTCTCTCTGTTACAGCTCCTCTATTTTCTCCCTGCAGCTGCTACCTTTGCTGCTCCGCCTCCATCCCACAGATACTTATTAGACCACAGATGAAGTGCAGCAAGGAAAATCTCCCTGCTCTCAGCTCCTATGCTCAGCACCACAGGACCTGAACAGCAAGAGCACAATTATCGCAGGGAGGACGAAGGAAATCAGGATGTAGGGCAAATGGCAGAGCAGTGGGTCCAGAAGTAGAGCAGGGCAGCTGCCAGTAGCACCGGAGCAAAAGCAGCATCTGGTTTGGTATTTAGTCCTTGCTGACACAATAAAACAAAAACAAGCTTCACTGCAGTATCCTCCGCCAGTCAAGAGAAACAACTGCAAATAAAGACTAATCATCTTCCCTTCAGAGAAATGATGAGGCCAGCTTATGTCTAGAGGGGCTGTTCTTTTGAATTAAGAAAACTAGATCAGTCCATTAAAATGCAGATAAATTCTGGAAACTTAAGCCGCAAACATCCCATGGTATTTTTATCCAGTTTCCTACAATGTATCTCTTTGCAGAGAAGTTACAATGTGACTGCACAAATGTGCAGACCTGCTAATAGCAAAATTAATTTCCCTTAAACACCACAAAATCGGTGAGAAACATAATGAATGTGTCTCAGGATAGTTAATTTTCTGTAAAATGTTAAGATGTGCACATTCCAAGTGCTCCACTTTTAGACTATCAAGCCCTAAACTGTTGGCCCCGGATTTGCATCCAGGACAATCACTTACTGATTCTCTGTGGGCAGTTGGCTATTCCCCCACTTCCATCTTCATTTCAGTATTTGCCCCAACTTCTGTGCTTATCTGGGTCTGCTGCAGCAAAGAGGACCTGAAGGTGATGTGGCACAGTGCATTAGCTCAGGCTATAGGCTATAGAGATGATCACTGACGATGATTCTTCCCATTGCCATCACCAAAAGGCTTGAGCTGGACTGTTACGAGCTCTTCTGTTAAAATGATTTCTCTTCCGGCTGTACCTCGAGCCCAGGTACTTCACAGCTTCACAGAAGCACATCTTCTTGGCAAGCTAATTTTGTGAAGTGTTATGAGTCATGCTAAAATTGCTACCCGTCTCAACTCTCTGAATCTCTTAGCCCAGATTGACTGACTTCTTTATGGAGGCAACAAATAAGTAAAAAAAAAAACAACCCCCAAATTCAGAATGTCACTTGATGCTAGTCAAGGAAAAAGGTAAGCCCCTCCCTGTTTCCTTTCTTCTTCAGTAAGGGTGATACAGACCACAATGCTCAGAGGGTTCAGTTAATTTTTTGGACACTTCTAACTGATGCTTTTATAGCTCCAGGGCTGGGGGTGAGGGGAGGGATGGCTGAGCTTCTGAGTTGCTACATACCAAAATGCAACATCACTGTGAATTTTTAGTTGAGTTACTAGCTAGAATAAGAATAAAGGTTGGCATAGTTAATTACTAACATTGCTGTGTCATCCTTGCTGCTACTCGAAATACTTACAAAATGACTAAGCCACTCTGGCATTAACTGAAATTACTAATTAATTTATGATGTAGGTAGGTGAAAAAGTAAATAGCATGTTCACTGGAAAGATCTCTCACATCCCACCAACAGAATAACACTTACAGAAAGTGAAAACACTGAGTGAATGTATAACTAACAAACAAACAGTTCTGTTATGATTCTACATCAAGAACTAGCTTGGGAGCAAAAAAGAAGAAATTTTCACTTCCCTGATTCACAGTTTTCAACTAAAAAAACCCAAATGTCCTGAAAAATAATTGCTATCCATAGGTGTAAAATAAAACCACATTTTCTGACCAGCTTCCTAAAGCCAGAGTTCAACTAAGAAAAACGTGTTTTTATCCACTTACTGACTGTACGTGCAAATTATCCATTTTCCTATTAAAAAAGTATTTGCATACACAATATATGGTTTCACAAGAAAAACAGATACTTAAGTGAAACCAAGTGAACCAATGCTGAAAACAGAAAAAAGGAAGGGTTTTTGCACAGTAAGTATAGCTGTATTATCTGAACTTGTTCTATGATGCCCCTGATGTCATAGGCTAAGAATAGTTTCCTTCAGTGGGAACTATTTTAAAGGGGGATTACACCATCAAAAGTAAATCTTGGTATCTTCACAAACCAAACTTATTCATATAATCACACAACACTAGAAATCAGATGTTACTGCAAAAAACAGAGAGCTGTATAATACTTCAGATGGAAACAAGTGTTCCTGAGAACAGCTACAAGAAAATCAGGATCACATCTTTTCCTGTTTTAATAAACCTTATTGTTCTACAATTCTGACTTGGTATGCAAGTCACTCGCTGACAAATCAGGCTTGAAATCTTCATTATTCCCTTTAGCTAAAACATAGTAAAACTTTATTATACGGTATTTTGTAGTGGAGTGAAATAAATCAAGTTAAATTATTTTGAAAGAACAGTAGGGACTAAAGGGCTTTTTATTTTACAGTTAAAAAGGGAGTGGGATGGCACACTTTCTACTGAACATTTATAATCTTTATGATCTCAAAATGCATGGGTTTGTCTCAGACACAAAGAAAAAGTGATAGGTGACTTAATGCTCATCCTGCTCTATGAACAAGGCAAAATGCAATATCCATTAAAATTTGCTGGCACAGCAGACTATGTCCAAACAAAACATGATCATATAGCTTCTATACAGCTCTGTATTTCTTCTCTATTGACATTTTTTCCTGTGTTTATACTTTGAAGTACTTCCTGGCATACTGAAAAGTGGCTTTTGGTATTTGATCCATACAGAACAGTGCTAGAGAAAAAAAACCCAACCCATGCAGCCTCAGCAGAACACAGTGAGAAGAGAGCCTGCGGCCCCAGTGGGGTAGCTGGGTTTGGCGTGCTTAGTAATCTCATCTTAAAGATCAAGGCTGATGGCTTTGACAGTATGTTAGTGGAGTTCCAGTGCAACCTGGAAGCATTAAGAGAAAGTTTGTCTGCCCATAGAAGAAACACTGCCAGCGGCAGAGCTCTGCTGGTACCACCGGCAGGAGCGGGATTTTTGCTGCTGGCAACCGAACGGCTCTGCAACAGCTCTACATAAATTTTTAACTTCTGCTAACTCCTGCCTGTTCACTAAAGACTGTGGAGGACCAGCCTGCAAAAAAGAAAACAAGCTGAGTTGCTGTGAGTTGGCCATAAATAAAATGTTGATGAACTGCCGCTGAACCGCAGACATCCAGCCCAGGAGCAGCTGGCGCAACACCCTCAGCCTCGGACACCTCTTTGCACTCACAGGCAGGGAAGAGGCAGGTTACTGTCACCCTTCCCTTTAACCTTCTCCTGTGACACCAGACACGCCAGTCACCAGTTGGCAAAGCAGTCACATCCCTCTCCACGTGTACAGTGAGCACGGGCACAAAACCCTCCAGATGGGCAAGAAGAACTGGCACGCCAATGACGTGACAGCACTACTTCTGGTGACAAGGCAGCTGAGGACACGGGACACCTCTCAGGCTCAGAGAAATTCCCTGTGCAAGTGGGTCCAGTTCACAAGCTGGACAGCACAGGTAGCTTCCCCCAAACCAGCGTTACCTCATGAACTGCTGGAAAAAAGTAAAAAATAACAAGTAAGAATTAAAAACCAATCATTTTGCCTTGCTCTTGTGTTCATATGCAACACATACAGATCTGGAGCTACTCAGTTCTTCTGAGTATCAGATAACAGGTGATCATTTTTAGCTGTGAAGAGTAATTTATAAAGTAGCCTCAAAGGGACTGTATTACATACATACAAAAGAGGAAACACTGAAGTTGTCCCCTTCTGCTCTTTCCTGGAGTAAGCAGACATTTTAATGAAAGTCTATGAAGACTGCATGGGAAAAACTTAAGGCTTGGTTAAATTAATTTATTTTCTATTAACCATGCTCACAGTCAGCTTCACAGCATGACACAGACTTTCAATTATGCACAGGTGGGGATTTTTCCTTTTGACTTTGTGCCCAAAGTGACACAATCTGTTGATTTTTAACCCAGTGTCGTGGTAATGTACCTAAATTCGCAATGATTACAGATGTCAGAATCACCATAAGTCTAAAAACTGAGAGGGGAAAACCATCCATCCTGGCAGCCAACACAGCAAGCATTGTCTGTAACAGAGGAGGTCATCAACCTGTCCTTATCATGCGAAAAAAAAGTGCATGTTGTTTTCACTTCTCTCTTTCTAATGCTTCTTCTGTCCTGCCTCGAGCTCTTAACTGGCCTTTTCTGGAAATACGAAGAGACAGCTTTATTCCTTCCAACCCAAGCACCATTCCCTCATTTTATAGTCTCCTTTCTCTACTCTAGTCTACTTCTCACACATTTATGGTGAGACCAGATGTGAAAAGGTTTGTCTACATCCACTTTGTTTTCCCTGTGGACTTTAATCTTGTGGTTAGATAATTTCAACTAATAGTTTTTAAGGATTTCAGCCTCTTAGTGTGCCACAGCAGGGCTGTTAAGTGAGCTTTCCCTGATGTTTTGGTCTGGACACCTTTGCCATGGCAACACCCACAAGGATACAGTACCACTGTTGTACCAAGCAACAACTTCTCAAAACACACACAGTTGTTTCTTGGCAGTGACGTCATCATATCACAGCCATAGTAACAAAATCCAGGATAGGTCCACATTCAGATCCCTTGTTAGGAGAGTGATAAAGCTTTTTCCCCCTCTTCTGCACAGAATGGAGAAGACAGCGATTACAATAATCTTGAGAGGACTTCTTTAACATGCTCCACCCAGCAAGTGGTGGTTAAATTCAAGAATCCCCAAATGAGGGTAGTGGGAAATCAGAAACAAGCAGATTGATTGCTTTCTGCAAGTGACATAAGGATTTGTTCAGTTGCACTGAAATATTTGGGGGTTTTTAACTTCATGTTGTTTCTTTTTTGATCTTTTACATTTGTGCAGGGCCAGAAGGGCAAGAGGCATATGAAAAACTTTGCTTTTCCAAACACTGCTAAAATCCAGGCAAATAGTGTTTTCTGCTTCACTACTATCTACGGTCATTGAAGAAATTACAAGTGAACTCATCTTATTTTTAAGCATGACTTCATCTGTGAAAATCCACTGGCTCTGCTTAACTCCCCTATAGTCCTCAGAAATAGATTTAAATTGATTTAGGTATATCCTCCAACTTTTCATTTTATATATACATATGTATTTCAGGCTGCCATGATGAGATAGTTGGGGTTGTTCAACCTGGAGAAGAGAAGTCTCTAGGGAGACCTTAGAGCTGCCTTCCAGTACCTATAGGGGCCTACAAGAAAGCTGGGAAGAGACTTTTTAGAAGGGCATGGAGTGATAGGACGAGGGGGGCTGGTTTTAAATTGGAAGGGGGTAGATCTCGATTGTATATTAGGAAGAAATTCTTCACTACAAAAGTGGTGAGACCCCGGCACAGGCTGCCCAGAAAGGTGGTGGCTGCCCCCTCCCTGGCAGTGTCCAAGGCCAGGATGGATGGGGCCTTGAGCAGCCTGGTCTACTGAGAGGTGTCCCTGCCTATGGCGGGGGGATGCAACTTGGTGATCTTTAAGGCCTCTTCCAGCCCAAACCATTCTGTGGTTCTGTGATTCTATGGTTTCCTGCAATATGACAACACAAATTAGTCGGGGGCATAATTAATCAGTAAATTCGTTCCCCCTGAGAATCACTTCGCATTGTATGATATCAACAAATCTTTGAAGTGTGAAGTTTGAAGTCGTAGAATACTGTAAGTTCTATCTTTCTGTGATCAGATTATATGTATTCAAGGTGAAGAAAGTGTGCTCAATGAACTCTGCCTAGTAGTAAATAACTACATTTCTCTTTACATTACCCTTAAGGTAACTGTCTAGGCAACTGCAATTCGCAAATCACAGAATCACAAGTCACCATGACTTGGGGAAAGAAAAACAGAAAAGAGTAGAAATAACTGGCCTGCTTGCATGGAAAAAGGCCCAACACCTCTCTCACTTCCCATACAACAACATTAGTTAGAACAGCTCCTGTCTGCAGGACACACAGTAAGAAACTTACAGGGTCTTAAATTCTGCCAAGGAAGTACCAGAGAACATGAAGTTTAGGGAGAAACAGGGAAACTTTGATTCTTTTAAATACAAAATGAACAGCATGAAGAGACACTCCCCTGTCTCTCTCCCTGCTTTCTGTTCATGTATAGAGTACATTTGCTATATTGCAAAAAAAAAAGCAAATAAAAGAGAGGAAAAATCATACACCCTTACAGAGTATTTCTAACATTGCAAGAAAAAGAGGAGAGGAGAGGAGAGGAGAGGAGAGGAGAGGAGAGGAGAGGAGAGGAGAGGACAGGACAGGACAGGACAGGACAGGACAGGACAGGACAGGACAGGACAGGACAAGGAATCAGCATATCCCACTAGCCTCTCAGAGAGCAAACTCTGGTGGACTCCAGACATGTAGTATCTCCAGCATGCCTGCTGGTGACCACAAACACATCACCAGTCTTTGGGTGTCCCAAGGAGCAATCAGCCACAGGCTTCAGCTGTGGAAGTGGCAGGAAGCACCTCTCTGGGCTGATGGAACTGGAACAAATATACTTCTTCCTACTGAGCAATCCTCAGAGAAATTATCCAGTAAAACTTGTTAAGAACTGGAAGTTCTACCTGAGATCCTTTTGAAATATGGTCCTCATCAAAATGTGCCACAGAACTGGGGTTTACAATAATGGGTTCTTGTCTTTGGGTTAAAAACTGTTACCTGACAATGATGTGATATACAGCACCTAAACTTTGTACATGAAAACAGAATTTAGGCAGCGGAAGATAACTTTTTTCCAGTATAGTGTTATTCTTGATCCTGGTAACTTAAGGATTTGAGGAGTTTCTGGCAGTTCTGTTTGACTGGTTTTTTTAGGAATAGTCATTTCTCTCCCACCAAGAAAAATAACAGGAAGCATGAATCAAGACTGTCCAAAAACTAAAACAACAACTTCCTTTGTCCTTACTGATAGCATTTTTCTTTTCATGACCTGAGTGGATATTTCTGTGTTTGTTGAATGGGGGAAATCTTTTTCAGTGACTCACTATTTTGATGCAATATTTTACATAAAGCCAACAGTCAGTCTTTTGTTTGTCATTTCTCCTGTTGTCAATGGGATTAGGAGGGAGAGGAGGGAACTGAAAAACATGTAGGAAGAATAAATAAAATCAATGTCTTAAAGGAAATTAGATGGATGTTCTGCAGTTATGTTTCCACTAAACACAGCCGATTACGGCATGAATGGAGATAGCAATGGTGAAGGAAAAATGCCAAGAATCAGCTTTAGTTCTCTGATTGTCTGTCCAGGAAACACAGAGGTTTCTATGGCTTCCTTTAACTGGCAACAAGTGCACATAACTCTTCTGTCATTTAGTGATAACATGAATGTGCAACACTCCACATACCACAACGTTTTGAGTTTGGATACTACCTGGGCCAAGAGGCACATCTATCACTCTGTCTAGACTACCCAAATTGTGTTACTGGCATTGAATCAAGATTTAAGATTCTCTCCCTTTAGAGTGTCCCCAAACTGATGGCCAAGATCCCTGCTGTCTCTGTACCATCAATTGCCCAACAATTTCATTTTTTCATCTGAAAATTCTATGGGAAGATTAATAAATGCTGATGAAATTAAAATAATGAAGGATTTGATTGCTGTACAAGTGTGTGTGAAAAACAATCAATGAGGAAACTACTTTCCTTATTCAGAAGGACTGTAAATATGATTTTTCTCAGGGATGAAGATATATTAACTAGATAGATTTTATGCTGCAAGCTTGGATGTGAAGAAATGGATGAGCAGCAAAGCTAACGAAGCTTAGTTCCTGAGGATTTGTTTGCCTTAATGCTAGTAAAACAGTAATCCCCAGCTCTCTGATATCACTACATATCAATGCGTCCCTGGACTGGGGGCAGTGCAAGTCATAACTTGCATGCTGATGAGCAAGCCTCATCTACGATGCCGCTTTTCTGAACAGATGCTACCAGAAAATGTACAACAGTGGAGCACTGCCTGCCTTTTTACCTCAGTGACTCAAAAAGTTGACAATTACAGCAGCAGACAAACAGTGTAATCCACATGACCTTTATTGTCCTAAGAAATGAGGGTATGCAGAAGACTTAGCTCAGACCTTCACGGATTAGACTGATGATTTCACAGAAAAGTAGCAAAAGTCAGTGCATTCTACAGGGTGCTCTTCAGACTTATGATGCTGTGTAATGCTTACCTTTTGTAGTTACTTTTCTGTTTCATCATACACAGTAAAAAGCAAAGAGGAAAAGCTTTGATTTGATGATCTTGTTTTGACCAAGTGAAGCCAACTTCAGGACTTCTGCAATAGACTTTCCACCTCCTTAACAAAAAATACCTGCAGCACAGATAGAGGCTTTGGATTTTTGTTCTAGGCTTTGCTACAAACATCTTCTAACCTTGGAAAAGTCACCTAATCTCAACACATGCTATTTTTATCATCTGTAACACTACAGGAAAACCCTCACTTACTTGTGCCCCAATTGTCTTGTATACTTTGTTACAGACTGTAAAGTGCCCTGTATTTCCAAGCTAGATGGATTCCAGTACAAAGCAGAGGAACATAGATGTTCAACAGGAAAATCTGAAGTGAATCAGCAGAATGAAAAGTCGGACACAAGACAAAAAGGGGTTTTTTTTGTGAACACCAGTGATTTGATGAACTGGATTATATTTCTTTAGAAGATAACACAAATGATCATTCAAACAATAAAAAGTGTGGCATATTTCGATCAATCTTGCCTTAGCTAAGATAGAATAGATAAGCCCCATACATACTCCAACTGCTTGGCTTCCAGACGCTAATGTACAATGAATGCTAAATACCTGCAGAGGAGCCACAGGGTCACAGGGGGTCACTGATACCTCTAATCTCTGAATCTCTCTCTGCTTCCTTCCAGCTTCTCACCATCTTCCCTTTGACTATGCAATGTATGCTGTGCATGTCTTGTGATCTTGGCCCCACGAAGACTTTGACAGGTGGTTCCTTAAGCCTCCTCTGACTCGTCATCCCCGCACTGCCTGTTTGAAACCTCAATAAATCTACTCTAAAAGTCTAAATCTTTTCACTTTTTCTTCAGAACACTCAGTCAGCAAAAGCCCTGTGAATATGGCAGCAGTTTATGATTTTTTTTGTATCTATAGAAATATATAACATGCTGCACCGTGTTTGATCTTGGTTTTGCCTTAAAGGCTTTCTTTGTGCAATGTGTTGAACCAACAGTTTTTCTGTTAGTATATTACACCTGGGTTCCTGTTTTACTGGAAATGTAATATGCATGACCATCCTATTTGTATGCTTGCCATTAATGTGTGCATAGGATTATCAGAACATAACTCCTTTAGGTAACATCTATTTGATGATTCCTAATGCCAAGTATTTCCACTGTTAAAATCCACGTAACGATAAGAGGCTGCTCTTTATGAGATTATGAGCTAAATTAATTGAATAGCCTGGTATCATTGCATTTTATCTTAGGGATTTTCTGTACCCTGCTCCAAACTCTGGTGCCCCTGCAAGGCATCAGCCAAACAGGAAGAGCTGTGAAACAAGAAGACAAGAAAATCAAGGCAGGAAAAGTGTGACTGGAAGACGATGCAAGCTGCCTTTGTACACAATGAAATGACTCAGAACATTTGACATTTCTTCATCAGCCTCTTCTCCTCATCATCAAGAAAATAAATAACTGCAATTCTTGACCAATATTAGCTAGTCATCGCTGTTGGCTAGCCACAGGTAGAAGTCTAGAGGAAGTGAGGAAGCTAAGGAAGGAAGAGAAGATGTTGCTCTTATGAAAAAGAAGGTGAGGTGTTTTTTTTTCAGAGGGGGCCACATAAAAGATCATAAAAACACGAGCAAGGCTGACATCATTGGCAGGAGACAAGGACGCAGCAATGAGTTGTGAAGGACCTGAAAAGCAGATAGGAGCAGCAACAGTCTTCCTATGGAGGGCTATGGGAGAGGGCACTTGGCATGTGGTGCAGGCCAACAGAGGAACTGAACAGCCACAGCTACCACGAGGATGGCTGATGGTAACATCCAATGCCTGAAAAACACTAACAACCAAAACCACACATTTCCTTTCAGTGTTTTCAGAATTGCTCATTTTGTCACTTAAAAAAAAAAAAAAAACTCAACCAAAAAACCCCAGAAAGTAAAACCCACCAAAAAAAAAAAAGACCCAAAATGGCTTTCCAAGCACATTTTATGAATTGGGCAGAATGCTTTTCTGTGCCCAAGAGCCACATGAAATGCTTCAGCCCCAGTTGATATCAAACATTTTTCAGTCACTTCATTTCAACACAAAGCTGATAGCTCCTGCATGGCATTAACTGAAACCTAATTATCAGGATATTTTTCTTCCCCTTTTTCTCAGTTCAGACACCAACACCTTCTCCACTTGCCCTCTCCTCTCAAAAATCCTCACTGTTTCAGACAGGTCTGTGAAGAACCTGTTTCGGTAATCAGTAGGGTGCTCTGATTGCTTAATCCTGACACGGATATTGCCAACACCTCATTGCAGAGGTGTTTCTGGCGGGGTTTGTATTTTGACATGCAGCCTTCATCCACAATGTGAGCCCCCTTTAAAAAAATCAGCTATTTTACTGACACAACTGAGAGGGACTTTCCCTGGCATCTATAATTAGAGCTTTCAGGAACTGATTGTCCTGAAAAATGATATGAAGAAACTATTCTAGGAGGGATTAGCTCTTGGTTAAGAGCTAGAAACAAAGCGGAGTCTTTAAACTCCATGAAGTCAAGCAGTGCTCCTCAGGCTGTTCTGGAAAAAACAGTTCTATGTGGATCTGAAACAGAGACACAGAAGGATGCAGGTATCTGGCGCTAGAAAGCTCCCGTCAGTCTTTGGGGTTTGCAGCAGATAAGGTTACTGATCCCCTGACTCAGTCCCCTTGCAGAGTACACAGAGCATACAAAGCTCTACCTTTCCTCAGGTATAAAATCCCAAATCCTGCTAGCACAACCAGCACGGGATCAACTACCCCAGTCTTCAGCTAGACACACTTCTCCTTTTCAAAGTCCAGTTGAGCCTCGTCATGAATGCTATGTTTCTCAAGCCTGCCTTCAATTCAAGTGGCAGTTTCTCAGTACTACTTGGCCAAGGAGCTGAAACCTAACATGCACAGAAGGGTACTTGACTCTCCAAAAGCTCAGATCTCCTCTTGAGCATTGCCTTGTCATGTTTTTTGACTCTGGGAAAGCTTTTTGCCTTTGAGTAGTGTCACATACTCCAAAGTTCCTCCTCCATTTCCAGGTCTTCTTTCCCAGTGACAACAATTTATCTTTTTTCCCAGCCAGCCTCAACTGTACAAGCTCTTCTTATTTTTTCTTTTTTATTTTATTTTTCTTTTTTGTTCTTTTCTTTTTTCTACACCCTGCCCCCCCTCCCTGCAACCCTGCCATTCCTCCACACCACACTGACACCCACTGCAAGAGCACTGGATGGGTATATTTGTGCTTTCTACAGCTTTTCAGCCTTTTCTGGACTGTGCTACATCTGTAGACTTCCTGAGAGATAAACTGTCCCATGTTGGATAAAACTATAGTAAAACTAGCAAGAGCAGACAGCAGGGGTCTAGCCTGAAAGCCTAAAGGCTCCCACAGCACATTAGCAACATTTGCTGGGTTTGGCAACCTTCAGTCAAGTACTGAAGGTATATATTCCATGTACTGTGATCATACAATTGTGTTATTCATCTTAATATCACAAGCAAAATGAATCTGATGGTTGCTAATGGCTTTTCAACTTCAATTGTAAAGGCAGAATCGCTAACGCAGGCTGGCACTGTCTGGGAAGTTCCAATAGGCTTTCCAAAGGGGGAAAAAAGGTGATTAAAGGCCCTCTGCACCATCTCCTTCATAAAGCTGCTGAGCAAAGTGCTAAATGAACATGCTAAAGGCACCTGAAAAACCAGCTCTGACCAGTTATTAAGTGGTTTTTCAAGAACAAAATAAATACTGAATACTGTAAAACACCCTTTCTATTTACTATTTACCCTAGCTTAAAAGGGGAATAGTCAATAAAAGAGAAGACTACCTAGTCAAAGCTACCACAGTAAAGAAACAGCAAACACTGAGGAGAGTGTGAATTAAGGGCTGTTGTGATGACTGGATAGTGCCTGGCATCAGGAGACTGAAGAAGAAACCATCGCTGTGTGAAAGGGGTATTAATGTCTGAAAAGATGTGCAATTAGGACCAGCTATCACAGGGTTTAACACATTATCTCTTCAGACTCCACCAAGCAGGTTCATGAGGATCTTTGTTAACTGAGATCAAATCAAATAGACACTGCTGGAGGATGAAGGTACTGATGTTTGCAACTGCTCACTTGCAGGAGATGCAGAGCACCAGACTAGTCAACTTTTTTTTTTCTTTTTTTTTTCTTTTTTTTTTCTTTTTTTTTTTCTGTTTTTTTTCTTTTTTTTTTCTTTTCTAGACTGATACTAGCTTGCTCACTAAGCCTCATTCACCTCTCCTTCTGCCTTCCTTTTATTTTGCTTCCTCTCTTCCTCTATATTACAATGTGCAGTATAATGTTGTTAACGACATTTGACAATGTTAGAGAAAAGTATCCTTCTGAATTCATTGTGTGGGAATCAGCAGAGGAGTTGCACACAAGGACCAATTCTCTCCATCTCTAAAACTACAGCTCTTCACAGGTACATGCCATGTTTGATTTTGAAATTCCCTTTCGATGCAACTAGGCACCAGTCTTGATTTTAAAGTTCCCTTACAGTAAAACTACTGCCTATGCTTTCTTTTAAACTATTGTAAGAAATATGAATGCAGAGAGCTGTAATTTTATGCCAATATACTAGAGGCACATAAAAAAAAGAATCTAACTTTACCCTCATGATTTATATTGTCAGTAGAAAGCTTTAACTAAGTTACAGTCATATTCAGTTGAATTTAGTTTGTTGCATAGCAAAAGTGTGAGCCATAAATCTCAAACAACAAAAATCTATTTAGCTGTAGGCTCTTCTGTATCACCAGTGGGCTTAGGTACACGTTCAACGTTTTTGTCTATTCAATGCTAATGCCAATGGATTAGGCAGATTAGATATGCCTACCAGTGTAGCTCCCCAATAAATTACAGGCTTCCCATCCACAGCAGGCCCTCAGTAATTCCATTTTCTGTGGAAATGAAAATGTATCTTTGGAACAAAACAAAGCACTCAGTCATGGAAGGTTTTTTTAGCATCCTAAGAATACACCCATACGTAGAAGCATGCCGACCACTCTGTAAGTCACCCTGGGGGCAGCAGAACTAATGAAGGCTGGTTTCCTATGGAATTACACCCCACATTTAGCACCCATGGTGTAACAGACCTTGAGTCCTTCAGCATAACACAGCTGCTATTCCGCTGTATCCTCCCAAGCTCCCTCCCAGCAGTCACTACTTACACAATACCTCAGCTTCTCCATCACACGCAACTCTCCTTCCAAGTGCCCTCCCACAGCATTCTTCCACCACCTCCTCTCCAAGTCCTCCCCTTCCTAGTTTCACCACCCTCATCCTCCTTTTTCCACCCAGCTCTTGCCAGCCTAGTGCTTCATCTGCATGGATGGTTGGCCAGTGGCAGCTGAACAGAAGGAATCAGGCCTGAGCTCCTCCAGTCTGGCACAAAGCACTGTAAGTCAGGCAATGAGACCCAACATTGTTAGAGGGAAGATGGATGGATAAAGGAGTAGATAGGGTGGTCACACACACACACACACACACACTGCATTTTCTACAGAAGCCAAAAATCTAGTCTTGCAGGGGCTACTGGGATACTGCTTGGTGTTCCTTATCAGGAAACACATCAACATGACAATTTGAAAGATTAATCTTTAAAAAATGCCCTGGCATAATTATTTTTCATTGCAAACTTCCACTTTTGGAAGCTTGTTTATACTGTTAACTCAAAACAGAGAAAATATCCAGTAAGTGCATTGATGAATTTTATGTGTTTTATTTAAGCCTTGAGGAAGCCATCTAAAAATACTAGTGCTGCTGCCTAAGGCTGAGGTCTTCAACCCTATCTCCTACCTACTGAAAGGCCTTGGCATGACAGAAAAGGAGGCACCATGCAAGTCCTTGAAAAAAAGATGGGCTTGTGGCAAGTTGGGTTTTTTTCTTCCTCTAGTTCTGAGAGATCAGGATGGTATCAGTGAGAGATTTAACACTGTTCGGGCTGCGGTGTTATGAGAGAGATCTCCAGAGCACACAAATACTTTCTTTATTTGTATTTTTAAACCATGTCAGGGAGCCTAAAGCAAAATCTCCCCTTTGGAGGCAGCATACAATCTGAAAAAGTATGGGCTCTTGGCAAGACTAACATGGGTAGTTGGGGACAAGCCTACAGGATCCAGGCCCTCTTTGTCAATCTTTGGACAGGCTGTCCCAGTTAATTAAATTAAAAGGCAGGAGCAGAAAAAGTGGGACACAGTTGTGGGTATGCTGTGTTTAGAGAGCACGTCTATATGCTTTACATTGGGCTAAAGGTTATTTTTTACCACCACCCACATAAAAATTTCCCACTTCCAGCTGCACTACTCAGCTGAAAACTGGGAGCCATCAACTTTAGCCAACAGAGAGATAGATATCTAAATATCTATCACAGAAAAGTATTTATCTATGATTGTAGTGGCCAACACCCACTCTCTTAGATTGTCAATAAAATGCATTTCTGTGAAAAGGGATTAGCTCTAATTACTTCTGTTTATAGGGTTTGGTAGATACCTGTGCATTTCATAAGCAATCAAAACCACAGAACCACAGACATCATCAGCATTTCCACTGCTACTAGTATATAAAGTAACGGGAATCGGTTTTGGACCGTTACTACCGGCTCCTACCGGCAGAATTCAGGGCCTAACACGGATGTGCTGCCTGCACTGCACTCTCTTCCCTTCCTCTTCTATCATCCCCTCTCTAAAAACCAAGAATGCATTACCTCTTCCTTTAGGAAAAAAAACAAAATGAAACAAAACATGCCCTGGAAGGATAATATTAATATAACTTGTCCTAAATGAAAACAGGCATAAAGGCAAATGCTACTATACATGAAGGAGGATTCCCCACATGTGTTAAGATCCCAAATTGAATTTCTTTCATCAAAAAAGACAGAGCTCTGAATGTGCTTTCAATTTTTCATTTGTTGTTGATGATAGAGCCTGGCATTATTTTTTTTCTTATTTACAAAATGTCAAAATGATACATTTAATTATTTTTTCAAAATGTTATTAACAGAAATGTTGTCAAACAGTTCCATGTCTACAGCCAGGTTTTGTTTCAGAATTCATGTAATGCAGAAAAAAAAAAACCCATCCTTCAAAGAGTCCTGTATCAATCCCAATGATAACTAACTGTGGTACTTTATAATTAATCCTCAGAAAAGATAGTGGTTTAGAATTACTTCACTCTTCTAACCATAAGCCTTTATCCTCTAAAAGTGTGAAATGCATTAATCTTTTGTGACTATTTAGCACAATTAGGCTTCCTCCTGAAATGTTGCAGTTCTCAGCAATTATTTGAATCTTGCTCTGAAACTTAGAATTGCAAAAGCTAAAAATATTCAAACACATTATTTCAAGTATATATATATACATATTCATTCACACTAGCAACAACTGAGTAGAGTTAACAAATGAGCTCAATCTTTCCCAAATCACAATATTTTGTGTTCTATTTTGCATTCAAACAAAGCCTGGTCAAATAAAAGTAATCATGAGACAGAAGACCGAAATAATTTTTAAATATATGATGTCCGTTTCACTGAGCATTCAGTCTGTTCTGCTTAGCACCAACACAGGCTCTCTTTAAATCCTACACTGCATTCATGGGATAAACTGCTGATTATATCACAGGAACCTTCTCCTTGCCAAAGTATTTGATACCTGGCTGGCATTTTTACTAGCCAAGTGCGTTTTGCAAGCTTTAAGAACTGTGCTGCAGCCGGTGCTATTTTGGTTCTGTGATAGCTAGAAGCAGCAGCTGAGAGAGATCCAAGCCTGTCATTTTCTAATCTCAGTTACCGCATGCATCGTGCTTCATCAGTGATGGAAAGTAGAAATATAGTAGCCGGACGTGTCCTAGGCTGAATGGTGTCACTGGTCAGAGTGAGATTTTAATGAAGTCTAATGTCCACAGCTTTAATTCGCTTTGTGCCCAGCAAGCTGAGCTACCTACACACACACTCAGTGCTGACCATGCAGTCATCCTCAAGGAAAATGGAAATGACTTGAATTCTGGTAATTGTCAGGTATAACATGAGCAGTGTTTGGGGAAAGAGCCACGCGATCCTCTGTGGAATCACTTCAAAGCTCCTCAGGAGGACAGGCAAAACTAAATGCTACTGTCCTGAGGTGAGAAAAAATTAAGTAAATTTGTCCTCATCTCTGTGCCAGCAATTTGGGAACAGCAGCAGAGCAGGGGTATAGACAAGGTGGAGGTGCTAAGAAAGAGGTTATGGTAGGTGGTCTGGAGGGATTCCCAGATATCCCTAGGGGCTGGATACCAGCAATGAGTTACAGGGTATTGAGTGGGAGAGAAAGTTTGGGAGCCATGAGGCCTGTAGCAGGCTTTCTTTTTTTCCCTTGCCCCTAACCTGCCACCTTTCTCCTACCAGTCTGATCTCTGTACAGTATGTGCCTGTGCCTATTGCTTTTCAACACTGAATCCTCTTTCCCATCTCTGTCCCTGGTGAGAAAAGCGCCCTAATCTCCCTCCCATCTTCCTCTCTCCATACATTCCTTTTCTTCCTCTTCCTTCTGACATGTAAGAACGCAAATGTGAGTTTGATGGGACTTGGAGGAAAGAGAATTATAAAATGGATCAAGAATGTTGCTCAGTGTTGGGTCCAGTCCTGTTTAATATCTTCATTGACGACCTTGATGAGGGAATAGCATCTGCCCTCAGCAAGTACGCCGATGATACAAGGCTGGGAGGGGTGGCTGACATGCAGGAACACTGCGCTGCCATCCAGCGAGACCTGGACAGGCTGGAGAGCTGGGCAGGGAGAAACCAGATGAAATTCAACAAGTGCAAGTGTAAAGTCTTGCACCTGGGGAGGAATAACCAACTGTATCAGTACAGGCTGGGGGATGACCTGTTGGAAAAGAGCTCTGTGGAGAAGGACGTGGGGGTCCTGGTTGATGACAGGTTGGCTATGAGCCAGCAGTGTGCCCTGGTGGCCAAGAGAGCCAATGGGATCCTGGGATGTATCAGGAAGAGTGTGTCCAGCAGGTCAAGGGAGGTGATCCTCCTCCTCTACTCTGCGTTGGTCAGGTCCCACCTGGAGTACTGTGTCCAGTTCTGGGCTCCCTGGTATAAAAAAGACAGGGACCTTCTGGAGAGAGTCCAGAGAAGGGCGACAAAGTTGATTAGGGGTCTGGAACATCTCCCCTATGAGGAAAGGCTGAGTGAGCTGGGTCTGTTCAGCCTGGAGAAAAGAAGACTTAGGGGGGACCTAATTAGTGTTTATCTTAGGCATGGGTTGCAGGGGGAATTGGCCAGCCCCTTTTCAGTGGTCTGTGGGGACAGGACTAGGGACAATGGCTGTAAGCTGGAGCACAGGAAGTTCCGCACCAACATGCGGAAGAACTTTTTCACAGTGAGGGTGACAGAGCAGTGGAATAGGCTGCCCAGGGAGGTGGTGGAGTCTCCTTCTCTGGAGATATTCAAGACTCGTCTGGACGCCTATCTATGTAATATGAGATAGGGAACCTGCTTTGGCAGGGGGGTTGGACCCGATGATCTCTTGAGGTCCCTTCCAACCCCTAAGATTCTGTGATTCTGTGATTCTGTAATGTTCTTTCCCTGCTCTCCTTGCGGGCCGTTCTGGACAGGTAACACTTTACTCACCACTAGCCAGAATTTTCCCTGATGGTTAAACTCTTCCTTGTAAATTCATAGCCCCCTTTTGGATATTGGAATTTTTGAGCCACCCAGTCTCCGGAATCTGAAGGAGAAGCTGAAGGGAAACACCCCTCTCAGATCTTGAGAGAGTTCGAATAGATCTCCTATTCTTGTGCCCACCAGACCGTGACATTTCTTTACTTCCAAAAGTTCCACTTGGAAGCTGAATGTTTTGTGCAGACCAACCACTCCAAAGGCTAAAAATAAGTTGCATATACCTGTGACTGGAAACACTACAGCAGGGCCAGGAAAATCCGAGAAAATGGGGAATGTTTGACAGCCAAAGAAAGTCTCTCAAGTAAAATGACTCTGTTGCTGTCAATATTACTTAACACAGAAAAATCTCCACTGTTTTCTAGGACATTAATCCCACAAACCAACCATCTCTCAACCTATCTTTCAAGTCTCATTTGCTTCTTCAATGATTGACTTGCCATAGGAAAAAAAAGGCCCTTTGTTTTTCTAAACAAGTGAACACATTGCAGGGAACACATCATTCTCCCCAAACTCTTCTCAAAATGAGTGTGTACATTTGTGTGAATGTGAAAACTTTAAATCTCAGAGCACAGCTGTATTAATTTTGGTGCATAATTTCAGGCTTCCCTCTGACAATATAAAATTATGCTGCCTAGAGTGATGTAAATTGGGTGACATAACAACTAATTCAATTTGTAATGTCTCTCCCTTTCTCTAATATCAATTATCTTCTACAACACCACAGTGTCATTGAAAAACACTAGAACGAATTACGCACAGGAACCACTTTACAAGGAAAAATCAAGAGGATGTATGAAAAAAATATATCCAATTACAAACTCAGTGTAAACTGAGACAATGAGATCAGTACTCCCCTAAAGCTTATAGGCTGGCCCTATTTTACATCTTTAGCCATCACAGAGGAGGTTTTGCAGCTTCCTGCCCAAATGGTATCAGTTAACACCAGAATAAATATACTGGGTCCAAATTTCAGTCAGTGTTAGATGACAAAGCCTTTCTAGGCTGCACTAGAAATTCAGACTAGCTAAGAATCATTCTTGACATCCACAAAATGCCTAATGTTTGACCCTTTTTTGAAAAACAAATATAAAGCAATTGAAAAACACTTCCAAACAAGCATAGCTACAGTTTACATTCACCTCTGTCTGCAGTGATCATGTATGGTATAATGCCATGCAGATTTGGGCTTCATAATACAAGAACTACTCTAAATTAACTGCCATGAAAGCAAAAATTTAAAGGTGGAAAGGCAAGAATTAAAAAATATAATCCGTGTAGTTAAATTAAAATACATGGAACAGGGACATGAAAAAAATGTTTACTGCTAATCAGAAAAATGTATAAAAATGTAAACCAGTTAGATGACTACACATAAAGGCCCCACTTCTCAAAAACTCAAATATTTGCTACAAAGCAACAGACTATACTTCTCTTCTTTCAAAGACACTGATTTATATTTTCTTGAAATGGAAAGCCTTACACTATTATAATGATAAAAAAATCCAGTTTAATTATTTAATTCAAGATAACAAAGTGCCTCAGATATGTCCTCAATTATAAACATGACATGGTAGTATTTTCCATTAGGCTAAAGAGCCCTCTAGTGTTCACCTACTGCAGGCATAATAAATTATTTCCAATTTCTAAGGAACTTCCTTGCAAATCTTTATCTATTGGCTACACGAAGCACCTCTAGCTAGCAGAAAGCAAGCAGATTTCAGGCACTGGGTGATACATCTGCATGAAGAAAATAATAGTTAAAACTGTTTATCAGGAGAATCTTTCTATACTACTTTCTGTATAATTTTAAATGACTCGTGGGTTTAAACAACATTGCAGCCTACCATTGATAATATCGATACATATTTATTTAAATATAGAAAAAGAGCCTTCAGTCTTCAAAATTAATTATCTCTCTCGTTCAGTTACCACTACTAAAAGTCAGTGACTAATGGGCCATGATGCAATTAACTCCAAAATAGGTATTTTTCTATAGAGGCTCTATTCAGTTCAGCTCTTGAAGGACTGTGCTGTTCCAGTTTAAGCCATGAGTTGCAAAAACCTTCAGACCATGCTGTGGAAAAAAAAAGGCAGTATTAGCTTAAGACTTCTCACTTAGTCACATGCCCCACTCCCTCATCTATGTCAACAGAATTGCTTGTGGAGATAAGATGTGAACCACACCACAACATGCTCCAGTGCTACCACAGACTGTATGCAGGAAAAACACAGGGAGCGACTATGCCTTTGAGTTCCTTACTGACCAACTGAGAGAAGATTTTAACCCATTCCTCCAGTGAAAAGAGCTGCAAGACAGAGGTGTGTGCAATCCGTAAAACAGCATAACATATTCTTACTGATAGACATGTGCCTATGGGGTACACATACATTCTGTATACAAAGGAAGATTGATCTCAGATATACACCTCATCAGAGCTGTGCCTTAAGCTGGGTAACAATAATTGGCATCATCTATCCTTGTATCTCCACACCAAAGACATACTTCTTGAAGTACGGTGTTACTGGTCATTAAGACAACCTAAGATATATCAAACCTCCCATGTGAGCTGTTTTCCCTGTTATAAGTCTCTCTCTGGTGGATATTCTGTTTTAGTTACTGAATGTCTGGATTCTCCTGCTCTTTAACCACTTGGCAGATCAGGCCCATAGTCCATCACATGTCCACACAAAGGCCAATGCTGGAACAAAGCAGACACCAGAACTCATTGGTAAGGAGAAAGGGCATAATCATCTCATTTGATGCCACACTGTCCCATAGGCTCCACCACCAATGTCCAGATATCTGATCACAGTTCCTCTCCTTGCCTTCGATGATCTCTCAAGGTCCCTTCCAACCCCTACAATTCTGTGATTCTATACCAGTCGTAGATACAAAACCCCCTGCTGACCTTTATTTGAGGCATTTCCAGTCCTCTTTTCTCTCTGGACAGCTAGAAACATCACAGAATACAAATTAAAGGCTCTTTAAGCTCCACACTGTCTCCACCCCAGTGATATCTACCTGCACCGTGCCAGGAAACATTCAACGTCAGGTTGGATGGAGGACTGAGAAATCTGATCTGGCTCATTGCAGGGGGGGTTGAACTAGCTGACCTTTAAAGATCCCTTCCAACCCAAACTATTTTCTGATTCTATGATTTCAAGCCTCGAAATAGCATTTAGTTTTAAATAGCATACAGCTCCACCAACAGTCAGAATGCCTCATTCTCACCTTCCATATCAGTTTGGAATACAGCTTAAGACCACAGAACCACAAAATCACAAAATGTTAGGGGTTGGAAGGGACCTCAAAAGATCATTAGGTCCAACCCCCCCACCAGAGCAGGATCACCTAGATTAGGTCACGCAAGAACATGGCCAGGTGGGTTTTGAATGTCTTCAGAGAAGGAGACTCCACATCTCTGGGCAACCTGTGCCAGTGCTCTGCCATTCTCACTGTGAAAAAGTTTCTCCTTATGTTCACATGGCTCCAGCTTGCACCCATTGCCCCTTGTCCTATCACTAGACATCACTGAGAAGAGCCTGACTCCATCCTCCTGACACTCACTCTTTACATATTTGTAGACATCGATGAGGTCACCCCTCAGTCTCCTCCAGGCTAAAGAGACCCAGCTCCCTCAGCCTGTCCTCATAAGAAAGATGTTCCATCCCCTTAATCATCTTAGCAGCCCTGCACTGGACTCTTTCGAGTAGTTCCCTGTCCTTCCTGAACTGAGGGACCTAGAATCGGATACAACGTTCCAGATGTGGCTTCACCAGGGCAGAGTAGAGTGTGAGGAGAACCTCCCTCCACCCATTCACTACATCCCTTCTAATACACCCCAGGATGCCATTGTCCTTCTTGGCCCTGAGGGCACATTATTCATGGTCAACCCGCTGTTCTCCACGACCCCAGCTCCCTTTCCCCTGTGCTGCTCTCCAACAGGTCTATCCCCAACCTATACTCTTACCAGGGATTGTTCTTCCCCAGATGATAAATTAAATTTGCTGGATTTAATTTCATTAAATTTCTCCCCGCTCAACTCTCCAGCCTGTCCAGATCTCACTGGATGGCAGCACAGCCTTCTGGTGTGTCAGCCTCTCCTCACAGGTTTGTGTCAGCAAACCTGCTGATGGTGCACTCTATGCCCTCATCCAGGCCGTTGATGAATATATGAAATAGTATTGGTCCCCATACTGACCCCTGAGGGACTCTACTAGATACAGGGCTCCAGCCAGACTCTGTTCCCCTGCCCACAACTCTCTGACTTCTTTCCTTCAACCAGTTCACAACCTACCTCACTACCCATCCTCCAGACCACACTTCCTCAGTTTGGCCAGGAGGATGCTGTGGGAGATGGTGTCAAATGTTTTACTGACAGTGAGATTCAGCCAACTTCACAGCTTCTCCATTGCTTCCTTTGCTTTATTACTCAAGTTTCTACTTCAACTCAAGACTGGGTGTGTAGAGGTTTTGGGTTTGGAAACAGCTGAAGTGTGCTCTAGGATAGGACTTTTTCTGAAAATATGTATCTGCTACATACAGTGATCACTTCAGTCATCCCAGGATCTCCTGGACCAAACTACTATAAACTACTTGGAAGGTTCAGCCCAACAAGGAAAAAACCCAAGTATTTCTGTTGCAAGGAAGGGACCTTCTCAGATGGCACAAATAGAAGTTTACAGATCATTAATAGTGACTCTCTTAGACATGGCCTGATTGCCTCTTTAGGTAAGGCAGGCTGGAGGATGAAGTAAGTAATGAAAGGATAGGACCAGATCAACAGCTTGTAAATTCAACTCATAAATCCCTCTTTTCTGTCTCTTTAGCTCCCTCTCCCAGACAGGAATCACCCATCCCAAAGTGTGGAAGAGTTTTTGAAGGTACACTTTCAGGGTACCTGGTACTAGCAGGATCTACATAGGCTTGCACTGTAACTTTTTTGTGACATTCACACAGAAGAAGCAGCATTTCACCTGAGGGCACTAAGTTAAGGAGGTGAACAAGTTTTTCAGAAGCACTCAGTGCTCACAGGTTTTTTTGAATGAATTGCTGAGCCCAGGGAAACACCTTATTTAACAGACCTAAAAATTAACTGAGTTATCAGAAAATCTTGACCTAAAACTTTTTTATTTTTCTGGACCAGACCTGACCCTTAAGTGCTACACTTACTGTCCTCTCTGGAATAACCTTCATCCTGTGATGGAAGACTGCATTCATGCCTCATCTGAGCTAAAGAAAGATACAGTGCCTATCTGAACATGAAACAGTCCACAACCCTGCAGACACACAGTCTCCAAGGTGCAACTGCAAGACAACTGCTTCTTGGTTGCCTTTGCATGGATTAACAACCCTTCCTGTAAATGGGCTCCAAAGAATTAGACAACACAAGGTAAGTACAGTTTGCCATAGATTGTTTAATTTGATCCACTCTATAATCTCCAATACTTTGAGCTCATATTCCTAAAAATACTTATCAGTGTAACACTTGTTACTGAATCTTCAAGTCCATATCAGTAACAAGCACTATGGGTTTCCCAGTGATGGGTGGTTGCCAGCTATCACAGAATGATCTCCATTCCCTTTTAAAAGAGGAAATTAGTTCTTATTCAAGCAGCTGTAATATCAGAATGAAGCGAGTACAAAATAGTAACTAACCTCCTTTTCTCATCCTAACGTCAGCAAGCTACTGTGAGTTATGCCTTAGAAACTCTCTTGTGTTGACTGTAGTCATGATCCAGACTTGAAAGAAAAATACATTTGCTGCATTCAGCATTTAAGAAGCTATTTGTGTCCTTAGAAATCTATGCCAGAGAGGAGTTCTTTACATTGTCCAAACAGTATTATCTGAAATTCCATACCCAGGCAGGCACTTGTCAAAAAAGTCTAAGAGGTCTTTTCCAACCTTAAAGATTCTATGATTCTAAGATGTGCAAGACACTCATTCCAAAGTCTCTTTAGATTTGCTGTAGTCTAATGATATATTATGTATGATCAGAAACACTGTTAAAATAATGGGATTAGGAAACATAACATCAGCCTTTGTCTGAGCTCTATTAAGCAGGTTAGGCATGTGAAAAGCCATTTGGTAACTACTTGCTCACTCTTCGATTAAGAAGAATATAGAATATGTGACACAATCTTAGCTCTCACATGTTTATTTACAGGATTTTTACTTCAGGGATTTGAAAGGATATTTTTATGTTGAAGTTACTGTAAGGACAAAAAGCATGAATTATTTTAAATATGGAATGAAAATGTCAATTCGCTGACCTCTGTTGTACAGCTTTTGTACAAAAGCTTTAGAACTGTTTATAACTTCATAGCACAAGCACAAGTTGGTTATCTAAATGTAAATGAAATTTATGCTTCCCATCAGTATCAATAAAATTACAAAAGGATAATCAGCAAAAGGAAAATACATAAAATCCTGCTGTGATTTTAAGCCTGCAAAATTACTCTATTGAGGTCATTAACCACAAGGTCAAAGCGCACACAATTTTATGAAGAACAAGAGGCCCGAAGAAGAAAACCTTGTTTTCCCAAAGGAAATTCACTGCTACTTTACTATGATTATATTTTTCCATGTAAATTAGAGTTACATTCTCAGTATCCTGTTATGATTTCCCTCTTTCTGTAACCTCTACTAGAAAATGAAAAAGCAGCATGAAAGCAAGCAGACTGACACTAGAACAAATTAATTATGATGCTCTGACACAGGGGATTGGATTGTTTTATTATATTAACGATAATATAGATTAATTTTCAAGAACCCTACTAGTCCTAGTTCATGTAGGCTATAGATGCCAGAAGAATATTTTGTTAGAACAAACAATAATTTCCAAGGTCAGGAATGACCTGAACGTGCTGTTATTTGACAGAAACATTTTCAAATACTTCCCATGGCTTGACACCATGTTTGACAGCTGCCATCAAGTCAATTGTCACAAACACAAGGTTTCATTTTCACAGTGACATAGCCCAAAACTATCAACTATTTTTTCCCCTGAGAAAGACAAAATATTATATGCCAGTTTTTTTCCATATTCTTTCCTCTTTTCCTTAAAAGAAAGGTAAAGAAAAATACATACAGATCCCTTTTGAGAGGTTACTCTGCAGAGGGCAAGTCAAATAAGCAAGGGTGTTTCATTCATCTGAAAACTGCAACATGAAAACGTGTATTTTCCAGTTGCTTTAAAGAGAACTGTAATTCTGTAGTTAGAAACGTTACGAGTACTTTTGCCTTTACCTTTTAAAAGGACATTGAACAGAAAGATGTAACTTCATACTTTTGTATACCTATCTGTGATTAATCACCTACTTTTCTACTTCTCAAGAGTGATTTCAGAGATCAATGCATTTTTCTTCTGCAATCAAAAATATTTCTGGATTCCATAAGATTTTACCCTAATCTCTTCAAATGTCCCTAAACCATATAGGCCAAAAGAGGGGCTTTAAATATTTGCCTAAGGTTCCATCAACCCATTTCAGGTGAATTAAAAGTCAGATACTTAACATTTTATGACCATTTCACATAAAGACAAGTCTTTTTACAAAAGTGCAGGAGTTCTGTGCAACCTAGACCAAAGCAGAGAGCAGCTGCACAATGGCTTTATACACTACTGCCATCACCTGGCCTGGCACAAACAGTTTGTAGCCCTGGCACACAACATTCACTGCTGATTATGGAGGCCTTAAAGATGGCTTTCACTGGTTCTTCACAGACCTCACACAGGAAACTGGCAGGAGAACATGTAAATAGAGTGGTGTAAGTAACACTTGGGTTGGAAAGGAACATAAAACCCCCCTAGTTCCAAACCCCCTGCCATGGGCAGGGACACCCTCCATTAGACCAGGTTGCCCAAAGCCCTACCCAGCCTGGCCTTGGACACTGCCAGGGAGGGGGCAGCCACAGCTTCTCTGAGCAGCTCGTGCCAGAGCTGCCACCATCCTCACAGGGAAGAATTTCTTCCTAATATCAAATCTAAATCTACCTTCCTTTATCTTAAAGCCATTACCCCCTGTCCTATCACTCCATGCCCTTGTAACCAGTCCCTCTCCATCTTTCTTGTAGACCCTGTTAGCCACTGGATGGTTGCTATAAAGTCTCCCTGGAGCCTTCTCTTCTCTAGGCTGAACAAGCCCAACTCTTTCAGTCTGCCCTCATACAGTAAGTGCTACAGCCCTTTGATCAACTGGATGGCCCTCCTCTTGATCTGCTCAAGCAGGTCCACATCCTTCTTATGTTTGGTGCCCCAGAGATCAACACGCTAATCCAGGTGGGATCTCACAATGGTAGAGAAGAGAGCAGAATTACTTCCCTCAACCTGCTGGCCACATTTCTTTTGATACAGTCCAGGATGCGATTTACTTTCTGGACTGCTAGCCTACGTTATCAGAAAATAGTTTTTCATCCACCAATAGTCCCAAGTCCTTCTCCTCTGGGCTGCTCTCAGTCTTCTCATAAACCAGCCTAGATCCACATTAGCAGTTGCCTTGGTCCAGGTGCAGGACATCACACCTGACCTTGTTGAGCTTCATGAGGTTCACACAGGCCCACCTGTCCAGATGTCTCTGGAGGGCATTTCTTCCCTCCAGTGTGTGAACCCCACCACAAAGCTTGGTGTCCTCTACAAGTCTGCTCAGGGTGCACTCAAGCACAAGTAGTAGTCCTAAGCCCTAAGTATCATCAATGAACAACTCAATAGGTTCTCAGAACATTTGCTCCCTTCCCCAGCTGTTAATGTTATGTTGAGTTGAGTTTGAACTAACAGCTTCATATCCCAAGCTTTTCTGTCAGAGGGCCAAGCGGAGAGAATGAATAATGAGCTGGAAAATGATAAATCACTGCTCAGTGGCATTCACCCAGGAGATGAACACAGAGAGGCAGGAGCTCTGTATATCCACAGACATCAATATTCTGGATGAGGGGAGCCATCAGAGGCCATAAAATCTCTCCTGTCATCCCAAGGGAATCCCTACACGTGCTCTCAGTCACTCTATGCATAGTACCAGCCCGGCTTCTCCTCACACTTTTATTTGTTCCTGTGTACCCTCATACATTAGTTGGATCTCCAGAGCTGACAGAAGACAAGAGGGCTACCAGAGCTCCCTTAATTCCTAGGCAGAAACTCAGGGCAAAGTAGCACACACATGTGTCTTCTGAGGACAAGGATCCAGGATACAAACCAGATGGGACTAGGAGGCAATGAACATGGAATCATGCTGAAGGGCATACCATACAGGCTATGACTTTTTTTAATGCCTACTTTTTACAGCTTTTGCAAATTAACACACTCAGCAGGTTGGTGGGAATCTGAGTCATCTATGACATAAAATAAATGTATTCATATGTCAAAAACAACTCAGTTCAAATTTTAGGAGACATTTTTAATAGCAAAATGAAATAAATTACAATTCTAATAAGTCCACTTTTACTATGTCCAAATCTAATGTTTTGTTCACTAAAAAAAAAGGTAGAACTATTATTCATACTACTTTATATTTGTTTTTAAGCCCACAGTCAGCTAATCTGTGGATACTGCAAAATCCCATGATTAAGATGGACTTAATAGATATACAAAGAGAGAGAAACGTCTCATAACAGAGCTAAAAAACAAGTATTCAAAAGAATTAAAAGATTCAAACAGAATATTTTGTTTTGTTAATGGCAAGGTAATTCTGATTCTTATTACATTTTCTCTTCATGTCAAAGAAAACTTGTTCATATCAAAAGCAAGTAATTAGAATTGTGAGGAAAGAAAGAAAAGCACCACTGAAATAAAACTTCACTCATACTGCAATTTATTACTTTAAATATTTAGTTATGATGTAATATGTCTCCAGCATATTCCAATCTGGTGCAACTGCGGGCTTCCCCTGAAAAAAGCTCCTATTTGTCTCCTTCCCCTTCCCTTCCTTAGCTTCCATTCCTCCAGACACAAAGTAAGACAGTCCAGAAAGCTCATCTGACAGAAAACTTAGTCTGTCTTCTGCCAGCCTGCAAAAAAGAAAGAACAGTTTCCCATCAGACCAGTTTACTGGACTTCTCCAGAGGAAGCGTGTGAATAGGTACAGTAATGCAACAGAAATTCACTTCTTTCTGCAGGAGCTGTAGTTGTACCAGGTGGCATCACATCTAGCCACATGCTCAAGGCGTAATTCTAAGCTAAAACTGACCTAATTTTATTTTGACCCAAAAAACCAGATAGTCCTGTCTTCCCACTTGTGCCAGAATAGCACTGATGTAGGCAGATGACCTGCAAGGTCTGGGAGCTAATCAGAGTCTTAATCCTGCAACGACAAAAAAACCTGATCCCTTTCCAACCGGACCATGTCTATTAACCAGCTGATCATCCCATTAATGAATGCTAGCAGTAGCATCAAAGAGGGCGGTGACTCGTGGTGGGCGGGCAGTGGGAAGACAGGGTCACCCCCTCCTGCAGCAGCACTGACTTGAGCTGGTTTAAACGCAAAACCAAAGGCAGGTGTGATTCCTGCAAGGGCTCAGGCGGAGGTACAGGAAGACAGGGGCTCAGCCTCATGAGGTGGACAGTCACAGACCTCCACATTCACTCTCTGAAAAGCTTAACCAGTTCCCACTGCCAAGGATGAACGCCCAGGCCAGTGTGAAATTTTCCTGTGTTTTAGTGGGGTTTATGGCTTCCACATCCTTCCACTCCACAGAATTATTCATTTAATGAGCCAATGGGATCCTGGGGTGCATCGGGAGGAGTGTGGCCAGCAGGTCAAAGGAGGTGATCCTCCCCCTCTACTCTGCCCTGGTCAGGCCCCACCTGGAGTATTGTGTCCAGTTCTGGGCTCCTTGGTTTAAAAAGGACAGGGATCTCCTGGAGAGAGTCCAGAGAAGGGCTACGAAGATGATTAGGGGCCTGGAACATCTACCCTATGAGGAGAGGCTGAGTAAGCTGGGACTGTTCAGCCTTGAGAAAAGAAGACTAAGAGGGGACCTAATTAGAGTCTATAATTATCTGAAGCAGGGGATGCAGGGGGAATCAGCCAGCCCCTTTTCTGTGGTCTGTGGAGACAGGACAAGGGGCAATGGCTGCAAGTTGGAGCACAGGAAGTTCTGCACCAACATGGGGAGGAACTTTTTCACAGTGAGGGTGACAGAGCCCTGGGACAGGCTGCCCAGGGAGGTGGTGGAGTCTCCTCTGGAGATATTCAAGACCCGTCTGGATGCCTATCTGAGTGATATGTCCTAGGGAGCTGCTTTGGCAGGGAGGTTGGACCCGATGATCTCTCGAGGTCCCTTCCAACCCCTACAATTCTATGATTCTAGATACAGCAGAGCAGTCCCAATAAAGCAGCACCACTTCTGCAGGAAAGAAATAGGACTTCTCTTCCTATTCCATTACCATTGACTAATTAAAACTGATCCTTTTACTTTATCTGTAATTTTTCTTCTTCACATCCTCATCTTATTATCCACTGGAAGCATCTGGTAATCTACTGCCATTTGAATGTACACCTGTACATGCAACATTTGTCTCTGCACCCCTCTCCTCATCAGCTATAACCCCCAAAATTTTCTAAAATAACCTATACACTTGCATTTTAAAGTATCCTGAAACACTGGAGTTTTCTTGGACTTTTTCAAATGTATGTGAAAATGCCAACTGTCATAAATATATGCAAGCTTACATACTATACAATATTTGCCAGAACAAAAATGCAACACAAAAGAGTTAAATGTGTTTTCAAAAGAGTTCTCAGCACTGCAAAGGCAGTGATAGAATGCAAGTAGTTAAAACCCCCTGCATTAAAAAAAAAAGGTTTAAAAAACCTAATATACTGTACAGATTAAACATTTCATTTATGTGAGCAAAAGCCAGAACATAAATTATTACCAATATATGAACAATACTTTATACTAGCCTTGACAGAAGAGCCCCAGGCACAAAACCAGGTATCCTCAGAAGAAAGCAGAAAGCAACACCTAGTAGCACTTTCCAAAAAAGCTGTTTCTAACTGCTCTGAACTGTTTGAATTCATTTTTGAGACGGTTTTTCTGAGGTTGGGAGCAGAGCCCATGCCAAAGAATGTGATCTATTAGTCAAAAAAGGAGTATTTAGTTTGGGAAGCATCGGGAATGTTTAAGGGGGCGTAGTTTGGGGCTTTCTGCTGGTTACTACCAGGAAAATTCCAGATTAATGAGACTAAATTCAGGAAAAGAAACTGATGTGTGACTACTTAAATGTTATAAAGGACTGCAATATGCATTACTATGCACTATGTTTGAAAAGTAGTCAGTGTTCCTAGCCAGAACCACATAAATGAGAAAGATTCCATATGTTCATCCAAATCAGTTTGTACAGAATTTAATCCTAATTCCAGAGAAGGAAGGGTGCCTTATCCCACCACTAACTGCATTCAAAATTTCCTCTTACATACATTTTCTGCAGGACAGATTCACTTCATCATTGTCTTTAGCCCACAACATGAGAAGCAGTCTTTTATACTGCTGGAAGAGTATGGAAAGATATTCAAGGGCACATGGCCTTGCACGAATGACAAAGTACTCTTACGGTTTATCCACACAAAGATCCTACTCACTATTAATTGAGAGTATGAATTTACAGCACAAACTGAAATGCTCAATAACTCCTTCCATGTGCAAAGTGGTGAACACTCCAGGATAATGACCTACTTCACATTCAACAATATTCAGTAATGCCCAAAGCAGGAGCCAGCGTGGAGCCATGGGTGTTGTGTACATCCTGCTTTATTCCATGGCAACTTCTCTTGGAAGACACACTTTCAGTATCAGGAACATAGAAACTTTTTATTAAAAAAAAAAAAAAAATCTAAACAGTTTAACTTAATACTTGTGCTTTTTGCAGATTTCCTGGAGAAAGCACACACCCACTTCGCAGTTTGTAGACAGAAAGCTCATTTACACAGAGATGCTCATGCTACTGACGCAAGTCCTGCCAAGTCCTGCAACTGAAGATGTCAGGGAACACTGAAGATGTCAGCCCTTCTTGCTGCCTGCCTCACCTCCCTCCAGAAACGGCCATTCCTGCAGCACAGTAAGCATCTGTCCGTGCCTCATGGCCCCCCAGTTCACAGAGCACTGTATATACATTCTCTGAATGCAGGTTTGCACCATGTACCATTCGTGAACTACTGCGGCTGCACAGCAAGCATGTCTGTAGTGACAGGACAAGGGGTGATGGCTTCAAACTAAAGGAGGGTAGATTCAGACTAGATACAAGGGAGACAGTTTTTACAGTGAGGGAGGGGAGGCAGTTGAACAGGTTTCCCAGAGAGGTAATAGATGCCTTATCCCTAGAAACATGCAAGGTTAGGTTAAATGGGGCTCTGAGCAACCTCATCTAGTTGAGGATGTCCCCCACCAGGGGCACGGGGGTGAACTAGGTAACCTTTTAAGTCCCTTCCAAACACAAACTGTACTACATTGATCTGCCACTCTTCATCCAGCAGCCTAAAGAGAGCAGCACAACAGAGAACTAGACATCATAACCTCGTCAATCACCCTAACAAAACTTAGCGGGTTTTATTAGCCAGAACCTTCAGGAAGATTAATTTGAATAAGCTTTTAAAGTGTATTAGTCAAACCATAAATAGAGTTCAAAAGTGACTGGAACACACTTTTGTTTAATTTACTTTAGAAGTCAGCTAAACAAATAAAAGTCACTTCCAAATAAAAGTAACCATAACAGATTTGAATGTGATTTTATTAATACACTTTTGAAGTTAGCTCAAATTAATATTCTATAATGCACATGCAGTTAATTTGGAATATTTTTTCTGAATGTTCCTATGTATGCAGGCCAAAAGACTGCTATTCATTTTTTTGGAGGCACAAAGTACAGTGAAGACAGAGGGCTGTGTTTAGCACTGGGCAGGAAGGTAGCTGTGAAGAAGTGTGAAGTGAAAGCATTTCAAGGAAGTATTTTTGTAAGGCACTCACAAAAATGACAAAAATGGCTCTGTTGCTTAGCTCATTTTTCAGCTGAATTACTTAACCAGATGGAAAGCCAAGATATGTGACCTTCTGTGCCAAGTAAGGTCACTTTTTTTTTTTTATAAATGGAGTTTAAAAGTAGAAACTACTCTGAAAAGACAAGTAAAACTTCTGGTGAGTACTCAAGGTGAACACACTTGCTAAATGATAATTGCACTGGCAATTAGATACAGAAAACAGATTTGTTCTTACAACATCCAGAATTCTGAGGAAAAAGCCATGCATTATACCAGCCCAATATTACTGGTCATTCTGATGCACACTGCAGGCCAAATTTTCCACTGGCAAGCCATTTCTTAAGCACACCACGGGGGAAAAAAAAAAAGCTACATATCTACACATTTTGAAGGAGAAATAGCCATGATAAAACTAAATTTCTACTCCAGTAAGAGCCAGGACATTTGTTTTTAACAAGTCTTAACTTCTGTAGTTAATGCTAGATCCTGCTTTACTTTTCAGTATCTCTATTCACTTCCAGCAAAGCTCAGAGTGGATTAGAGAGAGGCTTAAACTTAAAAACTGAACTGACATTTAGATATCAGAAGCAGCACACAGGAACTCTCTGCAATTAATCCCTCAACCTGCATTACCCCCAGCTGGCTTCAACAGTGGGATTCATCAGGTTGCAATTTACTGTGGGCAAAAAGCCTTTACTCTGTTAAGCCTCATTCAGCAGTCCTTCAAAATAGTGCAAGGGCTTTAGCAGGCTATAGGACGTAACAGGTTTTATACCCAATTTTAATAAAAATTAAGCAATTTTTAAATGTTAAGTGCATGTCTACTTTCTAAGACCAAAATAGGAAGTTTTGGAGAACAAGCAGATCTAATAAAACTTTGAGATCTCTTACACAGATATCAGGTACGTTACATTATTAACGCCTACAGTCCTGCACACAACCACAGAAGCCTTCAGGTATGTGAATATTCCATCTTTATTTGCGTAGGCAAATCAGGTAACCCACTCTTATGATATTTATAGCACTGGGATGTCAGGACCTATTTCTGAGAAGTGAGAGGCAACTACTTCTTCCAGCTGAGCAGAGTCTTCAGGTTACAGAGCTCATGTGTGAACAAGGATCTTGTAATCAATGCTGCAATCCACCAGCAAAAAGTCTAATTCCCATCAATAATAAAAGCTCCTTTAATGTAGTGGGTATAACTGTTTCCCTTAAGGCCTAACTAAGCATCCAAAGAAGCCTTACCCCACCCACCAAAGGTAGCACCAAGTGTATTACGTGTTAATTCGTGTTAAATTTACGGCAGTTTAAAAGCAGAGCAGTACAAGCCTCATCACACGGTGGCAACCAGCCTACAACTATTTAAACAAAACAAACAGCATAAAGCAGCTAAGAATAAGCTAGAAACAGACACCAGATTTTCAAAATATTTGTTCAGTCTTTTATTTCTAAAGTAATTAAACACCCAGTGAGAAATGTCCAGGCTAAAACTTAAATTACATAGTTGTGCTTCTATAACAGCAGCCTCTTTCCCCAGCTACATTCCAAATAGGAAATGTTGGGGTCTTTTTAGGTTTTGGGTTGTTTTGGGTTTTTTTAAAATCAAAACCAAGCAAAAGGTTTTCCCATAAGCCTTCCAGGAAAGTCAAACTCTAGACTAAAACCAAACATAAAAATTTCAGCAGCAGAGGGGAGTATCTCCTTAAGCGACAAGTATGCAAAGGCAGCATTCAGACACAAGAGAATGGTTCAAAATCTTATGTAACTTTCAATTTAGGAGGCCACTACAAACTACCATCTATTGTAACACAAACATAACAGGTTATTTAAAAAAAAAGAACTGAATTCAAAGCACAGGCATTATATTGTATGCTATTAACTTCTGTCTGATTTTCATATATTAATCTTCAGGAACAAATGCTTAAAAAGCACAAGAACATGTTCTAGTCCACAAAGATACCTTTGTCCACACAACTATGCATACTCTGTTCCAAAAAGCAGTAGATAGTTTCAGAAATCACAAGATTTTTTGTAAGTTTGACAGTTAGCTTTTTTTTGCCAAAATTAAGAAGTTTCAGGGTTTTTTTATCAAATAATTACTTGGAGAAGCTAGGAGATTTCTTTTGATACTTCATATGCTGTATCACCTTCTTGTAAGCTGAAGAAATAGAGCAAATACCTGCAACAACACAGGTTCTGTAACTAGGAAAAGAATTTGAAGTGTCTTGTGACATTATTTTCATAAAAGTTAGAAAACGTGCTACCTGAAACACTCCAGAAACTTTTGTAGAGCATGAGGAAACACAAAATCTATTTTACTGATTCTTAAATCCTTTAAAATTATTGAGTGCAATATACTTTTGTGTGTATACTTGATCATTAATAAGATTTCAGACAGTTGTTCAATACAGGCCTAAATAAAACCAAACACATTGGGAAAAATACTATTTTTAAAGTTAATTTTGCATTTCAAGGTCTTCCTTAAAGTCTGCTCACAACATACCTGTAAATGTGGAGTAAGAATACAGGAGACACAGGACCTGATACTTAACTGCCACTAACACCTCTTTGCCCTGACAACAGGACATCTACAGTAACAGTTGTTTGGTTGTTTTTTGCTGAAATCCTGAAAAAACACACTGTAAATTCTCAACTCTCAAAAACTGAAATAAGTAGTTTTTCATGCCAGCAATAAACAGGCACAATAGAACCTGCATAAAACATGCATAACAAAACACATACGTGCTCACAGACTGAGAATGCGTGTAAGTGAAAAGTCATCAGTGAGCTTATATTGGATATAAGTTTGTACAACATATGATTGGGTTTCTGTCCCACAGCTGGCTGCCACAGAACACAACCTAGTGCTTCACCTTGACACATCAAGCTGTATTTCGCATTGAGGTTGCCACTCCACAGACAGCAAAACTCCTGAAGGAGGGGCAACGGTCATAACCATTTCCAGATAAGCTATTAAAGGTGTAAAGGTGGGACTGTTACAGTTTGATTAGTTCACTCTGGTCTTTTTTATTGACTTTTAGGAAAGATGTACATCTTTTTCCTCCACCTGCCTCCTCACCATCCAGGCAGTACGGATGGGAATCGGCAGACTTGTAGCCTATTTCCAGTTCCCCTATTAAATGCTATTCATACTATGTTATTCTTCATTTCAATAAGTCATAAAATGGAGAAAGAAAAAAAAAACCAAAACCAAACCCAAAACAAAACCCCAACAAACCTCAACAATTGACTTTACCTGAGCAGCTATCCCAAATTTGGCATCTTAGAGGTTGTTTCATTTAGACTAATTTGGGGTGTGAGGGGGTGTGTATATGTATATAGGACAGAAGAGGATGAGATAGAGGAAAAGGCAAGACCAAAAAAAAAAGGTTTCCAACTAGTTTGTGAGCTCTTCCATCACCAAGTATTTCCACTGTTATATAGGTAATCAAGGGATGAATATTAACTAGGTAGACTGTGAATTTTCTGGAAAAGCTCAACCAACTACCCACAGATGCACATGGGTAGGGATGTGATGCTATTCCTGGAAAGTCTGTTTGTAATGTCCACATTTCAGAAGTGGTATCACTCATCCTCAGGCAACAGGGTACTCCAGTCGGCCTCCTGTGACACCCTTGCAATAATTTTGACTTGTAATGGGATTGCTGCAACCAAAGTATTTTACAGAGCAATCTAATTCTTAGAATTTAGGAATAGTGTCTTGAAACTGCCTGCAAAACAAAGAGGGTAACTAAAGTACTGATTTCTGTATAAGTGGATACTCTTGTGTTTTGACAAGGAAGGCTTCGCCTTACTTTATAGGAATTACTTAGAACACTACTTACAATTCTACTAAAAATTTTAAGAACTTACATAGTGCAGTGTTTCATTTCTTGAGCAAGCTTCAGAATACCCCTGTAATTATTGTCTCCATATTATACCTACAAAACCCAGGTTCAGAAACCTTCACTAATTTCTCTTTGATGAGAAGGGAGGTGACTATTAGATTCACAGACACAGGACCAGAAACTTGTCTTCCAGTTCCATACTCAAAACATCTTTCTACTTTTTCAAAGATAAAAATGTAAGCAATCTTTGGTAAAACACATTTAAATCTCAAGCAAATATTTTCTAAAAACCCATCAACTCGTGAAAATACACCACTTTGTACTAGGAAGGTTTCAGAATCTATTTCTGATATGGTCATAAGAAACAGGAGTCTTTTTGTTTAAAGGAACAATAAAATTAACAACTATAAGCCTCCCTTGTGTACAGAAACCTAAAAAAAAGATTGAGCAGCTGTTCAGGATCAGCGAGTTTAAATCAATGTCTTCCTCCACAAAAAATGGCCTATAGTCCCAGGATGAAAGTTATGGAGAACTCAACATTCTACAGACCTGACTGCAGCCTTCCCCGTAAAGATCCAGCCACCTCCCCTTCTGCATGGCAGTATCTCTAATCACTCCTGTGCCAGCATCTTCGTACCTTTATAGCCTAATCAAAGCAATGCATGCCCTTGAATTTCACTCCTGCTTATTGTGAGAAATGTTAAACATCCGGTGGACTTTTCCCTTACCTACTGTAATACCTGCAAGCCAGATTGCTTTATCTGGTAATTACCAAGGTGCAGTCTTCATTTTAACCTCTGACAGGGAAGGCATTTTTATCACCATGTCCACAGCTGCTAGTCAGGAGTGATTAGTTTCACAGCTTTCAGACCTATCCACATCATCTGAGTGCCCTAAACAATGACACATTTAAAAGCTATCGGCTTCTCCAGCCAGCTACATCCCTTGGACCAAGTAGTGAGTGATTCAGTCCTCTCAGCACTCTCCTTTTTATGCTTGTTCTTAATTGTTATTGCATGTGGATACCTTGTGGAATCATGTAATGCATGCATGTCAGTGCAAATCTATTATGCTCTAAACTTTGCATGAGAAGATCAATTGACATTTACTTGGGAAAAAAATACAAATTGAAAAGAAACATGGTGAAGAAATTTAGTTACAGATGGAAGAGCTCACAAGCTAGCTGGAAACCTTTTTTTTTTTGTTGTTGCAGAACTCACTGTTACAGACTTTTTACCTGTGTATAAAAACTAGATTACCCTGCAGCACAGCAGAGACTTCAGAATATTTACCTCAACTTTTGTCTTCATATAGCAATCAGTTGAGTCTTGCTTTCAAAATTAGGCCTTAAACTGTATGTCTTCTCCAAAACAAGAACACTGCTATCAAAAGTGATACTTCTAGGTGTGGCAGTGTATATTTGAAGAGGTGCAAAAATACTTAAGTAAATTTTTGCCAATCCTTTTCTAATCATTCATACTTAGATCTCAAATTTCTGTACAGTAAAAAGGATGGGGCATTTTCCCTTTACAGACTTTAATAATCTAAAATATGTCCTTCTAAGATCTTATACTGCAAAGAAACTTCAACTAAATGCCCCCTAAAGATGCATTAACATAGAACAGGATCAAACCAAGAACCTGACTTTTGAAACAGTAAATCTTCTGTCCCATGTCAAACCCCTACACCTCTCCATAGGTCTCCTGTAACTTTCTTTGGGGCCCTAGGCCATGGTGGAACCCACTTTGCCCTAAGAGGAAGCTAGACACAGAGATCTGTGAAGCCTCTGAGGTCCAACCACCAGAAAGGAAAGTATGAGCTTCCTATATTTAAGTTGTTTCTATTTCAGAATGTCATTACTTGAATTCTTTAAGACTGTTTTTTTAACTTTAAAAGTCCTTCTCATCTTGACTTTGAAAGGCTGCTTGTGTGTGCACACATAAAATAATTTCCCCTAAAGCTTTTAGTTCGGCCATACCAGAATTTCCACTGAAAAGGTCATCAGAACTGAATGCTTATAGCTTTTAGCCACACAAAACAGCATTGTGGTTTCCTGCCCCCAATAACAATATGTGTTTCTGCAAGTCCTGTTAAAGAGGAGAATCAGTTGAATTGCACATTTTCTGGTTTACATACAATCCAGTTTACATATAAATTCTGTACTAAAAGCCTGGCTTAAGCTAACCAAAGTCACAAAACATTGCAGAAGCTTTTGAACAAATCCAGTGTCTGGTTACAGTCAGGTAAATCTAGAATAAAAGCTCTGAAACAAATAGAGTTACCATGGTGTAAAGTCTGAAGTAATTTGGAGCAGAACTTAGCCACCTGGAATTTACTCACTTCACTAAACCTAAAGCCCTGGAGGGTCAAACAATGAATAACTACATAATAATAATAAATGTCTAGGAACCCAGGACACAAAGGTGAATTGAGGATAAATGTTTTGCTTCCGTGCTGAACTTTCTGGGGTTTGTTAGTTTAAGCCAGACCACAGATATTGCTTTAATATGTCATGAATATCTTCAATGTGAAATTCCATTAATTTAAAAATAAGACATGATTCATACAAAATTCACATGGCAGGCTCTGGAATTTGCAGCAGCTTGAATGCAACAGGCAGATGTATAAAACTTTAAACAACTTTAGCTGGGATTTTTCTATATAATAAGAGGTAGTTGTTTCACCGGTGGACTGCAAATATGCAGAGACTTTATTATTTGCTTCTATGTCTAGCTTATATATCTCAGAATAAATACTATGGGCTCATATCTGAAAAGTCAGAAGGTTGCTCACAGTAGCAGTCTCTTCAAGGCCTAGAAGCTTTATAGGGTGCTCTTGGCACCTCACATGTGGCAAAGCACACATAGAGAAAATGTACGTGGAAAATACCTTAAAACGCCTGTCAAAATTACAGAGAATTCATGCCTAAATGAATGCTATCTCTAAAGGAAAAAAGAAAAATATTAACTGTGCTTCAGAATACTAGTTCTAAAAGCACGTAAACCCCCCCACTGAGTAACACTGCCACGCTATGTCAGCCCTTGAGCAGACCTGCATTCTCAAGCTCCCCACATCGAGAGGAATCACACAAAAAGCCCAAAACCGAGGTAAGTTCACCTCTTGTGCAGAAGATAAGGCAATGAGCAGAGGTCCCAAGGCAGCAATCACCGCCCATTCACCCGGAGGGCGGCAGTGAAGAAGCTCACCTGCCTGACTTCGTGCTAGGAGAGAAGCGGGCTCAGCTCCCCGCCTCGCTTTGGCAGGTGCCCGGCCGTGTGCCGAGGAGCAGCCTCGGGCTGCCCGGGGACACGCGAGGCGACAGCGGTGTGAGCGCACGGCCGGCGGCGCGCAGCGCCTCCCGCTGCCGGGGGGCAGCCGCCCGGGCTCGGCGGCTGCTCGGAGCGGGGAAAGGCAGGGCAGCCCCTGCCGCCGCACGCTACTGCCTACCTTTGCCGCTCACGACTGAGACCACGACGCGTTAAACCCGGCAGCGGTCTTCTCCCGGACCCGGCGCGGGTGGGACAGCGGGGGCGGGAACTCGCGGGCAAGCGGCCAGGGGAGCTGCCGTGGAACCCCCGCTCCGCGCTCTCCTCCTTCCCTCGCTCTTCTCCTCCCGCTCGCACGCCTGCCTCCTGAGCGAAGAAGACCAGTGTCCCCCTGCGCGCCCGCTCCGCCGCCGCGGGCGGAGAGCGAAGGAAGCGGCGGCCCCGGACAGAGCCGGGGGCGGGGGGGGGGGGGGTGCCCCCGCCGCCGAGGCCGCTGCCGCCGGCGGTGCGCCCGGGCGTGCAACTCCAGGCGGCGCTGCCGCCGCCTCTTACAAAGGGCAAATTCATTTCACGTTTCCCGAGCGCGGCGGTGGAAGGGCTCGGTGCCGGGTGAGTCCCCCGGCTACTGGAGGGTTGCGGGGAGAGGAGCCTCAGGCTGAAAAGCCCCTTGTCTTACGGGAAATGTCAAGTTACGCCACGTCATGTGGGCAAATTGTTACCGGGATCACGGTAGGTTATTCGAAAGCTACAAAGTTTTCGCTGGAGTCGGTTTTCATCCTTTGGCTGCTGGGTTTTTGTGGTGGATTGGGGTGGGGGTTTTTTAAACGCAGCCTGCCACTAAACAGAGGTAATGCACATGGTCAAACATCGGTTTTACTTGGTAGCCCAACCCGGTGATGAGCTGAGTGCACGCTTGTCCTCGTGCAAAGTAGTGCCACCCCTGGGAAAGTTTGCCCTTTACAAGGAGTTTAAAAGTGTGTAACTGGAAATTGCCAACTGTGCCAAAACCGACAGACCCCCTCAAGTAGAAATGGACAGATTCAAACCTTAAAGTGTAAATGAATGGACAGTGTTTCTTTTTCTCAAGTGTGAGTTACATAACATTTGCATAGTAAACTGGCACATACACGCTCTATTCATTGCAAAACTCTCTCGAAAGTAGCAGGAGGCCAGTAACTGACTGGGCATTCACCACAGATCAGCTTCTGTCCCTGCAGTGCTTCATGAGGGAAACCACCCTGCCAACAGCACAAAGCACCACCACAGGCTGGGCAAAGAATGGATTGAGAGCAGCCCTGAGGAGGACTTTGAGCTACTGGGGGATGAGAAGCAAAACGTGACCTGGCAATGTGCACTTGCAGCCCAGAAAGCCAACTGTGTCATGGGCTGCATCAAAAACAGGTCGTGGGAGGGGATTCTGCCCCTCCACTCAACTATGAAGAGACCTCAGCTGCAGTACTGTGTCCAGGTCTGGTGTCTCCCATACAAAAAAAGAGACACTGAGCTGTTGAGTCCAGAGGAGGACCACAAAGATGGTCAGAGGGCTGGAACAAGTCTCCTGTAAAGGCAGGTTGACAGAGTGGGGCTTGTTCAGCATGGAGAAGAGAAGGCTCTGGGGGGAGACCTCCGAGCAGCCTTCCAGTACCTAAAAGGTGTTACAGGAAAGCTGGATAGGGACTATTTATCAGGAGATGTAGTGATAGGACAGGGGTAATGACCTCAAGCTGAAGGAGAACAGATTTAGACTTGATATTAGGAAGAACTTCTTCCCTGTGCAGGTGATGAGGCCCTGGCACAGGCTGCCCAGAGAAGCTGTGGCTGCCCTCTCCCTGGCAGTGTCCAAGGCCAGGCTGGATGGGGCTTTGGGCAACCTGGTGTAGTAGGTGTCCTTGTCCATGGCAGGGGGTTGGAGCTGGATCTCTTCCAACCCAAATCAGTCTGTGATTCTATGATCGTGTGATTAACAGTTCTTAAACAGTGAGCAGCATGCTGGACCTTGAGGTGAGAGCCCTTTTACCACCCCTACCTTCAGTGTCAGCAGAGGCCAGGTTACAGGACTATTGCCCACAAGAGCTACACAACAGTTGTTCAAAGTTCCCAGACTTTACCTGTAGATCTAAATACTAGATGGAAATACTTCACAGAACACATAACAGCTGTGCATGCTTTGACTGAACACGCAGTCGTAGATGCTATTAATCACACACAAAGCAGTGATTTTCAAACCCTGCAGAGTATGATTAAACTTCACAGTAACCAGAAGTCTAGAAATCCCAACACAAGGCTCAGTTTGACAGAGTACAGTGTTGTCATTCACTGAGAGATGGAAAATGTGACTTTATGTACTATTTTGATTCACTGTCTATCTCTGATGTTTCTTACTACTTCATAGGTTTGCTGAATCTTTGCACATACTTACCCTGAAACAACAGGGCAACAGATAGAGAGATTTCTAAAATACAGTGAAACTGCTTTGATCAGTTGATATCAATTGCTCATTTCACATTCTCATGAATTTCTATTTACAAGGACAACTCTTTAAGCTTCTTACAGGTAAAAAACGGATGATAAGCATGGCTGATGCAGTAATAGTCTGCTAATCCTGAAACACTTAGATGGGGAACAAAACAGGGAACACGGGATGCTAGAAGTGAGCAGAACCCCCTTAGGGAACACTTTGCAAATCACAGACTCATCAGTCAACTAGTGTAAACTATCTTGCACAAACATGCAGCGAACACGTGGAGATACTCAGCATGTGTTATTAATCACACCATAACTTAACTATATACTGCCTAAATAGTTCTAAAGGGGTTTTTTTTGTCTTGCACATTGTGTTAATTAGTGCAATTATCACTTCATATTTTGATTCCTGTTTTCAGGAGCAATTACATAACCCTTAGATTCAAAACCCATATCATGCTTCCAACATCAATAAGGATGTGCTTGGCATTTATGCTCAGCATTTCATAGACAAGCCACTCTGACATTTCTAGGAGATATGTGGTCACATGACTGTTACAGAGAAACTGAAGTCTGTACGTACATTCATATGACTCACACAAAAACACAAAGCAACAGTACCTACATTACTAAAAAGTAGCATCCCATAATTTGTTGCTGTGGTATTTTATTCTACGGATAAAATTCCTAATTAGGGTTACCAGATACTTACTTTGATGCTGGGCAACTTCTCTGCAATCTACAGATGACCTTTTCTGTAATTTTGCCCACAGCAGATGCACTAGTTTCTGTGCTGGTGGCAGGACACTGCAGTACCCAGAAAATAAACACAACCCTGAGGGACTTTGTGTAACCTGTGAGACCCATACCTCTATTCCCAAAAGCTTCTCAAAACCCACCGTATGCTCTATGCTGAAATGAAATCAACATCACTTGTTACTACAAGCTGCTCCGAACAGGCTGAAAGGAACTGTTTACATGAATTAAGAGGCTGGTAACTATGTTTAGAATTGCACTAGCTGGTGTGCTCCAGCACACAATACAGGCCAGTAATGTATCTTCAAATGTGCCAGTGTCTTTTTATGACACTTTCAAACCTTTTCTCACCATTTAATTCTATTATGTTACTATTTCCCCAGGTTGGGAATGGATCTGTTGCAGAGCAGCATAAGGGAAAGGGACCTGGGGTCCTGGTGGACAGCAGCAATGTGCCAAAAAGGCTGGTGGTATCCTGAGGTGTACTAAGTGGGTGGAGAGAGGTTCTCCTCCCCCTCTACTCTGCCCTGGTGAGACCACATCTGGAATATTGAGTCCAGTTCTGAGCCCCTCAGTTCAGGTAGAACAGGGAACAGCTCGAAAGATTCCAGTGCAGGGCCACTGAGATGATTAAGGGAATGGAACATCTTCCTTAGGAGGACAGGTTGAAGGAGCTGGGTCTCTTTAGTCTGGAGAAGAGGAGACTGAGGGGTGACCACATCAGCGTCTCACTATGTCCAGTGATAGGACAAGGGGCAACGGGTGCAAGCTGGAGCACAGGAGGTTCCATGTGAACATAAGGAGACACTTTTTCACAGTGAGGGTGGCAGAGGACTGGGACAGGCTGCCCAGAGAGGTTGCAGAGTCTCCTTCTCTGGAGACATTCAAACCTGCCTGGATGCGTTCCTGCATGACCTAATCTAGGTGATCCTGCTCCGGTGGAAGGGTTGGACTAGATGATCTTTCGAGGTCCCTTCCAACCCCTAACATTTTGTGACTGTGATACTATGTCTAAGAAATCTTTTGATATCTAAAAGTGAGACCAAGGTACCTTCAGGATAACCATGCTTTATAGAATTGGTGTCTGCAGATGGAGCTAGCCATCAAAACTAAGAGAGCATCCTTAACATTGGGACTATGGCAGTGGAAGAACAGCTTCTCTGTGACAGAGTAAGAGCAGGCTGTAGGTAAGGAGCTCTTGCATTAACTCTAAGAACCTTTGACAATCACTTAGCCCTTTCAAGTTTACTCTTTGTTGAGAATCAAGGTTCTTAAGTTGCATTTAGTAACTTTCACTACACCTTAGATAATGGTAACATTTTACACCAATAATTATTATCCTATCCAGGCCTTTCAACTGTCAGCTGAAACTGTAACATTAAGTTACAGTCATCAGGTGGGGAGAAGAAAAGGCAACACTATAGAAGTATGATACAATGAAGCATTGCAAAACACTGTACTGGGAATGAGCATCCTTACTCATAGTAAAAACAAAAGACAAATTGGGTTTGGTCTGCTTTCTTAAGTTTATATATTGACATGTCTGAAATTTTCTTCTAAATTTGCCATCTCCTTCTCTCAAACTCTAGCTTTATAAAAAGTTTTAATCCATATCTTGCCTAGGAGATGGGAAAAACATTTATTAAACTGTTAACAGAATATTGAAGCTATTCCATAAACTTATACATCAAAAGGTTACTGTGAACAGCAGAGAACTTTTAAAAAAATAAAGTGATCATAGGTATTGAAGTTCTGCCAGAAGAAACCTGTGACAAAATACATTTACCTGCACTCAGTGTGTAAATTCCTAAAACACTGGATTAACTCTAAATTGAAGTGCCTGCCTGCTACAAAAGTGGTATGCCTTCACTAAAAGGACCAATGAAGCCATTATATTCTACTTCTCAAGATGCAGTTCTCATGTGATGTGTAGAACATTAACATAGGTAGTTTAATGAGGTAAATCATCTCCATTGGGTAAACATGTCCCTCTTTACAAAGTGATGGTCTAATTTATCATCCCAACCTGAAGCACAGCCTTTGGATGTCTTCTGTCACAGTTCTGAACTAATCCAAACCTATTCATTTTCCAGAAATAGTCTGTTGTCTTCAAACATCTGTCTTGTACCATTTGTGTAGCCCATGGCTTAATGATGAGATATTTTCATCTCCTTATTGTGTGTTAACTTCAGGCTTGTCTAATTATGTATTGTTGGTGAATAATTTACATTTTCCCTTTTAAGACCACCACCACCTGTGGTTGCACCAGCTTCAAAAACTTTCTAAGAAGGAATCTGCATCTCTGTTGCCTAAATTGGCAGGGGGGTATGTTGCTCTGTGTGTGTGATTAATAAACAACCCCTGGGCTTTTTGTACACAGTATACAAATGGTAGTATTCCCTATGTATTTTCCCATTCCAGATTCTATTATCTTGTAATATCTGTATTACGCTTACTACTAATTCTATACACACACCTAAGATTAACAATTCACACCAGTGTGACACTTGTCTCGTTTCCTCCCGCTTCTTACCCCTGTGCTCATCCCTCCCAAAGAGCCACCTACCCGCAGCTACTCACACTAGCCAGAAAGCTGCTGTCAGTACCACGTAGCTTCGAGACTGTCACCATCACTGACTAGCTCGGGCTGCTTCCTTCTCCAATCTATTTTCCGGGCGCTCCTGACTCCTGCTGCGGGAGCGTTAAGCACAGCCAGGCCTCCTCTCTCGTTCGGAGATTAGAATCATAGACTCATAGACTGGCAAGGGTTGGAAGGGACCCCGAGGATCATAAAGCTCCAACCCCCCTGCCACAGGCAGGGCCACCAACCTCAGGCCTGGAGCTACACAAGGTTGCCCAGGGCCCCATCCAACCTGGATTACGTCTTAAACTCTGGCAGGCCACAGCGCCGGGACCTCTGCCCTTTCGGGGGCCGCCTGTGACACCATCACCCCCCCCGCCACATTTTATAGGTATGAGGGCACCTCACTCTACAGCCCCAGTTCCTTCTTCAACGGCCGTTTTTCTGCCGTTGGCCGCAATCCCCCAGCCTGTCAGCACCGCCGCTGTCGCCGCCCTGCGCCTCTCAGGCGCCCGCCGCCGGAGGGAGGCGCGGCCGCTAGGAAGCGGGAGCGCCAAGACCTCCCCGCCCGCACGGGAACGAAGGAGACAGGGCCGGAAGGGCGCACGGGAGGGAAAGACGGCTTCGCCTCAGTACCCGAGGAGAGCTGCCAGTCGATAAGGCGGTAGGGGGGACGAGCCGGCCCCTCACACGCCTCCCCGTGCTGTGCCCAGTCCCGCTCTGCTCCTCGCCTCAGCAGGAACGACAGCGCTGGCGGAGGCCAGCCCCGCGCCAGCCCCTGACGTCACCGCAAGCGGCACTGGCCGGCGAGTGCACGTCACGCACATCCACACGCCCCGCCACAACAGCCCTCCCTGCGCGCGCAACCCCCCCCCCTCCCCTCCAGCCACCTCCCCGCGCCGGCCGGGCTGCGGGCCCTGATTGGCCGCCGCCTTCCCGCTTCCTTCTCTCAGGCCGAGAACCCGCCATTTTGAAAACCTTGTTGATTCCGGGAGAGGGAGAGTGACCGACCGACCGGCAGCGGGGCGCCGAGCGCTCGCCTTGGGGGCTCTGTGTGTGTCGCTGTGCGCCGGGGTGCCCGGCTCCGCCCCCTCCCCCTGCCCTCTCCTTCCTCCGGTAACTGTCGCCTTCAGCCGCCGTTGCTGCCGCAGCCGCGCCCGAGGAAGGAGCCAGAAGCTGGGGCTTGAGCTGAGGTGGGTCCTGCCGCCATGGCCGTAACGGCGCCCGAGAGCGCGCTCCCGCCTCTCCTCCTTCCATCTCGCCGTGCCCGGGCTGGGGTGGCCCAATGTGGTGGGGAGGGAGTGACGAGGGGAAATGAAACGGGGCTGTGCGCCACCGGGCTCCTGTCCCGCCAGGGGCTCGCCGAGGGCGCTTGTCACCGACCCGCCGGCGCTGCGGGGGCCGCCTCCCTCTTTCTCTCCCTCCCTCTCAGGCCTCTGCGGGGCGGCGGGCTGTGTTTTCCGCCTGAGGGGCTTCCTGGGCGCTCTGTCCTGCCTTACGGCCCAGCGGCGGGGAGGGGGCGTAATGGACTCGCTGCCTGCTAGTTGGGGTAGGCGGGGGGATGGAGCTCGCCACTACCCTGCCGGCCTTGTCCTTGGCCGTCGGCCCCTCTGGGCGCTACCCATCGTCATCGTTTTACCCGGCCTCCGACTCGCTAGTCGGGAAGGGGACAGGTGGCGAGTCCGTATCTGAAAAGTCCTGGACGAGGACGGGAGATGCTGTGCGTGGGTATCCTTCTCGGACGGCTTGCGAGATAGCCTTTCCGAGCCGAAAATGCCATCAATTTAACTCTTCTTAAAGACGGATCCCAGTACTTTTGATTTTCTTATGCAGGTCGTCTTGACGGACCTGGTTGCTGAGAAGCTAAAGTGTCTCTTATTTTCCATTCTCCTTGTGCTCCCATTAAAAGGGAAAGGAAAGAACGTGTAGTACTTTGTTTTTCACTTGCTCAGGCAAGTAAAATTCAGAGGGTAATACTGCGAAAAAGTGAAATACTGGTAGTGAAACCCTGATAGAGATTCACCACCTGCCAGTGATTTAGGAAACTTTCTTTTTTTCCCTGACTTGGTAATGTAACTCATGCTTTCTGTCATTTGAAGTAGTTCTGTTCTCTGGCACCTGCTGAGAGTGTGCGTAAGCGGTGGATTTCATTGTTTTCTATTGAGCCTGACGTCTTGCAGTTAATACTATCTTTAATATCGGCGCGGGGGGAAATGGTTAATCATGTGATATCTTTTCCACAAGGGCTTACACAACTGATGCTGTATTTTTTTTCCAGATCTGTAAACAATGACAGATTTTGAAAGCTAGGATTCTTCTAAAATGAACAGATATGGTTAGCTTCCTTTGCTAGATAGCTACTCCCTGTCAGTCGGGAAATGGTACTCGCCAGATTGAGTGAGATATTTTAATTTTAAGGGTAGCGTTAAAGCCACTTCAAATGCTAAGAAAGGACTCCTCTTAAATATGCTAAGTACAAAGCATTTATTCTTTTTGCTTGTTTTTGCTCAGATTAAAAACAAAAACCATTTTCAAGCCCTAAGATAGTTGCAGCTATTTGGATTCTGAAAGAAGTGATTTTTCCAAATTGCTCGTAACTTATTTTTCTGTTCCCATCTCCCATCTAAATACGTAGCTCATTTAATTTATTAGGACAATTGTATGCAGAGTTAACCATGATCAGAAAAAAAATTCAGTTTATAATATGGTGCACTGAAATTGTCATATCTTAAAACATGACCGTTCCTCATAGATAACAGCATCAGTTGCTTTGAGTGGGTGTTTCCAAACGCTTCACAAAGCAAGCTTGAAAACTTATGTGTGGAAGAAATTGATAACCTTTTAAACTTCTCTTAACTGGGCTACTTGGCGAATGGAGGGCAACTCCTGAAAAAATGTATGTATTGCATATATGCAGAATACTGCTCTAAAGAATGCGAATAATCACAATGTGAGTGCTATGACATTACTTCTACTGTATATGAAGATTGGGTTTTTTAAAGCAAAATTTCTGTATTTTTCATGTATAATGCTTGTGTTTTCCCTGCTTTTTACAGAACAGTACAGCATGTCTTCTGTTGCTTCATCAAAAGAAGATACAATGTCATCTGAAAAAGCAGATGAGAAACAACCTGAAGCTGAAACCAAAGCAGAGGAAAGTGATGAAGATGAGGAGGATGAGGAGGAGGAAGAGGAAGAAGAAAAGGGTACATGCTTTTCCACCATTAAGTTGTCCTTTAAAAAATGCCGACCTTACCGAATGCAGTTTCCTATGATCTCAGCTAATTGTACAGTTACTGTTTAGGAGATTCCATGGTACATCTATCTCATGGATCATAAATTGCTTCACTGTAGATTATAACAGACAACACTAGAAACAGCAATACTGATGTTACTCAGGAATGATTGATGGAATTGCCAGCATCCTGGTTTCCTATGCTAGAGGTGTTCATTGTTGTATAAACTGCTAGAGATAGCATCCTTTATCAAGTTATGTGTATAAAAATACATATCCATAAAAGAATGTGTTTTTTTTCAAGTAAAATTCTGAAGTGATCTGTATTTTCAGAAGAGCAAAACTTGAAAAATCTGCAGTAGCTTTGGAAACAATTGAGAAGTCTCTGGTTAACAACTGAATTAATTTGCTGCATACTGAAACTTAATTATATTGGGAGGGGGATATTCCATTTGACTAATTTTGCCAATAGAAATGGTGGTGAATGAGCAAGTAAGGAAAGTTTTGTGTTGTCACATGTAATTGAAGAGGGTAGTCAAGGAATACAAAATGCGATGGAGGAACTACTATGCAAAAATGTTAATTTCAATCCCATTTTGACATCTCTAGGTGCCTGTTTTGCAAATTAAAGCATCCATGGAAGTAGAGCTGCAGTGTGGCACAGTGAAAGCCAAGTACTGATGGTCTTGGACTCTTAAAAGAGCTGAAGTTTGTCAGTAGGAAAGAGAAGGAAAAATGCTGTTTAGGAAACTAGACTAATTAGAATTAGACAGAACAACATACCTGGTTTTCGTTATGTTCATATGGATTTTGAAGCTGCTTTCAGATGTTAAAGTCAGGATAGCCTGTTTAGTGCCATGGATAGTTTGATTTGAAGTCAAATATTTCAGTATGAAATGTTTAGGTGAAGCTTTGGGTTTTTCTCTTGACATGGTATCATTAGTGATGTGCAATGTATACATAAAAAACCCTAAGTGTGTTAATTACTAAGCAGCACCAGAATTACTGGGGATAATGTTCTTGTAGTATTTGTGAAGCTCATACTGTGCCTGGTGCAGTGCTGTGCTGTGTAGCCCTGGGAGGTATAGTATAGTCCCATTGTGCTTACGCTTTTCCCTCTCCTGCTGATCTGCATGGGTCCTCCAGTGGGAAGCAAAAGAGTTTGCAGGCATGCTGGACTTTCCTTTTGCCCATCTGGTGGAAGTGTTCTACCCAGGAGGGTGGTGGATCATTGGAACAGGTTGTCCAGACAGGTGGTGGAGGCCCCATCCCTGGAGATATTCAAGGTCAGGTTTGATGTGGCTCTGAGCAACCTGATGAGCTTACTTCAGGGGGGTTAGGCTAGATTGGTTTTTAAAGGCCCCTTCCAACCTAATGCGTTATACGAAAGTAGAGCTGTGTATGTAGGGGCTGGGGAATCCTAGAAGATTATTCAAACAGTGCCAGTTCTGTACCTCAGAAAAGCAGTGAAAGGAGAGGAAGATGGGTTCCTGGGAATGTGTAGTGCTGCAATCTCCATCGGGGCTGAAGTTCTCTTTAGGAAATGCCCAGGCTTATCTTCAAGGTGGATGCAGGATTGTGGTTAAGAATTAGTCTCTGTATATTGGATCCTCTCTGATATACAGCTCCGTAGAATCCCACTGACTTACTAGCCAAAGATTTGAAAGTCTTGTAGTACCTGGTTGTATCATTATCCATTTCTGGCTTGCCTTTTTAAAGATTCAGTGTTGTATTGCCTGTGATTATGGTAAAATTTGCTCATGTAATGAAAAATACTGAGTTTAAGAAAGTTGTCTTTTCCAGAAAAGAGTCTCATTGTTGAAGGAAAAAGGGAGAAAAAGAAAGTAGACCGACTGACCATGCAAGTGTCCTCGTTGCAAAAGGAACCCTTTACAATCACACCAGGTAAACTTGTACTCTCAAATAAGATAATTAAACAGTTTAACAAATTAATAATCAGATTTTTTTATAGATGAGACCCAACTAAAGAGACATGATCCATTTTGAAGTAGGCTGTAATCATTATATGATAAAACCTCTTTTATTCTGTAGCATCGATTTAAACCTTAAAAGGTATAAAATGTTTAAATTGACCTGGATTAGGATCTTCAGTACCTAGCCACCACTAACAAAGGCAGGAGTGGGTGGAATAAAAAAATGCTAAATCCTTGTGCCCCAGTCTAGGTAGTATCAAGTAGGGAAGATAAGGGACTGTCAGGATGCCTAATTGATAGGAAAAGGCTTGCTTAATGTTTGATCTATTACAATGTCTAATGGTGTTTTGAAATAACTGATTTGGTTTTTAGAAAAACCCAGTAGATTATTGAAGTTATAAACATATAGGTGAATATGAATGTGGCAAATTGCATAATTGACTTTAACTGTTTCAGGAAAAGGACAAAAACTCTGTGAAATTGAAAGGATACAATTCTTTCTGAGTAAAAAGAAGACAGATGAACTTAGGAACCTGCACAAACTCCTCTACAACAGGCCAGGCACTGTAAGAACTTAAAATCAATCTTATATATATATTAGTTCTCGTGTGTAGTGATGTTTGCAGTATAGGTTTTTTACATTTGCGTGTATGGATCTACTTAAGTGTCATTTATTACAAACTATTTAAAAAATTAATACCACAGGACTAGTTGAGCAAGGCCATCATTTTTCTAACTCCTGTAAAATACTTATAAAAGTCATGTGGAAAGTTACTGTTGGAAGTAATTTATGGTTCACATGCTGAAAGCGGTTGACATGCAGATTACAGTGAAAATATTCCATGTAGTTATTTTGTTTAACATAGCTTTTTTTTTTTTACTTCTATTTCCTTTGTTTCAAACCTGTTAGTGGGTTTTATAACATTGCTACTTGCCTAGTCGTTTTCTCCTTCAGTTTGCACAAAGCAGTAGAAAGTAAAACAATGTTATATGTAGAGTCTTGTCATCGTTTAACCCAGCAGGCAGCTAAAATAACCACGCAGCTGTTTGCTCGCTTCTCCCCCTAGCTGGGACAGGGGAGAGAATAAAAAAGGTAAAACTTGCAGGTTGAGTGAAAGACATCTTAGTAGAACAGAAAAGGGAAATAATTATTAGGATGATAAAAATATACACAGAAGTGATACACAGCACAATTGCTCACCGCGTAAAGGTGATACTCAGCTAGTTCCTGAGCTGCATAACTTCTGTCCAACTCCCCCAGTTATATACTTAGTATGATGTCATATGGTGTGGAATATCCCTTTGGTCAGTTTGGGTCAGCTGTCCTGGCTGTGTCCTCTTCCAGCTTCTCGGATGTCCCACCGCCTTCTCCTTGGCAGGCTAGTATAAGAAGCCAAAAAGTCCTTGACTGCTTGGCACAACTAAAAGCATCAGTGTGTTATCAACGTGATTCTTATCCTAAATCCAAACCACAGCACTATACCAGCTGCTAGAAAATAATTCTATCCCAGCCAAAACCAGGGCAATTTTAATAGTGTTTTTTGTCACGTTTATCTTAGACAATTAAAACATTAGTTGAAAATCCAATGTGCTCACTATTGAATTTACAGACAGAACATAAAGAAAATAGAGTAGCAATAGAGTATTTCTTGGGGCCCTTGATGTATCAGTGATTGTACTTTAAATTACAGAGTAAATATGACCCACTTTCATTGTTAATAGAAATAAAATAGCTATAAAGAAATTAAGGCAGATTTAAACGTTAGTGTTTCAATACACTTAAAATATTTATAGGCATTTTTCTAATATCTTTGTGTTTTGGGAATTTGAACAGCGTGGAAACCAGGCACTGAATAATGCTAGTGCAGATGCACACCAGCTGTAGTGTCTCAGACTACTGCTGCAAACACACTACTTGTTTAGATCACGAAAAAGATCTATTGCCTCAAGTACAACAGTATATATTTGCTAAAACCTACTGCAGGGAATCATGCCAGACTAGAAAATTTCTGTCTTGTGCGTACGGAGCTTTGCAAGCTTTCAGACTCTGTGTCAGGAGGATTTGTTTGCTAGGAAAGGTATGATGACAGAGCTGTGTAATTTATTTAGTTAACTAGCTTTACCTGGGAGTTGTCAAACTGCATCCATTTACCCTTCATGTTTTCTACCATCTTTGGGTGGAGGCACTGGAAAACCATTACTTTCCCATTGCAGGTATAATCAGATTTAAGAGATATAATTAAGAGAGTATATTGTTTATTGATAGTGCAACACACTGTTAAGAAACTAACAACTGAATTGTACTGTTGTTACTGATTATTCAATACATTGTTAATAAATATTCAATATTTGTGTCTGTTTATCACTTCCATATAATTAGTAATCTATAAAACTATAATTGGATATTTAGTACTCCTAAGTGATACTAATTGGACACAACTGCTATTGAAATACCGCTCTCACCCTTCCATCTCCCACCACTTGGTTGCAATTCCACCAGTCACGCCCCCATAAATACACTTTGCTTTGCTCTCCAGCACTTAGTCTTTTGGACACAGCTTTGTTGGAGAGCCCAGCAAGATTGCTGCAGTGCCCTGGTGGTTTGAGTCAAAGATGTGAGAATATATTTGCTTGCTTCAAAATGTGTTCAGTTTAGAAATACACGTTTTTGTTATTGGGAGTTCAGAGTGCTGTTTAATGTAGTGAAGATCAGATGTTGTCTTGTGTGCACATTCTGCATGTGCTTTGGATCATAATGAACACATTTAATAAAACATGCCAATACCATCTGCAAATTTTCTTTAGGTGCTGGACAAAGATAATTACTTGGAAAAGGAGCTTAGCTTTGGTAAAATGATAAACTAATGGAGAAACACCAGGAACAAAATTTGTAGAACTTTTGAAAGTGAGTTCAGTTATTCTTGATAGCGTTATAAAGGTCTCAGAAGAATAAAATATTTGGAAATTTTTTTAACTTATTTTTTTGTAAAAGGAGATGGAGTGAAAACAAAAACTTAATATATTTGTGATCGTGATGGGAGCAGTTTTCTAGTAAAAGGACTGTCACAATGAAAGTTAAACCCTTGTCAGACTCCAGGTGTAAACTGGGCGGTATGTCAATGCAAAAGTTGGTTGTGCTAAAGAAAAGATTTGGAAGTACAGTCATAGTCCTATGTAAGGCTTTAGAAGAGCAAATAAAGCCAAATCTGCTTTAGCAGATTATGTAGTAAAAATAAAAGGTGTTATTCTATAACAAATTACATGGTACAAAGCGTGCAGCAGGCTTTGTATGATTAGTTGCAGTATGTCCTGAACAAGCTGGAAATGGCAGGTGATTTATCTGGTAAGTTACTAAAAAGAATTACAAGGATCAAGATAACAAGAACTTAGTTGTTCTAATTTAACTGTCATGCAATAAATAAAGGTGTAATCCATGTAGGTTATAACTTAAAGGATATAACTTTTTGACAACAGAAATCTAACTGCTAGCATAGGTGTTTTGAAAAGTTAACAAATGTAATTGGAATGAAACCTTTTAAAGTACTTGCAGTGGAAATAATCAGTGTGTTCTGTTCTAGGTTGCTTCCCTAAAGAAGAATGTGGGTCAGTTCAGCGGGTTCCCATTTGAAAAAGGAAGTGACCAATACAAGAAGAAGGAAGAAATGTTAAAAAAGTAATGATCTCTATTACTGTTTAACATCACTTGACTTATGCTATACACTCCTTTTAATTTTCAAAATTTTACTTCAGGTCATACTTGAAGTTTAAGCTAAGTGGCTGTTTCCTAGAGCTCTGTGATCTCTTTCTGAGCACACTTTGATCATACAGAAGTTGAAATCTCTTAAAAAGAGTTAAATTGTGAACATTTTATTCATAATTTCTGCAGTCCTGGCTTTAACTGTTGAATGCTAATTAGCAGATTCTTCTGCCAAGTTAGATGAAAACTTCTATCTGTTTCTGATGGGGAATCACGGTGTTGTGAATACGTTTTGCTCTATTTGTGGTGCAAACTGCACCCTTCTATGCCTCCAAACTTTCCTCCTTCAAAATCAAAGTAATTTCTGCATGCCTTCTAGTCTTATGCCTATAAAAACTCTAGCAACTAGTCTAACAAATATTTCTTTTTTCCTTTTTCTAGTGTCTCCCTACATAAGCTGCTGCTTTATTAATAGCAAAATCTGCTGCAGCTTAGTTTTGATTGCACTGAAAGGGTTTAAAGATGCCCTTGCATATTTGGTCTGCTAGCTAATAATTTCTACACGATTGATTAAAAAAATTGTGTGTGTATGTATGTATATATATATATATCTTTAGAGTCAGTTTTTTTGATAGTGGGAAAATCTTCCTGCCTCAGATACACAGTTTTCTCAGAATAGGGTTTGTCACATACATGTGAATCTACAAGATAAAGTGTCTCAGATGGGAGTTTTGACGGTTTCCCACTGATTAATTGGATGGTTCATCTTATCAGCAAAAAGGTCACAAAATAAAGTATTTTTGCACATTTTTTTTTATTTTTTAATGAAAGAACTGCTAATTAAGTTTTGTTACCCTTCAGTCTTCAGCAAATGTTCTGAAAACCATGGTCACTCTTTGAAGGTAGTGGGCCCTTTGTGCTTCTGTTACTGTGATGAGTTCTGCTGCTTTTCATAGCTATGTGTGAAACATTGCTGATTAGATTATTTATTCTGATTTAGTTAATTTCTGCCCCTATTGTACCCTTGCATGACATCATACTTTTAACAATATTGCATAAGATGATAAGAACAAAGGGCACAATTCAGTTTGCAAAATCTTACTTTTCCAGTTAGAAATTAAAATGAATGAGGGTTGAGGTTGCTGTGTGGATTACAGTTCTTGGATTTTGTAAGTCAGAACTACTTGCTCTGAATGTTACTGACTCAAAACTTGTGTGCATTTGTTTATTCCACACTTGAACTGCCTTTTAATACTGGGTACATAGTTAGCGGTTTCCTGCAGGTTTACCTTCAAAGCATTAAAACTATGAAAAGATTTGGGAGGTGATGTTCATTCCTTGTATAAATACAAGGGACAAATGCCACATGTAGCACAAGTCATAAGGCTTTTTAGTTAAAGCATAACTAGGACTGTAAAATCCTAAATTCAGTACACAAGGTCTTGAGAATTTGAAACAGGCTTTGATGCTATGCAATTTTGAAATCTGTTAATGGGTTTAGTGGTTTTAATTTTGCAGTATTATTGTCTTTTAAAATATAGGAGATTGACTTCTGATTCTGCAGGAATGCCTTCCGAGTATTCAGTGTATCTCCAAGGACTAAAAAGGAAGGCTCTCTGCATATTAAGAGTGAACAAATTATTTTATAACCTTCTCTAGAACAAAGATTGCAAGATTTGACTTCACCATTGGAAGGATGGCGGATGACCGTTACTTTGAGGCAGGCAGATGCCCCAAACCAGTTGAGATTTCTTGTTCCTATGCCCTAAAGCATGTGAGAACAAAGTTGGTTTGCCCCTTTAAAAGTCGAGCTTAAAAGGGGCAGTCTGAAATGCTACTTTAGAGAAGTTGTAGGCTGCCGTGAAATAGTTGTACTGACTTAAACAATGAAAATAAGTTTCCTGTTATTACCAGAAATAACTATCTAAACTTGTGAAAAATGGTTAGACAATGAAATTCACTTTTCAGGCAGCATTATACGAAACTAGTGGAGAGGAAAGCATAAGCATTTGAAGGAAGGTAACAGAATAAATAGGGTTTGGTTTTTTGGTGGGTTTGTTAGATTTAAAAGAAAACAACTAAGCTCATGTTCTGATGTCATAACCTCTTAGAATGAAACTCCACTTCTTTCAATACTGGTGGGACAAATTATAAAGTGGGACAATCGGTTCAAGATTATTTTGGGTAAAAGGGGTGGCTGTCAGAGATTGACTTAACCTTCTACCTTCGTCATATGTACTTGTGTAAAGAGGTAAGGAACCAGAGAAAATACCAAGACCCCGTGCCCCCTAAGATTTCAGATTTTTTCCCCACTGAGTTCACTATCCAAGATTGATTCTTTCCAGTGTGGTAGAATAGGAATGATTCTGGGAAAGACTTTTTTTACTAAGATCTTAGAACTTTTTTTATCTATATGTTCTACTTCATGTGCATGTGGATTTGAGAATTTTGTTTTATTTTGCTTTATGCGATAAAGGTAATGCATCTTTGCTTAACTATAGGCAAGACTGGAAATGTAGTTGTGTGTATATATTCATGTCTATTGTCAGGTTGCAGACACAAACCAGATTGCAGCTTTTAGAAGAAAAATGTCACTGATTGTTTAGGATGTAATAATGGATCTTCTTTTTCAATTTTTTCCCCTCTCTCCAGGTTTAGAAATGCAATGTTGAAAAGCATCTGTGAAGTCCTTGACTTGGAAAGGTCAGGTGTTAATAGTGAGCTGGTAACCAGAATCTTAAATTTCTTAATGCACCCAAAATCTTCGGGCAAGGTGAGATGCAGGTCGTTATACTGGATTTTATAGCTCTGTTCTGATGAAAACTGCGTTCCTTACTGTTTGCTTGTTACCAGTGGCAATACAAGGCAATACAATTACTATTCTAACTTGCTGAATTAGTAGTGGCTTCTTCAGAGTGGCTCTACTTCAGGCATCCCTCATGGGGGGAGGACTTGGGATAGAAACTGTATGCTTATGTGTGTGTGTGTTATGCACTGTTAGTGCACAAGTGTATGTAGTCAACACAAAGAGTTAATTGGACATATCCATACCAAAATACCACAAATAGATTTTGGTCTGTGGGTGAATGGAGGGGAACAGACATAATATGTGAGTAGGGGAGGAAAAAGAAAATGTCAGGGCAAGGTAATAAAACATTACATGACATGAAAATAAACTGTCAAGATACTACTTGGTTATGCTACAAATTGCCAAGTGTGTGTGGTCACACTTGGTAATCACAAAATGGAATTTGTTGCAAGGCTAGGAAAAGTTGCTTTAACTAGTATATGCTAATGCACTAGATTCAGCTGCCAAGAATACCAAACTCATTAATTGGACTTCCAGTTTTTAATCTAAAAGCAATCCTTAAATAGCTAGGTGCTCAGGAAATTACATTTATTCTCAGCAAACACTGATAAGTGATGTGAGCACTGATGAGTGCTGTGTTAGGAACACTGATACTGAGTGATAACAAAATGCAGTCTTGCATAAGATGTGACAGAATTCCTGCCTTTAAGTCTTCTGAAAAGTTGTCAGCTAATTTGTTACCAGAAGAAAAAACTTGCTTTTATGGTTTGAGGAGGGCAATAGCTAGATAAAAGTTTTCTTTTAGATTGCTTTTTCTTACTTGGTGTCCTGGTTCTGGCTGGGTCAGAGTTAACCTCCCCAAGCAGCCAGCACAGGTGAGCTGACCAATTCCACACCACCTGACAGTAAAGTGTCCTTATCCTCACTCACAGAGGCTCTGTCTGTTTCTCCTCCAGGAGTGAGTGAGCAGCGTGTGGTGCACAGCCACTATTTGGGGCTGAACCACCACACTTCCCTAACCCCCAACCTCTGAAGATTTCTTTGGTCAGGGGAGTGGAAGGGGTGTTAAGCTTAGAGCTGACAGTTTGTTTTACCCAGGTCTATCTCTGTAATAAATTTCTACTTACCGCAAAATGTTCTGTCCTAAGTGTAGTACATAAAAATATTCCTGGGTTTTGTTTCAAGACTGAAACCTTTACATTTGTTTACTGTTGTGTTCTTTGATGTGACTGAAGGAATTTCTGTTTTTAAAACTCACTTTTGTATACCTCCTTGGATAATCCACCTCTGTATCTTTTAGCCATTGCCAAAATCCAAAAAAACACCAAGCAAAGGTGGCAAGAAAGAACGCAGCAGCACTGGAACAACAAGAAAAGCAAAACGAACCAAGGTCCCAGAGATCTTGTCAGATGAATCGAGTAGTGAAGAAGATGAAAAGAAGGAAAAGGATGACTCTTCAGAAGAAAAAGAAAGTGAAGATGAGGTAATGAGGGGGTTTGTTTATTATTTAATATGGGGCTGAGAATGTCTGCAGCTTGTCATTATGTGGTTACTGATTGGCAATTATTGGAACACAGAGTTGGGGGGTAAGTGATGTTTAACAGAACGAATGGTTTGAAAGGGAGTGGAACACAAGCACAATTTATAAGTATTTTTCATAATTTCTTACTGCATTAGGGCATAAAAGACAAAGGTTCTAATTCTTGGCTATATTTATATGCACCTTAAATAAAAAACTGAAAATTTGCTCTCTGGGGCAGCCAGGATTTCAAACACAGTTGATTGCATTTCTTGTATCATCTTGTGATGACTTGAATTTCATAGAAACTCCCAATATTTATCTTCTTTCCATGTATAAGGTTAGATTGGTTATATAGGACTTAACTTGGAAATCAGTAGAGGTTCTCAACCTCCTTGGTTGCATTGGTTTTGAATCTTGGTTCCGTGTTTCTCCTGGATTTTGTGTTCTAATATTTCTCCTGGGGTTCTGTGTCTTGGGTTTCAAAGGTAAAAGTGAGAATGAGCCTTACAGAGATCCCAGCAATCTCCAAAGTGTGCTCATCTCAGTTATTTTCTGTTCTTGTGTTTTCTTTGAAGCTTCTTTTAGCCTTGCATAGTAGGAGAGAAATTACATGAACTTTATGTTTAAATGCAAAATACCTTTCCCTCTGCATTCCCTTTCAGCCCAGTACTTACTCACAGAGTAGATGAAAAATACGGAGGGCCAGTATGAGTGTAGAGCTGACTTCTGTACAAATTTTACACTCGTTAGTCCATATATCTGAAGCCTGGAAAAAAAAAGTGAGAAGACGGTACAGGCTCCATCTTAACCTATATTTTGATTTAGGTGGAACTATCTTTTTAGCCTCAATCAGAGCCCTGCAGCAAAGAGCAATTAGTCAACTGTTGGCGCCCAAGGAAATACTCTGTAAAACCTAGGGAATCCTTAGCTGTAATGTAAGGCTGTTACTTCCTTCGGTTACAGTCTGTCTGTTGCAATGGAAATGTGATTGACCGTTAAGGACGTGGTCTAAGAGTGACAAAAATCTTTTTGTTGAAAGGACAACGTATCTAACTGTTTTGTCACAGGCATTTTGATAGGTGTTTGTTTTCATTTTAAAAGATCGTTTAAGGAAATTCCCTGTGCCTTAATGAAACAAACTTAATTCTTAGTTTGTCTCTTTTCTCACAAATAGCAAATTGAAAGAGGGCTGGAACACTAGAAGTTAATTTTGTATTTATTCATCTCTTCAGCAAAACATTCTGCCTACCATGAGGAGAGGAATATCTCTTTCAGAGGCAGGAATTGTTTTATGGAATTTTTTTCAAGAAGTCAGTTATTTAAAAAACCCCAGAACTCAGAGTAAAACCCATTGCTCTAAAAGGGTGGTCTTTGCCTTCTTTCAGAAGGTAAGAGTTAGCTGTTGCCTAGCAGATGTATCTGAGTAGACTGAAGTCTTTGAAAACTGAAATTCACTTGTATAGAGTAAAAGCTTAATTATTACAAAAAACATTAGTATGTCAAATCAGTTTGAATATAGGAATTGATGAAATGGAAAATTTATGTGTGTTATAGCTTTAAGACTGCAGCATTTAAAAGAAAAAGCCTTAGGTTTGTGACAGCCTTTAACATATTACAGGTAGAAGGATGTTAGAATCTTGGGCATGGAGTGGCTGGAGTAGATTGTCCTCAGAGTTGCATGTCTCTCTTGATTGCAGCTCTTTCTTTAAACAGTACAAAGAAACAAGAAAAGTCTTACAGTTACCTGGAAGCAAAAGATACTTGAAATATTTTTGTGTGCTGAGGGAGCATAGTTTCATTAAATAAATAAAAAAACCAAACAAAATGTGGGTATTGGGTTTAACTTCTGACCTTGTAACTGGTGATGTAGCTTTAGCAGAAACTAAAAAGCTGAAAAGTTAGAAAAAACACACACTCAAGGACTGCCCTATTTCTAAATAAATGTATTTTCTGAACTTCAACGGTCAAAGTCTTTATTCTTCATTTAACACTGCAGAGTGAGCATAACTGAGCAAGCCAATGTAAATAAATAGAATCTTGTTTATTAAATACTTCTTTAATAAGCTGCACCAGGTACTAATGGGAGAAGCCATTAAAAGTTATACGTAGTAATCTTAGTTGTTTGGATATGATAGTTTGCTCAGTTGGCTACACTCCCACTTGAAATATAAATTAGAATTATGAATTTAGTAGCTACTCCTAGTTAATTTGGTTTGTTTCATACTGTTCTTTCTCTGAAGTATGGTGTATTCCTGGCCAGTGTTCCAGTTGTTTCTGTGAGGAAAGTTTTCAGCCTTGTTAGTAGTATTACCTAAAGATTTTGCATGCTAAGCACACATTTAATTTGTGTGTGTAGTCTTAAGAGAGCTATAGCATCTAGAAGTAATTAAATACAGCACATAATGTCCTTTCTTTTAAAGGAATATCTTTAAAGTGATTTTATAAACTAATTTTAAGTAATTATGAATGGAGTGAACTAGTATCATCAAAATTCTAGCTATTTGAGCTTAAGAGTCTATGTTGAAGAACAATGTGAAATTTCAAAATAAAGTAGGAATACTCTGTGAACATATTCCCTCTATGGTATAGGGGTAGAAATTGCTAGTACAGTAATTAAATTTGCTGGTTTAGTTTGTTTTGACAGAATGGATAACTTCCATTGTGGAAAAGAAGTATAGATTGTTCAGGTAGAAACCACCATTTTAATCTTCTGCTCATCTTCCTTATAGCCCCCTAGAAAAGCATCTAAAAGAGAAAAATCTAAAAAGATGACTTCCAAAACCAAGAAAGCTGTGAAAGGTGCGAATGTCAAGAAGGCAGATAGCAGCACTACTAAAAAAAATCAGAACAGTTCTAGAAAAGGTAAATGCTTTAAATCTTTCATCATGTGTTTTGTAGCTTAACTGGCATGCTTATTAGAAAGGAAGCTTTTGCACCTAATTGTGAAAGAAAATAGAATTTGGTGGCTTGTTGGCTTGATGTTTCTTTCCTTGCTACAGCAATCAAAAAAAAAAACCAACCCCTCCTTGGTTTGGATATACTTTATACCATCTCTGTTGTTTACATTTGTATACTTTTTATTTGCATATTAACTGAAAGTATCAGCCTAGTTCTTCTGCTGGAATAACAATAGCAAAATTCTTTTGGTACCTATAGAGTTACTGCACGTAAATCTTATATTACTGGACCAATTATAGACCCCACTGTGTATGTCTTGTCTTCAGCAGCTTGATGTGGTTTTTTCTTAATATAGATGTGCATCCTGTTGCTATAGCTTTTCTCATGTCTGATGATTGGCATAGAAGGTATTCCCTACGGTTGAGTTTCTTAATACCTCTGTAAACATCACAGCAGTGCACGTGGGGACAGGCTGGTTTCTTTCCAGGCAGCTTTGCAGAAACGACCCGGGTGGGGGCAGATGGCTCTCACACACAGTGACATGAACCAAGTTCAGCAGCGTGCCCTTGTGATAAGGAGCACTGACAGCATTTTGGGCTGCTTCAGCAAGCGCGTAGCCAGCAGGCTGAGGGAAGCGATTATTACTCTGTATATTGAGTGAGCTTGCACTGGGAGTGCTGTGTCCTGCCTTGGCTCCCTGGTACAAGAACAATGAGGACATGCTGGAGTGAGCCCAATGGAGGGCCACCAAGATGGCCATGGGGCTGGTGGAGGGGAGGCAGAGAGAGCTGGGCTTGTTCAGCTGTAAGAAGAGATGGCTACATTGGGATCACACTGCCATCTGCACCTACCAACAGGGGGAGCAGCGGGAGGCAGGGCCACACTCTGCTTGGGGGTTCACCACGGGAGCACAGGTGGTGACAGGTACAAGCTGCCACCAAGGAACTTGCAATTACATGTTGACATGTGAGGGAAGAAAAACTTCAGTGTGAGGGTGGTCACAGAAACAGCCTGGAACAGTTGTGGAATCCCTGTTGTTGGAGGTGTTGGGAACTCAACCTGGAAGGACCCTGAGCAGTCAGACCCATGCTGGCCCTGTTCCAAGTAAAGGTTTAAACTAGATGATGTCCAGAGGTTCTTTCCCACTTTAAATTCTCTGACACTCTAAGAGGTATGTCTCTGTCACAACTGGAGTATGAGTTATTAATGCAGCATATATCCATACTGCAATCATACTTCATTTAATGCCAGCAGTGGCTTATGTATGCTATAGCACAGGTACCAGTTCAGGTTAATTACCCTGCTTGTCAGTGTATTAAGAAAAGGAATAGTTAGACCTGTTGTCATAGTATTACACTCAACTTCTTTCATAATTTTACTTCTTAACAGAATAAACTGGCCTAGGCTGAACTCAGTGCATTTTCAGATTGCCTGCTAACAGCACTAATGTGGCTGACATGTGTGCGTGTTTCCCTTTGTCATCAACATATATATATATGTGTGTGTATGTGTAAAAATAAGCTACATAGTGTTTTGTGTATATAGTATGTAATATATTAATAATTTCTTCTTTACTGCTTTTTTTTGTTTGAGTGTATGTTTGTCATACAAATATCAAAGCGTTAAGAATGTTTCTCTGTAAGCTCATCTAGATTGCTTGGCATCTGCTTTGAATTTTGTCTTTCTGACATTAGAGGAATTGAGTGGATAATGGAGTCATTCAGTCTGATTTTTTTGTTGTTGTTGTTGTTACTGGAAAAGATTGTAGCAGCGTGCTGTACCTGTGCCTCTTTGCTTTAATTACTTTATGATTTTCAATATTTGTTATCACAGTGTTTCTGGTAGTACGTTTAGTAATATGGTATTCCAGAATTACAAGATCCAGATCCTAGTGTGTAGCACTGATGGGGGAGGCAGGATCTAATTCCCTTTTTAAAGCAAATAGGCACTTTTTTTAGAGCAGTAATATCTCAATTTAGAGTTGTTATAATAAACCTTCCTTTTCTTGGATAGATTTATCTGTCCAATACTTCCTAGAGTACATACTGATTTGTAAACTGATAGCTTATAAACAGTGATGTGGATTCATAAATAAATGTGGTATCGAAAGGATTAAGCTTTGTTTTGAAGTGGATGGTCTGGCAAGATGTCTGTTTTAAAGGAGGCCATCTGTATCAGATGTTTGGTGATAGTTCTGATGGCTTCTGGTTTGGAGGAAAAAAGCAGACAAAGTGAAAATATTTTATTACAATTAAAATTATTTTTCATATTTAGAAAGTGAATCTGAGGATAGTTCAGATGATGAACCTTTAATTAAAAGGCTGAAGAAACCACCCACAGATGAAGAACTAAAGGAAACAGTGAAGAACTTGTTGGCCAATGCAAACTTGGAAGAGGTCACAATGAAGCAGATTTGCAAGGAGGTAAGCAAATATGATTTTGCAGTATGTGTTAAGGCAGTGGGTTGTCTGTGAACTGACATGTGTCATCACTTCAGAAATGGAGGCTTGCACTCCACACAGTGGTTTGGAAACAAACATAGTTTTGCATTGATTTATTTATTTACTAACAGCTACAACAAGGAGAACTTCCATCTTAAGATATGCAGCACTGATACCCAGCATTAGAAAGGAAATCTGCTAAGAAAAATTAGCTATGTGGAAAGTTAGCAGTGTTACTTCCAAAACAACTGCCATGTATTAAAGTGAAAATATTTGAGATGTAGAGGCGGTGCAGCAGCTTGCTCCTGTCAAAAGGGGAGGGCTGTGTCCTGCTCTGTACGTTTCTCCTGCTCACCTTGCTGTCGTTCCTCGTAGGTTCTCTTTAGGAATCCATTCACTCTCATCTATCAGCAAATAATGAATAGTTCTTAACTGAGTTAGTGAGCTGAATCAGTTCAGGAAGAATCCATTACTTGTCAGGACAGGTGCCAGGAAGGAACCATGTGGCCAGAAAAGGGAAAGGTGGGGAAAAATTACCAAAACACAGACAACATACTGTTACCTTGACATTTTCTACAGTCAGTTAACTTGCATGTTTGTTTTCCTGCTGCTTCCAAGAAGTTGTCTTGAGAAAATTAAGCCAGAAGTAATTCTTACAAGAAAACTGTATTTTTATATTCTGTACAAACTTTTTGTCATGCTTATAGTCATTCTAGAAGCCTGCAATTTGGAATATGGAAATAAAATACTCTCCATTAGTTGTCAATGTTGGCATCTGTTTTTTGTTTGTTTGGTCCTCTCTTACCCAGTTAAGCAAAGAATAGTTGTAGAATAGCACTCAAATATGTTGACTCTTCTGTTTGTCACTTGAAAGGATCACAATTTTACTTATAACCAAAAAAGAAAGAAGCCTTGGGGTTTGATGTTTGTTTTACCTTCCTACACTAATGTAGGGCTATCCAACCACTTAAAGAGCAGGCAAGGGAAATAGTGGAGAATTCTTAGATCCTGACTTGGTGAGCTAGACATTCCAGTTTGTTGCTATGAAAAAATATAGGACCAGTTTAGTCAGTGACCAAGCATTAAAGAACCCATGTATTTAAATATTTATGGTCAAAATTAAGGACAGGAAAATAAGCTTGTCACTTCACGTAATTAACAGAGGGCATTTCGGCAGTTGTAATGCTAGAACCACCACACCAATTTTTGCCCTAACTACTTTTAAGCACCTGCTATTCATACAATACATGGAATGAAAGTAACTTGAGGTGGTTTTTTTTTTTACTTTTTTTTAGGTATATGAAAACTATCCTAGTTATGATTTATCTGACAGGAAAGACTTCATTAAAGAAACAGTCATAGAGGTAAAAACTTTGTCAATTAGAAGACATTCTGGGTTGGGGTTTTGGTTTTTTCCCGTCAGCCTATTAAAGTGGCAGCCTGTTACACTAGTTTTAATAGCTTCCTGTACAGTACTGGAAGTTAGTGTGCTGATAAACCTGAACTCTGGCTCTGACTTTTTTTCTTTTGTTACCCCTCTTTCAAAAATAACTGCTTCAGACCATTTTCTTAGCGTGCCACTACTACTATTATGAATTTCTTTGTTAAGCAGAACTAAAATTAAAGTTCTTATCATTTTTGATGACTTTTATTCTCTGAAAGCTATGCTTTTGGTTTAAATTACAGCCTTGGCTGCAAGGTGCCCTATAATTCATGCACTGACCACATACATCCATAGGTAACAATGTATGAGGTTGTGTAAGCTTTGCAGACCTGCAAGCTCTGGCAATGAGAGAGGGTTAAAGATAGGTAGTGGTTCTCTGTATGTGCTACGGGTAGCACAGTCATAATGTTGCCTTTGAGTTTGCTGCACTAAATGAAGATTATCTATACCTGATCAAATGTACTTGTGACAAAGGGTTTTATTGTCCGGTCTGTGGGTGGTAACTTGTAAAAATATTTTCAAGTTCAGTTACTTTGTTTGCTGAAAAGTAGAAATGGAACTGGAGAAGTGAGGTTCTGTTAGTGGAGTTAATGAAGTAACTTTTTTTTTTCTCATGTGGCTTCATTGCAGATGTTGATATATGGCTATCTAGAAATAGTTATGTCTGTTGTGCCTATATGTCTCTATCAGCAAAGGCATAACAGAGCAAACTGTCTGCTGTAGGGATGTTCTTCATTTTTTTGTGATAGCAAAAGTAGGGTATTTTCTTGATAGTCTGCAAAAGGAGAGGCTGTATGTAATTGGATTGAGAGAAAGGAGAATACTAATAAACTTCTCATTTCAGTTGATTTCATGATCTGACCTGACTGTGGGAAATGAAGATTCCTGGTTTTATGTTCCCATGGATTTGAAGATCTGATAGGCACCAGCAAAAGGAATGTGTCTTACCTTGTGGTAGTCAAAGCTGATTCTGCTGATCTAATGTTACGAGTGTTGATGTAAATTGCTTTGTGTATCTTTTTCGTTTTCCCTCCCCCTAAAACTGAAACTGCATTTGATGCAGTTTTTAGTTGAACACACTTAAGTTTTGTGCATGGCAATAAGTGTTCCCTTTTTTATAGTTTTTGTACATTTTGAATTGCTTTGTATAACTAGATTCATGAGAACCATCATAGCTTTTTCGTGTGGGTTACTAGCTTGTAGGAGACTTTAAAAATCAAGTAAGATGAAAGCTGCTTATCTGCACGTATACATGCAGAGACTGGAATATTGCAGTATTGGTTATAAAGATATTTTGAATACATATCCATTCTGAAAATAACAAGAGCTAGTCACATGTTAATGTCTTTTATATTCTGACACATTCTACAGATGCAGAATTACTCAAAGTCTAGATTACTGTCTTGCATGTGTAGGCACTGAGAACTGTTAAAGCATGGTAACTAATTGGCACATAGATGTTATTTTTGTACTTTTTAAAAGGCTTTCTGTTGTGTATATAAAGTTATTTCTGATTTCCTTTGTTCAAATCAGTTTTTTAATCTTGTTTAGAATTTGACATGAAATGTCAGTGTTCAGCAGTGAGGCTGTGATGAAAAGTGGTATGAAGCTGTTTCATGAAACTACAAATGGGTTGGGTTTATGTTTGTCCCCTCTTTCCTTGTACAGAAACTAAGCTGTAGTTTTATACTTAAGCTTTTCAGCGTTTAACTTTGTACAAAAAAACCAACATATACATTTGTTTCAATGGCTTGATATAGTAAATAAAATCCCTCCAAAGCCGATAGGGAAATTTCTAAAGTTCACTTTGCAAACAATCTTTTACTTTAGCGTCTTGACGTGATGGCTTAGCATCTCAGAAGTAGGTGTCCAGGATGTACAGCTGGGAGGTTTGATAGCTTTGGAAGCCCAGAGTTTGGCTTCTGAATTGGGCAGCACTGATACATGTGGTTAAGCTGTCTTCTGTATGGGGAAGCTCTGCTGAACCTGACCCGTGGTGCCTCGACATTGATAATGGTACTTCTAAGCATGCAGCCTTGAGCTTTGTCCCACAGCTTTTTGGATCAAAGCAAGCTCTTTGTCTAAATTTTTGTTGTTTAGGTTTCTGTTCTTCATACACTTTGTTGCTAATATGGGAAGTCCTACACTTAAAATAACGAATCTAATCGCTGCCAAAGCAGGGGCTGCCATTAATGCCAAGAGCACAGAATCCCTCTGACTCTGTAGTATTGCTGGAAAGACAAAGCCTATTTTTTTGAATTTTATTATTGTACAGTTGAGAAATAAGGGTTCGTAAATGATCTAAATTCTGCAAATGTTCAGCCAGTTAGACTATTAATCTGCACACACTTAGCGAGTTTCTTTGCGTGTAATCATTTCTAATGAGGCTGAATGTAATGGGGGGTTTTGTATTCAATAAATGTCTTTCACGAAAATGTAAATCGATTTTTATGATCTAACATTTGCTTAAATGTATAGTAAAAAAAAACCTGCATAGGAAGAAGATTGTTGTCTTTATCTCATCTGGTAGAAACTATTCAAGCCTAATTTAGCAGGCTTTAAAGGTACTACTGCTGAAATGTAAGTCTTTGCACCAGGATAAAATTTTATATCTTCTATGAGGTCGGTTTGGTTTTGGGATTTTGTTTTTGTTTTCTTTCTTTGAACTATCTTAGCATAAAGAGTACTTCTTAATTGCAATTAAAAAACATCAAAAGTTTCCGAGTCCTTCTTAAAAGTGGTAAATTACTTGTGTCAGGGTTTGTTGGGTTTTCAGTTGGGTTTTCTAGAAATACTTGAACTGCCTTGTGATTTTTATGTAAATATACAAGTTGGTTTTAATTACATGGGTCAAGACGTGTTTGTAAGATGAGTGACTCCTGAGTATAAGTATTTTTTTATAGTGTAAATTCTAACAAAAACTTACAAACGGATAATGTACTTGTACTTTGGAATTGCACAGATGGAATGGAAATTAACTTGGCATCCTTTGAATACTCTGTTAAAACCTTAACTGCAACTCAGTGTAGTTCTCAACAGCAAAGAAATGTCTGAGCTGTTCCCTTACTAATCCATACCAGTCTGGCTGCAGCTTACAGAAGATTCCAATACAACTGGGTAAAAGGCTGCAAGAGAATACTAAAAGGTAAATAAAATGTCCTGCTTATCCTGATGCTGTGGGATTAAACAAACAGTCAGTCAGGGCTCTCAAACCTCGATAGAAAGGCTCATAAAAGATTGCAGCTACTTAACCGGATGGAAGGTAACTGAATGAAGTGTTAAGGCACATACCTCCCAGATGTTAAAGATTGTGCTGAGCATTGTATTCTGGAAAAACAGTCCTGACATATTGATATTACTTACAACATAATTCCTACTGTCCCCAGTGTATTGGTTCCTCTGTTTAGTTAAGTCTTTAGTATTGGGTATTTTGGTCCTGCAAATCCACACAAAATAACCTCCATGACTTGCTTATATGTACAGCTGATCTCAGGAGTGAGCTCGGCTTTTGAGGCCCTGTAGGAGAGGGCTAGGTGGGCAAACAGTAGAAAGTTTGAGTGAAGTTACCGATCTTTTGGAAAAGATCTTAACTGGAGTTATGTGGGTACTTGGGGTACACTGCTTGGGCCTGTCTAACCAAGACAAAATGAGGAAGATGTAACTTTTAAGTGACAACTCACTTTTTCCAGAAGCTCTGGACAAAGAACCATCTTGGGCCTGAGCGGGCTGCCACTAGCATCGGTTTCGTCCTGCATTATCTGGTTACATGGCACAAGACAAAAGATCTGAATATCTGAGGTTAGATTAGCCACTGCTAAGCTGGACTTAAAAATAACCCCTTTGGAGCCCAGGGCTTAATCTGGCCAAATAACGCTCCTGGCATCTGGCACGGTGATTCTATTAAGGTTTATTAGCTCTGTTGCTATTTGAGAAGGTGGCTTGAGACCACTTGAGTAGATCTAATTATTCTTCTTTCCAAATTAGTCAAAATGTAATCAAGTGGCTTGAACTGAGCTAGATGAAAGCATTCCTGAAATGACTTCTGGTGGTTGTTGCTATTTTCATTCCTCTTATTTAGGGAGAATAGTAGTAAAATTATAATGAACCATAAGACTGTCTAAAAGCTTGAAATAAGTAATTCACTAGCTGAAAAACCTTGAGAAATGTCTTCATAGAATCATAGACTGGCAAGGGTTGGAAGGGACCCCAAGGATCATAGAGCTCCAACCCCCCTGCCACAGGCAGGGCCACCAACCTCAGGCCTGGATCTACACAAGGTTGCCCAGGGCCCCATCCAACCTGGCCTTGAACACTTCCAGGGATGGGGCATCCACCACCTCTCTGGGCAGCCTGTTCCAGGACCTCACCACTCTTTCTGTAAAAAACTTCCCCCTAATATCTAATCTAAACCTTCCCTCCTTCAGCTTTAAACCATTCCCCCTTGTCCTGCCATTATCTGCCCTTTGAAAAAGTTGATTCCACTCCTGTTTATATACTCCCTTCAGGTACTGGCAGGCTGCAATGAGGTCCCCCCGCAGCCTTCTCTTCTCCAGGCTGAACAAGCCCAGCTCCCTCAGCCTCTCCTTGTAGGGCAGGTGCTCCAGCCCTCTAATCATCTCTGTGGCCCTCCTCTGAACCCTCTCCAACAGTTCCACATCCTTCTTGTATTGGGGGCACCAGATCTGGACACAGTACTCCAGGTGGGGCCTCACGAGGGCAGAGTCTTCACTGGTGACAAGTGTGTTACTGACAAGTGTGTTGCTTTGCAGAAGGAGAACGATGTCGGCCCTTCCTTTGAATTTGGAAATATTTATTTAAGCAAGTAGCTGATAATTGTAGGTCTAAAAGTTTATTCAGATAGGCCTTGACTTTGAGGAGAAATGGACTGACAAGGAACCTCAAAGGTCAACAGAAGCAAATGCAGCATCCTGCCTCTGGCATGCAATAACCCCGTACAACAGTGCAGATGGGGACAGGCTGGTTTCTTTCCAGGCAGCTTTGCAGAAACGACCCGGGTGGGGGCAGATGGCTCTCACACACAGTGACATGAACCAAGTTCAGCAGCGTGCCCTTGTGATAAGGAGCACTGACAGCATTTTGGGCTGCTTCAGCAGGCTGAGGGAAGCGATTATTACTCCGTATATTGAGTGAGCTTGCACTGGGAGTGCTGTGTCCTACCTCTGCTCCCTGGTACAAGAACAATGAGGACATGCTGGAGTGAGCCCAATGGAGGGCCACCAAGATGGCCATGGGGCTGGTGGAGGGGAGGCAGAGAGAGCTGGGCTTGTTCAGCTGTAAGAGATGGCTACATGGGGATCACACTGCCATCTGCACCTACCAACAGGGGGAGCAGGGGAAGGCAGGGCCATGCTTTGCCTGGGGGTCACAGGTGGTGACAGGTACAAGCTGCCACCAAGGAACTTGCAATTACATGTTGACATGTGAGGAAGACGCACTTCAGTGTGAGGGTGGTCACAGAAACAGCCTGCAACAGTTGTGGAATCCCTGTTGTTGGAGGTGTTGGGAACTCAACCTGGAAGGACCCTGAGCAGTCAGACCCATGCTGGCCCTGTTCCAAGTAAAGGTTTAAAGCAGATGATCTCTAGAGATCCTGGGGATAAAAAGATGGCAGTGTTATGTATCTTGCAATGCCTTTTCACCTGACCTGGTTCACTGGACTGCACTCTGTCATATATTTTTTGTCATTTAATTTTTAGACAGCATGGGCTAAAAGGGGGAGAAAAAAAAAAAACCCCAAACCCTCATACCAGCAATTTTCTTGAAGAACTGCCATTCTTTAGGGGAGTAAGATGAGAACTACTGTTTATTAGTAGAAAGAAATTAGTATTTTTCACGGCTGGTGTCAGGTGCAATGAAAACAATTCCCTGCAGGGAACTTGCCTCAGCAGGGAAAGCACATCCTCAGGATACAAACTTTGAACTGCTAATCAAGAACGACAGTCTTAGGGAAGAGCAGTGACTCTTCCACACAGTCATGCTTTCACTGCTTCACTACTCCTTGTGGTACTGTTTGAAATAAACTATCAAAGGGAGTAAGGTTATTACTTTAAGTTGCTGAACAAACATCTAACCACCCCTGTTGAAGAAGAGTAGAGTAGATGAGCATTATTGTAAGTTGGCTTTGTTAGTCATTTAAATGTTTTGCGTGCCTAGTCAGGCTTGTGTTTGCTTACAGTGATCTGTTCTAACAGGAACCTTTTTGGACCACAATTCTTCTATAAAGTTTCATAATTTTTTTCACTGAGTAATTTTAAGTGATTCTCTGATGATTCTTTCTGGCTCTTTTAAGATTATGGGCAATGCCTCTAAACAATTGTAATCTCAGCTTCAATTTCCTTTGGATAAGAAAAATTATCTGATAGAAGCTTGTGAATTGCTTTGTAAACCTCTGAGGCAAAAGACATTATAATGGTGTTGTCCAAATAACAGCAAAATTACTGCTTAGAGCTCCAAAAAGATTGTAGAGCAGCACTTCTGAGGAACCATCTAGCTGTAGGAACATACTAAAACAAAATCTTAAAGCAATATCAAATGTAACAAAATAGAGGCTTACCCACTAGTTAAAGACAAAAAAAAACCCCACCCCAAAAAAACCAAGACATGAGCACCCTGTGGATACTTTCAAGTTTTATTCTGCTGCCATAACACAGTCACACAGAAGAGTTGAAGTGTAACAGATCATGCTCTGCATTCAAACACTTTTCATAACATTTAAACAAATCCACTCAAAGAAAAAAATTCCCTAGGTTTTGTTTTTTTTATTTGCAGGGAATAAATTAAACACAAAAGGAAAAGAACACATACATGCTTGAAATAAATTTTAACATAGGTATTTAAAAAAAAAACTTTTTTGGGAACATTACTTAAAGAATGAAGTCTCAGAACCAGCCTGATGTTCTTATACATTTCAAATAAACGTAAATTAAAATGGAACATATTTTATTTACTCCTCAATCTTAAGTGCCTTTGCACCAAAATAATATACAAATAATTAATAGACCAGACCATTGGTAAATTTGTTGGGTTTTTTTTTATGCTATAAGAAGTGTGCAGCAGCTAAAGCCAAGTATGACACGGTATTTGTTTGTATCCATCTCTGTTCTCTAGAATATAGCATGTATCTACCTGCAAAGTTGTAGATAGATTTAAAACATCAAAAATTAACAGGGTGGAAGCAAATGCCTAAGATCAAGCATGTTCACACAGACTTTGGACTGTGGAAATGGAAGCTGAGCTCAACTTTCCAGATAGTTCCTGTCTAAAATGTGATGTGTTTAAATGCTGTTGCTAAGCTGACTGGAGTTCTGACTGAGGTCAGCTGAAGCAGCCACTGAATATAATGTTTTGGACTTGCAGTAATAAGCTTCTTTTTCCCCACCTTCAGAAGCTCCTCTCCTTAGCACTCTGTCATCTATGATAAACTGGGGGAGAAACTTGGGACTCAAACATAGGCAACTCCCAGTCTTTCCTAGGTATGCTGTAAGCTGGCCTGTAATACAGGACATTAACAAAGTGCAAACGATTACAAAAAGCAAAATCTGGTGTATGATTATCTCTTATCCATGGATTTTGTCTTGCTTCTTATAGCCTTTAGATTACTTGGAAATACTTTAAAACTGTACATACTAGCATTTAGGTAGAGGAAAATTATGAACAGTTACACTTTTCCCATTAATCCATATAATTCAGCTCCAGGAAGCAGAACAGAATATATATCTGAAAAACTTCTAGTTATATAAACATCTTCACCTTGTAAATTAGAGATTAAATAAAGGTATTTAACAATATCATAGCTACTCTAAACCCAAAATATTAGGTATTTAAAAAAGAAGAATTGTGTTTATTCAGTAGGATTTTTTTAAGGTTGCTTCTTGTTTGTTTTTCCCCCCAAGGATACAGCTTTAGGAAAATAAGCACTGTAACTAAAAGAAATAAAAAGTTTGCTGTGTCCTTCCTAAATGAAGAGATTAAAAAAAGAAAAGAGTCTATGCATGAGAATGGGGGGGAGGGGAAGAATAAGTGCTTACTCCTTCTAGAAATCATGAAGCCTATGTAGTAAAAGTTACAGGCAAATTGTGGAAGAAGAGATCCAAAAGTTGGTTTTGATTCTTCTTTTTTTTTTTTTTCTCTTTTTTGTATTAATACCATTTTAACGGGACAGTATTGCAACAGAGATCCCAGTTGTCTGTCTGTCTTACATTGAAAAAAGTTCTTTTTTTCTTCCCTGTCCCATGGAAAAATTAGCTAGATGCTTAGCCCTTACTGAATTACTCCCTCAAGTTGTTTTTATTAATACTTTAATAATAATAATTAAAGAAAACCCCTTCAAGTCAAAGTGCAAGCCACCTTATTTCAGCCCTTCATAAAAGTGTAAATATTTTTCCTCATTCATCTTCACTTATTTTTTAAATATAAAAGCTGAATGAGCCATTAGGAACTTAGTCCTTCACTGCCCACTGTGTACTCATCAGTGGGCACCTCCTCTACTCAGCCCAAATGAATTTGGGAGTTTGTTTTCAAAAAGAACCCCACAGAAATACAGTATGTTTAAGCTGTCCTGTCACTACATGGTCAGAAGCACTAAGCAAATCTAAACTCAGCCTATTATTGTAACAAGAACTTCTCTGAATAAGTAGCAGAGACAATATTTCAAAGTTGGCTTTGTTTTTTTTTCTTTTTCAAAGTAACATAAAAGTTATTTTTTTCAAGTAGTTATTAGCTACAATAACCTTTCTATGATTGCACTGTAAACTGTTCCAGCAGTCTGATTTAAAGGAACAAACTTGGTATTCCAAAGCCTGCTTAGTGGAGGCTAAGAGTATGAAAAATAGTCTAGAAAAGGTTATTGACTGCAGATGGAAAGGATGACAGTTGAGTTCCTTCCTAGAGTAATTCTAGAATTTGTCTAGGCTGTTGAGGCTTTTGGGAGCAAGTTTGAACTCCTGTGAGCATAATGAACCTGAGAAGCACAGTTAGTGGACAGTTCCCATCCCTGTTACTAACTGCCAGCACTTCCAATGCTGTATGCTAACTTAGTCCTGTTTTAATTGAACCTTCTGAAATGAAGGTTTACAACAGCACGACTGGAGCCACACAGAACAGGACTCTCAACAAAGGTTCTATTAGTTACTCTGTGGCCAGGGACTCCAATGTCTCTCTTGGTAGCAACACCTTAGCTGGAAAAAACACCCCAACCACATCAGGGCCTAAAAGAGGGGTGGGAGAGAAAGAGGAAAAGGACGATGAAGATTTTATCTTCAGGTACCATATACTAGTAAGTACCACTTAGGAAAAAGGCAGCAAATAGGAAACTTGAAGATAGTTTTACCCACAGAAAACAAAACAAAATAGATCTATAAACACAAAATTTCAGTACTCAAAATGCTGCTATTTTGCTCGCTTCTCGAACCCCACTCAAGTAAGCTCCTGTAACGGTCTGAGGAAAGTGCCTGTTTGTGGCCTGCATTGAAAAGGAAAAAAAAAAGTTAGTTGTTACTGAAACTATTAGAACAGCTAGCATTTCAGTTGAGAAGGTCAGGTTTGTTTTCCTTAAGATTATACCAACATTTTTAAAAGCAATGTAAAACTTCTTAGAAAAAAATTTAGGAGAAAACATTTAGGATTTTTAGCAAGTTCAAAGTTTGAAGCACATCAACTAGCAAAGCCAGCAGTCTGCTTTGCTCCCTGCACTTGAGTGGGGCAGGTGAGTTCTGTTTCAGTATAGAAAGCACCTGTATTCCAACAGCAGCTTGTACTTGTTATGTTACCCACACATGGAGGAACAGAAAGATATTTTAACCAAAAATACAAGTGGATGGCAGAGCACTGTCATGTTCTGCCAAAGTCTTGTGGCTTGTTTTGATTTTAATTGGCTGGAAGAAGCAACACTGAGGTACTGACAGGCTGACTCCTGTTCTTACCTTTGCTGTCAGAGTGGTTCCAAAGAACGTTTATCCGTTTATCAATATGGTGATAGGCACTTTATATACATAAACCATTAGATTATGCAGTTCACTCCTGACCTGAAATATGTGGCAGATTTTCCATGCCCAATAATAACCATATGAATAAAGAGGGGTCTGTGTCAAAAATCAAGAACTATGCGGGTGTTTGTGTAACACAATACTTACACCTCCAGATTAATGGTGTTTGCTAGCAAAACACTGTCTTTCCTAAGAAACAGTTCCCCAATAACCTTAACAAACAGTAAGAACCATACTTACCTCACCAGCAAAGAAAATCTTCCCTTGTATGTCTTCAGCTATGATGTCATAGGCTTCGCCGCTACCCCCCGTTTTTACAAAGCTGTATGCCATCTGCAGCCAGGGGTCTTTGCTCCAGCCAGTGACAAAGAACTTCACTGGGTCAGGGACCTCCTGCATAATGAAAATAAGAGATGTGCACTGCAAGGAAAAGCTCGTCATCGTGTAACTTTTCCCTTGGTTTCTTGTCATCTTTGGAGTATGCAGGATTATTACAGGACTGATTAGAGCACATCCCAGAATTAAATTCCAATTTTCTTTATTATACTACTAGCCACAAAGATAACTTTGCCTGATAAGGCCTGCCTGATGTCTGAAACATCACAGGGCACTATTCTGAATGCAACAAATCTGGATATTATAAAATACTGCTTACGTGTACATTCCTTCCTAAGTAAAAAGTATCCTAAAAATACACAGGTTCTCTTGCAAACAGATAAAATACCAGTATCAATGTCGTGTTTGTATGTAGGCTGTAAGCACTTCTTAGCTTGGTAAGGCATGATGCTTTGCTACTTCTGGATTGTTCAATCTCTAAATGTCATCTTAATTTTGGAGACAATTACATTACTTACCCGTTTTCAAGCCAGCTTTCTGATCTTAAGTTTCAAGGAGAAGACAAAAAAAACAACCCTAGAAAATCACAGAGTCTGTAGCTAAGCCATGGCAGTTACACTGTGTATCTTCTGTCATGTTACAGCATGCAAACATCATAAAACTCTACCAAAAAGAACCTGGGTAACAACTGTAGGAAGATTTAGTTAACTACAGCTGTGTATTAACTTGGGAGGCTTGTGACAAGTAAGCAGTAGCCCCTCACAGCCCTCTTGGCTGCCTCCTACCCAACGTGTGGTGGCAACAAAGAGATTATTCCATTCAGGTAGTGTGTGAGAGACTGAAGCTCAAGCAACAAAGACAATGGTTAGCCAAGGATGGCAAGTCTCACAGGCACCCCAGAAGTAGTTCTGGTACGCCCCTGGAACCTGCCTTGTCTGAGCATCCAGATAACAAATTAACAACTGCCGTAAACCACAGAGGCAGACATGGAAATCGCTCTCCTAGACCAGAGTGGCACCAAAACCAAAGGCCTGTTTGCTATGCTCTCATGAGGTCAAAATAGCAGGTATGTAGGTATACATTGCATGTGATTCTGGTAACTGAAAAGCCATTACCAAAAGTACGTTTTCTAGGAAAAGTCAGGCTTTCAAATGCCAGTGTTTCTCCAAGACCATTAATCCAAACATCTGAACCATCAGTAAAACTTGGGAGATCCCCCACGAACGCTAACACCATAACTGGCATTACTGCCTACAGAGTGGAATGCAAGTAGCACTGCTAAGTCACAGGCTTCTGCTTACTCCAGATTTCTGTTCTTCCTATTAGATTTTATACTAATTGTGAGTTGGGGGAAGAAAAAAAAAGGCAGACATTTTTCCTTTTTTCAGTCAGGATGTAGGACCCTTGATAGATCATTTTGCCTGTACCTCCACCCCAAGACATCTCAGGAAGTGTTTCTTGTTAGGAAAGTTAGGGATTGGTTTTGGGGGTGCTGTAATTTCAGTTGCTTTTTATGTGTGAGGAGGGGCAGAGTGGGAAATCACAGTCACCTTCAACTAGCCTGAAGTTTTTATGATGTATTGGAAGTGAACAAAAATGTTTGGAAACCAGGCCACCTACTTTCAAGGATGGCAGTTCATTTCTGGGGTTTGATTTGTTACCATTTTCTTTCAGACAGATGTAAGAGACTTCAGTTCACGTTCTCCACATGAGACCAAACATCGTGGGTTTTAGTATATCTCAAAAGGAAATTTATTCCCTCATACTGACCCAAAAATAGTTTAAAACATCAAAGGTTTTCCTTATATCATGGAGTAAGAGAATCAAAAGCTTTACACCTGTTGGCAAGTTAAATGGTATCTTGCTAAAAGAGCCTGCTCTTACCTGCTCCTTGAACAGCTCTCGAAGTACCGTCATACACTGTTGCAGCACTTGTTTATCATCTAAATTCTTAATGGTTGTCACAGCATCTCCAGTCACCACTGACATTAAAATGCTTTGTTTGCCCTAGGACCAAGACATTAGCGTAGGAGATTATTTTGCAATTATTAGGTTAAACATTTCTTGAAGAGTGCCTTTCAACTGGTATTGACAATGAGATTTTTCAGCTGCAAAGCAACTTTTGTTGTAGAGGGAAAATCAGTCTGATTTCTTCAAGGGTGCATAGTCTCCAGTATTTACTATTGAATTACTACTGTCCTCTGATGTCTTGCTCACAGCCCTGTGTTAAGGTCAGCCCCTGATTCCACTTGCTGATTTAACTGAAAACTTTAAAGGCTGCACCTCATTGCAGCCTGCCAGTACCTGAAGGGAGCATACAAACAGGAGGGGAATCAACTTATTAAAAGTGCAGATAATGGCAGGACAAGGGGGAATGGTTTAAAGCTGAAGGAGGGAAGGTTTAGATTGGATATTAGGGGGAAGTTTTTTACAGAAAGAGTGGTGAGGTCCTGGAACAGGCTGCCCAGAGAGGTGGTGGATGCCCCGTCCCTGGAAGTGTTCAAGGCCAGGTTGGATGGGGCCCTGGGCAACCTTGTGTAGATCCAGGCCTGAGGTTGGTGGCCCTGCCTGTGGCAGGGGGGTTGGAGCTTTATGATCCTCGGGGTCCCTTCCAACCCTTGCCATTCTATGATTCTATGATTTGACATTTATAGTATTATTCTTTGTGATAAACATCTCCAGCTGCAGTTCCACACCAAAATTCTACCTCAGCTCTACTCCAGTTTCAAAAGATGGTAACAAAGAGAGTTAAGTTTCATTTCTAGTTAGATGTATTTTGGATTAGGCCAGTGCTAAGGTCTTACCAGCAGATTCTGACCCAAGAAATGAAAGCTCAGTTCTGCTGCTGTTTCCTTCCACTTCAAGAAAGCTGCTACCACTCAGAAGTTTCAAAAATGAAGTGGTGACTACAGAACAGCACGCAGATTCACAGCTCTGTTAAAGAACACTCCCTCTCTTGTTTATATAAGGCGATTCATCTGTTACTAATCTTCATAGCTAGCAGAGAACAGCTATCAGGGAAAATTAAGAATTCTAGCTAGTGTCTCTGGACAGCACCAGCACACTGAACATCATGTAGAATGAGCTCAAAAGTACTGAAAAATTCTTTAAGTAAATTCATATACAGGTGCAGATATTGTAGTAACAGAGCACCATCTTCATGGGATGGAACAAGCCGTAAGGTTAAAAATGGCCTTTTCATTGCTGCCAAGTAATAAGCAAGAGTTGCTGTAAAAGCATGAAAAGGTAAGATATGAGTGTAATGATCTGCTTGAAACTGGAAGGGAAGAGAAGCATCATGTCAATACACTAGTTTGAATGTGCTTTGGAATCCCTAAGTTTGGGACTGGCCCTACAGACCTGAGTTTCATACAAAACCTACCGTTTCTCTTCTGTAGCCCTCCATAGTTACTCAGGGTAGTGCAAGACACTGAGTTGTTATCAAGCCAGCATGAGTTTTTAACAGGGTTTTTAGCTGATGTAAATAAGAGAAAAGAAATCCTAAACTGAAAGGGACTAGTAGACTTTTCTTCCTTATTAGTACATCTATAATCAGTTATTACAGAATTGTTTTCAAGACAGTTTGAGAAGTGTTAATTTGCTTGTATATTTGCATCTGAACATAGGAAAACACTGCCATTTACAACAGCAAACAGTCAGCTTTTTCTTGATAAATACTACTGCTTGCACTTCTTTTACCAGTTGCCAGAGGGGGCAGAAGAAAACTTTCACTGTTAAGTAATTATTGTGCTTGGATTCCAAACTGAATTTCTGAAGGGCCAACAGAAAACACAGGTGGCATGTGATACCTCTGGATCCATGTCATAGAATACACTGAAGAGCCCACGCTGGCTAGAATTGGGTGGAATGTGACCAAAAAAATCGGCTCCTTGAATTTTACTGTCCCAAAATCTGTAAGGAAACTCCAAGGCAATCTAGAGAGAGAGAGAGAGAATTACATTTAATGTAAAATGTAATTTATTCATGTAAAACTCATAACTGGATATGGTATACAGTGTTCTTCTCTTTCCCTTTTCCATTCAATGAGAGACCCCTAGTTCTATGAGAGGGTCTCCACAGAGAATATATGGGCCTGTTATCCAAGGGAGACTGAGAAGGAAACGAAACTGCTCAAATACACAATGGAATTCACTGTGGAGAATGCTCAAAGAGTTCATCAGAATTCGTATCAACCTAACGTAGAACTTGGGGACCCCCATCTTGTGTGCAGGGTTTCTGAATCTTGCCTTTAAATTTCCACATTATTGCACTCCTGTTTCTGGCATTACTTCTGCTACTGTTTTGTTCTAAGCACACATCTTGGGGATCTTTTCAGGAGAGGCTGGCATTTTGCACTGGAAAAAGGTAGGAGATCTTATGCTGGTCAAATAGACAACTTTGAGTATTCTTCTGAAACAGTTCATGTGTTTATTACATCAAAAGGAGCTGGAATAAGCATATTACTAGAATTTTGGAAGATCTAAGCTAATCACAAAGGTTTACTCAAATTTAGGCACAAAACATTTAAGCTGTGAAATGAGATTGCAAACAAGTTTTTTTTTAAACCCCATTTAAATTGGGAAAGCAAGAAAAACAAATAGATGTGATCCCTGATAGCATTTTGCTCTTCTGGGCTAGTGTGTCTAAGTGAAACCAAATGCTCAATCAAACCTGAGACACACTCAGCAAAAGCAACAGACAAAGCAGCCAATGCTTCTATTAAGAACCCCAGGAAATTATTTACCTTCTCAATGACTCCTGCTCCCAAACTATTAATGGCCTTGACTTTTTTTTCTGACAGTGGAGGATTAAACTGAATGGCATTCTTCTGAAGAAGGGCCAGTGGAATAGTCACCAGTACCTGAAAGAAAGAATGAGTCACAACAGCAGAAAAAGCTGGAGGTTGCACTTAAAAGAGTCACAGCATCTTTTTAACGACCTTGGTTTATGCTCATAGGATGCAGCACAATACTCACCAAACATGTCTGCATTAGTGTCTGGTTTCACTACACATGAGTGGGGAACATGCCTGGCTTTCAGGTGGAGAACAATCCTACATTCATGTAGTTTGTTGAATCGTTTGTGTAAGAATGGCTAACGATGCTACTAATTCTAATCCCTCCTGTAAATTACAGTCAGTGCCTCTCAGATCAACAGAACTGTCTGTTTGAAAGGAGAGAAGGTGGCTGTTGTTCAAGTTTGGCTTTTCTTCCTTCACAGATCTCGCTAAAATACGCTCACCAACACCGCTGATGTCAATCCCATCCTGAGCAAGTGTGATGTATCATTTTAAAAATTACTAAAAAGCTAAATTGCCCCACATGGAGGAGGTGGGGATACATCCAGAGAGTAGGGAAGCCTGGGAACTGTGGGCTGCCCAGTCCTGCGTACCAACAGAAATGTTTTAACGTGGCAGATTCGTGTGCTGAGTGGGGGAGGGAACCAGAAAATGTAACTGACACTTCAGAGACCAGGGAACAGTGTGTTGGCTCCACATCTTTAGTAGGAACCTTATAGTGCTTAGTTCTTCAAATCAACTAGTACTCAAGACTCAAGCATGAAGAACAGGACATCCAAATATGGGTCACTACAATATAGATGTGTTTTCACCTTTGAGTGGGAAGGAATTGGGCTAAACTGTATTCTAAATAAGACAAAATAGACATGGCCCTATCTGTTAATTTGAGAGGCTGTAGCAGTCCAGTGAACTTCCCACTGACTGGAAAAGGGAAAAAATAATGCCCATTTTTAGAAAGGGAATAAAAGAAGACCCAGTCTCACCTCTCTGTACAGCAAGATCATGGAACAGATTCTCCTGGAAACTAGGCTAAGGCATATGGAAAATAGGGAGATGATTGGTGACAGCCAACACAGCTTCACTACAGGCAAACTGTGCCTGACACAATTTTGGTGGCCTTCTATGATGTAGTTACAGCACTGGTGGAAAAGGGAAGAGCAAGTGATACCATCTACCTGGGCTGGGGCAAAACATTTGACACTGTCCTGTGTGACATCCTGCATGATGTGGATTTGACAGATGGACCACTGTAGATGAGGAACTGTCTGGACAGTCACGCTCAAAGAACTGCAAGTAATGGCTCAACGTTCTGAGTGGAGACCAGTGACAAGTGGGGTTCCTCAGGGGCTGGTATTGGGACTGCTGCTGGTTAGTATCTTTGTCAGCAACATGGACAGTGGGATTGAGGGCACTCTCAGCAAGTCTGTCCACACCACCAAGCTGCATGGAGCAGCTGACACGCTGGAGGAAAGGGATGTCATCCAGAGGGACCTTGACAGGCTTGAGAGGTGGGCCCGTGCAAACCTCAGGAAGTTCAGTGAGGCCAAGTGTGCAAGGTCCTGCACATGGGCTGGGCAACACCAAGCACAACTACAGGCTGGGTGGAGAATCATGTAACGGTTTGGTCTAGAAGGGACCTTGAAGGTCATCTAGTTCCAACCCTCCTGTTCAATGGATGATTGAGAGCAGCCCTGAGGAGAAGGACTTGGGGTTGTTGGTGAACAGCAAGCTCAACATGACCTGGCAATGTGCCCCTGCAGCCCAGAAAGCCAACTGTGCTGTGGGATGCATCAAAAGCGGCATGACCAGCAAGTTAAGGGTCCTACAGGAAAGCTGGAGAGGGACTGGTTACGAGGGCATGGAGTGATAGGACGGGGGTAATGACCTTAAGATGAAGGACAACAGATTTAGATTTTATATTAGAAGAACTTCTTCCCTGTGCAGGTGATGAGGCCCTGGCACAGGCTGCCCAGAGAAGCTGTGGCTGCCCCCTCCCTGGCAGTGTCCAAGGCCAGGCTGGATGGGGCTTTGGGTAGCCTGGGCTAGTGGAGGGTGTCCTTGCCCATTGCAGGGGGTTGAAACTAGTTGGTCTATAGAGTCCCTTACAACCCAAACTGTTCTATGATTCTGTGTATTGTGGTTAATACTGTTCTTTTGTTCCCTAAAATCTTTCATAAAAACAGAATCTCCTGAGCTGGAAGGGACTCATAAGGATCATCGAGTCCAACTCCTGGCTCCACACAGGGCCAGCCAGGTCAGAGCATGTGACTGAGGGCATCATCCTGATGCTTCTGGAACTCAGTCAAGCTCAGTGCTGTGACTCCTTCCCTGGGGAGCCTGTTCCAGTGCCCGACCACCCTCCCAGTAAAGAGCCTCTTCCTAACATCCAATGTAAACCTCCTGTCACAGCTTCATGCTGTTCCCACAGGTTCTGTTGCTGGTCATCAAAGAGAGGAGACTGCTCCCTGCCCCTTCACTCCCTCTCATCAGGAAGCCACAGACTGTGATGAAGTCTCCCCTCAGCCTCCTCCAGGCTGAACAAACCAAGGGACTTCAGCCTCTCCCCATAAGACTTCCCCTCAAGACCCTTCACTATCCTCACTGCCCTCCTCTGGACACTCTCCAGTATTTTTGTGTCACTCTTGTACTGTGGTGCCCAATACTGCACCCAGTACTAGAGGTGAGGCCACACCAGCACAGTGTAGAGCGGGACAAGCTGGCAATGCTGTGCTTGATGCCCAGGATACAGTTGGCCCACCTGGGTGACTGGGCACACCGAGGGCTCATGTTTAACTTGCTGTCAACCAAGACCCCCAAATCCCTCTCAGTGTGGCTGGTCTCCAGCATCTCATCCCCCAGTCTGTATGTGCAGCCAGGGCTGCCCCTTCCCAGGTGCAGAATCTTGAAGCACACTGTGTACCTTTTGTGTTGTCCACACTGTTCCATCTGCAGTAGTGACCTGTACTTCTTCACCAGAATAGTCAATGCTCTGTACCTAGTGAGAGACAAATTGAAGAAGGTTATACCAGACAATCTACAGGCAATGCACATCCAGACAAGACTAGCTACCATTGCACCAGTCTCCCAGCCAGAAATTGAAGAAGAGAGTTTTCCACAGAAATGTTGAAATAAAAAAAAAACCCAAAAAACCTCCATGGAAGCTGAAAGAAAAAAAACAACATCATGAATCTAACCTAAAAGCTCATCATCATCATATTAAGTACTGAAATTCTTGAGCATGATTTCCAGAAACGGTATGGGGTGTTCATTAGTAGAGAAAGCAAGCTTGTCAACATTAAAGGCGGCAAATAACAGTATTTTTTAACAGTCAAGTCAAAGAAGTTGATTTTTTTAGTATAACCTTGTGAATACAGAATTCATAAAATACTGTGATTAAATTTTGTTATGAATCCTAAATTTGTTCTCCCTACTAGGATGCAGAAATCCAGCTGTGTTTTCAGTATCACAGATTTAATATAAAGTTAATCAATGCAACATCAATAATTTAATTTCTTATCAGTCAAAATCTTAACAAACAAACAAACAAACAAACAAAAGCTGAAATTACCCTCTTTTCTTAAAAGACAAGCCAAAATAATCACAGGCACAGATTCTGCCTCATCCAAAAGATTACAAAAGATATGACTGGGTGCCTCAGAGCAATGCAAGGCAGGCACTGCATCAACATTTTGCAGACTCACTGGGGAATTGAGCCGGATGTCCAACCCTTCCGCCAGCTTATCGATCACAGTGGAGTATCCCACGGTCAGAAGAGTGTGGTCCCCAGCAAACTGGGCAAAAAACTCATTGTGGTCCCATGAGCGCGCAGATACCTGTAGGTAGAACACAACCAGCTGTCTCTACTGGCAAGGTGACACGGGGACTAGCAACAGCCCCACAGCGTACAAGCAGCCACCCCAGTTCCCTTCACAACTTGGCGGGGGGGGGAAGGTGTATCACCAGGGTGAGTGGCAGCGCTGACAGAAGCCAATGGCTGATTTACCCAGGGCCGCTACACAACATAAGCACTGCTGGATTAAGAAAGGTCGTAATACAGGCTGCTCATCAGCAGGTAATTTATAGTTCTGCTAGGTAAAGAAAATGAGGAAAGTGTGAAAATTCAGGTGGTTTGTGGGGTATTTATTTTGGGGTTTCCGTCTCCAGCAAAGAAACGTGATTTGACAGCCTGAAGACTTCAAATAAAAAGGGAAATAGTTTTATTTCCCAACACAAAAGGGGGAAATAAGATAGAAAAGAAAATGTCAATGAAATTTTTTTCCCATTTTGGGATTCTTCCACGATATCTTTCCTTGACCTTCTCCCCCATCCCTGTGAAGTCAGTACAACAGTAATATCCGCACTAAGCAACCACCACTTAACAGCAAAAAACATGAAGCAATTCTCAAACTGCAATTCAAATGCCAATTCCTACCACCACAGTTGCATTTACTTAATATTTTGATTTTTAAATTGAAGGTAAGATATATTTTATCATCTGTCTCATTTCCCCTGGCTGCTTGTGAAATGTGGAAGCTTGACACAGTGAAATATTTTCCACTGGCTGCCTGGTATAGCATTGTCTTGCAGAACTCTTATGTGTTTCTCAGTTCAGATCAGATTTGTGCATCTGCACACACCAATCAGCTGTCCCATTAGCATAGTACAGTTGACCCTGAACATCTTTAACCCATGCAACAGGACTGGGTGAATAACACACTGCAAACATTGGTATTTCCTGGACCTGCCTGGTTGAAATTGAAGTCACAAGGAAAGCCAAATATCACACAGTCAACAGAATACCTAGGAGTAGTGAGCTGGGACCCACCATCAGGGTGTTGGAACACTTCAGAAGTTAAATGCATTTATTCTCAAGATAGCTAGCAAGGTAGAAAACCACCTCAGTTTTTAAACACAGAACTGAGAGGCATGTCACATACATCTGAGGAAGAGGAACTCTCGTGTGACTCCTATCACCCAGCGTATCAGTAAAATGCCCTACCCCACTGCACCATGTTCTGTCAGCCTCTGTGTTGAAGAGGATCTCGATGGAAACATCATAAACTCCCATCAGTGCTGGAATTTATGTCTCACTGCTTTTAGAGAACAGGTTAGGGGTGTAGGAACAGTTTAGGGATAGCTCATTCTTCCGCTGGGGCCGTGGGATGGATCCGCTGACTTCTCAATGTCACTTCCAATCCTATTTTCTATGAAGCTGAACCAGCTCAGAACCCAGCTGTCACAACTCACCTGAGAGAGATTGCTGCCACAAGCATACTCCAGATTACTGAGGTGGAACTGTAGTACTTTTTCTTCCAGCTCACTGAACTGGATACCAGACTCCTGAATAAAGGCTTTATAGATCTCTTGTATTTTTTCTGTGAAAGAACACGTTTAAAGTAAGAATATATCATGAGGTGCCAGAAGTCCTACTGCATTTCAATATGCTGCTCTCAGGATCACAAGATTCTCAAGCTTATTGCTAAGTTGCACTGAGATGTTTTTCTTCTCACAGAAAAAAAACCCCCACAAGATCTTTCCGGTGATAAAGTACAACTTGGCTGTTTAATCACAGGTTTCCCTCATACAGTTTTCTTCAAAAAGGAAACACACATTGCTTCAACAAAAAAAAAAGAGGTTGTAATAATTTAAAAGAAAAAAAAAAAAAAAAAAAAGAGAACCACACTGTGCAACAGTACAGCTGAGCTAGCAAATTCAGACATGAGGGAAACTGTGTAGTTATCATCAGTATACAGTTGAAGATATTTCAAGGAAAATACACAATGAAGTGTAAATATTGTTTAATTTTTACAGAACCAACAGAGCTGGGAAATCTGATTCAGGATTCACTGAAGAACACAGGAGTTGCTAATTCTTCTCTTACAGAATCCATGCTGAAAGGATTTGGGAGGCAGGCATTTCTGAGCAGGTTTATTTTTTGTTGCCTGCATGCTCTAAGTGTGGTGGGAGGCGTTACCCATGGAGACAGGACTATTCTTAGGCTTTTATCAGGCTCTTTTTTAGACAGATTAGTAAAAAATGTAGGAGCTACGGCTAGTTATGGCCTGCTACAGCAAGAAGCAAGTCTTTTGAACTGCTAGTGCTGATGGCTATACTCAAAAAGCTACCTCATGAAAACAAGACACTACATCTGAAGTAGTATGGTATTATAAAAGCCTTCAATTTAGGCTTCCTTAAGAGTAACAAGTGACACTCTGGTCTGTCTGTATATGACAGTCAATCTCCCTTTGTCTTCCATAAAGCCAGGCCAGATGCACAGCTGTATGCTTCTAAAAATGTCTGATATCAAAGCCAATTTAATATAAAACTCTAGGAACGCAGCCAACATCTTCCCTTTGCAAGGCATCCCCCACTTACCACCAAGGGGAACATCTTGGTGTTGGGTTTTATCTTTTCTCCACTCAGAAACGACATCTAGGATGGCATTGAAATGAAAGTCCATTCGTTTATCAATAGTGGGATCTGTTATCCTTCCCCCTTCTTGGATCAAGTCACATTTCTCTCCTAGTTTGTGCATTTTAATGCCAAGCTTAAAAGAAAAAAAGACAGACATTTTATTACGTTTTTAATATGATGAAACACAGTGCCTGATCTGCTGTAAGGTGTTTAAAGGACAACCCTTCAGATTTAAAGAATACCACTTAAATCTGAAGTGGCACTCAGATTAACTCAAAACTTTTTTCCTCCTAAAACTGGAATACCAAAAACCTTTCTATCCATTAATTGTCTGCAAATCCTTGTTCTCTACTCTTCCATCCTCTTCTTTACTAGGGATTCCCAGAAACCTCATCTGCAACTTTCCTGTCAGGCCAGGGACTAGCATAGACACATTAGTTCTGGTGATCAAACACGATGAACCAGTCTCCTTCATTTCTACTTCATCACCTTACTCTCTGAACCACCATTAAAAATCAGGTATTTTCTACAGCTTTCTGCTGCCTGTACCGACAGGAACTGAGAGTAGCTCACTTGCCAGTTATCAACAATTTAATTAACAAACCAACAGTGAAATTGCTTTGAATCAAACCTAGTATTGTGCTCTGCTTGTCTAGAACTCACAGCAGAGCTAAGTTAGAAAAAAGATGATTTTGTTCTACAGAGTTGGCCTAGAGAAAATAGCACAAATACAGCATTAACTTCTTCCTGGGACCTTGTTATTGAGAGTGAGCTCCAGGGTTTTTCAGCTACCCTCACATCTCTCTAGGCTGGTGGTCCCCACTGCAGATCTCTTCAAAGGTATATTCTGAATGGAAGTTGACATCAAATGACCACCGTTGGGACTGGCACCCAGTGTGCATTCAGAAGTCACTGGTCCTCACCTCATAACTAAAAAAAATACCTAATTCTTCATGACACTCTAGGGCACAAAACAGTTACAACTGCAGCACGGGCTGGACCTGCATTCCTCTCTAAACAAAATCCATACTCAGGTTCCACTTGGAGATACTCATCTTCCTGCCCAAAAAAACCCCAACCCAAACCAAAAAATAAAATAAAACAAGACAACATAAATGAACTGCAGGGTGTCTGCATCAGTATTGTTACACATACTCGGCTTGTGCAGAACTGAGCTAGAAATAAGCTGAGCAGAAGCAAATCTGTCATAGAACTATGTATTACCACACAGCAATAGCCTCCCACAGCAAAGCCTTTCTCAGCTCTAAGGAAGTCTGCCAGAGACTTTTTATATTACTGTCTCCAAAAAAGGGGGGGAAAAGTGTTTCCCTCTGGTCCTGAAGCTGGAGCTGCCTTGTTTTTCTTCATATAATGCGCCCAAAATCTTTCTACAGTGCTTCTCTGCCCCCACTTGTTATCAAAGATAAAATAGCAACACGGAGTTTACTTAGAACACAGAGCCCTGTTTTAATCATCCCATGGGGGACCCCCACCCTTCCCCAGCTGCCCAAACCTGGCTTAAACGACCATCTTTCCACGAATGATAATGCATGACCACTGCAGGGAACCCACTTGCTCACACATTAGTGCCATTGGGTTGTTGACACATCCGTTGACGATTTGTGCACCTCTCCCAACAGTGACTCCTTTGAAGGTCTTATCGTCCCACACTCGGCCACCGATTCTGTCCTTAGCTTCTAAGACAATGACCTATGGCAGAATGCAGTTCAGTAAATTAGAACACTGTATCAAACATATCTGCTCAACTCCAGAGCAAAGGGGAAGATAAACCACAGGAAAACCCCAAGCAGTGCTAACAATCTTAACACTTTATTTTCCTTTATGGATAGGGTTCATTTATGCATTTAAATTGTCTTCTAAATGTTACCCTTTGGGATACACACATCTAAAATGACGTTACTTTAAGGACAACCCTATCAAAAATAAGCTGCCTTTTAAAAAAACTAAAGACCCATTCAAGAAATCTCAAAGTTGGAGTGGAAGGTATGCTACAGGGCATTAAAACATCATGATCTATGTGCAGTGTCCATCTGAGAAACTACATAAAACCTTTTAGAGAAACGTATTCCTGGAATCATCCTAGAAAACCCCATTCTCATGTATTTCCACCACTCATACATACCTCCTTAGCATCCACTACTTGTCACAGACAGACAGGGGATACTAGACTAGGTGGATGTCTGACTGAATATGTTTACCCTTACTTATTTATCTATTCTGTTTTTTTAAAAAGTCCTTTTAGAGAAACTCCATCTCTCCAGAACAGGAGACAGCAACAGCATGTGTGTGTGTATATATATATATATATTTTTTATATATTTAAAAAAGGTCTTGCCAGTTGATATTCATCTATTTTACTGGAGGACAGCTTTCCACAGGACTTGATGTACAATAAGGCTGCACTGCAATTTGCTATGTAGCAACCAAAGAATTGAGTTCACAGGGCTAGAAGATTCAGGGTTTCATTTAAATATATATATATTTATATGTTTGTATATTTAAGTCAGAGAGATGCTCATTCATTTCCTTAAATATCAAACCTGCAAACACTCTGTGTGTAAAAAGTCCCACAGATTTTTGTAAGAATATGCTGATGTGTAAAGTTATGTCAACATGTAAACATTGTGAGATCACATGGCCAATGATAAATATGAAGGAAAAGGGAAATACATGTGATTTGCTTGTTTTAGTAAGTCACAAGTACAGTAAAGTGCACAAGTGAAAGAAAATTTCACCTCATTTAAACCACCTTCATTTACAGTCCTGTGATTTGGACATGAATATCTGTGTCTCCCCATTCCTCCCAACCCAAGTCTATGTAAAATATTCAACTGCATGCTTTTGTTAAGTTTTACATATAAATAAATGTTGTTTTTCCAACAGCAACAGCAAATTTACTCAGTAAACCCACAGATTTTACAAATTAATTAGGATGCCAAATACATAAACATTTGTAGCAAGAGTGTAATGTTTTATCATTTTGATAAAGAATACTTTTAAGGCAGAGGAAATCTTATTTAAGCAGGGAATCTCATTTAAGGAAATCTTATTTAAGCAGGGCACTCTAAAGTTTCTTACCTTAATTCCGAAGTTGTGCAGCTGCCGGGCTGCTGCTAATCCTGCTGCACCAGCCCCAACAATAATGACAGATTTCTAAAAAATAACAGAAGTTTAAAAATATATATTTAAACTAAAATAGAAGTTACCATTACACACTTTATCTTCTTCTTGCTAAAGTTAAAAATACCTGTAGGTTTCAGAAGCCTAGGCTCTCTTGTCCTCTGAGGTAATCAGCAATAACTTGCAAATATGTTAGTGCATTTCATATAGAGAAAAGATCAGCTGTAGCTTTGCAAATAGCTACAATTTTAAGGACTTTAAAAGCAGACATCTCAATTTCCTTTAACTGAAACAGCTGAAGTTATCAGTCAAGTAGCAAAATCTAACCAGAGTTACCAGACAAGAAACATGCCTTGTAATGATTTCAATCACAGGTCGGGCTGACCAGTAAGAACTCCTTTACAAATTAAAAACACATACAAGTGCAGTTTCCAAATATAAATCAACTTACAATTTCTAGGGGATAGGCTGAAAGAACTGGGGCTGTTCAGCCTTGAGAAAAGAAGGCTAAGAGAGGTCTTACTAATGTTTATAAATATCACAAGGGGAAATGACCAGCCTCTTTTCTGTGGTCTGTGGAGACAGGACAAGGGGCAATGGCCTCAAGTTAGAGCATAGGAAGTTCTGCACCAACAGGCGGAGGAACTTTTTCACAGTGAGGGTGACAGAGCCCTGGGACAGGCTGCCCAGGGAGGTGGTGGAGTCTCCTTCTCTGGAGATATTCAAGACCCGTCTGGACGCCTATCTGTGCAGTATGAGCTAGGGAGCTGCTTTGGCAGGGGGCTTGGACCCGATGATCTCTCGAGGTCCCTTCCAACCCCTGCCATTCTGGGATATTCCATATGGAATAGATTAATTTGTTATGTTTCTGTGTGCTGTCAAGCAAACTGCTAGCCATAAATATGTACCCTTTAGTCATAGTTCTTGCAAACCAGTATGGAATAGGAGTTTCCTCAGCTACAGAGGTAGATGTGTATGACAAGAAGAAGACATGAGAAGAACCTCATTGTATTTTATGTATTTCACACAGCTCTCAACCATCTTAAAAGCTCATAGGAAGCTTCACTGGAAGCTCATAGTCCATAGGACTAAATTTCCTATATTTTAGTGGCAACAAAATCCTTGCTGGGAAGAGTCCCATGTCTGCAGTTTCCATAACTGCTGAATGCAGATGAAAACCATGTGAAAAACATGCAGTGTGGTTACTTTTATCTGTAGTTTTTACATAAACTTGGAGTAGCAGGTAAAGAGCAACAAAAAAATCCAGAATCGAAAAAAAACCCATGACAAGCACCATGTAGTCTTATAGCACTAATAACAGAGGGATTATTACAGCCACTTACGTTGTGGTATTCCTTAGGAAGGAGATAGTGGTCAGGGCTGACTGATAGAATCCCCGTGTTAATTAGCCCTTTCCTCGTCATGAAGTGAAGTATCCTCTCCATTTCCTGCACGCAGCGAATACGCACCAGCCCCCGAACGATAATGTGATGGATGCACTTCTGAGGGGTGAGAGCCTCCTGCAAAGCAGAAGCAAAGAACACCAAGAGTTGTTTGTCTTGAAAGACAAACAAAAGAATTCTTTGTCTTTCATGCATTTACATAATATTTAAACTGTAAGCCAGATGGTAAAAAATAATTAGGCTTCTGAGAGCATTTTTCCAAGTTTTGTGGAAGTTCCTTGCTAGCCAGCTTTACACAGCAAGGTAATGATTTATTAAGCTAGAGCAAGATGGAATAAAAGCAAATGAGTCTACAAGATACTCTTGCCAACTCCAGGGTGTGCTCCATTAGCACAGGAATCATACTGAAATGCAACCCTGATTGCCAAATGGATCTATCTGGGGGCAGTACTTGCAATGTCATTCTGGTAAAGTCCATTACAAGAAGACATCCCAAATAAAATTTTTAAAAGATTCATATCCAAAAGCTTCAGGTAAATACTGACATCAGTATCTGAAAGCTTCAGTACGTGAAATTCCAGCAATTCCACTGAAGGCAGTGTCATAGAATTAGCATAAGTAGAAAGACAATCACTTCCCTGTCCAACACTGATATGAAAAAAACCTCGTAAAGCCCCCCCAAATACTGTTTAGAAACATTCAAGCATCCCCCTGAAAGTTAGTAGCTTGGTTGAGTTGTAATACTTCAAAAACTTTTCTATTTTACTGCAAAAGTAGCTTCCAGGCATTAAAGCTCAAGAAAACCCCATTCAAACCAAATAGAAACCACCCAAAACAACAGTCAGTCTTACAGTGGATTTTCGGAAGGATGGGAACAATCTTTCTGATGCATAAAGAAATGTCTCTAACAGCCCAATTCCTTTGCTCCACATCCCCAAAAAGCATCTATTATTTCTAAAGAAACAAATTAGCTAGTAGCATCTCTTTCTTACCTTGCAGTTTGTGTACCACAGAGCCAAAATCAGGTTTCTCAAAGCCAAGTACATGGTAGGGTCTCGTGAATATTCTGGGAACTCATAGAGCTCATCCAGTTCCATGACATCTGGCCTCACACAAAGTGCTTTTCCACATTCATTGGGCTGGTAAAAAGGCTGGAAATACTTGTTCATGCCTGCAACTGAATAAAGACAAACCAAGAACAAGTCATATTCCATCCTATCTTCTTTGCATCCTTTTTCCTTTAAGATGACCTCACACAGTAAAACAAGTAATGAAGCTCTCCAAGCTCTAGACACCTTCAGAATTATTTCATTTAACTTGCTCTTGTCTCTCCTACTCTCTGGGCCATAAAGTATTAATTACTGTCCCACTACCTGCCTGATGGATACATCTTGGACCAATCAGAGCTTAAGTTTTGTCAGAGAACTAGTACGTGCCCTTGGATGCCATAACGAGTCCAGCAAGGAACAGGATTCTAAACTCAAGTCAAAGGTCTAGCATTGCTGTACAGGTTCATGAAGTCCTCTGAACCCCTTTAGTTTTCAACTTCCAATGCTGCCCAGAGTGGGCAGTAACTAAAAATAATCACCTTCCATGTGCAGTACTGGTAGCTCTGTGTTATGAGGCTTTCTGTTTGTTAAGCAGATAAATATCGGCTGAATAGATGAGCAGATTTATTTTCAGCAGAGCAAAGCCTGCTAAGATGACACAGAAACTGAACTTTCATCAGAGCACTCACTTTCTCTGAGCCAGTATTGAGGTGCATCAATAAGGATGAGTCTGGGAAGCCTGAATTAGTTTGCTCCATGCCTGACCTATTCTACGGATCTGCGCTCCCAGGCTGTCAGTCTCAGAACTGTCTTTAGCAAAAAATTAACCTAACCTGAATCTGAGTGCCTTAAAAAAAACCTGAAGCCCCAAAGATCCACACAATCAAAACTAGCAGAGTCGTGGTTTGTTTTGATAAATCTTCATTCCCTTAAGAATGGTGAGGTACTCTTTAAGTACCTGCATCTTCATTTCCCATTTCTATAAACAAATGACAGGTGGTAAACAAAAAGCCTGTGCAGTCTGTGCTTACTGCCCAAAGAAATGCCATACAAAATGTATTACCTTTGTCTTACCAACAAGTGCATCAAAGAAGTACAGAGGCAGTCACACAGAAAGTGTCTATTAGTGCTGAGAACAGAACCAGTATTTCTGAACCAGGAGCATCATGTGCCTTATAAACTCACTTACAAGACAAAATTTATGACACCTATTTAAGCAACAGAGCCCTGCAGATGGCCCTTACCAGTCAAATTAGGCACGCTCTTTAAGTGCTCTAACTTCACAAGGTTGGATTCACCAGGTAACCGATTAGTGCTGGTACAGGATGGACTCATGCCCACGCAGTCTGGATAATATGCAGCTAGAAAGGGAGCTGCCACACTGTCTTTCAGCAAAGGAGGGAGTATGAGCATGGAGTACCACCAATGGTCTGAAACTTCAGCCACTCTCTGGCCAAGCGGAGAAGTGAAGGAAAGAGGGGAGAAGAGAACACGTCAGTACTTTGAAAACGTTGGAAAATGAACCAATTCCCCCCCCTCCCTCCAAAACTGAGACCAAAGCGCACGAGAAGTACCAATCTCAGAATTGCAAGTCATAAAGACATTTTCTCTCCCTCTTTCCCCTTCCTCAGCCTGACACAGAAAACCTGTAGCGTTAACCTCTCCCTCAGAAGCGGAGCTGAAACTTCACAAACTCCACACCCACGTGGAAAGCAAACAGATGAAGCATGCCATGACAACACATCTATGCCTTATCAAGCCCTTTATCGAACATTTAGTTGTTTATGCACCCAGAAATCTGAACTTAGAACCAAGTCTGCACTAAGCGATCAATTTAACTTAGATTCTGCTATCCCCTGCTCTCAAAGAGCTCCTGAAAGCCTCGCAAGCGCTGACGGTTCAGCCCACGTCTACAGATCACACATGCATTATGGAAACACAAAGCTTCTGTGAGAGCCAGCAGTGAGCCTGAACAGGTCTCCTGGGATAGAGGCACCTCGTGTACGCTTGCCAACACTGGCTTACTGAATGTCAGATCACACTAGATCTGAAATGCAGGAGGGGGTTACGTGATCGTAGGCCCATTGCAACACCAGCATACGTCAAGCCTGGTTTTGTATTGTGAGGGAGAGGGGAGAGAAAGCACGCCCTGACCGCTCATGGTCTTGGAAAAGAGGAGGCTAACTGGATGGAAGCTGCCTGAAAGACAGGGAAATTTCAGGATGGGGGATTTTACTGCAAAGCTGGCAACTAGATACTGTTTTGCCTGATCAAAAAGTGAGAATTAGGAGTATACCCTGAATCACAGACCACAAATCCAAGATACCACGAACCACTTGAAAGCTAGTTGGTATGGTGTGGGAAAAGAGGAAAGAGATGAGAACGTGGAAGGCCCTAGGTTCTGTTGCAAGCAGCGCCTGACAGTTTCCTGAGCGAAACGCCTTCACATCACTGTAACTGGCCAAAGGAAAAGGGAAGAAATACTCTGTGCTTTAAGATCACTTTTATGTTCTAGGACAAACGAGGAGGAACAGCTGCTACTCACCAAGTCCTCAGGCATGGAACACTGGTCCGAGCCCTCAGTCTGAAAGAAAAGCGAACGGCGTCAGAGCTATTCTTAAGCTGTACAATAAAAATTAAATGTAAAACAAGGCAATTTGTCTGCAGCACAGCTTTTTTCAAATTAAAAACCAAACCACAAATGTATTAGTGTTAGCCTTCTGAAACAGACACAGCTATGTTAGTAAAAATAAGTAGGAGAGAAATGCTTAGTTAAAAACCACAACACACCATAAAGCAAAAATGCCCCAGAAAAGGCTTGTTATTTTTTAAGTTAGTTTCTACTGATATGTATTAAAATACATATCCTAGTCCATGAAATGGAGTGGAACACTAAAACAAACAAATGGGGGAGGGGGGAAGAATTTTATAAAAAAATCTGGAAATATCCCACATTTTCTAAAGACACTCTTCCAGTCCAGACTATATATAAACCAAAGGTTTCTTATTCATTTTAAGACTATCTTTATCACAAAGTTTCAAGATTAAATGCTGACCCTTCTGATTTTCATATGGCCACAATTTCCGTATTATCTTTTCAGATTCTATGGCACTAGAAGGGACTCTTTCAAATTCCAGGAGTTGTCTTCACTCTTAAGCTGAAAGTTTTCACGTAAATAATAAAAGCTCACTGAATTTTGCACATGCTCTTGTCAGTAACGAAGTATGGCTGAACAAAACCAAAATAACCATTTTGGTGTCTGTTTTGTACAGGCTGGTAATCTTGCCATAGCTTTAGAAAGCCAGATTTTACAATTATCTCTGCAGACAAAGATATTCCAGGTATTTCTTTCTTGACATTGCCACTCAGGAACAGAAAGTCCAAGCAGCATGTAGGCCTGCCACCGCGCAGCGCTCTGTGCCATGGGAAAAACCACCGTGGCATCAGAAACATTAAGCAGGAAACAAGAGGTTGTTAATGCCTGCGAAGGAGAATTACCAACTTGTTAGTTTCGATAGGAGCAAAGCCCTTCTGTGTTACCTTGGTGGAATTGTTCAGTTTCATACCACATCTGTAGGTTTTTGCGATTTGCGGTGTCAGCTGGATTTCCTTTGTCAGCTGACGCCACTTCCCACAGTCTGGCTTTGTGCACTGCACCTGAAGGCAAAAACACAAACATGTTTTTACTTGTTGCTGTCTGATTACAGATAAGATTAATGAAGCAGAACCAACCAATTTGAACGGAGTGAGATGTGAGGAAGTTGCTAATTGTAACTGTTAAATTCCCTCTCGTGTAATCCTCTGGCCCTGAGTGAGACATTTGGTATACCTCATGCCCATCTGACTGAGCTTCTCCACAGATCTCCAAAATTAATTCAACACCCAGTTACTATGGTCTCCAGTGGGCTTTGCAAGCATTACTGCAAAAACATGTTGTTCACCACTTCAAAAAACAACAACAAAAACCAAAACACCATCACCACCACGACCAAATTTCCTTCAAGGCCTGTGTCTCTTCTTCCACTCTCTTCACCAGTTAAATACGAAAATCTGTTTTGGAAGTCGTTCACATGTACTTCCTTATAGCTGGCATGTTCCCTTTTCCCCACCAAGTCTTATTCAATCTGAACTTCATGCATCTTAGCTGCTACTTCACTGAAAAACAACGGAAGGTTGTTCTTTGGGGGGTGTGGAGAAATTCTACCACAACGGAGAAGCCTATCAGAATTATTATCTTGACTTTTTCCACCGCCCTCTAAGGCTCAAAAACCTCCACAAAAACTCAGCTGACCTGCTGCTTGTATATACAGTATCAGAAACTCACATCAGAACATCACATCAACATATACCCTCTTGAATACATTATCCCTCCATCTTACCCAGTAAGGGAGCTGTTGATCAGCCATGAAGGCTTTTGGACTGGGCTCACTTTTGCCATTACTTGTCCAAATCCTTTTCCAGGCAGTGTATTTCTCATAACCATCTTTATGGCTAAGAAAGAGAAAACAGCAAGCAGTCAGAAAATTATCTATCTCACTGCAAACAGCAGCTACTCTAAAATTAAATATTTTTATGAAGAATAAGGCTGTAGAGAGTCCTATATTTTTCCTGTTGAAAAAGGGAGAAAGTCAGGGTTCTTACAATAGCAACACATTTCATCCTGACCGCTGCACCCCTCTTGATCACAGCACGCTTTCTGGTATCTAAGGCTTGGAATGAGTCACAGGTACCACTGAGTGCAGAAGTGCCCAAACGTCTCAGTGGAGCTGGACCCAACTCCTACTCAAACGGGAAGGAGCTTGGAGCTGCAGGCACTCTGTGAGCCTGACCAGAGCCTTCACGGTCACTGAACCGCCAGAATCAAATCTGCTCATTGATTTGACGTTGCAGAGAGGCAAGGTCTCCCGAGCTCACACTGTAAAGTGAATTTGCTTTGTAAAGGAAAATAAGATTGAGTTAAAGCTGTCCTCATCATTTTAAATTCTCTGATGTTAAAAAAAAAAAAAAAAAGACAAAAGCTTGAGAATATCTCTACACACACCCACAGCCTGCCTGAAGTACCCAGTTCTGCTTCCGCTGCCGTGTTTAAGTTGATGATGAGCCCATACAACACCTGCAGCTCCAGCACAAGTATCTAGGCTTTGCTTTGAATCAAGCAAGCACAGGGGACAAGTCTTTTTGTCTTTATGTACATGGTGTTTCAACACTTGTAACATCTGCCAGATTTTATTAAGCACTGAAAAGGCACAGCCTTAGTTGGGAAATCTACCTGCGGTAATAGTGGTCAAAACATTCGTTGCAGAAGTGTTCCCCGCAGGAAAGATGGTACCATCTGGATGTATACCCATTTTTAGCACATCTGTAATGCAGGAGACACAGAAATAATTTTACAATACATTCAGGGAAAAAAACCTAAAAGTCTATTGGCAGTAGCACATTCTAGAATGGGAGCAAAATATTCAGGACAAGCCAGGGCCTTACGTTACATTCACGCAGGCTGACTTGCACAAGGCACCGCAGCCACACGAGCAACAAGAGTAAGATCACTGCAATTGTCTCAAACATTTCCAGTTTTCAAACTAAGCAACACCAGATGCACAGGAGGCAGAATGTACACAGTTTTACAGTTGGCCTGGCTTCCAGAAACTGCCCCCCCCGCCCCGCTAACAATGGTCAACCAAGCCTGCATTTGGTACCCTTAAAGCAGGCGTCTCCCAAGCATGAAATGTGTTTGTCCTTAGGATACAGCTTGTGACCCACTAAGCAAATGTGTAAGGCAGCAAAGCCCCTTCCATAGGAACGTACAGTTCCTTCACTTTGTTCCATCTTGTTCTGATATTTAGTGCAGGGGTGGGAGGGATCGTTTAGTATTTTTCTTGTGATCAATTGATTCATAAATCATCACAACATCTCATCCCCAGAACAACTGACAAAACGATGAAGGGAAATCTCAACGCAAAACAGATGTTGCCTGGCTTTTTCCTCACGTGACCAAGTCGGCTACGATTTTAACCCAGAGAGACAAAACACCAAGGAAGCAGTTACACATTCTGGGCATTTATTACTCTTGGGAAGAAACAGCCATTAGCAAAGATTATACTCATCAGACACAGAGCAATCGCTTTCACTTGGAAAATTCTCGTTAAATGGAATGAAAGGGTTCAAGATAAAACACACAAGGTAAAAAGCAAGTGACCTAAGCTACCAACTGAAATAGCTAGCCATGAAATGATCTCATCTCAAATAAATAATGTTGAAAGTATGTATTTGGGGGCGTGGGGAGGTGGGGGTGGAAATCAAAACACTGAAATAACAATTCGAAAAGATGACTAAGCACTATCTATTGTTTCCTAGATAAAAAAGGGTATTATCCCCAGTGCTGTATCTCTCAGGTGCTCCTTTCCCCAACAAGCATCATACACAACTGCCCGAACAACTGGCTCTCCTGTGACCACATCCAGAATACGCTGACCTCCTGCCACCAAAGGACAATCCATGTAGAGAACTAAATGAAGGTCTAAATCATTTTATATTGCTGGGAAATAAATAAAAAGAGGAAAGTTTTTCTCGATTAACCAGGGAGGGAGGAACGCTGAGCAATTCAGAGTTTGCTTGCTGCACAGTAAGGTCTAACGTGTTGCTTATAGATAGACTGTGCCAGTGTCATGTGTTCAGCACCTCCAGGATCAGAACGCAAGAAGACTCATGCAAGTACATGAAAAGCCATGAACAACTGGAGGACAAGGAGTTCAAAGAAGTATGATTCCCCTAAGACCTAGAATTTCAAGGTCAGAATCACACCTCAGACTGCAAAGTGTTCCAGCGAAAGACCGATAAAGACTTTCTGCAGTAAATGATGGTTTCATTTTCCATCTTGAAAGCAAGTTTAGCTTCCTCAGATTACACTAACATGCTCTCGGTTTCACAGAAGCAAGGCGTGTTCCAGAAGACACCATTAATAACATAAATAAGTGTATTCTAAAGATATTCTATATCTGAATTAGCAGCTTGCACAGTAGAAAGTAATCTACAACAGGAATAACTTGTGACACTTTCCTGGCATCTTAAGACTCGTATTAGTACCCTTCAACTCTCCCTCCACATTTAGAAACGAAGGCGGTTTTCAGAATATAACTGTACAGAAACCCAAGCTTCAGCTAGGTTTAGGAAAGTTTAGAAAATTAGCTTCAACCAGACTAGAGAGGTCCAAGGAAAATGCAAACAGAAAGAAACAAACCTTTCAGCTGCACTGGCAAAGCAAACGGGACATGTTGCAGTGCATCCAGCTTTTTCACACTTCCTATATTTCTTCTCTGATGCTTCATCATCATCATCTGCTGCTTCAGCCGCTTTCTTCTTCACCTAATAAAGAATAGCTGAAATCTGACCAGAAAGGACACAAATGCATCTTCTACAAAATGGCATTCAGACAGTTTTGCAGCTTTGTGGCTAGCACCAAATGGTTTTAAATGGTACTAAGGAAAATTTTTGTACCCATTGTGGAATAGCTGCAGCTTGAAACAGCTGTCAAAGTAGGTCAGTTTTTCTACCAAAAAAACCCCAACAAAAAACCAACCAAAAAATACCACCACCCTACCAGTGAGGCTGGAAATACCATTTAAAGCTAAAAATGTCTTGCTTTATTCTAAGTGATGCCACTGAAGAAATCAGAAGCAAAGCTTCCAGTTTAAATCATATTTTAAGCTCCCTCACACGCTAATGAGTCAAGCCTCATGCGTTCATTCTATTTCTCCTTCAGAAAAAGAAAATTCTCTTCTTCACATACTTATTAATTAGCGGCAGTCTTGTCTGTGCCTCAAGTAAAATATTAGGCTTGGGGCTTTTTTTGGACTCCAGATACAAAGCTGGATACCGAACATCTCTTCTGGGCCTCAGAGGCCCTGCGTATTGTGTCAGTTTAGGCCTCCGGATGGGCAGGCAGCTTTGTCTGGCAATACAGTAATAATCTCTGCCTGTAGTTTTAACACACCAAGTATTTACAGGTTATGTCGAGCGTTTGGCTTTTCTAAATATCGTTCACAAACGAGACACCTGACCTACTTAGTCACAGAATTAACTAATTCTCCCTCTCTCCAAATTAGTCCAAGCGCTAACATATCCACAATGAAGCCCACTTTCTTTTTCAATGTCAACAGAAAACAAAACTTCCCAGAATACAAACCCATGCATTTTTAAATTATTATAAATAAATACCTGTCTTCCAGAACTCCTCAGGGGAAGGTTGTCTGGAGACTGGTCTGAAGAACATGCCTTTTTTTTCGTCCGAACCCTGCCAGTTGACATTGTGTTATTAAATCTGAAAAAAAAAAGTAGGCAGTAGTTAAGAAAGTAATAATAATAAATCACTTGACTTTGCAGAGCTGTCTCATCACCAGGGCAGTATAGGTACTTCTGCCAGAGGTATCTAAGTAAGAATCTGTTTAGCTCGACTGTTGATTCGGGAGGAAAACGAGAGCGAGGCATTACGGGAAAGGAATGATACTACTTAAACTAAATTCAGAGTTAAGATTAGATCCTTGAGTACATCTTGAGAGGCTGTTCCAGATCAGCATAGCCTGGATTTCAGTAATCTGATTTGCATGACGTGAAGACCCGGACTGGAATTTGGGTTGGCAAAAGCGAACAGGCACCAGCTCATAACGCAAAGCGCTGAAATACCACTCTGAGCAACGTTCGGCCCTGCTAACCACTGATTTATTGGTCGCCAGAGACTTGCACTGTAAAGTACTTTCCCAAACAGCGTTCTGAAGCAATGTTCAATACCAGGTGCACAGCCAGCACGCCCTCCTGTGAAAGTACATCAGCGCTGAAAGCCTGAGCTGTGTTTGCGCTGCAATCGCAGGCCATCGGAATGCTATGAACTTTATGGTTAACGACACTGCAGGCGAAAAGAAAAAGGGCTGTGCCACAGGAGAGCTCTACGGTTGTCTTTACATCGGCGGGAACATGGTAAAAGGCCAGAGTTTACCACATGAGCTGGAAAACATGGAACGTGAGAAGGTATGCCACAGAAATACAAAAGCATGTTTAAAATGGCATTACTATTGGGAGTAAAACACAAATAAAAAGAGCCTATAGGAAGAATTAAATCTAAACGTGCCCCACCACATCCAGAAAGGAAGTGGAGATAAACTCCTTACGCTACAGTGCTGCGTCATTAATGTAATCTTGTAGTAGGGATCAGTTTGTAATTAATTTTTTTTTTTAAAGTATATGAGACTTCTCAATTCTCTCTGTTCCAGGCTGCATCTTGTTCAAGCTGACACCCACGGACATGGTAGCAGTAGCTTCGCTCTGGGATTCTGCTAAAAGTGCAGGCAACAGGAGGAGATAATGGGCATTTCTACAAACTTCCAAATTAAGCGGATGCAAATCAAGTAAACTGGTACTTTCCTCTGAAGATGTGAGGAATTGATTTGGGAGCACATGGGAAATCACACGATGGTATCGACGAATGTGAAAAATTAGTTCAGACAGCCCAATACAATAAAAACCACTTTTTTAATGCAACACTCTTCCCTGCCCCTCCCCCCCCCAAAAAAAAAACTAATTACAGGGAGGAAAAAAAGAATTAAGTCAATCTTCACTGTCTAATTAAAAAAAATACATATATATATCACCCCAACATAACTTACTGCTGTATGGGGGTGGATGAGGTTGGATGATAGAGAAAGGAAAACTAAGCGGTTCCTGTTACATGAGATTTCCCTAAAGCACTGCAATGCCCTGGGAAATGGTGGCTTTTTTCCCCCCAGCGCTTTCCTTCGGGATCTATGGCACAACAACATCGCTCCATATCATCTTAGCTTCTGATGCTAGATAATCATTCCTACATGCCGTTGCCCTTACGGATGGAGGCTATGGTCTACCAAGGCACCAAGTGACTCATTTTGGTGACTACGAGGCGATCACAGCCTGCTGCTGCTGTGAGGCCCTTGATCCAAGAAGGTAAAAGGAGGCGCAGCTGTTTCAGGGCGTGTAAGGGGTTAGAAGAAGAAAAGGTGGCCGTTATCGGTCACTGAGAAGCTTGGTTAGAACATCTAAGATTGGGAGAGGCCTTCCGTTTTGAAGGGCCTAAGCCGGTGATACACCATGTCATGTTTTTGCTGTAAGCGCTACTGGAGGGGGGAGGGAAGGTAGGGAGAAAGAGCTCAGCCCTGCACGTATCTGTAAGCAAGGCCACTGCTTCCAGCTGCATGCCACTTCGTCCCCGCTTCCCCTCCCAAAATAAACAACTCCCCCACCCACCCCAAACCCACAGCTTTTTAAAGAACGGGCAAACATCACTTACTTCACTATGCTTTATATGGCCGCATCCTATAACCATTATCTTTCTGGCTGAGCAAATAAACCCTTGAGAAGGCGAGAGAGAGGGGCGGGTGCCTAGCACTCGCTCTCTGTCACACTGGGGACCCGTTCACCCATCCGTAACGCAAGGCCTGCAGGGGAAAGCTCGGCGGGGTTCACCTGTGCCGCTGACAGCAAGTTTGCCTTGGGGGAGGGGGGGGAAGGGAGAAACCACACGCACCACACTGACACTCAGAGAGGAAACGAGAGCAACCCGATCAACAGGGGCAACGGGGAAGGTGGGACCACGACATGAGCGAGCCTTTAAAACTCACCCCCCCAGGAAATCGCCGGCGCCTGGCCGGGGCTGACAGCCGGCCGACCCCTCCCCGGGCCGGCAGCCGCGGATCTCGCCGTCCCCGGGGCCAGTGCTCAGCAGCGCCCGGCGCCGCGAGGGCCGCAGCTGTGACAGCCGGCGGCCGGGGACGCCGGGAGGAGGGGTCCCCAGGGGGTGTCCCCGGGAGACGGGGTGTCCCCGAGGGGGATGTCACCGGAGAGAAGTCGGGGGCGCCCCGGGGGGAGGTCCCCGGGTGGCCGGCCGGCGGCGGGGAGAGGCGCTGCGGCCGGCGCGGCGGAGCCGCCTGGCACTTACCTCGGGGCCGGGTCGCTCGGGGGCCGGAGACCACATTCACGCGTGTTCGCGCCGCCTCCTGCTAGAGCTGCAGCAGGGGAGAAAAGAGGGGAGACAGGGAAAGGAAGGGAAGAACGGGGGGAGAGAGAGAAGGGGAAGGTAGGGGGTAAAGGGGAGGTAAAGACAGGGGCAACGCTCGCACCCGCCCCGCCACCCGACCAGGGGGCCGGCGGCCCCTTCGACAGGCGCTGCAGCCGGTGGAAAAGGGGTCACTCACCGCCGCCACCATCTCCACTGCTATCCTCCTCCTCCCCGGTGCCGTGCCCTCTCAGCCCGCCTCCTCCTGCCGCTGCTTCCGCTCTCCGCCGCGCGTAGCGAGGGGGAGGGCGGGGAGGCGCCGCCCCGTCCCCGCAGCCCCCCGTGGGACCCGCCGCCGCGCAGGTACCCTCCACCGCCGCACCCGGGCGGGGGCCGGCCGAGGGAGGGGGTGTGGGGGGAGGTGCTGAGCCCCGCCGGGTCCTTCCCAGTCTCCTTCGCCCCGAGCGGGTTTCACGGGAGAGAGTGAGATGTGTCGGCATCTACCTCCTTACCTACCGGCACCGGGCTTGGGCCCGCGCCTCCCTCCCCTCGCCTCCAGCCATTCCTGCCGCCCCTGGGGGGAGGAGGGGGGGGGCGATGGGGCAGATATGTGCGAAACGGGAGGTGACCGAGGTTTCCGTAGTGCCTAACGGGGCACTTTTGAGCAGGCTTCACCCCGGGGAAGAAAAGTCACGGGGAAGCCATGGGTGGATAGCGGGGTGTGCTCTATCGCGGGCAGCCCCGCCACGTTTAAATAGCCGCCGGATTGTGATGGCTTAAACCCTACCGAATTCCCATTTCGTTGTAGGAAGAGCCAGTTCTGAGCTGTTCCTTTGGGTGGAGGTAATTTCTGTCTCCCTTTCTCGCAGCTACTAGCATTCCCTGGGGACAATGGACCGCCCAGCGGATGCACTCGGGGGCCTGGAAGGCTCCGATATTGGGGCGCAGAAAGACAGAGTGGTGACGGAGGAGGAATGGCTGCGAAAATGGGAAATGAACAACATTGGGTTTCACAAGGAGCAAGGGCATCCGTACGTGAATTTACTCTCCTGCCTGAGCTGCTTAAAGAGATGCCGTGAGATCAATGACCTGTTCAGAGAAACTCTTAAATGGGGCACTTAGAGAAGGAAATCTATTTTATACAGCTTGAGAGTAAAGTAAATGTTAATATTTTTGTGACCTACGTTTGTCAAAAATAAGGACTGCGTCGAACTTAAAACTTTTTAGAAGTTTTTTAGTTATAGAACTTTTTAAACCATTGGAATGGTTTTTAAACCTTTAGAATGGTTCTAAACATAGAACATTTTTAAAATTATAGAACTTTGGTAACTCGACTAAGAGTCAGGCGGCACTGACATGAACTCATAAGTTATGGAACTGGGGCCTAAAACAATACGCAGAGGGCATTGGAGCAACTGGTGTGCACGGGAAGACAGGGAACTAAGGGAGCAAATGTGATTCTGTGTCCTGCAACCAATGGAAGTTGTGTTTAAGACCTTTATTAGCAATTTCATTGATAAAGCAGTCTGTGGAAGTTGTCTGCTGTGGCCCTGTCAGAGGTGGGTTGGTTTGTTTAGTTTACTTGAAAAGTCAAAGAGAAAATGGAACACAGGGAAACGCGTCCTTTTCCAACAGAAATTGCATTTACTTTCTTTCTAAGTAAATGGAAAGAGGAACGGTTTTATTTCTAATGGTACGAAGCAGGTTGAACCTAAGAACCTGTGTTTCATCATGGAGTTTGCGTGTTACCTGGCATGGTGTGTAGCACTCAGCTTTTAACGTGCCAGCACGTACACATGCAGTGTTAAGTAAAACATGTCTCTTCTTCTGCAGGCTCCTACAGAAGTACCTGGATGTTCTTTTAAATGGCAGGAGTGGACTGAGGATATTTTTCCCACTCTGTGGTAAAGCAGTAGAGATGAAATGGTAAAGCACAGATGATAAGTGCAGAAATCTTATTTGATGTGGGGAGGGAGGGAAGGAGAGGGGGAATTCCCAACCTTATATTGGCCAATGGAAATGTGACGCATCTCTGCTGGTAGGAGAGCAGCGTCACTAGGGGCTGAAGGGAGGAGGAAGTTGGGTTTCATTTGCTGGTGTTTTGCATGGTAGCAGAAATGGGATGAACAGGGACTAACCTGAAAAGTCCTCGGGTTGTTCCAAGTTCACCTTGGGGAATACTAAATTTGTGACGGACAGGGTTACTGAAGCTGTGCCCTTACAGCTTCTTTTGGTGGCAGTGCCAGCTTAAATTGCCTGCAGTGAGGTCAGTGGTGCCAGAGCACAGTTCCAAGGGACCATGCAGCATGTCACACTGGAAATGTAAATGATTTGGGCTAAATATAACTTCCTATTTTTTACATTTATTATTTGACTTTTACTTTTTGGGGTGGGCTATATTTATAATTAGGGGCTGTGTAAGCCAGGGCTTTTGTTTTTGTGGGGAGGGAGTAAAAACCAAAAACACCCTGACCGAACTGCATCCTCAAGGAATGAAGCTAGTCCCAGTTGTTGGGTTTTATCATGACAACCACTCACTAGGCTGACTGTGGGCTCTGACGCACGTTGCTGCTGCGCTGAGCTGCAGCAGTGAAGAGGTTACCGCACCCTGCTGCCTTCCTCGGAGCCAAGCAACTTACTGCCAAGCCGCAGAGGCAGCTGGGTGGACGGTGTCCCTCAGCCACTGCAGTTCAGAGCAGAACGTAATTTCTGACAACCAGAATGGACAGTTGCTCAGTGTAATCACCTTTGTTTTCATAGAAACAAATGAAGAATCCACTGAATCTAAATAAAGCCTGTAAGTCCTCATGAACTGTACGCTGAGTTATGCTAATGTAAGCTCAGATCGTGGAGGAAAGGTGCTTGATAAAATGCAAACGTTCCCGAAAGTCAGGATTAGACATACCAGTGCATCCTAAACCCACGGCCTCCCTAATGACTAAATGCTACATGTGCCTGTGGGCCTCAGGTAAACTTGGGACCTCTCTCTGCTGCGCGCAGGCTGGCGGACATGGGACACAGCGTTGTTGGCGTGGAAGTCAGCGAGCAAGCGCTGAAGGAGTTCTTTGCAGAACACAGCCTGCCTTATTGCGAGGAGCCAGTCCCTGAGATTTCAGGAGCAAAGAAGTTGCAGGTATGTTCCCCACACTGGGGAACGGTCCGGTGTGGTTAATCATGCAATGCAAGCACAACTGAGCAAACAAGTCATTCTGCTTTCATGCCTCTGTCTTACCTGTAGTCATTCACCTCTCCTACAGGGGTTTAAAAGGCGGCTCTGAGCTGTAAGCTGGGACTAAGAAGTTCTTTTGAGCTGTATTACCCAGGGCTTTTTCTTTTTTTTCTTTTCTCCTTATGACTTTGAAGCACCTGAATGTAAATTAAATGTACTCTAGGATTGGGCAGTTGCATACCTTGACAGATCAGAACCCCTCTCTGGAGGGGTTTGGGAGAGGTTCCTCAGTATAGAAAACCAAAAAATGTTTCTCAGAGATTTTCCCCCATTGCACATAAATTTATATTTTAAAATAGTCTATGTGTATATTTTAAGGTATAAATATACACTGTATATTGAAAGAAACTTTGCTGATAAGTATTGTCCACTTCGCTTTTTCTTGTAGAGTACGTCTGGGAACATTTCTCTGTACTGCTGCAGTATTTACGACTTGTCCAGGTAGGAATACATACTGTGTTTTACACTTCTGTTTAAATCAAACATGTTAATACCGTCATAATACTGTAAAATTTTATTTATTTATTTAAATCAGCCACAAAGATTTGGAACAGGCCCCTCAAGAAAACTCTTATTAACTTGCATGAGAAAGGTGAATAGCCAATCTCCAACAAAATCTTTGTGGTTGGCCATTAGATAAAGATGCCAGCTAACTACCTTTAAATGGGCTTCTTGTTCTAAGCTGTCCTGTCAAAGTTAGAGAAAAACATGTTTGCTTTTACAGTAAAACTAATTATCTTTAACATTATTGATGGATTCTACAAAGCAAAACCCTAGCGCAACCCCTTACTTGGAGCAGCTTAGTAAAAGCAAAGAGAATACACTCAGAGATGTCTGTCTTAGGCAGGTTTTTCTTTAGCTAAGTCCTAAATATAATTTTTTCCTGAACTATTGGTGAACATGCATAGGTAAGATGTACCCACTGATTATATGTGTCCTATGCTTTACTTAACATACTTTTCTTGATGGGCTTAAAGTACATTACATCACTCCAGTATATGTGACTACATAACACATTGTTGGACACTGACTCAGCAAGTGTCTTGACTCTATTGACTAATGCCTTCTGAAGGATTTTTAGTGCTAAAATATCCCGTTTCTTATTTAGAAGACACAACAGAAAATACAAAATACTTCAATACAGTCTGCATTACTGACTCCTGGAAAATGTTTTAATCCATTGTGCTCTGTGACCTCAGGCATAACTTGTCAGATTTTGTGGTGGCTTTGCACCTTACCACCTGCTCTTGTGCCAGCTCGTGGGGGAATTTTGAAAATTACAGAGTTGTTCAGAGATCAAGGGGAAAACTTGGGACTCTCTCCAGCCTCTAGCATAGAAGATTCTGCCTTGGACAGTAAGGCACCTGCCATATTTATTTGTCTTCAGAAGTTTCGTTGTGGTGTTGGCAACAAGCAGATTTAAATCTGTCCTAAAATATCCTCAGACCTAGATTGGTGCTGAGGGGGCTGGACACTGGGGAGAAAGAAATAGTGCTGTTTCTGCTGTTCTAACGTGACTCGTAGAAGGCTGAAGGTGCCCAGAGTCCTGCATTATAGTTCCCTCCTCCCGCAGTTCTTCCTCAGACACAGTCTTTCCTAAATTATCAGGGCTTTGGTGGGTTTTGTGTGTTTGTTTGCTTCTCTTACAGACAACTGTCAGGGACAAAGATTTGTTCAGTAAGAAGAAAGGAGGTCAAGTCTTAACCTTTGCTTGGGTGGGCTTTTCAGAGCTGCTGCGTATACAGGCATAATAGGTAGTTTAGGACATCAGAACATGGTGCTTACTATATAATCTTTTCTTTTTGAGAAACAAAAAAAGAATATTCATTGCTAGAGTAAAAACATCTTTTAGACAGTAGGCTGTTGCTAAAACTTCTGCTGGCGCAGCTGAGTCCAGGTGGTTTGAGCAGCATGTAACTAGACCCGCCGAGCAAGCGCTCTGGAACAGATGATCTGTGTGTGAATGTGTCTTTGTAGACACTGCCTGGTTTCTTCCCCACCTTGCCCCACAGTGCAGCTACTTGCTGTGTATATCCCTATAAACCCTGCTTAAGCTTCTTGTCAGCAGTTTTTGAAAAGACTCGGTTCTATGTTTCATGGCAAGTAGCATGGCGAAACCTGCAGCTTCTGCCATAGCATGGTAGAATGATACTGTGATATAAACAAACAAAAAATAGGTAATTAATGACATTTCCAGTGCATATTACTAGGTCCCAATCATAGTGGGTCATCCACAAAATAAATATGGCAGATACGCTTTCTGGATGCGTGGTTGTGTACCTGGTGCTGTTACAGTGGAAGTACGAACTGCATTCTTCACAGCAGTCAGCAGGTACCTGTGACTAGAAACTCCCCTAGTTTCTATGCACAAGACCATTTGATTAATTACCCAGTAATTATGGAAATTAAATTTATTTCTCTCTTGCTGAGGCTGGCCTGCAAACAAATCCTTTTGATCTCCATTAGCCTAGCATGTATTAGAGGAAACTAAGATGTGCTTCTGACCTTTGTCAGAGTAAGACATTTCAAAGACTTTTGCTAGTTAAAGAGTAACAGGAGCAGTTCCTGCTCTTTGTGGGAACTCTGGGACATATGTAAAACAGTTACATTACACAATCATTGTATCTCCTAATACAATACAGCTGCAAGACTTTAAAAAAAAATTGCATTAACTGAAAGTACTGAATGTATGCATAGACAGAAGTTCACAAATTTACTGTTTAAATCCAGTGGGATTTCTGCTGATACGTAAATTTCTGCTTTACATGTTAATTTTTATTAGTTGTAGTAGTACCTAGACTGTGATCTCTCATGCTAGGTATCATATAAACACATTGCAGGAGATAATGTAGGGCTGAAAGTTTGTGTGGTCATACAGTGGAAGGTACACCCAAGAGGAGAACTTCCTAACACCTTAGCTTGATCCTGACACCACATCAGGATAAAAAACCAGTTGTGTACCTTTTTTGACCTTTTTGTCATGGCTTCGTTCTCCTCAGAAGGAAATTGGATGTGCAGATGGCCACAGAGCACTCAGAGACACTCAGGCAGGTCCTGGGGGAAGGCCACGACATGAGGCTGCCTGCAGCCTGGCATGCCTGTAGGCCCTGATCAAACTGGTGGGGAGGAAAACAGATTAAATGCCTTTGTGGAGCCACTACCACCATTCCAGTTAGACCAGTTTAAAGTTGGGAAGAAAAACCAAATGCAGAGAACTTCAGGAGTTTGCCTAAGGTCACACAGCAGACTCAGCGATGCGGAGAGGAGAACCACCAGCAAGCCTCAGATCACCAAATTTGTCACCTGCCCCACTAGGTTTTGATTCCCCACCCCCACCCCCATTCCCACTGTGTGTTTAAATATTTCTTTTTAAAAATATCCCTTTATTGAAGAGGTTGGTTATTTAAATCAGAGGCTTAGTCTTGGCAAACTTTAAAAGAAGTCAAGGCTTAGAAGTGTTATCATGCCTTATCACAGTAGAGTGGGAAATACCGGATCGGCTTCTGGTTTTGATGCCAGAGACTCAGCGATGCCGTTGCAATGAAATGAGCAAAGGGCAGGGAGAAGGACTTGACATGGTTTAACCCCAGCTGGCAACTAAGCACCACAGAGACACTTGCCTGCTCTCCACTGGGATGGTGGGCACAATCAGAAGGGTAAAAGTGAGCAAGAAACTTGTGGGTTGAAACAGAAACAGTTTCAAAATTAAAAAGGAATTTGAAAATAAAGTTGTAAGAAACGCACACACACACACACAGAGAATTAAATATAGCCCAAAAAAGACAAGGTGATGCAAATGAAAATTGCCTACCATCAAGTGACTGATGTCCAGCCAGTTCCTGAGCAGCACATCCCCCCATCAACTTCTCATTCAGTTTTATTGCTGAACATGATGTCATATGCTCTGAAATACCGCTTGTTGGTGGGGTGGTGTGAGGAGCAGAAAAGGCCTTCACGCTGTGTAAGCACTGCTCAGCAATAGCTAAAACACCAGTGTGTTACCAACAGTAATTTCAGCACGAATGCAAGATGTTGCCCCAGACTAGCTTGTATAAAGAAATGTAACTCTACCCTAGCCAAAACCAGTAATGAAATGAAGAAAGAGGTGATGCAATTGGACTTTGACACCTCACTGTAGGCACAAAGGTATTGCACAATTCCATACCATATTTTGCTCACTAAGTAAACTTATTTCAGACTTCGTTTAAAATTACACAATTTACCTTATTACTACCTTAGTCTCTAACCTCCTGCTTTAATAATTACCAGAAACGAGGTCCTTCCTTCCCCTCCAAATAGCCTCATTGCCAGCGTCACTCTGACTGTTCTCACCACCCATCAGTAAAGGTACTTCCCAATGGAAATGGCCATTTGCAGGTTTTGGATGGTCACCATAGCCACCTGCCAGCATAATATCCAGGAGTAAAATTAATGTCTGTGGCAGTGTTAACAGTATGCTGAGGCAGGCAGCAACATAACTTAGCCTTTCTAACGTTAAACAAATGGCAAGCTGAAGCTACCTGTCCTGGGCATGTAGCTGGGAACTGAGGTGTCTAAAATTACTGGGTGTGCTGAGTTCAATGATAGTAAGGCAACAAGGCATCTTCCTTAACCCTCATTTGAAATCACACCTGGGTTTTAGGAGGTGACCAAGGCCTATTGGTGTGCTGAGTGGACCTTAGCGCTGCCTCAAGGGACATGGCAGGATAGGGTTGCCAAAAGCCCACGCTTGTAGCACAGATGTGTTTAAGATGCTTCCTGCCTCCCCACTCTTGGGCTCCAGATCAAATTGTTTTGGATCATGAAAATGCTGGACCGCTAACAAAAAGCTAGCGGGAGAACCTTTGTGACCTAACAGAAGTATCTGGATAAAGATGAAGGTGCCTTTCTAGTAATTTTAAGCCTTTTCCTCATCTCCCTGTAGCTCAATAGTTGGCAAGTTTGATGGGGTTTGGGACAGAGGCGCTCTAGTAGCTGTGAATCCTCGCGACAGACAACGGTTAGTGAATTTGCTCTGCTACTGTCTTTTCTCTAATGTATGTGGTGATGCCTGTCTTTCCCTTCTGCCCCTTGTCCACGAGTCCTTTCTCATTCAAAGAATGAAACCCACGCAGGTTCTTCTCCAGCGCAAGCACCAGCTGCAGCTGCGGAGTGCTGTGCCCGGGGTTCGTGAGCTTCCTTCAGGAAGCTGCCCTGCGCCTCGGTGGGAACATATGTGGTTTGTTACAGCCCCGCAGAAGCAGAGCCGCAAGTCTCACCCCGATTTTGTTACTTCCTTTTCACCGTGCCTGCTTCTCCCCCCCACCCCCTCTCGCTTATCTTTATTCCAGTTTTTCATTGCCTATAGCCAACCCAAATGTAGTTTTACCCTACCCCCCAGATTTTCTAAAGCAGATATATAATCTTGAATTCACGATGATTTTAAAAGCTCAGTCCTGTATTGTGTTCTGTATTCTAGTGTGGCAGACGATTACTATGTTTTTTTTCTGTTAGCTTTGAGATGACTTAGAAAAAAAATAAAGAGAGAAATGCTTGTTCATGAAGAGTAACCTGCAACCCTTATCTGAATTCCATGCTTGTGAAATTCAAACTAAGCTTTTCTGAGTTTCTGGGCAGTTCAGTTCAAATTGTCTCTGCACAGAAATACATTACCTCTTGTGTCGAATATTCTGAATGCTGTGCTTGAGTGTACAATTCCAAAGTAATAAAATACACCTTTTTTTTTTCTTCCAGTTACGCCAGTTTGATGATCACCCTAATGGAAAAAAATTCTTCTTATCTCCTCGTTACAGTTTCATACGATCCAAACAAACACAAAGGTGAGAACTTTGCACTGTTCATGTTTTGATTTTGTGTGCTTTCATACAAATAATTTACAGAGCATATTTTTAATCGGTGTTTTTTCATCAGCGTGGCTTTGTCAGACGGTTACACCAATACCACCACGTTACAGGTTTTAGATGTTGACCAAGCTTGGAACTAAATTTGCTTGCTAACTAGCGTTCAAACACGCTCAGGGTAAGCAGAGGACAAACATGGGATATTAACAAAGAAATGAAGCTGGAAGTGTGGTGGCTGTGACAGCGGAGCTGGAACAGCAAGTGTTCAATGTAATGTCCTGCCTGGCCTCGGGAGCTTGAAGCACTCCCAAGAGCAAGGGCTTCACTTTGCTTACCCACTGCTTGCAACCCAGCATGTTGCCCATCTTGGGCCGCTCTCCCAGCCACTACCATGGTCTGAATATGCTTGAAAGAGATGAAATCCTGTAAAATCACACAGGGTTTTTTTTTCCTTTTGCAATTTTTATTACATGCCAAAGTCTGAGGCATTTTAAAAGGGTTTTGGTTGGTGGGTTTGGGGGTTTTTTAGTTAATTACTAACGCTCAAAAGAAAGAGATTTCTTGCTGCTTTGGGGCTCTTCAGTGTAGTTATCCCTGAAAAGAATAGGTAGTCTTATCATAAGTAACAATAGTTTAATTCATTACTCTCCCTCTCATGTAATTCAGCTTTGAGCTTTAGTTATGCCACTGTAATATAAAGAGGTTGTTGGCTGGATTCACACACCGCTTGTATCCAATGTTCATGACCTCTGACAATGTGGCTACCCTGGCCGCAGCCTGGAGACGATGCAGCAGCAACATCTGAAGCTGTTTGCTGGCCCCACCAAGATGCCACCAAGTTCCTGGGCACTGGGTTGTCTGGTTCCCAATTGTGGGCCAGGTGCTGCGAGCGACAGGGCTGGCCCTCCCGCTGCAATGTAAATGTTGATCTCTTTCTTGGGTCTTCTCTCTGATTAGCTTGACCCATTTTCTTTCAGGCCCACCATTTTATGTTCCTGAATCTGAAATTAAAAGCTTGTTTGGTAAGTAGTATTTCAACTAACCCTCAAGATTTTTTTCCCAGAATGCACGAATGTATTCATATGCTTCTACCTCTCCCTGTGACAAGTGACAGTTGTTTTCTTCTTACCTAAGAAGTGAAGTCATGGAAAAATAACAGGAAAAACAAATACCATTTAGCCAGAGGGATTTTGCTGTCAAGGAAAATTCTCAGCTCTTCAAAAGCTATGAAGGAAACCCAAGAGACAAATAGTGTCTCTTTCCTTCCTTTGGCATCTTTTCGTTCTCCCAGGATTCATATTGCACTCAGTGATCTTGTAGTTGCAGTCTTAGTCCCATTTGGCCATTTTGTCTTTCCCTGCACTTCATCACCAGCTCCCCTGGTTTTCGTACAAGACCTTTGCCTATTGGTGCTAGAGTTTCTACTGCACTTCTGTAGTCAAAGAAGAAAAGTAACATGCCATGCAAAGAAAATGCTAAATGTACAGCTCAGATCCCTCAAAATAACAAGACTCAGAAGTATGCCAGGAATTTAATTGCAAACGTTCCTCCTTTTATATCGCGCTTTTAAATTTACATCTTTCCGAGAGCCCTGCAGTGTCTTTGGCCTGTGAGTCATTGGCAGGGACAGCTGCATCCCCGTGCCAAAGGGATGGCTAAGTTTTCCTCAGTGCATTTGTGCCACTGCATTAGGGACTGTGAGGAAATCTGTGGATAGGATTTTTTTTCTTTTCCTAACAGTTTGCATTTTTCAGTGACTAATCATCCAGTAATTTGTTACTCTTTCTTCCTTTTCAGGCAGTCACTGTGAAATAAAGTGTCTTCAAAAAGTCGATGACTTCTCAGACAAACACAGACAGTGGGGACTAGATTATTTTCTGGAGGTGCTGTATGTACTCAGGTTTGCCGCTTGATTAAAATTAATTAAAATAACTTACCTCCCATCTCACTTGGTTTTTAACTCACCTTTTAAAATGAGGCATATTTTGGGGCACTCCTTAGAGCAGGCTTCAGCATACAGAAAAATGGCCACGGAACATTTCTGTCCACTTTGCTTACCAAGTCAGCGCCCCTGCGTAACTGCCTTCACCATCTTGAGATGCACATGGCTTATCTTGAGCTCCATGCACAACCAACCATTCTTAACGTTTGGTTTGGTTGGGTTTCCCCCTCTATATCAATTCATTGTATCAGAGCTGGGAGGAAGAATCGTTCCTGTGCCTTTCTGGCTGTTGCCAGTCAATGCTGTCTGCTCGCCACGCCGCAGGTTGGCCTCGGCGGCTAGCTGGCAGCCCCCAGGGGAGCAATGGCAGCTGCTGTTCACAGACTGTTTCCTGCGCCAGGCCGGGCAGCTGGGCAAAAGGCGGGAAAGCTGGCACAAGCTGCTTCTCTCTGCCCCTGTTAGTCACGATTACAAGCCCGGAGATGAGCTGGCAGTGAGCAGGCAAGAACGCTTGGTAGCAGCCACCAAGGGGGAAACGATCATGGAGCAGGAAAGAAAGCGGGTGAGTGAAACAGGTGGCAATAAAGGAGAGAGCACAAGGGAAAACGTCCCTGGGGTTGCTGGTGAGAGAGCGCAGGTGTGAGCACGGGGCGCACGGGGCGAGGGAGTTCGGGGAAAGGCTGCAGCGCTGCCGCGCCTTCATCCAAATATCGACCTGTCTTTGTGCGGCTTCTCTCGGGCCTGTATGGATACTACTCAGAATGTTAAAACAACCCACCCAAACATGACAAGAATCCGGGGCGCTCAAACCCCTCCCTCGCCCTGCCCTTCTCCCCTTGGTAGCTCGCTCCCAAAAACCGCTGGAAAGGTACGTGTGTGGCGCGTTATAATTCGCCGAGGCCCAATGGCGAGTAACGACCACAACGCCCTCTCCGGGCGCCGCAGTCCTACAGCCGCGGCGACAAACCGGGTGCTTTAGAAGGCTCTGGTACGAGGGGGGCGAGCCGGGGGCGGAGCGATGCGGCTGGCGGGCGGGTGCTGGGAGCCGCGCCGCCAGCGCTCCAGCTCGCCCACAGGGGGCGCCCGGCCGCTTCAGCCCTCCCTCCCCCCCCTCAGCCCTTCCTCCCCCCTCCCTCGCCTCAGCCCTCCCGCCCCTCAGCTCTCCCGCCCTTCCCTCACGGCGGGGATGGCGGCGGAGGACGAGGCGGAGCTGAGTCTGCTGGAATGCCGGGTGTGCTTCGAACGGTACGGCCTCGGCGGGCAGCGGCGGCCGCGGAACTTGCCCTGCGGGCACGTCCTCTGCCGGGGATGCGTGGAGGCCCTGGGCGGCTCCGAGCGCCGGAGGTTGGAGTGTCCCTTCTGCCGGCGGGCCTGCGCCTCCGCCGAGACCAGCGACTGCCTGCCGCTGCTGCAGCTGCTGGAGCTGCTGGAGGTCCTGGGCCCCGCCGGTGGCAGCGTCCCCTCGGCCTTAGGGAGGAGCGGCGGCGGGGCGGCCGGCCCGGTCCCCGCGGGCCTCGGGCTCCGGCTGTCCCTGGGGGGCTGGGGGTCGCTGGTCAACCCCACCGGAGTGGCGGCCTGCCGGAGGTCGGGGCGCCTGGCGGTGGCACACGACGGCAAGAAGAGGATCCACGTCTTTGGGCCGAGTGGATTTTGCCTGCAGCGATTTGGGGAGCGGGGGGACGCGGGCAACGATATCAAGTACCCGCTTGATGTGACGGTCACGCTTGATGGGCATGTGGTGGTCACCGATGTGGGGGACCGCTCCGTGAAGGCCTTTGATTTTGAGGGAAGGGGGGTACTGGCTGTCCAGGAAGGTTTCTGTTTGCCCTGGGGTTTGGATGCCACCCCTGAGAGTGAAATAATCCTGACCGACTCAGAGGCAGGTGCTCTTTACCGCTTGACAGCCGACTTCAAGAAGGGGAAATTAAAGAAGTGTCAGATGATCCAGTCCCAGCTCGTCAGCCCAAGAGGCATTGCAGTCTCCCACACCTCGGGTGCTATTGTGGTAATAGAGCACCTGAAAGCTCAAGGACTGAACTACAGCAGTACCCGAGTGAAGATATTCAGTGCAGAGATGGATCTCATCGGCCAGATGGATAGCTTTGGCCTGAACCTCGTTTTCCCCTCCAAAATATATAGTACGGCTGTGGCCTTTGACAAGGAGGACCGTGTTATAGTAACAGATGTTTGCAGCCAGGCCGTAATATGCTTAGGGAAACCTGAGGAGTTTCCCATCTTTAACCGTCTAATTAGCCATGGGCTTTCTTATCCTGTAGGACTGACTTACATGGCAAACAATTCCCTTGTCGTATTAGACGGTGGTGATCATTCAATAAAAATATACAGCTCCACCTGAACAGTTTAGGTGCTTACTCCTATAGGTTCAAGCTGCTTTTGGCCACAAAGCAAGTAAGTTTAGGTGACAGTAGGCATGTAGGGAGGGAGGCGCTTTCTGGGCTTTAAGTGGAGTTGCCCTCTTTGGCCAACATGCTGTGTGTGCTTCCTGCAGAACTCAGATCGAATCATTTGGCTATCTGCGGGAGAAGACCTATGGCTATTGCAGGCCATAGTCAGTAGCGAATCAACCAACCAAATTGCTTGTCCATACTATACCATACTTCGATAAACAAAGGTTTTGCCACTTTCTGACAAGCAGTAACAGTGACATTTGGAGTGGAGTCATCAAAGACCAACACCCGGGAGAGAGTGATGCCTCGTTTCTTTACCTTTCCCAGCACCTAGTTTTCAGTATTGTTCCTTAAGCACAGCTGTGCTCATGAACGTGACAGAGTGGTTTCTGTTTCCAGGAGTTCTGCACAAGGAATGCTGGGAGAAATGGAAGCTTCAGTTCAGCTCCAGCCCAGATCATTATGATGGAGGAGCAACCGCTGCTTAGCAAGTTAAGTGAATTGGTGCTCAAAGCCTATTTCTTTTCCCACACTGGGGAAACGCACTTCTGGTATTGCTCTCCTGTGTACTGGTTTGTGCCCACCTCTATTAGAGTTGTTCTGCAGCTCTTAGTCTTCCTGTATAATGCACAAGCCTGTGTCTTTACTTAGAGATAATTTGGTGTGTGGTTACCAGCGTGAGCAGCTTTCCCTAAAAGCCCCTTGAAGTGTTTGCGTTTAGACCACAAATACTTCTGCATATATAAGACCGAGTTGGCTGTGCTGCCAACACAGCTACTCTGGGGAGGTTTGCAATACTACCCTCCTCTGTCTTCTCATTAATGTGGCACTTCTGCGCCCCAAACTCCGGCTGAAAGTCAAAAGGTTGGTGAGAGGTAGTAGAGAAAGAGGGACTTAATTTTTTTTCCCTCAATTCCAAGCAAGGTTTTGTTGATTGTGAATACGCAGCAGGTTTACTCCACATTTCCTTGAAACACAGTTTCACTGTGGACATAAGTTCTATTGCCTTATCACAGAGTGGGAATTAAGGTGTATCTGACTTGAATTTGAAGTCACTGCTGCATTTTTAGGGATTTACCTGCTGCTAAAATAATAGGCAGATCACCATTAAAAGGAAGTTGGCTATAGATGTAAATGCTACCTGAGGTAGACACAAATAGGTTAAAATTACATAAAACTTCTGAGGCAATTAGTCACTGGAATAATAAATAGTAACTAACATAATTGGAAGTTCACAGCCAATTTTTTGGTAAATTTTCAATTCAGCTTTTGATCGGACTTCAGGACATTTAATAACCACCTGTATTGTTGCACCAGTGATTTAACAAGCACTTACTTTTCACTGGAGCACTTTTAGGCCTCTAATTCAGACAGTATATTCATCTCTCTTAAGTTAACATTTATATAAACAGAACAAACTCTTACATACCACTATTTGTAAAGGTTAATTGAACAGTGACCTGCCAATAAAGCACAATTTGCTTGCTTCTATAATGAACAATTTAGTGAAAGCTCCTCATATCTCTTTATCACAAGATTTTCTGTGACAATCCAATTTCTCTATCATGGTTGCCCTTCAGATGGTTTCTTTTTTTTCTTTTTTTTTCAGTTGGTAATATCCTGCTAACACACTGCTGCAGTTATTTTGTTGGGGTTTTTTTATATTGAAAAATAAAGGGACCTGCAAATTTGGTCTTTTCCAGCCTTCTCTCCTGCCAGGCCATGCAGCAAGTGCCTTTGGTAAGCAATACTCCCTGGCAATTCTGCAGTAGAAGGTGTTCAGCTCTGAACAGGAGCTCTCTTGAGTGGTCAGGAAGGAAAGTTACTCAGAGAAGCAGCCTCCTGTATTGTATATTGCTCTTAAGGTGCCCAGAAGTTGTCCATGTTGGAGGGATTTAAAAACAATGAGTTAAGAGTTCCTTTGGGGAACTGTTGTATTTCAAAATGCACATGATGCTGTCGATACTGTATTAATACATAAAATAGTTCATTGCAGCGGCACCTGGGCCCTTCCTCTGAACTGTGGGTTGTGAACTTTAATCCCCTCAAACCTCTGTGTGCACCAGGAGCTTGTGTTTTGCTACTGAGCTCATGGATGGGCAGATTCCCTAATGCCTGCTGCCACGTAGGCAACTTTGCAGCAGCTGAAATGCTGATTTTTAAGTATTTGACTCATGCTCTTTAAAATCCACAGGAACTCCCAGCGTTGCCCATTTTGCTCCTTTCTCCCTTGGTATATGACTAGAAATCTCTTGGTGTTTGGGTTTGTAAGCAAAATAAACTTTGTGCCTTTATTCTGCCTGGGTTGCTGTATACTGTCTCCTGCAGTCTCTGCTTTACTTTCTGCAAGCAAAACTAGGGGTTTTCTGTGAGTGATGGAGCTGTTCTCCTTTGGGCCATGAAGGTCGGTGTTTAGGGTTCTACAACACTGCAGCACCTTCTGTCTTAATTCATTTGGTGCAGGTGCCTGAAGTGAGAAGCTGTAAAGAACTGTATAAAACCACTAATTAAAAATTCCTGGTTCTCCAGTGTGTATGGGACAAAGCAGTGGTGAACCTGGGACCTCCCTGTTGTTACACAAGATAACTCAAGAGATAATGTACTAATAACCAGTACGCTGATGGTAAACTAGAAAGCCTTTGAGAGTTCCACTTACTCTTTCCTCCTCCTTTAGACATAGATGCACATTTCCCCTATAGCAGAGCTGTAGATACCTGTTGACTTCAGGATGGAGGTGTACCACACCTGCCCATCTGCCAATCTGTTGCAATTTAGCCACAGACATCAAGAGAACAACAACTTGGGTTCTGAGAGAGGGATAGCAGAGGGGCACCTGTAACTAGGGAGATGATGCTTTTTGGGTCTGATGGGATATCCTCAAACATGAGGACAGCTAGTTGTGTGCTTATCCTTTGAAAAAAGCGCTGGTCATTTCAAGTAGAATTGAAGGTGGCGACCATGTCTAGGTGCTTCAGTGATAATTATTGTTGCGTTTATTTAATTTAAAAAAAAAACATATCTAAACTAGATTTCGTGCTCTAACAATCTGGATTGAAACCAAATATAATGGACAGTATTCCCCAAATGTCATCTCAGCTCCTGCTATAGGTTGGTACGTCTGTTGCTCACATACACACTGCAATTCCTGTTTGGTTTATTTTTAAGCACCGATCTCGGGTTTCTACCGCTGCATATAAATATAGCAGGGTATGTTTGCAGTGTTTAGGAATAAAGGAGGCAGGGGGGTTTCAGAAATGGGTACTGAAATTGTGTCCCGTTGCATACTTTCTTTTGCTAGTGAACAAAATAATTTTAGATAGAGAATATAAGCATTTTTTTGCATTGATGAATCAAAAGAAGAAAGAAATACAGAGGGGGGGAAAAGGTAAAATTTATTCAGTTTCGGCTGTCTGTCTGACCACCTGCCCATTCCCTCCAGGCACATCGCTGTGCACATCTATTTGTTTATATTTTTACAAAAAATGAACATAACATCACCGTAGCATTTTTTTATCATGAACTGATTTCAGATGAAGAGGGGACCTCCTCAAATGTCAAGCCCCCAAACCACTAAAAGTAGAGCATCGTCCATCAAAACAATGGCCTTGAATATAGGGGACCTTCCCTTCCTGGGAGGGTTGACAGAGGTAAAAAAGCAGCTTTCTCCCCTGGGACTGTGGCTCATGGTGCTGTTGCACCGTGCGCAGGAGGAATTTACCTTCAGTTCTTTCTCTTCAATGTCTGGGCCGGGGGGGAGGGTGTTGTGTCTCTTCTCAGAAGCCCATCCTTCTGTCTTACAAGTCACCTGAGAGTCACAGCTTGTCTTCACAGGAGTAAAATATATCTAAAGCAAACATATACATGTTTTTCAAATGAATCCTAAACCTCACACCTTGTTCAGCAATCTCAGGAGAAGTGACAGATCATTCAGCAATCAGCAAGCGCCTGAGGCCTGGCCCCTCTGAAGACAGTTTAAATTGCTGATAGCAGGATTTTCTCCCCTTATTACCTTCACTGTAAGGTACACTGGAAGCCTCTGTAACGAATCCACTGACCTACTCTAGAATAAAGTCTGGTGGGAAATGACTGGTAAGAGATTGCCTTTTGTAATCTTCTTGTCCAGTCTGTTGTGCAACTTTTTGATCAGGCCTGTCCAGCTCCAGCAATTGCTGTTTGAGTTGTGAGTGCTCTTGGTTTGGCCAGCTGTGTCCAAAAGTGCTCCCATCTGAACGGAGGCTCTTCCAGGTACAATGGATAGCCTCCAGAAATGGGGGCTTCCTCTCGACCTTCCCTACTTGTTTTCAGTTGATGTGAGGGCTGCAGAGCCAGCATGAAGGTACAAACAAGGCTCTGGAAAAAAAGAAGAGATTACCATCTAATTAAATAATGTAGAGTTTGAACTTGCCAAAGGAATTCAAGATTTGTCAGGTACCGTACGCAGTCACTGAGTGTGAAGAGGAACAGGCCAGGCAGCCCTGCAGTGAGGTGTCAGCCCACCTCTCTGTGCAGTGCCCAGCCATCACTGGGCAGAAGGTTGACTCAGCACGTGCCCCCCCCCCCCCCCCCCCCCCCCCCCGTACCCCCCCCCCCCCGAGATGAGCTGTGAACACGTACTGTGTGATTTCTCTTCAGCAAACCCTTTATGCTGCTGAATGCCATGGGGAATTACTATCATTACCTGCCTATAAAAATTCCAACTGCACAAAACACATCCCTCTTTAAACCTGAAATACAGTCAACCAAAACCCGCCCGGCTTTTTTCCCTGTGCGGTGTATGGCCAGGGGTCACACACCAGCGCAGGGGGAAGGGATATTTACCAGCTCCCTGTTTCCCCACCAAAGCAGGCATTGACTGTGCCTCCCTTCCCCGTTTTATGTCCAACTTCATTATCTCATCTAAATGTGCTAATAATAACAACAGGTTTATGTCTGATGCTGTTACATAAACATGCGAGCTTTCTGGAGAGGACTTCTTTATTATGGCCCGTCTGATTCTCCCAGGCCGCTTCAAAGCTCTCTAATGCCACAGAGGCTCCTGGTGAACAGGTGATGCGCTGCACTTCTGCCTTTTTCTCACCACCACTTTCCAAGAGATCTACAGATGTTTTTGAACGTGGTGCTCTAGCCTCTCTCTGAGGCAAACATGAGATAAAAAACGTCCTGGCCCTGCAGCTCTAGTCAGGAGAGCTGGGAATCAGGGGAAGCCTTTGGCAGACTTGCATCTAGATCTCCGGTTTCCCATTAGAGGGTTGGTGCCTTAAAGCAGGGAGCGTCTGTGTTTAATTATCCTCTTGTCTGGGAGTTGCCTTCCTGATTTTGGAAGAAGTTTTGGCACTTTGCTCATCATCTCCTTGTTACTAATTCCTTTGGTGTTTCCTACAAATCACGGGAATTAATACTTTTGTAAACCACAGCATATTCCCAGATAATTACTTCCCATGTGCTCCACAGCGGCACAGCCTGGTTTCAGAGTTTTGAAATGCTGTGTAAGGAAGTGTTGTACTGCTGTGAAGCCACTTTGCAGTGGTCAAGTTACTTATTTCACGTTAAGGATAGAAAGGAGGAGAAGAGATTGACTCTGAAAAGGAGGGGGAAAAAATAAAATTAATGAGAGATGGCTGTGGCTTTAAGCAGAGGGTGAACTCCAGCAAGCCAGAGAACAGAGCACACCCATCGTTCCAGTGCATTCTTGAGAGGTGAAGCATTTCAGCCTGGAAAATGGACAAGACGATAAGGGCCACGGCCTCTTGATTACTATCGACCTCTGGCAGGAGAATAACCTATATCTGAACAAATTTTCCCAGCCACAGTTAGGCACTTTTCAGATGGTAATCCTTAGGAGAGCTATTACTTTCCGCTCTGTATTTGTAGCAAAAACCTGTGGGAAATGAAGATTTGGAGCAAACCAAACATTTTGGGGAAGCATGCTCCCTACAACTGAATAAATACAAATACATATATATATATATATAGCATTTTTCTAAAGATCTCTCTTAATGTAGGCAATTTTTGTTCTCTGGTCACAGGTGAGTACTATATGGGTAGTGAGTTGAGGTGAGAACAAGTTCTGTTTTCCTGGATTTTTTTATTTATATATATATATATATATATATCAGGAAAATATTGCTAGTCAGAAGATTCTGTAAGCCATTTAAAATACTCTAAATATCATGATATGCTTTGTAATGAATAAAGGGTAGACAATTTTAAGGACGATATAGGATTACAGCGATAAAGTTAATAGCTAGGAAATTTAAATTAAAAATTAAAGAACTTGAGAAAACTGTGAAGATGTTAACAACAAAGAAAAAAAGAGGTCCTTTATCAAAGCTTGCTGTTAAAACTTGTAATGCAAAGATGATGAACTTGAAAGAACTATTGCACCTACATAACTACTGGAGGTAACTAATTTCACTGGTTTTTGTTCCAAATATAGAGATAAAAGATAATACCCTTATGAAGGTATTAATGCTCACTTAGCATGATTTTCTGAATAATATAGACTAGAGAATTTAAACAGCATTCACTAGTATTTAGTAACTTCTGACCTGTACTGAAAGTAGGAAACTCAGAACAATTGTGTCGTTCACTATCACAGTCAAAGAAGCTAATGTGAGAAGAAAGATAATGCTATTAAAGGTCTGCTATTATTAAGAAATCTATCAAACAGACTCAGACTGAGTATTAAAAATGTATAACCATCTTCATATGAAAAGTATGTGCCTGGCTCCCTTATTTCTCATTGGCCTTAATTAGGAAACAGGGCTCTTCAGCAACTTCCACTCAATTTCCAGCATACTACTAAGGAGCCAGAAGTGTTTCAAATATGTATACCAGTCTTCTTCTATTCTTGTTATTCTTTACAGTGACTTGTTTGAGTTGAGGCTTGCTCTGGCATAAATAGTTTAGCTGTGCAGTCATGAGTACTGCAAATGGAATTGTCCACATAAATAAATGCTGCAGGACTGGGCTTGAAGTCAGGTAGATTCAGGCTAGTGCAGAGGTTTGCCCTGGAGAAGTCTTTGCAGCAGACTTTATGATGACTATTTCTGGGAATGATGGTTTGGGTTTTTTTTAATGTGATGAAAGCTCTGCCCATGTTTAGAATATATTGTAACTAATTATGGCTTTCTTTCAACATCAGAAATCTTTTGTGAAACAAACTTAATTTAATGGTTTAGCTCTTCTTACTTCTTTTTATCATACTGAATCCTTGCCTGGTTCCTAAGAGTCTGTCAGACTAACATCCTCCTTCCAGGACATGTGGTCGCTCAGTAACCACCAATCCTGGAGCAAGACTCACTGGGCTGGCATCATTGGAGACCTTACATCTGAACTGCTCTGGCAGATCCTGAAGAGGAAGTTGCTGGTCTTAGCTGCCAGTTTAGGAAAATTAGGATGTTTTCATAGAGGTAGAGAGTTGCTGTAGGTCCTAGGTCCCAAGAAGACTATGTGAGAAGATCTCTGAGGTTGCAGGGTAAATAGCTGCCTTTAGTTTCATTTCAGCTGGAGGAATGCCAACTTTTAAAAACCAGGTGAAACATACACCCTTTTTTTCCTTAGTATGGTGAAGTGAAATTGAAGTTGCCTCAGGCCCAGGATTAGAGCTATGGGTCTATTTATCATTTATTTTGTTTGGTTCATAAAGCTGTTCAGTATTTGGATACTGTTATCATTAAAGTGCAGCTGATACTAGTCTCATATTTCCACTGTGTCAGTGCTACTGAGATAAAACCCCCACTTAGAGAAAGTGTACCTTGGAGGCAGAAGTAAATCTCATCTTCCTTATGTCTCTTTCGCTGGAGAAATAAAAGTGATGGATTTTCACCCTTTTGCATGTGTTGAGCTGAATCTCAAGTTTATTTTCTTTTCATTCTGAAATCAAATTTCTATTTCTGAAATTCAACCATGTTGTTCCTAGTTGTGCCTTTTGCACAACCCTCACCTGTTCTTCCCAGTTGGCTGTTTAGTCCATTCCAGAACTGTATTTCTCATTACGCATTGTTCAGTTAAACTGCATGATGCATATAGGTATTAACACCACTTGGATTTCAGAATAAAGATTAATTAATAAATTCCCCCAGAGTTTCTGTCTATGTTTTGGTTTTGCTGTGTTGCTTTTCATCACGTTTGTTTCAAAACAGCCTTTCATCTTTACTGGCAGATTAAAGGGGGGAAACCTCAGGTCACAATATGAGTGGTAGTTAAGTCATTCAGGGAACACATTTGGGAGACAGGCATGCAAGCTTTATTGTGGCACAGAAAAGAGTGAAGGACCGTACAATTTAACCTGTGTGTGGATTAACAGTTTTAGGAAACCTTCTACCCCCGATCCCCCTGTGCAGCTGGGTTTGGAATAGTGACTGTGGGAAAAACTAAATCAGAAGCCACTAACCTGGAGGTCACTGGCTCTGTTTTTGTGGCTCTCTGCAATAGCAGCACACTGCTCCCAGAGATCCAGAGGTCTCCATGTATTGGATTTTGTGGATGACTCCTGTAGCTGGACTGACCCTCCCTGCCAACTGCTGGTGTAGATAAATGACAAGAAGCTTGGAAGTCTACACAGGCCATCTGCTCCAACTCCTTCACCTGTAAGGAGCAAGCCTTCTTCCTGTGAATGAAGGAGGATGAAACTCGAATTGACATGGCAACAAAGGATGCCCAGTGGTTGCACTATTTGACAGTCCTCCATCTAAAGATGAGAGCATGATCTGTTGCTGATCATTTTGTTGTGGTTGTTTGATTACGGCATATTTGGTATGTTTTCTTCAGGCTGGGGAGAACTGGGACGGGGAGTGGTTGGGTGTTCTGTTTGCTAAATAAAAGAACCGGAGTCTTGTTATGCACCTTAATTGGCACCTTCAGCACCTCTTTCCACCCTACACAGGAACTGATGAAACCTGTTGAACTTAATGTGAATCTTCCTGTTGACTTCAAGAGACAGCAGAAGAGATCCAAGCTCTGTGCTGAGCTGACTTCAGTGTGTTTTAAGAAACCCAGTTTTACCACCTCTCTCAAGGCTTTGGCTCACTCATTGTCCTTACATACCACCCTCCCCATGCTGACTGTTCTCCTCTCCAGTCTCTTTCAATCAATAGCTTCTTTTCTTCCCCAGGCTTTACAAAGACGTTTGGCTAGAGCACACTGTTTGCAGCCATCACTAAAAAGTAATTGCGTAAGGAGAAATTTTGTCTTGGCCAGCAGTTACTAGCTCAGCTTACTTAGTAAGCAAGCTTGGTGGATGCATTCCTCCCTCCCCACCCTCCTCCTCCTCCCAGGTTTCAAGTCTCTGGCAGGATAGGCAGTGAAGTTCAGCTTCACGATGAAAGCAGAAAGCACCCACCAAGGGGGGCTGTGAGTGAGCGCAGAAGGGTTAACAGGAAGGCTGTGCTTCTGTTCCAAGAGGCTGCTGCGGCTATTCAGGCTGTTTATATTTACAGCTTTCCCATTCATCCCTACTGAGCAAAAAGCAGGGCTCTGCAAACGGAGCCTGAGTGCTGCTGCGCGTTGGACAGGTTGCCTGTAGTATCCTCCTGCTGACTGAACACTCGGGGACTACAGCCCCACTTTTTCTGCCTGGCAGTAAAACACTTGCACTTGGCAAATGCATAATTTTAGTGATGCTCAGGACAGCCGGCTCCCTGCTCACAAGTGCCCTTAGTCTTGGTTTGGGACTCACAGTCACAAGAGAGCTGCAGGGATGTGCCGGAGTGACGCTCGCATACCAGACATTCCTTATCAGAAAGATGAAGAGGGGTGAGAGCTTTCTGGGTAGGGGGAATAATGGGAGGGTTGTCCTTTCCTTCAGCTTGCTGGGGCCTGCTTTCTGATTTAAATTGTAAATAGCGTTACAGACCAGCTGTGAGAGTGTGTTGTTTCCTAGGGGGAGTATCTGATTTCTAGTAATGTACAGTAGAAAAGGGGGAAAAAAGGAAAAAATATAAATCTCTTCTAATTTAACATCAGTCCCTTTTCATAATTTGATGGTTATATTAACCACAGGTAGGGAATGTCAGTTCCTTTGGGACCCTGTGGTCTTACTTTTCTAACATCACAGAACTGTTTCCTTTTCCTTCTCTTCCCACCACCATAAACTACGTTTAAAGACAGAATCACAGAAGGGTTGAGCTGTCAGGGACCTGTAGAGGTCATCTCATCCAATCCCCTGCTGAAGCAGAGCCACCAAGAGTTAGTCACAGAGGACCATATCCAGATGGCTTTTGACCATCTCCTGGGCAACCTGTGCCAGTGCTTGGTCACTTTCACAGTGAAAAAGTGTTTCCTGGTGTTTCCTGTGGTTCGGTTTGTGCCTGTTGCATCCGGTCCTGTCACTGGAAAGATGTCTCTGTCATCTTTGCACCCTCCCTTCAGGTACTTAGACACATTGGTAAGATTCCCACTCGAGCCTTCTCCAGGCTGAATGGTCCCAGCTCTCTCAGCCTGTGCTCATAGGAGAGATGCTCCGGTCCTTAACCATCTTCATGCCCCTGTACTGGTCTTACTCCAGTAAGTCCATGTCTTTCCTCTACTGGGGAACCCAGAACTGTACACAGTATTCCAGAAGGGGCCTCACCAGTGCTAAGGAGAGGGGAAGGATCACCTCTCTTGACCTGCTGGCAGCTCTTTTCCAAACGCAGCCCTGAATAAAAGGGGTAAACGAAAGACAGTTTACACCCATTTGTTCTCCTGCTAGTGTTTTCCTTGACCTTGAGTAGCACCATGCTTTTAGCTGTCCTGAAAGGAAGCATAAACAGCCATATCCTCTCTCAGTCTTCATTTTGCTAGACTAAACAAACTGAACTTTTCTAGTCCGATCCTGTTTGATAATATTCACCACTCCCCAGTCCTCCCAGTAACCCTTTTGTGGGTCTGTTCCAGTTTGAATTCCTCGTCCCCCAATGCTGTACTGAGTTTTCTAGGTGGAGACTCAGCAGTGCTTTTTGTAATGTCATCCATACCTCCCCTTTCACTGTTGGAAACAACTCAAGTGCTAACAGCCCCAACTACATACGCTTTCATCATGATATCCCTTGGTTGTGAATCCAGGCTGAACACCCGCTGCACTCTCCAGTATAAACAAATTTAGGAAGGCATTTGAGTCTGGGGTGGAAAAGGGGTGGCAGAGAGATAGTTAACATCAATAGCAACAACGATGTAAAGAAACCCATCAGTGTATCACTTCTTTCTGTGACAGCTAAGGCACGCCAGCTACATAGCATATAGGCGTGACAGCTAGTAGCTGTCAAAGGGGACAGAAGTATCTGAGGTTAGGACAGCAAGGATGTTAAATTCCCTGCCAGAAACCAAACCCTTCCTAAGATGACATAAAGGTTTGCTCTGGATTCAGTAAAAACATCAGCCAGACTTCCAGAGTGTAGGGAAATGCATGTGAATAATAGAAAAACTTACTCTTGTGACTTTTTCCCCCTTCTTTGCACCACATCAGTTTCCTGGCTGTAGCTGCATTATGCTGGTTCTAAGCTCATTTATTACTATTAAATATTTCACTTTTCACCTGTAGGCAGCAATAACCATTAACATTCCCAGAGTAATTAGAAACTATTTCTTCCTGCTAAGTGATAGAAGACTGGGAACAGAGCTCCCTGCAGAGTGTTCACATAGTTAAATACACCTAAAATTCAACAGCTTCTCACACAGACAGGTTTGTCTCACCCATTGTCCTGAATATTGGGCTGCAGTTTCTAAAAGACTGTTGCAATCAGAGGCAGGGAGAATTTGTCAGATCTGATCAGTGAAATTGCATGTGACATTTTTCTCCCCCACAGCAAGGATCGTTTCAGTTTGATGGAGACGTGACAGCGCTTGCCTTGCAGACGTTTGCTGTAATTGTTCACCTCCAATCCCGGAGAGTGACCTGCTCTCAGGCCCCCAGGATGGGTGTGGAGGTAAAGCCAAACAGGTCACTCAAAGCCTGTGTGTTAGCCTGTAAGAACAGATTTAGTCTGTGTGGCACTGGAAGAGCCTGGAAGCCAACTCTGTTGCAGGGCTGAGGGAGGTTTAAACTGTAGTGCCTTTTAAAAGCAATATACTATGCAGGAACCTAAACACATAGCTGTCAGCCACCTCATGGAGCTCTGAGCAGCACCTCTCAGGCAGGACAATGTTTAGGTGCATATATTATGTATTTATTCCTAACACTGGGAATTAAGATGGCTTCTTTTCTTTCTGGATGTCAGAAGAGCATCTGTCACCACAGCCCCTTTCTGGGCCCAGAGTGTTGCCATAAATATGCTGAACATAAAGGGCGATTTTCATGCCTCCAGCACAGCTTTAGAGACAGTCAAAACAGATCTCTGATAAGGCAGAGGTGGCAAACATCCAGCCTCACCAGCATCCAGCTTGAATGTGGAGCAAAAAGGCAACGGAAAAGCAGCCTGAAAACCTAGATGAGGGCACCAGGCAAAAACCTGCTCTCACCTACTCTGTTGTAAATTGAGTGTACCTGTTCAGTTGGGTTACTCACAAAGTGTAGTGATGTGAGACAAAGACTTTGTTCCCAGTGTACAATTACAGGCAGGCACTTGCTTCTGCTCTCTAATTGCACTTTATTCAATGAAAAACACAAGTTTGTGTGTGTAACAGGGCACTCATTGGTGTCCTGTCGCAAATATAAAGTCTTCTTTTATCCCACCCCATCAATATCAAATATTTCTACCTCCCAGAATGTCCAGGCCTTCTTCCTATATACTATTAAATATATATATATATATATATATATATATATATATATATATATATATATAATCCATTCTTCTTTTTCACCAACTTCAGTGGAAGATTTATCAATTATTTTGGTGGGAGCTACAATTTCTTCCTATGCTTTTTCTCAATCTAAGTGTAACAAATTTCTAGCCTTAGGCATATCTGTTGGCTCCAGCACGCAGTATTTGTTCATTTTACCTCTTTCTCTCAGACTAGACGTAAAGTGTTTCAGTTGAAAAATAAAGTTCTGTTTTCTTGGTTAATTTTTTAAAAATGCTCTAGTAAAAATCAGTAACCCCAAAGAAAACTTTGATTTTGGTCAATCTTATAGAATGTGTACCCTGGTTTAAATTGGTAGCAAAAAACCTTCATTGGAAGCATCTTTTGGACTTCAGGTACTGTAAAATCAAAGTCATTGTCTTTCTTTTGACACTTTCAACACAAAGAAAAACACGGCTTTGCTTCCCATGCTCTCACCACTGCCAGCTCCTCCTGTGACACGAGATGAAGTGGGACGTGCCGGTGACAGCGTGCACCACTCAGATACTGCAAAATATGCACCGGGGACACTGATAGAAGATGGATATTCTTGGCAGGCACCATGACATTTCTCCCTGTTCTTTGCCAAAGAAAGGAGGTCAGTGGAACACTCTGCCCTACTGGCGGGGCTTTGGGCATCAATTCTGGGCACACAACGTTGCTTTCCTGTTTCCATGTCATGAAGTGGAGCAATCGGTCCTCCTGCTCAGAATATATAGGAAGACATGGGCGTGCCTTCGTGTCAAATCCCATTATCTGTGTTATGCCTTGGGAAGATGAGGAACATCTGGAACTTCCCACCAGGAAAAAGCAAGGAGTGGTATTTTCTGTATGCTCTTTGCTGAACTGCGGATCAATGGACAAATACATGGCAGTGCTGGAAGGGAAGGAACAAAACCGAAACAGATGGAAAGCAAGAGATGGGCAAAGATTCAGTCCTGGCTCTAGTGAAGCTGCAAAATTCCTGTTGTCAGCAGTGGTGCAGAACAAGAACAAAAACAGGGGATGGAGGAAAGCAGGCATAGGAAAAGGAAACTGGGGAAAGATGATTTTGTCCCCGTGTTCCCATTCCTGTTCCCTTCACTCAATATCAGACTCCCCTTTCTCTGGCACTCATCTTTTCGCATTGCTGAAGCAGGAAGCTGTCATTTCTCATCTGGTATCCCTCATCCATCCATCTATCAGCATGTCTGGGATAGCTGGCAGCTAATTCTGATGGGCAAACAACCCATCAGTATCCCTTGCCAGTTCTCACGGGGCATGTAAACTGATCAAGCTAACGGATGCTGACAGGTGAGAGATGTTCCCCCACAGTTGCTACCGGTAGCAAAGACTCCGATGTAAAGGCTTCCATATGGCAGCTGTGTTTGATGGGGAAACGCAATGCCAGAAGAGAAACATCTCTCATCAGCCTGAATTGCACTTGCTTCTGCAGGGCTTCACAGATCGCTCTTTGGGCTACCTAACAGTCTCAGGGGCTCCCTGTAATGTAACTCTCTACCAATTCTGCCACAATGCCAAAGGTTTAGGAGGGACCAGAAGTATATTCTGCTATGTGCACGCTTCATAACAGATGTTATGAGGCTTGTGGTACAGACGTTACCAAAACCCCTTCCTCAAGAGGACAGAAGAACTTGGTGGAACCAGCACCTCATTCGTGGCAGCTGTTTTTCAGGGCACATAGATGTGAATGAAAGAGCAAAAATCCTTTTACCAATCACCTACCACCAGAAAAAAACCCCCAAAATGTCAGCTGTTTACAAGAAGAGAACAGCTACAGTCTATATTAGAACAAAGTAGGTTGCATCTCCCTTTTTGAGCATTTTTGCCTGCCTGGCTTTCTGTACCTGCAAATGGTGGAATATAATTCACAAGCCGATTCCAGGTATTAGTGAAAATTTCTTCCCAAGATTCTTTCCACAACCAAAATCATAGTCAGTCTCATAAAGACTCCGCTTAGTTTCTCTTCAGCTAATATCGTTGTTTTTATTTAATCTTGCAATGATGTAGTTTTTCCACTAAGAGGTGGAAAATCAAGACGGAAGGGAACTGTTGGCTGTCCTCTCTTTCCCAATAGCGTCCAAGTTTCACTGAACAAATCTATTCCTGCACAGCGATTTCAGACTTCACGCCTTATCTCAAGCCAGCGCTTCCTTTGATCTGGGTTCTTGTAGTCTACAGTCATAAGTAAGATGTCTCATTTCAACATCATTCCTTTTCTTTGCTCATTGAGCTGCAAGTTTATGATGCATTTCATAACCAACTTCATTCCTCATGCCGGTTTCACAGGCAAGAAATCCACGTGCGACAGCTTCCGCTAGTGACATTTTCCAGATACCCGGCTCTATTTGGTAACGTTTTGCTAAGTGTGCCTCTCATTTCCTTTCCGCATTCCTCTGAGCTGTGGCCATTTGGGGCAGCCAGGCCTCCTCTAGAGATGTTCCTCTGAGCTGCTTGGCAGGGCTCTTCTGGCTGTGTGCTGGCAGCTGGGGGTCAATCTTCTAAGCTCCATCCATTGTTTTCACCTCTGTGTTTGAAAGATCTGCTCTTTCTCAGTGCAGCTATCTATTAATCATTTGTTGTTTAGCCGATTCTCCCTACAGTGGTTTAGCCCTAGAGTAGACAGAGTAATCCCATTTGGGTTTGAGCCTCTTTTCCATAAAGAACATGTTACAGACATTGCTATTTTGCACCTGGGATTCCTGCCAGTTTGCTGCATTGACAATAAAGATTGACTCTTTGGAAGATATTTTACCGAAGCTAAGTAAACACTTTGGGGAGAAAACAAGATTTTAACTGGAGGCTTCAAAAAGGTGGCTATCCTGAGATCATAAGCCTATTGCAGTTTTCACTAAAAATCTTTTCTGACTTGTCCACTGGAAGCTCTGGCATCCTTGGGAGCTCATGGCTACTGGGGTAATGCACTGCAATTTGTAACACTCTCCACAGAATCACAGAATCACTAGGATGGCAAAGACCTTTGAGATCATTGAGTCCAACAGTACCTGTCCAGTACTAAACCATATCCCTAAGCACCTCATCTACCCATTGAACTCTGTTAGATGGACGGAAGACATCTGGGCAGGCACTTGTCAAAGGTGGCCCATCATTACCCAGAAAAGCAGCGTGGCATGAGTGGCCTCAGCACTTCTCAGGCAGTCCTTTTCCAAAGAGGCGAAGTGCAGTCTGTGGCCAGGTTCTTGCTTTGTCACCTCGAGGTGCAGCACCACTTCCAAGCCTCCATAATGTGCATTGCTTCCAGGCAACATGCACATTTCACCCAGGTCATACACTCTAGCACCAGCACTGCACCAAGCAGGTCATTATTTTCTAAACGAGCATTGTGTTACCTTCTGTCAACAAAACATCCCCTAGCGCCATGACACTTAGGTCCATGACGTTTATGGCCTTTCCTTGCCACAAGGAAACTTGGTGTCCAGACAGACGACCCAGTGGCTTTGTGGTGATGGTGTACACAAACTCAGGAAGGGTCTGAGGGGAAAGGGTCTGAGGGAGAAGGTTCTGAAGGGGAAGGGTCTGAAGGGGAAGGGCTAGAGGGGGAAGGATCTCAGGGGGAAGGATCCCAGGGGGAAGGATCCCAGGGGGAAGGGTCTCAGGGGGAAGGATCCCAGGGGGAAGGGTCTCAGGGGGAAGGATCCCAGGGGGAAGGATCCCAGGGGGAAGGGTCTCAGGGGGAAGGATCCCAGGGGGAAGGATCCCAGGGGGAAGGGTCTCAGGGGGAAGGATCCCAGGGGGAAGGGTCTCAGGGGGAAGGGTCTCAGCCAGACCGCGCCCCGCAGCGGGCGCGAGCACCAGAGCAGGGCAGGCAGCACGAGGGCAAAACGCCACGAGCCGGCTTCTCCCGCCCGCTTTGCGCATGCGAGCGCGCCAGCGCCACCTTCCCGCCCTTTTCGCCACTGCAAGGAGCAGCCCGTCGCGCATGCTCACTCGCAGGAAGCAGCTGTTCGAGGGGCGAGGGCGAACGTGTGTGCGGTGTGTCCCGCAACCTCTCGCCGAAGGCGCTCGAGTCTTTTCGTTCCTTTCCGGCGCCGCGGCTTCTCCCCGCCCCTTTGCCGCTTGCCTGGGCGCCGCAATCCCGGCGGCGCGGCGGGAGGAGGCGGAAGATGGCGGTTGGGATTGGCGGGGAGGCAGCGGTAGGCGCGGCGGCGGCAGCAGCAGCGCTTATGCAAACGAGAGTGTCGGCAGCCAGCGCTAGAGCCGGTGCGGACCGCGGCTGAGCGGGGAAGCGGCTGGGGCTGTGCCCACCACCGCCCTCCTCGGCGCCGGACACTCCTCCTTTCCCTCCCCCGCCGCCTCTCGCCTTCCCCGCCTGCCCCGGTCCCCCGCCCTCGCCCCGGCATGGACGTTGGCGCTCCGCCGTGTCGCTGTGCGCGGCGCTGCGAGGCCGTGAGCCGACGCTGCCGCTGAGCGGGGCCGCCCGCCGCTCCCGGGAGGGGGGAAAGATGTCGGACACCAAGGTGAAAGTTGCCGTCAGGGTCCGGCCGATGAACAAGAGAGGTAACCGGCAGGCGACGCTGGGGAAGGGGGCGGCGGGGGGTGTGGGGAGGGGGCGGCAGTGGGGAGCGCCTGAGACGGGGGCGGCGCCCGCCCGAGCCCCCGGGTTTTCCCTCGGGCTGGCGGGAGGGTAAGCCCCTTCACGCACACCCCCGCCGCCGCCTGCCCATCGCTCGGGCACGCTGGCGAGCCGGGCGCCGCCGTGGGGGAGCCGGCGGGGGGCGAGCTGCCCCGGTGTGCGAGAATGGGGAGTGTGTGTGGGGGGGTGTGTGTGCTTTTGCCCTGGATACAGCCCCCCGCCGTGTCGCCTTGCAGAGCTGGACCTGAATACCAAGTGCATCGTAGAGATGGAAGGGAACCAGACTGTGCTTCACCCTCCGCCTTCCAACACCAAGCAGGGAGAAAGGTAAAAATCCAAGTCGCCAGATAAAGACCCAGCCCCGGTTCCTCGGGCTCACCCTCGCAGGCGCTTCGCCTGGCTTTGTTAGAGGAGCGGCGGGGGCTTGGGAGTTCTTGCTCGGTGCCGCTCAGTGGCTGCAGGGAGGCGGGTTGGGGGGGGGGTGGGGGGGAAGAAAGAAGACTGGGGGTGCGCAGGCGGGGGCGAGCGCCAGCCGGGGATTGCTGCATTGGGCTCGCATCTCTGGGATGTGAGGACCAGACCTTCCCTCTCCTGGCTTCCTGAGCGGAGTCGGAGGTACCCAAATTGGGATGTGGAGACAGGAGGTCCCTGCTGGCCTCCCAGGTTTAGAAGCCGATTCTTGCTTAACTGCTCAAAGAATCAGCTGTTGATTGGGTAAGGACGGAAACTGCCTGTGCGTTGCTGTTTTCAGAAGTTTCCCTTGGGTGCAGGCTGCTAATAACTTGGTGTAACCTTTGGGGGAACAAGAAGCGGAATCTGAATTTTATGCTGGGGACAGTATTTCTTTTTTACAGTTTGTTTACTAGATTTCCGCGTATTTTGCATTTGAAAAGGCCGTAATTGCTGGATCCTTTTATTACTGCAGTGTTGTTCTGTGAAGTAACCTGTGAGAATCTGCTAAAATAATTTTGGAATCTGGCATTTAGTTGTGATGCCCCAGTAAAGAATACACTTGGAAATAATCCAAAATACCAATGCACTAGACTGTAAAAATAGATCAGAACAGGAAAAGATTTCTTTCCTTTGAGGGAGTGCGGGAAAAGACGGGGAGGTGCAAGGGGAATAGTTACGTTGTATGCTTATCTCGTCAGTTACCTGTTGACTACTCAACTTGAAGTTGGTCTGAATATATTCAGTGCCAAAGACTGTGAAATCCCTTGCGTGGTTATAGAGATTTTAATCTGAGCATGTTCTTGCTACTCAAGACTTTATTAAGAATATTTTTAATTGAGTTCATAGTAGTTGTATTAGCATGAGAGCATGTTGTTCTAGGTTTGTGTGTTTTTTGGATTTTATCTCCAAAGGTGCTATGTCCCATTTTTATAGATTCCCAGCAGAAAAGGTTGTGGCCTTTTCTATTTTTGCATGTCCAAAATGTGAAGGTGTTTCTCACCGTAGTCCTCATCCTGGAGTATAGCTGTATTTACACCAATTTAACTTAAATCAAACTTGCATTGTGTTCAGAACCATTGTTGTGGCTAATGTGCTGGCCTGGGTCTGGAAAGATCTGTGCTTGTTTCCTTCCCCATTCACAGATCTGTGTGATGGTCTACAAGTTCTGTTGCCTGTGTGGGTCTTTGCCACAGTTGTAAATCAGGAATCTTGTTTTCCTTGAGACTTCTATTTTAGAAAGTTTGTTTGTCTTTTTTTCCTTCTGTTTATGAAGAGTGTATGTGGCCTCCATCACAACACTGCTGTAGTAAGAATAACATCAACTCATAAAGTGGGTGGATTTGACAGGTATAAAAGATGAAATACAAATAGAGTTTATAAAGCTTGAACTGAATTGACATTTAAAAATTGTTATTCTAATAGACTAAAGAGTCTAAGGGCCAGGTGGCTTTATATAGAAACTGTATCATGGAATTTTGTGTGTTGTGCACATTAGCCTGCAGGTATTCAGTGAAGCTGTGCAGTGACTCTCTGTCTTTTGAGAGCTTGTGCTTATCTGGCTTGTATACCCGTGATATATATATAAATACTCTTACCTGTTTGGAAGTGGTTTCTGGTTGTGCTCAAAGGGCCTTAGCAGTGACCCGTGGCTCTCGCGTGTGACCTGGCTGTTGGCAGCTGCGTTGGCAGGTGATAGCTGTCCTGCCTGCTGTCCTGCTTGCTGCCCAGCGTGAGGCTGGAGTTTGGCTGGCAGTGACATGAGTGACTTACGCAGTTCCAGTAACCGCCTGATAGGCCTGGATTGGAAATACCAGTGAGAAATGCTGATCAGAAGTAACCCGCCTGTAGTTCAGATACATACAACATCTGCCACCTAGAAAGTAGCCTGCTGAGACGCCTCACAGGCTTTCTAGCGCCTTGTGTAGATCCCTACGTTTTCTTTGGTGCTAAACCGTTGATTCCCTATTTTTTTCCTCAAGATAAACAGTTTAATTTCTCATGATGAAGAATGAATTCTGTTCCGTGTGTACCCACCATAAAATGTCTGTATAAACTGGCTCTGAATTGCTGAGTAGTCACTGCTTTACTTGGATTGATGCCTTGGCAGGGTTAGAGATGTCAAATGGATTTTTGGTTTTCTTTGTGTAGCTTGTTTTTATATAGCTCAACTGGATTTTTGTTTCAGAGCAACCATGTCATTGCAAAAAAGATTTCACTTGTTAGGGTGATTAATTGGTCTTTCTCTATTGCTTTATCTTAATATTTTGTTTAGTGTTACCTTTCCCTTCTTGCTTTTTACCTTTTTATATGGAAATTTCCCTTTTCTAGGTGAATGGAAGTACAAGTTTGTACTGCACTTTGGAATAAGAATAAGAAGCCTTCTAAAGCAAATTTGGTTTCCAGGGCTGCTTTTCTAATTCAGCTGAAGCCAAGAGACTGTAGGGTATAGGGAATAGAATTCAGGACCATGCTCTTTGCTTGTTCTATTGGTTATAATTTTAAAGGTACTGATGAAATTTTCTGAAGTGTAATTAGGTAGCTCTTTAATAATTATAAAATTTGCTCATGGAAGAATATCTGAGGTTAAGAAAATAAAATTTTACAAGCTTTGTCTATTCTGTAAGGAGTTATTGAATTGAGTCTAAGTTCAGATGCATGCTATTAGTTAGTCTCTAGGTTTTATTAAGGATATTTCTGAAGATGGGCGAGCAATGCTAGTTTTCCAAGTGATGAAAAAAGTGTAACATCCCAGCCAGTGTTGTCATTTGTCCAACTTTTGCTACTGTATTAGAGGTAAGTGGACAATCTATAATCATAAATTAGAACAGGGTTCTGACTTCTGTCTTCTAACTGCTGGACCACACAGCATCTGCACCTTAACAAACATGTCTACAAAATAGTAAATGTTATTAAATACAAGTGTTTTGTCTTTTTATAAGCAGCAGCCCTGCTGTTCCCCACAGGCACACCACTTTTAGCATTCTAAACTAACAAAAGAGGAAAACCAGAGCATAGTAAAACTGAACAATCGAAGGCTGCAAAGCACAGGAAAAATTTTTATCGACGGAAATAATAGGAGACAGAGTTCAGAAAGGAATGGTTTTCATTAGCTGGTATCAGGTATAATCTTCAGCGCTGGCAAAGCTTTTGTAGGTTGGTTATTGGACTTCAAACCTTTAACCCTTGTTTTACTATTAGTAATGGCAGTAGTTTCATTTCTTTATTTGCCTCTCCTGCCTCATATTTGTTTCTTCCCGCAAATTGGTATGGATTTCCCTTTCTTCTCCAGAAGGGGAAAGAACATTATCTTCTCTTTCTGGGAACCCTTTGGTTTTTGACTCTCTTCACCTACAAATCTGAATTTCCTTTCTCAAAGCATGCTCTTCCTTAAAAAATTATACTGAGTAACCGCCTTTTAGAAGTGGGTATTATGCTTCAAAGCCAGTTGTATCCATCTTGCTGCCCTGTTGTAAGTGTTTGTATTTGGTTGTTGGCCATAAGATACAGTATTAAAATGTAACCACGATATACTTAGACTATGGAGTTAGACAGCTTTTCAGAGTGATTCAGGAATTTCTTACAATGGAAACATGACACTTCTCCAGGCCTATGAAAGATTTGACTTCACGTTAGAGCTGTTATTTTTTTTAATAGGACAAATTAGGCTTTTCCAGGTTCTTCTTCTGCTTTTGATTGTTAAAATATGCTTTCCTCCAACCTCGCCTTTCAGCTACACTGTTTAACACATACGATCCAAAAAGGAAAGTTTTATTATAGTTCCCCGACAACAATGTTTTATGATGTCATCTTTCCTTTAGTAAGCAAAATACTTGTCTTGACAGAAATAAACAAGGAACTATGGAGACAGTAGAATTGAAATACTATTTCAACTGTAGTTTTGACTGAAAGTCATCTCTTGGGCAATTTATTCCATTAGAGCACAGTAGCCTTGTGCAAACTGTGGCTCATTGAATATCTCAGGTCAGAAGAGAAGACAGAAATAATCAGTATGTGGAGCTAAACATAAAATCACCACCTTTCTCAGAAGGTGTCTTTCTTGCCTAGTTTATTATTTAAAAAAAAAACAAACTCCAAACATTTTATGACTTGCTTGCTATGCTACCTTTCATCATCGCTTTGATAACAGACAGATAGCACCGAGGCAAAATTCTACTTAGGTAAAATTCTTCTTATCACTTCAAATTACTAAAGATTGTGTGTTTGTGGGGTTGGGTGGTGTGGGGTTTTTTTGTAGATATAACCTCTTTAATAAAACAAGTAGCTAGGAGCAGGTGTGTGTGTGTGTCTAGTTTTTGTAGGTTATGATGCTTCCAAAAATGAGGATCTGAATCACAGATTTCTTCCCTAGGCCTCTTGTCCTAATATAGGTGTCTCAAAGACAGATGTTGCTCCCCTCTGCCTTGGAGGAAGTAGGATTTTTGGATGGTCTTTAGAACACAGTTCTTTTTGTGGCGATTGTGGCTTTTTATTTTTCACACATCTTAGTTTGAATGACATCAGAGATTAGAGAAGAACATTGTTGTAGGGAGAGGATGTCCATTTCTAGTAATGGTCCCTTTTTCAAATTTAAAACTTGAAAAAGCTGAAATAAGAAAGCTCTTAATTGTTTCCATTTCTGAAGGAATGACAATCAGATTGTCTCTCTGATGCATATACTCCAAATATCACCTGTCTGAGGTAGATCACAAAACAATAGCAGGCATGACTTTTATGTTTTTCTGCAGGAAATTGTAAAAGTAATCTGACTTCGACCTCTTCTGTTACTTTTCCTGTTAGACATCAGTGTTCAGGATGTGAAGTGTTGGCTTTGAACCTTTGCAGAAGACGTGTGTTTAAATTTTATGACCTGTGTGGTTAGAAAACGGCATTTTGGAGCATTCCTTTAATTCATTGATGCCTTGCATGGGACACTAGATGCAGTTCTGTGAAACTGCTGATCTTAAAATCAGTGTAACTCGAAACAAATCGAGGCACAAACTTGTAATCCAAAATAGTTCTTGTCATGGCTCTTGGTTCTCCCTAAGGTGGCCCTAACGATGAATAAATGCAATGTTCATTATTTCACCCTGTTTATAAGATCAGACAGCTGTTAGGACCTTGTGCTTTGGTCTTTAAAGGCATAGCTAGAGGAAACTACCGTTGGAGGCCGTTGGGATTGTGGATAGCAGCGAATAGTACTTAACTGGCAGTATTTCAGAACAAAAATAGATAAAGCGTTTGAAGAGAAGGAAAACTGCTTGGTATGACCATGTTTAGGCAATCGTTGCTTTGTAGCCATTCTCTGCTCTTGGACTACTTAGTCTTATGTTCAAATATTTCTGAGTAGAACAGAGTAAAACAAGGATCAGCTTTGAACCTGACCAGTTTTTCTCTTTTATAGTGTTAGAAATGCCTACAAGAAGGAACATAGAAAGATGTGTTAGAAAGCTTAGTAGGCAACTAGAATTGCTTAGCTTCTCTGTTTAGAAGAGTCAGGTACACGTGTGCCTGCCTATTACTGCAGCCAGAGGTGTGTTTTTGATATCTGGATTACTAGTCGTCGATGCAGATTCTGTTTATTGAAATGAGTTATGAATTTAAAAACGCACAGGTCTTTTAAAATGGGTGTGTGTGGGGCTTTTCTTTGTGAAGATCAGGACTCAAGGGAAAGTTTTGCCTCCTTTGCCTCTTAGTACAAGTAGTACGGACAGCTTACTTGTTTTAGAAAAAAACCCCAAATCTTTGCCCTGTTATGCATGTAGTAAGCTTATTAAATGTGTGTATGGTGAGATTTCAAACATCTAATTAGATTCAGTGTGATTTAATAGCTCCACAATTTAACTTGTTAACGTTTCATAGTGACCAAGGTGTGGTCTAGATTCAAAATACTTCAGGAAGTGCCTAAGAAGTCCCTTTTCTGCTGAAGCTGAGCTCAGATAGAAGCCGTGCTCACCAGCTGCCCTTCCGTGCAGGTCTGTGTCCTGTGCAGAGCTGGGCTGTGAATCTTGGTATAAAGTTGGGGGATAAAGCGAGTCACTTGTTGGTCTCTTGCCCACAGCGTGGTATGCACAGACAAGGCACCTGCTATTCAGGGAGTCAACACAGGCGTGCTTCTAGTAACAAGGTTAGGAGCTAAATCTCTGAATTGACAAACCCACTTGTTGCTGTTGTGCTCGAGATGTTACCGTATCTGAAATCCTTCATTCCTCTACAGATGGAAGCAGATTGAGCAGCAGTAGCGGTCGCTGCCTCGGGCTGTGCTGCTGGTGCCTCTTGCATGGACAGACTGTCCTTAGTGATGGGAAAGTAGTACAGTGTCTTTGCTGATCTGGCCCGCCCTGGGCATGGCTTGAATCTATTAATGGAAACAATTACTGCCTGCTATAGCGAAATGCCAGCTGCTGCAGCAATGCTGTGCAGATGCTGTTGCTTAACTGAATAACTTCTCCGATTGCTCAGCTCCCTGTGTCCTGTGAGGATGCCTGTTACTGACACCAGTGTGGAAAAGGCTCTTTAAAGAAGTGTGAAAGTGTTGGCTGGAGACAGTGAATTTTATGTCTTCAGTAAGCACAGCCTACAAAGAAAAGGCTCCTGCTGTGCAATGATGTGCACCACAGGACTCGACTGTCAAGTTAACTTGTGACCCAGAGCACCAAGAGAACTAAAACAGTCATGCTGTTGCCTGGAAGTAATGTTGCTGTGTGTCTTTTTACAAGAGGCAGTAGAAGGGATATAAACTTGTCCAGTCAGATAGTGACTTTGTATATTGATGTGAAATTGGTCATCACAGTATCAGGACTGCTGGAGCTTGACTTGATTGTGTGTCTTTATGATCCTTCCGTGGCATGCAGTGGGTGTTACTGCGGGAGGAGCTCGGTGAGTTACCAACAAGCAGATTGAAAAATTGCTGTATGAAGGTCAATGAGAAAAATGCATTGCTGACAGAAATTGAAAATCAATGACTTGAGCTCAAGATATCCATGTTGGTGAAGAGCAGGGATTTCACAAGCTGTTTCCAGTGCCATGGGAGAGTGTCCCCTAACGTAACTTCTTGTTGTGAAGGGGGAAAACGTAATCAATGGCTTTCTGATGTTGTTGTGTTTGATTAGTGTTACATAACCTCTGCAGTTATGTTTGGTGGTTGTTTTTTAATCTAAAAATCATAATTTAAAAAAATCCAACCCTCAGTCATCTAATGAAAATTCTGTAACTGTATCCTGAACTAGGACATTCCTTGGTCATCAGCCACAACTTCTATTAAGCATTTTGTTACATCCTAAATAAACATCCTCAAGCATGTACACGCTTCACTAATACACCTACTCTTCCTTGGATAATGTGAAGTTAGTGGCCTGTAAGGTGTTGTGTTTTCACTAGGAGGTAATCTAAATGTTTCATGTAGATTAATCTAGGGGAATGTATATGGTAACAGCCCCTAGTGAAATCCCTAATGACTTGTCATCCTATAGTAACTTAGTTGTATCTCAGGACAAAGATTTATACCACAATGACTCTTCTGACAGATTAATACATTTTGGTACATATTAATGATACAGGACTGATTTTGAGGTATATCAGTCAGCGCACTGATAGAAAGGTGCCTCTAAAACACTGCTGTGTGCTTGTGTTAGTGCACGGTAGCTAGCACAGTTAGTGGTGCTGCTGAAGAGAGGGGCAAAGAGTCTTAACTGCGCACGAGCAACAGGGTACGTACACACAGTCTGTATTCTAGATGCTAGGCCCCACCAAGCCTGTGCTGCTGCCTCTTCATGTTTAGTAACAGCATAAATAGTAGGCTAGTACTGGTTTACTTTGAGATTCATGGCATCACTGCATCTTCTTTTTGCAGTGTGTGTATATTCCAAGAATTTTAAGCATTTCATAAACATGAATCAAAGCAGCTGCTGTGGCTGGAATGGCATGCTTATCTCTGCATGTGTTTGTGAAGATACTGTTCAATGTGTCTAAAAAAGAGCCTACCAGGATGCAATGTGAACTGTAAACTTTATAGAAAGTAATTCAGCACTTTGTTTTAAAAACACATTGCTGAAAAATGTCAACACTTCAATATTTCTTCTGATGTAGGTTTTTTGTTTGTTTTTTATTAGAGAATACTTCATACTTGCAAATAAAATGAAAAAGTGTATGTGGTGATACACTTTTTATTGAGCTTACATATTCTTAGTTTATTCCACAGTCTCTTTTTAAACATAAATGTAAATACCAAGTAAGCAGTGTACAAAAGCCTCCAGGCGGGATTAAATTTTCTTCTAGTGTAAGGCTGTCTCCTGAGCTACCAGAATAATTTTTCTAATGTTAAATACAAGCATGTGGAGCTGTCTGTTTTGCTTAATATTTCTCATATGATGACAAGGAACATCAGATCTTAGATAAGAAACTGCAGTACTTGATACTTCTTCCCACATGACTTTCACTTTTTGCCTGACTATGATTAAAGTAATGTGTAGTGTGGCTGAGAATGCTTTTCACAAACCTTGATTCTTCAGGAGTTAAAGGAAAAAAAAGTTGGGAGAGGTGAAAGGGGAAGTCCATCTGCAAAACAAATGGATTTGTACAGTGATCAGCACTGGCTACAGGGTAATATTTAATACTTGAATTCTTATTTTTGATGCATATTTACTTAAAACTCAATTTCAAGCATATTTTACAGTAGATGAGCTTATGGTAAAGGTAAATCAACAGAACATTCCAGTAGAGGCACAGAGCTGGTGGAAGTTTTCTACTAGCAAAGCTGCTTTTTGGCCCCAAATGAGCAGCATCTTGGTCTACTTTGGGAAGTTGCTGTCAACATTTGTCAATGTGAAGTGGGGGTTTTTTGTTTTATTTTTTATGTATACAATGTGATGCAAGTCTGCAGTGCTCCAGACTTGGTTTTGCCCAGTAGTGGCACTTTCCTGATTGATGGAACTCATAAACACTTTGGTGTTTTTTGGTGCTGCTGTGCCATGTTATCATTTCCTGTTTTGAGATGTTTCTAAGTTTTCTTAATATCTCAAAATTTTCTGATCACTTTAATTAAATCAGGCTGAAACAGAAAATTGGCCATTTGGTGAAATCATGTTCCTGTATTCATTGTATGTATCTGAAGACATTAATATCTTACATATCCTCTAAATGCAGAGCAAGAAGTAGTTAAGCTTGGGTGTTTTTTAAAGAGAACTTTGCAGTTTTGTAAGGGAGAAAGAACAGAAAACATTTGGAGTCTTCCTCCACCTTCCTGTGGTACTGTATTGGGTTAAAAAAGATGGTTTTGAAGGGTTTTTAGAAGTGTACCATGGAACATCATCCCACCATGCAGGTTTTGCTGTTTTGGAGCTTCTTACTGTAACCACAGTGGATATGCTATTCTGAAATAAACTGTCTAGAAAACACTTCAGTATTTTCTGTAGTGCCTATTACACTCAAAAAGAAGAAAGGTTTGAGTAGTTCTCATTCTTCTTTTGGTGTAAATCTAGCCCTTCTGTAGGCAATTTTTACTGGAGTGCCCTTGAGAAATGCTGCTTCAGTGTCTGCAGAGAAATGGACGCGCAAGGAGATGCAGAAGATGGCTTGTTAATGGATTTGTTGCTGACGTGGTAGAATCTAGGGAAAGGATACTTGAGGACCAGGACTGGAAGGGTAATGAAAGGCAAAAGAGGTACAGAAATGGATGCCCAACATGATGAAATTCCTCAAAGTACTTGTTGGAGGAAAACAAGCAAAGCAAACAACAAAACCCAACAGCATCCAATAAGCTTTTATATATCCTACTGAAAATGTGTATGAGGAACTGGCATTCTCTGGGGTGGTACTACAGACTTCATGTGTGTTCTGGTTGAGATCCAAGTTGAAAACAAAAAGGAGAATCGGTTCTGGTAAACAGACTGTTGAATGCTGGACAGCTTCCCCTGTAGCTTCCTTGTCAAGAGCTTCCAAGTCCTCAGTATGTTTATTGTTTGAGATGTGTATAGCACTGCAGCTAAGTTCATGTCATATTTCTAATTTTCATCACACAATTGTAACTTACATTTTTAACTGAATCTTTCCTGTTTATTATATAAAAAAATCTGTCATGACTGAGAATCTGTGTAACTTGGCTGTGAAATAGTCCACTTGGAAACACTTTTCGTGTCAATCAAAAAGATGAAAGTGTGTGTGAAGATACAACATTTAAGTGTTCTCCTAAGGTCTCTTTCAGTGGAACAGTAGCTTTAAAATTTTTAAATTTTTTAAAAAATAATTCAGTAGATGTTCTGTCCCTCTCATCATCCCAGTTCCATGGTGTGATTTCCCCTTGCTGTCAGAAGCCCTGTGTGTTGAAGGAATGGAATGTGTAACTTACCCACTGCACAAGTTAGAAGTTAAGTCTTGCCAGTTGTGTTTTAAAACGCTCAGCAGAGTGTAGAGGATGAGTGTTGAACCTACTCAGACATCAGTCTAATCTCCCTTCTCTTGTTTAATAACCCTTTGGGGCAGGTTGCACCCTCTCAAGTAGTTTTTGAAGTTTTAGTTTTGCAGATGTGCATGTGGCAATGGAAAGCTTTTCTATCTGTGAGTGTAGGTAGCAGTAAGGACAAATTATACTAAGGGCACAAAGCTTGCATACCATTAGTATTTCTGAAGAGCTTCGCATATGCTTCAAGGAATGTGGTATTACCTTTATTTGAAGTTTCAGGATGGCATCTTGCAACTGTGTGCTAGTTTAAACTCAGAAATGCAGATCGCAGTGGTGAATGCTCCTAGTGTTTTACAATGATGTTGAGTTTCTTCTGGTGCATGGTCTGATCCATATTATTGGCTGCTATTTGAAAACTGAGTAAGGAATTCATGGCTTGAGTGCAAGATGGACTCAAATATGCTTTGAAAATCCTCTTGCACTTCAAGAGTGTAATACAAGTTTTGTAAAAACTTCTCCAAGCCAGCTTGATCTTAATCTGTCATCCTCAGTTGAGAAGGGTGTTGTGGAATGACTTCTGGAGGATCTCCCAGTTTAAATGCTTATGGTTTTTTCAAGATGTCTTCATCATGGTTCAGAAAAGGCAGAAGCAAGTGAGTCACGTGAGTGACTTCTTGCCTTTGGTGAGATTAAAAAGGGAAAGTAAATGCTAAGTATTCATGGACTCTGAGATACTGAAATGGAATTCCAAAACTGCGCTTTTCATCCAAAAAAAGTCAGGGACTTTTCATCCAAAATAAATGACATCATATAGGAAAAGGAAAACTAAATTAGTGTTTTGGGGTTTTTTAATTTCAGGAATCACTTAGGAGTGATGGGGCTCTGACAATCTGACTGGTGGCTGTAATGAGCAATGACAGTTCAGTGAGCTCAAGGCAAGTGTTTGATTAGACAACCTACACACTTTTTCCAAATAATAGCAGAAAAGCTTTGTACTTGAAATAATTATCATTCTACTTTGCATCCAAAATAAGACACAAATTGCACATTCCCTACAGAACTGTTGCTCTAAATAGAAGGAGCAATGGGTGCCATGTTTTTCTTTTTGTTGTTGTTTTTCTCTTTTAGAAGATCCAGATTGGGGAATTCATGATTCTTTTAAAAATTATATTACATTTTGTAGTTGTGGGTTGATTTTTGTGTGTGTGTGTGATTGATTTCTGTTTTCTCCCTATAGCTTTCTGCATATGAGGTGGGCTGCTGCTCCAGAACTGTTAATCCAAGAGTGTTTGAAATGGAATGATTAGGTTATCTGCAGCTTCTCATCTAGCAGATATTTCTACTCATGGTCTTTTACTTTCATGTGTCAGTTTGCAGGCGTAGTAGATGAAAGTAAATTTAACTGGTCTGAAGTTACTAGTCAAAGAACGTGACTTTTAGCCATTTTGGAGTAGAATGGCTATTTAAATGAAAAGGAAAAGGTTGATTCCTCATGACTTTGAAAATCGTTGAGAACTGAGTGCATCACTAAAAGTGATGATGGGTCAGAGTGGGGAAGTGACACTGACAAATTGTGATAAGTTTAAAATTATCAAAAAGGTTTAATTCTATATTTGTCAAACCTGAAATGCTCACGTGCATTCTTACTCATTGCTCTTATCCTAATCTTGACCTCAGTAGTATCTGCCTTCTTGGATCACTAATTAACATAATGCTTATCAGAATTCAGAACCTGTGTACCCTTTCATATGACTTTTCATGGTATTTTGGACTGATCTACTTGTTCTGAGTCTTCTTTAATATGACTTCTTTTTGTTGACTTCGAGAGACCACATCTCATTATCCTTTTTTTTCTTCTAACTTGTTTTGTGTAATTCCATTTGCTGTACAGGTAGATCTCTTCTAGGTAGATCATTTAGGCTGTGGGTTATTTATGGTAGAGATAATTAGCTCAGTTGCAGCTCCTGAAACAGAAGAATTGCAGCTCAGTGTTGTGGAAGTTTAGCTGGTAATCTTTGTGGGGCCTCATGTTCTCACATGGATCAGGCATCTCACTGCTGGACTCCCACGGCCTGGTTCCACAGTGCAAATACTGGGCAGCTGTGGATGATGTTGGATTCAGAGATACTGAATCAATACTGTGGAGTCTATTAGTTGTTTGGGGTTGTCTGCAATGTGCTCCCAAGCATTCAGTCTGTTATCCAGGACTTGCCATTATCAAGAGAGTTTTCAGCTTACACTCATCATGAGAAGTAGGGCTAACTGCAGGTCACGACATAGATGGCACTAAATGGAGCTGTAAAGCTGTGTATGAACATTTTAAATGAAATTTAACGTATCTCCTTACATCTGAGAAGTACTTGAAATACTTCACTGAAAAGTAGGGTAGAACTCCCAGTTTGATTTAAATACAGCTGTTGACCCAACTGATTGAGCTGGACATGAGGTTTAAAGCATGGATATTTGCAGTACCAGGAAAAGCATTAGTCAGGAAAGAATACGTTCTTGGCTGCTCGTTCATAGAGAGGGATGTTCCATTGTGATCCTGTACTGCAGTTACACTTGCTCACTATCCTGGTTCCAGATAGGGCAGAGTTAATTCTCTCAAGGAGCCAGCACAGGTGAGGTGAGCTGAGCTTGCCAAGGGTGTTTCCACACCACTGACATCATGCCCCCTATAAAATAGGGCTGGTTGGGGAGGGGTCGGAATGCACAGCTTGGGGACGGACTGAGTTGGGGCAGAGCCTCTTGTCGGTCATCAGGCGGTGCTTTGTGTTATCTCCGTTTGTGTATTCTATCACGAGTCCTGTTTGTGTTGTTCCCCTCTCCCAGTGCTGTGTCAGCAGGCTGCCCTTACCCCGCCCTGCGGTTGCCTTTGTCCATTTCTCCTCCCTGTCCTGCCACGGGGGGGAGGGAGGAGCGAGTTCTGCCTGGGGCTGAGCCGTGACACTCGCTGCTTAGCCCGCTTCGGAAACCTAGCTCTCCCTTCTTAACTGCCTCTGAATGGGCTGCACGCTCCACGCGGTCTCTGGGTGGGCATGCGGGTGTCTGGGCTCTGTAGCCAAGGTTGAGTTACGCACGCAGGCTTGATAATGTACACACAGCTAATCTTTATCCTAAACCCCATTTCTGTGAAGTGTATCCATAGATAAAGTTTATGAGACTCTGTTCTTCTCCAGTTTAACTTTCCTCTTCCTCTACCCTCATCCTACTGACCTTCTACCAGCGTTTTCCCCTGCCCTTCAAGTTTTATCTCTAGAAATGATGGTGTTTCAGAGTAAAGAGATTGAGTGCTGTTAGCAACTTCTAGCTGCTTATTCAAAATGGAAAGCTCTGATTCCTTTTAATCATCTGCAGTTGGCGTGATAGCATGGATGTGTTGCTTCTCAGCTCCTCTATCTTCTTTCTGTGCCTCACTCCACTAATTTACCTTGTACTACTCCCTGACAGTGGTTGTTTTTCTTCCCCCTCCTGTTAGCAACTGCTTTGTATTTATGTTTCTGTGTGCTAATCGCTAAATATTTCTCTCCTGTTCTTAGGATTGTCAGGGCCAGCAGCTTGATCTCATTGTAAGATGATATGGAGATTTTTTTTTTCTGCTGCAATAAAACAAATCTTGTAAGGGAATAACACTTTTCACAATGCAACTGTGGGAGCTAAAACACTCAGACTCAGCGAATTTCTCAGGGTGATACAGATCACGTTCTCAAACGCTCCCTCCCCTTAACTTGTAGTGCTCCTTTGCGCCCTGTATCCAGGCTGGGGCTGCGCGCTTGGTTCAGGGGCTTGAAGGGCTGGGGTAGCAGTAGAGCGTGGGACTCAATGCTAGGGTTGTGAGATCAAGCCCCGAGTTGGGCACTGAAAAGATGACTGTTGCTCTTCAGGAGCAGCGCTGAACTGCCTCTCTCTGACAAGCCCCTCTCATGAGGGAGTGATGCCGGGTGGTGTGGGAAACAGCCCGGGCTAACCCAGCTCACCTGTGCTGGTTGCTTGGGGAAGTTACCTCTGTCCTGGCCAGAACCAGGACAGTACCTAATCAGGCACTCTCCACCATGTAAATGTGTCATTGGCTTAACTGCTGCCCACTTTTTTTGCTTTGTTTTATGCCTGATCTAATAAAACCCTGGCTGGAGTCAGTGCCTGCATTTTGTCTGCACAACAAACCTGCAACATGGATAACATTCTCACAGGTAATGACAGCAGGAAGAGATTTCAAACAACTTCTGCCTTTCTGTAAAATAATACAGTAGTGTTCCATTCTCTGTAAACAAATAAAATGTTCATAAAATGAATTGTGCTGTGGATATAAACCTGGCCCTGCAGTCTTAGATCACACTCAAAAAAACCATTTTGAGGCAATAATACTGTTGGCTGCAAGCCATGGAGGGGAAAAAGATTCAGGGAGGACTTAAATAAGAATGAACAATTTTTCAAGAAGGGGCTAGACTTTCTTTAAAATATTTGAGCTGTAGCTAGACTTTGGGCTATTTGAGTAAAATCCCATTGAGAATACTGCGTGTTGTTTGAACACATGTTTTAAATGTAAAAGTGTATCTGGAGAGAAGCAAACTGTTTAAGGAAACAATTTTCTGATGGTAGTGTGCTCTGCAGGCTGCTAGTCAGAGTTCAGGATGTCTCCACTTGTGTATTTTGTAAAGATTCCTGTGTGATGATGTCCGCTATGAACAAGTAAGAGATAATGTAGTGTAGGACTCAGTTTGGGAAGGTGATTATGATGACTGGCAATCTTTGACTAAAATGGTGGTAGCAAAGTTGCTTAGTTTCACCAGTATGGCCATCAAACTGTAAGATCTGAGAAGATGCAAAATCAAATTTTTGTTAGTGGTAGCCTTTTCATTTTAGAGGCCAGTGTTCCAGTCTTATTTTCTGCCTTCAGTTATGTCTGTGTTGTCCATCACTGTTTCTCTTGGAGCTTAACACCACCTGTGTTGGAGAGGAGTGGACCTGCCAACCTTTCCCATAGCAGTTTTGTGTATGAGAATAGTAACGTTGCTACCGAAGTCAGCATGTCACTGGAAATTCAGATTCTGAATTCTGGGCAGATTCTGAGGACAAAGTCGTTATCCCAGGTAGGCAGTTTTCAGAGCAAAATTGTCTTTAAGATAATCTGCCAGGTGCTGTTTTCAAGCACATCATTGTGCTTTTTCTGGAGAGCAATGCATGGCATAAATTTTGGTGAAGCATGTGAAAGTAATTACAGAAGTAGTTGAGCTGGGCATGCCTGTGTGAAATGCTGGGTTTGTTGGGAATGGGGCAGGCTTGAGTTGAGTGTTAATCTTAATTTTTCATCCTTCTCTTAAAGTTACGTTTTAAACTGGTTTTGGTATCAAGGGCTTGAAAAACTGGAATACTTATTTTCAGAGTTGAAGTTTGTAGGTCAAAACCCAAAATTAGGAATCCAGAGATTTTATTAAGCAAATGTAACAGTAAGTGTAGAGACCTTTGTAGGTTGTATACAAGTTCTGATTTACAAAGATTGTAAAAATGGCACATTCCCTCCTCTCCCTCTCCCTCCGCCCCCCCCCAATCTGATGTAATTTGTTTTAATGTAATGTTTTTAAAGTGGAGACATCAAACAGCTCCTTTTTTTTGTTCCTTTTCTAAAGTTGCCTTTTCTGAGTACTCAGGTCTCTGAACTCAAAGGCAGGTGAAGAATGATCACTTCTGAGGATGTTCTTGCTGTCAGAAGGGTATTTTTCATCATGTTCCCGTTTCCTTGAACAAAGTGTTCCAGTTGTCTTTATTCAGTAGATACACCATCAGTTGCAAGTAATTAGTGGGGCAAATCAGATTACGATCTGTGGTGTTTTTCTCTGAGATTATTAAAATGTCTAATTTAGTCTAATAATTCTGCATGTGCTGTATCTGACCTGAAGATTTATTTCTGAGAAAGAAATACATATGGTGGATGCTTTTTCATGTTGAACATTCGAGTTAAGAAATCAAGAAGCAAATGAGTCCTGGGAGTTCAACAAAACCTCTGTTTTCAGAAATGTCCCAGTAGTTTATGTCTTACACGCTGGAATATCTTTCACGTAACCCTGAAATAGGAAATACAGCATTATAAAGGGCTCAAAATAGTTTGTCAAAGTCGCAATGAAATGATGGTCCTTTCGTCATGCAGCTCCTTTCCTTGCAAGACTACAAGGGAGAACACATCCCATCTACTTGATTCTTTTCCAGGAACCTGTAAAGGTGAAATACTGTATTCTCTTTAAGAATTAGTTCAGTTCACAAATTGCTTCAGGATACCTGTCTGGTAGGCACGCATCAGGTACCCAATAAGGCTTTTTTCCTGACTCTTTTTGCTACAACATTATAATATTAACAAATACAAAATTGCACTTTTTTTGAGAATGGCAAATTTTAATTATAAAACTGTAACTTTTTAATTTACACATGACTGGAAGGAAGCCTGAGCCTCCAAGCTATTTTGTGCACCAGTGCTAAACTCAAAAAAACCCCCCAACTTTAAACTGCAGAAAGGAGCATGTAGCAATGTACAAAAAATAAAAAAGAAAAAAAAGTAAAAAGGCAATCAAAATCAACAAATTGATGTAAGTGATGTGAGCTGTCTTAAGTGTCTCTGGGTCAGGCAGATTTTGCTACCTTGCAATTGCTGTTTTCAACTATTGTGATGCAGGTGATTCTTGGTAACGTCCTTACGTCTGAGTTGATTCAAGGAATTGAGATACAGACAACTAATGACCGTTGACAACCATTGCTATATAACACACGATGAATTATACAGAGGTAGTATTTGTGAAGGAAATAATTTTTGGAGACAGTTTATGCACCATTTTAGGTTTGCATAGTGCTAAATCTTTAAACTTGTCTAAAAAGGAGCCTTCGTTCTCCTCACCTATTTCTATTTAATGGTTTTGGGTATCTGTAATTAACGCAGCTTCCTGTTTTGGCAAAATGGTCATCAGAGCTCCCCAAATCACAATACAGTGATGTAATATTAATTTTATTGGAGCTCCCCATTGTTAAAATCCCAGCTTTGCTCTTCTAGTGGCTACTTACATTGTGTTGATCTTTTATAAAAAACTGTTGTGATTGACATAGAGACTTCAGATCAAAGCATCTTTCTGTCTGTCTTGTGGTTGCTGAGGTTATTGTATATGGCTTTGGGAGTGTGGTCATTTAAGTTGAGCATTGAGAAATCTGTGAATGAAATCTGGCAAGCCCGATTAGTCCTCTGTCAGTGGTGTTGCCTCTCTTCAGTTGCCATACCTACAAAATAAGGGACACTACTGGTTTTCAAGCTGCGCTGCACCTATGTTACTAGGGCACGTAGAAAGAGCTACCAGGCACATAAGTTTAAACTGACATTTGTTTGTGGTGTTAGTAGTGATATTTTTAGGAGCGGTGGGGAAGATGCATTTTTAGAAGGTTTTGTAATGAATCACCATCTGAGAGGTCAGTCCTTAATTTCAACCCAGATTTATTGGGCAGTTTTGATGTAGTAGCTTAGAAGTGTATTTTTGAGATAATTGGATGCTATAAAATGAGGTGGCTATTTAGTATATTTATCAACATAGATTCTTAAACCTACCCACAAAAAAAAATCCTATATTTAACTGTACTTAGAATTGTTGGTCTATTAATAGACTTGTAAAACCATTCTGATTACATAATAGGGAAACAAAAGCTTTAAAAAAAAAGAAAATTGAGAAAAAGCATTAGTTTAACTTTCATTTAATAGAAAGTTCAGTATCTGACCCTTACTTTTGGTTCGTGGCTATTTTCAAAGGCTGAAAGATCTTTTCTCTTGGTAAATGCATGCTTAGTATATTTACTACTTCTGTGAAAGTTTTCACTTTCCTAATACATATTACAGATGGGCTGAGAAGGGGAGCAAAGTCCTGACAAACCTAACATGATGCATGAGATACTGATTACTAAGTAGAAATGCATGAAGAAATTTACAGGACAGCATTAATTTATTAGCAAAAGCTGTATGCATTCCTGCAGAATTGTACCTTTTTCTAATGTGACATGCAGTACTGGGGAATTTCTTTGGGTTGATGAGAGGTCAGATTACTTTGGCATACTAGCTAAATCTTTCCCATGCACCTTCTTACTTCTAGCTTCCTAAAATGAAATGCTGCATAACTTTACTAAGGACTGAGGGCTTAGTGGGTTTTTTTTCCTCTGCAGAAAAGGGAGTGAAACTGTAGACAGCTAGCTTAGACTGGGTGAACGACTCAACTTGAACTCAAGAGCATGATCAGATAGTTCCTTGCACATCAGCTGAGGTGATGTCAGAAGTTACTACCCTTCCACTGTTCAATATTGTGCCTTGTGACCTAGTTTCAGTCTTAAATAGTTCTCCTCTCTAAATGGTACAAAGCACCTCTTCTTCAATTAATATTTTATTCAACTTTAATATTTTAAAATACTTTAATTAAATAATATTTTAATGTTTTTCCAATGGTAAATTAATAACTTCCTTATATATAATACCAGAAATAGAATGTTTCTTCACATACCAAAGACTAAAAGCTCAAGCCCAGTGAAGTGGGACAGAAGTACACAGTTAATTATTGGAAGAAACTGCTGAAATAAAGAATGAGGCTGCAAACTTGAGGAAACAAGATAGGTCTTTCCTTTTATCTTTGGCCATCTTGTGCTTCTCCTCTTTCTGGATTGTGTGGTGGATGAGACAAGACAGCCTCCTTTCAGAAGTGTAAGGCTTTGACCTCCTGCTGCCTTGGACAAAGCTGAGATGGTAGTTGCCTTCCTTTGGGTTTCTGGTGTCATGGAAAACATATTTTGTCCTCAAAGCCTGAACTAATAATACACCTCTGACCTTTTCTTTCTTTAGTACTCCATCTTAGGGTGCTGAATGGGGGTGGTATTGGCAAATCAGGAATATAGTATGGAAAAGTTAAAGTAACAATTTCATCTCAGTCACAAAATGGGATTTCCTAGGTTTGAGAGAAGGTGTGTGACAACACGTTTTCCGTAACCATCAAAGAGGATGGTTAATGAAACCTTTACGATTGTCCTTGTGTATCAGCTACGACCACCTTCTTTTAACAATACCTTTTTGTTTGGTATTTGTCAGTCCTCTCTATTTGGGCTCAACAGTTTACTGAAAGATAAGAATCAGAAGTGACTTGGAAATATGGAGAATTGAAGCCTGGTGCAGGCAGAAGCAGCTTGAGAAGTACTGCTTTGGACAGAAGGTGTGGGACAAAAGACAGACGAGTGTTAGGGGTTATGAGCTGTATCAGTAGGGTTTGTAACAATGTGTAGATGAGAAAGAGTAGTTGTTTACATCTTGGGTGAGTGTGATAAGAGTCAAGAGCTGGTGGTGGTTCACTAGAGAATTTCTATTGCTTGTGTGCATTTCATAATATAAATCACTGAAAAGTTGCATGTACTGTATTAAACTGTTCAGGTTGTTTCCTTGGTTTTGGTGCTTACTGATGCCTGCAGTTAAGTGTGTTGTGACTTCAGGGAGAAGGGAGGATGACTCCTATTAAAAATTTGGTTTTAGTATCTCCCAGGTCATGGTCCCAGAATTCTGCAGCTTGCAGGGGAACATGAAATTCCCTAGTGTGTATTTAAGGTGATGATTGCTTGAGTGTTCTGCAGTAACTTCTTCCTTGTCTGTTTAAAGTGTAGAAGGACATGTAAAGTCTTAATGGGTATTCAGTTAAGTATTGTTTGAGAGAGCAAAACTGTTTCCTGAACACTTGTTTCAGAGGTGCTCATTCTTAACAGCCTTTTCAATTGTAGGGATATCTCTGATTTTAAAATCTATTTGAATTTATATACAGGAAACAGCATTCTGCCTTGATGTAGCAGCTTTTCATTTTTTTCAAAGTAATTTTAACCCGTTTAATAGACATGTTTGAAAAAAAGTGATTTTAGAGACTAATTTTAGAGATTGTTATTAAAACCAGGTGCTGAGTAAATAGAGTTGTCAGATTTTTGGTTGGTTGTTTAATTGATGCAGAGGTTCACGGGGGTGCTTAGTTGCTTCTCTGAGATAAGCAGAAACTTTGCTATGCGAGGCTGCTGTTAATGAGCTTGACTTTCTTATTATTGCCAGCTGAATGAGCAGCTCAAAGCAGCTAACAGAATTTCATGTTAGTCTTATACCAGCTGGAGTCAGCACAGATGGCAGTAATAGTTTCCATCACTGGGCAAAGATAAATGGCTGCTCTGTGGTAAACATCAGGAGTGTTAAATAAGAGATCCTACGTAATGTATTTGCTAGTATTTGTTAAGATGCAGTGAGCATTCATGTCCTGAGGCAAGCAATGTTAAATTTCTGTGGCCTTTGTTATTGTGGGCAACCTTGGTGTTAAGAGTGGCACCTTTTTAATAAATACTGAACTTACTTCAAGAAAACAGGAAAGGGAAGTGTTTGTAAAGAGGCAAGGTGTAATGGATCCGATAGTATGTATGTGCAGTTGCAGGAAATTAGAATCATCCGTGGCTCAGATTTGGAGGAAAAAATGGAGACTGAATGGTTGGGAAGGGTTTTCTTTTTCCTCAGCTTGTGGCAGAGGTGGAGAATAGAGGCAACTTCTCACGTAGGGACTGCAGGAGGTTGCAGATTGCAGGGTCAGTGCTTAGCATTGGAAGAAAAAAATCCTCTGATACAAATTGAGGCTTAGATGAGGTGATTTAGTTGGAATTGGGTCAGAAGGCACTGGTTTCTGTTGGGAAGGGAAAAATGCTGTAAATCCCTTATCACAGTTTTCTGAGATTATGGAAGTAATTCGCAGTAATGAAGAATAGACAGCTTTTAAAGGCTCTTCAGGAATTGGCTTGCAAAAAAAAAGTTCATGAAAGTGGCTTGTCTGTTTTGGCTTTCTTTGAATGCAGAAACATTAGAAATCTATTATCTGAAGAAATGCATCTGCTTTTGTGTTGCTTGTTTTGAAGTTTATTCCGTTTCTTTTTCCCCCCCTCTACGACATGAGAAAGTAGGTCATCTTCATTAGGTTTTATGCTCTTCCTGAGTTTTGGGGTTTTGCATTTTGTATCTTTGTCCAATTCAGCACTTCAGGTTGTTTTTTTTTGTTCAGCATTGTTTTAGATTCACAGATAGAACCATAAATTCAAGTAACTTTCTGTAGTGGATCACAAGGCAGCTGTGCAGAAAAGATTCTTTCCTGTTGTCTTTGAAGGGTAATGAAGTAAATGATAAGGATAGACAAAAGTGACTAGCATAGAAACAGTAGTAACTCATTAAAAAAAAACCTTCACAATTAATTATTGTTTTCAGTTGAGGCATGGAAGAGAGAAAAAACAGTAAATATCTTTCACTGTGGAGCTCTTTGCAGGATGTGGGTAAAGGAAACAATTGAGCAAGACTTGGAGAGCAAAGATGCACTTTTTCCCTGCCAAAAAGTCACTGAGCTTTCTCTTGCTGTAGAGCAATATTTGAATGCTCTAGCACCTCATGCAGCCCTTCAGGTAAAATGGAGTGAGCATATATATTTGGTACAGTTTTGATTTCAGTTATTCATGTAAGGTGTTAATGGTTCAGGCAACGTCTTGGAAGAATATTTCTAAGGTTGAGGTATTTAAGAATTCTTAGTAGGTCTCCCACTGTTAATCTAGTGTTGCTGGAGGCAACGAAAGAAGAGTGAAGGTGTGTCTGCTGCTGTTGGGTGACAGGGATGCTCAAGGCTCTGTGTGAAGGGATTAAATTCTAACCCTGATTTTATGTTCCAGGCGGTGGCAGGTTTTGGTACCGAGGTCAGGTGTGTGACAACAGTAATCTTTCATTCATGGAGGTCTGGGGTCTATTTCACTGTGGCTTCCTGGGGGACAACTAGCGTCTGACCATGAAAGTAGAAGTGGGACCCATAGATTGGTAGAGGATAGTTCATGTGTTTCTGGATGAGAGTTGCTACTGGGTAATTAAGACATCTTAAGTAAAACTTGTTTCAGACAACTCTTTGAGTGGCCCGTGTAATTAGTTTTGAACAAGCTTAGAGAGATTTTAGGTTTGGAAAAAATCTAAGTTGCTCAGTTAGTTGGAAATGCCTCCATCACCCAGATCTTCTATGTTCTTCTCCGTAGTACTGCCTCCCCGAATCAAAGCATGTATTTCCAAAATCTTTCTTGCGGTTACTGCCTTACAGGCGCCTCTGAAAACTTAACCAGGAGCTAGCTACTCATATTGCAGTAACAGTAGGCTTGCTTTAGATACACTAAACTACTCTCTAGGATTAGCATTGGATGGAATTTATTCTTCCTTTGGAAAACTAGTGGCCAAGATACAGAGTTTACCAAGGCTGCTGTCATTTGTCTGTTGTATTTATTTATCCCAGAATATGAATTCGATACAATGTGACTTTAATTTATAAAGTCCATGCTCATTTGAGACCTGATGCAGCACATGAAATTTCAACCTTTTTTGCAGTCCTATTGTTTTGTAGGTAGGTCTCTGCCTACATTGAGAGACTCTGCAATAGGGTAGAGGTACCATTAGAAGCAGAGAAAATGCTGTCTGTTTGTGCTCATTGTATTGTTTAGAACTTAGATATTTTCCTGGACTTCTCTGTTTCTCTGCTTTAAGCAGAGAAATTATAAATATCTTTTTCTGGGCTTTGATTAGCATAGTAAATAAACCTGAGTTGCATCACTTGCTTATACAGGTCTTAACCAGGACTCTTTTTTTCATGGCTTTGCTCCCATTTCCACAGAGCTTCCCTTTCACTGTAATTCTGTGTTACGTTTCACCTGAAGTATGAAGCTCTCATGGGAACAAAACGTCTGGAGGATTGTTTAAGGACTGGTTTGCTTTTGAAGCAGGATTCCTGGTTAGCTTTCATGCCAATAGTTAAGACAATGCCAATAAGGAAACAATTGCTTTTGCTGATAATTGTTCCCTTCAAATGCTTGTTTGGGGCTCTTCCTTCAGGAGGAGGGGGTGTGCTTTGATGGAGGTTACTACAGCATATTTCTATCACTTTTTCTGAGGAGAATCTTTGGGAAAAATATTAATCATCTGTGAGGCATTTCAGCAGTACAAAAAAGAAAAGCTCCTCTCCTGTGCCTCCCACGTTTGAATGTTGCTGACTGTGCAGTTTTTGCGTTGTTTGTGCTGTGGGTTAATTATTAATCTGTAGTACATATCCATAACGTGCCTCAGGACACAGACACACAAATCTGTTAACCCATGGCATTTCAGGCATTCTGCTTGGAACGACTGCAGAGACTTCATGAACCCCCTGAGCGTGATTTGTCTGTAGATCAGGGTGAGGCAGGTTTCTGTGTGAATTCAGGCAGCATTTCTCATGCTTTAAGCTCCCACCTTTCAAGACACGGTGCTCTATTTCTCATATTTCTAACAGCCTCTGGTTTGATTATGCACCTGACTTGATCTGAGGTTATTTCTTGCCCTTTCTGCTCTGGATTCTTAAAGCATTATGTCTGTAAGTTCTTGGGAAAGCTGGTAGCTGAAGGACGATGAGTCTAGCCAGCCATTGGCTTATCATTCATGCTACTGTACCTCTAAGTGCTGTGTTACAGTAGGTTTGTCTGCTTTGGTTTACATCACATATTTTCCTTGTGAAACAGACCAGATGACCTTATACATCCTTTTCAGATATTTCTGGGGACAAGCACTCTCTCACCTTGTATTTCTATAATGTCGATCTAAAGCCTGATCCAGCTGGGTGGAACTCTCCATTCTTGCATATAGAACATGACAGATGCAGTTGCTTCTGTGGCCTAAGCCCATTTATGCTGAATTTCCCATGAAGATCAGCGGTGGTCTACAGAGCTCTCCTGCACACACCCTTATCTTCTGTTCATCACATCTGACTGGACTGTTGCTCTGGAAACCGTTGTAATGTCGCAAGTGACTTCATTATGATTAAATGAGGGGAAAAAAAATAGAACAAAAGAGCACATTCCTGTTTCAACATGCAACTTGGAAACTGAAACTCTTTCACATACATTCTCTGTACTTCAGAGCACTTTTTGGTAACAGGGCACAAATCTGACCTGCTAGTCAGGAATAAAATCTGTTATTTGAAATTGCTATTATTTATTTCCTTTAAATAGAGGCTGTAATCAACTGATACAGTTACAAGGATAGCTGTGTTAGGCTCTGAAAATCTGTATGTGGATCAGCCAAAAAAGAACCAGTTTGTATTTACACTTAAAACTTTGTCCCTCACAGAGACTTAATTACTTGTCTTAAACACTGAGAATGCTTTAATTTCCAATTATATGGGATTAATTTCTATTTATTTCTAGTATCTGTATAATGCTTGCATTTCTGAAGAAGGGTCTGTTACTGCAACTAAACAGAGGGTTATAAAAAAGTGTCAGGATGCTGCAAAATTATTTGGCACTGGCTCAGCATTGTTACCAAACTAAAGGGATCTCTATGTCTATCCTGGTTACTTATGTGTTGGTTGAGGCTTTTTTTCCCCCTCAGTTCACATTTAATAGCTTGTCTGTTAAGTTTAGATCTTTAATACTGTATTGTAAGTAAATAAAAATAATGCCTAATAAACTGAGATACAGCATTATGGTTTCTTGGTGTGTGTGTCCCCCCTCTTTTTTCCTGTCATTAGTTCTCTAGAAGCTACTTGCTGGAGGTTGCACAGCCTGTAGTTTTCTAAGCAGCAAAATCTTCTATCCATGTAGCTTACGTTCAAAAACATACCACAGTTGGGAGTCAGTTCAGTGATTCTTGCTTGGAGGTGAGAAGGAGAACAAGGAGAGATGTAGTCCTGCAGGACTGCCACTGCTCCCTGGCACAGTGGGCCTGGGCAGTGCTGGCTGGATGTCCAGCTGATTAACCCCAGCTGTCCCACTGGTCCTCAGCTACAGGTCAGGGTCACTCACTGATTTCTGTAGCAATGCCATGTGCTCCTGGTGACATGTCAGTGCTTTGCTGGGAATCTCTCCAAAACTGGTTTCAGAGCTGTGGCAGCCTGTCTTCCTTCTGGGGCCTTAGAATAAAGGGGGCTGCCTGCTGCTCGCTGAGGGATGAACATCCATCTGCGTTGTCATCTGGAGTATACTCCTCCTTCTGAGCAGAGGTGCAATCAGTAATAGCCTTGTAAAAGTTTAAAAACACTTGACATATATGTTTCCATTAAGTCTTTAAAGACAATGGCAAAGCTGAGGAACGTGCATGCAAGGAGAACCGATTTAGTCATGTTACTTCCAGGACCAGCTTGATAGGTGCCACCACAAAATAAGATAATAAGTTTGGGACACGTTTAAATCCACGTGGGTTTGGTTTTTTTCTCCTCCATTCATTTTACTTTTATTGTCACTGGCTTGTTACAGTGAATGAAGTAGTTGACTTGTGAGATAGTCTTAACAAGTGACTGGAGTATGAAAAGTAAGTGGTGTGAGGCATGCTGCAGAGACATGTGTAGGGGTTTTTTTTGCTATATCCATATGAATTGCTAAAAAGCAACCTTTTGCAGCCATTAACAAACTTTAAAGTCATTCATATTTTCAAGTAAATTGTAATTTTCTTCCCAACGTTGTCTACGCCTTTCTTTTTTGGCAAAGCAAAATGAGTAAGTCTATCCTGAGTAAGACATGAATTATCTTTTCCATTATCTCTCAGGAAGTTCTGATTGTTTCTGAAACTCTGCGTGCTACTGATCTGCTACCTGAGGAATGTGTCCACTCCCTCTATTGTATAAATACGTGGTGGAACCATTAATATAAGTCTGTTGTTCAGATCTTCTTTCCACAAAAATAATTAATGATACCAAACCAGTATATTTTCTTGTACAAAGCAATCATTCTCACTGAATATGTGTTTCTGTAATCTAGATGGGTTGCTGTAGATGAGCATCTCTGACATAAGAATCTCTGCGTCCTTTTGCTGCTGGAATCCCAAGTTAATTTCTGAGTCATAAATTCTGATCATGGTATGAACAGCCACTTGGTCATCCTGTTTCTGAAGCAGCTCTGAAGTAGGACTCTATTATCAGGGAAAGTGTTGTGAATACACATATTCTAAGGTACATCAAATACCGATAAGTCACATGCCAAGTGTACATTTGTTTGATTGGAATTCCATGACAGTAATCCTGTGAATTATTGTCAGTTTATTAAATGAGCTATGGTGTGTAAACAACTATTTGATTCACAAAATTCAGGCAGACCTATTTGCATTGCGTGCTGTTACTGAACATATTTAAGTTGATATTTTTAGCAGACACGCATTGTACTGAGGCACAGTAGTTTGAGAGGCCAGTTCTTTCTGCACTGCTATTTATAGGCTGGCCTGGAATGCTCACATGATGATACTGTTTGCAATCTTGGGTATTTATATTGCCAGGGATGCTATGGCAAAGAACTTCTCAGTATTTCCATGATACAGTTCTATTTCCAAGCTGTATACCTAGTGCCTAGCATAAAGTTTGGCTTGAAGATTGAGGATGTACTTCCTCTGCAAACAGAGTAAATGCTGTCTCATATTTGTGAGAGAGCTATGCAATTGTAATGATTTGTATATTTAATTATCACGTTGCTACAACAAATATTAAAACACGTGGAAGTTAAAACAGGTTCTGAAATGTATCCATGGAAAAGTGGTGAAAGAAAAGACACAAAACTGAAACTTTGAGCATTGCAATTTGTTTGTGAGATCACTCTAGTACAGTGGAGTTCAAAATGTCATAAGGCACGAACGTTTTTGAGCTGGGATGGTGAGACCCTGTTGAAAGTGCAGGCCAAAGTTAATACTGGCAGTATGTCAGCATTTTGTTTCAAAGTGTTCTTTAGTTTTATTAGCTTAGGTTCGCTCCAGTTCTTTAGCACAGTGGTTAAAAAAATAACCGACTTCATTTGAGGAGAGTAGAAAAAGAAGAGAAAATAACCAAGCTGCTGGGAAGGGAGTACCGCTTATGTGTAGTGGTAATAAAATGACAAGCCAAAAAGGTGAAAACCAATTTTTTACTTTTTTTTTTTTGTCAGCTGCTTAATGGCATTTTCCTGACCATCTTCTACCTATTCTATCTTTTTTTGCCCTCTCTTCTGAATTGGTTTGAATTGCTTACGTTTCAGAATATCGGTCTTTTGGTTGGTTAAGTGAGGTAAGGCTTCCTTGTGCTTTCCTTGTAAAGTGTTCATGGCTGAATTTTCTGTCCTCTGTATATACTAACTTTCAGTTTTATTCTCTAATACCACTTCACCAGTTTAATTTACAACCTAGCAAGGGATGAAGGGTACTTTTGTTCATTTAAACCTTGGATTAACGAACAAATTAATCTGGTCCTTCTTTAGTTTAAATTTTGAGAAATCTGGTCTGTTGGCTTGTGGATCTTGAACACTTAGTTTCCATTTTAAAGGAATTGTCTATTGCCAAGTTAATTCCTGTAACAGGCAATGAGGAGGAGGAGTTCAATGTTTTTGTGGAGTCTCCCATTGTCTCTTCTAGTTGCTTTTTTAAAGCTCCAAAAGCAGCTTCAAAAGTTTACCTGAATTTAAAAAAAAAAAAAAAAGACATAGTACATTTAGTAGTAATATTCTAAATCCTCACTTAAAACATGTACTTTTGCACAGGTTTTGAGTAGTATTCCACCCATGATGTTCTCAGAGTAGTTGTGTTGGTACAACACTGAACAAATTGTCTTAGGATAATGGCAAATGCCATACTTGCAAAAACTGTTTTCTTTATGATTAAGCCCAGGCTTTTACACTTACCTTTGTCAAGTTTTGTCCAGACTACAGATGTGCAGAGCAGCGTCTCGGTGCTCCTTTCTTGTTTGCTCAGTGTTACACCACTGTGACAGCATTGCTTGCCAATGTGAATTCTGAAGAGCGTGTTTATGGTTGTTCTTCGCATGTCTCCTCCGTTCATGAAGAGAAAGGTGGTCCTCTGAAGCAGCATGCACTCCTGGGGATGGAAAAGGCAGCAGCTATTCATGTGCAGAGCACAAGTCTGCAGCGCTGTCCCCGTGGGGGCTTGTGGTGGTGATGCATTTGTGGCCCTTTATACCTTCAGTTGCATGTGTGGGGACCTTTGCTTGCCAGCGCTCACACTGTCTCCATTAGATCCTGTGAGGTGAAAGTTGGAGATAATGAGCGCTCTCTGCTTCTGTCTACAGCTGTGATTCATGGAGAAATGACCACTGGCTGTCATTTTCTAAAGGAAAAAAGAATCATTCTCTTCCCCTTGCCTCCTGTTCTCTTCTCCTACCCAAAAGGTTGAAGGATTTTTTTCATTATGCTTGAAATAATGGATTGATAGATTTTAGGAGGGGATTTGAGCATGGGATCTCCACCAACGGTCATGACAGGGTTTGACAAGACTTCGGTGTACAAAGTGGGCCAGCTCTCCTTCCCTCCCTGTAAAGGGGGTAGAATAATGATTTTCAGTTTGACAAGCTGGGGTTGCATTTAATTTGATGTATGCAATGCTATCTTCAGATAATTTCTTGAATGAGAGAGGAATTATAAAATTCTTGATGCTTCCTGCAGCATTCTACAAAAATCACTTGTTTGTAACTGCACAAGACTCAAGAGTTACTGTTCTCATAGTAACTATTTACCCTAAATTTATTGATAAAGATTAATCTAAAAAAAGTGCTATTTGGAAAAGCTAGTTTTTGATTAAAAAGTTACTGTCTTCATGTATCCTTATTTTGTGCAGTTAACTTATTTTTGTCTTGATTTGATAGTAGTTTTTATACAACTGCTGGAGCGAGGGCAGAGGAGAGGCCACCAGGATTATCATAGGGCTGAAGCTCCTCTCCTGTGGAGACAGGCTGAGAGAGTTGGCCTTGTTCAGCCTGGAGAAGAGAAAGCTCTGGGGAGACCTTAGAGCAGCCTTCCAGTACCTACAGGAAAGCTGGAGAGGGTCTGGTTACAAGGTCATGGAGTGATAAGACAAGGGACAATGGCTTTAAACTGAAAGAGAGTAGACATAGATTAGATAGAAGAAAAAGAAATCTTCCCTGTGAGGGCGGTGAGGCCCTGGCACAGGCTGCCCAGAGGAGCTGTGGCTGCCCCCTCCCTGAACAGCGTCCAAGGCCAGGCTGGATGGGGCTTTGGGCAACCTGGTGTAGTAGGTGTCCCTGTCCATGGCAGGGGGTTGGAGCTAGATGGGTTTTGAGGTCTCTTCCAACCCAAACCGGTCTATGGCTCTACAGTAACTAAAGACAATGTTATATTGGGCTTTTGAGTTTTGGTTGTACCTTTTGGGAGTAGGTTTAATTGCTTAGAAAGAGGGGATTTACATTAGGGAAGATACATTAAACATGAAATAACTGCTTTTCTGTTGACTAGTTAGCTACAGGTGTTGATTGTGTAGAGGAGTTTATGCAGGCGTTCACGCAGAGAGCCTCCATTTTTGAGGGATGTAGCATAAGGTACATTAAGGAGAAGCAAAACTGCAATCAGCAAATATAGCTGCTCACTGATAATCAGGGAGACGGACAGTACTATGCACATTCACTGCTCTGCTACAGCTGGTTTCTCATTCTGTAAGCTAAATTGGTGAACGTAGTTTCTTTGGCCGTCCTTTACTTTGCAAATTAGTGCTTTCCCCCTTGCCCTGCGTATGTCTGGCAGAGGCACAACTGAGTGTGCCCCTGAGGCTCAGAGCTGGGAACAAGAAACTGGAGATCAGAAACGTCCTAAACTGGCTTTCACACTTGAACAATTACAGTGAGGTATTCCTAGGGCAACTGTTGCCACTGTCTGTAGCTCTGGAGCTTATGCGTATTATCTCAGACCTGAAGCAGAGTGTACACACTTGAAACCCGACCTGTTTTTCTTCCCTGCCCTGCCCCCCTGCAGAGATAACTGCTTCACCTGCAGCCTAAAGATGCAATCTCTGCTTTCAAAGTTTTCCTTTCTCTGCATCTGAGATGTTCTGAGAAACTTTCCTAGCTAAAGTAGTTCCTCGGCTTTCAAAAATTGGGAATGTTGGTGGTTCTTGTCTCTTTCTAATCTCTAATGCAAAGTGAAATTTTTCATAATTCATCTCTTTGCAATCCACAGAAGACCCAGGCAATGGTTCTTCAAGAATGCTGTAGGACTACAGCAAAGACTAGAGAGACTTATGCTTCCTATATGAAAATACTTACATTTCTATGACTGTACGTATTTTCCAAACTGTTTAAACGTGTGTGTTACTTTGTGAGTGATGCAGCATGAATACAACATAGGAACTTTGCCATTCTAAAAGACACTTGGTAGAACCTATTTTGGAATATCTGCTGCATTTCAGAAATGTTTAAGAAACACATGTTCAAACTGCTTAAAAGTGAAGATGGCTGGAGGACTGCAGAACATCTTTGACCTGCCATAAATGGGAGGGAAGCATAACAGATGAGAACATATGTAGAAAGCAGAGTTGGATTGAAGTGTTAAATTACAGGACAAGGTTGGTATTATAAATAAATGAGATTAAATTTCTTCAATATCAGAAACTCTGAAAGCTTTCTGAACAGCAAGAGAATGAACAGCCTTCCGTGAGGCAAAACAACGTAACTGATTTTGAATTGTTCAGACTCCATCTCAGAAGTCTTCAAGGCATTGCTGTCTGTGATAGTTGAAGGTTATATGAGCTGGAGATCCTTGCTCTATGTTTTAATACTTTAGTTAACTAATTAATGTATATTGGAAGATGTGATCTCACTTTTTAGCTATAAGAATATACACAACTAATTTTTTTCTGTCATCTCACGAAATGCTGAAAATCTATTTCAGTTCTTAAGCAACTCTTTCATCACATTAATGACTTGTGACCTCTTTCTAGACTTTAAAGCCATCAACTGTCTATGAAGTCTGAGATGACCTCTTACCTCTATTTCTCTTACTCTGTCTTGTAATGCTCACTAAAATGGCATTCTTGCTGTGCTTGTGACCTGTACATCCACATTTACTCTTTGAAATCTGCATTTCTTACATTGAGAACTGCTTGTAATGCTTCATCAGGAATTTTACTTTTGATTTCCACTGTAGCATTACTGTCACTTTCTTAGTAATGACTGTGACCATCTGCCTATAACTAAAGAAAATAGACATTAAATTAACCCCCCCTTTATCTGCCAGAGCAAAACACAAAATGCTACTTTGATGTTAAAGTAGTACTGTCCAAGTGTATTCACTGAAAATCAGTAGTGGAAACTTGGATGCCAGTTCTCTGATAACATCACTTGATGGGCACACTGAATAATATTCTGCACAGCAAACTGACTGTTGTCTTTTTGGAGATGTGAAGGAATTTGGAGGATTAAAAAGACCGGTCTGAAATCCTACTGAAGGTTGCTGGGCTGCCACAAATTTTATATTTCCTGATGCAAATTTCTTTCTATGGAACTGATCTATATGGGTTGGTATGGGGAGCGCATCATATACAGATTTTTAGAGGTGTTTTTTAATTGAATTTTTTTAATTGACACAAGTCTGGGCTGATGAAACTCCTGAATCTCAAACCTTGCAGATCATCTTTTATACTAAAATTCATGTTACTACTTTATGCCACAATTTTTTTTTTTTTTAAAAAGGCATTTTTCACAGAAGGGCTGAGGTTTGCAGGGACCTCTGTAGATGACCTGACACAACCTTTCCCACCCAGGCAGGGCCACCTAGAGCCTGTTGCCCAGGACCATGTATACACAGCTTTTTGAACATCTCTAAGATGATACATTCTACTTATCTACCTGGGCAACCTGTGCCAGTGCTTGGTCACCCTCACGGTGGAACTGTTTCCTGATGTTTGGAGGGAATGTCCTGTGTTCCATTTTGTGCCCGTTGCGATCCTCTCACTGGGCACCACTGAAAAGTGCCTGGCTCTGTCACCTTCGTGCCCTCCTTCAGCTATTTGTATCCATTGATGAGATCCTTTTTGAGCCTTTTCCAGGCTGAAAAATGCCAGCTCTCTCAGCCTCTCATAGAAAAAATGCTCCAGTCCTCATTTAAATTTTTTTTTCCTATTGTTCTCCAGCATATAAAGCCAGACTTCCTTAAAAATGTGGATTCAACCATTTAGGATTCAGTTAGATCTGGAAAACAAATTTGCTTAATGCTGGATTCAAATATTATTTGGGGCTTTTAATCTGTGATCTGTTAAGGTCATACATTGTAGTCATAACATGATCCTTGGTGTTTTTCTTCAGCCCTGCAAAGATGTTAGACTCTTTACTGTTGCAACAGGTCTAAATAGTTCTTGTTTTGTTGTCCATAAGCGACGTGTGCTTAATTTTTTCAGTCCAAGAAAATGTAAGGATCTTGTTTATTTTTCCACGGTTCTAGTTGTAGTCGCATGGAAGTCTGGAGTGTTTGTCACTCTTCTCATTTATATCTTACCATATGGTACGTGTTGAGGAGGTGTCTGTTGTTACTACCAAGTGCATGTTGTTTCATACATAACACAATGCCTGCTAGAGAGGTCTTTCCTGCAAGCTTTGCTGTAAAAAAAGGAAATGTTTGTGGCTCAAAATAGCATAACGTTTGTACAGATTGTTGAAAATTCGTGGCTTACTGGGAAGGGGGAGCCTGTTAAATTCTGTTGGTCTCGCCTCCTCCCCTCTTGTAGAGGATGTATTCTCTGGGAAAAAGTATTCAACCCAGTAACTCATTTAGCTGTGAGGTGTCTACCAGAAAGGCATCTAACCTCTGTCTGAAGCCCTCAGATGGAAAATCTGTGAGTGCCACTGTGGTTGCCACCCTTCTCAGCAGGAAATTATCTATGCTCAGATCCTGGAAATGACCTTTCCCTGCTAGGGTCAGTAACTCAGTGCTTGATGTCTTCTCTTTGTGAAGATTGTTAGCTGCCTTGGCACTTGTTCCTTTTTTCTTAACTGGTAAACTTGGAGCACAAACTGTGAAGAATTTTTCTGACCTTTGGGTAACTTTCATGGTTCATTTCATGACATGCTGAGTTACTAGAGCTAAGTAGATTACTGAGCTTGGCAGAGATTGGTGGAGAGCTCTCTGGAGATCTCACTCATACAAGTGCCATACAAGAATAAAGACTCCCCAGTACTTCTAGGTATTGGTCCTGCAATAGCTCAGAAGACCTTACTCACTTCATCCGTTTATGTAGAGTTGATTTGAGCTCACATCTTTGGTACACTGTTCCATGCAGTAAACATTTCATACCCCGCGAGTCACCATCCCCTTTCTCTGCCTCCTGCCCGTGCTCTGGCAACGGGAGCAGTTGTTAATGCTGCCTGGTGAGTAGTGCAGTCTCAGAGTCACCCGAACAGCTGGTGCTGCAGCCAGCTGAGAGAGACCTCCTTCTGCAGCCTCTTTTTAGCAAAGTAATGGAAATCGCTGTGGTGCTAATGTGTAATGTCCTCAAACCTGTGTGAAGTTTTAATATTGAATACAAATTAATGAGCAGTATTTTTTTCCTGATAAGTTACTATTCATGTGATTAAAAATCTGTGCTCGGATGAAGGGAATTTTGCTGAGTTTCAGTAGACTTTTTTGCGCTGCAGTTACATTTAAAGAATGTTAACATACATTGGCAGAGCTGTGTGAAAGTGCCAAGCTCAATTAGCATCTCTCTTGAAATCTCATTAGTAACAGAAAATAGATTAAATTTGAATTATCTTAATAAAGGAATGTGACACGCTTGGGGGTTCAGGCTGAACAGTCAGGACTGTTGCACATGTATTTTCAGAACCTTCTCAAGTATACCCTTGTTCTGATTGAGTAAGAAAGAGTATGCTTGCTTCCTAGCAAAAAACCTGTTTTTTTTCTTTTTTTTTTAATGATTACTGAGGAAATTAAGGTATTCTAACCAAGGATCAGATCCAGTTACTCAGTTAGTACTTCGTTCCAGTATAGTCTTTCACTAGCTAGAGATCTTATGTATTGATCCTTGTCAGTGAAACAGGGAATGGCTGTTTGTATCTTTGTAGCAAAATACAACGCTTGAGTTCTGAATAGGGAAACTAAAAAAAGTAGAATTTATTTATGAAATGCTGTGTTGCTTATTAATTTTATGTGACATGCCTTTTAAAGTAATCTTTTTTACAGTAAATACTGTACACAGTGATATAATAGCAGTATATCTTTCAAACAGCTTTGAGCACTACCTGCTCGAGGGATACATCTTCCCTGTAACCGAGTGTTTTGATGGTTCTCACAGGCAGCGTTTCTGGAGGGATTTCCCAGGAGCAGGAGCACTGACAGGGAACATTTTTATCGATGCTGGAGACTTAGGAGGTTGTTAATAGCTGGGAGTAGCTCACCCAGGTGACTGGTTCATTGGGTGTGAGACACTCAATGGAGTTTGTGCACAGCGTTGAAGTGCCAGGTAATGCTTGGGGTGTTTTCCTCCTCGAGAGCGCGAGTAATAAATGCAGCAGAGAGTAACGGGTGCCTAATAAATGTCACAGTAATGACAGTGATGGGTTTCCACCTACTTGCCAGAACTGTAGTGCCTTTGCAGTTTCGTTGCGTTCAGGCTAAATACCATTCCAGACAAGTCTGAAGAGCTCATCGATCTTGGGTTCTGTTCCTCCTCTCTCTTTCCCTCATCCCGATTAGTTAATAAAAACTTGATTTGTTAGTAAGGATTTCCTCATTTAGATTTCTTTTGCACTCGTTTTTACTGAAAAGGAGGGAAAAAGATTCAGTTTTAAAATGCTCAGTACAACTTGGTATCATAAGTGCCATTACTAGGAATCATTAGATCAAAGGCATCCCTTTGCCTTTTGTTATGAGGCTAGCTGGATGTTAATAAGAACAAGCTTAGTACATTTGTGATTATGGCTATGTTGTACTCATCATAGGTGTAGCAGACTTCCATTGTAACAGCTAGATATCTTGGGTAAGTTTTGAAAGAGTGTGATTAAAGACTTGGGAAAAATAGATTATTTAATCTAAGTTGTTGACAGGGGTTTCAGCGGTCAGGGTTCAGTTAGAGCTCTCTCGTCATAGAGCAGAACAACAATTTTAGTAACTTTTTGCCTTTCCAGTAAAACTGAGCCAATTAACAAATGGATTTTTTCTGTTAAAAAGCTTATTTTATGTGTGATGGTAGACTATTTTAAATGAACTTTCTTGCAAAGTGATAGGTTAGTGTTTCTGCTTAAGGATGGTGACCGTTCTGAGCTGATTGCTGTTTGCAAAATGCTGTAGCATGCAGGACAGGTATCAGCCCTTTTTCAGACTGTCGGTAGAAGTTTTTACATCAACACCAAGGCTTCTGTGGAAAGATTAGAAACACTTGAACTTCACATTGACAGATCACTGGCATTGGAATAATAATGCCACAGGCAGTAAGAATAGTCAGGACGTGGTAAGTTAGGGACTAGTGATGTTCCAGACAGTTGTCACTTTGTTTTCCATCTTGTAAATGTCAGAATATAATGCCTTTTATTTGTCTTAATGAGCTTGTGCTGGTTTCATAACCTGTGGGTGCCACCTCCTTTTGGTTGTTCGTCACTGCTGTAGTGAGTGAACTGAAGTTCTTGGAGTGAAACCCTGTTGTGGTGAAATATCCAGGCGTTTTCTGGCTTGCTTTTATGTCGCGGAAGTCACTCTGCTACTGTGACAGGTGTTTTGTTTAGTTTGCGCTGCAGTCAGTATTTGTCACTCTGAATTCATTCTCTTTTTGCGTGTGATAGGTTTGCAGTGAGCAGCACAACTTGGTGATAGAGTGTTTTTTCCATAGAAGTGTGTTACAGTTTATGATCAGCTACTACTTTATTATGCAGGCACTTGCTCAATTTTGCATTACTTTGTTAAACAATGTTTTTCTTTTCCTGTTCTTCAAAGGACTCTTTTGTCTTTAACAGACCTTTTCTGGATAAGAGGATTAAACAGGTACAGGACATGTGCTCCCTACTCTATGGAAGAATATAAAATAACTAATTATCTGTACTTGGGTTAGGTACGTGTGCTAATTCAGTATGTAAAGTAACTCTTCCAGGAATTCTAGTATCGAGTTGTGATACCAGCTTCAGTAGCGCTACAGGAGATGCGGCAGCCTAGCGCAAAAGTGGGGTGCTGTTTCCTTTAAGGGCATTGCCTCTGCCATTTCGTTTGATCTTCTTTAGCATTTAGAAAATAAAAGGGGGAAACAGAGTAATAAATGTCCTTTTACTGTGCTCTTTGTAGAGAAAAAGGTCTACTGCCAGTATTTTGCAGTACATGATCACCTGAAACTGTTACTGTGACAGACTGCGATCTTTTCCTAGATAGGTGCTTTTGTTACAGTAGTATAGTGTCCATTAATAATATATAGGCATGCTTTTTAAGATGCTTGGTATCAGGCCTGCAAGTAGCAGCCTGTGCTGATAAACCATGAGGTGATGAAGGGTCCTAGAGGTCCTAGAGCTGTGTGATCTTACTGTGAAAGATAGGAGAAACATCATCTCTTTGCTTCTACATAATTTACGTTTCTCTCAGTTAGGAGTCCTAAATATCTGCTGTCTCTGCTGCAGCTGCTCTGAAAGCCTTACATACATGGGTAAACAAACCTTGTAGTTACTTTGATCCAGTAAAGCAAGGCACGCTTGTTTTGATTGTCCTACCACTGGTGTTCCCTTGCACTCTGCCTTTGAGTGAAACAAACATTTTGCTTGTGATATTGTCAGCCTGAGTTTCAATGGAGCCTGATTTAAAAAACAAAACAAAATTAAAAACCACTCAAAAATATAATTGTATTTGTTTTGAACAGTTGGTTTTGGAATTCCAGAGAAGTTGGAATGGTGGAATGTAAAAAATATTTTTATCTAACAGGATATTCATTCTTCTTTGTGCTTACAGAGGAAAGAAGGAAAAGTCTTTTTAAAACTCATATAAAAACCTGAAGACTTCTCTCCCTTTTCTAGTAGGTTGGTAGTTGCTTGTAATAATTCTTTTGACTAGCAATCCTGAGGAGTACCTCAATGACTACGTAGCCACAACATGTAAACAATTATATATTTGGGAAGACAGAGAGTATTGAGAGTGTGCTGTGGTTGCATCTGAGACAAGAGCAAAAAGGTATTTCAGACTCAGTGTCTTAGATGATGATTTCTGGTGTAGTCAGAAGAGCAAGCTGCAAAGCCATGTGGTTCGTTCATCATCTGCTATAGATACTGTATGTGGTTATTTAGCATGACTGGTTTTGATTGCTTCATCTTCGTAAACTAATTGTGAGAAAGGAAAAGAATCCAGCAAATACTGTCCACAGTGTGAAATAATTATAGTACAATTGTGACCTAGTTGGAACCAGCACAGCCAAACTGGAGATGAATTGTGCTGTGTGGATGTTGTTCCAAAGAATCTAAGACCTGTTTTTCAAAAGCGCCGTGTTCCACTGTCTCTGTCAATGTGGAGTACGTGGTTGTACATCTCCGTGTCATTTTCAAATGTACCTTGTTTCTACTGGAGGTGACATTCTTGACAAGGGTGGGGGAGTCTTGAAACACCATTATATGGAATGGGGACAATAAACAGTTTTTTCAAGGTTTTTTTGTTGTATGAAATGTTTTTCCTTCTGCTAGAAGTGACATTTGGTTGGGAATGCTGACCACACTTGCTAAGGGACAAAAATCAGATGTAGTTATGAAAAGGAGTAAGTCTTTCAGGTGACAGCGTTGTTTATTTCTGAATGCTCATAGTCAAAGAGCGTCAACTTGTGCTTCCTATTCCATAGTGCAATTATAAATAAATATTCCATATTTACCTAGTCAGAATATGTAATGGCAGGTTCTATCAAATCTTTATAACCTGTGAAACTGTGTAGATAGCTAAAAGAATAAACAACTTTTTCCTGTTGTTAAATAACCAGCAAACTACACCCCTCTCGTCGTGTACAGTCACAGGCAGAGGGTAGATGGTACAGAGAAAATGTGGATGCAGTCAGCAAGACATCTCATTCATGTGCTATCACAGAACATGAGAACTGACATTTTATGAATAGCTTCTCTTAGCAAACATGAGAAACGTGTTTTAGCAAGAGACAACAGGGAAAAAGAGTTTGCATTAGGAAAAAATCTCTCTAGAAATTGTGGTTTGTTTTGTTTTTTAATCTGGATAAAAATTGGGAGGCAGCTGTAGTGAGGTAGTACTGTTGTGAAAGATGAAGCCTGTGTAGATAAACTCAGCAGACACACTGCTCATTAAAGCTAGAAAATTGCTCAAGTGATATTTTAGCGAAGCTGTGATAGCTTAAGGAGAAAGCCAAGAGGAAGTTCAGAAATTCAGTAGGCTTTGTGATCATTGAGACTTTTACTTTTCTGACCTGTGAGAATATTTGTGAGGCACTTGATGGTATTCACTTTGGGTTTGCGTTCTAGGCATGTGAAGCAAGTCAGTCTTCCAAAGATGTCCTTTGCCAGGTTAATCCAAAGTCTTCTGTTGTGCAGATGCATTGCAAGATTAGGTAACTCCAGTAATTTCCTGAAGTGTACTAGCTGGCTACTTTAGAGGAGAGTTTGTTGTCATTGAAAAGGTATACCTGCACATTGTCACTGACTCCATGGATTAATAGGCATGGAATTACAAAATTCTGGGAAATAAAAATTCTGGTTGCTGTATATCTGTGATCTGTTGTCTGCCCCTCTGCCCCCTTCCCCCAGCTATGACACCGAATCACCGCATTTGTATGGTCAGTGTTTGGCAAAAATTGAGACAAATTCAATCGTTTACGAAGCTGGAAGTTGCTGGTTCCTGAGAAAGAAACCATACAACACATCTTAAAAAAAAAAAAAACCAACAAACCACCCAATAACAAAAAAAACCCTCAAACAGCAACAAACAAAACAATAAAACTTACTTGAAAAATTGATTGAGGCTAATGCAGGTTTTATAGCACATCTTTAAGCTGCCACAGATGTCATTTCTGGTAAACTGTAAACAGTTCTTCATTAGTCTGAGTTCATTGATTGAAGAAAGTATTTCGGAGTGTCTCCATATGAATCACTGCCAGGATAATGGTTACAGTGAATTGGTTAGCTGGAACTTCCAAATAATTTTAAAAACTGTTTGCTGTGAGCCAATAGAAGTCCTCGATCACCTTGCAGCTGGTGATGCTAGCAGGTCACTTGTGGAGTCCCTAGTTTGGTTTTAATGGTAAAAGGGTTTGGAGCAGTAGGATTTGACATAAGGTAGGAAGCTGCAGCTCGTGCTCTGAAATCCAGGTCAGTGATCAGCATCTTGTTTCCAACTGGGAAGCTTGTCTGTTCACCAGTGACTTAAAAAGTTGCTATTATGCTTTTCTTTAAATGGTTATCAGAGGAAAATAATAGGAAGCTTCCTAAAAGGTAGTGACTTACATTGCTTAAGTAAATATCTTAAATGCATCAGAGTACTTGCTTACTTAAGTGATGTTCTGTACCTTTGCCAGCTGGGGCTTATAAAAATGATCTGGGGTACGGGATGGAAACCAGTTGATAAACTTTCTGTTGGTTTTTTTACTTCAGGTGAACTGTTTAGGACTTCTGCTGCACCTGTATGATAATCTTATCAGGAATTCCCTGGGAAAGATGATGTATTCTGCAATTATTTTTCAAGATTTATTTCAATTATTTATTTCAAGATTCAACTATTTTTTAAAAAAAAAACCCTTTGATGACATTCTTCAGTAGATACTTGTCTTCCAAGCAGGAATTGGAAGTTTAGAGCTGGTGCTGGGACTCTGGTTAGACAAGCTGATAATCGAACATCTGAAAATTGATTAAAGTAAAAAAAATTGATTAAAAAAATATCCAAGGTACTGCTAAATGTATTTTTCATTTAGATAAGAGGGTATTCTGCCTAATAGTTCTGAGCCATCTGGACTTGAGTTAGCTGTGTGCTGAGTCTGTGTAGCCACCGTTAATGAAAGGGCACGGCTGCAGCGAGTGGTTTGGCTCAGAGGCAAAGTATGTTCCCATTATACCGGTACCGCGTACCAGCTGTGGTACCTTCTGGTTTAGGCAGACGTGTCATCTAAGGTACGAGCTGACAGTAGGCAGAAAAGATTGCATAAGATGTGTTTGTGGATTGGCCTCTTCAGCTTTTTTCGCTGAGCTGTTGTATTGTGGGTGGCTAAGAAAACTGCACCGAGTGGGGCTGTTTCGTTGGGGTGTTCCGCGGGTTTTTTTCCCCTTCCTGACTTGGTGGAGTTCATACAGGTAGTCTGGTGGATGAAAGCATGGATTGGTCCCATGTGTTTCTGCACTGAGACTATAGGCTCTTGCTATCTCTGCATTTTGTGTAGAGTGCCTGTTGCTGGGTAGATAAAGACTTTAAATCCATATCCTTACCTTACAAACCTTGCTATGATCTCTGCTTGTGCTGCTCTATCTGTAGACCTTTCTGGTTTGGGTCTTTTTTTCTTTGTCCACTTTGGGGGGGTGGGGGGTGTTTTATGCTCTTGATGTGAAGCACAAGCAGAAATTTCTTCTGTGTATCATGTCAGGGTTATTTCAATACAAAATCCGAACATAAGCCTAAGGTGGTAGTTTTCATCACCGGCCTCAGTTAATTTCTGCACCGTGTTTTCAACTCCTCTCTTACACTGGCATTAGCAAATGCAGGACAGCACAGTGAGACAGGGCAGCAGGCTCAACTGAAAGCAATCCCACCAAAAAAACCCTGAATTGATTAAATTTACTGTGTGGCCATATAACTGCCACCATAAGCAGAAAAGCATCGGAGGACAAATTGAAGTACTCTGAGCTGGTGTCTTTAGTTTGGGGATTTGTTGTCTCTGTTTTGTTTCTGACAGCACTCTTTGGGGTTGCATATGGGAGGGAATGCTGTTTCTCTGTTGGCTTCCTTCCTATGGTCTGTGGCAAGAGAAAACACAGTTTTATTTTTCTTTACACTTCTGTAATCTTTACAAGAAACATTTGTCTGACTCTTACCTTGGTCTTGCATGTGTAATGCTGCTGAAGTCAGTGGGGCTCCTTGGTCTGCCAGTTTGCAGGCTCAGTTTGCTACAAAAGATGGGTGACGCTTTGACTTCCATGACAATACATATGCTTCTCTGTCTTCTGGAGCTTTATGCTCTTAAGATTTTATTTTTTTTAATTATTATTTTATACCTATGAGGAATCTAACATTCCCCCTTCTTTTTAATGTGGGGTTGTATTAGTAATTAAGTAATTACTGGTTACAGATCTGTGGTGTATCATATAAATACCTTCTGATCTGATTATTCTTAAATACAATGTGGATTACCAAAAAGTTCCAATTATAATAATGATGTACACTGACTATTTCTTTTCTCTTTTTTTTTCTCCCTTCCCTTTACGTGAATGGTGAATTTGGTCTTCTCATCGTTGCTGATTTTTTTTTTTTTTTTGCCAATCATCTAGAAAACCACCCAAGGTAAGTATTTTGGCTCTTTGCATTTATAACTGCTTGAAAATATTGAGCAATGCAGAAGTGTTGGGCATGTTGCTGTAGCATATAATCAATGCAGCTTTGATAAAGGAAAAACAATTAAGAAGAAAACCTAAATCTATTCCATACATGTCTAAGTTTCCAAAAGAATCCATTTTAATCTAACTGACATGCAGGCATGTAGTTTGTGACCAGGGCAAGCCATTATTGTAAGGCATTAAAGCACTTGAAAGAGTAAACAAGTAGTGTGTGTAAAACATTTCATTGCATATAATTGCACTTAAAAGTGAAATACTATTTTTATAAAGGTGGCAAAATATATCTAGTAAGAAACAAACTGTTCTTGTTTGAAATTTGATGATGCTCAGGAATTAATAATTTGTGTAAAAGTGGCCAAGTGCAGTGGAATTTGCCTAAGAAAGGGAGGGGGAAGGAGGGAGAATGGGTGTTATGAACCTATTGGGATAGAGAAGGGGAGCCTTCCTGGGATGAAAAACAATCAGTTCAGGACTGATAGCAATGATAAAAGAACTGTGTGAACTATGTCTTGTCAGCAAATACAGAACACTTGGTGCTTCAGCATTTTAATGATAATTTTATCCTTGCTCTTTCTGTTGGGTGGCACTTTTTACAGCAGAAAGCTGCAGTTAGCTCTGAATGAGGCTTTTATTTTATATTACTCTGATTTGATCTTCAAGAAATAGTGTATGCAAGTCTGATGTGATTTCTGCAAGCGTAGCAAAGTGTTCTATAGCCCTCCTGGGAGTAGAAACTGAGATGGATATCTGTTTTATATGGGTATCTCTACTTCATGGTTCAGACAGCTACTTCATGTGTCTGCATACATATCGATATTAAATATGTATTGTTTTGATTACGTTTTTTAAATGTCAGGGGAAAAAAAACAAGTGATGTGTATTATTCCCAATAGGCCAGGAAGAATAGACCAAACTATTTTAAAACATTGAAGTAATCATATTTAAAAAAAACAAAATACAAATATGTAATTTAAGGTGAAGAGTAACAGTGATGTTAACAGTTTCAAGTGGCATGCTGTACTGATCTATTTTTTTTCTCCTGGGAGGATTGAATTTTTTAAAATGGTGAATGTACGTTTTATCATCTCAATTTTTTGGAAAGCATTTAATAAAGCAATTCTGTAAATCCCAGTTAATGTATCTAATACAAAAGAATTTGTTAACAATTTTTTTAAAAGCAAAAAACTGTCCTTTCTGCTGTAAATTCACAGAAACTTCTTTTACAGCAGCCTTCATATGCTATAGTAGATAATTCATGTTCCATTTTAGGCAGATGAAGTTATTCTTGATGTTATGTAAAAGCTTAATTATAGCCTTGTATTTCTTTCACAAAAAAATACCAGCTGGCTGCCTGCGTATGTATGCCATGTTATTGTTAGGTATAGTTAGATGGTCATTAACATCCTTAGCTGTAATGCTGAAACCGAACAGTGTTGTGTGAAATGTTTATCAGGTTGCACAGGAGGAGGTTCTTACAGTCAGTCATGGGAAACTGGCTTTGGGAGTTTGTAAAGATGTAACTTGAAATTTGGGTGCTTCTTGAATGACATGGTTTTTAGGTACTGGGCGTACTTGCTTGTCTGTGAATTAGGATTTTTTTAAAATGAAATTTCATAAATCTTGGAAGCTTCTTTAATGAGCTAGTGTATCATCAGCTGCGGGTGAATTGTGATCCCAGTTCAACTTGGCAACAAGCTGCAGTAGGAAGACTTAAGGATATAGGAAGTTCTGCTGTTTCTGTAGACATGGCCCTTAAGCATATTGCTGATCTTGGGTTTTCTTGTGTAATTTTGTGACAAAGGTAGAGCGGCTGTTCTGAGCTGAGATCAGTGGACCATGCTCTAGGCCATCTTCAGATTTTCTGTCCATACTTTTGTAGGCCCGTGGTAGGTCTTGTGCCTTTCATGCAGTAACCGACTTCTTTCTTTTCCAGTTCTTTAATGGCTTCCATTTGCACTAAACTTACCAGTGCATACTGTCTGCCATTTCCTAATGCATCTCCTTTGTCACTTCTCTCAGTTGTAATGGGGGTGTAGGAACAGCTGCCTGGTGAACAACAGTTTCCCTTCCTCAGTTCTCCTTCCCTCTTAGTGACCAGGTAGCCCCTGGTCGCTAAGTCACCCTATGTGTCAGAGCAACCGCTTCATGGAGATTTGTGTGAGCAATGGCTGCCCTGGTCCAGCATAACTGTTTTCTCTAAAACCAATAATTGGCCACCTATCAGTCACAGTATATATTAGGGGTTATGATCAGTCTGGGTAATGCACTGTTATATACTGAAAGCCCCAGACTCTCCTATCTAGTCTGTACTGAGGGTTCGGCTTCAAAACAACTGGTAATGAATGCAAAATGAGACTCTCTTTTAAGCTAATTATGTCATTTGGCCTAATCTCCCAAGCAGTTAATACTGGATACAGTATTCATTACCAGCAAGTAGTTCATGTAAGTATACATGCGAGCTTAAGCCCTTGAAAATATTAATTCTTCAAACCATTGATTAGGGGCTTTAATAAAAATGAGTCTGCAGAATATTGATTTGGCTACCTAAAATAGGAATACTTGTTGGTTGTTTTTTTAATTCCATAAGAAGATACTGCTGTGTAGCAGGTACAATGGCCCGTCTAGTTTAAAATCTACAGTCTCTTTTTAAGCCACAGGTACAGGTGAATTTGAGACAAACCTCCAGATTTTTCACTGACATCGTGGATCCCTGGACCTGCATTGCTGTTTGATCTGCTGTGGAAGCTAGAACATCTAGCTGCGTTACCAAAATAGTAACCAGCAGCCACCTTAAACTACAGTAGATATTTGAAGAAACCTGTATCAAAGCCCCCTGTCTTTTCTTTCTTTTCTTAACTTTGTAGTTGTTAGAACAAGTCTTCTGTTTAACTTTTCCTAACACTCTTTAAGTACCATTCTCTGTAACCTAGAAATGGCCTATAGTAACTCAGTTACCTGGAGTAGCGTGCACACTTATAACCCTGAGTGCTTCCTGGCTAAGTCTTTCTCCTAACTTTCCATTTTTATGTATTTCTGCTGTAGTGTTTGAGAGAGAAAATTCTTATAATGAATATACAATGAGTATTTACTCAAGCTTGTACACATATTTTTTTACTATGGACTTCCATTTGTGCAAGATCTGTCCTGGTGAATTTTAACTCTGTCTGTTACTTTACCATTTCCAGATGTCTAAAAGACAATGTCCAAAATTTTTCCAGCTGAAAATTCTGTGCAATGTCAAACACTGAAATAATGGAGCTCTTAGCTCCACTCAAAATTTGTGGTTTAGAAGCTACTAGCCTACCACGGCAGGTTCTTGGCAGCTTCCTTTTATCCAGTTTTTTTTTAGATGCTAGCCTGAAGTATGAGGTACAGCATCTTGCAAAAATAACATTATTTTAAGGCTTGTTTGTTAGATCCCTCTGTAATTTAAAAGCACAGAATAATTTTGGGTCCAGTTGTGAAACTGGCCAACACCTGTATGAACTTACATCTGCTTGTGGTTGAATGCCTACTTGTGCAGACACTTGAAGGAGGTGTACACTTGTCTTTTGTGGGATTCCCATTTTGCTTACCCACTGAAAATACCTTAAGCTTCCTGGTACAGTGGCTATGGAATTGACATCAGAGCAGTAGGAAAGCAGAAATACTGGTCCATATAGTCACAGAGAGTGACTTACTCAAAATGCTTAGAAGAATAACTGAAAGTTCAGGGAATCTTCGTGGAGATACAGGTGGAAATTTTAAAGAAAAATGCTTACCCTTTTAATGGTAAAACAACTAAATGGAGTAGATTTTCCAAAATGTAGTTAAAAACTATTTCACAGAGGGCGCTCGAAGTTTAAAAAACTGTTTGTGTGTCACAGATCTCTGTTCATATATGTGTCACACAGATGATAAATAGAAGCTTGATATAAGCTGGTAAAGATTTTTGCTTTCTTCAGAAAGCTAAAGAGGTCTTTTCAGTGCCAGATAATGCCCTGTTTGAGTTTTGGCCATTGAGCCCGAGACTTCTGCCTTAACAGAACTTCTGACAGCTTTGATAGTCATATTGATAGATTTGATAGTCATGTTTCTTTGGGGAAATGGACCTTGGGGAGAAAAAAACAGAAAGAAAAAAAACCTATTCTGCATACTTCTATCAAAAGAAAAAGAAATACCCACCATTTTTGCTTTCGAGGAAGAATGATCAGTGGAGATGGGAGAAGGAAGGAAGGAAAGGAACACATTAGATGAGACTTACAGAATTTTTTCCTCTTCACTGCAGTGTAGGTTCTGTATCTTGACCACCATACGAACAATTGTGTTCTTTCTGGGACTGCATGTCCTGCAGTTTCTGCACTGGGGGTCAGGAAAATATAAAACACTGAGTCATCTCTGTGTAGAAAAGATGATCAAAAGGTTCAGTTTGGAGGTAGGACATTCTCCTTTGGGTGTTTTGTATGGAATCGTTTCGTTACATACATGTGGAAGAGCCTCACTGATTGGGACCAAGATTCACGTGCCTGTACGCCTTATTTCTTAGGCTGCTAATGTTTTACATTTGGAATCTGTTTTCCCAGAGGTCTGAATTGTCCTGAAATTTTCTCAGGTTGGGTGCTTCCCTAAGGTATCGTTGCTGGGAATGTACAAGGTTGCTGTTTTGTCATCACCCTCCTGCTCTAATGGAGAAAGGAGTTTTACTGCAGCTGCTCTACATGTTTTGCAGATGCATGCCCAAGCAGTTTCCATTGTTTTCTGCCTGAATTTTTCTTTTTTAAAGTAATCTTGCTACTTCTGTTAGAAGGATTTGGCAGTTTTACAGAACAGATTTTATAAATAGCCGAAGTCCATGACCTGACTTTTTATGTTTAGTATGAAATCATACTAAAATTCTGTGTTTAAACTTTCTTTTACTCTTATGACAGATTTTTTCTCTTCCTATTGCATAATCATTTTGGAGCTTCTAAAAATGAGTTTGACCAATTTTTACCTTCTAAAAACAAATCCAAATAAAAGATGCTTTTCTACTAGAAACAATTGGCTTCAAGCACATATTTTAGTTTCTGAAGTATCTTGTCAAGATTGTTGTTTAAATTATGAGTTATTGAATAATTCTGTCATGATACTCCATGTTAACCAAGGGGAAAATATGTAGGACAATGGATTAAATTGGCTGACAGGACTGCTGTATTGGCATTTAAGTCATTACAGATGCGCTTGTGTAGCTGAGTAACCTTTCTGAACTGGGCTGAATGTGCCATAGCAGAAGGTGCTTAGTTTCAAGGGGAAAGAATGGGCATCTGTTAGATTTGAATCTTTGCAATTGGGTTTTCTTTTGTAATTGAAGTGCTTGTCTTTTGATCACAGAGAGATTAGGTATTGTTACTAAGTCCCCAGAGGAAAATTTCCTTAGAAGTGGAATGTGAGAAGAAAAAACACTATTTCTTGGGCTGTAAAAGTTAGGGAAAAGGTTAGAGCTTTTTTGTTGATGGCACGGAGTTTGTTGTGCTTAAATTTGAAGTATGATGAACAAATGCACAAAAGTAATATAAAATGCCTCCTTCTTACATGGAGGCCTGAAGCTAAGGAGATGCAACTGCTGCATTTTGCTTGCAGCTCAGTGGCAGAAGTCTCTTTGGCTGAGACACATCAGGGAATGTCCTGACTCATGAAGTTATCTTTTTCTGTTTGTGCTTCAGTAAGTGACTCAGACCTCCCAGCTAGATTATTCTGAGGTTTTTTTGTTTATTTGCTTTCTCTTCAGAAGGGAATTCCAGAACTCGTTTCGCTCTTGTGGACTAAGTGTTGTCTCAGTATCGAGTCTTCTCTCAGGCCATTTGATGTATTTTGCATTAAGTTGGAGGAAAGGGGAGGTGATGAGGTTACTGTGCTACCTGGTTTTATTCTTCTAAAATATTTGCAGCAACAAATGTTTTGGGAAGAATTAGATGATAACATATCTGTAGATTAGATTGCGTAGTAATTCTGCAACAGCAGGGGATCCAAGATGTTCTGCATCCCAAAAAGCTGAAAGGAGATGATACATTTTCCTCACTTACATTGACCTGCATGATTTGTCTCACTAAGGAGATCAGCTGTTGGAAGACCATGCAACGAAAATCTTGGCCCAGGCAAGCTTTTAATAAAAGCAGCTGTTTGGGGTTTTTTTCCCACCACTTGAGATCTCAAAAGAAACAAATGAATAGAATACCTATAATTAACTCATCCGCTGTCAGTACACCATGGTAAAATGCAGAAAATGCACGGAAGCTTAAGGTGTGTTTGTGGCAATATAAAGCTGTTAAAACAACATTGTTAGCTGTCTATACTGTGATGTTCTCAGATGTGCAGAAAAAATGACTTGGATCAAATCACAATATGTTTAGTGGTTTTACAGGACATTGTTCCAGGCCCACAAGCCCACTGAGCACAGCACTGTATCTCATTCAATTTCTACTCAGCTGGAACTCTTGACTGAAATAATATCAAGTCTTTTCATTAGAGCAGGCTCTGATACCTGTTTGTCTAGCAGAGGTACATTTTCTATTTCTAATTTTTGAGCTTCCTCTGTTGAGATCCAGTACTATACTCTTAGTTTAGGCAGGTAATCTGATACTGTTTATCTGAGCATTGGAAGGCCAACACGTGGTAGAACTTTTGTGTGTTGTATTGATGTCTGCTAAATAGTCACTTTGCCAAGTTCTGTGTATTAGTCCTTTCAGTGCTATTTCATTACTGCTGGCAGAAACTGTTGTCAGCATTAGTGCTGGGAGAGGAGTGGAGCTAATTACTAGTTTTGGCTGTGTTTTGAAGTCTGTATTAAGGGATACAGTAAGCAGAGTTTTGTATTGTGTATAGTAAAGATAGAAGTACCATGATTCTGTGACTCTCAAGATTTCCCAAAAGTATTCCTGCTGATTAAGCCTTTTTACACTCCTGATTTAGGGTCCACAGGAACAATAGAGTTTAACTGCAACTAAACAGTTAGGGAGTTGTACTGCTTTAAGGAAAATGTCATGTAGCCAGATTCATGGAACAGCGGGGGTTGGAAGGGACCTTTAGAGATCATCTAGCTCAACCTCCCTGCTAAAGAAGGTTCACCTAGAGCAGAATTGCATCCAGGCAGGTTTTGGATATCTCAAGAATGAGTTCCTGATTTGTCTCTTTATGTGATTCTACAGGTGTTTGCCTTTGATCACTGCTTCTGGTCCATGGATGAATCAAACACCACCAAATATGCAGGTAAACTATTTTTCCTATATTTGACAGTTTCAATAATTTGAAAATATATGAGAGCTTGGGCTTTTGTTTTGTGGAACTTTTTTTTTCTTTTTCATTTTGTACTGTGATGCTCAAGTGGCCTCTTCACAGCAACAGATTTCTTGCTTTTTTTTTTTTTTAAAGGGATTGAATCATCTCCAGGTTAGCACCTGGGTTTAAAAGAAAGACAAGCTTTAAGGTGCCCAGTTCAGGAGGGATACTTTTACATCTAAACTACAGTGTTTGTCTTTTATTCCCTGGAATAGCCTTTTTGTGAGGATTGTTTCTGTTCTGAGGGAAACTGTTTCATTTCTGCATCAGAAGTTACTTGACCGTTGCTCAGCATTGAACGTGTGTGTTTTGAGTTCTCAGCATTCCAGTGCATAGGAGAGAATAAAGTATGTTCTCCTCAGTGTGGTTATTTCAGGTCTGTCAAGTCATAGCCTGATTGTTGAGATCCCTGGTGTTTTTCAGTGATCAGTTTTGTGACTTCTTCCTCCCAAAAGCCGGATAATCCAGGCAAGATCTGTAGTTGGCTTTCTCATAAATGGATTTGTATATTGGTACATTCATACTTAATAAGAGGACTTGTTTTGATAGAGACAGCTCTGAACACTAGGATTTCAAGACCATGGAAAGGAGGAAAAAACCCCATTCAGTTTAGATATTCGTATTATGAAGGTTTGAAGAAATTTTGTAGGTTAATAGGGTTAATTAGCTCAGTGCTTGAGATCAGTGGTCTGATAAACGAACTCTCATATACTTTTGTTAAAATATATCTCTGACCTCTGTGGTCTCTGATATAAAGTCCCAAATCTTACAGACTGCACTTGATCATAGGTTCTGCTGTTTTTCTTACTTTCCTGAGCAAAGATAGGTTTTGTTAGGAGAAGAGTTTTGTATCGGTTCATCTTTCAGTATCTGTATTTGGACCCCACAGAAGCCATGGTTCAAGCTGGTAGAGGCATTGGAGCGTACAGCACCTCTTGTACCTGCACACCTCCCTTTCCTTTTAAAGGAAGGTGGTGATAGTAGCACCCAGGTGTTGGCACAATGTGCCTCCAGTGTGCAGGGGGGAGCTGCCCCTATTGGGTGCGCCTCTGGTCTAACCCATATGTAGAGGAGAGATAAACCAGAGAAACACCCCTAAGCTGTTAAACATGTTAAAACCCATGTCCAAGTGAATTCAGTAGGATTCTAGGTCTGTCTATTTCTAATTTAGAAATTAGACATATAGGCAGTGGGTGTTTTTCCCATTACAGATAACGTTCCTGCCTAGGGAAAAACAAACCAAAAGAACCCTCCCAAAAACCCTGGCACCCAACTGTACAAGAACCCCTGTCAAACTGATATCCTTGGTTTTTTTCACAAATATGTTAAGAATGTGAGCTTCAAGACTTGCATGTAAAAAACAATGGCTTCACTCATTTTTAATTTTTTTTGTACGTTCTTGAAGTTGACTTGTGACTTCCAGCCCTTATGTTCTAGAACATAATAATTTAGGCATAATATCAAAATAGAAGTATAAAAACCCACCACCACCTCAGGCCTAAGTTACTGGGTTATTGGCTTGTTTACTTGCTTGTGCATGAGCTGATGCTATCCAGTACTAAAATAATGTTTCTTGTTTCATAGCAACAAACCAAATGCTGACATGGCAAGTTTTCAGTTTTTATATATTTTTGGCATTAAGGTGCCCTAAGTCTCTTTTTCACAGCTTAATTACTACTTAATTACACAGCCTAAATTATTGTACTAAAAAGAAAAATACAGTAACTAGTCTTGGTTGAAATTTGTAAGAATTCCTGGGCCTCATGGAACAGACACCTGTTGTTCTAGGTGTTGCGTTGTTCTTGCGAAGCGACATGTGAACTGTGCCCAGAGATCCTACCGGTGGCTGTTACAGAATTAATGAGCTTAAGACTCCAGACAAGCCACCCGACAGGCTGAGGTTTTGAGCTGCTTTCTTGGATAGACACCAGACTATGGAGGGAGTGCTGATCTGGAGCTAGACAGATGGATTAAATACTCCCTGCCTGAAGTAACTCTGTGTCAGTGTGTAAGTTTAATGTAATTTGCAAGAGTAATGATTAATTGCACAATTAAAAGGAAGCCTGTAAACTTTGAAAGCTAAGTCCTAATGTGCTTGTAAATGTAAGTTATATATGAGCTTCAAGTTTAAGTAAAATTCTTTAAATAAAGGTGTGTGATGCATTTAACTGCTTGAAAAACCCCTTTATCTGTATCACAGAAATACAATGGAAGATGTGACTGTAGGTTTAACAAAAGTTTCTCAAGTACTAGGCTACTCTATCAATCATGGCATTCTGTGCAAAACCAAAACATGCTCATCTTGCATTATATTGAATAGATGCGCATATATTTTACTATAAAGATTTTGTCAATTGACACATGGGTTACTGGACAACCTGTGGAATGGCATGCACTGCAAACAACTTATGTCTGAATTCGGTGTAGGTTTATGTGAATAACTCTTCCATGTTGGTTTTTTTATTCTCAACAAAACCAAAGTTTGTGCTCTTCTGGAAATGCACCTTTGTTACAGGATCCTTAAAGCTGTCACACATGATTATGATCTGGTTTTATTTTTTCACTTTGATCCACAACACTACCAGCACTTATTAATATTGTTTGCCTAAGAGCAAGATTCTAGTTTGGATACACTTAATTGCATGGGTGACTGGTAATAGTTCTCAGGCTGTGGGGGAGTAGGGCTGACCTGAAGTAGCATTAGCCATCTCCTTCTCCTATCTCACAGAATTTTAATGTATTTTAATCTTTTTTTTTTCTTTTTTTTTCCCCCCTGAAGCTAAGGCTTGTTTAATATTTACTGATTTTCTTTCTGGACTCCTATTCAGGTAGTATGAGGGATCTTATTCCAGTTTGAAAGCTACTGTCTCTCTCCAGCATTTGGAAACATGGGGATTGTTGCTGTGAAGACTTAAAGCTGTATATTTAGCACACACACACACACAAACCAAACACCTCATGCTACAGTGAAAGCTGTAATAGATGCAGAAGGCTGCAGCCTGTGATATAAAACTGACCTCTTGCCCATGATCTGGAGTCTGGAACTGTTTACTTGTATTGCTTGTTAGAATGTGCTGTCTTCATTTACAGTATAAATAGGGGTAATCAATCTGGCTAGGAATATATACTGAGGGCCATCTGACTTCCAGGGGAAGCATGTTCCCTGTGAGTTGTGGTGGTAAAACAGCTGTATGTTTTCTGTGGTGAGGCATGGGAAGATGCTACGATTTGTCAAACCTCTCTGAATCACTCATTTACCTACATTTAAGGCTTTGGCATTTTGGAGCTGATTTTATTCAGCTGTCCTCCACAGACTGTGCAGGTTTTGCTAATGCATTGCTGTTGCTCTGGAGAGGAATCCAACCTTTCCTGCCCTGCACCCCAGCAGAGGTACACAGGAGCGCTGGGATGGTAGTGCTCAGCAGCGGCTGGGGTGCATCGCCCTGTATGAGCTAGGGAGCCTGCTTTGGCAGGGGGGTTGGACCCGTGATCTCTTGAGGTCCCTTCCAACCCCTAAGATTCTGTGATTCTGTGATTTAGGTTCTGACTTATATTTCAGTAACTCTGTATGAACAAATCACTAAACTATGGCCTTTTTTCCCCCCCTCTTTCTAAATGATCATGATACAGAAATAGGCTCTTGGTAGCTTTTTGTTTTAGCTTTTCCCCTCCCCATGAAATGGCAATTGGATTTTCAATTTGAAAATGACCCAGCAATATCATTAACATAAATAGTGATGATTGCCTTCATGACAGGAAAAACATCTTTGCAGCTGTCCCTGAAGGACTATATCCCTTGTGAAGACAGCAGGGATTCTCGAGCACCAAAGAAGAATAAGCTCTTTGAGAAGACCTTTTTGGAAGTGGTTTCTTTAGTTTCAGATGCTGCAAGAGATAGAGGCTCTTGATCAACTTGGTACCCCTGAAAATGAAGTGTTCATGTTAAAGTGTGGGGTTTTTTTTAATCCAAACAAGTAGCAGGTAGAGATTTATTCTAAATACTGTGAGGGTATGTGTCTTAGAACAATTTGTGGCTGTATTGGTCCAAGCAAGGAACAGTTACAAATTGCTGAGTTTGTGTTGATTGTCACATGCTACCTCCTGGGCCTCTTTTTAATTATTTAATTCTGAAATATGGCCATAGTTGTGTAATTGGGTAAGTATATCAGCCTCTTATCTGAAAGGAAAAAAAATATCAAAAATAGGTCAATGAAATTGAGTTTTTTGAGAAATCGGGGAAATTTATTATAGGACAGAATGAGTTTGCCTTGATCTGGAAAAGGGTTGAGTTTTGCCTTATAGGCTATAGGAGAATTGTTTTGAGAGTATGCAAAATAGCATCTTACTCCTGTTTTCTTGACTAGAATGAGTCAAGAGTCAGTTCATGGATAAGGACGCACCTGCTTGCCTTGAATAGCTCAGGCACAATAACAGCTCAGCATTTTGGTGAAGGGGAGAATACAGAAATTCTCAGAGACAAGAACAAATAATTCTTTTTGCAAGCTTCAGCAGCAGTAAGAGCCTACTGAAGTCTGCAATGAAGTGGATTTTTTAAAGGAAGGAAAGAAACCTTACAGTTTAGGAAGGATTCGAGAGATGGTGTTACTCACTACCGTAGGGCTGAGGAAGGTCCATTCCAACGACCCCACACTGTATTGACTTCACCATGGATTTTTCTTAAACTCCCCCCTTAAGCTGCATTGTGGTTTGGTGTGGAATTTCAGATCTGTTGTTCTGCAGCCTGCATTGTCCTGAGAGGCTGAACACCTGACTTTAGGCTAAGCTTTAATTTTATATGAAATACATACATATGCCAACTCTTGCTCCTCCAGCAGCTGTTTTAAAGTGAAACAAACTAGGCACGTGGCTTAAAGAACTGCCGTACACTTACACCTTCCTGAAAGGTTGCAGGTTGTGGATTTTGAACAGACAGGGGAGTCTGTAGTTCAGGCCTGCCCACTTCAGCTGTTCCGTGGGGGAGGCCTACCCTTGTCTTACTGTTACCTTGACTTTTTTCCTTTAAGGAGTACTCTACACAGTATGTAGGACTTAGTGTGTGTGACACAAAACTGACCTGTGCATTTTTGAGGAAGCTCGATTATTCATTTTGATTTTAGTACTCCATGGGTCAGGCACTGAAAATGTGGTGTTTGAAGCACTCAAGGCCTTTCAGTGGTTTAAAGCTTTGAACATTAAAGACTCCAGTGCTTTTCCAATACTGTAGCTATTTTTGCCATGTAAAGGAGAGTGTTCAGGAACGGCAGTGATGTGTCATCACACAGTCATGACCTAACTGAATGAATCTGTGCTCATAGGAGACAATTATCTCTCTTTCAGATGGGCAAGTTGTTGTCAACTAGAAATGCTAGACATCTGGAAACCAGACGCTGAAACTGGTTTTTGTTACAGTATGTCTTGAATGTACTTGGCCCTAAATGAGCAGATCTTAGGAAAAGCTGTAACTGTTAACTGCCCTTATAAGAGGGTGTTTTGGAAAGGGTATGGCCCTTTTTCCTCCCCTCCATTTTCTTCCGTTTGCTGTCTGTCACCAGTCTAGTGAACTGAGAACATATGAACTGTATTTGTAAATGTCATTGGCTTCGTTCTGCCCATTGTGAGAAGCGGTCCTAGGGTTCCTCTGCAATGTGTGGGTTTCCTTAGGAATGCTGTCAAAGTGGTTCTCTGTATCATGGCTTCAGAAATTAAGGGAATGATTCAGAGGAAGAGAATGGGAGACAGCTTAGAGATGCAAAAGAGAGCATGCTTAAATATATCATTGTCAGAATGAGATATTTAGTTGTAGTGTTCTTGCATGTCATGGTATTGATTCTCTTTGTATTTTCAGGCACTTTTATGTATTTCCTGAATATAAATAATTGAGTAATTCATGCTGGCTCAGAGATTCCAACTGAGATTTTCACATACAGTTCTTTGGGCAGATAAACGCAAAAGTTTTATTTCAAAATTATTAGTAATTTGATAACAGTTATTAACATGTGTGCTGCCATAGTTTGCTAACTTTACTTTTCATTTATATTTTTGTCATTGAAATAGTCATTTCCATAGCTGGAGATGATGTGAAAAAACTTTTTAGCTTAGAGTACCATATTAAATATCCTTGATGCATGGTAATAGCACAAATATCTAAAAGTTCCAGGAAACAGTGTAGATTAAAGTGTAAATCTGAGAGGAGGGTGGGTTTCCTTTAGCTTTCAGATAAATTGCAGCTACCACTTTGAATGCTGAAATACTTGATATCTTTAGTATGCCTATTGCTTAGAGAGAGGTGTTCATTATTGCGGTTTATGTGTCTATGGAAGAGTATCTGAGTGTGTCAGAGTGCTGAACATGTGAAAATACTCAGTTATAAGGAACTGATGGAAAGATTCTTTGGTCAATCTTGTGCTGGAAGTGGCCTCCTGAGATACTGAGAATTGTTAATTTAATCTTAGATTTTATTTTTCTCTAGAGAGAAAAATAGACTGTTGGTATCAGACTTGCAGTTGTCAGAATGCACAGATCCTGTCTTGGAGCTGTGAAGACGGTTACAGCTGTCTAGTGAAAATGAAAAAGGTTTCTCTGTTGTCTTGGTATTGCTTTCCAGTATGTCTTCTGGACCAAGTGGGCATCCCACCAGTGTTTCTCAGATTTCAATTAGCAGAGCATCCCTAACACTGAGTTACAGGGTTTCCTGCCTTGTAGCATTAGGGACACTGCCACATGGGCTATAAAGTAAAGGAAACAAGATTATTTAGGTTGTGTTCTGCAAGAAAAATTCACTGGACTGTGCTCCCTTTGTCTAGAAAGGATGAACACACGGGTGTAGGGGAAGTCTTTCTGTTAACTAAATAAGCAACTGTTCTGTAGTTCTCAATTTTTCTGTGAATTGTTAGAATCAAGTTAAAAGCTTTCTTACCGCTTTCAGCACTAGGTATCTGTGGAAGGAAAGTCCTGTAAATAAGCAAAAGCATTAACTGCAGGTAGTATAGGTTTATTTAGCAGAATAAAACTGCAGTAGTGCAGACAATGGGACTGCATTCTTTCTTTTGTCCACGAGTGCACATAGACATACTTCTGTGTAATACAGATTTTGTAATCAGTTTGCAAACCCACTGATGAAATTCATAAGAGTTAACAGTGAGGTTGCTTAATGAAAAATATCAAAATACCGTGGTTGATATGCTGCTACCCTCAACAGTGCACTGCATTAGCAATGAATAAAATACCCATAATTGAAGTTTAATATCTTGTGTTCTTTTCTCTTAATGCACTTAAAAACAAATCTTATTTTCTCCCACGATCATTTTACTGGTTACTACAAATATCACTCTTTAATGACTCATTTGTCTATGTTTGTATTGCCAAGCTCTTAAAAACTGTAATAAACCCGTTTTAGAAGTATATATCAGTGCTTGATTGTTGATTTTCAGATTTAGTGTTGAACGTTGGAAAATTTAAATCTCTTCAGAAGAAAATAATCCAGCTTTGCCTGTGAGATTTAAACTGGGTTCCTTTCCTAGTATTGAGCAGTAAGAGAATTTTGTAGGTCATCTTTTGGCTGTCATGACTGCACACTTTGATGTCTGTTTTTTCTTGGGAAACAGAAGTGGGCAGTAAAAGTTTTTTTCTTCTTTTCTGACAAATGGTTTTACTCTCCACTCACAATCATTGTAGCATGTATATGTCTCTTTTTTTTTTCCCCTCTTAATTATACTCAGGTTCAGTCTCTTCTTGATTTTGTATTCTTGCTCAGACAGATAGAAAGTGGCTCCCTGCCTCTCTGACATTTGGTAACTTCAAAATTTGCCCCCAGGAACTGTTTAGAAATCAAATACCTGTGTATTGTATCAGTGGAAGATTTTAATAAGAACATACATTTTCTTCATCCAATTTTCAGTAGTCTAACATTCTTTATAGCCATTTTGAGGTGCACTCAACATAGTGATAAAGTAATCAAATGACCATAAGCAGAATGAGAAGTGACTGAATGTGCATGGGGAAGGAGATGGAATGACTCAAGAGTACAGCAGATTCTCCTCTGGTTTTAATCCCGGTATTCAGCATGTCTAATCTGTGTTAATCCAAGGAGCAGCGATGCTTTGGAATTAGAAATTCAAATGGAAGGATACACCAGGACAATATGATAGGGAATTACTGCACTAGTTTTTCTTCACAGCAGAAGGGAAATTAGGTTAAAGGAAAACAATGTACTACTTTTTATTCCATTTGCATGTCTGTATCTGTAATTCATTCTAAAGTCATTCCATAGGTTGTTCTGCAGGAATTTTCTGGAATTACTCAAGAATTATAAGAGTGTAAATATTCTCATGCAATGTATAAATGTGTAGGTAAACTTTTTTATTCTAGTATGTTCCATTTTGAGAGCTAGGGAAGTCACTATTGCATCCACTGTAGAAAAATTTCTTCTAACTGATAACTGTTGAAACTAACATACCAAAGGGAAAGATGCAGCTGATCTGAGCTGTTCAGAAAGTCACCAGGCAGTGTACATGAAGTCAAGCACCAAAAGGTGCATAAATACTGTCCTCAGCTCTGCTTGTTTTGGGTGTACACACAGCTGCTGTCATTCTCTGAGTAGAACTCAGAGCAGATGACCTATTGACCCTCTTTGTGGTGTGCAAATTCTGGGCTTTCCTATTAAAAAACCCACCTTGAGCCAAACAGTTTGCCTGTTTTCATCTTCTACATCTGAAAGGTTGAAGCGTATCTAAAAGTCAGCCTGGCACAGCAAGACACTTTTCAGACTGTGAAATTCTGCACCTTATGTTTCAAAGTATGGATTTGCCAGAATATATCCTCAAAACTGCTCTGTTGAAGTCTTGCAACCTCCTAATATGCACTTTCTTCCTGAATGTCACTGGAGTGCTTTTATATTGGTTCCAGCCTCACCTTGCCATGGGTGAATCATAATAGCTTATGGTGAAACTTGAGGCCAGCTCCCAAGAGACAACTGCTGCTATTTTTGGCATGATGCTTGTTGTACCACTAATAGCCTAGTTCACTAATGGGTTTCATGGCAATTCTGTTTCAGAACTCTTGTGGATATAGTTTGTGTTTAAAAATGTGTGTTAATTGCAAACTTTGCACTTAATACAAAATTTAGACTTCTATGTTACTTCTCTAAGCATTCAGCTTAAATTATACCTTTCAAAGAACTCCTGCCTTCGTTGGAAAATCAGCACTGTATTTAAACACCAAGGTAGCTGTTACAGTAGTTTCAGGCAGCAGTTTTGAACTTGTAAATGAAATAATCATTGTTCATCAATGCACTTGGTGTGACACAGTAATTTGTAAACATTCTTTTTCTGCCAGTAAATTTTGGCCTGTTACTCAATTTAAAATAAATACTTATTTTCCAGGTCAAGAAGTGGTGTTCAAGTGCCTTGGAGAAGGAATTCTTGAAAAGGCCTTTCAGGGATATAATGCTTGTATATTTGCCTATGGACAGACAGGTGAGTCTCATGTGCTAAAGCAGAAGAACACTTCTCGTGCGCGTAGGAAACGGGATGATCAGAATATAAATATTAAGCTAGATAATATCTAAAAGTTGTATTTTGAAATACCATCATGTGAAATGTCAAACATTTAGTACAGCCAGCCACATTGTAAAGTTCTTAAAGCAGCTTTAAAATGTGTTCCTAGTTGCTACTTGTTGAGGCCAGTTTCAAAGCCTGAAAGGAGTAGCTCACACCAGAGGCTTTTTAGAGTGTGTTCAAAGTGGTCTCAAGTAATGACCCTGCTGAAAGACACCTTTTAAGATTATTCCTCTTTTTTGTGTAAGTGTACCTTCTAGTCCAAGGAGCAAGCTATCTGTCTGGAATAGCATGTCAAATTGTTCTGATATGTGCTTCTGGAGGGGTAAAAAGAGAATAAAAACGTGCTTCATGAACACATGGGTAGCTCAGAAACTAAGGTCTAAAACATTTTCTCCTTTTTTCCTTTAGGTTCGGGAAAATCCTTTTCAATGATGGGCAGTGCAGAGCAGCTGGGTCTGATCCCACGGCTCTGTTGTGCTTTGTTTCAGAGAATCTCTGTGGAAGAAAATGAATCTCATACTTTTAAAGTCGAAGTGTCCTATATGGAAATCTACAATGAGAAAGTCAGAGATCTGCTTGACCCAAAAGGGTGAGTAGCTTCACTCTTCCCCACAGCTTTACTAATTTTTCTCTGAAACTGTAAAAGTAAAAATCAGTTTTGGAGGTCTTTGAGAAGGCTTTTGCAGGATGTGTATTTATATGACTTTTTTAGAAATGATCTGATTGAAACACCAGAAAGAAGACAATATCCATATGTAGCCTGTGTGTGATTCTGTGATACATAGTGATATCATAGAATCATAGACTGGCAAGGGTTGGAAGGGACCCCAAGGATCATAGAGCTCCAACCCCCCTGCCACAGGCAGGGCCACCAACCTCAGGCCTGGATCTACACAAGGTTGCCCAGGGCCCCATCCAACCTGGCCTTGAACACTTCCAGGGATGGGGCATCCACCACCTCTCTGGGCAGTCTGTTCCAGGACCTCACCACTCTTTCTGTAAAAAAACTTCCCCCCAATATCCAATCTAATCCTTCCCTCCTTTAGCTTTAAACCATTCCCCCTTGTCCTGCCATTATCTGCCCTTTTAAAGAGTTGATTCCCCTCCTGTTTGTATGCTCCCTTCAGGTACTGGCAGGCTGCAATGAGGTCCCCCCACAGCCTTCTCTTCTCCAGGCTGAACAAGCCCAGCTCCCTCAGCCTCTCTTTGTAGGGGAGGTCCTCCAGCCCTCTAATCATCTTTGTGGCCCTCCTCTGAACCCTCACCAACAGTTCTACATCTTTCTTGTACTGGGGGTCCCAGATCTGGATACAGTACTCCAGATGGGGCCTCACAAGGGCAGAGTAGAGAGGGGCAATCACCTCCCTGTCCCTGCTGGCCACCCCTCTTCTGATGGAGCCCAGGATACCATTGGCCTCCCGAACTGCAAGAGCACACTGCTGGCTCATGTTAACTTTCTCATCCACCAGAATCCCCAAGTCCTTCTCAGCAGGGCTACTCTCAAGGAGCTCTTCTCCCAGTCTGTATCTATGTCTGGGATTCTTCCATCCCAAGTGCAACACCTGACACTTGGCAGTGTTGAACCTCATTAGGTTCACCCGGGCCCACCTTTCCAGCCTGTCAAGATCCCTCTGGATGGCTTCCTTTCCTTCTAGGGTGTCGACCGCACCACTCAGCTTGGTGTCATCTGCAAACTTGCTGAGGGTGCACTCAATTCCATATGTAGCAATCAAATACTATATAATGTAGTTTACCACCAGAAAGCCAGACTCTGTAGAAGTAAATTCGGGTGTATTTTTGCCATATGATCCAGACTGTATTCAGGTAAGAATTTTCATCAGCTGGGAGTTTGAAACTTATTTAAGACTTGGTTCTCCTGGTTTAAATACTGAACTTTTTTGAGTGTGGAAGGGCTGCACCTCATAATATACTTATGGCACTCCTTTTTCCATATCGTCTACACAAAAACACTGGTTAGACTTGGAGATGTCTAGGCAAGGGGTAATTGATAGGTTTTTTTAGCTGAACATTGATATATGTGATAGAGATTTTGATTCTTGAACATAATTGCACTAGGTAAAGTCATATGCAAGTTAGTTAAAAATGAAGATTTGAAGCTTACTTGATATATGTCAATAAAGGGTGGAAAATGCAAGAAGAATTGAAGCTTTAACAAACTGCTAGGGGGAAGGATTATTCCTCCCCCCCTCCTGGATTCTTTCTTCCAAATAAGCCTTTTCAGGTTTTGTTCTAGCCACAAATTTTGGGGTGGGAGGATTCATAAAAATAATCACGTATGTAGAATAAAAGTGGTTAGATTAATTTGAGTCTTTATTGGGAATTTGAGTTGAAAAAAATCTGGAAGCCTTTTTTCCTCCTGTTAGTTACAGGACATAAATTGATTTCTACTGCATGGAAGATTCTTATAATTTCATGCTTTTTTGTTGTTCAATGAATTTCTTTCTATTGGATTGTGGATGAAGTCTACTTTATTCCATAGGAGTCGACAGTCCCTTAAGGTTCGAGAGCACAAAGTGTTGGGACCTTATGTAGATGGCCTATCTCAGCTGGCTGTTACAAACTTTGAGGTAAACATAAACCAGTGACAAGTTTATGAATAAAACCTATGTACCTAAGCAGTAGGAATCTTACAAGAGATAAATGTTTGGATAGACACTAGTTTTGGTTCGTGAATGTTTATGGTCTCAGGCAATCAGAGAGATATTCCCTAATCCTTTAGGAGTATTTATTTCATGTAAAAAGCATTGGATTTGCCTTTATGTTGGTTAAAAATATAATAGTGTTATCTCTTCACTTCAGTTTTCAATGCACATGGTATACACTGAGAACTCAATGTTTCCTTGACACAGAAAATGTGAGGCTTCCAAAATAATCATATTAATCTTCTAGCATGAGTTCCTTTGATTTTTCTTGTTGAATAAATGACCTCTTATAGGTATATTGCTTGAGGAGGCATATATAATACAACAAGGCTTATATAATTAATAATTTAAATCATGGCAGCATCTGAGCCCACTTGAGTTACCAATACACATTCAATACATCAGTATCACAGAACTGATGAGCTACTATGGAAATAATTGAAGTGGTGCAGTTGCATGAACTGCATGGGCCTCTTTTTTTTAATGAGGAAGCTGGTTTGGAAACGTTGATGTTCATTTTTTGTGTGGTTTTATATGGGAACCATTTTGCTTTTTATGGGGATTTTTATATTTTCTTAAGTGCCTGTGCATATTACAGAGTTAAAGAAACCTGCTTTTGCAGCTTTTATGGTGAATTGTGTGCTTTGAAAGCACACCACCTTTGTTCAAATTCTAGGAAATTTAGTTCATACTTAGTTTTTGAAGACTCAGCGGACAGGGGTATCGGGCTCAGATACCCAGATCAGGAAGGTACCCGCTCTTGAGTGAGGTAACCCTTTGAGCCCATTCAGTGAACACAGTATTAGTGCAGTTCAGTGAAGAGACACATTGTGTTCACTTGTGTAAGTAGATCTGTGCTGGCCTGATAACTGGCATTAAAACAGTGTGATTTGTAATGTGGATGTTGCCAACATAGTTCAACCAGCAGATAAGGAGAAGGTGCATGGAATGCAGCTGCTGGGCTTTTTAAGCATAGCACTTTTAAAACAGAAATGTGATTTAACTTCGTTCTGTGGAATTACATGGCCTCTCTAATGCATCTCAAAACGTGCAAAGAGTTTTCCCATTACTTCTACCTTCCCTTCTTTCTCTCTGACACATGTACACACCCATCCATCCAGATGGGGATTTTGTTCAGCAAGCACAATGCCAGCTTTTATCCTAGCATCACTTTTTATTCTTTTTCCCTCTAGGATATTGAGTCACTGATGTCAGAGGGAAACAAATCACGAACAGTTGCTGCAACCAACATGAATGAAGAAAGCAGCCGCTCTCATGCTGTATTCAATATTATAGTGACTCAGACACTTTATGACTTGCATTCTGGTGTATGTATTTCTGTTGATTAATTTATGGAGTTGTGGTGAATTTTCTTCTCCTCTTCTTTCACAGACATTATCTGCTTAGCTGTGCTTCTGACTTTAATGCCACGGGGTCCAGTTATCAAAGTAATACTGGCAAGAGAACTCTGGAAGAGCAAGGAAGCACAATAGATAAAGCAAACGGATCACTTCTTAAGATATTCTTGCCACCATGAAACCTGTTTTAGGTCTTAAGCATTGCTGAAGTTGATATGTTTTAATGGCATTCTCTGCCAGTAAATTTGTTATTGTTACCACGCAGCTGATTCTGGTTCATTAGTGCTTTGTCCCTTTCCTATAAAATAGATGAGTGACTCTTAGAGCTATAAAAACTATGATGATTCCTCCTTCTTTCATATCTTGAAATTGGTCCTTTAACCCACATTATTATGAAGAACAGTGTTTCATGGTGCCGGTGTCAGACATGTTAGCACTTTGTGCTGGTGTTTCTTAGCTGTTGTTCTCCCATGTTCTCTCTCATCTGTGCAGAATTCTGGAGAGAAGGTCAGCAAGGTCAGTCTGGTAGATTTGGCTGGAAGTGAGAGAGTGTCCAAAACAGGAGCTGCAGGAGAGCGTCTGAAGGAAGGCAGCAACATAAACAAGTAAGACATTGGTGTACACATGTTACAAGAGCTTAATCTTGTAAGAATCACTGTTGTTTCTTTGGCCTTCTCTCTTGGTGTGCTTGTCACAGGTCAATTCAAATGATAAACTTCATCAGAAGTGGTTTGATACGGCTCTTTTAGCTGCTCTTTGCTAAACATCATGCATTTCCTTACATTGGCGTAGGGACCCTGATTCATACTTGACTCAGATGAGGGCTACGTGGAAAAGTAATGGCACCTCTCTTTAATTAAACATATACCTTTTGTGATTCGTTTATACACCCTGTCCCCAGGCTCATGTGTTTGTCTCATCATCTGCTCAAGGAAGAATGCAAAGTTGCAGAGTTGAATGGCTTTGTTCCAACACGTTTTAAAATATGTAAGAGTATAATTCCCAGACCAGAATGAATCTGTTAGTTTAGCATTGCCTTGGGAATTTGTATTCAAGCTATGACAAGTTTCAAGGCAATTTTTTTAATTGTAATTACCGTGTTATTGCCCAAAAGCAAGAATTTAGTACACTATTACCACTGCCTTAAATATACTAATTTTCCTGGGAAAGTAAAGAGTTTAACTGTTTTGTTAAAAACTGCTGCTTTTCCAGTTTAATTTTAAATGCTACAAAATTGTATTTTAACTTAACAATGACAGCATGCAGTGTGTTTGAACAGCATTCTTGCGTAAAAGTATTTTAAAATTACCTCATTTTAGAGTTTGAATATCTTTGCTCTTTCTAGCTTAATTTCTAATTTATTTTGTGTTTAATGCATCACACTGATAGCCATGCTGGCGTAGTCCTTGTGAAACAAAATGATGTGGCTCTGTTTGCCTTAGGAAAAAATAAAATGCAAACTCTCCCATCAGCTATTAATAAACTGCAAGTGTAGCTGTAGATACTGAAAACTTCCTTTTTTCTTTTCTTTTTTTTTTTTTTTCCTTTTAGAATAGTTATGTTCAGTGTTAAACTTCCACAGTATCAGTGCAGTGGGGGAAGGTTGTTTTGCTGCTTCTGAATCTCTTTGACAATACAGGACTTAAGATGCAAGTGCCAAACTCATCTGCAAAAGAGATTTTTAAAAGTGGAAAGCTCTACATTTTCCCATTAATTAAATTATTACATGGTATAAATCTGTATTACTTAGTCCATTTATTAAGCATTCCCTATTTGAAATGTTTTTTTGAACTGGTAGGCAGAAGAGAATTCTTAGTGCTGTGTTTGGTGTCTTCTGTTAGGATTTTGCTGCTACTTTGAGCTTTAGTGAAAGCTGACTTGCATTGGAAACCTCAAAATTGTTATACATGTCTTATCAGAGTGGTCCTTCAGAGAACGTTGTGTATGATCTTCATGTGGGTGTGATGCGCATTATTAGGCAAAGGCAAAAATCCTTTCTGGAGTCATACAGTGCACTTAAACCATGTACCTTACTATGTCAGCTCCTTATATTATTTTTTGTTCTTTTTTAAAAAAGCAGTAAATTGGGTCGGTAGCATGCGCTCATAATGGAGCTGCTGAAACTGACTGGGAAATAAATTTGCTACTTGCACTCTGTTCAGTATGTTTCATTGCCTTCAAGAAGAATGTGGAAATAAGCATACCTGGTTTGTGTTTACAAGGCAGGGGAATATATGCTCATCTGTGCATACCAAAATTCCCCAGTGGGACATCCAGTCTTTGCAGGTTTCCCTGTTCTTCATTTTCTGTGTGAAGCCTGGCTAGGGCTCTGGTAGCTGCCATTTCCATCCTGCAGCCCATCCTGTTTTAAATGCCCCTTCCTATCTTTGGCTCAGCTTGTTGCAGAGGGAAGGTGACAGATCGCTCTCATACTCACTGAAACAACACAGAGTTGTGTCATGTTGTTATCTTCACACAGTTGTAAGAAAGATTACTTCTGTTTTTCTCAAGCTTAATGCAGAATTGCCTTGGTGAAGGTGCTGGGCTTCTGCTCGCTCTTACCCAGGTTTTTGGGGGACCTGCCGTACCTCGCAGGAAAGCTGGGTGTGCTTGTTCCTCCCCAGGATGTGCTAGTTCCCATACCTAGTGTAGAAATGCAGGTGCTTAACAACTCTTTGTGGTGTAGTCAAAGAATTTCTAGAATACAGTGGTAGGAGGAAGCAGGATAAACAAGCTGTCAATTAGTGGCTAAGAAAAATACTTTGTGTGAGCAGTCTGCAATTTTAACTCTGATGAGTAAAATCATAGCTGTTGTCATTTTGTCTCGAGAATGCAAAAAAGAAACCTTTAGAAGGTAGGTGGGGGGAAGGAATGCATTGGGACAGGTCTGGCCCTAAGCTGACTTTAGGGAGGGGGTTTGTATTCAGAGTTCACTAGTCGAAAGATGGAATCTGTGCATTGAATAATTTGGCTGTAAATTGTACAGAAGTAGCTTGACTGGGAATAATTTAGGGACAGAGGTGTTCCCTGCAGTGGGAAAGCACCACTTGCCTTCATAGGCTGCTGAGCTTCCCCAGTGCCCACTAGCGAGGGCAGCCTGCTCGTGCCTGCAGGACAGGGAGCAGGAGAACAGGAAGGGGGCAGAAATGGCATATGCTCTGGCACCACGCAAGCCCATCCTGCTGCTTCTGAGCTACCTCAGACTGCTGTACTATGGGCTGGGGTTGATTTATTATATAGGTGGTGTGAGATAGGATCAAAGGAGTGACAGATCTCTGATGAATCATTTAGCATGAAGAAAAGCAGCTGATGAGTCCTGTAATTATTTTGTTGGGCAGCCATTGCTTTTACTGCTTTCCTTAAAGTCTCTAAGTGGCTTTGTATTATGAAATCTCAAGCAGAGTACGTAAATGACTCCAGTTTGGCTCTTATTGCAGATGTTAACAGCCTTAAAATCAGTATAAGGAGGACAAATTATATCACATCTTTTAATAATGTGTTAATAAACTGTAGCTTATAATTTCCTGTTCATTAAAATACAGTGCAAATAACTCAAATTGGTGTTGCAGCACTGTTGGGAAATACTTTTCAGTGATACAGCTTTTTGAATCTCTGTTCTTCCCATCACCCTTCTGAGTGTCCTGTTCTTCCCCCCAGCTTTGGCTTTCACATTTCCCCTCGTTTAAAGAGGGAAAGAGGAATCAGGGGAAAATAATCCAGGGTGATTTTTTTAACTTTATGCTCCTTGAAAGTGGACTCCATTGGGATTATGCTGGTGGTGCTTTTCTGTGGTACTGTAGGAGGTTGCTATGGAGCAGCATTACAGCATCCTACTGTTTGTTCTCACATGGTTAGCACGCTGTCATCTCCATCTGTGGAGATTGGAGGCAAGAACCAGGTCTCCCTCCCCCTTCTTCCCCCCTCAAGTTATCAGAGGTTCTTAAGCTTCTGTTTAAGTCAGACCCTAAACTAACTGTCCTTTTTGCTGTGAATTTTTCAGAGGCAAGTTGGAAAGTTATTGTATAGACACGTTTACAAAACAGGGTGCTCTCTTGGGAGGTTTGCCTAGCCTCTCCTTAAATATCTTTTTATTCTAATTTTGCTTTCAGGGGTGTGCTATATCTTTATACCACTTTGTGCTATATGAAGTATGGGACCTCTTTCGTGACATGTAGTGGTTCTTACTACCTTACTCTCAGACACCTTCCTTGAAATAGTTTTCTGTAATATTTTTTCCTCTTTCAAAGTGTTTTTCTTGAGCCACTGGTAGTTTCAAGTAGCACTGAGCCCTTGCTAGAAACACTGTACAAAGACTGCCTATCAACTAAAATAACACTACTGCTTTGAAAAGAAAAGTGAAAAGGAGGGGGTGGAATAGTACAATTAAAGATTTATTTGATTATCTAATTGTGATGCTGCTGAAATTTTCCTTGCTAGTTATAAGGAGTAGCTAGATAATTGGGCATGAGTGTGGCGGACCAGTATGCTCTTGGGCTTCATCATTGTCTGTTTTAAAACCCTTTAGGCATCTATTTAATGTTCTCAGGCTCCTGAACCAGCTCATTATCTTAAACATACTCACCCTAGGAGCCCCAGTGTCACTTAAAATTTACACAGGGTTGTATAACAATTGGATTACATAACGCACAGATTGCCCCTGTTGGTAGGAGTGGTATGTTGTACCAAAATGAATGAGTTATCTGCATTTTCTTCACAATGCTAGAGTGGTGTTTGGGATGTGTCTGTGTGCTAAGGCACTTGGGGGCTTTTCTCTTTCATGCTAGTACAACATCTCTGTAACCAGGAGATTGCTTGGTCTCTTCCCCTCAATTATTTGTCAACCCATTTGACAAGGAGCCTCCTAATGGGCCTCTGGTGATGAGGCTCAGGCTTCCATTGTCATGTGATGTCTGATTAGTTACTGGTTCACCAAACCCGGGCCATAGCTGGCTTCGTCTTGAGGATGCTGCCTTACGGCTGCAGAATTGTTTAGTTTTTAGTCTGTTGTTGAGCCAGTGCTTTTAAAACATTGTTCGTAGAGACAGGGAATTCTTGCTGTGCTGCCAACACTGGCTCTTAACAGTGTTGTGAGGTAGTGTCCAAGATAGAAAGACTTTTAGTCTCTGAGAAAAAAGGTGGATGTGAAAAGCAGTGATTCTCCAGGTACTGAAGCGCTTTGCTTTACACTTTTCAGACTATTTTAAATACTTGAATATTTCAACTTAGTGTTCCTGGAACTTGATCTTAGTACCAGATGAGGTGAAACACTGTAGGTTCTTATTTGGAAGAAATATATTGATGACTTTAATAAATAAGTTGCTAGTGGGCTAGCTGATATTCTGTGGTCATTTCCAACTTACTGTTATTCTATGATACTGTAAAAATTGGATGTGAAGTTCTGCAGAGTAAAAATTAAACTCTTCAGCAAGCCCCCTTTTCTGTGTGTTATTAAATCTACGTTTGGAATATGTGTTAAAGCTGTTCTGCTGTGTTGTGTTTATAGATCGCTTTCAACGCTGGGCTTGGTTATATCATCACTTGCTGACCAAGCAGCAGGGAAGGGGAAAAACAAGTTTGTGCCTTACAGAGACTCTGTACTCACTTGGCTTCTCAAGGTAATTAATATTCCATTCGCCCTCTTCACAAGGTATCAGCTTAAAAGTTTGGAGGATCATTGTAGCAGACCTCTGTGTACCTGGACTTTTCATCTGTTTTTTAAAGAAATGAGCTAAGGAGCCCTCTCAGCTATAAGTTTTTCCAAGTAACATGGGCAGCTAAATGTATCTTGTGTAAATTCAATGTAAAGTCCTGTTTGGCTATTTTCAGTTATAGTGAACTCAAAGCTGGTGGCGGTGGCTGGAAATGTTTATAGACCATATTAGTTAGCTTACATCCAGAGTACCACTCAGTGTCAAAACAGTAAACCTTGTATTTAAAATATCTTTGTAAAGACATTGTACAGTCTTAAGAACAATTTTTAACCCTCAAACTTTCTGTGGATACACTCTACAGGACAACTTGGGAGGAAACAGCCAAACTGCCATGATAGCCACGATTAGTCCAGCAGCAGACAACTATGAAGAAACACTGTCTACTCTGAGATATGCAGACAGAGCCAAAAGGATAGTTAACCATGCTGTGGTGAACGAAGATCCAAATGCTAGGGTCATCAGAGAATTACGTGAAGAAGTTGAAAAACTGAAAGAACAGCTCTCGCAAGCTGAGGTAAAAGTATTCACAGTACAATGTAAACATGGTTTTCTAAGGAATTACCCACCTCTGGCTGGAAGACTACCTTTCTTTTTAAGCCTTGCAAAATGAGGGAAAGAAGAGTCTTGCACTTGAGGGGAAAAAAAAAATAACTAACCTCGTTTCCTGGAATAAATCTAACATGTTTGCTTATTTTTAATTTCTTTTTAATGACAACATTGTACCGATGGTGACCTTTGTCAGAATAGACTGTTCTTAAAGAACTTCATGTCAAGCAGTAATTGATGCAGCACAGATTAAGAGCTGGAGTACAGCTTCATTCTGTAGACTTACAAGCAGAATTCATTTTTATATGGATAGACTGTGTGATTTCATGATGTCAAATGCAGGAATATGAGAAGTTGTAAATCGGGTATTGGACCACATAGTAAGTTAACACTGTGTGATTGCCATTTACCTTAGATTTGTACTTTTCATTGGTAAAGCATCAGAGTAGGATAGCTTACTTGGTGATATGTGGAGAAATTAGGCACTGCACTGTAGGAAAATTTTTTTAAAGATATTTTCAGGGAAGACACAAAATACTGGTGGAAAAAGAAGAGTACTTGAGGGTCAGTTTGTGTGCTGTTTAAACTTCAGATTCCTTTCAGGACTAGCATGCATTGTATGAACAGTTTCTAACAGCCTGAAATGTGAATACCTACTTTAAGGAAGCCACTAACTTCTTTTTTTTTTAATAAAAATCTGCTTTAATCCCATATTTTAAATCAGACTCAATATTGTAGCACATCCTTAATTATGTTGGCAGACTGTGGCTGAACACAATCAGTAGGAAGGTATATGAAGTCTTACGGATTTTTTTTAAAAGTTTTTTCTTGCACTTTCTGCTAAAAAGGATTATGAAGAGTTATAGGCCAGACTGTTGAATTGTTATTTGGCAGGGGACTTATTTGAGCCCTTTGCTTTTGTTTCCTATTGTAAAATGAGAAGCCTGTTTTAGCTCCAAAGCATACCTTCCTTCAAAATTAATCAGCAGGGTCAGTCAGAAAGCTTTAATGCAACTCTAGGAATGCTTATGAAACAAAGGTTGAAATGAAAAGCCGAATATCGAGAGGAATTTGTATTTTAAACTACTGTTGGAAGAAAGACTTCGCAGATGAACTTCAGGCAGCTAAGATTTAAAGCTTTTTAATCTGCAGATATTTTCACATAGGTGCTGAAGCTTGAGTAGCCAGGCCCAGGGGTTTTTCTTGTTCCATTAATGTCTGGAACTGTGTCAGTCTTCAGCTATTTCATATTCAGACCGTTGACGGTTGATTCTCTCTCCTCCCTTTACCAGTGACCTGTTTCTTCAACTTCTGCTGTGAAAACCTGTGGATGTAGTTGAAATCTATACTGGCTACATTTCATATTATGTTGCATTGTGTGTTCGGTTTCCTTGTGCAAGCAGATGTTGCAGAGGCAAGAGTAGCTGAATGTTTTTGCTAATTTCTGTCCTTTAGGCCATGAAGGCACCAGAACTGAAGGAGAAATTGGAAGAATCTGAAAAACTAATAAAAGAGCTAACAGTCACCTGGGAAGAAAAGCTAAGGAAAACAGAAGAAATTGCACAGGTATTTCAGTAATTTTGTGGAGGAAAAGACAGATAATCATACAGTGCAAATCAGCTGAATTTCATGGGCTTTGGTGAGCTGTGCTGTCTTCCTCACCAGCTATGTGGAATTCAACTGGATTTTTGTCTTTTTCCCTCGCTTCTGGTTTTGGTTTTTGATGGAGTTTGTTTGGGTTTTGGCATGTTGTTTTGGTCTGGCTTTTTTTTTAAGTCTAAAAGTCATTTTAAAAAAATGTAGTTATGTTGTGATATCATCGATAAAAGCTAACATTTGATTTTAAAATAAAACATCCAAATATGATTTATTTATTTCTATGACCACAGTGAGATGCTTCCCTTGAAATTCCCAAGAAAGCTAAGAATTGCAGAAGGATTAGAATTTTGAATGCTGTTTGTTTCTTTTGCTTTCAGTGACCTATAAATGGGAGAAGGAAAATGTGTATGTGTATTCACTAATGTTTGTTCTTTATTATTGGACTTTAAATAAGACTTTTGCATTCCAGTGTACTTTGCAGCCGTTTCCACATTGTAGTCCTAACATTCCAGAAGCATGCTTTCGTGCAACTCCTGGTTAGATTAAAATAATAATGAAAAAAAAAAAAGCTGGGGGAAGAAACCTAGCCAGCCAAACAAAAACCCCAAACTGCAGCAAAGCAAAAGGCAGGTGTGATCAAGTCGAGTCTTTAGCTGAGTTAGTAATGATAATAATACTGCAAAAGAACAAGCCTAAGCTGTGGCATGCTATTTTTGAAGTTATCTATGACTATGATTCTCTCTGAGTAACTGCAGCTGAAACTAGTTTTTAGATAGCAGAGGTTGAGAGCTACACACACTGTGCTACTTATGAATGGCTCTAAAAAAATCTATAGGGCTGCCTAGGTAAGTAAGTTCCATTTTGGGGAAGCAGGTGCTTTAGGATTAGCTCTAACTTTTTATTGTTGTGTAAAAATAAATTCTATTAAACATACGGTACCGAACCAGCATCTCACGTTCTGTTTCTGGTGTCAATACAAAAACGCACATTCAGCATGTACATCTTCAGATTTAGTTGCTCTGCTTTCATTTACGTCCTCTACTTGTGCCTATGTATTGCAGCAGGCAGGATTAACCTATTTTTGTGCTTGCAGGAGAGGCAGAGGCAACTGGAGAGCATGGGAATTTCCCTTGAGTCTTCAGGTATCAAGGTTGGGGATGACAAGTGTTACCTGGTGAACCTGAATGCGGACCCTGCGCTCAATGAGCTTTTGGTTTACTACTTAAAGGTAAGAATGGGAACAAGATGTCTACACAGAACAAAAGGACACTTCTTTATGGTTTTGAATTTCTGACTCAATTTGTTATTCAGAGGTTAGTTAGATTTTTAAGACTACTTGTGGCAAAGTAGGATAGGCCACCAGCTACTGTTTAGGCTTTTGTTCTCCCATGGCAGTTCAGCTTCATTGTTCTCCTAATTCATCTCCTGATTGCCAACAGTGGGAGAAGTGCTTGGTGTCTCCCAGTGTTGAGATGAATTTTAGCTTTTCTAGACAGGATGTGAACAGGATTGCCTTTTGGACTGAGCTTGAAGAGAGAGCCTCGTGTTAGATACTTCTTTTTGTTAGTGAACTGGGGATTGCTTTAGATATTCAATGAGCTAATCATAAAGAGATGATGTTTAATAGTAATCGGTAAGGGTAAACACAGTCTGAGAGAAAAACTTAAGAGAAAAGGGAAAAAAAACATGCTGTTAAAAATATACAGAAAATTATTTACCTAGTGCCACTATCTTTGATACCATTCCATTTAGCATAGTCTTGTGTCAGAAAGAAATAGTGTTTGTATAGGAAAAACAGTGTTTGTAGGGAAACTCGAGCTTCTTGTCAAGAAGATACAAAAGAGGATCCTGTCCATTTTTAGTTACTTTTTTGCTTTAGTGGCTTCTGTATTTGAACAGGAGGAAATAAAGCATTTCTCTAAAAACAGTGAAGTATTTCAGCAGAAATTACAATACAATTTGAAATTACACAGGGATTAGTAAGTTAACTGGAGTTACTGTATAGATGTTTTCTGAAAAGCAACCGACTCCATGCACCTTGTTTTACTATCATTGTTGTCCTTGTTATATACAACTATATGACTTGGCTGTTTTGCTTCATTATTTGCAGTTACTGCTTGTACACAAGCACAGTCTGAGAAGAATTTTAAATCAGAATTTGTGTCAACTGCTTTACTTTGCTTTATCTAAAAACATCTGAAGATAAAGTGCAGAGCAGAAGAACAGTTTGTGTGTGATTTTTACAGCCTTCATATCTGTCTTCATATCTGCTGTGCCACTATTTCTGCTCTATAGAAGTGCTTAGCAAAGGAAAGTAGATAGATTGTGCAGTCTCAGTGCTTTAGCTAATATTTTCTTAGCTAAATAAACAGTGATAGTTTGCTTGTCTCTTAGTAACAGATTATTTTCTAGGATCACACAAGAGTTGGTGCAGATACCTCTCAGGATATACAGCTCTTTGGTATAGGAATCCAACCAGAACACTGTGAGATTGATATTGCTTTAGGTGGAGAAGTTACACTCACACCAAAAGAAAATGCAAGGTAAGAAAGATCATCACCACTTGGCAGCAAAGTGTTTGCTTTTCTTTACCAGAAGATGACTTGCATGCATTTTTACTTACATAGGCAGAAGGGTCTTTGGTTCTGATCAATGAGTAGCTTCAATATAGATGATTTGAAGCAGATACTTAGAAGGGAAATTTGGTGATAAAACTGAGATTTCCCCATGCATGTACACAGCCACACACACACTCTGCAGCATAACAGGCCATCAGTGGTTTGGCTCAGAGTAAACCATTGCAAGAAGCTTATCAGTGGGAATGAGGGACCATTCCTTGTCTGCATCTTAGGTGGTAAAGAGATCACTGAGATGCTGCTGGCTATCCAGACCCGTGCGATCAGATAGCTAGCTGCATATTAAGGATAAACTACCTCAGGAGTAGTGTCTATTGTAAAGCTCAGTATGCTGTAAGTAAGAGGTGTGTTAAGGATCTGAAGATCTTTAAATTCTTTTCTAAATCTTTAATTACTGTTGTGTCTAGTAAGTATGTAGTGTGATTTCACATTTGACTTTTTGTTTCTATTTCTGTATTTTAATTATTTGTCATTTTGGGGACACAGCAGCTTCTTGGGTGTAATTGTGGATGTCTTTGTCACTTCATGTCCAATGGCATGTAATAAGCAGTACCTAGTTAATAGTCATGCTGCTTGACTGAATTGTGAATATTTAAATAATATACAGTATTAGAATGCAAAACAAAAATTTGAGACACTAGTTTTAAAAATTCCTATCTCTTTTGTTCTGCCTTCAGTAAAATACTACTTGGCATTTGCATTTTTCTTCTGCAGCCTGAAGTACAAAATCTCAAACAGATGGGATTCAGACTTGTGGTGATAGAGTTACTGTACTGGAAATCAGTCATTTTGACTGGCATGAATAAAGGCACATGTTAGTGGAGGGGAAAACCCACACTTTGCCTGATCTGCAATGCTTAAGTAGCTGTTCTTAAAATACAAGTGTCAACAGTAATTGAGTTACCAGAATTTCATACAAGACTCCTCTGCTCATTCCAACCCCCCCCGCCCTCCCCCCCCAAAAAAATTGGGTTTAAATCAAATGCTTACATGTTTGGATTGACATACTTGAGAGAGACAGCCTAATAGAGAACAGTGCATCTGAAAAGTTTTTTCATTTTTGCCCTTTCAAATGACATGTTCTGCTTTGTGACTTGCATATGCAAGCTGTTCAGCAGCTCCATTTTTCCCATTTTCTGACTGAAACTCAAATGCAAAGAAACCTTAATGCAAATATAGCAGTGTATACCAGATGTTGGCAAAAATAGACCCTTGTTAATAGCAGACTCCATTTGTTGAAAGATTGAAACTTGGATCTCAGTGTCTTTTCTTACGCTTGAATGCTGAGTACATTAACAGTATGTTCTACATCACTGTGTTGACTAACATATCTTGAAGAGCTTTATCAGTAGGATTTGTATGCATCCAGGTTTACAGACTGTTGATATGAAACAGGCAGTGACCCAGTTTGAGAAATGGACGTTTAAAGAAAAACTGTTCAACTACAAGCAGCCTTGTCTGTGTGTTTATTGAAGAGCTGTGCCAGGCCCAGCTACAGGGGAAAAGTGCTTTGGGTTTAGTTGTGACAGAAATCAGACCAGTAAATTTTTCATTGATTGCCTAATGAGCACTTAGCAGGCTTGTGCATCATACAATCCAAATCACTGTCTGTAGATGAGAGAAAGAGTAGATCTTGCAGTTAGTTTTCAACTTTTTAGAGTTCACTGAAGTTGTGTTTTCTTTCAGATCCTGTGTAAATGGTGCACTGGTGTGTTCTGTCACTCAGCTGTGGCATGGAGATAGAATATTATGGGGAAACAACCACTTTTTTAGGTAAAAGCTGGTATTTACATCCCAGCCTCTTTATGTTCAGCTTGCTTTTTTCTTTTTCTCCTTCCACTGTTCTGCCTAAACTTTTTAATGACTGAATTTCCATTTTTTACACAGGATCAATTTACCAAAGAGAAAACGACGAGATTGGCTGAAAGACCTGGAGAAAGAAACTTCCTTAGGAGAGCATGATCTTGATGCAGCCAGTGAAGCTTCTTCAGAACCAGACTACAACTATGAGTTCGCCCAAATGGAAGTTATCATGAAGACACTGAACAGTAATGGTAAGGCAGCTGCACGGGGAAGATGCTCTTTTGGATTGCCTAACCAATTCAGGATGGAACGTAATTTCTGGGTAAAACAAGTGTGGTGCGCTTGCTCCAGGGACCTTCGGAGCATTTTTAGGAAAAGATAATATACAGAAACTATGTTAGAGGGGGGTATGTGTGTGTATATATACACACACACGCACATATATGCACCCACAGAAGTTAGTAGTTTGTTTTCACGGTGTCACACAATTTTACCTGTACATTTGCTGTCGTTTATTGTGCAGCTGAATTGTAATCATATGCCTGTCAAATCATAATCTAAGCCCCACTACTTTCTTGCTTTTGCAAGTTACTTTAGACAAAAGGGTGTTACACATCCAGCTCGTTTAGTTGGATCTTTCTTTCTGTACCAAATATTAATGAAACTATTTTAACCTTAGTACGGCAAACCAATAATCAAAAGTCAGTTAGTGTGGTTTTTAATGCTTAATCATTCTCATGATTTTATTTAATCTTTCTTAAAATCTATTGTGATGCCTTTTTTTTTTGGGTGGTAAGATAAAATACGATGTATGTATAAAGTAATGGTCATGTATATAAAACAATATGGTGTTTTCATGATTTCCAGAAGGCAAGTCATAGTTCAGATGATAAAATATGAAACACTTGGTAAACTACTGAATGCATTGTACAGGCTTTTAGTACACAAAATTTGAGAGGCAAATACCTCGGGTTTTGGTGACTGACCAAGAAGACAGAGCAGATTGTGTTTTATTGCTTTCTGTTCTCTTTTCTCCATGTCTCTGCAGTGTTTCTATTGTCTGCTGTGGCTTACTTATTACAGTATTTACTTTTTTCTTGACTTCCTCTTTAACTTTCTCTGTTTTGCCTTTGAGCACAGCATGACGATTTGACATGCTTGATGCTGTAGCAATAGCTTGCAGGTTTTTTACAGTTTGATTTTAATAGGATTGTTTGTGTGGGTGAGTTACAGGGTCAGGTCATTTAAGTTGATGTGAAATTACTGTTTGATAATGGAGATATTCTCATTATGGTTCACTCGTACCAGGAGATGAATTTCAGATGAATCTGCCATCCTGGTGGTCTTCAGTGTTGTCATCCCTCGTGAAGATTCTGTTGCCTGTCTTAAGGCCTCAAACCATCCCGTATCTGTGCCAAAACTGGGACAAAGGTTTTGAACTCGTTTGGCTCATGCATGAGGCTGCTGGAGAAATTTGAAAGCATTAATTGAAGCTTGTTCTGCTTGTCACTAACCAGGGATTTGTCTAAACTGTAGCAGTCTACAATGAGTCAGTGTTCTTCGAACGGAGGGTCGCGTTTTTTGGTTTCCATGTGGTGTTATCTAGAAAATGGAAATGATTCTTCACAGCATTTTGGTGTCTTTCCATTTCAGTTCAGTAGGCCTTTTTGTTTGTGGTCTGGGACAGTTTTTGTCTCGGTCAGTTGTTTTCTGTGTCAGGAACAGCCAGCACAGACCTCAGCATCTCAGCCGAGCTCTTTCCCCCACCTAATGCACAGCAAATGTTCGCAGTCGTACGTCCCACAGTTTCAGAGGTGTCATAATCCAGTTACTTTGCTTCTTGGCTCTTCTGCTCACTCCTACATGGTGTGGCTGAGTGAAGTGGAGTAGTAAGTTATAATAAAACCCTGACAAAACAAGTGACAGTGAGGATCACAGGCTGGTCTTTTGATTGAAGTCCAGTAGTGCTTCTGAGTTCTGTTCTTCCCAATCCTATATCTAAAATACCCAACAAACTGTCAGGAAAAAAAAATGTAAGAAGTAAAGCAGCTTTGTTGCCATACCAGTTATTTATTCTTCCTTAAAATGATAAATAAATATGTGTAAGGATAAAGAAAAAACTAAACAACTGGGCAGTTAATTCTATCATCCATGCTTTTGAAACCCTAAGAGGGGAGCGAAGGGGTGTTCTAAAAGTTTGATTAGATGATTATTTCATAGGTATGTATGGGATTTTTCTTGCATATCAGTGCTTTGATATAGCCCAAAGGAAGAGTTTTTTATTTGTCTTTGTTATGGGTTTCTTTTTTTCCCCTCCTTGATCTAGTTGAGAACAATAACTCTCTTCAAAAAAACAAACAGCCCAACTTCTCCAGGGTGCAAACACATTTGTTTCTATGGCATGTTACCAGTACAACAGTGTCACATACTGCATCCGGCTTCCAGAGAAGCTCTAAGGAAAATGTGTAACTTTGAAAACAGCTGTAAAGAAAACATCCAGATTATTTCATTCCTTCAGCATGTTCACTTTCTTTGTGGGGTTCTGTCAGAGGGGCTTTGTGCCGCTAATTTGTGATGCTGGTCAAATACAGAACGCAGCAAAGAAGTTTACTTCAATCTTCTATACGGTACAGTGGGCGATCAAACAACGCCATTAGGTTATGCAGGCCCTCATTAAAGCAAACAAAACTTACAGCTCAGAGTGGTGGTTTTGATGAAAAATAGAAAAAACAGCCTGTGCCACAACCTTCTTCTGACTTGCCTAGAAAAATGCACTTACATGAAATCTTAAACAATTTGCTCAGCATGGTTATTATTGGATTAAAAGATTTCAGATGTGAATTAAGTGTCTTTGCAGCAAGGTAATAAATGCTGTTCATCCTATGGAAAAAGTACATTCTTCAGTGCTAACATCCTAACAAATTACTGGGGATTAACTGCAAATGAATGGTCTTCTCAGGGCCATTGAACTCCGGTCACATAAATATATAAAGGGATGGGACTTGGACTTTTTAACACTGTATGGAAGTTGCTGTGTGTTTGGCAGGCACTGGGTAGAATCTTCCCTAATTTATTTGATTTTGCATGAGAAATCCAAAATTGGGTAATACGGTGTTTAAATCTAACTTAAACACTATTGTAGTTCTTTTGAATTGTGAAAAACTGAACTGTGTATTTTTCATCTTCTAACTAGATGGTTTATAATTCACACCATGTTTTGCCTTTTCATTCTGAAAGGCTTGAGGGTTTCTGTGTAAACTTTTTCAGTAGTTAATTTGAATGGTTTCCTAAGCATAAACTTACTTCTTGCATTTCAGTGCAAGCATAACCCACCTTCTTTTTTCCTCAAACAGTAGTGGATTTCATTGAAAATGGGGATTGTTAGACTAGGGCCTTGCATCTTGTTCCAAATATTTTCCATAGTATAATTTGATCATGTGGTGGTTACGATGCTGTAAATGTAGAAGGCCGGAAAGATTGCTTTTATTAAGGAAGTCTGCTCCCTGAACTTGGAGCTGGGCTTTGAGCAGTTTAGGAAGGTCTCGTCTTAATGAGTCAGCCTTAGATTCATTTCCTGTGTTTGCAAACACAATAGAGGGCTTTTAATTTCTTCCATGCCTCTTCTCTATCTTTTGCATAATACCTGATTACTGAACCATTCTTATACACAACTAAAACTGGTTTTGGGATTATGCAGTAAAACCTATGCATGTGAAGTTAACTTTGGTATTATCTGGAGGAGTTAGGTCGATAATGATGATCAACATTAATAACTTGGTTTGTGATTGTCAATTGTTTTTGTTGTGCTGTCAGTTTAAAAGCTAAAATAGCTAACTTTCTGAGAATGTCATGTACTAAAAAGCAATATTTCTGGTTACTTTTATGCATCACTCTTTTGCTATTTGGCTGCTATTTACACAGATAGATTTTTAACTTTGTGCTTTGCAGTTACCATTGTGGTGGTATTTTATGAGCCTGTTGTGTGAAGCCAGTGATTTCTTCCATGGATAAGGCGAGGGCCACAGTAGCAACTTGCAGTACTGTTTGTTTTCTTCTAAAAATAAGGAAGCACTTTACATCAATCTTAATATTTAAAAAGAAAAAAAGATGCTGAGAGGCAAGTACAAAGCCTCTGTAACAGCAGAACCCTGGAGATCCTGTTTGCTTCTCTGACATTCATGATAGGAAGGATTTGTTATGTGAAGAGATTTGCCTCAACAGCCTTGTACGTTAAAATTGCAGACAGAGAGTTGATTTATCTTGAGTAAACTTGGTCTCAGTAGTTCTAGTTCTAAGTTGCTATAGACTACTAAATACAGTAATGCTGCATTGGTTTGTGAAGATATAGGGGATGTGATTTTTGGGAAAGAGTGTAGAGGTGTTATGGTAAGCGATATGCACTGCTAGTGATGAAGATCTTACAGAACCAATCATATGAATCATGTGTTCCATGCTATAGTAACCCAAATTTTGTTTCACATATCATTGTAGATTCAGGAAAACTTGTACAAAATCTGAACAAGAACTGCACTTTGGTACTGCAGGCAAGATGGTTCATAACTAAACCACACTGATGTGTTTTTTGGGGTGTTTTGTTTTCAGGTTGGTGGTTGGTTTGGGGTTTATTTTGGAGAAGGACACCTCTAGTTCCAAAGTGGGACAGTGTAATTAAATATAGGTTTCTTTTTCTCCTTCCTTTGTGACAGATTGGCATCCTTAAAAGTCACAGTAGCTCTCTAAAACCAGGAATAGATACATGAATATTTCTTTAATTTTAATGTAATTTAGGTTTGACCATAGCTGATTGGCACAAGCAGTTGTTATTTCAGGGTAGAGTATCCAAATGGGTATTTGTTCTGGGTTGATGCTGAGGTGTGATGTGGTTTGTAAAGGTAAATTAAGTCCCCTCCAGGACGTATTTTGCTTCAGTGCTCTGAAGCACAGTGGTGCAATGCGACGTGTGACTAGTCATGACTATTAGTCTTGATTTTCATCTGCAGCGCTCCAGCATGTTTCTTTCTGTACCAAAATGGGGAAAGTAAATTGTTTTTACTTCCTTATGTTGTTTCCTTCTCCAGTTAACATCATCTTCCCTTGCATTTTGCTTTGTTCTCATCTTATTAATTTGTCCCCTTTTCCACCTGTTCTTTTTCCCCTACTGGGATTCTGGAACATAATACAGTAGATGAGGGTCTTAACCACTGTTATAACCTCTTTGCATGCTGTATTTTTTTTCATGTTTGGATTTATTTAGCTAATGCAGTATTTATTATTTTGGCTTTTGTTTTGGAGGGCAGTGGCCACCTTTTTTGAAAATACTCTGGGACATGTTGATTGCTGTTACCAAATAAAATTGGTGAGTGTTCTGTAATGCTGAAATGGCCTTTTCTCACTTTAAGGTGTGGGATTTTTTTTCTTTTTCTTTTTAGACCCTGTGCAAAATGTGGTGCAGATCTTGGAGAAGCAGTACTTGGAAGAGAAGCAGAATGCTCTTGAGGAGCAGCGGCTGATGTATGAGCGTGAGTTGGAGGTGTTGCGGCAGCAGCTCTCTCCAGAAAGGCAGCATCAGCACGGCAGCGACAGGCTTTCCTACACTGCTCAGACTGCACAGCAGAAAGTAAATCTCTGGACAGAAGAGAGGTGAGAATACTGGAGTTAAAACAAAGGAATTAATAACAACTACAAAGGGTTAAAGGTGGAGCTTGAGCCATCTATGAGAAGCTGACTTTTTCATTTTTTGGTAGACTTACATACAGTACAAGATCTGCCAACACCTAAATGTTAGGATTTTGTTTAGGACTAGGTTCTGATGTATAATGTGTGTGCACAAAGTTGCTGTTTGATTTAACACACTTTTATTGATCAGCATTATAGCATGTTGTAGTTACTTCATTGGGTTTTTTAACTAGAAAAGTGTGTCTGAGGTGTTTGCTTTAGCAGTTACTTAAGGTCCATCTGAAAGGAAAGGATAGAGGTAAATTTTCATTAAGGCATTCACTAAGAAGGGGTACTGTGTGTTGAGAGTAGGCAGTGAGAGTGTGTTATGTTGCAGTCTAAAATCCATAAAAAATACAGGCTTCTTAAATGTTATGTGTGTGCTTCCAAAAATGAGCCCATAAATTTGAGAACTGTGGAATGGCCAAGTGGGGTACGTGTGAGCTGTTTGGGAAGGAAGTCTTGCTGTGCATGAGATGACCAGACCTCTTCTCAGGTGCCAGGCTATTTATTTCTCTGTGTGCAGCCTTGGTGAAACATCATCAGAAAGAGAGCCAAAATTGCAGCTTTCAAATTCAGAGTGTTACAGCAGCACAGATCCTGGGTTAGGTTTTTTGCAAGGTTTTTCATTTTGTCATTTCTGCCCAGCGTGGCCTAGGAAACCCCCTAAACAAGTTGACTGTTGACCCACTTACCAGTGATGATTAGAATGTTTTCCATGGCAAATACAGAGTGAAGTAGGGCTGTGTTTCAACTTTGATTAAAATAATTGTTTGTCCCTGCAAGAGCTAAAACCAGAACCATTTGGAACTGAATGTGAAGCATGGCAGAGTCATAGTTGGGAGTTGCAGGCACTCTCAGGTCTGCAGGAGGAGTGCAAAATAAGAAACACACCAGGTGGAATTACTGCTATTCAGAACTGCTGCGAGCACAGCAAGGCCATCAAAAAATCATCAATAACCCATTTCAATAGCAGAGATGAGAACTGAGCTTACTGGCAGCAAGGGAAGCAATATCTCTAAACAGATGCAGCAGAAGGGAAGAGGAAGGAGCAAAAGACTTGACTGTCATTGAGAGCTGAGAGGGGAAAAAATATAATTGGTTGTCTTAAAATTAACCAACCACTATAGCAATTAATGGCCTGAAAAAATAAGAACCTGGAGTGATACCGAAGTATTTTGCTAGCATTCGCTTCACAGTAGTTAGTAGACATGTCTTAGGATGAGCTGTGCTTTGAACAAGCATTTTTGCCCCTGGATTTCATGGGTGAATGCTTTATTCTGGCTATCTGTAGGACTACTTGAAGACTGTACTTCACTGCATTGTAAAAAAGGAGAACAAAGGTTCTTTGTAGTGATCAGTAGAGTCTGATCATGGTTTGATGGCACTGCCATTGAATAAGCTGTTTTCTGCAGTAACTAATCAGTTTCCTGTCTTCAAGAAGATCCTATTAGATACACTTTTAATTTATTTCTAGTTGTAGATGTTTGGCTTCTGAAAAAATACGAAAAAAATGGAATCTTCATAAACAATGAAAAAGCAGGAAAACCCCCCCTTGAGGTATTTCTGCTGTAAAAGCAAGACCACATACTGCTGAGATGGTGTTTGCCAGCCAAATCACCAGAGGGCAAGAAATGCAGGGAAAAAATGGGAAAGCAGCATGTGAAGAAGGAGCAAAAGAGCTTTAAGTGTCTGGATTGCATGGGATTGGATTAGTGGAGTTTCAGCTGTCACTCTGTTGCCAGTGCAAATGAAGCTGAGCCCTACAGGATCAGCCAGTAAAATGAATTTGATAGGTGTCCGACTTGGGCACGTGGTGGTATCTGAACATACTGCAGAGGTTATTCTGGCTTTATGCTGACTATGGAAGGACAGATGATCGCTGACCTGGTGTTAAAACCCATTAGCAGAAAGTCAACTCCTTGCAAATTTGAACAAATCTAATTTGTATGGGTTGAGGAGGAAGGGGTCTGCGCTGGAACAGAGGTTTAGTTCGAGGTGATCTGTATCTGGCATTGGGGATCCTAGGGGCTTGCAGTGACACCTTGCAGGTGTCAGATGAACGCTTCCCTTTAGTGTTTGGCTTAATTATTTCAATATTTCATGCTTGGTGGATTCAGATAGTTAATATCCTGATGGAGCTTGTCATGTTTTGTGTAGTAAGAATTAAGAAATCCCACCTGAAACATGAGGTAGGGTTTTTTGCTTAAGTTTCTGGAATAGTTTTGTACAGAAAAATACAGCTGTAGTGAGAACTACCCATAATTGGTTGAGTTACAAGTCCTCCTTCTAGTCTTAAAACCATGCCTTTCTCAAGAATCTAGCTGAGATAAGGTTGGTTTGGGAGCCCCCCACAAAGCTCACCAGATGCCAGTTTCCCAGATCACAGAAGGGCCAGTCTGTAGCTGAATCCCGTGGCTCTGACTGCACTTAGAGAGCAAAGCTGCCTCCTGTTTCCCAAGCCAGGCAGCTGTCTCACAATGCTCACAGGTGCAACGCGCTCTCAGTATTGAATACTATGTAGTGTGAGTAATGCTCAACTCTACCTTCATTTCCTGGGTGAATCCAAAATTACAGCTGTCCATGGAATGTGTCACTCCCATGGTCTGGAAATGCTCATTTAATCTTGATAACAGAAGCAAGAGGGAGAGGAATTTTTTCTGTAATGCTGCGACCAGGTATGGAGGAAGTGGACTAAAAGTCCACTGGCATTAGCAGCTGTTTAAGATCCAACAAAACCCATCACTGCTGCAGACTTAGGCCAGGTGGTGGTGGAGGGGTGTGGATAGACAAAGCTGTGTGTTTCAGCACGTTGCAGGCATTAAAATGCTCAGCTGGTTGCTAATACTGCTGGTTGTTTACCGCTGTGGCATGGTATAGGGGAACCAGCAGAATGAAATTTGAATTACCCAGGCTGTTCTTTGGAATATTTAGAAAAAAGATAGCCACTGAAGAAGAATTCTGCTGAGGGTTGGAAAGGCGTATTAACAGCTGTTTTCTGGTTTGTACTATGGCAGTATACAAAAGATCTAAGCTTATCTGAATACAGGCAGGTAGGCAGATACGACCTGTAGTTACAGCAAGGCCCAGGAGTTTCCTTGTTGCTCCTGTGCTTGTCTGTAAGGTAATTTTGCAGAAATGAGAAGTGCATGTGCAGGACATGTACTGTATTTCAGTAGGATTTTGCATAGAAAAGCTAAAAAAAAAAAACCAAACAACCCAAAAAAAACCCCCACCAGAACAAACACCCACATAAAGGGGAGTGCATGTCACTGAAATACTCAAAAGTTTGATCATGAGTTTTGTGAAGATGATGAGACACAGTGAATGCTGTTGGGATTCCACCTAAGGCAGAAAGGAGTACTCTGCGTTTGCTCAGAGGATAATCATCATACTTTAAAAAGGCAAATGAAAGACACGAGTCCCAGGTGAGAGTGTCTCAGTATCACCGTTGCAACGTATAGTATGTGTTATAGCAGGTTTGCTAGGTGTTAAGTGAGGAGAGATTCGCTCAGACAGGCCTTAGAAATCTTTTTGGATCTTTTCCAGAGACTGTGAAGTGTATTGAGTGCACAAGCTTTAACTTGTGCTCATGTGTTTATTACTTAAAAGGTACTTTGGGTATATAGGACTTAAGATTTTATTTATTTATTAAATCTGTGCTCTTTGGATGCCTTAAGTATATGGAGGGAGGTCTGGGGGTCTGTAGTGCTGCAGAGCCCTAGCTGTGATGTAAGGTTACGGCCCTGCAGTGGGTGTAGGTTCCAACATCATGATCTGGGGAAGAGGAGGTTTTATCAAGATGAAGTCTCACATGTTGGGACTGGTAGTTTCTGTGGAACAGGACTTCACATTAAAGACAGCTGCAGTTTATTTCTTGAAAATCAGAAATGTCCCTAGGGCTTTTAATAAATCCTCACTGCAACAGCTCCCTTTTATTTGAGCATTGCTGTGCTAGACTTAACAGTAATATGTTTAATATGTGATCACTGCTTTCCCTAAATAAAGTGGGGTTTTTTTAAATACTTGTTTTGTGTTTGCTGGCATAGCATTGTACATCACTTCTCCTTAAACTTGTTTCAGAAAAGTCTTTGTTAGCACCTCTGTTTGCAGCTTTCCAATAATAGAAATAGGTTTCTGTGTATTTTTCATGTTACCTACTGCACCACAGGGATGAATTGTTTCGACAGAGCCTGGCTAAACTTCGAGAGCAGATAGTAAAGGCAAACACACTGGTGAGAGAAGCAAACTTCTTAGCAGAAGAAATGAGTAAGCTAACAGATTATCAAGTAACACTTCAGATCCCTGCTGAAAACCTCAGTGCCAACAAAAAGGTAATGACAGCAAAGAATGCTGGAAAATGTAGTTTTATGGCTAATTTAAAATAAGTAGATGTAATGTTCATCTAACTTCAAGCCAAGGAATGTTACTTTTGTTTAGGTTATGCATAGGTGAAATATGGGTGCTACCTGACTTTACTATATTGAAAGCAAATGATTTTAAGTATAAATGGGAATTTAGCATTAAATATGGCTTGTGCTGTTCTTTAAAGTGTATGATCACCATTTGCTCATGTAGCTTCTGACCAGACATCTGTGTTCCATTCCCATAAAACCTGCTTTTTAGTTATATTTGCAAGAATTACCATTTTTTGTAGATGCCTACCTTTTTTTTTTTTGTCTTAAGGATATTCTAGTTGTAGTCTTTGTGTACAGGTAATGGTAGCAGTTAGGATAGTATGCTTGCCATAAGTGATCTAACTGAGAGTGTTAATGTTCCTGTGGGAATGGTAGTTGTCTGAGAAGGAGAGAGATCTGGATCCTCTGAGATATATAGAGTATGCAGCGTTTGAGGACAGGGAGTGTACAGCTGGGATGCAGAGAGAAGGTGTATGTTCTAGATTTTATTCCTTTTTGGGAATGCACTTTGAAGAGTTAAACTACTTACATGCTCCTTTCCTGCAGTGATTATTTTTTCCTCTGATTTAGAGGGGTGCAATTGTAAGTGAGCCTGCTATTCAAGTGAGAAGAAAAGGAAAAGGTACTCAAGTGTGGACTATTGAGAAGCTAGAGAACAGATTGATTGACATGAGAGACCTCTATCAAGAGTGGAAGGAGAAAATTCCTGAGGTATTGTATATAATTTCTGAAAGGGGTCAGAGATAGAGTTTGTTTTCTGTTATCCTCCTTTAACATGTTGTACAGATCAAGTGCAATGACTGTGTGTATGAAAGGGCATGGTATTGTGTTTTTTGAACAAAAGAGGAAAAAACCCAAAGCCTACAAAAAGCTGTGAGTAATGCTAGATATTCAAAATGAATAATCAACTACAGCAACGTCTGGCCTTGCCTGAAATCTCAGACATAAGTGTGCTGAGGTCAGATATAACTGTGCTGAGGTAGTCACTCATGACACCGCTCAGAGTTTACCTGGCATAGTATAGGTGCCATGCAGATAGGCATCGGCTCAGAAGGGAAGCAGCAAGCTGCACGAGAAATGAAATGATGAAATTACTGTCAGTATCACAGCTAGCAAGGATTCTGCTTAGATAGATATACTCAAGGAGTTGAAGATATTAGTGGGGTAGAACTTGATCTTAAAATGTGAGGTATTCTGTAATTTAATTTGTATATCCCACAAAAAGCAGTGAAGAAATCAGCTGAAGACCCATAACCCAGATCCGTATCTCCATCAAAACCAACTGATGTTTCCTGAGAATTTTAGTAGCACATTAGCCTTGGCCATTGAGTGTGAGACTTGTCAAAAGCTTGCTTGTTTACTAGCAAGAAATAGACTTGAGATTCAGTGTTCCAAAAGACACCCAGATAGAAGTGTACAGGAAGTTTATCTTGCTGTCTTGTGGCTGACAGGGAGCACCTAAATTACTTGCATCAAGAATCATTCTCAAATATGTTTGAACAGCTGTTGTGCCTTTGTTACATGCCTTGGACAGGACAATGGGAATCTCTAAAATCATAACACAGGGGAGGTCAAGCACTTCATCTGTGCCCATTGAAGACAACGATGATTTTGCTGCTGACTTTAGTAAGAACTGATAGTCCATCCTTTAATCTGTTATGTCTGCCTGAGCCAGGATCGTCCTTGCCATGGCCTATGTCATCCATAATGCATGTGTTCTATGTGCTACATAGAAACACGTAGGTAGGTCAAATGCATGTGTTGAAGACAAAAGAGGAGGAGAAGGGAAGGAGCTAACAGGTCCACTGAGGAGTGCGTATCATGCTAGGAATCTGCATGAATTCTTTGTGGCTGTGTATGGGGTACTTGCATAGGAAATGCTGCAGATAGGATCTTAGTTCCATGGGAGTCATAAGAACGCTTCTTAGGCTCAAGTGGGAGTCACCATGCACCTTCCCTTTGCCCTTGTTGTGGTACCCAGCAGACAGACCAGCTACTCCTGAGGAAGTTTTGTCCTCTCATTTTAAAAGTGTAAACAGAGCAGGAAAGTAAGGTGAAACTTCTTGAAATCCATGGCTGTTGTGCTTGCTCCTGGAAAGATCTGCTTTGCCTTGACATGATTAAAAAATGTAGGTCATCATATTACTATATCCCATAGTAGCAAAAAGGTTGTATAATGCCTTATCTCAAAGGTTGCATTTCAAGTTTGTGACGTGCTCTGGTCTCCTTCAACTTATGTAACAGGAAGGAATGGGAAAGATGGGCAGTAACTTAATTTCTGTGCCACGATCCTATACTGTGTGGTCATTTGATATTTGTCTTCCCACGCTTGCAGTTTTTTGACTTTTGTGGTCTTTAAAACAGGTAAGGAAGCTCCTTGGCAAAAGAGGTGATCCTTTTTACGAAGCTCAAGAGAACCACAACTTAATTGGCGTCGCAAATGTGTTTTTGGAGTGCCTTTTCTATGACGTGAAGCTGCAGTATGCTGTGCCCATCATCAGCCAGCAGGGGGAGGTAAGTCCAAATACTGCCTGGGTGCACCGATGCACCCATACCTATGGGGCTAACACGCCTTTTTGCCGAGATGCTTCGTGCACACCGAATTTTCTTACCCAGCAGAGGACGCGCAGTGTCTTGCCTCCCAGTGAATAAGCGTTTTGCAGATCGCTCAGTATGTTTTTGTGTTAAAATAGTAGTAAATCGTAGCTGGGCAATTCCCAGTGCCAGTGGAGGCCACTGAGCAAAACCCAGCATAATAAGGTTCTGATGTACAGTCATGACACTGGTGTGCCTTGTTCTGTTGTGTGTGAATTGAAAAGGTCAGTAGTTCTGCATACAAATAATTGTTCTTATTCCTTTCTCCTCTTTTTTTGACGCTGCTTTTCGCTTGGTGGTTGAGAGCTGTTGAGTTCTGTTCCTGCAGACCTCCTAGAGTTAGACATTCACCATCTTAAAGTCTGCATCCCTTGTGCACAGGTGCTTAGCCTTTCTCTTGCCTTAGGTTGCAGGACGGTTGCATGTTGAAGTAATGCGAGTCACTGGGTCGGTCCCAGAACGCGTAGCAGAAGGAGATGACTCATCTGAGAACTCCAGTGAGAGTGGGAGTCTGGAAGTCACTGATAACAATGGAGAAATTATTCATAGAGCAAAAAAGCTCTCCTGCAGGGTAAGTGAGCACAACCGATGAAGTTAACAGTTTCAGGCTTTTGTAACTATGTAGTCAGTCTGATGTAAAGTACTAAGCTGTGTACCTTATTGCTTTCTTAAAATTCTCCTAAGAGAAGAGAGAGGCTTCTCTTGTTCTGGTTAAGTGCAGGTCAGTCTGACTCGCTGCAGTTGCCAGTGGTTGTGAATAAATTCACATTAGTTTCTAGTATATGCCAGGCTACATAATAAATAGTGATGTTCCAAGGACTCTCCTTCTTGGCAGGCACAGAAGGGGAAACAGTTTTTCCATGTAACTATTTTTGTGGTTTGTTTGATCATGTCATGTAGTATCTATGGGTGGTGTCTGGATTTCATTTCTTCTGTGATTAATTGCTTTATTCTCTACTTGAGCTTATCAGCTTCCTCAAAGAAAACATGTACATGGGTGGGCTAGTTAGAGGCATGCAACTGCATTCCGTGCATCTGTGTTTCTGAATATGGAAAACACAGATTTCCTAGAAATCCTTAGAAAGCAATTAGAGGCATCCTTTAACAGTTTTTTTTTTCCTTTTTGGCAGTTGGTGTTTTTGGATTAAATGTTTAGGTTGTGAACAATGCTTTTACAATCAAAGAAGAAACAAACGTATTTATGAGAATATCTGTGTTGTCTCCTCAGGTAAAAATAAAAGAAGCAACCGGGCTGCCACCTAATCTCTCCAACTTTGTTTTTTGTCAATACACATTTTGGGATCAGTGTGAGTCAACAGTAGCAGCGCCAGTGGTAGATCCAGATGTGCCTTCACCTCAGAGCAAGGATGCTCATTTTAATGTGACATTTTCTCACTGTAAGGTAACTATTTTTATTGTTAAATAGCATTTTCAGGAGCATGGTATGTTTGAGATAAGCAATTCAGAATTTGAGCTTTGTTTTGCTGGAGGAAAGAGAAGGGAATCAAGTCGTACAACTAATGACTTGACTAGCCTTTAGAATGCCATAATAGTTCACTTTGTTGCTGCTTCACAATATAGCAAAATAAACAAATTCAGATGTCATCTTTAAACTATAGTTTCCTTCACACATTATATAATGACATATTATTACATACTGTTTGGTAAGCTCTGTAATTTTCCAAAGATCATTGAACCTTTGACATCATTTTTGTGGAAACTTTCAAGGCATGAAATGCAGAAGCAGGAATTGCTGAGATTGTTTCATACCTTTAATCAGAATGGAGCTTTATGACACAAACTGTATAGCTTTACCATGCAGGTGGCTAGTTTGTTGTGTCCCTATAAACTAGTTGAAGAGAGAAAATTATATCATTTGATTTGGGTGTGGTTTTGTTTTTTCTCTTTGCCAGGACTATGTGGTGAATGTCACAGAGGAGTTTTTGGAATTCATTTCAGAAGGAGCTCTTGCTATTGAGGTGTGGGGTCACAGATGTACTGGCAATGGCAGTTCTGTTTGGGAAGTCGATTCTCTTCATGCTAAAACTAGAACCCTGAGAGACAGGTACAGATAAATAACGAGCGCTTCCATCACCTTTTTGAAAGCTCTCCAGTATGTGTCATGCACAAAATACACTTCGGTGAGGCAACCACTAGTTTTTGTGGGGCTGTCTTTTTAGGTGGAACGAAGTAACTCGAAGAATAGAAATCTGGATTTCCATTCAAGAATTGAATGAGATGGGAGAATATACCGCAGTTGAACTCCATCAGGCGAAAGATGTGAACACGGGGGGGATTTTCCAGCTCAGGCAGGCATGTATCTTTTCTCTGTTTTCTTATTCGTGCTTAAATTGTTTCTTAATGCTGTTCTTAGTTTCTGTTTTTCTCTCCTGTCTTTCTTTGCATCTCTCAATTGCCTGTTCAGGGCCATTCCCGAAGAGTTCAGGTGACAGTGAAACCTGTACAGCACTCGGGAACGCTGCCTCTCATGGTAGAAGCAATTCTTTCAGTCTCTGTAGGTGGTGTAACTGCCAGATCAACCAAATTGCAAAGGGGCTTGGACAGCTACCAGGTAAGACAATAACTTTTTCATTTGCTGACTTCGGTTTTTTAAGTTTTGTTTTGCTGTTCTAGAGCCAGCCACCACAGTTCCATAAGGGACCTTAGCACACTGACACATGATATGTATTTTTGCAGTTTTACATGTGTTTGAGGCTGCTACGTATAATGAGAGCATGTGCTGCAAAATCTGCAGCTTTTTTTTTTTGCTTATAACTCAGTATTTAACTCGTAAAGGGTGAAGTGTGGTATTTGAATATACACAAGACAGCAGCAATATGGAAATTGATTTAATTTTTGTGCCTGTCAAAGTGATTTAATAGTGGATTCCTAGCTCTGTTAGTTTCCCTCTCTTACAAGGATGGCAAAAGTTGAGGAAGAGAAAAGCCAGGGGAAAAAAAAAAACAAACAGAGAAGATGTCTTATAGTGAGGATGCTGTTTATCTTTTCAAAAAGGACTGAATTGTTACTTGGTCAGAATGAGAAATAGCCATCCCTGAATGCAAAAGGGCTGTTTCATTTAGCAGAAAGGGCCACCTAGGGAAGCAAGGTGCCTCTTGTCAGAAGGGTGGTGTTCAGAACCACAAGTAATTACAGCCTTAAATACAGTCGAAATGGTAAAACATGAATGTTGGTGATACGCTTGTTCAGTCCTTTTTTTAGCACTATATTCCACTATGATAATCCTTTATAAATATATTGTCAAATCCTGTTTGAGATGCTATAGTCTGCAATGAAAAGAATCTGTTTCTACCTGTTGATAAGACTTTGGTAATTTGAATGTTGTAATTTTATCATTTTACAAGTTTGTGACAGAAATGTTTTGATTCACGTTTTGGGGTATTTCTGTGAGTTTCTGTTGAGAGAAATGCATGTTCTTTTGTGTTTTACAAAATTTATTTTCTCCTACCAGAAGGAGGAGGATGATGGTGGTGATATGGATAGTTACCAGGTATTGCTGCTGTTGCTGTCAATCCTGTGGCATGGGGCACAGCTAATGCTAATAGCCAGCAACTCTCAAATGAACCAGTGTACTGGAGCGAGCAAAACCGGCTTTGAATATATATATGCTGTGCATTCAAGAGGCTACCTGGGCTACAAAACACTGCTATTTGCATTTACCTTGCAATTTTATACTCCTGCAGTGTGCTCTCCTCTCTAGTCAACTCTCCTCTGCAGTCAGCTCTCCTAACCGGCTACATGAATTGCTAAGCGAATAAAAGGATTTAATTTGAAATGAAAACAGTTTCCACTGAATATTGTAGAGAAAGTAACAACTGCCTGCAGTTGCAGGCATCTTTCCCAACCAAATTATACAGCATAGAGGATTTTGTTTGCTTTCCAGTGATAACATTGTAACCTTGTAAGATGTGCAGTTGTCTGAAACACTAGTGGGGGAGTGAGGAGAGGGTGGGAGTTGGGGGAATACAGAGGCTTCAGTGAAGCTATTTTTTTATCTACACAAAAGCAAACCTTGAGCCTGGCTTTTTGCATGATAAGGGCAGTGGGAGTTTAGAAAGCATAACTAGGGACTCATTTAAAAGGCAACAAAGGGCAAAAGGAGAAATGCCTAAAAATGTAAAACACATTACAGATTTCTACGTGAAAGTTGTATTTCTCATAGGCAGCTTTACAGAAGTAAAACAAGTTAGGTGAGAATGCTGACACCCCTTAAGATTAGGTATTAGGTTTTACAGCAGTGTCAAAGATACCGGTTAGGTACTAACTTCTTGCGGGCTGTTTATGCGCTTCCTGACTTATCACAGAGAAGAACGAACCAGATTTTCTGTGATACCACAAAGCATGATTGCATGACGGGGTTTGTTTGCATGAGAAATCTTTTAATTGCACTTCTAGAAGCTGCTAGCAATGGAATTTTATGCAGGTTTGAGGATGTACTGACCTGACTGATCTTCAGGAGAATTGATGATCAACTGATGATATTTGTTTTTCCTATTCCATATGCTGTTAAAAAGTTTGATTGCTGCTTCTGTGAGTAATTAGCCTACGGTGTATAATTCTGTTCAGCAGCTGAGGCAGTCACATTTTCTTTTCCCCCTGCTGGAATTTGAGATTTGAAAGCAAGTAATCTTCCATTCATGGGTGATGGGTACTTAATCAATGTGCATGTCATTTGGGGGAAAAACATTTTTCTGCATCATGCAAGCTGTTTAATCCCATTTCTGATAAAATTATCACAAAATTCACTTTAATCTTAACCACATAGCCTTATAACTCCCTTTTCTCTTTCTGTATTAGGAAGAAGATTTAAACTGCGTGCGAGACAGATGGTCGGATGCGCTGATAAAACGCAGGGAATACTTGGATGAGCAGATTCAAAAGATCAGCAATAAACAAGGTATGAAGCTTAAAGTCCTTATCCTAAATACTTTGTTCCCTATAGCATGAAAAAAAAAATGATCTCATATGTAGTATTAATCTCTGTCACTGTAGAAAAGTCTGAGGATGACATGGAACGAGAAGCCCGGCTGGTTGAGCAGTGGGTAGGGCTGACAGAAGAGAGGAATGCGGTGTTTGTTCCAGCACCTGGCAGTGGAATTCCCGGTGCCCCTGCAAATTGGTACGTTCAGAAAATAATACATTGGAGCGGACAGCTTTTTCTGCATCAGCCTTGCATGCTGCAGTGTGAATACTCTTGGTTCTGAATTTTGCTTGGGGGTGTTTTAGAGCTTGCTACTTCTTCCTGTAATGCTACCAATTCCCATCAGCTGGCAGAAGGCTCAGGTGCTGGTTTGAATATAAGAAGGGTTTGTTTAGTTGCTTTATTACATAAAGTAGCTTTGACATAGCTTTCAAGATTGGAAAATTATTTCTGAGGGGGGACCTAATCAATGTTTATAAATATCTTAAGTATGGGGTGCAGGGGGAATTGGCCAGCCCCTTTTCTATGGTCTGTGGAGACAGGACAAGGGGCAATGGCTGCAAATTGGAGCCCAGGAAGTTCCGCACCAACATGCGGAGGAACTTTTTCACAGTGAAGGTGACAGAGCACTGGGACAGGCTGCCCAGGGAGGTGGTGGAGTCTCCTTCTCTGGAGATATTCAAGACCCGTCTGGATGCCTATCTGTGCAGTATGAGCTAGGGAGCTGCTTTGGCAGGGGGTTTGGACCTGATGATCTCTCGAGGTCCCTTCCAACCCCTACAACTCTGTGATTCTGTGATTCTTAATTTAACTTGGCATTCTATATTTCTTCCAAATTCTGAGGGAATTAACATGTAGTTGGACTCCTCAAAAAAGGAGTCGTTCAAAAACGAACGGTAGAACACATACAGATTTTTTTTGAAGGGAGTGGGAAGGGAAGAAATTCATTTAACTTCATCTGAATTTGTGTTTAAGATCGTGGAACTGACATGCAAAAAATGAGGAATACAACATGGTAGATTTGGGAAAGTGCAGAGAAGAAATACGGCTCTTTTTAAGTGTACACTGATGTCTGTGGTAATGCCTAATATCTCACTTTCATTGGGTGAATGATGTAGTGATGCAGCAAAAAGTGTATCTATTGATGTAAAAACTATGCCTTGCCAGTAGTTACGTGTCCAGTTGCTTGAAAGGTTGCTAACCTTCATGTATGAGAGGACTGCAACCAGTAAACTTTGAGAAACAGAACAGGATGTTTAAACCTGTTATCCTCACAGCAACTGAAATCTGCTGTGCAATGTCAATTAAGTTTTGGTAAAGCAGTACATTCATCTGCATGTGCAGATAAACAGAATACTGTCTGTGCAGTGCAGGCATTCACATCAGCCATCAAAATGTTGAGGGCTTTGGTAATTAGTTACCATTAACGTGAACCTTGCGTGGAGATCTCTTCTGCCCAAATTAGCTTAGGCATGAATTTGACTGTTGACAGCAGTTTGTTTTGTTTCAGGATTCCACCTGCAGGAATGGAAACACATATACCCGTCCTCTTCCTTGATTTGAATGGTATGTTGTTACAGCAGATTAAGAAACTTGGGTGGCAGGGATTTGTCTGGATCTATAAATGGATAAATGGAAGAACAAATCAGAAATGTCTGAGAAATCAAGCAAGTCCTGGCAGTGGCACTGTCTGATATGGTTTGTAAAATGTTGGGGTGGTTTTTCCCAAGTCTGTATGTTGGAATAATTAAGCACAACTGCTTTAAAATATGGATAAAAATTGGGGAATAGACGAGTACAGGGATGGGCTGTATAGCAGAAAAAGTAAGAAAGCAAGCTTAGTTTAAATTGGGACAGCAGATAAGATAATCCCGTGTATATTTTGATGTACAGATTGGCATGTAATTAAAGCACTGATGGAGAATCTCCCAATGCTTCCAGACACTTCCTTCCACTGAGGTGTCTATGAGGTTTAAACAGCTGGATTAACGATGAGTGTGTTAGGACTAGAGTGAGTGTTTTGTTAGGAAATCTAAATTCCTTCCTTTTGAAAGAATTCAGTCTTATGTGTGAGAAGGCTGTTAGTATGTATTCCTAGGATAGAGATAATACTGTAAACAGGAAGAGACTAGAGTTAGCATCACATTTAAGGACTCTTTAGGAAGCCAATCTGTAAGTATGAACTTGGACCTAAAGCAGGACATATCTGCAGGCCTTGTCCCATCTGGTACTCAACACATTTATGTGTGCAACACATTAATACCTGCTTTAGAAGCTGCATTTGGAAAATGATACACACTCTTCCCTTCATCTGTGCTCACAAGAACTGTTATTACTTATTTTTCATTATCAGCAGGGATTAGTGGACAGAAGTCCAAACAGGATATTTAAAGTTTGATGGATCGTTGCACAACTTAGTTTTGTTTGGCTAAAAACCTAATTTAGCCAGAACAGCTATTCTCAATTTAAAGATTCCCTGATACATCAGAGGTGATTAAACTAAGAGATGAGCTGGTTAGGCTTCCAGGTAGATAAATCTGAGTTTTTCTGGCTGGGTAAGTTAATGTTATGAATACCTAGAAATAGTTCTGAATTTTGCTTAGGTTATGTGAGAATATATTCAGGCTGAGTCTTAGCCTGGCTTTACTTCCTTCCTTTTGTATGCTGAAATTGACTTCAAAATACTGTATAGTAATGAGATTATCCAGGATTAAATGTATTATGAATTATGGGTAGGACTTTATTGCAACATTGTATTACAGCTTTGCCTCTATATTTTAATATCCTTTGGTATAAAACTATTTCATTCTTTGCACGTTTGTTTCATTAGCTGATGACCTCAGTGCCAATGAACAACTTATAGGTCCCCATGCATCAGGAGTTAACTCAATACTACCAAAGGAGCATGGGAGTCCATTCTTTTATCTGCCGATCATAAAACACAGTGATGATGAGGTAAATTGTTAGCAAGCCTCCTTCTTGACAACTGCAGTTTATGCACTTTCTTCTTCTGTCTTATTTTCTACTTGTATGTATTTAATCATTATATTATCTTTCTGTCCTAGAAGTACCATCTGTATCTAGTGCTGCCTTCATTTTCTGGCCTGTTTACTTAGAGTTTAGGAGGATATGACTTGTTAGCTCTTCTGCCTTCATTTGGAGGTGACAAGTCTTAGCTCTTCTTGGCAAAAGAATAATTCAGCTGCCTGACTCACAAGCCCTTTTTCTTCTTTCCTCACCCCTTCATCATTCCTCTTGTAGACTTTTGGTTCTTCAGAGAAAACTACATTTATTGTGCACACTAGGCAAAACTTTTTAAAATAAAACCTTTTCCTTTTTAAAATAAAAAGTTTGGGAACCTTTGGAAATTAATCATTCTGAATCTATTTTGGAATTTCGTAACTGATTACTTCCATGTTCTCTGCCAACTCAGGCTATTGCTAAAGAGAGCATTTCCAGGATAAATGGGTTGTCAAAGTTGGGGAGGAGGCTGGGGGAAGGAAAAAGATGCTTTGCAGGATTGGAGTGTGTTTATTCTGTATGGGCTGTTAACAGCCTAATCCAGTGCCAGTGGAAGATTTGATGTTGAATTTCATAAACTTTTAATACAGTTGCAATAGGATTTACATTCCTTCCTCCAGTCTTGTTTCTGCTTTCCTTTCTGTCTCCAGCTGTGTGAAGACTTCCTTTTGGGGGCAGGGTTCGCACAGCGTGGGGGTCGTACTCAATGATTGTGTTCCCTAATACCTTCACACCTCTTTTATGTTTCTTCTGAAAAATTCCTTGCTATGAAAAGGTTTGACCCCACTTTGTGCAACAATGCTTATTTTTCTTTCAATGGAGAGTTGTTTCGTTTCATGTGAAATCATTACAAAGTATACCTTTGTAAGAGTAATCAAATCTTTCAATTTCTCTTTCCTTCCTCTGTTTCATTTATCTGCATAGGTTTCAGCCACTGCTGCCTGGGACTCTTCTGTCCATGATTCAGTGCACCTCAACAGGGTAACTCCTCAAAACGAGAGAATTTATTTAATAGTGAAGACTACTGTGCAGCTCAGCCATCCTGCTGCGATGGAACTGGTGTTACGCAAAAGGATTGCAGCCAATATTTATAACAAGCAGGTGATAAGTTTGGGGGGGTTGATTTAGTTATGAACTTTGTTTCATACCCTTAATTTTAAGAATGTGTTTTCTTAGTTGCTTGTTTCATTTTGTGTATGTTTAGTCTCTTTATTATGAAAGAGAAATGAAAAACGGGTGTTTATAAGTCTCAGTGAAGCTGTGCACTGGTGTTTTCCTTTGAACTGCTATTTTTTAACCTGATTTGGTTCAGAGTGTAATGTGTGCTACTTTTGTTACAAAGAGAAGTTTACCTTCTTGTCTGTACAATTTGAGATGGTCTTTGATTGAAGAGAAGTTTGCAGTAGCTTATCTAGTACAGGGTCACTGTAGGCACTCTATTCCTGAAAGCATCAGCGAAGTGTTCAAATCTCCAATCTGAACACAATTGATCTTTTTCTTTTTGAGATTTTGTTAATTACAAACCAGACTTGTTTCCTACCACTACTCAATGTGTCCATTCTCTGCTCCTGTTTAACAAGATTATTTGAGCACAGGGTGTTTTCTTTGCCTGCAAGAGTGGTAGGGTTTTTTTCCCCTTGCTCTGCTGCTTCATGGGTTTAGACAGTGAGGTGCTCTCTGAAATTACATTCCTTCCTGTTTCCCAAATGATTGAGACCAAGAGTGTATTTCAGAATTGCTTCAGAGTTTTCAGTGCAGTGGTGGGGAGGAGAGCAAAACAGCTGTTGTACTATTGAAGCAACTTGCTAAGCAGCTGGATTCCATGCCTTTTTGCATTTGGTGTATTGTCCTTTGCTAGTTTTTGTCTAAAATCCCTTATTAGAGGAAAGTTAAATTTGCAGTTAGTGGTGTATAGGCTACCTGACAATGAAGCACGCTAAACTCGTGATTATAAGAGGCAGAACTCTGGTTACTATTTCAGTTATGGCTAGAAAGCAGAGTTATGCTTTACTATTGCAAAATGAATTTTCCAGCTGTTTAATGTGTGGCTGACAAAATGGGAAATGTTGGTGTCTGTAAATCAAGAGTCTTCTTAACAGGCATGGTTTCTCATTTGCAAGTTAGTACATGAGGATAGAGCATCAGTGCAAATTAGAAGGAGTTGTTACTGATTGAACACGGTAGCACTGTGAACTGAGTGCAGGGCTGTAAAGGGTACTTAAAGGATTGTCAGTGCTGAAAAGGAACTTACTAAATTGTGGTCCTGAAAAAGGTGCTTTTGTGGTTAAATACGTTTTTTGCGTTGCAACCTTTTATTTCTTAGAATGTGACAAATAATCATTGTCAGAACAATAATTCAGAATTACATTGTTTCTAGAGTTTTACCCAGAGTCTGAAAAGGAGAATATCCTTGAAAAATATACATTATGCCTGCGGAGTGACCTATGAAATAGTATCCAATATACCAAAGGTAAATTATACTGTGTTTCTCTGGTGTATTCACTGAAAGGAACAGAATTATCTATTGCAGTGGGTGGAATCCCTTTGCTAATAGGGGCAGCTTGCCAAAGTGTGTATCCTGAAGTTCAGTGGTAAGATCACGTTTGTCTTTAAATAGTTGAAAACTGTGGGCATTTTATTCCTCTTGTACTGAGTTCAGCTATTTTTTAAGTCGTATTAGTGCCTACTGAGAGAACAAAAGGCGTACTTAGAGGGGTGTTCAGGTCCATGAAAAACAGAATAGCTTGGAAAATGAGGTTGCAAGAATATAAATTGCTTTTTATAAAAAAAAGCTTGTACAAATTGTAAATGTACCATAAAACTTATTTTAAGGTAAACAACTTGGATGAATGAAAACATAAATAGTTGGTCATTATGTAATTGTCACTTGTGTAGTAGTACTTAAATTCTAGACTCTAGGAAAATCACACAGAATATTTAAGACTTGTGAAGGAGGTTCAATTTACTTGCCTAAGAAGTTGTCATTAGTTAATCCTCAACATACATGATTTTAGGTTATATGTGGATTATTCCTAGGAGTACACTGACTACAATAATGTACAAAACTTCTCCCAAGCATGACTGCTTCTTAGTTCAGAGTAGTTTCAGCATTATTTCCATCTGTGTTGAAAAGTCCTGGGTAATTGATTATAGCTAGGATTACTGATTGAGTTAAGGATTATCATTTCAAATTAGTTTCTGAATTAAGGTGGTCTAAATAAGTGAATCAACATATTAAAACCAACATGCTTTAATTTTGCCAAACCTCAGTAGTGTAACTTGTAATCTAGGCTACAGAAGAAATAGAGGATCGTGAGACCTTGGCACTGATGGCTGCAAGGAGTGAGAATGAGGGCACATCGGATGGCGAAACCTACATTGAAAAATACACACGTGGTGTGCTGCAAGTGGAGAACATTTTGAGCCTTGAACGACTGAGACAGGCAAGGAAAAGGCACTTCTTGCACCTTTTGAACTGGATTGCAAGAATTCAAGTAGAGATGATTATTCTTTTAAAAAAAGCAAGGTTGCTTGGGTTTTAGTTTGGGTTATTTTTTTAGAGGACTTTGGATTGATCAACATATGGCTGGGTTACTTCTGTGAAATACAGAAGTGGTGGGTCTGGCGACTGTAGCCGGCAGCGGTGTAGTACGTGGAACCTGAACGGGTAAAGGTCAAGGAGTGAATCTCAGAAACAAATTCTGGGGGTTGTGTGTCCAAACCAAGTTTGTCGGTGCCAGCCCTGCTTGCTGTCATTAGCCACACTGAAAAATGTCTAATCCTGCTTGATCTGAGATGACCACGACATTGTTCATCTTCGGTGCGAGCGCTTCCTTAGTGTGACCGTTTCTTCGCGCAGGCAGTCACAGTCAAAGAGGCGCTCTCCACCAAGGCGAGGAACTTCCGCAGGAGCATCAGCACGCCCAATGTCCACAACGTAAGGACCCTTTGTCCTCAGGTAGACTAGTCCTGGCTGAGCAGGGGAGTGGTGTCCATGTGCTGATAGGATACTTGCACAATGTGGTACCGTATGAGTTATTCCGAGCTAGGACTAACCAACCAACCAACCAGTAGAAAAGTCGTTCTGAATGAAAACAAATTGGTCATTTAATAGAAAACCCTCCCCCACAACTGTCCATCCTGGGAGATGACAAAGTTGAAAGAGCGGGGGTGGGGGGTGGGGTTGGTCTAAACTCTTAGAGTTTTGGATGTGGTTTAGGATGATGACTGCCCCAATTCAGGCTACTTTTGCTTCAAAGTCCCTTTAACGTTTTTCATAGCACAGGGGATAGTTTTCATTCTGCTTACGTTTAACGTGTTCTCCTATTGTACAGCCAGACAGAACAAACATAGCAGTCCTTATCAATAATCCTACCTGAAAAGAGGTAGCCTGAAAGCTGTTAGGTCTAAATGATCACAATGTCTTCTCCAGGCATTATTTTTTGTAAATAAATGTAGGCGTGTTTTCACTCTGCCTGCTGGTGTTTTGTAGGTGTCCTGTAGCCGACTAGACCTGTCTGCCTGTGATGATGATGATAAGGTACATGAACATCAAGTTCAGAGAGACAGATGGCACACGTTCTAAGATTTATTCCCTCTTCAAAGCAAGATGCATTTAAGAATTGAAAAAAAAAAAGAAAACAGTATTTTAACAGACTATTCACATATCTACACAATTCTGCATTAATTGCATATTATTTTGAATTAAACCTTCCTGTTTTCTGCTCTTCATATTAGAATTGTAGAAACAACTAAATGTAAGGGGGAATTCATAGCAAAGCTTCATATACTTTGCTGAAAAGCTAGTTTGCTTCTAAATAATCCATCTGTGTGAAACAAACCTGACTATAAGTCAGTAACATGACATTCCTTAATTTATTTTTTTTTTAACAGAACCCTCTGCCTTTGACTTTACCTATTAATTTTTCTGTCTTTGCCTGTGTCAGCGTGCACACTTATGTGTGGTTTTATTTTTTCTTAGGGTTGGTCTGAAAGTCACCTAGATATATCTGACTGTTCTTCCAGTTATCAAGATGTATCATGCTATGGTACTTTACCCAGGGAGTCACCTCGCAAGAGCAAAGATGGCAGTGGTGAGTCTACTTTAACATATATATATATATGTGTAACGACAGTGTTTGTGGCTCTTTCATTACTGCATTCACCTGAAAATTCAATTCTTGGTGCTCTTTTCCTATTAAATTCTTGGTGCTCTTCTACTAAGTGCATGATCGAGCTTCTTGTTTCAGCAGCAAAACATAAGCTGGAAATTGGGGAGGAAGGGAGCAATGTGTGAAGAAATCTGGAAAAGGACCAAGTTGGCCAAAAAACTGGGTGGATGGCAGAAGAGCAAGCTAAATAAGAATCAAAGCAGTAGAAAAGGGGGAAAAAAAGGAGCAAAAAGAGGCTGCTATTAGTTCATGAATTTAAAATTGAAGTGGAAAAAGTCCTTTTGAGGTTCATTATGTGACCTGAGTATTTGCTCTGCTGTTTCAGTGTGTCCCAGGTGCCTTATTTTCTTTAGGTCAAACTGTAACATGCTCTCCTAGAATAGGCACTACTGGTGCTACTACACTGCTGCAGTACCCTGGAACTGAGAGTTTGTTCATTGCTTTGTTGCCTCTGATTTCCTTCTTTGATCATCCTGGTCACACAGGATCGCTGCCTTGGTTCCAGGGCGGCATTGCAGTGTCATGGGTAGAGCTCAGGTGAGGCCCAGGGAGCAGAGAACTGTCAGTTCCAGTTTCAAGGACACTTCCTAATGGTTTTGTGACCAAAGAGAAAACAAGAAATCAATATTGGAGTCTCATCGTGGAGGGGGCAGATGCTCCTCTCTCTGCTTTCCTTCTGTTTCTTGACAGAGGGATGTGGTGCAGAGCTCTGTGAAGGAAGATAATGTCGTGCTTGGGCCAGTGGTTGAATGCTGAAATGTTGCCATTCTTTCTGTAGCCACCAACTTGCCGAGTGCATGGCTTAACTGCCTATGATTTTTAATTATGCATCTATGGTCAAGATATGAAGAAATTCAATATGGTATTTTTTTCCTAGGTGTTGTATCAGAAAATTCCCATGCTTTAATGGCCAGCCCTTTTAAAGCATTTTCTCCTCAGCCACCGAAGTTTTTCAAACCCTTAATGCCAGTGAAAGAAGAACATAAAAGGAAGACCCCACTTGAAAGCCGACCTCTGCTGAGTCAAGAGGTAATCTTTGAAAGCTATTTGGGTTTTTTAATGGAGAAAAGTGGGTTTGTGTACTTGGCAAGTCATTTGCAGCACGCATGTGATGCCAAAGAATTTTGTAATTCCTGATAAAGTTAGTCAGGCTGGTCTTTATATGTGATGGGGCTTTGGTGTTTGATTTGTACCTGAAACATTGGCAGGCTTGGGGAGATTGTTTTGGGTTTGCTTTGTGTTGTTATTTCACTCCCTGGTAAGTATTCTCTTTCACAGGGTACTTCTATTTTAAAACAACAGTAACCAGCTTTTTTTTTTTCCTCTCCAGCAAGATGTTGGTGTGTAGCTTCTAAAATAAAAAGTAATTCCATGAAACAGTGTCCTAGGGCAGTTACAACTCTGACCTTTATTCCTCAGCCGAAATAAATCTCTGCTGGGAGGAGTGCATGAGTTTCTCTACTTACTAACCTCAGTTCTGGTGTACATGTGCCCCAGGGCGGGTGTTCTGCTTTCATGGTATCTTAGTGCCTCTCTGACGTGCAGGCTTAGCGCTCCAGTGCGAGCTGAGGTGTGTGAGATGTGTTGTGTGTCTCAACCTTTGCAGAGCATGCCCCCGCCTCAGGCGCGCTGCGCTGGCTGCCTTGTGCCTGCGGGAAGCAAAGCCAGCAGCATGCCCATAGACAGCAGTAGCCTACGGGAGGAAGAGCTTGTAAGTCTTGTACCAGCTTCTGCTCTGAAGCCTGGTGGTGGGCTTCGGGCCGCTCGGTGGTGGGCTTCAGGTGCTTGTGGTGCTGCAGCAAAAACAACAGTCATGTGGACATAATCACCTGCAATGGGTTGTAACTCATGGTTATAATGAACAGTTGCTTGCCTGGCTTGCAAATGCATTCTGTCCTTGAAAGTAACTCTGCTGGGTTTTTGTGTTTTGGGGGTTGGTTTTGGGGTGTTTTTTTGATATTCACATGTGATTCTTCTTGGGGGGTGGGTGGGAGGGGGGAGGTTGTAGTTTTTACAGGGTACAAATGATCAAGTAAAGGGCGATTTGGTGAACCATGTTGCTGTCACTCTAACATACCTTGTATGTTACCCAGATTTTGTGACTATACCCCAGAGTAAATGGAATGATCCCATTTGGTGTAAGTAACCGTGCATTTAGGTGTGGGTACGCTATGAGAGCTTCTCATTGCCTGATTTGGAAGCGATATGACTAAAACAAGATTGCTGCTCTTGATTAACCTGCAACCTGTCTTCGTCATCGCTCAGGCAGTGAACTGAGGTGGAGGGCTCTTACTTTTCTCTTCACTTGCCAAATCCCTCTCTTGCTGCTGCTTCAACAAAAAGGTGTATCCTCACTTCTGCTCTGTGACGGACTCGGGTTTGGGGCTGTGGAACGCTGCTGTAAATACTTGCTTTAATCACGGCTTTAGGTTTAAAGTTCAGAACCTTCAGAAAGTTCAGATTCTTTCCCTTAGGTGTGATAGGCCTCTTCTACCACAAAGTACTAGTGATGGATTCTTTCTATTCAACAGTCATTTTCATTCCTATCATGCAGCCAGATCATTGCAAAGTCTGATCTGGATTTCTCACGTGATTTCATAGGTTGTTACACTAAGGTATCCCAAGTGCTGTGGTGTGAGAATTTGAAGCTTGGCTGCTGGGTTTGGGTAGCAGCTGTGTTATTCTCGAACATGCTAACTTTCCATAAGGTAGCTGACTCACACTGAGTCACTGATAGAAATAGCATGAAGGTATTTGGAAGACATAATCTTCTAATGGGACGGAAAACATCCCTTGGAAAATAAATTGTTACAAAATTTTCCATAGCAACTTCAGGGCAGTTTCAAACTCTTGAGTAAAAACAGGGTCCCACCCCATGTGTGCCCTGAATTAACCACAGGCATTTGTCTGTGCTGTTTGCCAAAGATAAGCAGAAGCACTCCAAGCTGGAAAAGGGCAACATCCTGCCCTGGGCTTTTCCAATTAGAATGGAACCAATTCATTGAACATCACTACTGTAGCCAACAGGGCCCTGGAAGGAGCTGTTCTTTCCGTTCCCAGCTGGCTGCCCCAACCCTGCCTCTGACTTCTCCATTCCATCAGCACAGCTTTCAGTTTGGTTGCAAAGTCAGTCAGAGCAAGGAAGATGATCCACCCAGCCACTGGCTGGACTAGCAGGGAGTTATATTTCATTTGGATCTACTTCCCTGTCCGATCACCTGAGAAGCGCTTTGGTGGATACCGGGGGGGTGGTGTTGAGATGGCTATTCTGCGTAGCCCTGCCACCTTACGGCGTAAGGTTTGTCAGATGACGGGTTGTGGGGCGTTTGTTACCACTTCAGGAAGGAAGCCTTTGTAAGACGTAGGTTTCCCAGACCCCACGTTTTTCAGAGCTGGAACAAGACTGTGCTTTACCTAGGCTGGGTACAAACTTCACACTTCTGCATGAGTAGTGCTCTCTGAGTTCAGAGATTACACCAGGGCAGCGTCCTGGCTCTGCATGAAGCTTCAGCTGTCTGCTGCTTCCTGATCTGTGGTGAAGTTCTCATGTTGTTAATCAGTATTGTAAGCGATCGCTGCGAGGTGCAGAGCCTCATACTCCATGTTAATCACTGGATGACTCGTGTGGCTTCAGGTGTGAGGCTCACTTGCATCTTACAGCACATAAAATGCTGTAGAAATAAAGTGACTAAACATACAGGAAGCTGCTAATTTTAACTAGATTAACGATCTGCATCTAAGTAGGCACAAGGCTGATGTTTGGCCTTTTGCTCGTGTTTTTCTGGGATCTGTTCTTAATTTTTCTTGAATATACAAAAGACATCTGCCAAAAGAAGAACAAAAACTGTCAGTTAAAAAAAATACTGTTAATCAGTTGGGCTGCAATAGAGCATTCAGTTTAAAATTTCAGACCGTACTCCCACATGCATTTAATACTGCAGCAGTTTCAATCCAGCATGACATAAGGGCATGCTCTACATGGTGTGCAAGTACAGTGGAATATATTATGGGCAGAAGAAATGTTTCCATATTGAGCATGTTTGAATGCTGCCTGTAATTAATGTGGCTAAGGGGGGGGCTGGCTAAAAGCAAATCCTCGTAGCTGGTGATGAAAATGGAAGCACCAGTGTACTTCATGTACTTAATACTTAATTATTACTGGTTTTTAAATGAGTAAAATGGAAACTGGCATTTTTGAGGTTACTTGAGAGCCATAATTTAGAGATCTGAAAAGTGGGATGCTAACTTTTAACTGCACAGTGTGCTTGTTACAAACCAGGTGTACAGAAGCTGCTTCCTTTGGTTCTCTTATTGCTAAATCTTGATGTATGGTCTTGTCTCCTTCGTTCTTGCTGGTACGTTCGTACCCCTATCTGTTCTTAAATCTGGTTTTCATTATGGCCTTTCTTGTACTTCCCAGGGAAGTGGCTGCAGTTTCTTTACTGACTTTTCAAGGATTTTATCTTATTTCTGCCAATAGCCTGAGCAGTACAAGGTGGCTTCCTTGTTATTTCCCATCATCTTACATCCACAGGAGTTTGAGGAACCCTGAAATTGCCACCTTTCTGCAGTTTCCCAATTGGGAAGCTCAAGGGGAGTATAGAAAGGAAATATTTGTTGTACCCACAAGGGACACCTTTCATCTGTCACAAGGTGATGTCTTGTCACATATTTGCAGCATTCTCCACAACCCATGTTCTAGTAAGAAGGCTGCTTCTCTTGGCTTTTGTATTTACTGTGACAGATGACCCCAGGACACACGACTGGCAATGTGGTTACTTGTTTGATGACTCCTACACGTCGCCAGCATGTGTGTCTCTGGAGCCCTTTCCCAGTTACAGCTCCTCTTGCCCAGTCGGATTCTGAAGAGGAACCCTGGGTGTACTAGAACTTTTTTCAGTCAAATGAGGAATCCTCCAGGATTCAAAGGAGAAACAAAGAACTCTGTTCTAAAAGAAGAGGATGTTTAGCCGGTATCTTCTATTAGCATCTGGTATCTATTATACATCCTTCGTGCAATGCTTGTCACTTTGGAGTTTACGTAGTATCTTAACCCCACCGTATTTGATAGACTCTAGAGTCTGTAATGTTTTGAAAACAGCAAGCCACAAGGCTCTGCTTAGAACAAAACTGAGCTTTGCATAGATGATAAGGGTGAAAGGGAAGAAGTAAGCAGAATGATTGAAAAAAGGTCCCTTGGGGGTGCACAACAGGTATGCCCCAATGTGCAAAAAAGATGCTTTGCGTAATGCTTTCATGTTTGGAAGGATATTCATAGTCCAAATAAAGTGGGCATTAATTTTGCCCTTCACTTTTAAAGGGACAGCCTGTAGATTTCAGACCTAAAGAACAAAGTTTTCAATAATAGAAATTATTTTCAGTAGTCTTATGTGGCATTTCATAGCACTGTCGCTCCACTGCAGAGAAGTAATTTCAAAATAAAACCTTCCTTCAAATTCCACATGAGAAACAGTTCTGCTTCTGACTTCTAAAACTAGTAAGCAAAGGATGCCAAGCCTTCACTTCAGCTGGTATGAATAACCTGAAGTCTGGTTGGGTTTGTTAGATATACTTGGTGTGTGTGTATGTATCTAACATCTATAAGTAGAGACATGTTCAGATACCGTTTCCTCTGCCAACAAAAATTTAGTATGATTGGAAATCTGGATTCTGCTTTTGAGGTTGTTCTACATGAGGAATATGACTGCATCACATCTGCTATGAGCTCGAACATGGTAGAAAAGAACATGAGACGTTGCTATAGATAAAGGCCATAGCAGGTAGTCATTACTTTATAAATGCAGGATGAAAGAAAAGTGAAGTCTTTTAGAACACTTACAGTTCTTAAAAAAAAACCCACAACCCCTTCTCTCCCCCCCCCCAAAAAAAAAAGCCAAAACCCCTCAAAACCAAACCAAAGACTGGGAGTAGACATCTCCAAGTTAGGAGAAGGTTCATGTCACATAAGCAGTTCCTTCCCAGTATAGACCTATGAGGATGGTTTGTGTAATGCACTGCAGAATGGAGCCAGGAAACTGGTCACAAATCACTTGGAGAAGACCAACATACTCAATGCCACCTTTACTTCAGTCTTAATCTGTAAAACTAGCCTTCAAGAATCCCAAGCCCTAGAGATTCAAGGGAAAGTGTGGAACAAGGAAGACTTACCCTTGGTAGAGAACTACCAGGTTGGGGAGCACTTAAATAAATGGTGTGCGTAAGTAAACATACCTGTGAGTGCTGAGGGAGCTGGCTGATGCTACCGTAAGGCCATGCTCGATTATCTTTGAGTATCATGGCAGTTGGAAGAGGTACTTGGAGACAGGAAGAGAGCAAATGCCATGCCTGCCTTCAGGAAGGATGAAGAGTCAGTCAGTAAACTATAGACTGGTCAATCTCACTTTTGTCTCTGGGAAGGTGATAGAGAATATCCTCCTACAAAGCATTTCCAAATACATGGAGGACAAGAAGGTGACTGGGAGTGGTCAGCATGGATTGACAGGGGAAGAGCATGCTTGACCAACTTCAGTTGCCTTCTGCAGTAAGGTGACTAGCTTGATGAAAGCAGTGGATGCTGTTTACTTAGTAAAGCTTTTGACGCTGTGTCCTACAACATGATCTTTTTTGGGGTGGCAAAGCAGAGGTAGGTAGGTGGACAGTGAAGTGGATTAAGAGCTGCCTGAATGGCTGGTCCCAGAGGGTTGTGATCAGAGAGGGAAAGTCCCGTTGGAGGCCGTGACCAAGTGGTATGCTCCAGGGCTCAGTACTGCGGCCGGTACTGCTCAACACCTTCCTTAATGACCTGGCTGACTGGGCCGAGTGCACACTCAGCAGGTCTGCAGATGGTACAAGATTGGGAGAAGTGGCTGACAGGCTGGAGAGCTGTGCTACTGTTCAAAGGGACTTTGAGAAACTGGAGAACTGGGTAAAGGAGGAATCTCATGAAGTTCAGCGAGGGGAAATACAAAGTCTTACATCCAGGAGGAGTAACGCCAGGCACCAGAACGTGTTGAGGGCACAACAGTTTAAGAGCAGCTTTGCCTAGAAGTACACTGGGGTCCTTGTGGACAGCAGGCTGGCCACGAGCCAGCAACGCACCCCTGCAGTGGTGAAGACCAACAATATGTGGTACATTTCCAGCATGTTGGAGGAGGTGGTCCTTGCTGTGGCACTAGTGATGCAATATCTGAAGTATTGTGTCTGGTTCTGGGCTCCCCAGTACAAGACAGACAGGGAACTACTGGAGGAAGTCCAGTGCAGGTTACTAAGATGAGTGATGGCTTGGAGCATCTGACATGGTTGGAGGGGCTGGGAGAGCCAGGACTTTGCAGTCTGGAGGAGACAAGGCTATGGGGCATCATATTGATGGATAAAAATACCTGATGGGAGGGAATGAAGGCAAGGCAGGCTCTCTTCAGTAGCTCCCAGTGACGGGGCCTGAGGTGATGGGCACAAATGGAACTCTGTGAGATTCCATGTGAATACAAGAAAAGCCTTTTTTTTTCTTTTTTTCTTTTTTTTTTTTTAACTATAAGGGTGACCAAATGCTGGAATGAGTTGTGCAAAGAGGTTTCAGAGTCTCCATCCATGGAGATCTCAAAACTCATCCAACTGCATACAGTCCTGGACAGTCTGCTTGGGCTGACCCTGCTGGAGCAAAGGGTTGGGACTAGGTGATCCCCAGAGGTGTCTTCCAACCTGAATAGTTCTGTGGCTGTTCCGATGTGCAAACTGAACAGACCTGCTGACTGTGTAGTTGAAGCTTTGTTGTACGAAGTTACTTGGGCAGTCTTGGTTATTATGAAGTATAGGAAACATTTTCAAGAGAATGTTTATCTCAAACGTGGTGGGATTGGTTGTTGGTTCACTGGTCATCTGGTTAAGTACCATCCTTTTCCATCAGTGATACATGGCAGGTGTCCAGTATCACATGGGATCTGCCTTGTTCAGTAGTTGAAATTCATGATGCAGATAAAGGAGTAGAGAAAAATAATAGGAGTGTGAGTTCCTCTGAACTTTGAGTACTTCGGCAGTTTTCATTTCTCTGAAAATATTAGTCTTCTAGTGGGAATTTGCTGTGAACTAACCAGTTTTAATGCATATATGTGTGCATATATACACGTTTTTATATGTACATACATTTACAAATCAATACATGATACAGAGGAAGTAACATGCATCCATGTGGTGTGTCCCCTGCAGTATTTTATACCAGGGGAGCAGCCCAACTATACTGCAGTTTTCTTCTCAGATGCATCTTGACCAACTGGAGTCCTCAGCTTCAGATGGGCTCTGTGAAGGCCACGTTTGTGGGCTGGTCACTGCATCCCCGCTCATTATCAAAGGGCAATTCAGGGAGTTACCTCCAAATTCTGCCAGGCTGATGAGTGTCACTGCCTTCCAGCCGCGTGCATGTACGCGCAGCAGCGCTTCCTTGAAGATTCCCTGTTATACTTGATCGTTTTGCCTTCACTTTCAAACGTTGCGAGTGTGTTCAGGTGTGGTGGCTCAGGGGGAGCAAAATTGTTTGGCCTGGTGCTTTCTGTGAATCTGGTGTCAGGTTAATAGAAAATCCTGTTGTGCTGGACAGTTTTTAATAGCTTGTATGTTCACAGTGTCCACGTTAATACTGCAGCTCAAACCCCATAAGGCCTCTTCCATTCATGTTTCTGTTTTGCTAGGTGGTCAATTAGTTCTATAGAATACCTTCAGTAGGTTTAATTAGTCAAAATTGTGGGAAGAAAAAGTTCATCATGCATAACTGAATATGATGATAATATGTAAACATACAACTTGTTCATGTTGTGAACTTCCCTTATGCCAAACTTTATTGCTCTATGTTTTCTGAACTAATTCGAATGTATTTTCTGACAGTTGAATAGCTCGGTGTAGACAGGATATGTTCCCAGCTGCTTTTTTTACAGCTATGTTCCATTCTTCAGTTAAATAATACTAAAGGTAAAGGAAAAAAAATAATAATCAAGGAAGGTTAGTTTATTTTTAAAACTGCACGGCTGGAGGTTGCTAACCCCACACAACACTCTCTTGCAGGACTCTGAGGAGGAGGACAGTGAGTTGGAGGCCATTAATAAGAAGCTGATAAGTCCACAAAGTTTTCAAAATTTCCGGCCATACGTACCGGAGGAGTTTGCTGACTTCAGTGTTTACAATGCCAGCCTGGAGAGCAGGGAATGGTTTTCTTCTAAATCAGACTTCATGAGTTCACGTGTTCTTGAGAAAGAGGTATCCCGCAGCCCCACCACTAGCAGCATTACTAGTGGCTACTTTTCCCACAGTGCCTCTAACGCTACTCTGTCTGACATGCTTGTTCCCTGTAGTGATAGCACAGACCAGCTAGCCAGTCACACAAAGGAGCTGGACTCTAGTGATCCCTCAGGATCCTCTCTTGCACACGATTTAAGGTCGTCTTCGAACAAGGAGTGTCGAGAGTCAGAAAAGGAGTTAGTGAGAGAAAAGCTACCCGTGTTTCCACTGAAAGAAAGCAGTGCCTTAACAGAACAAGTACCGCTGTCCCTCGAGGCCAGACAGACTGGCAGAGACTCTCAGCAGCTACCCAGAGCTGGATCTTCTTCAGCTTTAAGTTCCTCAGATGGCAAAAATACCTTTTGTACAGTTGAATTTTCAGCACGTGAAGCCACAGTTGAGCACACGACAGACATTCTGGAAGACCACTCCTTTACAGAGTTCATGGGCGTCGAAGATGGAAAGGACTTTGACCATTCAGCAGCTCCACAGTCGTGTTCCCTTCTGTCCTCTAATGGAGTGAGCGCCTCTGAGTCACCCCGAGGTGCTGACACGGAGCAAGGCACATGTGTGGGCCAGCTGGGCTCTGCAGCAGCAGTAGACGACCGCCTTGTGGAGGCTGTGGGAAGCCCTTTGCATTCTGTACTGGTAAAAGAGACTTCAGACCCTGAGACTTATCCTGATGCTTCTGTAGATGATTTTATTGGGAAGGACCACTTGGACGGTTCCGATTGTGAAGAAGGTGCTTCTGCAGATCAAGCCCACCTCTTGCCTAGCTGGGTGGCAGTGGGTGAGCAGGTCCATGTTGGAAGTAATAAGACGGGCACGGTGCGTTACATCGGAACAGTGGATTTCTCAGCTGGCATCTGGGTTGGAGTTGAACTGAATGTACAGCTGGGTAAGGCTAAATGTGCTCTGGGTTATCTGTGCCATTAGTGTGATCTGCTTTTGAGGTTAAACTACAGTCTTGTAGACTTGGTTGGTCTTGGGAAATACTTCTAATTTCGCATAGGCCCAGAATCTGATACACCTGGGTCTAGGCTGTGCTTTACCAAGGGCTACTTTTTAACTGTCTCAAAGCCCCTTTATTGCTCTATGCAGAACATTGCACTTGCACCTTGTGGTAGTTCCCGTTGTCATCTGTTGTTTTTTATAGATCAGAAAAACAAGCAAAGCCTAAAACTGGCAAGTTTTGTTTTTTTAATCAAAATGCTTGTCCATGGGCAGTACCAAAAATGGACATCACTTGTCAAACAGGGCTCCTGTCTGTAACTTTCAGAGGAGTTTGGTTTGGTTTTTTTTCCCCACTGGGAGAAGTTTAATTATAGAGCACAGGTTTTCTTCAACGTCCATACATTTGGGTCAGTAAAAGTCGATGCTCTGCAAGTGGGAAGAGATGCCTTGAGAAATGCTTCAGATCCTTGTAAAAGAGGGTGTGTTTAGTAGCTGGATAGGCATTAACACTGATAACTGGGAGCTACTCTGACCACTGAGTTTTAGATTTTGTAAGCATTTTGAGGATAGTTTATTTTGTAAAATGAACAAATGTTTGACTACTTAAACTGGTAGTTAATGAAGTAGCACATTAGGAAATCATCTTTCTGGTCACAGCTCAAGCCCTCCTTTCCAGGTTCTGTGCTCTGCTGTAGTGCACGGCATGCATCTGGCTTCAGTGCTCAGCGTTAAAAATCTTCACTGTTTAACAGATAGCCAAAGATACTCACACTTCAGTGCTAACAAGAGTAGCAGCAATTAATTCTGTCCATTTGTTTTCATTGAAGGGAAGCACGATGGAACTGTAAAAGGCAGAGAGTACTTCCACTGCAAACCACGGCACGGTGTCTTCGTTCGCCCTGGGCGCCTCAGCAGAGCACCGGCTTCCACAAGGAAATGGAGTAGCACTTCACAGTCTCAGGCATCTTCCACCTTAGAGAAACGGAAAAGCTCTCTGCTTCAAGGCTCATCATCTGCTCCCAAAGCAGGAGGAGAAGTCCTCTGCAGTTCAGGAGACGCAGCCGCTTCTGCTTTTTCTAGGAAACAGGAAAACAGGAAATCTTGGATTAACTAAACTGCAGTATTTTTGCACTTACTACACACATCGCTGTGTAGGAAACTGTCTGGATTCTTGAAGCTATTGTACATTTTAATCTGTCCATACAGAATGTGTATTCGCTGGAGTCCTTGACTTAATTCTTTAATTTTTTTATAAATAATATATATATATTATATATATATGAATGTGTATCTATAGTTTGTCTGCCAGTGGGCAGATAACAGCTGCACACTAAAATACAGTTAAAGCTGATCTGTAGATAACTGAGGTACTGGACTATTTGTTACACAACAATTCGGGAGATATATTTTAAACCATGAAAAATATTTTTTTGTGGAAAAACCAGGATGTAAATCCATATTTGGGAAGAAAAAAACAAAAAAGCTACGGTTTGCTGTTCTTAATTACCAAAGAACTTGTTTTAGACTGACACATTTGCTGTTTATATCTTTCTATTGTAAATGTTTTAACTGATAACTTGGTGCCATGTTTCTCTTAGTCACCGGGCACCGTGCAGCCTTATGTTCCCTGTTTAAGCACACTGAGATATCCAACTGCGTCCTAATTTTTGTCTTCCTAGAGGCCTGCCACTGTGCTGACTGGGCATTGGGTCGCAGTGGCTCACGATGCGTGGAGCTATATGCCTGGTGTTTCACGTGCTAATGTAAGCCAGCGGAGCAGTTTGACTGCAGACCCAGTATTACTGCAAGGGCGTGAGAGGACAACATTTTGGGTTGGGTTTTTTTTGGGGGGTGGGGGGATGGGGTTTGGTCCTTTGGAGATGTGGGGGAAACAAGCAGTAAATGGATGACGACTGCAAACTTTGCACTTGTTACTTGCTGGTTATTATCAATATGAAATAGAACCTGCTAAAGTAATTTTAATCTGTAAAGTTTATTTTAATAATGGGAATGATGGAGGGATTTGTGTCTGGTGCTCATGAATTCCTAAGAAGGTTGTTCCACGTGTAGATACTGTAGATGCCTGTACAAGTGTTCTGGATATTTGTAAAGTAACATGGTAAAAAATGAGTGCTGTGAATGGCCTACTGTATCTGTTCTTCTTGGTTCCTGAGCAAGTGAATGATTGAGATACCTGGGACCTTACTGAAAAGCTGCTGTTCTTTCTTTGATTGTTGTGTACAGTAAGCAGACTCTCATATTTTACTATTGACTGTAAAGAACTGTAATTTATATACTGCCATACTGTATTTAATTGGTACAGACCTATTGTGTGTTAGAATACAGACTGTTTACTTGGGATATTAAAAAAAAAATCTTTTGCTTGTGTTTGGTACTATTGTACAGTTAGGTTTTGTGGTCAAATACCTGTTTGTAGCTGGCGGTGCTCAGAGGCAAAGTACTTTGTAAGAACGCTGTAGAATAATAAGGTTGGAGTGGAAGACTGGGCAGCATTAATGTGTTTTAACCCTGATGGGTGCAGGCAGCGTTGGGAGAACAGCGGCTCCCTGGCTACACGTTCCTCACCTGCTGCTCTCTGCTTCCTTCACAGGACGGGGAGCAGAGCTGGGGAACTCCCGCCAGAGAGCGGTGTTGTGTGGGTCAAGGGGAGACAGAACAAGTTCCTGGAAGACAGACAAGACAGGCTCATTGCTAAATATGCCGGTGCCTCAGCTGTGTACAGCACAGTTGGCAGCTGCGAGGGTGATGTCCTGGGGGAGGCAGGGTAGTGGGGGGGGTGTGGGTGTGTGAAAGCTGGGGGTGCGAAGCTCTGTGTGCTTGTCCTTGGCAGAGGTTTTGGCTGCTTTACACTCACGTGTTAATGTATTTTGGTGAAAGGAGTATCTCTGCAGGACACTTCATGCTTCTGGTGTCCATCTGGAGTTGCTTTTGCTGCATTAACAATACAGATGCTGGAGGAAACTACTGCAATAGAAACAACGCTTTACGCAGAAGTATTTTACCAGATACAGATGATCCTAGAACACTGCCAGATACATACACCGAACACCGTGGTCTTCGGGTTGATTTTTAGGTGTCACTTTATGCTGCTTTTTAGAAAATACACACGTGTGCACAATTGCATAAGTATATTTGTCCAAGGCCACTGATTTGAATGCTAATGTGGCCATTTTCTTATGGCAAAGATAGGCAGCATTTAGAACAGGTTAGCATTGGCCAAACTAGGCTCTTCACGGTTTCAGGCCTTTGAGAATACAGAATGCATCACTGCATAAGCAACACTGGAAGAATTTTTGCTGCTTGGGACATATGGTCTATAGGTGCCTTGGGACATATGGTCTGTAGGTGCCTAAGCAAGCCAACCCAGTTCTGTGCTGTGCATGTTTCCCATAATCTGTGCTGTCGTGACTTCTGTTACTATTGAAAGACCTGTACCTTCTTCCAACCTCACATGGTAACATGCCCTGCCGAGGGTTCATTTAAAGTTAGGAGGACCATATCTAATGAGAGGGATGACATAGTGAGGAAATGCAAGCATTTTAGTTGATGTGTGCCTCAAACTCTAGGACAGTGTTAGACTGGTAGTTTGCTGTCCTGAACTTTCTAATTAGTGGAATAATGTGGTGGTGACAGTCTAGCTGGTACTTGACTTTTTTTTTTCTTTAAATATTATCATAACCAGTATCTACAGTGCTTTGCTTAATAAAAACCCCAACCCTAGTCACAGTGCTGAATAATGTAAGGCAGAGCCAGTCCCTGAGTCATCTGAATGGCCAGAACAAGCCTGTCACTTCTCTGTTTTCCCCAGTCCAGGCAGAATGCCTGATCTTGACCATCAAGCTAGTGCTTGATAGCTAGTGCTGAGTGAGATCCTGACACCCTTTGTCTTGGGGTCTGAATGTGTTGTGTGGTTTTTATTCCTATGAGGAGATTCACCCAGAGCCCCCAGAGAACAACTCTTACAGTCCAGCAAGCAAAAGCTTCAGTGTTTATTTGGCATGGCTGCCCCACAAAAGCCCTGCAGCTGGAGGAGGAGTATTACGTGCTGCTATGATGTAAGTAACAACATGTGCCACAAAGCAGTATAATGAGTGAAACTTTGGCTACAAGCCCTGGGAGCACCCACTGGGTACTCTGCCTCTGCCCTGGTGTTACTTGTTCCCTTTGTGTGCCCCCTATTACCTCAAGCCTGGGTCTGAGGCTGGGAATCACCTTTCCCTCTTTCCCGTGTGTGGGTACACAGGGCCTCTTTTGCATCATCTGTTGATGTGGTAATTCACAGAAATCAAAGGCGGGGGGGGGGAGAGTTAAAGTGAAATCTTGACTGAAAAGGACAGGAGAGATTTAAATTTACTGGGGAAGGGTGGAGAGGGAAAGGCTGTTTCTGAAGGAGAACAAACTGGAAACAGCTCTCCTCGTAAAAACGGGAACCTCTAAGTAAGCTGTCTTGGCTTTTTGTTTTTCTTGGTGCGGTGGCTGTCCCAAGTGACGTGTAAACAGCGACCGAGGGTGACCCTCAGGCTGCTGACACTTGGCAGAGCATCCACCTTTTCGGACCTGCTCGGGTGCGATTAATATGTTGTCCTTCCGACATTCCGTGAGCCACTGCAGGGTGCTGCGCTCCCACGGCGCCTGATCCCGGCATCTATCTATCCATCCATCCCTCCCTCCTTAACTCCAGACACCCGGGCGTGGGGCGGGAGCTCTACGAGCCGCTACCACCGAGAGACGAGGCCGGGGCGGAGCAGAGGGAAGGCCGGCCCTGTCGTAGGCCCGGGGCGGGACGTGCGGAGCCGCACGCCTCGGCTCCAGAGGGGCAGAAATTGCGGCCTCCGCCGCTCCCCCGCCACTGAGGTAAGTAACCACCTCCCCCCCTGCGTGGCGCGAACCTGGGACCTCCCTGTTTTAGGGAAGGCGAGGAGGGGGAGCGCGGACAGAGCCGCGCAGAGGGGAAGGCGGCAAAGCCTCGGCTTTGCCGGCGCGGTTCCCCCTTCGCCCTTCTGGAGGTGGGCGGCCGCACGTACGCTCGGTGCCCGCCGGGCTTGGTGCCGCAGCTCCGTCCCGGTGCCAGCCGTGCCCCGCCTGGACACTCGGATCCCGGGAGTCGCGCTCGCTTGAGGCGGCCGCAGCGTTTCATAGCACCGCCTGAGGTAAACACTGGTGGTGCCTTTTCGTGAACCGGCGAATCCGTTTTACCGGGCTGGGTTGTGTCTGCGATTCTTACCTGGAAGCCAAAGCGGTCATCCCAGTTTGGGGTGGGGGGTTGCTGTGGTTTGAGGTGCGGTTTGCAGCACACAGGGGGAAGCCATGAGTGACATGTGTTCCTGGTTCTTTATGGAGAAATCCTCACGGGCTGCTTGCCTTCCGTTTCTTTCTTCCCAAGTAACCCACTTCTGAGTGATGCCGATGAGTCTCCTCCAATTCACCGCCAGAAGGTTGGTTTCCCGAGCGTACTGTGGGCTTCAGTCTTCTTCAAAGAAACACAAGTTTTGCTTGGAAATGGCTCGTCCTAGTTCAAGTAAGACATCCTCTTGCTTCCTTTAGTACCCTGGAGAGGTGTCTCAGCAAGGTTTGAGGCTCCAGGTGGTTTTCATGTAGCGGGCAGCGTCTGTAGTTTAACTCGAGATGTTTAGAAGGGTATGAATGTGTTGGGTTTGGGTTGGTTTCAGCTACTGAAATTTATTTTCTGTGGCTAGTTCCAAAAACACTCATGCAGTCACTGGCAGCGTGGTTGGCTGGTTTTTAGTATTTATAATACATGCACATAAATGTATGCTAACTGATTGCATTTCCTTTCCATAATCCTAACAGGTAGTAAAATTCGCCCCTCGTTTCTTTATCTAAGAATTATGAAGGGTTTCTCGCATTTGTAACACCCTGGGAGCAGAGTATTGGGTAACTCCAGGAGCCTTGTTCAGTCTAGTAGTAGTAAATGCCCTCTTTTGGTTGGTTGGAGGGTTTGGTTTTTGATTTGAGCGTGTGCTGTTAATTGAAAGCTGTGCACAGAACTTCCTCAGGCGTAAGGCTGCTGATAGTTGGGTAGGTCAGGTGCACATGCTTTGTCTGCTGCCTTGAGCGTCAGCATGTGATTGCTGTCCGAGACTGGAGACTGGACCAGGAGAACTTTGGGCCTCATCTTTACACACTCAAGGGCTTTGTGAGGTTTGGTAGACAAATGGAACATCAGGATCATGGTATTCTCTGCCCAGTTCTGCAGGTCTTGTGCTGTGGAGGTTGGGACTTTTCCAGTGACTGTCTCTCCTCATAAAAATTTACTTGCTTTTGGTTTAAAAAAAAGCTCAAACAACAAAAAAACCCCAAACCAAAAAACCATGACTGTATTAAACTGTGAAGATTATGGTTGTGATTGGCAGCTCAAAGTTCAGCCGGGGACCAGTTGCTGGTGGCACGCTGTAAGATCCAATACTGGAGCCAATGTTGTTTAATATCTTTGTTAACAATTTGGATGGCAGGGCTGAGCACACCCTCGGCAGATCTGCAGATGACACAAAAAGGGTGGTGCTGCCATCCACAGAGACCTCGACAGGCTGGGAACGCAGGATGACAGGAACCTCATGAAATTCAGCAGATGGAAATGCCCAGTTCCTACCCCTGGGAAGGAATAGCCCTGTGCACGTGTGCAGCTCTGCAGCCCCTCAGGGTCCTGGTGGATACCAAGCTGACCATGAGCCAGCGATGAGCTCCTGGGGCAAAGGCGGCCAGCTCATTGCCTCAGACAGAAATGTGTTTTCCCAAATTACCTTAATTTTGAAGGTGACACTTTCTAAGTAAACCTACGGGGTTTTTTTTCATCTCAGGAGCATACCTTACAATTAGGAAGCGAACCTTTTCTGGGGGGTGGTGGCAGCAGTTGTTACCATTGACCTTCACATTCCGATACACAGAAACAAATCAGTGTTCTGAAATGAAAGCCACTGGGGGTGCATGTGGAAACCAGTTCTGGGTGGATGAGTGTGCCGGTGCCGTATGCGTGGCCTCTGGTACAGACGCCCAAGCGAGCAGCTGTTTGTTTCCCCCTCCCACATGCAGATATGGCGGATTTTCGAGACGCGTTTGCCAAGGCGAAGCACATAGCCATTATCACGGGAGCGGGCGTTAGCGCCGAGAGCGGAGTTCCCACCTTCAGAGGGGCTGGAGGCCTCTGGAGAAAATGGCAAGCCCAGGTACGTACTGGTGGCCCATGCCAGCACAGAAGTTTCTGCTCTGTTATGTGGGTTATCGGCTGTTTGGGAGAATCAGTGTTCTTGCAGAGAGCTCTGGGTCTTTCTGCCACCTCTGTTTTCTTGCTGGCTTGCAGCTTAGCTGTTTGCTCATCTTTTGATGAGCCCTCTCACTGTTTTCCTACCTCACGGAGCCTTTCCTATTTTAAACTCTTAGGAACCTTTTACCAGAACAACAAAGGACAGAGCAGGTGATAGTTTTCTTTTATTCTTGTTTTCTCGTAACGCTCTTTGAAAACATTGTAGGATTTTTTGTTTATTTGTTTGTGGGGGACAGGTCTCCTCACTGTCTTTACGTCTCCCACAAGCTCTGTCTCTCATGCTGGTGTGATCCTGCCAGCGTTGGGAGCCATTGGGGTGGGAGAGGAGGTGGAAGCAGACCCTGCAGGGTGGAGTGACACAAGGGAGAGCACCAAAATGCACGAGCTGTTGTTGGTACCTTGTGAGTCCAAAACTGTGTGGCGCTGCATATGTTTCAAGTAATGGTTACACTGGCAGTAGCTGCTGCCCCAAACACCAGGGTCACACGTGCTTTATGGTTGTTAACAATAGCAATCATTGAAGGCTTGTTTGAAGTTGAGAAGAGGACAAAGAGGTGAGGTTTTAGAGATGGTTGGAATTTTTTCTTTCAGTGGCTATTAATGCAAATAAAGCGTGTGTATGAAGGCCTGGTCATTCCGCATCAGCAAGTTCGTGTTCAGCATTCTCATGCCAGTAGAATTGGGCATTGAAGCATTATGCTGAGATATTCTTTGTTTCAGAAAAGGTAAGGTAAAATTACAGTTAAGTGTGAAAAGCCTAGCTTACACTTTACAGGCATGTAAAGGTAAGACCTTAGACCTGGGTTTTGATAACGGCTGTCACTTGACTTGTTTTACACTTAAGGCAAAAAAGAAATTCCTAGCAAAGGAAATACATCCACACAGTGCTGAGGTTTATGGCTGCTGTGGAAGAGCTCTGAATGCCAGGCATCGCATGCACTGAAACATCTCGTCTTCCTTTGGGCTGTGCTAAACTCCCAGCAGCAGCACAGAGTAGATTCCATGTGTACTACGTAAAACCATGTACCTCACAACCCATACCAGCCAGTTCCTCATTTGAGAAGATACTTTGGCTTGTCACCCTTGTAAGGGTTATTGAACAACATTCCTGTCAGCGGCATCTGGTTATAAATAGTCTGCTCGTGGTTATCTCGTTATGCTGGTAGCAGGGTGAATGGCGGCAGGGTGGCAGGCTTCATCCAGGGAAACGATTTCCTCTCCCTCCCGTTGGTAGAATGAACTGCTGCATCTTTTCCAGGAGCTGGCTACGCCCGAGGCTTTCGCGCGAAACCCTTCCCGCGTGTGGGAGTTTTACCATTACCGCCGGGAGGTGATGCTGAGCAAACACCCCAACCCCGCCCACGTGGCCATTGCGGAGTGCGAGAGGCGACTGAGCAAGCAGGGAAGGAGCGTTGTGGTCATCACTCAGAATATTGACGAGCTGCACAGAAAGGCGGGCACGAAGCACCTCTTAGAGATTCACGGTAAGAACCAGCTTACCTGCCTGCTGCAGGCCAGCAGACACGGGGGGGGGAAGAGAGAGCAGAAGCACTGGGAGAAAAGGAATTTGTCTTTAAAATGAAAACAACTTGCATGAAGTTATTCATAACCTCGCCCTGCTCTCTCTTGGGAGTTGTTTCAGGTACTTCATAGCCTCCTTTGATTTCTCATCTTTCTTTTTATAATGGAGAACTGGTTCTCCCCTCCCACTTGCTTGGTTTTGCCTCACACCCACCTGAATGCATGCGAATCCTGACACTTGGCTCATCTTGCTTAGAAAAGGGGGAAATAATCCGCCAGGGACTCGCGCTCTGTGGCGGTGGTGGTACCACCACCGAGGAGAGTATTGGCGAGACCGGCCTCGCCAGCCATGCTCCTCTCCATACTGCTACCTGCTGCTTTCCCCCTGTCCTGGCCTTCAAAGACCAACCTGTGGGTCCTTGGCTACAGGAGGATGAAGGGACTGGAAACAGGCCAGAGACCCTTCCCTTTCCCTCCTACACCCTTTGTGCTCCCTCTCTCTTCCCTATAGTTAGCAGCAGCCCTTGCTCCTGCCCTCTCTCCAGCAAAGTCTGGAGGAGTGCAACACACAGGGCTTGGTGGGGCTTTTGGATCTGTTGAAAAATATTACAGGGGTGGAGAAAAGGCCATTCTCCATCCTGTAAGGTGCTTTCACTCCACAGGCCCTGCTACAGAATGAAAGTCTCCCAGGACAAAGTGCCATCCCAGTCTTCCATGAGGCACCATGATGCCTCTTAACTCTAAATATCACAGAAAGTTTCAGTGGGATTTCCTACCACTGCTTTGTGATCTGAACACAGGAAATCTGCACCAACCATTTAGCAGTTGTGCATCCAGCCTTGAGTAGAGTTTAATTTTAGTCTTAAGCCTTTACAAAATCTAAATAATTTTAAACTTGTGGTTATATTGTACTTCATCACATTACTAATGCTGCAGAAGTATTCGGGAGTTCTGCATAAAACAGTGTTAACTGACATATATTTTTAAAGGAAATTGTTCTGATTTGAGGGAAAAAGCAGTAAGCAGACCTCCTCTCCCTCGGTGCTATTTTAAATAACAGTTTTCCACTGAAATACCATTACAAGGCTGCATATTACTCGTGTGATGAGGTAGAACAAGGTGATAAATCATAGCTTAGGGGGACTGTTGCTGCTGCCACTGCGGCCATCCGGCTGAAAGGGCTGTGCCTGTGTTTGCCTGGCCCTCTCTGTGCTGAACTATGACACTGGTCACCCTGGGTTGCTGAGCGCAAGCGTGCACACTCGCTGTGTAAACACAGTCTCATTCTCATGCTGCCGGCTTTCAACACGGGGCTGTTACGTTCCCGTAGTAAGTCACCCGCAAGGCGCAGCGCTGTGCGCCAGCCCAAGGCTGCCTGGGATAGAGGCAGCCTTTTGTGTACGCAGCCGTGCCCTGAGCGACCGCCCCGCCCTGACCTCTTCCCTCTTGTGCGTTGCAGGTAGTTTATTTAAAACCCGGTGCACGAACTGTGGGAACGTGGCTGCGAATTACAAGAGTCCGATATGCCCCGCCTTGGCCGGGAAAGGGTAATACAGCATACATCTGCCTTCCAGCCCTGGGATTTCTACTTTGTCTGCCCTTCAAGAGAAGAGGAGCTATTTTAGGAGTGTATGGGAGTCTCGGCCAACCACCCCATTTTCCTTTAGTAAAATTTTACATGACTGTTCTGAAGCATGAGTGTACTGTTTGGTAACTTCAGAGAGAGCCCATGATACCGTCCCTGAGTCCTATGAATGAGTAACTGTCAGCCTCTTAAGTTAGCACCACACCACCTGTGTCTTACTTAGAATTCCAGGTGGATGAAACTCCCCTACACCAGCTAATTGCACTCTTTGGGAAGGGGGGTTTACTCCCAACCTCTTCATCTTCCAGGTTTTTTTATTAAATCAGATGCTGACTCCTTAAACTGGACTGTCATCACCTGATACTTGGATTTCCCTCTTCTGCATCTCTTCAGCACCTAGCAGCTTTTTTCCTTCTACTCATCACTAAGAGTCTCATAGTTTCAGGTGTTAAAATGCAGATGTGTGAAGCAGTCAGGAGGGAAGCATCAGTTCCCAGGATTCCTGCAACTTAAAACATTGCAGAAGAATCGTTCGGTCTCCTTTTTCTAGCCATCCTCTTTTTTTCACCATTTAAAAAAAAACAGGGAGCAGAGGGGCAGGACAGGCATAAGCTCATAGATTTTTTAGGGTTTTTTCCCTTTGCATTTCACCAGAACTTCAGATCACTGCAGAGGTATTTGTTGTGCCATGGACAGACTTTGCCAGCTTATTACAAGTGCTTAGCTCTGGACAGTTCTGGACAAATGCCTGCCTGCCCTGTGTGCGGTATTTTAGGACAGCTGTAGGTGTTGCGGTTGGCTGAAGTTGCAGCGATTGCTCGACTGGAGAGCGTGTGCTTTAGAGAACACTGAGTTTTTATTAATCTGTAACGTGCACTTTGTACGACTGAAGATGTGTTTCCATGTTGTAACTTCAGGGCTCCGGATCCTGAAACAGAAGACGCCACGATTCCAGTTGAAGACCTTCCGCAGTACGTATGGGCTGCTTCGGGTTTTGCTGTTACCTCCTCGTGCTTTGTACCTCTCAAAGGCTCCTGCTACTGTTCACGTAGCTTTGGAAGGGCGTGGAAACATTCTACGGGAGAAAAAGGATGTGGGACTCTGCCCCAGAGAACTCAGTCTGAATCTAAAACTGGCATTATGGGGGAAAAGCAGACTATAGGAGCGTGTACTGGAAGCTTACCAGGATGCTAAAGGGATCACATGCCTGTGTGATAATTGCAGTTAAGACACTAAGTGCTACACAGGGAATGTTTTGTCACTTGCAGGAGTTACCCACTGTTGGTCAGCCTGGAATCCCATGCTGGCATACAGCCACTGCATAGTCCCATGCAGGCATTAGATACGCCACGGTGCGTTTTTGTAATGGCTGAAGCTTTGCTGTAACTAGTTGCAGGTGCCAGAAGCTGCTGTGTTTTTCATCTGGTGCCTAAGGAAAAGAGGCTAATGCAATGCTCCGGTCTTTCAGTTCACTTTCTCCTTAAAAACTCGTTGGCCAGTTGGTTAAAGCTGGTGGAGGCAGAGGTCTGTACATACTGTGGTTTTGTTTCACACATTTCAGTGAAGAAAATACATGATTAAATATCTGTGTGACTGGGCAGCACCTGTGCGCACCCAGCACACGCCTAGCATGGCATCAGCTGCCTTTGGTCCAGCACGTGCTAGAGGAAGGGGTGGGGAGAGCTGTGAAGGGGAAGGAAGAAAAAGTGGGGGTAGAGAAGACATGGCCAGACCAGAATGCTTGGCTGTTTTGCAGGTTGAAATGCCCACATTGGCAGTGTAACACTGTCCCTCTGTGACTTTTAAACAGGTGTGAGGAGGACGGCTGCAACGGGCTCCTCCGTCCTCACGTTGTGTGGTTTGGTGAAACCCTGGATCCTGACATTCTCACAGAGGTTGAGAAGGAGCTTCAGATCTGCGACCTCTGCTTGGTAGTGAGTACCGCTTCTCACCCGGCCTCTTACCCGGTCAGGAAGCCCGGCTGAAGAGGTTGTGCCTTCTGAGTAAAGGAGGTGGACCTGTGCCTTCCCCAAGGGAGCTGAAAACCCCTGAGGGACTGACTGACTCCTTAGTGTCAGGTGTGAAACATAAAGCCCATGAAGGTGGTAAGTCTGCATATCCCGCCCGGGAGTTAACAGATTTGACAGGTGTGCATCTTGCTCAGCTGGCACCTGCATCTCCTGTGTACCGGTGCTCAAGGTTCCAGAGCTGGGGGTTAGCTAACACTGGAATTTCTCAAACAGTGAAAACCAGGATCATTTTGATGTTCAGTTTAAAAAAAAAAACAAAACAACCACCCACAAAAAACCACACCCAAAATGTTGTAAGAATGTAACTAGCTGTTCCCATCAGCTGCTTTGCAAAGTTGTTTATGAGCTATGTAGATTTCACTTTGCTGTCCAAAACATTTGTTCAGAATACTGCACACTGTTCAGAGACTAACCTCAAGTAACAGAAGGGAGGTGCCTTCTGGGGTATTTTTCTTGAAAGCAAGGCCTGCTGTTCTATTCCTGGGGGTTTTTTTTTTGTTCATCTGCAGTTACAGTCCCCAAACATGCTTCTTTGTGCTGCGTCAGCAAAACAATTCCTGATCCCTGTACTGTGTTAAATAACTACAGAGGTAGTGGGACTAAATGTATTGATTTGGTTTCATTCCCATAAGGATCTCTTGTGCTTCAGTGGCTTTGCAGAGCCAGTGTTCCGAGAAGTGTCCTTATGTTGTGGGTTGGTTTATTTTTGTCTGTTTAACCACTGGCCTGCTACACTCATGATTTTTTGCCCTGTCCCTCCCTGCAGGTCGGGACCTCCTCCGTGGTGTATCCTGCTGCTATGTTTGCCCCTCAGGTATCTGCCAGAGGAGTGCCAGTTGCAGAATTTAACATGGAAGCCACTCCTGCTACAAACAGATTCAGGTAAAGCGATTCAGTTTTAAACTAGCAAGCTCCTGCCCCCTCCATCTTCACTGTTGGTTTTTATTTTCATTGAACTGCTGCAATACTTTGAAATAATAGTCTAGTCTCTTCCCCGGCACTTACAAAATGTCATTTTCTTCTAATAAGTAAGAAAAGCTGACTGCTCTTGCTCGGTGGAATTGACTGACACTTGAGAATACACAGCTGTATTTTTCCAAGTGTGAAGCGAGGCCTGTGCCTACGTCCTAGAGGGCCTGACTCCCACCCCCCCCGCCGCCGGCTCCCTCAGCAGCAGGGCTGGCTCGCTCACCTGCGTGTCACACGCATTCGGGCACCACCACCACCAGGACAAGCAGCGTGCGCTGGTCACACAGCAACAGGGGCTGGAAGGGGCCTCAGGAGATCATCAGTCCAACCCCCCCCCCCGCCAGAGCAGGCTGCGCGGAACAGCACCCAGGCGGGTGCCGAATGTCTCCAGAGGAGACGCCACAGCCTCGCCGGGCGGCCTGTGCCAGTGCCCCGCCCCCTCACAGCGCCGACGCCCCTCGCCGTGTCTAGAGGGAACTTGCTGCAGCGAAGCTCGCGCCCGTTGCCTCTTGCCCGGTCGCTGGGTTCCGCTGAGAAAAGCCCGGCCCCGTCCTCCCGACGCCGTGGCCGCCCCTTCCCCTCACCCGGCTGCTTCCTTCCAGGTTCCACTTCCCGGGCCCCTGCGGGACCACGCTGCCGCCGGCGCTAGCCCGACACGAGACGGAGATCATCTCCTGAGCGCCCGGCGGGGGAAGCGCCGCAGCCCGGCGGAGGGGGGTGGCGGGTCTCGCCGGGCTGCCCCCTGCTCCGCTCCCCATGGCAATAAACGGGCAGCGCGGGCCCCGCCGCCGCCGCCTCAAGCAGCCGCTGCCCGAGCGTCCTCTGTCCGCGCGTCCTCTGTCCGCGCGCGCCCGGGGACGGTTGGGGGCCGTTGGGCGCGAGGGGGCGTGCTCGTGCCGCGGGGCGGGGCGGGGCGGGGCGGAGGGAGGGGGTGGCGGGAGGGGGTGGCCGCGCGGGGCGGGGCGGGGCGGAGGGGGTGGGCGCGCAGGGCGCGCATGCGGCTGGCGGCGGAAGCCGGGCAGCGCTTCCGGAGCAGGGGTCGGGCGGGTGGTGTGGGGCCATGGCGCGGCGGCAGAAGCCGAGGGCCGCGGGCAAGCGCGGGGTACCCGCCGCGCTCCTCAGCCCGCCCTCCTCGGAGGATGAGGGCCCGGAGGAGGTGTCCTTTGGCGTGGCCAAGGAGGCGGCCGAGACCGAACGGAAGCTCGTGGGGGAGGCGGCCCGGAGGTACGGACACACCACACCCCCCCGCCCCAGACGCCCCGCTACCCGCACCGCACCTCCCGGCTCCGAGGCCTGACTGAGCCTTCTTCTGCCCCCCCCCCGCAGGCACCGGGAGCTGCTGAAGGAGAAGCGGCGGCGGCGGCAGGAGCTGTTTACGGAGCAGAAGGTACGGCAGCACCCCTCCGGCCCCCGCCGCACCCCTCCGGCCCCCGCCGCACCCCTCCGGCCCCCGCCGCACCCCTCCCCCCCCACTTTCTCCCCCCGGCTCCGCTAACTCCCCTCTGCCCCGCAGAAACGGAAGCTGCTGCTGCCCGAGGCCGTGCTGAAGGAGCTGGCCGCCGCGCCGCCCGAACGGTGAGGTGAAGGGGAGGGGGGTGGCCTGGGGCGAACGAGAGGAGTGTGACTTGGGAGAGTAACCTGGTGCCGCTTCCGTGCTCCACAGGCCCGCCGGGGAGGCTGCGGCAGCTGACCGAGGTATGTAAGGGCCGGGGGGGGGGGGGGCTCAGCCCGGTAAGACCGGGATTTCCCGGCTGCGCTGGAGCTGCACCGGTGCAGCGCTGTGGTACGGAGCTCCCGAGGCTGTCGCACAACGGGCCAGGCAGAGCGCCTGTTGCCCGGGGACAGTGTCTGTCTGAGGGCTGATGGCAGCGACTGTGTTTTATCCAGGCCCTGGGCCTTCGCAGAAGTCCTTTGCTATAGGGCGATTTCGGTTAGAAGAGCCTGGGGTGTTTAAGGGAGCAACAGGGGGTATGACAGAAGAAGCAAGGGTTGCCAAAGGAAGATGAGTGCAAGTGGGGTTAGGTGTTTGCTGTGTTTAAACAATTCTCTCACCTGCACCTGCTGTCACTGGAGCTAGTGGGTGTCATGGCTACTTTCTGGCTCTCATTTTAAAATCCCGTGTTGCTGTACGCAAGAGGGGAGCTCAGAGGGAAGCAGTCAGTACAGAGTCTCCATGGTGCTTAATGGTGAGAAGGAAGTGGAGGCTGGACTCCTCTTTGCAGCTCCTGTTGCTGCTTGGACCTGCTGCTGTGCTGAATCCCTTTTGTGTTGCAGGCAGCAAGGAAGGGAGGAGCTGGCTGGCTGGGGGCCCTGCCTGAGGCTCCTGAGGGGTGTTTCTCCTCCCCCTCCTGCTAGGGTGATGCTTTCTGCATCAGGGCTTCTGAGGAATAACAACTCCAATTGGCCAAAATATGACGTGTCTTCCCAGCTAACTCTTGTTTTGCTCCTGCTTCCCTCCACTCTTGCTTCATAAGGTTTGGGAGTTTTTTTCTGCTCTGTTAAATTACTACAGGTAAACGCCAAGGAGGCAGTGCTGCACAGCAGAGGCAACGCCACGTCCAGAGGCAGGTGAAGAAAAGCCAGCCACGAAAGGGTGCCAGGTACAGTGGGAGAAGCTTTTGTCATTGCTGTGACAGAGGAAAGTCATGCTAGCTGGGAATGTGAAGGCCCGTGGTGACGGGTAGGGCATCTCAGGTTGGGTTGGCTGAGCATCCACAACCGGTGTGGGCCCCTGTTGTGCCCAAGCAGCAACGCACTGACTGTAGTGTGTCTGTTGTTCTGGGTTCTTCAGCTATGCTACAGTGATATAAATCTTTCTGTTTCCCTAGGTCAAAAGGGAACTATACAGCTGTGCGCTTGAAGGATCAGAGTTTAACAGACCTCCACCTGCAGCTCGCCAAAGACTTCTTAAACACTCAGCTCTATGGGCCAGGCACCAACCGGGTGCAGGGTAAGCAGCTTTCCTTCGGTGGGGCTGCAGCCTGGTCTCTCTGTCTGCCAAGCCTGGTAATTAGTATCTGTCTCCCTTTCAGCAAATGAGTTTTTCTCCCTTGAAAACAAGAAAAACCCTGTTAAAAAAGCTGCAGTTCAGTTTGTGGACAAATCTTGGGGTGAGTATAAAAAGGCAAAGTTGGTACTTTGTGCATATGGGCACATCTTTCAGGTGCTAGAGGGCTGTGACCTATTAACTTGGAGAACATGAGTACGGGGAGGCAGCATGGCTTTGTAGGTGGAGAAATGGCTTCAGCTTTGGTACAATAACAGCATCAGGTCATAGCGCCATGTTCACCTGTTGGATTAAATATTACTCAGCATTGTTCCAGCCTAGCAAAACAACACACTGTCATGCCCTATACACGTAAAATTACAAGATCCCAGAGCCTCTAGGGCCTGTTTTTCCATATTAAAGAGGGACTTTACATCACACATGCTCCAGCTGCAGCCACACACTGCCCCTCACCACCAACACTAGAGGCTGATGCCCAGGAGACAGAGCCTGCTTTTCAGGCACTGCCACACACCCCCCCAGCACTGCTCCTGGAGGAAGTTGGTACCCCTGGCTGGGGCATGGCACCTGTTGTATGTGAAATACAAGAGGGACTTTGTCAGGTTTCCAGTTGATTCTTCTCTTCTGAAATCAACAGAAAATGGTAACAGCTTTTTCTGTGTACTTTTGGTTTTTGTTTGTTTAAGGTCAAGAAAAAAAGCAAAAAGCAGCAAGGTTTAAGCAGCGTTGGATTGCAACACAGATTAAGAACTGAGCAGAAGCCAGCTTTTTCAGAAGACACAATTAAGGACTATTACTGAAGTTAGTCTCAACCTGAGGACGATGTTTTCTCCCCACCTCACCATCACCACACCTCTCAGCTCTACCCCTGGGAAGCAGTAGCCTTCAGAAAGCTGTTCCCCAGCTGACCACCCTGTTCTCTTCCCACCTTTGCAAGTGGCTGGAGAGGCTCAGAAAGGCAGCTGAGGCCCCACCCTGATACACAACAGATGGTTTTAACCCTGGGCTTGTACAGCTGCCTCCATGAGGCAGTGTCTCTGCAGAGAATAAAGACAAATGATGCTGTACTTACTGTTCTGGATGCTGCATTTCTTACAGCTATTGGTTATTCCTGCTTTTCCAGTTACTTGCATCACTGGAGGAAGGCTTTCCCCCAACATCAGAATCCTAAAGAGCTCTCACAGAGTAGCAGGGTGCTTCTTATCCAGCCTGAAGATTCCTTTCCAGGCTTTCCTCCCCCCCTTTTCTGTGAGTAGGAGTAAAGTGTCCACCACTGCCCTGCCAGCTGACTTGGCAAGACTACAGTAACCCTTCAGCTTCTGACAGCGCAGGCACTTGGGTGCCCTGGCGCAGGGAAGGGGCCTCAGCGAGTCACAGCGGTGCTGCTGCGTTCACGGGCCTGCCCGAGGAGCCCTGTCCTAGGACAGACCTCCAGAGCCCAGAGAACGCAGCATACGAGGCCACGCTACTGTGTATGTAGAAGTAAGTTTTTAATGGCTGGTTAATTATGATATCACTACATTTTATTGCAATATAGTACTATTTAAGCACTTTTAAAAATGCAAGGTGTACAAAGATTAAATTAAGACTGTAAATTGACTAAATATTTGGTTTTTATATAAATAGGTCATAACCACACTGTGTTGACATGTAATACTGTTATAATACAACAGTTAAACTGGTGAGTCTACACAACAGAAGCTGTCTGTAGTTAAACAAGGAAACAAAGTTGGAAAGACCATGTTAAAACAAAAAAAACTACTAAGATCAACAGGTTGGGATTGTAAGTAGCAACAAACATATTCACTCAGCTCCTGAGTAATTCAAGTTTTACAGTACACATTAAAAAATATCATTTCTTCCCATCAACACTATATATCCAAACCATCAGGTGTTTATGCATTTTGCAAATTACACTGATTGAACTATGTAACAACAATGGGGGTGGAGGTTGGCAAGTCATCCTGCTCGACGTTTACATCACCCACATGCTAATACATCCATGTCTGCTAGTCCGTCCCACCACAAGTAGCAGGATTTTTGGTTTGCTTTGGACAATCGTTTGAAGGATTGGTACTCGTCAATTTGGATGTCTGACATGATCAGTGATACTTTCAACTCTTAGTTGTCCAAGAGGTTTAAAGATGGAAATTTTCTCCTAACACTAAGTTAGAAATCATTTGCATCATGCTGTAAACTAGGAAGCAACATAAAGCAACAGACTTGTCCTTAGTACATAATTAAAATTCCAAATTCCAGTCTGCAGAGCTGGTCTACTTTCCTCGTTGAATATGCCACAACACCTTTCAGATCTTCAAATGCATAGCTAGTGTAGGTAGTCCTCCACCGTGGCGAACGCACAGGATCCAATTCCTGATCGAGCCATCAATCCCAGACACTGTGACGCCTGTCCCATTGCTAGGGCAAGTGGTGGTTGCTTTGGCAGGTTGTGAGTCTCTGGAGGAGAAGGAGGAGGATCAACAGTCACAGTTAAAACACTGGATTTTACAGCAACATGCTGAAAAGTTTCAGGTGAGCTTACAACATTCACTTAAAAATTCCTGTTTACTTGCAAAGTTTACTCTTACAGTAGAGACTGAGCAGGAGCAACAACCTGGCCTTTTCAAATTCCCTGCTTAGCACCGCTACTGAACAAGCCTAGTTTTGCTTTAAACAACAGATGACGACATCTGTTATGTTAACATGCCCCTAGAACTACCCCTCTCTCCCAAAGAGAGCATACCGTAACACTGCTATGCTTTATTTGTCACTCAGCCAGCCCAGCAACCAATGCACGGCGAGCAGCTGGAAGGCAAGGCACCCATGCCATGCCCGAAAGCCAGCAGGCCCCTCCTTACCTAGTATTGCACTGTTCAGTACAGAGCACACGGGTTCTCTTTGTATCGGGTCAAGCTGGTTCCCAACAGGGCTGCTCCAGGGATCAGAATATGCAAGTAAACTGAACGCGTCCTGTGGAAAGATGTTTGGGTTCTTTTACTACATCTCACAGCTGTATCCTACTAGCAAGAACAAGGACCATTTTCTTCACCCATTTTGACTGGGAGTCACAAAGGGGATCGTTGGTGTCCTTCACTGACACAACAGGATAATAAGGTAGTGGAATGGGACTTGCTGTGTTTTGGGCAAGCAGTAGTTTTCCCAAAAGACAGATGTTAGCAGTGTGTGATGGGGAAAGAGGGAAAACCAGACTGAACACTGCACGCAGTCAGTCCCTGGCAGGGGAGTTCTTTTCCAGAGCAGCCTCAAATCAAGGTAAAGTAACACACAGAATATGGGACAAAGCACAACTCAGGTATCCGCATCAATCCCCTTTCTTGCAGTTCATTTATCATTAGAGCTGAAAACGGCACTTGGATCCAAGAGGCCAGGCTCTTGGATACACAGCCAGGAAGGAGACGAGGGAAGCGCTGAATTCATCTCTGGCTGTAGCTGTATTACAGCATGAAGCTGTCATCGTCCCCATGAACGTGCTACACAAACAGGACAGGAGACAGCACTGCACTGCAGCTGACTAGAATACTGCTCGCAGACTGACTGACAGACACACCAACGAATCACAGAAGGCAGAGCAGAACGGTACTGCAACACCACGCAGGCTGTGGCCAGTTTCTGCTGGGCAGCACTGCAGAGACTCACACCACCGTCCTGAGGTTACACGTACCTTGAGCATCTTCTTGTTCGCCGTGTTTTTGCCACATTCTCGTCTTAGCTGCTCACTCATCGCTTGCAACTCCCTCCCAAAATGGATCATTCTTTCAATAGCTGCTTGGCTGCCACCACAGAGCTGACGTCTCAACTGGCTGGAATCTACTTCTGCAAGAAGGATATCATCATCATCACCTCTAACAGAGCGGGCACTGACAACCTACAGGGCTAGAGGTTCTGCACCCGTTTCACTCGAAAGAAAGACACCTGCTTTCTCCCAGAGACAGCATGTGGGGCCAGAGACCCTGGCACAGGGTTCTCCTACACCAAGCACTGTTAAACTGTGCTTTCATAAACACTAGGAGATGTAGTTAACTAACAGCCAGGAAAGGCCAGCTAGAAGTGCTGTTAATTTTGAAATGGGCAATTTAAAACTAACTATAAACCAAATTTTGCCCTAAAATTTTCTGAGAGTTTAAAATTATTGACAGCAATAAAAGTCCAGGCAGTTCTGCCTTCTCAGTTCTTTGCCACTACAGTTCTAAAGACACACCAAATCCAGAGCTGCTAATAGAGGATTAAAAAAACCCACCCAGCCTTTACTCTTAAACAGCCCCAACAGACGTTGGTACAAGACAATCATTTAGCCTGTTCATATTCCTTGCAGAATGTGTTAGCTTAATTTGAATGTTTCAGGGTTCTGTAATCATGCAGAACACAACAATTTGATTTCTTGACTCTTTGCGACAATATTCCCCAGTAAAAGTAATGTAAAAAATAGCAAGGCAGTGTATTAGTACACCAACTCTCAGCTTCCCTGAAAGTTCTGCCTCTCAAATTTACAACTAAAGCAACCTGTAAAAAAAAAAAAACAACAAACCACCCCCAAAAACCCCACATCACACATTACCCGGTCCTTGCTTCTTTTCATCACTGAAATCAAGTTTTGAATCAGAGTTTTGATGTAATTAACCATAAAGCCATTCTTCTTTCTGATTTTAACATTGCTATGTAGTGATGTGTTTTGACTCAAACTGTGGGGAATCAACAATGTAGGTCAAGAAGGCACATTTCTTTTTAACAAAGGTGAAGCACCCAGAAGTCTTCAAACAGTCATGCTTGTTGCTAGCTGCAGCCCAATTCAGGGCATCACTTTCCAAAGGCAGAAAGCAGCTACATTAAAAAACCCACACACACAACTCCACGCCCTGCACAGTGGCGGCGTGTCTGTCACAGCACGCCTCTGTGGGAAAGGCTGCCAGAGAGTCAAGTAACACTTTGGGTTTTCTGTCCCAGACAGTAACTGCCAGCTTTGTTGTTATCCATTTCAGAGCACAAGGCAGAGAAACGAGTCTGGTGATTTTGGTCTCCCCCTTCAGGGCTGCAGCAGACTCTTTTTTGCTTGTCAACAGTCACCTACTATTTACCAGCAGTGCTGCCTCAGTGGCAGCAGCAGGCACCCTCAGAACTGTGAAACCTTCAAGTACCGCCAAGCTGTGGAAGTCTGCCATCCACATTTTATTCAAACCACCTATTAACTGCAGTCTGGTTAAATGCATGGATGGATAGATGGAGATGATGGTGCTGCGACCACAGAAGAGGCTGGGCTGGGCTCCTCTGCCACTTCAGACTGGCCAGCAAGAGCATCCCCTGCCTAAGCTCCAGCCTGCAGGCACTTTAGGGACCTCGCTGCCTTCTTTACCCGGTAGGGGTGGTTAGCACCTCGGACTGACAGTGTCAACAGGATGTTTTTTGTGTTGTGGGGGCCATCAGGGGGTATTTTAATACTCATTTGTCACTGTCATTAACAGATATGACTGAGCATAATGCAGGTTAAATAAAGCAAAGCTGTTTTTTGAGACCACAACTATGTAAAAACCGGGTAGTTTTTAGTGGAAGCCTTTTGTTGTTGTTGTTGTTTTACCCAATTCGTAGTAGTACTTTGCAGCTACTTTTGCAGTATCAACAGCAGCGATTTGGCATTTCTACTCCTACAGTCGGGTACAAAGATGCCATGAGAACCACGAATGGGAAGAGACCTTCAGGGAAGAGGGAGAAGCAGCCTGCCAGCCCTAAACCCAGGCGTGCGGCACAACTGGCTGTTTCTTCTCCAAAGTGCCTCCTTAGAAATGGATGCTGGTGTCAAATATCCACAGTTTACCAATTTCCCCTGTCCTCACACCTCAATCAGTGGCTGTAAGATTTACACCTAATAACAGCAAATCAAACAAACAAATGAAGGTAAGATTTGAGCCAATATCCCTAATTTTCAAGTTGGGAAGCATTGCAAGTAAAAACATAACCTTGTTGCCATCACTTAATAAAAATGTAAGAAATATCACTGCAGACCCATTTCTGTGTCACATTCTTCCATTTCGTGATCATGTTTAGAACTACCATTTAGGAAGCCATTGGATGAAGTCTCAGCAACCCCATTGGAGTAGTGATCTGTTTCCATGTCTACATCATTGCTGGAAGAGAGCAATAAAGAAGAGGTTTATTCAAGCACATAGGAGTTACCTTCTTCACAACTTCCATGCAGTGCTTCCTACCACTGTTTTTTCCATAGAATCTGGTGATACCAGAGCACCAGGGAATTTTTAAGGCTCCAAACTAACATTAGCATTCAGCAAAATAACGTTTTCAGATGCTGAAAAATTACAGATGTCCACCATCATTCAGAAGTAAGCAGTATAGCACTTCCTACATGCACACCAAAAAAGTTCTTACCTTGTTTATCTATCCAAATGTGTTTAGAGTTGGAGAAATGTATTAACAAAATATACCGTTCCCACCTTTTTTTTTTTTGTTTAACACAGTTACCTCAATATACAGCCTAGTTCAGGAATATCATATTTAGGCTAATAATTCTTTCCAAAAAGCTGTGACCTCTCATTTACACTCCATGGAAGGCCAAGTGAAAAGAAGAAAAACCCAAAGCAAATACTGAGTAAACCAAGATGCTGAAGAGATGCTCAGAGGCAAATTCAAACCACACAACTCCTCCCCACACTTCGTTTGCAGAAGGTCACAGAAGCACTTCTAGAAAATGCCAGCATGGCTTCAGGGACTGAGCTTTGCTGACAGTTACATCCCAGCCTATTCTATTTCATCATGGAGAATGAAAACCTAAAACCTCTCTCAAGATCAAAGAGATTTAATTTAGAAGCTTGATATCTGGCTTCTGAGCAGCCAACCTTCCTTTAAGGAAAGAGCACAAAAGGCCCCTCTGACGGGGCAACACCGCAGCCAAGGAGCTGTCTTCCTTCTGTGAGAAATATTAAAGTTGCCTGAACACTGACAGGCTTCTTTGGCAGAGGCAACTGCTGACACAAATGCAGATCATGAAGTTAAAAATGCAAATTATTACTCTTACTCCACACCCACACCCCCAATCATCACTATCCAACTGAAATACTTTGTTATCACCACATCATCACGCCCTAGTTGGTGGTTTTGGGAATCCATCTTTGACAACACAGTTGAGTATGGTTATATTTCACATCAAGTTAGGTTCTGCTGGTGCTGTGCAGCCCAGTGCTTAATATTTACTGGTTATGAATAACTAGGTTAATTCATCTGCTTTCATTTTCTGACTTGAATATGTCTGCCCAAGTGAGGGTGACTAGAGCAGGCAAACAATTCTTGTGCATGCAATGGAAGGCAGGCCGCACTTCAGAGGCACCTCAACTGTGTTTACATTTCAGGTACTGCCACAGAGTATCTGGAAAACTTCATTACCTACATGCAACATGCTTCCACCTGTGTCAGCAACCCAAATTAAAAGCCCAAATGCCAGAGAGCTAGTTAACCTTCCCTATGCAATTTCAGAACTGGCCATGAATAGCTATAAGCGAGACAATTTATTTTTGTCCATGATGTTTCTTTAACCAAACAGGAGAAAACCATCTTTTGAGCTTGAGAAGCCAGAAGAAAACCAAAGCACACTATAGAGTGATCACAAGCTGTTGAGCCCAACGTGTTTTAAGTATCCTTGAAAACAATGACATCAAATCCCACTGAGAACTCTGCTATACAAGCATGTGCACAACACAAGTCCCACTGCAAGTTAGAAGCAGCTGAAGTTTATTCACCTGGAATAGCTGTTAACCTGCTGTGATCTTGATACATTTATGTTGTTGAGCTCTGGTACATTCAAGCTGGTGGTCGTGTGTTTACTGTGACAGTAAGATTGATGCGCTTTATTTGATATTACTCCATTACTGCAACTACTTTCAAACCCTGAAAGAAAGTTTTGAAAACTGAGGTCATGTACAAACTCATTTGTAAGCACCAATTTATAGAAGTCAAGGAAGTACAGCTTAACTATTCCTGGTCAGTAAATGCTAGATTTGCCAAACCAACCAACCCAAACACTCAGCCTCCCTGTTTCAGGTGTTGGCACCTTTAAGGTTTCTGTAGCACAGCTGTTAAACATTATTTAACAATTACCAGTACATACATGAGAAGGTTTTTTAGTTGTACCTACACACCAGTAAAACAGAAACCAGCATCAAGGTAAAATAATGTTTTAGAAGTGACACATGGTTTCTGAAAGATCTGAAAATCTTTTCTAGACCACTGCAGTCACCATGAATGGAAGCAGACATCCTAATCACGTAATTCTCTTGATAAATATGCAGTAAAATTGAGTGCTGAAAATACTTTACATATTGCTACAATTAAATACAACCTCCCTCCTTCCCCATATAATTATTTTAATTGTTGATATTGTGCTTTACTAAATAAAATTACACCACGCTGTGAAATTATGGTGTCTGGCTAAAATTTCTTCTGACCCTTCTAAAATATAACTGAGAAACTACTGTTGGAAGCAAATATGTAATTGCCAGTTCTATCAAGTCCAAAAGCAGGAGCTCCCCAGTATCTTCTATTATAGAAAGAGGTGACAGGAAGGGTACTTTATAAACAAAACAGCTGCTGCCATTCAGTAAATCCCAAACCTCAATTCTAATAATGCATTTGTCAACTTGCTTATTAAGTGGTACCTCTATTTTCAAAATTTAGGAGAGTTAGAGGTACTTTCCACAATGCATCCCACCTGAAGAACCAACAGAAAGCGTGACAGACCTCCAACTCACGCATGTGACAGCAGAGTCTAGACACTGGGAAGAAAAGCAAATAGACCATTGGTGTGGTATGTCCTCCACATCAACTTACCAGAAAAGTGCGTGCTGCTCCCTTTGCCTGTTGCCAAATTGTGGATATTCATTCCATGGCTGGGACTCATACTAGGACTACTGAATGATCGTGGGCTAACAGGGTAACTATCTTGAGATTTTGGACTGTGGCCTCCCAAACACCGCACTTCACTGTCTGTACCATTCACCATCTCTATAAACTGGCGCACCCTAAACAAAAGGCAAAACAAGTTAAGCTAACAGAACAATTCACACTTTGCAGTTCACCAGTGATAGCAACGATTTCATTTTAGTGTTAAATAGGCAAAAAGTCTGACTCAACAAAACGCTGGATGTCAGTAACCCGATCACCAATAACCTCTGGAGCATTCAGCCAAAAATACACAATGACAAAATTTGTGAGGGAGGAGAACAGGAATATTATCCTTCGAGGACAGGCTCAGTCAGTAAGTCCTCAAAGTTAAGAGAGCTAAACTCTATTTTCTTAACTGCTTTGTTTTATTGGCAGGGGCACGGTTATTTCTTGAGAAGGATATGTCTTTACGTTGCCATGTCTGTCAATTCTCTCAAAGTAAATGAGACCACAGTTTGACTGTCTGGAACAGTAAGCATTACACAGTAGCTCTTAACATTGAACATTTGCACTAGAAAACAGGTTGAAAAGCAATCTCATATACAAACCTTCCCTTTAGAGGCTATTGCTCTTTGTCAATTTTATTTTAGATAAGGAGACTTTACTACAGACTACAGCTTTATGTTTTAGGTTTGGTTAGACTTAATACAGCAGCAAAATTTAGAAAGTCAGACTGAGGAAAAAGATAACACACAGTTGACATTGAGTGAAGTCTTTCATCAAAACGTTCACATCGTGTGAATGCTGTGGTAAGCCTGCAGTACTACCACATGAATTCTGTTCAGCACTTGAGCGTGACAGACTTCAAACACATTCCAAGGTACTTAACTGCACATTAAAATTAAACTGCTTTGTTCTTATAGGAGATAACCAATTTTTTCCACACTCAAACACTGCGACGTGATACGAATTCTGGAGAATGAGTGCAGCTGGCAAGCAAAAAGCCAGAATGAAGGTGACTACTGTGTGCCTGGGACGCCAAGAGAACTCTCTGGGATCTATGGAACTGCCACAGTATTAGCTGGAGGTTTCTAGTAAAGTGACACCAGTTAAACAGCTCATTTAAAGTCAGTCACCCATTTGGAGGAACAGACCAACTTATGCCAACAGGGCTCTTATTGCTCCTGAGAATGAAAACTGATACAGCATCATATTAAGTTTTACTTGACACCCAAACTGATTAAAATGAATTTTTAAAAAATTACAGAAGTTTAGTTCTAGAGAACAAGTCTACAGTGACATGTGAATTACGCTGCAAAACAGGACCCTGATGACAAAACCTAGTTAAACATGTAGCAAACCATATAGCATAAAGTGAACTATACACATTTTCTAAAAAAAACACCACGCTGCTTAACTTTGTTTAAATTTCTGTGAAAGCTTTAAATGAGTAACTGTCTTGTCTCAGAAGGTACTGTGCCATCTATAAACACACATCTGTATAATTTGAAGACTCACTTTAATGCAAATAAGAGATTAGGATTTCTTTCTAGTAAACTTGGATACAACTGTTGTGTTGTTTCAATGGCTTCTCCCATTCTTCCTGCTAAAACCAATTTCTGAATTCCTGTTCACCAAAAAACAAATAAGAGATTAGGATTTTTTTCTAGTAAACTTGGATACAGCTGTTATGTTGTTTCAATGGGTTCTCCATTCATCCAGCCAAAACCAATTTCTGAATTTCTGTTCACCAAAACATCAGTTAAATGGACAGTTTATGAACTAATACATGTAAATTAACAATTAAAAGACACTGCAACCATCAATCAACAAGGCTTTTTCCTCTTAGAAAAAAAATACCATAAAGATCATGCTTTCTTAAAATGTTCAACAGGAGAATGTAAGAACTGCACTCCACCTACATATCTCTACAAGAGTACTCAGTATTTTTATTTATTGCCAGCATACAACTACTTTGTACTCAGATCGCATATTTAGAGCTAGATTAAGATTGCAGACAGTCTTCTGTGATTTATTTCTCATTTTCACACCTTTATAAATAAGTACATACTAAACTACCATCACCCAAGAACATCCAAATTGCATCCCACTCCCACAGGTTCGATTTTGACTAAGAAAAACGAAATTTAGTCTCTCTCACCTACAACACATACTTCCAGACAGGTTGCAGTTGACTGAACCCTTCCACAACAGTCCCTGCTTTAGCTGACACTTCCGCTGCTGTGACCCGGCTCAAGTCACAGCCGGCCTCACAGCTCCAGCCACCAATAGAGAAATTGATCCAAATGAAAAATAGCCCAAGGAATGGGTTATTTATCAACCAGAGCAGTTTCCCCACGTGGTATGTCATGCAGTCACACAAATGCCTGTGTCCATACAGCAGGGATTTAAATGAACAGGGGAAGGCACTGTTTAGTCAGGCTTCCAAACAGCATTGCCACAGCAATTTAGATATGAACTGCTGTTTGTTCTCTTCCACTCCCCCCTCACAACAGTACACAGGAAAACTCCAATTTAACTTACAAAGCATTCTCTAATCTCTACTTCTTTTCACAGTTCGCAGTCTAAATGTTTGTCAAGTCTAATTTCTATATTCCTGTTTGTGCCTGACCATTAGTTCTCACAAACACTCCTTTAGAGACATTACACACATTTTTCTATTCAAGAGAAAGGCAACAGGTAATTTACCACATTCCACTACATCAAATCAGTCCCAAGGCTGTAGTGCAGAAGTTCCCCTTAAACAGCTGCACATGGGCCTGTAACTTCACATGACAGCAAAGAACTGTACTAGAGAGTAGTGCTGAAAGGAAACTCTACAGTGATGCTTCAGATAAAGTTTAATGTAATATTTGTTTGAGGAGGAAAAAAAGAAAGGATGCAACATGCTTTCCAGCCTTACTTTGTCTATTTTTAATGGAAGCTAATTCTTCTAGCACAGTCTGGTCTGTGGATCTGGCGAATGCCTCTGCTGTTGCACAGTATCCATGGTGAACTAAGTAAGATGAGACCATTCTAAAAATAAAAACAAACCCCAGAAACAATTGTTAAATACAGGTAAGAAACCAAGAACTTCTAGAGTGCAAAAAACCTTTTTAAGAAAAGAAAAACAACTGAAGAATTCAATCTGAAATTCAGGAATTTCTGTCAGACAAAAGTAATTCAGTTGAGAGTCAGGATCTTCTTCAAAACACTGTACAGAAGAAACAAAAACCAAATATATCATTTTGTTATGAATTTTAATAAAAAAATTCATCACCCAAAGAGCTTCAATTAATATACTACCCGCTAAGTCAGTTTGTTTTGTTTTTCTACTCATTAATACACATACAAGAATTGTTTTTGTTTTCACAAAAGAAAAAAAACCACAAGCCCTCAACCATAATTTTTCAAAGCGAGACACTAACAAGCCACAACTTAACCCGGTATGCCAAAGGCTGAAAATACAAAGGGAAACTTCCAGAGCCCAAAGTATTAAAACTGCCCATTAGAACCACAGCAATTTTTCTAAACTCCTCAGTCCACATTAGATAGATCAAACCTGAATGGAAGGCTTACACGCATCATTTTAACCTGTTAATTATTAACAATGTAGGTAACTCTTCCCCAAACACGTGTTCACGCTCAATTTTACACGTTTATCAAACCCACTGACAATCCCATTTGTACTACCTTCTAACTCTATTCAGAGTTTTTTCACAGTAGGTACACTGTTTTAAAGATCTCTGAAATCATGCAACTGTTAGCTTATGGATTTTGTAAATGAACAAAGTCTTACTTCTGAATCATTGTTTGCCATTCTCCTTCCCGATCTCCTATTGGAAATCTGTCAATCTGAGCTTGAATTTTGGTTCTCCACTCTCGCATATAGTCTTCGATATCAAATACAAAAGGGTGTTGTCCAAAATTAGCATCCACAACCTCTCCTGGTGTTTGAAGGCCTACTGTAGGGTACAAGTTTGGCTGCAAGAAATTTTTTCATTAGTTTTTTTTTTCCCTCTTATTCTAAATTCCCCACTTTCTTTTCATTTTCATTTTATCCCACTGCCACTATTGGTGTGAAGAAGCAAACACCTCTGGATCATCTGTCCAACAGTTAAAGCATCTTCTACCAACCCAGAAACACAATGTCCAATTAATTTTATTCCCAGTGGTCGTTTTTTGTTTTGAGGTAAGCAGCCTTACTGATCATTCTCTTTCTAGTCAGAAAATGCTAATGTTTACAGCTTTTGGTTTCAATTTTACAAAATACCAATTTTTAAATTATTTTTAAAGACCAGGTTTAAAGTTTCTTTTAAAAAGAGAACAAAAATTAAAACTTACAAAGTGGGCCATTTTCCTTTTGGGGTGAAATACTTAAAACATCGCTGAATTTTAGTGGTAAGAACTGACAGGATAGAGAACTCATTAGCCTCAAAGTCCAAGTGTAGTGCCTAAAAAGAACTGCAACAGTGCATTGAAGTTCTCGTGAATTCCTGGACTTGTATCTAGAAAAAGACTTTAAAGCATTTATTGTCATCTCAGTTTTATTTTCTGTCCAGAGATTAGGTCTCCATGCCCAGTATAAGTAAAATCTGCCTCTTGGGATTAAAGTAACTTTCTCAAGTGCAGCTAGCATCTCAGCAATGGCAATGCAATCAGCTGGGCTTTTGTGTGGGTGGGGCTTTGCTGTGATCTGTTGGGGTTTTTTTTCATTTATACATATACCTACCTCATATTTACACTGCAATCAACGGTGGTATGTTACAATTTTATGTAGAACTACAGAATAAGCTAAATAAATTAAAACTACCAGAAAGAAGTTGTCAACATGCAGGTCAGTAAGAACACTGAAGCCCAGTGAAATGAAAGAGAACTATTCTGTTTGTTACAGCCATGCCCAAGCCTATCTTGCTGCCCCCTCCCCTTTTTTTTTCTTAAACCAACCTTGCTCATATGTTTACCTAGCCTAGGCTTACCAACAAAGCACAAGTCTCAAATCTTTTAATGACATGAAAACAATCAATTCTAATAAGGAAGGGTCCAGCTTCAAACTTTAGATGACAGTTGTCAGCTTTCCTGTGCTGGTGCCATGCACTAGCAAGGAGCCCTGCTGGGATCTCACGGATCTGTGACAGCTGTAGTGGCTTCCTACACAAAGCACCCAGCCCTGTGTCATGGGCTTCAGTTCTCCTTAATACCTGTCCTTGCACCTTAAGGCCACAGCAAATGGAGGGGCTGGCCAGATGGAAGTGTGTCACACACTGTACCCAAACCAGATGAAATCAGAAATGAAGTGAAGGAGAAAAAAAAACCAAACACACACACAAACAATTAAGTGCAGTATCATGCCTGTACAAGTAGCATAGGGAACACGTAACAATTTTAAGGGAAGTACAATTTAACAGACTCAAAAGCTAGAAGACTTCAGGTATCTGCAGCTTTCTTTAAAAAAAAGAAATTACTTTGATATGTTTGAACTTATGGAGTGAACAGTATAGAAAAGGATTTTGAAAATCAGGCACCAAGCATGAATTACAGTGACCATCTCTTAAGTAGCCAGCCTTTTTCATTATGATACACAACTGCATACACACACGTACACACATGCTGGTTTATGTGTTTGATCTAGCTCTGCCTTTGTATCTATAAGGCCTGCACGTGGCAAACAAAGTATCTAATAACTACTGGTGTGTATTATTTTCTGCTAAGCTTCCATTAGAAATGCCTGAATGTTAAAAAAAAAAAAGGCAAAGGAAAACCCCTGTGAGGATCAGTGTAAAACAAGAAAAACTTTCTGCTTCAACTAGCAAATCATCATTGAAATAAGGAGAAATATCTGATACAAGATTAGCATTGTATTTCCAAGAAGCGTAAGGTAAAGGCAAGTTGTGTTTGAAACATCTGTTTATGATACACATCAAAGCTGTTTGAAAATGCACTTATCTTACCGGTAAATCTGTGAAAGCGATGCCTGTAACGAAGAGAAAATTATGATTAATTTCCATGTGTCTGGATTCTAGCCTCATTTTCTTAAGTGTATCACTGTATGTTCAGATAACTCACCCAAACCATCTCACAAAACAGGTATTTAAGTATGGTAACTTCCATGATGCTCAGGCACAACTGATGTGTAATAAAGGGCAATACTTGGCAAAAATCTACTTTACATCTAAAAGCATTCAATTTGCCTTCTATTTTTCAAAATAGGGCTTGACATTCAGCAATCATCATGCAGGTATGCAGATTTAAAAGTATGAAAACTTTGCCAAGAGATTAAAAGTAACAGGAAAAATAGAGTATCTGAATCTATTTTTAATTTGCAGGTCTTAATGCTGACAGACCAAGACTTAATGGTGTCTTTTCTTGCTTAATATTACTTTCCTTCCTTTGCAGCATTACTTTTCCACGAGCAGCATGTGCCTATATACTCCAAACCAGTCTGGAAAATGTTTCACTCTAATCCACAGCAGGGTGTTTTGGTTTTCAAACAGCACAGCAACCCTCTACCCATAAAACCAAGGCAATGATTTTGCTGTCTTTGGGATCAGAGAAAAACCTGGCCTCTATACTCCTCAGGAACTTCAAACAACTACTGGGGGTGGGGCAGGAGTTACTTTCAGTGAAAAAGTAAATACCAGGAAATCTTCTAACATCTAAATGGTAACAGCATTTCCCAATTTCCTTCATTGTTGCAAGTGCTTCTTCAATTTATTTTTTTTTTTACAAGTGCATAATGATTTGAATCCACATACACAAACCCTCATTTCATTTGCATTGCTGGATCTTCCAACTGAAGATTAAAATAGTTAATCTTTTGGCCTAAGTTCCATCTCCATTCTTCACAAACCTTTCAAATCTCAAAGCATCAGAATTCCTTACATCTTTGATACAGAAGAATAACATATAGAATGAACCTAGTTCCTCTCATCAAATCTCAAAGCTGTAACTTTATTTATTACCTATTTATTCCTAAGCTATTACTATTTTCTCTGTTTAGTACATTTTGGAATCCAACTCAACCTTTTCCAAAATAACCATGACAGAAGACATGACAGATAAATGATGGCTGACATATAGGGGGATTTTGGAGGGGGTCTCTTCCCCAACCCATAACTTCACACTTGTGTAAATAACTGCTTAGCTATTGGCAGCATCAAATCCCAGGCTGAGCCAGAGATTTCCAATACTCTAGAGTGCAATTGTGGCCCAGAGAAGAAACATGTCCTCTTAAGTCACAACTGTATAGGAATTCTGGACAGCCAGCAGCAACTCAGCAAAGCAAGCAAGCCACAATGTCTAATTCCTTTTTCCCCTCACCACAGAATCCATTTTCCTGTCAGAACTTCAAGTTAGCAGTAGAACAGCTGTCAGGTTTCCTTCTGAAATCCAAGAATTGTTTGTCAGACTCTTGCCTATGACAGAAGGCATTTTACTAGCCTCTCCTCACCTATGCCCTCCTGCTCTTCCCTTTAAACAGCTTTTCATCACTTGGGAGTGTTGTTTCAGGGTTAGCCTAATCCAGCCTGCTTTAAGAGTTCCACTGAAAGGTAAGGTTCTGTTCCTCCATGCACATGGCCATTAGGGCAGTCAGAAAATCAGACTCTCTGGTTAACAACCTGATCCATCTTACCTTCAGGCAAACTGTTAGTAGTTCCAAAAAAAAGGAATAAAGACTACCCTTCTCAGCTTTTACTCAGTTAAAGATTAGGGTAAACACTACATGAGCCTGTTATCTTCCATTCTGACATGTATCCTGAAACAGGGCCAAAAGAAACCACACAAGTTCAAGTGCCCCACTGCTGATAGGTGTCACGGTATTAAGTTCAGGTATACAGGCTCATTCAATTTAGAAGAAATATTAAATCATAAGGGAACAGAATCACAAAAGTGATTATGTGGAATTGACCTCTAGAGGCATCTAAGCACTGCTCTGAGTAGAGGCAGGACAACTCCAAACTTACATCTGTTAGCTCAGGCCCTGAGCAAACAATCAGGCAGTCTTGTTCCGAGAGACTACAGGAAGAATTTAAACCACCTCATTCCCCTTGCTACTTTCCAAACCTTCCTCATGTTTGGCAATGTAAGTAAATAGAACAGTGACTTCAAGAGTCCCTATCTCAATGACCTCTTATTTCATTCTGAGAAAGCCTCTCTGCTGCTTAGCATATTTTTACCCATGACAAAACCCTTTTCTTCTTCCTGAGCTTTATCCCTTGAAACTTCTTATTTCCCTCAGCACAGTTCCAAGATCTCAAGCCCTCATTCTCTCCTTAATACAGGAAATATTTTTCCCCACTTTTCTTTACATTCTGTATCTTTCCTCATTAAACTGTATTAAGCAATTTATTACATAAAAAATTTTATCCCTATCTCTTCCTGACATCAAACTCAGAAACTGCCTTGCAGTGTTGCATGAATGGACTTAATTCTAACACAACTTGTCCAAATCAGAGCCCAATTGTGCCTGACTCCAGACTGGGAATCCAAAAGCCATTGTTGTCCACAGGTCCACAATACCACCTATCTGATGTAAAGTTTTAGTCAAGGCTGGGTGCCCCCAGTACAGCAGCAATGAGTTTTAGCTATATCTGGCCTCCTAATCTCTTCTATCTGTTCCCTTATGCTATAAACATCAAATATTATTTGTGGATTTAATACCAGAGTTCATAAGTGCAGGTCCTGTAGAATGCAGTGCTATGAGAAATCCTTTCAAATGCACAAGGAACATGAGTGCAAGTGGCACATAAGAATTTATTCTTCCCAATTCTTTAATTAATTGAAAATGAGATTCAAAGACTTCGCTCCTGACATGGGAGTTTCAGATTTGCAACATCTTTACAGACATAACGTTACCACTAACAAGAATATTTCTCCATACCCAAGCTGTGTCCATTCTTTGTGTAGAAGCAGGTATTATTGATAAGGTTGACACAACAACCAATGACATCACCCGTAGTAAACGTTGGGCCATAGGGTTGTCCTGTTCCAGAGGAACAGAATGAATGTCCATCATCTCCATGGTAACCATATGAATGTTTATCCCAACCTAGAGAAGAAAAGCATCTGCAATTTATGCCTTTGTTATGAAACAATGGAAAGACTGTGCAAAGTTAGTATATTCTAGCCAGGTTAGTATGGTTGATTACTGTGCTCAGCTTTCCAATTTCTAAGATTTCTTACATAACTGAAAAAACCATTTCATTTTTAAAAAGTGACAACTTTTATCAAAATGGCTGAACAGATAATTCCATTTGTACTACATTACAGGCATTATAAATTCAGATAACACATTCTTCTCTGTAAATAAGCATGTAAAATTATCAACACCAGAAGCATGATCAGCTACAATACTGACATTTGAAAAGCTATATGCAGATCTGACATGCCCCAATAAAGCAGTGAAGATTCTCCTGTTGTCCCTTTCATTTTCCAGAACTATTGCTACTGTCATCATAACCAAATTCTTCCTGGCTAAAACCCAAACATGTATCTCTCTGGAAACACATTTCTACTCCTGATTATTCTAAATGACTATTCAGCAGCAAGCAGTCTCTGTATAACTGCAGACTTCAAACTAGTGCCACTAGCTGTGCTGCTCCTAAAAAATAAATTAAAAATAAAAAATAATAGTACAATCAATACAGGTGACAGTTATAGCTAACAGGTAAATCATTACATATGCAAATATGGTACTAATTTTGCAGGTGGAGAAGCTGCTCAGCCAATTAAAGAACCTTCATATTGTTACACAAGTGAATGAAATTGACAGACAGCAATTTTAGTCTGAGTTAATTTAAGTATACCTGTCCACATTCTCTGCAATTCACTGCTGAGCAAAAATACCTAGACAAGGACTAAACTTTCAGGCATCACAAAAATCTTCCTAACAGATCCATTAAATGCCTATTCAAAATAATATAAAGTATCTGTAACACAAATCACCACATTTTGTGTAAGTATATACATATACACAAACGTGCATTCTGACCAGAAGGATTTATACTGACAACTAGTTACTTTAAAAGAGTAATGGAATTATTACTCTTGTGGATTTATTCTTTTTCTGTCAGGCTGCTGCATAATGGGTTAAATGGAAAATGTGTCACATACTTGTGCCCTTAATCTGTATGATCAGTAGCTTCAGGTGGGACCACGTTAAGCACACCTCTCAGTAAATTAAATACCCCAAATTACTGCAGTTGCATTGATTAGGAGTACATTTGAGAATTACTTGCAATGCATCCTAAATCAAACTCAAAACAGTGCTATTCCCTAACAATTCAACACCTTTAGCTGGGCTCACAGTGTAAATGGGATCTCCATTAGAACATTTGGGTGATAAAGTGACAATGTAAAAGCAACAGAATACAGATACTCTAAGGTACATTCAATACGATTTTATCCTTGGCTCACAGTAACAATTTTTTTAAAAAATCAGCTTGCCTCTTTGTTACACTTAAAGATCTATGAAAAAAACAAACAACCTAACATGTACAAACACACACACAAAACTACTTTAAGTACTACAGAGATGCTGCAGACCACTGTTAACAAGACGGTGTCCCTGACCATGCAGGCCAATGGAACAGTCAAAACTTAAAACTATCACAGAATCTCCTCAGCTGGAAGGGACCCGTAAGGATCATTGAGTCCAACTCCTAGCTCCACACAGGGCCAGTCAGGTGAGAGCATGGGACTGAGGGCATCATCCCAATGCTTCTGGAACTCAGTCAAGCTCAGTGCTGTGGCCACTTCCCCAGGGAGCCTGTTCCAGTGCCCGACCACCCTCTCTACCAAAGAGCCTCTACCTAATATCCAACCTAACCACCCCCACCATCGCAGTTATTCTACACATAATTACTGCTGAGGTTGGAAAGGTACTCCCCTCCATGTCTGAAAAAGTATATCATAGTAGCTTATAGCTCTCTATAAGTAGCTTTATCATAGTAGCTTATAGCTCTCTATTACTGCTAGACCTTCAGTTTACAGAGCAAGGCAATGTATAGCTTCATTTTTCTCAGGAAGCATGACCAGGATTTTAAAATGTATTTGCTTGCTAAAAAGTACCTCTATAACGTTATAAATAACACTAAGAGTTGAGGGAAGTAGTATAGGAACAAACATCTGGTAAAACAGTAAGAAGCTAAAGATTTTAGCTGCAAGCTTTACATAACTCAGATAACATAAACAACACAGAGACATCATGGTACACTCTCTGTTGCTTACCAGAGAGGTCAGGCATATTTTAAAACCACAATTAACCAATGTAAGTAACTCACCAAGTGTACTAAGTACCAAAACATACCTGGTAGTCTGTTCATGTTCACACCCTGTGCCGAAAGCCCAATTCCCATGTAACTGTAAAAATCAAAGAACAACAGAATTTTTTCTGTCTCTTACAATAATGCATGTATACATGGGATATTGCCAAGAAATACTGTGCTGATTAATCACATAGGAACTAAGCTGCTGAGAAATCATGTAATACTGGCACAACAGCAAACGAACTGAAAAGTAATTCCTGATGTATATGGTATATAGACAGACTCTGTCCCTGGAGGAGGCAAGGACAACTTTATTCTCTTCATTGATAACCCAGGATGCCTAAAAGAGTACTGATATTAACCATAAGTTGAAGTTTAAACATTAATAAAGACAGGCAGAGGCCACCTCTTATTTTGAAAGCAGGGGTAAAGCTGTACACATTCTTATTTCATCACCTTCAATGTACATAATGTTGTTTTGCAGACAAACCAGAACCAGTAATTTTACAAAACACATGCAAAACTGTGCATTATTTCAGTGGCAAAACGCATCCGTGTGCAACACTTACAAAAAGATGGGGCTAAATCATCAAAGGCTTGGATCATGGAGCAGAATAAGAAATTCACCAGCAACGTTACTAGAGGAAAATATTTTAACTATACTGACCAGCAATCTTGAGTCTAAACAAGTTAGGTCAATAAAGTCCTAAACTCATTTTTACAAAGGTAATTTCAATGAAGTCAGTATCGAGTACAACTGTTAACAATTTAATAGCAAATACTGGAAAGTTTAAGTTAATAATCCTAACCACCACCAGACACACAAAACCCAAAAAAAACCCCACACGATTTGAAGTTCATAAAACCAGTTTTACTTCTGTTTAAGCAAACAAAAGCCATATCCTGATCAAGATGACAGAAAACCAAAAAGAAAACCAATCAAGCCAACTAAAAGCAAACATCCAAAGAGTCACCTAAAGATACAGTGTTTGCAAATCACACAAATAACTTGGACACTTGTTCAAATTAACATAAACTTATTAAGTAATTAATAAGCTGTATGAAAAAACCTCACCTGTGCCAATCTGAAAATAATTTAGGACAAGAAACATGAACTCTGTATTTCCGCCTCATAAGATGCAAATTTAAAGCAACTATTCTACTAGAAATTACAGGTTAATCTGCTATTTTAGAGGCATTTCATATAGAATGAAATGGAGCAGGCAATCTCAGAAGTCATATGCTTAACTGTGTACCAGGCTTTGGTTTTTCTATTGATTATGTTCAACAGTTGCCTTAACCGCTCTGATAATTACAAAAACCCTTCTCTGCTACTTTCTAGCATACAATATCCATCTTCATCTACCTCCCAACATACCAACAGCCTGAAATGGAACCTCAGGAACATATAAAACAGATGCCACATTTAGAGATACTGAAGAGCTGAAAGCAAAGAGCAACAAACAAAAGGATTAGTCTTTGCTGCATTGCTAATTGCATTACTGAGGCACCACTGCAGTAGCAGAGTCAACAAAACAATTATAAATGAAAGCAACAAGTTGAAAACCCTTGATTTTTGTCTTGAACAATAAAGGCAGAATTGTTATTAGTATAGTCTGGAGTTTGATGCATGAAGGATTCTCATGTAAAGACAAAGTATCTGTTATTATAAATTCTCCTGCTAAGAATAATTTATTAAAGAAAGGGAATTCATTTTTTAAAATGATTTTAGATAAAGAGCTCCATTGACTGCAAAAAGCCTTTCAACATGAGTCATATTAAAAACTTCATCTCAATAAAGCTTTCACTTCAGTATTAAAGAAAAAAGATTAAGGTTGCACAAACCCATAAAATGCTACACAGAAAATCACTTAGGTAACATTTTGGTACCACCAGGTTTTTTCTGCCTTAGATATCTGATCTTCTGAGCCTCCTCTAATTCAGTGACAACTGTAAACATGGTCTCACTGTATTGAATACAGTGGCAAACAAGGACTCTTCACCCTAGCAAAGTCTAGAAGGCACTAGCTAGACACCACCTCAGCAAGAAGACAGATGCATTTATATTTTTCCCTGGCATTCACTTACAACTACTTAGAACATTAACACCATTTCAGTAAGGAGACATAGTATTAATAGAAACTCAAGTTAGATTAAACATTTTGAATAGTTAACACATTTATTATAAACATCTTTCAAAAGGAAAAAGGAATGGTTACAATTTATGGTTTAGAAGTGAGCGAAATTAAAGGATCATCAATTAAACTAATTTATTGTTATAGTTGATAGGTAGCTAATCTCATGATCAACTAGACACTTTAGATGCTCTGAAACTTCATCAACAGGAGTTGCATTTATACCCAACCACTGCATGTAATTTTTTTTCCTAGCAACTGTAAGTATCATAGGCTTAAGAAGACTTTTTTTTTTATTAGCTTTTTTAGAGATGCCTGGCTCCTGTGAAGGTCCAGCATCACTGTCTGCAAAAACTTGTTTCAATGGGAAGAACTACACCAACTGTCCTCCTGTAAGCCTACTTAGGATTCATGTATGATGCATCTCAGAATCAGAAGAAAAACAGCAGCAGAGCTGTGCATTTAAGTTCTCCCTTAGTCCACAATAAAACCACAGGGTAGCACACGCAGAAGACAGGCTAGCACCCAGTGCAATGCAGGCACAGACTGTCCTCAGTCAGTTCACTGTGTACTTCCTGTGTACTGTCATGTGAACTGGTTTGGTCTAGAAGACCAGAAGAACAGGTCATGCCATAGCAGCAGCCCTGGGGAAACAGAGGTGTCAACACCAGGAAGCAGCACGCGGACTGACATGTAGCACCTTCAAAAATCTGGACGTGCCATAGCATGGTTTGAGAGGTGAGTAACAGTGTGTCACTGAAGTCACCTCCTCATCACACTTCCCTCCCTACTTGCTGACAGTGCCTTTACCCCAGCTCTTCACCTGTAAACATCCCTGGCTGCTGTGGTGGGAGGATCACTTACCTGAGCAAACAAAGAAGTGGCCTGGGACCCTTAGTATTGAGAAGCCCCTCTCTGAGCATTTCTGTCCCACCGGTTGCTATTCATGACCTCATTAAAGTGCTCAAGTCTTACAGGAGCTTGTAAAATTACAAACAACATGTAAAACCACTTGTGAAATACATTAAATCAACCAGTGAGAAACTGGAACAAGAGCCTATGGCTGAAAACCAATTTAAAGTCTGGCCATATTGGTATTAAGGCCCAAGAAAGCAAGTGCAACTTACATACTCTTGACTTTTCATTTCAAATTGTATTTATTCTAGTTCATTAAAGACAGATTACCATTTTAATGTAAACTAGAAGACAGCTGAGACATTTCACAACTTCAAGTCATATAGTTTTTAGGAACACTACGAAGCTAGAGTTTAAAGTTTGCTAAAGATTCAACTTTTTCCACAAAGCAAAAGACAAGCCAATGTTCAAAACACTTGCACTATGACACCTTCCTCTCCCTTCCCTCCCACTAAAACAGACTAAGAAGCCTAGGCTTCTCTGAAGTGAAATATATAAGAAGCAGCAAGCTCACAACAACTACTTTTCTCAAGTACCTTTCCAGTCAAAGAGCTAAAGTCACATTTTTGCCGAAGCCTAGAGGTTCTACTTGAATGCCTGAATGGACAAAGTGTGAGAAAAAAAAACCCTAGAACCAAACAGAAGGCAAAAATAGCAGGAAAAGATGGTACAGAACTGGAGACTGCTAAAACATAAGGAAAACAAAAACCCCAAACAACAGCAGTTCACATAAAAGACACAAAATTCTGATTTTTATTTGAAGCTGTTACCTTGAATCTCTTAGTCAGTGTATTGAAGGTGTTTGACTATGGGAGCTTATAGTGATTAGAATTCGGGTCAGTATACCACCTATTGAATAAAGTGTTGCACATCTCAAAACCTATACCAAATACCAGCTTACTGATGGCTAAAGATAAATTTAAGTATTAAATAACCACTTCTCTAGTTGAAAAAAAACCCAACATGTTCCATACTTGTACAGACAAGTGAAATAAATAATTTAGCGTATCTTTAAGTAATAAAGATCTCCCCACATAACAGCCTCTATACTACAGAGATTTTTATTAGCAACTTGCTAACTACCAAGAGTCAAGCTCCTGACTTTTGCTGTGTCTACATCTTCTATGAAAGACAGTACAACCTGTAACACCACTACATCATGCTTTGAAATCCAAGCTGGCTTGGTGATGATGAAAGTAAATCAACCCATACCTTATCTCCTATGTGCTATACATTTAAAGAAAGCAACTTCAGTAGTACGGTGTTAAAATCAAAGTTAATATAAAATCTATAAGGAACCTAAGTCCAAGCACTAACAACATTTACATCCATAAATGAGGCAACTGAAAACATTCTAGTAGTATTCAATGCATTTGAAACAAGTAAAATTAACAGTCTGAAAAAAATACAGGCTGTACAACAGGTATAGTTTGGTTTACTATCAGGTTTGTATCTTCAAAAAGGGTATCAGTAGAAAAAACTGCAACATTTGTAAGGTTTTTAAGACTTACAAAGGCCCTTTAGAAAATTTTTAATTGACTTGCAAAGATGAAAAGTTTGAATAATCTTCTCCTAGTTTTCTACACTATCTTCACTAACACTATCAGGTCAGAAATACACTGCACTAAAAAGGTATCTAAATTTCATCTTTTATACCGTTACTCTGCATTAAAATTTTGTAGGAATATGCTAATCCAAGATTCTTATTGTCTGCACAATCACAATAAGACATGAACTGTTAAATTTTTCCTCTATTTAAGTGTTTTAAAATATGCCATAGACAGTTTGAGTCTTTCATTTCAAATTGAAAACAAGTTTAATTTTATGGAATGTTTCCAAGGAAACGGTATTTTGATCATGATATATCCATGTTTCAGATGAATCCTGTTCTACATGGTGAGGGGAAGTCAGGCAGTCATCCTTGCATAGTCCTTCAAACTGTTATCCCTGTAACATTTTTGCTTGCAATGTCTATAAGGTTCCTAGAAAGGTCCTCATTTAATGACACCCCTCTCACTTTCTGAGGCTGCAGAATTTCTGTCTGGTGACACTTCTCCCTAAACACTAAAGCCTTTCTGTGGACCATACTGTCAGAAAAGACTTGTTACAAGTCTGAGCTGCAGTAAGATTATTATCTATACACTGTATTTATGTCAATGAACCTCATAAAGAACAGATTTGCAAGAATCCAGAACCAAGAAGTTATGCTTGTCGATTCATAATCAAATCTCTTCTTGCAGCTGCTGCAGTTCACATGAAGGCAGTAATACAATCAAGCTACGTACTATCAGATACTACTCTCTACACACAGGTACTCTGCTAGTAATTTCACTATACATTCTTGTATGTAAATAGAGGCTGAGTGAATTATGCATGTTTTTGTAACAAATGCGTTGTTGTAACAAATAATTGCTGAGGACATTTAAAAACTGTAAAAATAGGTCTTAAGACTGCACAAAGCTTTTAGACTAGCAGCGTACAAAACAAATACAAATAAACCATCAACTGACAGTGTTCTGTATTTTGATTATTGTTTTATACTTTTTTGTGAAAAAGGAAATGGGTATACTGGACACTGAAGAAAAAGCCAGCTTACTGCAACAGAAACTACTGTCAATAAAAATGGTTTCTGTTTAAAGAGTTACACATACATGCTTTAGAAGACAACAAAGCATCTGTATTTCAAAAGCATCACTTGAATGCACTGAAACAGTTCAGGCTAAACCACTGACACAGGTGTCATGAAAACTCAAACTTAATTCTCATGGTATTTCTTTGTTTTACAATAGCTTTTTCCTTTATTTCATCACATATGCAACACATTGGTAAGACACTGCCAAAACAACAGGTGACTGACTTTATGGCCAGTGTTAAAAACCAGCCACAACCCAACAGGTGTCTAAGGCCTTACTGCTTCACCAAAAACCATACCCATTACTTACATCAACTGCCGTAGTAGCACAGAACTTACATATGCAATATAAGGCATGCCCAGGAAGGTCTGCATCAGTACCACCACACCACAGACTAAACACCCATGCTCACAGAACTGCAAGCTATCTGCTAAAAGATTAAAGCCTTTCTAAAATTAGCATTCATTTTTTTTCACTAGATGGCTTACCGCTTCCAATTCTTGTTTTCATTCCTCTTTTAAAAAAAGAAATATCTGCTTAGAGGATTTTGCATTTTAAGCACACCTCTTCCTCAGCTGTTTTAAAAGCACCGGAGACTGACTGGAAGTAAACGGCACTACTCTCATTTGCCCATTGTTAGCAATTTTACTTACAAATCAATGGACTGATATTCAAGACACCAAGGATAAAAGCATTTTCCTCCCAAAATTCATTTGCCCCAAGAAAGAAAAAAGTAGTCTTTCCTGGGGGGGAGGGGGTGGGGATGGGGGGAGGGGGGGGGAAACGACAGACGAATTTAAAAAACCAAAAAGATTTATTTAAACTAAAATTAAAGCAGGCATAAGCTGATACCACAGCCAAAAGCAGTATTCCCTCTCTCCAGTGCCCAGATCTCATTTCTGGCCCAAATCTCTCTTAGTGCCATAGCTACTCATGAGCAATACAAACAGCCCAGCCAGGAAATGAACCTGGCTGAATACTAGCTCACCCCTGAGCCTGAGGTCAACTTTTGGTGAATGAGCTATCCAGCTGTGTTTACTGTGAAACTGGAAAGTCACAAACTGGAACAAGGGAAGCAAGCTCAACAAAAGTGCTGAGAGACTGTTTCTCCTCATGGCCAAACCACCACCACCAAATCTTCAAACAGTTTAGAGTAAGAATTGCAAGCATTTAAAAAAACATTGCCCCGACTAGAAATGCTTTCAGAAGCAAAATACTACCCCAATATTTCATGCTAGAAACAGCTTATGCGCGTATGGCTTACACATTCAGAACAGCAGGGGTTGGAAGGGACCTCTGGAGATCTTCTAGTCCAACTCCACTGCTAAAGCAGGATTGTCTAGAGCGGGCTGCACAGGAACACATCCAGGCAGGTTTGAGTGTCTCCAGAGAAGGAGACTCCACAATCTCTCTGGGCAGCCTGTGCCAGGGCTCTGCCGCCCTCAAAATAAAGAAGATTTTTCTCACGTTCAAATGGAAATTCTACTGAAATTCCTGCAGAAATGAATGATCACTCAGTAAGCCATACACACAGAAACAACAAAGGCTGCAGCAAAGCTCAAGACTCTCAACCAAAAGAGATTATAGATGATTCTTCACATTAAAGGACACCCACAGCAACAATGCAAAGCTATTGGGTTTGCAGTTTACATCAACTATGGCAGTATCATACAGGTTGCTTTATTTGTGTAAAAGAGGAATACCTCAATTGGTATCTGAAATAAATTAACTGTGGGGCTGTAAGGCAGATGCATTACTGCTTCACACAAAGCCAGAGGACCGAAATAGTTAAAAGGCTAGTGCAACTGAAGACAGTAAAAAAGCAGCACAAGAAAACTGAAATCAAGATTTGAGAGAGATTAGAGTGTCATTTGGATATACATACCTAGCTAAGAGAATGGGCACCATGGTGATTATTTTTGCAAAGTGAGGGGACAGAAGTATAGTAGAAGGTTTACATACTAAGGCTTACAGCTCCAGATCACACGAACAGGTCCACAGGACAATGTAGTTTGCTTTAATTAAGTTCCTATTCTGAAGATTTAGATGAAACTAAAATTAGAGTTCTATGCAAAAGGCACTGCAATACCTATCTCATTCCCTTGAGTACTGTATTAAGAAATTACAGAACAAAAGCTATGTGCATTATGTCTGGTTCTCTGATAGAGCAATTACAAATAGGGACTGTGTTAACAGCTTGTAAAGGTTTAATTCAAAACTACAACTATGTTTAGCTTCCCCAATCATACTAGAATTTCTCCACAATATTTGCTGCAATACTCTGCTTTAACTGACCCATGTACGTATCTATTTCTAAATTAACTGGATATTTCAATAGAGAGGCAGATATCATTTATTGCAGTAACAGACTCTTCTTCCTACCATGTTTTCTAATCAGAAGAGCAGAACAGAGTAAAAAAGTAGAATGCCAACACATAAAAGACCTCAGACCGCAAAAAGAGTCATGAAATTAAGGAAGAAAACCAAAGAAATAAAGAAAACTAGAAAATATTTAGAGCAACATGACAAGTTAGCACTTTCAACAAGAATTTTCACATGTTTAAGGTAATTATTTCACGTATCTGTACTGTAGCATCAAATAAATGTAGGCCTCTGTGTGCCAAATACTGTACAAATACCAAGACAACTTTTGTTTGTGTATTTTCAACCTTATTACTTTTATTAACCTTAATTCTCACATCCCTTTTTCTCATCTGTTAACCATCAGTTCCTGCATGGCTCTATCACCTCTCATTGAGGTATCAAAAGGCAAGTTCACTCATCTGCTCTGCAACACCAACCTCCATACCCATTTCTTACTTCCTAGTAAACCTGCTTTCATGTTTTCTTCAATGAGCCCATAAAACCTAGAAGTCAATCATCATGAACATCTGCAAAATTAACACATTATGCACCTTCAAATTCCTGCTCATGACTTCTCTCCCAAATACGTACAGAATTTAATGACAAAACCCACGCTGTTCTTGCACAAAGCTACAACAAACCATACTGGAAGCCATGCCATAACCATGTCCTACACTAAAAAATGCTGTGCTCCTTCAGAGCAGGAGAATAAACTGTTGACTGCACAGCAACTTTGAGATTCACAAGATCATATTTCAGGAGCAGTGCCACCAAGTGCTACGGTAGCACAAAAAAAAAAAAATCTCCTAGACCAGGTTTTTAGTACAAGGCTTTTCCTGATTTGGGGCATGTCATGCTACACAGAACACGCAAGAAAGAATGCTGGTAGAGTTGCCCATATAACGTAGTACACAGACTAAATTCTTTAAGCTGAGTTTATTTAAGAAAGTGAGTAGTAAAGGCTACACCAAAGGGCACTCTAAATAGCCACCATTAAGTTGTCCACTGATGTTTATGAAAGTTGAAAGCTGTACTTCAGCTTGCAGATAGATACCATGATTGCAACTAGATACCATATTCGGGTAGTCTTAGATTTAAACAGTACTATAATATACAGGTGTAATGCTTCCACAGCTAGGGCCTTGAGAAGATAAGCTTCTGCAACAGTCAGGCATTTTAATTAACTGACCCTATTATATATATATTAGTCCTCTTCAGGTGTGGTCTTCTCCAACTCTTCCCACTACCAGACACTGAGTAAAGAAAAAAAGCTGGTAAAAACGTACCTGGAACAAGCCAGACAAAACCCAGCAAGCAGTGAGAAAAAGCTACTAAATCCTTTGACACAAGCTGGTTTCTATTGGCCTACTTGAATATCTCTGCGTTGAAGTCCCAAGTTCACTTATTACAGAATAACTTACTAGTTTGAATGTGGTGTAACACTGAACCGTAAGAGATTCACGCCACATCTAGTGAAAGACCTCTCAGACCTGAAAGCAGGGTTTAGAGCTACACACATTACAAACAGTGAGGCTCCACACTGACACTGCTCTTTACCAGCTCAGCTAAATTTGGCTTTGGTTCCATGCACAGTATTCCCCAGCATCCATACTATCTTATACAACAACAACAAAAAAAAAGGAACATCTCAGCTCATTATGCAGCTAATGTTTCATAAAGTGACACTATAAAAGATCACAAGGCTGAAGCAAATACAAGGCAGTCTGTATTATATTAACTGAATATCCCTCCAATTTTCATAGCAGTATCAGTAGGCAGCTTCACAAGTCTTAGCTACATACATCTCACAAATAACCATTTAAAATAGAAAACCTTGAAACACTTTATTCAAAGGTGTTTTCTACTTTTGTAGGATTGCCCTGAGGGGCCTATGGAATTAGAAATTAGCAAAAAGCAACACAAAGAGGTCTAAGGTCAAGTGTTAGAGGAGCTATGTAAAACAACACACAGAGAGACACCTTTTGAAATGTATCATTTCAAAACAGCTAACTTCCAAATTAAGCAAGCAGAAATGTATTTCAGGAGTAGATATGTGCATCAAGAACAACATCACCTTAAACAACAGCAGCAGGCCAGTTTAAAAAAAAAAAAAGTTTAAGGAATAAAAGATCATTAAAAGTGTTCCTGGAGTTGATAGCAAAAGATTACTTGAAACACTAATTTCTATTTGTGGTGGGCTACCCCTGGCTGGATGCCAGGTATTCACCAAAGCTGCTCTATCCCTCCCCTCCTCAGCTGGAGCAGGGAGAGAAAATGTAATGAAAGGCTCATGGGTCAAGGACAGGGAGAGATCACTCACCAGTTGCCATCACAGAGAAAACAGATTCAAGTCAGGAAAATTAATTTCATTTGTTACCAATCAAATCAGAGTTCAGTAATGCCAAATAAACCCAAACCTTAAAAACATCTTCCCCCAACTCCTCTCTTCTTCCTGGGCTTAACTTTACTCCTTATTTCTCTACCTCCTAGCTGCCACCCCCAAGTGGCACAGGAAATACGGGCTGCCCTCAGTTCTTCACACACTGTCTCTTCCTCTCCTTCCTCCTCACGTGAGTCCTTCCCATGGGGCTGCAGTTCTTCACTAACTGCCCCAGCATGGGTCCCTTCCGTGAGCTGCAGTCCTTCAGGGCCACGCTACTCTAGCATGGGTCCCCCACACGGTCACAAGTCCTGCCAGCAAACCTGCTCCATCGTGGGTTTCCCACAGGGTCACAGCCTCCTGCAGGGGCCTCCACAGGCACCACCAGGGGGTCTTCCAGTGGCTGCAGGTCGCTATCTGCTCCACCATCAGCCACCGTGGGCTGCAGAGGACAGCCTGCCTCACCATGGTCTCCTCCACAGGCTGCAGGGGAGTCCCTGCTCCGGCGTCCAGGTGTCTGGAGCAGCTCCTCCCCTCCTTCCACACCAAACTAAGGCTGTTAGTCCTGCAATTCTCAGTCCTCTCCCTGGCTGCAATTACTCCCAGTGATTGGGGTTCCCAGAGGTGCTACCACCATGGCTGGTGGACTTGGCCTTGGCCAGCAGTGGGTTTGTGGAGGAGCTGGCTGCCATTTTCTCTATCAGACATGAGAGAGGCTTCTAGCCCCTTCTCACAAAAGCAATCGCCCTCCTTACCAAAATCCTGCCATGCAAATCCACTACACTCTTAACTCTTTTTAAAGATAATTACGTCTTCATAGTGTGACAAAATGAACTACAGACATAAGCTTTTCCATAAAGAAGTCTCCCAGAGATAACTTTTGAGAACAGAATTGATAAAAACCCCATAAAATATCCCTACGAGGCAGCAGCAGTATTGAAAGGCCATTATTTCAAAATAGCACTATACAATACTACAAGCAAAACATGTTTGAGTGCTCTGACATGCAGAAGGTTTACAGAACTCTGGGAGAGACAGCAGCAAGAAATATCCCTCCCCAAAAAAACCCCAGAAGTTCTGAATTTCATCCAAAGAACAGTATCATAGCTCTTTTCTCTCAAGATTTATTTTCACAACAGGACATAAGCATCCACACCATACCTGTACAGTATGTAGGAGAATGACATTAAATCCTGAATGGAACCTTGAAGCACAACCACAGCACACACTACAGCAACTGGAAAGAGGTATTGCTTATGTGGTCCTACATAGGCAACCTAATGTCTCAGGATCAAAACACACCCTCTACCAAAAGCAGCAAAAGATGACATAGAATTAGTAGCCTGGCAAAGATCCCATTAGCATTTCAGGACTTTCCCAGATGAGATTCTATCTGTCCCAGTACACTTACAAGCACGGTGTCACCTATGATTCAACAGATTGGTGATTTGGACAGATTCTGGGAAGCAGTGGCTGTACAAACTCATTAACTCCTGTTCTTTCCATAGGGTGAAAAATTCCCAGGCACCTACCCAGAACACCCCCCTTTATCCTTAATACTGTTCAACAAGTAGCCTTAAGAATAACTTTGTGTTTTAAAATTGATAGGACATCCATGAAAAGACTGCCACAAGGAGATAAGCTGGTCTGCTGCACACCCTAAAAACTAACTTCATGGAAGTCTGTAAAGTCATATAGGCAAAACCCCACCACCTTTAATGTTTAAAAGCAGGATCAAAATATGGTCAGACAGACCCTAACTTCTCTGCCAAGAGAAAATTAGAAGATGCTGTTCTAGTATTTATTGTGTACACCGTTTTGTGGACAATTAATACCACAATCAACTCCCTTAAAGGGGCCAAATCCCATAGTATAGTTTCTCATGAATACTGAATTAAGCTGTATAGAAAGTGGTAAAACATGGAAATAAGTTTTGATTCCAAAGACATCTGTTGACTGAAGGAAAGACGATGTGTGACAGTACTTCAAGTAATAATAATACACTCAATGCTTACCCATCTCTTCCCTTACTGACAATCTTAACTTCGAAATAGTATATGCCACAGGCTGCAGGTATAGGATGTGTAGCTCGAACAGAAGCAGCATCTTTTGGAGTTTTTCCATGACCTGAAAAACAATTGCATTCAAAACACAACAAAAAAGTATTTTAGATAATTGCAGGAGATGGCTCAGATACACATACCAACCTCTCAAAACAAGAGACTTATGTAATAAGCAATTTGCTATATTCTCAGCAGCCTAATTTTTATGCTAGACTGTTATTTTCCAGCATCAAATTTTTACTGTAGGCACTTGCACTGCAACTAAGCATGTCATGAGAAGCATTGGATATACTACTCTACAAGGTTCTAGGATTATTTGAAGGGAAACCAGAAAAAAGTTTTGCCACAGTAGGGAACAATTGACAAAAGCCCACCTGGGTTTGAGTGGGCTGAATGATTTCTCAAATGCACAGGACTTACCTATTTTTAAAGACCGAAATACGATGTAGCAGAGCTTAGTGCTTCTGAATCTTCAAATTATTTAAGATACTTTAATTCTAATGTCCTTTGGAATAAATGTAATTATATAGAATGTATGATTCTTATTTCCCTTTTCTTATAAGGGAAACTGCTTATCAGCTGTACCACAAGAAGAATGTCCAATTGCCAGATCCTGCCTACTCTAGGGATTATGAACCTAAACCCAAGAGCTGCACCCACTCCATTAAGACTAACTCTTCTGATTGTGTCACCCCCTTCACAGCCCTGTATTGCAAAGGCAACTTGAAAGCAGGCTTCTGGCCAGATGACAGCAGCAATCTGTTCAAGCAAGCTCAGTCTCTCCCAGGCACACCAAAATCCCTCAATTATCATGTGAAAGTCACATATGGGGTCATGGGACACAAGTTTTAAATAAGGTAGACAGCAAGCTGGAAAGCATAGTGGATGCTGCTAAGAGGTATTTCAACAAGATGGCAACCAGGAACAAATTATCACTTGGATCCCATGCCCACTCTCTATGTGGATCTGAGGCATGATGAAGAGACGACTGTTTTTAGTGTGCTATATGAATCACTTGGGCTGCAGCACTCCTCCCATCATCTCCAGTTCAGACAGCGAGGCCTTCTGCACCTGCATAGCAACTGATCTGCGTATGCAAATAAAAACACTCCTTCCAGTGGCATTAACACTGGAATCATTGCTCAGGCACAGATTAATCATGTCTCACGTACAGCAAGTCAGGTCATACAGTAAGGAAGAAACTTCAGGAAAAAAACAGCAGAGCCAGCCAGAAAGACCAGGCACAGCTGACCTATACCACTGAACTTCTATCAATAGAGCCCTCTAGTGTAAATCTTGCTAAAAAGTAACCCCTCCTCTGCCTGTAGAGCTAGCGCCTGCCATCTCTCAACAAATGGTGTATGTAGTCAGGCAAGGAGAGCTCTCCATTTCACCATGGCCACATCTGCACACAAAACTTTGCTAGCACAGCATGAACTCTTCACTCACTGAGATAGCTTTAGCCTACAAAGTTTTTGTGATGTAACTAGCTCACCTTCAGGCAACTAGCCAACTGTCTTACTTTTCTGGGCGCAAACGCATTGCTAACTTTGATATAAAATGTTTAGCAGTAACATATTAAGGCCCTTAAGGTCCTTTGATCACCTCACAGATTTTACAATCTTAGGCTTATTACCTTCTGCATGGTGTTTTCAGAAGTCTCACACTCAGAAAAAACAGTAATTTGCTCCCCCATACACAAGACAGGATTCATGTTTTATTGTCCACCATTTTTAAGTTATTTCCTCAGGCTGAATCAACCAAGGTAAAATCAAGCACATAACCTTAGAGCTTCCACAGGTTTGCTTGGTTTTCAGGTGCTGGTAGCTCACTATTTAGCTACTATAAATTAAATTACCATTTCCAAGTATGCAAAAATCCTTCAGCTAAAAGGCGCCCAAAACTATATAGTCGGAACATTAAACTCCCGAGAGATCCCTTAAATTCAGATAGCTCTGGTTAAATGATGTGTTAGAGAGGGGGTGGAGGGATGGAAAGAAACTGTCTTTTTAAATATCCTTAGGTTTTTACTTTAAAATAGATTGCAAAGAAGTTCCCTTGGTTACTCTATGCACTTGACAATCTCTGTAGTTTCAGTTTGAGTCAGCCTCCTTATTTGGTCAAGTCTTCCACATAAAAGTAGTAGGAACTAGACAAATATTATTGAAAATGTACATCTATAGCCAGCAGACTTTGTTTTGTGAAATCACAATCTAAGTGTTTGGAAACAATACCAATTTAAGGTACTCTCAGCACTTCTTCCTGAAGCTAGTCCCCTTCTCCCACCCCCTCCCCAATCCATGCAGCCATTTGCAAGGATATACCCCCGAACTGGATTGATTAGCTGACCAGGATTTAAGAAACCTACCAGATTTTTTTAAGCAGCAGATCAGTTCCCTGATCCAGTTCAGGACACAGCCACAAACAGCTGCCGCACTGCAAATAAGAGGTTGACACAGGGGCAGAAGTAACAGGATACCTTACCAGTATTGCCAAACACCGGGTGGTGAAGCAACATGCTTGAGGAAGTCAGTGCCCAAAACTACTTTCATCCCACTAAAACAGAAGACACCCTAAATTTAGAACTGCTGTCCTTATAATATAATCTCCTGTAAATCCCACTTTACCATTTGAGTATGCAGCTTTTATTTGCAGTTGCAGTTATTTTTTCTAACAACAAATTCAACAGCATCAAGCAGTTGACTACTTTGAAGTTACTCAAATACCTCCACATTGTCTCAACATGCTGAGACTTTTGGTACTACCAAGCTATGTTGGATTACACAAGGGCCTAAGAGGTACTAGTTATCAGGCAGCTTTAAAACAAGAAACTCTTTGTAGAGCAGGTAGTGGAAGTGCAAAATTTCTTACCAAAGGGAATTACAGATGCCAGCATTTATGGAAACACAGCCACTGCCGCTGACAGTTAGCTTGGCATTACATATTGCTGCAATATTCTTTGGTCACCTGAATCTCCACTTCCTCGCTTGTGAGTAAAAATGAGCTTCAACACACAGCTCCAAACTTCTGGAACAGAGGTTCCAAACGCCTGAAGTAGGTCATACGAATGCTGCCCTATGTCCCCTACACCAGACCTCTTCTGTAGTCACAAGCTATAGTGGAAGTATTGAAAAGGGATACTTTTGAAAGATGTATTATCATTTAAAGTTAATAACTTTCAGCATTAAAAAGACAAGTCCCCAAACAAATGCACTGGGGCAGAGATGGGAAACCAGGTATACAAAGTGTGAACTTTACACTGTAAACCAGTTCATAGGTAAGTTCAATTAACAACTGTTTTCAATTGGGTTTTCATTAGAAGTGTTTAACAACCATGAATCAACCATGCTTAACCAGTGAAGCCATTTTATTTTTAATCATTCTGTCATTCACCCTGATGATTTTTAATGAACATAGTATCATCAGTCCTTTAGCAGAGCTAAATTGAGGGTGACAGAGCACTGGAATAGGCTGCCCAGGGAGGTGGTGGAGTCTCCTTCTCTGGAGATATTCAAGACTCTTCTGGATGCCTATCTGTGTAGGATGAGCTAGGGAGCCTGCTTTGGCAAAGGGGTTGGACCCGATGATCTCTCGAGGTCCCTTCCAACCCCTACAACTCTGTGATTCTGATTTATCTGAATTTAAATACTATCTACTTTTTAAAAAGCTAATTCAGATAAAACCATCTCTGGAGAAACTATTGCAGCTTTAAAAAAAAAAGTATATTCTTTGAACCTAAATCTCAGCATGTAATGCATATGCACCAAATAGTTCAGAAGCAGTCCATGGGAGTGTCTACCTAGACAAAAGTAAGTGTGTTTGTACAGTTTAAATCCTTAAATGAAGTTTACATAAGCTGAACTACAGTTATTTCCAACAGGTGGTTTGATGAGTTGTCCACACTGCCAAAAATAAAATAATCACAGCCTAATCTTCTGTTGAATTCATTAGGAAAGTTTCATTGGGGGTGGGGGGGGGGAGTGTGGTGGAGAAGTGTACAAATTACTGACTGGACTTCAACTTTTTCCCCAGTTTAAAAAATAAAGACATCTCAGACCTACAAAGGTGTCCAAAAACAGGCATACAGCGCTGTACTGAATGTACTTCAAGTGTTTTCTGGCAGAAAAATTGACACCACCCTTGCATCACTGAATGACAACACGGAACTATTACTATAGTATCTCTTCTGTTTGGTGTAGCAATTGGGAGGCGTAGCTTGCGCTGAAAAATACAATAGTTTTGGGGTCTGTGGGGGGGTTTTTTGTTTGGTACTAGAGCCAGTTCAAAGGCAACTGCACTGTAAATAAATGCCTGGCTAAGATTTCCTGCCCTGTTAGAAAAAGTTCACAGGACGGCAGCTTACTCAAAATTGCGTAACTTTCCTCAGCTTTTTTTGGACAGTCATCTCAAGAATAACTTAAGTGAAGGACTTTCCATGATTTTAGCACTAGTGATTTAGTCTGTTTACCTAATTCTGTGTATAGCTTCTTTCATGGTTACGATCTGTTGAGTCTGTATTTTTATCTCCCTATACTACATAGCATAGATCATTATCTGCTGAAAACTGAACTTGTCTGTCTAGTGTCTATTACATCCAACATTTATGAAATCCCTGGTTACCAACAAGATCCATGTGTTAATTCTGATTATTTTCAAAATACATAGGACTATTGTTAAAGATGTTTTAACCTTAATAGCTACATATTTTGTGTGGTAACTGCTTTACAACTGCCTGAACCCTTATGCCTTCTTTATTGCTTAGCTAGAGCTCAGAGCTGTTGATATTAAGCGAAATGAAATTTTTTTTCTGATACTGTTTTTCACATCTGCCTTATGCAGATATACCAAAAACAGTCACTGGGACAGTGTTAGCCTTCTATAAGCTTGCACAGCTAACTGGCAGCAACACAGAAATCTGTCTATCTAAAAACCAAAAATACCCTTGGGTACAGTCTTTAATATCACAGTATCACTGAGGCCAACATATATGTCACTGATCCAGATTTTGACAAAGCTTCAAAATCAAGGATCAGTGTTTGTAAAAGTGTAACAGAATAGCTAACTGTGGAAATTCTGCTATCAGCCTATTCTGATAAACAACATACCAGTCGATGCATCTTCTCCTCCATCACCTCCCCTTTTCTTTTCTATTTTAAGTAACACTGTGATATGGAGAGAGAAAACAGAAGAGCACTGACCCTTGGGTTCTGTTGACCCCCAACAAAATTCAGAGAGCTGTTACCCTGATGTTAGGCTGTAGTCCTTTCTTTAAACCACCGACACTTGATTAACACCGAGTTTTGTTGCAATTTTGATTATTAAGCACTCTCTAGGAGGCTTGCAAAAAGCGTGAGGTCCAGAAATGCAGTACTGCACCTCATGTTTCCATACAAGTTCTCCACTGGTATGAAAGAAAATTAAAGCAATCTTCAAAATTACAGAGGACCATCATTCCTCTCACAAACCAATGAAACAAAAATATCACTGCTTACAACATATCAGCAGATTAAAATTATGAGGCTATATAAAAAAAAAAATTACTCTGAAAGCTTTTTCTCTTGATTGCTCCCCTAACCGATTTTTTCGGAGTCAAGTATCCCCAACACCTTCAGGCTGGAATGAAAGCACTGATCTGCCACTTTCTGTCCCCTACCAGTCACAAAGAGGAGGAAATTACTCCAGAAAAAGAGTTTCATAGCCAGAAATCTACAGAGGTAGGAGAGGAAACTTAAGGAAGTACATAAGGTACCTACACTACATTAATAGAGAACTGCTTTTGAATACTAAGGCCATTGGACAAATCGATCTCTCCCTTCCCTGAGTATTTTGGTCAAGAATAGAACAGATCTTTACCCATGTTCAATGTGATATTCAGTTTTTCTTTTAATAAAAATGTCCACCATTCTTCTATGGCTACTTAGGTAACTTCAGAAGCACTGAAGTGCCAGCATTCCACAAGAAGATACTTTAAACGCTTTGAGACCTCAATTTGCAACTGACTGGTAGAAAGAACATTACTAAGCACATTCTTACTTGCCATCTTCCCTTACTCCCCTCACAGAGAATCCTCATTTTCTTCCTTTTTATTGTATTCTTGCAGCTAAAGGGCCCAGGAGGGAGAAAAGGCAGCAGATGTTTTAGTGTTTGTTTTCCCTCCCAGTTAGTTCTCAGGTAGGGATGCCCTGATACCATTCACTGCTTAGTCCAGTTAGGAACTCCAGGTGCAACATACATGGGGCTGCTTAATAGCCACTTCCATTAAATTAAGAAGAAAAGATGGACCACTTAAAAGGACATTCACTCCCACCTGCAGTTAGGAGAAAGAAAAGGGCACCTATCTTTTATTGGCACCTCTCCTCTTCACAGTCCTCTGGGCTAACCTTGGAACTCTTCAAACCTTCATTGCTTACTGTTATTTAAGAACTAAAGGTATTTTTTTATTATTATAACCTACTAACTGTGCTTTATGGCTTCTGGTAGAGTATCCACAGTATTTCTTATGTTACCTACACTTCAGGGATATGCAGAGCATCTTGAAATTTCTTCGAGGTAGTAAGTGTATTATTTTTTTGTTTAGCACTATCACAAAGGAGAGGAGTGAGGAAAAACAGGGATACCACAAAGAAAGCTTGAAATTACACTGGCAGACCAGAGAGGTTCTGTCTCTAAGTTCTAGTTCATGAGCAAAAACAAGCAAAAGGGCTCAACAGCCATAAAGCTATGATCATCTACTAAAAAAAAAACAAAAAAAAACAACCCCAAGAGCAACAAAACCCAAAACACCTCACTGCCACTGAGCACCAGAAAATACAAAATGCTTCTAAAAATACAAGGTCATAAAACCCTGAACAAGAGCCAGGAAATTCAAAGTTCTGTATTAAACAACATGCCCTTAAATCACTCAGTGCCTCCTAGAAACCTGCTCTATAGTCATCAGCCTCCTTTATTATCTTTGTATGGTGCATTAATCTTAGCATTTTTACAGAGTATTTTTGTATGTCGTACTAAAGTCTACTAAAACAAAAAGTCTCCAAGAGTACATTTAATCCTTTTGTGGCAGCCAAATCCTGCCATGTGTTTGTGTTGCCGTTCTCCTCCTCTGATTAAACAGTAACATGTTTATCACTTGAATTTCTCCACTGTAAACTCTACGATAGGGTAATCACAAGGTTGGTTGGTTTTTTTTCCCCTCCCATTACGTTAATCTGGCTACAGGTTGACAAAAGACCCAGTTCTTCACAGCCAGCTTAGAAGCGGTTTTGAATCCACAACACTTCTACTTTAGGACTTGGGCCTAGAACACCAGATGTGTCTGTGGTGGTGGGGTTTTTTTTCAGGTCAGAGTGTACGCTTATGCTTCCAGCTTTTATGACACTTCATAACAATCAACACGAGTTTTTCTTCTATTGCCTCCTCCTGATTTATACAAACACACATTCCTCTGATTTTTACCTTCCTTTGAAAATCAGTAACTTAAACTATGAAACGTCTATGCACAAAGTTAAAAAAAAAATCACCTTAAATTAATTAAGTCCTACTGCCGTGCCTTCCCTCAAATCACTCTATCGTCTGTACAGCAGCTAGGCAAAACTATTACCAGTGAGTGACTTTAACTCTATTTTTCACAGTTTAAAAATAAACCGTGTTTTTCTCTGTGCTTTCCCCTCCCGTCATTTCCGTGTTTAATAGCTTAACGCTTGCTAGTCTTAACTCCATTTAACCCTTGCTTTTCTCGAGAGGAGAAAAAGCCATTTCTTTTCTCGCTCATTACCATAAACAGGACACGTCACGCCGATTCTCCTTTATTCTCCTGCCTCAGACCCAAACCTTCTGGTGATACCTGAATCCACGGAGGAAGTCTCAGAGTTTACATAATGCCCACTCCAGAAGCATAAGGAGGCGGGGGCGGCCCCTTGCCACCCCCCCTCACCGGCACAGCGACAGAAACGGGGGGGGGGGGGGGGGGGGGAGGGAGGAGGAGAAAGGAGAGAAAATAAAGCTGAAATAAGGGGAAAAAAGCCCTTTCTCTCCACGCTGCGGGCAGTTTAGGGGATCAGAAAACACGGAAAGAGAAGAAAGAGGGAGAGGAGCGTGTGTTATTTCCTGTTATTGTTACTCCTGTGCCCACTGCCCGACGGAGGGGTCGGGCCGCTGCTCCCCGACACGCAGCCCCCGGCCCAGGGAGGGCCCCCTCGCCCCTCCGGGGTACAGGGGGTCGCAGCGGCCCGGGCCGGCCCTCACCTTTGTAGTGTACCCGCAGGTTGTTCTGGGAGAGGCCGATGTAACTGAATTTGTCCTTCGGGCTCCAGGAGCGGGGCAACGGCGTCTCCTGCTCATCAACGGCCGGGTAGAGCCTCTTCAGCCGCCGCTTCAGCTCCTTCTCCTGCTCGTTCAGGGCCGGGTCGCCGTGCGGGAACGGCGCCGAGGCGCTGGTACCGCTGCTGCTCCCCGCGGACAGGCCCAGCGCCGCGCCGGTACCGCCGCTCCCCGTCGCCGCGGGCCCGCTGCCGGCGGCAGCGGGCGGCGGCGGCGCAGCGGTGGCTGGCGGCGGCGGCGGCGGGTGGAGCAGGAGCGCGGCGGCCGGTGCAGGGCCGGGGTTGGCGGCGGCGGCGGCAGCAGCAGAGGGGATCCCCGTCGCCGACGGGGGAGCGGCGGCCGCCAAGGGGAGCTGCGGCGGCGGCGGCTGTTGTTGCTGCTGTTGCCCGGACATCCCGACTCCGGCCTCTTCCTCCGCCGCCGCCACCACCACCTCCCGCGGTCGCGACTGTCACCGGACGGGCCCGGGGCGGAGCGACGGGGCAGGCCCGGGCGCTGCGGAGCAAGGCGGCCGCCGGCGGGTCACCCCCAACCAGAGCGTCTCGGAAGGGGGCGGGGCGGGGCGGGGGGGGGCGATGACGACGACAGCGGCGGCGGCCCGCGGAGCTGCCCGATGGAAGCGGGGTGCGCCGCGGGGTGCGGCGGAGCCGGGCCGGGCCGGGCCGGGCCGGGCCGAGGGAGCGAGTGAGGCGGGGAGAGCAGCGGCGGCGCCGGGCGGAAACGAGGCGGGCGGAGAGCGCGCGCCAGGCGCCGCGGCAGGGCTAGCTCCCCCCCCCCCGCCCGCCTCCCGTCTCGCGCGCGCGCGCGCGCGCTCCCTCTGTCCAGCCCCGGCGCGAGGCGCCGCCGTGCGTCCCCGAGTCAGCTGAGCCCGGGTCCTTGCCCCGCCCGCCCCCTCCTCCCGCGCTCGCGACGGCGCGAGGGCGGGGAGAAGGGGGCGGAGCCTCCGCCCGTCGGCGGGCGCCGGGGCTGGGCGGTCGGGCAGGCGGCGCGCGCCGAGGCGCGAGGGCGGTGGGAGGCGGCGAGGCGCTGAGGGAAGGGGTGGGGGGGAGGCGGCGCGGCGGCTTGTACCGCCATCGATGGAGAAAATAGGTGGCGGTAGGCCGGTCCGGCGGCTGGCAGGCTGCCTCCTGTCAGGCCCGGCCCTGCCTCTGCTGCCTGCTTTCATGCCCGGCCCTGTGGGCTGCGCTGGCGGGACGGGAAGGCTTGGGAATGCTTCAGTTGACAAGAAGAGCAGGACGCTGTGTCGCTGGGGTTTATTCCTCCTGTGGTTTCCACTCCTGAGGGGTATTATTGTTTGGAGCTGGTTAATAGGGTGATTGCCTGCGCTGGTATTTTCGCATGGCAACAAGGCGAGAGAAACACCTCCAGACAGGCAGGCGTGACTTTGAAAACACCAGAAGGGGCTTTTACAGGCACATCTAGAACCTGGAACACTGGGCACTTCGCAATGCGTCAGCATGTTGGAGAACCAGCACAGAAGCAGGAAACAGAGGAGGCTAATTATGCTTCACCTGCGTGAAATGCCTGGTGAGGTAATGCAGGTGTGACACGCACAGAGGCTTGTAGGAAGATGAACGTTTCTCACCCATAGTCACAAAATATCCTGCCATGTGAGGCCACTCCATGATGCCTAGTAGCCTCTATGGCTGGACAAAATGCTGGACAAAATCCTTCCAAAAGGCGTGGCAAACTATGCAAGAGTAGATGCGCCTAGGATGGATGTCAAAACAGGAGATGAATCATGCCTGAGGTTCATTTACCCTGGCACCAGTAGACTATCTCCGCTAGATCCAAGTTTGCTTTCTAGCATCTAGAGGTTGTAAACCGTGGAGCTGAGTAGTTTAATTTTTTTTAAAAATAGTATTTGGCTAACACAAACTTTGGGGGATATATTTGTTACGTTTGTAGGTATAGATGCACCTTAACTTTTTATTTGAATTTCAATAAATTTTCTGCCATAGCTACTTCCTGAGTTGTGGCTCACTTTGCATTCGTGCAAAAATTCTTCATGTCATCCATCACTCCCATCTAGTTCCTGCTCCTTGTACAATGGAAAGCAGATGTTTCTGTGCTTAATTCTTGACATAATTTGCTACTCTGATTGCTTTTATCCTGTCATGTACCACCTTCCTAGGATAAATATTCCAAATCTATCAAATCACTGCTATTTACAAAAGCCTTTTACCCCAAACATACTCCCTAACAGACCAATACGCATCACGTTTTCTGAGGTAGGATATACTTCAGACTATGCCAGAGGAGAAAATAAATCCATCTCTGTAGGGGCATTCTAAGGCTTGGTATTAACCCATACGTTATTCCTCCTGTGTTCTGTTACCTTACTTGTTTTCTGACAACTGCTTCATGAGGATTAGGGAGAGCACACAGATACTTGCCGAAATGCCCAGTGTCTGCTCTTCAGTTGCCACCAATGAGTTGGTTCTCTTCAGTTTTAGAGGCAGTCCTCGTGTTCCTCCCTTAACATGCGTTATTCTGCGTTTTCAGTGCTGAGCTTGATTCGCCATTATGTGATCCATTCTGTTTCTTTAGGACTTCTGTGACTTCATCACAGTCCCCTCTTGTCTCGCTTAACTGAAATAGCTGTGACAGCTGCAAATCTTACTGTCTCACAATACAGTCCTCTTTCTAGACCAGTGGTAAATACAGCAACGCAACACAGGCTGCCGTTAACGTTCCGCCATCACAGAAACTCACTGTTGAATCCTGCTCTTTGTTTTCCATCCCCAGTTTTTGAGCCCTGATCGTGCTTTTCTTTGTGCCCAGTGATTACTTAGCTGCTTGAGTCGTTTCTGGCATAAGGATTTAATCTAAAGTCTTTTGAAACACTAAAATGTGAACTACTCCACTGAAATCTCCTTGATTTGCAGGTGGGGTGGGGTTTTTTTGACACTTTTAAAGAATTTCAATAGATGGATCATGCAAGGTTATTTTGCTTTGCAGAAAAGCCAAGTTAGGCCTAATTTCACATGTAGAGATTTTCTTCTGTATGCTTGTTTTTCATTTATGTTTACTTTCTGTGACCAGTTCAACAACAAAAAAAATGCACTCTAGCTTGCCAGCAGCTGAGGGTATTTGTTTGGCTTACTGTTGGACGCTATTGCCAGGGTGTCAACATGTGGGACGTGTTTTTTACTGTGAGTGCTGGTGATCAGTGCCCTCCATCACTCCAAGACCCGGTGCCCATGACTGCTGCCCCCCAGTCAGCATCCATCAGAATAAAGCTCTCCTGATCGCACAAGCATCCCCTCTTCTCACAACGGAGCATTCCATGCAGCCTCGATGGTCCTGAAGTTGATTTAACTCCTGGGTCCCACATCGACTCGACTGCTCTGTATGTTTTCATGAAGAGTAAGTGGGCTGTGGCCATCTGTGCCAGTGATGCCAAGAGTGTTCTGACTGTCGTCAAGAAGCAGAGGCAGGATTCTCCTTGGGAGTCTATTTCTGTGCACAGCCTTTGTCCCTGCTGCAGGACCCTGCCTCCTAGATGCATATGGATTTAGGACGAGGGCTACGACTGCCAAATTTCTAGCCCACTTTCTCTCTGAAATCTAGTATCTCCCATTCGTAGTGATGGTAACTGATGGCTGTTCTTTGTTTAGTATTGCCCCTCGTTAAGTTTTCCCAATGCATAGTTTCTCCGCAACTGCTTTGGAATTCATTTTCCCTGCTTCAAGAAGCTGCTTAGAGATCAGCGGTGTGTTATTTATTGTTGTACCTACTGTGCTGAATTACTGGTCATAATAAGAAAAGAAACCCACTAAGAAGTAGGCTGTGATAGTTCAACAGTGTTAAGGATAGATCTTTTCAAACAACCTGGAGGATTATTTTTTTTGCTGAGTCCTTTGCTATTTGGACTATTTTTTTCCCCTGCTAATTTAATTGCTCGTATATAGGATAGGCTTGATGAACTGACAAATGAAAGACTTGCCAAAATGAATCATATTATGAATTATAGGCCATCATCAGCCATTAACTCTGTTGAATCAAATGGTAATGGAGTTGCAATTACTATATTGCTGCTCACACATTAACACCGTGCTTCTGCTTTTACAAAACTGAGCAATCCGCTAATAGAAATAATCTTGTTGCGTGAGTCAACTATACCTGTGCTTATCTTGGACCAAGAGTGATTAGAAACCTCTCTTGTTTGCCAGTGCTTTGCTTGTGGTATTTATTTATACACACACACACACACACACATATATATATGTATAAAACCCTTATATATAGTTAGTTTTAGTACTTGAACACCAGGGTTGGTACACATCATGAGCAGCCTTGTTCTCTGTATTCTTTCCTTACCTTTCTGGCATGCACACTGGCCCAGAGGTCTATGGGGACCCCTGGTTTTATTGGACGTATGAGCCACTCTTTGAACAAAATTTCACCAAATTTAATATCTAAATATCCACTTTCTTGGGATTTGCTTGCATTTTGTTAACGAGTTTAAAGCTTATTTATAGTTACCTTCATGTTTTTATTCCAAAGGTATTATTCAGACCTCTTTACCATATCCTCTCTCCACACCGAAGAACAACTATTTTTTATCATTTTCTGATGCATACAGTGGTTTGAGTTTTTTTTCCCCCAGTATTAAAAGGAAATTTAAGGAGAAGTGAAAATCTGTTTGTCAAGATATATCATAAATAGAAGATTTTATAGTCTGTGCTGCCTGGGCTACTGCACAAACATCGTATTCTAACTGAAATGTCAACACGAGCCCAGAAATAAACTGCCCTCCAAAGCCGAATAGAATGTGATTTATTCACAGGACAAATTTATGCGGGGGCAGGATAGAAAATACGATGAGACACATCGGTTTATGCCTTTTGTGAAAACAGATACCGAACCATAACACCATTGGAGAAGTGATTCTCAGTTAGCCGGTCAAGATCCATTTCTGAGTCATCGTGAATTTCTGCCGAGGGTGGAAGCGAGTTGGCATGATTTAAATGTTGAAATATAAGAAAAACCATTGAAGACTGACTGGAAAAAAAAATAAATCCCAGTGCCCAAAATTTCTACAGCAAAGGAGTTTGTTTGGCCAGATCAGCCTGGCCTAAAAAGTCCCTTTGTGGTACGTAACCAAGTGAAGTGAGGTTGAAAGGCAGGAAACCATGAAATAAGAAAAGAGCTGATGATCCAGCCGGCTTGGACTAAGGGACTGGAGCACTCAGCACTCCTTTTCCCCATGCCCTGGCCGGGCGCATCGGCAGCCTGACTCCCGCGAGAGGCTGGATGAGTTCCAGTACCCTTTTTAACTAACGAGGGGGCTGAGGGGTCACAAACCCCTCGAGTTTGGAAACTGCTGTGTGGCCAGGCACATCCTCTGTAGGATGTTTAGAATGGAAATTTACAAGTTCTGCGCTGTCGGTAAACATTTTAAAGTTCCCCTGGCAAACCAGGCAGTGTTTTGTTTCCAGTCCGTGCATTGGTAGGGTGCCCATTACCATAGATGAGCAAGCTCAAAGACTGCACGCTTTCAGAAACACATGGGATGTGTCAAGCTGACCCACTTCTTGAAAGCCAGGCTAGGCCTTTGTGAAATGTCCTGTGCTTACTGGATGTTAGGATGTCAAGAATGTTTAAGTCTCCACTGACAGGATAATTATTGTTATGGTGTTTTTAGAGGTGGGAGGGCCCTAAGGGAAAGGAGGCCAGAAAGGAGAACCAGGAAGTTAGATGAGTAAGGCTCTAGGCATCGCACATGGATGGAGTTTCATCGTGGTTTTTTTTCTTTAGCTCACTTGGCTCTTCAGTAAAATAGATATTTATTTACATATCAGCAACTCTTTTTTCCTCCCTTGCATCTCTCACACCTACAAATTCAAATGTTCCACAGGCTAATCTTAGTGGCAGGAGTAGATTTTTAAATGGACTTTAGGAACGTAAAACTGGCAGGTGAAAACACGTCATTTTTAGTTCCCATAGCTGCTCCCAGCCCTACTGCCAATGTGTAGTGTGTGCCTCTTGCAAACCTGTTCCAGGAAATAGGAGAGCAGGAAATGCTGAGTTACCTGCTGAAACTGAAACCCTGAAAATGTGCTGCCCTTGTTAGATAGTAGTGTTTCATTGTGCTGATTATTATGTTATGATTTATGGAATACATTAAACATGCCAGAAACCTGTAGACTTTACAGACAGTTGCCTCCTTTTACTTTAAGAGCACAGAAATATGCATCTAGAAAGCACATCATTTGACAAAAAGGGAAGTATTTTTTATAACCTTACTTGTTCATAGTGGTTACTTATCGAATACTTGCATGACAGAGGCATTAAAGTATTACAAACAAGGTCATGTATTGGCAGGTGACTGTTTTTAAGTTTGACTTGCCATTATGTATGCTGTCATGATTGCAATGTATCATGCTTAGAAGCTTGGAGGAAGAGTAGCTTCCTGTTCTGGTACATATTATTATGATGATGATGATGATGATGATGATGATGATGAGCAATTATTGTCGTTTGCCAAGCCACGCCTATGGTAACCTCTGTCATCAACAATATTGTTTAGTCAGCTTAAAAATGGCCAAATCTTTTCTACTTGGCAACTTCTTCTAACTTACTTTATGAACTTGGCTGTGTGAGGATGATATAGAATATGATATGAAACTCTTTGTTATGTAAAAGCCACTGTTTTGTTACAGCTGTATGGTACTGCCCGTCCTGGAAGTGTCTTAAAACCAGTTTTCCTTTCTAGGAATCAAAATGCTGATAAAGACCGAGAGGTCGTCTGACCTCCTCTTCCCTCCGCAGCGGGACCAGCTATCCCATGAACATTTCTGACAGGCACTTGCTTAAACTCTTTGTAAAACCTCCTGAGACTGGTACATTAACAGATTTGCCTTGTGTTTTGACTAGTAACTATAAGGGAATGCTTGAGCGGTTCGAAAATACATATTTAATTTGGATAGTCTGAAAACCAAATGGAATACAGGCATTTCTGTTGCTTTTAAAAAACTTTCCACAGTGCTTTTTGAAACATAAAATTTCAGTCTTGATCCAGATTTGCATTGCCACAGTAAGTGTTCAAAACTCATGAGTCAATGCCCACCCACAAATGAAATTGGCTTAAAAGCCCATTTTCTTAAAAATAAGACATTTAGAGAGGATGGGTAGGTGGTTGGTTATTTGCCATCTGTTTTCTGAGCTTTTAGGAGGCCTTCCTTTCATATTTACAAGCGTTTGCCACACAGAAGAACTGAAAACTTGCTTAAAAATATATAAAAGCTGGGATTCTTACTGCAGCCCCTTGACTTTGGCAGCTGAAAAAAGTATTGAAGGATTTGCAATGAAATAAGGAAAATCAGCAACACCTAATTTTGCCTGACAGCATCCTTCTCTGTCTTACAGCTTTGTAGAGGAACAAGCTGTATGCATCTGTATATACAGATCCCCTCATATTTTATATATGTGGTACATTTTGAAGAAGGTTGGAGAAAAGTACAGCATGCAAACCTTTTCCATCTCAAAAAAGCTCTTCATTGTAGATTGCTAACTTCAGTTCACTTCTCTGTTTCTTAAGGTAATTAATGTGTAATAATGCTTGTTAACAGGCAAGTGCTGCCTGAACTCCCGGGCCTTAGCACGTTGAGTCTCATGGCAGAGAGGAATTTATTTTTAAACATAAAGCTTGCAGGAAACTAACAATTCAGTGTTGTCGTGGGTTTGTCACACTTGGCTAGATCTTGGTAATTAAAGGAAAGTTTTGATAAACAAGTAGTTTGCTCAATTTTAATGGTCCATGGTTGGGAGTTCTAGGATAAACTTGCTTGTTAGAGACTCTTGTTTCATCTGGTGAATATATTATTGTGTTGTCAACAGGCCAAGCAACTTTGACTACAACTCTCCTTTTATGTAGTGTCTTGCAGTCAGCTGCTGGACTCGTTGGGTGCGCAGTTCCACCGACTTGCAAGTTTACTGAAGTGCTGTATTAAATTCACATTGCAGGCAGCATTTACCCACAGCTCTGACTAACCCTTACGGAAGCGCAGTCCATGGGAGGCTGTGTGTTGTAGAGGAGGTCATTCTCTCTAACAGTAACCAATGAATGACATGACATTCTATTGGAGAGCCAGCTCATTAGGTTCCATCCTAAAAAAAGTTCATTTCAGACTCTGAAGAACCTGGAAATGCATTTCTAAATGTTGTTGCCATACTGGTGCAGACATGTTTCCATTCTGATTGACATAAGGTTCCTGGGCCGCACAGGCCTCTTAGCCAGTGAGTGAGACACCGTGGAAGCATACAGAAGCCGTCAAGCACTGCAGTTTCTCTCTGTGGAAGGCTTGCACTGGTCGTGGAGGAGCTGGTGGTGAGCTTTTCTGGAAACAAATGTGGTAGGCCCAGCAAGAGCATTCTGTGTCAGCACGAGAAGCAGGAATTGCTTCCCTGAGCAGCATGTTAGGTATCTCACCTAAGTTCTCACCACGGCTCTGTCAGCAGTTAATGGAGAAGGACAGGTACCTGGAGGACATCCCTCCCATCCTATCACGTTTGACAAAAACAGATGAACCGGTTCCTGCTTAATCAAGCACTCTGTGTTCTGGAAGAAGTTCTCTGAGATCATACAAAGACTACCAGGACACGAGTGCACTCGGAAGGGAAGAATTAAAGCTGCTAAGCTTAATACAAATTAGCATGTTTCTTAACATTATAGGTGCAGGACCTTGAAGCCTTTATAATGTTCTTACAATATTTTACAGGCATGGGATACTTATTTTAAATGCACTGTATGGGAAATTTAAATTGATGCCATTTTAGACAATATAATTTGGGGAGGTGTGTGGTGTCTCTTTTTGTGATTTCGTTTAGTTCGGTTTCTAGAGACAGCATGTTGTTCAGAGCATGCTTTTGCTCTCCAAAGCCTCAGCCTGCAGAATGGATTCCTTTATTTGATGCAATGCAGCAAGCAGGAGGGTCTTTACCTGGCTGCTGTGGGTCCTCGGATGAGCTGTTAGGTGCCACCAAGCTGCCTCCTGACACGCCCGGTCAGCACAAAGCCAAGCCCTGTGTGCAGCCCCGCCTGGCACAGAGGCGGCCCAGCAGGAAGAGCAGTGGTGGGTACAGGCTGGCTCACAGTCCCATTTCCCTGCCTGAGCTTTGTGTCCCAGTGAGGAGAGCAGGAGGTAGCACTGGCAGAGTGCTGAAGAGGTGGGACCAAAAGCTGGTGAAGATGTGATGCAGCTGAAGCCAAATGTGCCTCAGTGACACGTCATCCCCGGCTTATAGGAAGAAGGGAAGACAGAGCTGGGGCACGGGGAAATACACTTGTAAAATTAAACACTTCATGGGAAAAACAGCCTCTTCTCCCCAGTTACCGACATCTTGAAGTGCTATAGGTAGTATGAGACATTAATGCTGGTCCTAATTCTATTGACTGCCCCTCATCTCTAGGGTAAGATTTGACCTTTTGCAGACTTGCTACTTCTTTGCAGCATTTTCTCTCTACCCTCCAAATCTCAGTCTGTTTTTTGCATTGGACTTTCCTGCTCTGCATCCTTTCATCTCTTTTTATGCAGAAGTTAAAGTTCCTTGTGGGCAGAGATGCTTATTTGTCTGTTATAATTTATCCACTGTATGGGAATCACGTAGTTATATAAAGCAGTAATCCTATTAATAGCAGAGAAGGCAGCAACTTCTCTTTCAAACTTTTAATACAAGTTCTCTATCAATTTAAATGGAAGCATGATCCATAATTAAAGTGGCACAGTCTTATGTACAGAAGGAATACTGAATCACAGTGAAAAATGCAGGAAAAAGAAGCAGTAAAACCATGTCTACCCACAGAGAATATAAATGCAGCCACACAAATCCTGTAAATGTTCCTTGGTCAGGTATATGCTTGCAGCTTGGTGTTGGTTCAGGCAGGATTAATGCAAACTGAAAGACGAAACCAGCAAATATTACTGGGGCAACAGCATAGGAAAGGTTTAGGGCACATCCCCCCTTCCCCCCCCCCCCCCCCCCCCTTCACGCTACAAGAAGGAATTAATCATTCTTCATTAATGAATGGCTGGTAACAAATGTGTGTGAAAGCAGCAGTTAGAAATTGGCCAGCAAGAAGTTCCAAGTGATGGTTATCAGAGTTCATGTTTTCTGGCTTTGGCAACCAAGGGCTGTCTACGCTTCTGAAGAAATAAATGCTAACGATGACATATCCAGCATCATCTTTTCAAGAGGTGGTACTGAAGATGGACATCAATGCTGCCTGAAAGACAACTCTTTTTTTTTTTTTAAGGCAAGTTCTAAAAGCAGGGGAGGGTAGGAAGAGGAGAAAGGGTTGTACGCAACTAGAATTAGCCTGTAGTTTATCAAAACCTTGTCTAGTTTCTAAGCCTGTTCAAGGATGACCTTTTACTAAGTTTTAAGTGAGGAGAAAGGACATGTCGCACAGATATAGTATCTAGCCTCCAATGCTTACTGGAGAACTTAAAAAAGCATGGTGGGAAGGGGCCAGGTATCTACTAATGTATCAAATTTAAATTGTCACATTAACAAGGCCTAAACTGTTATTCTATTTATTTACTTACGATTACGTGATATAACATTCTCTTCCACATCCTGAAGGTCATTACCACAGTGTATTTATTTTGGCTTCTCAGTGAAGTTGAACATCCAGTACTGTGCCTCTTACAAGCACATAACACGAAAAAAACCCTCACTAATTCCTGCTGCCAAGAACCTATCAAAGCGTAACCAAACTGCATATGGTTTGACTGTGGTAAAATGCTTGCACCCTGCCTACACTACAGGTGTATCTTTACTGGAAGAAATACCCCAACTAGGTGTCAAGGGCTGGATAAAATCCTCCCTGGAGGAACCTGAGCGCCTGGAAGAAAGAGCTGTCCTCAGCTGGCTCCAGTTTGATTCCTCTATCTCATATCCTGTGCCTTAAACGAGAGTTGCATTCATTGTTGTGGTGCACAATTCCGATCCACTTACATATTTTCCTCCCACAATTACGAAGCAGAGAGGAAAACAATTTGACCAACAGCACTTTAGTTACAAAATCAACAGTTGCATGAGACAAATTCTGGAATTTAGCATTGCAAGTTGATACCCTTAAAATAAACATTAAAATATTAGGCACTGCACAGTTTGGCCTGTGTTTACTGGGACTTAGGTGATGGACAAAGCATCAACTCTAATCCTGCAAAAAAACCTCTTGACTAGCTGGTCCCAAATGAAAGTCCCAGCCCTGGTCCTCTGGTTGCACTCTGGCTAGTAGGATTTGAACTCCTGAGGATTTCTGCTGGGAAGTCAAGCTTCACATTGGTACATAGTGGGTCAGGTCCCAAAGCCAGGGCCCTGTATCTGAGCAGGAATGGAGGTTTGCTACGAAGTGGCACGTGATGTTTGAATGATGAGGTGTGCAACTGAGGAAATAAACATGAGGTGATAAAGAAAAGGTAAGCCACCAGTAACCTGACTGGTCCCCCCTTTTGGAAGGATTTCTTTTGCTGTATAGTTGAACTCCAGATGTGAATTTCAGAGATGAGATACACTGATTACTGTACAAGATTACTACAGTGTCATGATTATGTGTGTTGTGGAGTTGAAAGAACCTTTCTCATAGTTGATGTTATTTAAGAAAATGTATTTGTTGGACTTGATCTCTTGAGGTCCCTTCCAACCCCTACAATTCTGTGATTCTGTGATTTAGCACTAATTTGAATGTACCTTTTTTAAAAGAAGATCGTGCATAGGGCTGAAGCAGGAAACATCTATTTTAAAATATGCTCATGCATCTCTAGTGCAATTACTTGGCTGATGCACTTGTGTCTCTTCAGAGACTTCTCTATCTGATGACAGGAAAGTCACTGCAAGACAGATTTGATCTGGCTGTTGGATGTTTTTTTTGAAGAGGCAGAAACTAGGAAATTTTCCTAACTTGACAGCCCTTCTATGCAGCATCCAGTGACCTCTGAGGCAGGACTGAAAAAGCAAGTGTTGCAGCAAGGCTCTCCTCCCAGATTCAGGCAGTCCCTCCCTACAGAGTCCTGGGGCTGCTGCAATTCAAGCAGCATCCCCCCTGCCTCGCTGGACCAAGGGCACACATAGTCACAGTTATAAGAGATGTTGCATTTATTCCCTCAGAGGCCACCTTAAGAAAACAAAAATCAGAACCAATGAGCAAAGTCTCCACTGATTGTACATGTTCCAAATAGGTCACAAACATCCAGTTTAAAAGCTTGTCTCTGTTAGTGTTGTGCCTCTTTTAAACAGGCTGAAGAAAAGAAACAGTGATTGTTTTCACCAGTTTTGTTGGAGGTTAATAAGCACTTAGGCAGGTGCTGGTCTTCAGGTATTCATCTGTAAAAAAGAAAGAAAATTTAGTATGTAAGTCTACCACATCAGTGAAACTGTTGCTGTAAACAGGGACTGTGAACTATATGGCATTTCATCTGCAGATCTCCACGTGCTTTCCAAAAGGAAGGGCTGTTTCTGCACTCCTACTGCTGGGAAAACTGGTGAAGAGGTGCAGTGACTTGGCCAGAAGTCACACAGCTGGCCAGTGTCAAAACTGTGGATAAATCCCAGGACTAATTCTTTATCCCAGACACTGTCTCAAAATAAATAACACAGAGAATTGTGCAATGGAGTGTACTCTCGGGAACAGTGGCAGAACATGAGATGAAAATAGATATAACAAACTGAAATACTGGGAAGTAATTAGATTTAAGCCAAGAAAATAACCATGGAAGTGCATGTGAGATTAAACATCATGCTGTAAAGAAACTTTGCTTTGGCAAGGCAAAGTTTTATTATTAAAACATGGTACATTTTCTGGCTATGTTATTTTCTAGATTATGTCTCTGTGTCATGTCTTTTTTTTTTTTTAATTGTCAAAGGTAGCAACAACTACTACAGCCCTGAAAAGATAATTTCCCAAAACACAGCTTCTGGAAGTAGAACAGATATAGATTTGTAGACCCTGAGTGTAACTGAAGCTTGTTACCTGTCCACGCTAGCTAACGAGTTCTGAGTCTTGCTTTGCCAAGTGATTCCATGCTCCTGCCAACAGAGCGTGCAGGTGGGAGCTAACCGCTGCAGCAGGCGCTATGGTGTACGGCCCTCCTGAGCTGCAGGTGTCTTGGGGCATCCCCAATCCAGCTGGATGTCCCTCAGCCCTTGTGTTTGGACACTACCGCGTATCTGTGCTCTTCAGCTCCTTGCTCTGCCTAGGCTCTGCAGCTGACTGCACAGTCCTGGGACTAATGGCTGGCAGACAGATCTCCCACAAGCTTAGTTTGCAGCTCTGGCATTTTGAGTACTCTGAGCTTCATTCCTCCCCTCAGAAAATTGGTGGAAGCAGTTAGTCCTGAAGGAGTCAGCTCCTTCGGCCCTGACCAGTAGAAGAAATGCATGGATAGAGCTAAAATAATTAACATCTCATTTCATTTGTCTCCAATTTTTTCCTCACTACTTGTTACCATTCTTTTTCATAGGATTCTCCTGCAAACCCCTATGAGTTTAAGCTAGTGCACACAAATCACAGACAGGCTCTGATACCCATCCTGCTTCTTCTGGTTTTCTTTCTAACAGCCTGCAAGTCTTTCTGCTTATCTCTTCAGGCCAGTCATACCTCTAAAATAACCTCATCAAGTGACTGAAATCCCTCAACATGAAGTATGTTGCTTAGCTACCTCCAAGCTGAAGGTCAGGCTTAAAAACTACACTGCCCTGGGTTGCAGCCGCCTACCTTTTGGGTTCCATGTGAACAGATTGTTAAGGTTTGATGACAACTGGCCAGCTGTTCGCCAGGAGCCCTTGGAAACACAGCCCGGCAGAAAGATGTACATCAAGAGCAGAGTCACTCAAAGAAGAACTTATGTCACACACACCCAGGTATGAAGATGCAAATATTGAAGGGGCTGGGCTGGATTGCTCAAATCATTGTACGTATTACCCCCAGGGCATGGGGCTACCTCCCTCGCTGACCCTTCCCCACAGCACCAGCATCACAAGGCACAAGTGGTTAAGCGTCCCAGGGCTACGCTCCCCTGCCCTGTGCTGCAGCAGGGAGACCAGTCCCTCTCAGAGGCACTGGGACTGCCATGCAGCGAGCCTGTGGGGCGTGAGGTTACCTGGGTAGAAGAGGGCTGGGTGCTGCCCATGTGTTGCACAGGCAGGAGGCTCTCCCCTTGCAGGAGCGCCAGGGATCCCGCTCCAGCGCGCACGTTCCCCGGAACGCCGTATGAATTATGGATGAGTCAGCCAGAATTTTTCCATGCGCTTCCAATGCTGCACAACGCTCATCGCCAACTGAGCTGTGGTTTTCAACCGCTGTCTGGGCCTTCCAACATTTTTTTTAATAAATAAATAAGTAAATAAAATGCTCTGGGTTTTCTGACAGGGTGCCCCCGTGGCAGGGCACGGGGAATCCCAGCGCTTGTGCAGTGTCAGGCCCTTCTGTCCGTAGCATTTTGCTGAATAGCTGAGCATGTGTTAGAAATCATTTGGTCCTTTCTGCCTGCTTTGCTCCTCTGTCCCTCCCACTAGCTGAGTGTATCGACAGAGTCAATTAGAAGAGACAGCAGCAATGCTGAAACTGATTTGAATTTCAACCAGGATCCACTAGCAACTACAGCTATGTACAGACAGCTGAGGCCAGGCACTCACCCAAGGACCTAGGGACTGCCCATGTATGCTAAAAGTCTTCTTTTCTATTTATTTCAGTCCTTAGACAGATCCAGGTTACTTTCTGTTTAGCAAATGTTGATTTCTTTTGCTCTTCTTTGAGGGTACGAAATGCATGTGGTCTTAATTTGTGATGATCATGGAAAAGAAACAGTTCAGTTCTGGAAATATTTGCTATGAGACAAAGCACAGAATCCTCCTACAACGGCATTTGATGAGTCCTCTCAAAGCCTGTAAGCTTTTGTAAATGCTTGCAGTGATAAAGCAGCACTGATGTCAAACTATGAGGGACTAAGTATTAATTCCAGCCTTATTATGAATTTCTATTATCTGCATTCAAGTTGCATCTCGGAGTCCCAATCAAGACAGGCTTCAGCTGTGCTAAACACTACATCCAGAGAGATGACTGCTGGCGCTTTAAAGCACTTGGCGTCTAAACAGACAATGTGAAATAAACTGGTGTGAAGGCAAAGAAAGGAAAGAAAGATCCCTACCAGCTCTTTACCCAGACACAATCAGTAGGCTGCTTGGCTGCATTCAAAGGCGACCCAACTCTATGTTTATCTTCAGACAGCCTGAAAACTCATTGATTTTAATGGGAGAGAAGCACAGGAGTATTATTCCCTGAATCCACATATGATCCCTGAATCCAGCCCCGAGCAGGACTTTGAAAGGTGAATTATGTGTTGCTTTACAGACTAACATGGCAGAGATGGTGCGGAAAGGAAGACAGGACAGTCGTGCTTTCAGGAAGGCCATAACCAGCCCAGCATCTCCTGGAATTGCCCACAGCAGTGAAAGGGTTCTTGATTTGCACAATCCTCCCTTAAGAGCTATTCAAATGCAGATGTCCCAGTCAGCTCTTCAGAGTTTTCTGAGCTCGGCTAGTTGCATTCAGCACTAGCTATGTAGCATATCATCTCAGTTGTGTCATTTCATGACACCTTTGCCATAGTAATTAAAAGGGCTCCTGCAGCTGTTAAGCCAGAATACCATCCAAGCAAAATACTGTGATGAAGTTAATTGACCGTTACCCTGAACTACTCTATCCACCTCATTTCTAGCTTTCCTCTCCTGCCATGGGGCGTGGCTGTCTTTGTCTGTAGGATGACAGAACCCCTTGCAGTTAAGGACCCACACAGCCTACTGCTCATCCTCGAGTTCCCTCTTAAGTCTTCTTTTAAATTAACTTGAGAAGGATTTTAAGTCTCTTACCATAAATCAGCTGTGCTTAGATATCATGTAACTCTTATTGCTCCTTTGTGAAGCCTAAACTGTCAACATCATTTTTCTCAAGTGTGGGCGCCAGAACAAGAGACACCATTCCCTCAAAGTTACTGTCATTTCATCTCTTTACTCCTACGGGAAGGTATTCCACATCCAGGGATCACATCAGCCTCCTTAGTCACCGCACTGATCTGGCAGCTCCTGTGCTGCGGGTTGCCCACATGACTGACGAGGTTCCTTGCGAATTCTTGGAATCCTGTGATTCACTCAAAGCTGCCTGCGCCGCTGCAGCTGCACACCTCCTGCAAGCCCAGGACTAGAAATCATGTCAAGTCACCCCTCGGTTTTCTGCCTCTTGACCACATCAGCGGAGCACAGGCAGTGAGGTGTGCAGCAATTCCTCTGCAGACCGCTGCTTAAACATTCCCTTCGTCCTGTGGGAACAACCCACCCCCTTTAGTCACCTATAAATGTCTGTATTGGGCTGAAACACGCCCACTTTGCCACGCAAGGGTCCTGTAGCCCAAGTTGTCCCATGGGACACAGTGATGGAGCAACATCACTGGAGAGGAGCAGGCTCCTTTCTGTAGAGATATGAGTATCTCTCTTAACTAAGCAAACAGCTAGAAGGTGGTAATTTAAAAACAGCTGTCTATTTTCCTTTCAAAATGTACATACAGCACTATGTTAAGAAACCCACGTAACAATGCAAGGTCTCTACTTGCACATTTATTTACCCACAAGATATTACTGTACTATTTAAAGTTTAGACATGAACAAATGAAAGGATCACAGAAGTAGTTGTTGCAGGTATTATAACACTATGATGTAAACCAACACAACAGAATGCCTTTAGTTTAACAAGTAAGGTTTTAATTACCAGATTTGAAGACAAACTAATTGTTCTGATTGTTTAAATAATCTATCAGGCTTTCTATCTTAGATATATGTTGGATCTAAGTAAAATGATTGTTTGTGTGGGATAAAAACATATTGCAAAAGACTTGAGCATGCAGCGCTTCTCTGCTTTTAAGTTGTCTGAGATTACAGACCTGGGATCCACCCAAATTAAAAGACAGTAGGTTGGTTCACAATGTGGATTTAGCTCTTTGCCAACTGATAAAGCATGAAGGAAAAGAAAAAAGAAAAAAAAAAAAAGACGCACAGACACACACAAAAATGTGTCACTGTGAGGTCACCACAAGCCCGAGCAGAGAGTGCCAAAAGTTTTCTGAGGGAACTTTGTTCAAAGGATATAAAAAGCCACCCTCACTTCATTTACACCAACAAACCGGAACACGAAATCCAGCATAGCTTACATATTTGCATCTTAATAATTGTGCTGAACACTGAAACAGCGCTATCAGTCTTAATACAGCATTGTACCAGAGCCAATCTAATTAAGAAAAGAGCAACACATGCTCTGGGTCAGCCTGGAGGTTCTTCATCACGCCTAACTGGGACAGTCTGGGGACTCTGCCTGTGTGCAGTCTTTGTGTTCTGATTTCAGGTAAGAAATCATTGAGTTACCGAATGTCTTGGTGGATGTGCAGCTGAACTGTCAGGCCCATGTCACACGCCTTCCCCAGATGAGAAGGCAGGGAGTTACAAAAACTCAACCCTTCCCATTTCCCCCTTTGAAAAATCCCAGGTAGCTGGAGGCGGAATCAGTCCCACCGTGTCTGCCTGACATGCAGGAGTGAGGAACAGAGGTATTTTCCTCAGATGTAGAGCATGGGTCAGCGCTGAGTATGGATCCTTCAGTGCTGCAGGGTACGGCGTGGGGATGCCACCAAGCCTAACAGCTCTCTGACACCAAATGGGGCAGCCTTGCCTCCCCCCCAGCTGTGATACTGTAGTGGGATGCATGGCTCACCTCCCTAAATCAGCAAAAATACTGCTCACTCTCTCTGGTGGAGTTAGTTTTTTAGTAGTTTAGGTCCCTTGAAATCCTCGCTGTGAGAAAAGATGATCACTCCAGTGCCACAGGAAGGGAAGCTGCCGGGGTGCATGGCTAAGGAGGAGGTGGAGTGGGATCCCCCCTTTTGGCAGCAAGTAATTATTGTATCAGGAGCGCGGAGCTGTCTGATCCCACCGTGGGCCTGACAGGCTGGGGGTGCTCTTGGAGGCACAGAAAGCTTGAGCAGGGGAACAGAAAAGACAACCCTCCTCTCACAGCCATCGGTTTAGCTGTGAGATCCTACTCGCAACTGAAGAAGTTGTTTCCTGTGACTTGGAGGAGGAGCAGGAGGCTCCAAAGTCTCAAACCCCAGCCCAAAGAAAACTCAGAAGACTCAGGCAAGGGAAAGCACGCAGATACAGATTATTTTGCCCAGATCTGTATATTCCTTGAGCTGCTTCACTAGGACATGATCAGTGGTAGCACTCCTCAAACGCGTCTGCACAACTCCTTCCACAATGATGCATCCATGGGGAGATGCTCTGTGCTCAGCGGCTCAAGTGATACCTTACAGGATGGGAAGGACAAAACCTGCACTTGAGCTAATGGGAGCATGAGGTAAATGGAGGAGCCAGTATGTTTTGGGAGATTTTAGGAGCCAAGCTGTAAAAGGTGTCATTTCCAGAGAAGGGTAACAGAGGGTTTCTGTGCAAGAAACCAGGGATAGAGCCAGCTCTGTGAGCTGCTCAGATTAAACCCAGTGGGAGAACATACCGTCCCAATACAGCAGGAGCTAACCACCACTACCTGGGAGCAGGATTCTGTGATAACCACAGGGCCTAGCTCCACCTCTTTTTCATTGTAATTTTTCCTTGGTGAAATATTCAGAGCCACTTGGGTTCAGCCTACCTCTGCATTTCCCAGCTGAGCTGAAATATCACACGCACACCCCTCCCCCAAGTCCTCCCATCCAACAGTGCCTCATTTACTTTAGGGGGAAAAATGATTTGCAGCCACTGGCCCTATTTTTCCTGTTACAAAATCATTTATCAGTATGCTAGACTTCGCCTGCTGAGCTAACCCACATTAATAAAGCCAGATGCAAATTAGGTGCTTGTCTCTGCTGACCCTGACTTTGAAAAGTGGTTTTTCTTTCCCCGTTTCTGATCTCTGACAAGAGAGACACAGACGTAAGCTTAGAAGTCAGCAGGTACATCTGCCTGCCCGTCAGGTGACCTGGATCCCACTTTCCATTACACAGACTTTCAGTACAGTGGATACTGAGGATTGGTGAGGCTGCAGGAAATGATAGATGATGCCAATTAGGATAATTACATAGTTCTGTATTCCTCTACGAAAATCTTTCCTTCCTTTCCCTCTTTCTCCTTATGGTTACTTTTTCCATTCCATCTTGCCGGTTTGTCTGAAAAGCAGCTCTGACACTAAAGGATGCATCTACATCCATCAAGTTTCAGGCAGTGGAAAGAAAAGTCCCCAAGAACGCCTTCCCTACCATGGTGGCAAGATCTTTCTCCTTTGGCTTCTCCTTTTTACCATGCAAGATTGCACAGACCAATTCCTACAGATACGGGCTCACACCACCTCTCCTTCACATGCTCCTAACACTTCTCTCTCATTCCCTCTGCCCTTCAGAGCCCTGCTAACTTTCCTCTAGCGTGCACACTGTTATTCTCAATATTCACAACACTTCCCCATTTCCTTGGCTCATCTCTCACCAAGACTAATACCACAACACAGATACAGCCTGTACTTCCACGCCTCTTTTCTACTGTCTTGCATTTCTCACATTCTGCTACCTACTCTCACTGCACCACTGAAATGGCTCTCATGACTTCTGCTTCCTTAAATGATGTTGTCTTTATTTATATCTCCACTGGTCCCTGTCTCTTACTTCTGTCATCCCTCTGCCAACTTTATATCTTTCCTCTCAACACTTTCTCTCCTTGGCTTTCATAACTCCATCCTCACTTCTCCCTTCTGACAGCTGAGGCTTCCTTTTCCATTCCTATTCGCCATGGAAATCTCAGCAGGCTTTCTCTCTCCTGCCTCTCCCTATGCATCAGTCCCCAGTCACGTTGGCAGTGTTCTGCATCAGTGACGAGTTGTCGTGGTTTAACCCGGCAGTCAGCTAAAACAACCACACTGCTGTTCCCTCACTCCCCCCACCCCCACAGTGGGATGGGGGAGAGAATCAAAACCAAAAAGGTAAAATTCATGGGTTGACCTAAAGGCAGCTTAACAGGGCAGCAGAACAAAATAACCATAAGAAAAAAAAATATACAAAGCAAGTGATGCACAGCACAGTCACTCACAACCTGGAGCCAATGCTCAGTTGGTTCTAAAGCCACGTTGCCTCCCAGCCAACCCCCCCAGTTATATACTGAGTATGACGTTCATATGGAATGGAATATCCCTTTGTCTGGTTTGGGTCAGCTGCCTGGCTGTGTCCCCTCCCAGCTTCTTGGGTGACTCCCAACTTCTTGACCGTGCAGCATGAGAAGCTGAGAAGTCCCCTGATTGCTTGGCAACAACTAAAACATCGATGTGTTAACAACATTATCCTAATCCTAAATACAACACTATACGTGCTGACAGGAAGAAAATTAACTATATCCTTCCCAAAACCAGGATAATCTGCATTTATCTTGGTCTTTTTGTCCATCCAGTCCTACATTTTCGCCATTATGTCTTCTTGGAGAAATGTCTTTGCCAATTTGACTTTCACATGGCTGCTGCTGAGGTTCTGAGGAGCCCCCTGAAGTGCTACTCCAATCCCTCTCCTCTGTGTATAACCATTGTCCTTCCTTTTGTCTTACTCTGCTACTCGTACTAATCAAAGCCAGTCCTACCCCAAGGCAGCCCGACCACGCTCAAGCTTTGCAGCCTTTTATCTCAAAGTCACAGCACCTCTGTATGTTCCCCCATATCCATATGGGAGATACCCACAAGAGCTCTCCCTGCTATGACAAACCAAAAGTCAATACAATTATTCCTGGCCATTTGCTCACCCATTTAAATCCCTCCCCTGACTCCCTCTTTTGCCATTATTCAACTTCTAATTTTCTTCCCCCTTCAGTCACACCCTTCTTCTGAACACTTTTACTTATCGTGCCATGCATTTCTTATTCTGTTTTATCAGTGATGCAAACATTAATCCTTGTGAAATCTGCTGACACTCCTTGTTTCATACTTTTCATTCTGCCTGAATAGCTGTAATACAAATAGTGAAACTTGGGCAAGCTATCTTCCCCCTCTACCCTGCCCCTTTCTGGTAAACTTGGGGAAAAAATGAGCCAGGAAACTGGAATTCATTCCTAATATAACAGCAGGGGAAAAAGAAAAGCAAGCAAGACCAACAGTGACTAAATAACAATTTGATAAAACTAAAAAAACCCCCATTTTGGTGATTGTTCCCCTGCCCCAAGGGATTAAGGAGGTACAATGAACACAGAAACAGAAGTTGATGACATCAAGAAATCAAAAATATAGAAGGGGATCAATTAACTGCACTGAAACAAATACTAAAATATTTTTAAGTACAATATGTGGCATAGAAATTGTGGGTGCACTGCACTGAGAAAGGAAGACAATGGATGAGGTGGGCTTACTAGTCTAACAGCTTTTTTGCCCAGTCCAGCAATTCCATAATCTGCCTGAACTTTTGCCTAGCGCTTTCTCATTTAGAGCTTCATCCTCAGCGCTGTTGTGTGTAGCTCTGTTAATGCCAAGCTGAACAAAGACACTTTGCAAATTTGGAGTCCTAGAGCCTGATACTCTGTAGATAGATGTAGCTCTGCCCCCTCTACTGTAAGCCATGTGAGTGCTCATACGTGTGGAGGACAACTAGTCCCATAAAAGCTGTAGTGATGCTTCTGTCTAATGCAGACAGTTTGGATACACCTGACAATGAGTTGTCTGGCCTTCACTATTTTAAATCAATGATCACCTCTGAATTCCAAGCAGGACGAGCGAGCTGCAAAGTGTAGCAATATGGAACACATCTGTGATCAAACACTGCCCTGAGCACGGTGCTTTGTGCTGGTGGAGCCCGTAGGCCAAATGACGGACAGGACAGGAGAGAACAGAACAAAGCTCTGCAAGGAGAGGGGGGCAGAAGAGAAGGCCTGGGGTGCAGAAATACAATTAGTAGTTAGTTCAGTCACACATGGAGCCAGAGAGGACGCTTTCTGAGTAAACATGCTTACCTGTCAAATGACAAACCAGCCCTTATGCAGAAGAGCTTCTCTCCTGAATGGAGAACAGCAGGGCACCTGCAACAAAAGTTGTGCATGTGAGGGGTTTTCTAAAACTGGACAGTGAAATTTCTCTTACCTGGGGGGATTTTTCTCATCCAGTTTTTACACAGAGAACTACGCACTGTGCAACGACATCAATGTAATTAAACCGCCCTAGGTTCCTATTTCAGGGAGCCTGATAAGTTGTATGAAAGGGACTTGCCCCAGCCTATTCTCATTGCGTGTCACGACAGCAGGATGGATAACATACACATTTTTCAAGATATGAAATTCTCTGCTTGGTGCTTGAAGATAAAACAGGGAAATCAAACACCGCCTCAGCAGGGGCTGGCAGCACTGCAGTGTTTGCAGGGAGAAGAAAGCAGCGTTCCCTGGAGAAGGGGGCTCCTGGCAGCGCAGAGAGGTTCCCCTGTACCAGAGGGCTCCGGGAGGCGCCTGCTATGGAGAGGGAAGCCACAGCCTAGAGAAAGTGGGGAGGAGGACGGGGGATTCTTGCAGTCAGTCACTTCCCAGGCTGGACCCAGGAGGGAAAAGCAAGCTCACCAGACATCGGTGGAGAAGCTAAAAAGCCAAGGGGCTGTGCGAGGTTCTGCTTGGTTGTAAGGGAGGTCTGGAGATGCTGGGCTGGAGAACGGTGGCTAGTGGCCTAGAGGAGGCTGAAAGGAAAAGTCCCCTGTAACTCTCCTGGACTGCTGTGAGGGGGTGTGCAGGGAATCAAGGCGCTCCCTGGCAGCTGTACAACTATTTTGGTCATTAAAAATAAATCCTAGCCTCCCCCTCCCCATGACATAGGCCAAGACAAAGTGACTCAGTCTCTCTCTACAGGAGTAGATCTCAAAGCAAAACATAATCTCATTAGCACAATAACCTAGGTTACTCATCCACAGGCTCCTTCCAGATCTCCTTCTCTCTCTCTATTTAATCCCCAAATGCTTTACTCTAAATTATGACTGTTGCCAGAGCTATTCAAGAGACTTCATCTCCCCAGAGTTTGCATTCCTGGATTAAAAATTGCCGCAAGCCAGCTTTTCTGCCTTTGTGAGCAAGGGGAAAGGTTTCAGCTCATGCCACTCAAAAGCCACTTTCTCATTTCTATTAGGCACCTGCCATGACAGAAAAATGTCATTACTTGAACCACACAGGGAAGGGCTGGGAAGAGTCTGCAGCACTGCTCTGCACTCAGCTGTAGGTCTTAATTGCTTAAATGTACATAAACCAAAAGCAAGTGACTGCAAACAGTTGTATTGCACTGGAAAGGCCTCCGTGGCCCTCTCTTTTTCATCTTTTACTTTCGAGTAACAATTCTGTCACAGCCCTGACAACCAGCAACTTTTAAAAAAATTTTAAAAAGCAAAAGAGAAAAGATTACTTATAAATGAGGAGATGGGAGACAATGTAAACCAGTCTGGCTAGGTGTGACTGTGCAAACATTGGCAGACTGTAGCAAGTTACTACAAAAATTGTAGAGAAAAATCCCGTCCCCTTCACCACTCAGGATCCGCTCAACTCAGCCTAGGACCCACACAGGCACACTACTGGGGTGCAGGCCTTGCCAGTGGGTGGATTTTAGCCCTTCAGTGACACATTTGAGACACTTGCTTTGAAAGCAGACCTAAGAAGCTAGACTGCAAGCATATCGATGGGTTAGGTTTGACCCAGTGTTAAATTTCTTAGCAGTTAAGCTGATGAGTGGAGCTAATTCATTAGCCACCGTACACAACACGAGCTCTATTTTAGCCTCCGAACACATAAATGCCAGGTGAAGAAAATCGGAAAGTCTTAAAATTAAGGCTCCTCTGTTCCTCCAGACACACCCAACTAAATGAAACCTACAGTGTACCAGGAACAAAAGACTATGTTTAATCTGCGTTTTTGGCCAAGCTACCTTGGAGAACTAATCTGTATCGTGTACAAAGAGCCCGTAAAAACTTCCTTCTAAAATTGTAACAACAGAAGAAATTAGGTCAGCTACTGAAGAGTAGGTCGGATATAATCAAGTTATAGCACCCCTGGGACACAAAAGGTAGCGCTTTCTTGCATTTGCATTTCGTCAACTCACGCAGCTTATTGCTGTGGGAGGAATCCAAGGCAAATAACACCAAGACAGGATTTGCCAAAACGCTGAGAAACTGTTTGATCATTAATCGCATTTGCTAAGACTGCGATTAGGGTAATTGCTCTGTATTTCTTTTCACAAACCCATTGTCCACGGGGGGATCAGGAAGGACCATCCCCTACCCCCACAAAGTGCAGCACAGCTTAGTTGGCTCTTTGTGCCTTTTTTTTTTGTGTTTCCCCCTGAAGCATCCAATCCACACTCTCAAGAAGGCACAATACTAATGGCTGGGTACCCAGTAGCCCGGTGGTAGGAGCTAAAAAGTACTATCTGTTTCATTGTATCTCATTTTCTTTCTAGGTGGCTAGTTATTCTTCGGAGTGGTTTTTCAAAGCGGTTAGCAGTGGGAACGTTCAGCTGGGGTTTGGATGGACTTCCAGAAAAGCCATGCTTCTGAAACGCTACCTAGCATCTGAAAACACTCCTTTGCTGCGGCGTGGCTGGCGGCAACGATAGCGCGGGAGGTCTCGTGGCGTGTCAGTGGCCGTGTCATGCACTATCGCTGCCTCCTCCCCCCCGCCCCCTCCCAGGGTTTGGATGGAGCTTCCTCTTTTTTTTTTTCCCTTACACAACTGCATAAAAAGGTTCTTGTCCGAATCTGGAGCGATGTTGGAGAACTCCGTTTTAATTACTAGCACATGCATTTCTATGACACATATCCCTGTGGAATCTGGGCATTGCTGTTTTAATTTAGAAGTGCTGATATCATTATAATGAGCATAATACAGACCTTAGTCTACATAAGACAGAAAGAAGAGCAGAGCTTCTGTTCCCTCTCCCTGCAGATTAAAAAATCCCTTGGATACTACAGCATTCTTTTGAACAGCGACTGTAAGTTTTTTGTGGCCTTTCTTTTTGTTGTTTTTTTTCCCCTCCCTGCTTGTTATTTCAACAAGTACATATAAAATGTGCTCAGTTTACAAGAAAACACAAAAATCCTGTTCTTCCTGTCAGTGCTACAAGCTCATCCTATGCTTCAGAAATCCACTGGATTCTTTCCCTCTCAGATCATCGGCTACAAGGGTTCTGTAGGGTAAATTTATGCCTTGTTTACATTGCACAACAATGCTGTCTTCAGGTTCTGCTCACAGTGTGTGTGCACAACATGGAACTGCATCCAGCTCATTTGCTCTCTCTCTGTTATGTTGTTTTCGAAGAGCCAAGAGGATTAAAAAAAAAAAGCAGCAAACATTTGATGTTGTTATTAAACCCAGTTCATCTGACTTAAAGTAAACAAAGTAATAAATCTGTTAAGAAATAAGATGCAACTTTTACAGTTACACTCCAGGAGAGACCCATGCCTTAGGGAAGAAAGAAACTGAGGAGTTTTATGCCAGAGGCATTCCCAAGAAAGGTAAGGAGGTATGCAAATAGAAATCTAATCTGGTTCTGACGTATGTGCTCGGGCAGAAAGCTATTGTTAGACAAACATGTTGTTCCTGAGCAGCAGAACTAACGAAGCCTGATTTCCTACAGATTTGTGTCCTTTGTCCCACATCTCTTTCTCCTTCACCACAATAATCCCAGCTCCCCTCATGCCTCCAATGACACTGTCACTACCAAGAGACGACAAACTCTGGGACTAGTTTGGAGCTATAAAAACACTCGCTGTCGGCACACGTGTGCTGACTGGCCAGCTGGCTGGCGAGCAACATGTAATGGCCAAGATCCTCTTGCCTTTTCTTCAGTTGAGGCAGTAACCTGAGACTGTGTCCCTTATCCTGCTGCCAGATTTCATGAAATGTTTAAAAAAGCATAATAATGTCTAACGTTATCGCTCCTTCAACTTTAGTCAAAATCTGATTTATCAGAGGGTTACAAAAATTATTAGGTACCATACAAGCACTGATTGCGTAAGCTTTGTTTCCACAGGAAACTAGATTCAGAAGTTCAGCTACTTTTCACTTCTTAAAAAACAAAAGAACCCAACAGAGCTAATTAGGAAGTTTTCCCTCAGTCATTTTCAGCTGCAATAGTTCGTGTAAGAAATGGTGACTGACCTGCTATCTCACACTAAAAGTTAATGTCTGATTTATTTTTTTAATAAAGAAATGTGTGAAAGCTTCTATTGCTGCTGCTAACACCGAGACCTTTTATATGGCTAAACAATCGTTTATTACCCCTTTCCAAAGGAAAACACACTGCCTTCTCTGTGGTCTGCTCTCTGTGCACCTCTCCATTCTCACATTTAGGAGAGTTCCACTGGACTGCATCCACAGGCTGCCTGGACTTTAGACTACATTGAGCAATAAACATTGTCTGCTCCACATGCTCCCTCTGGCATATTTGCTTGAATCATGACCTTATGTTTTGGATTTGCTGTTTATTCCATTTTCTTCAATACACACTCCCACTGCCGCTTCACCCAGCTGCCAATTAAGAACCTTCCTTTCAAGGGCCTTATCTATTTCTTCCCAGGAAACCTAAACAAAGAAGCAAATATCTGGGGACTGTAAGCTTGCACCTCCCAGATCACTTACTTTCCCCATCACACCTCAACATCTCCGTTTCAGCAGCTCTTCTACTGACTGAGGGCTGGGTAACAGCAGGCGCATGTCACTTCACCAGAGGTGAAGCACAGTGCTGGCAGCAGCACGAGGCCATAGCATGGGAATACAGAGGGTTGCAGTGCAGCGTGGAGACACCTGAGAACTGGATGATCACCAGCAGTTGGAGTCTGTGAACAGAAAAGGAGCAGATGCCGTGTCTACCATCAAAACCGAGAAAGACTTTAATTTTTTTAATTTTATCTGCTTCCCATTAAAATAGCTGCAACTTCCTATCCCTCCCAGTTGGGCTGAGGTTGGGTCCTCCAGATCTCCCTGCAAGAGGTCTTGCAGGACCAGAATGGTGAGGAGCAGGAAATGTACTCTGGGAAGCACCCAAACTGAAGGGGAGTAAGGCACTGAGGCTGTGGTGAAATGAGCCTGGCTTTTGCTGTATGGGGCTGAGAGTGGAAGGGAAGGTGCGGATTGTAGAGGGAGATCGAGAAGAATAAGCCAACCAAATTGCTTACAGGCCTAGGATTTTGGCAGACGTGCCCTTTGCCCTCCCCACACATGTGCACACAGATACATACACACACATTTACCTCTTCTCCCCTTTGGACTTCTGGGAGCAGGTCAGGAGATCCATCAAGGTACAGTGAGATAAGAGAGCACCCAGGATTGTTCATCTGACAAGGACCTAAGAGAAAGGGAGGATAATTGAAGTGCAAATTATCTTTAGCTATAATTAGATGTTCACATATATTAAAAATATCTTTAAAGAAATTTAAAAGATGGTTTCAAGAGAAAATAAGGCTTAGTGCACTTCAGAATCTAGATGGTTTCCCTTTCAAACTCGTGCTGTATTGAGGGGAGTCTTAGTGCTGTCTTGAGTTTTACAGTAAATCATCTCAGATGCATTGGCATTTGAGAAGAATAAAATAATACTTTAAAAACCTCATTTTTTACACTTATTGAACACTAGGGCACAACATGTGTTTTTTGATCTACTGAAATTACTGTAAAAAGATGCTGATGTAGACCTGACAGTCCTGACACTTGAACCAATGGGTTAAATGCTTCAGCTACAACACTTCAAGTTTCCAGCTAGACAACAAAGGGCATTTCCCTCCAGTGTTGATATAAATGTACAACAGAGGTTAAGTTCCCTATGGAGCCTGGTCTATGCTAACATAAGCACCACACACATATAATATGACCATGCTGGTTTGTGCTAGTCTTCCAACCAGATTTTTTTCTTGCTGCTTCTACTGGACCACTATTCCAACTCCTGAATTCTCTGGTGGCCAGGAACATCTTCAGTTTCCATCCTGAGTGTACCCTGGGCAAGTCCGTGTACCTTAAATAATTAATTTAATAATAAAATTAAATAAATAATTCACCTTAAATAATTCTTCCTTTTTCTTGTGTTGGCTAGTCTAACATAGTACCCTTGAGAGCATTCCTGGAGTCATCTTAGCTTCAGTGTTCATTTGTTAAGCTAAATACATCATGTTCCTGAACATCCTAGCAGTCCTTCTCCAGAACACTTGCTGTTTGAATTGGTCTTTCTTGAACAATGGTGAACAGAATTCTTTTCGTCTTGCCCTCGTGTTACTTCTTAACAGCATTATCTTTGTACCTACAAGTTAGATTACATGAAACCTCAAGTCAAGATCGATGATATCTATTGCATTTCTTTTGCCTTTTGTCTTTTACAGTTATTACCAAAGAAAGCTGATGAATAAGTCTAGCACAATCTACTCTTGGTAAAACTACACTTCTTCGTGTGCAATTTTATTTCCTTTATATTATTTGAACTCCCTCCACCCTGTACTACTGGAGGTAGCAATCCATGGTAAATTCAATTTGGATGTGATAGGGAAAGAGCTCAGAGAATCCTAATTGTCATACAAATCAAACGGGGCTTCTTTAGTCTGACTAGTTGACTAACAATTGATCACATACCAAAAAGAATGAAATCAAGATTCAGGCAACAGTCTGTGTCAGTGCAAGAAGCAAAGCATGCGTAGCACCGTGCTGTGCTTGGCCCTGTTTATCAATCTCCATCCAAAACGCTCGTTACATATTTGATGAGCAGCTTCATCAATCTGAACTCTACGGCAGCAGAGGCCACAAAAAAAAGAGAGGAAAGAAAAAGCGCAACCCGCACACGGGTCTCTTGGGACAAGGTTTAAATAGAGCGAATCTATTATGCTGGCCAGCTAGGGACTCATTACTGAATTCACCACGCTTTGTCTTTGGAAAGGCTAGAATCCATTCTGGGAGAAAAGCCCTTCAGCCCTCGGGATCCCAGCAAAAGATTAGAGCATCTTTTTATCATTCAGCAGTCCTATTTCATCCCCACTGCCAAAAAGATTATGCCAAGGCCCATTGTCTCCTATCCTCAGGCAGGCTGGGATCTCTTCTGAGAGGGCAAAATTTTTAAGTGCTTGAAGCCCTGATAGGTAGTGCTATGAAAACCAGGCAGGCACCGCCTCTCTCTGCTTTTAAAAGCTGGATTTCCCTGTATAATCATTCCAGCAGGAGCTGGAATTCGGAGGACTCATCTGAGTGTGGGACAGCAAGGCACAAAGGCTGACACTTCCCCCGTCCCCCACATGGAGCAGAAAACGAGGCAGCTCCTTTCTCTGGCAGTGCAGATCTCTTTCCCAGCAACAGAATCGCTGTACTGAAATCCATGTGATGATTTGATACTGACATAATGCTTCCCTATCATCTCTGAACATGGGAACTTCAGCACAGACCTGTTAAACCATCCTTGCTCACATAGCTGCTGTCCAAAATTGCCTTGTAACTTAGCAACTAACTTGCTACCTGCTCTCACGCATAGGTCTTCTTTCCCATTACCATTTCTTGAGTTGCTCCCTTTCATTATGTGGATGTATTTCAAATATTTTCTGCCTCATTTGCAGTGCTTCAAGAAGCAACTGACTTTTCCTGGTTTTGGCTATCACTCTGCAGTAATTGTGTCTCTCAAACACCACTACAGCTCAGTCTGACTTTGACTTCTCACATCATGAAGCCCACCTGTAACTTCAGTGGGGGCAACCAGCAAGGAACCATCACCATCCGGTAGTTTGCAAATGGGACTCAAACACGGTAGGTTAGAGAAACACAGCTAAGAGAGCTAAAACACAGCCGACCCCCACCACACACATTTACGTTCTGATTTGCACCCCAAGCCTAACCAGCTTGTGTAGGACTTCGTGTATCTGCAGCACAGCATCCCATCCCAGGACAAGAGGGAAGCCCACGAAGCGAGCCTCTGTTTGCCAGACTAACACACCGCTACCACCAGATAAAGAGGAAGAGGCAGTGACACACGCTGCCAAGGCAGTTGTTCAACAGCTGCCTGCCTCTACCGCTGGGTTCTGTCCAAGAGCAAGGAGGAACTGCATGCCTTAACCTTCATTTATGGACTGAAGGAACTGGCTTTGCTTATGTTTTCTTTCCCTGTTGCTACAGTCTTATCTATTTGGTATCTCAGATATTTCTACAGTACACAGTCTTCTAGCACCTCGCAGCTCTTTTCCTCCCCTTATATTTGTATCTGTTTATACATGATCCCGTGGCTTGATTTATTCAGAGGTAGTTGAGTACATCAGGATCTTGTGGTTTTGCTGTATGTGGTGATGTACTAACAGTCTAGAGAAATATTTAAATTGCTACTTGAAATACAATTTGTACAAAAAATTTAAACAAGCATCAATCAGAAGATGGATCATGAAACCTTCACATAAATAAGGCTTTAACTTCAGTGAACAAGTAAAGGCTTGCCAGAGAGCCTTTGGTCATGTTTTAATGCATTAAACATTGTTTCATTAAGAAATACATTAAAGCCCTTATTAAGAACAAACTGAAAACCAATCCTTCCCTCCTTCAAATCTCTCTACAACCTTTAGGGGAGAAAAAGAAAAGAGAGCTTGAAAACAAGGTGCAAACTACAAATGATATATAGAAGACCCCAAAATGCACTTCTTAAATGACTTTGAATATTTGAAGCTAAGAAGTGCGAAGGAAAATGAGCTAGGAGAGCCCAAGTACAGAACCATGCCTTTTTTTTTTTTATTCCTCTTCTGTTAGGTAACAGCAGAAAAAGAAAATACCTTTCAAAACACTGGCATTTATGTAAATGGAGATGAGGTTTCTATTAAACATTTACCCTTCACAGTGAGCATATTTTTGCTTTGTTCACTGATGACTACCACCATTTTCTCTATCAAACAGGATTAGCTTCCTTAGACATTCCCAACCCCACAGTTAACCACACTTTATGAATCATCAAATTCATAACTTGTCAGGCGTGGTCTGACACCTCAGGGCAGACAGGGACCCTGTTTCAACCAAGACAATATAACTGCTTAACAGCTTAGCAAACAATATACTGTTAAATTTTCTGAAGTCCTGGATGCATTTTTACTGAATAGGAAAGAGAGCAAGCAATAGCTCACCATAGCTTTTTTAAGAGCTGTGGTCATGGGTATCCCCAAATCAGATTATTAAATAAAAAAAATTCATATAGAGGAGCGTGTCACATTGCATAAGTGGGAAGGTGGTTAGGAGGATTAAAAAACCCCAACAATCCACAACCCAGAGGCTTCTAAAAAAATCAAAACCAAACCAAAAATTTACTTTTTACACAAGGTTCCTTTTTAGAGGAAACAAAAATAATATCTCTGAAAGACTTTTTGCTATGGACTTTTGGAAGCGTGAGCCTTATTTTGTGCCTTTCCCCTTCCCCTCAACTTCTCAGAAGCCAGTACTTCTGAACAGTACTGCAATGTAACATGTGAGACAAGGTAACTACCTATATCAAAGAACACTTCCAAATGAAAATGTAAAAGCCACATGCAGCATCCACACCAGACATGCTCAGTCACACCTATGCATCATCAGTCACTATTTCTTTTAAAATATAGGCTCATGTCTGTAGCTTTATCTGGTCTTAAAAGCTCAGTGAAGAGTTCAGTAGCCAAGATAAGGTGGTGGTTAGTGCCTCGGCCTTGCTGGTGTCTAAGGAACACAAGGAACTCTGCATGTAAATCATGAGGCTTTAGAATTGAGTTCTTTGAATGCTGTGATATAAGAGATTATCAAAATCTCCAGCAACTATCTGGATCTGGTTGTGGTAAGTCATCTTTAAAGGGAGGTTCTGAAGCGTCCTTTGTATCTACTAATTTCTTGCGTCACTTGTATAATTTCTTGCATCTTTGTAAATTCATAATGCTCAGTACACCTTTGCCCCAAGAAAACAGATCCTGGGTAAAGACAGGAGAAAGATTTGGAGGGACATAAATTATTCTGGACAAAAACATGATCAAACATGACATATTTAATAGCTGCTTATTCACGGAGTAACACGTATAACTGACAGTCCTATATAAGAGGACTACAAGACTTCTAACAAAGGAGAAAGACCAAAGCATGCTGGAGAGTACAAACACTATAAACTGAGTTTTCCCTTCATGCTGAGAAACCTGCCCTGCTTTTCGTCCCACCCCCAGCCAAGATAGCCATTACTTGCCCTATCAGTTCTGAAGCAAACCGTGGAGCTCTGTCTACAAGCTTGATTTGACCAAACTCAATTGCCTGCTCTAAGTATGTCATTAGTATATTCACATAGCATACAAAGTTCTCACTGGAAGCATGCTGTTTACCTGAAAGAAAAAAACCCCACCAAACCACAACACACCACCCTTTTTCCTTCTCTCATTAAATTTTTACTCCTGTTCACAAGTAGCATTAGCCATGACTTGAATCAAGCTGATAGGATTTTGGAACACAATGGGGAACCTGGTGCAGTTGTAAGAGTTTGATAGAGTGCATACAGGAGTGGCAGGAGATAGGGTATGTGAAATACTATATGACAGGGATAAATACCGGCCCCAATTTGATATTTGCTGCAATACTTTGTTACTGACTTCCAGTATTTTGTTTTTGATACCAGCTGAGCATCCTTCCAAGAAAATTGGAATCTTCTTCCTTGTAACAGACAGATTTCAAAGGAACAGTATGCAAGCAGTGGTATCTTCCTTCTGTGCTCTTAATCTAGTTACAAACCTGCATGCTAAGGATAAAAGGCCAATGCTCTGACACCAAATTCAAGCATAAAACCATAAAACAAAGAAACAATATTACTGCTTTAAAATGTGTGACAATAGGGTAAAAACCATAGTTTGAGCCAAACCTGTCTTTCTTAACAAAGACAGACCCTTTATCTCCAAGAGCGTAGGCGCTTGTTTCTGATAGAAGCAAACCGCAGTATTCCAGGCACATACGTGATTACAAATGAACTTTCAGTTTAGGGGCTGAAGAAAATCAGTTGCTTGTGCAGAAAAGCTTTACTCTCAAGAAAACAACAACAAAATACCCCACCCCACAACAAAAAGCACTATAAATTCAAGATCTCTGTAACTAAAGGAAAAATAATTAGAAGAAATCCACCATTGTCCAACTAATTAATACATTTCAAATACAACTTTTCCAAATACATTCAAAAATAATTAATTTCACAGTCTACTTATTCCTTGAAAAGACACTTTACACAACAGTTTTGATAAACACTGGATTGTCTAGCAGACTTGTGATCATTTTAGAAATCATATCAAAGGCAGTCTACTTCATTCCTGAAAACTCAGTGGGAGATGCAAAAGTAAGTCTTGCTCACACCTTGTAACCAGTAGCTCAAAATAACCAGACACAGGAATTTAGCCAACTTTGATGATTAAAAAATAACAGCCTCCCTCCCCCAAAATACTCCACCAGCTTTCCAGTGTGAGGCCTACAGGTGGTAAGCAAGGGTAAGAATGGAACAAAGTCCGCTGAAGCAGCCTGACTCGGTATCTAGAAGGTAAAAGCATGTCTCTCCAAAGTAAATAGGAACTGTTAATAGCTACACAGAGCTAGGATTTCACCATTTATGGAAAGGTGGGTTAACTGAATATTCATAACTAGAGTAAGGCTTTTTCTAGTAAACCAAAACATTTGCAGTTAGAAAAACTGAAGCAGATTTCATACCTACAGTAAAAACGTGTTTCAGTTTGTCAGCTCACGGGTTTAAGTACAACTCCACAACTCTCTGGGAAATGAATGATGCAACCAACACTTCCAATAGAGAAAGGGCTAGACAGCATGTGATTCAACAGTCATAAAACACTTGAAGCAAACAATTTAGCTAATACATACCAGTGAAAAGGAGACAGCTCCCTTATGGATTTTTACTGAAAACAAGAGGGAAAGCAAGATAAAGAAGCAGTTAAATTCAGTATACTCCCACTAACATATTCCAAGTAAATACAGTTTTGTAAGAACTCGGATCTTGACTTGTTCTGCAAAACAAAGAAGCTTTTAAAGCAACTTGGGTGTTCCAGCAAATGGAATGATTCTCAACCTCCTTCCCCAAAAGGAAACAAATCCTTAAAGAACCTCCTGTTCTTGCCACATGAACATGGAAGTTCTCAGGGAAAACTCACAACAGGTTTTAGGTTAGGCAGGCTGCTACTCTTACATACTCTCAGGAGAGATGGGCTCTTCCTGAAAGCAAATCAGAGCTGGAGTGCAGCTTTAGCTGCATCCCCTGTTCTTGCAAACTCACTTAGAGAGCCTGAGAGATCTTAACATGTATAAATTAAGCTCTTTCTTTTATTTTTTTTTTCCTGCCAGGCAGGAAATGAACAGATACATTTCTGAATCAAGGGGGAGCTACTGCAGGTTTTCACAGCTGAACTGGTTTTACTGTAAACCAGTCCCGTGTATTTGTCACTTGCATCTTTTGAAAGAGCTCTGCATGTTTTAATTTGAAGTCAGGAACCTATGAAGTATTTCTGCACATTTAGAATTGCTACTGATTCAAATTAGAGACAAGATACAGCATGATACAGTCTTACAAAACATATTTGGAGAATTGTCAACTTAGGTCTCCTGTTTATACATTTCACGATCATTTGACACTCAACAGTTGCTTTTCAAGATACATCATGCACTACTAAGTATTTGATTCTCACCTGTACCAAAAGGCTCATTCTTTGAGTTTAAATCTGTCTTCAAAAGAATTTGTGTTTGAAAATATATGGAGGGATTTTCTACCTTTTTGGAATGTCAGTAAATACATGTGGTATACAAGATGAGACCGTGTTAGAAAGATTGCTAAGCTGGTCTTTAAAATCAGAGGAAATCAGAGAAGAGTCTGCATCTACGCACATCAGTTACAAGCTTTTACACCACACTTGAAGACTTCATGGGCTAAGAAGTAATAATTATGTTCTATTTATAGTATCCTTTTTCCTGAATGACATAGTGACTTTATTCCTTGTTTAGAACACTCACCGAGAAGTGCTGGCTTGCCTGACACTGCTAATTCCAGGATGCTGCTGCTCTATAATCTCTCACTTCCTGCTTCCACCTGCCCTGAAAAGAAAATTATTTGTATAGTATCTATTTTTAGCAGGATAGAATATATTTAAAATTAGTTCTAAATAGTTGTTTTAGCAACCTTTTATCAGATGCTCAGGCATACAGTCAAAGATGTACTAATTACATAGACACATGTAGAATCATCTGTCCTAGGAAGATAATAACCAACACTACAGTTAATTCCAAATATTAAATTACTGCTTGTCTAACCTGCGAAAGTGTCAGGTCCTGTAAGTTAGTACAAATACTATTTGTCTGCGGGGACAGGACAAGGGGCAATGCCTCAAGCTGGAGCACAGGAAGTTCAGCACCAACATGTGGAGGAACTTTTTCACAGTGAGGGTGACAGAGCCCTGGGACAGGCTGCCCAGGGAGGTGGTGGAGTCTCAAGATATTCAAGACCTGTCTGGAGAAATTCCTGTGCAATTTAGTCTAGGTCATCCTGCTTTGGCAGGGGGTTTGGACTAGATCATCTTCTGACCTGTCTGGACGCCTTCTCTGCCACCTGTCCTAGGGAACCTGCTTTGGCAGAGGGGTTGGACCTGATGATCTCTGGAGGTCCCTTCCAACCCCTACAATGTAGTGAATCTCTGAATATTCCTTAAGCAAAAAGGTGAAGATCTTGAATATTAATCCATTTAATTTAGAGGGGCTGTTAAGTTAGTCCACAATAGTATCTTTCCTTACATTACTGTTTTTTCTTCCTTCGGTGTGTTAGAGGGGCTGTCAACTTTGCTAATTCTCAGCTTAAAAGAAGTCCTATTAGCACTGACTTACCTTTAAACAAGAAGATTAAATCCAAAGTAAAAAGTGGCATTTATAATAAAAACTCAGCATATTTATGAAATACTCAAAATTCTTTATTTCAGGCCAGTATGGTGTTGTTACAGCATCCATTTCTTCCTCTGCACTTACACGATTGAAATTGGCACCCCAAACCACCAAAAAAGTGAAACAGTTATTACAGTACAGGCACAAAGTAGCCCAACAGCTCTGCTTTCATTAAGCAAAGCCATGTTTGTGCTCTAACAGCAGTTATTACTAGTGCACATAGATTGTTCTCTCCTCCCAAGAGCAAGCAAGAAAGGCAAATGTCCCTTAACTGAAGGGACACAGATGGCAGCTCTGTCACTAAAGCAGTTACTTTATCAGTGGAAGAATGACAGATATCTGGGTACACTGGATACCTGCCTTCATTGCTCTCAGCTGCGCTTACTAGTTCACATGGGCGTGCTCAGAGCTGGATTAAACATCCTTGCATGTCTCCATTCTGCTTTCATTATTACAATCACTGTCAAAAGTTCCACATTTGAAGAACCAGTAAGTTTATTTTTTTAGGTAAAATAACAAAAAACCTACAGAAGACTGTCTGTATTGCAGTTCCCTTGCCTAAGACCCTGCTTCACAATCACCATCTAAAATCTCATTCTTTCCCAGGAGCATCAATTCCCCACCATCAAGAAAGCAGCACCAGAGAAATGTTGTATCACTTAGCTGTAAATTAACACTAGTGCATTTTACTGCATTTCTAACTTCCAGTTACAGTGGTAAAGTTAATTAGCAAATGGAATGGGTATCAGACATTTATATGTACCAAAGACAAGCTAGTCACAAAAACCTCTACAAGTATATTACAAACAAAACTGGCAACCAACCCTGCTATCATTACACGGTGCTCAGAATGTGACCGGTTGGACAGCCACTGGGAAAACCGACTGGTAACTGTAATGTTATAAAAATAGCAAACCGAATATTTGATATAGTAACTGTGAGAGCAAGTGTTGGAAGGAGGGAAGTAAGCGTGATTTGCTTAGCACAAGTTCTACTTAGACAAGAGTGCCTCCAAGCCACGGAACACGCAGCTTCAGGTGTTCGTTAACAATCGAGACTGCAGTCTGGTAACAGGGACTGAATCCGGCCAGCATGTCTGAATAGGCAATGGAAGGTTGTTCCCTACAGCACGCAGCCCTGTAGGGTGGGTAGGAATGCCAGTCTTCGCTTACATGACGCTCTGCAGCAGCAAGGTGTATGGAGGGAAACGGCAACCGCGCGTACGCCATGCTTTCATCAGAGGTAAGTCTCCAAATATGCACTATATGCATACAGTTTGTTCCTAGGCACATCTTTGGTTACATTCTCAATACAGTCTGCTTTACAAAAAAATAAATAAAACAGTCAAGATTTGGTTGAAGTCCAGGCAAAGATAAAACTTCCTTTTTTTTTCCTTCTTTTTTTTTTCCCCAGAAACCAAAAGAGTAGAAGTTCCTTTAAATTGGTGGTTTATTTATATCCATAAACGATAAAATCCCAGTGCTACAGTAAGGCACGTAAATACTGAACCTGCAAGAGAATTAAAATGGGGAGGGAAATGGAGACATTAAATCATTAGGTCTCAGATCATTACTTCAGAAAGCTATATACACATCTTGCCACAATACTGAAAGTATAACCACCGCCCCTTCCCCATATGAGAAACTAAGGGTTTTGATTTACAACAAACAATTTCAAGGTAGACGAGCACAACGATGACAAATAAGGGAAGAAAAAAGAATGCAGGAAAACTGGAGTGGAAAACTATCACACAGCTAAAGAAACCCGTAGTTGCTTACCATTCCAGAAAAGATTGGTTACAGTTGTAAAGTGAGGAAATGAGTAACAGGACTACTGAGGCAGTCGAGTATTCACCAAACAAACAAATGAAAGCTATCTTTAATGAAGCTTATCAGCTTGCAATTTTTTTAACATTTCTATTTAAATGAAACCAGCTTTTGGTTTCTATGTATAAAAACAAAAGATTTTTGCCATTGTTTCCAACAGGAGTACTTCAAACACAATGCCTTTTTTTTTTTTTTTTTTTTTTTTCTCCAGGCAGCATGTTTTTGAGTAGGGAAGGGGGGGGAGAGTTTCCTCCCATTTTAATAAATTGCCTTTTATTTTACAGTAATGGTTCTCTGTGAAGGATATGCCTGAAGTACAATGTACTATGAACAGATGTGATTGTACTTGTGACAAAATTCACTGTGAAAGAATAATCAGAAAATCTAAATCAGAATAATAGTTTTCTACTGCAAATATGCTCACTTAATAGCACTGCATACTCAGTAGCAAAATGTCAAAATATTAAAGTTACCTAGGGCAATAATGTAGGGAGACACACTTCTATATTTGCATTTTTGTAATGCAAATGCCTGAAAAATGAAAGTTTAAAGAATATGTAGTGCTGAACAGGCAGAAATGCTGAATGTTTCTTATAGATCTCCATCAGACAGAGGGTGAAATCCTAGAAATCCATGCAGCAGTCTGCTTTTATGAATTAAGTCAGGCCCAAAAGAATTTGTTGACCCTTGTTAACAGGCAGTCTTACATTTGTCATATGATTATTATTATTAGAGTACAAAGCAGCAGGGAAACCAAGGAGTCATATACGAGCCCATGCAAAACAAAGTTGCAAGTCACAGGAAATTGTCTGCGTTAAGTACACAAATAAAACTGCTAATCACCACCCAGACTATTCCAAGTATTTTTTTTAATTTTTTTTTTTCTAATCAGGGCTTATATGAGTACAGGAAATTGAGAGTTTGCCAAATATTTAGCAACGTTTAACAGCTTTTCCAGAGACACCCATCAGATTCCTTACCTGCTAAGTACTTAATATTATCAAGCTTGTGCGACTCGAGCATCGTTTTCAGATCTGCAACTTCCGTGTCTATTTTTCTGTCTGTCTGGGTCAGAGCTCGATCCTGCTGTGCGTGCTAAAACAAACAAAGCAACAAAATGATGCAGTTTCAACATTCAAGTTTATTTAATAATTTGACCCATCTCTTCAAGTGGTATTTCTGGTTCCTCCTTAAATATATGTTCTCGTTGAAAATGCAAATGAACAAGTTCCTTCCTAGGTGAAGATGAACTTGGGAAATTTGTCATATTAACTGTTCCTTAACATAAACTAGAAAGTGGCAGAAGTAGATGCCTTCTTATCTCAACCTAGCACCGTAAATATTAACTTCAATCTGTCATTTGGCCCACCAATATTAAAGTTACTGTTCAACTATAACAGCTACTGAGAAGTCTTAAGAGCCTCTTGTGACCAAACCATACCGGACCATAAAGATTTATGGATCACTAAAAAAACCTGAGAATTGGTCTTCTGATGTAAATAAAAGCATATCTTCATCTTGTAATGATTTCTACCACAAAACCAGACACAGACAAAGTCACAATCTGAGTATGACAGAAGACAGGGCTTCTGTAAAAAAAGGGGGATAGAATTATTACTCTGAAAAGACTGAAAGATCAAACTTGTGAAGTCAGAGCAGCAGCTGCTGAGCTGCTGATATTTTCAAATCAGCACTTCTGAAACACTGCAAAGCAGTTAATGATTTACTACTAGATGTCTTCCTAGGAATAATTCCCTATAGTACAGAAAGGAAACAAAAATAAGAGGAAGTGCTTGGTAAAAATCCCCTCTAAAATGGAAGCTACATAATCTAGTGATGTGTTTCAGTATCACTCAACATGGAGGAGCTGGGGACTAATTTCACAAACTAACATTAAGAACTCTAGCCAGAGAAAAGAGTACAAGAACGAACTTTCAAATCAAAGTGACCACTGAACAATGTATGTATAGATGCAGAGGGTCTAATAATATGTACAAAAACCTGTGTATTCTGTAGACATTTCAGGTAGCTGTACAGAGAAATAAAAGCACAATGACATTTTGTACATTAATGTGTCTAAAGACATGAACAACTCCAGAAAGAATACCAGGTCTGTAACAAAAGTATGAGAGGATTTGCTGTGTAATGATCAGCTACCAAGTTCTTACCAATTCCACTATTTCTGTCCTCATTTCAAGTAGTTTTCTTTCATTGAGTGAATACTGGAGGGAGAAAGAAAAAAAAAAAAAAAGATAAACATGACACTGACATTAAACTTTTCCCCCCACTCTTAAAAGCGTATCTCTCTGTTTCCCAGTTCTGTAGAGTGTTGAATCCAGAAAAGGTTATTGTCTGACAATGCTTGGGAGACAGAAAAGCACCATTTAGACAGGTGTTCATCCACACCTCTGAACTGTAAAGCACAAGAAGTCCATCAAACACTCATCTTCTGCAAAAACTGTATATATTAATAAGCAGCTGGGGAAAAAATTGGCAGATTTGCATCTCTGAGAAACAAAGACCTGTGATACTAAACAGTAACTCTGGAACAGTTAACTAATCCATTGAGCACACAAGCACAATTAAGACTGAACCATCTACTTTCTTCAGGAAGGGGAGTACAGTTTTAAAACTGGTTGGATGGTCGCACTCAGAGTTGTGGTCAATGGCTCAATGTCCAAGAGGAGGCCAGTTGCAAGTGGTGTTTCTCAGGGGTCAATTTTGGGATTGGCGTTATTTAACAACTTTGTCAGCAACATGGGCAATGGGATTGAGTGCACCCTTAGCAAGTCTGCATATGACACCAAGAGTAGGGACACCCTCCACTAGACCAGGTTGCCCAAAGCCCCATCCAGCCTGGCCTTGGACACTGCCAGGGAGGGGGCAGCCACAGCTTCTCTGGGCAGCCTGTGCCAGGGCCTCACCACCCTCACAGGGAAGAATTTATTCCTAATATCAAATCTAAATCTACCCTCCTTCAGTTTAAAGCCACTACCCCTCGTCCTACCACTCCAAGCCCTTGTAACTAGTCTCCAGATCACTTATAGGCTCCCTTTAGGTACTGGAAGGCTGCAATAAGATCTCTGTAATGGTTGAGTAGCTGAGCAGCTGCTGGCTCACCCCTCCCCTGACAGGGTGTTCATGGCCAAGTTGTCTGGGGCTTTGGGCAACGTGTTCTAGTGGAGGGTGTGCCTGCCCATGGCAGGGTGGTTGGAATTAGATCAATGTCAAGGTCCCTTCTAACCCGCACCATTCTATGATTAAAGACTGCTCACATCAGCACTGAGAAGTTCAGAAATTCTCCTTGAGTACTCATTAGAAGCAAAACTGAATGTTAGGAACATTTTAACTTAGAGCTTCAAGTTAAATCAATTTAAACTTAGGACACTTCTTTTCTCTACAGTAACTTAATAAGATTGCAGAGTAACCTTTAATTATCCTGAATTTTACTCTGAGAAAGCCAGATATTCAGTCCTAAGTCACCTTACAAATGAAGTAAATATGATAATGCTGCTTTGCCTACTATAGACAATACTAATCATGTCTCTGCTCCCAACTGAGGATATACGCTATAACCTGCTCCCCGCCCATCTGTCTTTTTCCTTTTCTGCTCATGAATGGCAGAGCTGGCAATTGGGGGTGGAGGGGGGGGGGATAAGAAAAGAGCAGTTTTCCTACAAACAATGAAATTTTAGTTGCACTAAACCGACTACAAAGTCGGTCAACTTTCTGAAGAGAAAGTTGACATGCACAGTTTGCTTTTCCTGGGAGGCTGTCAAAATAACATAGTGTTCTGCATAACAGACAGAGTGAAGATTCCAGGATCCTACGTAAGTATACAAGAATATGCTGGTGTCTCATTTATCACTGTTGAAGTGGTTTTAAATAGGTTTTGTAAGCTTGAAGCTTTGCAATGTTTATGATCTACAAAGTTAACCTATTTCGTATGGTGTTTCTTAAAAAATTAGTATGAAATATTAACCTTTAAAGAAGAATTTTAACTGCTCAGATTGCACTTTATTCAGGCATTTACAATGGGACAACAGACTGTCAGTCATTATACCAAATTACTGACACAGCTGTTACCTGAACTAGTCATTGTGAAAAGCTGTGAGAGAACAGAACATAAATGATATCAACATGAACAGCTCTTACTGCCCAGACTAGAGATAAATATTATGTCTTCATTACACACCTGTGAAAAAGGACTGAATAAAAACTAGTATTAATGGAAAACTGTCATTAAAAGATCCTTCAATTTCAAAGATGCAATTTCTTTAAGATCCTAAAAGCTACTAAACAAATATCTATGGGAACAGAGCTCCATTTAGTGCTACATATAACTTAAAAACATGTTAATTTTTTAATTCTTCATCCAGGTTATTCTAATTTAAGATCACATCAATTCAGTTCTACCAGATATTACAAAGTCCTAAATGATCTGAACAAGTATCAATTGCAATTTAAAAAAATAAACCACAACTTTCTTCACAATAGCTATTTCTTAACAAATTATGCTATAAATTCCCTATCTATAGGGAAATAAAACATCTTCAATGATGATAAATGTAATGAAATGTGTAATCTTAGTTGTTAAAATAGAGAAATATAGGAACTAATAACATAGAAAACCTCTAGACAACTACTCAGAATAGTTAGATTAAATATCAAATATATTAGAGTGTAATGTACTAACCTGATATTAAAACAGTACCAATACAGACACAAAAAAACCCAAACATGGCACCTTGTACTATAGCAGCAAGTAGTACAGTAACCTGGATTGATTGTATCGTGAAGCTGAATGATAATATAGATCAGTATGGAAATGCTGTTTTAGCAAGATGCTCTTACCCAAATTTGGACATTACTCAGTGTAGAGATCTGTCTAGAACAAAATAACCAAAACTTACCAATTCTTTTACTCTGCTCTTCTCTAGGTTTAGGTTTAACTTGTTATCTGCACGAACTTTGGTAATTTCATCCTAATGAGAAAAAAAATGATAAAGCAACAAGCGAATTTTCTATTTAATCAAGAACAGAAAAAACAGACAAATATGTTGTGCCTTTCTTTACATACCTCAGGAATAAAGCTTCTCTTCAATTAGCATACATAATTTTCAGAAATATAAGTATTTCTGTTCTTCCCTTGGAAATACTCACGTTCTACAGTATGAACTGGAGCTTAGAATCAGAAACGAACCATTGCTTTTAGAACCATAACACCGCGAACAGCACTTAATTGAGACCACATCTTTCTATAAATGCTGGGAATGCTTCTTATATCCCATAACACCCTCTGACTTCCAGAAATGCATGCCTAGATACACCTGTAATTTGGACTTCCTCCATGATGGAGCCCTGATGCTCAAAACAACTTTAAAAGCCGCTTCTAACATTCCAGTGTAAAAGAAAAACCGTTTCCCATGACTACACCTAGGCCCTTCAGAAAAAGCTACAGGTATTTTCAAAGTCAGGAAATGTTTATTATGCTTTTCAACATCTAACTTTCTAAAACTACCATAACTTACACACTTGAATTTTACTTCCTCAATAGCTGTAATTCCTGCTTTTCTTGGTGACAGCTGCCATTTTAATGCAACCTCCTGGCAGGAATTCCAGCCAGCTGACAGTTTGTCATGAGGCAAACTGCTGATCAGATGAATGTGTGGGAGAAGCAAAAGACTGCTGATGTTCTGGGAGATTCTACTATTAAAACTAAGTAAGCATCTCTCAAATAGGCCAATGTCAACCAGTCAAGAGTTCATTAAGTTAGTACAAACAATGATTAGATCAAATTTCTATGCATGAATTTTTGAACTTTAACTGTTTTTTACTGAGATGTCATTACAACACAGTACATCACAGTTTAATGAAACAAAATTTAGGAATCCATTTTTCTTAATCTTTTAGTGCCCTGTGCCCTTTTGTCTTTTAGAGGGACAACTAGGAGCAAACATAAAATAACTTGCTCCTGTGAGAATTACATTGACACTTAAAAGTTAAATTCACAGCCATCTAGCTTTTAAGAAAAGATCACTCAGATAACTTGATGCTCTACCAGATTACATTTACTCATCTATATGCAACTAAAATAAAATAAATTACAAAATAAAAATTACATGCCAAATGTATTTTAAATGGTATTCTGAAAACCCAGCTGCATTAAGCACTTTGCAGCACAGTATGAAACATGCAGGACTAGTCTTGAGAAATTCATGCTCTCCTCTTAGAGATGACAGCACAAAGAGAAACTGAAGGGAATAAGAAAGACACTGGCAAGGAGGCATTAGGCTGAGTTTGACCACACTGTCAGCTAGCTCCACAAGTCCTGGCCAAATGGTTTTCACAGACAAATCCTAGGGCAGGCAGAGTGCTCCTGCGCCATCCTTACAACTGAGGACATCTCAGCAGGAAACAGCAGTTCTCAAGTCAGTTGTCCATACTCCTTACAACCAGCTAATGTTTCCCAGTTTCCAATCCTAACTACTCTTGCAATAATGTTTGCTTCTGTGTAAAGGCTACTTATGATTCCACACCCATTGAAATAACAGATTTTAAGACAATCTTCATTTTGATAGTAGAAGGATGTTTGGAGTGCTATTCAAGACAGGCAAACCACAAGGAACAGAAACACAGTACTGATGCTTAAACATGGTAAGAATGAGGATCAGGATGATAACAGAGTAAGCTTCCTACAGAGTGTCTGTTTTCAGACTGTTTTGGGTCATTCTGGACAGCTAACAGGTAAGTTTTCAGTGAAAAAATCAAACAAACCCCCAAACTGGTTCGTATGTGCAGTAATCTTAAAACTGTATTGCATCTTTAACATGCAACAGGCAGCCCTAAATGCAGAACTTCACTGGCCTTGACTATGACATGGCAGTCACTTCTGGAATCTGAATTAATGACTCCAAAAAATTTATCAAGCTCTTCTTCACTTCTTGTACTATTCACAGTTCTCTGTCATAAATTAAGCACACATGAAATAGCCTTTGCTGCAGCCCACAGCGTACCATCAACTGCAATTTCAGTATCACACATATCACAACAACTAAGCACAGCTTTTCAATTAAAATTTTGAAAGCAACATCTTTTTTTCCCTAAGGTAAACTAGACAGACTAGAAATTAATTCTTAATTACATTGGTATGGTATCTTACCATGACTTGCTTCTTTATCTGCTGGAGTTCAAGTTTTATTTTCTGTGAGAGTAGAAAAAAATGGTATGCTTTATTACTGTATATAAAACCACATAATCTGTGTATAGTAATGAACTTGCATGATAAGTAACAATTAGTATAATTCATGAAACAGAAGGCTTACTGAGCACGGCTGAAGTCCATCCTCAGTAGATACATACATCCTCAGTAGATACATACATCCATACACAAGCATGTTAACTCAGTACCACGCATTTCCAAACAGCAGCACAAGACAGAACTGACCATGTCCCACAGCAGTAGAGGTGGCCAAATGCTTGGAACAGGTTACTTAACAAGGCCAAGGGAAGCGATTGTTTCCCCATATTCAGCATTGGCAAGCCTGCACTGGGAGTGCTGTGTCCAGTTTTGGGTTCCCTGGCAAAAGACGGATGTTGACATACTGGAGAAAGTCCAGTGGAGGGCCATGAAGGAGGGCTGGAGCACACTATGTTGGGGGTGGAAGGTGAGGTAGGAGAGCAAGCAGGGTTTTCGGTTTTAAGAAGAGATGGCCTCTCTGAGTATCCTGTTCCAGTGTTTTATCACTTTAGGGTAAAAAGGGTTTTCTTAAGTTTAAATAGAATTTCCCACACTTTGATGTGTACCAATTACCTATTGTTCTGTCACTGGACAACATCAGAAGAGCCTGTCATCTTTATAGCCTCCCTTTAAACATCTCTATATACTGATGAGATCCTCTCTCAACCTTCTCCAGGTCAAACAGTCCCAGCTCTGTCAGTCTTTCCTCATGTGTCAGATGCTCCAGTCTCTTACTGATTTGTGTGTGTGTTTGTGTGTGTGTACACACTCTGAACTGGACTTTTGTAAATTGCTTGACCCTTTTATGCAGAGAATTTACACTCATAATAAAATTTACACTCCTCTTGGAGTCGCACTTTCCAAGACAGTACTTTTTACCTCATTTTCTGAACGAAGGGCTGAAAATTCACTTTTTTCCAAAATAATCATGTCCTTTTTCACACCACCAATATGGGACATTACTTGCTGGAGTGCAATTTCCTTTAAAAGAGGAAAGAAAAAACTCAAAAACATACCACACTGTAATGCTTTTTCTCATCTGTGCCTTCAAATATGATGGGCTATTTTGGTACACTGAAATATTTAATTCAACAATTTCATATTGATTATCAGAGTTTCAGAAAGCAAGAGAAATTAAGAGACAGTGACCAAAAAAGCAAGTTATGCTCAAACACTGGTAATTTTTCAACAAAATTAGCAGTGCTACCACAGATCAGAATAATTAAATTAATAGCCTCGTAAATAGTTTCTTCCAAGTCTTTGATTCTTAAGCTAGCAAAGGCATTGCAGAGAGAATTGTCTCTGAGCTAAATGAAGAAAATTGGCTTCCAGGCCAAAACTCATCAGTGCAACCACCCTACACTACCCACACATGCACACAGGTACTGCCTTTCAGAAGATCTCCCTCTAATAAGTTGTCCCTTGCTTTTGATTGTGGGCTAAGAACCCTAGGAATCTGACATAGTATCCCAACTTTGCTTTTCTCAAGAAATGCTATTCTAAGTTGCAGCATTATATTTCTAAGTGGCATCTGGAGATGCCTCACCAGGTAACCTGATAAGATTGAAAAAAAAAAAATAGGTCAGCATAGTCAACATATTAAAAAAGAAAAATCTACAGAAAGAGTACTGCCACAGACACCTCCTCTTTTACTCTCCGAGGCCTTCAGCTTGCTTTTGTTCTCTCCCCTCTTCAGTGAGCTCAGAAAACAGAGAGCAGATTCTTCCATATTCTTTCTCATTTCTATACATACATATAGATACACATTTCTTTTTTCCCAGTATTTATATAACTACAGGAATACCTTCTTCTACATTCCCAACTACAGTCTAATGCTAAGAACTACATCCACAGTGTACCAAACTTTCTTCAAATTCTTCATCCTCTTTTTGCATAAGCCCTTGTGCACTTAAAGGCTGTAAGGAAGCACAGGTTTACCACATTGCCTGGAGTTACTGGCACACAATCCTCCTGAGCTGCTCCTATCCTAGCATGCTGTACAAACCTGCACATTTGAATCTTAATGGCAGAAAGTCACCCGAGGGTCGCATCAGTCTCAGAAAACATCTATCATCAACAGCAATATTTAATTCCGCACAGAACAAAGGAAAACATGCTTACTTTCATTCCAAAAAGCTGGGTATAGAAGGTAGCTGAGATTGTATTTTACAGTAAGCAATAATAAGCAATCAATAATGGTTGTTAAAGGTCCCCTAAACATTGCATTCCTCAACTGAGCGTGCAACAAATTCAGCACAGCAGGAGGAAGCACTCCCATACCTGCTTTGCCTGGAACTCTAAAAGCTCGGCAGGATGGTCCAAAACCTCCCTAGATGGATGGTGCTGGAAGTTCCAGATATCCCACTTCTTAATGAGATGCCCTACTTCCAAGAGTGTTATACCACAGTCACTGCTGTTTTCTCATGTTTTAAGACAGCAGCCTCATTACTATGAAATAAGTTAGAGGTTGTGTTCAGAAGGTGACCTGGGGCAGTGAACCCCAGTTCCACAGAGCAGCCCAAGAGATTGCACTGCAGCTATGCCCCTTGTCAGTGCTATTTGACCAGCTTATGTGTCAGGGAATTATAGCATACCAGATACTGTGAATCCCATTCAAAGATGATAAAGTGCCACATGCAGCAAATCATGACTTACTCTGAATTTTGGTTTCATTTCTGGAGCCAGATGCCCAAGGGTTCAATGTGGCAATATTCAATGCAATCATGTCCAATTCCTTACATGGATCTACCTACCTTTGTATGACCTGACAAAGCCCCTGTCCCCCTGCCCCCACCCCCAAAATAAATACAGCCAGTATTGGAACAAGCCTTGCCTCCAGCCACAATTACTCATTAAAACAATCACTCCCTCACAAAGTCAAAGCTAACAATTCCGTTCAGTTGAACACAATTTCCCGGTAACTAGGAAGGATCTCTGTAGATATTCAGCATTTTCAGTCCATTTCCAAGCAGGTTTTCTTCACTTCCTCCCACCAAGATGCTGAGCATATGCTGGGTAGGTTTAAAGCATATCATGAACAAAGAACTCATCAAAGGAAAAAAGAGACATATTTCAGTATCAACATTCTAGCTATACATCTTCCTGTGTCTTTACCAGTGTGTGCAACTACACCAATCGTGCCCTAAAAATATCATGTAGGATATGTAGGAGCTGAAACTATTCAAATCCATGCACTCAATACCTCCTATGTCTAAAAGCCTTCTCAGTAATTCTGCTTCATGCTACAGTAAGCTTCAAGCTAAAAATCTACCTGTGGTTAGCACACCAGCTCCCAGTACCTAGATCTCAAGGTCCACCGCAACACTTTTGTTAAGTATTTGATAAACTCAAGACAAATTTCACAAACTCAAGATAAAATTCACTGGCCAACAGATACACAGGGATGTTTGGTCTTCACCTTCAAGCTTTTAAAACACAGCGTCTAACAGTAATAAACAGCAACACATATTTTGTAGCAGGCTGACTAGGTTTCAATTTACTTTAACCCCACCATTGCCTCTGCTCTAACCTGCTGTACTTTGGTGACCATGTCCTTGTAAATCATATCCAGGTTGGTGTTCATGATTTTCACTAATGCAGATACAATGACCTCCGACTGCTGAGTAGTGAACCCTAAGCAAAACAAAATGCAACAACATTCAGAGACAAACCAGAATGTGGACAGTTTACAGCAATGCCACTTGCTAATACTCAGCACTAAGTGAAAACAAACGTCAGTTACAAAAGACAGTAAAACATACTCCTCTTGTCCCAGCACTACCGAAAGAACACAACCAAGTTCCTCTACCCCAAAATGTTGTCTGTGACACAGTATAGCTGTTTCTGTAGTACAGCACTACTACAGTATCAGCAAGATAACCCCTAGAAATTTTCTAGAAGTACTATGAAATCTCATCGTTCACCTATGGCTACTTTGGTGAGCAAGAATTCTCACCCTGAAAAGCAGGTATTTTCTCTCAGTATACTATAAATCTTCAGTACCACTGGAGACATGCAAAACTCAACAACTGAAAACAGAGCCAGCTGCTCTGATTGTAAGCCTACCAGCCACTGAATCCTTATTAGAAATCTTTTAGCTGAATATATTGGGAACTATTGTAAAACACTGTCCCTAGAAATACTCTCAGCTTTCAAAACGTGGGCATAAAAGCGTCAGGAACAAGACTCAGTCACTATGAAACACTTCACAAGAGCAGGATTGTTTAACTAGGTAGCAGTTAAACATCAGAAATCTCATAGGAGGCCCAATGGATTTCCTTTCAGTAGCTGTGCTGATACAAGTTTGTCATCACCAAAAGGAAGAGATCCTTATCCCTCCTCCTGACACTTCATGTGTGTCCTGGTGCTCACACAACTACTGCCCTGTGCGCTCATCAAACTAACATCTCAGAATACTAATCAATCAAAAGAGCTGAAGAGCTTTCAGAGAGTCAGGCTGGCACATGGAAAGAGATGAAACCACATGGCAGGGGAAAGGGACAGGGACCTCTCTTTTCAGGGATGGAAAGCTGACAGAATTCAATTCAACTGTACTTAACCTCATATTAAGACACTTTTCCTACCTCAGCCACATTAGCATGAATCCAAAATGATCTATTCCCTGTGTTTTAGAAGAAAAGCAGCCATACTTTATAGTATTCTATATTCTAACCTAAAAGCTGCATTTTACATAGTAGTCCATATTCAATCCTGTTATCATACATAGCTGTATATTCAAGGTGCTACATACTAAATACATAAGAATGCAACTAGTAATTTTAAACTACCACCTTGAAAACTCTGGGTTTTACTCCCAATTCTTATTATTTAATTTCTCTTTAGCATTTTTAATTACCACTAGGACAATAAATTATTCCAATCAAAGTTATATAAGCTGTTTCCTTTTCAAAGTAGAAAAATCCTAGGCATTCTTACCCAGTATACATATAAAAATAAAATTATTAAAATATAAATAAGAAAATAAATATTGAAATATATATAAGAATTAAATATAGAAAATTAAAATACAAAAAATGGAAGTTGTAACATCCTATCAGGGAAAAGAAACAAACTTTGTAGACAAACAAACAAAAAACCCCTCATAGAACTACATTAAAACAGCTACCCATTACTAGTAAATTACCATTTTCTTCCAAGAGGCAGACCAGTGCATGAGTGTCAAAAAAAAGCTTCCTATTTCCCAACAAGGAAATACTCCCTTTGCTTTGTAAAGATGATGATGCGGAGATGCTTATATCTGGAAAAACAAACCAAACCAAAAGAGTAAGTTATTTTTAAGAAAAAATATTTAATCAACATGTTTGCTTTCCAGGAGTTCCCTTACTACCCCAAATATTTTTCATTTATGGCAAAATATCATATTGCATGTCAAGATTATCACAGCTTGCTTGAAACTGAAAAGCCATATGACAAAAAAGATCCTTGCACAAGACCTTGAAAACAGCACACAACGTTACTGGTGAAATTCTGTCCAAGAATATCATGTCTTACAAAAATCCCACTAGTTGTCAGGGTCTTAAAATTGTTCCTTTACTGTCACCAGCACAAGCGGTGGAAGCCCCAAGCACTGCAAAGCTTTGAGGCCTCTTTCCATTCTTTGTTAAAGAAGCAGACGTTCACTGGTTGCCCTTTAGCCAAAAAGTAAATCGCTCACAATGTGCCATTTGCTGTTTTTACAGAGAATGTTTCCAATGCTGAATGCAAGCCTAAGACAGCGTAGCATCCGCCTGGCCACTACATGCGTAACCGAGCTGACAGAAAGAATGCAAGATGGAACATGAGGCAAATTACCACGAGGGACGAGCTCTCCGCCCTGCCTTACTCAAGGGTCAATATATAAGGATATAATCAGTTCCTTCTCCAGGGCAGAAAAGCAAGCCCTAACAGAAGCACAAAATCAAAGAATCACTAGGCTGGAAAAGACCTTCAAGATCACTGTTCCTGTCCTGTGCTAAACCATATCCCTAAGTACCTCATCTACCCTTTTTTTAAAGGCATCCAGGGTTGGTGACTCAACCCCCTCCCTGGGCAGCCTGTTCCAGGCCCTGACAACTCTTGCAATGAAAATTTTTTCCTAAGATCTAATCTGCCCCTGCCCTGTCACAGCTCAGTGCCGTTTCCCCTTGTCCTGTCTCCTGTCACCTGGCTGAAGAGACCATCGCCCACCTCTCTACAGCCTCCCTTCAGGTAGTTGTAGGTGGTGATGAGGTCTCCCCTCAGCCTCCTCTTCTCCGGACTAAACAGCCCCAGCTCCCTCAGCCATTCCTCGCAACGTTTGCTCTCCAGCCCCTTCACCAGCCTCGCTGCCCTTCTCTGCACACGGTACCAGGGTACCCCTCGGGGCAGCCCTGCGCGCCGCACCCCCCGCAGGCCCCGGGCTCCCCAGGGAGCGCGGGGGACGCTACACCGCTGGCGCCCGGGGTCAGCTGAGGTGACGGGGACACGCACCTCTCCTCTCCCCTCCCCCGCCCGCCCTTCGCGCCAGCCTCCGCGCTCTCACCCCGCTCCCCGCCGCGGCTCTCCCTGCCGCTCCCGCCGAAGCGCCTTCCCCACCCCGCGGGGCCGCTGACGCCCGCGCCGGAGCCCGGCGCCGCGGCCGGGCGCTGCCAGACGCCGAGGCAGCGCCGCGCGGGGGACAGGGGCGCGTGGCGATCGCTTGAGGCGGCGGCGGGCGGGAGGGCGCCATCCGCGCCACGCGGCCGCAGCAGCAGCAGCGCCCGCCTCCCGCCGCTCACAGCCGTGGCCGCCGCCGCCTGGCCCCTGGCCATTGCCGCGACACCCGGTCCCGATCGACGGAAGGTGGAGGGAAACCGCTGCTGCGGCTACCGCCGCCGCTACTGGAATGCCATTGCTGAGCGCCCACGGCCCCGGCCTCTCACTTCCGCCTCCGGCACATGGCAAAAGACGCAAGTGACGCCGCGACCGGCGGCGGTAGATTTTATGGCTCACGTGGCGGCCCTGGTGAAAAGACCGGCGCGGGCGGGCCAGGCTTTTCCGGTGCCCTCCTCGGGGCCGCGCTGGTACCGGCATCCTCCGGCGCCCTTTGGCCGCGGCCCTGAGGCGCTGTGGTGCCAGGAGTGAGAGGTTAACGGCATAGGCTCTGCCAGCCATCACGCAGCAATGGCCCTGCTATTTCCAACCTCTCTTTAAAAAAGAGAAATTCCGCATGTTCATCTTGGCACAGCAAGACGGGCACAATCCAGTGCCCCCTGTCCAACATGTGACCCCTTCCTGAGTAATGGCTTGCTTCCCTCCGGGCAAAGAGAGACCTTTAGCAGTGAAAAGCGCAATTTGGACAAACCTTGTCATTGTGTCATAGAATCATAGAATGGCAAGGGTTGGAGGGGACCCCAAGGATCACAGAGCTCCAACCCCCCTGCCACAGGCAGGGCCAACAACCCCCAAGCCTGGATCTACACAAGCTTGCCCAGTGCCCCATCCAACCTGGCCTTGAACACTTCCAGGGACAGGGCATCCACCAGCAATCTGCGCAGCATGTTCCAGCATTTCACCACTCTCTCTGTAAAAAACTTCCCCCTAATATCTAACCTAAACCTTCCCTCCTTTAGCTTTAATCCATTCCCCCTTGTCCTGCCATTGTCTGCCCTTTGAAAAAGTTGAATCCCCTCCTGTTTGTATGCTCCCTTCAGGCACTGAAAGGCTGCAATGAGGTCCCCCCGCAGCCTTCTCTTCTCTAGGCTGAATAAGCCCAGCTCCCTCAACCTTTCTTCGTAGGGGAGGTGCTCCAGCCCTCTGAACACTTTAGTGGCCCTCCTCCGAACCCTGTCCAACAGTTGCACATCTTCCACATCCACAGTACACCAGATGGGGCCTCAACAAGGGCAGAGTAGAGAGGGACAATCACCTGTCCCTGCTGGCCACCCCTCTTCTGATGGAGCCCAGGATACCATTGGCCTTCCAAGCTGCAAGAGCACACTGCTGGCTCATGTTAAGTTTCTCATCCACCAAAACCCCCAGGGCTTTCTCAGCAGGGCTACTCTCAAGAAGCTCTTCTCCCAGTCTGTATATGTCTGGGATTCTTCCGGCCCAAGTGCAACACCTTACACTTGGCAGTGTTGAACCTCATTAGGTTCACTCGGGCCCACCTTTCCAGTCTGTCAAGATCCCTCCGGATGGCTTCCTTTCCTTCTACTGTGTCAACCACACCACCCAGCTTGGTGTCATCAGCAAACTTGCAGAGGATACACTCAATTCCATCATCAATGCCATTGATAAAGATGTTAAAGAACACCAGTCCCAAGACAGATCCCTGGGGGATATCACTTGTTACTGGCATCCACCTGGACACAGAGCCATGAGTCATGAGATGAGATTTTGGGTTTCAAAGTTACTGGACATGTAAATTGCAGAACAGGGCAACTTGATGGATCTAAGAATCTGGAGCTTTAATCATTAGGCAATTGCTGCAACCATTAGAGTTGGTAAAGTCTTCTATGCTTGCAGTTCTGCTGAAAACAGGGGTGTGCTTTTTCCTTACGTGCTCTGTTTCCAAAACAAACGTACTTCTTATTGGTAGGTAATTAATATGAGAAGAAAGCAGTTATCCCATTGTCATTTTCCACAGGCAGTGCAAATTTCTGTGCAAGCCTTGCTTACTTTTTTTCCTGTTGCATACATGTTCACAAAAAGCCAGCGTCTCCCCAGAATCGATAGTTACGGTAAATCGGTGTGAAGATGGGATGATTCAGACATTATCTGTATTAACACAAAGGTAGGTGAGCTGCTGTGACACGTAGCAGCAACAGAGCAGCACGGCTTGTCATGGCAGCTGAGACAATGCGTGTACACAAGGCCAGTGTCTGTAGGAGCGATTCCTTCTAGCTGCTGTGGTGATAAAGTAGAACGGTAGAAGCCATCGCTCTTACTATGAAATAATCTATCAGAGTTACTTCAGTGTATCAGAAAGATATTACTCCATGCAAAGACTAATCTGGCACAAATAGTTATTTCTCAAGCCCTTTGCACTGTACAAGTTCTGGGACATCAGTGGGTTCACCCACACAGCCCTGTTTGTTTTCACAAGTGAAAGCAGACACTTGCCTAATGCTCATTGCATCTGCTTGGCTGTTGTATGCGAGTTGCCTGGCGTTAGCACGGCAGCAATTCCTGACTTTTGAGAGTCTGCAAGCGCTTGTCTTTTCATCTACACATGATTCAGAAATTGGTGCAGTGTGGTTTCTTTGATACTTTCTTCAGTGATCCCTTTCAAAGCCCTGTGCTTGCTACAGCAATTGAAAGGAGAAATTGTGACTACTGAAGTATCTCCTTTTATATCAGCCGCCGGTTTGCATTCTGCAGTTGATTTCTGCACTCGGATACATTGGCAGATAATGTACGTGAGAAGTGCTGTACAGATGGAGGCTGCAATTGCAACTGCAGTCAGCCCATTCAGGCTCAAATGCACCCACATGTGCTGGCTATCACACAGTGCCTGTTTCCACCTTCTCTTAAGGAAGTAAAGTCACTACCACTAGCTACAGGGATCTAGTGCAACCCATTTTCTGTCTTTGCGTCAGAGCTCAACTCGTTCATTTTTTCTCTTTTGTGGTGGTTTGACCCTGGCTAGAGGCCAGATGCCCAAAGTTGTTCCAACACTCCCCTTTTTAGCTGAACAGGGGAGAAAATACATACTGAGAGGCTTAGGATAAGGACAGGGAGAGATTCCACAATGAGCGTCACCGGCAAAACAGGCTCAACATGGAATAAAGGCAAGAAGCTAATTTATTACACTGCACTGCACACACAATGACACCAGAGTTGGGTAATGAGAAGTGTGACCAGATTTTTTCCTTAGGGATGTTGTTTAGCATAGGACAGGAACAGTTGGACTTGATGATATTAAAGGTCTTTTCCAAGATTCTGTGATCTTAAAACATCTCCGCCCACCCCTCCCTTCTCAGCAAACTTAACTTTAGTCATGATTTCTCTCTGTTCTCATGGGTGGCATGGGGGTGGGGAGAAGGGGGTTTCAGCCAGTTCCTCACAAGTTTTTCTTCTTAGTGGGGAGGGGTCAGAGGTGGGGGGGAAGAAGGGAGAAGTGGGGTATTCTTCACGCCTTTCCCCTACTGCACTGTGGAGTCCTACCCGCAGGAGACAGTCCTTCACAAACTTCTCCAACTTGAGTCCTTTCCCACAGGGCTTTAGCTCTTCACCAGCTGCCCCAGTGTGGGTCACTTCTGTGGGGTGCAATCATAGAATGTATCTCGGTCTCTCAGGCCCAGGCTGCTCCAGCCTGGTCCCCCACCGAGTCACAAGCCCAACTCCCCCCCCAACACACACACTTCCCCCTGCAAACCTGCTCTGGCATGGGCCTCTGTCTTTCTGTCTCCACAGGCTGCAGCAACTGCCAGGAGCTTGCTTTAGCACAGGTCATAGCATCTTCCGTATGTCTCCAGTTGCTCCAGCATGGGCTCTCTTCACAGGCTGCAGGTGGGGTCTCTGTTCCCTGTCCTCTTCCATGGGCTGTGGGGGGTCACCTGCTCCATCATGGTCTTCTCCACAGGCTACAGGGGAATCTGTCTGGCACCTGGGGCAACTCCTCACCCCACTTCTTCACTGGCCTTGGTGTCTGCAGCATTCCTTACATCTTCTCACTCCCTTCTCTGGTGGCAAAAAGGTGGCTGCTTGCATTTTTTTCCATCCTAAATGTGATTCCCAGGGGTGCTATGACTGTCACTGATTAACTCGGCCTTGGGTTGGCGGGTCCAGCCTTGAGCTGGCTGGTGTTTGCTCTGTGGGGCCTGCAGAGAGCTTCTGGCAGCTTTTTGCAGAAGCCTCCCCTGCGGCCCCCACTTCTCCACCAGAACCCCACCATGCAACACCACAACACCCTTACAGTGTCGTCTTCCAGATCCTCTGTTTCAGTCTTACCCATGTTGAAGATCATTGAGAATACACTAGCCAACAGGTAGATTCATTGAGCTCTGGAGGCAGCTTCAGTAGGCTGCAGGAGCTTCAGAGCTATCTGCTTGGGTAACTGGGCATCAGGGACTAATTCCTGCACAAAGAGGTATGAGCAGGACAGTCACAAGCCAGGAGAGGACAGGACAAACAACTTCCTGCTATCATGATTCTAGGTTGCTTAATGCTTGGCTTTCATCTATGCCTTGCCCTATGGAAGTCATTAGGTCCTCCTTAGGCATTTAAATGAAACACCTGCTGACAGTTACATGGTTGGTATCCTGAAAACTCTGTCCTTGCAGGGACACAGTGTTCACTGATACAGGGAGCTGCAGCTCCCTTGGTTATTGTGAAATCTGCAGAGAAGGATTGAGAAGCAGTGGATGACCTTAAAACTTGGGTAGCAGAAATGTCAAAGTAATGCAAAGTGCAAAATAAGGACTAATAACAACATCTGCTACACTTTTAGGGGAGGGTAAAGAGAGCTCTGAGAGGTATTGCTCATCCATCAATGTGTTACGGCTGCAAGGAAAGCAAAGGTATATCAGGTAGGGTCTTTTCAGTGGGTCACATGGCAAGTTGCATTGACCTTTGAGTTAAATGTCATTTCAAATATAAACTACACTTCTGGTCACTCTGATACAGGAAAGATGAATTCATATTCAAGCCCAGCATCCCAGTGTCAGAAGGATAACTAAGGGGAGTGAAGAGTCTTTACTTTTGCAGGTGATTAAAAAGTGATGGGCTTGTTTAGTTTAGCAAAACAAAGCTTGAGAGGGGACCTTGCTTCTATCTATAAACAAAATAGGAGTGTAAAAATAGGCAGAGAAAGAAAAAAGAACCACTGTTTATGTGGAAGAATATTACTGATAAAGGAACACTTGGTGTAAAGTGGCCATAAATAAATGTAGATTGGAAAGTAAAATGGTTTTACTCAACAGAACAGACATTGTGAAAAGCTTCCCAACAGGAATCAGGAGGGATCAAAAAACTCAAATCAGTGTTTAGATGGATGTGTTTGACTTGTGAAAGGGATTTTAGGATGCAGTTACCTGTAATAGCAAGGGACTGGTTCCCGTGCCTTTGCATTAATTTTCCACTGAGGAGGTCTTTCAGTTTTCCCCCTCGAGCATCTGGGACTTGCCATTGTCAGAGAATGACTAATGAGCTAAAAAGACCACAGGTGCAATCCAAAACAGCATTGGATAGTCCTGTTACTTACTTGAAATGTTTTAACACAGTGACTGTATAGAGTTGAGGGGGATTAACAGCTGTCATGGGTGATGAGTACCCCAAACTGCTCTTAAGTCTAAATGGGAAAAGCTAAAAATCTCCCAGGCTGGAGAAGAATGAGAGTCACCAGTGCATGAATGCTTTCCCACTTTGAAGGGATTTAAAAAAAAAAAAAGAAAAAAAAAAAGGGGGTGGAGTGGGGGGGTGGGGCAGTTCCCTGCTGTTATCTCAGGGATGCGTGTGCCTCAGTGGTTTTAAAGTGAAGGTGGCACCCAACGTACTGAAGATGGAAAACAAAGCAATGTCATTTTTCTTGTCTGTGGCAGATAAACTTTTTAAGTGTTCACATTCTTCTCCCGTTCTTTTCAGGTGGATGTCTCTGTGAAGTCCTTCCTCTGTTAGTTCGTTTTCTATTTAGTGGAGAAATCAACCATGGCTGTGTCATGTCTTCCCTTTCATTTGTTTCCATAGGAGTACAGGTACGTTATTTGTAGTCACCGAGGGGTAAAGCTAAAATGATCCTACCCGTAGATGGCAGTAACTGCTAATAGTGCTGGCTGCCGGTGCCACTCCAGTTCAAAGTCTTCGGACCCAGACAAGGTTTAAACCAATTGACCTGATCCCCTAAATTGCTAAACAGTCATTTCAGGGATCTTAAAATGGGGTCACGCACCAAGCTCCTTGCAGAAACCACCAGCAGAAGCTGATTCAATTGCCAGAAATAACCCTACCGTGATTTCTTGAAGGAAGGAGGTATAATAATTATTCAAGTGCTACGGCTGACTGCAATAAGAAATGGCATTTATATTAGAATATTAAATCTTGCTATGCTCTCATCAGACGTGTTTTACCTGTAGAATGAACAGATAATACTGTCTGTGTTTAAAGCTATCAAAGCTGAGTGCCTTACAATGGAGAACAATTTGGACCAATATCCCTTCCTGCCAACCCTGTGTACAAAATGCTGATGTATTTGCCACCTTTGACTACATGGAGGCAGAGGAAATTATTCTCATGGCATGGAAGGGCAGCACGTAACTGCTGCTAATAGCTGTATGCAGGAAGACAGAGGAGGAGATTGTCTACAGGACTTACTTATTTTCTCTTTATCTTGACTCACAGACAAACACATACGTTGCAAGTAAGAATTTCACACCCCTACAATCCTGGTCTTCTCTCCTAAAGGAGTCCTGCTGTGGGACTGTCAGGCAGGACTTTCCTTGCTGCTTTTTAATTGCTCCTTGGAGATCTGGCTCATAGTGATGGAAGATTCAGAACAAAATATGGATTTCCAAGCAAGTGAATAGGGGAGTAGATGGGAGTTTTGGAGTCACCTCTGCAGGAAGGAGAGAAGCTAAGGATGGTTGTGCATTGGCTTTTTAACTTTCTGGAAATGTATTTATTATTTACATTTTTCCCCAGATATCTCAGGCAGTGCAGTGCAAATATACAAGACAAAGTCATCAGCCTACGTCTGCTTTTTAAGAAAGACATAATACGTTGTGAAGAGGATTAGGATCAAGAGCAGTGAGATGGTATGTGCAAGGATGCATAAGCAATCTGGGTGTGTTGCCAGCAATTGTAAAGCGTTACCACTGTCATATGAGGGATGGTAATACTGTAGCGGCCTCTGGCATAGCAGGCATTGTATGCAACGAAGAAAGTGTGGCTTTGAGGGAAGATTTCAAAGAGGAGGCAGAGTAGAGGCTTTTCTGGAGTAGTCCAGGAGTGTCTCCCAGGCATAAATGTGCAAAATAAAGATTACAGGAGTCAGGAGGCAGTACTGGCAGATTACAAGAGTCAGTTGTCTGTAGCCCCACCCGCACCCCCCACTCCCAAAGGGATGAACTCAAAGGTTTAAAAAACAGAGTGAGGCTGCAATACAGAGCTGTGAGTGATGCAGCTGGGAGAGCGATGGGGAAAGCCACTAAAAGGATCTGGAGACACCAGAATAAGGGTCAGGGTAGCATTGGTAGCAGTGATGTTTGGAAATGGGCTGAGGGAGTAAAACAGGTCAGTCAGGAAAACTTGAGGATGTAAAGAAAGGAAGATGCTGATGTAGGGAAGGGAAATGGAGGTGAAAAGTGGATGGCCGTTCCTTGCTGTTCATTATGCTGCGAGGTATTTAAGCAGTGAATCAATTATGATACCAAGCAATTGTGTAGATAATGAGTTAAGCAATGAAGCAGTTATACAGCAAATCATTTCTGGTATTAAATAAAAATGGGGAGAATCAACAGCAATATGAATCAATTATGCAGAGAACTATTACCAAAGTCAGTCAGTTAAGTAGAGAAACAGTTACACAGCAAGAGAATGAATAAATTAATTATGAAGTGGGACCATTATGATGAGAATTAATTATGCACACTCTTCCTCTGTGATAAGGGGCATGTCTGAGGGAGCTTCACACACAGAGAAAAAAAATCCAAAGCAAAACCATAAAAATAGATGCAAAACTAATGAAGATACAAGCCCTGCACCAGTTCTCAGTCACTGTGTGACATCCTCTCTTGTGTATGTTTGGGTTAGTCTCACCCCTGTTGCAATAGGTGCTGAAGCCATTGCAGGAACAGAGGAGAGGAAGCCTGTGTCTCCACTGTGCATTCTGTCACCACAGTCAGGTAGGTGAGATGAAGGGAGTTCAGAGATCACAGAATCACAGAACATTAGGAGTTGTAAGGGACCTCAGAAGATGATCTAGTCCAACCCCCCTGCCAGAGCAGGATGACCTAGACTAAATTGCACAGGAACTTCTCCAGGCAGGTTTAAATGTCTCCAGAGAAGGAGACTCCACAACCTCTCTGGGCAGCCTGTGCCAGGGCTCTGTCACCCTCACAGTGAAAACGTTTCTCACTATATTCACACGGAACCTCCTGTGCTCCAGCTTGCACCCATTGCCCCTTGTCCTATCGCTGCACATCACTGAGAAGAGCCTGGCTCTATCATCCTGACTCTCGCCCTTTACCTATTTATAAACATTAATAAGGTCACCCCTCAGTCTCCTCCAAGCTAAGCAGGCCCAGCTCCCTCAGTCTCTCCTCATAAGGAGAGTGTTCCACTCCCTTAACCATCTTGGTGGCCCAGCACTGGACTCTTTCAAGTTCTGTGTCCTTCTGGAACTGAGGAGCCCAGAACTGGACACGATACTCCAGGTGTGGTCTCACCAGGGCAGAGTAGAGGGGGAGAAGGACCTCTCTTGACCTACTAACCGCACCCCTTCTAATACACCCCAGGGTGCCATTGGCTTTCTTAGCCATGAGGGCATATTGCTGGCTCATGGTCATCCTACTGTCCACCAGGACCCCACGTCCCTCTCACCATGGTCCCTCTCCCTGCTCTCCATCAGGCCAGTCCCCAGCCTATACTGGCATCTGGGGTGGTTCTTCCCTAGATACAAGACCCTACACTTGCCCTTGTTAAATCTCATTAAACTTCTCCCCACCCAGCTCTCCACCCTGAATCCACCTCACTGCTCTACTGTCCAGACCAGATGACTTTGTGGCTCTGACAAGAGGCATGTAGAAGGAGCCCATGGTCTTTGGAGCCATCTGACCTGCACACCAAGAGGCGTAGGGCTCTTCAGGGCCCCAGAATTACTCAGGGTCAAACTTTTTGGCATTCTTTCTATGACTGCCTTTTGTCTGTTTCCACCTCTGTAAAATAGGTGTCAACCATCAGCATTTCCTTTTTGTCAGCTCTCTGTAGTTAGAGCTGGATGGAAAACAACCAGCTTTTTGGATGTGACACTCTCTGATGGTGTCAGATGTAAGCATTCTGCTTCAAGAAAAGGCTGCCTTGAACAGATAAAAATACAAGACAGACCACAAGGTGGTGGAAAAGAAATTTCTAAGTCTTCATTCCTGCAGTACCAGTGAAGTATACTGATTTATGTATTGGCCACAGTATGTTGTATCATTTCTTTGTTTCAGTGTTTTTCACACTCAGGAAAAAAACCCCCAAAACTCCACAACAAAATCCGTAACATCCATACAAAATCTGTAACATCCTTGAGAGAGCTACACGTTTTACCAGCTAAGTGCTCAAAACGCCCTACCCAGACAACACTTCTGTCTAATTCTATGATATATTGGCTTGACTGCTGGATCCAACCCAGAATAAATGCCGAGCTATATGTCTTCCAGCTATTACCTGGTGCAAATCTGGGCACTAGTTGGATTCTTGAGATGGATGGTGAAATATCACCCCTGCTGCTCCCATTTCCCTGCCTCATCAATGTTAAGGATGTTATTTCCCACAAGAACTCAGAAGAGGTCTGCCCTTTGACCGGTACTGCAATGCAAGTACCTGATATTTACGTCTAAAACATTTGTTTCACAGAAGCAAATAAAGATGTACATTCAAATGCAGAAATTACTGCCTCATCCAACAAGGTGTTAATATCATATTTGTTGGTTAGAGAGGAAAGCAGTGATACGGTATGTTCTTAAGTTAGAGCGTTTGACTTACTAGGATTGGTTTTGGTACCGATGAAGTGCAAGGTTAAGATATAGCATAAACATGTGAATACCGATTTATATGCTTTTAGCAAAAGTAATTGTGAAGTCAGTAACATCAATTTCATAACACATTAGCCAGTATTGTTAAAAAGTTTAGAAATATTTGAAATGGAAAAATGTGACATTACAGTAAGTTCAAAGGAAAATGGGATCTGCTGGAGCAGCAGCAGCAGCAGGTTGATGTGGTTGGATACTATGCCACCTTTTTTCTGTTCGTCCATGGTAAAAATGCTGTAAACTAATGTTATCAGCTGACAATAGAGAACATTAACTTTAGCTTTTGGTATTTGTTCGTACCTCAGGCTTTCTGTCATCATTTAAGTGCAGCACATCGGAATCAAACCTAGCACATGCAATCAGTATTAATCGCATCAGGTAATCACTAAGGCAATGTAACAACATCCTTCTGTTGAGACTCGGGGCTGCTGAAATTGGCACTGCCTTCATGAGGACCTAGCTGTGCATTTGGGAATTATGCAGGTAGAGTATACACAGAAGAATGTAAAACATTCTCCATGGAAAATAACCAGAAACTATAAAGGCAAGAGAGACAATTTTATCTGTGTTAGTCTGCAGCTTGTACCTTTCTTAAATTGGAGGACTACATGGGGCAAAGCTGCCAGTCATAACTAAACATTTCATTGTTTTTTTCTTTCTTTTCTCTATGATATGAGATCTGGAAACAGTATTCTTCAGATTCTTGCACAGGCACTTCATGCTGATCATTGCACCCACATAGATAATTTTTATCAGGTTCATCAGGTCTCTAGATTTTCCTGCAGCCTTTTCAGTCCTGTTTCTTTTTTCCAGCTGCCTTCCAACTGAGTAGAAGACAGTTGTGCTAGCAAAAACATGTGTTGAGGGGGCATCCTTGGAGACTCAGTTGAATAACAGTGCCTAGGTCTCCTTCAGATGGGCATGCTTAGGAGAAAGGAGGACCTTTCTCAACCTCTTTCCCCCCTCCCCCTCAGAGGGATGTTTGGGCCTGGTTGGCCTAGTTGGGAACTCCTGGCCTCCAGCCTTGCAGATTGCCAGATTTTGCCTGAACTTGCAGAGGCCCAATTAGTGTTGGAGATGCTCCTCTTTTTTGTCTCCTAATGACTGCCAATGCTCTAGGCTTTAAAACTTGCTGTTTCTTCGTGAGGTGGGGAGGCAGGTTTTTCAGTGCTTGCTGACCACATTATTCTGCACAAAATTCACATTTCCATTTCAGCCAGAAACCAGCAAACCTGTGTCATGCTCTGTGCAAAACAGCCCAAACTGGCTCTTTGCTCTCAAAATGGGTTTTCAACACCATCAGTTTGTTTCTTTCACTGCTGCTTCTTTCTAGACATCTGCCTCCTAGAATTATCTTCTATTAGATCTTTGGAGTCCGTTTGGCTGGATTGAATCTTGTGTTATTGGTTTAATGCAACATTAATGTTAAACCCTCTTTGTTTCTTATTACCCTCTCCCTCCCCCCAAATGATTTAAGATGCTTAAAACTGAAAGTAATGTATATACCTCAAGACAAAGATGCAGAAGCCCTAAATGTCTGCTATTGAAATCTGAGCTGTAGGGACATCTGACTGTTGATCTCTGGCAACACCAATCAGTGTTCAAAGACTTGTAAGGCTGTACTGACAGGGAGGAAAATTTTCCAACGTGAGTTTGGAGGAAAAAAATGCATGTTATGGTCTTGTTTACAAAAATCTGGACAAGGGAGGCTAAACAACCATGTTACCTATCATATGACCCCGTTGGGGTTTTTTTCCCCTTGTGGCATCAACCAGTATCTTTGATTGTAGTTGTGGTTTAAGAAATTGCTTACTTCGATTTAGCTCTGACCTGTCTCCTAGCAGCCTCCAGTAGTGGCAGATGTCTTTAGTAGATCAGGACTAGAAGCTGGCTGTGGACCCAGGGCTCTGTGGTTGATAATTATCAGCATCTTGTAGGATACTGTTAAATGTAACCTCTTGTTTGATCCAAATGATTCTTTTTCCTTCCATGGAAAAATGCCGCCTCTGTACTCTGGAGGAGAAGAATTTCCCCTTTGTGTAGTACTCCATAGGAACTATAGATTCACCAAGCTGGTTATGGAGATCTTTTCTGCACAACCGTGGTGCTTCAGTGCAGAACGCTTTAGCTTCCAGGCAGCTGCCTGTTAAGTGACAGTGAAGAGCTGTGAAGACGAGGCCATACCAACGGCCTTGAGGACATGCAATCGAACACCTTCTGAGCCTGAAGGCATTACTTGTCTAGGAATAAGCAATCACAGAATCACAGAATCACAGAATCTTAGGGGTTGGAAGGGACCTCAAGAGATCATCGGGTCCAACCCCCCTGCCAAAGCAGCTCCCTATCTCATATTACATAGATAGGCATCCAGACGAGACTTGAATATCTCCAGAGAAGGAGACTCCACCACCTCCCTGGGCAGCCTATTCCACTGCTCCGTCACCCTCACTGGGAAAAAGTTCTTCCGCATGTTGGTGCGGAACTTCCTGTGCTCCAGCTTACAGCCATTGCCCCTAGTCCTGTCCCCACAGACCACTGAAAAGGGGCTGGCCAATTCCCCCTGCAACCCATGCCTAAGATATTTATAAACACTAATTAGGTCCCCCCTAAGTCTTCTTTTCTCCAGGCTGAACAGACCCAGCTCTCTCAGCCTTTCCTCATAGGGGAGATGTTCCAGACCCCTAATCAACTTTGTCGCCCTTCTCTGGACTCTCTCCAGAAGGTCCCTGTCTTTTTTATACCGGGGAGCCCAGAACTGGACACAGTACTCCAGGTGGACTCTACAAACTCTGAAGAACACCTGTGAGGACTGTGGTGTACTTTCTAAAATGCTGGTTATCTGTGAAGAAGTCACGCATACCTAATGAGGGCTCAGAGAAGATAGTTCTTGCAGTGGGTGGTGCATAGGCAAGGCAGACAAGAGCATAAGCTCCTTTAAAAATTCGAGATGTTACCTGATGCTTTGTTTCTCCTAATCATCACTGAAGCATGAGATTTGGTCATAGACTCTCCAGGGAGGTGACATAAATGAACAGAAATTGACTGACCGTCTGGGCTGAGACTGGTTGCTCTACAGACCATTGTAGACTCATCTAAAAATAGGGGTCTTTCACCTCTACAGCTGGCATGAAGAGTGATCGCTGGTTGGGCGCACTTTGGAGTGACTCATAGGAGGACTGAGATACAATTAACTTTATAACCATAAAAATGACAGCAAAGCAACGCCCGTTTAATTGGAAAAGCATTAACATGTAGAGCTCACCTGGAGCTTTCTAAAAATAAATACTGTGAAGCCAAAGGACCTGGAAGAAAACATTTTTAAATTGTGATAGATAACTATCCAGAAAGGAAATTACCAACAGCTAACCTCCATCTCCTTAGACCACAATTCCTTTTTCAATAAAATGCATACCTCCCAGGGAACACAACTTCTCCTCTCTACCCCTAAGCTGTTATAAATCGAGACTGTGCCTGGAAGAAGAAAGTAACAGGCTTCCTTTTTGTTAATGAACACTGGCCTAGCTTATGGCATTTCACAAGGTTTCCAGATGGAAGAAAGCAGTTCAATAAAAGATTTTGCATCAGTAAGGTCATTTGAGGACATAATTATCTGTGAAAGACATTGCAGTTTTGGCAATATATGAGAAGAGATTACAGTTCTGGGTGTCTGGTTTCTGGTGGGTTTTTTTTTTGGAGGTAGGTCCTGCTTGTGCAGAAACCTTTCTCCCCCACACTGTTCTTTAATTGTCAAATTTTGTTGCATTTAAGAAAAGTACACATTGTAACAGATGGCAAAAATGTCGTTGAATAATTTTAATAATAGCAGAAAGCTAATTGCTTGTCAGCAGAAAATTCCTTTTCTAGAACTGGCAGAAACCCTACAGAATATCCATGTTGATGCTAGAAGGGCTCAAGCTAGTCACTTTTGTAAAAATCTGACAAAAGTAGTCTGTACAATCTTAGAAATATTAGTACCTAATTGATGTGGAATGCTGTCAGTGTGCCTGAATGAAGTAACTGAACTTAAGGAGATGGAACTGTTTTGGTTGTGACTCGGCTGTCAGATGAGGAGAGGTGCTCTGACTTTTGGGAGATTTTTTATTAGTTTATACACATTGGAGACTTTCATTTTACATCTTTTCATTGAGAGTATTATGTAGAGATTTACTCTGCCTGCTAAACATTAATGAATGCTCTTTTTGGCACCACTGTGAGAAATGGCAGTATTATTATAATTCATGTATTATGGATGTAAAGCCCCTGAATTATAATCAGTGACTGGTTTTTTTTGTATAATTTTGATAATAAGGACAATTCTCTGCAATTCAGTCAGCAAGTACAAACTCATTATGTATTTAAGTTATCTCACATTTCGCTAAGATACTGCGAATGGCTGAAGAAGTTTGAAATGTTTTGCTTTATTTGCTTTTCTCCTGAAGGAATGGCAAACCCAGCCACTAAATCTCCTAAAACTCAGTTCAGTTCCTTAAGCTTTGGACTTACCTTTCTTACTGTTGAAATGGGACCCGATGCCATTTCTGGGCACTGGTTTGATACCGAAGCAGGTTCCAGGTGTGGGAGGTTTGGTCCTGTGAAGTTCTCTCAGCTCCCCTTGCCCTACCTCCCACACCATAGCTGCTGTGGTTCTGATTAACATCTGGTGCCAACCTTGAGGCAATGCAGTGGGGTCTCCGGCATCAGCAACGGCTCTGCCTGGCTTGTCCTGAACACCTCCTCCCAAATCTAAGGTGAGCATGTCCTTAGGTAGCTCATGACATCTGATGTATCACACTGGTAAGTGAGACAGATATGGATGCATTTAAAAATCAAAACAAACAAGCAAGGTAAAAAGGTACTTTATACTTAAAACAAAACAAGCTAAATATCACTTTTAAGGAATATCACTCAATTTGCAGTGCCTGACAAAACTGATCAGCCTGAATGACTAAGCCATCACATCTTTGCAGAGTACAATGCTGGGTTCACAAAAACATCACTCAGAAGATGATTTTAAAACTTTCAGCAGAACTAGTTCCATAAAGTATTTAGATTTTTCATATAACTGTAATCCAAAGAAACACTTTGCACCGCAACAGGAGCAGATAGCCATCATTTCTATCTTAAGAGAGAGACTCCAACCTAGGAATGACCCAATATTTTTTGCTGTATCCTTACTTTCATACACAGCTGTTGATGGGAAAATGATTGCAATGTTTCATATTCAGTGTGAGTCTTGTCCTTTTATTTTGATATATTGGCTATACAAATAGCTGGAAGAATAGATATAACTTATTGATTGACAGGAACATGGAGGAGCAATATAGGGAATCTCACACACACCGATACCACACCTCTTTGCTGTGCCAAGAAAGTCTCTTGAAATGCCAAGTTCTTCCTCAGAGTTTACATCTGGCCTTCAGGCTCTGGAAGTCTTTGAGTTCTCACACTCTGAAAGAGCTCATATCTGTTGACTCTGTGGGCACAATATAAAGGTCCTCATCTTTCCCTGAGTAGGACTGTGACAGGGGCAGAACCTCGCTGGTACAGAAATGTGATTCCAGCTTTTCATTTGCCAAGTGTATTTTTAACTACTTATTCTGAGTGGCTGCTCTGCACTTTGGGTTAGTGTTATTTTTATAATTTGTAGCTGTGTAAAAGGTGCTGAGGGTGCACTTCCAGAACCCTTTTGTACATATGCAGAAATAATGAATAAATAAATAAATGCTCCTTTCACATGACCTCGTTAAGAGCAAAGCCAAATTCCTGCAAGGGAAAGCCAGCTGAGCAGAATTTTCCAAGTGCCTTTATTATGACATTATTTCTATTCCCATTGCAGCTCGGGGTCCTAGTCACAGACCGGGACATTACGATGCTAAGTGCAACACAGAAATAAAAAGGATGTCTTTGCTCCAAGGGGCTTTTATAACAGCAGTGGTCGAAACAGAGCAATGTCTGCCAGCAGGACCCAGGAGCATTTTTCCAGGCGTGGAAGCGTGTATCAGCACTTTCTTTTTACGCAGGCTCAAGGACAGATGGGATCGGTGCCGTGACATCTGAAGCTCCGTTTCAGCTACTGTGTATAGGCTCATAAATGCTTCAGGAAAGCCAAGCTGTACTTTGCTTGCCGTACTTTGAAGAGGTAAGTTAAAAACCAAATGCTAATCAGCCGACTATGCAGAGATGAAGTGGGGACAGTCAGCCCAGGTTTCCAAGTCAGCATTGCTAAGGGATTCTGCTTATGTAAACACTTGCCATCATGCTTTCCGTGTCTACAACCATCTGAAATTTTGCATAGCTGCAGACTGAACATCTGCATAAATCTGAATGAAAGATTTAGAAAACAAATAAGAAGATTATGTGGCAAAACTGCGTCTTTGTTGCAGCATTTTGGAGCTCAGACACAAAAAAATCAGACACATTGTATGAAACTAACAATACAAAATTGTGTTTTCAATACATATCATCCATCTGGACGTTAAATTTTATCACCTGTACCTTCAGGTTTGAGTTGAAGGTGATGCACTGCTGGGAGCAAGGAGATACTATGGATCATTAAACTAGTGTTAAAGGCACCGCATAGTTCTGATGAATGGGCTGTGTGGACACGTATTTGTGGAGGCAAAGGTGAACGGGCTCATCACTCAAATCTCGTAGTGGCAATGATGCAGACAAGCGGGCTCACTGGAGCCCCACGGTTTCACTAGCCCACAAATGACAGCTGTGCTTTTGTTAAGAGAGAAGGTTTTAGCGGATTCCTGTGGTAAATGACACCTTTCACATTTTCAGGGGTGCAGGAGACTTCAGGGTCCTACAAGTTGAACCTTCATTCAGGCAGCCATGCCTGCGCCTCAGGTCTTTTGTGATTCCCTCCCAGGCTGCGATTGTGTCCTGACGTGTGCCCTTCTTCATGCGTGTACCATGAAGGTACAGAAGTGCATCTGGCTTGGAAGAAAACAAGCATGTGTCTTCTGTATCAAAAGGCGGCGGGGGTTGGGGGGGGAAGTCTCCCCAAGGTAATTTTACGAATTGACAAGATTACATATTGGCAAGATGCACTGTTAAAATGGCAAAGTCACAACTGTTGTTGGCTCCCACAGCTGCACAGGTGGGGCATACCTCCTGGGAAATAACCTTCCCTGCCCCGGCATCCTGCTTCCCTTACCTCTCCCAAGTCTGGGGGAATAATCCCTTTAATGGAGAAGCAAAGTCACAAGCCTGGTAGCTGAGAGTCTGGAGAGCAGGGAAGGACTAGAAAGCAAGTGAGAGGTTTAAATGGCTGCTCTTTCAGAGCCTGGACACTTCTCTGTACATTGGTGGCACTAAGTGGTGTCAGGCCCCACTGCCACAGAATGCAACCAAGTGCAAAGACAGTTTCCACAAAATCTTAATTTTTACCCAACTGGGTAAAATGAAAATATGTTTTTGATTGACCAGAATCAAAACTCGTTTGTTAGGCTAAATCAAAGCTAAACTAATTAAATTCTATATCAGAATACTGATACTGGTGTTTTGCAACAACCAGTTTATCTCTCGATTGGGATCTCTGTCTAGTCAAACCCTGGGACTATACTGTAATTTACCTGTAGGTTGCACCAGCCCTGATAAGTTCATTAGCTGAAGCATAGATGTGCAGCTTGGAGGTAACTGGTGGGTTAAAACTACAGATGAAGAGCCGTGGGCATTTGCAGCAGTCCAACAGTCTGGAGAGTTTCAGAGAATGAGCAAAACCCCCCATGTTTTAAATACAGTCAAAATATCAGGGAACTATGTCCCTGTATTTATTTTTTTTCCTTGGCACTTTCTTTCACCAGCCAGCTGGTAATCCTGGTGTTCATACTGTACATGCAATTTTTTCCAGAGGATATTTCTTTTAAAAAAAAGAGGTCGTGTTTAAAAATATGGTTGAAACGAGTGACTCATGAGCAAATACCAGCAGGCCCCTATTTCAGGGTGTCAATTAGATGACTGCTTTTGTACTGCTGGGGTGGTTGACAACATGCGGTTGAAATCACTACTGGCCTCCTTCGCTTCTTCCTCCATTAGCTTCTATTGTCTTTAACGTAAGCCTCAGTAATTCTTCCACTGATTTGAATAAATAATAATTACAGTTCAGTAATCCTTGTTATAGCATAGCCTAATTAGTCTCTGTAGCTGACTGAAGCTTTCTAATCATGACGATAGAAATGAATTAAATATCAGATAAACAAAAACCCCCCATAAAACAGCCTTCCCTCCAACATCATAAAAATGCTTCTCAAGGGACTATGGAAAAAAAATTTACTATTTTAAAAAAACATTTTAACTTCTTTTCCTAGGCGATTGCCAATTCTTAATTTGTTGATATTTTTATTTTGCTCTTTCGGGCCCCAATTGGAAGATGGACCATGCCTTGAAATGTAGATAACATTTTTATCCCCAAGTAATCTTCTCCTAGGAATGATGCTGCATGCATAAAACATCTGACATACAATAGACCAAACTAAGCCCTTGTACAAGTCTATTAAAGTCAATGGAGTTACACTAAGAATGAATTTGGCCCGATGAAGTATTCTGAAGAATAATGTGAAGCCTATCAGATTACTCACAAGAAAAAAGAATACCAGTGCTGCACAGTTGGACAATTTAATCCTATTTTCATTTCGGCTTGAAAGCTTCTGGGTTGCTAATTTCTATTCTGCATAGGTTTTTATACTGCAGGCACCACCACAATACCCAACTACCTTCCAATAATACATCAAGCACCGTGACTAACGTCTGGTACGTTTGTTTTCTCATCTTCTCCAGTGCACTAGGAAGTTCTGTTTACAATGAATCATTATCAGGAGGGAAAGGTATTTGTCCATTAAGACTATCAAAAAAAGGAAGCAGCATTTTTTTAAAGAGAGAATAAAATACTCAGGGGGAGAACACGACCCTTTTCTACACTTCAGAAATAACAGCTTTAGACTTAGAATGTTTAAAAAGTACTTCCTGCAGATGTCCCAGAAAGAATGCTATACAACATGAATGCATCTGTAATTCCTTTCTGTACCTAGAATTGTTTCAAGGCAAAATCCTGCGAGTTGTCGAGTCAGTAGGAATCAGAGCAAGTCACCTCTTTGTGGAAGATGCTTGGCTGCTTCTGAGACTGGCAGGTTGAGAGCAGAGCAGGAGGGGAGAGTTTAAGGCTTGGCCCGTGGGGTGGTCAAGTGCCAGCTGGCGTAGGCAGCAGGAACGTGAATGCTGCCCCTCCTCATCCAGAATGGGAAGGAGCTGAGTAAGCCATTCACACAATGAAATCAGAAATGAAGGATAAAACTTGGGATATACGCAATCCCCCTTGTGAATGAGTAGCATGCATTGCTCAAGACACAGAAAGAAATCTTTAAAAATTAAAAAAAAAGAAAGATGAAGAAGTGGTCAAAAAGAGAAGTGCCAGGCTGCACCAAGGGGTTTAAAGCCACATGTGCAGACAAGGCCCCGGCTTGGTTCTTTCCATACATCTAACAGATAAATCATGCTCTTGTTTGATCATCTACAGTTGAATCTTGATAAAGCCTAGCAAGCACAGGAGTTGTTACTCTCTAATTTGAATTCGATTGAGTAACATCTGTGCAGATAAGTTAATTGCACAGATTTTTTTTTGGTGGTCATTATGTGAAACATTCCCTCTTTTCCATTTGAGAAGCAAAGCTGCTTTTGTTAGCTCTGCAGATAACCACTGTTCAAATTCACACCTACTGGTAGTATCTTCTTTGTAGGTTTTTTTTCCATCAGGTGTTTATGTGGGTTTGACTACCATCTTTGCACACAGGGCTGAGAGAAAACACCCCTGGTTTGTCCTAACAGTCATTTACTTTCTGTTCCAGCTCTTTCATCAGGCTCTGCCTTTCCCTGCGGAGTTCAGGTGCTCCTGTGAGTCCGATTACTGTAACTGCAAAAGTATCTGTTGGCAATACAGTTTATTTGAGTAAAAATTTTTAAAAGACAGTAGTAATTTAAACAAAAATCAAGGTGGAAGAACTGGGAATCTTAAATGCAAGATGAAGTTGTCTCCAAACTAATCCATGTTGGAAGAGTGTCCAGAAACTTCTGGTTCAAACTGCTCCAGTGAGCTGTCTTCTAGACACAGGTTTTTTTATCTGGCACTGAATAAATAACAGCTCCAAGAGCCCACAAGTGTGTTCTGCTAGCAGGCAGAATCAGTCTGGCTCCTGAAATGGTTGGTGTCACAAAGAAACCGAAGCTGATAAAACAAAATGGAGATAGCGGTAGCAGTGCCTTTCTACCTAGAGCTCATCTCAGTTACACTTCTGCAACTCCAAGGATGCCACAGAGCACAGAACCTTGCCTGATGACTGAAACCTCCCAGTTGGTGCTTTCAAATGACAAATGCACATACTTCAGACAAACTGGGTTTTATTTCAGTAGTATCTGTACCTCTGAATCCCATATTTTGCCATCGAACCAATCCACGTGATCGGTATTCGTAAGCTTTTGTGATAACTACTACAAACATTGCATTACAACAGGACCCAAGTCTTCTGTTGGTAACATGAATCTTCACTTCTGAGGGAGCTACAACCATGGAAGAACACCTACCTCAAACCACCTTTCCTGTTTGCTTTAGCTTGATGTATTCTTCCTGCATACTATTCTCTCAGTTACATTAGAGAGCAAAATTAATTCTTCTCCTTGCTCTGAGAATTATATTGACTCTGTGTTCTGGATAGAAAGAGCCACTGTTATATCTTGCACTGTTTTTATCCTTGCTGGTGAAAGAAGCAGGCCAAATTCTTAAAAATCAACTGAATTCAGAAGTCCTGAGCTAAAGGCAGGAACATTTCAAGAAACAATTAGAACCTGTTTTGAAAAAGCAAAGACATAAAGCACAGCAGACAGACTAAGATGGCTTTTATCCCCAGTACTCCAGCCCCTGTTTTTTGATTTGTGACCCTTCAGTGAGGTAAAAGAAAGTTTTTATCAAAAATATCCCTATCGTTTAGGCACTATAATAACCTGCAATCTACAGGCTTTCAGGCCTCGGAGGGGTTAGGTAACCGCCTTTTGTTCAGCTCCTCACTCTCAATCATTTTCATTCTAAGCCCATGAGACAGAATGTCACAGAAATCTATGTGTTGATTTCTATTTGAGCTGAATTAGCCAGTGCTTAGTGCTATAGACCTGTCTGTTGCCATCCTCAAAGATCTCCATAGTGAGCAGCAGTGCGTCGCTGATTTCCACCTCTTCTGTTGCCACCAGCCTCATGAATAACGGACTCTGAGATCGGCTCCATCTGTTGTCAAAAGCGTTTTGTTTTTACATCTTCCACATAAAATTTGATGCCGAACTGTAAAAAGGCAAATGGCTGCGGTCAGGTGGGTAGATTGATCTTATCATAATGTTATGGCAGTTTGCTTCCTTGTTTTATGGCTTGAACTGTGACGGTCGCATTGCGCCGCTGCCAAAGCGCCGCAGGAGGCTGTCAGGATGCGTGGTGGCACTTGGTGCACGTGGAACAGGAAGATGCTGCGTATCACTGCCAGAGCCTTAAGGGGGAAAAGAGGGATGATCTAAAAAATCCCCCAAAGATTCATTAAGCAGCACTCTATTTGCACATTAGTGCATTGTGCTGAATTTACTTCCTAATTTTGCTGTCAACAGCGACCAATACTAATGAAAGGCTTATGCAACATCAGAGAGTTTAGTAAAATAAAAATACAAATAAAAAACCAATCAGTTAAAAGAGTTAGATTACACTGAACTGTAATTAGTATTTCAGAATGACACAAGATTGTAATTAACAGTTCAGTGTTACAAACACTATCAAAGGGCAACAGAGGACACATTTACATTATGTACAAACACTGTTGCTAGCACAGGTTTAGTATCATGTATTTTTTCCCTTCTATTAATGGCTCAAATGGCTTAGATAAGCTAGATGCCAGTAGGGAAATCTGGCCAGATGAATGTTATCTATTGTGTCCAGGTTCACGACTGGTCTTAAGCTGCTGCTTAAATTCACCTCTCCTTAAAAACAGATTTCTTAAACATATGTTTGACAGTGTGCTAAGATTGGCAGCATGCACAAGAATATTTTCACCCCCTAGATATAGCAGGCATCTGATGCATTCATTCCCCCATCCAGAGAAAAGAAACTAGGAAAACTCCATCGGCGACTTGGGTAACATCAGGCATGTCACATACTACTGGAAGTCACACCTTGGTGTGGTGTTGTGCCTGAGAGCAGAGGGACCCTACAGGTCCCCACACGCGAGGGAGCCATATGCCCTGCACAGGTCTGGAGAGCATTTCTCTGTTTAGGAGTCCTGCAGTGATGGGGACCGGAGTGGTTTTGGTACCAATACCTGTACTCTTGGCAATGGTAGTTTTCAGTCTTGTTCTTTCCATGCTACCTGGTGGTATTCCCTGAAAGGCTTCGTGCTATCACAGAGCTCAGATAGATCACTGGTCCTACCTGCATCTCTGCTTATGAGCTGTCATCTCTGGTTTGCAATTAAGGTGCTGTAGGGGGACCAATAGCAGGAACTACTGCAGCTTTTCTTGGCTTGGGGAATTCAGAGGCAAAGCCATACAACAAAGCTACTGGAAGACACAAATACTCATGAAAGTCTCTTTCAGCAGCTGTTTGTTAAAAGGACTATGTACAGTTGAAAGAAAAAATGCATACCTGAAGTATTTTTAACTTACAGTTTGCTACATACAGTAGATAAACTGTTAACACAAAAGGATTTTAAATATACTCACAGCGCTGCTTTGATCTGCAGTTTTCCCTTTCCTCTATCCCTTCTGGCATTTGAGGGTGGAAATAGAGGAGTTAATCGTGACTTGCTGCACATGCAGTGCCTATCAAAGATTTTCACACAAGCACGTTGCTGGTGGGGATGTCCATACTGGGGGCGGCGGAAGCGCTTGTTGTCCATTGTAAAGGCTGAGCTTTATTCCCCATGCAAAAAATAATAGATCCATGGATGCAGAAGAGCTTCACTCTCATCAGGAACTTCAGAGAAGCAAATCCATTGCCATTCTTATGAATATATTTTTTTCAAACCAGCCACATCTGCCCTCACTGTGTCCTTCAATGTTTGAGACTCTCCATGGTGGCTTTAAATGACTTTTAAAAATGTAATTTTCACATTCTTGTTTGTTTTGACTGATTTCTTGGTGCAATATAAAGTACTTGTGAGAAACAATCCTTCTCTGTCAGACAAAGTCACCAAAATAAACATCCCTTGATTTGTGCTTGGCAGCAGTTGAAAAAAACTCTTGTCAACAGGAAACGTCTTTTGCTGCTGAGGCATTTGGTTATTAAATAAATCTTAGGTGATTTTTTTCAGGAGCATGCAACTCCTACAGTGCATTTTTTCCTAGTAGATTTTTCCATTTATGCTTTTACCTTCACCTTGTTTTTTTCCTTTATCATAAAGAATATAATTGTTTTTCAAAAATTCAGAGACAAAACTGTGGACAGGGGACAATACTGTGTCCCTGTTCAGTATCTATACCCTGAATGCCAGGTTGTATACAGCAAATGCTGGATCCAAACCTGGGCCAGGATGTTACTCTGGGTAACCCTGTGCAGTACCTGTTCTGGTCTCCGTTTGGTTAGTCATCCTTTGAGGTGTGTAAATACCCAGCTTTGCTCCCTCTCAGTAATTTCCCACATCTGTTGTCTTTGTTTATGAGATTTATTTTTTTTTATATGAGCTAGTCCCAAAAACCATACTGTTACCCCAGATGTAGGACATCTAGGGTTTCTCCTTTAACCATGAGGCCCATTACCTTGCTGTAGAAGGAAATCAGCTTGCCAAAATTTGCTCTTAGGAACGCTTCTCCCTTACTCCTTGAGACCTTCAGATAAACAATTGACTTGACCAGGAGAGCCACAGAAAGCTGCAGTGCTGACCACTCAGCAACTCCCTGCTCCCACCCACTCCACCTTTAAAAAAACAAGCACACATACCTGGGTTTTTCCTTCTTCCTGGTACCTCGCCCGTCCTTCTTGAATTTTTGAAGATGAGCGCTGGCAGGCCCAAGACTGAGGTTTAGCAGGATACTTAGCCTAGGAAGAGCTCACCTGAGATGCCAGACTGGAAAGCCTCCAAGTTAACCAGTGATGAGCTCACTTCTTCTTGCCCTATTTTATCTGTCATTAGTATTAATTTTACGAGCCATTTGCTCACAGCCAACCTTTCCTTAAGGAAGACTGATGCTAAGAAGAGTATTTGCAGAAGACTTTCCAGTTCACAAGAAGCCTTGAGTATGTAACATTCTCCTCACAGTTTCACCTGTCCACCATGCAGCCTTCCCTGCTCATTACACATCTCTGACCCCTCTAGGGACCCCCTCTCTTGCTCCTCCACTTCCATTTGCTTCCCTGCAGACATTGCCCCGCTCTTAGAGTAGTGAAGCACTGGAGCATCAACATCCACGTTATGCCATTTGCTGTATCCTGGTTTAGGAACCACCACCAGCCAGCTGCGAAGAGGTTTGAGAGATCGACGTGTAGTCTGGAGGTGAGCTCACAAGGACAAGTAGCACTTGTGGTACAGGCTGCTGGGACAGCCAGACACAGAGACGGCACAGGATACGCGCCTTCCTCTTCTTATTTCACTGTGTCCAGAAACCTTGGGACTCCTGGTGCATCAGAATTACAATTACTTTTTTCTCTTAGAACAATCACGTGCATCTCAGATGAATTTGCCCAAAAAAAACCTATGCACAGGCGTTTAGGCACCGCAGGCATCTGTGCCACATGCTACTGTGAAGATATGCCACCCCAGCTTTTTTAATCGACGGCAATCCAGAACACTGTGCAAATTGCAAGCATCTGTCATCGCTCCGCTGAGGAGAATCTTCAAAGACGTATCAATTTAAAGAGATAAACAAGCCATGAATTATTTTCGGGGAACAGCAACCTCTCCAGCAGTGCTCTGCAAGCAGGGAAAGGCCAAGTCTAAATTAATTGCCTCAAGCATTCTGTTTGAATTAGTCAGTGAGGTCTAGGTGCAGTATTTCGTCTAGTGGTTTGGGGGCTGTGCCTTGCACAGAACAGAAGCATATACATCAAACCAAAACCAGAAGTCAGATGGAAGGAGCAGAACATGACTGCACCATCTCCTTGAGCATCCCAGCAGTGAGGCAGGCAGGGGCAGCAGAGGGAGTTGGGAAGGAGAGCTAAGGGGCTGGCGGTGGGGAGGGATCGGAGGAGCTGCTTGCAGGCCACAGATGGCTTCCGGGGCCACCTGTGCCCAAGTGCAAATCGTGCAGTGCCGAAGACAATAAAGCTGCAGCAGGTGATGTGGCCTGTTGAAGAGAAAGCTGTCATCAAGCCCAATCTCATGGCTGCAGGTCGGTGGCAAACCACCAGCACAAGGCCCTGCTGCGGGGGAGAATGCTTCATGCAACACCAGCTGCTTATGCCAGGTAAATGCACACAGTGCTACACTAGGCACGCAACACTCCTCTTCCTTTTTATGGGGACACAGGGCTTCTTCGCTGGCTGCAGTGTAACAAGCACCCCCCTTCCCCCCCGATACTCACCATGCTCTTCCTCCTAATTCTCTCTTCAAAGCAAGCTCAGATTGCTTGGTAGGATTTCCCAGAGGTGCCTAGCACCAAACGGCTCAGCTGTATCTCCTTGGTCAAGGAGACAGCCATGATTTACGTTTCATACAAGCAGACACAGCTGGGAGGCTGCATATTTCAAGAAACATCTCTAAATGTTGTCATTGTTCAAAGCCTGGGAGATGCAGCCTTCCCAGTCCTCCCCACCCCGTTGCTATAGGGATGGATGAACAACCAGGTGATGCTGAGGTACATTTCCCTCCTCCTACCAGAGGCTCAGGCCCAGGTGGAAACACCAATGCCTGGAACAAAACTAACCGCTGAATAATTTGCCTTTTCAGTAAGGTGTCAATGGCAAGAGGAACAGGTTCACATCACTTTGTGATGCGTAAGCAGCTCCTGGTAGTCAAAGCTTCATTTATCTTACTCTTTGGAGGGTCTATCAATGCTGGCTGAGTGCCAAAAGCTCAGCTCTTCGGATATCTAATGAAACTGCTGCTCCTAAAGTTGTTTTGAGTTGTTTTTTACAGTGCTTTTATCATTACAGTTCAAAGAAGAAACGAAGAACCTCTGAGCAAAGATCACGCTCTCCCCATTTGCTTAGGTATTGCATTTGATTTCTTTAAACCTATGCACCAGGCTGCGTGAGTCAAAAACAGGGGAAACATCTGAAATTCTGATGTGGTAAAAATGAAGCTGAGAAGGAACTTAAAATTTTAATTTCCTGTGGAAAACCCGCATGTCTACATTTTAATTTGAGCTTCCATTTCTGTACGAGAAAGAGGGAAGGATGGTATCATGTCCACCTTTTTCCACAGATGGTTTCCTCCTAGCTGGGAGTGGGTTTAGCCCCCAACTCAGGCTTCAAATTTCATCAAGCTCAAGGGGCTCACGAGAGCTGGAGATCCAAAAGCTTACCAGTTGTGGGCCAGCCCTCAGCTTAATAGAGAAAAAGGGAGCAAAGCGTGGCAGGCGAGCTGTTGCAATCAGAGAAGCCGCTGCACAAGTTTCATATCCAACCATCGCTACGCCAAGGGCTTATCCATTCAAAACGCAAGTTGCACCAGTGGCCACGTTCTGACTAGCACGAGTACATTGTCCTGTGTCACCTGCAAGGTGGCATAACGCAGCCCTCAGAGTCGGGCCTCCTGCGCAGTCTGACTCTGCCCAGATCCTGCAGAGTCATGCTGCACACTCGCTCTCCCTAGTCCTGCCAAAAGAAGGAATTCTTCATGCTGGGCTTTGCCAGGCAGCTGTGTTTCCCTGTGCACGTGTGTGCGTGGATCACAACCGGGTCCCCAGCAGCCAGGCTCTGCTGCTACCTGTCTGGTAAGCTGAGGGACAACCTGCAGCTTGCCTCCTTCAGAAGAGGCAAACGCTGTCGGGCTCGGGTTTTGGAGATGCCTGTACTAAGGGTTTTCAGGCAAAAGCATACTTCTCTAAATCAGGAATTAGTCCCGTGTTCTTAACAACCACCAGTGGGCAGGTCAGACAATGTGGGACTCCAACACAAAGTCCCCGTTCCGAGGGACCTTCTGCCTGCTACCTGGAATGCTCCCCTCACACACGCTTTCCTTTCGTCCTAAACACACATGGTTGAGTGACCCTGTAAAAACCTAGCTTTTGTTTAGTGTCTGTCAATCTTCCTTTACACAGAATACTTTACATTCTCCCGCAGTGAACAGAAATACTTTGTCCTATTTGGTTAAAATACGGTGGAAAACCATCACATAGTCGCCTTCAGTCAATTTCATAAACTGATCCAATGCATACCAGGAACGAAATCTGAAAGCCCTCCAAATCCAGGCATTAAGAAATATGCTTATCATGACAAATCTTTACTGAAAAATTAAATTTTTATTGAGTGAAACAATTGCTTTTACACCAGCACTTCATCATTTCAGATAGGAATAGCTATACTTCTGCCATTTGCTACTGTGTTGTAGTTTCTGCATCTGCAGGATTACGCTGTACATCATCGTTCCGCTCCTGAAACAAAAGAGGCAAAACCAAGTCCCCACGCTATGACTCTTTGTCATAAAACTAAAACAGGTAACCACAGAAGGCAGAGTTACAGCAGTCAGATTCCTCTCATAAAACTCGTGCTACATTGGTAAGCCTCGAGCTGATCTGGAATTTAAAGCCAGTAGATTTTAGGAGCCAAAGGACAAAGTAAAGCAATAGATGCTTAAACCTTTTGGGGTTATTTTTGGATCGAGAATCGCACACTGCAGCGTGCTGATAATTCACCGGCACTCACACACCTATTTTTCACATTCTACCTGTCTTTGTGTGGCGTTTCTACAATCTCTCATCAAGTTGCATCCAGGCATTTGCCCTCTCCACCCAAGCCCCAGTGTGTCATTAAGTCTCTTTTTACAGCCTTGCTGACCTGGTTTTATTTTGCTGTTGGTGTTTCATTGCCAAAACAAACAAACAAAATCATCAGAGATTTGCAGCTGACCCTGGAAGCGCCACAAAATTCCTGAGTTCTGGCTTCAGAATTTTATTCTTTGCTGAGAGAAAACAAGCCCTATTGAATTTTAATGGAATAATAATGCTTTTTCTTTTTTTTTTTTTTAACTCAGGGTTTTTTAAGTCAAAGCAAGAACAAAGATGAAACATCAATGTAAAGTGCATCAATGTGAAGAAGTTCTCCAGAGGCTGCAAGGAGTCTTCCTCAGGGCCCAGCACAACAAACTGCTGACTCCCCCAGCTTACATGCTTGGGAGTTGAAGGCAGAGTTTCCCTAACTTCTACCCTAACTGGCAGTATGAAAATCAAAACGTAAAGGGTTCACCCTCTAAACAGCAGCATCATCATCATTAGTTGCCAGTCTCTCCTTTTCTGGGGATGGAGAAAGGAGAACATGAAAAAGGCCACAAGCCACAAGGAATTAAAAAATAAAGTAAAAAATACATTTTAAAAAAAGTATTAGTGTTCTTGCAATGAAAAGCTCCAGGCTGCAGCTTGGGATGGCTGCAGCAAGTGGGTGAGGTAGGCGCACTGCCATGGCAGAGAGAGAATGCATCTTACAGCGCTTGCTGAGGAGCAGCTGCCCAGTCCAGCAGCCTCAGGCCATATGTTTAATAGAGTGAAACTCCATACAGTCTATGGCAAGACTAAATTACCCTCCCCCACCCGTGTAACCTGGGCCACTTAAACAGGCAGGCTGGACAGCATGGAACAAACAAGGCAGCACCTGTCTTTGCCCTCCGTGCAATGCATGGCAGGTAAACTAACAGCAGTCAGGTCTGACACCTCACACACGCCATCACTGACAGAGTGATTTCAGCAGCCATAGGAATACAGATGTCTTAACACGGTCACACATCTTATGAACAAATGACACTAATTAGAACCTATTTCTGACGGCTTTGCTCCGCCTCGGAGCAAAAAACCCCAGAAGCAGCAGTAGACAAGGTTTAGGAGAGTGCAATGGGCAGTGTCAAACACGGAATGGAGAGCAAATTGACTCGGATCTGCAGCCAAGGAGAAGCATGAGGGACAGAAGAGTGACAGCAATACTTCTAGAGACAGATGGAGTTCTGGGGAGTGTGGAGGAAAGAAGCAACACTCAATCAAGCCTCAGAATGGCTTTTCCTATCAGAAAAAGTAGGGGGATATATAACTAGTACCTTAGGTGTTTTTAAGACAATGACCTTTCCCACAAAGTATGTAATTAAACTACGGAACTCACTGCTGTGGAATTTTACAGGTGCCAAGACTACAGATAGGTTAAAACCTACATTTAAAGGAATCCACAGAAATCCACAGACAAGCACCAAAGCCACAGTCACAGATACAACCCCCATCTCAGGAGGTCTCCAAAATGTAGATTGCCATAAAGGAGGAAGGATATTGGTAACTCACGTGGGCTGTTCAGCTGCTTTTATCACATGCATCTGCCACCAGCCAGTTACTGAGAGACCCTCCTTGAACCAGCAGCCCATCTGATCCAGGCTCAGCATTTTCATACAAAGCACATCACCGCATTTTAAGTATCTTTTAACTGCAAAACTGTATGAAGTCCATCTAAGGGTTTCCTTAGTCAGACTGCACCTTCCTGGCATATTATGGCATATGTAATACGCCGTACTTAAATCCGCAGTGCACTGTTTCTGTTGTCAAGACATGAATCACTCCCTCATGCACAGATCTGATTCCAGCTGGGCAGTTGCAGCAGCATCGTTTCAAACTCTTCTCCTTAACACTGGATTGTTTGCTTTTCCTTCTGAACAAAGCTGTCAGCAAAAAGTGCGCTGCAGCGAGTGGCAATCACTCCAGCCTTGTCTCTCAACAGGTTGGGGAGTTTTGACACAGCGTGGCTCTCGCACCAGAGGTTTGCTTTGCTTACGAAGAGGGCGCTGGATCGCTCTTATTAAAATCATCCCCTTTTAGAAAGAATAGCTCTGTCTAAAGAAGTCGCCTGCTTGCCTCAGCACCTCTCGAAATTTCAGTAATACCGCCACACACGCACTTGGGAAGATGCATTTCTTCAGCTTCCCTGGACATTCTCTGTGGGCAATGGCCTCAAGCTGGAGCACAGGAAGTTCCGCACCAACATGGGGAAGAACTTTTTCCCAGTGAGGGTGACAGAGCCCTGGGACAGGCTGCCCAGGGGGGTGGTGGAGTCTCCTTCTCTGGAGATATTCAAGACCCGTCTGGACGCCTATCTGTGTGATATGAGATAGCTGCTTTGGCAGGGGGTTTGGACCCGATGATCTCTCAAGGTCCCTTCCAACCCCCCCTACGATTCTGTGATTCTGTGAGTTTTCACTCCCTAAGGCAGAAAGAAGTGTCAGCCAGGACTTGCCAGGAAATACATCTACTCGTACATGGCATCCCACCTCAGTGAACTATCAGCTGTTCGGCAGTTGGTTGCTTATCTCCTGCATTACTCGAGCAACAAGGGAGGGCTGTTATGAATTACTCAGCCGCCCTACGAAAGGGGTAAATGCGATATGTTTCCCAGATTTCATGAAAGTTCACACAGCGGGCACGGAACGAAGGGATCACGTTATGCAAAAGGAAAAAAAGTAAATCAGGATCGGCACAAAGAAAATATTTCCTAGCAAAGGGTTTCCTTAGTCAGACTGCACCTTCCTGGCATATTATGGCATATCTAATACGCCGTACTTAAATCCTATTAAATGGCTGAAAAGTCCCCCATGGGAAGAGGCAGAGGCTTCATCGCTTGAGATACTTAAAAACAGACAAGACAAAACATTCATCTCTACAGGGGCAGAGGAAACTGATAAAGTGACTTATCTGGCTTTTTTCTACCCATCACTGGGTATGACTCCATGTGTTTTTGAAGATGCAAACCACATTTGTATAACACAAGAGGCAGAAATACAATAAAAGGAGTTTTAATTGCAGTGTTGCCCAACACAATGAAACTTGATTTAAAATGAAATTTATGCTGGCAATTCAGACTGCAAGATGACTTCTCTTTGTTTAAGGTCGAGCAATGAAAGCTTAGCTACTGGCACACACGTCTCTAAAAAGCTGATTTGCCATCCCCAGGCTGGGAATTTATTCTCTGCGCCAGAACTCTGTGACAGTTCAACTTTTGACAAGGGGGCTGATGCAGAAGGCGCAACAGTGCTTTATAGAACACAGGTGGAGTTTGGGGTTCCTGCCCAAGGTCTGGCAGACTTAAAAACTCTCCAAGGCATCTCTAGCACTAAATATTTACTGATGTCACTCAAAGGATAACACCTAATCTGCTAGTATGAAAGTAAAAGTTGACTCTCTGAACAGTCTCTTTCCATTGCTTTGAATATCTTTAAATTCCAAAACTCTCAGATCTTCTTACCCCCATTGTTGGTTGGTTTGGGGTTTTTTTTTAAATCCTCAAAGACATGGCTCTGTTTTAAAACAAAGCACAGTCTTGCTTTTGCAGAAATATGAGGGAGAAACATTAAGATAGTTAAAATGAGCCTGTTTGTGAGTGGAAAACTGTGGGCCTTTCACTACACCCATCACCCTTGCAGGAAGACGAATTCCTGACATAGAACTGCTGTAGGAGGTATCAAGATGCATAACCGAACTGTCAGGGAGGTAATGTGGGGGAAGGTGTCGAGTCGGGGTGGCCCTCAAACGAAGGACAGCCCCCTGGCTAGCTTTAAGCCACCCCAGACAAGGCAGGATGTGGCCACACATTTTCCTTTCTTTGACATCAGACTTTTTCTTTCTTTTTTTTATGCCCCTTGTTCCTTCTTGCATCCTGGCTGCAATTTGCCATCTTTTCAGTATTAATCACGTGCTGGACTGAGCTGCAAACTCAGCATAGTAGAAAAGCTTGTTTCATTTCAAAATCTCCTCACAGCTCCATATAGCCTCGTCCCAGCAGAGGGAGCAGGAAAGCGATAGGGAAAAGCAAAGCGAAACAAGCCCTGGAGATGGGTTAGAATTAGGAAAAACAATGGTTCCGCTCCCTAATAATGAGGAACTCCCTGAAACACAACATCATCCACCTTTGGGTAACCCTCCTCAGCCCAGCTTCCCCCAGTTGAAGTGACGCGTAGCTGGAAAGCCGCGTTTTCCTGTCTCTGCTTGTCTATTTGGCTGTGAGCTGCTGGGCTCACCTGCACCTCCAGGTAACAAAGCCCACTGGGAAAAGCGTCTATTCTTAGGCACATCTGGTAACCCTGAAGCTTGCCAACAGTGTTACCAGGGCAAGAGTTGGACCTGCTTTCAGTGTTTTGTATTAGCATACCCAGCTTTGCAGGCATGTCATCAGTGTAGTAGGACACAGCTCACAATGCAGCTAAACCAGGGACATCAGCCCTTATTTTGGTCCATCCTGTTTGAAAGATTGTAGCTTTAAATAATTGATGTAACAAGAGGGAACGTGCCCAAATCTAAGGGTCTCTTTAAAGTTCAGTACTTTGCCACCTGGAAAGCAAAAATACTCAACTGTAGTAGCACTACACAACAATTTTAATTACTAAATTAATTTTAAAGCCCAGAAGGGTACTATGGGAAACATTAAACTCTGCAGCTGTACTCCAGACTCCTTATTTAAAACACAGCCCCTTCATCCCAGGCATAGACCCTTCCCTGCATTGAAACTTTCTCAGTCACAGCCCACCCCAGCCCTGTCTCCTGTTTATGGTCCCACAGACCCTGCTTTCCACATGACCCACTTCCTGTTAACTGCCCTTTAGGCTCTGGGCTCACGTCAAACTTGCAGGGGAGCTTCATTGCTTCCTGGGTCCAGCTCAGAGGACAGTCCAGCTCATCACATCCTTCCTGACGCAGTGCCGAGCAACTACTGCTGCATCATCCCACCCCTGCCCTTGGGGGATGCTACCATATCACACCGTAGCTCAGCACCTGGCAGGGATACAGTCTGTAACCATAGGATAAGGAGGAATTAATAAGAAAAGAATCTAATTTGGGATAAAATAATCCTGTAATAATGAATCTATAACACTTTGTACCTGGCTGAGTCACAGGTCTGGGTAAAGCAGGAATAAAATCCTATGGAAAGGGAATTGCTTTGGCGTGCAGGCAGTATTTTATTACCACAGGAGCCATTATTCTTCAAAGGGAGAAAAAAAAGCCACTGAAAGGGAAGGAGACACAGGCAGGCGGGAACACAGGACTTGATTCAAGCATTCTGACTTCAGCAGAGTTATTCCACTGCAGAGGACACCAGAGTTTTCAGTTCTAAGTCTTAAGGGTGATGGAGAATGAAAACAATGACAAGAGCAATACGTGACGTTCTTCTAGCTTCAGTCACACAACAAATAGCTTCTCCACGAGTAACTCAGTGGCCGTATGAGAAGTCACATAAGAAGTGTATGTGACCAAAGCTGTAAGACCATGCTCTGGCTGAGCAGCAGAACAGCCATGCTCACTCACATCTTTGAGCGGGTTATTCAGGCAACACAGCCTGAATAACAGCATAAATTTAACTGGGCAGCAGTCTCAAACGTAGTGATGTGCAATAACGGAGTCTTTATTCGTGCCGCGATGCGCAACTGATGTTGCTCTAATCCTGCCAAGATTAGGCTCTGTTTTAAGAGTACAAAATACCTGGTGCTGGAGCTAAGATAATCTTGGTCAACTGAAAATCAACAGGAAAAGGCAACAAGTAGCACTTCAGATGTTGTGCAAAGGTAATACATATATGTCACACATTTGCAAAAACCTACTTCCTCTATTAGCCCTTTATTAGAGACAATATATTCAGACAACTTGAACAAATCCTAAAACATATCAATCCCTAACACTACAAACACATCTTTTCCCAAAGTCATGAAGTACTATAAAACCACGTGGGTTTCTATTTTTCTTGCTTTTTGACATGATTGTTGTTGGATACTTGAAAAATATGAGTTCACAGATGTCAAACCTTGCAGTATACCAGAACTGGAGATGATACCTCTTCGAACTACATGTGCTTCACCACAAACATTAAAAACAATTACTTAGGAATAGTCATTTCTAGGAATTCTGAAAATATTTTCATTATAATGGTTATCAGGTCATCACAGAAAAGTCTGAAACATTCCTTTAAATCATTCAGTACATAGCTCCATAACTCCATACACTTGAAAACTAGAATTTCACTATAAGTTTTCTTCTTACATATGTGTCTATATGTACATACACACACATATATATGCGCTGTTATAAAATGAGTGTCAAGAGAAGCAGGACCTTTACATTTCCACATTCTTCCCTGTTTGCAATAGGAATGAAATTGTAGATACCACCTGAGCCATCTACAAAAATCGGACCAGCTTGACTTCAAGTCCTCTTGACAGACACAACAACCCCTTACGCTGCACTTTCCCCCCTCAACATTTTTCATTCTCTACCAAAGTCAGTTTGTTCTAAGAATATATTGTTAGGTCACACCTTCAGCCTTCAGGCCACAAACCCCTCTCCCTCTTAAGCTGACTTGAAATTACTAAATCTTGTGCCTGACCCAAAAAACCCACACTTGCACTGCTCAACTCCTCCTCCTTGGCTTTTAGTCTGCTGTGTACAGGAAACCCAGGTTTGCAGCTGTGGTGTTGGCTAGGCCTAGTTATACACATAAACAATAGTTCTTAGTTTTGTGCTCTTCCAGTAGTTCAAAAAGTAGCCTAAACCATGCAACATACAAGCAAGCCGTACAGGGCCTGATTCTATTTGTGGAATGGTAAATCATCAGTAATTCCTCTGAACTCAGCTAATCAAGACATGCTAATTGCCACATCTAGAGTGCCATCAACTCACAACAGTGACAGAGGGAGTTCAGGGTACTAAAGGTTTTGAAGGACTATGCGCTAAACAGAAAGCTTCCCAAAGTCATAGTACCTCCTTACAGTGCTCATTCTGTGAACTCAGAAAGGAAAAAAATACAAAAGCCAACCTCACAACCTCCTTCCTGCTCCCCCTGCCCCTCCAAAAATACCACAAACCACAAAAACAGTGGTTAACCATTTCAGATTTTTTCTGAAATTTGTATTAGTGGTTGATTCCTTATGATTGGGAATAAAAGTCTATCTTAACAGCTAAAATCACATAAGCCAAATTCTCCAGTGTAGAGGTTCATGAGGTTGGTCATGCAATTTTTTGGAACTAATGGGTTGGAAACGTGGGGTGGGGGTGGAAATGCTGTGAGAGAAGGTAACCGTAACAGAACATAGCTAGACAAGTCTGCAGAGCTGTGAACCCTCAAAGGGAAGCCCAAGGTGTATGTGTACTGAAGTAAGTGCACCTAGAGAAGAGCAAACGTGGCTGGGTCCCTGGAAATACTCATTAGCAGGAGTATCTCAGAAGGATCTGCAACGATATGACAAGTAAAGTGGGGTTCTGTTTGGGGAAAACATTTTGGAGACATTTTAGCATGGTGGAAAAGAAAAAAATTCCTCGTGTCACCGAATGCAAAAAGTCTGTACCCACTGGCCTCCCACAAATATTTTTCCTATAACAAGGACCAGAATAAGCAATGGTAGCTTGTCTTATTCCTCACAGAATATTAAGTAGCAAAGTGATTTCATTTGATATAAATGGTAACGAATCATAAAAAAAAACAGGTATTCCAAAGCATGAGATGCTTCAGATGAAAAGATGCTGAACTATGACCTGGAAGATGCCTGTTATACTAATTTCTTCTAGGATGGATCCTGCAACCTTGACTGACACGACCAAGCCAATAGAAAGCAAAGGGCTACTCATTTGAATGGTGGCAGCAGCAGCACACACCAAGTTAGGTATTTTTGCTTTATCCCTTTCTATAGCTCGGCATTTCAAAAACAGCATGTGAATTTTATTTCCAACATTAAGCTTAAAAAAAGGAGGGAAGGGGGAAAAAATTAAATCAAGTAGAAAAAAAGGACCATATAACTAGGGCCACTGCTTCCTTTTAGTGGGAAGGACAACAGTAAGAATAAATAAGAATGCAAAGACAGGATAAATCAACTATGCTACACATGTGGCAATATATCTTATTTTACTGTATTTGTTATCAAGATGACATGCAGTCTAGAACTTCATGGCAAACACACTGGCAAAAGCCATAGACCATGAGAATAACAAGGCTCGAGGGAACAAGGCTTACAAAGACAACCCCAAGGGTGACTTTCTTAGATACCAGTAAATAAATCCCTAAAGGCAAGGAACTAAAGTACAGCAGCCCTAGCAACCACACTAGCACCCGAATTGATGTCTGGAAGAGCAAAGATGTGCAGTTCCACACTGTCCAGTTGTGGGACACAGTTGCAACAGAGTCAAAACTTGTAGGCCTGTAAAATTCCACCACGGGGGTTGAGTTCAGAGTCTGGGGACTTTCTCTTTGTACTTCCATGATCGTTATAACCAGGCAATTAGAAGAGGTGTGAGAAGGGCTAACCAGAGATGCCAACCGTTTGGGAGTCAGCAACAGTTCCGTTGGGTTGTCTGGTAGGCACTTCTTTCCCTTTCCCCCACAAGCTAAATTCAGAAGGATGTTGTTGTCATCGGGAAGACTACTAACCTCATCGTCTGGCAGGCACGTTTCAAACCTGCAAAACGGGCACACTATGACTCCTTGTGGGGAATCACCAAAGTCTATGATCTTGCAAAGGCATTTGGCACACACTCTGTGACAGCACTCCAGCACTTTCGGTTTTCTCTGCCGCAGGTTATAGCGGTTGTAGCAGATCTTGCACTCAAGCTCATCTGAGCACTGGGTCTCCACAGACTCCTCTGGTAGTTGACTGGTCATTTCTTCTGATAAGGTTTATTTGTCTTGCAGAAAGAGGAGTCAAAGGACAAAGAGATCACTCGGGCGTATTTTAAAACTTTTTCCTGATGAGCATATCACCCATCTCAAACAGGAAAAGAGGCGATGATGTTGTCAAAAAGCATCAGTAGGCATCCTCCATTTTCAGCTTCTGCTGCGGATTGCGCGCTGCACGGCCTCTGCTCCGAGCCAGGCATCCATCTGAAAAAGATGACATGGATTTTTTTGTGGAAGAAAAGAAAAAGATGGAGCAGGTGAAATATTCAAGTTCCACATTTTACAAACTTAGCTTCCTTTGCTAAAAATGCATCTGAGGCATTTCTCTTCTGTGGCATATGGGGCCTACATAGCAGTCTTGCTGATAAAACTTAGTATCAAGCTGCACACATTTGTTTTTGACTTGCATCTTTGACTGGCTCGGCCCATGAAGTTCTCAGCAGAAGCTGCAATCTAATCACTGATCTGTGACCAGTTGTTTAAACTCTGGTTTCCTACGGAAATGAGACCTGACCCCTGGAGATTTCTATCTTTCTGGGTAACTTCTGAGCCTGCTGTCAAATTTCAAACAAATTGGCAGAGGGGCAGCAGTACTGAAGATCACTAAGTTGCTAAAGAAGTAGTGAACACTGGCAGTTGGGTAGAGGAGAGGGAGAGGTATGTGTAATACCTGCCGTTTATCCAGAAGGGCAGCAATCAGCCACATTGACAGCTGCTCCGCCACAGACTAGGGCAACACAGGGAGGATCTGGTGATACTCCACGGAAAGAGAGAGCTTTGGGGAGCACAGTGAGTATCGAAGGGGGCTGGGGTTATCGTAAGGAGTTGTATGGGAACCTAGATCAAATTTGGAAAAGATCAGGCTTTATTCATTTTGCTGCTTGTGGAAGAGCTCATTTCTCTGTCTCCACCTAGCTGCTAACACTGATCATGAAAATGAGGGTCCTTTGGCTTGCAACAAACGTCTCCTTCAACATGTGGTTCGCAGGATGAAGGTTAACGCGTCTCTCAAGGGCATCTGCCAGATGCACTGGCTTTCCAGTGCTTTATGGCTGCCACAGCTGTTTCACACCTCGGCTAAGGAGAGGCTCATGGCCTGTCTGCACTGCTGCACAGCCATTCTGTCTAGGGTTTCTCCACCAGACCAGACCCATCAGCGTCACTTAAACAAATGTATTGCCATATTTTGTAACTGTGCATTCTCACAACCTCAGGAAACAATCCGTGTCTTATAAACAAAACATTAACCAGGACTCTCTATGCTGGGGACCAATAATTACCAGCATTAACAAAAGTGGCTCTGTCTGCCAGAAAACAAAAGCTTCCAGATTCAGGCACATGCTTGCTCGCAGAGGTGGGTGCGGCACTGTGTTCTGCAGGCTTTGAAACTCATTCCTTCACTGCCAGAGTAGCAAGGAACTTGCTATGGCCAAATGATGGGGCACAGAGCTTGTGTCTCTTGTGTTAACAATAAAATAAGGCACATGGAATAAAAACAAAGTGGCCTGTGTCAGTAAACTTGTCTCTTGACTACTAGTTTTTAGTAAAAGTTTGCTCCCTTTCCCTTGGGAAGTTTTTACTCACTCCTAGCATCAGATGTTTGTCCTTTTATTGAGAACAAGGCAGGAATTTTTTAAGCAACGTGCTCTGTCAATACATTTTACCTGCCAAACATCAGCTACAGCAAAGTCTTTCATGGGCCTCTCATTCCTACTGTGCTTTAAGGATTTTCCATTCTCCCTCTCCACTTTCCGCACAATATAGCTTAAGTCAGATCATTTCTAAAACTGACCTTCTGGATTTTTACAGAAAGATGTCATACTTCAGACAACATGGTAATGAAAAAACATGGCAACATAGTGAAGAAAACCACATATTTCTCTAAGAATGTCCCTCTCACCATTCAACTTTCTTAACATTCTTCCTGCCTTGTCCAACAATTCTTTAGTGCTTTCAACGTTTTCATCTCTGCCTCACTGTTGTTTTTGTTATTTGTACTGTGACTATGTTTGTGGTGTGTTTGGTTAGGCAAAGCAAACACAAGAAGCTTGATCGATATTTTCAGAGCGTGCAAGCTAAATATCTTATAGGAGACAAAAAGAACATCTTTTACAGCTCTTATAACCTATTCTTTATCCTTTGTTACACTGTCTGCTTCCTTATTCATTTCTACTACTCTTTTTATTTCATTCCAAATACCATCTTCTAGAGGAGTTTTAGGCATATATAAATGTCATAAGATACTAACTTTCCAAAGGACGAAGAAGTCACAAAATGAACCTACAAAAGTGAAATACCAGCCAGCCTACAGGAAGGCAAAGCACCACTGAAAAGTTAAGAAGCCAAACAAAACAAGCGACAGTTTTGGACTTTTACATCTTGAGTCCTTCATCTTCTGTACCTGAGGTGAATTAGGTTTACTAACATGCCTGTGTTTCACAGCTGGAAAATGCTGAGCTATGACATAAAACTAGTTTTCTGATTTAACTAAAAATCTTCCAGAAAGTCTGTCTACTTTTCAGAGAAAATTATGGCCGAATTTATCTGAAAGCTTCCAACTAGAAAATCCTTGTATTTTAGTGCCTTTCTAATGAGTATTTCCAGGTTAAAAAAAAAAAGGGGGGGGGGAGGGGGAAGAGGCAAGCAGCCCACTTTCCAGCCAATCCCATTCAGACATGGATCACTTCTGTCACAATCAGTTTCCAAAAGAAAGTATTTTCCTGATTCTATCTCCTCTAAGTGGCAAAATTTAGCATTAACAGCAGAAGTACCAAGTCCCTGGGACTAGCAATGTCCCAACTGCTAAATTGGGACCAGTAACTTCATTTCCAGAACATAATGATCGTCCTATTGTAGCTTCTGTCATGAGGTATTCTACAAATTATTTTCCATCTTTTTGTTTTTTAAATGTACTGTACAAGAAAGAGCTCTTTTCATCATCTTTCTCTCTTGCAGTCTCTTCAAAACATACCCATCAGTAATAAAACATCATTGATTGCTTTTTCTTTGGCTACGTTCAGATGTCTGATTTCTCCTTATGTGTTCTTAGTGTGATTACTGCTTACTACTGTTCTTCATTTATACATCTTTTCCTTTGAAAATTAAAATTTAATCACTAATTCCTATTAATGCTATTCATACATTTTTTAACCTTCTTAGCTTGATGGTGGTTGGAGATGCTTACTCTTCTTTGCTTTCCCGATTTCTTAGGGAATATTCTATTTTTTCTTCTCAATACCCCATTTCCTGCTCATTTTTTCTCTGCTGAGAACTGACATCTTTTTGATCTTAATTAATGCTGCCCTGCTATTATATACACACCACACATAAAGTTCTCCAATCAAAGACTTATTAAAAATTAAAGAAAACGGAGCATTTAAAAGAAAATTTTATTTCAAATTAGCCCTCTTTCTTGAGAAATATGGCCAGCTACTCCTTCAAGCAACTTCTACTCTACGTGAAGAATTTTGCAGCTTGTCTTTTGTGTGTCACTCTGATGGGTATTTATTGGAAGCAGGCAGAATAAGGAATTAAAGTAGGGAACAGATTAACTGCAGCACCTCTGGATTCTGGTGCCCCACCAGAACCTGGCAATTCACATACTTCTGGTTGCTGTGTGTTGAAAGCAAGAGCAGATGCAGTGCTCTGCAGAAAAAAAGGGTCGTGTCTGTGTATCCACTCCTCTTCCGCTGTGAGGAGGTATGTCCGCCCCTATTATATGCTCCAATACCCCATTAGTGGCTGGGCTGCAGACTGCATGTTCTTTCTGACCTTGACATCCAGAGGGCAGTCAAGTAAAAACTCCTGAGTGCCAATCCTATGATGAGAATCCTTTCACTTAGTACAAAGATGCTATCGACTTGAGATCAAAGTGAGGTCCCGTGTCTATTTTTAAAGCACTGTGTTTATTAATTCTGCTATTTCTCATTACTTTAAACTACTTCTTATGTCCAGTTTTCCACTTGAGCTTATTTATTTTTAAATGGGGTCTATCATGGGCTTGCTTGATACCAACAGACACAACCTGTAAGTAGAGAAATTTCAATTAGGCATAAAAATCACAAGGTTTTAAAATATTGAGACAGGTGCCAGGAAAGGTGGAAATGAATTCTCCAACCTTACAAACGTTGAAAACCTGACTGGATACAACCCTGGTCAGGCCATTCTGCTCTGGAATTTGGCCCTGGCTTTGGGGAAAAGGGGACTGGACCCTTGCTGGTGATATCATCCAACCAGAATTACTCTATGATTCTTTTTTGGTATCCTGAACTCACTTCATGTGGTCTTGTTTGAGAAGCTTTGTCCCTTACTGAATAAGGATTTAGGCTGCTGGTTGCTTATGTAGCTAAACATCTCCTAGATAACAATTCTTTCATTTAATATATGAATTCCTTTCTAAAAGAAAGCCTATACACCTGCTATTCTGTCTTCCACAGAACCTATCTGATCAACACAATCCAGTTGCAGAACCTTTCATTCTTGTGTCTATCACATAGCTCACAGCAGCTTTCCAAACAAAATATAAACTACTAGACATGTACAATAACAACAGCATCCACTGCAGTTTATCCAAGAACAAGCACATCTGTTATACAAAAAGCAAGTGCCTGTCGTACCAAGAGTGCTGTCTAAGCACTGCAGAATTGAATCCATCATTCCTGTTCACATCATGTTGCTGCTGCTGCTTGAGCTCTGACTCTCTCTCTTCCCCACCCCAGTACCACCTGTCCTGTACCTTGCAGACTCCTTTATCTGACCCTTTTACTAGAAAAGGAGAAAAGCTGAAGGCAAGGAGACATCTGAATGGCAGAAGATCACCAGCAGTTCCCACAGTGCTCCAGCTGACTGCTGAAGGTCACTCCCAGAAGCCAAGGGAATGTCCTCCATTGAGGGCAAGAGGCAGCTACTCACAGAACCAGACTGAACAAATAATAGCAAGCTCTTTTGTGTGACCCCAGGCATGGCCAGACAGACTGCAACAGAACACTCCAAACCCGAACAGGCCGCTGTCCATCGATCAGTTTTCTACTACTCACTGCTGGGTTGCAGACTGCAGATTGCAGGCTGTCATCCCAGGCATGGAAAGAAAGGTGAATGGGTTGTGCAGCGTGTTATGGCCCCTCTTTGCACTCATCTATCAAACACTGCGTAGGCAAAGTGCTCTTATGAGAGGCCAGACGCAATTAGTTGTAGGTGAAACTCTCAATATGAGACCTCAGTCCTGCTGACCAGGCAAAGTAGATGGGAAATTTGTGCTTCGCCTCCCAGTCAAAGATGATGCTTGCCCAGTTTATCAAGCCAACCTTTTATCATTCATCTCACACAATTTTTTTCTGTGAAGGGAATTTGCCAGTATTTCATATATAACCTAAAACAAATACACGAGCTCAGTAAATAACTTCCCTGAGATAACACCCATGTTATTCCCCATCCATGGGGAACTACCCAACATACAATATTTTCAAAGGTTTTTCAAGTTTCTTCCAGATGCAAGCCAAGTGTATTTAGAGAGTAAGAGAAAGATAAAAAAAAAATATATATATAGAGAGAAGTAAATGCAGAGAAACTTACTTTCCAAGAAAAAGAACTTCTTGCAAAGGTTCACTTGCACGGAACACAAGAAATCACTATTCTTCTCCACAAAGGCAAAAACTGGTGGAAAAGAGGGAAACAAAATTAGCAGAGCAGGGAGACTTTTCAGTCTGTTTTCTCTGAAAGAGAGGAAGTAGTCCAAATTCCCTAGTTTGGATGGAAATACCCATATGTTAAGATTGCTGTTTAGAGAAATGTATCGGGCAAATCCCATTTACTAAAATTATTTCTGTAAAATAATCCAGAATTATCTTTGCAGATCTGTTGTTGATTTTAAGCCTCGTTCAATATTGTGCGCCAAACACTCTGAAGTGCTATCTCTTCTAGCAACCACATATTCACAAATGTTAGCAATTCACTAAAGAAAAAAAAAACCACCCAAACCCAACCAACAGAAAAGCAAAGCAGCTAAAGATATAAACTCTGCTTTGAAAGAAGAGTTTCAGAAACATATCTAAATACTTTCCTTTACAAATCTCATAGGAGCTCTTTGATCACTTTTATTTTTCCAAACAAACTGCAGTCTCTTCTCCAGCACAGACCAGAAAGCAACCATCTCCTGTGGACTACTGCATTCACATTGAAGCAGCTTTGCTGCATTCTGACTCAGCAGGAAATGACCATCACACTAGATTTTTCCAGCTTGGGCTAAGCACAATGCAAAAAAATCCCCCAAACTATCCAACAAACCTAAACTGTTTTACTAATCTGACATTTGAATAGCCCACGTTCAAATTGCCAGCAGCTATCACATGTTCAACCTGTTTCACGCCACATTTCTGCTAACATTGGATGGGTTTTAACAATAGGCATTTCCCTGTCAAGTCCAATCAATGCCAGACTTTGCACAAGAGCTGCAGAATGAGACATACTGATCCATGCTTGGTTTAAAGTCAGCTGCATAGACTGCTATGAAAAGTGCCTCACTTCCTTTCACAAAAGCATGGTTTTCAATGGGATAGGTAGCTGGGTTGTTTCTCAAATAACCATGCCCGAAAGAGAACCCCTGCAACATACAGAGCAAATATTTGTGTATTACTGACCCCTTCACAAAGGGCTAATATCAAATATTGAAGTGTTTTTATCAGAAGTTGTTACAATATCTAGTGTCCCTGCCTTATCTCTCTCAATCCTCTACAACGGTATCACAAGAATACAAAATACAAGCTTTTCATATTCAAAGTGGAGTTCATGGGTCTCTGATCACTTAGCATGAGAACTCATGTAATGTGCCATCTTATATTAAAAAAAAATAATAAAACCCAACAGTTAACGCTCTTTAATTATTTCCCCTGCCCTGGCAAGTAAGCGGGAATATTTTAATCTAATACAGGGTTCACTTTATGTAATATTATGACACCAGCTCTTAGGATACTTTGTACATCCTTTGTGTGAGCACATTCAGTATCACCAGACTCTGTTTCCTCTTTACAATATAATCTGCAGTACTTTTTTGTTCTTCCAATAACTCACATTATGCGTCAGGTGGCAGTGGCAAATGGTATGAATAAACAGTGAATGCCTTTCTGAAACCCAACTATCCTCAATGACTTTCCTTTCTAGCTGGAGGCTACTACAGTCTTGATATGAATCTTAAAACTGATTATCATGTAGAAATAAACCCATTTTATTAGTTAGGCTTGTAGACATAAGCAAAACCTTCCCCAATATTTCTTAAGAAGGATTTTTCCCTCATATATAATTCATAAGCTATTTATATAGGAATATGCTGAATGACTACTTAATGTGACATACGGTTGTGGGTTGCTTTGTAGCTGTTTTAAGAATAAAACTAATAAAGGACAAAGGATCTTATCCCTACATAGCTGTCTTGGTTTAAACATGCTATTAATTACACTAAATCAATCAGTAAAAAGAGATGTCCTGAAATTCTTATCTAAAATAGTAACATGAACTTTTGGAAGTAAGCTAATTAAACAGAATTTCTTCCTTTAAAAATGACTTTATATTGGTTCAGAACCTGCTTACTTGGGCTGCTTTAGCATTTTCTCTTGTGCTGTTTTCTCACTGCCAATGGCTTTTCTTTTATGACTCTGAAACAAAGAAATTATCTACTCCAATAAGATTATAGTTCACAATAGAACTCATGACCTTAATATTGCTTTAGGGAAAGGTTAGACACTTTCCTCTTTGGTAGCAGGGGCGGTTTTTGGCAGCTTTCTCAAATAAGATGGAGTTCTGCTTCTCTGCTTTAGTGTTTGTCCTTTAGAAGCTCTTCTGAGAATTGAACAGACTGTAAGACATCGATTCTAGAATATGACTTGAAAAGATACAAAACTATAAATAAATAAAAAGCTTCCCAGTATTTCTTAATATAGGTATGTTTAATCATATGACCTACAGATATGTCTAGCATTTATCTTTAAATGAGGCATTATTAAAAGCCAACGATTTTATATTACCTTTCAGAATACCATAGAAGATTACCTCATTTTGCACACTATTGTGTGCTTGAATGTAAGTAATTAAAGTAAGTCCAGAAATACAAGTAAATAGCCATTTCTTTCTTAATAAAGATGACTGATGTACTGGAAAATATTAAGCAATGTACACAAAATGTAAGATGCCCAAAATATGTAAGAATTCCTTTTCTTTGGACATGTTTTCTGTTACATAATTTGGGAGGGACCCGGTGAGATAAAATTACAGAAAATTTATCTTGATTACATCATTCAGTAAGAAATTTCTCTTCACACAAGGGAATTGTTTTAATGCATGATAATAAGTTCCAATTAACCTTCAAAATAAGATTTAAATAGAAAGTAAGTGTTGCATTAGGTTTGTCCTAATGGAGTTGAAAATAATCCCAAAATATATGAGAAATGAAGCTATACTTTTTGCTTTTTCTATTGTCATTACAAGCAATCTCTCTAATACTTAAGCAAGTTTAACTTGCTTCATTCTGTTTCAGACATTTTTGAGGATATGACTGTATAAAGATTTTACCAGATTGTCTGTTTTATCTCAGTAGGGAACTGCAAACAGAATAAAAAGGGTGGATGATTACATGTGGCAGTGCTGATACTGAAGTCTACACATTGGTCACATACGCATTGATGACAAGGTTTTTTGCTTGAACTACTGCTCAGAATTTGCGTGTCACCCCACGTGGAAAGAAAAATGCTTCAACCACAGTATGTTTGAAAACTGTATGTCAAAATCATCCTAATCCAATACAGATTTCCAATTACAAACAACTTTCCAAGACCCGGTCTTCCAACAGGATATCCTTTCTGAAAACCTGGCAACCAAAATCTAATCTTGCTGGCGTTACAGATAGTCCCAGTAGCTTGAAAGGAAAAGGGAGGGGTCTGAGGAAACAATACTTTAACCTGGATACACTAAACTGTAATTTTAGTATTTAGTTTAGTTCACTTAGAGCGCACATCTAAAAATAGTTTCAGCTGGGATCAAAATTATATTTATTTTGGCAATACAGCAATAGTTGGCATATATTTCCTTCTCACTTGACATTATACTTTACTAGATTTGCAATGATGTGACCAAGATTTTTTTTTTTTTTAATCTTAGTGATCTATTTAAAGAAGAGTAAACACAAGAAACGCCCGATGTTACGAAAAATATACTATTAGTTGATCTTGTTGACATGTGGTAAAGCTAAGTTGTATGCCTTTAATGGGAACGGAATGATCCCAACAGTCAAATGTCAAGGAGGAGACACTAACTTTGACTGTAATGTGTATTGCCCTTTTACAAAATATTTGCTGGGAAAAGTTCATTAGGTCTGGTTTATATACAAAGGAAATAATTTTAGAAGTGTGCTGAATTTGTTAAGTGTGTATTTCTTTTCAAGCACTTGTTATTATTACCCTGCACCAAACAGCCTTATTTTGGGCTAATTTTCAGAAGTGTTTTTCTTTGGCAATGAAAGATCCCTCAAATAATAGAAAATAAATACTTCTTGTTAGGTTCTTGTACTGGCTGTAGGTAAAATACAGTCTAGGACCTCGACAGTCTTAAGAAATTTATTTTTTTTTACTTTGAGTACTTCTGCTGAAAATGAAGTGTCATTACTACAAGAACTCCACAAGAAGCATCACAGCAACTCTATTTCTGGCTACTTCTCTTTTCACAGCTGCACGGGCACTGCACATATATATATATACACTACAGATTACAAACAAAGAACAGTTACTGCCTGCATACACCCATCATTCTAGATGCAGGTACATGAAAGAAAATGGCATCATTTAAAAAAATAGATTAAAGGAGTTAATTTGTGTAAAATGGCATGCACAGCTTTTATCCTCTTAAACAAGACTAACTTGGACTGCAGGTATCTTTGCAACTACTGTGAATGATCTGGGACTGTCAGAGCTCTGTAGAGCCATACAACATCAGTCTCCAAATCACTGGAGTGCTCACTAGTGAGATTTGCTTAACTCAGATTAATGCTTATAAAGGATGTAAAATTTCAGGATACTGATAGGAAACGTTCTGCTTTTAACACATTTTTTTTAGCACTGAAATGGGATTTTTTTTACCCATTGTGAACTGTCAGTGAAAGGGTTTTGGTGCTACTGGATGGAGCATTTCAAGCAGAGGATAGAAGAATCCTCATGGGCTGAGGGTCTATACACAGCAGTAATACAGAGACTGCAGTCTGTAAGGAACCAGTTTGGTACAGTGGCTTTCCCAAGAGAAATCCTCTCCACTGGTAATGTTGGTGTGTCCTGGAGAGTTAGCTCTGAAGAGCTAGCTCTCACCAGACCTTGGACTTCAGGTCAGTTTTTCCTCGATGGTCAAAAGAAAAACTGGCTCTACTTACTATGTATATGTCATCCCATTCCCACCCTACCTCAGTCCTAAAGTACACAGGAATCTGCTGAGGAAAAACTGGATATTTCAAAAGGCACCGTGGTCAACCAGGGGTTGCCCCAAAACTACTGCTACTTCTGGGAGCATGTTCAGGCTCGGGATGCTCCTCAGACTTGGATAAGAGGAACAGAAACAAGCAGGTAATTTATCCAAAACATGTATCAAAACACAGTTAATTATACCCTCACACATGTTTCTGAAAGAAATATACTGCCATGATGGCAGCTAATCCGACCATGTTAAATGTCATCAACATGACTCTGCAAAGCAGTTGGAAAATGTGTTTCATCGAGAGTTGCCTATTTTTGGAGCAAGGACAACCTGGACATTCCAAATTTTCCCTCATCCCAAAGAGTTACGCTGGTCAAGTCTCACAAACTTAGTGGAGGGTATGAAACTGTCTTTGAGCAGAGCCACAGCATTTTTATGCAAAATGTAGCTGTAACAGATGAAAAGCCACACTAAATTGAAATGTTTGAAGTGTGCCAGTTGAGCAAATCCACTAAAGGAAAGCAGTGCTTCGGGAACTTTGGAAGTAATCAAGGCATATTCAGAAACACGGCTTGTCTATTAAGCTAATTAGAAAAAAAAAATAACAAAAGGAAAGAAAAAACCCAACCCTTGAAATGAGAAATCCCAAACCTAGATACAAGAACATAAAAGGAAATTTTAAAGGTGTAAGCACCAATAAAATCTGTAGAGTCATGACACTTGTCTAGTCACCTGGTTTAGGGTAAATTAATAACTGAGACCAGATATTGGTATTTTCTTTACTGCTAATAATGAACGGGGATTTTACATTTAAGTGTTTTGCTGCATATAATACAAGACAAGAAAAACTAGAAAATAGAACACTAACAAGTTCTGCATTTCACTTAATGTGATATAAATTCCAACATCAACACAGCAGCTTTTCAGTGAGCATTCCCAAGGATATCAGGTTTTCTATACAATATCACAAATGAGCAGCTTGGCTGAGGCTTATGGAAAAAGACAGGAAATGAAAAATGCTTTCCACATTCTATTAACTAAAGAAAAAAGATAAAATAGAAAGGTAACCAAGAGCATCTCAAAATGCCAGATGTTTTAAATGACAAGTTCCTTTAAAATATTTTACATAATTTCCTCTGCTCTGCTTTTACTTAAGCAAGTGAATAGAAGCCTTCTGAATGTTCTACTACACAAGTGGGATTTTTCCAAAAAAAGGATACTAGAAAGATGAGTTAGTACGTGACCTTATTTACTCCACATCAGAGGATAGCACATCTTTCACTATGGCTTCATTTCCATTGTGCTGAACTTGCACAATTTGCAAAGAACTGAAGATCTAGGAAAAAGGGACTATAGAAATGTACTAAGTGGAAAGTAAGAAGCATTAGTTTTCATTTCTGCTTTCCCATTGAAAGCTCCATGCCCAAAGGACCAGTCAGCATAGTGTTGGTCACGTACTAGACTGCAGTTTACAAAGTTAGGAGCATGGCACTAATCATCAGAGCAAAAGGCAGCAGAGCATCCACTGAGAATCTATGACTTTTTCACATCTCTGCAAATACAGACCATGTAATTTGTAGCAAGTTAAAATACACCTTTTTCCTTGGCTTGGCTTCTTGACAGAAGCAGCTCTCTGTGAAACTGAGTAAAATCCAGTTCTAGTCGCTTCTCCAGATTCAAATGATCACAGTGTTCCTTGAGGACTTCCAGGCTCATATTTGCCCTTCTCTGCCTTTGGAGGGCTCTCTCAGGAAGCACACCCTGAAGGGCATTTCCCATTCATTGTGGTGCTTAGGTTTTGGAATGGTGAGTACTTTTAACTGCAATGCAGTGTTGATAGAACTGAGCCAGGCCTGGCTCTGCAAACAACCTAGCTACAATAACTGGCAGTTCCGGGTGAGCTGAATTTACCTGGTTCATTGGAGATTCAACCAAACTTATATACCATTTTCCACTCCATCGTCCTGTGCATCCTGTCTACAACCTGTGCCAGTATCTTGCCAGTCTGTAACCAGTCACTGTCTGGTGTTCAGCTAGAGAAGACTGCGTTTTGAAAGGTGTTAGGAGATACCCTAGAAGACAGGAAAAGTTTCAGCTTTCATTCTCAGAGTTTCCAAACTTAGATGGGTCTCAGTTTGAACTGGGTATCTCTGAGGATCAGTAACCACTGAAAATGGAGACCCAAAACTTTATACAAATGTTGCCTTTCGCATCATGTCTGGCCATGTTCCTCCATACTGATGCCTTCTAAAATTCTGTCATGCCTGTTAATGCCTTGCGTGCTTGAAGCAACAAGGCATGTTAGTAATTCATTAGACAAAGACGCTGTAACCTGGATCCTTTCTGTGTAAATCAGGATTCAACCAATGCTTGTTAATTATTGGGGTAACAAGGAGGAAGCTGGTAGAATTAAGCACGAGAAGAATACTGTATTCTTTTCTTGGTTCCAGTGTCACAGAATAAAAGCCTTTTCGATGTTTCTAAAATTTGTTAGTGCCTCATTTCTTCAGTTCCTAAATCTGTAATCCCTGCTAAGGTAAAAATCAGATTGAAAAAACCCATTGATTTCTCTTTGGTTCTCTTATTGAAAAAAAAAATCTTTTTTTTTAAATTGTGACATTATTAAATCTTTAAGCAACTGTGCTTTATAATATGCAACTCCAACCAGGGAACACCATCAGTAAAGAACTATGATATCTAGTAATTCATAAAAAACCTGTGGGATACTGTTCTCTACCCAAAAAGATAAACTTCTTTTAATACACTGGGTTGTGCAGAAAGGAACAGACAAGATCTCAAGGACAGTGTTTTTGAATACATGAATTGTGGCAGCTCCACTGGCAGGATATCAAGTCTGAAGGACTTACTGATCGAACATTATGTGAATAAAGTATTTGGTACACTCAGACAGAGCTGGTATCATGTCCAAATTAGACATTACAGCCTCAGATGTGTCTGCAATTATGCCAGGTGGATCCACAGGCTTATTACACCAGTGGTTCTGAAGGAACTTCAGATCCCACTCACCATCATAGCAATCCTTTAATATTTCACTCAGTAAGATTTCAACTTTGCACTCAGGAAAAAGTAACTAAGCACTACACATTATAATTGTCTTTAAAGACTGTAAGACATCTTGCAGTGCCACCACCATTAAGCACTAGGACTAAATGGAACAAAAAAGGACCTTTGAAGCAAATGCCCACTATCGGTGCAAATGCACCCAGCAGTGAATGTTACTCTTGCTCACACGTGTGCAAAGCCACTAAGCTCAATTCCACTGAGTTACTCATGTTGGATGAGCGTAACCCAGCACAGAATACCATTTACAAGATACCTATCTCAGAGTCTTGGGATCCTTGCAGAAGAAAACTTCGAATCAAGAGAAAAGAGAAGGCAGGCATGATGAATCTGAAAGAGTTTTATGTAGAGATGGGACAGAAGGAGGTAAATGCAAGTGAAGAATCTGTAGGAAAAATGGTTTCTAAATTGGTGCACTAAGGAACATAGCAGAAATCACATACAGGGGAGAAGGTCTGAATGTAATAAAAACAACAAGGTGAATTGTGGGGAGTTTCAAAGGTACAGAATTATATGGTTTAGGAAGATGGCCAAAAAAGATACAAGGAGTTTAGATAAGGGGAAGTAGGTTACAGGTTATATGTTACAAGTTACAGGAATCAAAATAAGTATTAAGGCACAAGCAGAGGTGGAAGGAAAATTGTGTGCATTATGAAAGAATAGATGACAGGAAATGTTTGTACTGATCTAAATATGAAAAGGAGAAATGAGATATGGCTTCTGCTCACCACAATGATAAGAATGAACATAATAAATAGTAACAGAATGATAAAGCAGGCAAATATGTAGGAACAGAACATGGAATTCATTTTGATACTGGAAATACCTGTAAAATAACTACAGTGAAACATTAAGAGAACCAGCCAAAGCAAAAATTCAGGATAAAACTGTTGTATTAACTCTCGTTATAAAGAACAACAGCAAGTGTTAGTAGCTATTAAAAAAACCCAAACAAAATCCACCAAAACAAAACCCCACAAAACCACAGGAGAGACTGGGGAGGAAGGAGAGTGATGCAGGGTAGAGATGCATTTGCAACATTTGCTCCCTGAGTTGTCAGACCACCAACGTGACAAAAGGCTTGGTTCTTTTAACAGGGAATTCTATTAAGGGTAGAGGCCGTACAAGGAGTGGATGATGGGGTCCACTGCAGATCTTTCAGTGTTTTTAAAGAAACAGTATTTTCTCAGGCAACAAGCAAACCAACAAGCACACCTCCTGGTCTGCAGCAGAGCTGAGAGACATACATGATTTTGAGTAACACGCCTTCATTCTATATATATACAGCAACATTACAGTAGAGACAAATAAAGAGAGACTATTCCAGGCTCATACACTCAGCTCAGCACTGACAAGATGAGGTCTGCAAACTGGGGAGTTCAGTCTGGGCACCGTATTTTCTTTTAAGTGTATATATAATCCTCATTGTTTGTGATTGATCCTGTCTCAGTTGACAACTCAGATGACATTTCAATCCCAGCTCCCTGAAGCTCAGAGGTTTACAGCCTTCTGATTAAAAAGATCTACAGAATGGAATTTTTTGCAAGTGCAAGTTTATTTAGCAGATGGTCAAAATAACCCCTATTGGGAATATGAAACTAACTTTTATGCTCTGAAAATGGTGCTCTTCTTTGGTTTGTTTGGTTTTTTTTCTTTAGTACCTGCATGACTCAAATCCATTTTTAAAAAAGAATACTACAAAGTTAATCCTCACCTGTGAGGACATGGGTAGATGGAACAATTAAGACAAAAAAAGTAAGATTTAGGAGAGGACCATAAAACTATACCAATCTTACCTCCTGTGCAGTGGAGACCATGAAACACAGTCCACTAATTCCTGCATTAAGGTGACAGAATCACAGAATAATTTAAGAGATTGGAAGGAACCTCTGGAGGCCATTAGTTTCAAAACTCACTTTCTGAAAAGTCTATAAAAGAATATTCCAACACTGTACCAACAGTTTAGTAAAACTTAATGTAAAATTTTACAGAATGGGTGTTTATCTCACCCCAACCACAAGCACCAAGACAGATGTAACCAAATAGTCCGTCCAGCATGCGTAATGGAGATAGATTCTTTGCAATGACATGATGGACAAGGAATGCCAACTCTCCAGTCTTCATCCTAACTTCTGGTTTTTTAGGCTGGCAACAATATACTGCTGATAGATGTGACTTTCTGTTTGCTTGCTTTTGGTGCCTAAAGACATCACTTCATCCTGTCCCACCTCTATGAGTCATCAGCATTTACTCACTGACCTACCTCCTGATGTGGGTGTCTGGAGAAGCTTCATGTAGATGTGTGATATTATCAAGATGACTTCCTAATCAACAACGGCCATTCTTAAAGTCCTCCCATTGTTACTTTTGTGCTTCCACACCCATATAATCCCCTTCACACCAATCAAGGTTCCCATTGCAATTCTCAACAAAAGCAGAAACAGGTCTGAAGTTGTATTTGTTCAGGACCTTGTCTGTTTTAGTTCTCAATTTCTCCAGTGATGATAGAGATTCCACAACCCCCCTGGGCACCTGTTTCAAAACCTAACTCACAGTGAGGAATTCAGTTATATTCCACTCTTGGCTCTTTCACGAATTCTGAGCACAAATCCAACCTCTCATACCACACACACTGATACCCCACACACAGAGCAACCACAGGATGATGAGGATGGTCATCACCGCCACAAAAGGGACAGTAAGCTGAGTAAAACAAAACTGAGGTTTGACATCCACGTCCTGTGGTCAGTACCGATCACTGCTGCTCTGGAGAGTCAAAGCAACCTTAATACCCGGCCTTGACTTCCACAAGACCCTAAGAGTATACCTGCTTTTGGCTACTGCTGTAAGATTAAATTCTCCTGAGTCTGTTTTTGACATGATGACATTTACCCCTTACCTATATGGATTTGCCAGCTGGCTCACAGCTTGGGATTTAGTTATCCCAGAGATAACTGCCAGAGAGTGGCAGTCTCCTCTCTACCTCTACCATGAGACTAGCCATTAAAGGAGTGTCCCCAGTTTTAGAGAAGGCGCTTAACACAGTTTCTGTATGCCCGTCTCCATCCTGGGGCTCCAATTCATGACACATTCACAGCACTATGAACAAACGTGAAAAGAAACATACAGGACAGGCCAATAATTCCTTTTACGGTAGTAGATAACTGTAAACAATAGATAGCAAGTGATAGTCAATGGGGTTCATCTGGCTGGCAGCCAGTCACTAGTGGGGTTCCCCAGGGTTCCATTTTGGGTCCAGTTCTTTTTAACATTTTCATAAATGACTCGGACTCAGGACTTGAGGGTGTCTTAAGCAAATTTGCAGATGACACCAAATTGGGAGGAGCTGTTGACTGCACTGAGGGTAGAAAAGCCTTAGAGAGGAACTTGGACAGATTAGAGAGCTGGGCAATCACCAACGATATGAAGTTTAACAAGGGCAAGGGCCAGATTCTGCACCTGGGAAGGGGCAGCCCTGGCTGCACATACAGACTGAGGGATGAGATGCTGGAGGCCAGCCACACCGAGAGGGATTTTGGGGTCAGCAAGTTAAACATGAGCCCGCAGTGTGCCCAGGCAGCCAGGAGGGCCAACTGTATCCTGGGGTGCATCAAGCATGGCATTGTCAGCCAGTCCAGGGAGGGGATTGTCCCACTCACTGCACTGGTGCAGCTGCACCTCCAGTACTAGGTGTAATTTTGGGCACCACAGTACTGTTGGAGAGTGTCCAGAGGAGGGAAACAAGGATGGTGAAGGGTCTGGAGGGGAAGTCTTAGGAGGAGAGGCTGAAGTCCCTTGGTTTGTTCAGCCTGGAGAAGAGGAGGTTGAGGGGAGAGCTCATCATGGTCTGTGGCTTCCTGATGAAGGGGAGCAAAGGGGCAGGCACTGATCTCATCTCTTTGGTGAACAGTGATAGAACCCAAGGGAACAGCATGAAGCTGTGACAGGGGAGGTTGACATTGGATATTAGGTAGAGGTTCTTTACTGCGAGGACGGTCGGGCACTGGAACAGGCTCCCCAGGGACGTGGTCACAGCACTGAGCTTGACTGAGTTCCAGAAGTGTCAGGATGATGCCCTCAGTCCCACAGTCTGACTTGTCTGGCTCTGTGTAGAGCCAGGAGTTGGACTCAATGATCCTTATGTGTCCCTTCCAACTCAGGATCTTCTACGATTCTATTATTGTATGAATCATACATGAACTGCACTATCAAATAAAGATAAACTTTATATGGAAGTATTTTTACATGAATGGCCATATTTTCAGATCTTTTTCTTTGTAATGCATTGGGGGTTTTTTGATTGTTTTGATTTTCAATTGCAGGTCTAACATAGTGCATTTTCCAGGAAGGGTTACAGAGGAGGGAGTGTGCTGCCTCACACACTGTGCTTCCATGCTTCAGAATACATTACAGTATATATTGGGGAAAATACAGATACATATGATACTTCAGGATAAAAGCCGAAATTGCAATATTCACTTTGAAAATTAGCACTATTATCTCCTCATAAAAGAAACCACATCAGGTAGAATACTGTTGCTAGAGACGGTCATTCAACTGAAAGAGACGCTGCTTCTGGAAATGCTCAAAGTACTTCTTTCTACATTACATTGATAAATTACTGTTTTCATCTTCAAGTAGCATCTATACAATAATGTGTAGTTAGATAACTTTATCTGATGTTTCAAGAAAAACTTCAGTCTTAGCCGTGCTCCACAATTAGCATTCTAAAGGGATATTGGACAGAGGGAGAAAGGGCAACACACACACACACACACACACACACACACACAAAAACACAGGCATCCCCCAGCTCTAAGCCCACTTCAGCCAGAGGACATAAACTGTCTCTATTTAAATGCTGATTCAAGACTGAAGAAAGATTTAATGGAATTATCTGGGAGTTACTTCAATAAAAGAGAAGCTCAGTTTAAACAATTTAAAGCTGGGACACAATGCCATTATCATTCGCCTCATATTAATTATTATATTTGCTCTCTCCAGCTTGTCATAATGATGGAACAATAACAATTACACAATGTGAGATATTCACCATTTAGCTAATTCACTCAGTCTAGGCAGGGGATCAAAGATGTCTCTACACTCTTCTATTCCTTAACAGTGGCCATTTTTTGGTTCAGAATGTACCTAAGAAAAACTCTAGAACTGGTGCACATCTGCCTGCCACATCCCAGCGCCTAAAAGCCAGCTGCAGGAATGCAATGGCCACACCTGCTAACCTCAGCCTTTCCAGGACAGCTGGCCCTGTGGAGAGGCAGAACAGAGCTATATCACTTCAGCTCCTTTCCTTTAAGGCCCCCAGGAGATCAAGGACCATCTGTGGTGTGGCAGTGGCATTCTTCGCTTGTGTGCAAGAAAAACTGAGGGGAGAAAAAAGTTTCATGGACATCTGGAGCTGTACACAGGAAGTGATCTTTGCCAGTGTCTTCACTGGAACCAGCAGGTCTAACAGAACAGATCCCCAATCCCTGCTGTTTCCTATCAACACAATTAATTCCCTGTAGTTTCCCCATTATAACTTTGCTCATCAGTGAATGTATGATGCTTGGTGTTTGCTGCCTGACACGCTGCATTGCTTTCTGCAGATGGGTGAATAACCATTCACATATCTGACTGGAGTCTTTCTTTTGCTAGAAATATGCAACTGGATTTGTGTGGGGCAGCTGCTGGTATTTGTGTGCCAATCTGAGTGGCCTAGTATGTCATGGTGGACAGATGACGTCATTTCTGGAGCAGGCTTCACAGCAGCTCTGTGGCTGCTTAGTGCTTATGAACACTGATCAAATTGCTTTCCTAAGATTTGTTCTTTGCTCAAAACAATATGATCTTGCACTATATGGATTCAGTTTGATTATTTTTCCTACAAGTCTTTCAGACTTTGGCTATTATCTGAGCGCTCTACATTCCTTCAGTGTATTCCCTAGAAAATTTGATCCAAACACTGCAATATCCTGGTAGTGCAGAGTTAGACATATTAACAAGCATCCTGCCAGGACAGAAATTCATTCTCATCCACATGCCAGTCTAGAAATCCTACTCCTAATTCATATTTTTTCCCCCAAAGACCCATATCTTCCATCTTTCCTGCCGTAAAAGAACCAAAACAAACAAAACCCCATACAAAACCTAGCAATCCATTCCAATCCATTTCAACTACAACTGATGCCAAATACTATTAATCTCCTCTGGAATTTTCTGACATACCCCAAATTCTGCACAGCAAAGGCTGCATTGCATCTTTTCCATCAAAGATATTGCCAACATTTAACAACAATTAATGAATGCAATCCATCAGCTATGTGCACTACTATAACACACACACACACCCTTGCACACTTGAATTTTAATTTTATGCATATACAAACATCAAAGCAAATGTTGATTGAAGCCAATCCCTGCCCATTCTCCATATGTCCCAAGACCAAAAGTGCCAAGACAAGTGTGACTCTTCAAACATCATCAAAAAAGGCTCTGGGGCAGACAGAAGTAGCAGGGTGACATTCACCTTACTTCTCAATACAGACAGCTGATCACTGTATTTGTTTGTTGGTTTGTGTCCCAGGTGTTGTTATTTGTCCTAGCATTATTTCACGCTTCTTTTTATCAGTGCTTCGGTTAACACTGCTGCTGTGTGAGCAGCAAAATAAAACATCTAGGGTAACGCTCTGAAACTCCTTGCAAAAAAAAATACCTGTCTTCCAACGAGTTTGGCTTTTCTGTACTTACACAGACAGGATCATAAGTGAAAAGAGGTGTGACAGAACTAAGTATAAAGACAGAACACTGCTGCTGAAAGATGTGCAGAGAGAAGCAGTAAAAAGGAGGACACATCAAATATGCAGCAGGATTGGATTACTGCTTGCTACAAGTTACTATTTTACAGTCAGTGGGTAGAGGCTTTTTTTTTTTGGTTTTGGACACCTGCATAGAATTATGTCCACAGCTGCTCATCACTGATCTACTGTGTGAAATTGTTTCTCTTCCTCAAGCAACAGGCAAACAAAAGGTGACAGGGATGAACTTGTTTGTACAGTAATTTACAGCACTGTATGTAGCCAATTTCCACACATCTATCTGTGATGTCAATTTACACCCCTGATCTATCCAGCAGATATAAATATACATGTGTGTATATTTGCATAACTTAAAACATTACGTCTCTCTCTCGAGGGTGGCATCAACGTGTGCGTGTGTGCAGACTGGAGCCAGAGAAAGCTCCAGTCACAGGGTAATGACTGTTACCCTCTCAAGAGACCTACAGGATTTCACGTACAGACACACACAGTATGAGCTATCTGTATACATGACAGTGAGTCAAGCATCGTATTATTGTTATTAAAACTGAAAACAAATGACAAGGCTGGCACTACTGACATTTCTTTTTATGAATAATCTTACTTCACTGAAATGTAAAAATAGGCAGACAAATTTTTAACAGGGAACAAAGTTCAAAAGGCTGTTAAACTTATTCACAGCCGTATCTGAATGTGAAAACTGCATGAAAAAGAGCCCTGGAAAGTTTCTTTCTATGTGTTATTGTGACATGCCTTCTTCCTCCTCATCCCAAAGCCAATGAGAATTCATATTTTAATAAGACTACGTCACTATGCATTACTGAAGCCTAATCTTTACGCTGATGAACTCACTGGACTTATCCTCAGTACCTAAAAACTACATTTCAGCATGAAGCAGATGCTGTGGCCATGTTACAATAAATTAATAGAAAAAGCAGCTCTATCATGCATATGTTGCCAGATCCGTAAGGGCAGCACACTACAGGGGAACAAGCTATCTTGAGAGATATACCAGGGGAAGGTAAAGAGACACCACTGCAAGTTTCTCCATTCCAGGAGAAAGTGCTTTAACTTGCCTGTCAGATGGCATAGATGAGCAAAGCACTCACGTAAGAGGATTTAATTTATTTTTAAGAGACAGATGACATAAAAGACATACTAGAAACTTAGTTTATTTGGGATTTTTGTGGGATCCATCCATATGCAATATTATTACTTTGGTTTTACATCACCTGCACACCATTAATTTTCAGCTCTGCTTCATTCTAAGTCTCGTAAGAGTTATTTCTCTATTTTCCCACCCAAGAAATTGTCTCTCTTCAGGTCCCTACTTGAGCACATGTACAAGTATGCACATGCTTAAGTTCCACTGAAAGTAGATGTATGCTTGAGTGTGATCCTACTGCCTTAAGAAGATACCTTATATTCTAGGATATGATTTGCAAAATACAACATGTAAAATAGAGATTTGATCCTTGAGAAAGCATTTGGGTGAGCTTCCAGGGACTTACCTGCCAGCCGCCAAGCTGGCTTACATCTCTGGGCTCCATACATTCACTCATCCATCACCAAAAGTCTGTAAATGACTGATAACAAAAACAGATGATTCATCGTTGCTATGTTCTCTGTTGTCTCTTTGTCCTGCCAGAGACATGGTATTTGACAATTAAAGTGTTAATATTTCACGTTAAGAGAAACTTACAGTATAAAGAGGGCAGGTTTTGTCTTACTGGATAGATATTTGTTCCTTATTTTTAAAAGGCAAAGAGGGAAGGGACAGCAATTAATTTTTTTACTGTTAGCTGATTGATTTGTTACTTAAATGAGCAGGTACCAATGCCTATCTTCGAGTGTAAAATACCACCTAATGACCAATGAAGAATAATGTAAGCTATCCAGTCAGAAGGCACTCTTCCTTTTGGTCTTTTTAGATAGACCTGACTAGTAAAACCATCTCATTTCCAATTACTCAACAATCATAATTCAAGGTGTCAACCTTGATATGAATAGCACAAACATCAAGGACTTATCTCACAGACCTATGGGGAGGATAAGACAACTTCAGGTTGGAGTGGAGGGAACAGAAAAGAGATACACGTTAGAATAAAACGCAGACAGTGCTTCCACCTAACAACAAGTTTTCTCAAGTGATACAAAGAAAAAATGAGGAATTAACAAAATAAAACAGCATTTCTCGTTAATGTTAAAGTACTTTATAGTTGCACTGTCATTGTATCAGATTGCTATAGAGAAAGGTATTATGAATGAACTGCGAATGAAGCATGTAGATTAAAAATTCAGAGACATTTATTCACCCTGCCAGAAGGGATCATCAAATAGGCGTGTCTTAAAGGGGGCAGGGGGCCTGAGGACTAGGCTAATGAGGGTTTTCACCAGTGGACTTGAAGGAAATTTAAAATAACTCCTGATAAAATTTAATGGATTGCACAAAGATTTGGCAGAGCAGTAAATAAAGAGGGTGGGATTATTTGGCAAACCAGGCTCATTCAAACAAAATGCACCTGAATACAACAACAGTCTGCATTTATCAAACTTCCCCTTGAGAACGGGGAACTATCTAATGGAAAGGAAACAATCTGATAAAATATGGAATAACAGAATAGTTTGGGTTGTATGGACCTTTACAGGTCATCCAGTCCAAGCTCCCTGCAATGAGCAGGGACATACCGAAGTCACTGCGTATGAGATTGTAGCAACATGGATTTAGCCATGTGGGACAGGTGAGGAGGGAAGCATCTGCTTTTTACCTCCAGATGCCATTGCCACTTATGCTTTGGTGACAGTCAAACTAAGATATTTTGCATAGTTCTGATGTTCACATTTTATCAAGGATACTGAATTTATATTACAGACAGTTTCTCACAGAAACAGAGAGAGCAGTCACCAAAGAAAAAATATTCAGGAGCTGAATAAAACTCCTTCAAGTGAAGACTTTAAAGAGCTCAATCTGTTTAGCTTATCAGAGAATGAGAGGCAACATGATTAGAGGAATAAAGCATCAGGTACAAAAGTGCTCTTTGATTTACTGGACACAGTAAAATGTTTGTAATATACTGAGAGCAAAGCCAAGTACTAGACTGCTACAAAACACCAGCCTTCCGTTGAATATATGTATTACAATACAGTTTTAGTCATACAATCACACATCATTTTCTTCCACAGGAAGCTTCATTGTGTGTGCGGGATAGTCGGCAGTTACTTAGTGAATGCTTTGTTTTATTCTCATTGTTTAATTTGTGGCCCCACAACTCACTCATTGTGTGCCATTTAAACCTAGCACCAAACCCGGCACTGCTTCTCTCTTCGACTTTCATCTGGCTGTCACTTTAACAGCACAGGAGTGCAATTCAGCGAACTGAAAGAGATACGGGAAGATAAAAGCCCTCATTACACACACGTTATACAACACTCCACCTGGTCAAAGGGTGAGTCAAACACCACCCAAAATTTCTGCTTAAGGCGTTAGTAGAATTCTAGTTAAATAAGCTCTGTATCTTCAACAGGGGTAGAAGCACTGGTGGGCCTTTTTGAGGGTTACTTGCGGGAATTGTTTAAAGAGCAAAAGGTCAGGATCATGTTGAGGTCTGAGTGGGTTTGTTTCCACCACGGACTACTACTGTGGAGATACCCCAGGCCCCCCATCACGTTTTAAGAGGTAAACGGCTTCTGCAGGTTCTTGGTAAACACCTGCAGGGTAGCTCCTCAGGGGTCACACCATACTTCCACATAAAGCTATTCCACAGTAGAAGCTTCAAGGTCAGATGCTTTTTCATGCAGACTCTGATCAGATCACTGCTTGTGAGTCACCAAGGGGCTGAGTATTTCCTTTCTGTTCACAGGAGCACATCTCCTGCCTGAGATTTACAGGCTGGTTATCCATCTATCATCTGAAACAGTTTTCTTTCTTTGCCATGAACTGCCTGCCAAGATGAGTTCCCCTGCCTGCAACACCACCTGCCCTGAAACTATTATGGAAAGGTTTTAGTTTCCTGACCAACACCTTGTTGCCACAGGCATGGCTGAGGGAGCCTTGAAGGCTTATAAAAGAGGGCCTAAAAGAAGCACTCAGCCCCAGACTGGGCCATCCTCTGGGAGGAACTAGAGCATGCAGTCTAATACCTCTATGGATTTTCCTGTCAAGTTTCACTCCTGACTGACTCCTCATACCACTCCCAGATAGCTCTGCCTCACCGTGCCCTTTGACTCCAAGGCTATACCTCCACGACATGCCGCACATCAAACCCCATACACCTCCAGTTTTTTTCAGGTTTCCCTACAGCTACTCTCAAGACCAGGTTGTCACACCCCTTCCTTTCTACCAGGCTTGCATTTCCCCTAAAAAACTTGGAGAATTCCTAATTGGAAAGCTGAGAGATAAGACAGTCCATCCCCATACCTCCCCCAACTTTCTGAATATTGCAGGACCATCTTTCTAGATGCTGCTTTCAAGACACAATGCATAACACTTGTGAACTTGAGGCTTTCAGAGAATCACAACTTTGTTACAGTTTGGATAAATTTCCTGGAAACAGCGTGAGACATCAGGCATGAATGATGAATAATGAATTTCAAGTCTCTGCTTAACACCTTGAAGATGCTAGAGCATCTCAGGCTTCCAGACTACCTGAACTAAACTTAAATTGTTGCTGTATAATTTAAGCTTTTACTGAATCTTTGAGTAGATCTTGTCCAGAGAATTCATAAAGGCTTCCGCCTGGAGAGTTAATAAAGACTTCTATCCATTTGGAAAGTTACCAAAGTTAAGCCCTCACGTGAATGGCCCCTCAGTTCAAAATAATGGAGCTGTAAGCCAACATGAGATCTGAAAAATTGGATTCATCTGTTAATGGTGAAGATGATAAAATGGAAAAAGGAAAGTTATGCTTGATTATGGCATCTATTATGCTTAAAATGCCGTACTGCATCATCTCTGCAGGAAAACCAAGCTGAATGAAACCACAGAGGATTGTCTTCAAAACCTTGGAGAGCTGTAGTAGGTTAAAAGCTGCACATCTTCTACTTCTTTATGTGTCTTTGCAAGAGAATTTGAAACCTAAGGTACATTTTTAGGAGGCCTGAGCTCTTTGCAGTTTACTAGTGCACTCTTATACTTGCAAATGTTTTCTTTATACCAGAAAGTCACAATTATCCTATGTTACACTACTCTGAGGTACACATCTGCCCCTACTATATTCCTGTCAGAACAGGAATTTACATTGGATAGGGAGCGCCTCGGCACACAACACAGGCAAAGGCCACAGGAGAATTTCCCCAGGTTTGCCCTCCGAGGATCCCTAATACTCCTTAGCAACCTTGCTGGAAGGACTGAAATCACAACCTCTAGACAGCAGGTGGTAAGCGTCCCTGTGTACTTGAAAGAGCTGCTGGCTACAGCAAGGACACATACATCTCCAGAAAGACTCTTAACAGAGAGAGTCATCAAACCTAGGATAGAGACAAACATGTTAAACTCAGCCCGATTATAAAGCAAGAGGAATACTGGTGAGCAGACTCCTGCAGTGGCCTTCTATCACCGTACAGAGTGCATGGCTTTAGAAGATGCTTTCATGATAACATGAGAACAAGCTTCTATAAACCTGATCTGGACTGAGGAGCATCAGAAAGGTGTGAAATGACAGTCTGAGAGACTGTGACCAGAGTGCTAGAACTGTTTAGACCATCAGACCTCCTCATACACATCAGACTATATTATGGGACATATCTACAGCGAGCTATCTCTTCCCTGCTACTGCCACAACAAGCACATTGGTTTTTGTCCCCCTCTGATAAACTTCATCAAGCCGAGTTTGCAGTTGTTCCAATGGAACAATTTCAGGACTAAAATATCATGTGGCAGCATAACAATAAATATTTTGCCTATCCATTCAGTTTTTGTTTTGAGTTTTGATGTTTTCTCATTCTCTGCCAGGCAGCTAAGGGAATAGAAGTCCCCAGGTCTTTATTATACACAGCTGACCTCTTATTTCCTGCTAGGTGCATTCAATTTCAGATAGCCCAGAGTATGGTCTTGAAATGCTATTTTCCATCATACCAAACGAATCCGAGGTCTCAATTTTTACACATTAAATCAACTCAAGGGTTTGATTTTCAGTGTGGCTTGAAAAACAAAGGTCATTCAGAAGGTTGTAACTTTTTCAACCAAACAACTGTTATGACACTTCTGAAAGAAGCAAAGGACAAATATAAACACTGGGCAAAACACCATAATCAACACAATTAAGAAATTTGACCTTTAAAAAAAAAATCTGATTTCCACTGTAGCTATTGCTATATTTCTCATTTGGATTTTAGATTGAGAAACATTTAACCTTGATTAACCCTCACTTAAAACTTCATTTCAGTTATACATCTCTTTTAAGAGAAGCCTGTCTCCATTTTATACACTGCTTGTATTCATGATTGCTAAGGAGAGCTGCATCTTCTCTCTCCAATCTAGAAAATATTTTCATGTCATTTAGTTAAATGGTATTGGTAGCTCCGCTTTTCTTATACATCTCAAACTCCTTCTAGTCAAAACTTAACCTTTGGGTTCTGACACCACCTTACGTAGAGTGTTTTAAATCTCAAATAATCTGACACTCAGATTCCATACTACTTAAAATTTGACTTCTTGTCCACCTACTCAGTAACTATGATAGCCACAGTCTCTTCATCTCATAATTTCCCCTGTTTTTCTTGTTCACATCCAAGAAGAAGAGCCCCATCTAGGGCATCCTGCTGGCTGCATACATGTCACAGTACAGTTCTGCCCATCAACCAGTTGATTTCTTCAATCACCCAACAACGAGCCATAACGGCTGCTCCTTAGGACCTCATCATGCAAGGTCAGCCGTTCTCTTACCGCCGGGGAGTTGCCCTGAATTTTAAACTTCTGCTGAAACGCATGGCTATTCATACGGCCACAGCCCTTCAGATGTTAGTCGCACAAACCCCTACAAGCATTCCCGAGACAACCGCCCAGTTAATGACCTTCCTGTTCGCCCTCTGACATGAATATCTAAGAGCTAAGGGTGGCTAGTCCTCGACCCGAGATAAGCAAGCGTTCACCACCTCTACCATCTTAGCTTAGCTCTGACTCCTAACGAGCCGAGCTGAGCTGACTCTGGAAGCTACAGGCTCGTTTATTTCACGGGAAACCTTTTGGTACACTTAACTCCCCCAAACAAGCAGTGATTCCTTGATGACTCTCCAACACCAGCCCTCGGCGATACATTATTTGAAATAAGCAGCGCATTTTAAAGCTATCGTCTTAGTCCACGTTACTTTATAAAGCTGAACGGATCAAACTTTGGGACCCCAGAATTTCCAGGGGGGAGAGGAACGTATTTCTATTAACAACAACAACAATTTTTTACTACCACGGGTAATCTTAATCGAGGAGGGGCAGCCCCGTCCCCGGCGGAGGAGGCAAGCCGAGCCCACCGGTTGCAGACCAGGGCGCAGAGCCCTCCCGTACCCTTCCCCCGCCAGGAGGGTGAGGTGGGCTGGGCTGAGCTGACCCCGCCGGGCCCACCCCGCCGGCGGCGGTTCTCCGGGAGCTCCAACGCCCTGTGCCCCCGGCCCTACCGAGGCAGAGTCGGAAAGGGGCCGCCTCGGGCGTACCTGCGGCACCCCTCCCCGCTTCCCATCAGTTGCTACAGACGCGGACAGAGGGACGGACGGGTGTCCCTCTTCCCCTCGGCCGCCCGCCGCCGCCCCGCAGGCGACGCTCGCCGCACCTCACCCGCCCCGAGTCGCGCCTCAGGCGACGCCCGCCGCCGCCTGGCCCGCGGGGGAGCCTCTCCGGCAGCCGTCACCCGGTGGCAGGTCCCCGAGCCCCGCCGCCTGGCTGGGGGCGTCGCGGCCTCATGGCGATCACCCAGCCGCGGCGGGGCGCGGGCGGAGACCCCCGGGAAGCCCCTCAGTCCGTACCTGTCGGCAGGCGGGCGGGCGGGATGTCTTCGGGAGAAGGAGCCTCGTCCCCCCTCAGCCCCGGCGCGGCAGCGGGCAGCCGGCTTTGTTACTACTCGGAAGAGCCGCGGATCAGCGCCGTCGCTATAGAAACTGGCTGCGCCTCGAAGCGACACCGGCGAGTGGCGGGAGGGAGGCGGGAGCCAGGCGGAGGTGTGGGGTGAGGAGGGAGCCGTTCATTCAGGAATATCCTGGCCTCTTCCTCCTCCTTCTCCTCCGCCTGCAGCCAGCCTCCGGCACCGCCCAACCCGGCCCGGGGGTGGGAAGGCGCTTCGCCGCCCTCACCTCAACTTGCTTCACCGTGTCGGAAAGAACCCCCTCCCTCCCTCCCTCCCTCCCTCCACCTAGGCACCTCCCGCCCCATTGCCACCGCCTATTCGAGGAGGCTTTTCCCCAGAAACACGCATAGGGATATACTCACACTCACTCCCCTGCACGCCCACTCCGAGAGCAAGACCCCACGACCGCGGGGATCCGGGCAGCACCCACACCATGAAATGGCGGGGGTTGGCCTGGATTCCCGCGCCTGCCCCCCGGCCTTTGCAGCCCAGTTGATCCCAGACCATTCCCACAAAAATCGCCACAAATCCAGGAGAAAACTTTTTTACTTAACAGCGTTCCTTTTTTTTTTTTTTTTTTTTCCCCCCTCCAAGTGATTTAGCTCCACATCTTGTGGCGAAGAGCTGCTTTTGTGTGGGAATTTGCTGATGGGACCCCTGTGGGTGGCAGCTCGTTGTTCCTGAAGCAAGACCCAAGGCGATGGCGGGGTTTTCACTGCTGCACATTTCGTTTCATGCAGCAGGCCCTGAGAGGTGAGGAGAACTGTGGCCTGTCATCCCCCGGTGCTGTGCCAGCAGCAAATTAAGAGAAGCACAGGTAGTTGGAAGGAAGAGGAGGGAAAGGCTGACTTGGATCATGGTAAAGCAGCCAGGAGGGTGGGAGATACAATTGCACCCTGGCACGAGTTTCAAGATCTCCTTTATGTTATCCCAAGTCTGGAGGATGGGTTGTTTTCCTACAGCAACAGCCTGTGGTGTGTCAGGGTCGCCCTTCATGTCCTTTCCATCTCCCTGCTTGGCATGACAAAAGCTGAGGCAGTCCTCCCTTTCTTCTTCCATCCATTGAAGGCTCAGTGGTATCAGTTTGTTGAATCTATTCTAATTTCTCTCCCTGAAATGTTCTTTCAGCAGTAGTAAAGTTGATGAAACATTCTTCAGAGTGCAAGATGGATCTCCCCTTTCCTCTTTCCTTGGTTTGTATTCGTTAAATTTGCCTCCCGAGTTTGCGGAACAGCAGAAAGGCAAAGTGTAAGGTGCACTTCAGAGGAAGCATTATCCATCGCAGCTATTGCCACTGCTAAGCTACTGGGAATGACTATTAAGTATCAGCACTGCAAGTCACTGTGAGCTGACGAATCTGTGCCAAGAGCTGCTGGCACACCACAGAATATGCTCTTTAGGAAGAGTTTGCCAAAGACAAGAAAGACACCCCCCCCCCCCAGGAGCTCTTCACAAAACAACGTGGCTTACAGCAGAACTGCTGGCAGACCCTAACACAGCCAAATGACAATGATGGCAAAAATGAGGGAGACAGAAGGTTGGATATGAGAGGCAGGGGGTCACCACGTATTTATCTATCTGATTTGCATGCTAAATATTAATTGTAGTGTTAAAGAAAAAAGAGAGAGAAATCCAGTCAGAGCATAGCAGAGCTGAATTGATTATTTTGTTTGTTTCACCTTATAGTGAATTTGCTTGCTCTATGGTGGAAAGAGTAACCCTAGAGAAGTGAAACATCTACCACATGCTGGATCTTATAGCATAAGAGAAATTCTGCTCATTTTTCCTGTATGTGAAAGAAACCTGGAAAGCAATTCATATTCTAAAACCTTTTGGAAGAGTAAGGATGCATTTTAACTTAAGGTGTATTTAGAAGAGAGAGTTTAGGGACAGAAATGTTGCTAGAAGAAATGGGTCATTGTTTTGACAGCAGTAAGCACAATGCTGAACGCTGTTGCTATGATGCCTATCCATTCTTTTTACAAAATAATTTCATAGCACTTTCTCCCAGGTGGAAGCCCAGAAAGGGCTAGAAAACTGATAGGAAAGATTTATTCACTGATACAAAGCACCTGAGTAGTGATATGATTTTGTGTGTTCCTTGGGCTTCAAATCTTCAATGCGATTTTACACACAGTCCTCTAAACGTTTCTTCCCCTAAGCTGGAGGTGAAGGATGGTATTTCTTGGGTGGTATCTTAAAAGACTCGCAGGCGGGCACTGTTGGATGTGTCTTAGCATTGTGCAGATATCAGTGGCTTGTAGGTTACTTTTCCTGTTGAGGTTATGATGATATTTTACTGACAGAGATGAGACGGTTGTGCAGGTGGATCACCTCTATCTTTGGGACAGAGCCTTAGGCAGTGCACCGTTCTAGTTCTTGTGAAGTGTGTTACTGTTTGTTGGTTGCTCAGTGGTTTCTTTGTTTGCTTGTTTGTTTTTTAAATTTTGCTTGAAGGGCTTACAATGTGTTTACATTTAACTAGCTTGGTGTCATTTGGATCTTAACTTTTGTAATAGCATTTACAAAATGGGACACACGTGCCAAGTTGATGCTTGGGCTGTTTGCAACCGCAAACATTGCTATAGTTAACGCGAGGGGAGCGCAACATAAAATGTATTACACTCTTCCACTGGGGTAACAAATCAGCGTTAAATCAACATAGCATTTTGTAACGTTTTAACACTAAGCTATCCTGCCTTTGTGCTTTGACATTTTGTCCCAATTTCTCCCAGTTTGGGTTAAGGACAATACTTTTAAAATCTACAACTGAAATGCCTTCTGACAACACTTTTTAAGAAACATCTACTTCCTTGGGGGAGGGTGACCAAAAAAATAAATAAAAAGAACATTTAAAAAAAAAAAATCTGTGCTGATATGACCATCGCCAGCTTCTGACTCAGCAGTGACATGTGCTTCTTCCTCAGCGGGGAGGATTTTTTCCAGTAACACAGTGTACTGAAGGAATTCATCGTGGAACAGTGAACAAGCGTTAACATTCACGTGGAGCCAGGGAACAGCCTTTGATGGTGTCCGCTCTCTTTTGCCATTTGTCCTAGGTCCGAACACCATTCATCCCACCAAGCACTTATTCCCTCAGACAATTTGTTCCCTGTAGGCCGGGCAAAGTATCCTTAGTACAGCACTGAAACATCAAGTAAAGAATGTTTCAACTGAAGGAAGGAAACGCATTCTTAGAACGCCATATTAAAACAAAAGAGGGGGATAAACTGTAATAAAACTGGAGGAAGACTATTTAATACTGATATTATCATTACTGCTATTAATCTTAGGATTGCGGTGTGGCCTAGAGGCTCCACCAGTGGCAGGCACTGTATTCCCACAGGTCAAAAATGTAGGTAATATCTGCCCTGTGTTTACCTTAGAATTAAATGTTTTTCCTGAGGGCCTGTAATGCCATTTGGGTAGTGGCAAGCTCAATGGGGCCTCGTTGAATTGCAGCCTTTTAGATATATGAAATATAAATTTTAAATAACGTAATAATTGTAATAATAATTCTGTCAGGAGGCAGTGCAAGACCACTTTTCTCTGTCTGCAGGCTAGCAGTCCTTTTGGAAATTGGAGACTTGGGAACCTGGAAAATGAGTTGAAATGGTAATTGAAGGAAGCAATAAAACATGAATATGCCAAAATTGGGGATGAACTCCTAGGTTCTGCCTTTAGGAAGGAAAATATGCTTTCTCCAGGGCTATATTTCAATTGTGTATCCTCAGATTTATCTTCCCCCCTACCCCTTGGGCAGAAATGTGTATTTTACACCTTTGCTTGAGATTCCTGGATGTCCTGCAGAGACGAAGCTACAGCAGTACCAAAGGAACCCAAGTGCCAGACGGACACAGGTCCTCTCCACCCAGCTCTGCTGGCTGCTGCCTCTCTTAGCTGCTTCTCACAGGTGCCTTTGGCAGCATAGAGCCACAGTGGCAGTAGCTACAAGTGGTTGTAAGGGCTGAGGGACACAAAAAGGTTGTTGAGGGGAGAAGGGCTTAAGAAGGAGTACTGTAGTTCTTAGATCCGTGGTATCTGGGGTACACACGTGGATTGCCAGCCTTTCTTACAATTTTTTTTTGTTGTTTTATACCATACTGGGGAGACACTGGCATAAGGAAAATCAAGTATGTGTAAATATATTCAGTCTCACAGCTGATCATTAACAAAATAAGAGGTTTATAAAGGCTCCTATCCAAACTTGTGGTGGGGAGGGAAAGTACCGTTGAGCATTCAAAACCATGATCTGGTTGACTTTCAACATGACCAAGCTTTTGCCTGCCCTGCACCACATAGAGCCATGGTGAGATATTACAGCTGCTCAAAACAAGGCAGTGAAGTCGCCTGCTGGGAAACAGGCTGTGTATGAGTTGAACTGTGGTGCTATACCAGTATAGACACGCTTGACTCTGTTGGTATTCCTTGTGTGGGTCAGCATAGATAGATCCCAAGTCTGCACACTTACAGGCCTCCTGTGTGGTATCCCAAGAAAACATGGGTTAAAAGGGCACATTAAAAATATTGATCTGGAAAGGACTAAAATGATGTTCCAACATACAGAAGGCATACCGTTATTTAATTTTGTTTACTGTAGAAGAGCCTCAGAGGTAGTGAAGCCTAGCCTAAGTAGCTGAATAAACGCCACAGTGGCCAAAGGGATTAATGCTAGGAACACATAACTCTGGATAGCATTTTTTTATGTTATTCACACAGCCTACTGGGATCTTAGTTGAGTTCAACTGCTTAGAAAAAAAGATCCTGGCATTACAGTGGAAAGCCCAGTGGACAGCAGTGTTGAACAAAATGCTAGTGGGAAAGAAAGAAATCAGACTGGAAACACTGTAATTCCTCCAGACCAGTTATTTGCTACATCTTGAATACTTCCTTCAGTTCTGGGCACTTGCCTGCAAAATAGATAGAGCAGATACAGGCAACATCTGGATACAAGCAATGAAAATTATTAGAGGCTGAGAAGGAAGATTTTCTATCTGGAGAAATATAAAAGATTGGACCTGTTTAGGCACAACATGAAGAAAGGACATGATAGAGCTTTACAAAAAATAATGAACAGCATAAAGAAGATAAACCTTACAGTTCTAGTTGCCTTTTTTTAAAATTTAAGAACAAGAGTTCATCCAATGGAATTATAAAGATACCAATTTGAAAGTGATGAAAGGGAATATTAGCTGAGTGAAAGCACTCACTGTTGCATGAGATAAAATTTAAAGAAAGGATTAGATTGTCTAAAACACGTGTAAAGGGATTAAAACCTTTATATTTCAGTGCATAAGCCTGTCATTAAGCCAGAGAGATAGAATGAGCAAGAGGGAAAGGAGCATTAACAGAAACTCCTTTTTGGGCAAATTATTGAATTTCTTGAAACATCTTCCGAAGCGTCTTCTGCTGGTGATTAGGGGTAGAAGAAATGACAACAGATTATACTGGTTCTTACCTGCTATGCAGATTCACTTTCAGCTGATTCCTGCCTGAAAGCTGCTCAAGTACTGTATTGTGCTGGAGCTAGTAACCCGCTAGATGTTTTGTAGTTAACCCAGCTCCAGGTAGGTTGAACATGTTTTTTGAAATAGATAGGAAATTACTAGGTGAAACCCACCAGAAGCTGGGTACTTTGGCAGCAGGCTACTTCTATTTTTTAATATGTCACAACCCCCAGTCAATGACTCACTTTTGAAATTTTCACCTCAAACCTTCCAGACATTAGTGATATGAACCTCCAAAATCTTAATGGAGATGTTAGAATTTTTTTTTTTTTTAAATATTATTGCTATTACTTTTGGCCATAATAAATTAGCCTAACCCATTTTACGTATACATTTTTCATGTAGTAGGAACTCTGTGCAACGATATACTGAATGTGCCTGGTGAAAAAAGTAGGGACATCATATGTCTTGGGAAAGATAATAATGTGACAAGACTACATATATCCCAAGATGTTCAGCCAACTGAAAACTACTTATACATCTCACAACCATTACTTATATATAAACTTGAATCATGCTTAAATTTGATAGTGAATTAAGATGCCAACACTGCAGAGCCCTGCTACATCTATTACCATCTTACTTTCTTACAACCCACATCATCCAAACAAGCCCTCAGGCTGAAGCTATCTGTTCAATGCACAGGAACTGCCATTTTTCCATGCTACATGTGCATTAAACCAGCCTGAGATTGTTCAAGTAGGTTGACCAATCCATGCTGCACTTTAACAGATGCAAAATGTGCCCATCTTTTCTTGCCTCATGTTAAAAAAAACCCAAAACACCAAAACAATTACAGGCTCACAGCTGGAGTCTGTGCAGTAATTTGGTACCAGCAATGGCTGTTTCCCCTTGCATTTCCCATCCACATCACAAAACGCAATGGTGCAACTAAAGCAACTGCAGAACAGTATAACAATTGCATTTCAGTAGTCGTTTGCTATCAACACTATCTATATAATGCTCTGTTGTTCTTTTTTTTTTAACCAGGATGAATTTCCATAAAAGCATTCATGAACCATTACACCTCAACCCCTTGACCCCAGTAAGGGTAAGGAAAAAACCACCAATCAACTTTTCCTGGGATATGATTCTGTGTCTAGCAATGGCGTGAAACTGGTAGAATTCACATCATGTGCTAGCATCTTAGTTTTCTTGTGGTATACTAGTTCCCAGAGGAAATGCATATTCTGTGTGATACAAAGCAGTAGGTAGGGTAATGTTAATTACATTGTGAAAAAGTATCAGAAGCCCTAACACAGCCTGTCTAATGAGAGTTTGCTTCTTAAGGTTTAAAAAATGAAACCAAGAAAACCAAACATGGCGGCTTTTAGGTTTAAAAAAATAAACCTGAGAAGCCAAAGAAAGACACCAGAGCTTTTTCTGTCAAGTTCCTTTTTATTTGAATGTATTCTTTTCTTGTTCATTGGTTAACTGCACATAAAGGAGTTGATGACACATATAGTAAGAAAGCCACTGCAAGGCAGAATGATGTTGATTAAATGTTCCTACATCACTAGGATTTGTAAGACCCAATATTAATTTCAGTATATGGATCAATGATTTATTGTTAATTAGTTATTACTGCCCTAAAACTAGTTTTGCAGTATAATAAACTCTTATACTAAATGTTGCTTGCCCTGTGGGAAAGTAATCCTTGCAGCAAAAGTCAGCTGGAGAAACAAAGTGGTAAGTGAAGGCAAAACAAAATTTTGGAAGAGAGTTCCATGATTTAAAGTGAATTTGAGGACAAGGGAAGAGTTTCAGAAAGGTAGATGTTGGTTAGGAAAGTAAAATAAGGTTTTGAAGTATTATTTATCTATGAAAGAAGTCCACTGGTACAGTCTGTATTTAATTTGGAGGCTTCCTTACTATACCACATCATTTCAGTATTTACCTGAAACCCACAATATAAAATCTAGTTTTATGTGTCTGCTAAGGATCATTTAGGTCTTCCCTCTCCAATTCTACAGTTTGTGGAGACAGTACAGGGTATATCCACTATAGAGAGGCCTTACTTTCCAACTCATCTGTAATAACTAGGGTTGCATTTAGAATTGTACATCACAGTGGAGACCTGTAATATAGAAGGAAGTATAGCATAGCTGCTTGAAAGTGAATCATGTGTGAACAGCCTGATACCCCTTTCTGGAGTTTGTGCCATTGCCACTGACAGCTGTTTGGTGCTCTGCCAAATAAAATTTGGGTAACCCTGGCAGAAGAGCAAGGGCCCCTAAAAATGTGATAGCTATTTTGCAAAACAAAACTTAATTTGAAAAGGATACAGATCTTGAGTATAAACAAGTAACAGAATGACTTTCCGAATTCATGGAATCGGCATTTATGGGAATATGTGAACATTTGGGTTTGGTTTGAATGCTGCATTGTTTCACTTGTTGATTGTCTGGAACTGCTGGTAGTACTGTGGCAAATGACATTTTAGATTGCACCCAAACGGTGACAAACTCTTCCATTATGAACTCATCTAGAAAATATGATGCTTTAATCTATCTCAACCTATCTGAGGAAAAAAAAACCCCACAACAGCCCCAAAACAAATAATATTCTGAAAACTATTTTTATTGCATGATGCCCTGTCTTAAAACATAGCTTAGCATCTGACCTGTCATTTACGTTTTTCATGTTTAGTTGGCTGGTTGGACAGACAAGGCTATTTTTTGCAACTTCATGGCACTTTAGGCTTAGGTGTGATGGGGTAGCTTTTGATTACTGGACTGATTCAGAAGTTTCAGGGAACATTTTCAGCAGCAGGAGGAAAAACCTCATTGATGTGAATGAAAACCTGGGGTGGAGGGATGCACAAAGGGCATCAACGGATGGTATAGACCCTCACAGAGTTTTACACTGAAGAGTTAAACAAGAAGTAATTTAGCAGTCCCTACCACTTGAAGTCTCACTGCCTGTAGTCACACTGGATAAGAGTATTGGTGAGCTTCTCACATATGTCCTACCCAGCTGTACCTAGAAACCCAGTGCATTTCCCCTCATTCACAGTAAGGACAGCCTAGTATTTGCAATACACTTGCTAAAACTCTTGTTGATCAAAGAGCTAGCTGATGGCAGATCAACATGTTAGTCTCAATACATTATGCATTTTGGCCCTATAACCCAGTTGCCAGCAAAACACTGCAGCACATCTTGAAAGGAAAGAACAGAAATTAATAAGAAACAGGAGAAGGGCTAAAAACCAGAAGGGGTTCACAGAGCTTCTGGCATGGAGGAAATGTAGATTTCTTGTATAACGTCCCACAGTGCAACACAGATCTGGCATGGAGAAAGCTTAAGCAACATGTGAAAGGTTCAACAGTGACATTGGTGTGGAAAGGGGAGAAATAGGTAGCTGGCTGGGTGAAAGAAACAGTGTGTGGGTAAGATTTTGGGAAATATGTGGGACATGGCATGAAAATACCACCTCTAAGGAGTGTGAGATAAATCTACTCTGGTGTGTGTGTGTGAGGGAATAGAATACCTCAAATAGGACGTAAGAAGAAAATTATGAGCACACAGGGCACATGAGGGAAAGAAGGGCTGCTGGCATCTGAAAGCAGAGGTGACACGTGGGAGACCTGTGGGGAGACAAACAGATGTGAGAAGCCTTGTCTACCTCAGACACCACAAGGAGAGTGAGTCCTGAAAAGAGCCACAGTGGTTGTAGTGAGAGTGTCACTTTTTGCATTTGAGGGTTACCTCAGATTAGTACGTGACCAGAGTTATAATAGAATCATAGAGTTGTCTTGGTTGGAAGTGACCCTTTAGATCATCAGGTCCAACCATCACCCTAACCTTCCATCCAGTACTAAACCATGTCCCTCAGCACCACATCTAATGATCTTTTAAATACCTCCAGGTACAGACACCCCACCACTTCCCCAGGCATCCTGTTCCAATGCCTAACAACCCTCTCTGTGAAGAATTTTTTTCCTAATATCCAATCTAAACCTCCTCTGGAATGACTTGAAGCCATTTCCCCTTGTCCTATCACCCATCACTAGTGAGAAAAGGATAATTGACTGAGTTATAATACCTGATAATATTTCACCTTAAGTTTCCTCAAGCTGTGTGGAGGCAAGTTGAGAAGGATTCCAGGGCCCAAAGTGAATCTTCAGTGCTGTTGCACTCAACTCTCATGCTTCAGCTCTTGGGATGGTACCTGTGTCTTTGAGGAAGGGTCCTATGACCTTGATATGAAGTGTGGGTATGGGAATACAACTGAAAACAGCATTATTTTACACAAGTGTGTTTTTTAAACACAAATAACCTTGTAAAACAATACATTATGATGTATATTTATAGAGTATGTCATAGCTATGACCCATTCTTCCAACTTTTGCCACCATGTCCCCACTTTTGGAAAAGTGAGTAGTAAAGCTACCGTTTGATTGGAAGGAATAAATACTAATAAAAGTAAACATTACTCAGAGTAGCTTGACACTTAGAGAGTTAGTAAAGTCTGGTTTGCCTTTTCAAAGCACTCTCATCCCCGGTAGGCTTATGTATTCCTAGCTATTGCCCAAATGCTAAATACGGTATTGCCAGCGTGGTATTTGCACAAATAACAAAAAAGACATGCAAGTTTCCATCACAGCTCTATTATCTTCCATTATATAGTATTTATCTGGAGTTCTAAAATATAAGATCTGCTAAGTACTTTTGCATATTAGTTTTCTGAAGACAATCAAGTCACGGGATGGATGTAACAAAGCGAGCTTCCATTTAAACGAAGAAGGTTTTTAAACAAAGCAGGAATATGTCCTGAATAATTTGTAGGCATTTGTTGAAAATATCAGTCTACTGGGTTTACAGAGAGTTATAAGATGCTTATTCAGAATACTGTAAATCTGGAAACCTGATTCAGTATAGTTTAAAAGGAAATTCCACACTTAGGTAAGAAAGGAAAAAATTGCTTTCATGTGATACATTTTTACATTTTAAAGGACAGATCTCCTCTTTGAAAGCAGCTTAGATGTTTAAATACTGGAAGTAGCCCCAGAGGAGATTAATTGATAACATGCAGATGAATGGGTCAGTTGTACAAAAGAGCTGATTTAATCACAGGGTTTCAGATCTTTGTCACTTCAACAGAGCAATAAAGAAGTTTATCATACCCTTTAGATGCCATCAGACACTTTGGCCTTGCTACAAACATGATGTCATCACCCTTGAATGATCTTCTGTGTTCATTATTAGTCTATAGCATGGTTACAATGACAGTTCTTTGCTACAACAGGTAATCAAACCCAGTATTTTTTCCCTCTGCTTTCTCCCTATGCTTATGAGCACATCAATATCAGATTTAAAGATCTAACGAGTCAGTGGAGCTAACAGTAAAATTGACTTTTGAAAAAAAAATGCCAAAACACTGCAATTCATTGTACTTGTACAAATTTTTATATCATGCAAGTGTTTTATTATCTGCTGCTAAGCCTAGGAAGCTGGACTTGTCAGGAAGAGGACATTACACCTCTCTTGGCAGATAATACAGTGTTTTACACAGAAGATGTGGCAAGCATCTCGCAGGTATCTGTGTGGCTGTTCTGTAAACGAGGTGGTGGAAGCAGCATTTCAAGAGAATCCTTGGTGAATGCTACAAAACCTGCAATTATACATACCCATCTGTGCACTTTTACAGGAGGCATTACAAATCAGGATTATACACATGCTTCCCAGATTGCCCAATCCAGGCAGGATAACCTAAAGAGAGCAGCTTGCTGATGCCCCTCTGCACGCCTGCAGCGTTGGGCCTACAAAATGAAACGTGCAACGTTGGAGTCGAGACACCGATGAAAAGCAGGTCTTCTATTACAATGAAAACTAACAGTATCTGGAAATGTTTCTAGCAACGTGCAGCCGCTGAGAGCAACTAGAAATATTTCTAGAAGCAGCACTGAAAATACTCTTTTTTAATTCCTTTTTTTTGCCTCTACGTAATCAGCATTATAGAGTCTTTGCCTGCCTAACCTCTGGTAAGGCTGCGTAGCGTGTTGTTGCCACCTAGAGACAGTTCATCAAAACAGGAATTCTGCATGCCTTTCTTTCCTCTGCTTAAAGGAATCCTCCAACATACCCCAACATCTCTCATCTTGTCACTTAGCGACACTTCTTCCCACTAGAAAAAAACCCCACGAAACCAATAGTGTGGTTCTAGCAAGTTAACGGCCTCTTCGCGAGTGCAAGGCAGTCACACCCATCAGCCACCTTTCCTTTTGATGGTGGAAGCACAGCTCTGGCCTCTTCGATTAATCCAACTCAGCAGCTGCAAGTGCATGTGGCTGCTGGGGTACTTGTTGGTGGGTAGGCTGAATGTAGGGCTCAGTCTAACCACACAGCTCAGGTATCATCGGTCACACAGAGATTTGGGTACACAGCACATAGGGCCGAGAAGGAAATGAAATATGAATATTAGTGGAAAATAAAATCCCAGTGAAGATTCAACAAGGGATTGACAACTCTTGTGTAGGCAGAGCAATAAAACACTACACTGGGCAATCAACCACCTGAAACTCATTCAGTTTATCTGCTTTTTACGTTTTATACCCAGAGTAACAGAAAACCAGAAACTGAACAGAAGTTAGACCAAAATCCCAATATTTTTCTCACTGCTCAATCTTGCATCAATTTTTAATAAAAAAAATTAGACATTATTTATACTCAAGTATCAGCTTGGGGAATTCTAAAGCAACTACAGCTACCGTAATCTTTAGAAAAGAAAGGAAAAAATAATAAGTCGCTGTAATACTCATTCTGAAATCAACCATTCCTAGAGGAAGAGAATAAAGGAGAGTAAAGGAGATTAAGAGATACTTGGGCCCCTTTTCACTGGCTGCCTGGTCTTTCTCACCTCCCACCTCTACCAGATAAACAGCCCCTAACACCATCTTTTGTAATCTGTAACTGCCTGATGAGTCGTTTCACAGAGATAATTTACGTGATTCAAAACTTTAGAAAGGTAAAATATCAGGACAAGTAAGTAACAAGGGTGAAATGGTGCTTGAAAAAGTTAGGAAGTCATCTCAGGAGAAATTCAGATCTTCTAAATATAGATCTGTAATATTTTCCCCACGCATTTGGAAACTGTAGCTGAAAGGAGAAAACCGTGGGCTTCTGAAAAATATCGGTTCCCTCAATTTCTTCAGCCCGAATATGCTTTTCAGAGCAGATTTCGAATTCTGCTAGAATAGATTTCCCTCTAACATCACTTGGTTTTGACATCTATCATTCAGAGCCATCAAGAATATTTTATAATATAAACATTCTGCTTGGACAGTCAGTAGGATATGTCTCAGTCTCGATGGCATTTACAGCTACATACTGAAATGTTTGTGGCATTTTACAATTCATATATTTCTGCTTTTTTGCGGAGGAGGTTTGGGGAGGTTACTATTTTGTTGGCCACTTTAGATAGACAGCAGACAAATGCTCCTTTCTCTCCTGGAACCATGGCTAGGCTTCCCATGTCTTGTTATTCCCCACCTTAATTTAAAAAAATCACTCAAACTGACCAGCTGCAGTTGCTCTCTCTATGGATGAAGAGCAATAAAATGCTCTTCCTGAAGAAAAGTATTATTCTCTCCCTTTATTTCCCCCCAAGCTGCATAGTTCCTTTCTGAAAATGAGCAAACTAGGTTTTTTATCTTAAGCTACACTTCACAGAATATTCCGTAAGGAGAGATCATCACAAACAAATGACACATCCAGTGTTTTGCGTTGCTTTGACATTTTGAACACCCATGCAACACTGATTTCTCTTCTGCTTTTGAAATACATAGACTAAATGGTAATACCCCAACCAATTCAGAGGGTGAGGAGGGAACACAGCGAACTTTTCAGTAATTCCTCCTATCCGTGGTGGCAGATCGCAGTTTTTATTTAACCAGCCTGTTCTTACTACTCTGTTTAGGGCCAGCATGGTGAGTTTTTAAGAGATGATTTTTCCCTGACATAATTGGCACAACTCTCTGAGGTAACCAGGCCTCCTCTGGAAGAAACAGAGTGCTTGCTCCGGGCATTTTAAAGCCAATGGCTTTAAAATCTCATTAGTTAAATGAGATGCTTTACAATAAGAGTACAGTGGCCCACAGGTATGGCAAAGCCATTTCAGACTTTAATTGGAAAGAAGCTTATGTCTTGCAAGCAGCATACTTCTCAGAAGAGCAGAACTGTAGGCACTGCTGGTAGTGGAAACCACTCAACTTGTAATTCTACAGTGAAAGCTGCCAGACCAATTTTCTGAAAGACTTGGAATTTTCCAAATTAAATAACACTGTAAGTAGAAAACCAGATGCTACCCTCTGCAGGCCACCAAACCAAAAAATTTCAAAACATATATTTCAGCAGTTTGTAAAAGTTTAAATAGGAATAAACAAAAATTAATTTCTTTACAGGCTCATTACCAAAATTGGGAAAGCATGGAGCAGTTTGCTGTTGGCTGGCTTGCTGAGAAACATTGACCTTTGGCTCAGGTGTGCTCTCTAGAGTGTGTTTAATCTGCCTCGTAGGAAACATTCAAGCAGCATCTGTTCTTTTTCAAAAATACACGAACAAGTAAACCAAACCTCAAATCAATATAAAATGTAGATCTCATTATACTTTAAGTAGTCCTAAGGAAAAAATCTACTCACAAATGTTTATATCTAAAGCTTAAATTTCTCTGAGAAACAAACACATAAAGCAATAAGGCTTTCTAGCTGTTGAGAAGCTCGGCATCAGTACAGACAGCAACCTCTGTTCCTCCAAGTTTCCAAGCACAAGAAGGTAAAAGCTAGCTTAGTTAGGGACTAATCTATAAACTGTGGGGTAGGGGTGGGAGTGGAGAGAGGGAAGGGGAAAGATAAGTGCAGTTTTGAAAAATCTGGAATCAAATGTGCAAAGCAAAACCTGTACTCCCGGAAAAATGTTTGTGTAAACCCTCCTGCCAAGTCCTGACCACCTTCAAGAATCACTCTTTCCCAGAGAAGACTGACAAGGCATGGAGTCTAAGCAATGGCCACTTCTTTCTGAGCTCCTTTAGCTTCTCAGGCTGTTAGGGAGGCAGACTTGTGTAGAAATGAAATGTAATCCTCATACTAGAAGCTATCTGCTGGATATTAACAGGATTTACAAATCTGTGTTGCTACAAGCTTGAGTACTTTCTTAATACAATAATGTTTTGTGTCTCTGTCAACATTCGTACAACCATCTAGCTATTCCTAATAAGTTTTGAATCCATTGGGCAATTTAAACTAGGATTAATAGATGAAGAGTGGCTTCAAAAATATTCAATTCCTACCAGTTTTGTGGAAATAAGTAGCTAAGGAGGGGAAAAATAGTGCATTAATGCTCCTTGTGGAAGGGAAGAGGTAGAAGTTCACCCTTTAATAAATGGTTGATTATCTAACTGAGCAGGAGCCATTAGCTGTGATACTCATGGGACTGCTTGCCATTTATTAACAGCTCTTCCTAGCATGTGTGCAGGGATCACTGCAATGCTAAACAACACCTCCAGAAGCAGTGCAAAGCTGGCATCAAGTGCAAGACTGGCATCTTCTTATATCCGTAGCTGTAACTTGCACTGTGGTTATGACAGCACATGACCAAGATAACAATAATTTTTGATTACAGTGGATTAAGCTTAATTTTGGTATTCATTTTCCAGAGTGGACTTTTTCTTAGTATGAGCAGAGATGATCAAAAGTGTTAGTTTTGGTGAATGACATTGGCATGGCCCTGAGGGCACCACCACCAACCCTGCCTGTTCCTGCCCAGCTATGCTGTGGCTCCACCAACCCTGCCCAGGGCCCCATTTCAACCTCCCCTGTGCTCCACCCTCACCCTGCCCAGGACCCAGGACTCCATTTCAGACCCCCAGGGCTCTCAATCACTGCCTCAGAAATGCCACAGCCGGGCTAGTCCCCAGCTTCCCACATCCTTGTCCTGCCTGGCCATGGGCCACATCCACCACCATGGAGGTGCTGGATGAATGGGGCCAGGCTGCCCTGCCACCCCAGGATTTCGCCCTGGCTCTCACTGCACTCTGACAGCTATGATATAAAACTGCCGGTGCTCTCTGAACCATGTCAAGGGATTACATCCTGCCTCTGCTATTCAATCTGGCACTCCGTTCCCTAGAGGAAAGATAACAGACTAAAAGAACAAGCCTACAGAGCTTTTGTAAATCACCAATGCCTTCTGCAAGCTAGGGCAACAATGGTTTGTGAAAAGCAGAGAAAAAGAGGTCTAAAGGCAAGCAAATTGGCTAAAGCTGTATCAAGGCTCTCCTGATGGTCTCTTGGCAGCTCCTGATGTTTGTTAGGTTAGGCTGCGGTGGCTCAGGACGTTTCTGACCTTAGCTGGTCACCTATGCAACTGAACTTGATAGGGATGAAGAAGGAGATCCCTTGGCCACCAAAGTCTGCATCCTAGTGAGCTGAACTAGCCACAGTCACCTCAGTTTATGCCATTATTTCAGTCTGGTGCCTATGGTGTGGGCACACTACTATTTCTGACCAGCAAGTGATGGGTCAATAACTCATGGCAATGGGTGGGCAAGAGCAGTTTCTTAAAAGTCACCTTAGCATGAACCCCCAAGAGCTTGAGAGTCACAGCCCTTGGGACATAGGTCAGTTTAGTATCTTCAGATATTTGTCACTCCTTCCTCTTTTGAAAGACCACCAAGTTGTCTCTACCCACACTGCTGTCTAGTTCCATTACACTTAGAAGAGCTATATTTGTCACAGCTCTAGCGAAAACTTTCTATTTTTCATTTCTCCATTTCTCAGTGCTCATCCTCCCACCACGCGTCACCTGTTTCCTCAGCCTCCCCCTCAAGACACAGTGGTTCCCCTTTCTGTTATGTGCATCAGCATGGTTACTGAAGGTTTTGCTGATGACAGCTGGGCTGAAGGAATGAGGGAGGGATGTGGGACCTGAGGTCTGGGATAACCTGTTATCCCATTGTTTTGAAGAAAGTAGTTCCCAGGGACTTTATGAGCATGCTCCCTTGTCTAGTTATTCTGGTGCCTCATCTCCAGACAAGCTGGACTGTTGGGGAAGGCAGCGGGCCTGCCAGCAACCTGACTCTCCTCATAGAAGACATAGGCCTTGACAATATCCTCACGTTCCCATGAGACAGGAAAGTTACTCATGCTGAAAGGTTTTTGATAATCACATTCTCAAAACACAGCGGCCTTGAAGACATGGGTACAGACTGCCCTAAACCAAGAAGGAGTTGTGGGAAGGTCTTTGGGAGTAAGTGAACATGTCATGAACCATCCATAATAAATGGTCGGCACAGTAGGTGTGCAGATAGTTTTAGACATCAAAGGTAAACTAACAATGTTTAGCTATAAGATATGCTTATCAGAACCTGTTGTAATTACTAACCAAACAGCTTGGTGTGAACAGTGTGTGTAACCAATTAGCAGTTTTCTAGCTTGCCATGTTTGCAGTAACAAATGTATAGCATCTGTGTGATTTCACTCAATAAACGGCTTCACCTTAATTCCTATTGAATTGCATGTTGCCCATCACTGATCTCTGCACTGGACTCCATCCTAGACTACCTCCTGTGACTGTGCACCTGGTACCTGGTGTTTCACAGCCCTTGTTGAGTATTGATGCTCTCCATTTTGCTGTTCTACATCATTGCCTAGCTATGCAAGAGTTGTCTTCCCTAATTGTGCTACACTATACATGTACTGTGATTCTATACCCCAGATCAATTCTATAATTCTATATCCTCAGATCAATTGGCCTTGTTGTCTTCCATGAGTGTGGAGCTCTCAGGTGGTAGATCTTTGTTTTGAAACCTAAAGGAGAGTGAAGAACCAGCTGGCAGTTTATAGAAGAAATGTAACCAAAAGGACTGAACATATTTCAACCCCAGCCCTGCTTTCAGTATAAGGTCTCTTGTTTCTAAGTCATGATTCCTGGCTCCTGTGGAATGCCTCAACTCAGAGCATGCTTGTAAAATGTCCTTCCAACCTAAATAAAGGGAAGATGCAAAGCATACCTTAGGGCAAAGCAAGGTATGTAGTTAACAGCTACCTATCTCAGCATCCCTTATATGAGTGCTTTTTGTTCTCACCTTCCCCAATCTGGGTGTGCCTGACAAGGAATAAGAGAGAACCTAGAGACTTACAGCAGGCCCAAAACGGTAGTGCTGGGTGGTATAAAAGGAGATTGCCAGAGGGGGAATTTGCCTGTCTCCTTGCTTTAGGTACCTGTATAGCTCTTCCTGGGGGGATCTGTGCCTGGAGCTGGGGAGGGAGCCCATCAGACCCCTACTAATCAGAAGCACACTAAAGCACTATTTAAATAGTGAGCAGGCAGGAGTCCTCAGTGTGCTCCACTGAGTGCTAGAAATCAGTATTTACTCAACTCACAGGTAAAGACTATGCATATCCAGTGCCATTAGCCTTGTCCTCGGGGGGGGGGGGTGGGGGGGGTGGGGGGGGTGGGGGTGGGGGGGTGGGGGGGTGGGGGTGTGTCCCAGCACCAGAATTAGAAGATTTCAGAATAACTGTTAGTTCCTTTAGTATCACCACTGAACAATCCTCCTACCTCCGGGCTTGTATAGCTGTTGAGGTAGGTGGAGGCTTTGTGATACCAGAAAGGACTCTGTAGTGATAAGACTGCTTGATGCAGTATCTGCTTGCTGAGTGGTGTGGAATATCTGGGCAGGCTCTAAAGGAAGGCTTGAAGGAGCCTTTGGACACAATGTATGGATCAATGACCTCAGGAAGGAGGGAGAGGGCTGATGGAGACAAAATGCACGCACAGTCAGTAGGCTGGAAGCCAGGAGCTCCACAGTAACTTCAGCTGGAATGTCTCCAATACCATAAGCAGGGCTGAACTAGGAGAAACAGGCAAACTCTCAAGGAGTGGCCAGGAAATGGTGACAATTTGAACTTGTTAGGAAATGAGAAAACTTTCAGAATGTTTGTAGTTGGATACAGGTAAACTAAAATTAAACCAGTGACGGTACTTAAGAGGGTGTTGAGATATCTTTTTTTTTAATTGAAAGGAGAAGCTGACAAGTGCTAAAACATGATTCAGAGTGGCACATATTCAGAGGAGGAAGTCAGGAAAGCTTTATCCTCCAGTGAATAACAATAATTTAGTGACGCTTAACTAGAAAGAAGGAAGAATAATCAAACAAAAAGAATCCTGCAGTACGGAGAGGTGGGGGAAAAAGCTTCTTTATGAAGGTACAGATGCAACAAACAAGATGGGGAAGCAAAAATGCTTGACTTTAAACACGTATAGCATCATAAGACATGTATCAGAAACTTGACAAGAAGAAGATAATTGATCAGATGCCTGATCAGAGTACAAACTATTAAAAAAAATGGTGACAGAGGATGCAACAGCAGTAGAGGCAGTAACATATTAGAGAAAGCTTTGTGCCAAATCAAATTAGCAAGCTAATTGTATTTAAAAATCGGCACAGAATGGACATAACCTGACATTCCTGGCCTAAGTCAGTAGCATGCTATGTCACAGGGTTAGATTAAGTACCTGTTACACACTGAAGGAAATCAGAGTTGCTGATAGGGCAAGAAATGCAACAGCAACAGAAGATACCATCTTCCCCCATGCATATTGGGCAAATGTCACATCAGGGATTGATGCTACAGAGAAAGAAGATAGTGTTGCTGCATGAAAGAGCCTACAAAAGAAAAGCCCCGATAACATGCAAAGTCTTGTTCAAAATGCCCTTGCTCATGGAGTTCTGGGGCTCCCAATACAAGAAAGATGTAGAACTGTTGGAGAGGGTTCAGAGGAGGGCCACAAAGATGATTAGAGGGCTGGAGCACCTCCCCTACAAAGAGAGGCTGAGGGAGCTGGGCTTGTTCAGCCTGGAGAAGAGAAGGCTGCGGGGGGACCTCATTGCAGCCTTCCAGTACCTGAAGGGAGCATACAAACAGGAGGGGAATCAACTTTTTAAAAGGGCAGATAATGGCAGGACAAGGGGGAATGGTTTAAAGCTAAAGGAGGGAAGGTTTAGATTGGATATTAGGGGGAAGTTTTTTACAGAAAGAGTGGTGAGGTCCTGGAACAGGCTGCATGGAGAGGTGGTGGATGCCCCATCCCTGGAAGTGTTCAAGGCCAGGTTGGATGGGGCCCTGGGCAACCTTGTGTAGATCCAGGCCTGAGGTTGGTGGCCCTGCCTGTGGCAGGGGGGTTGGAGCTTTATGATCCTTGGGGTCCCTTCCAACCCTTGCCATTCTATGATTCTATGATAACAGTGACCATACTTAGACTCAGCATTCTTGCCCAGGCAACAAAAGCCAAAAAGCCCAGCTAGGATGGAATTACATAGGAATGAGGAACCTTGTTAAAAAGAAACTAAAATGGATGCCAGAAGGCTAAAATGTTTACATGGCAACTATTTAAAAGTAACACGTAAGAGTACATTTGCTCTAGGCGTCTGTGTATGGACAAAGACTTTGGAAAGACCAAAAGGAAAGTTGACATGGCTAACAGCAGGATAAAGGAATTTATTAGAAGCAGAAGAAAATAGAAGTTATGTCCAAGAATGGAAAATAGAAAAGATCATAAACTTTGGCAAGCTAAATGAAAACCACAAGGTCAGCCATATAGAAACCCAGCAATAATTTCCAAAGACATAAAGGTCCATCAGTAATGGCTCTGAAAAAATTAAGGCACCCTGGGACAAGAGAAAGAGTAATCTATTAAAAAGGGAGGATAAATGGCCAGGGTTCACATTTGAGGGAGGTCTCCAGTCATGTTTGAGGGAGGTTTGTTCCTGGGCTCCTGCTGTTTAAACTGTTTATAAATGAATGGGAAAAGAGGACATATGGTAAGAAGGCAAGCTGGTGAAGGCACAAAGTTATTACACGTAGTAGGGGCGAACTGCCTTAACTCTTTTCAGGTTAGACAAGGGTTCTGTTGAAGCGTCAGTGTATGCCTGTGATGATCTTACCCTCTGAATGACCTGGTGGAAGCCAAATGACTGAGGGGAACAACAAAGCAGAGAAAAGAGGAAGGTCAGGATCAAAGTATCAGAAATACGTAGACAGGGAACCAGAGGAGGATGCAAGGCATGCCACCCTGAAGACATCTGAGCCAGTGGACAGTGCCCATTGGTGCCGTGCTGGGAGAGAGAAAGGAAAAAGGAATCGATGTAGGCTCCGCAGTCACCAGGACTCCGTCAGCAGGCTTCCTCTTTCTGCTGCTGGGGATGGTGGGGGAAGTTGATCAGGAAGTCCCATGACTCAGTGGGACCTCAGATGGTGAATGTATAAAAAAACCCACCCCACAACAAGAGGTCTTGGAGGGACTGGGGCAGGGGGGAGGCTGTAGCGTGACAGAGTTGTTCTGTGTGCATGGTCAGGCCATGCTGTGAGACCTCCTGTTAGCACCCCTGTATGCCTGCTCCCAAGAGGATTTCCTGACCTATGTTCCTGGTGGACCATGGCAGCATCTAGGAGTACAAGATGACCTACTGGCATCCTTCATTCTCTGACAATATAAGAGGTTTCATATCATGCACGTCTAAGGAGGATGTACAGGCAGAGAAAATGGAAGAGAGCATTAGGAAGTGCAAGCATTTCCACAGCACGATCTGGGGACAAACCAGCTAAACATTAGATGTCTGCTAAAACAGTGCCTGGTTCAACATGGTAAGGAGATGCAAGGTCCAAGAGGGAACTCTGGAAGGATGGGACTATGTCGGGACTACTGTTACGGAATTCAGTAGAGACAGGTGGCAATAATCTGTTCCATACCTCCTGAAGAAGGCAGCATGGATAACCCCACATGGAGGGTGAGCAATGGAGAGGCCACCAAAATCTGCAAACCATGGTCTAAGATGTCCCTAGTCCTGGGAATGCTAGCACTATCCAGCACACAGATGACAAAAGAACTAGGAACCAGTTAAAATGAGATTTCAAAGTGCACCTCCAGCAGACACTGCAGTGTGAGTGCAGCACCTTGGCCTGCTTGGTGACCTGATAGCTCACTGCTGGAGACAAGATACTGGGCTGGATGGAGCTTTATCAGCCTTATTCTACTTCTATAGATGCATGTATAAACATGGGATAAGTTCTTGCTCCCATTTGCTTAAAGGCAATTCCTAAACTCCTGGGCCAACAGTTTCTAAAAAGGCTTCTGATTTTGGTCACCTCTGTTTTGGGTCACATTTCAGTTTCTGTGTGAGTTTGCCTAATCACTGCTTTGACAGACAGGGCTGGCACAACTCACACAGCTCACTCCGAAGTCCAGGCATTTCAGAGGAGCGTCTGTTTGTGTATAATTAGTTGGATGCTATTTATTAAGCTGGCAGCAGGAGACAGGCTGTAGCACAAAGCTCTGCGCTGCCGAGCAGGTCACACTTCCAGTGTTTTGGTTTCTCAGTAGTGTGGGGTTGCCACTGTTTAAACAGCAAAGGCAGACCCTGACCCAACATCTGCTGTGGAGCAGCGAAGAAGAGAGCTTTGCCCTTAAACTTTCCTAAGTTTAGTTTGTGAGTAATCTACATACCTCTCATTAGCTGCAATCTGGAAGCTCTCAGTTGCTTTTAATCGTTGGTGTGGTGAGTGTCAAGACCCTAGCATGACAGGAAAGTAAACGCTGTGACTGCAGCTCTGCTGGGCCCCTCAAAATACACGGCTACACCGTATTTGTGGCTGTGGAGTCTTCTGTTACTGTTCCTTCAGTTGACAGCGCCGCATTACACACAGTATATTATTTTTTAAATGTTTGTCTTATAAAACATGAAACAAAAGCTTTCCTGGCTTTGTCGTTTGAACCAAAGCAGACAGTTTTTACTGCTGCAAAGGAGATTAATAGTAATAAAAAAATAAACAAACAACCCCACTTCACCAGTGCCTTCACAATGGACATGAGCCACGTGGATGAACCTTGCTCAAACCAGGAACATAAACACAGTGGAAAAATGGCTATTTGATATCACATCCCATACAGAAAAATCTGTGCCTTGCCAGAAATACTCTGTCTTAACCTTTGATTCTTCATTGTGGAGAGCTCTGGAGTCCTTGCAGAGACCCAAGTTGTTTGTTGGGGTTTTTTTTAAGCTCTCTGGTCCCTGATAAGCAGGATAGTCAGGGACAAATACATGAAATAAGAAGGATTCTGATATACCCTTTTGCATCTAACACTTTGCAATTAAAAAAAAATAAAATCCACTACCCAAATACCTCATGGAGCCAATACCTATCTGGTTCAAGGGAAAAGGATACAATTCCATGAACAGCATTCTCAGGGCTCTATCCACACTGAAAAAATACCGTTTTGACTTTTTCACCTTATCCCATGAATCTATCCCACATCCTCGTGCTTCTAGCCTCATTTCCCACAGAGAATGAAATTTCTGTGATCATGCCATCTGGCTGTCTATCAGCCAGTATGTTTTGAACCTGCTTTCTATCAAACTGACAGAGGGATTTGGGCTCAAAGAGAATTAAGTGCCTCTGAAATGTATGAAAATCGGCATGTGGGTGGAAGTCAGAGACTCAAAACGAGTGCCCTTGCTAAGGGAAAGGTAGGCAGAACGCAGCCGTTTTACACGCCGCTTGCTAATGTCAGTCATCACGTGTGCAGCTCTGGATTCACCAGAGCAGATGGTGCTTCTTGCTCAGCGAGATCGAGGGCTTACAGTCCGTGAAGCGAGCGGTACAGGAGACGGAAGGAGAGGAAGAGGACACACCTGTAGGAAAGCTGGTCTCACTGGGTCTGCAGAAGAATGCGTTTAATGATAAACTTCCACTTACTCACAGAGCCGTGTGGCTCTTGTGGTTTTTGAGGGCCCTGCAAGGATGTGGATCTGTTTCTCGTGGAGAAAGCTGACAGGCAATCACTGCATCTTCATTCTCACATTCGAACATGTCCCGCTGAGCTCCCATTGCTTCCCACTGCTCAGGACTGGAGTAAAACTCAAGGCAACTTACAGGGCTTTGAAGACAGTTGGTTCGCTTTGAAACCCTATAAAGGATATTAAAAGTTAGGATGGAAAGTACAGCCCTGTTCAAAGTTTCCCTAAAGAAAAAATCCCAACCAGGGAAAGTTTAGAAGCAAAATTATTTCAGCTCCCCCAGCAAAGGGAGTTTTTTTTGCTTTTCATTTCTTGCTCTCTTCACATACTGTGCTGTAGAACAGCAGCTGAGTTTGTAAGTAATTCTAGAGGAAAAGAACTGTTTTGCTTGAAGCTCTGCCTCTTCTGGAGGAAGGGGCCGGGGGAGAAGTGTATTTTTAAGAATCCTAACTCCTGTATTTTAACTAACTGAGGAAGAATGCTGTTTAACATCACCTTGGCAAGCGTGTGTGGCAGGCGTGTTTCCCAGATTAAACTGAAGCCTGACCCTTTACACTTACCTTCAGCACGCTTCTGCGTGGGCAAAGGTGTGACCTCAGCCTTAGGCACGCTGCAGCCCCTCCACATAACATCTGGTCAGGCTGTTTTGGGGAAGGTTGCTGTGGGTTGACCCCCAAGCAGGGGCAGGAGCTTACTGTGGTTTGCTCACTGGGGGTTTCCCCACAATGAAAAGGCAGGTAGAGTAGGTTTTTGCCTCTGGATTGGTTCATGAAGGGTAAATATATAGCTCTGCAGGACTCAGAGGAAGAGGCACATGGGTGAAAGCTGAGTGCCCTTCTTGGAGGTGGGCTTGACATGTGACTGACTCATAGGGGCGGGAGAGCCATCATTTTAGTGAAGAACAGATGTGAAAATATATTAACTGGAGCCCACTTCTCTCCAAGATTTCCTTCAGTAAGTCCCTCTCACTTCTGTCTTCTCAAGGACTTTCACACAGGAGAAATAACTTAAGAGTTCAGAATTTGCTCTCCCTCTAGAGAGATCCACCGGGATTAACATTTTACTTGTGCCTGTCTTCTAAGTATGGATTGAGATCCTTGAAACTGGAAAACACAAGGAGGAAAAAAAAAAAAACAAGCTTAGAGCATGTTGTATTACTATGCTGGTCAATGAAGAAAGGAGCAAAAATAAGGAGCTTTAAAAATAAGTAGGCTATCTTAACAGTGAGGTCCCTGGTGAAATTACTGTCTGACTTTCCTCACAGAACAGATTGGGGTTTCTGAAAGTTTTACCCACCCACGGTACTTACTCATCTGAGTTGGGCTTTTGCATGCTGAGGGCTTGTCAAACATACTTCTCCTTACAAAACTCTGTAGAAGAGATGTGACTTTAAGGTGCCCAGCCTGATTTAGCTACCAGGACCCTGGTTTTCAAAAGGGGCTGACCATACAACTCTTCACCCATCAAAGCTCAGAAAAACTCATCCTGCATGGCTTCTCTCCATCATGATCTCAGTAGCCTAAAGACAGCAGCCAGAACTGTTTTCCAAAAATAACACGTCAGCAGCTTTGAGTTTCATGATTTGTAAGTGCTTCTGTGATCAACTTCAGACTTCCTCAAAAATTCTCCAGGGGGGAAACGACTCTTACAGATCACAAGGAAAGGATTTTTTTTTTTCTTTTCAGCTTAGAGGGGATGTCCAAATGATTCCTCTTTTGGGAGCTGCCTTCATTATTTTTACCTGAGGAAATTTTCCAGCATATAATTTGGTAGAATTACGTCACTCCAGCTGCCCCATGCTTGTCCTGAAAGTTACAAAATACACTAAGAAAAGATACTGCTTCTACATCAGGAGTGCCTAGATGGGGAGTTCCATACCTAATGCTACAGAAATGCAGTCTGGGTTGCTCAGCTGTGCTATGAATTGTTGCTTAGCCCTTAGACCCAAGTCACAGCATCCTTGTGGCGTTCGACCTAAGGATTTAAACATGGTTTCAGAATTGCTGCTGCACACAGCCAGTCTTTGCACAGACACTGTTCTGTCAGAGCTGCAGAGAGGGGATTTCGGGAGGCTGACGAGCCCTTTCCCCTGCTGTTTTGTCACTCAGGAGAGATGGACGTTCTTTTAGTGCTTATTCTGATGCCCTTCACACCAACTCACAGTGCTCCATAATCAACCTTATTTCTGTTCATGTCAACACAAAACAGAGGGGAAAGACACCCAAAGATCAAAAGGTAGGCGAGATGCTACCAGCACATGCGGTTGCAGAAATGGGAGTGACCTAACGGACTGAATGGGAGGAGCTGGGTCCTACACGTAGGGATTTTCCCCATGACGTGAGCTTCAAGATAAGCCATCTCGGGGATTTCCCAGGCTGCCTCCAGAAATATCACTCTATGAGCAGTAGCAGTTTCACTCTGCTCTCACAGTCCCTCCTGTGAAGAGGCACGCTGCTATCGCTCTGGGATTTGAAGCGGCGAAAGCCATGCCTTTCGTACTCCACCCTCTGCTTATCATCCTGTGCAGTGGTAAGTGGGTAGCGTGGCATTTTCCTTATGGTTTTTAACATTTTCTTGGTGGGGATACGTTGTGAGATGGCAGGAAGGATTTCCGAGGCAATCTCTTTTAAAGGCGACGTGTACCTGTGCTTTGCAGTTTTGTCCTTGATCCACGGGGCTTCTCTGGTGATCCCAGATGTTGCTGTGAGATGTGCTGAGGAAGTGCTGCTGCCCTGTAAAGTTCTTCAGGACTCTTCAATCACCTTCCAGACAGCAACCTGGTATAAAGTAAGGATAAAAAAATGTAAATCTTAAGTTACTTGAGCATTCTGCTTTGCTTTCCTACCTGATGCTGGCTTCTCTTGTACAAAATGGCTTATTTGATGAAGAGACGTCGGCGCAACAGAGATAAGGCAGCAATGAAAGCATCTGAGCTGATCATGGAGAACAGGCATTTTCCTTGTCATTGTGATCCCTGAATTGTGCTTGGCCTGCTTTTCTATCTAACTACTGCTGGCTTCCAGGGATCAGAAATCAGATGATGCCACATCTAGAGCCTGACAAATACTGCTCCAAAGAGGAGTCTTTCCAGGATTTTTCTTCAGAGGGAGGAAAAAAAATAAAATTTAAACCTTGCAACATCAATGATGTTGTCCCTTGGTTAATCTCCCCCCAAATAGGAGCTGGTTTGTTTGGTTTTTCTTTGAAATAGAAGAACTGAACAAGTAGCTGCTATTCTTTAGGAAAGTTTGGCTTGTGAGAGTAGGCATAAGGGCAGGGCATGAAGAAGGCAGATAGAGAGCTAGAAATTCCAAGTTATCTCTTTGAAGTCATGGAGTAAAGTCACATCTTGACTGTCCTTGTTCAGAATTCCCATCTCCAAAGCAGGAGAGCCTTGCTGACTCGCTGTTTGTGGGAGGGACTTCAAGGATCAATTGGCTAGTGAGCACAAAAGTCCTGCTCAACACTTTCAAGATGAAATTTCTCATACAAAGAGGGGTAGAGCTGCCCAAAAATTGAAGAAGTGGCAGTTCATTTGCTATATGGCACCATTTATCTGTATCACAGTGCATAGTTTCAGCTTAAGGCGTGAGACAAATTAACAGTAAAAAAGGGAAGATTTTGTTCTCCTTGATTCCTCACTCCCAGCCATGCACTTCTGCTGCTTACCAGGGGTCAGTCCTGGGGGTCTTCTGACTGTCCTGTTGAGTCAGCTCTCTGCTGCCTGTTGTAATCAGAGAAAATCCATCTGCAAATAAAGATTTTGTGGGTTACAGAGCTGAATTACTTTCCCGTGTGACAGAGCAAGAGAAGGGAAGGGAAAAGCTCCTTTTTTCGGTGGGTGAGAGCTGTTGATTTATCTCATAAGGACACAGCCTTGGCCTCCCCAGTGGTTTGGTCAGATCATTTTAAAATTATGCTCTTCAGTAAGCCAACAAAACCCGTTATTAGATAGGACTTCTGCGGTTGAAACTTGCAATGGATCTGAGTCAGGGCTGGTACAACAATGAGTATCTGACTACTCATGAGGTGACAACTGCAGCCCAAAGGGACTTCACTGTCAAAGAGCCGTTTCAAACATCTGAACGTGTCAGTGGGAGCTGGGGTAGAGGTTTTGCTTTCTGCTTCAAAAGCTGGATATGAACTGTTGTTTTCCGGACAGATACATGCTAATTCTTAAAGGCCCCTACCAAGGCGAGGCAGGGCAGGGAGCTCATTGCAGGCAAACCATACAGCCCAGTGGACCTGAAGGAGTTGAGCAGAAGTGGTAAGGAGGGTGTGTGGCAGGAATGAACAGGCAGGTTGACTGAACCCCTGAAAGTTCTCCCCTAAACCAGTATGGGAAGTCAACAAAACCAGCTTTGGCAGGCTGTGGTGTGGGAGGCCTCCAGAAGTGCATCTTTCAGAGTTCTGGGGGTGGCAGGCAGTAAACAGGAGCCAAAGGCCATTGCCTTGATGAAAGTAAGAAAACACTGTAGACCAAATTCTGTGTTGTCTTGTAGCTCCTTACAGGTCAATCTGGGCACAAAAGGACCGCTCATGCAGGGGAGTGGGATATTTGATATTCTGTGTGCCCCTTCCTTGGTAGCTGTCATGAGCACAGCTTCCCATTGCAGCAGTCAGGCTGTTACAGCCCAGTCACTGCACATCCCCTGCCCTGTCCCGCCAAGCTCTTCTCCTTTCATGGTCTTCTTGCTCTCCCTGCTTCATCCCTTTTGCTCAGGAAAAGGGTGTTCTTTCACGACTCAGCATGATAGCACCTCATGCTTTTTTTTCCTCTCTGCTGGCACTACTGAAACTACAAGTAGTAACGAAATCCAGCAATCTTCAACTCCTGCCACCATCTTCAGGGGCTGATGGTATGTACCATCTATGGTACAGCAGTCTTCTGGCTACTCCTCCCAGGAGAGGAGTGGCAAGTGAGGACATGCAGTTAATGCAGCTCCTGATGATGCTAGTCCAAGCCACAGTCTCAGCTATGTTAGGAAAAGCACAGCACCAAAACTAAAAAACCTGATTCTCAGAAGGAGTAAATTAATTTAGGCTCAGTGTTCTGTGCTGAAGAGGTAATACTTCTTCTACTTGTGGGGCTAGCTAAACAGGCAGCAGCCTGAAGCTCTCCTCTCTGCTGCTGTCCCCTCCCTGCACCACAAAAGGAGGGTGGGGGAATGGCAGAGTATGAGTGGGCTACCCAACACAGAGAATTAACCTGTTATTTAAAAAGCAACTACTGAAGGATTAATCAATAAACACCACGTATACCCCCAACGGGCTAATTAAAAGGTAATTCCAACAAATGGTATGAAATTTCAGACTGTAAAGTTCAAGCAGCTGTTAGGCTAAATCTTTTGTATGAGGTCACTTTGAACTATGCAGTAAATGCAAGCAATTAACCTTTGCTTCTGCTGCTTTAAAAAAATTATGGCGACAGAGTTACGGTGCCGCACGTGTAGCTGTCTGTGCAGGCTCCCCTGCTCACCGCTGGCACCTCTGCATGCTCTCACAAGTTAAAGGACTATTTTTAAATAGCTTGCTACAACCTGTTTAAAAAAAGAAAGGAAAGATGCTATTTAAAGTACTTGCTTTTTAAGTTTCATATGGATTAACTCAAAGGAGTTAATATTCTGGGGTCGAGATCCAACTGGAGGTAAAAAGGAAGGCTTGCATCCTGCAGCTCTTTCACTAATGTCTCATACTACAGAAAGATGTGCACATGTTTAACCTGTGCCTTGGAGCTAATTAGGTTATTTGCCCATAGTTCTGTGCAGAATCAGGACAGGAGTCAGCTCAGCCAAAATGATTTTTACTTAGAAATACTTGAAGTAGGTAGGCCTAGCACACTGGGGAAAAGGTAGAGCACCAAGTCCTCTTCCAGTCCCTCCCCCTTCCTGCCCCCCCCCCAGGCCAGCTCTCATCCCACTTGCTGGGTGGTCATGGAAAAATTAGAGAGTTCATGATTGTGATACCCTTTTAAGCGTGCCCTATTTTAGGACTGCTGGTTAACCCACACATCATAAATCCATGTATGACCAGCGTGGAAGTTTGCCAGCTGAAAGCGAGGTAACTTTTGCACCAGCACCCAGGCACAATCAGGAGTTGTATATGGAAATACCAGTTTGAATCTCTATGACCCACCTATGAAATGAGAATCTGGGTAGTGAAACTTTACCTTACCTTTCTGCCTCACAGGGCTATTGAAAACTGAACAGTTTCTCTGTGTAGCACATTGAAAATGAGAACCACTTCATAAAGCCTCATAATTATCACTTTATATTCAGTTTGAAAACCAAAGTTTAAACATACACAAATGAAGTCCCAGTGGATATTTCACTATTTTGTTCATGTGATAGCCAGAACAGTCCTAACCGAAAACAAACCTTCAGGAAGAGGAATGAAGACTGTACTTCAGTGGAGAGAAGTCTGTTAACTTTCTAACAGTTTCCTGAAAAATATAAAATTGGAGCAGAATTCAAGGTGGAAGTCATATTACAAAATAAGACTAAACCTTACAGACATTTAATATCAATGGCACCTTGCTTCAAAGGAAATGACTTTTGCTAAATGTGCATAGATATTATTGATTAGTATAGGTAGTTAGTAGCACAATCGCTAAAGTATTTCAGTCTAATTTCTAGCATACCCAAAGAGATGCAGTCAAAGGCTCCTCAGGCATCTATTCAGCTCCAAGTAGCTCCAATGCATTGATGATTTAAGCAGGAAGGGAGAAGCAGGAATGATTTAATGACCAAACCGATTCTTTAGCCTGACATGAGCTAGTGCTGGATGCCCTTTGCTAGAAAAACCACCCCAAAACAGAGGCTGTGTGGCTGAGTCAGAGGGCTTTCCCAGCTGACTCATATTCGGTTCCTTTGCTGTTGTTTTGGGGATGAGCTTTGTTTTTTCTTTTCTTCTTCCTGCCCCCTAAAGCACAGTCAGAATTAGCTCACATGTGTCCATAACTCATGAATGATTTTTTTTTTTTCAAATTTAACACTGGTATCTCCTCACAAGACTGTATAGGTACCATATGGATGTACCTTCAGCACTAATCAACTGCTAAAGTGCTTATGTGCTGAAAAAATACACCTATTAAGCAATTTCAGTGCAGTTGTGATTCATTATATGCTGGCTATTGGGCATTGCCAGAATTCTAGACATTTTGCTTCAGAAAATGAATACCTTTTGGCTGTATATAGATTTTAGATCTCTTTAGCAGTCAGAAATTTCAACTTGGCCATTATTCCTGGTATAATTTTAAACAAAACCACTTTTACAATTATCCCACCCTCAGAAAAAAAATAAGTTAACATTAATACATTCCACCTTTTATCTGAGATCAGTTTTGGAGCTGAACCATTTTGTTTGAAAAAAAAAAATCCTTTATGGTAAGAGTGGATTATATTGGCACTTTGATTTACCTGTGAGCCAACACACTGCCTTAGTCTGGGGAAAGTTTGATGAGAAAAGGTATTTAATGAGAGCAGAGAACACGAGTTAAGAACTGCTTGCTCTCACATGTACATGATAAAATTAAGTTTTAATTGATTAGTTGGGTGGTAAGTACTACAGCATGGGTGAATTACCTTTGTTTAATGGCAGTATCATGTAATGCTGTAGCAGTTTGCAGAACTGCAGCTCAAACTCAGCCAGCTAGGACTGAGAAAAGCGTTCATCCTCTTTCTTTCTTCCACCTTGTTTTTAGTTCTCTGAAAAATAAATATTTGCTGAAGAGCACTTAAATTTTGGAGGCCTAATTATTCTATTTATTTCTTGTAATTCATCTAGTCAGGGAACAGAAATGTATCAGCTCAGTGGTAACTTCAATCAAACCTATCTCATTTTAATATCCACTGTATCACCATCACTGTTCTTGCCAAAAAGCTCCAGGCTAGGAGAAACTTAACAGGAATCAGTCAATTGACTAGAGAATACCTGTGAGAAAATCACAGCCTCTGTAGACAAAGTGTTTCCAAGCTTTTGGGAACTAGAATAACTTTCAATTAAGCTCACTAAAAAAGGCAACTAGAACTGGTTGCTCAGGGCTGTGTCCAGTCATGTTTTGAATATCTCCAAGGATGGAGACTCCCCACCTCCTCTGGGCAGCCCGTTCCAGTGATCAACAACACCCACAGTAAAAAAAAAAAGTAAGTGAAAAGGTTTCTATTCTGCTTAAATGGAATTTCCTGAATTTCAGTTCGTGTGCCTTTTCATGTCACCGATAAGTCTGGCTTCAGCTTCTTTATTGCCCAAGGCAATCAGTAAGATGCCCCTCAGCCTTGTCTCCTCCTGGCTGAACAGTGGACCTTTGCCAGACTCCCTCCAGTGTGTCCATGTCTCTCCTGTACTGGGGAGCCTGGCACCAGACCCAGCATTCCCAGTGTCTCATCAGGGCTGAGCAGGATCACCTCCCTCCACCTGCTCAAGTCCTTCTGCCTACTGTAGCCCAGGTGGCTGCTGACTTTCTTTGCCACAAGGGCTCATCTCTGGTTCATGGTCAACTTGGTGTCCACCAGGATACCAGGGCCTTCCTAGAAGGTTGTCCCCAGCCTGTTCTGGTGCCTGTGGTTATTCATCCCCGGGCACAGAATTTGGTACTTCCATTCTCTGAACTTCACGAAGTTCCTGTCATCCCGTGTCCCCAGCCTGTTGAGGTCTCTCTGGATGGCAGCATGACCCTCTGCCTATCAGCCACTTACCCCAGTGCTGCATCATCTGCAAACTTGCTAAGCACGTGCTCTGTCCCAGTCATTAATGAAAGCATTGGATGGTACCATCCATGGGGGCAACATTTCCTTTCATGGAAGTGACAGAAAACAGACTTACCCCCTCAGCTGATTTCTGAAAAAGCCTGTCAGGGACATTGCTGCTGGCCAGTCCCTACGTGATGATAAGCATAAACTCACATTTCTTTTGTTGTTTAATTTTCTTAACGGGTAGTTTTATGCAAGTAGGTGGAGTGATGCTGCCAACCTGCAGGTCCCTATTTCCCAGTTCTGGCTTCGGTGACTCCCAGCAGCCAGCATGGCAACAAGACACCTTTTATGCAAACAGATTCAGTGGTATTTCTACTGGTGTATCCCTGCTTGAGTCACAATTTACCTCCTGGGTTTTGGTAAAGCCATTAAGAGCAAACACGGGAGCAGGAAAAGATCACCTCCCTGTTCTCCTCCCTTTGGAGGTAGGGAGCAGGGGGGAGCCCGTGTGCTGCGGCTTGCATGCCAGCGAGGTGGAAGAGAAATGAAACGCAAACGAGCTGAACACGGGTGGAAAATACTTTGCTGATGATAAAAGAGGACGGTCTCTACACAAGCGAGTTGCTGCCACCAACTGTAAGCTTGTGTGGAATTAATGAGGTAAAACCCCTAGCACTTACCTTGGGCTGTGCTATCACCTGGAGGAGGCTTGGCATGAATTAGCACTGGATTATCATAGGAGCCTGAGCTGCGAAATGACCCGGCTGGTGAGAGTCTGCCAAGTAATTCCCAGGAGGTGGCAAACAAAGTGGCATTTTAGTAATTTTAATTAAGTTGGGGGGGGGGGGGGGGGGGAAGGGGGGGGGGGGATGGGGAGGAGAGGTTATCTGGAATAGAGCAAGAGACAGAATGACGACCTTACTGAACATCTCGTGGTCTCCCTTTTACAGGTCTGGGCTATGGGGACACATACTGCAAGGTCTCCTCGTGTGTTTCCTCCCTATTTAGAGGATTTTAAAAGGGAGGCATTGATTTGTCAATTTATTTTATTATTAAAAAAAAAAAGGTATTATAATAGGAGGTAAGATTGCAGTGGGAAAAGGGCTCGGTTCAGGCGTCAGGGAACGGGTCTCTGACCCCCGAGCAAGCGCGTAGAGGCTGGAAAGATGCCACCAGATGTCCCTGTAGCCTAAAAGATGCAGGGAGGCTGCCTGGCACGCCAGCACCTCCACCGACTGCCTTGCCTGCCTCAGCAAGGGGGAGATCTCACGGAGGGAGAGAGGCCCGCAAAACCTGAAACGAACTCGCACGTATGGCCCGCTCCTCCTTCTCCCCAGATCAAAAGGTTCGCGACCAGGCCCAAATCGCGACCGGCGATTAACCTCCGGGTTAAGCCACGGAATAACTTTTCCTTCTGTTTTGGGGGAGGGCCCCGTTGGTGCTGCTTCACGGGCAGCGCTCTGCCTCACAGGGAACAGGGCCGCGCAGGGCGAAGTTTGCAGGGCGAAGTTTGGAGGGCCACCCTCACTGTGCTTGCGATGGCAGCTGAGCTCCTCCAGCAGCTCTGGAGGCAACAATCGATCCCGTCCCTCAGCGTCTCTACAGCGTAGGGAAGTTAAATCATTTCCCAAAACTCTCGTTGGGAATCAGCGCGTGGTCAGGCATAGGGTACACGGGCTTAACGTGCTCCTCCTATTAGCAGTGGTGATTATGACTGCCTACAGAAAGAGCAAAAACTGCTTTCTGATTCCCAGGTCTCAGCCACAAGAATTACAGCGCCATTTACCACCAGAGACAGCAATTATTTATGCTACCAGTGTATATATAGACAGGAAAAAAAACCCAAACCACAACAAAAAAAAACCCCACCGAATTTTCTGCATTTAGCTCAGCCCTCCTATCTGTATTTTAGGGCAAAGCAAAGGGCAGCCAGACTGATTCTCTTTATTGCCCTGTGGGCAGTTTTAAATTTCATCGAGGAAGGGGGGTGGTAAGGGAAGGGAGAGTGGCAAAAATTAGATCTGAGAGAGGTCAACTCTATCCACTTAACTGCTATTGACCCACTTGTAACCTGAGCTGAGCCCAGGCTGGCTATTGGAATTCCTTCGTCCACGTCTCCATCTCTGACAATGCGCAGGGCATGAAAATATCCGAATCCCTGGAGCACAGTGAAGTCCCTGCAGCCTGAAAACCACCGCAGATACCGCTTGTCTCATCACTGCTTAGGGCTGAGAGTGCAGTAAGAAAGAGAAGCTGGGGTAAATTTACTGGGGGATTAAGAGGAAGAAGGCGCTTTCTTCCCTCTTGCTGGGTAACGTATGGAAAGCCCCAGGGAATTACTGCTTTGTGTTTCAGTTGATGCACTAGAAAACCCCAGACCTTTCTGAGAAAGGGTCTTTGCAGTTATGAAAATCTCATGCTTTAGTCTGATTCCCCAGTTTCTGAAGGGTTCCCCAGCCTGCAGCCTGTCCTACACCATTTTAGGGCTGCAAAAGTAGCAAAGTGTAATGGAGCACGGGGCCCAGATTTCCCTCCAGACTCCCAAGTACACTTTCCTCGTGCAAACACATGAAAGGGAAACCAGATACTCCTAGGCTCAGTATGAGAAAATTGCATTAATCTTAATAACTTACAGTGTAACAGTAATACCCTGATGCAGTAGCTACGCCGATAGAAAATAAGCACCAACGCGCAACCCAGAAATGTGTCTATTAAAATGAAATAATAATAATAATAATAAAAAAGCCTTGGCTTATGTTAGCTATAGGTTTGGCTGAAAAGCTGAGCCTTGGACTGTACAAGCTGGCTCTGGCTCCGCCGGTCCACAGAAAGCCTGAATTAATTAATTGAGAAACCTTCACGGAGGGCATGCTGCCTCGAATCCCAGGGAGCAACATCGATGAATAAGAATGGACACGGGCTAATTCAAACCCTTCTCCCACCTTTCAAATCAAGTTAGCAATTTCTCTTTTCTTTGAGGTTCCCAGCCAATTGTCATTTTCAGTGCATCCTATCGCCCCACAGTACAAACTGTTCTGGGAATAGACTTCATTCCTCCAGCAGCCTCTCAGCAATGCCAAGGAATGTAGCTCTTCTGGTTACAATTAAGAAATTCAACATACAAATGCTCCCCAAGTGCACCAGAACCTGCCTGTGACCTTCACGCAACTGAATCTGAAGGAGTTGAAATAATTTTTTGTTCTTTGGTTCCAATAAAGAGTGGTGGGGAGGAGGGTGGAGGGAAAGCCCCATTCCTCCAGAGAAGTACCGTGGTTTCAGGGGTCAGCTGCAGAGAAACTGGCACAGGGAAGCACAGTTTCCAGGGCTGTGTTCCCACAAGGAGCTCTGGGCTGTGGGGCTGCTGGGAGGATGCCAGCCGGTGCTGGCAGAGCTGGCACACTGCAGTGTGTGCTTGCCGGGTGGGCAGGTTTAATTCCCAGCAGTGTACAGCAGTGAGCCTGCCTGTTGGGACAAGCAGAGTTAGTGATGGAGCCTGCTGCACCGCTCTCCTGGGGACCTCTGGTCCCAAGAGCTACTGCTGAGCAGCTGGGTAGGGCTGTCTCAGCTCCATCCCCATGGAACGTCTCTCTTTTGGGGGCTCCACAGACATTTTGAAAGCAAGCGCTACCGCTGCCTTTCATCGTGTTGCATCCCTCCTAGGATGTGTTCGGGTGAGGCAGATTAAGAAACCGCTACAGAATAACTCCATAGTATCTACTTAGAAATATGGTGTCTATTTAGGAAACAAAACAAAACAAAACAAAACAAAACAAAACCCCCTTTTTGATTGTGAGTATGAATGTATTAGAGTTTATAAGGTTCCCCCAACGTCTCTTCAGTCTCTGCATTTTCAGCCATCAGACTGCTTTAAAAGTCTCTCTCCCCTAGAACTCAGGATGACACTGTTGCCTAAGACAAGAAATATATTTGTGTTTTCCAGATGACTCGTGATGGCGAAGGGATAGCATGGAAAGCCCTTGATGTGGAATCTCAGTATCCAAAAGAACTTGGGGGGTCCCTGGAGGTCTCCAATGACACCTTTTCACTGAGGATCAAAAACACGACCAGCCGAAACAGCGGGACATACAAGTGCACTCTGGGGGAACAGAGCAGAGAACGGAACCTGAGCAGCACCGTCACGTTACAAGTAACAGGTATGGTGGAGACTTCTGCCTGTCCCATGCTCCATGGGGCATTTCATGAAGGCAGTGGCTTAAAATTATTTTACATGTACCAGAACAACGTAACACGTTGCTTTACATTTTAGGTTGCCCTGGAATAGAAGATGAAAAATTGAAAAAATACAAAGCCGAGCTTTTCATGCTGACCTGCCTTGGGATTTTTTACTTGCTGCTCATCTTTTTTACCTGTGTAAGTAATGCTCTTTCTTAGAAGCTAACCAAAACTCCCCCCTCCCTGTTTCCTTTGCTAGCACCACCTAACACAGCTGGTCAGAAGTTGGCATTCATGCTTGATTTATGATCAAGTCCTTTAAATACACAGTATTTTCAAAGCCAGAGGAAACTCCAGGTGCCCGAGGAACACGAGATGGAGTCCTGAAGAGATAAAACATTTCACTGCACCCTGATCTAACCAAATCAGACTGCACCTCACTGTGCATTTCTGCTTCCAGTTACTCTGAGTGCAAGCTACTCTTCAGTTTCTGGGCACATCAACAGCTCTTCTGGTTTCGTACTTGGGAACAGCATTTTCCCCAAGATGGAGGCACAGTCCCTGGGGTCCTTCCCCACCTATGGCATCCCTTTGTCTAGCGGCACAGTGGACAAGTTCAAGGCCACTGATTCTTTTGCCTCTGTTTCCATACCTGTAAATATGTAACAGCCCCGTTTCAGATGGGTATTTTTGTGAAGCTCTGTCTCTCTTGGTAAACAGACATTTTGAGATCCTTGGAAGATACCCTCCTCAGGGTTTTATCTATACCCTTAATGCCAGCAGATAGTTCTGGGAAAGGCAGGGAGAGGAAGTACTTGAGAAGCTTAGTTCACAGAAGCAAATGTACACTCTGTGGTAGCGGTGAAGTCACCATCTCGTGCAGAAAAACCAGGCAGCCTATGTCTCTTGGCTTAAAGGCAGCAGGAGCCTCAGGACTCAGTGCAGGGCAGTGCCGGCTGCATTTCTAATTAAAAACAAAACCCACCCCAGCACTTTGGGAGGTCACATTTAACTTTTGCTGCCTATTTCATATTTGCCTTCTTGTTTTGCTCCTCAGCAGATGAATCATAACTGTTGATTGGAGAATATCTAATTAGCTGCAGCTAAATGTAGCTTTTCATATATCTTCAGGGAGCAATTAAATCTATGCCTGTCTCTTTTTTCGATTGACAATCCTGCCAGTAATTTGTGCCACTCAGACTAAAGTTTGACAAGATAAATCTTGTAGGAATTTGTTAGGATGAAAGTATGAAAGCAAGGACATCACTCAGAAGAGACAGATGCCCCTGTTATGCTCGGTGTCCTAAAAGAATTTCAGATCTCTACAGAAAATTCTCCTTCCAATACATTTTAAAAAGGTCCCAGTTTTAATTGTATAGTTAAAGAAACGCAGAGCCTGTAGCAAAGTTAACCACTCTGGCAGAATTATGCGTATCTTACTCTTGGGTGAGGTCCAGTCACAGGTATCAACACAGCTTTCATCAAAATTTAATATTGCACTCATCTCACAAGTGAGCTTTGTTATTTAAAATGCCTTAAGTTCTTACAGGTTGCCTTGTCCTCTCCTTTCCTGGAGATTGTGTCTTATATGAAGGAAACTCAACAGCAACATCGCATTTAAGACTTGGTTGGCAGGACTGGGTCTGCCTGATTCTAGCGACTTGATGAAAATATTTTGGGCACTGTCCTGTTCTGAGGGCAGGTAGAAGCATACTTGCAAGAGTTTGATGCAAGGCCTGTTTATATGAAAGCTTGAATTAAATACAAGTTTCTTCTCATGGCCAAGACTTTGGTCCTATAAAGCCCCTTGACTTGGCAACACCAGTTTTTCTCTGTACTGGGTGCTTCTGCTGACAAAGGAAAAAGGTGTAATAAGCTATGATTAGCAAGGAGAAAAAGCAAAACTTTCAAACTTCAAAAAAAGAAAGAAAAATTATTCTAATTTTTAAGCTTTCCTTTCTGTTTTCTCTTTTAGACATGTCTAAGAAAAGAAAGTATGTCTTCCAATGATCAAAAAAACAGACCAGATATGAAACACATGCTCACCCTCATCAACGTACACAAAGTGACAACCTTCCAGGATTTAAACAGCAACAGCACTTCCAAAGCAAAGCTTACTTCAAGCTCTGTCTAAGTTGACGTTGACAGCACGGTGGGCTCATCAGAAGACACGACATGAGCTAGGGGGCCGAGGGGTACAGAGAAGAAATAAATGCTACTGCGTGGCCTCATCAGAACAGCCCAAAAGTATCGGCAACCTGTCGGTGACCTGCTTGCGCCGGACAAGCCTTCGAAAAGCACTCAGCACTACAGTAACTTTTGGGAGTAAGGAGACTAAGAAATACCATTGCAGCTACACAACGTTGTTACAGTAGTGTTTGGAAGCTGGCAACAACTTTCTTTCCCTCTGCTCTGCAGCCCTCTTGTTCTGAGCAAGAGCACGCCTGTGACGCAGAGGCCAGGTTACAGGGAGGCCACGCCAGCACAAAGCTGAGGGATTAAGCTCTTCACTGAACTAATAGCTCTCATCTTTCAAAAGCAAACACAATAGGTGCTGCCGTATGGAAAGATAAGCGTGTGGGGCTGCCTCTGCTCAGTGTTCTGAGCCCACTTCTGGATGGAGTTCCTTTACTGCAAACGGGAAGTAATTTGCTGCACGATCTTTAAGTAAGCTGCAGAGGTAACTTCACACTCTCAGCCTGGGTGAATTAAATCAAGATTTGTTTTTAAACCTGAGAGAGACAGATGGGCTGGAATGTAAGAAAGGAGAAAATATTCTCAAACTCTTCCTGGACCAAGAGGAACTTTTTATCTCTGCAAGAGAAGTGGGGGTACAAGTACCTCTGTCCTTCCCCAACCAACCGCTTTTATGGGGAAGTGGTGTCAGGTGGTGTGGAAAACAGCCTGGGCTGACTCAGCTCACCTGGGCTGCTTGGGAAGGTTGACTCTGGCCAGGCCAGAACCAGGACATGGGTCAATCCATTATTTCCTGAAGATACATCCATGGGAATCCATAAGAAGTTTCAATGGGACTGTTAACATTAAGGCAATGAAAGTAAGAATGAAGCAGCCTGTGGTGTATGAAGGACATGTGAGGATCATAGAATCATAGGGGTTGGAAGGGACCTCAAGAGTTTATCGGGTCCAGCACCCCTGCCAAAGCAGCTCCCTAGCTCATATTGCACAGATAGGCGTCCAGACAGGTCTTGAATATCTCCAGAGAAGGAGACTCCACAACCCCCCTGGGCAGCCTGTCCCAGGGCTCTGTCACCCTCACTGTATAAAAGTTCTTCTGCATGTTTGTGCAGAACTTCCTATACTCTAACTTGCAGCCACTGCCCCTTGTCCTGTCTCCACAGACCACTGAAAAGGGGCTGGCCATTTCCTCTTGTAAATGATGACTTATTTTGTGATTTATAAAACAAAGCCAAATGTATGCAACACCCTTGTCAGCCAAGTCACATAAGCAATGACCAAATCCATGGCTTGGAAGAAATCAAAACATCACAAAGATAAAGACAGTTAAGTCAGCTGTGAGATACAGGAATGGAAGACAAGGCATGAGGACCTGCTTTTGGTGCTGACGTTGTGTAGAATATGCTAAACAAGGACATGAGGATATGAGAAAAGCTGAACTCAGGTACATGGTGTAAGGGAGAGAAGGCTTGTCCTCTTGGACCAAAGAAACCAAGGATTCTGGAGTCTGAAATCGACGACCCTCCCTTGTCAGGCTGCTGGTGGAGAAGGTGAAGCAAGGGGAGTCTATAACTGTGAGCATTTACACCACAATGTGAGAATGCACAAGCACTTAAGAAAATTATCTTAAAAAAAAGAAATTTCCTTCAGGAGATAAGACACAACATTAGAATTTTAAGTGTCGCTTGAATTTCCAGGCTGTGACAAAGATGCTCTTTCCTGTAATCCTTTGACTAATTTTGAAACGCTGATGGGATGAAAGCACTGTGCATCACTCAGTAATGCCTCTGTGAGCTGGGTAGATGTGTCTGTTGGTAGCGTGGAAGGGGTTCCTGACCAGAGGAACAGTTACAAGGGATATGGAATTTATGTATAGCATGGTAAATTAATGCAACATTTGCTTTTTTATAATCAATTTCTACATGTAAGCCTGCGTAACATACTTGAAATAAAAATAAAGAGGAAGCCTACCATTTGTTTTTGTGTGCCACATATGGCAACTAAACCCAGCAATACTCCGTATCAATCACATTTTATTTTACAACCAACCTAATTACATCAAATAATGTAGATGCCTGATCCAGCCTCTTCTGTGGGAGAGGGCACGTATGTGTGTAAAATTGATTAAGCAATGGATAATTTTATGCATTTCTAAGGAGCTCAGATAATTTAAATTGTTTTCCTCAAAATTTCACTTTCTGTCCAAAGTACATTCTAAAGCACCTGTTCCCTGCTGACAGACAAGTCATTAAGGAAAATACAAGGGCATTTGAGTCTGCCCGTGGTCACCTTTAAACACAGCACACCATTGCAGGCAACCTGTCCATTTAGGCAGCAATAATGCAAACTAAAGGTGCATATAAAATAACCAGCCTAAGGTACATCAAGTTTTTCTGATTTAATCAGAAAGGCTTATGACCTGACAGTCTTGGGTTTTGTTGGGGTTTTTTAAAAAATTCTTAAATTTTTTAGAGTGGACAAGAGGAAGGAATGGAAAATTCCATTGAAAAGCGTTGATAATTAATCAGCAAAAGCCGAAACTTTAATAATTGTTTCTTCAGGTGTACAAATAGGATCAGATAGGACAGTACGGAGAGGGGAAAAAAAAGGGGGGTCTTTGTGTGAACAACTATGCCCATTATTTTTCCCTCAAACCCATCTGCAATACAGCACGTTGGGCCCGATGGAAGAACACTGGGAGTCAAATTTCAGGCTCAGAAGTTTCAGGCTGGCTGATTCTGGGGATTAGCTGTAGGCCCAGCTGCGAGGTAGAAGTTTTCAAGGCCACTTAAATGGATTAAAGAGTTTAGAAGGAGTAATCAGTGAGAAAGCCTTGTGCCAAGATGCTTGACCAAATCACAGAGCCAGAGAGAAACAAGCAACATCCTAGAGCGATGAAGGTGCCTGCATGTAGGGGGCATAAAAGATGTAAAGGAACTGTTGTGGCGTTGTAGAACAAAACTAACATTAGCTGGAAAAATGACAAATGAGAACCAGATCACCAATGGATAAAAGCTAGTATGTTACAGCAACTTCAGCACTAACAGGGAAGAAAAAAAAAAATAGAGTATCACACGTTTGCTGAAATTTTTACAGCATGAGCTAGGCATTTTTCAACATAGCATCTCAGAAGAGAGTCCTTTCCTTGCAGTATGGACTTAGTCATATTTCAAAAGTCACTGCCTCGCTAGCCCGGCACACAGGGGATGAGCACATGCACATTCTTCAGGCTCTAATGCTTCATTATTAAAGGGAACGTGTTGTGGATTGCACAATTAAGAGGCTGTTCTGATTATACAGATTCATTGCTTCATTGGACTGAAAGTTTTGTTGTATTTTCTACCACTCATTTATGCCTTTAGTTTTGTAAGATAGAGTCTAAAACCACGCATATTCTAGAACCATTCTTTGTAATACTTAAAATACTTTTTAGAATCAGGAAGTCAATTAATCCCAATAAATCCATAAGGTGGGAAATATCATAAGCTTTTATTTATAAAACAAAGACAAGACACCTGGAAATCAGAAAGCTCCTGAAGAGGCCTGGGTCAGAATCAGGAAGAGATCCAACATTTCCTGACTTTCCTCTGGCTGCCTTAATGACTGGAGCTTCCTCTCTGATATTTCTTGTAGGTTTTTATAAAACTTTAAAATGTTTTTTCCCCCCTCCCTGCATTTTTCTATTGTTTTTGTCCAAGGGTGAACCATCTGCATTCAAAGATAACAATAAGCATTATACATTAAATTACTCATATAGAGTGAATTTGTATGCCTGTGATTAAGGAATATACAGAAAAACACACCACACCACATGGGGAAATTACCCCAAAGAGTAATTGCAACAGTCATACACTGGAGCTGAATGAATATCCAAAATGGTAAGGAGGGAAAGCTAAAGGACATAACAGAGAATGCTGAGCATATGAATTACAGCCCTTAGCAAAGCCTGATTTTTGTGGCTAGCACATACACAGTAGATAACCCAGGCCAACAGTGACCTTGACAGCATCACAACACTAACATTTCCTGCAAAAGCTGAAGGGTTTTCAACCCATTTCTCCCAAGCAGGACCTACAAGCATGTTTGCATTCAACAGCACAGACCAAAGTAATCCTAAGCGGGGGGCTTTGAGTGATATGAACAGAACATGGCTCTTTGGGCATGCCGAATGCCTTCCTGCCTCCTTTCTTCTGCCCTTGATGGGACCATTCCAGAGAGCACAGAGTGCATTTCCCTGGTGCACGTTCCTTTTCTTCCCCATCTCGGCGCAGGGCTGAGTGGCCAGGCAGCACAGGAGGGATCTGGTTCCAAGTCCACTGAGCAACCTCAAGGATTTAGTGACCTTCTCAATGAATACATCGGTCCCTTGGGACCCACAATTGATTTTCCTCATCTCTGTACGCGAAGGAAACACTTCTACACAACATTACAGCTATGTAGCTAAAGGTAAGTCAGAAACTGTTTCCCCACACCTTTCTTAAGTAAATACCAGCAAAACATTAATTCTTAGTCATTTGTGGAACAAACCACTGGGGAGATTAAAGAGTTATAAATAAACAGAATATCAATTTTTTTTTTTCAGTTGATGGTCTGTTCTCTCTTAATTTTGCTGCCAAGACCAGTGTTTGCAGTACTCTGCTTTTCGCTGACTACAGCTGATATTACTTCTGTGTAAAGCTGTGAGCAGAGTGCCATTAACTCTCCAGAGCAGTGACATAAATCCTGAAAAATCCACCAAGGGAATGGGTGGTGGCAAGACTGACATGGGTCGCTGCAAGGAGTGGTGGGTCCTTCAAAGGCTTCTTCTTATGTCCAAGCCATTCCCACCCTTTGATGGATAAAGCTTGCTACATCCCCGTGGCTGTGTTACAACTGCATCTGTTGTGCTGCAAACGGACAGCCGGGGCTGATTTTAAGTCTTTGCTCTGTTAAGAGACGAATGTCACAGCTAGTATTAAAAAAAACAAAAAACAAAACACCCCCCTCAATAAACCCCAACAACAACAAAAAAACCCCTCAACCACAAACCAACCCCATGGACAGAGAGAAGGCAAGGGGTAACAACTAAGAGAAGAGACAGGTCTTAAGGGAAACACTGCTTGCCCAGGGCCAACACAAACATGGGCTTTGTTTTCTGCAGAATCTTCCAGTTGTTTCTGTAAAGGGAGCATGAACGTTCTGTGGGGGTCGGGTTGGATTGTTTTTTAAAAAGTGTGCTTCAGTTTCCCTGTGTATAAATGGGAGCAAATGAGTTCAAGCGCTGTCTCATGTGAGAGGCGGGGAAACGACAATATTTACAACTTGTTGGCCCCGTGGAGCTGAAAGGAACATTTTACCCAAGTTGTCCTTTGGGGGAGAGAACAGGAGCCTTGAATTGCTGGACATTAATTTTAAGGGGAAAAGGCCTTGCTGACAAGAGAATCTGGATTAATAAGAATTGGTAAGAAGAAAAACACAGGAATCTCTGTGAATGCTGGTGTCTAGACCAAGCACCTGTAACACAAATGTGTGACAGTTCCCACCCACTCCCTCTTGCTATTTTCATCCCATCTGAATTCCAGCTCTGCCAATTCACTCTCACATCTGTTCTCAGACTTGGTATCAACACTGATTTAATCACATTCCTTCCATCTACTGAGCTGGAAGTGTAGGGTTATGTAGGAGCCAGGAGAAGTTAACCCCTTCCCTTTGTGAGGGCCAGCTAGCACGCCTCTCTCGCTACGTGCCTGCTGGTGTTCAGGTGGGCAGCAAAACCAATGGGGCTGTGTCACCTCCCCAGACGGAGAGTATGCCAAGTACATCACTGCCAAAATAACCTTGCAGTTGCATATTGAGCATGACAGGTCTGGAAGGCCAGCAGCACCTGGGGATCTGAACAGGACTGGAAGGCCAGAAGATCAAATAGCTCCCCCTATTCAGCCCTGCATGCCTAAGACCACACCTACATACCTTGTCCAGTTCTGGGCCCCCACAACTGCCCCAAGGCAGTCAGGGCTGGGGTGCTAGCCCTTGGAGGAGAGTCTGAGAGACTAGGGCTTGTTCAACCTGGAGAAAAGGTGTGTTCAGTAACACCTGTGCATATGAGGAAGTTACCAAGAAGCCAGAGCTAGGCTCTCCACAATGATGCATGGTGGAGAGATGAAAGGCAATGCCCATAAGTTTAAATGAGTAGTTCAGACAGGAATATTGTTTTCCCTGTGTGGAAAGCCAAGCCGTGGAACACGTTGTTCATAGAGGCTGTGGACTCTTCACCCTTAAGAGTTTTGTAAGACCTAACTAGACAAAGCCCTAAGCAGTTTGGTCTGATCCCATAGCCCACCCTGCTTTGAGCAGGAGGTTGGACTAGAGACCTCCCAAGTTCTCTTCCAACCTCAATTAGCCTATGAATCTACACTCTTTACAGTCAGAGAACAATTCTATATCATCACTCTTCAAGATGTTCATTGCCGTATGAATGGACCACTCCAAGAGATCTGCCCTCTGCCAGTAATGACCAAAGTTCTCACACAAGTTTTGTGGACTAAGGTATGAAAAGTAGCTGTGGGGTAGAAGAAAAACTATGGGCAAGTTGTGCCTCAGAAATGGACAACTAGTCCCTGTCTATTGGTTAAAGTCTAATAAAAATGCAGGTCAAAAATGCAGGGTTTTGGCTGGGGTTTTTGTTGGTATTTTTTTACAAAAAAACTTGATTTTTAAGTGCACCTGTTCACTCAAGGACATACAGGGCACTATCAGAGACCTTTCCTTGTGTTCTGGCTTTTCACAATATAAAACACTTCTACTGGTGGCCCTTGCAGAAGTTCAGTCTCCAGCGCTTCTCACACTTGAATTTTGGAAGTGTGCATGATACGTGTATTTAGTAAAGACAATTTCTGTCTGCATCCCATCCCTGGATCTACAAACTCTCTGACAACAGTGGGCAAGTGACTACACACGCACACATCAGCTCATGGGGCAAGCACATGGTCTCATCATCTGCTGATCCGTGCAGCACTCAGCCACACCGGGTTTTACTTGCAGATTAAAATAAATAAATGAAAATCTCTGAACCTGCGACACAGTGTGGCAAAGGAGGCAGCCTCCTGTTTGCAAGGCAAAGCTACGTCTCTCACTCATCTCTCTCTCATCCGCTCTATGCAACCTTTGTCCTTGCAGGCATTAGGGCTTGTGGGGCAAATCAGTGGGAATCACTGCTGATGGAGCTGGAGCCAAAATGCTTTCCTGGCTGGGGGAGGCACACCGCTCCCATCCTTCGGCTCGCAGCTGCACCCTTAACTTGCTAAAATCTGCGATTCACAGATCAGATGCTTCAAGACACTGGTCCCAAGGATACGTCCTTCAGCTAAACCCCTGGACTTTCCTTTCTCAGGATCCAAGATACACAGGAACTCCTTATCACTGTTTTACTTTCTAGGGACAGTAGCAGGGAGCATAGGTTAAGGGCTGTGGGAACCCCCTATATTATGATAAGTGCCCAGGATAAACAGATACTCAGAGAGGCTGCCTGGTGCTCAGGCAGAAATAAGAGATTTGCATACTGCAACAGCACTATAGAGCAGTATCTACACGCAAATCAGGTTTCCAGGCCCTCTGTCCTACTTACTATACAAATACAGTCAAGTGGATTAAGATCCAGGCAATTGTGACTGGCTCACTGCTCTCTACTTAAGGACGACTAGTTAAAGCGCTCCTTCCCTTGGAAAAAACAGAAACCTCCTTCCTCTCACACCCACCCCACCTCAGTTAAAGAAAGAGAAGCACCACTCCTGCAATATTTACTATGGTTCCTGAACACCCGAGTTTGGCAAAGTTTGCAATGACCCTAGAGTTAAGAGATTCTCCCCTTACTTCATGCCTCCTGTCACCTAAGCAGGTGTCAAATCTCCTGGGTCTGTCTTCTTGCAGCTTCTTTCCATTTCACTCCATCTTAACAGCTGTAAGTGTCTCTGGTAAACTGTGCTAGTACATTTCCATTAACATCAGCAAAAGGGGAAAAAAAAAAGTCAACTCTGCTGACAACAACTGTCGGTGTATGAAGATTAATCTTTATATAGCATGCAGAACATGGATCTGTTCTACGTCTTCCAGTACAGCCCGTACTTTGTTTCTACTCCTTCCCAACAATAGCTTTCATGCAAAAAAGACAGAGATAAAAATACAAAAAAAATCACTGTATTTTAGCATTAATATGTTGACACTGCTATTCTTCCAGGCTTCATGATTTATGCTACAGTTGGCAAACTATTTCTCTTTCTGTTAGCAGCAGAAGAGATGAGTGGAGTTACTTGTCCCAGGTTCCTAGGAAAGGCAAAATTAAGCTTTGCTCCTCTTTGAAGACATACTCACAGGTTTAGCTCATTTACAACTTGTAGCATAGAAGGAGTTAAAGCATTTAGCCACATTAAATAGCAACGCAGAACCAATTGCATGGGAGGACTACCCTTGTGGCATAAACACCATGGCCTGACAAGTGTTAAAGCTTTGTGTATGGTAGATTAGGGCTTTGAAAAACATCTCAGTTGGGAGCAATTTTGGAAAATTTTGAAGCATGAATTACTGACTCTCCTCCCCCTGCCCCAAAGTGGTCTTTGAAGGTCACATTGTAGAGGAGAAAAAAAATAAGTGTCAACACTTGACATACTTGATCCATCCATAAATGTAAATATGCCTGAACTGCAGTTGGGTTTTTCTTTTACTAAAGAGCATGTGGAAGCAATTACCTGAATGTAAATGTGATAAAGAATGGATGAAATGCAAACCAAATGATGCTTTATTACTTAATATAAAGAGACTGTTCTGCGAGATCAAAGTTGTGCAGCACACAATGTAATGGGCATTGCTGGAGAGACAGGCTTCAGAGATTTGTTTAGAACATGGCTGCATTTTGATTAAATGCTAAGTAGATGAAATTGGGCTAAGTTTAGAAAGTTTCCCAGAGCCTGACCTGTGATCTTCAGTAAGATCTATTCTCTCCTCCCACCTTCTCGTGCTCTGTGCTGTTCCCAGATGCTGTGAGGATGGCACTGAGAAACTTCCCTAGACTCATCATGGCAGGCGACAACAACTACTCTGTCCCAAGGTGACAAAGAAGTGTCACCAGTGACAACCCATGTGGACTCCGAAGAGGGAAAGACCTTCTTAGTACATTTGCATCACACCCCTTGCACTGGAGGCTCTGTGTGCTCCAGCCATCACTACCCTGCCCAGCTGCTACCTCAGCACATATTTGTCATTTGACTTAATAAAAATCAGGAAAGGAATAAAAGAACTGAAGCGGAGGAGAAACCTCAAGAGTCATTTTCAAGCATTTTCCTACCACAAGGCATTTAATAAAATACAATTCCCATCAGGAGACTGCTTTGTCCTCCACCCCATTCTCCAATGTTAGTTTTACTTCTCTATCACTTTAAAAGCAATTAGTATTTTTAAGAAGTTGCATGCCACAGACAAGGAGAAGGTATGTTAGGAAGATGGGCCAGAGGTTTCTGCAAAACTCTGTAACAACATCTGAGATTGTCCTCTTGGCCTTGCCTTCCCTACCGTAGTCCTCCCTGCACAGGAGCTGCTGCCTCTTGCTTTTGCCCAGCTGTTGTTTCTGATCATGTAGATTGGGCCATCATCTTTGTCAGAAGCCTGTAGACTATCTAGCACAATGATTGATAGTGCTGGATCCAGCCATAACATAAATCAATGAGCAATAAAGTTAAGTATCCAAGTCATGCGTGGAGAAAGCGACCTGACATTGGATTGTAAGCATTAATTAAAAAAAAAAAAAAAAAAGTGCATTTAACTGGGAATGTTGGCTCACAAGTTATTGAAGGGATGAAAAAAAAAAAGCAACTTAGAGAGAACATGCACAGAATTAATGCTGCTTATCTTCCACAGCATTAGCTCTTTAGAAGAAAACATATATGTTAAACTCCCAAAGAGACGGGGAGCATTTTGTGAATGAGTCTGATGCTTATGCCTGAAATAAAACACAGGGTGCTGTACCTCATCTATACTTACTTAACATTCTCATAAAAAAAAAGAGCAACCACCAGCCAGAACAAAATCATGATAGAATCAGACATTTTCCCTTCTCATTAGTGAAGAATTGTTAAGTATTAATATTGAAAACTCATTGCCATGCGTTATTTTTACAGTGGCCACAGTGTTCAAAAGCAGCTCAGGGAACAAACATAAGACACTCTTGGCACCTCAGAGAACACAGAGTTTGCAGTTGCTTTGATCACACAAATGCTAATTCTTTCATTTTAGAGGGGTCATTCACAGAAATAAATATTAAAATGACACCAAGCACTTGCTCTGTCAGATCATAATTAGATGACAACATGACACACTGCGAGACAAAAGAAAGATGGAAGAAGGTAAGAACTGAGTACTGCTCACCTGAGTGAGCTATGAACTCATCCTGATGCTGTAGCAGCTTTTCTGGGGCTCCTTCTTCTCTCCAGCTTGCTTGGAACCAGAGATCCAGAGAGAGACAAGAACAACAGGATGAGGGCCAGGATAGGAGTTAAATTGCCAGCCCAAACAGTGCAATTTAGAGAAATGTCAATTTGGCAAAATCCACCATCAGCTAAGGGATTCCCTTTCTTACAGCAGTAATTCAGCTTGCAAAAAGGACCTTAAATTCATGTTTAATCATTCCTTTCCACCATTATCCATACCACCCCCCTTCCTGTCCCCAATTTAATTCCAAACCAAACAAATGAAGGATTTGAGGTTGCTCCCATGCTAATAGCTGAGTAACTCATCATTCATTGCAACAGGAATGGGTTCGGGCCAACATCTCCCACTCGAGACCGATGCTGGGCTGGCAGCTCCTCGTTAGCTCATTAGCTTCATTACCTGTGGGTAACGGTCAAGTCAGAATAATTTGCTGTTATGTGGGTCGTATGCTTTGGAGCTCGTTTCGTGCCCTACAGAGCATTGGCACAACATTTCAGTGACTGCTCCATTTTAAAAATAAAGCCTGCTGCTGCTGGTGTGCAGGCTTGCTCCAGGGGACAGGCCGTGTTCCAGACGTGCCACGCGGCCACTCTTGTGCGAGCCTGGCCCCGTCTCTCCCTCACCCCAGAGACATGTAAAAGTGCATCGTCGCCCCTAAGGATTATTGTATTTATTTGGGGGATTTTCTTGAAGCTTTAAGGTTCTTTTCTGGCTTAATACTTGGGCTGTGAGGGGTTTTGTTCCTTTTCCAGGGTTGAGGTGGCAGTGATTTTCGCGAATGGATAAGGTATTAGCTGTGGAGATGGGCTTCGGTTTAGGGTGCCGGTTACAAGCTCAGCAACTTTGTACCAATGGATACCGAAGGGCAGGGCACATCTGCCACTGAACAGGCCCAAATAAACAGAGCCAGTTTGGTCATGCCGTTCCCCTCATATTCTCACTGTTGTCAATGTGCCTCCCTGCTGGATTTGTTCACAGCTTCAAATCCATAAAGCCAGAGCCTGCTCCCTGCACACAGTGCCATGCAGCAGCCTTGACTTCACACAGATGTAGCCATGAGCAGAATCTGACCCCAACCTCTGAATTTCTTAAGAAAATAAAGGGTTTAATTAGGAAGATAAGAAGCTGAAAAGCTCCTTATATGTAGGGAATGTAGGGAAGACCCTACATCTGCAAAATGTGCCTCACCATTCTGAGTATGTATGTCTTAGTTGCCGGAATTATTGACCTGAGAAACAGGTTCCAGGAGTTTGTTAATTAGAATCACAGAATCATAGAATGGTTTGGGTTCAAAGGGACCTTAAAGATCATCAAGTTGCATCCCCCCTGCCATGGGCAGGGACACCTCTCATTAGACCTTGAGCAGTCGCTCAAGGTCCCATCCAACCTGGGCTTCAGGGAGGGGGCAACCTGTTCCAAGGAAATCCCGGTGCCTGTTGTGTCCCCTGCAGTCTGATGGCAGTCCACCAAAAGAGTGGTCTGGATGGCCTTGCTGATACCAGTGTTTAGTTACTGAGCCTGGATGCAAGAGGAAGGACCAGGACTGGGCACTGCTTGCCCCGAAACCAAAAGGAACATAGGAATCTGCCTTTCATGCATGAATTGAGGTACCTGTTTGCACTTCTAGTTGGTTCAAAGAGGAAATATGTTGACCCATCATGAGCGGTTCAAATCCTTAAAGATGCTTTTAAATCAAATGATTCCCAACAGCAAGATGTTAGTGAATTTACACACAAATTATTAGATTGGCTAGAAGATGTTTTCCAAATTAAAGCTGAAGAAGAAAGGGAGGGTGAGAAACCAAAGAACCCAGTGATGGAGTTGTTTTATGGACGATTTCTAGCAGTAGGTGTACTTGAAGGTAAAAAATTTGAAAACACGGAAATGTTTGTGCAGTATCCACTCCAGGTTAATGGCTTTAAAGATCTGCATGAGTGCCTAGAAGCTGCAGTGATTGAAGGGGAAATTGAATCTCTCCATTCAGAGAACTCTGCAAAGTCTGGTCAGGAGCATTGGTTCACTGAGCTTCCTCCTGTCTTAACTTTTGAGCTATCAAGATTTGAGTTTAATTAGGCTTTTGGGAGACCAGAGAAGATACACTGGGGGAGAAGGACCAGGACTGGGCACTGCTCAGGAGACAGGATTTGGAGCAGCAGGTTGCTGAGGCAGCTGGAGAAGGTGCTCTATTTTCCTCTGACATGGGATGCTTTTTTCTGCCCTTAAAACAACTGCTGTTTCTGGCAAGTGCAGTCAAGTCAGATATTAGACCCACTTCTGTAACCAACTGCTTGTCAGCCCATCATGTGCCAAGAGGAGCTGCGGTATCTGTCCGCCACAGCTGTGGAAATGCAATTGTATTGCAGAGAGGCAATCTTTAATCATTTGGAAATTCACCATTTCCTTTCCTTTTAAAAGTATTTTCCCAGGATTTTCTCTTTTTTTCTCCTTTTTTCTTTTTTCTTTCTTTTTTTTTTTCTTCCCTGGGTGACAGGAGCTTTCTTTAAAATAAAATAAAACAAAATAAAACAGGTTCATCTCCAAGGAGATGTAAGAAGCAGCTCTGGGGAAAACGAATGCCGTCTCAGCTAACAGTATGAATATGTGACAGAAGGCTGTGATGGCACATGTGCTGTCTCTGCCGTGTGCGGGGTGGCCAGGGGGTGACCCAGGTTCCAGAACCACTCCAGGTATCCTTTTGGGCCACCTCACAGTTCTCACCTGCTTTGTACAGCCACACCACAGCTTCAGAAAGTGGACTTCGCCCTCTTTTAAACTTAACCTCCGCTGCCTAATTGCGTGAGGACGTATCCCCATGTCTGCAACAACGCAGCCATTTCCATGATGAATTGGATTTGTCAGTCTCTGGGCTGTGGTCTTATAATGTGCTATATTATTAAGTTTCTTTGCCTTAAGTTGCCAGCTAATGGAATAACCTCTTTGTCTTTATTAGAAAGAGTCCCCAGGTTTATTAAGTTACATAATTTACAACCAATAGCGTAATCAATAAAACATCAACAAACACGTAACCTTAGACAAACCTCACATATTGATTTCTTTAAACATTCTCACAAAGCCTGCCTTTGGCCAAAAAAAACCCCCATTCAGTCCCATTTGCAACCCCCAAAAAACCAGTTAACACATTAAGGTGTGGGCGCTGGAGGGCGAACCAAATTGGCTTCCTTGGAAATAAAGTTAGGTCTCTGCTGGCCTCTGTGGATCAACCTCAGAATGGTTATTTTTTGCATTTTGGAGGGAAGCTCCCATTTTGCCTTTTGTGCCTCATCTTTGCAAAGCAAAGTAACTACCACACAGTTAAAAATCAGCATAAATAATCTCTTAGCATGGACAAAAAATGAGTACTCCAGAACCTGTATTAGCTGGCGATGGCTAACCCTGGGGCTTCCCAGGTGGACTGTAGATAGCTGTGGCAGTACCAAGCTTGACCTAGCCCTGTATCTGCATCAGGCGGGAAGTTGCTATTAACATTGGGCAAGCAACTCACTTTTCTAACACAACACCTCATGTAAATATATTTTCCAACCATAAAAAAAAGCTTCTGATGTCTCTTGAGTGCAGTTTAGTGGATGATACTGATATACCTGCAGTTATGCTTTTGATGCAATCAGGAGAGCTAGTGTTTTATTATCCCTATCTCCATTTTCAAGACTGTAGGAAAAAAAACCAACCCAACCCCTCAACCCATCAGACACTGTCTGCCAGGGAATCTATGTGCATTATCGCACGACAGAATTGCACTAATGATAATTTCACAGGTAATTTAGAACTAGGCTGGAGGAAGTAGCAGAAAAAGCATCGCAAAGAACATTCCCACACAAGCGAGGATGTGGAGCAGACATGCATCTGCTCCATCTTCAGTTTCAGTGACTTGGTGAAGGCATATACATAATTTCTGTAACAATTAAATGCTTAATCTTTTTGTAACCTGTATCCTCGAGTGGTACATTTATGTAAGAAAATTGTATGGATTTTGCTTTTCTTTAAAACCAGAATCATCTATTCATTTTGCAGGACTTTGAAAGCTTTCCTTTTCAAAAGGGATGCAGGCGAGCTGGAGGAATAAAGCTTCCCAGCAAATGTTGGGGACTAGTGTGCAGTGTTCCCACGTCCCCTTTGGAGACTTTATCATTTAACAGCCACAACTCCCCTTTATTAGATCACTATAAAACAAGTGCCTGGAGGGAGTCAGAAATGAATTGAATTTTGTAGATTTAAATGATTGTGTGGGACCTTTTCGGTTTAATATATACCCTGGAGAGGTTTGCTACCAGAACTTGGGAACTTTATAATAAGAATAATTCCTTAGCTAGAGATCTTTATCTTGTTATATTAATGATTCACTGGGGGGTTATACTGGAAAATGAAGGGAAATTTTTAAAAAGGCTATTAGATCAAATGTTCTTATGGAGACACATAAGGAGATGGTCAACAAAGATTTATAGGCTGGTGAGATGAGGAGTTTACCGCCTTTGTGCGGTATGTACAGGGCAGCCGGCCGGTGCACAGTGAAGTCCTCTCTGCACTGTTGCTCAGTGCTGTCTCCAGCTCACTGTCAGCATGCAACGAAGTAAGGCTTTGCAGGCTGACTCCCACCTGTGCTCTTCAAAATACGTGTGTAGCAGGGGAATTCATGTAATAGCGGTTGTAACAACCTCTGCTCCGGTGGTATGGGCCAAACCCTGCATCCAGGCATATTTTTTTACATCTCTGCCTTCATCCCAGAGGTTTCACAGCGCTATTGCTCAGCTCCAGTGTGGCCATGTCAGTCCCAGCACGTACTATTTATGGCGCCCATAGTTCCTGCTGGCTTTGGTGACCATTCAAGATCTCTAAATAGCAACTGTGTGGTCTCCAGGGATTTGCCATTCAGAGAATGCAGATTCTACTTGCACTTCGCCCATACAAAACACTTACCATGTTTCTGCCATTTATAGTTGCCACTGTAAAGGGCTTTGTCAAGCCCAGCTCCTGTATCACATGGTTTTACCTGTGATCACGACCCACCAGTTTTTAATGATAATATTAGGGAATTGAAGGATCCACTGCAATCCTCACGACTGAAGCTAAGCATCCAAAAATAACAAGGCAATTAGTAACATGTAGAGAGGCATTTCAGGCCTGAGGAGGGTGACTCTTTTTTTTTCTTTTTTTTAATACAGCTAGGATGAATTCCTATTGACAGTCAACAGAAATGAAGGTTGAACAACCCTGTAGCCTTTGAAAATCCAAGTAAAAATGGAAAGAAATGGGGAATGCAGGAACATGCACTTGCACTTTGCTATCAAATCTTCAACGGGATCTGAGAAGAAATTGTTGTTAATGGATATATTTACTGCCATAGCCAGTGCCTGCATGTTAACCATGACAGCAACGGAAGAGAAACTGTGTCTATGATGGGTGAAAGGTCATTCCCTTGGCCACTTCCTCTCTCCTGTGCACAAAGGTCCAGAGATATCTGTAGAGCTGTATTTAAAAGCCCCAGGGACACTTGTGGAGAAGAGTTCAAAGCTAAACTCCACTGCAAGAGATATGAGAAGAAAACCTATAGTGGTGCTCTGTAGCTCAGTGAGAGCTGAGGAAATCCCATAGCTCTTGGGATCAAGTCTCCCAAGAATGATTTTGGGGTAATTCTGGACGTAGAGGCCTCCACACTTAAGGTTTTTATGAAGGCAGAATGACAGCGTTGTGAAGAGTGTAATAGGCACTTTACTCAGCATAGCTCTGGAAAAATTTGTCAAAGGAAGTGAATTTAAATTCCTCTAAATGCAATTAGAGGTGACAAGATTTCTCATGGTGAGAGACTGCGTTCAGGCAAAAGCTAAAAGTTCCCATCCAGTTCATAAAGCCTTAGGTAGCTATTGGTAATATGAATTAAATTAATCAAAATGGGTAAAAGCTAATGATCCTCTTGGGAGCAAAATCAGCTCCTTAATGAAAGAAACGGAGTTCAGAAATTGTAATAGAATATTAGCAGATGTGCCCTTTGGAAATTATAAATTTGCAAAAGCCCCTTATGTAGATATTAGTTTGAGTCAAATTATCACTAAATCTGACCCTGGAGATGTGATGTGAATATGTGCACTGCGATCTGTTCAGGAGGACCTGGCATCCTCTGTCAGCAGCTCCGCTGGGCTGGGTTGGGTTGGGTGCCACAGAGCGCTTTCCCAAGTAAGCAACCAGGCACAACAGGACTGAAAACTTCTACTTGTAATCTGCTAAGGTCTTGCTAAGGAGTCCCACGGCCTCCTTTGGCCTCTGGGCTGGCGAGAATAATTATCCTATGGGAGAGATTTTTAGGAAGACTCGCATTTCACTGGTAGATAGGTGGTCCTTGTCCTTGTGGCCATCACAGGCAATGGATGTTGTGTTCCTGATGTGGGTCACTGCCTTGAAACCAAAGCATGAAGGACAGTTCATCGGTGTGGATCCGCGTGTAGAGAGGAGCAAGAGACTCATCAGAGATCCAAGACATGTCAAAGTCACAGAAAGCAAACAAAATCCCAGAAAACAAACAAACAAAAACATGATGAATTGCTCGTGTTGAGACTACAAAGAATTTATTACATGTTTTTATGGCTCTTTCCAGCCAAGAACTTTTCTCAGCCATTTATGGAAAACATAAAAGCCACTGGGAGTTAAATAGGATAAAAACTAGATTTAAATCATCCTTGCACATGCTGCTCACATCAGCATACAGCTGTTTTTCAGCATTTGGAGTCCTTGAAACTTTTAAGCCATTTAGAACAGCATGTGATCCGTATGAAAAATAGCGCAGGCTTTCTTTTTATAAAAAGAAATCACGCTCCAGGGTGCTGGATGTAGGGACTCCAGAAGCCAAGAAAGATGTTTGAAGTGCTTATTGGCATTCCAGGACCCAGAAAACTCTTCCTGCCTCACGCTATCTCATAGCAATGCTGATGCCTCCATCCTGGGAACAAAATGAGGAAGACATTTCCCCTGATGCAGATGGCTAATGTACAGCACAAAGCATGCTTGAGTCCCCGATGTGAGGACGTAATGTGCATAGTTTAGGGAATGAGATCCCCCTTTTAGTTTTGTATTTATAGCACAAGCAGTGGCACTGTAAGCTCCCTTATAATGTCCTGCCAAAGTTGATTCAACTCTGCTTGGAGTTTGCATGCTCTGCTCAATAATCCACTAACCGTAAAAGGATCCTCAACAGGGGAAAATCCAAAGCCCCTGGGGCAGTAAAATCTCCCCATCCCAGAAGTTAACAACTCCCAATTTGCAGAAATAAAAAGGCAAGCCTAAAAAAACCCCACAACATTAGAAAAGGAGAGGGGGAAAAAGACAGGCCCAAAACACACCATGGGCAGTTCTCAGAGAAGAAATATGTTGTATCCTGGAAAACTGTGAACGACTGGGAGAAAGAGGGGCAGGATTGAGAGCAGAGGGGCTGGGATGGTGCTTGAGGTCATGCAGTGTTAGCATCAGACGCAGGAATGTGTGATTCTCTGGGGCTCCGTCTGGAAGGGCTTTGCAAAGGTGGATGGAGATGCAGCCGCTTTTCAGATAGGCAAACTGAAAGAGAAAGAAAATAGAGTAACTTTGCCCAAATTTTAAGGAAGAAGAGCCCAGTTTCTTAAAGGTCTTTCTGGTTTCAAAAGTCGACTTTATTCTGAATTGCAACGAAACCCCTGAAGTCTGAAATTCGCAACAAAGGGGAATTAAAAAAACACCTCAATGTATTTCAAGTTGATTGGCAGGTTTTGTTGTAATGGAAACTGAAACATTCTGTTTTGACTTTGACTTTTTAATGTTAATATTATGTTGTGGCAAAAAATAAAATCTAATACAAAGCTGGGGAAAAAAATCAAGGCAGAAAGTAGTTTCAAAATAAAAAAAACAGAATGGGATGTTTCAACACTACCCTGTCAGTACTTTTCCTACTGATTTTCTTCCAGGAGTCTGCTGAAAGCCATCCTCTTTGCAAAGTATTTTGATTTCTGATGGCAGTATAGATCTTTTGCAGTTTTTATGACTAACGGTGCCAAGAACAAAACTCTGACAACTTGCTTCACCATCTAAGGACACATTTTAAATGTAAGAATACTTTCAGACTAGAAGAACCACTTGTGCCATCAGCAAAGAGACTTTTTTCCACAGGGTATTGAAACTGCCATACTGAGCCTGACATGAAATTAATTTGGGCTCGCGTGTCTTAGTCACTGTTAGTCCTGAGTTGCCTAAGCTAGTTTTGAACCTGGTTTTAGTTGACATCTGCAACATTCAGCAGCAAAGGGTCACAAAGCTTGAGAGTTTGTAGATATTAGGGGAAAAACAGCGCTTTTGTTAATTTCAGCCTTGCCCCTTCATACTTTTCATTGGGTACATCAAGGGTCCCGTACTGACAGAAATAATGAATCATCATTACCCATTTGCCCACCTCATATCACTGTCAAATTTGTAGACTTCTTTGACATTCTCCCTCAAAAGTTGTCTCATATTTGTCACTTTGTGATACACAGAGCAAGTGCAAGAACTTTGCTGCCCAGTAACTTCCCTCCCTGCCATGTCCCTTGCCTATGGACTCCATTCCTTCCTTAAAATCTGTGGCAAGAGATCATGTCAAAACTTAGCATTGTGAAACATTAATTTTATTCAGGTAGTTGCTAGCTCCTCCAAGTCTCTCTCTGATACATTTTAAAATTAAGGCTTTGCAAACTCTGTGCAGTTCTTCCCCACCAACATGCATGTATTTTTGTGTCTATGAACTCCGTTTATGAGTGTTCATACAAGTTTGACTTGTCTTTGATGGAGGTTTATTGATCTGTAGTTCCCAGTGATGCCTACAGTCATTGGTAAAGACCGGTGACACATTTGCCACGTGTTTCTGGGGGGGAAATGATAGGTTGCATGCCACAATTAGTTGTGGGGTAATTTCATACTGGAATTCCACTACAGCTCTTCAGTGACCTCTGCCTTGTTCTTGTGTGATTTGTTCAGCCATTCCTTCTACTGACACTTCTGTTTTCAACAGTTCCTCAGGCTCCTCAGCATCAAATACAGTTCTTGTGTGACACCCTGTCTCGCAGGTAGTGAATAGCAAGACTAATGCATTTCTTCTTTCCATAACGACCCTGCCTCTCCTGAATACCCCTTCTGCTTCTTGATCATCTGCTGGTTTCATTCTTTTCCTGTATCAAAGGTGGTTGCGTCTGTTAACGCGGATTCGGCTGTCATTATCATCACTGCCACCTTTTAAGCTCTTGGCAAAGATCTCCTGCAACTCTTTTTGTCCTGCTTCATTTAGCTTTACATTTAGCATTTAGCATGCAAGATTCTCTCTCTTCTACCTTTCTCTTTTAAATGCTTATGCTATTTCTAATAGTTTTCTGCTACTAATAACCAGAGAGGTTTTCTGAAGGGTTGTTTGTGTGTTTAGCATGGCATCTGCAGTCTTCCTGCTGTCAGAAGACAGCAAGACATGACGTGCCCCTTCTATTTTTCTGTCCATGGGTATGTTCAGTATTAAAACACATTTGATGACAAATAAATAAACTTGCTGTTGATATTTATAATAGGGTTATTTTGTGACTAGTGCCACCTGAGGAGTATAAAATGTTAATAGCTGTTGGATCAGTTTAATTTCTCTGTCAGTTGTTGACATTTTTATTTCACCACTGTAAGCTGAGAGAGAATAAATGCAATAAAACCCTGATAAAACACGCTTCGGTCTCCTAGTCTAGTGACTTATCCTCAAATCTGTAACATTTTTAACCATCTCACTTGCTTTTCCTAGCCCAGAAATCACAAAATCTAGGTTATTTTTCTAGCTTTCTTACAGATTTCCATCACCAAGCAATCCAGCATATCCAGTGAGAATGGTATCACTTCCTTAGTTCTGAGACATAGCTAGTGTGAGGAGATGTACGGTAACATGAGCCATGGAGATACCAGCTCAGTGCATGCTACATGTAAGAAAGTTTTTCATCTCCTCCCCATCATGTGATACTTACTTGCTTTGGAGGTTTCCAAACCTCAGCCCCTTTATTTACTTATTTTGTGAAAATGGAGTCTACTTGCAGAGATGTAAGCCCTGACACCTGTGAAAATGCATTCATACCTGATGCTAAGGACTGCCTACTGTTCACTGTGCTTGGGAAAATAAATAATTTTTGTTGAAATGAACAAACTTGCCCTGGAGCCCAGTGAAATACTGGAGACAAGTTCATACATAATAGGAGGGGCTGAGACTCCTGCAGTTCGAGGTTTTATGATTCGTATGAACTGCCCCAGGGTGGGAATTGGAGAGTTTGTGAGCCTGGACTGAACGGGAGAACAATGTCTCCCCAGCTGTGAAGTACGGGGTGGGTGGGGGGGGGGGTAGGGGGGGAAGGGGATGGAGAGGAACCACAGCTGAGAAGCACCCAGCCAATTCCAGAATTGCTCACAGGGCGGGTGCACAAGCAGAGCTTAAAAGCAGCCTATAGACAACTTTCATTTATGGCCACTTGCCAGTACCTAAGGGGCTTTCTGGCAGCAAACAACTGCTGGTTCCTCCTCATCAAGGTAGAGAGGCTTTCTCCTCTGGTAAGGTGCTCCTGCACTCGGTGGTGCCAAGAGTTTCATGGGGCGACATCTATGCAGCATGAGGCTGCTCTGATGTCTGCTTGGGCTCGAGCTGCCTTCACCTGCACCACAGTAGGACAAAACGCCACCCCAGTGACCCACCGCTGCAGAGGCAGTGTCTGGGACTCAGAGGCTTTGGAGGACCTAGCCCAAAATGCTCATTATGGAGCATTTCACAAGCATGAAACCTTCTGGAAGTTTGATTTAATGCTCACTGTAACAGCAGTGCCTCCGAGGAGCTCTGGGTTCCTAAGACAGTTTTGGAGCCCCCTAGAAATTGCCTAGGTCTGGCACAGGGCTGAGAGGAACAGCTAGAAAGAGTCATCTGCACTGGGAAATGCATGTTGTCTATTCCCATTAGAAACAACACTGTATTATTTATATATATATATATATTAGCAAAAAGTGTTTTTAAAAGGGTCAGTAACTCACAGATGCAGAGAGAATAATTTAATAAACTATGTGCTGCTTTGTTCATCTGGAGACCCTCTGGGCAAAAAACCATCAAGGATAACAAGCTTGCTAAATACTAATACAATCATAAAAAATTACATGCATGATTAAAATATCTGTTTCAAGGCACTCTTACATTTGCTAATAAAAGCCTGCTTATGAATATCAAAATAAAATTTTCCATATGAAAAGGACAAGCAAAAAAACCCCCAAATGACATCTTAACTTTATTTGCACTGACCTTGCAAGATTTCTATAAATCTGACACCCCCCCCCCAATCTTTTTAATTCATTGAGTATATCTAAATGATTTAGATGAGGGTGTCAGATGTGAGGTACCAATGGGTGTTGAGAGTGCCAGAATTGGAGAGAGAAAAAGTGAATAATGAACATCCACGTAACCGGATTCAGGGTGAAGCAGATCTTTCAGGGAAGTGGGCCAGTAAATAGAAAATGCCATTTTAATTAGACAAATGTTACATAATAAATCTAGAGGCAGTGAGCCAGCACAGCTAGAGTACATTTCAAGCAGAGGAGTAATTCCAAGTGAGCTGACCAGGAAAGGAGTTTTCTCCAGGGGTTACTTCAGCGAAGTCCTCCAAGCCATCTGGCCCAAGCCTGACTCCACCACAAAAGATAAAGGGAGGCTGGATGAAGCAGAGAAGAGGCTACAAATCAGAGGAAAAGAAAAGCACACAAGGTGGGGCTCTTATTCATTTGAAGCACTGGGCTCGGTCACCCTTACACACACACACAAAAGGGCATTACTGCCCCGAAGTGGGTACAGCCCCAGCCAGCCGGGCTGACCGACAGTTTTGGAAGATGACTTATGAAAGGGGCCTGCAATAAGGGATCTGCTCAGGGGAGAAGCAAGTCCTTTCTAGCAACCAAATGAAATCGTCCAGGTGATGAAAGAGCAGGGCCGTCCTAACTGCACCGTGGTGAACAACCTGTAACCAGAACTGAGGATACTCTGCTCCTGGCACTATGTAGCTTGCTGCACACCTCTCTGGGGGAGGATTTCCAGGGTCTAATGTCTCCCCTGGAGAGCAACCTTTGCGTTCCTCTGAAATCCACGACACACTGTGCCTTTTCAATCCCTTAGCTCAGGGTTTCAGCAGCTGATCCCAGAAGCAGAGAGCTGAAACAAAGGGGAGACCAGACACTCAGACCACTCTCAGTCTTTGCCTTTTTCTCAAGCCTCTGCCACAACACCCCTGGCATACCATAAATGCCATCCTCCTGATGCCCCATCAGACATTTAACCCATGTGTAACTGCTCAGTCCAGGGTTGGGACGTAATGGGGGATGAAAGTTCCTAGCCACTATGGGCTGATTGCTCATCCCCTTCAGGGCAGATGAGGGAGATCCCTGCAAGGCAGACAGGGTGCAGCTGAGCATTGTACTTTCAGCATATGGACCATTTAAATTCCTAGCAAAAATGAACAGTTTAAACCACTTGGTGCTCGGGTAGGATTTCTGCCATCTGGTGCCCCATATCTTCTCCTGGCAGAAGCTGAGGTTGGATGCAGCTCTAGGATGGTAATCGTAGTGTCATTTCCATACAAATGGTTTGCAACTGGTGAGCTGGGGGCAGGCCCATCAGAAAGCATTTGCCTTTCCCCTGCCTTTTGCACTGTATCAAGAGTCCAAAGGAAATAAGGGACCCTCTCAATAATATTATTGGTGGATCCACAGAGTGGACCTGGAAGGGATGTGCCAAAGATGTTGTTGCTTATTTAGTTCATTCTTGCTGCAGAGTGAACCAGGGATACTGAAAATGTCCCTCCTCTCTGATGGGAGAAACAGTCCTTGTGACCTGAGAGGAGGTTACTGTTCTGGTCACGGGTGGGGTCTTAAACCTTAAGTTCAGAAGCAGACTTGGGCTCCAGCTCATTCTGTAATCACTGACAAGAAACAAGTGTGAAGAGTCACAGACAAAACATTGTAACTGACACACTTTAATAAGCAGAAGGAACCCCACAGTTCATAATAATAACTGCCGCCTTCTCTAGAGTAAAGCCTCTACGTGTGGTCCAGAGCTGCCCCCAAGCACAGATCCCCCTTGATGTGACCCTGAGGCCCAGCACATGGGATCAGCAGGCACACACTCATGATCTGAGGTCCTTCTTGAACAAGGATGCTTTACAAGGGTCTTGTCCTCCTGATGTCAGTGAGGCTACCTGTGTAACCTGGTTCCTCAAATAATTTACACAGGTAAAATGGAGCTCTTAATTTTAATTCTTTTTAGCCTCACAAGTACATATATCATTCCCTGCTCCCCACCCCAGAAAGGATGTCTCTATCAGACTGATGTTGCTACCTGCGCAACAACAGCAGTTCCCAGGAATGAGTATGCCAGGAGAGCACGAAACTCATGGATTGAATTGGATGGACCAAACCAGGTGGGATGAATGCCGGTCCCACCCACCAGCACCTTCCTACAGACCCACTTCCTTTGGTTACAGAGATGGGCTACAGGGGGCTCACTGGACAAGCGCATCTCCACATTATGACCTGAGGAGTCCCAGCCATTTTGTTGCCAAAGGCTTTTTTGGTTTAGGGTATTTTTTGGTGTAGATGGACAGAGAGGACTTCTCCATGTGTTGTCTACAGCACTCTCCCAGTGAAGGATGTGTTGAGGAGCATTCCCCCCGTTCTGTTAAAATCTCCCACCTATCCTAATATCTATACAGTTATTAAAAGCTCCAGGGTTTTGTGAAATGTTTTTTATTAACAGATATGAGAGAACAGAGCTTTTGTTCAAGAGCTAAAACACCCAGGTAAAACCTGAAGGACCTTTACTGTTGATGCCTGCAAGAAGTTTTCCACCAGAGACAGCTGAACAAGGAAACTGACACAGATAATATTGCTAACAGTGGAGAGGTGGGAAGAAAACAGAGCCCTGAAAACAAAACCTTTCATGATTCTTTACACCTAAAACCCAAACAAGTGGCAAAAAGCACAGGAACTGCTTTTTTTTTTCCCACTTCTGTTTTGTGTCCCATATAATTCTAGGTGTAAACCTGGCATCAGAACAACAACAAATATATCTGCATGCCAAATGATTATCACACGCACTTCACCTCCAGTGAGATATCAGTGGATCAGTAAGACAGTGGAAAAAAGGGCTGAAGCTTTTATAAATCCATCTACCAAGCTTTTCTGTTTACTTTTTCAACTTCTGCTGCCTTTTCACTGAGGTACAGCAGTGTCACTTATAATTCCCTAAGGATATGTTAGATAAATACACAGCTTATTTAAGCAGCCTTACCATCCATTTGGAGCAGATGAAAGCTTCCTACCAGCTGGAAGGTGTTTGTTGTAACCCCCTGTACAGCCCCCCCTCACTCCCCCTCTGCCCTTCAGAGGCTGCCAGAGGGTTTTCACAAGGCATCTGGCATGGTCCTTGCGTGACACGCTGGCTGGGGGAAAAGACCCCTATCTTGGGTGGTGTTTGCAGTAAGAGCAGCTGTGGCTCTGCACTTCCCTAACATACACTGTAACCCAACTGCTGTCTATTCACTTCCAACGAATTTCTCCATTTGTGGCTCTTGTGGGTTTTAAAATCGCATTAATGGGCCCTAGATGCTTTTCTTTTTCTGTGACAAGGCTAAATAAAACAAATGAAATGATCCTCAAGCCTCCCCACCCCACGTCCTTTCGTTCAAAGGTCCTTAGCTATCTTCCCTTGACTTCAAATATCCTGGAATAACATGTTATTCTGACCTGAATCTTGTTATATTTTGTGTTTTTCCTTAGAACTCGAGCTACTGGAGAATATCAGGTTCCATTAAAAATATATTTGAAGTAGGTAAGTGTTTTCAGAGAACAGCTTGAAAGCACAATTTGAGTGCAAGCTACGAGATCAGCAGCCAGGTCTTAAAATGAAGTTGCATACAGCCTTTAGCTATTAAGATGAGCTCTGCAGCACTCCCTTCACCTCTGAACACTTGCTGTCCCCCTTGGCAAAAGTCCCGGCCTGTGGAGACAAAGAGATTTCACCCAAGACTGGGGAAGTTTTGGTAAAGTGGCTATCATGATATCCCTTGTATACTGAAGTCTGTGGGTATAAACAAAGGTGTTATCAAAGCATTTCTGACTAGGAATTTGTCTTTTCTAGGAATCAATATGTTTCTCCCACCTGCATTTAACAGGAAAGAGAAATCCCAGCTGTAGTCTCGGTTCGCTCGTGGCTAGACTGTGCAAGTTCAGGTTCCCTATTAAATGCCATATGTTCAGAGACACTTCTGTGGAGCTCTGCTGACTTTCCTCTCTGAGGTCTTCAGCCCAGCTTTGATTCATTCTGCAGAAGCACACAGCTGGCTTTCCACCTTTCCACCAGTGCTCATTCCCCAAAAATACTGCTAATCAACCTGGGGTTGACAGGAAGCTTATTACTAGGCTGTGGTGGTTTGGCTGTGTGTGTGCATGCCCCCATCATCTTTTCTGTCTCTCCATCTTTCCTCTCCCTCTGTCAGAGTGACAGTCACCATCTCAGGGATCTGGCACAAAAGGCTGGAGCAGCATGATGTGGCTGATAAAGGAAAGAAGCCAGAACATTTTGTGTAGGTTAACTGTCCTCCTAGGCAGAAAGCGTCCCTCAGCTCAGACATATGCCAGCAGCCAGCCATTCCTCTGCCCCTCCTCCCCTCCCCAGCTATTCCTCCCACTCAGACTTTCATGCTCAGCCCAAGTTGATTAAAACATTTCTGTCATTAAAAAAAAAAGGGAAAAAAAAAAAGAAAGTAAGAAAAAGGGGTGTTTGTGAAATTTCCTTGCAGCTGCTGCTCCTGTCAGCCATCAAGTTGCTTTTAAACTCTCCCTGATAAAAAGCAGCAGTGTGATCTGGCTTTCTGCACAGAGACATTTCCATGCCAGAGCCATCCAGAGGAGCATCCTTCCCTGCTGCCTCCTTCTGGTTGCCCACAGCTGGGCACACAGAAGGTGATGATGTCTTGCCCCTTTGCATTAGAGCCATAGCAAAGCCCTGCACCACAAGCTACCACCCCTCTCCCACTCTGTTTCTGATACCTTGAGAGACAGGCATAAGCAAAGCCTGCTGTTGGGAACATCTCTGAGCTACAAGTGGTGCTTTTTAGCAGAATAGGGATTTGAATCCAGGTGTGGACCACACAGCTGGCATGTGTCCTTGGAGCAATCTAAGCCTAAACCACACACCTATATCATACTTCACCATTCCCAGGGCCTGCAGAACCCAACCTGAGCTTTATGGCCTGAGGCATCTGCTCTTGAGCTGTTATATTGAACACAAGAAAGCAATTCAACTTATCATCTCTGCTTGAGAGCAAACATCAACCCTCCATGCAATAGTCTGCATGAGCAGCTGATGATCTCCAATGGAAACAAGGGAAGTGGGGTTTACTGTTGCTTTGATGGTAAAATATTATCTTTTACAAATAATAACAAAATACTTGTCTGTCCATGTGTGTCTGCACCTCCCCCCTCCCCCTGCCCAAAAGACACATGCATGGTATGTCACCTTATTAATTCTGCACATGCTTTTTCAAACTCCTTGTTCTTTTTCTTATAAAGCCTTTTTTGAAAGCTGGAGAGGGACTAGTTACAAGGACATGGAGTGATAGGACAAGCAGGAATGGCTTGAAGCTGAAGGAGGGTAGGTTTAGATCAGATAACAAGAAATTCTTTACTGTGAGGGTGGTGAGGCCCTGGCACAGGCTGCCCAGAGAAGCTGTGGCTGCCCCCTCCCTGGCAGTGTCCAAGGCCAGGCTGGCTGGGACTTTGGGCAACCTGGTATAGTGGAGGGTGTCCCACCCCATGGCGGGGGGTCGGAGCTAGACAGTCTTTGAGGTCTCTTCCAACCCAAACTAGCCTGTGATTTTGTCCTGTCTGCATCGCCCTGGTTTGCTTCATGTTGGTAAGATTTGGTTTCATAAGGAGGCAAAGCCCTGGTGTAATCCAAAATGCATGAATTAAAAAGTCTTTCAGCCCTACACAATTTAAAAGGCTTAAAAAAAGATGACAAAAAAGCCAACAGATGTTTGAAAAATCATGTGCTAACCCTTAAATCCTTGGTTTTGTTTGTCCTTCTGCAGTTCAAGGCACAGGTCACTGAGATTTAAGCTTGGTACCTTATGTATGATGACTCACACTTTCAAAATTAAATAAAAGAATGATGGTTCTCAACTTCAGGTATCTCAGATAGAGCTCTGTCTTCACAGGCCAGTCAAGACAATCTTCCTAAAAAGAGAAAATCCATTTATTAAGAGTTAACCAGCCATTCCACAAGCCAAATAGAATAATTTTTCCATGGCTGTGGCATTTAAAACCAGGCTGAGGGAGCTGGGCTTGTTCAGCCTGGAGAAGAGAAGGCTGCAGGGGGGACCTCATTGCAGCCTGCCAGTACCTGAAGGGAGCATACAAACAGGAGGGGAATCAACTTTTTCAAAGGGCAGATAATGGCAGGACAAGGGGGAATGGTTTAAAGCTGAAGGAGGGAAGGTTTAGATTGAATATTAGGGGGAAGTTTTTTACAGAAAGAGTGGTGAGGTCCTGGAACAGGCTGCATGGAGAGGTGGTGGATGCCCCAGCCCTGGAAGTGTTCAAGGCCAGGATGGATGGGGCCCTGGGCAACCTTGTATAGATCCAGGCCTGAGGTTGGTGGCCCTGCCTGTGGCAGGGGGGTTGGAGCTTTATGATCCTTGGGGTCCCTTCTAACCCTTGCCATTCTATGATTCTATGAATATTTTAGGATTAAACAGATAGGAAAAGGAACGAGCTGTTTAGTTGTTGCAACAAGGCTAACAAAACTTTTGCTATTTCTTTGTTAACTTGCTAATAAAATGTGGGCTCCAAAATGTCTGTTGCACAACTTGCCATCCTAAAGGTGAACTTCTGAGCTTCTCAAACCATGGGAATTGCTCTTATTTCAATGTTAATTAATTTTAATCAAAATGAAAATCCATTCAAAATTTCTCCTAAGAAAAATATACAGGGGAAGAAAGTTAAAATCAAGTGACAGGTTTCTTCTGCTAAAAGTATGTTTCATTTTACTCCCAATTTAAAAACCATAATAAAAATACATCCTAATGGACAAGAAAATGAAAGTGGGGTGTACTTAATTCTAAAATACTGAAGTGTTCTTATGTCTTCAAGTCAATTTTTTTCTTAAATAAAGCATTCTCAGCCCATGCTAACAGAGTCTCGCAGCACATTTTTGGGTATTTCAATACAGCAGGTCTCACTGGGCATGGAAAGGTACTTTGGGCAACACCAGGCCAGCTGAAACTGCACATGTGACAGCATGGATGGGCAGGTGTCTCTTGACTAACAGGTCACAGGCCAAACTTTGCCCTTGTAGGATCTAAAGGGATAGATACATATGACTGCTGGAAAAATGGTTAATGCAATTACCAGCTGACCCATTCCAGCAGCGAGCACATTGATGCTGGAATTACCCAAATGACTGCCTGATGAAAGGATGCATTTGTTCAAAGCACATTTGCCTAGCTCACTAATCTCTGTAGATATCCTGTTGGGAAATCCTTTGAATCCAATACCTGATAAATGAATTTGGCAAGTGAATAAACATCCTGCAAGCCTCTTGCTGCAATAGGATGCACCTGTTACAAGAATGCTGCCGTGCATTCAATTTCACACGGTACCGTTGCTCTTTAAAAATGGTTTTTGATGATGGAGTGAGAAAAGCTGTTACCAAAACTAATGGTACCTCGAACCAAGAGTTACAACCCATGTGCTCGGATACAGCCTGAGAACAGCCTGGCCACCATGGGTCCGGCTCGCCATGCATCCCTCCGCTCCAGGCGGCAGAGTCCACTGGAGGCTGTGACCCTGCCCTAAACACAGACAGCCAGGACTGTGAGTTCAGCTTCCCATACTCAAGACCTGTGTGAATTCTATTTACCCTAGGTGTGTCAGTCAGACAAAGGGAGATGTGGGAAGGCTAGGTAGGGAGCAGGGCTGTTTGCTGCTTGGCGATGGAGGGGCATTACAGGTGCAGTTTAGGATTTTCTGCTGCTTTGCAAAGTATTCTGTAATGTTTCCTGTGTGAAAACCAGCAAGCATCATGAATGTTTCTTGGCAAATAAAAATCCACCTTGCTTACAAGGACTTGAGCAAGTAGGCATCAGATTATTGGCAATGAATTTTATGACTTTGACTTTAACAACTGTGCTTCATGGCTGCTTTGATCACACAATTGATATTCCGGAGAGGTTGCCTAAGCGTGGAGATCAGCTTCAGCAAAGGACTCTGCACAAGGCTGGTGAGAGAGAGAGAGAGAGAGCGAGCAGAAATTCCCCAAGCACACCAGAGGGAGGGCTCATGAGGACACACCATGTCAGACACAGGAGGGGAAGTGCTGGACAGACTTTCCAGATCATTGTTCTAGCAAATGTGTTCACCAGCAGAGCTGTTTCTACACCATGGTTAATAACATTCATGGAAGGTCACCTCTACATTGGTAACAATGAACATCAGGGGTTTTTTGAGGCATGTATCAAAAGCCAGTTGCTTAACTGAGGAAGGACACCAACTCCTGTACCTATGTTCACTGAAAAACTGAAAGCCAGAGCTTACATTTCAGACTGTGTGTGGGTCAACTACACGCAGAGAAATAATTTGCTGTCTAGCAGCTGAATGCAGTAAAATTGTAAACTTTCCATAGGTAATTTGCAAAATAAAGAGAGGCTAAATTAATTGAATAAATTATTTCCTAGGAATCATTCACTCTTCCCTCATTAACAGGAGCTTGTGTACTTGGCTCCTGCAGTATCTCCATGGTTGCCCTTAAGGGTCAGAGTCCCTGCGAAATCCATCATTTTACTTTCAAATGTATTTTCATTAAGTTATAGTCAGAAATGACAACAAGAGAGTTAGCCTGTGGAAGAAAGGAGGGGAAATTATCAAGGGGACTTAGTAGCGGTTGAACTTCAATTAGGGATGGCATTCGGGGTCTTCACAGAAATATTTGGGTGCTCATCTGAACTCCTGCTCACACCACCTGGATGAAGGGTATCTCAAAAGCTCCCCCCTTCCAGATGCCACAATTCCCCTAATTAATCCTCCTTTGGAGTCTGTAACCCCACAGCTATCCTGCACACCGGCGTCTCCCAGGATTGCCGCAAACATTATTAGCCTGTACATTAGAACAGTTGCCAGGAAATGAGAGGGCAGACACGGATTAGCTGGCAGTGGAGGGACGAGGGAATAAGGGAACATTAGTTCCCTCATGGGTACCAGCAGATGAGCGTCTGCTTATACAGCATATAACACAGTCATTGCGATGCAGCACCTTCCCTGTCCCCACTTCGGGTTAGAGAAGCCTTGATGCCATCACTGAAAAGGCTTTAGCTGCAGGCGTTGTGGGGTTTTTTTGTTTGCTGGGTTTTGATTGGTTTTGGTGGAGGTGGTGGGGGTTTAATGGCTGCATCCAACGTGGGAATCTCTGTCTGACATTACAGTAAAGCATTTGCTTTACTGATAAAATAAAGCGTTTGCTTCCCTGTAATCCTCTGGGCTGGTGGATTATGGTGGAGAAGTGGACAGCCCAGTTTCCTTTCTGGAGGTGAGACTCTCTGCTGCAAGACCAAAACCCCATCCCATCCAGAGCATTTGTCCGTGGGTGAGGAGAGAGGGAAAGAGGAGGGGGAAGCGAGGGAGGGCTGGCTGAAGCCACCCATCCTCAGTTCGGAAAACAGAGCAACAGCAAAGAGTTAAGCCAAGATCTTGGATGTCAAAGAGCAGTTTGCTCCTAGCTCGGGCCAGTAAACTTTTGGGAATTTTCAAGGTTTTGATCATTCTCCAGCACGCCTCAACAGATTTTTTTTCTTGACCTATTAATGACTTCCACTGCACTGAGTGCCCCAGGGCCCTAACCCACATCAGAGCCCCACCGTGCTGGGCAGACACAATAATTAGGCAAGGCAGACCAAAGGAGGGAAGGGAAATGGCGATGCAGGGGAGGCCCACGGGTCTCAGCAAAGTGGCTCTCTCTGACCTGCTGCAGAAGAAGCAGGGAGCGGGTCTCCTGGCATGACGTGAAGCGGCCTCCGCTGCCTCATCTGCAGTCAGATGCTGCTCCACGTTAAGCATCAACATGCGTTGCACGCCAAGAGCAGTTAAATCCTCTGCAGAGATAGGCACGGCGGGCAGCTGGGCTCTCCAACGGCTGGTTGCAGCTTGGCAGGGCACTTGAAGGAGTTTGGGTTTTTGCTGTTTTTCAGCAGGCTGGGGTTTCTTTTCTGTCTGTTGATAGAGAGGGAATCCGAGGGGAGATTTTAAGGGAAAAGTAAGCTCACACACAAAGATCATTTCTTCTTATAAAAGGACCCTGGGAACAAGATAAGTGTTACAGTGATTGGAGAGAAACAAAATTAAAACAAAAGTAATTTCTCTGTAAAAATTAGGAGGATTATGCTCCTGGAAAAGTCCCTTGTCCCTTTACCCAGTAGTCAACCAGAGTTCAAAGTAATTAATATTAAAGTATCCATGTAATAGGATGTGTAGAATCCAGTTATAAATACAGATTGCATTATAAAAACATCTTCTGACAAGAGACAAAATTATAGGTACAGAATTCAGAACCACTCTTCCAGAGAGTATACATGATTATGTCTAATCTGGTCAAGCCATTGAAGGACTATATTGGTAGCAGAGCAATTCTAAATAGGCCAGTGTGTTTCTTCACTTCCTCTGGTATTGTTCTGTTTACTATGGAGACTTCTTGCATAGGGGCAGGAGAAGAAGCGGGCTACACATCCTGCAACAAATATATGAGCATACAGGCAAAGTGGAAGCAACTTTGCTCACTGATTCTCTGCTGTCTGTAGTTTGTATTGTCCTGACCTCATTCTGAATCGTGACCTCACTGCGCTCAGTGCCACACAAACACACAGGATGACCCGCTTAATTATTTAGCTTAAAAGTTTACTGGCTTTTCTTTTAATCAAAAAAGGCACAGGGTGACTCAGGAAAATTTCCCCTTTTCAAGAAGGCTTAAAAGTCAGGTATGTGCAGGCAGATATACTTCCAATGCTGAAAAATAATCTGGGAGAGGAAGCAAGAAGTTTGGGCCAGTTCCCCCAGATGATGGGTTTATGGCAAGTGTGGTCTGAGCTCTCTGCTTTGGAAATAAGATGAAATCCATATGCTTACCTTTCCTTAGACAATTGCCTATACTCTCAGGTTCTGCTTTGCTTCAGGCTGGTTGGTGCTGATATTGAAGTTCAAATTCTTCAGAACACCACTACAAGAGGTATTATTCTGCCCAATTCAAGGGATGCAGAAAGATCATGCCCTGCATCTGTCAAAGGGCATCGTTTTACATCAGTGCTGTCTCTCAAAAACTGAAGTGGAAGCTGCAAAGATCAACATGAAGGAGTACGCAGAAATGCCTTGACTCGTTACAAACTTCACTTAATAGCTTGTTACTCAAGATAGAGAACTGCTCAAGAGGGAGGGGATCTGCGTTTCTGAAGTGCCAGGCTTAGTGGCGCTTTATTATTGCAAGTGATACTGCTACACTCCAAGCATTCCTTCAAGCTGCACAACAGTGCATCAAAGATTGGAGAGGAGTCTGACTTAAGACATTTTTTCAGATAGCCAACTGGATAGCCACCCAAAGCTTCTCAAGACAGAGGTTTTTATTAAAAAAAAATCCACATTCTTCTCTTTCATATTGGTTTTCCCTCTTCTTCGGTGTAGTAAGTACATCAGACTGTCCTGTTCTATTTATTGTCCCTAATCTCCTTTTCTGGACTCAAAAGCTAATCACAAAATACAGGGGTCTGTTTTATTCTCTTCCCAACTGTTCTGTCTTTCTCTATCGTGCAATTAAATGCAAGAGTCATGGAAATATTTCTAGTTTGCATTTGGATTTAGAAATCAAGCTGCATGTGTATCAAAGTGGCTTTTCATACAATTTACTAATAAATACTGAGTTTGATTCAGTAAATGCTCTAGAGACCTGAGTTGTTTTTAATACCTGCCTAAAGTTATATAATGTGCATAAGTGCTTTTTGCATTGCAAATGACCTAAAGTTATTCAAGCACTTTCTTCAGTACAAATCTCAATGTGCAATATAAAAACAACAACATCCATTATGCTAATGTTCTTCCTAACTTAATAAAAAAAGGGGTTGTGCATGCTTCTTCTCAGCTACAGAACTACCTGTGCCAACTGAAGTGCTGCTTATTACCTTCTTTTCAGAGTCAAAACATCTCTCTAGGCTTGGTAGTTAAACTTATGTTAAAAGGCTTTTGTGGTTGTCCACAACATTAGATGTTTATTCTTAATCCCCAGAGAGATTAAATTTAGACTTGCTAGATGCAGATGACTGAGGGGATATCCAACTTGAAACTCCCGTGAGCATGAACATGCTCTTCCTTACTCTATAATCTCATCAGCCAGGTGAAAGTGTGGCTTTCATTATCCTGCCCTTGACTTGTGTGATTTTGCAGATAACATTTCCAATGCTGGCCACATTAAAAACAAAACAAAACAAACAAAAACCTCCCAGCCAAACAAAAACCCAAGCAAACAAAAGTTTACATTAGCAAGAAAGTTTGGAAAGAGTTTTCAGATTCACATAATAAAATTTTCAATCTCAACTTCACAGACTGAGGCCAGGGGCAAATCTGCCCCTCACACTTGGAAATGATGCAGAAAGAGTAACCAGGGTTCAGGACTGTCCAATATTTCTTTGCCTTCTTTACCATCCTGATTCTTGCCATACCTAAAGGTATAGTCATCCCATGGTATCTTTGGCAGTAGGTCACAGGATGAGACTTTAGCTGAAACAGAAAATCCTTGCTTATATAGAGAAATAATTTTCTAGGCAGCATAGTGTATCCATACAAGAAAAATAATACCAAACTCTGCATATTTGAGTTCTGGCAGCTGTGGCCCACTTTCTGTGTTGTGTTATAGGTCATGCTTTTGGGCCAAGGTCCTTGCTGGCCTCACAGCACCACCAGCCCTGCGACTTGCACTGCAGCAATTTGGCAGGACTCCCAGCTGCAGCAACTCCCCTCATTTCCAGTCCCAATTTCCTTTAGTATTTTATATTTTTCCTCTCTTTTCAGGTGCTTTGGTCTCCCCATTTCTGGTGCCCCAAGGTGCAAAGTTCTGCTCTTACAAGCCCCCTGTTAACATCAGCCTCCCTCACCCTCTTTATCTGCCTGCCCCTCTCAATCTCATCCCTTTACTAATCCCACCAAAGCCCCTTCTTAGTTGGAGATCCCCCCCAAATGAGAAGCTACTTTAAATAACGAAGAGAGAGGGCAGAAGAGCAGCCTAGGAGTTGCCTTAAGATGGCATTGTTAGCTACAACCTGCAAAGCCTGGGTGGTCAGAGTCAGGATAAAAGATCAGACCCTCTGTGTTGGGGGTTGTACAGAATAGGCAGAGAACAAGAACTCGGTTAGTTTCCACACCACTGAAGGCACCTGGATAAAATACACTAAAAGTAGATTTGCTAGTTAGACGCTTATGAAGGATTTGCTGGAGCAGAAAAGTTGCAAAAAGAATTCAGACAGTAATTAGAAATAATGTCAAGTGTTGCACAGAAAGGACAGACTCCCTCATGTTAACTTATAACAAAGAATTCAGCAGGCTTTGTACCACCATCAGCAAGTTAAACATGAGCCCTCAGTGTGCCCAGTCACCCTGGTGGGCCAGCTGTATCCTGGGGTGCATCAAGCACAGCATTGCCAGCTTGTCCCGCTCTACATTGTGCTGGTGTGGCCTCACCTCTAGTACTGGGTGCAGTTTTGGGCACCACAGTACAAGAGGGACACAAAAATATTGCAGTGTCCAGAGGAGGGCTATGAGGATAGTGAAGGGTCTGGAGGGGAAGTCTTATGAGGAGAGGCTAAAGTCCCTTGATTTGTTAAACCTGGAGGAAAGGAAACTGAGGGGAGAGCGCATCATGATCTGTGGCATCTTGATGAGGGGGAGCAAAGGGGCAGGGAGTGATCTCCTCTCATTGGTGACCAGTGATACAACCCGAGGAAGAAACACGAAGCTGTGACAGGGAAGATTTAGGTTGGATGTTAGGAAGAGGCTCTTTACTGAGAGGGTAGTCGGGCACTGGAACAGGCTCCCCAGGGAAAGGATCACAGCACTGAGCTTGACTGAGTACAGGAAGCGTCAGGATAATGCCCTCAGTCCCATGGTCTGACTTGTCTGGCCCTGTGTGGAGCCAGGAATTGGACTCAATGATCCTTATAGGTCCCTTCCAGCTCAGGATCTTCAATGATTCTACAGCTTCCATCAACAGAGATTACATAGCACAAGCAGAAAAATATTATATCATCTACTTATTTCTCAGGTTGTCTTTCTTTCATCTGTCCTCCACTGAAAGAATAATACGGCAGCAATATCATATCTACTGGTATCATCGACCTTTGGAATGAAGCACCAAAGTGCTTCTGAAAGCACTGAGAAGCAACAGCAAGGTCCTGCAAAGCTAGCTGCTAGCATAAGAAACAGAAGTAGGCAGGCAGCTAAAGAAGCAGTGGTTCCTGCTGTAAGTCTTACTGCTTGAGAAGAAATCATCTGTAGCCTTACCAAAGGTAGGAGGCATTTACAAGCATTAAAAAAAACAGTGCTGCCCTTAAGATGTCATGCATTCCAGTTCAGAAAAAAGGAAGCTGTATCTATTCAGATACATGATTTCATATGAAATCGGGGTGCACTGGTTTATTTTAACCCCCAAGGTTTACACATAAACTTAATGAGATGTGAAGAGATTGACACAAGAGGAATCAAAGTTGACATTCCTCACCTTGAACAAAGCCGATCCCTTCAGGCGCAAAAACCAAACAAAAGGGCCTTTTAGTTGAACCAAAGAGTGGCCTCAGCTTCCCTGCAACCAGATCCCGGGGGCTTCTCCCACCGACAGCCTCAGGAGCACCCCTCCTTCTGCTGGCCCACTCCGTGCACCACCAGCTGCAGTGAGAAGCCTCGCTGAGGGACATCGGTGGCCCAGAAAGCCCCAATGCATACCTCCCCAACAAAATCAAATGTCATTCTTTCCTAATGAGTAACGCTCTTTATACTGATGAGGTTTATTCATCCCAGCTGCTTTGAGGGTTTTTTTCCCCCTGTCTACCTGAAAATAGCTTGGCTGTTTCTGTGGAATATTTACATCTAAACTTTAGCAAAGCTAAAGCCACTTATCCTCAGCTTGCATTATTTATTTCCCAGCCTGGAAATGGAAACAAATCCAGTGATCATCATCTGCCCCTAGTTGCTTTTTCCTTGCCAAACGTTGCTGAGCCATTTCCACAGAGCTGCTCTCTTTCCCCGGCCCCTCTCAGCTCCCTTTCCCCACTTGTATGTAACGTCTGCCCTGCTAATGTGATTATGTGAAACTCTGAAAGATAAACTTTACTGAAACAGGAATGCCTGACAAATAGCCAGAGAGCACCACTGACACCCAAACGTGGAGATGAACAAACCACATTACCATACCCACTGGATGGCACAGAAAGCACGTCTTTGACGGGCACACGTGACATGCTAAGAAGATTAAAACAGGAGATGAGAATAAATGACAGGGAGCAGAGAAAACAAAGTGGAGGGGGTAGAGGGGGACTGGGTGTCTCATGGGGTGCATAATGGGATAGAGAGATTTTCAGCTCGAGGTCAGTCGCCTGAATCTGACACAGGCTCACAGCAGCAGAGCTCTCGCAGCCCCTCAGATGCCGTTGAGTGATTGGCACTAACTGATATGAAATAAGTTGTTAGCTCAGGTTTATCCCCAAAGGAATAATCGTCAGACCTCTTCATCCAGAAACACAGCCTCCCATGCCCCGTTCCTTACCTTCTATGGGTGAGACAGGCCCAGTCATGCCAGCTACCCAAATCCCTGTCACTGTGTTTTGTTGGTGCACCACTGCAAACAGTGAGCATCAGCCAGGCAACTCAGGAGAAGCGAGTCCAGAGACAGCTAGTCACTCAGTGGAATGGAGAGGGGACCTTCTGTCGTCCTCTGAGCATGGGGCAGCAATGCGAGGATGATGCTTTGCAGGCAACCTATAGGGATCCATTGCCAGAGCAATTCTGTTTTTCTGGGGAAGAGAGTGAAAAACACGTGTGATTGGGAACTTTGTGCCCCCAAATTACGAGCATAGAGATGCTGAGTATTTCCTGTGGTACAGAAAATCTGAATGATTTCATTTTGGATGTAGTGAAGGAGTATTTCTTGTTGAAAAGCTGAGGTGACATATTTTTGTTCTGACCTTTTCCACTCGATTTGCCTGACATTCACTCAGGAAAGTAATACGAAGTTCAGGTGTCTCACAATAACAATGCAGCATAGATTTCAGAAAACCAGTTTCAAACAAAAATTAACAATCTCATAGCAAAGTGTAACAAAATGTCCACTTTTGTCTGAGTTGCTCTTGAGGAAATACGTTGACAAATTACCACAAAAATTACGATGGGATTAAAAAGCTTTTTATTTCTGCAAGGTGTGCATTTAAAAAAAAAAAAAGATAAATGTTTTAAACAGGCTCTTTTCCCCAAACTGGAGTTTAATCCCATAACATGCCACAGCCTTTCTGCACAATACAACACACAAGTCATTTTAGGTGAAATCCGAGCCCCGCTAAGGTCAGGCTGGGGAGTTCATCTGTGGATTTCAGCGTAGCCTGGATTCCTCTCTAAATCCATGTGTTGTAAATCCTTGACTGTAAAGAAAGGATAATGGAACCTTCTGTAATGGATGGGGAGCTGCTGTACAGCAATTATGGAAAACAAATGAAAGAGAAACTCTGCTTTTGGCTTTTACTGCCTGTATGGGCTGGCATTGCCCATAGTATTGTAGAGGGAAAAAACTGGCACATCCTTGCCAGTATGGTCTTCCCAGTCTACGTGCAATTCAGTGAGAGAATTAACATCCCTGTCCCATGCTGCTGCAGTGCTCCCATCTACTGTTGAGAGGGACAGAGTAGGTGTTTCTTTCACCACAGATTTAGGGTTGCTGACAGCAAGCAGGAGCCGTCCAACCGGTGTGCCAGCAGCTAGGAGGTGGTACATGTGGCCAGGTTTTGGTCTAGAAGCAGCCGGGTGTTGCTGCATGCTGCCTGGCTGCCTGGTTGGTTGTAACGAGGTGAACCCTGAAAGTTGTTAGCTGACAATTAGAAGAGCCTGACAGGAAAGGCAGATAACGAAGCAGCGACCTGAGGTGTGACATGGGTGCTCTGCCTCGAAGTCCAGATGATAGATGCTGGGAACAGCCCGGGCTAGCGAGTGAACTCGAGTCCTTCTGGTGAGCTTGGCTGTGGGCTGCTTGCTGAACCAGTGGGGTTGGAAGCTGAACTAGAGTACCTCTGGAGCATTCATCAGTGCCCAGCTAAGCTTAATGCAGAAGCAAACATCCCCTTTGCCTGCGGAACCTCCAAAAGTGGAGTACTGGTTTTTGTGGTGGGGGGAAAAGCAGGAGGCAAGATCCCCTCTGAGTTTCACTTATGGCTGGCTGAGACCCACATTTTAACAGCCCCCGCTGTAAAGTACAGAGTGGGTTGTTTTGTATCTGCTTTGGATTTTGGATTTTACCAGGAGACGTGAGAAACCAAGAGGGAAAGAAAAGCAGGGCAGTTTGTCATCTGCAAATCATGTTATCTTATAATGGCTTTAGAACTTAGCTATTTCTATGTGATACAAATCAGAGAAGTCAAATTGATGTTAAGGAGCTGTGCCTGGGTGTGCTCACACGTGTATATGCCTAGGTGTGCATACGTGCTTGACCTTGTGTGCTTCTACGTGCACGCAAGCACAAACTGTGGTATCGCTTCTCTTAATTCTCCTTTGTTAAGGTACAGTAGATCAGTCCAACATTGACTAACCCTGTGTATCGAAAGCATCCAGGAGTTTGGGAAGTAAATGCATTGGCACTGAGATGATGATGCCTGAGCCATCGGGAGCCATGCATGGGACTCAGGCTCCCTGTTGTCATGTAGAGGTTGTGGCTACTTGTTGGAAACAGCAGCCAGACCCCTCTAACTAAAAGCTGGCATTAAACGCTATGATGTGCAAATCTGACCAAAATCAGGTGATCTAACAGATGCTGTCGACAACAAACCAGGCTAAATTTGTAGCACTTAAGACAAGACACTTTGTATAAAACTAGCTGAGGATTTATCAAATGGCAAATCTATGCCATAGCTAGTAGCCACATAAACCTCCCTATTCCAAGCGCAATTTTACCTGGATGGTCAAAGCGACTGTTTGTTTCACTTAGGGATTTTTCCAGGGCCTCATTGTAAGTGATTTGAATCAAGATGTGCCATTTCTGAGTAGAGCATAGCCCCACGTAAGGAGGGACAAGGATAGTATTGGTGGCTACGTGCCCCCGTCTAAGTTCACAGATCATAATCTAAAGCTGGCTGGAGATTGACAGCTCCATTTCCCAGTAGCTTTCAAAGCCTTGAAATTGGTTTTCACCCTTCCTGGGAACAAAAATAAAAAGGTTTCAACTTTTTTAATGGAAATGTAAGGGCATCAGAACAGTCATTTGGGGGTCCAAATTTTCGTCTTCTCTTTCAGAAAAGGAGGAGGTCAGGACATGGAGAAAGGTCGTGAGAAACTGGGTTCTTGCAGTTGTGCTCCTAAGCTCAGAGCAACACTTCCCCCATCTAATGGGAACCCAGTTTCCCACATCCACAGCTATTACTCAAAGCTCCAGGTTAGCAAGGAAGTTACTCCCTGTCTTTGGTCTGTTTCTTTCCTCCAGCCACTAAATGAAAAATGTAATCAAATGCAATTAATTGCAGGAAAATTTCACTTGTCTGCATGTGTTTGGAACCACTTTGCCGTCAGCCCAGGCCTGGATGATGGGATTATCCGTGCTTATTAATATGATTCCATTTAACTCTGCTGCTGCTTGATATTCTGAGGCACGAAATATTTTCAGCAAAGCCTATTTCTTGGTGAAAAAAATGCCTCTGCTCCATATAGTCTTTTGCACGCTACGAGCTTTATTACCTTTCCTCTGTGCATCTCAAGTACAGACTTAAGCCTTTGCAGGATTGGAGCCAAACTGCACTGAATTCCTGTGCCTTCTGTTAATGTTGCTGACACACAACATGCTCCAGACTGACGCGAGCCTGTCGAGTCTCAGTTGCTGTTCTTCATGTCCCCACCTGCCCTGCTGCTTGACACCCCATGGACTCGGAGTCTCAACTCCTCCAGGCCTTCCCCAGTTAGGAACTGTATCTCCAGGTCAACACCAGGCAGGTAATTTTTTTGTCCTTGTTTGCGTGATAACTTCAACCTGGTTGATTTCTTATCATTCCAGGGCCTGGAGTGAGCATACAAACAGGAGGGGAATCAACTTTTTCGAAAGGTAGATAATGGCAGGACAAGGGGGTACGGATTGAAGCTAAAGGAGGGAAGGTTTAGATTGGATATTAGGGGGAAGTTTTTTACAGAGAGAGTGGTGAGGTGCTGGAACAGGCTGCATGGAGAGGTGGTGGATGCCCCATCCCTGGATGAGTTCAAGGCCAGGTTGGATGGGGCCTTGGGCAATCTTGTGTAGATCCAGGCCTGGAGGTTGGTGGCCCTGCCTGTAGCCAGGGGGTTAGAACTGTATGATCCTTGGGGTCCATTCCAACCCAAACCATTCTATGATTCTATGGTTCACTTCCCAGAGAGAGAGAAAAAAATGTAATAAACTAAAGTCTTCCTAGGAAATTAAATAGTCTTAAAAAGACAATCAACTGGATTAGGAAACAAAGATAAGCTTCAGAACAGCAAGTCTAGAGACTTAACTGCCATATGTCTATGGCAGTTAACTCTCCCCTCCTGTGACATCATCATTGCATGCATCATCACAAGCCACCACACTTGCTGTGTGCCGTGAGCCCTTGCTATGGTGCAGATAAATGCTAGCATTTCCTTCACAGGCATCTGCTCTCAAATGGCAGTAACATAGCCCGGCTCCTGTTCAAAATGTGGCTGGAAAAGATGGCATCTGGCATGGGACTGTTCTACGCTATTTACATGGCAACACACCAAGGTCAAGCCATTTCCTGAGGATCCGAGACCGGCTGATGTCCCGTGCAGATGCCTAATTCCCCAGGATTCCTAACTCCTCCTTTTTCTGTCATGTGCTGCTCTTGGGCAGGGTGTGTGGTTTGGCTGCCTCTAGCCTCCCACCCCCAAATTAAAGCCTATTAATAGCGGTAACTGCGTTCTGACAAACTCCATTTCATGTCTATTTTTAATAGAATCTGCTTCAGAGGCAGTGAAAGCTGCAATTAGCCCGGGAGCTTTTGGGAAGGTAATGGACAGGATGGATCCTTGTAAGATCTGAGGATCTAGTGGGAACAGAGTTGGTAGGACTCTAGATTTAGTAAAATACTGCCTTGGTCTCTTTCAGCCTATAGCTAAATAAGGAATTATGGAGACATACGGACAGAAGAGTTGAGGAGCTTGAGATCTGAAATGTTCCCATGCCCCCTGCTCTCTGATCAGGAGAAAGTCACATTTAATATCTCGGTCTTCTTATTTATATAATAGAGAGAGAAACACAGGCTCATGTTTGCTAAACCCTGAGATTAGAAAGGAACGGTAGTAAATATGGGGCAATCCACTCTGACTGAAATGCAGCTTAAAAAAACCCCAACCTTTCAAATAGCAATCTAATGCACATTATATGTGTCTCTATATATGCCATAATAGCTTTTAGAAATACATGTCATGGCCTTTATTTATGATTTAATTGTGCTGGTGTCATCATGACGTGATTTCATTTGAATTACAACTCCGATGGGAAATCGGTGTGTCACCTCAAAGACAGGCAAAGTCTTCAGGGGACAGTATAAGAGAGAGAGGCAATCTGGGAAGGACATTTCAGAGCTGTGGTAAAATTAATGTGATCTGGTATAGTGGCTGGAGCTAAGTGACATGTTTGACTTCCTATAATGATCTATAGTAACCCCGTTTTGAAATTTTCTTGGGTTTTTTTCTTGTCTTCTCCCATGATGCGGCTCAACCTCCAACTGCCTCATCCTTTACCCCATGGGAATTGCCAATCTAATTTTCAATACCAGTACTTTCATGGTACAGCTCATTAACCTCGTAGCTGAAAACACAAGTTCGCACAAAGTAAGTTAAGTAAGTCTTTTTGTGCATCTCTGAGAAAGAGTAAAAAAGGGAAAGAAAGAGGCATAATCATAAAATAATAAAATATCTCTTTTACTGCAGCAAGACTCTGAAAAAATACTGCAACTTCTAATTCTTCCACCTGAGGAAGACATAAGAAAAATAAATAAATGCATAAGAGAGATCTCAAAGACATTAAATAGCCAAAATTTTGGTAGTGCTCTATTGCCAGATACAGCTACTGTATTACTTCTTGTCACACTGCTGTTTCTTTGTCTATAAATTCTGTGAGAACTAAAACATTCAGAAAGAGGCTTGGCCTAAATATAGTTAAAATGCCAAATGACTGGACGTGAGCCCAGGCAAAGGAGTCTTTGCTTCATTTCTTCTTGAAAGGGTCACTGAAGACAAAGGTTGGCAAAGCACACGGCTGCGATGTGCCACGCTGGTTTTGTTCGCAATTCCATTATTTATTCTAGCATTTATAAAAAGTACTCTTTACAGCATATCTGTGGCTATATAAAAAATGTAAACCTACCAGTATTACAAACCTCTTCAGACTATTTCCTTGGAAGAAAACTCTTTATGCTCCTCACAATAGCTGCTCTGTAAGGCAGAAATGGAGGAAGCAGACAGGCTTAGTATCGCAGGCTCGTGCTTTTTTTCAGACCAATGGAAAAAGGAAATTCCAACAATTGGGACCACCATACCCCAGCAATGCCTCTTTTACAGCCCCAGATTTTAAGCCTAGCCTGTAACGCTCACGGCTGTAATAAGTGTTCTAGGCACTTCCCGCTTGTGCCATCATGCCCTGTCAAAGCCACACGGCTCACAGAGACATCACCCACAGCCTGAACTGCTCCCACAGCGACAAGGAGCCCGGTGCAGACACTGATGTGGTCATTTAATAGACTTTCTTTAATTAACAGTGCTAAGCAAGCAGAAAAGCATGCTTCAAGGACTGTGCTGCCCAGAGTAAACTGCAGGCATCTCAAGTAGTCGGTCGCAAAGGAAAGATGAAGCAGGAGGAAACTACACTCAGCCCCCACCTCAATTCTACCCTGGACACCAGGAGCAGGTGAGAACTTGTCTACGCATCTTCTTTCCCCAACTATAATGTTTTAGCACCCTGACCAGGGGCTACCCCTGTGCAAACTCTATTCCTCTGGCTTAGCAGCACTCTTGAGAAAAGCTAGCCAGAGCCAAACAAGCAAAGTTGTTGCAATTTGATAAATCCTTGCAAATATAGTTCATATATAGTAGTAGTAGTTTTATATTTGTAAATATCTCAGGAAGATGTTGGAATAAAACGTCAATTATTACAGAATGGTACAGTAACTCAAAAATGGACAGAGGACTACTTTGACATCTTTGAATGGTAATGTTTTTTAACCATTTGTAACCTGCTTCTTATGCCTGTAATGCCCTGACACTTATTAAACTTCTTAAACATCACCCCTGTTTAAAAATCCATGGGCTAAATAAAACCATGGAAATTATAAGGAGTAAAGAGAATGGAAAGAGAAAGCACTGATTTAATAAAGAATTATTCTTAATGTTTCCAGCAATTTCTCACAGCAGTACAGGTATTAAAATAAGAGCCAAGACTGGGAATTCGCTGGCAGTGCCGCAAATCAACACCAGAAAATCTGTGAAAAAATAGTTTTGGTTTTTTAGTAACTTAATTTTTTCTTTCAGGGTAACATGTTAACCCAGGGAGAGACTGTTGTGCTGCTTAATACTGGAAAGTTTGAAGATACATGTGCTTTCTGAAAAGCGCAAGTTTTTGACAAATATTTGTCACCTGGAAAATGGCACCTCTTAATCAGTCAGACAAGGTGCTTGTGGATGAAACACCACATGCTGTTCCTGCAGAAAACAGGAGACGAGTTGGCACATCAAACTCAGATCTCTCACACTGCAGCACAAGAACATGACTAATAGGTTGGGTCAAAATATTTACATTTAAAAATATTAATTTGCTTCTTTCCAAGAGGTTCCCTAAGCCTTAATGCATTGCTATTTTTATTTCTTTGATTCATATCCTGGTAACTCTAAACAAACACGGGCTTGCACATTTACAATCTAAACATCCATTAAAACCACATCATGTAACTCCCTGTTTCCTTTTCCTATCCACTTTATCGTTTGGATCTGTGAGCTGGGGACACATCTGACCTACTTGGTGGTGAAGCCCCTATTTCAACTCTGGAGCATTCAAACCTGAGGAACAAGCCAGTACTTCACTTACATAGTATTTCTGCAAACTATTTCTACCCAGGAAGGATGTCATGCTGTTAGACTTTGAGACGACACATGTGTCTATTTTCCAGGAGCTAATGGAGAAAGGGGCAATATGGAGAAGGGTGGGAAACACAAGCTCCCTCCCTTGTGTGGGTATCCTCCAGCTGTTCAGGGTTACTGGTGGTCCCAGAATAAGATACCTGAGGTTCTTTCCTGGTGGAAAGGACTACACAGTTTGCAGACTTCTTAGTGGATTATCTGGATAGAGTTGCAGGCAAACCCCTAAGGGTGACTGCTTTGGGGACATATCAGATGCAGGTTGGATTTGGGCTATTTTAGTGTGTTTGTTCATTCTCCATCAGCATGTCTGCCCTCTTTTCAGTCTCCATGTGCCATCTCAGTGTCATCTGATAGACAAGAGCTGTCCTACTGGTGACCTTTTTTGTCTCTGGTACCACTCTGAAGGATAGCCTTGGGAAAACGACCAAACCCAGAGGGCAACTGTGCAAAATGTACTAAAGAGATTTTTAAATCCTCTCACTCAAATTAAAACTGGATTTGAATTGGGCAGTTACTAATCCAATGGATATTAATTCTAACATTATTCATAGAATTCTCGCAAAATAGATGCATTAGATCATATAGACAATACCAGTTCCAAATCAAGTCTCATGTTAAAATCAAATCACATCAAGATCTCTAAACTTTTTATGTAGCAAGGAAACCTGTCAGGGGAAACCACCAGCTCCCCTTCCTATCAGTTTACAAGCTCTTTTGTGAAAGACTCATCCCAGAAAATTGTCACTGAAAGGCCCCAGGAAAAAACTTCTGGATGCTTAGGAAAGATTTCTGTTCCTATGTCTGTGGGATCACACCCATCCCACCAATGCCAGAGTGGTGGCGATACATGCCGTGCTCGAGAACACCACAAAATGATTTACCTAGCAGGTTTGAGAGCTGTTTTTTGTCGATTGCACACTTAAACCTTGCATGTGGCAATTCTATTTCTCCACTCAAACCATAATCTATCTGCTATGAAGGGAAAAAAAATAATTTTAATGCATTAAGTCAGCCCTTTTGCTGCATCCCTGAATAGACACCTGAGATTTACATGAATCTGATCACATGGCTACTTTATCTTCCATTTTTGGTAACTGCTCCTAACAAGGTTATTTCAGAAAACAGCAGCCTCGCCCTACGGGCCCTGCTTCCCAAGGCAGCGAGAACAAACAGTATCCCTGCAGTTTCCAAGTTTTCCACAACACCGGTGTGGCCAGGGCTGCCGGCGGGGTTGTGGAGCAGTGATGCTTGCTGCAGCTTGGCGAACGATGCACAACTGGGCCTCCTGGCTGAAGGCTTGCAGAGGCCTCCTCCCCACTACCCCCCTCCACCAAAACTGGGCAGCTGAATGATGGAAAGGCATGACGGCCCTGCTCTGCATCACACGTCACTCAGTGGGCACAACTGATAGCAATGGCTTTAAAAACTGCCCGTTGCTTCTTCCCCACTGCTCAGGAGCCTACCCTGAGCCCTCTCAGAGGTCTGCACCCCCAAATGCAGGGGAATGCCATGCCAGTACCTGCCTCCCTTGCTCCCAGGGGCAACCTAAAATAGAATAATAAATTGCATGTGAGATCATCTTTATAAGGTATACACACAAAAGGACTTGTTCCTGATGTGCTAGGTTGTAAGGATTTAATAAAGGTACCTAGAACTGATGCCTTTTGCTCCCTACAAGGGCATTCCTGTTAAGGTTTTTATTTTTTTGTGTGTTCTAGAGGACTAGTGGGGTTAATGATAATGCAAATGCAGTGAACTACTGTCAGAGGACGTGTTAGCAGGACATGCCCTGCACACCCATCCGCCTGTGCTCCCGGATACGAGTTGTACTGTTGGTATTATGGGAGGTTTTCCACTACTCGGGGTATGTACCCACCTTCGGGGACCAGGGAACCTGCTGAAATGAGGATATAAAATGTGAAAAGAGTTCCACTCAAGCCGTTACAAGTTTTGGGGACCGCTTGTATGCTAGAGCACCTGGCAGAAACTCGTGCCCATGAGACACAGCAGCAGGGATGAAGAGCAGCCGCATGCCCTCCCATGGTCGCCCTCATGCACATGCCACTGCTGCAATCCGGAGGGACATCTCCATGGCTTGAGGGGGTGTTAGAAAGGAACAGAAAGGAAACAAAATCCATCACCTGATCTGATCTGACCAAAATGTGGGGACCTGTCTTTAGCTGCCAGTGTAAAAAAAGCTTAGAATCGCTAATTGATGTTGATGTGAGGTGGGGCATAAGCAGGTCTTCAAGCAGGAAAGCCTCTGGAACCACAGGGTGTTAATCACCTACTTAGAAACAGCAGGAGAGATCGGGTTAACTGTGAAAATACTTAAGGCTGTCTCCACCTTGCAAAAATTTAGCCCTCATTTTTATGACAAAAGATTTGCTCAGCTGCAAGTGTCAGCAACAGCATTCCTCACTCCAGGTATTTGTCTAGTATAATTAAGTGTGGAGCAGGGTAGCTGAAATGCAATATAAATTAATCCTGCATTCATAGTGTGTAGTCACAAGAGCGCATATTCATTACTCCTCAATTTTTTAAGCATATTTTGGCACTTTTCTGCAACAATCTCTTATTTCTGTGGTTCTCTGCCTGAAAAGTAAATTCCAGGCAGCCATTTACGAACGTTTTCTATCTACAGCATCGCTACGCCCCTATATATCTCCTCCACTTCCATGAGATGCATACAATGTATGTGTTCCATTTGGTAGGAAAACAGATGAGCAGAGCTTTTTGCTCCTGCAGCTGTTGATTGTGCAGAGGGGGAGGCTGCTGCAGTTTTCCCAAAGGGAGCTTAGCAAGGTTCCTTTTCATTTCTTGTTTTGTGGCCTGCCTCTTCAGGCAGCAATTCACTCAGCACCTTGACCATGAATCCCTTGTAAATTGGCATTTGCTCAGCCTGTTTTTAGGCACAGTACTTAACACTGGTCTTAGGACGTTTCTAATTACTGAACGAGGGGCACCATGTGACAGGTTTATAGTATATTATGCTGGGGTGGGCCAAGTTGTAACAACATTTTGGGTCAGGCCAGGGTCTCAAGAGATCATTAAAATCTGAAGTAGGCCACTTGACGGTAAATGCCAGCGCAGAACTGAATTTGATTCCCATAATTCTGAAAGAAAAAGAAAGCCAACTCATTAGCTAGCTGCCCAGGCTGGTTTCATATGGCATTATTACTTTGTTCTTTTATCTGGCACAACGATGTGTTTGGATATTTACTGGTTGTTAGAAAAGACCAAGGCAAAGAAATCATCACGTGCTGGTGGAAATCATGCTCTGGCTGGTGATAAAGCATTTATTTTCTATGGCACATTTTTAACATTGACACTACCAAAAAAAAAAAAAAAAAAGAATAAAAAAGGGAGATCTGCAACATGAAAGATAAGGATTAATCAGCTGGCTTCCATAAATTCATAATCTTTGATCCTTTGCCCAAATTTGTACCAAATTTGCTGAGATCAGCATTTTTATTTCCCCTTTCCAAACAGCTCCTCTGAATTACAGGAGACACCAGTAGGCACGGTTTGCCAGCATCTCCAAAGACATTCAGTAAGCACACCTTGGGGCTCATCACTGCTGCTTCTGTGCTTCTCTAATGCCACTGGCCTAAAACCCAGGGCAGCTAAAAACCCCAGAAGGGTAAAAAGAACTGGTTTAGAGGTATGTGGAGAAACACAGCTTATTTTCATTAATGTATTCATGTTTGCTAAGTTATTTCTGTAAGTTTCTGAATCAAAGAAAATATGTACAACTATATATTTGAAGGCTATTCTATAGGAAGATGGATAAAACTGACCCAAGTTAACAAAACAACTTTGCCTTATCCCTTGCCTGCATCTGAAAGCTATAAATAGGAAACAAAATAAATTGTAAGAGAGACAGAAGGGACTGGACCAAACCATGAGGTTTGCATCTAGATATGAATCCTCTCCAAGTTGCTGAAAGCAAATTGCAAATGGATTTTTGAATTCAATTTAGAGAAATAAGGCTAGGAAGTCTTGCCAGGGTCATATGGAAAGGGTCGCTGGAAAGCTACTTACTCAAAATAAAAGCAACCATTCTAATGCAGCTTGCTTGGTATTAAGGTGATTAACTCATCCTTCCCCCCTGACTCTTCCCTTTTCTCATAGGCATTCCTGCATTTTATTTAAATTTTTTCTTTTTGGACCTGTGCCTTCTCCTCATAGCTGCCCTGGTCTTATCACAGTGCATCCCCCAGCAGCTGTTTCTCCCACGGATGATTTACACTCATCCATGAGCCTGTGGCCACTCTCACCTCCCGATGTCAGCTCTCTGGGGTAAGGACCTTCTCCATTGCCCTGCACAACAGTGACTTCATTCACGGGTGGGCTCAGTGAATGCAAACGATTATGCAGCGATAAATCATGAATGCTGCAGGGAATGGCTCCAATGGGACGAACCAACACAACACCTCACAGGTACCACATGGGGAAACTTGTGCCCACCTCCCACCTCTCCTCTCCATCCCTGCTCCCACGACCAACTGGTGGCTCCAGCACCCATCCAACCCACGCTTTAACTGGGGAAGGGGAACAAGCAAGCAGCTGGAGACTGGCGGGAGGGGAGAGGCAGAGAAGTGAGTGGTGAGCAAGCCACCAGCCATCAGCACTAAGCCCTGAGATGGGTGGAACTGTAACCTTGCAGAGGAAAACGGACCCTGGGAAATCAGACAGGGCTTTTTCTTCTCAGAGGCCTAAAATTAAAGCACCCAGAAACACATGAAGCTACGCCTAAGTGAGAAACCAAGTCAGCGGAACAAAGCCAATTTAAAACAACTAAGTAGGTTCAGTCCCTGAAGCTCATGAGTTACCGGCACAAAGTCTCCCTCTCCGTACCTTAGATTTTCCTGAGGATCATTTCCACTGCCTTGTTCTGCAGCACTTTTGCACTGGTGCACTGTAAGGTCCCCTTGCAGAGTGAGACCTGACAGACTCAGAAGCTGAGAAATACGCTCTTTGCTCTCACGGTTTATCTTCCAAGTGGGGCAGCGGGCTCTTTCAGTGCCAAAAAAGGGAATATCAAATTAATCCAGGAATGCACTGGAGCACTTGGCACATCTACAGCAAAAAACCTGGCTGAGCTCAGTCACAAATCACAGAGCTCCTTGATTTTCTTTCTTTTTTCCCCTTTTTTTTTTGCCTGTTCATTAGACACTGTATTATTCTGTTAGGACTGACAAAGTAGCCAACCTTTCCTAAACCTGCAAAGAGTTAACCTTGGCTAAACAACAGAAGGAGGGGGAGAAAGCAAAAGACAGCTAGCAGGGTGGAATTAAATCCCCACGCTATTAAAACTAGTAAGGTCAGTATCGCTGCTTGTTGAGCTTATAACAAGCCCTAGATTTTCCAAGCATTTTCCATGACCTTGTCTAATCCAAGCAAGGTGCTCTTGTAGTGGGTTACACTTGTATAGAAAGAGACTGGGAGTGAAAGGGAAGAGAGAGAGGGAGGAGAGGGAGAGAGAGCTTGAGCCTCACGCTGAAAAGGATTACAGCACGTGCAGTTTTATTTCATGGTCTGCCAAATGCCCCTTGCTGTGTCTCTGAATGGAAAATGGGATAGAAGAGTGAGCTGGAATTTACAGGGCCTTTGAAAAGCAACTGGTGTCAGCATGTGCTCCAAATATGCCAAGTACTTCTTTCAATAGAGAGAAGGCCTCTTTTGGCTTTTACAGGGCACATGACAGTAGGCAGAAGACAACAAACATTGCTCTGCTGCGACCCTAACAGAGAGAGAAATCTTCCCACATCTCCCCACCTACAAGGCAAACAGGAGGAAATACAATCACAGCTATTTTTGTCCTGCATGCTTCTCACGGCAGTGCTGCGGCCAACATCTGCTAAGTTGCAGCTTTAAAGCCTCACCTTTCTCAGACGAGATGGGAACGCAGTGCGGTTTGCTGGGCTCTTACTGGGTGCTCGAGGCAGTGGGTGCGGGCTGTGTCCCAGTTTTTCACTCCCACAATTTTGTTTGTTTCTTGAGGTAAAACCTTTGTCTCACACGTAACCTTCCACCCCGTGGTTTCCAGTACCGACCTCAAGAGGTGACAGCTGGCAGCAGGAACACATCCGTTGTACAGGTATCCTCTGTGGCAAGGACCGCATGGGTAGAAAGGGTCTTGCTGGTTTTGAAAAAGCTTTTGGCTGAACAAAGCCTTGCACAAGGTAGAGTGGAGCAGCATGTGTAAGCACCCTTCCTCCTGGAAGACAAAGCCCAATCCAGAGGACATGCCATGAGCTGCAAGAAGAGGTGAGCCCTGGGGTAGCTGCTAGGCAGGAGAGGAATTCAGGCAGAACGATACCCATGTGTTTATAGGGAGGTTATATGTTATTATTTCTTCTCCTCATGAGCTTCGTTTATTGCTTTTGGAATGGGATAAAGAGAAGAAAATTTGGACTTAAAAATAACATGCGCGGTCTGATGTACAAAGATAATATACATGACAGCCTAAGATACAGATTACGGGAACACAGAAATATATATTTAATTAAGTATTATTTTTAGACACAGAAGAAGTATGGAGAGCCTGCTCCAAGCAGGGGAGTAACTGCGCTCAGGAGTGATTTAACCATCTTCAAAAAAATACAGTGACATTCACGGGGACCCTTCGCACGAGGCTTTGGGCACCCCCTCCCTTTTTGCTTGAAGAAGAATCAAGCATAGGCTTACAGTACTTGGCTGGATGGTGGCCCAGCTCGTTTCAAGATCTAGCCCCAAGCAAAGTGTGTGTTTCTTCCTTCAGGCCTAGAAAGGCCCAGGTGGTCAGGAGCTCTCCGCTTTGTAGCGGTGCCCTGCTTCTATGGCTGAGCTGTTAAGTTCTTTAAAGGATGTCACTGCAGATGATTCACTTTCAGTCATGGCAGGCCTAAATGCAATGTTAAAAGAGACATATGTGTGTGTGCACGTGTGTGTGTGCCCATATTTGTGGCGGCCTCGATGAGCACATTGCTTTACAGAACAAAAAGGCTGGATGCTCCTTGTGTAAGGCGCAAAAGTACTGGTGATGTTAAATAGACTTTAGGAAATGAAAAGGATGAGGTTCTCCAAGCAGTTTCAGCTTCCTTGTGATACTCAGTGCAGCTCTTAAGACACAAAAATAAGTTCCCTACTGTGCTGGTTTTGGCTGGAACAGAGTAAATTTGCTTCATAGTAGCTGGTATGGAGCTTTGGATTTGTGCTAGCAACAGTGTTGGGAACATAGGGATGTTTCTGTCACTGCTGAGCAGTGCTTGCACAGAGCCCAGGGCTTTGCTGCTTCTCACCACGCCCAGTGGGATTGCTGGGGGTGCACAAGGAGTTGGAAGGGGACACAGCTGGGAGAGCTGAACCCAACTGACCATGATATGATATTCCATACCATATGGCATCATGCTCAGCATATAAAGATGGGGAAAGACAAGGAAAGGAGGGGATGCTGGGAGCAATGCAGCTTGTCTTCCCAAGTCACCATTATACATGATGCAGCCCTGCTTTCCTGGAGATGGCTGAACACCTGCCTCCCATGGGGAAGTGGGGAATGGATTCCTTGTTTTGTATTGCTTTACTTGCATGCATGGCTTTTGCTTTACCTTGAAACTGTGCCAGCCCATGCTAAATTTTCTCACTTTTACTCTTCTGATTCTCTCTTCCCATCCCAAGCAGAGGGAGTGAGTGAGTGGCTGCTTGGTGCTCAGTTGCTGGCTGGGGTCAAACCACACCACCTAGGAAAAAAAGAGGGGGAGGATGAACAGCAGAGACAAATAGGTTAAGAGAAGAAAAATTTCACCCTGATTGGCATCCTTTCCTAGGAAAAAACAGAATGTTTTGGATCAATACAGAAAGGTTTCTGCCAAAATGAAAAATATTTATGAAAAGCTTCAAAAGACTGAAAGCAGTGTCCTGTAACATAAACTTCAAGGCCACTTTCATTGTAGCCCTGGACAGGTCTTTGTCAGCAACCTGCCCTTGTAAGAGACCCTGCTCTGCAACCATCCAACAGGCAAATCACCATGGACAAGGATAGAATTCAACTTCCTAAAATCATAGTCAGAAAGGGGGAAAAAGTAACACTTCAAACTAACATGGAGCTGCAGTACTTTCCACATTATTTTTTTTTCACATCGACGCATGAAGTATTAGCTTCACTGAGAAAACAGTGATAGGGCAGTATGTTCAATAGAGTAGCTATGTTGTTGCAACTGGGAACCAATACTGGTGAAAATGAATCTAAAGAGGCTTGTGTTTCATTTGGTAAAACTTTGACTTCGATGAAATGTGGTATCACGGTACCTTGCAACAGACAGGACTAGAGTTACAGTGTGAAAGAGTGGAATGGGGGGAGGGTGGGTATGTCTGAAGGTGGTTTTCACACTTTATGTACCAATATTTTCTTTGTCTGTCTCCTTCTGTATTTAACATAAAGTGTCAGCCATGAAGTGTGGTCATGACAACATGCTGCTGATACTATTTGAGATATGGAGCACAAAAGGACAAAATTTCAAGGGAAAGTAAGTGATGATGATGACAGGCAAACAAAACAGGTAAAGGTGCAACAGCATCCTACAAAGGCTGTTCTGTCTTGTTTTCCAGAGCCCAGTGCTGTCAGCATAGTTTAAATGTTCAGTTTCTCCACATTAGCACGTGGTTGCTATGGTCAGGGTACAGGAAACGGCTCACCGTGCCATCCACACCAGTAACATGTTTTACAGCGTGTGCCTTATGTTTAAGTCTGCTCCGTATTGGCACAGATGTTACATGGGTAGCATACTATATACACAGCTATGCAAATATATATATATACATATTAATTTCATATTTGTTTCTCCCACTGTGTTATATGGAGCTGGGCACTGGTAGAACACCTATCTGGGCTCGAAGAGAAAATGTTTTTCTTACAGCTAGCTACATCCTTGCTCTCCACCTTAACTCAGCCTTGAAATTCTTGCATCTGAAGAAGGAAACCGAAATCTAGTGTGCTTTAGTATCTGACTACCAGCAGGTCATGTGTGTTCAGGTTATGAGCTTCCCAGAGCCTCCTGAAAGACACCTCCCCAGTTATTTCCAGCAGCTTTAGCGGAGGCCAGACTCCAGGCTTGCACTTTAGACGTGCCCAGAGTTCCCCCACGACGGCACCACCATGCAGAGCAATTCCACAGTCCCCCCTTTGTGACTGTCTCTCCATAACAAACCTCGGTCTAGACAGGACCAGGCTAAAAATTCCCATCTCGCTGCTCCAGCCAGACAGCATTTATCATCACCTTGAATGTAATGCTAGCTTGAGACCTCCAAATAAATGAATTGGTTCGGCTAATGCTCTGCTGAGAGCTTGCTATGCTCTGGTCAGGCTCTGTCAGCTTCTGGAAAAAAAAAAAACAACTTGCTTTTCAGAAAAGTCTCCGTTTGTCAACAGAAAATAAAGTCTAAGTCATAAACCACACTGGGCAGAGGTCAGGGTGGAGGGTGCTCAATGGGGCAAGCAAGAGAATTGCTTGCCTGCTAGTGTCCTTCCTGCCAGGCTTTTTGCTGATCCGCTTGAATTTGGGAGGAGAAGGACAGGGAGGAAAGGGGCAAACATTTCTCACTGGATAGCAGACAGGCCACTGCACAGCCACGCTGTCTGAATAGGAAACCCAGCCTGAGCAAAACAGAAGCACAATCAGGCAGCTTCTCCTCATTTAAAGGAGCTCAGCTTGTTTGTAACAAGAACTAGCTTTTCTTGTAAACCCCAGGCATGGGGTGGCTTTTCTCTCCTTTGCCGATCCCGTTCCTTGCATTGGTTAATGAACTGCTGCCCTGCCTTGTTGCCCCATCCCTACAGAGCACAAGTGCATAGGCCAGCCCGGGCCTGTTGATTCAGCATCCCAAGGGACTATTCCAGCTGCACAGCCTCAGCCAGAAGATGAAAGCCTGACCGATCCGATTTAACAAGTGGGAGTCCAAATTCTCCCTCCTTCTCCTCTCCCCTCTCTCCTTTCTTTTTTTCTGGAGGTTTCCAGCAAGCAAGGATTACAGGAGTAGGATTTTGGGAGGCACCTGACACACAATAACTTCTATAACATGAGCCTGGGCAGGCAACCAGCACCCCTTGCTGCCTGGGCTCTGCAAACACTGCCAAGTAAAAGCAAACCGCTCATGCCAATAAACAGTTTGATCTTTACGAGTTTTCAGAGCCACTCCCCATAAACCTAAGGGCTCTCTGGGACTAAGGGATCGCTCGATCGCATGAGGTTGAGAAATGAGCAGAGTCCAGAGGACACTTTGCACCTTGTGGGGTTGGAGCCTTCCCTTTGCTATCGACCCCAATGGGGATGCCATCTCACCCATGACATCCATTGTGGCAGGTGGCAGGGGCCCAGCTGACCGCAGCAAGGCTAGGTTGTATTTGGAAACATGCCAGGTCTCAGAGTTCATTATCCTTTGGAAATTGGAGGGTGGGGGTGAGGAGAAAAAAGAACCAACAGGAACCTTGACCACTTTAACAGCAGCAGGGCAATATTTAATTCTCAATCATGTACCTAAAACAGACTTCAAAGGGCATTTAAGCTGACAGTTTTATTTTCTTGGGGAGTAGGAGGAAAGATGAATAAGCAAAGAATCAGATCTTTCTCAAAATAATTGCAGCCTTGACATATCTAAATTAGTTTGTAAAAGAAAATTCAGGGGCAGTTGATCTTATTAATTGGAGATGCACCAGGACTGTAATACCCAGTTACTCAAAGGCAGCCTGGAGCTAGTAAAATAAAATAAAACAAATCTTCCTTCTTCTCCAGTGAATTCAGAACATACTCCCCTCCCTCTCCCCTATCCCCATTTTAAGTAAAAGTCATAACGAATGCCTTCAGTTTGGAGGGGGAAGGGAAGAAATGTCAATTAAAAACATGTCATGTGTTCCTCCTCCCACCTTACATGTTTCATTGCGTTTATGATGGATTGCACTGTCGTACATGTAATAGGTTTTGTTACAAATGAGTGAGAAAACAAGCATTTAAAAAAGCATTACTTAAAGACTATTAAAATCCTTTGATATTGGTTTGGTGGTGGTGGTTTTTAGGGTTTTTTTCAGAGGAAAATAAGCAGTATTCTTTCTGGCTAGGCTTGCAGATGCTCCTTCTCCACTACAACAATTTTTCCTTGTGGTACTGAGCTGCCCCTGCGCAGAGCACTCTGTGTACTCGGGAGGGGAGCCTCCACCTTGGGGAACTTGGAACCCAAACAGGTGGGAGAAGAAACCCAAGGGGCAGGAGAAGTGTGGCACTGAGCCTTGGGTTGCCCGAAGTCACACAGAACATCACTGCCTGGCCATGGGACTAGAGCAGAGCTGTACATCAGTGTGGTAGACAGGCACATGCACAGTTCTCCTTGTGAGACAGGTTTGAGCTGTGCTGGGGCTGTAGGCGCCCCAAGGTTGCAGCACCTGCACAGGATTGAAAAGCATAGCATCTCTGACACATGTCCCCGTGGTTCTGAAGGACACTGGCTTCTCCTTTCATGTTTGAAACTTACATTCAGATAAAAACGTGCTCCATTTCCCCCCAGAGTGAAAATCTTCAGGGAAGTAACAGAGCTAGTAACAGAAAATACACTTGCTTGTCCTTTCCTGCTTTCACTCATGATGGATGGCTGGTAATGGATAGACAAATAAAACTGTCTGTAGGCTTATTTGGGTTTAGATAGCCAAGCCATCCTTCTTGCTTTTGGAGCTCAAGGAGAAGACACTAGGAATGAAGACGCTGTGTCTCTTTCTTCTTCATAAAAGCCAGGCAGCTGGCAGTAGTTTCCCTCCCCAGGCTGCCTATGTCAGGGAGATCAAGACTAAACAGAGAGGGCAAAGAACAGCTCCTTCCAAAACAGAGACGTCCATTTAAGAGTGGGATGCTTTGCACGGCTGTGTAGGCAATAAACTAACTTGACGAGTCAGCAGCTGTTGAGCTCATGCAGCTCATTTACTAAAATATTTAGGATTAGAAATATAGTTAAAATTATCATTCATTCCTAGTGAGGGGGGCAGGAAATGTCTTTGTTCTTCTCATCTCTCTTTGCTGTAACTGAATTACAGCTTACTCATTTTCCTTCATTACCTCAAAGACTTCCAAACTGCCCTGATTTGTCACAGCCAGGAACTGCAGGCTTGATCCTCCAGAAAGTAAGAGCAGGTATTTGAAAATAGAGGTGGGGTGGGGGAAGCACATCCCACATCCTTCCCCTAAGGCCTCCCTGTTGCTCAGGAAGCATCGCCAGAAGGGCAGGTGGAATTTTCGGAATACTCTTAGGAAAACAGTGCACTGCATTATCCCAACTGATGCAGCAACAAAATATTTAAGCAATGTTTATTAAGGCTACAGGACCTGAGGAGGTGGGCTTGTGATACATCACACAGTGGAGAGTGCAAGAGGCAGCTCGCTGGAGGTGAAGGCGTCCCAGAGTACCGAAGGAAAAGACTGAATGGCCAACCCACCATCCCATGAAGAGAAAAGCTGTCTTTTCCTATGAACCTTAGACAGGGCTTTCACAGCTACTGAGAAAAGAAGACTGAGAGGGGATCCTATTAATGTTTATAAATATCTTAAGTGTGGAACACAGGGGGGAATTAGCCAGCCTCTTTTCAATGGTCTGTGGAGACAGGACAAGGGGCAATGGCTGCAAGCTGGAGCATAGGAAATTCTGCACAAACATGTGGAGATCGGTGATGGGCAACACGCAATTCGATAGGAATTAAGGATTATATGCATTTGTTACTGCAAACATGGCAAGCTAGAAAACTGCTAATTGGTTACACACACTGTTCACACCAAGCTGTTTGGTTAGTAATTACAACAGGTTCTGATAAGCATATCTTATAGCTAAACATTGTTAGTTTACTTTTGATGTCTAAAACTATCTGCACACCTGCTGTGCCGACCATTTATTATGGATGGTTCATGACATGTTCACTTACTCCCAAAGACCTTCCCACAACTCCTTCTTGGTTTAGGGCAGTCTGTACCCATGTCTTCAAGGCCGCTGTGTTTTGAGAATGTGATTATCAGAAACCCTTCAGCATGAGTAACTTTCCTGTCTCATGGGAACGTGAGGATATTGTCAAAGCCTATGTCTTCTATGAGGAGAGTCAGGTTGCTGGCAGGCCCGCTGCCTTCCCTGACACCAATATGCAGAAGAACTTTTACACAGTGAGGGTGACAGAGCCACTGGCACAGGCTGTCCAGGGGGGGTTGTGGAGTCTCCTTCTCTGGAGATATTCAAGACCTATCTGGATGCCCACCTGTGCAACATGTCCTAAGGAACCTGCTTTGGCAGGGGGGCAGACTCGGTCTCTTGAGGTCCCTTCCAACCCCTACAGTTCTGTGATTCTGTGAAAGTCTTCTGAACACAACACAACTCCCTTGGTGCTGGAGTCAAAAGGCAGACCAGGGCTGGTGAGACTGCAAGGGACAGTGCTCTTCCTTACATGCTACCAGTGCATATGGATGTGACCATAGTAAAAGAGAGGTAATTTGTCAAGAACCTGCCAAAATCCTTAACAGAAGTTAATTATTACAGAGCATCATTGAGTTCTGTGGTAGTAAACCACATAAACTAAACAGAAATGCACTGGTACACAAAGCACGTGAAAAGCACTTCCCGATTTGCTGAGATGCCTGGGGGGGGGGGGGGGGGCTGCAGTTCTCCTGTTCAGTTGGACCATGTCTCACTGTCACTCCAACATTTAGTCAGGAGATGCTTTAAGGACCAAGCAAACAGCTCCTAGTGCTCATGGCTGGAGTCATTCTTTTTCACAAGAATATTGTCCATCTTTAAGTTTCTAATCCTTGTGCTTGCAGAGTTAAACTTGGCTCACGCAAACCTGAGAAGTTCAGAGAGTAGTTGTTTTGTAGTTTCTTTAAACTAGCAGAACTCAAGTCTGTTATCTATTTTTGAAACATATATTTATGAATTTTAAGCAAATGCATGAGATTGCAGGGAGGCTTTTTGACATAGCTTTTGAATGCTGATGTTAGTAACATTGATCTAGAGAGGATATTAAACAGGAGCAAAGTGGGACTGCTGCTGGAACATGCTTTCACAGTGACTGATACTGTATCTGTCCAGCTGTGAAAACGAGGGGTTGAAAACGAGGGGTTGTATATACATATACATGCACTTCTGAATAAATAAATAAATAAATATTTTAAAAATAAACCTCATTAATACATGGACTCCAGTTGTCAGGGATGGTGGGAGTACAAAACCTATTAAAAGCCCAAAGTTCTTAGAAATGCTGTCCAATGTTGGACACTGTTAATCATAAAAACTGTTTGCTCTCTGTGGAATGCCCAGGCGAGTTTCACAGAAGCAGCAAGACAAAAGGCAAACCTTTCTACACAGCCACGTTGCTTTTCTTGGATTTCTTTCAAATGTAAAATGAAGACAAATTCCCATACCCAGGAAGCTACAGCAAACTGGATGTCGGCTCTGAGTCTGCCTTGTGTGTTTGCGATGGAAGCCTCAACCCAGGAAACTCCCAGCACATGCTTGAGCCCCCTTTCCAAATGTTTTCATGCAGTAGAGTTGTGAACCCCTTTGGGGGCAGAAACCTTGAAACTACAGAAGGAGAAAAGGATGTGAAAAAGGCACTGCAAACGTCATCTCCCTCGTAAAATGCTTTACTACAAAAGGAAAAAAAAAATACAACTCCCCACACATACACCCCTATTGTGGTATATAATAATGGTTTGCAGGGCAAAGAAAAAAAGACTTGTGGAAATTGCTCTTCAAGGAGCTGCCTCAGAGAACAAACTGAAAGATAGAGAGGTGATTGCCATTTGTTATAAAGAAGCATTTATTAACAGTATTTCTGCCACAAAATACTCAGGTTTTTCAGAGGATCATCCCTAAGTTCTGGAGGTGGATCAGCCATGGTGAGGAACACCCTGAGAACCTTTGCAGCTGCCCCAGCTGCAGCAGCAGCATCAGGCACAGCACCTGCGCAGCACTTAGAGACTCAAGCATTCACGAACACTCAAGGATGGACCTTTTCACTTACTCAAGGTGGTTCCCATTCATTTGTGACCGAAATTCAGGTATATCTCATTATCCCATGAGACTCCTGCTTGTTTCCTGCTCCAGCCAGGATGACGGATGGTGATACCACCCTTGGGTGCTCAGGTTGAAGCACCTGTGCAGCAGGACCTGGGGGGGGTGGGGGTGGGACGGGGGTATACAAGCATCCTTTCCTGCCTGGGAACAGGCTAGGGCTCCCTCCCCTTTCCATTCACCAGCAGGATGCAACTGTAGCCCAGCAAGCTGGACTTCGGTAGCTGGAAATAAATACCCTCCCTAAAGTTGGGGGCTGAGGGATGCCCTCCACAAGCTGAAGGGGATCTGGCATGTCTCCCTGGCGATGGAGGCGGTCGCCATGGAAACTTCAGGACTGCACACATCAACAGATTTTAACATGTTGGCAGTTTGGGAAGTGACTGTTTAGGCATTCCAATTAGGCCGGATATTTACACGTTTAAAGGTATCAAGTGCCTAAAATAAAAATAAAAAACCCCAGGAAGATCTATCTGGGAGAGCCTGAGCAGTGCCAAATTAGAAAACAAGCCCTAAATATAGCCTTAACAGAGGCCCATTTGAAAAACAGTGTCTAAACATGAGAAAAGAGGATCAAAGAAGGAAAACGAAACTTCCATGGAAAACAAACGAGGCGCTGCCCACAGCCTGGCAGTGGGTGACACCACTCTGCCCCATACCCTGCCGCAGGTCTGGCCCCAACCCCAGTGGGGAGGCAGCCACAGCCAGGGCCACCCCATGCATCTCCTCCAGATCCCCAGAGGACCTCCAGGATCCTCGAGCAGCTTTGGCTGCAGCTAGCCTTCGCCTGTGAAATGCAACAGGCTCAGTGCTCATCATGTCCCTTGGCTTGGTAGGGTCTCTACTGCACCCCATTCTCAGTGTGCCACAGGCGTTGTGATCTACTGGGAAGAAGATAAAGGATGTGACAGCGGGGGGGGGGGGGACGGGGGGACGGGGGGGACGACTTTATCTCTGGGGATGGCAGTGAGAAGCTGTGGGATACATGCTTTAATCAGAGTCTTCAGCTAAGATCAGCTTTCACCAGATAACCAACACTGACTTTTAAATTGCCATTTTAAGTGTCAGGCTCAGCAGCTCTTGGGGGAGCATATAAAACAGTTCACGCCTCTCAGACCTTTTGTTTCACAGCATAATCGTCTTTACATCTAACTCAGGTTCCCAAGGTGTTTATTTACAACTGGCTAAAGCTAGAGATGCGGAGGCAGACCCTTGAACTATAAAGTAATAATTAAAAAGGACCCTTGCAAACTTTAATCCTGGAGCACAGTTGCGTCTTGACAGGGTGCAAGCTCTGTGCCTGCTGCATATGACAGTCCTCCTGCCTCAATTAGAGGGATGACTGTGTGCACTGTTGCTGGGGAAAAGGAAACTGCCTCCAAATCAAGGAAAGTCTGAAATAATTTAATCATGCTAGGTTAGTGTCTCCACGCAGGCAGGGGAGAGGAAAGATCCCTGGCCACAGACAGCAGCTCCAAATTTCTGACTGCTTTCCTCTCAGCCTTGTCCACATGCCAGTCCTCATTCTGGCAGAGGCCCCTCTCGCCCTGACCCATTGGCAGCTCCCACAAACCCATTGTGGGCTTCTCCCCAGACTTTCTCCCCCTTCCCTCCCACCACCACAAATTCACAGTATCTATTTGTGCCTTCCTCACCATTTGTGCCAAGTCCAGACCTAACACCCCCCCATCCTCAGCCACCTGTCACCCCCAGCTACTGCTCATATCCTTGTCATTGCCCCTTGCCCCAAACTCCCTCCTAAGTGACTCCTGCACATCCCCCAAAGCCACTCACACACTCTCCCATCTCTTAATGACAGAAACCTTTCTTGCCAGAGTTTCTGAGTACCTCATCTTGGCCAAAGGTCAGGTGCTGCTCCATCCTGAACTTCCTCAGCCCATAAGCCATCCATAAATCACACAACTGAGGGCAATTTGTGGGTCAGTATTTCCTGTCCCAGTCTGCCAACCTGACAACCATAGCCACCCTGCCTCTTACACCTCTCCTAGCTATCATTTCAGGATCAACTAACATAAAAAAATATTTTGTTAACTGTTTTGACAACCTCTTTTGTTTCACTCTAGTTAATTGCCATGTGAGCTTCTGCTCAGACCTGTATGCTGCTATCTGGTCTCACAGTTTTGTGTGGCTGGGTTCTGGTGGAGGAGGGGGACTGCTGGGGTGGCTTCTCCAAGAAGCAGCCAGAAGCTCTCTGCAGGCCCTACAGCGCAATACCAGCCAGCTCAAGGCCCGAGTCATTGCTGACCAAGGCTGAGCCCATCAGTGACGGTCACTGGGAATCACATTTAGGAGGAAAAAACAAACCCCCTAACAGCTGCTTTTGCCCCTCCCAGAGAAGGGAGTGAGAAGGTGTAAGAAACTGTGCAGGCACCAATGTCAGTGGGGAAGGGGGGAGAGGAGCTGCTCCAGGTGCTAGAGAGATTCCCCTGCAGCATGTGGAGAAGACCATGGAGAAGCAGGCTGTCCCCCTGCAGCCCATGGTAGAAGACAGGGAGCAGAGATCCCATCTACAGCCCGTGGAAGACCCCACACCGGAGTGGGTGGAGGTATCTGGAGGACGCTATGACCTTGTAGGAAGCCCATGTTGAAGCAAGCTCCTGGCCTCAAAAACTGCAGCCTGTGGAGAGACTGATCCAGGCTGGCGCAAGTTTGCTGAGGGACTTGTGACTCTGTGGGGGACCAGGCTGGAGCAGTCTGGACCCAAAGGTCAACACCTCATGGAAGGGAGCCATGCTGAGGCAGTTGGTGAGGAGCTGACGCCCCAACAGAAAGGCTTCACATAGAGGACTGACCCCTGTACGCTGCAGCAGGGGAAAGTTGTGTGGAATGATTCCCTCAGCTAAGAGGGAAACCAGCTCATGAGGAACTGACCGAAACCCCTATTCCCTGCCCCTCCTTTTGTCACAGTGGGGGAGGGAAGAAAGGAGCAAAATCATGACTAAACTTAAGTCTGCAAAGAAGGGTGGGGTGTGGGGAGGTGCTTTAAGATTTGGTCGCCTTCCTCATTGCCTGACTCTGGTGTCACTGGGTGTGCAGTGGGGTGTAATAAATTAGAGAGTTTCTTGCCTTTAATTGGTGTTGAGTCTGTTTTGCCTGTGACACTGTCTTTGCATAGTACCTCTGTGTCACGCCATGCTGGTAAAATTCTCCTCCTGCATCTGCAGCATCCTTTCATCTGGCCTCCTCACTCTTACTCACCCAGATGTTCCTGGAGAGCCACTGATCCTTGCCCATTATTTTGATCCTACCCTCTTTTCCTCCAATGTTTTCCACTTTCCTGTTGCACTGAACGCAGGCTGTCTGTCTGAAGCATTCTAGACCTGGCCATCCTTGCATTTGGCCATACCTCATGCTTGGCATCATGAGATTGTAAATTTTCAAACCAGCACTCCTTCCAGGAGTTCCTTTTCCAGTTAAAAAATAAAAAAAGTCTTCACACTGATATTTTATTAGCCTCTTTTTAATCTTTAAAAGTATTCCTTTCCACAACATTTATGCAAAACTTGGTAAGTGATAAGACTACGGTTGAGAACTCTGCCTATCTTCACGCTGACCAGTACCATGCAGTGGTTTGTGTGGGCTCCACCAGCTACCTGTATCTGCTCCATCTTGTCCTCACACTGTGAGCTTCTCAGAACAGTGGCACTCGTTTGACTTCACTCAGGCTGACCTTGGCTACTTGTGCTTGTCACCTCTAGGAATTTACATTGTGATAGCCATCTCAAATTAGCCACCTTGGCATAACAATGCAAGGCCTGTCCTTAATACAGGTGTAATGTTTCAAACTGGCAAGAAGACAAGTCTCATTAGATTTATAAAGAAAAGAGAATGTAAAATCAAAATAGCATTTTTATCAAACATCTAAACCAAAAAAAACAGTATTCATGAACCCCTTTTCATTCTAAAACAAGCCTGCCTTCCCTCCCTCCCTCCCTCCCCCTCCCTCCCTCCCTCCCTCCCTCCCTTCCTCCCTTCCTCCCTTCCTCCCTTCCTCCCTTCCTCCCTTCCTCCCTTCCTCCCTTCCTCCCTTCCTTCCTTCCTCCCTTCCTCCCTTCCTCCCTTCCTCCCTTCCTTCCTTCCTTCCTTCCTTCCTTCCTTCCTTCCTTCCTTCCTTCCTTCCTTCCTTCCTTCCTTCCTTCCTTCCTTCCTTCCTTCCTTCCTTCCTTCCTTCCTTCCTTCCTTCCTTCCTTCCTTCCTTCCTTCCTTCCTTCCTTCCTTCCTTCCTTCCTTCCTTCCTTCCTTCCTTCCTTCCTTCCTTCCTTCCTTCCTTCCTTCCTTCCTTCCTTCCTTCCTTCCTTCCTTCCTTCCTTTCCTTCCCTTTTTTCTTCCCTTTCTTACCTTTCTTCTTTCTGTCTTTCCACATACCTTTCCTGCTTAATTAACTACCATATCAATAAGCCAATGAAATTATAGAAACTTGCATTTACATAATCAAATCTATTTAAAATCAATCTAATTAAATCGGTGCATACCTCTAATGTAGACATTTAAACCAGTGTAATCTTTACATGCACTGTTTTTAGCCAGCATTGATAAATCACCGTAAACTGATTTAAGCAAAGGATTAAATTGGTTTATGTGCATCTAATTAAGATGTTTGTACTGGTTTAACTAGACCCATGTTAAACTGATTTCTTGATGGCGGTGCAAGCTATTTGAGTAAACAAAGCTTTGGCTTTTCCTTCACTTCCCTTGCAAGTCCCAAGTCATGGTCTGCAGGCCATTCACTGATGGGGTCTGAAAAGCCGACAGATCACATGCTGCTAATGACCCCCAGCTCATTTCCAGGCTTTCAGTCACTTTATTGCTAGGAGGAACTTCAGGTCAGTTAAAACAGCAGGAGAGAAGGAGGAGCAGTCAACCCAACCTGACCTCTGTCTCATGGACTCGCCGGTCTGGTGAGGCTGCGTGAGTAACCCCAGTGAATGCCTCTCCCAACATCTTTTAGTGCTCACCACACCACAGCTCTCAGTCAGATCCTCTCCTGTGAACATTCCTTACGAGTCAGTTAAATGGGGGGACGGCTCATTTAATACCAGAATGGCACCGCGCTCACTCTCCTGAAAGCCATATTGAGAACCTACTCTGTTCCTCCAGACTGAGCATGCATGAGAATCACTGCTGGAGGAGACAAGAAAGGCTTTCTAATTTGTAGACCCTACTTTCAGTGTTTCCTTATGAGTGTTAGAAATCCTTCTCTTTCACACCGGGTTCCAGGTCCGCTGGACACTTCCAAATGTATCTTTTTAATTTCAAAATCAATTCAATTGCAATTCAATTCAATTTTTGTAGGTTACTTATTAAAAAAAAAAAGGAGAAGGAAAAAAGAAGCCGTTTTGGGGATGGTATCTTCTTTCCACACTATTTTAGCTATTGTATTTCATCTGTATTATCTGGCATCTAAGGGCTTTGTTTGACTCAGCTGTAGCCTTTCAGAGCTTCTGAATGAAGACAAGGAAAGTCAGGAATTAATCTTTATGCTAAAGCTTTTTAAGCCATTTCAATTGCAACATTTCTTAACCTATAATTTGGCATAATATTGTGGGGTGCATCATGCTGTGGAACTAACTGTTCTTAAATTGTTCTATTTTAACGAGTGAATTTCTCCATTTTAAGGTTATGTCATGGTGAAAAACAGTCTTAATTTTAATGAAACAAATATTTTTCTCTCCTCATGTTTCTATGGTGAGTGTATCAGCCTAAAGCCTTGAGGGTGCTGCTCTTTTTCGCAACAGAATGTCTCAGTCGTAATTTAATCATTCGGTTGCACAGAGTAAATCTGTAGTCCAAATTATTCTGAAGTAGCTGCCTAGCAGGAGGGACATTTATGTCCATTACACTTTCTTTCCCAAGCAATGGCTAAGCACAACTAGGAGAAGCAGCACAATTTTATAGCTTTTGCTTGCAGGAAGGTCATTAGACTGATCAAGGGACACAAAGATGACAAAAAGGTGATTGTTGGATCCCTTTCCAGCTTAACAAAATACGGCTACCACTCTTTATGTCTATGGGAAAACACAGAAGTTGCACAAAACTGTGGGTGTGAAGGCCAGGTGCAGATACACCTGTGATCTGACTTGGAAACAATACTTTCCTCTTGATGCTATTGTCTTAGTCTTTGCATGCATGATACTTCTAATCCATTTGCCGGCGTGTGCTCCGTGCAAAATGATCTGAAGAGGTATTTAACCTTGCCGCTTTGCAGGCAAGCAGGGATTTATGTCTGCAGAACAGGAAATTCCCTGTAATGGCCAATGTCTCATGCCATTAAATGGGCTGTTGAACACTGTTAAACTTACTCAGAAGGAGCTAAAATCCCTACGTTTCCTACTGTGATTCGTTACAATGATGACTTCCTTCTTGCTTGAACTTTTTTTGCCAGGAGAGGGTATTTAGACCTCAAAACCAACAGGTGATGGAACCTGGAAATCAGGTAATTGAAGCATAAAGTTCATCCTGCGAGGCAGAAAATGATTGCCTCTGTGAGTCTGCCCTACCCATGGCAGCAGTCTTCACCCCTAAACCCGAGCACAGGGTACTCGCTGAGCACCAGTGCGAGTACAGTTAAACTGGGAGTAAATCGCATGTTAAAAACTCGCCGTGTGTTTACATACCTGGGCGTCCCAGCCAGCGGGACTGGGATGAGCACTTGTGGAGGAATTCAGCTTGTACCTGAAGCATGCTACCACCTGAGAACAACACACGTGCTCGTAAGCAGCACTTTTTTCCAAAATCCCCCAGCTGCTCCCTAACAAATGTCATCAGATTCAGCAGACAGCAAATCAGGTAGGCACAACACAGAAACCTTCTTGAAAATCTGCCAAAACAGAATCATCTCTAGATCTAGCTGCCATTTAGTGCAGAATGATTTGTGTGACAGGGATGCAGACAAAGCCATGGAAAGTGAACAGCTTCATCTGGATGCATTTCCAATCAATTCACCCAAATCCTCAATTGTAGATGAAAACAGGGTTTAGCAGAGTCCTCTAAAAAATTAAATACAGATCAAGAAACACCCTATAAGCTGGTGAAATAAATCTTAGTGGGGAATCAAAGTTTATGCTAATCTGAGAGGGCTCCTTAGCACACGTACTTTCATGCTCATTGCTGCTTTTTCAATGGTACATTTTATAATGTCCCTTTATGCAAAGGGAAGCTGAGCCCTGTGCAGGAGATTGCTGGTGGGGCAGAGTCTATCCCCCGTGCCCATCTCACTGGAAGATGTTATCTACTCCTGCTCCAGTACTTCAGAGTTAGGCAGTTAGAAATGACACCTGCAGTTTCCAAAACCTGTTGAACTTAAGCCCACTGGCTTATTTTGAGATTTGTCCTTTGAAAAAGTCTCATTTATTGACAGCTTTGGCTATGCCTTGGCTAGGATACAGTTTGCTTTCAAAAAATATATTTAAGTACTGTTTTAAGCCTCTGGTCTAGGCAGAGTAAGTTACCTTTTGATGTCATGACTATGCATCATAGAAGTGATGCCATATAAGCAATATATATAGAGGTAAGTAATACAGATATTTTTGTAAACATAAACATATCATAATTTTCTAGATAAGCAACACAACACGCACATCCCCCTTTATACCTATAGACATTTTTTATTCTCCTTCTGGCTGTTGCTAGATGCTTCTAGTGGGAAGGGAGAAGGAACCCTTTATTGTCTAATCCAACCTCTGTGAAGATCTCATCCTAACTCCTGCTTGTTAGCGAGCAGTTTAAGCCATGGGACCCTAAAGGTTTATATCCCTTCCTGGGAGCACTAGCTTTAACAATAACCTCTCTTGATAGTCTTTTGCATATAAATGTGCAATCCCTATCTGAAAGTTGCTGAATTCTCGGCCTTCGTGATTTCCCCTGGTAACCACGTTTTTCACATTCTTGATGAGGAAACCCCCTTTTACCACTTTCAAATTTACCACCTTTAATTTCAGTGAGTATTTCAGCATTTTTGTTTTAGTGGCTGGGGAAGAGACTCTTCCATTCACATTTCTCTATGCCGTTCATTCTTTCACAGACTTTTATCTTGAACCCTCTTTTTCTTTCCAAACGAAACAACCTCAGTCTTTTCGAGCATGTAATGTCACATGATGTAGTACAAGACCAGCATCTATCTAAGCAGCAGCAGATAGAAAACATGAAAAAGAATCCTGGATTTAAACACGCACAGTGCACCATCTGCCATAAATTGTGAGAAGTCAATTAAAAAGTTCTTTAGCCAGTATCAGTAATGGGTAATGGGAGCGTTTACTTGATTGCTAATGGCTGGGTTTACAAGATGTCTCAAAGCATCGGTTGCGAGGGCTGGCAGCAGCACAGCATTAGGACTGTGATCATCACTATAAATTAAGTTTATGTTGATATAATTAGCAGTTGCAAGCTAAAGTAATATTTATATTGATCCTACTAAAATCAATACTGCGCCACTGAAAACAGACTCCCAAAGTTCATGTGGCCTGTGTCACTGGATTCCAGCTGTGCACTCACTCTGAAAAACGGGAAGATGGATAAGCCCAGCAGTTCAGCTGGTGCTCAGGACTTCTGTGGGGGCAAAGCCTGCTCCTTTGAGTCCTTTCTCAGGGCAGGGGGAATGGGGAGGCCCCCGGGGCAGTCCAGCCCCAAGTGTAACACAAGAGCTGTAAGAAAAACAGGGTGAAATGTTTATGTGCATCTGCTTTAGCCCTTCCCTGACTAAATTGATTTCAGTAGGCTAAAACACAGTGAGTTGTTCCCTCGAAGCCTGTTATGCAAGGATTAAGAAGAGGGGGGCCTGCAGCATCACCACCAGCCTGGAAGTGCACAAGAGAAGAGGAGATGGCCATGCTCCTGTCTCTAGAGTGTACCTGTGCTTGACCAGTTTGCTCAGGAGAGAGCTGCTTCTCAAAACCGGATCATTTCCTATTCTTACTGCTTCACCTCTCCCAGAGAGCTGTCTCTTTGTTTAACAGGCATTTAAAACTTTGTGCTTTGGGTTCTCCAAAACCGTCTCACAAGACGTCCTTTCACTTTGGTACATACCCCAGCACTGGCAGCAGTTTACATTAAACCTCAGCTTAATTGCACTGCATAAATAACATTTATACTGCAGGAATAGCTACAGGCCCCAACTAAACCGGGGCCCTCTGGTGCCAGCCCCGCTACAAAGAGCGAGTTAATAATAGCCCTCAAAGCAAACAACTTGGTGTTTTAACGCCAGGCACCTGAGGTACGGGGCTTGTCCGGACGAGTCACAAGTTACATTTCTGAGACTCCTCGAGGGGCTAAGATGCCGGTTACTGGGGAGCTGCTGCATTACTAGAAAACCCAACTGAGCGCCCAGAGTCTCATGCAAGAACCAGCTGCAGGCCTGTCCCCAGGTGCCTGGGCTGAAGGCAACCCCCCGCAGCACTGCCACCCACCAGCACAGCACACCACACCAAGCCAGGCCCAGCCCGGGCTAAGCCTTGCCTTTGGACTAGACCTTAAGTTTCGTAACTGCTGAACAAAGGAGAGGAGTATGTAGCAACAGCATCATTTTTTCTGATTGCATCAGATTGCTACAATGTGATGTATGAAGAAGAAATTATTAAAAAAAAACCCAAACCAACCCAAACCCCAAAACAAAACCAACCAACTCACAACACATAATTATTTAAAATTAAAACAGCTAAAAGGCAAAACAACAACAATCGGGCTGAGCACACTCTTTGAATTGGAACAAAAACAGGAAGCTAAACTCTTTGCTGGCCAAACTCCACTCAAGTCTATGTTTTGCCAGAGAAAAATTTGGCTCCATGTTTCCCCAACAGCAATAATAAAGCGATAGATTTATTGCCTAAGTAAAAGAGCAGACGCTGCTTTATGTATTTTGGTGCTCTGCTCCCAAAGCCTTCCTCCAGGTGAGCCCGGTATGGCTGTGATGACACAGTGCTAGTCCCTCAGGAACATGCTGATGATTGTCAGGCAAATCAGCTTCAGGCAAACCAGAAAGCAAATCTGCAATTAAAGTTCCAGGTAAAAACACAGCTATGATAGTGAGAGGACTTACGATCATCCTGCCTGGTTTTACTGAGTGTGGCACAAAGAAAAGTGTGGTTTGGATAAAGGGATGTCATTTACCTCTAACTAACCATAACAGAAATAACCCCCTTTACCACAGTGTACCTTCATGGGCACAGTTGACATCACATGCACAGAGGCAACTCTGACAAGACCCCAGCATCCATGTCATTGACTCCATTGTGCAGCCCACATGCTAGTTTTTTTGCATGCATCTGCTCTTCTACTTGGACAGTAAATCTGTTGTTTCACTGTTAACACTGCTGTTCAGGGAGCTTGAGCCTCACTCCAGCATACTGAGGTTCTCCTTTTTGTGGGTGAACTGCCAGAACGTGGTGCAAGAGGAGGTCTTTGGTGAAAATACAGCACACCCCATTTGTTTATGCGTAGAGAGACAGGACTGAAAGAGTAAAAACCACAGCTGTCCATGGGTACAGGAATGCAAACACTAATTCCCCCTCACAGAGGTTGCTGAGCCTCTTGGAGACAGATAGGTGGTGCAAACATGGGCATCTGGGCTGTGGCACTCCCATGGTCCCTGCAGCTCAGAGGAAAGCCGGAAGAGCCAGAGTGTGATTTGGCTGTGGTCCCATCCAGTTGGCTGTACCCCCTTCCAGAGTGGAGCGGCTGTGGGCCTCTGCTGAGTAACCAGGGAAAGCCGAGGGGGGTCTGCCGATCACAGTCTCTGCTATTTTCAGACCAACAAGGCCACTGATAATATTGGGAAATTATGATTTCAGCTGTTTCAAGATCCATAGCATTTTATTCGCACTCTTAAAATATAACCAGGGGAGCAATTCTGAGCCTTGTTAATCAGAAAGGGCCTTTTAAAGTGTCACACTGTCAATATAAAACTTTATTAAAGTGCATTATAAATGCCAGTTTTAGACAACTAGCATGTTTTAATAATGTTTTTAAATGCAATCTTACTTTTACCTTTGCTAATGGAAGGCAGATAACAGAGGTCATAAAAAGGTGTGGAGATGTGACCCTCATCTGGGGGGCTGGAGATATCCCTTCAGCACCAGCCCCCCAACCTGCAGCCAGGAGGTCTGATTCTGCTCTGGCTGCCAGCTTCAGTGACTTTGCTGAGACCGGGGAGAGGGGCAATAGGCAACTTAACAGGTGTATAATCCTTCCATGAGCAAGGGGATTTTCCAGCATTTAAAAGGGGCATTTCAGTGTTATGGTCAAAGGCAGTGTCTTTAGCTTGCTCAGGATCCCTTGCTGCAGTAACAAAGGTATTTCAGACCCCAAGATAGCAGTTGCACTGCTTAGCAGAGTCTCATTCAGACATCGCCTGGCTGCAGCCTAGATCAAAGGCTGTCTCCTAACACAGCAAATTAAACCTCTTCCCCTGCCAGTAAGCAAACAGCAGCAGAGGGTGGCAAGCACACTCTGATGCACGGGGCTCTTGCATCCCTGGTGCTCTTGCACCCCTGTGAACCAGCCTTTCCCAGCACTCTGAACCTGGAACCGGCTGGGCTTTGCCAGCTGATGCCTGCAAACCAGAAGTTACTGCGCTTCGCCCAGGGAACTACCGCTGAACGGAAGTGCTGGGTCTTCGCTGTTTAGCTAATTATTCATGCACTACACGATAAAAGCATTATACTGATATGAAAAAAATGGGGCTACTCACAAACCACTTCCTGCTTACGAAGGAGTTGGAAGGAAGTCTGTAAACAAAGACCAGTGTGGCCCCAGTGTCCTTTACTCTCCCCACATATCTCAGAGGTGAGACATGACATGTTCCAGGGATGGAAAATGAGGAGATGACATAGACATGGGCACACACACACATTCATCATGCAGGAAACTTTGCTGGCATATAGTGTTTTCTATGATTAAAGTGTGGAAGCCAATATAGTAAAATTTAGGACTGAAATAGGTCCTGATTTCTAAATAAATTGTGGCTAAGAAAATGCCCAGCCCTGTGCAGAGCATGGCTTCCTGCCTAAATAGGGACCAACAGACAAGACCACAGCAAACTGCTGAGGTCTCTGTGTTGCAGCCAGTTCCTCCAGTCAGGAGAAGGCTCCATTGCTGCACAGTTAGATATCCAGAGGATGTTTGCAAGCATCTCTGAGGATCTAGTTATGCTTGGAAGCTGCCATTGCTCATCTCTGGATTAAATTTGACTTTGTGTGGGGATAAAAAGCCTTTTCCTTCCAAATCATAAATATCTTACTTTCTTCCCTGGCTCTTTTTTTCCCCTCAGCCTGCTCCAGCTAACTGTTGGCAACAGATGTATTTCAGCGTGGAACAAGCTCCTCTGCAACAGGCTGGAGATGGACACCATTCTACAAACATAGAAATCATCCCACTGGCGTTGCATGCTGCCCTGTGCTCCCCTGGCCTCTGGACTGCTCATCTCCGGTGCATTGAAGCCGGGAGGATGAGGAAGGGCTGCACGAGGAGGAAGAAATGGAGGGCTTGTAGCAGGTGCCGGGGACTTTGCCATCAGGAGCAGAGGAGTGTGCGATTTCCAGCCCTTACTCCCCCATTTGCCTTTAAACACACACACACACTCACCCCTCCCAGGAGGGTGAAAGGGCATTTTATAAATACAATTACGAAACTGTTGGGATCAATACCATGAGGCAGATGGATAGCTCAGCAGAAACAGATAGATTAGATGGTGAGATAAAATAGATTAGTCAAATTGATCCAGGGCTGGTGAGATAAGGCCCTTCCGGAGTGGGAGGCAATGGTGCACAGGAAGGATGCCTCCGTGACCCCCACACCCCTCCACTGCTTTCCCGTCTCCTCTCCCTTCATACAACTCCATGCTACAGTGGACCAGAAGAACAACAACAAAAAAAAAAAAGAAAAAAGGAGAAAAAAGCAGAGATAAACACCACTACACAGCTCAAAGACCTCTCTTCCCCATCCCCCTCCATCCCCCTCCTCCCAGCCGTGGAGCAGGAGCTTTCAGCTGGGTGCTTTTCTTCTCCTTTTAAAGTCGGGTTCCCAAAGTTTACCACTGACAAGAGGAACAATAGAAGGAGCAGGGAACTGCAGTTTTGAGTCCAACAAAAATGGGGCCCGCCGCCGAGCACTCCCATTCCTGAGAGCAAGTGTGGTATGAAAACACTGGCTCGAATTATCGAGGCACATGTAGGAGAACTGCATGAAACCCTGTTTCACCAGGAGGCTCAGCAGAGGTGTGTGCCTTGTATACGCGTACCGGCCTTTCATTTTCATTGCAACATGTCTGCCCACACAAATTCCTCCAGCAAATCTATTTGGAATGACAAATCTACCCAAAACCATACCTAGCCATCAAAACCCAAGGAAATAATAGCAACTACTCCCTGTGTGTCACATAGCCAATTTACCATTGCAGGAGAAATCTTAACTTTTGGAACACTTTTTGAGTGCTAAATTTCACAATCCATACGGCTTTATATTTAAATTCCTTTTACTCCTTTTTTTTTTTCCCTCCCCCAAGGGAAAAAAAGAAGAGAAAATGAAAAATCCAGAGACGCTGTTTTTATAAACACAGTTCCATCAGCGACACTTGTAAATTCTTTTACCTTTGGCTGTTTGGCTCACACGACTGCCGTGCTGCATGTTACAAAAAAGCCACTTTTGAGAGGAGAACAAACATGCCACTTTTTTTTGATCCCAAAGTGCCCAGCGGCCTGTGCCACAGCCAGGAATAAATGGATGGCTGTTCTGTGAGACTGGGAGGAGACAGCCCAGCCATGCTTTACGCCCTGAAGGACTGAGGCCTTTGCATGCGGATTTTGCCCAGTGGTCAGGGCCCGATTTATCCAACAGCCCTAATGAAGTGCCTTATTTCACCTTACAGCAGTCCAGGGATTTGCATCCCCCTCTCCGTCCCCTCTTGCTGCCTCTGTCTGCTGGCTTTTCTCTCTTTTGACCTCATGGCAAGCCAGTTTAAGGGGCTCAGCTGGGAGAAAACCGACTGTGCTGTGACAAGAGAAGCACCCAGTGCCGCTTCAGCCCACTGAGGTGGCTCGCTGTGGGATGAGACAGAGCCAGATGGGAAGGGATGGGTAGCCAGGGACAAGAGAGGTAAGGGAAGAGTAACATTGCCCCTTTGAGCAGCTCATAGGCGATTAGTTCTGCTTAGCTATAGCCTTAAATGACACCCTAAGCCTTAAAGGGCCCAGATCAGGAGTCTGGCATGAGGAAGTGATAAACTCAGTCCCAGGTCTTGCAGTGAGGTTTGTTATTCCCTTGCAAAACAGCACCAGTTAGAAACATTGAACTTTCCATATGACTAATTTCCTTACAAAGAGAGACTGAATTTATCAAAGTTTTCTTCTGAAATGAAAGACTGGACAAAAAAACCCAGAAGTCACAAGTCAAAATACTCCTGTCCAGAAATCTTAAAACCACAGTGTTTCATGGTGCTCAAGAGACCCTCAACCAGAGCCCTGCCCCAAGGCAGGATCAGCTGTGCTCAGTTTTCCCTGACAAACATTTCTCTGGCCTCCAATGATGAAGACGTTGCCCTAGGAAGAGGTTAGCCAAAAGTCTCACACTTCCGTTCTCCCCCACGGCTCAGGCTGCTTAGACCTCATCTCCCAAAATACGTGCAGTTGCTGTGAGCAGAGACAGGAGCTGGTTTCATCAGGAAAACTCTGTGAAGAGCATTATGGAAACCCTGGTACCTCTGGTCAGTCGAAACCCTTCAGCAGCACAAGCACATGAAGAAATCTGCGGTGTGGCAGTGCAGCCAGATTGAAGTGCATTTGGAGGACTGGCCTAAATATTTTTGGATTTTGACACTGGGGACTGCTTTCCCAGTGCTAACTGTCTCAGCCACAACTATCAGGTAAGGACATGTAAGAAGCCCATAGCTATCACCTTCTGTCACACGTATGGATTCCCACAGTCTCCCACTGGTGGAAAAGTCAGTGCACAAGTAATTTTTGTCGCTGGCTGACTTGAGCATCTGGTAGCCCAGAAGGTATGGAAAGTGGCTTTTGCCCCTGCATTGAGCATAAGTGTGCAGTGAGTCTCCACGTGATCGGTGGAGCTGCTTCTTGGCCAATGTTGACAGGCAGAGCACTATTTTATTCTCCAGAATTTTAAGCTGCAGAGAACCTGAGCCATTATATTAAAAATATATCTGGTTATATAATAAATTGAAACTCTCCCTTCCCCCCCCCTCCTCCCCCTACAAATATGGTTTCTATCTTTTTCAGAGCAGTTAATATCCAGAAAAAGTTATGCTGGGGGAAAAAAAAAGAAAGGCTAGTCAGCTGTTTGAAGGTGTGACATCTATGAAAGAAGCCAAGTCAGAGAAGTCTAAGTGATTAAAGTGGCCAAGTTAAACAAGATACAATTAAAGCCCCTGCTTCCCCACCATCTCCCCAAAACCTCCAAGTAAGGTTTTATGAATCCTAGGGGACCAGGTTAGCCCTAATTGTATCTTGTTTAACTTGGCCAATTAAACAGCAAACTCTTCTCAGAGTTGGCCCAGCCTGCAGATATCACACCTTCTTTGCTTCTGACTGCTTTCTTCACTTTTTGAAGCATATATACCATATATTTTTATTAGCTCTTGGGAATGTGTTTCTAAAAATGCCCTTTGGTTTGCAACTACACGAACGGTATTTTCAACTGTATGCCGTTTCCCTGGAACAGTGGGAATTGTCACCTCAAGCTGTGACACCCTTGCTCTTTAAAGGGTGGACATCGATTGACTTTTCAGAAGGTTTTGGGAGAGGACCAGAAACATCTCTTGCCTCAAGTCCCCGCTCGGAGCAGGCTGGAACTGAGCCGAATATGAGGAAAGTGAGCTGGCTCCGCAGATACTTAGGAGGGACAGAGCTGTTACTTTTCAGAAGAGACAAAGGATAAAACCTGAACGGAGGGAGAAGGAACTGCTCTTTCTCTGGGGTCAGCAAGAGAGAAACAGCCTCCTTCCCCTCAAGATTATCAAAAGATGGAAGATGTGAGGATTTTGTAACTGCTTTGCAATGATTAATGCAGCCTGAGGTTTGGAATTGTATATAACTCCATTAATAAAACGCACACAATGTTTTCAGAGGCCAGACTGGTCTTCTGCCTGCAACAGGATGTTTTGTTTTGATCTATGTTAGAGTGGAGGGAACCGTCATTGCGGTTATGTGAACATCTCAGACAAGGATCTGAAGCTTCAGAAGCTCATTTAGTGCTAAATTTTACTAGTGGCTGCTCCACATTTGCATGAGGACTACATGCTGCACATAAGACCAGCCTCAAAAGACCCCCAGGTCAGGGAAAGCCCTTAACTGTCTATTAAACAAAATGATGTACAAATACTCAACTCACAGAGGAACAATGTAATTGTTCTTCCTCCTTTGGAGAGGGGGATATGGGCAAAGTGACCAGAAAAGCTGATGACAGAAGCATGCCGAGCCACAAAGCAGCATCAGACCACCACACAATGCCGCAAACAGGCACATCTGGAGGGACAACAGGTCCTGCTCTCAGGCAGGGGAAGAGAAAGGGTCATCCACAGCTCTAACCCCAGCTCTGTTTAAGGCTCATCTCAAGTAAGCGTCTCCAGCTCAGTTTCCCATGAGTAACAGAGGGACAAGGCTTCCATAACTCACCGAGGAGCGGCAGCTGATAATATTTGCTTAGCATCTTGAAAAAGCCAGGTGCCACACAAAGGCATATGGGACGCTAGCCACATACCTATAGCACTTCCTGGGTACCTAGAAGAGCACGTGCCTTTGTCCAGGGGCACAGCACCATCACAATCAGGCTTCTGATGAATTACGAATGATTAGGAAACACTCTACCGCTTTGCCTTCCATTTCTTAAAATCAAACTGCTGCTGATAAACTTGATTAAGAGTACATTTGGAAAATGTTTTGATTGCTGTTTGCTGAAGTTTCCTAGGCATTAAAATGCTAGAGTTAAAAAAAACCCACCACACCACCGCCCCCACGCATGACAAGATGTCTGAGGAAGTATGCTGAGTTATGCAGAACAGCAATAATGCTGCATCTGATGAGGGAGCTTCATCTGCTCGTGTAGGGGAATCACCAGATGGCACTGTAACAACACAGAGCTTTCCAAATTCTTTCTCTAACTGGGCACAAACTGCTGGGTTAATGAAGAAACAATACCTTCTTGTTATGGTAAGTAGCTTTGGGGGTGATGGTGAGAGGGGGGAGCTATGAGAGGTGGTTGCTGCTTCACCTAAAAAGTTGGGCTGCCCCATGGATGGTAACTCCATACTTGCCTGGATGTTATTCGAGTCGCTCTGGCTTATGTGTACATCTGAATAAAGAAGGCACACTAACAGTCTCTCTGTCAGCTTCGTTTCGTCTTTTGCAAGATTTTAAAACAAACTTTTAGCAGGGAATGACACTCTCTCTATATATATATATAAATATATATAAAAACATATATAGTTGTATATGTGCTCCATCAGAAGAGGGGTGGCCAGCAGGGACAGGGAGGTGATTGTCCTTCTCTACTCTGCCCTCAAGAGGCCCCATCTGGAGTACTGTGTCCAGATCTGGGGGGTCCAATATAAGAAAGATGTGGAACTGTTGGAGAGGGTTCAGAGGAGGGCCACGAAGGTGATCAGAGGGCTGGAGCACCTCCCCTACAAAGAGAGGCTGGGGGAGCTGGGTTTGTTCAGCCTGGAGAAGAGAAGGCTGCGGGGGGACCTCATTGCAGCCTTCCAGTCCCTGAAGGGAACAAACAAACAGGAGGGGATTCAACTTTTTCGAAAGGTAGATAATGGCAGGACAAGGGGGAATGGATTAAAGCTAAAGGAGGGAAGGTTTAGATTGGATATTAGGGGGAGGTTTTTTACAGAAAGAGTGGTGAGGTGCTGGAACAGGCTGCATGGAGAGGTGGTGGATGCCCCGTCCCTGGAAGTGTTCAAGGCCAGGTTGGATGGGGCCTGGAGGTTGGTGGCCCTGCCTGTGGCCGGGGGGTTGGAGCTCTATGATTCTTGGGGCTTCTTCCAGCCCAGCCCATTCTATGATTCTATGTACATATGCATGTATGCACAGACATATACGTGTGCACAACATTTGAATGAACCGAAGCACAGAGAGTTCCCTAAGGTTATGAAGCGAGGCGGTGGCAGAGCAAGAAATGGAAGCCAAGAAAACTCTCTAATAAGCAGCTGTAACAGAAGTACCTTATTCTTGTGTGAGTCACTAACGCGTACTTACTCTGATAACAACACATTCTTGGAGAGAGTCTCAGTTTTGATTTATGTCACAGTTTCAGTAAATAGAGAGGAGCTGCCAAATTTGCCTATATAAATCCTAGCAATCTCATGTATTTTAATCAGAAATTTTGGAAAAAACAGAAAACAGGAGCTTCCCTTTCTCCTTCTGCACCACCGCCACCCCTTTTATCTTTTTTTTTTTTTTAACCTTATTAATACGGTGCTCTGGCATAAGGCTGTATTTTGAACTCTGCTGGAGCAATGAGCACTTCTGAGGCCTGTTTATGACATGATATAATTAATATTAGGGAGGAATTAAAGGAGATTTAGAGAAAAAATATTGTACGCATTTGGAGTTAAATAACAATTTGGACTCATTAAAACAGATTTCCATTTGTGACTAATTTTACTCCTGGTTACAAAGGCCATCATTTGTCTGAGCAAAGATGAAAAAGTAGCTGTTAACATAGTGCAAATGAGAGTGAAATTGGAAGGGACATGTATGTTAATGAGCATCCCAATGCCCTACAGTGCGCAAAAGCAGGGTGGGGGGGAAGAAAGAAAGATTCCCCTGATATTGTTGAAAAGCTAATGATTATTTGACATGGCAAGAAATGCCCTGAACCTGCAACCTGCTTTACATGAAGACAGAGTTGTTTGCAGGATCAGGGGCTACCTCAGAGCACTTTGAGGACTGTACTGGTGTCTTGGTAGGATATTAATTATTCATTTGCAGTTTTGAAAATAATTTCATTTCCTTGCAAGGGAAGATCTGGCAAGGAGTGGCCATTAACTGTGCACTCAGAACCTACCCCGGGTACGTGAGCTCTGGCGTCTGTATGTGGCCTAGCTAAATCCCTGGATGAATGTGCAAGTTGTGGATTGTTTCCCTCCATGTTGAACATATCATTGGGTTTCCAAATAAGCAGAGCGAGCAAGCCACATTTCATGTGGATTTATGCAGTGCACACACTCGTTGAAGCCAGAGGGACCCCATCATCCTGAAGCTTAAAGAGAATTTCACCTACCAGAGTCACACTAAAGCTGCATGGTATGGTTGTTTATGTACGGGACTCCAAAATCAATACTAAAACTCCCTTTTAGTTAAAGAAAACTAACTGAAAGTGAGGATGCTCAGGTTCCCTCTTGCCACTGGCCAAAGCACTTGGACATAAAAGAGACAAGAGGAGCCCTGTCCCCCCCATCTTAAACAACAGCAGACCCATCCCTTTTGAATGGAAAGCCCGTAAGCAGGACAGCAGTGCTGACAACAGGCGCAAGGTGTACAGGAAGGACACCATTTGCTAGTCCCAGAAAAGAACTCCGTTTGTTCTGCAAGTCCCCACTGGCACCTTAGCCATTCTGTGTGCAGCCCTGTGGGTGCCCTGTTCACACCCACAAACAAACCAACCGTTCTCACACTTCTCTGCCCGTAGCAGAAATGCAAACCATCCCCTTCGACTTGGAAGATATTGTGGAAAGTATGCCTCAAATTGCTGGTCAGAGCTGTTTGCCAACAGCCTGAATTTGCAATGGATCCCTCATCTGGAGCACCCTCTCTCTGCTGCCAGGGCAGGAGAAGTGGCACTCTGAGCTCAAAAAAAAAAACCCAAACCTGGGCAGGAGTTAAGCCTGGGAAGGCATTTTTACTCTCTCCCAAACAGAAAGAGAGCTCTTGGACACTCAGCCAGCCTAAAAAGCATTATTACCTCTAAAGCAATAGGTTTGCCTGGTTGCTGAAAATAAATGGAGGTCAGTAATGTCTCAATCCAAGCTGCTCTATTGTTTTAAACATTGCTGTGTTTATTTCACCCTTTCCCATTCATTATGCAAAGAAGAACTGCGAGATAAACAAGAAGCATGAATAGTTGCGTGGAGCCTGCCAGCATTCCCAAATATTTCATATTTTGGCCCCCGGGATGAATTCAGTCTCCAGACCACCTAACTAGAGAACGAGCTAGATGTTGTAAATGTGTTTTGGCCAAGATTACAAAAACTTTTGAGTTAAAATCATTTTGCAGTGCTCTGCTAGCAAAATTTCCTCAGCATCCTTCTATCTTTTCAGATCACACCTTGCCAGGGTGGTCTCGTGCTCGCACACCAGCCAGCAGCCTGTGGAAACACTGATTCAGCGGTGGCCTTTGCCATGTCTGGCAGACATAGAGCCCGTAGAGACCCCCTGGGTACCCATTGAGGTAACAGACAGCCATCACCCTGGCAAAGGGTTTGGAGATAGTCAGGCTCAGGCGTTTAACTAACACTGCTCCCAAGCCATTGTGCAATCAAATGGTCTTCCTTTGAGCTTCATCATCTATATTGTGCAATTGTTGAACAGGTAAGTGTGGCACAGACAGCTGATTCATGTGACACAGTCCAGGTGAGTGAGCCATTTACTGGGACATGCAATTTAGCCATGTAAATTACAGGATAATTTTTCCAGGGACCACATCCACGAGCCATCAGTCTTACCAGCACCGCATTAGATGCACCACTCTGCTGAGAAAAACTTGTTTCCTCCCTTTTTCATATTCCTTTCTCCTCCACCTTTAACATCACCGCCTTCCTCTGTGCTCTGTGCAGGTGCAGTTTGCCAGGCTGCTTCATCCCTTTCCTGATGTGAAATTAATTCTTGCCTTCAGCAGAGTCCACAGGCTACTCATATGCTCCTGATTTTGCTTCCCTTTCTTTGTGTTTTCTAACTCGGTGTTCTTTCCAAGGCTGCTCTCTAGCAGGCTTATTTTAGAAGGAGTTTCTCCTTCTTTTGTGTTCACTGGATTTCTTGCACCGGCTAGGAAGAAATACTCTGGAAATTCTGATTTATAGTGATGTCCTACGTTCTCTCCATATTACATATTTTTGTATGCCAAAGCAATAAGCTGTTAAAGCTGCTATATCTAAAAACGTGGCTTTCCATGCAACTGTCTGCATGGACATACATCTCCCCACCCCCATGAAAGGATTTAAAGTGATGATGTCAATCAAATGTTGGTGGCACATCTTCATGGCAATTGTTTTACTGTGATTGAAACTGTTGTACATAGTGCCCATGTTTCAGTCAACATTCACAAATGCTCTGTTTCTCTCACTGGATTGATGTGTGGTTGCTCATCCTCCCTGGCTGAAAAACGAAGAGGGAAAAGCTCTGGTTGCGTTCCCATGCTAAGTTGCATAAACACAGCATTTCCCGAGAACTGAGAGGGAGTTTGCTGCTTCATCTTGGAGAAGATCTTGGTGAAGATGCGTGTCCCCCACTTAAAGTCGCTGCTCTCAGTTCTGATTTTCCAGCAGCAAGGCAAGTTGTGGCAGAAAAGTCCAGTAGAGAAAGAAACCCTTTTAAGTTAAGAGGCTCCTTTTTTGCTGTGAAAATTCTGATAGCCACTGCTGCCTTCTTCTGCAGCGCCACATTAGCAGATCTACAAAAGACTTTGCAGGACACAGGTGGCAAATACACCAGTGAGCCTGAAAACCAAACAAAGAACCAGGCAGAAAAACAAAACAAAGCATTGAGGAAAAGAGCCAGTTCGATCGCAGGCCACACTTCCTACCATCCTGTCTCTCTGAGAAACTGAAACCGTCCTCACTTGCTTCTCAGCCAAGGTATCAGAAATCACGTTAGGCGTTCCCCTAAATGATAAATGTTGCCTTTTACCTTAGTTTCTACAGATAAACAAGGAAATTTGTGTTACTGGTATTTACGTCACTATCATCACCACATCTACTGGCACTAGAGAGCCCATGAGGCTTCCTCAGGGAAACAAACCGTTTCCACAGCTCTGCACCAAGATATTTCTGCGCTGCACCCGCCTCTCCACCTTGAGTCTCCCTCCCCTCACGCAGTCCCACACACGAACGCACGTGCAGAGCTGAGGGTCCTGCCCTGAAGAGGAAAAAATAACAAACCCAAACACAATAGGCATCACTTCAGCTTTGCACTGCAATTTGCCTTTCACTGGTTAGATAGCAGCATGTAAAACATCACCCTGAGACCTGGTTCAGTAGAGGTCCTTCACAGCCAGAATATGAAGCCCCGCATGAGCCACGGAGGGAGGAAGGAGGGCTTTCAGCTCCCTTGCTTGGGAATAGGGCAAGGCTGTCTCCTCGCAAAGTTTACATAGAGTCACCACGGGAGTTAGAGAAAAGAAAGAGGATAGCTAATAACATACTCTGTTGCAGAGGCTCTTTCTCAGCACATCCTTGTCCCAGGCACACATTTATTTCTTTATCTGACTTAAAAAACCAAAAAAAAACAACAGAGAAAAAAAACCTCTCACAACTTTTTCACAAATAATTCAGCAGCAGACAAAAACACTGCTTAATACTTGCAGAAGTCAGGCAGGTTTACCTTTATTTCCAGCTGACAGGACTGGTCTGACCGGGGGCCCATGCAGCAGTAATCCAATGTTGTTATTGTTACTAAGTTGTCCTAAAGAAAGTTGGAGGCAGTTTATCTTTTACAGCACTCCTTTCTAATGAATTGGCAACACATCTGACTTGGGTCCTTGTACAGGGCCTCCCTTGAGCCCTCTCGCCCCTACTTGTTACGGGCTTCCTGCTGATTTACAGCAAAACTTTGACATTTGGTCTGCTCCTTAATAAGGGCCTGTGACATTGCCCAGGTATGAAAAAGGGAAATAAAATTATGTGGGTTAAAAATTATATAGTTCTTTGAAGGTGGAGACAGCAGAACAGGGCTTCAAAGTCCAGAGAGAAAAACGATACCCACAGAAGGCTCTTTGTTCGGATGGCTCGGCTGGCATAAATCTCCCGGCTGCAGGCCTTTATACCACCTTAATTATTTGAAACTCATTTATCACTTGAGAGTCAAATAATTAGAACTGGTGCAAAGAAACAGAGAAGGCGGCAGCAGGCAGGAGAAGGAAAAAAAGAGGGGGGGACGGATGGAAGAAACAGATACCACAGGCCATTCAATTGGGTGATTTTGAACAGGAAAACCTTATTGAATTATCTTGATAAGGTGACTTGAGTAATTCCTGAATTCCAGGGGAAAAGCAAACAAGGCCCCTTTATTGTTTCTATTAGAGGAGTACCAGAAACCCGTGGGCTGGGAGAGAACGCACAAACTTAGCGAAGGAGATTTGAATTAAGCATCAGAGCCATGATGACTCCCTCAAATTTCCTTTCAAAACAAACCAAAAAAGGCAGCGCCGATCAGGAGCGCGGCCTACGATGCAATGCAGCCTCACAGCTCTCCGGTGTCAGAGGCCTCAAACAGAATGTAGGTGTTCTCACATGCAGTAAATGCCAACCTAATTGAGTTCCTGCACCGCAGAGCGAGCAATGCCACGATCAAGCACTTTGTTCAAAATTTCCTGAAGGGCTCAAATCCTGCCCTGACTTAGCTGGGTTTTTTTCTTTTTCATTTCCCCCCTCATCCCCCCCCCTGCAAAACCACCAACTTCAAAAGGATTGTATGTGTTAGCAGTGGAAAGAGAGTGTTTCTTGCTGGGTGGTACTTTATTGGTCTGGCCAGGAGCCAGTGTAAAAGTAACCCGGTGTTGTTATTGTTATTCAAATGTGCTGAAGTTCTTCTATAGAATTATATAGTGATGTTTCCTTGCCTTGGTCTTAACGTACTATTTCTCTGCTTTCTAGAAAATTTTAATACAGAATTAAGTTGGGCACAGCTTTTATAGAGAAAATCTGTGCCTCTCGGACATGACCTGTGTATCTAGACTGATGGCAACAAACAGTGGATAAAGGCAAGGTTATCACTCTGTTTTCACCTACGAAAGTTCCCTAGAAACAAAGAAAAGGATGGGAGGGAGAAGAGGGTGGAGGGCCAAAAAAAAAAATAAATTTTTTTTTAAAAAAATCATGAAGCTGGCTAAGAAACAGAAAACACACACTAGGAATGAATTTCCAGAGTTACACAATAGGATTTGCGTTATCAGGTACAGGGGTCAACATGCTGTAGCAACAGGTGCCAGAGAGATCGCACAGAGATTTCCAATGGCCCCCAGGAGGATGGGGAAGGAGGAGCAGCCAAGCGAGGAGCAGCCAAGCATCTGTGAGAGGCCGCTGCTCCCTGCTCCCACCAAGCTCAAACCCTAGGGGAGCTGGGAGCTGAGCATGTATGTCCCCCCAGCCCCGTGTCTGTCCTTATCTCATGCCCATCGGTCAATGGGTGAAATTTTGCCTTGTTGAGCAACATTGTTTGGTGCCTGCAGAGCTCCTACAGCTGTTTTTAAACTGTAATTTGGAAAATAAGCACTGCCTGGTATGCCACCGTGGGCCTGCTGAGCTGGTGACTAGCCTGGAAAGATGAGTGAGTCAAGGAAAAAGAGGAAAAAGGCTCCAGGGCTGCCTGTGAGAGACTGGAGGGACAATCAGGACAGGAGGCAGGCACACTGATAGAGAACTGACTGGTGGGACGCCTGCTGAGACCATGAGCAGTGGCCCAGGTCAGGTGCTCAAGGCACCAAGTAATGGAGCAAATACCCTGCAGCAGAGGTCTGGGCTCAACATGGTCTCCAGTCCTGAACTGGAAGCCTTAGCACCAGGGCCGAACGGCACAAGTGTTGGGCTCAGTGGCTGGCCCTGGCTGTGCTTCCCCTCCCGGTAGCTGTGCCTCTGTCTTGCCTTGCAACCCCTCCTCCTTACCCTCTTCCTCCATGCAATGACCCCCTGTGCTAAAAATACCCCCCTGCGGCACTTGGTACAATAGATAAGCCTGGCAAAGCTCTTGGTGGGAGACGCTGTGGCTTCACATCTGCTTGTTAAAAATATCACATATTATTAAGGGAAAAAAAAAAAAAGTTTCTTGTGACTAATTTCAACAGCAAACCATATGGTCTTTTTACTTCTCCTGCACTCATAATAATTAAATGGCTAATTTCCCCTCTTAAACTACCTTCGGCCCACAGAAAGAAACAAAGGAAATCACAGCTATTCAGCTACAAAACATCTTGTTAAAGCACAGCAAAGAGTTATGCAATTAACCCCACAAAAGCCGGAATTTCACAGTTATATCTAACACTCAGAGTTAACAAGAACAAGCTTTAAATTGAGCCTTTTTTTTTTCCCCCTGTTGCTGTTGTTTCTGTTTGCTGGCACGGCAGTCACAGCCAAGGTCAGGTGTCAGACCAGATCTAAGCCATAAATGTCTGTCTCCTTGTTTTTTTTTTTTGTGAGCCCGAGTCAGCGCCTTATTGTGATTTAAATCAGCCGGTGGGTGCCTAGGAGGAGACTTCCATCAGACCGGGAAACAAAGAATATGATGGCTCACACCGCACAAGCACTCATCATCTCCCGTGTCATCTCCGTACCGCAGTGGGAGCCCCCAGCGCTGGTGCGCAACCTACGCGCTTCAGAGCTTCGTTTCGGGGCGACTCGGGCCTCGCCGGCAGCAGCTGCCAGCTCCTGCCTGCACAGCCCCACCATGCTCCTCTGCCATGCACCTGTGCCAGAAACTTCCAATTCTTTGCTGTCCCACTTTGGAGTCCACCAGGCCGTGCCCCAGGAACAGTGGGATGCTGCTAGGGGCTTTTGAAATTTGCTGGGTGGGGCATGGGGGATGCAAAGCAGCAAGGTGCCCCTCTCCAACACAGATTCAACAATACTGTAAAACATGCCTGACATGAAGCACGTTTAGGTAAAAGGAGCTGGGATAGTCCTAGAGAGATTATTACTAAGTTATCTGAGCAGGAGCTTGAAGCAGACAAGCACTCCTTCATGCAGCCAGCCAAAGCCCAGCAAAGGAGGCCACACTGCTCCTGGGTGACACTTGGATGTGTTTAAAAAAAGGGTAGATGAGGTACTTAGGGATGTGGCTTAGCTTAGGACTGGAATGGCTGGACTTGATGATCTTAAAGGTCTTTTCCAACCTTGTGATTCTGTGGTTTGAGCATCGTCTCTTATGGAGCGTGGGGCTCAGTGGCTGCCCCCAAAGGTGGCAACTTTGCCACAAAGCCAGAAGCACTCGCGTTACCTTTCTGTTATCTTCTGTCCCTCCCGTTCCTGGTTAAACAGCCCCAAGTTCTGCAGCACGGGACCTGCCAGTGGAGCCCCAGGACCCCTGAGAGGAACAGCAGGATGGTGCACGGGCACACATCCCCAGTACCCAGCCAAGCGATGAGCTCTGCTGGAGGAGCAGCAGTTGCAGGGAGGAGGATGCCAGTGGCACGGTAGGACGGGCGGAAATGTAATTGCATTCAATGAGACAGAACGACGTTTCCGAACTCGACGGCGTAGGTGAGGGCGCCCATTTCACCCACTGTATCAGAGTGAGTGCTCAGATCGGCATTTAGGAGATTAAAACAGGTATTTGGGTGCCTAAATGCCTGTCTGAAAATCAAAATTTAGAACTGGGTGCCTTCATTTAGACAATGGGGTTTGAAAATTAGAGTGAGAGATTGCATGCCTGAGTATAATTTAGAGCACGGACTCATTACAGATATTTTTATTGTTAAAGAAAATCTTTCCTGACTGGAAACGAGGCAATGACCAAGACTGTGAGGCTGGAGAAAACTGTGACGGTGCTGGGCAATTTTCTTGATAAGATGAGCCACTAGATGACACTTTGCATAATAATATGACGGACTGAACATTTCCATGCTACTTTTTAATTTTCTGGCTTGCTAAAGCCTATTATGGGCTGGTGCCCACAGACCATAAAGCTAACGAGGGCCTTCCTAAAGTACCTGCCTTCCTGATAAGGCAGGTGGCCATTAGCTATGTCTCATGCATCCAAGCAGAAGGAAAATAAAAGCAGAGGGAAGAAGCAAGCGGGAAAAGGATGACCACAGAGCAACACACAGAGACGGAGGGAGTGGGGCCCTGGGAACTGGCATGGGGAAGATGTGGTGAAGAAGAGGCATCGTGCATGGGATAAGGGTGACAAGGTGGGACACTAAGAGATAAAAAAAGGGTGAACAAAGTAGCAGTAGAGTATCGGGATAAAAACTGGTGACAAAATAAGAGTGGGAGCAGAGAGGAAAAGATTGAGGAGCTGGAAAAGACGGAGCAGAGAAGAAGAGACAGGAACAGGAGAGTGCCACTTGGGAGGAATTAGAAGCTAATTATACACTCATAAATTCATAGCAATATAAAATACCAATATTTCAGTCTGGAAGAATGCTCCACATGTTTTCCCAAGCAGCAGCCTTCAAAGCGAAGAGAGAAGAAAGAACAGGGGAGAGCAGACAACACGACTGTGTGTTTCAAGTTGGTTTCTTGTATTTCAGACAGTTTATTTATGTATCTAGCATGAAATATAAAAACATAGAATAACATCTTTTGGTTGTGCTATGAGGTGCAGTCACCACTGATTAAAGAATTGAATTTAGGAGGAGATGTAGCACTCTGTACAAATAGAAAATAGCTGATTTAGATTTCTTACATTACAGCATTTATCTATCCCTGTTTAAGAAAACAAATACACACATCCACTGGCATTCTCTTGACCATTTATCAGCAGTTGTTCCCTTGATGTGGATCTAAATATTCTTTTTTTTTTCCTTGCAATTTCTTTCTTTATGCTCCAGCTGGAAAATGTCCAAGAATGTGAGCTTTATCACAAAACACACACAAATTACTTGCACCAGCACAGTTGCAGGGTTGTGGTTTGGGTTGTTGGTTTTTTTTTTTTAAATTCTTTTTCTGGATGACTTGTTAGTTTTCAGTGAAGGCAGCCAATTCCAGTTAGGTTGGCTGTGACAGCCACACCATGTGGATGGCAGGAGTCACAGGAAGCTTCCCTTTGTCCAGCCCATCAGCACCCACTGGTATTTAAGCAGATGTTCCACCTCTGCTATAACATCTGTGCCCTGCAAGTCACTAGAATACCCAGGTCCTGCAGATCTGTGATGGTTTCACTCCCGCTGTGTTTGGTCTTGAGCATCACTTGGAAGACCACGTACCTGAATGGATGGCGTTAGCCTTTCCTTTGTGAAAGCAGATAAATAGGGCAGATGATAGACTGTACAAAAACTGCTGTTCCCTCATCCTACTCTTCCCTCCCTGCAGACGCAGGAATCTCCAAACCTCGGGATGGTTGCAAGAGAGCCCAGCAGATTCTCAGGAGCAGGTGTAGATGCACTGTTTGAAACAGGAAAGGAGCAGATCAAATATTGAGGAACCTTATTCTTTCTTTGCTTACTGCCTTTTGTTGCTACCATTGCCTAACATGAGAGCAGCCTAGTTTAATATCAAAACACAAGACAGCAGTCGTAGAGGTGCTGTGTAGGTAATGCTTACTGATGACTTCTGACCAGCAAAGAGTCAGGTAGTCTGGGCACAAAGGGAATTCTTCAGCCTTTCTTCGCTGCGGGAGGGTCCCATGTTTCTGCTGTGGCTGTTGGGAGTATTTTGCTTAGAAACCAGTGCTCCAGGGTCACATAATGATGCCAGAAACAATTGACTTCAGGAGTGGGGTAGGAAGACTCAAAGAATTAGTGAATGTGTAAATCCACGGGATGGTGGGATACAGCACCTTACTGTCGCTTACAGATGCTAACAGAAAATTACTGGGTGCAAATGGATTTCTAATTATAGCCTACTCCTCCACAGCTAACATATTGCCAGCATTATCTTCACAAAACAATTCCATTTTCCCTTAGGGATACCTACTTCTGTTTTGGAAAAAGAAATCACAGTTGCTTGGAATCAAGAACACGGCAAAGTCATAGCAACAGGACAAATTAATCTAATTTAACAATGAGATTGGTCATTTTTTAAAGGTGAAAATCAGTTTACGATTTCCATCTGTCCCCATGGAAGTCAAAATATGTTTTGATTTCACATCTATGTCTGACAATCATAATCCATAATACAAATGGTAATAAAATTTCCCTGCCCTATGACAAAAAGGTACCCAGAAACACAGGCAAGCGTTTATCGGTTCCCTCTCCCACCTCACCAAACACAGATGTTTAAGTCAGATTCTCCTGCCAAACCTGCCACAGACAGACCCTGCAGCACCTAAATGCATTTGCTCTTTAAAATGTGATTTTTTTGGGCTCCCAGTTGCAGGTTCACATCTTGGCAAACTTGGAACCAGAACAACCTGAACTGTTGTAACACACAGCACATTTGGCTTCTTCTCCAAGGATTGGCATCCGATTTCTGTGCAGAAAGTGAGGTGAGTAGCTTCACAGCTACTCTCTGCAGCCATTTAGTGGCCTCTCTACACTGCTGCTTGTTTTAGAGAAACTGGAAGTCTTTGCTGAAACACAAAGTCTTTGCAACTGGAAGTCTTTGCTGAAAAGTCATGTACAAACATTCCCATGGCTGTGGTGAGTCAAAGCTTTGCTGGAAAAACAGGTACAGAGCATTATTATGACAAGCACTGCTAATCCTTTGCTTCCATCAGCACTTAGATTTGTCCAAAACCAACAAGACCAAGTGGAGAGGTGAAAGACATAACTCGGGCATATCTCACCCAATGCCAGTGTAGAAAGTGCCAGCAGAGAATCTTGGAATTCCTAAGCTGAATTTTTCTTAAAGGATCAAGGCTAACAATTTCTTTTTTTTTTTTTATTTATTGCCTTTTCCATTCTGAGGTCCTTGAATGAAGGGCATTTTATAAATGTAAATTTGATGGACTGATACATTTATATTCATGAGAACGTAGCTGGAACTAAGCAGGTTAGTGTTAGTTTACACTCCAATTTTGTCAATAATAATCAGGAAAAGGAGGGATTAATGCCTCACCCTTATAATCTAATCATATCAATGCTACCCACTAACCTGGACAATGCAAGAACACATCTGTTATGTCAGGCTTGCATAAGCAATGATTTTCCAAATCTGCAGTTCTCATTTAGAAGATGCTGTGTGGGCTTTGGCACCCATTTTCATCTACCACTTGCTGCAGAAACATTTATGTATAGCAACATGCCAGCAATTCAGGGTTCACATCACTGAAGGGGATAAATTATGAAGGTGAACAAGTAATGGATAAATTCACACAACTGAACTACGGGTAGACAGCAGGTAGACAAAATATAGAGCGAGAAAAGAAATTGTAACGCAGCTGGGTTCAAGCCCGTTTGCCTAGGCAGGGCTCACAAAAAAGCGAATTTATGCCACTTGCTAAGCTCCGACCCCTCCCCCAGCAGCAAAATCCACGCTAAGAGCCTTCCATGTAGCACAGCTACTCTGGTGGTCTGCTGACACCACTTGCTGTAGGAGGGCTGATGCACACCATACGTTGGTATTTTATCACTCAGGCCGTCTGACCTGCTCTGGAGCAGAAGCACAAACACAGTGATAACACAGGCAGCCACTAGCACCCTGTCTGTGTTACCAGCTCATGGTAGGTGGCCCTACCTCCAATTGCCCCAGTGCTGCTGTCACTGGCAGCAGGACAACAGCATGAGCAATATTATCTCACCACTCAACCTCTAGACCATCCATTTTCCACAGTGCATGTCTTCATAATTTATTTATCTTTAATTGAACTAGTATCTAACCCAACTTCCCCTGCAGTTGTTGGGTAGAAGATAGATCTTCTGGCTCTAGCTGGAGACAATGCTGTGACCATTGTGGGGAGGAAGTGTGCATCGAGCCTGACATCTGTCAGAGCCTGTAGCCTTCTGCCTGTCTGTGCCAGGAAATGCAGTCCAATTTCTACGCTCCTGTGGTCTAACTGACAGGCTGATTTCTCAGGCCTCTTCGTAACTCCTGATGCTGACATCCTTCTTTCTCAGGGATGCTTCTTACGAGTCAAACGGTATTGCAGCTCTGAGGCTGGTGGTGTAGAGGTGAGCAGTGGCTCTTGTCCTGGTGCTTTTGGCCTCGGTTTTTACGAAGACAGTGGGGATGTGGGCCGTGGCAGGCATGGCTGCTGCGGCTCCTTTCACCAGAGGCCGGGAAGTGGCTGGAGTTAGATGACACCACGGTAAAAACGTGGCTACCCAGACAAGCTCAGGCCCCCAAGAGCCACTGCCACCCACACAGCTGGATGGGAACTAATGAAACAGCAGGAAACAAATGCTTGTGTGTACCTGGCATTGTGTTATATTACATTAGTGCAAAAGTGGCCCGAGTGACCTCGCGGAGCACTTGTGCCATGAGAACACCCTCGTGAAGCTACAGCTGTTTTGAACTATTAAACGTTCATAAGCCAGACATGATTTCCCTGCAATGCATCTGCTAAATGAGTGGCTACGTATTGCATTAGCATTCCCAGATGCCCTCCCTCGGCTCAAGCAGCCTGGGGGTAAAAAAGGCAGGAAGGCTCTGGGATGCACTTCTGTGCCTGAGAACTGCAGCGCAAATCACCCTAATTGTTTGTTAGATGAACAATGATCACTAATTAACATTGTTAAAATGTCATCAATGATCACTAATTAACATTGTTAAAAAATTGTTAACAAAGGAAATTTAACAATATCTTAATTAGGAAGGATTTCTAATTTGTGATATAGAGCATGTTAGACAAACAAGGCACAACTCTCCCTTTGTTTTTCAGCTCTGCAGCAGGAGAGATTACATGATATGACACAACACATTCTGCGTTTATCATTCTATGTCCCCGACACACTTCTGTTGTATAATTACAGCCGGGGCTAATTTTACCTGTGTTATTGTTTGCCCTGTAATTTAGAGAGAATAGGCCACGTTGGCGCTGTGTGATTTAGTCTGGGCAGTCAGTTGGCTTTTTTCCACAGGACTGCCGCACACACATTACTGCAATGAAGTGCACCCATTGCAAAATAAAAAGAACCTTTTCAGTGTTTTAATTTACTTAATGATACGGTGTGAGGGTGGCAGCTTTCTTCACGTTTTCTTTTTCTAAATGTAATTTATCCCCAGCCACTAACCATTCAGGACTGCGTTCTACTTCAAAGCTACTGTACATTGCTGGAAAAAGTCCCCTCCTATTATCTATTACTTAATTATTAAAAAGCATCTACTCTGTTTTCATAAATTATCTATGTATCGGGGACGTTGGCTCACGAGGAGGAAAGACGCATCCGAGCACACAGGCTTGGGGAAGTTACAAAGTTAATTATTCCTGATGGAAAACCAGGAATAAATAAAAAAACCCTGAAGGTATTTCAGATGGACCTGGAGTCACAAACTGAAAAGGTTTTCAGAACTTCCATGGGTAATCATCTTTAAAAGTAGCGCTTGTCTTGGTTACACTCTTCCAGGCAGAATACTCCAAATATCTGACATCGCCCCCAAAGGAAGCAGATTTATTGCATAATGCCAAAGTCTGTCTCAAGCAGACTCCTGTTACCAGAGCAGGAGGAGCTTTATTTGCACATTCATTTTGGTGGAACCGATGTACAGACCCTGCCTATAAAGAAATACAGCTGAATGGTTACAGCACTGCTTGTTTTTATACATAGGAATATAAAGATTCCCTGCTTCAGCACAGGTCTACCCAGCTGGTCTAGACTAATTCTATACGTTGTGTGGCAACCATCTGCTTGGGGTGGTGGATCACCCTTCCTTTTCTCCCTTTACAAGGCGCCTCTGGTCTTCTAGAGGTTTTCATCCTCTACCATCCTCCTTCTGAAGGACTGGGAAAACTTGAAGTCACTTTTGCATGGAAATAGCCTTTGGGGCCCCTGCCTTATCCTCAAACATGCTCACCACCGCCTCAAAAGCAACCTGATGGGGACTGAGAGACATTGTACTTCCTAAAGGCCCATTGCCCAGGAAGGCTGAAAATAAAGGGATCCCTTGCAGGCCCCCTGCATTAACCCTGGTACTCCCCCAGGCTGTGTGCAGCCTCCAGGGATGAGGTTGCAGAGGTCCACAGTGTGCTGCTGGTGCTGGGAGTGTTTTGGGGAGGAGAAGGCTCCATCAGTCCCTCAACAAACACATGCAGACACGGGGGCTGTCCCACTCCCTGCACCAGTGACCACTCTAGCACATGAATGGACTCCTTGCCCCAAATCCCGCAGCGAACAGCCTGGTGGTTGGAGCACTTTGCCAGAAAATTACAAATGTGGGTTCAGATTTCCCCCAGGTGTAAGGGAAGTCAAATTTCTTATGTTCCCCTTTGCTTTCCTTACAAGTGCCAAACGCTGTGCCTGGGGTTTCACCGAAGGTTTCCTGTCCCATGTTTTGTTTTCAGATTTTGGTTAAGCAAGGAAGGAAAAAAAAAAGAAAAAAGTTAAACTTCTGTTCACTGCTATTTTTCTTTTTTAATTCCTTGCTTGCTTGGAGAATAATACCACTAAAGTAATTATTCTCAAGGTCTTGTTTTGCCTTCCTACAGTGTTATTGCTAATTCAATAACACTTGTTTTCTTAGATATGACATTGTTTGGGTCTAGTTACAAGGGGACACTTACTCTGTCCCTGCTCTCTGTGCTTATTGCACCCACATGAAACGTGTTGCCTTAATGCATAAAGCCATTCTGATGTTTGTTCTCAGTTAAGTCTTCTAAAAAAACCAAAACCCCAAACCCCTGACTTTTTTAGGTCATTGTTAAAGTGGCAGTCTGATGTACTTTTTCTAGGAAGTTAATTTTTTCAGACTCCGTTGACCACGTAAGTACTGAAAACAACACGTTGTTATTTTAATTTGGCTTCTGAGAAAGTTTTGTGTTGTGGCTTTTTTTCCAAACAACACCATTTTAAACTCTGTTCCTGAATTACCCTGTTTGCTAGCTACTCCTTTTTCTGCTTCAGATGCTATAATTATATTCTAAGGATATCCTTCTGAAAGGATAACACAAAGTTTTAAGTATGCTGTAATTAAAAGGGTCCTTCACACATGAGACCATATATGCATAATTTTTATTCCTATCAGGTTCACCTGTATATCTCAAAATGCTCTATCTGGTTTTCAACGTTCTCCTCTGACGCCTGCATTTTGCTATGTGACCTCTTATTTACTTCTACAGCCTCTTCTGCATGCCCCTCATCATGTTATGCAGCTGGGACTATTGTCACATCTTTGGCCATATGCACGACGGAGATGCCCATCTTCACAGCTAGATGAGCCACCTTGACTTAAACAGCCCCTAAAATCCTTTCCTTCCCCCTGCCCCCAGCCCCATTCTGACATTGTTACCAAACAGTAGGTTGTGCTGGGTTTTAAGCATTCAGGAGAACATCCTTCCTTGTTCTCGTGCCATAACCCAGTTTCAGTGGTCTGTTTGTACCTCTCTGCCTGTAGATGTCAAAGCCAGCAGTGAAAAGCTGTTTTGAGAAAATATTCCCTCTCTTCTCCCCCTACCTGCCATACCCATGCCTTAGGCTTGAGACAGAAATAATGGAAAATTTTAGGAAAAAAGGAGGAAAAAAAATATTATGTGGGTTACATCATCACAGTATAGTCATTGAAGGGATGATAGAATCATAGAATATCCTGAGTTGGAGTGCACCCATAAGGATCATCGAGTCCAACTCCCCATACTCAGACTATGGTTTCAGATTAGACTTTTCCTGCTGCACACCAAATTATTTTCTACATAGTTAGCACACCAAATTGAGTTGGTTTTTTTTTCCAAAATCATTCTATATTGTCATTCCAATTCCTGTACATCACAGATGAAATTTAGTGCTGATCCCTAATACAATGCTACATTAACTGCATTATCCACGGCACACAAAAGCACAAGAGGCATCTATGAACATCATGCCGATTTTCCAGAATTCTTCTGTAGAAACCCGAGGGTTTACAGCAGCTGCAGTATTAGCTTTCTGTAATATAGCAGCGCCTTCTGTTTATATATGAACCCTATAATACCTCCTATTTTCAGGATTTTACTGTCCCTTGTATTTTAGTTACCGAAAATACCCCTGAAGTGCATTAGTGCACAAAACAGGGGTCTCTGAGAGCAGGAATTTTAAGTCTGTTCAGAAGAACTGACAGGCTATGTCCGCATGCCAAGCACTGTTTTACACCCCATCGCTAAATCTACATAACACCATTTAGACTCTTGAGGAAATAAAGAAAATATTGCTTTTTTAAAAGCAAGTAACTATGGTAGCTTTCGGTTCCCCCCCCCCCCTCATGTTCCAATAGGGATGGAGACAGGAATACCATCTGAGATCTTTTTTTTTTCCCCCCACATTATCAATATTTCCAGAATTTTTCAAACAATTATGGTTTACCAGAAAGAGGTGGATGAGAGTGCTGGGTAAGGGTGGGTTGCGCTCAGTAAGACTGGGATTAGCATGCAGCACTCCCCCTGCACGACTGACACGTACCTTCTTAAGGGAACTCTACACTAGCAAAGCCAGCCTTAGCAAACTGCTATTTCAACAGAAAATAAGGGGAATATATTTCAGCTCCTTTCACCAAACTCCCTAATGCACCCCATGCACACTTATCATCATAGAAATGTACTGAAATAAAAGATAGTATGAATACAATGGTTAATTATAAGATGATGAAGCTACATAAGAATAAATGTAAGGTAGTAATAGCGAACCTGAAAAAGATGTAGCATATGCACACATTGCAGACAGATGGGAAAGACACCATTGAAACTACTGGGAGGCGATGTAGGATGGCAATAAAGGTTCGTCTGTGTCACCATCAGCCACAGCGGGTGTAGAAACAGGGAAGCAAAACAGTTTCACGTGCAACATGTTGAATTTCACTTGAAACAGGAAAGGCAACACAGGGATCAGTGGGCTATCTAAAAATAAAAAAAAAAAAGCCAACCCCACATGAAATGAATGGCTGTGTTTGCTTTTTGTGTTTATATGTTTCTTGATGGACTCCAATACCTTGGCAATCTTCATCTTCAAGCTTCAGTTCATGTTCAGATCTATTTCTAACATAAAAGAACTAGCTATATGCACTTCAGAAAGATTTTCAACTGTTGACTGTCATTCCATGTTTGTATCACATTCTCTTTTCCTCCTCTCTTCTTCAGTGGATTCAACCTTAGGTATGTCTCTTGAATACCTGTCTCTTTCCTCAAATGCAGCTTTCTATCCAAGGAAAGGATGGTGTTATTCCCTGAGTTACACCACCATCTTCTTCCTCAGACCCTCTGGAGCTGTGAGTGCACCCCTTCTGCATGGCTTTCCAAATGCCATTAATTGTCTTGCTGGTTAGCATGTCCCACACAGCAAGAAGGTTTTCCAAGTTGTGGCAGATGTTGAAACTCTTTCTAAATGCACCCAACCAATATCTTGTTTGCCTTGTTCATCACTCCAGGCAGCCTGGAGTAAATAAAAAACATTTTAGAGTTAGCAATTGCTCCATGAGCTGGTGGTTGCATAACTAGTGTGGTAGCAACAATGCAGCTTGAGCATTTGGGTGCAAATCACCTGGGTCAGATGGATGGATAAGTTACTGATGATCACCAAGGTTTGCAATGCTGAAGATATTGGAAACCTCCCCTGCACTTTTATTTGAAAGCTAGCAAACATGTGCCCCACATAGGTCACATAGGCCTTCAATACCCTTGAGTATTCCCCACAACATGTAAGCTGGGCTGTGTCTTGCAGCCTTAGTCCTGGCACTCATTTCTCCCCTGAAGGAATAAAGGTTCTTGGCAGCATGGGTTTCCAAAAGAGTTCTCCTTCAGCTATATAGACCACCCACTGTTGTGTGTAGCAATGCTGTGTAAATTTTCACTGACTTGTGCCAAGTAATACCAGAGCATAGTGGGAGAAAGCTCTGATTTTCATCCTCCATCTGTACTGAGCACGCTTTTTGGTCAATGGCTTCCTCATAGGACCAGTTATTTTCGTGGATAAACCAATTGAGTTTTGTGCTGTTTTTTAATGAGTCAGTATTTCAGTTTATTGATCTTACACTAGATTCATTCTCTAATCCTCACAACGAAGAGCTGATGCAGATTCACCATTTGCCCACGTTCTTTGCATTTCCATCTTTGTTTCGAAGGATAATAGCTTTTGGGGACTTTCTATTGATATTTTCTGTCAGGGTTGCAACACACTATTTCACTGCCACCGGGCTTTTGGAGATGTGTGCTGGAAGACTGTAAAGTAGTAGAAATCTCCTAAACTGCACAAATGTGAACACCTTCGGCCCTGCAAATTCACCTGTAGCCCACAATCTGTCTTGTGCTGCAGCTGAAGCCTGTGTGTGTGCTGCCACACTACTGCAATTCTTTGCAGTTTCCAATTGTTTCTTAGTTTGAAGTTTTATTTTTTTCCCTAAACCATTCCTAAATCCTACTTCTGAATTTGATAGTGGGGAAAGGAAAGGGGGTTTAAAATAGCAAAGGTGTGGAATCAGCAACGTGGAAACTTCATTTTTGGAGGGACCTTTGTGAGAGCTGCGCAGATGCGAGTGAGGCGCTGGGTTTGCTGAGCACGCAGCTCCTGTGTGCCACGAGGGTGGGCTGCTGAAGGGGCAGGTTAATTCAGCAGACAAAGAGCAGCGGGTGCAAGACAGAGAGATACTGCTTCGTTTTCCAGACCCTCTGGAAAAGCTCAGATTGAGAGCTGCTAGCAAGCTGTCCCGTTGCCCTTCCAGAACAATATTGCTGGCTTGGCACTGCATGGCAGAACAAGCTCTCACTGAAGTCCTGGGGCAAGGTCACAGACCTGTGAAATTAAACCCCAAAGGCAGCCTGCTCTCAAGGCTTCTCCCCAAAAGAAGAAACAAACATGATGGCAAGTCTATGTGAAGATGCCACCTTCTATACTTGAAATCAACTAAAATTTGATTTCCAAGTGGAAGATGAAAGTAAACCCTGGAAGATGACTATAGCTCTAAAAATACCTAAATTCTTAGAAACCTTCCCAAACTCTTCCAAAATAACCATTTTCTGATGATGCAGCAACCTGTCCACTGGGGGATAATTTATAGGTGTTGTTTCAGGGAAAAAAAAAAGCAACATAGAGGCAGTGAAGAAATATTACTTAGGAAAATAATAAATGTCTCCTGTATTTTGCCTGTTGAAAAGGCAAATTCCTCTTTTGACATTCTTCCCGGAGCCACTTTAAAAGCAACCTACAGACTCAATGGGGAGATAGTAAACACTAAATCACAATTACCTCATAAAAGCAGAGCCTGTTTCTCTGAATGCCTCAGATCCGGCTTTGCTTCACAAAAAAATATCATAAATCTATTGTGTTCTACCCAGGTTTATTTAAGGCCAATTAGTGCTGGTATTAAAAGGAATATGAAAGAAAAACAGAAACAACACCTTCCAAACTTTGCTGTCATTCATATAGATGTGAAACCCTGATTCTCTGCTCTCATTAAGGAGCTGTTCATTAGAGGACAGCATGTTCCACAAGAGCTGAGGTCTTACATTAACAGTGAACTATGGAAAATCTCTCCCATTTGGCAGCCCGCATTAACATTTCTTCTGCGAAGGGATTTCTTTTTAATGCAATCTAGAGCTGTATGTGTTACTGTACAGAAGAAAAAAATAATATTTTTCAACACAATCTTGACTTGGCTTTAATATCCCACAGGGTGACATCTGACACTGTACTGTGAGAATAACACCTCTCTGGGTAATCTTTCCAACAGAGCCTGAAAATGAGCAGTCTGTGCCATTAATACGGCCAATGTAATTAGCAGAGCAGTATGACTGATTTTTTAATTCATTATTTTTTTTTAATCAACATTTCCTAAAGCTATTTCTCTAACTGAAGTTATTCTAGCCCGTAGAGCCAGGAGAAGCTAAACTTGAACATGCCCAAATAGGTTGCAGTTATGAAGTAGAGGTAGGGAGATCAAAGGTAACACAGCTGCCGGCTTTGGATGTGATTTCTGAATAAAGCTAATCACCCAGTTACCCAGAATTTTAAAAATATGTTTCTAGGTGAAATTAGGTGAAATCAGTTATGTCACAATAATGTTTCAAAGGCAAGGGAGCCTTTGGGGGGGGGGGGGGGAAGGGAGGTGTTAAGAAAAAAAATTAAAGTAATTTTGAGTTGATCATTGTGAGCAGAGAGCCAAAACTCTGGGGAGAAGAGTGCCCATATTGTATGTTCAGGTATGCTGGGACTCTGGGTTTGATTAGTTTGGATATAACCACATGACTATCACACCTCTATATACTCTGCTTATGTGGGAAGTGCCCTTCTCTTTGCAGGTGAGCATGCAGTCAGAGAGACTGGTGGCACAGACGTGTCATGTCATACCATGGAAGTCACCAGAGATGGCTTCAGTAAGAGCTGGAACCTGTCAGTGGTGTTTGCCTGGACACAGCTGGATGCCTTAGTCAGGGCTGTGCTGGGAAAGGCAACTGGTGAGTGTTGTGGGTTTGCATGGCAAGGTTTGGGGGGTAGAGGGAGGGATGAAGGGGTGGCTTCTGCAAGAAGCAGCTAGAAGCTTCCCCTAGGCCTGAAAGAGTAAATACCAGCCGGCTCAAGGATGGACCTGCTGATGGCCAGGACCGAGCCACGATGTGACAGTCACAATGCCTCTGTGATAGCAGATTTAAGAGGAACCCCCCACCCCCAATAAGTGGCAGCTTTTTGCCACCAGAGAAGGGAATGAGAAGATGTAAGGACCTGTGCAGACACCAAGGCCAGTGAAGAAGGGGGGAGGAGACGCTGCAGGCAGCCTGGGCCTGAGAGACTGCACCTCATGGAAGTGACCCACATTGGGGTAGTTGGTGAAGATTTGAAGTCCTGTGGGAAAGGACTGATATTGGAGAAGTTTGTGGAGAACTGTATCCCGTGGATGGGACCCCATGCTGGAGCAAGGCCCATGCTGGAGCAGGTCCCCCACAACTAAGAAGGAAAAAACTTGTGAGGAACTGACCAAAACCCCTATTTCTCATCTCCCCCTGTGACACCTGAGGGGAGAAGAAGGGAGAGAAATCATGAATAAAGTTAAGCCTGGGAAGAAGGGAGGGGTGGGGGGAGATGTTTTAAGATCTAGTTGTACTTCTCATTGTCCTACTCTGTTTTCAGTGTGTGTGTGATGTTTTTTAATTCCGTGTTGAGTCTGTTTTGCCTGCAATGCTGAATGCAGAATGATCTCTCCCTGTCCTTACCTTGATTCTTACACCTCTCAATACATATTTTCTCCCCTGTCCAGCTGAGAAAGGTAGTGATAGAGCAACTTTGGTGGGCATAGCCAGGGTTAAATCACCACAGTGAGTATGATGATGGCTGTTGGAACATGGAGGGCTGGATGTGGCTGATGCCTTCTCTTACCTTTTGAAGGATAAAGGATTGGCAGGAGCAAATCCTGTGATGTTCAAACCACGCTGGTGTTCAGCGAAAAAGACAGTCCCGTTTCCTTACAAAATACAGATGCTGTGGCAGGGCCCTCTCTTTTCAAAAACATATGCGAGCCCCTGGGGATTAGGCTGATCTTCCACGTGCAGCATAGTTGCTTCAAGCCTGTCAGATCTGTTTTCGGAAGTATGATGCCCAAGTTTCATTTTGAAGCATAGTTAGTGAAAGGGAATGGATTCACCTAGATAAATGCAAAAGTCCTGACTGAAAAGTAGATTATTACAGCAAAAGACATAGGTGTTAAGGAAAACCTGGTAAACAGTCGATACGTTACTGATAATTACTATCTCTTCTCGCTGGCAGAAGTGATCATAAATACATTCTACATTGCAAATACCTAGTGCAGAGAGGCTAAAGGAGCAGCATCATTAGGACTGCACTGATCATTACGCCTCAGCATTGTTCTGCAGGATTATTATTTCAAGACATCTGTACTGAACAGTCTTTAAAAAAAAAACACCAGCCTAAGAGAAGGGAAACATCAGTGGCTGAAAATGGCTGCACATGAGATGTGTTAAAAAAGGTAGGCTGGGTTCGCTGCTGGCACATTAATAAGGCTGTGTGTGCTGTGGAGAGCAAACAGGCAGCAGTGGCCAAGCCAAGCCCCTGGCCCTCTGGAGGTAAGTCTCTTCAGCAGAGCGGCACCAAGTCTTGTGGGTCCAGGTAGTGGGTCCAGTCTGGTGGGTCAACAGGAGTAAGGTTCCAGGGTCTGATGGAGTAGCCCCAGGTGCAAAGTCAAGGGAGTTGTTTCCCCTGAATTCCCACCAGTGGGTGGATTCGACTTTACTTGTACTTCTGCTTTTGATTTGGTATGAAAACCGGATTAACCACTTTGCCTGGAAAATTAGTGTACTTCCTGTCACACACAACCTTCAGACAAGCTTAGATGGACTTCCTCATATGTGAGCAAATTTTTAGTTTCACGAAGACAGGCTGCACAGTCTCTGATCTCTTGTTATGCAAGGTGTGGTTTCTGTCAAGTTCTGGATGAGGAGTACAGAAGGAAAACTGTCTGTCTGCTTTGATCCTTGATTATGGCAGTTCTTGGTCCAGAATAGCTTCCCAAAAAATAAAATATTACAACTAGGCTGAAATTAACTTATCTCTCTTTCAAATATAATTTTAAAAGTTTGTATAAAGTTTAATTACCTTAATTCAGCAATGGCACAATAAAGTGAGTTACCTTTAAGCTGCACTAAATGCAATATTCCTTTTTTCCTTCCTTTACCACACCATAAAAGGGTGGAACTGAGAGGGAAAACTCTTATCATTTTCCCCAGGAACAATATAAATCTTTATCTGTTAATGTTTTAATGTTTATCAGTTAATTATAGATCTTTATCCACATAATCTTTATCAATTAAGCATTCCAAATGCAAAAAAGTATTAGCACATATTCAAATTATGATGCATTAATATGTAAAATTCCCCTAAAAGATTTATTTTTAACATTTCAATTTTTTTTTAAAGCATATTAGCAAACACCATCAATATCGTATTTGCTCACATGATGGCATCATGCTGTGATTAAAGTCCTTGATTTGCCTCAACCAATGGACTGCCAGCAGCCTTAGAGCTGTCATCCTTGCACTGGAGACATGCAGCAGGGCGAGGGGGAGAGGGAAGGGTGAGGAGGAGGAGGGGTGAGGAGTGCAGAAAATACACATCCATGAAGAAAGAAAATAACGTCATCAGATAAAATAAAAAAGGCTGTGAAAATACATACTTAGCACCCTGAGAAAAAAAAACCCCAAGATGTATTGAACCACTGTGACTGAACAGTGAGTAATGGCTTAATGAGCTTAAGGAAAAAGTGCCAAACCACTAACAAATAATAGCCCTGAGAAATACTCACAATTAATGTTGGCCTGCCCTGGTCACTAAGATGCAGGTGAGAAGAAACCAAGACTGCCTACACCCATGCATGTAATACCTCCTTCAGAAGGCTCTGCACAGGAGAAAATGCCATCAACAAGTTAGGGCACTGTGTTTGTTTTTTCACATTAAACATAAACAAACCCAGATAAGACTGAAGGATCTTATTCAGGGTGATGGAACCCAGGAGGTCCCTAGTCTAACCACTTGCTCAAGCATGGCCAGCAATGGGATCAGACCAGGTTGCTCAGGACTTTTCCAGTCTGGTCTTGAAAACCTCTGAAGATGGAGACTGCACAGTCTCTGCAAGTAAGCTCTTCCACTGCTTGGCTGTCCTCAGGAAAAAAGGTGCTCCCTTAAGATGTAAGCTCTCCCTTCTTCCCAGGCTCAGTTTTATTCATGATTTCTCCCTTCTTCCCCATCCCCACCTTGGTGGCACAGGGGGAGATGGGGAATGGGGGTTTTGGTCAGTTCCTCACAAGTTGTCTCTGCTGGTCCTTCCTTCTTAGGGGGGAGGATTCTTCACACTCTTCCCCTGCTCCAGCATGGGGTCCCACCCACCGGAGCCAGTCCTCCATGAACTTCTCTAACATGAGTCCTTTCCCATGGGGCTTCAGCTTTTCACCAACTGCCCCAGCATGGGTCACTTCCATGGGATGCAGACCTTCAGGAACAGACTGCTCCAGCATGGGGTCCCCCATGGGGTCACAAGTCCACCCAGCAAACCTGCTCCAGCCTGGGCCACTCCACGGGATGCAGGTCCTGTCGGGAGCTTGCTCTAGTGCGGGCTTCCTGCAGGGTCACAGCATCCTCCATGTATCACCACCTTCACCAGCATGGGATCCTTCACAGGCTGCAGATGGGATCTCTATTCCTCATCATCTTCCATGGGCTGCAGGGGGACAGCCTGCTTCTCTGTGATCTTCTCCACAGGCTGCAGGGGAATCTTTCTCTCTGGCACCTGGAGCAGCTCCTCCCCATTTCTTCACTGACCCTGGTGCCTGCAGAGTTTCATACATCTTCTCACTCCCTTCTCTGGCAGCAAAAAGCATCTGCTTGTGGGTTTTTTTCCTTCTTATCACAGAGATGCTGTGACCATCACTGATTGGCCTTGGTCAGTGGCAGGTCTGTCCTTGAGCCCAGCTGGTATTTATTCTGTCGGGCCTAGGGGAAGCTTCTAGCTGCTTCTTGAAGAAGCCACCCCTGCAGCCAGCCTCCCCTCCTTCCCCCAAAGCCTTGCCACACAAACCCATAACACCAGTGCATCAAAAAGTGATTGAGTCCTGTTTAGCTGGAAGTTTTGAGTGTGAGCATGAGGGCTCAGAGTCCCCTGCACAACTCCAGCACCTCTCCCACTGTTTCTCTTTTGGCACAGGCGACAAACTTGCTGTGCTCACCTGCTCACCTTCCAGCCATGGCATCACGCTGCGTCTTCATCCCTCACACCATATCCTTGTTCCTCTACCTGCTTTTTGAGGACAGTCTGAAGGGAAATACACATCTACCATGCAAGCTGACACAGGAGTCAGCTTAAGGACCTGGAAATAACAGCTCAGTAACACTGACTTGAAATGTGGGTACTGACACTTAATGATAACGACGACTAATTATTTCACTGCTGATCACAGCATAAGCCTCTTGTAAGCTTTATCCATTGAAACTGAGTATCTTAAGAACTAGAAGTAGATGCCACCCCCACTGGTACATGCCTGCTCTCTCCAATAGATTTTCTGGAATTGTGCTTACTTCAAGTTCAAACTATTTCAAGCAATTAAGTTCCAGGAGTTGTCTTGTAGCAGCATGTCCTTCCAGAATTAAATTGATTTTTCGATCACATCAGTTCCTAGGGGTCATAATCAGGACAGATAAATGTTGCCCTAGGCACCGCACAACTTCCAAGAGTTATCCCCTCTGGAGATCTGTGTGACCCACACCTTTATTTGTTTTAGCAAATGTAAACAGCCCTGCTAGAGACCATGCAAAAAGGGCCAGGTACTGAGCATGTTTGTCTTGCTCGCTCACAAAGCCAGCGCCAGTTTTCTTGATCCAGCAGCGTGACTAACGCAGAGAGTGTCTTCATTTACCGAGGGAGGACCCATCTGTACTAACACGGGGTAGAAGAATTACAAGCTGCTGGAGTACAATGCACCAATGTAATTAGTTCACTTGTAGCTGGCCCCTTGATTTAACTAATTGCTGCTGGTTATACCCACTGGCCCCAAGCAGTCCTCCCCAGAAAGGAAGCAGGCAGATCCCTGCCTGCCCCCATGCATCCCAGGCGAGCAGCAGCATCCTGCCCTCCCACTCCTCTGCGGGTCTGGGGCAGCAAGATCCCCAGCCCTTCAGCCCCCCACTTTCCCTCCCAGCCAAGCAGATCCAGCAGGCATCCTTCCCCCGCTCCTTCCCCATCCCCGGGCGAGGCTGACAGATCAGGCACTCTGCCAGCATCCAAGAGAAAATTACGGTCACACATGCTTGAAGTTGAGAGAAAACGTGTGGGATTTATTTTATTTGGGGGGGGAAGAGAGGCGGGAGAGGGACTGGAAGGCTTTTAAGCAGTCAAGGCCTCTGACAAAACAGGATTGAAAGCTATGCACCATATTTCATATAATTCAAGGCTGGACCGCATGCATGTGTTATTAGTTCTCAAAATCATTGTGTACGGCAATTTCTCCATCCCCAGTGAGCTTTTCTGGTCAGGAGGCCAAAGGAATAGATGGTACTGAGCCAAAGCAGTTTAAATTTTTTTCCTGAAGGAGGGAGAAATGTAGAACAGAAAGCAAGAAGGACTCTTCTTTGAGGACACTACATCCTCTGCTAACATTTCTTAAATTTTCCGGTGTCTTCCCCTCCGAACTATCTTTTTGTTGGGAAATCCCCCCTTCCCCTCTCCTCAATTCAGGGACAAATTAACATCAGGACAAAGTGGTCTTTCTCCCCTCAGCAGTGCTCAACTCTCGCCTCCCAAGGGCAGCTATCGCACAGTGACAGGACCGCAGCAGCCGGGGATGCTCTGACAGATTCCTAGGGTCCTCGCAAATCAGGAGAAATCCGTTACCACAGCTTTGACAGATGTCTTACACTCATCTCTAGAGCTTAGAAGGGAGGTGAGGGAGGAGGAAAAAGAAGGAGGAGGAGATCTGAAAGCTTTTCAAAGGCTATTCAAACAGAGTTGTTTTTTTTTTTTGTTGTTGTTTTTTCTTTTTTTTTAAACAAGGCGAGAAATTAAGGTGGGGAAAATACTTTAAACCAAAACGTTTATAAATTTATAGCTCCACTTTAACCACAGCTTTATTTCTCTGTCTGTCTCACACCATGTTTCCATTATTGTCAGGAGAATGAACCGCATGCATGCCAAATCAGGTCATTCACAAATATAGAACGAACGTCTGTCATTACAGATTTACCACTCTGACTACGGCATATCCCTTCTGTCTATAAAAATCCTGATCCATTAGCAGGGCAAGCTCTCTGTGTGTCAGCCCTTTAACACTCCATGCATCCCAACAAACTGGTGGTACGTCCTTCCTTCAACAGGCCAGCCTACGCTTTTGCTCCAAAAATGATGGCAGGACGTGAGGGTGATACCCATCAACTCTACAACAAAGACAAATTGCTTCACACAGAAATTCACAGCATGCTGAATCCTGGGTGAGCTCTGCACAGCTAAGCCCCAAACCCACCGTCACCATCACCCTCTCACCTTCTTTAGAGAGGACATAAAGTTGCTGATGCACATCAACTTTATGTCCTAGGAACATCTAGAGACTTGTCCAGAGTCCTCTGGGTTGCGCTGCAGAGCGAAGGAAAGCCCAGGTCTCCTGACTGCTGGGTGCCTTGGCTGCCTCGAGTGGCGTGGGTCAGCCTAACGGTGAGGTGCTTCCTCAGACCCATGCAGCTTCAAGATGGACCTGTCAGTGTACATGCGCTCTCACAAGCTGCTCTGCCATCATGCAGGATTTCAGAAATGACCCTAAACCAGCAACGTTTGGGGATTCTGTAAAACAAAGCATCGCCTCAGTGCAAAGCTTGATTTTCACAGTGAAACACTGAAGGGGAAAGTTCCCATGGGGAGCTTCAGCAAGGGAAGACTGATGCTCAGATTTCCAAACTTCTTAAGAACTAAACCTAAGTCTTGCTGAAGTACTTAAAGACACTTGATTAATGAGGGATTCTTTTTCATATTCACACAGGAAATCTGTCACAGAGCACATCTTCCAAGATCGAGATTAATGTCCCAGTGAATAAATCGGCCTCTCCTTTCCGGTTACACCAGCCTCTCACAGTGATGCCTCAACTTTTCACAGTGTACAGTATCTGCTTTCCATTTTGGAACACACAGATGTTCTTCCAACAAGTACCCCCAAAATAAAGAAAACAAACCAAACCAAATTGGAAGCGTTGATCTGCCTGAGGGTAGGGAAGCTCTTCAGAGGGATCTGAACAGACTGGACCGATGGGCTGAGACCAATGGGATGAAGTTTAACAAGGCCAAGTGTAGAGTCCTGCACATGGGACATAACAACTCCATGCAGTTCTACAGGCTTGGGGGAGATTGGCTGGAGAGCTGGCAGGCAGAGAAGGACCTGGGGGTGTTGGTTGGCTGCAGGCTGAATATGAGTCAGCAGTGTGCCCAGACAGCCAAGAAGGCCAATGGCATCCTGGCCTATATCAAAAATAGTGTGGCCAGTAGGTCTAGGGAGGTGATTGTGCCCCTGTACTTGGCTTTGGTGAGGCCACACCTCGAGTACTGTGTCCAGTTCTGGGGTCCTCACCATAAGAAGGATACTGAGGTCCTGGAGCGAGTCCAGAGAAGGGCAACCAGGCTGGGGAAGGGGCTGGAGGGCAAATCATATGAGGAGTGACTGAGGGAGCTGGGGCTGTTTAGTCTGGAGAAGAGGAGGCTGAGAGGAGACCTCATCACCACCTACAACTACCTGAAGGGAGGTTGTAGAGAGGTGGGTGATGGTCTCTTCAGCCAGGTGACAGGAGATAGGACAAGGGGAAATGGCATGAAGCTGTGCCAGGGCAGGGTCAGATTAGACATTAGAAAAAAAATTTTTACTGAAAGAGTTGTTGGGGCCTGGAACAGGCTGCCCAGGGAGGGGGTTGAGTCACCTTCCCTGGATGTGTTTAAAAAAAGGGTAGATGAGGTACTGAGGGACATGGTTTAGCTTAGGATGGGATTGGTTGGACTTGATGATCTTCAAAGGTCTTTTCCAACCTTGTGAGTCTGTGATTCTATGAAATTATTAATAAAAAGAGACAATACATTGCTTTGTCTGGGAAATTATATGTGGGTACGAATCTGTGCATCGTACAACACTGCCAGTCTGAAATCCGAATTTTAACTTGAAAATCTCCATTGCTTTATTTGATGTCATGGAGAGCAATTAGGTTTTCTCCAGTGGACAAGGCATCGCTGTTATATTGTCACAAGCACTAGTATCCACAGTTCAAACAGCATGGTGGATAAAGCACCTGTTTAAGGCACCGCAGTTAAACCTTTGTGGATTTGTAGTTTTATTTTAGAGCTTCAAGGGATTTTTCATTTTTAAAAGGAAAAGAAGAAAGCACGAAGTGTGCATTTACTGACGACAATGAAGCTGACAATGTACAAGACTCCAGCTAAAGCTAAGCCTCTCTACAAATCACTTATAATCTAATAGGCAGACGTGCAGAATACAGAAGGGGAAGGGGGTAGGCGAAAGACTCAAGAACTTACTCAAGTTTGTTCCATTTCCTGAGGAAATCGCAGGAGAACTGGCTCTTTAATGGGGATTAAAAGGGAAGGAACAGTAGCATGGCAACTAAGGAGGGAAGCAAATACTGCACATGGAGAGAGCATTACAGAAAAAGGCAGGGGGAAGGCAAGTAGCCACGGTGTTGCCCGGGCAGCAATACCATGTACGGCCATGTGTAACACAGCCTTGGGTTTCTTCCTCCCCTTTCCTTCCTGCCTGCCAGGAATTCATAATGTGGTTGCTGGCATGGCTGTCCAGCGGTTCTTCAAGCTCCCCACGAGCTGATTCATGCTGAGTGACAGGTTTCATGACAGACTGCAGTCGGCATGTCCACACACAGGCACAGTAACCTCCATGAAGGCGGGCCACAAAGCAAGCTTGGCTCTAGATCCAGTCCTCAGTGAAAGGGGAGAGGAGGGGAGGCTGGAAAAGCTGTAGGAACGAGCCCAAGCGGGGTGCCCTGGCTTTAACACCCTGATGCTTGCCAAAGGAGAAGGGAGCCTGAAATATGAATGCTTTGTTAGAAGTCAAATGAATAAACCTCCTTAGTTATAAACAGGTCATATAATAAACCCGCCAAAGCCAAAGAACTCAAAGGCTGCTCTGCGTTCCAGAGGTGAAGAATACAAAGATAAGGGGAAGAGTGAAGGACAGAAACCTTGGCTGCAAATCCTGATTTTGTGCTTCCGTGCCAATGCCACTCTTACATGAGAGGCTTTCAAGACCCACTAGCTTTTAGATTACTTATTGGTATTTCTGACTAAACAACAAAGTACAGTAAACAATGCTAATGCGCTAAGTCAGCTGCGGTGCAGTTAGGCTTATGAACATAAACAGACAGGCCACTAAACCAACCGGAGGAGCTCTTCCACCAAGATACACGGATGCTGCCTAGAGCTGATGACAGATGGTTTTAGAGCAGGTCAGGCATGTGGTATCTATGTAGCATCTTGTATCATATGGAAAGCAAATTCTCTTTCACGCAGCTTGCTCCAGCTGAAGAAAAAAAAATCCGTTTTTGAATTTATCACCACATCATCTTCTGATCCCCAAAGGTGACAACAAATTAGCATCATGTCCTAATTCACAGAGATAACCTTCCACAGTGATAAACACAGGGATGGACGGTAAAAGTCTAAAGTGTCTTGTTTTAGCAGACATACTTTAGTTAATTTGCAAATACCTCTGCTCACAAACATTCCTCTCAGTCCAGCAGTCTCCCCACTCTTTGTCGTGTCCCTCAGGAATGTCATGCGGAGGCTTCCCCCATAGCCCAAGGCTGAGCAAGAAATTTGGTGCTAGAGAGGGGACAACGGTGAACACATCTGCAGATTATGCTCACACCACCTGGCCAGTCTGCCTTGACACTGTCTCTGAAAGGACACCTTCTAGCTGGGGGTATCTTCGCAACACCTGTTAAAGCAGAATTTTCATGTTGGGGGGGCAAGAGGATACATGTTTGCTAGGAAAAGAAGATCCCTAATGCATTTCAGATGCTAATGACATTCAGCTGGTATTAGTCCAGGTCAGTGATGAGCTCCTGAGAAAGCAGAAAGACTGTGCTACCCATTTTCAATCCCCTGAGCTGCTCAATCCCACGATAATGTCATTTCTGAAACAGCCCCAATGGAGCATAAAAGCAGCAGGCAGGACAGAAGGCATCAAATGCTAATAGCCACTCCTTAACAGAAGAAAGAGTCTAATCCAGGCTTTGAAAAGCGCTCAGTCCCTGCATGCTAAAAAGAGGTATGCCGGAGAGCTCTAGCCCCTGTGTGCCAGCGGACATGGGACAGCAGATGCACATATACCTGTGAGTCCATGAGGAAACCTGATGTTCCCAGGCTTTCTGAGGCACAATTAAACCAGACCTCTATTTCCAGGGCACTGCCAAGTAAGTGGCTTGTTTGAACTTGGCTCAATCAGGAATTGAAAACACAGAAAAGAAAATAGGAGCAAGCGGCGGGATGAGGCTCTGCAAGAGAATTCAAGTCAGGCAGATTTATGGAAACCTTGTTTCCATATGGATCAGTCCTGCTGCCTCCAGAGCTCCAGCAGCAGCAATCAATGGAAACAATGCTAGCTCCGGCGGATGTCTGTGGGCTTAGGGGAAAAAAAAATACCCACCCAACCAAACAACCCACGTATATGTGTTTTTACATAGAGGCTAAGTAAATAGAAGCACAGAACTGGGGTGGCTTCCTTGTTCCTTTGCCGCAGCAGGCATCCCACCCCGGGGGACACGAGGCTCAGCTCTGATGTACAGCTGCGCTGGTGGGAGGAATCAAAAGAGCGAGCTGATTTACTGAGTTATGAAACGGTGACATACTCTGCATGAAAATGAAAGGAAATATATCCGGGCAGGCAGCGAGAGCAAGGCAAGTGGTGGGGGGGTGGGGGGTGGGAAAAGGCATCATTGTTAGGTGGATGGTCATATAGTTACAAAGTCAAGCGGATTTACACGGTGGGCGAGCAGAACTCTTGTCCCACCTCTGTATAAGTATCAAACCGTTTCTAACCCTGTGACGCTTAAAACACCTGGTAGCGGTTGGAGCAATGAAGCACAACACCCTCTCCACAGATCCCTCTGTGTGTGTATGTGCGTGTGTGCACATGCATACATCTGGGAATTACTGGTCTTCAGCAAAGAATGGGGATGAGGCTAAATTTGAGTGTGGGAACAAATTGGTGACATCGGTGGAGTAATACGAAGAATAGAGCTGAACAGGGTCATGGTGCTCCTCTCTGTCATCCATGCCGTGGGGGGGATACATTGCAGCCAAAAATGGGCATGGCCTGCGCTCTTGCTTCACTCGCCCTTTCTGAATCTAGCATCTGCAAGCTTCAAAGAGGAAGGAAATTTCATTTCTACTGGCTGGACTGCTGAGTAAGAGGGAAAATCTGCCAAAGAAGCAGAAGATAAAGCAAAAAAAGGGGTGGAACAATGTATTTCCAAACAGCCCAAGAAATCAAGTTTTAGGAAAATGCTTCATCTTCACAGGGAAAAGCACTTCCTCCTTTATCCAGATCTTTAATCGTGCCCCGTTCCCCACCCTTGGCACCTGGCCACGTCTTATCCTGCATAAAACGAAGTGCTGCCTCTTCCAAGAACACTTCCTCCTCCTGATTAATTCAGCAGTGCATCCACTGCTTTCCCTAGAGTTTTTCCACGGGAGCAGCTGAGCTAGGCTCAGAGATAACTAGTGCATCCCTTACTCTACATAAATTGGAATCCAGATATCCAGAGCTGATTTAGACAAGCAGGCAAATCTGACAGTAAACAAGGCACAGGGAATGATGCATGTAACACCAAAGATGGATTAAGGAAGAGGCCACCCGAGCATACATTTGTCTCGCGTAAGGCACTCAAGCTGTTACAAAATGCACACCAAACCAAATGAACCTCAAAATTTGATATCAAGATCTCTGTCCAGTGATGGAGATGTTAAAGCCTATGACCATCCCTTGCTCAGTACTGGGAAGCAAGTTTCAATGGTGGCTGATGGGGAGGCAAAAGCTGAGTGGGACATCCTGAACACAGCACCTTCCTTTAAGAAAAAAGCTGGGGGTCCAATGACAAGGTCGATGCTTAGAGCTGGAGTTGTGGCAGCCAAGCTGGGATCTGCTCTTTTCTGTTGGTTAAGAGTTTCATAGGACAGTTCATACACCCTGGCACAGAGGATAACAGAGGTCCAACAGATGACAGAATGAGTTTGGGATTTCAGAGAGCCAGGATGAACTTCATGATATATGGGGCAACCAGCTCAAGTCCTCCAGCGCCCTTTTTGCCCTGAGAAAACTGGGCAGTTGCAATTCTCTTCCACAAAAGCATGTTGTGATGATGATACAGTATAAATTGGGATATGATTATGGTTATGGGGGCCATAAGATAGGCAGGCATAAGAGATAGGCAGGCACCCAATATATCTCTCTAGCTTATATAAATGGATCCCTGAGGGCAATGAGCATGAATAACTTATGAACTGTCAATACATCTGTGCCATGAAGAGAAAAATACTGTGAGTTTTTCTCACTGTAACCTCCAAAGTCAATATTCACGTATATATGGATGGACCAGTTCATAATGGGGAAATTAGCTTGTAGGTGTACATATGGAAAAAGTAAGGGGGGAGAAAAATAGGAATCCACACCTGTATTTCAAGCAAGAAAAGAAGTTTAGATCCCCTGTTTAGAACTGGCTGATATGGTGCTGCAGGATACAGCTTTAGGACTGTTTGTCCTGAAAGTAAATCCAGGTTAATGTGTGACTGCAACGCATGCATATAAACCGAAAACTGACAGGAAAGGAGGAAGATAATACATATTTTTGAAGCGTCCCTCTTCCTCTCCTCCACAATTATATTTTCATATGGTGGTTTTGCATCCATCTAAGTCAAACATGTGCAAATGGGGTAGGCCCTAAGGCTCTAAGATAACCCAAGTGGAACAAAAACATATGAATGCACATGCAAATGCTATGGTAAGTAACATATGTTTTAGATACTGCTGAGATCATATGTTGATATGAACTAACACAAACCTCTGCTTTTCATCAGGGACTGTACTCGCTACACATAGGTAATCTATATAAAAATACAGCATGGTTTAGATCTATATGAAATGCATGTCATTTACACATGGCGAATGTTCAGAGGGGGAAAGGTTAAAGAGAGAACATACATGGAATCACTGCTACAAAATGGTTTTGCCTTCGCAGCAGCCTCGCTCGCTTTCCCCTCATCTGGCAGAGCACATCAGGTTCTGCTACTCATGAAATCTTCCAGTTCCTTTTTTAAAAAAAAGTGTATTTACTTATTAATGTCTACATGGTAGAGAGAGGCCGCATTTCTCCCTAAAACTTGGGAATGGAAAAGATTGGGGCAAGTCACAAAGTAGGGAGTTACAACCCAGTGCTAACTAAGGGAGGCAGGGTATGCAGCTTCGTGAAAGCAGCATTGTTTCCTCACACAAGGCTGCCTGCCTCACTACATGCATGTAGTTTAGGACAGTCACTGGAACTTGCTCAAGTCTAGTGAGCAGTACTAGGCTGATCGATTTTCTTTGTTGCAAGAAAAATTTTTTTCTTCCTCTGCATGCTGGAGAATATCAGCAGAATAACCTGAGTTTACTGCAAAGAGAATTTAGATTCCAGACCCAAACAGCTCCAGCCTCTGTCAGGCATCTGAATCTAGATCCCAATCTCTCACGGTAGCCTGCTCTGAAACAGAATTGTTTGAAGGGGTTTGTACAGAGCCCGATTCCACCGGAACATGCTGTTCTGTAAAATCAAGAGGCTCTACAAAATCAAGTAGTATTTTAAAATTACAATTAGGGAGAAACACAAGAAAATATGTGTCCGTCTCCAAGGAAGCTGTTTAGATACCTTTAAGGAAACTGTCGATCAGAAATCTTGAATTTTCTTTCTGAGGGTTTTCTTGCTCTGCAGAGCACCACTAAATCACAAAATCCTTGGTGAAACAGCATACATGTCTTCTAGCCACTTCTCAGAGAAGTATAAATAAAATACTGCAAAGAACATAATTGTGCCTGCTTATATAATATACAAAACTCTTGGAACTCAGGAAAAGATAAATTAATGTGACACTACTGGAAATGAATGAAAGATCTCCTACTGCTTTGAAGTTAGCAAGAGGCTATATGCATTTTTTAGCTGAGGTTACGTTACATAAAACCATATTAAAACAGTATTTCAAATACTCATTTTTCATTTAAGAGAGAGATGGACATAGGACTCCTGAAGCAATATTTGGAACAACAGTTTTCCCAAATATCGTGCTCGAATGATTCCAGTTTCATTTTGCTACCCCCCTACTACTCAACTAGGCCATCTTACAAACAGATATATGGTGTATGTGACAGCAATTTCGACTGCTTTCAGAAGCCTTTAAAAAGTACGCACAGAGTTCTGAGCCTCGGCAGTAAAGTTTGCTTGCTACACCCTGATCACCTCTTCAAAACTCATTTTTTTATTCAGGGAGTGGGCAGGGACAGATCCTCAGCTAGTGTGAGACAGCGCTCTTACTGTGATCTTCGGCCATCTCCAGTTTTTGGCACCCCAGAACAGTTCAGGTGGAGGAAAAAGGCCCGTGTATTACCAATTTAAGTAGGCTTGCTTCTCTTAGTTACTTTTTGCAGACTCTCTCGAAGCAGTCCACAGGGCCCTGAGGGATCGACAGACCACAGGCTGAAAACCACATTTCAGTAGAGCCGCACCAATTTACAGCAGATTAAAACCCCAGGTTTTAAAAGCTGGCCAATGGCAACCAAATTAAATAGCTGAACAGGAAGCGCTGCAGGAGGATTGCACAGCCAGCGCACGGTGGGCTTTGCCCAGCTCGGGTTTATGTTGGAAGGGTGGAACACCATTCCACCCCTCTTCTTGCCTCGGGGCAATAAAAGGTTCCTGCAAAACTGAATCCTTAATTTAAAACAAATTTGAGGCGTAGTCGTTTCTGGCTCACACTAATGCCTACCAGCTCCAACAGAGTTGCAGAGAGTGGTCCAGTACAGGTAATGGCCATAAGTTTATTGCCCTTCTGCGCTGTGAAGACAGCCTTTGAAGGCATCAGCCAAGCATGCCATTGTGCCAAGGCTGCATGAGAGCAACCGAAATGACACCGATGTCTGGAGCAAAGCAGGAGATCCTCTCGCGGCCCTAAAGCTGCAGAAAAAGCAGCAGCTGCCATGTTTGCTGATGAGTTAACTAGTCAGGGCTGTAGGTATGAGATCCACACTTTCCTCTCCCCTCTGTTTTTCCACACTCAGCCCCACTGGCTGAGGTGTGGTGTACCACATCACTCACAGCTTTTTCTGGTTACCGGTTTTAGCAGTTCCCCTCTGGTCCTGCCTAAATCTCATAGCCAGGTCTAATTTCACAGCATCAGTCTCTGTTTCTGCCCTGCCTTTCATAGTGTCAGTGGGGACAGTGAGACATGGTTTTCCAATTCCTTGTCCTAACCCTCATGATTCCTGCCTTTTGCCTGGCTCTGGCTTCAGCCCAGCATTTGGCCCACCCTGGTTTGGGGCACCAAAACTCACATTTGCTCACACTTGACTGCTCTTGGAGGGTCCATGACCGACTGTCAAGGAGGACCTAAAGTGTCCAGGGGGAACAAGGATGGGAAGAAGCTAGAACAGGAAAAAATGACCAGAGAAAGGGAATGCAAATGGTGAAGGGGAAGCATTGTTCATGGAAGGAGATCTGGCTGCAAGAAAGGTATGGGAAAAGCCGTTAGCTAGAGGGAGTAGAGCCGTGGCTGCTGCAGCATTATTGACACCTGCCCCATCCAGAAGGGAGAGGTTTGGCAGGGTGAGGAAGGAGAGACCTGGCTAAGGAGGAAGCAGGCAGGCAGGAGGGGTGACCTGACAAAGGCGAGAGGGGTCTGTGCACAGACAGCAGCAGTACTAATTAATGGGAAAAGATGGCCAGGGAGGAATGGCACGAGGGCTGGGTTGTGTCTGTGCTGGAGAAGAAGGTACGTGAGGGGGGAGGAAGAGCAGAATCCAGCATGTGCTGAAGCCTGTGACAGAGGCCAGACACCGCGACGCAGCCGTGCTCGTGGGGGAGACCTGCCCTGCCAGGCTCCCGAAAAAACCTGCCAGCCTTTTCAGCCCTGTACAGTGTGAAAGGATTTCCTAGTAATAGCACAAATTCAGTAGACAAATACCTCGCCATTATTCTAGCATTTTTCACACCCAAGAGGATCTTTAGCTGTAGATCGGCAGTGGCACGGACTCTCGCTTTTTGATTAATCTTTTATACCATCTGCTCTCCCTCCACCTATCCATCATCTTGCTGCCCGAGTGATGATTACTTCAGAGTGCAAATCACCTAACATCATTCTGGCTGATAAATTATATATGAAGGACAGGACATGGTGAGTAAGACTGAACCCAGCGACTGAACCCAGCTTAAGTCTGGGGATAAGTACGGATGCTCAGATACCCTAATGCCTGGCACACTTGAAAATACACAGATTAGATTAGATGGACAGGCTCCAGCAGAGTTAGTCCAGGTTTACACAGGTGGAAGTGAGATCAGAATTGGCCTCCAGTCCGTGGAAAAACTTCACCAGTTTATGAAAGGAAATTTCATGCACGCGGAAAAGAGCCTATCCTTAATTAATCACATGGAAAATACTAAAAATATAGACAAACCAGCAACACTGGCAGCTTCATTCTATACTAGTGTCATCTCTGAGGTATACACCTGCTTGGCAGCTTCTGGTGTTGGTTAATCACCTTTCTATCTGGGGGAAAAGAATCTACTTCATTTTTCTTTGGGTTTTTTCTCCCCCCTTTACCTGCATAAATGAAAAAAAGTGTGAAAGAACAGCTTGAGCTGAACTGCAGGCTGATTGAAGGGAATTGCTGACAAGACGCACTGAAGACGGGCTCCTTGCATGGCAGTGATGAATGCCACCCCTTCACAGCTGTTGGACAGAGAGAGCTGGTGAGTGAAGCTGTGGGCAGTATACACTTGGGGCGAGGCGGGGTGGGGGGGCGTTGGTGGTGAATAGCTGCAGCGTGGACTCCACAGGCATTGTGGGCTTTTGCCTAGAAGGTGAAGATGATAACAGGAGATATTCTGCTGTGGTTTTTATCCATCACCCAATTGCCAAATGCAGAGGTAAGGAATGGAACTAGAGAAAAGATATTGTTCTTCCATTGGGAGGGATATCAGAAGCAGGGACTGATCAAGGGACTGAACCGTGTCTAACACCTCTGATTCTGCATCAAGTCACAGGCAAGCTTGACAAAACCAGCCAAGATGTTTCTTCCTTTGCTTTGTGAGATCTCCACATGTCAAGGCTAACCTTTACTTTCTTTTAAATACTTTCCAACCTTTTTTTTCCCCTCCTTTGGAAACAACCTACAGAGTGTAAAACCAATTACGGAGGCTGAAAATTATCACTATAACATCCCCCAGAGACATGAAGTAAAGCACACTCCCTGCTGCTGCCACCTGCGGCTGACCCCTGAGGACAGTGGAAGGACTCCCCAAGGGCAGGCAACCCATTATGCACCGTAGGGAGCCAGGCAACAGTGTTTTTTCCTTATGGTGGGATGAACAGAGCAAGCTTCCACCCCGCTGGGTGCAGGTGGCTGGGCTGATCCCTCCATCTCTATCTGTGCATGGCTAGCTGAGCCAGTCGGTAACTCAGGAGGTTTTTTGGAGTCTGTGTTGACTCTACGTCTTCAGGGAACATCTACCAATACAATGAGAACACAACTTTGCCCCCTAACCCACCAACTACAGCCACACATAGCAGCTGGTCGCAGGCCTGCAGACCCATCAGAAACCACAGGTTGTGTATAGCGTTACACCGCACTTTCTTACCAGTGCTGGCCAGGGGAAGTGACCAGATGTGCCAGGTGGTCTGTAAAGTCACATGTCATAACACATCTAATCAAATCTGGCATCCCTTTCAGGGATCTGGCTCGGTGTGAGTGCAACCTGTCTGGAGAAGATGCAGAAGAACTGCACCTCTCAGTGTTGCCCTGTCTATCTCCTAAAGGAAGCTGCTCTGTGCTGGAGACGGACTTCTAGGAGAGGCCCTCTAACACCAGGGCATAAACTTTACCGGGGACCAAGGGGCAGCATGAGACTTCTCCATTTTCAGTTCTTTCCCTTCTCAAAACCAACACATCACAAACAAATATTAACAAATGGAAAAGAAAGGCATACTACTTACCCTTTACCCACTTACCCTTTCCTCTCTAACCCAAAAGCAAACCCCACCTCCACCCATGCAACTCTCCAACCGGGGAAAGAATGAAAGGAGGAACGCGTCGTGGCTGTGGCCACATGATTTAATGCATTAGTGGAAGAAGTTCAGGTGAATCAGAGCTCTGAGATGTACCTAGAAATGCATTCTGGAAGGAAGCAATAGCCACACAGTCACTGTGCGTAAGTACAAGGCACTTTTGGGGGGAGTGGTGGGAAAGGAAACTTGAAATTACATGAGTCATTCAAAACACTATATCCTTCAGAACTCAAGGGAGATACAGAACGAGGGGAGGAAGGACTCACCAGGCAATGGGGCTTCTTTCTGATTCTCCTGAAATTGAAGAAACATCCCTGGATGCATGGATTCTGGCATTATACGTCCCTGAGAAGGCAAAGTGTGCGTTCAGGGATGCTCTGACAACAGCAGGAGTCCATTTTACACCACTCCGAGAGAACAAGGGAGGCTTTCTGTGCCTAATCACATGGGAGAGATCTGTTCCGACATCCTGAAACGCTTCAAATAGTAGTTGCTTCTAATGGGATATACACTGGGTACAATTAATGTCTCTGATTGCAACACTTCAGTGAACCCCCCGTCAAAGCACGACTTGTGCCATTTAGAAGAGAACTGTGAATAAGAAATAAAAACAAGTAGATGCTTTCATCTAATTCTCATACTACTACCCTTGTAAAATGTTGAAACTAAAAATATGTGAACAATATTGCTATCTGAACATCAGGTTCATATTTTCTTGAATAATTGAAACCAGCATATCTGAGAATATTCAAAATACGTGAAACACATTTCAAATTTTGCAGTAGATGAAGTTCCCAATCTATTTTTGTTTTAAATGCCACTCAGATGGTTTTATTTTTCCTACTGAAGAAAAAAATACGGACTTCATTATTTAAGCTTCTGGTATCCAAAACTACCATAAAGAGTCAGCTGCTAAGGACTTGCATTGCCCATGGTTTGGGACCTTAGCCAAAACTGCAGATTACCAAAACAAATCTAGCCCAGCACAGGAGAGAATTGAATGGTTCAGTTTGAGAAAACACGTCGGTCCTTCATTGCATAAAATATGACAAAAACTCACCACTGAATCTGAATACCCCACAATTATGGAGTGTCCCAAACACACACGTTGTTTGGTTTGAGAAAACTCAAGGCAAGGAGGCTTGACACTCTATTTGGGGGGAGGGGGTGTTAGCAGATTTTGTCTATGCATCAAGCATTTGCATCAGACTTGGATTGCTAGCCCCATTAGATCTAGCATTCCTTCCTCTACTTGTTTGTAGCTATATAAGGGGTAGAGTTTCTCAAACCCACACTTTAATAGGAAAAAGACTATATCATATCAAGTTTATGGGGGTACCAGAGAGAGAGGCTAACTGTGGGGGTTTCCAGCTTGCTCTTACCGACTGAGAATAACACATGGCATTCTACCACCTCCCCCAAGGAATGAATGCAAACACATTTGTCTTTTTCCAACCCTTTGGGAAGGACAAAGCTCGCCTGTGGGGCACTTTATTTTTGAGAATAGCGCTGCTGTTAAAGTGCCTGCGGAAGGAGAGAGTCAGAGATGTGTTTTACATTAAGCACTTGATCTGCCCATTGTAGAGATCATTTAATTCTGCCTGACTCTGCCTCCTGTGGCCATGGCCTGGATTGTGTAGATACTTGTCCTCTCCTCCTTGCTGACAGCTTTATTCTTGCAGCAAAGTGAAGCTGTCATGAGAGGCCATCGCCAGGGAAGGAACAGTGACCTCTCAGGTGGTTGGGATCAGCACCAGGCAGGGTAAGACAGACAAGTGCTGTCTGCTTCCCCCTCGCATGAGAGTTGGTCTCAGGAGTACCAGGCACTGAATTAGCAGAGACCTCATCTTTCAGTTCATGTTGTCTAATGCAAGATCAGTGGGGCATAAAGTTTCTATTATCTATGTTTTAATAATGGATGAACCTCCCCTCCTCCTGCTCCAAAAAGCCCTACATATAACCCCGCTCTAGGCAGACGATGCAGCTGGTCCTTTGTTTGCTCAGCATCTTCCAGATGGGTATCTGGTGCCACCTGAGCTGAGCGGGCTCAGGGAACTTTTTTGCTACTTGCATTTGATTTCAGACACTGAAGGCTCCCCCTTCTGAGCTCGGTTTTATTTAAGGGTGTTCATTTTGCATTTGTGTCAGCCCAGAGGATGACCAAGGGATAAAAAGCATGCTCCTGAAGCTCTGCATTTTCAACTTCACTACCTTATTTATCACTCACCTATCGACCAGCTATCAAGGATGCCAGGAGCGTTATTTTTCTGGGTGACAGAAGTCCATTCAGACAACAGGTCCTCAGATTTCGATCTCCAAATCTGGATCATTTCAAAGGACTTCCTGCCAGGTTGCAGAAGGGTGAATACTGAAGCTGCTACTGTGATGGGCTGATCACCCTTTATGACGGCTTTTATCAGGACCAGGACACTGTTTCCTAAGATACAGTTAATTTGGAGCCCAGGTTATTAGCAGATTGTTAAGGAAATGCTAGAAACAGTTGAGAGATTCATCATTATTACACAAAAGTATTGCACTACCAAAAAAAATTATGTGCAAATTTTTAACTGAAGAGAAAAAAACCCCAACAAACTCCAAACAGGCACAGAAGCATGGAGAACTGGAATAGAAGTGTTATGGTTGACCTGTAAAGAATGAGTGAGAATGGTGAGGTGGGAAAGCGGCAGAAGGAGCGACAGAAGGTTTTGCTGGCACACAGCTCTGCAGGTCATCAAAATCACAGCACATCCATGTGCAGTATCTGAGGAGACCCAGGTAGGGAAAACAATGGGCTACCTGAATAAAAGGGACAGCAGTTAAGACATGGTGATGAAGGAGATCAAGAACAAGGCTGGAGACATAAGACACCCAGACACAGAAATGAAAGACTGAGTAAACTCTAATGACTCACATAGGTAGGACAGGATGGAGAGATGAAAGTTCCTATTCACTGTAAGCTCCTGAGGAGTTCAAAAGGCTTGTGAATACGTGAGTAGGGGAGTGTGAGCAAGTAAAATGTGTTTGTTTTACAATAAAACCACCTGCCTTTTCTGTAAACTCTCGCTTGGAACTTTGCTACAATTGCAACGGTGTTTGCTACAGAACACTTGCTGCTATGGCAAAACTCATGGCGCACTGGGTACATTTACAAAACCATTTCTGAATGTTTAAGAGTTCATTCAATTATCTGTGTGGTACAGCTCCAACCTCCATCACCTACAATTTCTAGGGAAACACCCCCCACCAGGCATATACATTTATGTATGCATAAAGCATATGTGGAAGTTGGGAGTCCTCAACTGACACAGAAACCCAACAGGGAATACAGTAAGTGTTCTCTGTTCCTTGTGCCAGCCATTGCTGGTGGTGCACCACCCTCCTGGTTAGCATCAGATGGATAGTTCCATGCAGTGCTTAGAAGGACTTCTGCATTCAGATCAAGGTGAGGACCTAATCAATTCTTCCTGATTATGCTTGATGGCACTGAGACATAAACTTCAATGTTTTGAGGCTCCAAATTCGCTTCTTTATCTTGGGCCATACATGACAAACACTTTGATTGCTGTCCTAACAACTGTGGATTTCTAGTTCTTTTTGTGGGGAAAACACCAGAACATTTTCTGCTAAACAGTTCATCCCAAAAAACCCACAAATAAAACTCATTTATTTGGTTCAGAAATGTCAGTCAAGAAAAGAATTATAGACCTGCCTTGTTTTCAAATACGATCTGTATGACAGAGGATTAATCAATAGCCTACCATTCCCAAAGCACATTGCAGAAATCATGTCCAATTTTCTGACTCTCAGACACACACACCCCCAAAAAAACTCACACAATCAATTTTAATAGTAAAATGGCTGTACTTATATCTTCCAAACAAGATTATATTATTAGAAGAACTTGAAAAAGACAGAAATTGAACTCATCTCAAGCAAAACAGGACAGAAGGGGAATGGCATGTGGCCAGCTGGGGATGTTACAGCCTGATTCCATCTGCACTCAAGAAAGTGACCTCCTTCCCTAGGACGTTGGATGTGTCCCACGGAGACTGTCAACAATAAGGTCTAGACAGAAATCCTCCCTCTTTAATTCCCAGAGCTTCAATTTGCAATGAAGCAAATGTGACAACTATTGGATAAATGGTAAGATGGTTCTAGTATGAAGTGCATACTCAGGTTGTCTTCCCCCTTCCCTTCCCCCTGCTGCTGGAAAACCCCACACATCTGTTCAGAGGGAATTAGGAACTTCGGCTGTCTGTTACAGCTGAAGGCACAACGCCTGGTATTACTGGCGTGTGCTGGTACCTACAGTCCGCAGTGCAGGAAGAGGTCAGACACAACCTGTGCCTCTGCCAGCAGTGGTACCGCTAAAGTGGGGGAAGTACAGAGCCATTTTAATGGAACAATAAGAACCAACAACATGCCAAAAGCATCGCCCTTCACTCAAAGAGACCCAGTGGTGCAGAGCTACAGGAACGGCCATGCTGGTTCTCAAAGCCAATCAACTGCAAATATATTTGGGGTAAGTAAAATCAAGGTGGTATGTTATGTTCCCTTATTTAGTCGTGCAATTTGCTGGGAACTGGGTGCACCTTTCGGTTGGGTTTCATTTGTGTCCTGTCACAAGATAGGCCCTGTGCAGTGGGATATCAGTGGCCGAACCACCTCTTCCTCCATTTCTCTATCCACCCACTTTGACCAGCTGAGTAGGTTCAGCTTTTCACTTTGACCAGTTAAATGAGGCTAACTGAAAAACATTACAATGACAAAGCAGAGCAGGGCCCCCTTTTTGGTTTTGTTTGTTATTTTTCTTTCAGTAGCAACTGACATGTTAGGCTTGTCCTCTACTTTGTTGCGTGCAACATAAGTTCAGGGAGGAGATGCAATTATTTTAAAGGCTTACTGAAGGTAATACTTACAGTTTGTCTCCCTGTGAAGAGGTGCCGAGTCAGAAGTTTAATGGAGACATTCTCACAAGTGAGACAAAAGTTATCTGTATAGTCAGTCATAAACCCACATTTACCTATTCTCACCTAAGTGAACAAGCAGGAAGGTTTGATCATCTTTTTATTTACCACTACAAGATCAAATTGGTTGAATTTGTCTGTATCTCACAGGAGAGACATCTTGCTCTAATGTTGCAGAACTAAGCACCTACAAAATTGACTTAGAAAAATCAGGTGCTTGGAATCCATAAATTCTGAGCATTTATGCAAGTCAGTAAGTGCCAAAGCCAAATTGCTAAGTTGGAATTTTTTTTCCCCAAGTGATCACTCAAGCCTCAACTCTTCACATTTTACCTACACGTTTTTGCACACTGATGGGTTCAGATAAAAATAAGTATAATGATCAGGCTTTTTGTGGCTAAACTGAACTCTAAGAGCCCAAATATCATCTTACATCTGCTGCAGGCTTGGCCTTATTACTCCAGATGTCTCTCCAGTTCAGGGATGTAGAACTACCTAGAATTTTTTAAAAGGTGCCTGCCTCATAAGTTAATGGAAATCCTTTTAAGCAGGAACTGTAGTCAGTTCTTTCTTTTCTTAGCAGTCCAGGAAAAGGAGGACAACTGATTGATGCTCATGGCTTCACTCAATACAGTACAACTCTCTAGAACATCTATGGGAGTTATGAGTGTGCAATAATTACATGGCTGGGACTTTATAAAGAGAGCAATAACATTAGTAAAACAGCAAGGCTAATTTGCTATTCAGGGTTTGGGGTGGTTTTTTTTCCTAAGTCATATTTAATTACTATCCTTGTTTCCTTGCCCACCACCCTTCCCTCCCCCTCTTCCTCTCTGAAGAGCTGTGGAATTTCGACGCTGAAGGAGAAGCTGAATATGCTGCACGCTGGCACCGAGCTGTCCAGGCTACACACAAAAGATCATGAATAGGCAGGCGTGTACTTGCTCTAAATATAGTTCAGACGCTACTTAGGCATTTAGAATCAAAGATCTGCTACTAGCAACAAGTCCTCCAAAAGCGTGCGATTTGGCATGCCTAGAGCTGTTAAGTGGATGCAGGCAAAAAACTGCTGAAGTTATGGGGAAAGAATATGAAGGGTGCTAATTGCCATCTGCCAATGCCTCAGAAAAAAAAGTCTTTGCGATAGACTTTCAGCATGGGAAAATGTAATAGCAGCAACAAAGTGTTTACAGGAGAATACTTCTAACAAAGCAAGAAGCGCTCAGACTTAAGAGACACCTGGCAGCAAGGGAAAATGCTTCTGTGCTATAAATCAAACATTAATGCTTCTGCACCCAAGTGCATCTGTTACTTTTTATTCTTGAGGACCCATGGTTACAAGGTCCCCCCTCTGAAATAGTAATTGGTGAAGTTACAACAAAAGGGTTGTTTTCCACAGCATCTTGTGCTGGCATTTCTTCTTCCACAATTGTATTTTTAGTGGACAATCAGATCTGAATACAAGATGCTCTACACCCATCATACACCTCAACCCTGATGGTCCTGCAGCAAACTGGATAGTCTGTACACCTCTCCCCACGTTTGCTCAGTGAAATGGGATATTTTAGGCTATCTGAAGTATACTCTTGATAACAGTGATTGGCCTCCAAATCAACCAGTAGGGATATTACCCGTTCCATGCTGGGTGCCTCACTTTCCCAGTCACATATGTACGCGGCAGGGTGTATTAGAGGAAGGAGAAGGAGATCAGCTGGGGAAGTTTGCCAGACATTTTCCCCCTTAAATCATTAGAGAGTGCCTTGGCTTCTTACATGACAACATTAAATCAAAAATAGAGGACTCTCTTCTCACCTTTTGCCCTTGACTCCTAGAAGTGTTTGTGGGGCTTTTTTTTCATATATTACACAAATAACATGGACCCTCAGCTCCAAAAGTAGAAGGGATTTCCCAGGTAGAAACATGCATGCACTCCTTGTGGCACACATGCAATGATTCCCATGGTTCTGGGGCTGTCAGATTGACATGTTCGTTAAGTGTGATCTTTTTTTGACTGACATGCTTAGTAGTCATTTGTCAGGAAAGCAACCTGACAGATGGCCCACTTCTAGTCAGGCACCGTTTCCAGGCAGAAACTCAGAAGCCTTTATCTTGCTGGGACTGGTCACTTGAGAAGTTGTACCTACATTGCATTAAAGTATTCCATAGTTATAGCTACATGCATTCAAGCACCTGAAGTCCTCAATGAGCTCCACTGCCATCCAGCAAGAAGGCCAACAGCTACCTGCTCTTGAAATAGGCCATGCCAGATTCAGATGAAGCTCTGGAGCAGCCAGCTTCTGGAACAAGCAAAATGACCCCAGAGTAAGCCCAGATCTGGCTAACCACGAGAGGGAGACAAACTCACATGCGCGGCTATTACTTGCCCCTAAGTTGGAGGAGGTCCAGTTGAGAACTTAGCTGTCAAATTTTGGTGAAGAGCGTGCCACAGCAGCAGGTCTCACAGGGTGCTTGCCACCTCAGTCTCCAGGGATAGGCAAGCCCTGTGAGAACTTGTCCAAAGGGGGTGGAGGACACAAAGACCTTGCCTTTTCTTCCTGGAACCAGCTTGGAAGGTATTCTTCTCCATCAAGCTGCAGTTGTTGGTCTTACCTGATGGCCATCACAGGTTTTCCTTGACTGAAGGAGTGGGACTCATGGGGCAAGAAAGGCAGCAAAGGCAGGCTGCAGGGACATTCAAGCACTACAGGAATGAGCATGGCATAAAGGCTGAGATAGTTCAGATCAGATAAAACAGACTGCTAGAGAAAAGAGAGGATATGAAGCAGATCTGGAAAAACAGTCTAGAAAAAATAGAGTTCCAGCCCAGCTATGGTCTATCTGTACAGAAAAGTATTTCACAGAGAAAGAAATTGCCTTGCAATCGTCTTAAATGCATGAAGAACAGGCAAGTCACAGCTGAGCCTTTAGCAAATGCTTTAGACAGGCTGAGCCAAAGACAAACAAATGTAGACAAACCTGAAGTCTGACACCCAAGTACTTCTTCTTTTCTCATCACCAAGCCTTTAAAGAATTAGGGAATGGATCCAACTACTATGTGTGCTACGTGAAACCCATGGTTACACCTTAAACTCCAGTTTCCCTAGGATGATACATTTTAGGCAGGTTCAAACTTTTTGATCTATGTTCATGTCTCATTATAAGGAAAATTCTCTATTTTCAAATGTTTTCACCACTGGAAAACAGAAAGATCCAACAATTAAATCAACATGAAAAATATTTTTTCCTCCATAACTGCACCAAGCCGACTGGATCAACTGTCCTTCTTCTGGTATTAAATTAAGAAAATGAAGTTTCGTTTAGATCAAGCAGAAAGCAGAGATGTTAATATTTCAGTGGGGTAAAGCTGGCATTTCATCTGACTTTACAGTTGTTTTTCTCTTTGCTTTTTGAGAAACACAGAAGTTTTAGGGATGAAGAAAATGAAGCCTCGCTTCCTGTAACAGAAGTGCCATAAGCTACCACCAAGTATCTTCTTAAGGAGCAAAGTTACCTGTATCTGATTACAGAATATCTCCCATGATGATGTACAGACCTGAAAATGAAGATGGTGTGAAGTGGCACTTGCCTCCTCCATCATTAGAAGAACTCGTGGTTCTTGACATCCCTTCAGCTCAGTGAGGCTGAGCAAAAAGGCTGGTGGAAGGACAAAAAGCAGCTTCAAAGAGATGCTGCAGCAATCCTGCGTATTTCCTTAAGGGAAGGTCTCATTTGGCTTTTTCTAAGATTGTGACACAGGAGTTTTCCTGAAGCTGATTCAAACACTGAAGCCTCAGCTCTAGATGAAGTTGCATTTTTACACCTGGCTTGGCAAGCAGGTGTGATCTTTTTTTCATTGGTCTCATGACACTTAATCAATGCCTCTGTCACCTGCAGATTAAGCTAGTGCAATACATCGTAAAAGGTTGTTAAATTCACTCATCATTCAGAAACATCTTTTAGTACCTGATACTGACATCAGGCCTTGTTTCACAGAAGTACAGTATTGTAAAGTCATGGTCTGAAGACACTTCATTTTCTGGTAGTTTCCCGGGTAAAGTGACATATAAGCTCCTAAGTGATTTGGGACATGGCTGCCAATGGAACTTGCCTTCCCTAAACTTCATTTGCTGCTACAGTAGCTGTCACCTCTACTGGTACATATAAACAGGTCAGAGACATGCATGATATGGACTGACCTCATGGGGTTTCTAGGCACCTTGTGGAGCCCCTCCAACACTGGGACGTAATTACTTTGGGGTATGTGTACAGGGAGCAAGATTACTTGAAAAATGCTTGTAGTGCTGGGAGTGCCGCTGCCTCCCAGGGCGGTATTTTCACAGCACGGGCATGTGGTCTCTACACGGCAGTGTGGCATGAAACCACATCAGAGCAAACTGACTGCAAGGTCCTCCAGGATCACACTCAAGGATGTGTGGGGTAGAGAGAGCCACCCCTGTCACAGCCTGACCCACACTATCTCTATACACACAGAGGACAGTTCCAGAGCCCCAAACTATGTCTGGGCACTGTTTCATAGAGGGTTACACTACATAAACTTGCTTCCCAGTTGTTTTAGTGTGGTGGTTTAACCTCAGCTGAGAGCTGGGTCCCACACAGTCACCTGTTCCTTTAACGGGGGGGGGGGGGGGGGGGGGAAACGGGAAGCCGCGGGGGAAAAGGAAAAAAAACCAAAACCCCATGGGTCGGTAGAAGGATAGTTTAGTAAAACAGCAGAAAAAGATACAAAGAACAACAGTGATAACACTACTTTAGAACACAGGGTACACAAAACTGGTGATACACAATCCAACCTCTCACCGCACTACGCGACTAGGCCGTGCTGCGCAGAGCCAACTCGGAACCTGGCCGCTGCCGCCAAGAAGCTGCGCCTCACCCCGGAGCCGCGCCGGCCGGACCCATGCTTTTGGCACACTTTTTCTCCTCCTTTATACAGAACATGACGTAATTGGTATGGAATATTCTCATTGGCCAAACATGGCCCGCTGCTAAAAAGTAAATTAGCTCCTTCTTAGCTGAAACCAGGACATTTAGCAATGTAGATTCTGGAGATGCTTACACTCGCAGACCTCTTGTTCAAGGTGACTTGACCTCATCCCTGTTTTTAAAAGATGCTGGCAACTCTAGAACAAAGTAGGAGTTCCTTGATCCAACAGAGAATGTTCACTTTTACAGTTGACCTGTGGTGGGATGGTATGGAAGGGATTTGACTGATTGTTTTCAAAATATTTATGTAATGAAAATTTGCAAGGACCCTTCTGCCACTGCAGGAAGTTGGACTGAAAGAAAGCTAAGGCTGCATTAGTACTAGAAAATGGTGAACAAAATGACACAGGTAACTACAGTCCTGACAGCCCAGATAAAATAATGGGGAAGCCAATACAAGATTCAATTAATAAGGACTAAAGGGAAGATAATTAAAAATGCCAATCAAGATTATGAAACAGACCTCGCCTGACTAACCTATAATTTTGTTTTGATGAGACTGTAATTTTGGCTTATAAAAGTAATACTATTGATGTAATATAACACACTTTAGCTTCCATGAGACTTAACACCAAACCAATATTTTCATTAGGAATTTGGAACAATGGAAATTACTACAATGCATTTGAAATGTGAGATGAACATGGCTCATGAATGGCAATAAATGGAGAAAACATCACTGAGTGGATTTGCTTCCACAGAGACCCAGCTGGAATCTCACCTCTGGCCTATTTAACTTTTTCCAGACAGGTAAGACAACAAAAGATGACAACAAAACTTATTTGAAAAGCTTGCAGATAAGAGGAAGATTTTGGGAAAGCAATGCACAAATGAAGATGACACGTCACCCAGACAGCACCCCCTGCAAAATTGCATGTAAACATGATGAAAAATGCCATCACATGTATTCTCTAGGCATAGAGAATGAAGGCCTCATCCCACCCCAATGCTCCTAAGTGGGTAACTGTGCTGGTAAATCGAGATGGGTTCAGAAGAAAGCCAAAGGAAAATGCATTAGAAAATAAATCTAGTTAAAAGATACACATGGCTCAATCTATTTAGCTTAAAATAGGTGGAGGAGGTGAGAGTAGTCAATAGCCAAAGAGAAATTTAGCAAGAGAGGCCACAGGCCAGATCAAAGTCTAGAGGTGTAGCTAGACACAGTGGCACTAAAAATAAGATCCAGGCTTCAGAAGAAAAATTTTATATCCCTGGATTTCTAAAACATATCTTAAACATATCTTAAACTCAAGAGGGACCATTTTACAAATTAAAAGAACTCATCAAGGCATGGATTATGGTCAGCCTAGATAATCACACATTAGTTATTGGTTATTGGTTTGTGTGATAATCAACAAACAATAACAATAACAAACCAATGTCCTTATAACCTAGGGAAGGCCGATTAGTCATAACACGGGGCAATTGCAGCTCCTTACAATATTTTACTGCGGGCACCCTGAGTCAGGCCTGTGACCATACACACACCCAGGGCTCAAGTTACTGTTCTGAAGAGATGCAAAGGAGTATGGATGTGCACTGGGAAGGTGCCACAGGACAAAACTGTGTTCACTGACACTGTTGTATGAAGAAATGTCAAATGAGATGCTGGTCCTAATGAGTCAGGCATCACATATGCATTCTACAAGAGCTGAGCCGAGCTCACAGGTTAAATAAGACAGGTGGACTGATAGACTTCATAGCACTGCAGGTGGAAAACAGGACCACTAGGCAAGGCGAAAGATGAAGTTTGAGGTGCACGGAGGAAACCAGTGCCGATCTCCCCAACACTGCAGCACCTGTCCCAGCCTCACACTTCCTAAAGCTTACATTCATTTGCTGCTGCTGCTGCAGGCTGATGAACAAGCTGCCCTCCTGCCCGGCAAGCAAAGGTTTCCCACGGCCTCCCAGGTTTGTCATTCCTCCCCTCTCTGATGCTTAGAGTTCCCTTTAACATCCCCCAGGTCAGCAACACTGCTCTCAGGCAGGAGATGGCAACGAGCACTGCTCTTCCACCGCACCTCAGTGCTCTAAGAGTGCTCTCCACCCTGCTCCTGAGTCTGATCTTATTTGTGCTGCGTTACTATGAATCACACAAACACACTTGATCTGCCCCCTCCCACAGTGCACGCTACACGCAAACTCCTTAAAGACATTTGTTAACGCAAGTGGCAATTTTAGAACTGCAATGTATGGGTGGTGTGTGCTCCTCCAGTACATGAGCTGTTTATCAATCATTTAATTGGGATGTCTTGGTCTTCACCCAGATGGTCCCTTTCAGCAGATAGCATTGTGTTTTAAAACTTTGGATAATTATAGCCCTGTAAATGGAGAGTGCAAGATTTGTTGGCTGCAGCCAGCTCATCTTTCTTCTGTAACAGCCTCATTGTCTAGTCATTGCCTTATTCACAATGGGAAGAGATCCATGCAAATGGAGACGCCCATTTAAAGACGCTCTTCAGCTGGGTAAACAGTAGCAGGAGCCTAGCTGATAGGAAGTCCAGAAAGGATTAAAATCTATCAGTAAGTTTGACTCTGATGTTTTTCTTTCCCTCCTTCCCTGGGCACACAAAGTAGAAGGGAATGAACCTAGCATCTTTGCTGCTCTGTTAGCTGATTTAAAACATTTAAATCCTGTCTACACTGGCCAACAATACCCTGTCAGCACTTTGCTTCTTTTTCCTTTTAAACAAAACCAATTAACCAGATTCCTGAGGGAAACGGGTCCATCATTTCTCTGTTGTTTCCCTCCATAATGCAGTGGTGAAAATGCTGCTCCAAGCAAGACTCAGGCATTTTTACCAGCACATGGCCTGCTCCTCTCAGATCAGCAAGGGGGGCTCAGCTTGAGGGGTCCCCAGGCCCTCCCAGCTGGGCTCCCTCCTGCCTTGCTCTCTCTCTCGGGAGAGGAGGGATTGGGGGGTGGAAGGGTGGGGGAGGGAACAGCAGTTCTGCTGTGCCCCCAGCAATGCCACCCTCCTCTCCTGGCCCATCAACAGCTCCTTGGAGCCACCGCTGCTTGGCATCAGCCCATGTCCTCCGCATCACATCACAACGCTGAGGGACTGCCCGGCTCTGAAATTTAAAAATTACCTTTGTCAAAAGGGAAGATAAATCTCTAAACAAATTGATGGAAGGCACTGGCAGAGCGCTGACGCGGCATTATGTGTTTCAAAGACAAGAGTTAATGCATACAAGTCAAAACAGCTGCTATTCAGATTCTGCGGTGCCCTCCAGCGAGGGAGGTCTAGCGCCCTGGCCGTAACCTGGACCCAGGGTGCCTGGACTTGTTTAAGGACACCTCAGTTAAAGGGAAGCCTTTAACTCGAATAAAACATAAAAACCTCAAAACCAAAACATCCTGCTTATTGCATTAAAGAAAAATCTGAATTCCTGTTTCTTTCAGAGGTATGATAGGTCAGGAAAAAAATATGAATGTGCTGTGTTTTTATTGCTTTGCAAGCCAGATTTTCTGATCTCCGTAAGATTCCATGGGTGGCTGGAGAACAGGCTGTAACCATAAGAGTCAGAGGAAAAAACATTTTTCATCAGCCCCCATATTTGTTTACAACTTAACTTGTTTAGGAAAACACCTATCTGTAAAAACATCCACACAAAAGATTCAGCATTCCACTTGATTGAGACAAGCGAGCCTGGAGCTCACCTCTGAAACCTTAGTGCAAAACCACAGGGCATCAAAATCAGCATATATATTTTTAAGGCTTAAATAAGATATAGAAAATTTTTAAAAGAAACCTTTACTGCCTTCTCTCTGTTAATTTGTTGTTGTTGTTTTGGAGCATATGCAAAGTTTACAGCCCCTGCTTGCCACTTATGCAGAAGGGGTTTTTTCCTTCCCAGTCAAGACTCTGTGAGAAAAGCTTACTTAATTTAGGACTTTGACTTACTCAAAAACTTGTAGATAAAGCTGTGAGTTAACCACAGGGTTTAAGTGGCGATGAAGTATACTCAAGAGATGATGTATTAGGGCTGGGCATTAGAACGTTAACAGTGCTTTCTATGTAAATTTCCTTCTCAAAACCTTCTCAGAAAAGCTACACACACAAATTAACAATAGGTGGGTTTTAAGGCAACAGTTGAGAAGTTCACCAGAAAGGTACCAACTTCACAAAGACTTAAGCATATGAGTAACTCCTCTGAGTCAGTGTCTTGTCACACAATGCACCACGCTAAATTTAGGCAGGAACTAGGTTACAGGCTTCAGATTGTCAAAGAGTTCTCAGAGCGATCCATTTCTATTCATACCGTCGTCACAAGTGACCCCACTGACTACACCTTCTTGAAAGCCTCATACGAAATGCTAAGAACAAAACTTAAAGGAATTACTCAAATCCATGTGTTCCTGCATGGCATTTATCTGAGCAGCATCTTGTTGCCTCCCACCACTGTATTAAGCAACATGACTAACATCAGTCACGTATCTACTCCCATCATCTCTCGCCTGAGGTAGAAGCGTGCACAGGGGAGTCTTGCGTTTCGGACTACGTGTGCGAGCGCATGCATCCGCGCTCACGCCTGGCTGCTGATGTCAGAGAGAAAAACCCCAGAGAAGGGGGAGCAGACTGTAATGTGAGCTGTGATTTCTCAACTATGTCAAGGACTTAACCGGAGGTCTTTTGCACAGAGAAAGCCTGCCTGCCTGTTAATTGCTGTCCTGACTTCAGCGGGGCTGGTTACCATGCTTCGGTCTTTGTGATACTGCAACCTTGCTGCTTCCTGGCTCATGCCAGACTTCTAAAACTGAAAATTATCACTGTGTTATCTTTTGTAGGGTATTGTTTCACAAGTACAGTATCTTTATTACATATGTTATTTATTTCCACTGATAGCGGAAAAAGGAAAGTCGAGATTCACCCACTATTGTTCCCAATTAAACTACCTGTTTACATAGTGTTGGAAAACTGTAACAAAATCAACTAGGAAAAAACCCAGGTTGCTCCATGTGAGAATATAGTTACCTTCTACTTAATCTTAGGCTTTATATTTAATTTACTTGATTGAAACAGATTGCATTATTAGGAGTTACACTGAATTTTGTTCATGGCACATGTGAAATAAAATGAGTTCCCTGTGGAAGGAAAAAAAATGTTTATCAAAAACACAAAGGGGTTTATTATTGTTGCTAAGTCAGTTCAAACAGCAGTGAGTTTAAACAAACATAGCATTGACATCACTTGTTACTTATAAAATGTTGAAGTTTGCCTTAGTAGCCAATTAATAAAATAAAATCTCTGTGTTCTCCTAATAACAACTCAGTGCATTCTCAAACATCTTTTTTTTTTCTTCTCAGTGATTAGGCTGCTCCAAAACTAATGAAAATGTTTTACTACATTTTGATCAGAAAAATGCTAGACATTAATGGCAGTAATTTGAGAGTGGCAACTGATGATATTGGATAGTAGCATGCAATTAAATAACTTTTTAATATATCAGAATTTTAACAATAGTAGCATATATTTCATTTAATCATATCCCGATTGGTTTGTGTTCGACCTCAAACACGAAAGACAAGCTCTCAGTCACTATTGTTTTGAAGTACCTTTGCAGGCTGCAACTTCACAGCCATTCGCTAAAACGCACAGCTCATTTCTCACCCTTATTTTGGCTGGGGTTTTGTTCATTCTTAACTGACACAGCTCTCACACTCTGTATCTGAAAGCAAACACAGCGATCCCAAGATACCATCACAGGAAACACCCTGGAACAAAAAGAATTTAGCAAATACTTGCTTTTCTCCAGCACTAATTAGGAGGAACCTCCTCGAGATTAATAAGTAACAGTTGACTGTCTGGAAGAGGGTAGAGAAAGGTGGGGGCAGCAGCTGCTTTTTTTAACCAGGCAGAGTGGAACAGGCCAACCACTACTTTGCAGAGGTGTGCAAAAATTGACAGCTCTCACCTTAACCCCTTTGAGCTTGCAGGAGAGTGCTGGTCTGATGCTCCAGCTACATACACCAGCTCATTCCTGCCTCCTTTAATCAGGCACCCCTCCACATCAGTTTGACCTTTGGTTTCATAAATTAAAAATGCTTGAGGAACTTAAGGGCTTTTTAAAGCCTTTTTGCAATCAAGAGATCTGCTAGATACAGCCAGGCTGACCATTAACTCAGGCAGACCAGAGCCAGGCGCTCAGGGGAGGCGGGGGGTGCTACTCTCATGTGCATCACATACAAACCTCATCAGAGCTTTCCTGCTCTGCTTGCTCCTCGTACCCCTGGCCTCAGCTGCCCTCCCCTGACTTACCCTTGCAGGAGGCCCTCGTAAACAGAGATAAGCGGACTTCAAAAAGCCCAGATTTTGTTTGGGTAAGTGCCTGAAAGTTCAGAAACCGTCTTGGAAACACAGTGAGAATAGGCTGTCTTGGGAGATGGCCAAACATTCTCCAGCGAGCTGGGCTATAAACACTTCAAGAATAGCCTCTCTGGTAGTATTTTGGTAGTGTTTGTTTCTCATCCTGTCTGGCTGGGAAAGTAAAGTATCACAAAAACAAAAGGACCCGGGAATAAATCTGCAGGCCTGATTCCTTCTGGTCGTGTGCCTGAGCCCTGGGTAAAGGGACAGCAGCTCTTTCTGCTGGCTTTGCCCATGTTGCATACCCCAGGCAGGGGGGCAGGCAGTGGAGATGCGGTGTGGGCTTGGTGTTTAGGGGCTGTATGTTATGGTTAAGCCGACTAAAAGCTGCCTGCCACCCAGGACAGGCCTCCTTCCCCTTTGTCTTGCTCCTTATACCAGTGCTAAACCAACAAACAACTAAGCCTGCTGAAAATAAAGAGGAAGCAGATAAATTTTGCCACTCAAATTCCCTCTGACAGCTCGCAATGGAGGTCGGATGTGGACCGGATCAGGGGTTGGAATTTGCAAAGCTGGGGACAGAAGAGAGGGAGGGGGACCAACCGTGCTCAGCAGGAGCCAGCTATAAATGTGAAGCCACAGCCAGAGACCTTCAATGTTAAGTTAAAGCCTCTTCTTGTTGAATGGAAACAAATTCTTCTCTGCTTTTAGGAACTGAGATGAGTCACCGTATTCATTCAGCCTGCAGTTGAAACCAGCTCCTCGTTCTGAAGTTCACTCCGATCTCGATCTAGGGCATCATCAGCTCAGAGCATTCACTCTGTTGTGAGCAATGATCCGGACAAGTGTTACTGCATTGCTCCATCTTGGGGCAAATCCCACCATGGTCCCTGCTCAAGGCACATGTTTACCATGAGTGGCAGTGCACCCTGGGGGGTGACGCAGCCGTCACCATGAACAAGGCCAAGGCAGGACGACAGAGCAAACAGAGCAGATGGAGAAAACAGCAGCCCTGGACAACAAAGCAAATGCTTCCAGGAAGAGAGGAGCGTATGAAACCTGTCTGGTGTGTCTCACGCTTGGTTGGCACCAGAGGTTGAGCGAGCCGCCTGCATTGCACGCGCCTGCGATTGCTGTGTGGTTTCTCAGCAGCCTGGGGACTCTGAAACCATCTAGTGAGATGCGAGTGCAGGCAGGGAGGATATCCACCCTCAAATGGGGACTTGTCCCCTTCCCTCCCCCTTCTCTCTGTGAGCCAGACCTAGGGCTCCTCGGACCCTCTCATTTGAGCTAGAACAATTGGGCAATCTGGAAGAAAATTGACCCAAAAAAGCCCAAGAAGCGAGCAATTTTCTGACTGAATGGACCTTTAGATCTCGCCATGCAGTCAGGACACAGGTGCGACCCTCTGGCCTCCCCTTCACACCTGCTGGGGCTGGAAGGGCCAGCCAGGCTCACATCTCCTCACACACTCTGGGGCAGCCAGGACCCAGGCTCTGTGGGTGTTGCAGCCTCCCTGGGATGTTTCCCCCAAGCTGTGCACAGGCCACTGGAGCCTCTTTTCAAGGGGAAGGGGTTGAGAACGTGAGCGCCATAGAAGCCATCATTACCCCAACAGGCTGTGCCAATGGAAGCAGGGCATCACTGCTGGCTGCCTTCATCCTCCAGTTTCAAAGCAAGCATCATCCCCCAGATAACGTGTGAGCAGTTTCAGGCAGCCAGGCCCTGCATCCTCTGCCAGGAAGCCAGGTAGAAGCTCAGGCCCACCAGGTACAAGAGCCTCAGCAATGACAGCCACCTGTCTCCTCTGCTGGGAGACTCCCCTTCAAAACAAGATCCTAATCTTGCCTGCCTCTTCCGAAGCGAGTGCTTGAGCTTACCAACGAGAAGAGCTTGTGGTGAGGTTATTTATAGCTGCAGCAGCTTCCGCAACAGCAAATAGTAACAGTGCAACCTGAAACTGAGCCAAGCAAAAGTATTTTTCATTGAAAAATAGATGACAGCTTGTTTATACTATCGTAGAAGAAAGGACTATGAAAACGAGCCGTGGCGGCAGCAGGTTTCCAGAGGGCAATGTCTTGGGTTGGGTTGTTGGCCCTCATTTTGGATGTCCTACCAGTACTCTGTTACAGCAAAAGTCTAAACTCTCGTCAGTCTCTGAGCAGTGAGCCCCATGGTAAATGCAACTTGGGTCCCTGCCGCCCTAAAAAACACCCTCATGAAGCTGTGGTATGCCTGGAGGGTCTCAGCCCTGGCTCCAGCAAGAGCTCATCACAGGCACACCGGCCATTGCCCTTTCCTGCAGCCCAGAAGGCTATCTGCAGAAAGAAACATCCCTGATTCAGGTCAAACATGTTCCCTGAGTGCATCTGCAGGCAGGATGCTGCCACCAGACCTTGGCCAGCCATCTCGGCACTCCGCTATCTCCAGGTAACATCTACTGTGTGTGCAGAAGCACATCTTCCTCTACTACTCTCAGCTTCTCCCTTAAGCAAGGCTAAATATGCTCGCCAGCCTCTGCAGCGTCGAGATGCTTCAAGATCTGTGGTTGTAAACGCTGTGCAGGAAAGCAGTGGGGGTTATTTCATTACTTATTCATTCCTTGATGTTGCAACCTTCTCTCAATTGGAATTTGCAGTCCTTGAAGGCGGCTCACCGGGTCATCTGATGATGTTAGCAAGACATTATCGCTTCACCTTCCCTTCCCTCCCTCCTGCACGCATGTGGAGGCCGTGTGAGAGGAAGCGGGGTTGCTCACACACACGTTCAGCTGAATCAAGCAGGGACTGCCCCCACGCCTGCCGCCTGCCCCGCATCGCATCGCATCGCATCGCCCACCTGGCACCACCCCCCTCAAGAGGAGAGGCTTTCGCACCTACAGAAAGGAGAAGGAGGCTGAGCACTTCTCCATAAGAGGAAAAAACTGCACAGTTAACAAATCCCCTGTGATATTCAGCTGATGGGGGAGAGGGGGGTGGGAAATCTATTTTTTCTGCTACCCTCTAGGCTTCTGCGCTTTGGTACACTGCTGTCAGCGCCCTCCCCAAAACTGCGGGAGGATTCACCTGTCTTTCTACCATGTGGGAAGAAACGGAGGTCCACTAAGCTTAGACCTATTTAACCCATGCCTCCACCCAAGGGGAATGCAGAACTGGGAGCTGACCCTCTCCCCTGCCTTGGAGGGGCAGAGCTTGCTGAGGCACTGTTGGACCTGGGGAGAGGTAAGGCTGGGGCCAGGGTCAGGGCTGAGGCTGTGAGGGAAACACACACATCTGCATCGCTGGGGAGGCAGGGATACCTCTTCCTCCTATTTGATAACTAGCATGGAAATGATGGCTATTTTTCAGTAGCTGTTAAGGGAGTTTACAGAAAGGGGATACAAACTGATGAGGAGGACTTGTTTTTCCTCCTCACTGTGGCAGTCATCCTTGTTTCATGAGACACCTTTGAAAATATATTTAGTGTTATACTGCTCTGTAAAGTGAGAAAGCATTTATTATTCTCACTTAGCAGTCAGGAGCAGGAGGAAGCAAAAAGATCAGGTTGTGCTTTTTTGCCTTTTTTGGTTTTGGGGTTTTTTTAAGTGACTACTTAATTTGGACATCTCCATTTCTGAGGGCCTAGTTTCAGCCAGCTGTCCTATTATCACAGAATCACAGAATCTTAGGGGTTGAAGGGACCTCAAGAGATCATCGGATCCAACCCCCCTGCCAAAGCAGCTCCCTAGCTCATACTGCACAGATAGGCGTCCAGATGAGTCTTGAATATCTCCAGAGAAGGAGACTCCACCACCTCCCTGGGCAGCCTGTCCCAGGGCTCTGTCACTCTCACTGTGAAAAAGTTCTTCCGCATGTTGGTGCGGAACTTCCTGTGTTCTAACTTGCAGCCATTGCCCCTTGTCCTGTCTCCACTAACCACTGAAAAGGGGCTGGCTAATTCCCCCTGCATCTCATGCTTAAGATAATTGTAAACACCAATTAGGTCTCCCCTTAATCTTCTTTTCTCTAGACTGAACAGCACCAGCTTATTCAGCCTCTCCTCATAGGGTAGATGCTCCAGGCCCTTAATCATCTTCGTAGCCCTTCTTTGGACTCTCTCCAGGAGATCCCTGTCTTTTTATACCAGGGAGCCCAGAACTGGACACAATACTCCAGGTGAGGCCTGACCAGGGCAGAGTAGAGGGGGAGGATCACCTCCTTAGACCTGCTGGCCACACTTCTCCTGAAGCACCCCAGTATCCCATTGGCTCTCTTAGCCACCAGTGCACACTGCTGACTCATAGCCAACCTGTCGTCAACCAGGACCCCCAGGTCCTTCTCCATAGAGCTCTTTTCCAACAGGTCATCCCCCAGCCTGTACTGATACAGTCGGTTATTCCTCCCCAGGTGCTGGTTTCTCCCTGCCCAGCTCTCCAGCCTGTCCAGGTCTCGCTGGATGGCAGCGCAGTGTTCCTGTCTATCAGCCACCCCTCCCAGCTTTGTATCATCGGTGTACTTGCTGAGGGTGGATGCTGTTCCCTCATCAAAGTCGTCAATGATGTTCTTCTCCAAGGGAAAAGGAAAGAATCATACCCAAGGCAGCCAGGAGCACTGACACGTCAACCTGAGGTGTGGTCATCCACCGTCTGGCCTACGTCTGAGGGTACTGGATTCTCCATCATCTCTGAGTTCCCTGGAGCTCTTCCCTCCCTCCCTGGAGGCTGAGATGCACGTAAGGATCCACCCAGGAATATCTGACTTCAGCTGGTGTAGGGGAAGCGCAGCATGGCTGCAAGTCTCACAGGCATGGAAGTGCAGCCGATCCTGATGTCAATGGGGAAGATACATGACATTGTCTTTCAATACCACGGGACAGGCATTCCCAAAGCCCAGTTTACATCATGATAGAGGCCTGCATTATGGACCTTACTCAATGCTTTACAGGGCCTGGAGGATCCCACAAGTGAGATATTGCTCCCACATTCACACGCTCATGAGAGTGGCCGGGAATGCTGTTCTCAAAACCCCTTCTCATGTTCTCACAGCAAGTAACAGCTGTGACAGCCAGAGGGGAGCTGTGTGTTAAAGATCAAGGGTCCTCCTAAACCAGTGAGCCTCTCAGACTAGGATTTATGGCATGCTCAGCCCACATCCCTGCCCAGTCCCTTTGACTCCCAGTCCAACCAACCAGACACCTATAAGAAGACAGGTCATCTCCAGGGCTCTAGCTGAAGTCCAAGGGAAATCTCAAACCACCAGCTTAGACCCTCTGGGTCTTACTTTAAGCTGCACTTCATTTATGGGAAAGGTAGGAAGGTGATACATGCTGCCTGGAATAAAAAAGGGTGAAGGACTGTGAGTTATTCAAGGCCAGCACATGCTGCAAAAGAAGTTTGAAAACCTCCTGACCCCCAGCATTTATTATCCATTACAGTTGCTCATGCAGTCCCACTGGGAAAAGCTCCTCTGACATAAAACACTCCTATATTTTGGGTAGACACAAACAAAACAACAGCTTACCCTGCCCTGAAATTGCTCTTTTTTCCTCTGCAATCTTAGAAGCCTTTATTTCTGAAGCCAGATTTGCCCTCAAAGCGATTGTATTTCCAGCGCAGGTGAGATGTTGGTTTGAATTATCGACTCACACCTTTATGAAGCACACAGGATCAGGAGAGCTGCTGGAAATTTTGTGAACTGAGCTCTGCTTGCAGCTCTGCCAGAAAAATGCAGCTCAAGTTTCGTTATATGTGTTCACAGCCTGATAAGTCATTACAGGCCAGGGATAATATAAAATAAAACCACAAAGTGATAAACAGTGGAGTAACATAAGTAACTCTGAAGCAGAAGAAACACTATATATCAAGAGTAAGGCCAGCCTAACGAAAGATTCTCAATAAGAGAAATGACCTCTGAGCTGGCCTGTAAGCTCTGCACATCTGTGCTACTAAGAAGTGGTCTACAATCAGCTCCAGTTCCTCGATTTCCACATCGTCTGCAAGGACAAACCCTGGATGGAAACAGGCCAGGCAACTCCGCAGTGACTTTACCTGCTGATATACAAGCTGCAAGAGCAGCCAATGACCAGAGCTGAGTGGCAATCACATTGTTGGTCCCCGCTGGAGTTGCTGTCATATTTAATATTTTAATATTTAATATTTTAATATTTAATATTCATAAAGGGATGGAAAAACCCCCAAATCTACAAGCAAAAATTTGAGGATGGAGAAAAGGGAAAGAGAAAAGTCAGAGCTGTTCAATCAAAATACTTGGGAGGTTTCCAAGTGTCTACCCTCCAGTTTCACAACTGGACACATTTGTTTTACTGTAAATTAATTTGGAATGTGAAACACAAAAAGTTTCCAACTTGGAGAAGTAATTTCCAACTTAGTTTTGAAATGAGGTAACTGAAAAAAATAAAACCCCACAACTCTTTCATTCTCTGGTGTTTTCCCTATGATATGAGGAATCCAGTTGTGTTGGGAAGAGACTTGGCCTTTTCCTATAACCAGGCTATTTTTTTCTCCAGTGTGAGAAGTGTCTGTGTTTGCAAAGGCTACTTTAGGGAGCAGCTTGTGCGCACAGAGAAGGGAAGAGTTGCCCTGTCCATGAAAGGGTATGGACTGTCTTGAGCCTTGGGTAGCTCTTGGTGACTGCAGATGTACAAAAAAGAGTCTTACACATAGTTTGGAAGTGGGAAACAGGAGATCCAAATACGAGGTCAATATCAAACCATTTACATGTGTATAAGAAACAAGAAAGGCTGGGGAATACCTTATCCTTAACAAAAGAATTGCACTATTCCTGCAGTGAGAGCATAGGCAGACCTGGTCCTGTGGCAGACATTGCCTGCGAAAGCCATCTGAAGAGCCAAACCACCTCCTCCTCCCAGGGCCCTCGCAGGTGCTCCACATGTTAGATGTGTCATGATTGTCACTGCACTGGAACATGGGGCTGCACTGTGGTGAGCACTCCAGTGGTCCCACGTGGCAGGTTGTTTCCATCTCACTGCACTTCATAGAATCACAGACAGGTTGGGTTGGAAGGGATCTCAAAGATTATCTAGCTCCAACCCCCTGCCCTGGGCAGAGACACCCTCCACTAGACCAGGTTGCCCAAAGCCCCATCCAGCCTGGCCTTGGACACTGCCAGGGAGGGGGCAGCCACAGCTTCTCTGGGCAGCCTGTGCCAGGGCCTCACCACCCGCACAGGGAAGAATTTATTTCCTTCTATCTAATCTATATCTACCCTCTTTCCATTTAAAGACATTACCCCTTGTTCTGTCATTCCACACCCTTGCAAAGAGTCCCTCCCCAGCTTTCCTGTAGGACCCTTTAGGTACTGGCAGGCTGCTCTACGGTGTCCTCAGAGCCTTCTCTTCTCCAGGCTGAATAAGCCCAACTCAGAGCCTGTTTTCATAGGAGAGATACTCCAGCCCTCTGATCATCCTCACGGCCCTCCTCAGGGCTCACTCCAACAGGTCCATGTCTGTCTTGTTCTGGGAACCCCAGAGCTGGATGCAGCACTCCAGGTGGGGTCTCACAAGAACAGAGTAGAGGGGGAGATACAGTTGGCATTCTGGATGGCAAGGGCACATTGCTTGCTCATGTTGATCTTCTCTACCATCAATACCCCTAGGCCCTTCTCCTCAGGGCTGGTCTCACTCCATTCTCCGCCCAGCCATGAGTGGTGCTTGGGATTGCCCCAACCCACGTGCAGGACCTTGCACTTGGCCTTGTTGAACTTCATCATGATCACATGGGCCCAGCTCTCAAGCTTGTTAAGGTCACTCTGGATGGCATCCCTTCCATCCAGTGTGTTGGCTGCATCACACAGACTGGTGTCATCAACAGATTTGCTGAGGATGCAGCACCCAATCCCATTGTCCATGTCGCCAACAACAATGCTAAACATCACCAGTCCCAATACTGACCCCTGAGGAACGTCACATGTCACTGGTCCCCACTTGGACATCGAGCCATTGACTGCAACTCTTGGGGTGCAACCATCCAGCCAATTCCCATTGAGTGGTCTGCCCATAAAACCCATTTTAGACACAAGGACAGTGTCAAATGAGTTGCACAAGTCCAGAGAGATGACATCACTTGCTCTTCCCTTATCCACCAATGTTGTAACTCAATTTGTTAGGTATGATGTACCCTTAGTGAAGCCATATTGGCTTTCACCAATCACCTCCTTATTTTCCATGTGCCTTAGCACAGTGTCCAGGAGGACCTGCTGGGCACAGAGGTGAGACTGACTGGCTTATAGCTCCTAAGGTCTTCCACTTTTCCCTTTTTAAAAATGGGTGTTATGCTTCCCCTTTTCCAGCCAGCAGGGACTTCACTGGACTGCCATGACTTCTCAAATATGATATAGAGTAGCTTAGCAACTTCATCTGCCAGTTCCCTCAGGACCCATGGATGCGTCAATCTTATCAGGTTCCATGGACTTGTATACCTTCAGGTTGCTTTGACAGTCTCAAACCTGATCTCCTCCTATAGTGGGCAGTTCTTCATTCTCCCAGTCCCTGTCTTTGCCTTCTGAGACGTGGGCAGTGTGGCTAGATAATTTTCTGGCGATGACTGAAGCAAATATCACTGAGTACATTGCTCGTGAGCTGCTTGGAGGAGGTGATCCTTGAGTAGTAGCCAGCTTTGTGGTTCCCCTCTTTCCTCTGGGGTTTTGTCCCATGGTACTCTACCAAGCAGATCCCTGAAGAAGCCAGAGTCTGCTCTCCTGACATCCACGGTAGCGAGCTCATCACGTGGCCTTCTTGCTGCCCAAAGGGTCTTGAACTCTGCCATTTCATTGTCCCTTGGGCTGCACATTCCCCACCAGCCCCTCCTTGTTGGCGAGAACAAGGTCCAGCATGGCATCTCTCCTTGACATTTGCCCAAGCACACAAGCTGATTCACCAACAACATGCTGTCCTATGACCTAGTGTGTGAACACGGAGTGTCAGAGGCCTTTCTGTAGCCCTGGTCTTTCTTCAGCTGTTATAATCCAGAGCAAAATGCATACATGTGTGTTCATGTCAAGTTAAGATAAATCAAGATCAGCATCATTTTCATCCTGCCTGGCTCATGGTAGCAGCAACAAACTAACAAGTCCTAACCTCAGAGCTGCGAACATTTTGTTGTTGGCACCACTAGTGATTTATAAGGAATTAAGCAAAATGCTGCATGTGCTGGATGAGATAAAATACATTGCTGTTTATCCACTACCTCAGGAAGGGGTTGGAGGTGGGAAAGAAGGTATTTTTGCATCGTGGTCATGTGAAAGGCAAATTTCACATGGATTTTCATGCAGGCCCATAAATCAGTCTATATTCCCTCTAAAAGTTCATGGTCCTTAGCAAACCTCTCAGTGAACCAGGGCTGAGCTTAGAGATTGTAAAGAAACCTGAAACCAAGCAAGTTTCAACTAATTGCACATTTTGCTGTGAACATTTTGCTCAGGTCTAACTAGTTTGCTTGGGAGTTTAGGCAAGTACAACTGTGTCCTTTGGGAGAAAAAAGAAAGTGCTTTGAGAAATCACATGCAACACACAAAAAGTAATTACAAAAAATTTTCACCTAGATCTAAACTGTTCCCTGCTCTGTCTTCATCGTACTACTTGCAAGGCTTCAGTTCAGGTAAGGATTCAGCATTCATTTCAACCCCTGATTTTTATTTGTTCATGCTTTCTTCCCCTCCTTTCCCCTCTTTCCCTTCCTTCCCCTCTTTCTTCCACTTCCCAGCCAGGAAGCTGGGAATGCTGGCCTAAGTCGAGGCATGGCTGGTTTCCTTGCTTTTGTCCAGGGAGGTGTTGGTTGGTTCAATTTCAGAGGCGCGGTAGTCAAGCAGTAGGAAGAAAGCCTCTCTCCTCATTGCAAAATGAAAATAAAATTAAGAAATCACCTTGCAAGAACCATTAAAACCTGCTAGCCCTCAGAAACAAATTCCCACTCTTCCCTGTCTGCCTGTGCCCGTCTCACTTCTCTGGTCTTGTAATTACAGCGGGAGCACTTTGAAGTAGAACCTGCTCTAAAGCTTTCACTCCACAGTGCTTAAAACACAAAAACATGGTCCGTGCCTACAGCCCACGGCTGTGCCCACATCTGAACTTCCAGGGTGGATCTCCATCAGGCTGAAGTCCCAGTGGCATTTAAGAGGGCAGGTCTGGAACGCCAGCGCCAGTGCCCCTAGCACACTGGAGGTGCTGCCCTGCCAGCTCCACTGCGTATGGGCAGGTCACTGCCTGCCTCCCTGGTGCAGCTGCAGGGCCCTTGGGGAGGTCTGGGGTAAACCTCACAGCCAGAAATTAATGAAAGGCAGGGAGCCACAGCGTGCTGGTAGTTCTGGTGTGACCAGTGCTGTGGCCAGGGCAGCAGGATAGCAGCTCTAGCTGCCTGCCCTCACCCCAGCCGCCTCGTGGCCCCAGTACTGTGGAATCTTGAAATAAAATGCTGAAAATGGTACAATAGCTGCAAAGTATTTCCCTGCTTTAGCAAAGCACAGTCCTTCCCACTGACATCCCAAGCATGCAGCCGTGGCCCCCTCCCTTGCCCCCAAAGTGCACATCAGCTTTCAGCTCTTGCAGGGACTTGAGTGGGGGGTGGGGGGAGACCAGGGTGGAGATACAAGGGCAAAGAGTCAATCATGCGCTCCTTCACCAGGTGGGATTCACCAGCCCAGGCTTGGGGAGGCTTTCCTCCCACCCGCCCTCCCACCAGAGCCTCCCTTGGGCGCCAGGGGAGGACAGGAGGGAAGCAGCCCTTGGCCAGGTTTTCCCGGCATCTCTGCTGAGATGGTGCTTTCGCCTGCTGAGTGTGATGACGGGCGGGTTTCCCCACACCTCTGCAAAAGTTGTTTTTGCAAAGGCTGCTTTTCTTAGCATTTAAAAGCAGAAGTTATCAGGGCATAAATCATCCCATGACTTGTTGCAAAGCCTGTGAGAAAAGATAAAGGCAAGACAGTTTGACAAACCGTTGGGAGAGGGAGGAGGAAGGAGAGGGCAAGTGGGGGGCCGGGGGGGAAGCAAAGAAGGGAGCCACAGCGCCAACCCTGCTTGGATTATGTCATAGGTCAGCCAAAAGGATGCAAATAAGATCAAGACACTGTTTCCAAACTTTCTGAGGCTGGCTACAGCTACACATACCCGCTGCAGAACTGGGCGTAATAAATACTGCACTCACAGCAAGCATTACATCACACAAAGGGAAAAGCCAGCAGATGAACTCACACCATAAAACCTTACCTTGGTATCAAGCCAAGCCCAAGCAGACAACCCCATTATTACAGAGTTGACACAGCTCTGTGCATTGCCGCAGCTTCACCCTTCCACTTCCCACCACCTCCTCCAGCACAGACAACCCTCCCTTGCTCCCCCCACCCTGTGCTCTTGCAGTCCCGCCAGCGGCTGTCCCAGGCACCATAACTGGCCACGCAGTGCAAAACAGCAACCCAAACATCTGGCAAATCTTAAAAATATGCTCCTCTCTTTCCAGCATACTTTCCTCACAGCAGCTCCAGTTTGTTTTTCTAATTTTCCTAGTGAATTTATTGACCATTAAGGGCTATGAGTGACAGACCAAAATTTATAGCTACAGTGGGTCTGATTCACATTTACATTAAGGCTCTCTTATGTCTGTTGCGAAGTACTGAGAGCCTTAAATTGGGTCTAAATTTTGCTTAGGACACTAAAAATGCTTTTCATGGCAAAAGGAGAGTTGAAAGCTAAGTCCATGCCTGGTGTCACTCCACTGAGTTTCCCAATAGCCAGTACAGGTGATAATGGAGGATACAGCGACACTGGTGTGTGACTCAGATCCCAGAACATCTGTCCCCACTTTTCAGAGCCCTGGTAAGGATAAGAAGCACAGCATAGGAGTCCTTCCTGCTGCCTGCCCAGCATGGTTTCCTGCCAACGAGCCCTGGTCCCCCCCCACAGCAGCAGACACTGCAGCCCGCAGCCCAGTTCAGCCTCGACATCCTACAGTGCCGTGACATGGCTATCTCCACTGGTCTTCTGAGGGCAGATGAAATAAAATACTGGGATCAAGATGTGCCAAACTGGCCCACTGGGGCCTTTTCTCTCTAATATCTTCATCCTGTCAAAATTATACTTGATTGTGTTTTGTTATTGTTGTTTCTAACTTTCACCCCTGCCTTAGCAGTTCCATCTGGTAGGTCATATTCCTCTCTCTGATTGCCTTTTGGATAAAAACATGCTCACTGGGGCCTGCTTGGAATTAGTTTTTCTTTTTATTTCCACTTGATGCTCAGCTCAGCTCCATAGTTTCCCTGACTTAACAGAGATGGGGTCAACCCACCTTAGCCTTCCTGGCACATGCATTCAAGTACCGATTCCCATGTGCTACAATAACCCCATTACATATTTAACTGTCTCCAAGGAGGGTTCATTTACAGAGACTTGAACTGAAAAGTGCAAGTTTCGTATCATCCTCTTGCATGTACACTTGTGCACATATTAAATCAGCAACAATAGGAGGGGAAAAAAACCCTAAACAGTCTTGGCTATGTCCCCAGGACATTCTTCGAAGACTGATGATGTACATCTGTCTGGGTCTGAAATAATTAAAGACCATTCTTCTTTCCCTCCCATTAATTTCATTGAGTATCTGGAAACACTTTTTTGTTTAAAATTCTATGCCTGCCTTTTAAGGCATAAAATTCATTTTCACCTCCCATAATTACAGCAACGTGACCCACTAACGAGTGGCCAAAACGCTACTGGCTACTGCACAGTTGCCACTGACACCCACTGCTGCTCTGTTACGTTATGACAGGGTGGAACAGAAAGATTTCCCATCTCTAAATGACTGCGACAAGGCCTCTTTCCAGGTCACACCTCCGGCTTGCTCTGTGTACGACAGCGACATGCAAAGGTCTGGAGGCTTCTCAAAGTGTGTACAGGCAGGGCTGCGATGCAGACTCTCTCCTGGGCACAAAGATGACAAACTGGCTCAAGGGAAGGAGGACTTAGGTAACCAACCAGTTTACCAGCCAGTTGATGGGTAAATTATAGATGCTTGTCCTAGTACAGTTTTTGGAGCTCTTAAGGCGGCAGAGGAAAACAAAACAAAGCAGGAAGTGTTTTAAGGATGTTTTTAGCTAGTTAGCTGGTGTGTGGCAACCGCATGCCATGGTGGTAGGCCCCAGGGAGCCAAAATCGTCACCTGTACAGAAGAGGGACCAACACCCTGTGGGACCTGTGCAGCTCTGCATCTCTCTCTGTGCGAGCTGAGGCCAAGCAATATGCTGACAAAGTGGGCAGAGGGCACAGACCACAGCAGAGGAGAAAAGGTATTCTCAAGATCATCTTAAAAAGCCTCTTTTCTGGTGGGAAGCCTGAGAAAAAAGTGGTCTCCTCCAAATCTCTTATCTGTCTCAGCTTGCATTTCTTTTCTCCTTCCTTATCTGTCTCTTCCCCGGATATTCCTATGGACAGCACAGGGGGAAAGCACTATTTCTAACCTCTGTCCCAATGTCTGTGAAGGAAGGAAGGAAGGAAGAAAGGCTGACTAAAATAGAGATGCTGGCTTAGGGAAACAGCAATACACCCCTTCAAACATTTAAAACCTTCTATTCTAACTGAGAAATACTACCTCTTCCCCAGACAGGACGCCAGGTAAATGTAGATTTTTTTTTCAAGCAATAACCTGAAAAATAGCAATCCCCAACCCATTTTTTATTTTGCCCAAGTTCTGTTTCCTTGCTCATACATGTCAATATTTACAAGCTCTACCACTTCTTGGATTATTTATTTTCCCTGGTCTATTTCACTCAGTGAAAAATCTCTCCAGCTCAGGACTTGACAGTTTGTTGCTGATATCCATCTTTATTAACTTCACTGCTGCAAAAAACTACCAACAACAACACATAGCCTTAAAAAAAAACCCCAACAAACCAAAACAAAAATCAACCAAAACCAGACAAACCCAAACAAGCTCAAGATGATGCTTAAATCTGGCAGAGAAAAAAAATTCTCCAAAAATAGCCAGTGGTTTCTCAGTGCTACACATTTTTGTATGGATGTCACTGAAAGGCACTTCTCCCTCCACTTCATTAGCAGTCAGTAAATTCACTGACAATCAGCAAGAGAGCTGCTGTCACCGCACCTGGGGGGATGGCGAGGAGGGTGGCTCTTCTCTCCTCGCCTCCCTGCGCTGCACTTTTTTCTGCTTCGGGGCAGGACCGAAAGGGCTCAGAGCTGCCAGGCTCCCTCTCATCACCCCCAGTGAGTTCTGACACGCGGGAGCCTGACAGACAGTGACAATCCTTCCAGATCACTTTTAAATTTGGCCTTTGAAGGACAACAAACCACATGCTTTTAAAACATTCCCTGTAATGTATAACACAGGATGATGAAAAAGGTTTCTCCCTCCTTCTCAGACAGACCAGGGCTGAGGTACACCTCCACTTTGCCACTCACCACCACCACCAAGGGGCACACCAAGATAATCTGGATTTTGCCAAGGCATTTTAGCATGTCTCAGATGGAAGTTGTTGCTCTCCAAGTGGGCTGCCAGAACAACAGCCTGTGCTGTTGGGTCTCATTCTCTTCAGCGCAACATCCGCCAGCTTGGCTCAAGTGAAGGATTTGTGGGAGCCTCACTGCCTTTGCACGAAAATGAATCAGAGCCCACCTCCATATTACATCCGCTGCTTAAAATGTGGGGGCAGAGACATCTTTAATCAATCTGGCTAGATTGAGTGCATCCCTTCACATTTTCCCTCTCCTGTGCTTTCCGAGCCAGGGCACAAGTCTGGTGTGCACAGAGCCCTTTAGGCTGGCTCTTTTCATCTCTCTGTCCAGACTACAGAATAATCTTAAAAACAAACAAAGCCTCCAGCCCTGATAGCGGCAGAGATAACCTTCCCACCACAAACCACCTCCCAGCTGCGCAGGGGTGGGCAGACAGAGAAGCGAGGGGAGGTGGCGGGGAGCTGGTTCCGGTCTATGAACACCTGCCCTCACAACCTCCTCAAGACCCGGTCAGTCAGACCGCAGTGACTGGCCAGGCCCTCAGTGCCACCAAACACCAAGCATCGCGAAAGAGCAGCTTCAAACCATCCTGCTGCCTTGCTAAGAACAGAGCTCAAAGGCTTGCCCCATCCAAACTGGAGAGACCCCCAGGGCAACAGCAAGCTTGGGATGCTGTGAAACGCTCACAGAACCAGCACGGCAGCTCAAACCTACTGAGGTTTGCTAACACCGGTCAGCCTCCCGAATGTGAAAGCAAGCACTGGTTCCTGAGTGTGGGCACGCCTGAGAGAGGGCTCTGCTAAACCAGCTGGCACCACATTAAGCCTTAGCCAGGCCGTGGCCTGACCAAACAGATGGGAGAGCTGGCACCCGCGGTTCGCTGCTCTGCTTACAAGCCCGTCGGATGCTACTTCTGCTACCCTTAGCCTTGTGAGACCTGTGCTCTGTACCTATGCTTCTTTGGAAGCAGCCATGTGCCTGGATAGAAAACACTTTGCTGTGAGCTCCTGTATTATCCCTTCTCAGCAGTGCTGTCTGCAGTGGGAGGGACAGAAAGCCAAAGGGCCTGGCTTGCACCCCAGCAGCATGGACTCACGTGGGCTGACAGGTCATATAGCACAATGTATATGTTTCTAGTTTGGCAGACATTCACTCCAAAGGGTTTCCAAATTTCCTCTCTAGCCTCCTGTGACAGCCTTGGATTAATTTTGTCTGGAACAGAATATTTATTGCCTTTGAGTCACAGTGGTTTGCTTATCTGCTCTACATCTTGAACCCAGAGTTCAGGTGATGTTCAGATGTTGCCCTTCTTACCAGTTCGCTGTGGAAATACCCTGGCCAGACCAGAGACCCTGTTTCTTCCCACTGGCTGCCCATCACTTCTTACTTCTCAGCCACACCAATCCTACCAGTAAGCCTTTTCAAAAGGCCAGCTGTGGTTGCGGGGGCTGTAGGAGGTTGCCTGTATGGGTGGTGAGATTCACAGCACTCCTGATGAATCTTTCAGGCATGCGAAAGCCAAAATATCAAAACAAGAACTTCCAAGTTTTTTAATGAGATCAGCTTGATACCCAGGGACCTGACTCTGCCCTGATGGCTTTAGCTCTGGTTTACGGCCAAAGTTTAAAGAAATCTGTTTCCCAGTTCCCCATTCGGATGCAGCTGAAATCCCACCAGCATGGTCCATCCTGGGAGCGGGCTGTGTCTCTGCGCCGTGGGACCTGGCGCCAGCCCAGATGGCAGGAGCGCTGTGAGAGAGGCCGCTCTCGCACGGTTCTCATCACTTTGGGCAGAGGTTAGTTCGCAGGATTTGGCATCTTCAGACCCAAGCCTAGGCAATTCAACTCAGACTTAAATCTGTTGCCTAAACCTAATTTGGATCTAATTGTAAATGGCTCTGGACAGCCCTGGAGAGCGTGGGAGATTTTATCCTTTCTGCCTGAGAAAAGCTACTCCAAAAGCTGCGTTGTCAGGTAGCCCATATGTTTGTTTATTTCCCTGCTCACTTCCTCAGTCCCTTTCTGATTAATTTCTTGACGGATAGTTACACCGGGCTTCAGTGACAGGTCCTTCCCACCAGCAGCACTGTTTGAGGACCCCTGTAAGAGGCTCAGTGGGATGTGTGATTGCAGGAAGGGGGAGGAAAGCAACAACCTAAAGCTCTTCCCCCTCCGAGGCTGCCCAAGATACCGCGGGGCTGCGGAGGAATTTTTTCCGCTGAGCTGGAAAGTTGCCCCCACGCTTCGGCGCGGAGTCATCTCAGCGTCACGCACCACGCAGGGGAAGGACTGGCTTTGAGTCAGAGCTGCGCAGAGCCGAGCAGCTGTGTGCTTTACGTAGCGTCATGTCTGCGAGCGTGAGTCTCTGCCCGAGGTCAGCGTTGCTCACAGCCGCGCACGGTCGTGGCGCTCCCAGGCGCGGGCACTCGCGGCGGTTGGGGATGCAATGGGTTGTGGCAATTTATTATTTTAAATGAAGGGTTTATTTTGGGAGCTCAGAGGTTTATTTCCCATCCTTTCTGACTCATTAAGTCAGGGGAGCCACCTCTATTATTTACTTATACTTTCATATTTCAAGGGCAGGACCTAAATTGATATTTGTATCAGCTGAGCACCTTCTGAGGCCAAGCTCCCACATGTATCTGCCTGCTTAGCTAAGGATTTATCTTGCATTCACACCCATAATACGGGAGAGCCCCCTCGACAGTCAGTGGAGCAACAGGTTTTTGACAATTATTCCACAACCAGCGTCTAGCTCCTGCATCCTGTGCTTATCAACAGCTATGGACAAGAAAATCACTTCAGCACATCTCAGTTGGCATATTTGTTTGAAAATGCAACTGGAAAAGAAAAAATATTGTAAGAAACTTGTGAAGCTCAGGGAGTGGAAATGTTCCCATGTCACAAAAAGAGACTTTGCTCGTGAACAGAGGAGCTGAGAGAACAGGGAAAACTACTGATAAATATTTTTTTAAAAGTCAGTGACAAAATGATGACCAAAAAAGGCCAGCTAACCTCTGTTTCAACTTTCACCACATTTCCTTTCCATGTGAGAGGAAAGAGGGGGTTTCAAAGATGATATCCCCCCCCCCGCCCCCCAAAAGCACTTAATCAGAGATTTACAAACCAGTAAATCAAAGGAGACTGTGAAATTCCAGCCAGAGAAGCAAACATCGAGATTAAGTGGATTAGTCTACTGTACAGGAATCCAAGGAATGCAGCCCGCATGTGCTTTTGTTGTGGATTACTCAGCAGCAACGTTACGGTTTTACATCTCCCAGAAACATATGGGCATGTGCACTTGTGCAAACCAACAAGAAGCAGCAATCCCTAAGCCACCGCTTCGCTCAACTGGCTCTGCTGACTTCAGCAGGTACGAGTTTTCCAGGGAGAGGAGGAGAAACCCGGACGTTTTGCTGCATCGGTCAGAAATGAAGCAGCAAACAAGCTACTCGTACCAGAAGCAGCATCCCCTCAGCTCACAAAGGCATCTCCCTTTAACCATTAACCATCCACCTGTTAACGATCCAATAAACCCCCTGAAGTTCAGACCCTGAAAAACTTCAGGAAGGTCAGGTCCTGATGGAAACTCTACGGCTCTGGGGTACAAAATTATGCTCGGCTTTATAGCCTGCCTGGCCTGTAGAAAGAGGGTGGGTGGAACCACGGGGAAGAAGCAGTAGATGATGGATAAATGAACAAACTATTACTAGCCAGAGTTAACAGTTTGTATTAGCAGTCAGTAATAAATAATTAATATAGCCCTAGGAGATATAAAGCCACTGACACGGTATCTCACATTTGGCTCTAAATGGAACTCGAGATAACCTACTTTGAACAGTAATGTGTTCACAGTATGTGGGAATTAACTGCTCAATGTAATAAGTACTATTGAATTTCCCATCTCCGTACAGATAAAGGGCAACTGCCACCAAAAACCACAGTAATAACAGTAACCAAATGATAAAAAAAGCAAACAAACCTGCTTTTCATTACATCCTTAAAATGTTATAGGTTAAAATAATCTTAAAAGGGTTTAAAAAACAGCAATTAAATCTTTCCATTTATGTTTTCCAAGACTGCAGCTGAGAAAACGAAAGAGGCCTAAGTGCCATACCGTGCTAGCCTTGCTAATAACTCTCTGTGAAAAATCTCATTAATTCAGTCTGGCTCTTCAGATCAGCCGCTAAGACCTTGTATTGTCAGTCATCCTCTGGCCTTTTCAGGATTTCCATAGCCTAACTAGCAGAGTCTCCATGGAAACCATGCAGTCATGCTTTGCACATCCCCAGAACTTTTTGTTCCTGACAAAGCTTGAAAAATCACATGCAGCATGGAGAGTTTAACACAGTGAACTAAACCCTGACCCACACTTATAAATGATAAACCCCAGCATACCAGCTTTATTATAAATGATTTCCTTACAAGATACTTAGCCAAGCCAGCAAAATGCTGAACCAGACAACATAAGAGGAACGCGGCTCCAGAGTGAGGAAACAAACAAACTGAAGTGAAAGACAAGAGTTTTGGGCTAGTTCTGCCTCCTTTGAAAGTACTGGAAGCTCGTAGGTATAGAAACAAGCAGAGAGCAGGAAGGGTGCTTTGAAGTTGCCTCTCCCTGAAAATGGCATCCCTGTAGCCCTCTGAAGAGGACTCATCTCTCTTGTGACTGTGCGTCAGGACGGTGCTGATTCACTTACCTGTGCAGCCCACCCAGCAGAGGCGGCAAGGAGCAGAAGCCAGATATCCAGCCCTGTGGCTGCGTGGTGCCCCTGAGACCCTGCCTGCACCTGGGATAGACCTGGCCAAACACCACCTGCCCCTCCAGCCTGGGAGCAGGTATTTGGGTCGATATACCAAAACTAGTGCCAGAGGTGGCGGCATCACTGCCCTCAAAATGAGATTCTCTGCTTGCAACTGGGAACCATCAGGCACAGAGCGTGCACGTGCATCTGATGGAGGGTAAGAGGTTGGCAACCCACTCAGCAGCTGGGCTGCCTTTACCCCAAGCCTGGACACTTCCCACCGGGCTCTGCTGGGATGACCAGGGGCAGCGGTCATCGATTATGCTGACCCTCCTTATTCCTGTTGATGCGTGGAGGGAGTACTCACACCAACAGCCCCACTGCCCAATAAAAAGTGTTTTTTATAATCAGTAGGGCAGAGACGAGCAGCCAGACGCTGCTCCCCAGAAATGAGTGCCATAGAAAGCCCCACTGCACAGCCAGCACCTGGCTGTCACTTGTTCCGTGGCACCACGGGAGTCCTGTGGCATTTTACCTCTCTCCTCCCAAGCAGTGCTGCCGGTCCACGCTTGTGGGAACAGCTGTACCAAGATACTCTCTCTACGTGGGAAGACCAGCCAGAGTCATAAAGGTCACATGTGGAGAAGGAGTCACCGCAGGGCAAACTCGTGTTGCTGCAGTAAATTCTCAGCGCTGGTGCAGATGAGCAACCACCCTCTCTGCACAGTGTCTGGGTTTGTGAGAAAAGAAGTGACTCATAGCTGAGGGTCATGCTGCTATCTGGGAGGACTGCCAGGGGAGGGAGAGCGCCGCACTCAGCCTGATGCATGGTGAGCTCACTCCTTACATGGGGTGGAAGATGCAATCCTCCACAAGAGGACCAGAGAGCCCGGAGTGGGCTGAACTGGTCATTTGGGAGCCAGCAACAGCCTGCTTCCACCCCCGAGTTGCAAATAATGAGTTTAGGATTAGGAAGTCAGCCTCACACGGGACGGCTCGGGAGATGTTTGGCACACACAGTCCCTCCCTGGTGGGATGCAGGAGGTCAGAGCAGGTTTTGTTTCCATGGGGTTCCCCCAGTGCTTCATCACAAGGGATGGAAAACATTTCCCCACCTTCTCCTCCCACAGCGAGGACTGGTGCATAATCAGCAGGAAGTTTTGTGTCTCTGGGGCCTTTCAGAGGATAACTTCAGGCACTGGAGCCAGCGAGGCGTGGGACAAGCAGGCCTGATAGATGGCACAAGCTGGCTGGGACCCTCTGTGGCTGGCCCTGTACAGGGCAGCAGAATTACCTTGCTGCTGCTGGCTTTTTGCAGGCGGCGTACGCTGATGCTCCCTCTCAAAGCCATTCACCACCAACGCCAACCATCTGCTTCACTCACCACCCAAGCAGCTGCTGCTTGGCTGCAGAGCATGCGAGCGGGTAGGTAGAAACCGCAGGTCCTCACCTTCAGGTGGATGTCCAGTCCCTCTTCCCTCGTGAGAACCTTGCTGTGCCCTGCATGTTATTGGCAAGACCAGAAGAAGCAGATGGCATTGGACTGGAGCAAGAACCTGAGTGGAATTGCTGCCACCACCACTTGTGGCAGATTCTGTTTATTTGTATGCTCATGAGGACTGAGAGGACCAGACCCTCAAGGGACATCCCCAGGAGATGATTTTATGCAAATGCCTCGACCGCTGCGTGCTGTGCTATGAAACAGTACATGTGTTGGATTAAAAGCAATGAAACATCTTTGCATCTTTTGCTCTGATCTCTTGTTTCCCTCAGCTTTGCCCCTCTTGCAGCCAGGGACAAGAGCCTCTGGCAGCCTGAGAGCTGTGGCAACCTGAAGCGCTGCCTGGAATGCCCCAGAAATTCTAATGGCTGTTTATTTGCTCAATACAGTATGAAGTACAGCCACCCACAAAAATGCATACGTTGTTTGTGTTTAATACATGTTATACATATTAAAATACAAGACAACACTTACCAGTTGCACTCAGATCCTGTCCGACCTTCTGGGGCACACACCAGGGTGTTGATGGATCAAGGAAGGTGACACCTGAGCTCAGTAAATATCTTCTGACTACATTCTATGGTGGCCTCAGGTGATTCCCAACCCAAGACAGAGCCAAAGCTCTCTTCATTGCATCACGGTTTCTATGCTTTCTTTGCTACGTATTAGCCACCTTCACTCTGAGGCAGGCCACCTCAAAGTGGAGTGAGACCCTCCCTCAGCAAGAATACCTAAAATAAGTGGTGGCTTGCTTTCTTCAGACAAACAACTTCGCTCTGCCATGTCACTCTCCTCTCTCCTGTTGCCTAGTCTGGAAGAGCAGTAGCAGGTTTGACATGCAGGCTCCTGGGAGAGGGCGTTCTCCAGATGAGTAGCTTTTTCTTTGCCATTATGTTGTGGTTTAACCCATTCAGCAGCTAAAACAACCACCAGTGGAGAGAATCAAAAAGAAAAAGGTAAAACAAAGACAATTCACTAGAACTGAAAAGGATAACGATAATAATAATAAAAATTATACACAAAAAAAAGTGATGCACAACTGCTGACCACCCAAAGCTGATGCTCAGTTCCTGAACCATGCTGTCTCCTGGCCAACTCCTCAGTTTATATACTGAGCATGACATCATATGGTATGGAATATCCCTTTGGCCAGTCTGGATCAGCTGTCCTGGCTGTGTTCCCTCCCAGCTTCTTGGGCATCCCCCAGCTTCTACGTGCAGGCCTGTATGAGAAGTTAAAAGTCCTTGACTGCTTGGCAACAACTAAAATATCAGTGTGTTATCAAGATAATTCTCATCCTAAATCCAGAGCACAGCACTATACCCACTGCTAAGAAGAAAATTAACTCTATCCCTGTTGCAACCAGAACACATTAGCTCCTGAGCAGAGTGGAGAAAGGCTGTTTATGGGCAATGGGAAGCTGTGCTGGTGCAGTCCCCAGTGACACAGCGGGAGGTGGATCAGTCAAGGCTGACAATCCTGCTTCCTGCTGCTCTGACTCTTCCCAGGCCACTCTTCCATGTGATATTAGGATACCCATCTGTGCCACACCAGGTCTGCAAAAGTACCTCCAAGCCCAAAAAAGGGCATCCAAGCCCATGTGCCCTGGCCCCATTATTCCACAATATGTTTGGACAAAGAGATCCTGAAGAAGAGCAACAGACGGTGACAGATCAGCAGAGATTCCAACCATCCACGTCAGTATCTGAGGGTGACAATTCAGGCTCCTCAGCTGCAGCTCAGTAACTCTAAGATACCAGCCACGGTTCAACTGAAGATTACCAAAAGGACAAGGGAAAGCCTGCAAACAATAAGCTACTGCATGAAATTAGAATAAGCAAGGACTAATCTTCTGCCCTGCTACTACAGCTGCATTTATCTTCCTGGAACTGCAGCCATACAGTTCTAGACAAAATGTGGTTCTCAGCCTGGGACATGGCTGTAGGCCTTGTCTTTTGCCTAGGTCAGAGCAAACAAAGCTGAGCACTGCAAGGTGACACTGGTCCTCAAGGAGGGCTAGGGTAGGATAGTCATTGCTTCCTAGTCAGCAAAGCTAGATCTGTTCTTTGAGAAAGTGTTCAGAGCTTGACAACATACCATAAAAAAAGACAGAAAAGGGCAGAGAAAGCACTGATTCTACCCAAAAGCTGGTTGCTCACCTAGTCTCAACTTGCCCCTTGCCCACTGCTTCCACCTCTTCAAGAGCCACCTCCCACGCAAAGCCCCTGATGTCATCTGCAGACCATTCATCCATGCTGAAAGTGGCAAAACATGTCCAAGTAAAGGGGATGTTCAGCTGCCAGATCTTCCAGAAGCCACATGCCTGCTGTCCTAGGGCGCAGGGGAACTGTCAGCAGAGCGTAGCAGTCCCAAACTCGTCACCACTGCTCTCTGCTTCTCTGAGACTGTGGGTCAGGCTCTGAACAGCCACAAATCCCACTGGTGTCTAAACTGACGCATTTGCACAGAAATAACATGATAGATCATGTCAGTTCAGACACTGACAATCCAAACCTGCTGCATAGAAGCCTTTTCCCATGAGGTCTTTATTTTCATGCAGGCCCAGTTTGGATTGTGGTAGACAAGGAAAGGAGAAACTGGTCACTTCCTACATGGGCTTTGACTTAGACTTTACTCAGCTCTGCAACAACACCAGGTTGTTAAAATTCCTGGATATACAGGGCAAAATCCAAGTAGGATGCCCACAGGATTTGTGCTTTTGTAAAAAGGGGACTTGTCACAGTGACTTGACCTTGCATATAAAAAAGGAGGTGGCACATGTGGGGCATCCAGGAACACAGATCTATCTCCCATTCTGCAGAAGAAAAAGAGAGGCAAGAATGGGCAGATTAGATGGCCACTGAGCTGACTGTGGGAGGTCCATATTGGTGGACAAGCGGAGAGAAGACAGCAGAAATTACACCAAATCCAGATGAAAATTACCTCCTTCAGGATCTTTTCAACAAATTTAAACCAGGAACAAACATGAACCCCAGCAATTTTTGTCATAGGGCTCCTGTGGTTTTGATCTAGCAGTAGATATCCTACAATCTTGCAGAAGCACAGCCTAACACTCCCTGTAGATATGGGCAGGCTGTTTACCTTTTCTCTGACTTCACTTTCTCCATCTTGACAGCGTTAATAGCAGATGCTTTATCAAGCCTTTCATAAAACTGTTTATTGGTAAAGCACTTGAAGAGCAATGTATGATGGTCATCCTCATCCATTTCCCTCTGGAAGCAATAGGAGTTACTGATTTTTCAAGTTAAAGTTTCATCAGTGGTTAGGTTCTATGAGAGTTAAATATTATCCTAAATTGAACCAGCAGCTAAGCAAACAGCTGATAAGCTTTTAGTGAACTCAGGAGTAGTATAGAATAAAAAAACCTCCGAGGTACTTATATCTACAGGTGTGCAATGTTTATTCTCTTCCATGAAGTTGTAACTGAACTTTGCAGTTGGCTCTACAGTGATTCAGTTGCCACAAGATTTTGGCAGGGGTGCAGTTTGGATCCTATTTGGCTAGGTAAAAGGCAAAAAGGTCTAATGAAAAACCAGCTTGAGCTGTCTGCTTTTTCACTAGTTCTGTTAGCAGTCAAAATCTGGACCATGCTTAATTTTACAAAGTTCAGCGACAGCCACGTTTGGCCCACCTCTATTATGAGCAACGTCTGATTAGCTTCCATTGTTGTAAGAAATATTCTTTTCCTTCTAGACTTTACATACTTCACAGATATATTCATCAGAGAGGAATAAAGAGAGAGGAGAAACTCTTCACATAGCTTCAAGGAGAGCCTCTGGGTCTTGCATAACACTTTGAGGATCAGGCTCATTTCCAAATGCTTTCTAAACAGAGAGTTGAAAACTCATGACAACGAGGTGACAGTGGGATGCCAGATCTCCATCTACCTTAAATGTTGCACTCAGGCTCACTAAGGTGCATCTTACCTGCTATGCATGCCCAGAAGACACAGACACTGCTTGGATATGGCTTAGGGTATCTCCAAAAGTATTTCCGCACTGAAAAAGGAGTTTCTCATTTCTAAATATTAATAGAAGCATAATAGCTGAAGCACTATGGAGTCAAAATCCAGGAGCTAAGAATTAGCTTGCAGCCATCTAAAAATGCCATTAAGAAAACAGCTCTCCTGAGCCTCGGAAATCTATTTGTCTTCTTTGTGGAAAGGCTGTAGGCTAGGCAAAAATACCTTTCTGGTAAGTTCCTCTGTAACTGTAAAATCCACATGCCTCTCTCTTCCAATTGCGTGTTCCCTTCTCAGCATCCGTCTGGGTATTCAACTGGAAGATGCTGGTACAAACTTGTATGCCAAGGAGAAGCACAGATCCAAGCTGAAGATTAATGCCAAGCACGCTCCAAGGAGGCTGTGCAGTTCACATTCTGTAGCTGGCATGCTAGACCGATGGCTGAAAATTGGGCCTCAGCATTCAGATCCTCACCCCATAAGCAGATGTAGCACTAAGAAATTTTGAAGATGGGTCTGGTCTTCAGACAGAAAAGATGGTCATCATAAAAAACAGGAGAACCAAGGAAAAACAAACAAAAGAAAAGGGAAGAAATCTTGAAAAATCACATATCCTTTTTACATTTCACACTGAGCAGGTTTCTCGTGGGTTTCAACACCCAGCTGCTTCCAGGAACAGAACAGACATGCACGTGCCTGCAAAGCAAAACACAGCTGGAGAGCTAATTTTAGGCCTACCAGTCTTGGCAATATCCCTTTAACAAATGAAGAATGTACAATTTTCAGGCATATGTACAAACACCAAATTCTTACAGTTAATTTAGATGGTTGTTCACGCAGTTTGGTCCAGGTACCACCAGCTGTGCCTGCCACCCTTAAGTATGGCAAGATTGCCTCCTCCTATGCACAATGAAGTTCTTGTGTTTATGAAATCCAAAAAAGCATCTCTCAGGCAACAGCTACCCCTCAGCAGAAAGGAAAAGCTAGGTTTCAAAACTATTTTCTGGTGAAACTGCAATAATGTTCATCCATCATAAGGCTGCTGAGTGATTAATTTTTTATTTTTTTTTTTAATTGAAGGAAAGTGGTCATCTTCTCTCATTCAAAGAAAAAATATTAACATTTAAGGAAAGAAATAACTGGCAATATGATTTCTGAAAGGACAAGACCACCAGTTGCAGTCAAGATTTTTTAAGGAAGGCATTATCTCTGTTAAAGGGAAAATTTTCCATTCAGGTTCTGTTTGTACTGCAGATGGAAACACCTGTTTGGAATTTGATTTGAAGGTTATAAATGAAGAATATTAAATGGATGTTAAACCTTTCACTCAAACCCTAGAGATACTGAGGGGATTGATCTTTTGCTCATAGTAGGCTATGTGTTCAACTACCTGGAAGCATTAGTACCAGGATTAATAAGATGAGGCAAGCTTATAAAACACACCTGGTTTTACGTATCTGAAATTTGTTGGTACTTCCTGACACTGTCAATGCTTCCTTTCATTTCCAAGGAGGGGACTCACTGTGTGGCAACTCATTCTGCACTGGCAGTAAAGGGACCTGCGCTCTGGTACCAAAGGGCTGGTTCAGAGCACTCCAGCTGGAGCCTCCCCAGAGGGTCCTCTATTGGAGACTTGGTGGGAGTATGGCATCAAACCACCTTTTAAAACTTGGGCGTGCAAACTGTCCTTCTTGCATCACAGGTACTCTTTTAAAAAGAGGTACTCTTCCCAGTGCCCCGACCACAGATGCCACCAAAGCAAAGCCATAATTCTTTTTCCCTCTATTTCCAGTTGCCAGCTCACCTAACATGAGGGGCACTCACTGCTCACAATGGTATGAACACAGGCAGCAGATTCATCAACTCAGCCAAAATACGGAGCAAGCCCAATGATAGAGCGACAAGCTGTGATTGAGCACACTAAGCATTACACAGAAAACATAACACAGTTCCTTTTGTCCACTCAACACAAATTAAACTGCAAAAGTGACTGGGACATGATGGATTCCTGCCTTAAGTGATACATCTGCATTTTGAGGAAATGGGTAAAATCAAAAGCTAGGTGTGCAACTCCGCTGTCTGCCCCTCTAGTTCCAGTTCAGGCTTGCTCCAAACATATTTATCAGACACTTCTGTAAGCTCTTCTCTGACTTTTAGGTAAGAACTTGCATGAACACTAAAGGCAATCCCAAATATATCTTTCCTTCCTTTTTTTTCTCTTCCTTAACACCGGAGGCATCTATCCCATCATTTATGTGAGAAACAGACCAGATAATTTATGGAAACAAAAATAGTCTACTGAATTGGAATAAAATGCTTCAATATGTGGCAATAGTAATAAACAAAATAAATTCTGTCATCACACAGACACAGAGTTTTGCCAAAAAAATGCACCCATGCCCAGAGCAAACAAAAATATTAATTCCACATGAAACCACCTCCACAACAAATGAGATAAGAAAAGCACACCCTTTTGACAGTCTGTGTGTTAAGAGATCTCAGGATTAAGCAATGCCTTCATCCTTGTAAAACACTATTACCTAATTCATTTCCAACAGACAGCAGCATTTAACATGGTAGCGTGTATTCATCGGGCAAAGCAACGCTTGAAGCAGTCTGAGGCATGCGCTCTAATGAAAGTCGCATTTCAGCTCTGCTCCCAGGCTGAACTCAAAACAAAACCCAAAAAAAAGGTGAAATTATTTAATGCTGATTTTCTGCAACTGTGGTTGTTAATCACGCAATTTGCCAGATACAGCAAATATTGAAGAGTCTCTCCTATTGTTACCGTCTCCCCTGAGGTGCAATCTCTCAAACTTGACCCAGCTTGCAGTAGGCATATTTCTGTTGAAAGGGAGTGTTAATACAGGTATGTATGAGAACCTTTCCTGATAATGAGCTAGTCACAGGCTATTCCCTAAGTCCAGCACATTTCAAAATTTCATTAAAAAATCTGATTAGTTAAACATTTATAGTTTGGGAGTTTGGGGTGTGTGTGTTTGTTTGGGTTTTTTTAATACAAGTTCAAATCAGCTCAAGATGATCAGGCATTCCTCAGTCAGTGCAAGCCATCTCCAACGGAATGAACACACTGCACCAAAGTTATCTGCACTAGTTTAAGAGAAGCCTGGTCCTAATTCAGATTAAAAAATAAATAAATTTAAATGTAAATAAATATATGGAGATTTAAATAAATTAATAAATTTAAATATGCCAACTGCTTGGGTGGTTGTTCTTAATACTTTGATCTAGAGTATTAGAAGATTGTTTCTAAAACTAGTTGCAGCACATATTAAATCTGGCATCTATTTTGCCCAACAGGATGCAGAGAAAGGTGCTAACAGAACTCAGTGAAGATCAGATTTTTTAACTTGCTGAGGATGCTGAAAAGATAGAGAAGATATAGTTAAGATTGTATTTTTTAAATAAAATCTCTGATTGTTTGACTGCTATCATTTCACTCAAGTCTAAACATAATCTCTGCTATAGTTTTTGTCTCACTTTTTTAAAAAGTGCTTATTTTACCTTAAAAATACTGATTTAAAAATGAAAAAAAAAAACCCAAACTTTTATCTCAAAATATAAAAGTAGGAAATATTTAATTTTTAATATGTTGAAATTAAATATTTTTAGGAATCAAAGGGTTCTCTTCCCTTCTCTGGCAGTGATTTGGTGTGGCAGTTCCTTCTGACAGACAGACTCATAAGTCAGATGGAGACAGCCAAGAATGCTGCTCTTATTTCAAATAGATTTGCTCTATGTAATCACCCTGTTAGAGGCATTTCAAGGTACAACTTGATGCCAAGTGACACTGTTCTCTTTAAGTGTGTTCTTACCCAAAACCAATAACTTAACCTGAGTAATTTTTCACAAATATGAACAAAATGTGCACAGAAGGATCCTGACAAAATAACTTCCCGACTTTGCTAACACTAATGTTCTGATGCCTAAGCTCCATCATTTTGACCAGTGCTTGGCTGAGCAGTGAACATCTGAAGACAACTGCTACAGGGCTGGCACAAGATGACTTTAAAAGACAACCCAAAAAAGAAGTGGCAGGTCTGGGCTCCACAAAGATACATGAAAAATAGGCAAGAGATCAGTGGAACTGAGCTCTTCCAAAGCTAGACTGGGGTTCTTCTTATGGGAGAGGTATCCTCACATACATCCTACCATTTTTGTAGCAGAGCCTTTGGTTTTGATCCCAACCGAGCAACCAAACCATGCTTCAGTTCCTCAGGTTTTATTGAATGAAATGAAAGGACTCCTTGTGTCTAAAGGAGGCCTCCAAAAGTGAGCTGAGTGTAAGCCTGCGCTATGCATGGAACCACAGTGCCAGAGGTAACCATCATCCATGTATTCGCACAGATGGGTTATTAACTTCAAGAACCTAATTACGTCAGTTTAAATGTCAACACTGTTAATGATGTCACTGCCTGTTACTTTAGCAGAAGCATCCAGCTTCTGTGACTTGGGAATTTGGGGTCGCATGTCTCTCGTTTTGTCTTTGGTCCTACACGACAGCTGAGATGTCTTCAGTTGCCAAAATCTCTAACTTCTACCTTCGACTTTGGCACCCCTCCACGATGCATTTTAATTTATTTCTATATCTATTTGCCAACCCCTTGGAAATCATCAGTTTAGAGGCAGCACAAAATTAACACCAAATTAGACAACAAAGAAAGCTATACCATTTCTTTTGCTCCCTTCTGTGCTCACTCAATAAAAGAAGCCACACGGCTTATTATCTGCTGTAGTCAAAGACACTCAATCCCTGGACCTTGTGGCAGAAGGCACTTTGCCACCAGATAAAAAGGAACATGGGGGTTTTTTTAGCTTACAGAAATTCCTAGTGAATTCTGGTCACGTCAATAGGGATTTCTTTCCCAACTCCGTATTTTTTTAATGCACATAATTTTTCCTTTTCCCATGTTATGGTTCTACCCTTCTGTTTTTATAACCTGCAGGAAGCATATTTCAAAAATATTTATTAGCTTATTAAATCAAATTACCCTTGCTCCTGCTGGACCAAGTTTTATAGAGTGCCCACAAAAAAAAAAATCAAAGAGCCTGTGCTGCAGCGACAATTTGTAGTGATGGCAGAAAACGCTAGTCCTTAATCTTTTTAATTAGCAATTGCAAATACTTCAATTTACTAAATCAGAAACTATTGGCAAGAATTGCTCTGTCTGCTCAAGTTCTGTGGCTCAAGAGTGGAAAGGAATGCAGTCTCAGGGAAGACTGGCCAAAATGAATAAGCGTTTCTGTTGGAAGCTCCTAGTACAATGATCAGAAACGATACAGTTAAACAATGTTGACTTATAAATACCTGCAACTGTGCTTCAAATTTAAAAAGACATTCAGATAAATGAGAGAATTTTACATTTTTCTGTTGGCTCTTGGCTGCCTGTGGACTTGATGAGTTTGGGTAAGGAGAAGAGCACCTCTTGATGCACCTACCACATCACATGACAACAGAGGTCGGCTTGTTGTATAGTCAGCTGTCTCCAACCCCAACTACCCTCACAGGGTAGCTGAGAGATCACACTGTGGTTTTACTTTGCTGCTAGTGAATGCTGTTGTCACATTAACTAATGCAACTTTTTAAGCACCTTTTTTGTCATCCTGATGAGTCAGGATAGATATTTGCACCGCATTTGATTTTAAAATTAACAGTTACATGCTGGAGAAAGCAGAAAAACGTGCAGTAAGTCAGGGAAGAGGCCTTAAATGCTCAAGGTGCTGTTTAGTTTTTTATATATACTGTTCATGCCTATATAGCTCTATGTGTATGCACACAAGAATATAAGTCCAGGAAATTTGCTAACAATTCAAATTTTTAACTCAAATTCAGAAGTCCAAAACTGCCTGGGAGAAGAGTTCCTGAATTCCAGACTTTTGTAGCTGATTACAAGTAGGCTCACGCGTGGTAAAATTAGAATTGATTTAAAAATCACTTATACATGCACTCACTTGGAATGGGAAGAGACAGGGGGTACATGGAGAGAGATGCAGGGATAAAAGTTATCTTTGCCTCCAACATTAAAGCAGGAAGACTGGAGGGGTGGGGTTGTCCTGCTTTTTTTGCATTTTACTGCTTTTCAAGTTTCATATTATAAACTCAGGTGTTGTGTGTTTTCACTGTATTTCCCTCAATAAACAAAGTTGGTTAAATAAAGTGTTTTGTACACTTTTGAAAAGTGAAAATCTGGTGCTTCAAAGAAAGACTTAATTCCATTTAATTTTCCTCACCCTTCCTGTAAGTGCATTTCTAGTTAGCTTCTTGATTTGAAAATCCATCAGCTTAATAAAGAGCAAAACCAAAGGCTCTCTTTAGGCCTTGAATTAGAAATAAGGAAAACAGGGCATTGGATCCCTGCCTTTTTGGCGTTGCAGCCATAGGGGAAGTCAAGATAGTCCTTGCTGCATCCAAGTTACAGTAATATAACATAAAACCTGACAGGATGCAAGGGGGATGAGGGACAAGACACCTGTGTGCTGAGGATAGCCTTGCCCTGCTCTCCCACCAGCTGCCCCATCCAGGACACCCTGTACCACCAACCTGCACTGCCAGGCTGGATGCATGGCCAACCCCTGCAGATCTGGTTAAAGCCAAAACCTGCTTGTCCCCACCTTAAAATACTTACAGCAGATCCACCAGTATACAATCTTATTCTGAAAAAAACTTCAGAAGAGAGGAGGCTAAATCCTTAGGTGGGCGATGCCCAGCCAGCTCAGTATCCTGAGCCAGGACACAGGGGCTCAGGGAAGCTGTAGGACACTGGAACAACAGTGGGAAGGATGGCAAAACCACCCGTGGAAACCCCTGGGGTAGAGATCCAAGAGAGGAAAACTGCTGCAGGTATTCGGCAGTTATCTGTGATGCTGTCCTGCCTCCTTGCCCTTCCCGTGCTACTAGCACTGTGCTTCTGTGACAATGCCTGAGGAACAGGGGAGGGGGGCTGGAAGTTGGGTACAGCCGGCGCAGGAAGCGAAATTAAAGCTGACACCAGGCAGTCTGGTGTTACAGCCGTCTGCATTCCTATTGATCTGAAGGCTTAGTCTGCATTCTGGCTTTATCAGCCGGTGGCATCACGACTGCCATCTCTTCTCTCTCATCCTCCTAACCTGGAAAACACTTCTGAGGGTGCTGAGAGACAGTTATCAAAGATGCACTGCCTAAGAAAAGAACAACATGCCTCAGAAGAAACAGCTGCCTGGCACCTTTGAAGAAAGTTTCCTGACACTTTTTCTATTTAATTAAAAAAAAAGAAAGAAAAAAAAAAAAAAAGAAAAGAAAAGCCAACCTCAATATATACATGATGTTTCGCCTTGCAGATCATTTCAGAACCGCGTCTGACAGTGGTGGATTATAATGAACCTCTTATCAAGACGTTGCCAGCTCGAGACAGACAATGTGTGTATGTATACGTGTAGATCCCAGTCTTGTTAACATCAGAGAGTGAAAGGGGTGGTGTGAGGGAAGATTTATTTCAGGGAATTATCCACATGCAAAAAACCAAAGCAAAACAAGCCTGCATCTTTTGCATCGAGGTTGTTGGTTTTTTTTTGGCTCCTGATCAGCTGGTAAACTGGGAGCGCTGACCCAAGGAGAGGGCTGATGAAAGGCTGATCTTCCCGGATTTCACTCAGTTTGAATTAATTACTCCTCTTCTATAGTTTGGCTTTGATTTTTTTTTTTTCTTGTGCAACAGCTATTTCAAGGAACAAAACAAAAATCATCCCATCACTGTAAGAACCACGGAATAAAAACCAGGTGGCTACATCAAAACGGGCTTTCACCTTCCTGCATCGCTATTGGAGTTTTATGGCAGTATAAACACAACTTCATGTGGGGAGAGAGGGTTTAAACAACAATATCACAATTAGGCAAAACTATAACCTGTCCCTTATACCACCATATGGCATACCAAGGCAAAAGGATGCCCTGGTTGAGACTATCAAAACTACTGTATGTGCATCTCTAAGAGGGAAAGCAGAAGCAGGCTCTTAAAAGTTGTGCTCTCACACACATCTTCTTAACAGGGGCTCAAAGCAAAGCTGCAATTAAGCCCAATATACTAGACCTGCCCTGCTACTGAATATTTAACATTTAAATTCTGGGCCACGGAGCTAGACTGTGATGCTACCAAGGCTGGCATTCCATGGCAGAAGGCACAGAACCACAACTGCAGTGCTGTTATTGTTCCTGATATTAATCCTTATTGATGAGGACTGCTTACAAAAATAGGCAAACCCCGGATATTTCCTGTGAATCTCATGACTGGCAGGTAGGTTCAGATAACATGGAAACCCAAACAACCTATGGATCAGCAAGGTTTTACCTAGTCAGATGTAAGCTCCTTAGCTCAACTCTAATATTTATGATAGGCTTAATCCAGTAAACAGATAAATTGGTATAAGCGTGAAAGACCACACAACTGCATGTAGGCAATAAGGACCACACACGTACCTCTTTTCAGGCATAGGGCTTTAGGAAAATAAGGATGTGCCAAAAAATTTAGACTGTTGGACTGAACAAATAAATAGTGGTCATTAGAGTTGAATAATGGACCACAAATCCAAACAAATAGTCAAACTCACCAGGCAAAAGCTTCCATCGTTTATTTTAGCATTGCTTTAACATCACTTTCGTGCTAACATAATGGGTGAAATCGTAATTCCTTTCCAATCTATAGAAAGTTCTGTCATTGATTTCTTTGGGGCAAGAATTTGACCCTATGATTTATAGCATACAAGAACTACAGCAGCCCTTTATGTGAATCTACTCCAAAGTCGAATAAATACAACCCAAGTAGTAATACACAAGGAACACAACTGAAAAAGGCAAGTCTACATTAAATATGCAGACTCCAAGGCAAAACAAGGTCTTGCTTTAAGCATAATTTGAATCACAGTGGAAAACCCATGCAGGTATCAGAAAGCTCAGATTCTTATTTCTAAACCTTTCTGTATTCTTAGAAATACAAGGCTAATCTTGCTGATGTGAAAGGTGCTCACTGATTTTAGAAGTTTGCGCTGGACATCAAAACCAAAGCATTCTTCTGAAGTCTATATTGGAGTAAAATGGTTCAAACTTCCAGTCCATGAGCTCTGTAGGGTTAGTGAGACACAACTGAGAAGAGCAAATCAATTACCAGAGAGCTTAATCTCCTGCTCAGAAGTCTGTGCCTGTACAGGAACCTTCTCTAAAGGTAAATAAACTGAAAAAGTTGCAAAGCACTGAAGTAGTTTAAATGGAAAAAACAAGGACGGTCATACAGCTTGCTACTCAGACAGCCCTATTAGGCAATTCCAATAGTAATTTCTGGCCTCATCATATACCTGTAGCACAGGCACTGATATCCTAGGATGTACTGTGTTCAGTTTTGGGCCACTCACTACAAGGAGGACATTGAGATACTGGAGCATGTCCAAAGAAGGGCAACAAAGCTGGTAAAGGGTCTAGAGTACAAGTCTTATGAGGAGTGTTTGAGGGAACTAGGGTTGTTTAGCCTGGAGGAAGGGATGCTAAGGGGAGACCTTATCGCTCTCCTGAGAGGAAGTTGTAGAGAAGTGGGTATTGTACTTTTCTCCCAAGTAACAAGCCACAGGACAAGAAAATGTCCCAAGTTGCACCAGGAGAGGTTTAGATTGGATGTTAGGAAGAATTTCTTCCCTGAAAGGGTTGTCAATCATTGGAGCAGACTGCCCAAGGAAGTGGTTGATTCACCAGCCCTTGGAGGTATTTAAAAGACACGTAGCTGTGGTACTTTGACATGGTCTAGTGGTGGACTTGATGATCCTAAAGGTCTTTTCCAACCGAAACAATTCTATGACTCCACATAAAATCCTACAGTAATTGCACTATTCCACATCTCTAATTAAACCTTATCTGCCCAAAGTGCTCCTACATTACTGGATATATGTAAGTGAGGAGCTTGGTATTTCCACAGAGCTTTGTACATTCAAAAAGCTTTGCAAACAATAACGAACTAAGCCTCACAAATACCACATGTGGGAAGCAGAGAAATCATGCATCCCACTTTAACAGGTAAGGGAAGTGGAGCACGCACTTAGATGCTCATGGTCATGCAGCTATTCATAGAAGATGACAGGAGCTGCAGATCCATAATGCAGCATAATTCACATCAACTGCCCATCCCTCCTCTTAGTGGAAAACTGTCACACACAATAGCACAACACTACTGAGTAAAATGCTGAGATGTGCAAAGGGGCAGAGAAGAGGCATGCTAAAACCCTATGTGATTTAAATGACCACGTACAGCAGCAATAATTACTTTTCAAGTGTAGCACCTGCCCCATTTGTATATCACAAATTAAGGTATACATTTTTTTAATTAACTAGTAATTTCTGATACTTCACCTTCAGGTCCAGCTAAGCCAAAGCTGGTATCAAGCCACTTCTTCAGTGCTGATAGTCAGCATTTGAAGACTATTCTTAGAGTTACCTACTAGCAATCAGAGAAGCCTTGTGAAGTGAAAAGGAGATAATTAACTTTCCTAATGAAATAATATTAACTTTCTCTATCAGAGTATCAATAATTTGTTCTTTGGTAATACTTCCCATGGTATTGCCAGCTCTCACTACGCGCTTACGCGTTGCAAGTTAATTGTGTGTTTGCTTTTTGAAATATTATTTCACCCCTTCCTCCTATTGCATTAAATTGCCATTCTTACTCTCCAGAATGATTGCCACCTCCTGAAAGGACCAGTGGGGCAGAAACCATGACTTGGCCTTGCTACACACGCTGCTTCATCCTCGCAGTCTGTTGTAAAGGAAAGAAACACTGCCCTTTGGAAAGAGCATTTATTATTCATGGGCTATAGAGCCTGAAGGGCCCCTTAGCAGATAGAGCTCTGGTTGTAGCTGGCACTCTATGTCCATGCAAACGGGATACAGATCTCTCCTTAGCACATAAGTGTATGGTTAAGTACACCAAGAGGAGCAAAATAGGTGGTAACTCCACAACCTTTGGTGTTTGCACCTCCTTCAGGGCACTCGCTCCCAGCACACCAGCCACCTAAGCCCAGTTATTTTTGCAAGGTCTCTGGTACACTGGGAAGGAGGAAAGAGGGCTTCAAGGTGAAAGGCTGACATGAGGGAGGGCCAGCAGACTCTGCAGGCTCTTATTTGGGGTTCCTCGTATGAGAACCAAGGAAGGGTTTTCACTGAAGGCCCTCGTTAAGGAGGAAAGATAATGACAGAAGTGATATGAGCAGGTGTCCTGGGCCAAGCAGCTCATTCTCAGGCTGCAATGGGAACAGGAAAATAGCCCTAGAAGCACATAGGGGAGGTTGGCCTCTGTTGTTTAAAGATGGATGAGGTCAAAGAGCAGAGAAATAGCAGCTCCTTGAGCACTGCACAACAGGAGAGGCAAGAAAATGGAGGTTGCTCTGTGTGTGCATGTGTACATCTGAGAGTACTTAACGTGAATTATTGGCACCCTGAGCAGAAAAACAGATCCCAAAAGCAACATTTAACACCATGGGTTTCAGTCCTCTGATACCTCAAAGTAACCACCTCACATATGTAACCACCTTTGTTTAAGCAACTTGTTCCATACCAAAATCAATGAGGGCATTTGCTCCAGCTCCTACAGGAGGACAGCTGCTCTACAGCCTCTCTCCAGGGCAGCTGGGAAGTCTTTGCTAAATTTAACCTGCATCCATTTAACATCCTTTTATCCTTCTGCCAGTGCTGTCTTTTGGTTCTTCTTCCCATTGCTGAGCCCTGTATCTTTTCAGATAAAAAGCAGCTTAAATCTTATTTTCTTAGATTAACCAATTGCTAACTGCCTCCTGAGAGATAAACTTCCTATTTTGTCTGTTGTCTGAGCCACCTGTCTCTGCTCTGGTCCGAGTTTCACTTTTGCCGGTGGAGATGACCAGAACCAGACAAAGCCTCCTAAACTGAAGCCCAGTGGACTAATACGCTTCTCCTCCCCATCTTTGCAGAAAATCATCCATCAGATACATCTTTGCACTTTACGCTTTTTTTTTCCCCTGATCAAATCACTTCAGAGGTTCCCTGACATTCTCTGATTGACTAATAGTCCAGTCGTGTCTTTCTCCTTCTCTGTCATTTACAATTGATGGATTCCCATTTTAACATAAATTCTTATTAGCCCCTAAGTGATTGCCCATGCCATTACATTCTATCACTCAGCTCCTCAAGATCTCATCTCGTGTTGCTGAAGGATATTACATTAATCCCTTGCATTAGGGATGCGTCCCAAATTTATCATCAGGAAGAATACTACTTTTTAAAGTTATGAGGTGATTATACACACAGGTGGGTGGCTTTAATAAAAAACAAAAAGAAAAGAAAAACAAAAACAAAGGGAAGGTTACAGGTAAGGTGAAAAAGGTCATTTCACTATCCATTTTTAAGCCTTCAGTGTAAGACTACCTGTACCTGGCTCTTAGTTTTCAGAGTGTTTGGCAACACTGCTTCCCTCTGAAGAACCTAAGTCCTTTACTGAAGTCAGGAAATTACCACCTCATCAGTTCTGAGACATCATCCTTCCCATCTCCCTGTTACGTGGAAGAATGAGAGGCAGAGAGACATTAAACACTTTGTCCAAGGTTTCCTGAACAGCTCTAGGCTAAGGGTGCTAATGTCTGAAGACTCTCCTTCCTCTGGAGAGACCCTTCTTCCAAATCTGGCCCGCTGAGAGCTGACCTGCTTCCTCCTCCCCTCTCTCTTCATCCAACCTCTATTCAGGTTCGACTCTCAATTAATCATGATAGATACCTGGGCTTGAAAGAGTCGACGAGAAACAAATCGCCAAGTGTCCTTCAGCGCAGTGGGGGTGGAGGACATGAATATTGTGGCAGATTCAAAGGAACAGCTTGAAAGCAGCTGGAGATCTTTGCAAAAAAAACCAACCCACAAACCCACCACCCTGTGCACTGCACACACACAGAGCAGCTGCACAGAGGGTGCCATGCGCAATATTAATTATAGGCATGTGATGGAAGGCAATATTCAACGTTTCCAGTGCAAAGCATTTGGGATAGGAGCAGCCAGTGACACCATTTCACACTCCCCTACACACCTCCACTAGGACTTGATTTAACATTATAAGGTTCCAAGTCTGTCAAGCTGTGACAATTTGTATGAGTGAGATTTTGGATGTCTCACTGAAATCCGCATCGCAAACCACCCCCCACCCCCCTAGCTCCCCCCAGCACACCCTTCATCACAAGCTGCAGAAATTTCAAAGGCTGCCTTGAAAGATGAATAATAAAAGTAAGGGAGTGTCCCTAAAACAAATCAAACTTGGCAGGGCTAAGTTTCCTTGTGAAATTAATTTTTAGCATCTTCTCTCCAGCGGCCTGCCTCAGCTGTCTCCCTCTGTGCACAGTTAATGATCTTGTTGAGCAGATAACCAATCTCTGGTTGATTTACAAGGCCTTTTATTGTCTGAACTGTCTATAATTTTTTTAATAGAGTTTCAGTTGATATTGCAGTAAAACAAGGTTCATTTTACATATTTAATGAAAAAGTGAAAACAAGCCAATAAAGATACCAAAGGACCAATTTGCCAAACTGTTCCACACAGGCTGAAATATCTTACATGCCAAGTATCTGCAAAGCAAAAGCACAGGCTGTCTACGCCAAGTCTTGTGCTCAACAAAAACGAAAACTATCAGGCTTAACACCTCTTTCACGTCATGAATCGCTGATAGGTTTTACCCCAACTACACTAGAAGGATTTGTCCCTGCCTGCTTCTAAGCTACCAAGGGAATATGCCTATGTCAGCAGGGCAGCGCAAAGGTTTTAGTTGTGCTTCGCTCCGAAAGCCTTACCTGATGGGAGCACAAAGCATCGATACCTGAATGCATCCCCCCGAAGCGATGTAACACAGCACAGCATACACCACACCAGGGAGGCACGGACTGGGAGCTAGGGTGTGTTAACGTGATTGATTATGCACTGTGCATGCACAGATGAAGCTGGGGCGTAAGGAGAGCACATAGTCTACATCACGAATATTCTACATCAGGATTTCCACTGGTGTCAAGTAAAACACACAGGAGCCTAAGGAAATGCTTGGTTATTTGTCATGAACCCCAGGATAATGCCCCTGAAAAAGTGTTACTAAGAAAACAGCCCACAGTCAGTTCCTGATTGCTCATCCCTCTCCCGTTGGATGGTGGCAGCCCCAGAGGCATGAGGTGTAGCCCCAAGGCACCATCAGGCCACAGGACCAGGGCTGGTGTTTGTCATTGTGTGTACAAAGGCCCCAAAGCTCAATAGCTCACACAACCCTGTTCCCAGCCAGGCTCTCCAGCATGCCTTTAATCCAAGGAACACCACACACCAGACAGATGGGATGCTGGACAAGCATCCAAGACAAGTTTCTGACCATAAGAGCACAGCCGGGGCAGGGGGTGATGCACACAAGCTGGTAGGGCTTTCCAGACGGGGGCTTGCAGCCACCTTTTTCTCCCTGACACCCCTGTATTTTTTTAAGCCACTGCACGCTGTTGTTGCCTTATGGTGATTATTTTTACTGCCAGCAGAGTCTTTTGCATATTAGCAGCCATTAATCCCATTGCATCAGCCAGCTTAATTGGGGTAGGCTGCTCTGATTCCCAACCTCTGTCGTCCACTCCTTCCTCCCTCTCCCATCCCATGATGTTTAAGGGATGTACCAAATCTATAGTGTTTCTACATCTGAATGGAGCGTACAAAAGCTATTTGGTCAGAACTGGTTAATTGGGGGGACTTGCGGTTTAGCGGTTAGGAACAGGCCTAATCAGGGATAGAGGAGGAAGGAGGGAAGGCAGGGGGGTGGAGGTGGGTGGGTGGGGTGGTTCTTTTTTTATGAAAATGTGGACCTCCCTACAGTAATTCCCCTTCAGCTGCTGCCTCACAGATGGACCTTTTAATTGAATTTTCTTACAGGCCTGAGGGAGGGAGTTCATTTCAGGTCAGGTGAGGCAATTGAAGTGAATCTAATAGCTCTAGTTTCTTTTCATCCCGAGCAGAGGGAAGTGTGTTGTTTTGTTTTTCTCCTCTCCCCCCCTCCCCCCCTCTTTCAGCTCAGCTAAAAAGTTTCAATTAAAAATTGAAACACACACATGGTGATTTCCAAGGGTTTGTTGTCTTCATTTTGCCACAAGTGGCAGCAAGGTCAGCAATGGGAGAAATCTGAAGCAGTTTGCATCCTGTTCGGGTTTTGTTCCCCACACAAGGAAGAATGTGATGTGTGCAATGTTCACAAAAGCATCCTCTTCTCTTGTGCTGGCAAAACCTAAGTAACTTCTTTCAGATCCAGCAACCTTTTGTGGATGAGTTACCAAATTACTCATCCCTGTAGCATTTTTTTTTTCTTTTACTGCTATGAAGCTTTCCAGGCACAGGAGTCCCTGCCTCAATAGGTTTGTATTTAAAATAGGGAAAAATAAGGGGAAGCTGTCCGAAATGCAGCAAACTTGAGCACAATTTGCTATGCCAGCTTTAGATGAGAAAGGTTGGACTTAAAACTTAAGTGGTACGAACATAGCTTATTCCACCAAGAAGTCCCTCCCATGTTGATTTCCCATCTTGCAAAGTTTTCCAGAGTCAAAGAAGCCATGCCAGCAATAGGACATTTATCCTGGCACAATACAGAGTTTTTCCATGAAGCAATACCACAAAATTTTCTGGTGCAGGCCGTGCCTTTGGCACTTGAGACCACATCAAGGGTATGGTCTCCTCTTAGCCTGGGGCAGGTACAAGTCCACAGGGAGGCACAGGCAGAGGAGGACCATCAGGTACAAGGTACAAGAGTTGACCTTGTCCTCTGGGAACGTTGCCACCAGCAACAGTGGAGCCAGGATGGCTTCCTGGGAGTTCTGCCAGCAAAGCAGGCAGGATTTTCTCAAGAGACCATCTGGTCACCTACGGCTGAGGCAGGCAGAAAATGGGATGCCACTCCAGGTCAATCACAGTGAAGGATGGGGTCGTGCAGGGTGAAAGGAACAGAGAAACAGAGGCCAGAGCAGAGCCTGAGAGGTGCTGAGCGGCTTGCAAGGACAGGAAGATGGGCGCGCTGTGGTCAGAGAGGTCTGGTCAAGGAGCGATGCTTTCACTTGGCTGAAAGCTGCGTTTGGCACACTACCACTTCAACCTTAGATATGCTTCATTAGCCAGTGTACAAGGCTGTCAAATGTCCCTTCCTTCTTAGTCATGGTGGTGTCAGGTGTGGGCTAGAAGGGCTGCTGGCCTTTCAAGGTGAGCAGCAGCTTCACATTGCTTCTAAGACAAAGGCAACTTGAGCCAAGCACAGCATGAGGGACTGGATAGCCATCCTGGACATGGCACTAGCCCAAAGGGCAAGCACAGTTGCTCCAAACAGGAGACCGTGCTGCCTGCAGCTGTGCAGCTGCTAGGAGCATTTATCCCCTCCTTCAGCTCAGCTTCAGACCTCTGGGGAGTGACAAATCACCTGCAAGGCTCTGGGGCTCCTCAAGGAGCCTCTGAACAAACATATTGCCCCCAGCCTTAAATTCTCTGTACAACAGTTTGCACCCTCACTGAAAAACCAAGGGGATCAGCACACTCAGAAAGTTTGAAACCACCTCTTTAAGGATTGTTCTGATGAAAAGATGATGCCCATGTCTCATTTTGTTGCTTTCACACTAATATAAACAAGGAAATCCAGAAGTACCGATAGTTGCTCACATATGAGAGCTGAGCCCAGGCAAGCATCAAGGCAAACTGTCCCACCACCTCTCGCACTCGAGATGGCTAGCAGAGCTGCTGAAAAACGCTTCATCTGAAGATTTACAAAATACAAAATAGGAGAGGGACAAGGGAAGAGAGACACTGCGGAGCGGATAGCTAAAAGCTAGTGCATATAGCAAGAAGTTGCTGCAAATGTGAATCATGTTGCTGATACAGGCTTTTCAGGTCATCAGTTTCTAAGAAAAAGCACAGCACTCCCAAATGAGCGTGCAGAGATGCTTATTCAGACAATCTTAGAGAAGGCCACAACCGACAAAACAGAAAGATACCCACCATAAAATGCATATTGACCAGATCACTTCACAGCCTCATTTCATTTCTGGTAAATTGCTTTGGTCACAATTTGTAAGTAAAAATAAATCACACCTTTTGTCAATATATTCATATGCTTCAATACTTCATGTTGTAATGATACTTCTTTTCTAAATGCAGCTTCATTTAATTTTAAATTTCAAATGCCAAAACTGCAGTGAAATTACTTTGAAACTTTTTGAGGAGGAAGAGAAAAGGGAAGATTTCACTTGACACAGCTCTGCTTGCAATATCAAATAGCAAACGTCTGTATGTGTGTAAAGCAAGTAGCAAATGCTGGTATCTGTGTAAAGCTAAGCTAAACCATAGGCTAAAATAGCTCCTTTTGCTGTTGGGTCCTTTGTTTTAAACGATTCTCAGGGTTGTAAGAGAAGTACACGTAGCACATGGCTTCCCCACTGGTGTTGCACACACTGTCTCATTGACATGCTTCTCTTTTTTTTTTCCCCTTTTTCTTTTTATAAGAGCCAGCAACATACAGAAGAGCAGCTTGGCCAGTGAGGCCTGGGCATAGATTAAATTTAGGGAGTGGGTCCGACAGAAGCTTTGGGACTTCCTTATTGCTATTCCCTTTATACAGACCCATTTAGAGGCCCCAAGTGGAAACAAAGGTAGTAAGCCACTGCATCCCTGCTGCCAGGAAAAAGGAGGGGTGGTTTAATCAACCATCCACGTTGCACTGTAGCAGAAGGGGCAAAAAAGCGCACATTTAGGACCAGATGCTTCTCCTTTACATGAAAGGATGATTAAAGCACTTGTGCTGAAAACTGCAGCGATCCCAGTGTTACAAATACAACAGTGCATGTCTGACCCTGCCCTTTCAAAAGCACACAGCAGACGCTGTGGCAAGGGTATACAGAGGTGAGAAGGGGGAAAAATCCAGCATTAGGGAACATGCAGCTAATAAGCTCAGCCCATGTATGAAAATTTAAGTGCTGCATTTTGTTCCTCTCAGGAAACCTGCTTCATTTTCAGAGCATGCCACGGGTGCCCTAAAACTTTTATACCCAGAAAGAAATGGCGCTGTGTGGGATTAACTACGGGCAGCATATCTGGTTCTGTCTTGAGAGACCCACATTTCCATGCCAGAAAGATTTCTTCCAATCGGAAGGCAGAATTCAGAAAGAAACATTGCCCCGTTACACACAATCAGCTGAATATTACAGGACAGCTGCCTCCGAGGAGTCAAACACATACAGGGGACAGTGTTGGGGAGCTACCATAGTCCTCGCTGCAAGAGCTGGGTTGTTTTCTATAGCACCCCTTCAGCACCTATAGCAGCTTGCAGAAGGCTTTAACATACTGCACTAGAAATGCCAGCTGGACAAACATCACATTCCTTCTCTAAAAGCATTATTCCAATATATTATTTTTAACTTTATATATCGAAAGGGCCCTTGCTGCCTTGCCAGCTTAAAAAAAAAGAGAGAAAAAAATTTTAGAAATTGACAATTTTCCTTATTGTTCCCTCCATTGTTAAGCATCCACGCCCATAAAGCTGTCACGTACTGATAGAAAGGGTTACGTCTTTACATGTGGGACATCTCATCTTGCTGGATCCTGAAACAGCTGTGCTACAGAAGTTGTCTCAAGCAAAGGGTAGTTGTAGAGGTTTCTCAAAAACAGAATTTGTAGAAGCAAAGCAGAAGGCAAAACTGTTTCTGGGCACTGAAACCCATACGTAAATGAGAGCACACAATGTGACATGCACCATTCAGAGACTAATAGACCAGTCTGCTCAGTCCAGAAACTCTAAACGCTTCTGTCAAATGCATTTCCCATATAATAATCTTCCAGAGATGCAAAGAACTAATTATAGGAAGCACCTAATAATGGAAAACATAAGCTTTAAAATTGCTAATAGATAAAAGTCAGGGAGCTAGGAGACTGAATCTTTTGCATCAGGCATTTCTTTTCTTTTGAAATTTCAGTGTGCAGGGATGAGAAAAATGGGTACAGTTTCCCTGTACATGACAGGAACAATAATTGAGTAGGATTATATGTCATCCATGAAAATACCATATTTATGCCTCATTGTAATCCATTCATTGGTTTATGGATCCGAAGTCCCACGGGTAGTGTCACAAATCCGCATAATGTCCCCGAGTAGTGGATTTTGCATTTGGATCCCTGATGTAGCTGGCGGACACAGAAAATGACACGTAGCCAGACAGCTCCCAGGAGAGCCCGCAGCCAGGCACGCCGAACACGGCGGCCGGTCCACAGCTCAGGTGGGAAACACAACCTTTGGCTCCCGGTCTGCCAGCTTCAGAGAGGTACTCTAACCTACAGAGCGGCCATCAGAGATTTTACACATTTACCAGCATGGAGGGCGGTTATGTTATATCTTGTATGTCATATGGGGTCATTTCTGCTTTTGCCTAAAGATGGCAGAAGCCCAAGCCTAATTTCATCAGCTGGACTAACTAGAGATATCACTACAACCAAATCTCATAAGCCTGAGCCCCGTCATTATTGGTTTCTTCATACATTAGGAGCAATCCCGAAGTAGCACAGTAACACTGATAACCCTCCCCAGTAGAAGATTTCCTGTGTGGCTTTGTACAACATCTATACACCAACTTCCCCCAGGAAATTAAATGTTTGTGTTTTTTCCTGGCAATGCTTTCCTTACTTATCTTTTTAGGTTATACGTTTCCTGAGACAAAGACGATTTTTTAATTTCATGCCCGCACCAGACTCGGCTAGGCTCCAGTCTTGGGCACAGTTTTAAGGCTATATCATAGCAGTGATTAAAAATAAATACATAAAAATAATTGACAAGACTTTATAGCCCCCGCTTATATAGATTACGTATGTCTGCTGGTAGAGGGAGGTGCACTTTGGTAAAAAGCTTTCCTCATAAATCATTAATTAGGTATTTACAAAGGTCTCAGCTGCCAAACCCTTGAAGCTTCCTAGTCTTTAATGAAGACAAGAGGAGCAGTTAAAGAAGTTGTCACATTTCCTTAGACATGCATCTCAAACAAAGATATTGGGTGTTGGTCTGTTACTGAAACTGAAGTAGTAAAATTCTCCATCCAGTGTGCTGGCTTGATTGTCAACAGAAACTTGGTGCCATGCTGCAGCTACAGCTGACATCGAGTAGCCTGTAACTGCGATGTGAAATCCAGCAACGACTACTGTGCTACAGCTCAACAGGCTCAAGCAGGGAGCAACAGCCTAGCGCAGCATCCTTCTGAAGCGTTTATGCCTGAAGTGCAGCTTTAGGGCAAAACCTCAGCCAGGCACGTTCTGCAGTAACTTCCCCACAGGCAGAGGGGTTTCTGCGAACCACCCCCGGAAAGAAGCGCCAAGGATCTGCCCACAGTTATCACTGCAGCCAAGCTAGCAAGAGGCAGCTACGTGGTTTGCAAGATGAAACACCTTCATCCTTAGAGTTTAAGTTCAAAATCAAATGGGTCATTTCACAGCAGCAGTCTTGAACGTAACATGAGCTCAAAGAACACAAAAACCCGAGCAACAATTATTCCAGTTACTCCAGTACCACTATCAAGAAGGCCCCAGGACCAATCCAACATGTGGACTCAGCCAATGTCAGTGCTAAAGTAGGTAATCCTCTCCTGGCTGCCTTGGTCAGCCCTCTCATATATGATCACTGCATACCATATCTGACACCTGCGGTCTTCAATTTTTCTTATTGCCATAAGAACCTGGAGAATAAGACAGAGCACTCTTTTAAAAGAGGAGTCCAAGCTGAAAATTATTCCCAAGTTATGAGTGGGAAGAAAGATGGGAGAGAAAAAGGGAAGCAGCAGTTGAATAGTGTTCCCACCTTCAATTTCCCAACTTATTTGCTTTACCTTTTCCTAAACCAAGATATTCTTAAAGATTGAATTATCTAAGTGGATTAACTATCTTAGAACTTGCATTCCTAGTATGTATATGGCTCTTGTTGCACCCTTTCATTTCACTTGGGTCACCTGATGGTTAATGCACCATTTATTTCAGCCATTACAAAACTTGAAGAATATTACCTTTCAAAGGAGATTTTTGACCTCAGCAGCACCAAATACTTATGCAGCAGTATAAGTGAAAAGTGCTGGTGCCAGTCTCAGAACAGGACTTACAAGGAAGATCTCCGCACTGCAAGATGTCCAGCTGCATCTGGCATGCCTCATGCACAGGACCAAGCACGATGTTAAGGAAGCCCATCTGAGCAGGAGAACCTTTCAGGAAGACATACAAATTCCTTATTAGAATTGTATTTTGAAGTTTTTGCCCAGTTACATCAGTCCTGTACCTGCTAAACAGATACATAGAGGACATCAGTCTCTCAGGTACCAACCCAGCTTTCATAATGAAGAAATCTAGCTAGGAAAGCAAATGGGAGAAATCTTGGGAATCTCACTCAGGTGAAATATATAGCCATTGGTCATACCTTGACCTGGTGTGCCGTCTTTGTTTAAAAAAAAAAAAAAAAGAAGCCAATGCCATTTCATAAAGGTGTTATAGAAAACTTCAGCATATATATATATACGTATAGGTGCTGTGCATGGGGCAAAGTGAAAGAAAAAGCTATCATTCTGGCCTCTCAGGGCCTTGGGAAGGTGTTTAGGTTTAGTAGGGTAACACCTGCCTTAACTGATTACTACAGAACTATCCTGAGCACCGGACAAAGGGGAGTGAATGACTCAGGTGGGGCTTTGAAGAAGGCACATCCGCACCCCCAATTTTCTTTCAGTTTCCATCACAGCTTTGCAATCTCCACCCCAAACACCAAACCTTGTGTGTTCTCCCCACCAGGGCACTGGGGGCTTCATCCCCGTCCTTAGGTGGGTGCACCCGGCAAGGAGCCGGCACTGCAAGGGTTAAAAAGTGGACTTTTCCATGCAGAAGGCTGGCCTGACTCCTTGAAGCCATTAGTCTATTGTATAAATCCCTCCTAGTTTTGAGGATTACAGAACAAATACATTGTAATGGCTCCGTAGGAACCCGGCCCGTGGGGTCACCCTGACTTTAGCTTGTGCATTATGTCCCAAGTGACAAAAATCGAAGCACATTAAATGCTTCATGAATGTGAAATGTCCAATGTTTTAATCTCAGGAGCTTTGCAGCCCCACAGTTTGTCTGGAATACACCGGCTTCCCCAGCGCAGTCTGACGAGAGAGCTCCAGCCATACCAGGCAGATTCAGGTACTTCCAGATTTATAACTAGGGTTTGTCCAGCTTTGTGTGTTACACATAGAATTTCTGCAGGGGAAAAAAAAAACCCTCTTCTGCAGAAAGAAAATCTTCAGGAAAAAAGGTTGGTCTAATAAGACACTCACGGACCCTTCAGAGCCAACTGACACCAAATAATAACTACAAAATTCCTCTGCATTTGCCTCTGGGTGAGAGACACATTAATGGAATTTATGAGCAAGAAAAATAAGTTAAAAACTTATCAGAGTCCCTCCAAGACTGTCACCTGACAAAGCAGCTTGAAGCAACTCTTAGTTTATAAAAAAAAAAAAACCAAACCAAAACCTCATCCCTTCACTCTCCACTCAAATCTGTGCAATAAGAATCTCTGCAGCCTCACCTTCTGCTCTGCCTCACTCTGTCCTCTTCTTATTTTTGCCCTTTTTTTCTTTGAAAGCCTGTAGAGCTTTGTGTTGACTTGAAACTGCCCAACTTTGACAGGTAAATTCTGGCTCATTCTATCTACTGCTCAGCATACTCTGCATTAGTTGGATTTTCACTAGACATTTTGGTCAAGATTTTTCTTCTATCAATGGAATTCCCATTCCTAGCAGAGATAGAGACCCCAGCAGTTCTTATTGAAGGGTGGAAGAGTAAAGAAATATAACCGGATTAAAACGCTGCTGTTTAGTATTTGAAAGAGTTAATAACAGCTGGAAAATACTGACACTTTTACAGACACATAAACATACACTACAGTATCTGGCTGTTTGTTTTGTGGGTTGTGTGGCATTTTAAGTATTTTATTTTTTTTAATAGATCTATTCATGAAGTGATTGTGGGCTTTTAAAAATTATTTTATTTGCTTTTTTGTTACTTATCCTCTAGGGAATAATATGCTTTCTCTCAAGTACAAACCTTAGACACTTCAGAAGAAATAAGCGGATATTCTGTTAAATTGCAGCTGAAGAAACACTTTACAAAGTTAGATTTGAAAGTGTGATACCAAGGGCTCATCTTTCCTCTTGCTGAATGCACTTTTACATTAGAAAGTTTATCATTTTAAAGGAACTCCCAGAGTTTATTCTTTATGCATTTACTGAAAAAAACCCAAACCCAAAACAACCAAAAAACCCCCCCAAAAAAACCCCACCCAAACCAAAACACAAAACCAAGTATTGCTTTCCAAGCCTAGGCTTTGAAAAATTGCACGACAGTGGATATTTTCAGCCAATCTGACATCTAGCTACAGTAATATTGTAACATAACCTTATCCCACTGGGGATGGGCATGTGCTGAAGCCTCTCTCATCACCAGAAATGATTCCCCCCTCTTGCCTTGATGCCGAGTTTCAGTCTACTATAATCTGTTTCTCTCAAAGATCCTGTGACATAGCAAACTTGCTGGAAAAAAAAAAAAAAGAAAAAAGAAGAACAAAACAAAGAGAACAAAAAAAAAACCCCAAAATGCATTTCTTGCACACCCAGGGGCACCAGCATAACACCCATGCTGCTGGGGCTGTGTGTGTACCCACCGCGCTCCTACAGCTGCAGGACTCAGGAGCCAAGTGAAGAGCAAGATCACAAGCCGCTCACGCTGCAGCCATTTCATTCCAATCCTGCACTCCATTTCTCCTTACTATGGACAAGCCCATGTTTATTAAGGGACTCCATTTGTCTTTCCCCTGCCTCCATCTTGCTGCAATTTTATTTTTTTTTGTCCTCCAGGGCCATAGCAGCAGCTGGCACGTTATTTCCTTCTGAGGTATAGCCAAATAATGGCCCTTTGGAGGGGGCTCCGTTTCATCTCTTTTCTCCATATGTTCCTTTCAATTGGGGGGTTTAATACCCTCATTTTCACAGTAGCTGTCTAAGTGTTTTTCCTTTTCTGCGTCCATTACTGAAATGAATAAATGTGCACAAGCCAATGAGGCACAAGAGCCAGGTCAATATACCAAAGCTTTATTTTGGGAGTGGGTTTTTTTTCTGGGGGACCTGGAACAAGCAGGAATTAGCCTTGCCCAAAAGCTGATCCCACAATCTGGAGCACAGGGAAGTTAGTTGTGCTTACATAAGACAAGAAAAGAGTCTTCCTCTGACAGTACAGGAGTGCTTTTTCCAAAAGAACGCAGCATCCCTGGTGCAGAGGATAGCATTTGCTATAGTAAAGCTGTAGTAAAACTACTTTGTTTGGGTTACAATTTTTTTACCAAGATGACCATACAGCAAAGCAGATGCAGGCAAACTTGGCAAGCACTATTTAGGTAAACAGATAGATGGATAATGCTGGAATATCAGGGCAGGAACAAACAATAATAAATGAAGCTTGCAAAAGTGTACAGCTGTGCCATCCACACCCTCCTGTTATAACCTGGCCTAGGAAATGTTTTACAGCCCCACATCAAGGGGCTTAATTGGTTTAAAATATACATCGATGCATGTGAATTGCTATGTACCTGTACATAAAGCAGAAAAATAAAGGGGCAAGCCAGGAGAGGGAGAAACCTGATAAACTGGCAGGTGGCAGCAAAATGTACGCTACATCCTCCCCCCACCTGCCACAGATGCCACGAGTGTTTTGTTTTGAACAGCACTCCAGTAGCAGTGAACAGTTTGGAGGGACATGGAACAAATCAATTCAGGGAAGCCATCTTCTACCAAGGAGCACTATGGACGGGCATGCTTTGCCTGGGAATTTGGGAAAGCAACATGCAGGTGGCAAGAGACTGTCAGATCTCAGAAGAAAAAGCTAATGACTAGGCATCAGAAGCAAGGAAGCCTGGGGTGCCAGAGTTGTCACGCGAGAGATTCCCGGGTGTCCAGCTGATTCCTTTTTCTGTACGTACCATCAGCAACACAGTCTCTCTCCTTCACTCGGCCACCCATTTACACAAGACCTGTTGAAGCATCAGATCTTGGAGGCTCCCACTGTTCTTTCAGATTTATCTGAAAACATGACATGGGTTCCAGCTTTAGACAGATGCATAGTGGCAACGCTATTTCCTAAGAAATAAAGGCAGATCAGTGCAAGGAATGGGGAAACAGCAGTGAAATAAGGAGCAAGCAAGGAAACTTGAATCTGATGTGATGAAAGACATAAGCTGTGGTGGGATTTGAGGAGGAGACTGGCACAAGAAGAGCAGCAGATTTCAAAAGATAAATCTTTGCAGTGATGCTTTGCACGGGGTGGGGAATGTGAAGGTCGAGGACACCAAAAAGGAGAACGACGGCATCAATACGCAGGACCCAGACCATCACTGTCCACAGCCATGTGATCAAAATGAGCAGAGTTAGGTTTTACTTTGTGGTAAAAGCAAGAAAGCATTCACTAACCTGCCCAAAACTGCTGCAGCCTGTTCTGGTGAGACATGAAAATGCTCGCTGCCAAATGCCAGGTATCATGCTTTTCCTGCACAGCACTAGGAATCACAGATCTTTATTTAGGGGCTGCATGAGCAGGTCATTCAAAATAGCCCCAATTTACGTCCCAGAGAGATTAGAGCCTCAAGAGGGTTTTCTTCAACACGCTTGGAAATATCTGAGGCATGCCAAGATGCATTTCTTACACCATTCAGAACTGACTTCGCTGCTCAGTTTGCACTCCCTGCAGCATGGCTTGTGAAGAGAAAACAAATGGCATACCAGACCACACAGAGAAGCAATATGGTTACCAGTGAAACATTTATTAGCTTTGGAAAAGAAACACAAAGGCTTCTTTTCAGAATTTCGCCCTCTCCTTGCTATCCTCTCTTCACGTACATCATTTTCCTTGCCCAGACTGTTATTTTACAAATATCCGCTGCACAAAGTTGTAGTTTATTTAAAGCAGCATTTTATAACTAAATCCCATTCCCATCATGTAAAAGTAACTATCCTACTTCTCAAAAGCAAGACAAGAAATGAACGTCCAGAATAGGCTCTAACAATACTACAGGTCCTTAATTTATCCTCATTGGCTGAGGTCATCTTATCACTCAGAAGATCTGTATCCAAGTGAAGACAAGGGGATGGGAAATATAGCCACCCACACCAAATAACAATAAATTCTAGTTCCTCTGCAGTGCTATTACGTATTTGCTCATACTTTTCATTTATATTCCCTTAGCTCCCACTGGATGGGCTTTTAACGTTTCTTGCACCAAAGGTTCTCCAGATTCTTTTTTGCTTCCTACCCAACACTACCCGTTCCCTCTGTACTTTGTGCCCTCCCATTTCATCCGGTTCCCCTCAATCTCCCCCCCTCTCTTCCCTCCTCTCTCCAGCTGCAGCAGCTCTTTCTGTTCCTCTGGCACAGCATCATAGGGTGGAAGCTGAATAATAAACACGCATAACGCACCAAACCGCTACTCAATCAGCACGCACGCTGTCAGTACGTACGCTGACTACCCATCTATTTCCAGAGATCCCAAAAGACCTAAGGAGGTTTATGCTATTGATGCATTGTGGAAAGAGGAAAAATTCCCATCAGAGGCCTTAAATGCCTCCACAGCACTGCAGACGATTGTCAGCCCCTTTCAGGCTCCGCCGCCGCACTTCCAGGGTTTGCGCAATTTTCCAGCTTGACCAGATTTTACATCCCAATGAAAGGCCTCAAGTCCCACTCTCTTTGCTGGAATCAAGCAGCCTGGAAGGAGCCTTCACAAATAGTGAGCATAATGCCAAGGAGAGTGAAGAATAACCAAGGAGACAACTCACTGCATTGGCTCCTCCGTTTCTCTGGCAGGACTCCCTGGCTTCGCTCAGAATATGACTGACTTTGTTGCTTTCAACATTTTCTTCCATTTCGAAATATTTTACTCATTAGCAATCCTCCTTATGCTCAGAACAGGAGATAGCAATCAAGTTCTTCTCTTCCTAACCGCTAAATGCCTTGATGCCGGTGCTTGAAAAGCTACTCTCTCTTACCATGCTTATCTTACCAGGATTTTTGCTGTTCTTGCTTCACCCCTCCTTTCTGGCAAACCACACCTGCCCTCAGACGTTTGAGTACTGTTTTCTGGGCTGACAATTCATACATACAGCCCTTTGCCATTATGATAATTGTCCATCCTGAGCCCATCCATCTTCCCATCAGCTTTCACTTGCCTGTTTCAGTCAGCCCTTCCTGCTCCAGATTCTTCCAAATTCATTTTTGACTCACTCCTCTATTTTCCTCTACAAAGTCTGCCTGTATCCCAAATATGGTTCAGTCTCAACATCGTCCAAAAGCCGCCTTCTGGGTTTCATCCTCACAAATGTGTCTTTTGTTTGGGCCTTCATTTATTCTACCTTGTTCCTGAAACATCTCTGGGCCTCTTCCACATGCACCATTCAATTCCAGTCCACACTAGAGACAACTGCCGGAACTGTTTCCCTTTCATCTCCATTTCAGCTTGGTAAAACTCCCTTCACCAAACCACACTGGTCACTCCTCATCTGTAGTAGGGCCAAACATAAGCATCCAATTTCTAAATTCAAAGCATTCTAGTCCAGTCTCTCCTTGTTCTGACATGCTCCAATATGTCAATTGATGTAGTCTATGTAGCCTATCCCTTTTTAGGCCTTTCCTCAGCTCCCCACTAGTGTCTCCCATCTCATTGTCATGGTTCAGGTTGCTGGTACCCACATCTAGCAACGTAGCAAACATCTGACCCCATAAACATTTTACTATCAGCATCGTTTCTTGGCAGACATTGCAGTGCTGATGAACTGCCTGCCAAAACAAAGCCTACAGAAGATAAAGGCACCTTCCTTCCCAAACCAGTCAGACAGAAAACCAATCTCTTACCACAGTGAAAACTGACTCTCCAAGAACAACTACTCTATGGAAACCTCTAAAGCTGGAAGCATCCCTTTGGATGAGAGCTTGCTGTCCAAGGGAGGCAGCCACCATGCAGCAAGAACATCACACTGTGTCAGCAGTAAGGCTAAAAAGCCAACCTTCTTTTTCCTCTTCCAAATAGTTTGCTAGAAGACACAGAAAAGATGTGGAAGTGTTAGAGCATTCGTGATGTTGGCTGGATGTAACTGTGGCAACCAAGGACACACTGCAAAAAGTGAGTCAGGATCTGCCAATCATTTATTGACTTTTCAGGCAAAAAAGGCAAAGGAGCCCCCCTGCACCCCTATCTCATGTGAGTGCTTCTATAAAACAAACCACGCAGACAAACAGGATTTGTAGGATCAGGCTGGACTGTTTCCAAAACACATAGTCAGTGCAGAAAGCTACATGAAAAAGAATAGGTACTGAGGGGAACATGAGAGCTTACTTCCCTGAAAAATCAACAACAGGACTATCTGAGAGGAAAAAAAAGGTTGAGCTACTTAAGATAATTTATTAATAAGATTTTTACAGGCATAATAGACAGACAAACCTATCCTACTGCAACTTAAAATCAGAAACTAATCAACGAGAAGCTATCAAGGAAAAAACAATGCATCATAGTATAACTCACATGCTAACACCTCATTTTAAATATCAGGAAAAGTCTGTGTTATTGACTAATCACTTCTGAAATGCCATTTCAAAAATGAAAACAGCATTTTTGCTCTACTAGAATGCAAAACAAATCTGCTTGAACTTCTTTTTTGAGATATTCTTACAAATAGGTAACAGGGGAAAAAAAAGGGAGGGGGAAGCTTCCATTTTATTAAAGACTTTGCTTTTAGGCTGAGAGTTTGCTTTTTAACAGCCAAGTCTCAACAGAGCATTAGATTTATAGACAATATCAAAGCCTACATAAACACAGTGCTATCAAAGGAAGCAGTAATAGATGTCAACTTATAGTTATGTGAACACCATCATTTTGGGGGTGGCACTAAAACCCCCGAGTCCCAGTTCCAGACCTGAAAGACATTTCAACCAGTAAACTGTTGTTGGCTATGCCCCCTCTTCTTCCCTAGTGCCATAATCAACACACATTCTCACCTCCCTTCTTAGGTTTGAACTCTTCTTTTCATATGGGAGCAGGATGATGTCTGATCCCTCACCGAGAGCCACGCTGACACCCCAGGACCTTTCTCCCCATGGACTGATCACGAAGGGTAAATCCTCTCTTTACCCACCTCTATGACCTCTTTTTTTTCCGGTGCCCCACAGAGCCACTCCATTCCCCATTGCTACTCTGATGGCTCTCTCAAGTCCACGTACAAATTGGTTATTTCAATACCCACCCCATCTCTGATAAGGAGGGCAATTAGATTAGTTTACTGCAGGCAAAATCAATAGCAAGCATCTGGGGGGCAGATTAGCCATTGGTAATTAGAGCTTTTAGACATTATTCAAATAAAATGTATGAGGTTAATCAACCAAGGTGGAAAAAAATCCATAATATTCTACGTCTGCCCTTGGTTTGTCAACCCAGCTTACTTTGGAATTAGAAGTGGAACAAGATTCCTGAAATAAAGGCAAACTTTTCTAGACTGGTATAGATACAGAGAAGGGAAACATTATTTATTCACAGGGAGACAGGTCTTTCTTTGCCAGATCACAGGTACAACACTGGTTTCTAGTCACCTAACCCACTTTGCAAAGTATTGGAGAATTTACTTGAATAAAGGTGCCAAAAAATAGAGCCATGTATTTTGAGTCTCCTTATTCTTTCAGAATTTAGTTACAGACATTTATTTTTCAAAGACACATTTTAAAATTGTAGAATTATATATGTAACTAACCAGCTATAACTCCACAGCAACATTTTACCAAATTAGACATTCATTTATAGTCATTTAAATAGTATTTATTTTTTTAAAATCTGCTACCATATTTAGCATGTAAATGTCTGTTTCAGTACATACTTCATACATTAATTTTCAGGCCACATAATGAATTACTTTAATATCTTCAGATTAGATTGCAATTAGATAATATTGTTCAAATGTGAACAATACATTTTCAGGGTAGCTTCATTTGAGTGCTCATCTATAGAACATTTTGCTTAATAGGAATTTCGTCTATAGGCTGTTGGAATTCTCATTTCTGGAAAGGGTTATTTCTCTGTACAATTAAATATCTTTTTATCATATTCTTAAGTAGTGATTTAAAGTACAGTAGAAAGATGAGCACATCATCTTTAATATGAACAAGAGATGAGCATGTCATCCACAGTATGTTTTAAAGAGTCTCAACAAACTAATAACACAGAAAAGTTGTCACATTTTAGATATCTAAAACCAAATTATTTCTTCTTCTAAGTAGAATTACAGAAAGTGCAAGCAGGCACACACACAATTTAAAGATGCTTTCTACTTCAGAGATAGAACAATGATTTATTTATTTATGGTCAGGGAAAATATAAATCAACAACACAAAGCCTGCAGCAGGACCCTGCTATCCAATTCTGAGCTGTGCAGTTTAGCACAAGCAGCCTAAATTAGCCAAACAAGTCAGATTAATTTTTCCTAAACCACCTGGACTGAAGCACATCCTTCCAATATTTGAACTGAGGCGTAGTTCATTTTTAAGTATATTTCCAAGTGCTTCAGTGAACCAGGGGTTGATGAGGACCAAGCAGAGAGAAATGAGAGAAGCCAGGGTCCTACTCAGGTCTCTGTGCCCAGAGGAGCCAGGCCCAAGCCTAGGGGCTGACTTTCTGCCTTGTTTAAATTAGGGTTCAACAACAACTCCTTCATGAATGTACCTTAAATCTTGGTGTAAAACAATGGAGACCAAACCCTATCCACACTGTCACCCCTTGTGAATAAGGGAAAAGGAAAGCATTCCAGCGATATGAAGGAGCCTTAAATGACCCCAAGTTGACACTGCTATGTATAGCTTATGTGCAAAAAAGCAATCAGGCAGGCAACTAATTCCCTACAATTCATTGTGGTTTTGGGCAGGCAGAATCGGATGCCTGCCAGCACATGGGATGCCTGTCACTGCTAGCCTGAAAAATAGACTGAAAACAGGTTTGGGTTAAACTGAAGGTGGTTTTTAAGACCAGCCTCTGAGAGCACAGAATCACAGGACATTAGGAGTTGGAAAAGACCTCAGATCATCTAGACCAACCCCCCTGCCAGAACAGGATCACCTAGATTAAGTTGCACAGTAACACATCCAGGCAGGTTTTGAATGTCTCCAGAGAAGGAGGCTCCACAACCTCTCTGGGCAGCCTGTCCCAGTGCTCCATCACCCTCACAGTGAAAAAGTTCCTCCTTATATTGACATGGAACCTCCCGTGCTCCCGCTTGCTTCCATTGCCCCTTGTCCTATCACTGGCCATCACTGAGAAGAGCCTGGCTCCATCCTCCTGACTCTCACCTTTTACATATTTATAAACATTAATAAGGTCACCCCTCAGTCTCGTCTCCTTCAAGCTAGAGAGGCCCAGCTCCCTCAGCCTCTCCTGGTAAGGAAGGTGTTCCACTCAGTTCATCATAATGATGATACTGAGACGATACCAAGTAGTGGAGCAGCCCTCTCTCCTCTGCACAGGCACAACACCGTGCGGGCCGGGGGATGCCTCACCTCCACACAAACAACAAACAATGTGTAGGTACAGTTCACAGTCCCACGGATGGACTCACAGTCAGAGAGGTGGCTGAGGGTTAGGGTGAAAAACCAGTGCCCCTGCCACATGCTGCTTATTGGTCTGCTGGGCCATCCTCTGCATCCAGATACACACAATTTTTTTTTTTTCATCATTTTTACACTATTTTTCTAATTCCTTTACCTTTTGTGTCACCTTTTTCATTTTGGGGAGTTTTTTTGGTACACTACAGCACATATTCCAGCTATTTGCAACTACAGGGTTTTTTTTAATACCTTCTCTTCTTTACAAAGCAGCAGATGCTTTTGAACCCACAAATGTAAATACTGATTTCAAGATGGTTGAGCCCCTCTTTGGCATCTCACATGCATCTCCTCTCATAGGGTTTGGTACAGATAGGGGGACATTTTGTGACAGAGCAGAGTAAGACCAATAGGCATTACACTAGCGTAAACAGCATCAGAAACATAATTTTAGTTTTAAAAATAAATTTCCATAAGAAAGTGGGATCTCCAGTAACATATTTTCTCCATAATCTGTTTTTGCTTCTTTGGCTGTGTTACACCTAAGAGCACAGCTCTTGAAAAATTTCTTTCCAAAGACCGGAGAACTCAGTTGTGGGACATATCCCCAGCCCTCTCAAAACTAAGCAGAAGGGATATCTTTCTGAAGCCAGTCACCCACAACTAATAAGACCACTGGCTGCTTTAAAAGTTGACCAGGGATCCCGCACCACTGGAGTGCCATCTTGGATTGAGCTCACGGTCTGGGAACATGGGAAACCAGTGTTCCTGCACAGTATTCTTGATACCTGTTTGCAGCCAGCAAGTAAAGAAAGGGACAGAGAGAACCAAATGTTAAGGTTCACAAAACATCACAGGTCTATGCCCTACTGCAGCATCTTCAGCATTTACCCCTATATGCATAAAGTGGAACTTCCTTGTCTCTTGGGAGCTGGACATACACAATTAAGAGCAAAGATTCTGAATCTGACAAACTGAGTGAAATTCCCCACCTTCACCTAAATAATCTGTTTTTCCTAAGTGCTTTATCGGGGGAGGGCACTGCCTTGGGAATCTCTGTGTAACGCCTAAGATTTCACAGGAAACTTGGAAACTGTGAACTCCAGTGAACAAAATCTTTCACCTTCAGTTCACTGAAACTCTGTGAACTAAACTCAGTCATCCCTCAAAATACCGGGACAGCAATACACAGATAAATCAACTCTTCCTGTAACCACTGGCAATCCATCAGATAGATTTGAAATACAATTCCTCTCATTCAGTACAGGTCCTAAATTCTTTTATTTGACAACAATAGGAGTTACATAATTACATAGATCAAAGCTCTGAAAAATTCCTAACAACTTTTTGAGTTATAGCAAGTAATTAAAAAGATAGCAAGTAAAAAAACCTGCAAACAAAAAAAACCCCACCAACCCCACACTTTAGGGTTTCACCTGGTAGAAAACATCAGGGGATAGATTCCCTGTCCTGTGAGATTTTTCACACTGTCAAAACATTTTCTGGTCCAAATTAGAACAAGATTAAAAGTCTTAATAAAATAATCTGAATTCTGTTTGGTTCAGACAAAAATGTAAATTTGTCTAATTGTGAAGGGTTACACTGGTACCTGTTACACAATTCATACAATTGCAAAACCACACTCATCACACCAGTTTAGCAATTATAAGCCACACTTTTTCTTCCTTAAAAAAAAACCCAAACCTTCCAAACCTCTCTGTCACCCCTTTCATCCAAAAAGTTCCAGTTGACAAAAAGACACTTTCCAGTGAAAATCATTATGCTAATTTTTTTCAGTCATGTTCTCCATAGGTTTAATATTCATCTATCCTGAGGGTTTACAGCTACGCAGAGACAATGCAGTAAAAACAAGACTATTGAAAAAATCCAACCTGGACAGATTTACCATCCCCCCTTGTCTCTCCTCCTCATCTCTGGTGACCTTAGCTTCTTATTTTAGACAGAGGCGTCCTGTGGAAACCCTGTGTAAACTGGTCTGGGGAGAGGGTCTGCAGGGGATCCCCTTAGGAAAAACCCGTATTTGGCTGTGGCTGGTAAAAGCTCTCAGGAAATACTGAGCACTACACGAAGCGTAACGCTCTCAGACGAGGACCCTGCAACGGGGCTTACATGTCTACTAACTATTAAAAAGGTCAGACTCAGTAGAAATATGGAGTTTCATGAGATTATAATTTTTCCCCTCTCACTAACCTACACCACAGGCTATAAATTACTTCTTCCTCCTGGCTTTCCCATAGGGAACAGCCACACTAGCAACGCTCTCTTTACAGGCACCCCCTCTGCTTCACAGGTGCCAACCACATATTCTCTCAGTTTAGCTCATTAACATTTCCAGCTAATCTCAGAACAATTGTTCTCAACCTGGATTTTCCTTTGATGTCTGCTGCTTCTCTGCTTTAGTCCTGATTAAGGACTTGCATGTGCCAGAGAGCTGATGCTTCCTTCCGAGAGGACCAGGCTGCCCCAAGGAAAGGTCCCACCCTGCCCAACAAACCCTGCCTTGCTCCGGTGCTGAACACCTACCACCAACCTGAGAGGCAGCTTAGGTGCAAAGGGTTAATATGTCCCCTAAACCCCACCATGTGAAATAGTATTTCACAAGGTCTAAGGTAGCATAGAGTCTTTACCTTAACTTAATTGCTCATTGGCTAATTACAACTGCCACGACGGCTGGCCACCACGCCGCTGCTACACAGAGTTGAAAGAGCGCACTTCTCCGCACGACTTGGATCGTGTAGTTCAGTCAGCTCCCATCATCCCTTTGTCCCTTGTATGTCTGACATGTGGATGAAACCTTCCCTATTGTGCCTTCTCTTTTCTGGGAGAACAAAGGGGAGCTGACAATGAAGTGGCTGCCAGCCCATTGCCACAGTCCATATATCCATGCAGCTGTCATTACATAGTCAAAGCAGCCGTGCTAGCAAGAGAGAATAAGCAGCCTATACGAAAGACAAGTGGGCTTAGTTAAAAAAGCTATACTATCATTTACAGTACACATATACTGCTATTAATACACTATTAAACAGAGGGGGAAAAAATCCCCACATGTAACCCCGTGACCTGGGGAACTTTGGTAGCAAAGTGGACTTAAAGAGCAGGTTTGGAGGGATTCCAGCACACGTCCTCTGCCTCCAACTATCCTGAGCAGGCACCTAGCCTCTGCCCTAAAAATAAGCAAAGGCAATTGTGTCATTACGTAGGTATGGCTGATACCCAAGTTCCCCATTGAGGAATGCATGGATTTGCTAAGGTAGACAGGACTCCTCCTGTTGAGCGCTGACATGTCACATCAGTGGGTTTCTTGTTTACAGAAGTGGCAGATTGTTAATGCGAAGGCAATTTCCTGCATTACAACAAAATCCCATGATATATTTCAGTTGTTGAAAACTTGGAATGAAGCAACAGCTCTGTGATATGGAAATACCATGCCACTGAAAGCTAAGTGGTAACTGGAACTAAAGTTTATGAAGTCACTAAGCAAAAGAAAAAAAAAAAAGAAAATAAGGAGCTCCCTACATGAAATAAGGTCTCCTCTAGAACTACTTTTCACTTCCATCAGCAGCTGGTGAGAAGTATACAAGCCATAGGCTTGTTGTTCCTGGTTAAAGAAAAATGGAAATTCACGAGGCATCTGTTCATGGTTGATCAGGATAGAATAAATCCTCAGAGAAAGCCCTTGTTTAATTGCTTGTATAGCTCTGACACATAGAGGCTGTACACCAAAACGCAAAGAATGGGGGAAGAAATGGAGATTGTAAGCAGGACCAAGATTGGGGTCACCTGAGACCTTTGATGCTGCTATACATCCACCACCTTCATAAAGTCAGCTCAGCACTGAGTCAGTTTCCATTTGTAAGATGAGAATAATGATCTTTCTTTTTGGATTGCATATTGTTTATTTGGGCTGCTGTTGTGGTTTTGCGTGGCATGGTTCTGATAGAGGAAGAGGGGTAGGGTGCAGCAGTGGCTTCTGCAAGAAGCAGCCAGAAGATCTCTGCAGGCCCCACAGAGCAAACACAAGCCAGCTCAAGGCCGGAGTCGCTGCTGACCAAGGCCGAGCCCATCAGTGACGGTCACAGCGCCTCTGGGAATCACATTTAGGAGAAAAAAAAAAACGGAAGCAGACGATTTTCACCACCAGAGAAGGGACTGAGAAGATGTAAAAACTTTGTCAACACCAAAGTCAGTGAAGAAGGGGGGAAGGAGGCACTGCACGTGATCAAGAGATTCCCCTGCAGCCCATGGAAGATGATGGAGAGCAGAGACCCCACGTGCAGCCTGTGGAGAAGCTCCGCACTGGAGCAGATGGAGACATATGGAAGATGCCATGATCCACACTGCTTCTGACAGGACTTGCAGCTTGTGGAGAGAGCCCACACCGGAAAAGGTTTGCTGGGGGCACTTGTGACTCCATAGGACACTGGGCTGTAGCAGTCTGCTCCTGAAGGTCTGCACCCCGTGGATGGGACCCACGTTGGGGTAGTTGGTGAGGAGCTGAAGCCCTGTGGGAAAGGACTCACATTGGAGAAGTTCATGGAGGACTGTCTCCTGTGGGTGGGGCCCCACAGTGCAGCAGGGGAAGGGTGTGAGGAATGCCTCTCAATATACATTTTCTCCCCTGTCCAGCTGAAAAGGGGAGTGATAGAGCGACTTCGGTGGGCATCTGGCCTCCAGCCAGGGTCAAACCATCACAATTGCCTTAATGTTTACACAGAGGCTCTAAAGCTCTGGGACCCCTTGGATCTATCAGGTACCTGGCCAGGTCTAACCCCATCACTCTCCAGCACTGCAGACACTGCACGGGGAGGGGTCAGGGGACAGCTGGGAGCACGTGTGCTCAATTGCCTGGTCAGTGCTGCTCTTGGACCCACAAAGCCACCCTGAAAACCTGGCTGATTAGAGCAAGCCCAGTACCGTATCTCCATCCCTTCAGGTGCTTTGCAAATGTTTCATTGCCAGAAACAACAAAAGTTGTTGTGCAAGCTCAGGAAAAAAACTGAAACCCAGCACCTCATTAAGATAATGCTCAGGCTGATCCTGAAGATTTCTGTGTTTGAATGGGCCTTGGCATTGTCACAGCAAGAGGTGGGCCAGCATAGTGGGACCTTTCCAGAGCTCTTACAGACTGGTGTGGACTACTGAGCCTGATCTTGTGTCATGCTTCCAGCAGAGACTGTGGGCCAAAAAAGATTAAGAACATACATAAACTTGATACGCAGTTGGTTCAGGCCACTATTCTGTTCACACCCCTTCCTTTCCCTTACAAAGCAACCTGGGTTCTCTGTGCCACTATGTGGCTTCACTGAAATGTCTCATGGTCTCTCCCCACAGGGTCCTGGCTTCTTGCTTCCCATCTACATTGTCTTCCCTGTGGCAAAGCTAAGGGTCTGGTGTTATGACAGTACAGGACCATTCAGCTGTAACCACTTTTTGACATCATCTGCTTCACTATATACTTCCTTGCTGAAGCGTCCCTTCAGAACGGTGATCACATTGCCAGGCAACACCACCACTCCCCTGCTGATCTCAGAAGTCTTCAGTTGCCTCCACTTTCCCTGCCATTTCAAAGTAAATGACCCATGATCTCTTTGAGAATTTGGGTTGCTTCATCCATATTGCCTATATCTTCACCTGCTGCCCTCTCACAACCAGGGTGAAAATTTCCTCCTTACATCTGTTACATTTCAGGCAGCTCTTCTGCCTTACCTTTCTGCTTCTTCTCCCATAGAAAAAAAAAACCCCATATTTTCTTCATTGCTTCTAGCATCTCTTGTTCTATTTGGGTTTTTTTCCTATTTATTCTTTACTGAAAATATTTATACTACATGCAAAAACTGTAAGCCAAAGTACATAACGGGAAAGAACGCCATACTGTGATAATTGAGCTACTTCCTAGACAACGGAAGGCCCCCTTCACCTGTTTTAAGAAAGGGTTTTTCCAAGTTCTCAATGCAGGTAATAAAGTCACCCTCACAACCCCAGAAGGAGGATTCAGGTTTGTCCTGAGGGGATTAGCATCTCAGCTCATGCTTCAAGCCTACTTACCAGGTTAAGCCCATCTTTGGCAGTGAGCTTCATTTTCCAAGCTAAACCCTTTTTCTTTCCCCTCCCTCCCCCAGGCCTCTGCCACCCCATTATTTGTCCAGGATGGCCCCCAGTTATATGACAGCTTTGTAGTTTCAGTAAACCCAAGAAAAGGCTTTCTTTTCTTATTCCAAGCTACTTAAGATACACTGAAATAGAAAATGCTTTGTGCAAGAATGTCACACTGCCCTCCTCCAACCCCAGCAAAACACACGAGCACTGAGGTGATTTTCTCACCAGCTCTCATCTCTTCCTACAGAGATTTGCTTGCAAAGCAAGGGCTGTTTCAGCAAGCTGGAATGGGGACTTCATAGGTTTTGTTTGAAGCATGGAAAACTGAAGTGTGATATTTTAAATTTTTTTTCCCTTCTAACAGTTGTTCAATAATGTGGATTGGGGGTACAAGTACCTATGCGAGGGTGAAGGAGAGGAAGAATGAGTCATTTAGCTGCTTGGATTTCCACTGGGGTCAATATGATCAAGACACAGTCTTGAAACAGAGAGAAGTTTTGCAAGAGCATTTCATAGTCTAGCAGACAAATGACACAGTGGTTGAAGCCGTAACAATTTATACCAGCATCAACAATGCTTTTGCGAAGTCATTTCTTTAGGAGATGGACAGAACTATTATCGTTTGCTGGCAATTGCACCACTTGTGCAATAATGTCGTAACGCAACACCCGCCTGTGTTTCCACAGGCAGCCAAGCCAGGCTAGTGGTTCATCGCTGCCGAAAAAGAGACCTTGCTCCTCTCCTCCCGTCTCTTCACATCAGCTCCTGCACCCATTGGAGACCCCCGTGAGGGGGTTCAGCTCACTGGCCCTGCTGAGGACCATCTCGATCAGGTGGAGCAGCGAACCGAACCAGTTCACAGCAGTGCCACAAGAGCACCAGAGCTGGTGCAAGGTCAGAGGTGGGGGCACACCACGAGGAGATGGAAGTCTGGGGGGAGTGCTGGGAATTGCCTCTCCACATCATCCTGCCTTCTCATATTGAGCATCACATCTGAGGGCTTGGCGCTCTCTGTTACCCAAGAGGAGGGGTAAATTTTCAGCCACATGCTGTGGCAGACAGGATTCAATTTTGCTTGTAGTCTTTCCCAGAGGCAGAGCGAAGGGAGGAGGATGGATGCATTAGCGAAAAAGAAAGCCTCTGATAGCTTCTTACCATCTCTGGCAGCAAGGCCTTGCTGCTACCTAGGTTTACTGTTCTTGAATTCAGGGTTGCTGCTGCTGTCACGTTTGGCTTTTATTTGTTAGAGCAACACTTTAAAAGCCCAGAGTTGTACAGATTTCAGCAGAGGTCAAACAAATTGTTTGCATTTTTGCTATAAAAGGGGCGTGAGGGAGAGGGAGACAGATGGTAAATTGGCTGCTAGGAAGCAGAGCTTGAACTTTTTCAATCATGTCTCCCTCTTAACTCACAGCTGGCGAAACTCTCAGTTCTGCGGCAGGTCTTTCACTGGGCAGATCAAATCCAGCAGCACAGAAAACAAAACTCACCAGGAGCCACACAGGGTGAGAAATTATTTCCTAATAAAACTACAAAGCCCAGAACAATGACTGGGCAACGCTGACATGTATTGTTGGCCTTTATCACAATCTCTTTATAAGCCTGGTTAAAGAACAGAGATGCAGTTGTCCTTTGATGTCTTCGTTCAAAGGACTTTACACCCGCTTCCACCAGTGATAAGCCAGGGAAAGGGGAGAAGAGAGCCTGAAACACAACAGAAAAGGCTTGGCAGATAAATACCTTGTTATACTTCTGTATTTCTAGAGACAGTACCGTAAAAGATACAGCCACAGAAATCACAAGTTGCTCAAGCAGAGCAGCTTATGCCTGCAGCAGTCACTTCAGAGCCAAGAGCTTCTTGCACACTCACTGGCAGTTCACCAAGGGGAGACACAGAGGTAAACCTGCCCTTCTTGCGGACACCAGGCTCCCCAACACTGACTTTTTCCTTGTGCTACATTAGCACGTAGCTGGGGCTTCCCAAACCCTCTCTGGAGGCTCCTCAGTCCCCTGTTGCAGTGAGCTGGGGGAGAGTTCACCTATTCATGAGCACAGCATCATCCCTCTCACACTGCTACAAATGCTTGCCAGACAGAGCAAAAGCTTAGGGACAGCAACTAAGTAAATCTCATATTTATTTTTTTCCCCCCACAGTGACACCAAACTGCTGGAAGGTACATGAATGAAATTAACATGACGCCATCCCTGCCAGGTTCACAGTATGACATCGTGCTTCCTTCTTGCTCTGTGCCCCTGCTATGAGACAGTAATTTTTGGCAGAGGTGCTGGAGGAGATAATGTTTGAAACAGTTAAATCTACCAGAGATCCTCTGTCAGAGCCCTAAATCCCATATTCAGAAGCAATGTAAACACTTAGCAGCCAAGGACCAGATGCTCTTGCAAATTCTGCTCCACATCATGCACTGAAAAACCTAGTGATTGCATTACGACACACTAAAAATAATCCCCCATTTGGAGTTTGCTGCTGCGGCAGAATCAAGAGAAATTCCAGTTTGGATCCTGCTCTTGTTCATACAACACTAAACCTATACAGCAAAGCACTGAGCCACGCTGAGATCATGGGGACTTTTTTAGTTAATGATCAAATTAGCTGCCACAATATGAAGAGCCCAATAATCAGTCTGATCCCAGGTATTACCATCGCCATTTTATTCCAGACACAAAGAGAGCATACAACTCAGCAAAGGTCAGACATGGAGTATGTTCCAGACCTAAAAATTGAACCCATATGTCCCAAGTCCTAACCTTTCAGAGTGCAGAACTACTCCTCAGAGATGTTGTTGACCACAAAGCTGTGGTCACAGAGTGTGAAGACAACTCACGTTTATTATCACGTCATGTTTGAAAACCCGGGTTTGAAAACTGTCTGTAAATAAGGGCAAGTTTCTCAACAACATAGGCCAACCAAACAGATGTCACAGTCGTCTCAGTGTTTTCAGCATGTCTAGACACCACGTGGTAATTAACACCAGCAGACCAGGCTTCCATACGTGTTAGTAAGAGCAGAGCCCAAGATGCGGTGGATGTGCAGTGGAAGGATTTTGGAAAATGCAGATGAAGTCAGAGAGCCCAGCGCTTTCTCACGTCCTGCAAATAACTGTCTGAGCCTCAGCAGCACCCAATTAAGAAGACAATTAAGATTGAGATAGTCACCAACCACAGCTCCTTTGTCAGGATCACTGTAAGGTGCTGCCAAGACATTAGCCTCCCTTGATTTCAAACACAGCCTGGCAAATGGCAGAAAGACAATTCCCAAGAGCAGCTGCAGCAAGCGCGCCAGCTTCTGCTTTGGAGCATAACAGTTTGGAAATTGTAGTAAAACCAAGAACGGGGATCTCGAGCTAAAGCTGTAAAGTATTGTACTTCCTAAACCACACGCAGGAAGGGGAAATGATGAGTCCTGGAGGAGCCGGCAGAGGGAAACTACACACTACCTAGTCCTTCTGCTGGGACCCCGCTGGGAACAGCGTGGTCCTCCCGACCCTCTAAAAGCCGGGTGCTCCACACCAGCGCTGACAGATACGGCACCCCATCTGCTCATCCCACACTTTCCTGCTCAAAGCGGCATCCTGCTCCTCCTGAAAGGTCCTGCTCTCCCTCTTCAGCCAGCCCCAAGTCTCACGTGGTCAGACACGCACTGCAGAGAGCGTTTGCCTGATGATTAGAGCTGACTGCTGCAAGACACGTTTTAAAATTCATGACCTTTCCCATCAAGGTTCAAAACCGGACTGGCCTGAAGATGAAAGACTGGCTTAGACTCCTGCTGTAAGCCGCTTCCCTTCCTTCCTCCCCCCAGCATTTCTCCTTCAGCATTTACTTCCAATTATTTTACAGGCTGTCTTCCATTAACCATGGTTTTAAAAATTGCTAATGAATTGAGGTAAATTAAAGTTCATCGGTATCTGAACCAAGCATGTGTTTCAACTTTCCACTCATGCCTGACTATCAAAGGTATCTTTTTTTGTCAGGTAGAAGATGCTCTAGGAAGGCTGCAGCTGGCCAAAAGAGATAGAGCAGAGTTTTGAAGGGAGAAAAACAAGAGGGAGAGTGCTTACGTTGCCTGTGAAAGGAGAATTTGCAGAGGGATTGGCCATAATACCAGTAAGGTGGAGGAGGGGGAGAAGAGAGGAGGAAATGCAAAACTAGCCACAGCACACGCATTGGCACTCACACAGTCCTGCAGACCTTGCCAATGGAAATTAAAGAGGAATGTGTTTGGTCCTTACCACAATTGGAAGCAACCAAACTAAAACAATTTTTAAAAAAAATTTTTAAATCATCCTCTCAGTGGGATTCTTGTCATGAATTGTATTTTACCACTCCAACACACTCCCACTGCTGGCTTTTTCTCAAGGAAAATCCATGAGAATATGAATGCATTTTCCTAATTTACACTCTACAGACCAGGATGTTTCTGCCAGTTCCCAGCAACTGCATGAGTCGTTTCCTAGTCAGGCTGGCCAGAAAACAACAATTCATTTTTCAAGGTACTTCAGGACTGAAAACAAGACCTTCCAAATGCAAAAAGGGGATTCTCTTCAAATCTAAACCATGTGGGACCACTCAATGCCAGCTACCTGGCCAGGAGACAGCCATGTGCGGCTGCCAGCCTTTACAGAGCTAGCCAGAGTGCATGGTTCAGCAGCAAGGATGCCCCAAGTCATGGAGAAGCTGCACATCGCCCTGGACAGCTGTGCTGCATGCATACTGCTCCTTTCCAGTGCTGTCACCCCAGCCCTGGAAAAAGCTCCCAGCCACTGCAGGGATGCCTCTTGCTGGCTACAGGAACATACCTTCCCATCATTTCCTCTTCCTTCCTTTCCCCAAGCAGCATTTGTGGGCAGTGCACCACATCTCCAGCTGACCCCTTCCTGGCCAAAGCACGTGTCTGTGCTTGAGGTCTCCCCTTCCCAGGATCACTGTCACTGATACAGAGTGGGGAGAGCTCTGGGAGTACATGGGCAGGAGCAGTCACAGATGGTGGTGCCCTCAGGGCCCTTAAAATAGCCACCATTGGGGTGATGCAGTGTAGAGCCATGCTCAACCCACATAACCTGCAAATGAAGGATGAAGCAGTAGTAAACACTTTCACAGGATTTAGCTGTTTCTTGAAAGCCATTACACATGCACCTATCTATGATCAACTTTTCCCTATTCTTTTCTCGTGATGAAGCACATCTTCAGGGTCAACCTCTATTACCTTTCTTGGAGCTAGCAGTGGTAAAACACCCATGGGGATTCTCTAGATGGTCTAGCAAGATGCACAGCCATTCAAGTTCTCCATTGATGTGGTACGGGGGAGCGCAGAGAAACACCTCCATGCTAGCCCTGGACCCATGCAGATTAGCAAAGCCATTGTGCTGCTGAGTAACACAGAGACAAACCATGAATAGTCACTCCCATGAGAACCCAAGCAGCCAAAAAGTGCCTGGGGCCTGACCCTTGCATGCGTCTTAGCTGCTTTGAATGCAACAAAGCCTAACATATGTGCCTCTTGGCCTTTGTCACTGGTATTTGCAGATCCTGACATTTTCTCAGCTCTGGGACTAATAGTCCTTCTGCTCTCCCATACTTAAAGACTCAGCCTTCATGATTCCCACTGGTTTCCAGCCCTCCAGAGATGCCAACAGGACATGCTTGGAGGATGATAAGCCTATGGATTTTGTGCCATATCAAGCAGAGCGAGCCTTTAAGCACACCTCAGCTATTTAAAGTGAACAGTCATGATACTGGAAACTCAGAGGACTGATGGAAGCACCTTAGGTCTCTGGGAACACTTAAGTCTTTCATCACTGATTTTCCTTTGCTGTCTCAAGATGCGGGCTCAACAGTTCCTCAACAGGACTGAAATTGGAGTGGCTCACTCCAGAGAGTGTATGAGAAGTCTGTGGAGAGGAGAAAGCATCCAAAGAGAGACTGTGCAGCCAAGCTCTTCATCTCCAGGAGTTCCTGAATTTTCTTCCACTGAAACAGCACACCTTTTCATATAATTGTATGTTTTATGTGATGATTCCAGTCCTGCTCTGCACCAACAGGTGCTCACCTGCCATCCCCTTTGTTCCTCTCTTCAGGTCAACTTCCTGAGAAGTCCTGGGATCCCTTCCATTGCAGTACATGCTCATGGCCAGGGCTATTATGCCTTGCCCAGAGAGAATATATTCTTTTCAGACAGAAAATCAATGCGGTGAATTTTCTCTTGACATTAGAAGAGACAGAGCTCCTTCCTCCTTGCTGGGTATCACAGAGAGAGCACCATCAGTCCCTCTTCTCCCCAGTAGGGGTAAGTTCTGCCCATTGTTGGCAGGGTGGCACTCATGACCTCAAATAAGATCAAACTGAAAGAAGCAGAGCTGATTTGTGAAGACCTGTGTCTCTAACCAGTTCAGCACAACCACCGAGGGCCAGCAGCACCGCCTATCACTGTGCAGATGTTGCACAAGGAGAGACTGGTTCATGTCAAAGCAGGCCAACCAAAAGCACTTCCTTACCTCAGCTGAGCAAGAGTCCCCTTGCCATTATTCTGCATAACATAGGTTGAACCTACAGACAGGGGCAGTGACTGATGCCACAACATCCAAGAAGCCTGCTCTCCTGGGAAGCACAGCAGGTAAAGGGGGGTGGATTCACTTTGCTGAGGGGGGAAGTTGAAATTTATCACACTTGATGTCTTGCCAGAGGTTCAGTGTTTGATTGATGAACACCTCCCCAGGGCTGGGTAGAGGATGGAGATGAAGGTCTGTCTCAGCATGCATTTCTGTGTGCTTTTTTCTACTTAATAAACAATGACTTCAAAGTTAATGCCAGTGCCTGCATTTGCTGCCTTGAGCTTCCTGCAGCATAGAGGTGGTATGGGGACGAAGATCCAAACTTTCGAGGATAAAGAGGGCCAGAATGGACATGCACAGAGCTATGTGTCAAGAGAAGGAGCTGTGATATAAGCCACTGACAGTCCATTTCATCCTCAGATCCATGCACCTGCAAGCCAGGGCAAGTTGGGGACATGGCAAATGACACTGCACGGGGGGAACACCATGCCCAGTTGCTGGTGCTCCTTAAAACTGGCAATAATGTCTCACTATCACCAAATAAGATGCAACTGACATAGACAAGGACAGTTTGCATTGACATGGGACCCTGACCCTTCAACATGTGAAGGGTAGCAAAGAAACACCTATGAAACAGACTCCTTCTATTCCCAAAGCTTCTTTTCAAGTGCCTATTACTTTAAAAAAGCTCGACTCCTGGGAACAGTGATATTCTCCTCAGTTCCTTAGAGACTCCTGAAGTCCTTGAAGGTTAAAAATTTTAAAAATAAACCCATAAAAATCAGTCTTTACATGAAGGGAATATCCAATTTCTGTCCTGTAAAATACCTACTGTATAGCAGCACAATATTCACACTTTGACACACATCCAGTTTCTGGCACTGCTGTGGCCCAGAATTGTCTTGATATTTTTGGTGTTCTTACAGTTCCACCACACCTGTTTAGTTCATACTACACTGTTTGGTAGAGGAAAACCTGCTTGGTTTTCCATTTACTGCTGTTTTCAGAGTGTTCTTCAAAGACCTGAGTAAACACTGGACTTACCCAAATGATGCTGTTGTGAACCATACCTAGAAGACATTTTCCTGTTGTTCTCTGAGAATTGCTTTGGATCGAAACGACAGTGTCCCTAGTTCAGCCTGGGACAACTGAGTTGTTTGTATCAAGGCAGGTGTAATCAAAAATGCAAGTCCCTAATAGCATGACTCAGCAAGTAGGGAACATCTTAATGTTCCAACTAGAGAGAAGGTAACTGTAGGCAGAGACAGCTCAAAGTCCTGGTAGCAAGCCTATGAAAGTACAGGTCCAGCAAGCATCTGAGAGAAAGGCAAATGCCATCCACCCACATATACTCATGAAGGGGGATGTAAACATCAGACATCCATGAACTTGGAGCACAAATCTCAAAAGAACAACAAGAAAGGATTAAAGATGCAAGTACCAAGCTACACGAGATCTAGGCAGGTGTGCTGATCTGCCAAAACACAGTATCATACCAAATCTCGATCAGGACTAAAGCTGGTGTTCAGTTACCCCCAGAACATTCCCTAAACAAGTTTGACACAGTATCATTTAGATATGTGTCTCATGTTGCTGAGGTGTTGCTAACGTGATCGTAGACATCTTGCCAGGAATTTGTTCCTAACTGTAAAGGTACATGTTACTCTACTGGTTAGGACACTGGGTTTTGATATTGGAGTCTCAGGTTGGCATTCCTGTCCTGAATTGAGCAGCAGCCACCTGATGCAATACCGTGATTCAGCAGTGATGTGAAAGTGAGATACCAGAAAGATGCTAGTCAAACCCCTCCCACCAAAAAAACCCAAACATATAATTCACTATTAAGAATGTTCAAACACTAACTTGGACTGGCAAAACAACTGACTTGTATTAGTAGATAGATACAGTTTCTACCGAAATCAGTGTTTGCACCCACTTCCATCTGAGCATGGTTCTAACCTAAATATTTTTGTGGTGCAAGTAAAAATGATAAGCCACTTTATAGCCTATGTCTTTAACTCACTTGCTTTCATACTGCTATATTAGTGGATAATTTTATTTTAAAATAAATTACTTTTAAAAAACCCACACTGAATGGAAAGCAAAGATGACACTGTATGGACTTTTGAAAATAGCCTAAAGAAATTTCACACTTGGCAAGAGAACTCGATTCTCTATTAAACTCTGTGGGGTGATTTGAAAGTCCAAAGAAGTTTGTATCATTCTCTCTTACAGAATTTGGAGCAATTTTCATAGCCCCTTATTTAATTACCCTACATCCCCGCTGGTTTCTTCCTCATTACATTCAATATTTTTCAGATGGGGTACCAGTATTTCATTGCCCTTTCATAAAATGGAAAATTGATTGCAAATTACAGGTTTCCACCATTATGGGTATTTTATTCACTAGCAATCACAGTAAAACACACCACCACTAAAGAAACTGCTGAATTTGGCCCAGAGGGTACTAAATGAGATCCAAAACATTGAAGTTCTTAGAACAAAAAATGTTTATACCTCTGTGTATTCTACAACATACTGACCTGACAGCCAAAGGGCAAACTTCTTCCGCTCCTGTGCAGATGGGATGCACCAGATGCCTTGTGTATGCCTTGTTCCCTATCACATGAAACTACTACTGCAGGAGCAGCAGCAGCAGCCAAAGCTTCCTGATGCTGTTTGGCTGGAAGCCTTTGATCTACACCCAAAAAAAAAAACCAACCCAACCCAAAAAAGCCACCCCACCACTCCTAAAATCCAAGGAGCACCCCAGTATCCCCAGCTCCTCAGCAGGTAGTTTCTCTGCTCTGAAGACAGCTGGAGTGCCAGTCAACACTAACTGGGGGGGTTGGTGCAGATGCACCCACTGTGAAGCAAAGGCGAGCGTTTACATGGGACAGCAGCGAGACACGATTTCACCCACTGCTTGTACAAAGCAAGGATTTGAAAATAGATTCACTCTAGAAGGCAGGAAGCAACACACATTTGCTGCATCAGACACACGTTACACACCTTGGCACATGTGTGTTTGTCAGGCCTGCATTTCCTCTTCTAATGGAAGCCTTTAATTTTTGTGTATAGGAACACGGTTCATGTCTGCGTCCTCACCAGAAACTGAAACTGGGGAAATCTCAAACGCCACTAGCAGCCTCTTTCCAGAGAGGAGATCATCAATGGCTTTTCCTGCATTGGTAAGAGATTTCTCTCAGCTCATGCATTGATCACTTTGCAGGCTTGTTACAGTTCCTCTGTAACGAACAGCCATGTGCACCCTGCTGAGTAAGAAAAATCAAGCAGCAGAGAAGAGAGACTGTCTTTAGTGCAACCTGCTTTGGTTACCATCACCTGAGCTTGTCAGGTTTTTTTCTCCACTCTGCCCTTGCCTCCTCTTCCACCCTTGAGGCTATTAACACCTCTAAGAAGAAGAAAAAAGGTCAGACTATTCTCTCAAATTGGAACATTCTTGATAAATATGTTGTATACAAAATATTAGGCCAGATCTGCATACTTCAGTGTGTGCCAAATTCTGCTTGTTTCGAAAATTCCATCTTCTAATTTCATGAGCTACATGCTAGCTCCTGAAGGCCTTGAAGACCAGGGTGTCAGGGTTCCAGACAGTGACAAACAGCAGGGGGACTGCAGCACTTGGTCTTAAAAAGTGTACAAGCTCCTGCACAATCCCAGCAAGGTGAAAAGGTAGACAGTATTATCAAAAGGTGCCCCAGCTGCATCCAGTTTCCTGCACAGGATATAATACCCTAGTAGCTAGAGAAGATCCTATCACTACAATAATTTTCATTTCAGAGCCTTTCACAGCTATCACAAGGTAGGGATGCCACTCTCTGTTCTGCATTGGTACCCAGTAAGTGGCTGGGAACATACTGTGAGTATGGAGCAAGTCCAGGATGGGCAGAGGGAACTGAGACAGCCATGGAGCAGGAGGTGTCCAGTACCATGAAGCTACTTTGCAAAAGCCAGAGAGAGCGAGCAGAACCCACATCTCTTGAGCATCAGTTCAGAGGCACAGTTGGGAAATGCTTGCTCTCAGGACCAGATGGAGGAGGCCCCGTGCTGCAGCAATAGAACTGTAAAGGGAAAGGGTTGGAAAAGCAAAGAGGAAGAAATCTCAGCCCTCGATCCACATGGCCAGAGCAGGCAGGGCACCCTGCCTGTGGAGGCCCAGCTGCTGCGTGGCCCTTGGCAGCTGGTACACATGGGTGAGGAGAAGCTTCACACCCAACTGTGCTCATGGAAATCCTGTGCACCACGATGGCAGCCTGGCATAAGCACTGCCCCAACCAGCACCACACGTGTCCCTGATACACACAACTGTTCTGCCCGAGCCACATATTTCTACTCCATTTCCTAAGTTCTAGCTTATGTCTGGCAGATAAAACAGCATCCATCAATCAAGCACAGCGAGGCTGTTATCTGCAAGAGCAATAATTCACTCTCTATAGTCTTTCCTCCAGCTGCCTCTTCAGTCCAACAAATGAAGCCAAACCATCCTGGAGCTCTCAGGACAGGCCCATATGCCCAGCATCTGGAGAAGGCACGCAGAGAGCACAGCCTGTGCCTTGCCAGGGCCACGGTAACTGTTGGAGGTTTTCTTCTCCAGCACAGCTTTGATCTGGATCCTCATGCAATGCATCAAAATGGGCAGACGGCAGCCACCCCCAGGCCCCAGCAGGAGCTCCCAGAAACCCGAGCACAGCATGAAAAATGCCACCTGGAAGAGTGCCTCTTCTCACCTTTTCTGCAGAAAGGATCCCCAAGTGACATGCATCCTGAGATGACAGATAACATTAATTGTTGGAAACTCTCCTGAACACTATGTTACTGGGATCTTAATAACATCCATAGTGTCTCATATAATGTACTTAACAGCATCCAATATAAAAGTGAATACTTAGCGGATCTTGCTACCAAAATGTAACAGAAAAATTCATTAAGAGCAGTAAATTATGACAATGAGAGATAATTTTACAAGTGAAGGCCTGAAAATATCTGCAATTTCGTGCTATGTTTGAAAAAGTAGCAGAACATGGAAAATAAAATGCTCATAAATTTAAGCCACAGAAATTAAAGGCTACATGAAGATTAAATAATAATAGTGCATAGAAGAAAAGCTACGCACACACAACCCAGTCTGAGGAGTCAGATCTCCTATGAGCAGGACTAACAAGAGGCCTATGTGAAGCAAGAACTGCCTATGGCAATTTTCAAGCCTGGAAAATGACTAGTAGTGTTACCCGTCCTTCTTTGCCTATGCCAGCACCCCAGAACCAGGGGGCAGATGACAGGCGTGGGGGACAGCAAAGTCCCAAATTCCACAACTGCTTCATAGCTCCCTGTCCACCCACAGCAGCAAGACCAGGGAGCCCCCAAGCAAGCACCATCCCTGTACTGCCCGTGCCCACCTTCCCCTGCCTCCTCCAGGACCTGCTCATCCTGACCCTGCGCCAGGTGCTGTCCCTCACCCTTTACAGGGAAGCATTCAGTGCTGCCTGTGCAGCTGAAGAGGTTGATCCATTAACTATCACTATCTCAGAAATAACATTTGTGGTGCCGGGCCGCCAAAACAAGCCATACCTTCCCCACTGATTTACTGCCTTTTGGTTTTTTCTGGAGGAAAAAGGCAAAGCCATGCCAATACTACATTACTCAGCTCTAAAACTGCTAGTCTGGTCACCAGGAGACTTGTGCTCTTCCCATGGATTTGTAACCTTTTAACTCTGTGTCGGGGTTTAACCCGGCAGGCAGCTAAAACTACCACAAAGCCATCCGCTCGCTCTACCTACCCCAGTGGGGTGGGGGAGAGAATTGAAAACAAAAAGGTAAGACCCACAGGTTGAGATAAAGACTGTTTACTAGGACAGAAAAAAAAAAAAAACCACAAATAGAAAACAAAACAAGTGATGCACAGCACAGTTGCTGACCACCCAGAGCTGATGCTCAGGTCCTGAACCATGCTGCCTCCTGGCTAACTCCCCCAGTTATATACTGAACATATTATATGGTATGGATCCTTTGGCCAGTTTGGGTCAGCTATTCTGGCTGTGTCCCCTCCCAACTTCTTGGGTGACACCCCCACCTTCTCCTTGGCAAGGTCATATGAGAAGCCAAGAAGTCCTTGACTGCTTGGCAACAACTAAAACATTGGTGTGTTATCAGCATGACTCTTATCCTAAACACAAAACCCACTGCTAGGAAGAAAATTCAATATTACCTTGCTACAACCAGGACACTTTGACCTAAGCAGACTGTTTAATCACTATGTTGTAATGAGCTCACCTTTAAGACAGAAATGAGTCTATTCATGTAAAGGGCTTTGCATGGAGGAGATGAAGGCATGGATTAAGTGAGTAACCATATAAAATTAATTTTGCACTTCAAAATGGAGGGGGCACCAACCTAGACAGCCTTACATAAATGACTATGAATAAATACACGCGCTTAAAACTCACTGTAAGAGGTAGTTCATACTTGAGTTGGAGAGAAAACGACAGTAAGATGATCAGCATAAAATGGATTGGGAGATGTTTGAAAGAGAGGTTTGAAAAAGAAGTGTGATTGGCATGCAGAAGGTGGGCAGATTTTCCAGACACAGAAAGCAGCATGAGAAAGACTTCCAGCGCCAAAGGAAACAAGATAACCGGCCTACCAAGCAAAGAAAAGTAAAAATGGGAGCTATGTTTCCAGCAAGATAGATGTCACTGTTGCTCCCACAAAATATGTGCAAGTATTTTGCAACATCTGTTCTCAAAATGTGACATTTCAGCAAGAATGGGCATTGCCCGCATGTGCAGGAACCTAACATGCACGTATTTGTATTTTGCATGGGCTCATCGTGTTGGTGCAACTAGAAACTGATGTTTGAAAATTTGGCCCTGAATAGCTTCACTGGAAGCAGAATGCAGACAGATTTTCATGAATCTCAATGTGCTTTATTTTTACGGCACTATCTTTGCTGAATCCAGCAGAAATACCATTACCATGATAAGCTCTGTTGCATCGTGTGCCTAACCAACCCATATAAAAAACAGGGAACCTTAATTTTACATTGGAATTCATTTATATATTAGCAAACTGTAGGTCACACAGAACCTGTAGAGTTGAATATCGATAGTATAACCAAACATCATAGCAGAACTGCCACTTCTTGAAGCTGCCATCACATCATACGGGAGTACTGGCTGGTCAGAAGGCTGGGACAAGAAACCAGATGAAGAAAAGGAGCAGATAAAGGATGTTTGCAGAAAGAGTTTGTGGATCATAGCTATGGAGAAGTCTGAACAGCATCAGGAAAAACAGACTGAACTTGGACTTTACTGGGCAGACCAATAGGTCCCTGATTCCATAAAGACGTACCATGCTCTCTCTGCAAGATTTCTGCCTCAACAACTTTGGAGGCACTGAGCATGAACCATCTGGGCCAGCAAAGGCAACTGCTCTGTGTATTGCTCCCATCTTGCCTGACACCAAACAGAGGAACTCAGACTGGAGATTGCAGTAGGAGAAAGGAGAGCAGGCAAAAGCTGACCTGGGGAGCTACATCTGCCTGCTATGGGACAAGGAAGGCCCTTTAGACCAAGAGGCTTTTTAGACTTCACCAATGCATAGCTCAAAGTACTCCTGAGCTGGACAGAACCATTACATAGAATCACAGAAAGGTTTGGGTTGGAAAAGACCTTAAAAATCATCTAGTTCCAATCCCCCTGTCATGGGCAGGGACATCCCTTTACCAGACCAGGTTCCCAAAGTCCCATCCAACCTTGGACACTGCCAGGGAGGGGGCAGCCACAGCTTCTCTGGGCAGCCTGTGCCAGGGCCTCATCACCCTCATGGTAAAGGAGTTCTTCCTTATGTCTAACCAAAATCTACCCTCTTCCAGTTTAAAGCCATTACCTCTCGTGCTATCACTCCACTCCCTGATAACCAGTCCCTCTCCGTTTTTCCTACAGCCCCCCTTTAGGTACTGGAAGGCTGCTATAAGGTCTCCCTGGAAGCTGAGCAACAGCAGCTGAAATGGAAGTCACTGGGCTGCATAAAATGCAGATGTAGGAACAAGGTGATAAACAGAAAGCAGACTGAAAAAAAAAAGAAAAAAAGTGTCTAAACCTTGCATTCACTTTGACCTTGATCCTGTACTCTTTGCTGCTGCTTCCACTTACAACATGAAAGCGATGCTCTTCCATCTCATTGTTCTACTATGAAAATAAACCCATTAATATTTTTAAAGCATTCAGGATACTGTCATGCTGAATGACAGCAAAAACCCTCTGAGGAAATTAATAACTCTGTCTTCGGTGCAGTATCTGAATAGGATATTGGAATTAAGGGATCAGCTCCTCCCTGCCCTGTTAGAAAATGATGAAGAAAAACTACTGAATAGCTGCTTAGCGAATGAGGACTGTCAGTCCCGTTGCCTGGATGAGGTGATGTCCTGTGAAGCCATCTGTAATCCTGACCTGAAAGCCTGTTCCATAATGCACCTCTGCAAGGCAGCCAAGTTGAAGTCACACTGGCAGCTCAGCCATGGCAGGGGTTTTGGCAGGGGCTGGCAGTGTGGGGTGCAAAAATCTACATGCACAACACTGGATGACCAACTATGGAAAAACGCCCCTGTCTCCAACACAGCTGAATTTCATTCTCTAGGCTGGTTTTCACTGAAAAGCATCTCCCCCTCACACATTCACAGCCTATGCAAGGCAAAACGCCCGCCATGCAGAACGACAGGAGCTCTGGTAGGGACAAGGTAGGACACATGGGGATGGAAGGAGCTGAGTGGCAACAGGCAACTCACCTGGCCGGAGGGGAAACCCCCCAGGAAGCAAAGCTGAGGGGAACAACCCTGAGGCACAGGCAGGGAAGCTCAGTGGTACAGCAGAATGGGAGCTGAAGCGAAGATGAGGTCAGGCAGCACAGACCAGTGCTGGGGGAAAAGAAGTCTCAAGAAGGGGTAGCTGGCAGCAGCCAGAGGAAATTGCACCCTCTGGGAAACAAGGTATGTAACTAAATCATGCCTGTGAAAAACTTCTCCTAAAAGCCATGACAGGAAGGCAGAGTGAGACCCCTTCTTAAAATTATTCCCAGAAACGTCGCAGCCATGAAACTCTACTGGCTGATGTTAAAAGCCTGTATGGGAAGGCTAAACGCAGGGCTCATCTAGGCAGGCAGAGGAATCCAGGTGAGAAGTGGGCAGCAATCTGGCAGAGGATGTCATGAAGCCAAATTCTTCCTTGCTGTTCCTGGGATCCCCCAACTCCTCTCCAAGGCAACACAGCTTTTCCTACCCTTGTCCTGAAGGCAGCAGCACACAGAGCCCTACCTCGCTCTCGGGGCAGAACACCCAGCCGACACTCTCCAGGAAAGAAGTCAAACATGAGAACGAAGCAGAAATAAACCACCACCAGGAGCTGAACCAAAAGAAGCCGCAACCTTGAGCCCCAGAGCAGAAAAGCCATGGCTGTTTCAAGGGCTGGGCCTGCTCCCTATTGTGAGCACAGCATATTTTTATATATAGATCTCGCTTTCAAAATGCCAGCCCTCTCCTAGGCCTGCACTTTGAGGTGATTGTTGCTATTTGTGAATAACTTGGGAATTAATTAATGTAAAGCCAACCAGCTTATAAATGGTTGGCATTGTGAACAGCCCCAGAATCATGGGGAGAGCAGTTTATGTGGTCAGAGCCACATTCAGTGCTGTATGTCAAGGGAGAAGATTTATTATTACGGTAGGTCCATTTTCCAAAAGTTTGCAAGGGCTGCTTTATAATGAAGGGGCACTGTTCACAGCACAGTCAGCACCTATTTTTTTCCTGGGGTGTATTATAAATCCCTACCAGGAGAAGGTGGGGGAGGGTTATTTAGGGAATGAATTCTCAGCATAGGAACAGCATAAATTATATATTTACTATGGAAAGAAAGAGGAAAGAAAACCAGAAACAAGACTTTTTTAAAAAAATAAAAAAGAATACAAAGTAGTAAACATTTCTATCCTGATGACAAGAGTTGAACTCCCACATTACAACTAATTAAATTAAATGAGCCTACTAAACTGGATTATAACCTATAAATATTTTTGGTTGCTTGCCTCCCTCAGAAACCATCTTTGATTTAAAAATATCACAGAATAAAAACAAATAGCTCATAATATGGTTTAGGCAGTTGATAATTAGAAGGAGGAGAAAGGAAAGGCATGTGTACTTTTTTATAAAAAGATTCAGCTGGGTATTTTTAAATAAAAAACAATCCTGGACAGACCAAGGTGAAATGGAGAGTGGCAGCAGCCACCAATTTCCAAATGAAGGAGCAAGGTTATGGTGGGCAAGGGACTGGGAAGTGGGCCAAGGTGACTGTGGCCACGCTGAATGGGGCTGAATGGTGTTTACTCTGGGTGGGAGCATCATCAGGGCAAGCTGCACTCTGAGAGAAGCCATTTGCATTTGGTCCCATCTGTACACGTGACGGGTGCTAATTCAGGGCCCAGGGGGCGCTGACAAAATGGCCAGGGTAGCGGGATGCCTCTTTCTAGGCTCATCTCCGCCACTGACGGCTGCATGGCCTTGGGCACATTCCCCAGCATCTGTGCCCAGAATAGCATCCTTCCTCCATCCTTACCTGAGGTGCCTCTTACTCTTCTCCAGCTCACTCCCTAATTTCACTTTCAGTCCACCACCTGCAGTAATTTGGCTACAGGTCCTTGGGGCTAGGGAGAGCCCCTGTAGTTGTGATCAGCCTTATTGTCTGCTTTCCCAGTGGAGCTGGTGTGGAGGGGATGGAGCTGCTGGGATTGGCTGAAGCTGACTAGCACAGAGCTCTCCTGTGTGCAAAAACACAGCTAATACACATCTCACCCCATTTCCCAGTTGATACCCATGTCACTCCATTTCCCAGTCAGCACAATCCCCTCTTCCCACCACAGTCTTGCATTTTTGCTACAACTGGGATGCTCTAAGGCTCCTGGATGTTGGTCATGGGGTTTTACCCCAAGATTCTAGTTCCACAGTGATACGTTGATCTTGATAACAGGGGGCATGCAAAGATATTTATAAGTAGTACCCTGTGATTTGCCTGACAAACATTACACCAAGAAAAATATCTATGTTGAATTCTCCCAGCTAAACTGCATGCGAATTACAATCTTTCCCTGAAAGCTTCGCTATTGTTGTGCTTTCTTGAAAAGAGAGTAAGAAACGATGATGATAGCAATAAAAATTATGATGTTGCATGCTCTCTTGCCTTTTACAGTGAAATTCCTAAAGCCATTTAATAATCACTCTGTATTTCTACATAGCATGGAAGAAAATGAAAGGTAAAGTGAAAGAAGCCAAAGAAATCCCATGAGGAAAACTTGAAAATCCATGCTTTTCCCAAAACGCAAGTGAGGAACCAGATAGCATAATGTATATAAGTGAGAGCAGCAGCTCTATTTCATGCTAGTTAGACCATCAGATGTAGAAGCCATCATTGCCAAGAACTCCCATGTAGTTAGTTTTAAAAAGAAATCTCATATACGATGAAGTAATTTTCTGAAAAGATGTTTTTTGAATCACTTGTCTAGTGGGTTTCCATAGAAGCCATCCTGTTCTCAGAGCAGTCTAAGAGTCATGTTAAGATCCTGACACCATTCACAAGAGATGGAAAATTCAGAAATTAAAGATACTGCTTGCTCCCTGGGTCACACCATGTGTTCAGACTTGGTTGTGTTCAAATAGCACCTCTTTCTTTAGGGGAAGAAACTGACAAAAGCTTTGCACCCCTCACTGATAGTGATAAGAAAAAAGAGGGGGGGAGGGGAAGGAATAAACACTGTAGGACTGAACAGCATGAAGGGCTTTTCTTCTTCTTCAGACACTTTGAATCACATGGGATTTCCCTCACATTTATAAGGGGATTAAATGTAGCACTAAAAACACAACAAGGAAGTCTTTGCCGTACTGTATTTGTTTTATTTGAGCTTCGTGACCAATAAGAGAACCATGCCTACCACGTCAACGACTTTTACCAACAAAAGCACAAACCTTCCTGCATTGAGAACCTGAGCCACAAAGAGGTTTTCTCTGGCTCCTTGAGCGCTATCTTCCTCCATTGTCCCACAGCCAGCTCAGCTGCCCAGGCTTTCTCCTCCCTACCCCTGTGCGCCACTACTGCCTGTCCCAGGACCAATGTCTGGGGCACATGGAGCCACACAAATGACAGAAGTCCTCATCATGGTAGTGTCCAAGTGCTCCCTTGTCTCTCCTGTTATCCATCATGGAGACCTGCCTAAGCATGGCACAGCACGGGTGTTAAGTGCTCATACAGAAGCTGTGGTGTCTGTCACAGGGAATTCAAACCAAGCCTTTTGAATCCCAAAGTGGCATCCTGGTCCCTGGGTGACCCTTCCCCATCCTTGCAGAATAGGAGGAAAGGGGGAGTGCAGTGACAGACTTCAAATATCATCAGCTCCTCTGCTGCTAAACCATCTCACAGAAATCGTAGCTTCTTTCTGCTGCTAAGGAGAAACTCGAGCAAGTTGTTCTTTTTTTTTTTAAAAAAAGTAAAAAAAAAATAAGAAAAAAGAGGTTTAACTGGGGTATTATCAGAGATTTGGGAGTATTAAGAGCCTGTTCAGCTGTGCCCTTGTTAACAGGTGTCCCCAGCAGTGAAATGCAATTAATATGGAGAGGATTTCTGGGGATGTGGGTCAGCCAAATAATCCCACGTCAAAACTGGCGGGTTGTTAATAGCTAGTAGCCCAAGACAATTCTGATAGAAAATACAAATATTCAGGTGGCACTTGGCTTGCTGAAAGGCTTTGTAACAAAATCATTAAGCTTTTCACACCATAGTGGCACTGATGCTTCTGTAAAACCTTGGCAAGGAGCCTGCAAAGCCAAAAATGCCCTGCACCGCCACATTACATGCTAAGAACCACTTTTATCCCCTCTCTCCGTTGCCTTCCTGAGCATCCTGGTCTTTACCCTCTCTCATCTTCTTTGATCTAGTTCTCAAGAGAAGAACATCTGATCCCAGTAATCTCAAAAGAGCAACAACAGTGGGAGGCCCATTAAATCTCATTTTCAGCTTGTCCTGAGAAATTGAGAGGAGGGAGAGGACGAACAAGAGAATCCTGAGCATGGCAGTTGCTGTAAATAAGGGAAAACAGAGGGCACATCAAAAAGGGAAGAGGTTGTTGAAGGATCAGCGGTCCCAAGCTAGAGATTATTAAAGGGGATAGAGAGGGAGAGACGCCCCAGCTAGTTTTCCACAAGAAGCAAATGTCTGTGGTGAAGGAAGCATGAAATAAAATACTGGGAAAAGCCTGCACTAATACAACGTCAAGATCGCAAGTGTGAATGCAAAGAGGCCTTCGAGGGCTATCATTACACATCCTGCACATTAACACTGGAGTTGCACTAATGTAGGAGTTGGAAATTTGAACCCTTTCAATTATATTTGACTCCGGAGGCTCAGAGGCACACAGCTCCACACCCCGGGGCTTGGATGTCCCACAGAAGCCACAGAGAAAACTTGTCCCACTCCATTCAGTTGTGGGCAAACACAAGGGAGTTCTTTTGGCAAGTTTTAGCTTACAAAGATTTTGGGGAAATAACCTTGCCGGGCTAACTGTTAGCAGGGGATTCCTGGGGGTGGAGGGGAGGCTGAAGTAAATTAATCCCTGTGTAATACAGTATTCAATAAGCCCATTTACTCGATGTCAAGAAACCAAGGCACCACTATGAATTCCGTAAACTCTGCTCTTAGAGCAATGATTCAGACAAAGGGTTTTGTAGATTAAAAGAGACCACACAGGTTACTTCTGATCTTCAAAGCAAGTTTGGAGTTCAGATGACCTACGCATTTGTAGATGAACGATCCTGGGAAGAACCTGACTCTGCGCACAGTCTTGGCACAAGCCTGAAAAGCCACACGGCCCGGGACCCCATCAGCACTTCCTCTGCTCCTGGGGCTGCCAAGGCAGCTGATGAGGCTCAGCAACTTCTAGTCATTAAAGAAACAGGTGGAACAACATCACACTATCACCCGGGAACTTCGCACGCCTATTTTTCTGCTGCCCTCACACTCAGACACTTTGATTCCCCTCCTCTCCTCCCCCGCTGCATCCATCATGAAAAATTAATTTCCCTTTACTGGAGTTCACAGGCAGGAGAGGAAGTTAAAAATAAACAGTTTGCATACATTCATTTGTACCAGGGGGAAAAAAATCCCATAATTTCAGTCCTTGGTGTATCTAAAATTATGTAATCTTGTTCACTAGCAGGGTGGAAACATTTTTAGCTGACAAACAGGGGTGCAGAGCAGACATACCGCTGAAAGCTTGAAATAGCAAGTGGCAGGCATTCAAATAAAATAACCATAGTGAAATGTAGAAGATTAGAAGGGAAAAGGACACAAACCAGCTATGACTTGACCTTGGTTTCAGTTTACTTCAGTTGAAACAACTGAGATACTTATAGCCCTAAGCCTCATCATTTAGTCAAGAGTTGCCTGTGATGAAAGCAGTTGGAGGGAAACATTTTTACACACATTTGTCTGCTTTAATTTTCCTCCAGCTGCTGCCTTTCCAAATTTGATCTCCAGACAAACAGCATCAAGACAGGTGATTTAATAGACCAAGCTAAATTGAAATGACTCCATCAGCCAGTGCACAGAAATGATATCCAGCTACCTCGGGTGAGGAGACCGCTCTGTGCTGGAGAATGAATGGGTAAGGGAGATAAGCCTTGGCTCAGGAGCTGTTGCGGGCACCTCCTGGCTCTGCCACCTCAGCTGAAGACACCATGAGGATGACTCACAACTAGGGATGCCCTGCTCTGCCTGCTGCTCACCCCCAACTCCACCCCAGCCCACCTCCCAGATTTGAGGTCACTGGGAAGGGCTGCATTGCTTAGATGCAGCATCATGATTGACATCTCCCTCAAATGGAGCGCTTGGGAACAAGACAGACCCTCACCCTTTCTGTCTGCTTCTCTCTCCCATCATCTCCTCCTCCTCGCCACGGCTCCTTAGCACCAGGGCTTGCCCAACCCTGCAGGAGCCCAGAAAACCGTCCCCACAAGGAAAGGAAAAGGGTGTCTCAGACAATATAGCCCCCCGAAAAAAGGATGCAGGGGGAGAACTGCACAGTGATGGGGATGAGAGGGAATAGCCTGCCATTGGATAAAGGGATCTGCAACATAAACTGGACCAGTTTTCTACTGGAGATACGTTCTGTTCACTGTGCAGCCATGACATCACCAGCAAGGCCAGGGGAGAAACACAGACACTGCCCTTTCATCTGGGAACGGCTTTTACGTCATCTTTTAGTTTTTTATAAATAGGTACTGAAACCAAGCAAGGGAACGGGCAAATCCCTGACTCGGTAGCAAAGCCTACTCAGACTGAAAGTTGCCATGCTTGCAGTTCTAACTCAAGCAAGCTGACAGTATTTATGCACACACACAGTGCCACGAACAACCACCGAGGCACCAGGCAGGAAGCAAGGGTCATCCCCCATCACTTTCATAAACCTACCGCTTGCATTTCCCTCCCCGCTCCCCCCACCCCTCCATAGCACCATCCACTGTCCAGCAAAGCCTCCTTCACACCTTGAAGGTGCTTGGGTATAACCAAAACTGTGCTTGCCAACAAGCAATTCCCCAGGAGAGTCCCTTGGCCTCGGTGCATTTCTGTTTTGCTGAAAGGTACAAGCCCTGTTGTTTATCCCACATTTGTGTGGGAGCGTGTTTGCATTCTTAAGAGCAGTGGTGCAAGTCACTTTCCCTGGATATTATCATGAAAAGCTAGGTTTCCCCCAATTGCTTTTCTGTGCTTCACAAGATTGCCACTTTGGGTTTTGTGCTGGGGCAGCAGGGGTGAGATTAGCTTCCCAAAGAGAATTAAATCCATAAAAGAGGTAGAGGAGGGCCTGCTGGTGCTATTCAGGGGCACTGGGAAGATACACTCTTCTGCAGACAGAGCTTCAGAGTGTGGCCCCCCTAACCTTTATTATTATTCTTTCACTGCCAGGGAAATTAATTGATCAAAGCAACCCAATTCTTGGCACAAATGCTTGAAGCTGAGAATCTGTTCAGACCTTGAGCTTACAGCTAGAAACCCCCTAAAGACCCTAGCAGGTTTGCACTCAGTTTCTACGGGGAGCATGTCCCAGCACTGCAATAAAGAGGCAGTGACAGAAAAGACTGAGAGAGGGAGGGGAAAGGACCGCTTAGACAAGCTCATAAGGATTTGATCTCAAGGAGGCTGGCTTGGCTCAGAAAGGCTGGACAATTGGGATTGTCTGAGCCCTGCAAGACAGGAAGCCAGAGATGGCAATGGAGTGCTGCTGCTTCATCAAGGCTATCGGGCCTCAGAAGCATCTCCGGCCCTGTGGTGTCATTTCGTCACATTTATTGTAGCATGTGACAGGGCAAGTCCCCAACGGGGTTCTGAAGTCAGCACTACAAAGGTGGAGAGGAAGGCCACTTCAGCGCTTCACCTGCTTCAAAGATGCTGCTCTCATGCTGTAAGCAAGCACCTCAAAACCAGGGGAAGTGGCACAAAATAAAAGAATTGAAGAAAAGCTCCTATCCAAGGTGGGGAGGAGCCATGGAGGACACACATCCATACGGCACCGCTGCCAGGCAGGCAGCTCCCTGGCAGTGCAGTTGCTGGGAGGGTTTGATAGGAAGCGCCTGGCCAGCGAGCAGCTCTTGTCACTGGTGCAGACAGACTGCAGCAGCAGCCGCCGAGGGTGGCTGGGACGCTGCCACCAACCCTTGCCTGCTTCTGCTGGCCCACAGCCCTGCCGGGACATCCTGACTGGGCTGCTTTGATTGCAGCTTGGCTGTTGCTGGTATCTATAAACACCTCCCAAATTACATCTCCCCTTAAAACCCCAAGCAAGTAACTAAAACAGCCCGAGATCAAGAACATGGACCTGGCACAGCCCTAGCAGCAATTGGCAGGAGCAGGCTTTTAAAATTATCTACCTAAATATGGATTTCTAAGAGAGTAACCAGAAGTTAAAAGAGTGTAAACTGTTGTCATAAATACTTGAGTGAGATACAGACTGGAACAAGACTCTTTTGGTCTGCTGGCTGTAAAGATGCCTTTTACGCTTCCAAAACATCCTCTGTCAGTCTCATTCCCCGCCCTTTCTTTGCTCCTGTGGCTTTTTCCAGCCTGACTTTATACAGAGTCGATGGCATCTGAAAGGAAAGCTGCCTATGTTTTACGCTCTTCCTAATTTGCAAGGAAAACAAATGTAAATCACACCTCACATTTGCAGAACTGCAAAAGAAAATGTTAGATTTAAGGCTCTGATAGGTACAACAGCAGAATCAAAAAGTACAGTCAGAGTGACTGGATAGCAGACAATTTTTTATTTTTTTTTTAATGTCTGCTTGGGAAAAAATAAAGGCTTGAATATGAAATACTATTTCCCCTTACTTCATTTAGTATTGTTTTGCATTAAAAAGGAAAAAGCCGCATTGTACAAAGCATGCAGCAAGCTGTGTGAGCAGAACGAGTATGTTAGAGCAATGTACTGAGCATCGCTGCTTATTTATTAAAATTTTGATATGAGGTGAAACTCAATTTAGTTGATGTCAGCAGACTGCCTAATGAGGTCTCTTTTTAATTTTTTTTTCAATTTTTTTTTAACTTTTAATGAAAGGGCAGCTTTGTGCCTCCTCTAATCAGCTTGACAAAGGACATATAAGGATGCAAAGAGACATAAATATTACTGTAATTACCAATGAGAAACTCCACAGACAAATGCAGGAAGTAGCTGCAGATCTGTCTGCAGACATAAATGACTGAATATCGTGGGTTACATGTTCTGCTCTGGAAAGGAAGGGAGTTTCGTAACCCATAAACCACTTTGATCAAAATCTAAAACCAACCCCAAGACAGCAGCTCTTTTCCCCCCCAACTCAGACGCATTCAGAAAGTACCTCTGACTACGCACGATCTATGTTCCAGTTTGCTAGTTCTGCAAACACTGATGTGTCCCAGTTCGTGAGCCTTCTGCTCAGCCCACACCAGGGCTTTCTCCTGATCTGGCGGATGGGTAAAAACACCCTTCAGTCCCCAGCACACATTCCCAGTCCCACAAAGAGCCTGAGAGGTGGCAGCAGCAACATCAAAGGTAGGTGCAAGGGAAGGTATCGCTACTCACCTAGGAGTTGCTATGCAAATTAAATGATGCAATGTAAGGGTATGTTAATGCCTGTATTAAGCCTCTGAACATGCCCAGTGTGAACCATTTCCAGAAGTATAAGCAGATTCATTCTCAGCTGGAGGCTTGTATAATTAATAAAGGCACTGTGCCTTCTCTCCTGACCCAAGTGGCTAGGTACCAAACCATTTATAGCTTTATAGGTTAACACCAACATCCAAAACCATATTGGCAGCTTGTACAGATCCTGGCACATCAGTGTGATGTGTTCCCAGCATGAAACACTACTTAATAAGCGGGTCACTGCATTCTGCATTAGCTTCAGTTTCTGAGTGGGCTCAACGTATAGCCCCATGTAGAGTGTATTATGGCAACGACATCTCAAAGGGACAAAGGCATGGATAACTGAAGCAAAGTCCATTTGAAAAAGAAAAAGTAGCCCTGTTCTCACTGGGGATAAAGGCACTTTGAAAAGGGCACTGTCACTGTTCAGACATCCTGGAACATCCTTCAGTCTAAGTCATTGAAGCAGTTCACATGTGTTATTGGGAAAGGTGGTTGCTCCTTTGTGCAACAGAGCCCGTACAGATTTGGCCCGCTGCTCCCACAACCCCACCAGCAACAATCTCCATTTGACACACAAATACGGGCAAGCCCAGCTCACTCTCAATTCCAGCCCCAAACTCAGCTAGCTCATGGGACACTGCTTCTTCCCTGGAAGAGAGGGTTTGTAAGAGTAGAGGAGTAAATTTAGAAGTTACGAGCCCTTCTTTCAAGTGGAGGTTGCTGCCTGACCAGGAAGGTTTTGTTGTGTGGGGGGCTCCACAGTTGAGTGCAGTCAGCCCAGTTTTCAGGGAAGATGACTTAACAGGAGCCAGGCTGACTTTGCACCGTGATGCATCAGAAAACTCAAATAATTACTCAGCTTGTTCTGTGCAGAGACGAGTGTGGGATGCACACAAAGCTGAATGCCCACACTCATGCAGTAGCATTTTAAGAAATGGACATGGTACCTACCAGCACAGACCAGTGTGCTCAAGTTCCCTAGACCAGATAAAGTCATAAAGTAAAGGAATGATCTATCACATATGCACTGCATTGGAGTTCTTCATTAACAGAGAGACTAATCAATTTATGGAACTCATGAATCAGTAAAGCTATTACTTAGAATGATTATTGGCAAATTAACATATCACAGTGTCCTGACCCTGATCCATCTCCAGTGCATGCCTACCCTCACACAGATGGCAAAAGGCCCAGCACCACTCGCTGCATTTCCACTCCTCTCAGCTAGACCAGCTCCACTTCACACAGGGGATAAAAACCCGCTGCAGTCAGCCCCCACAGTTTCCACTCTGGTAATCGTACATGTGTACAGACTGGGCAAAAGACGGTAAAGCAAAAAAAAAAAGGTATGGAAGATCATAAGCCTTGGCCCCTGGCCATAAGTTTTAATTCCACTCAAGGGTTACATATAAGCAGACCCAGTGGCTGGATTCAACCCCTGAGAAAGGAAAAGGTCCTTTGCCAAATTCTGATGTTGATTCAGTTGGCCACTTAATGCTTGCTCCCATTTTGAAGGTAACATAAACCAGCATATTAACTTTGACCCAGCTTTAGCCCAACAAGGATCCTAGTGAGGAGCAAGGCCTGTTTGCATGCTAACACCCCAGGGCCAGGCAGCCTGTGCCCCACCAGCACAGCAGTCTTCCAGGCTAAATCAACTGGAGTGGGACACATGCAAACACCTCCCTGCAAGATTTAAAAAAAAAAAAAAAGTGTGGTATTATTCAAGCTACACTCAACCACAGAGCACAGTAAGCCACATCTATAAAATGATTCTTTATTAGCAATCCTGTGGCTTTAAACCAGAGGAGACATGGGCTTTGAAATCCTAGAGACAGACGATCATTCCCTATTTAATTCTACTAGGCTTTTTCACACAGGCTTTTTACGGTCTAAACTGACATTCTTCTCTCTATTCATTACCACATTCCTGGCCTAAAAACTGTATGACAAGGGAAAGGAAGTGGAAAATTAGGTTACAGTGCAAACAAACATACTGAAAACATTGCACGTTTAAAAATAAATTAACTTTAACGATACTTCGCAAAGGTTAACTTCATAGGTTTTATTATTAGAAAATATCAAAACACTGTTCATTTACTGCAGGGCTCTCCTGCCTGCTGCTTTGTTTCTGGGTCATGTAAGTGTCACAAAGGGTCAGCTCCACATTACTTACAAGCCATGCTTGCTTAACAAAGTAATCCACAATCTTTCCAACATCCCTTCACTATTAAGCGCTCTCACATAGGGTGTCCTCGACTTCAACGAGGCCCTCGTAGGTTCACCGACACAAGAAAGCTCCTACCAGCTGAATCCTTGGCCCTCTGAACATAACGTGCAAAGGGGCCAGAGACTCCAGCCCACCTTAAGTCAACTATTCCCTGCTGAAATCAGAGGCAACATGCTGCTCTAGATCAGCGACAAACCCATACTGGACATCAGTCATTTTGCTGCTATTACTGAATTTGGTTTTAATCAAAGGCTATCACTGGCTTTGCTCATTCCTTATAGCTTATTTCTGTCCTCAAACCAACAGTCCCACCAACACAAAGAGTGCCTAAAATTTCAGGATACGAGTGCAGGGCTCTGTATACTTCTCTGATTTCCAGAATAAGATTTTTTTGGGGTTGTTGGCTATGCCCAGATGCACTCTCCAGCTTCATGCTGACACCACAGCACCAGGCAGTGCTAATCCCTCTTTCCCTTTCTCGGCTCCTGTGTCTGTGGGAAGGGAATACAAGCATCAGAGATTCCTGCACGTTCCAGCCAGTCCCCATTCAGGACGGTCAGGGTATAACAAACACCACAAGACACTGTGGCATGTATCCACATTTCGTGTTTCCTCTTCCTGCATGTTAAATTTGGACAATACTTGAGGCTACATGTGCCACGGAACAAGACCTTGCCGTGATGGGGAAGAAAGCCCCCATTAAATTAGCAGTCTGATTTGAGGCACCGCCTCAGACAAGATGACATAACTGGGGGAAAAACGCAGTTGTTTAGATCTTTTCAGGGTCTTAATGGATTTCATCTTTGTGCGCAAGTTGTCAGGTGCCATCACTCCACAGCTCCCTCATGCCGAAAGCTGCCTAGTCTCTTGACTAGAGCTACAAACATGCACATCTTAATCATCACCACCTTAAATGGACTCTACAGAGTAAACCACAGAAGCCCAGCTGTAATGTTTACGTTTCTACAATGAAAGCCCCCCCCAGGGAAAAAAAGAAGTGGGGATGGGGAAGGCACCCTTTCTTTCTTTCTTCTGAGCTTTCAGTGTAATTACATTCCTAATGGTGAATTCATGATATCTTATGTTGCACACAATGAATACTCTATGTGGGTCACCAGATTTGATATGACACTGAAAAGAAAAAGTGGCTCACGGTTAAGCAAAGCTGGAGAACTGGATGGCCAAGTTTTTGTTCTGTCAAGCACCAACATTTCATCACCTTGAGGGCATTATTAAACTTGCCAACCCTTTTGCTCCTCTTATTAGTAAGACATTTCCTGGAGAACAGGAAAGGAGGAGGGGAAGAGGCACTAAAACATACTCACTCTCTAAAGACTTGAAGACATTTGTCCATTTTATGACTCTTATTTGTTCTTGCTCTCTCTGTTGTTCCCATTGTGCCTCTCCCCCATTTGGATTGTGTTGACATCATCACTCCTTTGTTATCTTCTTAAATTAGCTGTAATGAAGTCCTTTGAGCTACATGTGCGTGCCTTATTTTTTCAGTTTTCGCTTCTCTGAACCATCCCTATTCACTCTCCTTCACATTAGAGCCTCCCTTCCCCCAGCCTGCAACATGCTTTCTAATCTGCTTTTCATTTGCTCCCTTTCACCTTTGGTTACTCAGTGGCCAATAGCCAGTGTACTTTACAAAATAAATGACATTATAACTGACTCTCACTGAGAAGTGACAGGTGCCCACATGGAAAAAGCTAAGCATTTAGAGCAGAAACCATCTGAAATTTCAGCGCCCCAAAAACACAAGGACAAAGAGGGGAATCAAGAGGAGATAGTATGGAAGAAAAATACCCCAACCTAAAAGGGCACTTGTCATGTCTGGCACGTGCAAACAAGTCTAAGGCACATTTTTAGCTATAAAACCACTGGACTGCAGATTGTGTAGCCCTGCTACAACAGCCTGTCTGGCTGTCTGACCGTCACTTGACTAGATTGGAAGCTGGTTTTATGTTGTGTTTTTCGTAATCGCGGTATTTCACAGCACTTTACAGAATAATGAGTTAGCATACTACAGCTATTATGCACTTAGCACAGAGACAACCTTGCATGTCTAGAATCAATTTTATTGAGAAGCTGGTGGGCAGGGCAGACAGGTTATTCTCTGCCTTTTTGTTTTGAGAAGTGTCATGGATCTTTTAGCTCGCCCCTTGCGAGGCAATACAAAAGCTGGGCTGCAGCTTCAAAGGAAAAAAAGAAACAGTGTGTTTTTACTGATTGCTAGCTTGGCTTAATGCGGGTGACAAGGACTCCATACCCCCAGAACTGCCTCCTGTTCCCTATTAGGGTGACTGGAATATTTTCATAATAGCGTGACTTTCATCATCCTGAATCCACTTGAGAGCTGGCCTGGAAATATACACAAAGTAGAATGATTGAAGCAGAAGATTGAGAGGACTCCATCCCTGAATGGCCCCACTCTGGTAGCCACCTGGCTGGATATTTACATGCTATTCTTTTACCCATGCATGCACGAATGCACGCATGTACCTATAGGTAATGTCTCACTGTGCGGCACAGGTACCACATGTTACACCAGACCTTCCTTCTCCACTGCATGCTTGCTGTAAGAGCAAAGCACAGTACTCCCCAGGATCCCATCTGGAAGGTGGGCTGGTGTGAAGCCTCTCTCCAATTCCTTCTCTTCCTCTGCAAAACATCTGACACACTGCCTTTGGGGGATGGGCCCAAACCTCCTGGAATTGGCCTCAGCCTCACACATCTCCACTGACTGAGAAATGAGACGGGCCACCAGTGACTTTTCCTGTCCTGGTAAAGCTATACTGGGCCCAACCAGCCAAAACCTTTATTTTGGCTGGAAGTTAACTCACAACCATTAACTCAAAACAGACCCTACCGCTTCCAGCGTAGGGTCATAGTAGGACCCAGGGCCTTATTTTTAACTGAAGTTCTTTACTGTGTTTTTCCTTGTTTAAATGAAAGGCAAGATCAGCACTAGTCGCCTGCTATTTTTGAGTTTTCATTATTTTATTTTTTTTTTCCAAATGTGGCTGTATTCGGTACTTTTCTTATCACTCCATTCCACAGCGGCTTTGTAATTCTCCTCGGTGTTTCCCAGGAGAGCCATAAATACCCTGCAAGACCCCCAGCAACGTTTGTAACAGCAATTGTTGGGATGGGACCACAACTGCTAACATTAGATATCCTTTAATTTAGAAACAATAAGCACAAGAAAGGCAACATGGCCCAGCAAAATGGGAGTTTGAGAGACTCACTCTCCATGTCTGCCCTGCTTCCTCTTGCACTTTACCTAGCTCATCCTTTTAATTGTTAAGCAGTTGTCTCCCCTCTCTGAAGAGGGCCTAGCACGTGGGCACCCAACCACAGAACACCAGGAGCCTTTTGTATGAGACAGGTTTTGAGCCATACTGATAGCAAGGCCATTTCCCAGCCACAGTACTAGCCTGCTTTTAAATGATGTATAATTCCTCCTATCCACCTTGGATTTCATGTAAGAAAGGTAATTCTCTAGCTGATATGGTTACAGTGAAACTTTCAAAACAAATATAATGCAGAAAGATGTTGTGACAAGTTACCTGCAAAGCAGGCAGATAATAGCTCTCAGAGGTCAATCTACTCCATTTACAAGAAAGAAGTGTTAACTCTTACATCTGATAAGAATATCAATGTCACTATTCAATATGTGACACATTCTCTTTGCAGAAATACAAAGACAATCCGTTTATCCATTAGTGCAGGGTGTCACATCAATTACTGGGATAGATACATCTGGAAAACTCAATTGCTTTCATAGATTTTTCCCAAAGTTAAAGTTGCAGTTGCTCCAACCCCAAAAGAAGGAAGAGCATCCCTTCCCTATCATTTAAAACCTTCACTGATGCACAAATAAGAAATCCCAGTCAACTTTCACAACTTCCCGGGTGCAAAAATCCCTCAGGAGTGCGCCATCAGGCCCTGCTCTCCTGCAACTACAGGGCAAACGCCTTCAGCTCAGAGATCTGTGGTACAACTGAAAGATGAAGACAGAGAGCAAGCCGATAGTACGACTCAGCCCATCCCTGTCCCCACTAATGCACGCCTCGGGCATTACCATCACCACCTCAGACACGGGGAAGGTGTTACACTACGGATGCCTTTCTGCAGTAGAAGAGCAGAGCCGGGTACGTATCAGGCAAGATTTGCATACGGGGGTGGAACATCATACGGAAGGATCAAAAGGGTGACAGCAAACTAAAACTACCAGCCTCCCCAGCCTGAATGCAGTAAAGCATGTCAAGCATTACTTTTGATGGACAATTGGGTGGGCAGTGTTTGGTTTAACAGCAGCAGTGCCGTGAATCTGGCCTTCGGGGAGCTGCAACCCTTCATGCCTAGTTTTTTTTCCACCACTGCAGGAGTGAACTCCTCCCCCCCCACCCGCCTATGACAGATTTTCACTTGGGTGACAAAGCAGCACCCTCATAAGCCGTGCTATTCCCTCAGCTCTCCAGTCATCGCAAAAGGGGAGGTCTTCCCAGTTCTCACAGGATACTGCTAGCTCAGGCAAGAGGTGAATAGAGAGGGCAGTAAAATGGCTTTCGGGGACGCTGGAGCTGCATTAGATGTTTCTAACCTTGTTAGCCCAGCTTTATGGTTTAGCAGTCAAACTGAAACCCCCAAGGGCTGAGGCCTTTGACCAAACCTGCAGTTCCTTACACCTCTTAGGCAGTACCCTGGATCCATTTAAAACCATTATTTATTAGCCTCTGGAATCACAACTGACAGGGTACCACAAACAAGGATAACACTGGCTTTCCCAGGACTGGCAGATGTCAGAAACACTCAAACTCTGCTAGGAAACTTTCATCTCACCAGATTTCTTCCAACTGGGGAGTCCTACATAACTCATTCAACTTCTTCAAGACCAGCTTAGTTCCAGGACCTGACCTTATCTGGAAAAAGGTACCACAGAGGCAAATATGAGATGCAGCATTTGAGAAGCAGCCAATTTTTTTTTCAGGCTACGGAAATACCTCATTCACTCTGTGTTTGCAGCCCAGGACTGTGTTTTACTCTATTTAAAGGAGTTCACTAAACAAGGGGGCTCACACTCTGCAGAAATGCTTCAAAAGGGCAAAAGGCAAGCTGGATTCGTTGATCTTTTCCCATCCTACGCCCTCAGAGGAGGACCACTCTCTAGAGAGTTTATCCATTTATCAAACACCACGCTGCAATCCCTGAGCTGATTTCAGCCTGCACCGTTTCAGTTCCAAGCATATTGGCACAGTTAACGAAAACACACCAAGAGCAAAAGTGGCTCTGTTGCTAACATCTCACCATTTGCATGCAAAGTATGCACAGGCACATTAGTCACAGGGCTACATTGTAACCTAGGCGCTTGCATGGTTTACTAGCACCAGGCAGGTTCCTTTAATATTTGGAGGTTAGTGAAGGGATCCAAAAGATGGGATCTCAGCTCCCTTGAGATGATGATTTCTGCTTGAGAAACAGCTCCTGCTGGATTCCCCAAGCCTACTCAATGCTCCACATTTTCTGAGGGGATGAACAGGGATGGAAAACACATCCGAGAAATAGGATGTCCAACCACACAAGCAACTTCCCAGGAGGCAGGAAACCCACCTTCGGTTTACTCCTCTGCCTCAGAGTGTGCACCCGCACCCCCAAAGGCATGCTCAAATCCCATGGTAGCTCGTTCCAGCTCTCCTGTTGATGTTGATCCTCACCAGACGTGAATATTTACCAGAGCTGCACAGTGATGTCAGTAGACATTTTGACTCAGATGTAGTTATTTCACCTGATGTGAAATAGGTGGGTGGGGGCTCACCATCGATGTCCCCCATTCCAGAATATTCAATATGTTAGTGAGTACTGAAGGATTCAAATTCGGCATGAACCACCCAAAATAGGCCCCCTACTTCAGCTGGAACATTGAACAGGGAACAAGCAACTAAGGTTTTTACAGAGTCTGTTACTTGTATGTCACCTTGTCAAACACATTTTCTTAACTCTGAACTTCATTTTACCACCCATTTATTAATTACTGACTTCATAATCAAGCACTAACAAACAAGGCATTAAATAAACTGAGCAGCAGTACCAAGGCATTTGATAAACTAGAAATACCACATCAAAGGCTACAGTCTCATGGTAATACAAGCTCTAGTTAAAGGCCTCCCCACACATATACGCCTTGATCTGTTAAGGTTATTAAAACGGCAAGCACAGCTGTATTTTTAATAAAATAATTAGCTCCTACAGTCTGTTTTGAGTGATGTTACTCATTTTAGATTCAATTTAAGCTCCATCCCATCCAAAGCAGCGTATGATTGCAAATTATCGATATCACAAATGAAAGTTACAGTGGTATTTAAAAACTAATTATTAACTCAACATTGTAATGGCTTGAGCCTGTAAGGCTCAGAGTCCTTAAAGCCCATTGTAATTCACAGACATCAAGGTGTCATACAGCCTCCTGCAGAAAGCTGAGAGCTACAACCTCGCACCCCACTGCAGAAACATCCCCAGAAAGCCAGTGTCCAAACGTATTTGACATTCCCTATAGACAGCAGGCAGCCTCCACCTAGCACAAGTGGCTCTTTGAGAGCTTCTCTACAGCAGGGTTAGTTTAAGTAATAATAATATTTATATTCTAAAGAACACTGTTTAAATACACCTCCCACACAATGAAATTTCCTATTTTTAGAAGGAAGATGCCTGCACATCAGAAAAGGCGAGTAGCAAAGATCAGAACAGGGAGTTTGAAGTCACAACTCCATTTGTAAGATTTTATTGGAGCTGGGGGTGTTTGGTTGATGTTCATTGGGGTGGGGTTTTTTTAGAAATTCCCCATTTGCTGAGCACCTTTCCCATGGAAGTCAGCAGAACTCACAAAATCCCAAGCAAACTTGGTGAGTTCTGCCATGAGCACTCACTACTGTGGGTGTGGACTAAATATACAGAACACTGTGTACCAAAAATGATCCCACCTGTACAATGCACATCCCTCTCTGCCTGACAGAAAGGGACCAATTTTAAGTTCCTACCTGCCAGAGAGCACCTGATGAGCAGCACTGCTCACGGCTCCATAAACATGAGTGTGGTGCTGCCTCAGGTCATCACTCGGTCCACACAGGGTTAGCAGGACCTGGGGACTTTAACACTTAAGAGGCCGCCCCTGGGCTCCTCCAGCTCCACCATCCCGCCTCCAGCACAAGCATGCTCTATTCCCCTCACCCTGGTATTGAATCAATCACCTTGCACAGTGGTGGGGGACCACAGTGCTTCAAGTAAGCAGGAATAACTTAGAATCACAGAATCATTCCAGTTGGCAAAAACCTGCAAGATCATCTAGTCCAGCCACCTATATTACTTGCTAAACCATGTCCCTAAGAACCTCATCCAACCTTTCCTTAAACACTCTGAGGGACAGTGACTCCACCACCTACCTGGGCAACCCGTTCCAATGCCCAACCGCTCTTTCTGAGAAGAAATGTCTCCCAGTTCCTAACCTGAACCTCCCCTGGTGCAACGTGCAGCCATTCCCTCTTGTCCTATAGCTAGTTATCTGCGAGAAGAGGCTGACCCCCAGCTCACCACAACCTCCTTTCAGATAGGTGTAGGGAGCAATAAGGTCTTGCAGCACTGCCCTAGAGAAGCACTGGCTAGAGAGACCTTCCCAGCTTGGGTAAGCATGCCACGCCATCCCCATCCTCCCTATAATGAGAAAAGTCATTTCTCACTTCTAGCACTGCACCCTGCTTCAGGGCTGCCTCCCCGCTTGCAGAGGCTGGGCTTCGTGCTGGGAGGAAGAGAAAGAGCACTTTGGAAATCCCACTCAACCCACTTTCTGAATCTGGGACAAGTCATTAATTATTTTACGATAATAACGCCTGAGAGTCAAAGATGACTGAGCAGGCTGCTGAAATTAGAGGGTTTTATCACAGCAGCAAAATGGAGAGGTATTTAGGGTCTAATTGAAGTTTGATGGTCTTTCGTGCTCTTCCCCCAATGGAGTTTCTTCCTGGCTTGTAGTGCACTGACCTTTCCTCGCTCCTTGTGGGGATGCGCAGCTCTCACGTCTGTAATAAAACCCTGCACCCAGGGCCTTAAACAAAAATAAACTTTGCCCATCGAGCAGAGCCAGTAATCGGTGCTGTTTGAGTACTTTTCACAATTGGCAATTTTTGCACTTTGGCAATTTTATTCCCTGAGTCCAGAGGTAAGTAATACCTTGCCCTGGATAATATCCTGAGAAAGCTAAGGTGATTATAGAAATTGCTAAAACGGGAAAGGTGGCTGGTAATGGCATCAACATGAAGAAGGCACAAATTCCCTGCAGACAGGGCATAACTGAAGAAAGGAAAATAGACTTTGCAATGGATGTAAGCAATGAAGGAGATAAAGGCAGAAGAAAAACTAATGCACTCTCACAAAATCAGAACTGGACTTCCAGAATTTATTGAGATACTGTTTATATACATACATCATCTTATTTCACCTCAAAGTGCTCTATACCATAAGCAGCCTGCCAAGAATTAATAAAGCGAATATACGTATATTTCACTGTATTTACTCTTTCCTGCCAGTATTTCACGTAAACAGACCAGAGGAAGGGGGGGTTGGGGGGGAAACACACACACACACGCAAATGAAATGGTTGAATGCTGCGCAATCCTTTAAAGTTTTTGGCTCCAAGAATTTTTATTGCTGCCAAAAAAAAGGCAAAATGTTTTCACTCAAGCAATCAAACAGCACTCACATCCTATTTAAACTCTAGCAACGGACTGCCAGTGATGCTCCGTGCTAACACCAAAGGAGAGAAGATACATACAGACCTAAAAAGCCACTGGTTAGCATTTTCTCTTATCTGCTTATTCCTCTCAGGATCCTGTGCGCCAACAGAGGTTATATTGCTCCTTCACGTGCTAGCTGTGCTAAACTTTTACAGCTTCCTGCACCCATGAAAACGTGTGCTAGCATTCAGCCACTTCCCTGTCAGTTACCCCGAGTGAGCCTGCACTGGAACCGATTTATTCCAGCCCCTTTTATGCTGTTTCCCTGCAGACAGGCTGCAGGCAGCCGTGCTGAGAGCTCCCATTTTTCTTTCCACAACAGGTCATCAAAACAGCTTCTCAGTTTGTCAGCAGGCACCACACATGTATCATAACGGATGGACTGGACCTGTCACGTAAGGGAAAGAGCTGAAAAGATCCGTTTTCCCACTATAATATAACCCTGTCATATAAAACTGTTGCACTGATTATCCCAGAGGCTTCATACCATGACACATGAGTTCTCCCCTGTATTTTACCACCAGCATCTCCCCAAAGTTATTCTTTCTATATCTCAACAAATGTAAATCCTCAGGAATGGAAAACGCTCAGAGATTCATCTCTCCTGAGTTCATGCATCTTTCAAAAATCAAAAGGCAATCTTGGCGCACAACTTCATCAGAAAAACACATGCTTTCCTTTTGAAGGTTTCTGCAGAGAACATGTTACCAGAAGTATGTTGAGGTGGGCAGGAAACATCGCTTCTGTGATGTGAGACTTCAAAACAGAGAAAAATGTATTCTATTTTCTGAAGTCCTGCTTTTTGGGGTTGTTTTCTTTTTTTTTTTTTCTTTTCTTTTTTTGGTCTTTTATTTCCCTGCCTGCAAAGCCGCTGCAGTTAGAGCAATCAGCTTTGTTTCATTCATGGGCCCTGGCCCAGCTCCAGAGGACAGGGCTCTCTCAGATAATGCTGGATACTTTTTTTTAGGAGAGGTTTAAAAGCTCCACCAGGAACACAGCGGTCTGAAAGTTTGCCAAGAATCTGACTGACTTTATAAGCTCTATTAGTGGTCAGCCTCACTAGCAGAGTTTGTAACCATTGCCAAGCTGCTCTGGCTATTGAGAGGCATGCTGTTCTGGCTGCAGCTGATGCAGGCTAAGAGTTGTGTCCCCCTGCTTCCAGCTTGCCCCTACCTTGTCACCACCTTTCTGCCAAAATTTACCACCCCCTTATATCTGACAGTGCAGCTTCACACGTAATCTCCCTCTGCACCAGCTGCGTTCATACAAGCCGGGTTGAAAAACACTGCAATTAGAAATGCTTCAGCTAACCAAGGTCATACGGCCAGGCGTGGGACAAGGCCGACTGTGAGGCAGGCAGGCTGGGAAGGCCGTGAGCTGCAGCGGGCTGGATGACCAGGCAAGGTTTGAAGGCAGCAAGAAGCTCACTGGTGGGTCCCATTTCAGGAAGACCTGGAAGGAGAAGGCTCTGCTCTAGAAGGTTTCCAGAAGCTCCATCCAACAGAGCAAGGCTTTGACCACTGCAGAAGGCCATTGCTCCTCTGTTTCCAACACAATGCCCAAAAAAACATAGCCAAAACACTTCACACACAAAGACAAAACCTCGTTATCTCCAGGCAACTCTGCACACCAGGAATCTTGCATGTGTTTCTATTAATAGCAGTAACAGATTATCTAAAAGGAATGAGAGGCAGCTAATACTAAACTTGGTGCATGGGTTACTCTATAGATAAAGCCTGTTGCCTGTTTTGTTGTACTCTAGCATAAACAGGAGATATTTAAAGAACAAACTTTAAGAGTGCTTTTGGGTGGGGCTTTCCTCCCTTTCACCCTACAAACATAAATTACAGTCCTGCTCTTTCCTAAAATACACATTTCAGGAGCAGGAAAAGGAGAAGAGAGGACTGGGGCTGTATACCACCCACCCTATCAGTATAGCCCCACACTGCATAATGTACCCTGGGGTACACAGTGCAGTCCCCAGCCCTGCATTCTGACTACAGGATATGCTACAGTGACCAAAGCTGTCCAAAGGTCCCCAAGGACATATATCTGCCACTGAGCAATCCCTTCCAAACCCCTTCTCCTGTGCAGATCCACAGAACTAGCTGTCAGCCTTTATGGTAACACTCTATTTTAATTAAAACAGGCAAAGCAGACAGATGATTCATAAGGAAACCTCCTCAACAGTAACAAATACCCAAAAGACATTGCTTGGATTGGCCATCTATCTCAACTATTAAATCATTAAAAAAAAAAAAAAAGAGCACTGAGATGCAGGCAGCCTTCAAAAGCACCTTTATAATTCATCTTTTACCCCAGCCTACCACAACACTACTGTGGGCTTGCTGTACTTTTGACTAGTGCTTGGACTACTCCTTTTATATCTAGTGGAAGTTTTCCCCAGGACACCTCAACACTGCCCTCCTCCCCACTGAGAAACTGAAAAAGAATAAAAATCCAGCCATCTCTTTGCCACCATGACTATGAGGTAATGCTGTGCAACAGACCCACACTCATGAGAGAAGGCCCTCACACCCCAGAAGGAAGAATGATGCCTTGTTGTTGTTGACAAAAGCCAAGCATATTATACAGTAAATTAAGGTGGCTGCTGCATGGAGAAGCTCTTCCTTTACAAGACCCTCACGGGACCTCACACTGCAGTGAGGTGCAACCTCTTTCTATGGGACTTCATCTCACAGTAGAGCAGCAACACAAGATGCCATTAGGCCAAATGTGTTGTCCCCACCAAGGGTAGAGCACCCTAACAACCAACTCATTCCCTTTCCCACTTCCAGGATCAGCAGACTTCCTTGACAGCCTTCCCTCCCACAGAACAGCTCAACTTTGAGCTAACGACTTCTCCCCATAGGCAGGTCAGTCAGCCATGAGCCTTTGCACTTCTCAACCAGAACAAGGACACTACCTTCCTGGCACACAGGAGAAAGGAGAGAGATGTGATTTAAGGATGTAAAACCATGCCAGTATTGAGCACTGTGGGTACTGGAAGTCCCACAGATTTGTAGTTCTAGTGGTAACGATGGTGCCCAGTGTTGGTATGGTATCAGCACATCCAGCTGCTGTAGACGCACTCAGAAACCAAACCCCTGTGAACTATGAACCGCTGCCGTCCTCTCAAGATGATTCACTCAGATGCTAAAACTTTAAATGTCACTATTGTTAACTCACTGCCTGGCAAAGCAGGCAAGAAAGTCTGGGGAAGGATGTGTTAGGAAAGTCTGCATGATTCCTGAGTCACAGCTCATTGTGGCAACACCAGTGAATAAGCTGTGCACCCACCACTTTTTCTTTGCCTTCAAGAAGCTGAACCCCAAAGCAAGCCATATAAGCCCATCTACAGAGGGCTTAGGCTTCAAAGGGAAGCCAAACCAAAGGAACCAAACAGTGCTCATGGGCGCATTCCAAGCCCACAGAAGGAGAGCTCAAAGAGTCTCAAAACATTTGCACAAGGCAGTTTATCGTAAGAGAAACATATGATTTTCCAGCTGCAGTCCTCTTCACAGAGGCTTGAGGAACTCTCATTCACAAAGCTGACACTGCCAAAGGCTGAATTTCTGCTCCTCTCTAAGTCAGATACTTATAACGTCCCTGCCTTGGATGAGCAGAATGGGAGCTTTCTCAGTACAGTTACCAAAGTCTTTCTCCAGTCTCTCTTCACCCAGCTTTGCATCTTCCACCAGAGATGAAGGTACAGGCTCAACAGCAACAATGCTGTATGGAAGCAGAGTTTGCTGAGTTGATATTGTGCCAAACAGGCATGGTTTTGCTGAGGAGCATGCAACACAGCAGCTGTCGCTTGCTATGGAGTGTGGGTGAAAAAGCAGAGTGGAATCTCTATCAAATACAATGGAAGTAGAGATTCTGTGGTAATAAAACCAGGAAGTTCTTGCTGCAGGCCAGAGAGTAAAAATTCATACCCACCAATAGATGCAGAGCAGAGAGTATGGACAGAAGAAAATAATTTATGCTAAGTGCAAGATGTGCCATAGAGAAGGAAGCCATAGAGAAAAAGCCCTTCATTCTTTTTCAATTCTAAGGCTACTGTGACAACAATACAATTTTATTTAACACCATAGCTGTATTACCAAAGGGACTGAGAGCTTGAAAAACTTGGAAACAGCACAGCACTCCAATTCTTGCATTTTGAAAGAGTCTTGCCCGTGGCTATAGGAGGCTGTCAGTAAATAAATTGGATATGGTATCACTAGTCATGTCAAGGATATAAAAAAAAAATGGGATAGGAGACAAATGCAAAACTACGGTAATGCTCTGGTTTTGGATCTAGGTTATCGAAGCTCCCAAGCTGAAAACAGAGGAGCTTTACAAGATCCTTACCATCACTCCATTAGGTAAGTGCCACAGCACTGTTGTTGGAAGTGCTGTACTAATGAAGGCATTGTATCTAAAGATCATATTTTTACAAGTCCAGAGGCAAATCAATCTCACATCATTCCTGAGGCTTCATTATAATTTGATCATTCTGCAATTACAGAAGCAACAGTTTGGTTGTTAAGATAGAAGTTAGCTGGTCAATACTTCAGTTGTGGTTTCAAAAGGAGGAACTGCCAGGGTGGAGTCAACAGGTCTCTAATGTCAACCTACAGCCTTGTTTTTGTTACTATTGTAGAAAAGTCTGGAGATGGATTCTCTGACCTTTTTTTTTTTTATACCCCCAAAAGCACTGCATGCTTTTCCTCAGGACCACATTCCCAGTGATGCCCTGTAGTCCTTGCACTTCACACCCCCCCTCACTCAAAAAAACATACATCCATTCTGATGGGCTGGAGACTCCTGGACTTCTGCTCACCTACTTCAAAACTAGTATCCTATGGAATGGGCAATCTGTCTGTTTAATCTGGCCTAGATTAACTGCTACTTACTGTCCTGGTTTCAGCTGATAAGAGTTAATTTTCTTCTTAGCTAGCATAGGGGTTTGGTTTTGGATTTGTGCTGAAGACAGTGTTGACAACATGTTTTTGTTATATAAAGATGTTTTTGATATTGCAGAGCAGTGCTTACACAGTCAAGGCCTTTATTGCTTCTAACACCACCCCACCAGCAAGTTAGGAGGGGACACAGCTAGTCCCAACTGACCAAAGGTATATTCTGTACCATATGGAGTTGTGTTGTGCATATAAAGCTAGGGAAAAGGGAGGAACTGGGGGACATTCAGAGGAAAGCTCTTTGTCTTCTCAAGTCACCATTTCGCATGATGGAACCCTGCTTTCCTGGAGATGGCCAAACACCTGCCTGCCCAGGGAGAGTGGGGAATGGATTCCTTGTCTTGCTTTGTTTGTGCGGCTTTTACTTTACCTGTTAAGCTCCCTTCAATCTCAACTCACAATATTTCTCACTTCCACTCTTCTGATTCTCTCCCCATCCCACTGGGGTGAGGGGGGAGCAAGCGAGAAGCTGCGTGGGGCTTAACTGCCAGCTGGGGTTAAACGATGACACCTTTCTCTTCAGCGATCACTGCTGCCCACCACTCCAGGCAGATTTCACCTAGCCTGTGCTGCCAGAGTATTTGACATACTGGGCAGGTGTATTCTTCTTGAAGGATTTAAATCAAACCCTCTTATATGTTATTGTGATGCTGATGCTCAACATGGCTTCATTTGGTCTCATTTTCAGAGTATGTAGCTCCAAAAGGATACTTCATGTATTTAAATAATAGATAAATCAAAACATCCACTCAGATTCCTCCAAAGCCTTTCTGTCACTGAAGCACCATGCTCAGCATTGCCCTTTGCTTTTTGATAAGCTGGGAAGAAAGAAAATGAACCAAGAACATTTCAGACTAGTTTCTGGCACAAAAATCATGTAATCACCATTGATCTCTATTGCAGATGTGAGAGAGATGTTTGGATACAGGCTCCAGTCAGAACAGCTCTTTTCAGTTTCCCACAGCACCAAAGTCATTTACCCTGGCACAGACAATCAGCATTTCCCCAATTCCCAAGCATCAAAGAACCTCTTACAGAGCTGAATAATCCTTCTGATGAGACAGCTTAGGGAGAGGGGATTTCCCAAAATCCAACATGAATTTTGGGGGCTGCCCAGTTTCTGTGTGTACCTGTCATTAATTCCTTTTCCTCTCTAGGCCAGTGTAAACCACCAATGTGCCAGAGAGTTGCTGTTAACACGCTCTGCAAAGGGCTGGCTGGTTTTCTGCTATGCCAAGGATCAGTTTGAAAGCGCCCTTGAGCAGGTGCAGACCAGTGTCTCTTGTAAAGAGGTTACCATCCCCACCCCCCAGCATCTCCAAAGTAAATGCAGACAATAAGGAACTGCTATGCATTGGTAGGGGGTGGAGAAAGGCAGGAGGACATTTGGTTAGATTTATCAGCAATGGATGGATTTGGGGTTAGGATCATCAGGATAGGGGGATTTACAGGGTCCCTTATTTCCAGGGTTCTTCCCCTTTTTCTGGTGCCTTCTTTTTTTTTTTAGCACAAGTAAATTAAAATTGTTGCTGCAGTATTGCTGACCCCTTTCACACAGGGCATCAAATCTCCAAAGAGTCCCTTAAAGCCCTGTCCTTTCCCAGTGCTGTATCCTATTAGTGCACTGACCCTTTGTGCATCCAGCAGAGCAGCTAACCAAAAAATGCCTTTGGAATCTGAAAGCTGCGGCACAAAGGCAGCCCTTGGGCTTGAATAGGGCAGAGTGGAGGGTTTATTCCTCCTTGGAGCAAGCTCTTCTCTAGCACAGGGGTTACGGCAGAGCAGGCGAGGAGAGAGTTTGGGCCCTTCAGCAGAAATAATTCTCCTATTAGAGGAAACAAATTGGAGTCTATACCATAGATTTCCCAAAACAGAGCTCTCATCAGCTGCCTTTGGTTGTGTAGGCAGCCTCAGATGTAGCCAACTTCCCAAGCCTAGTTTGTGGGGGGAGAAGCTCTGAGAAAAACACCACAGGTTTGAATTTGGATCAGAAAAACAGCAGTCCAGTTGTGTACCGCAGAAGGGCATCCCATTCAGAATGAAATAAAGGGAGCACTTAAAAAACAAAGCGTCTTTCAGGTATTAGAGTTACAAAAGCTTTCTTGAAACATTCCTTCAACTGAAAAGATGGGAGCAGAGTGACTAGCAGCTCTTTCAAGCTAACTTTTGAATCAGCCAGTGTGAGTTGCTTCAGAAAGCAGCTTCTTCCTTTGCATCTTCAAAAGTTTTGAGAAGGAATGGGATATATCTACATGCAGAGGGTGAATGGGTGTCCTAGATTATCTGGGACAACCTCAAAATACAGTGACTGTTTCGATGAGCATAGCTGCTCTTCAGGAAGTGGAGTCCAAGATGTAATGGCTTCCCAGAATAATGAACTCTCTCTTCCACCGCATCACAAGTTAAGGGCCCTGAGCTCACAACTTCCAGACAGCAGACAACTGTCAAGACAGAGGCACTGAACCACATGGCATCCTCCCATGGCCCCAGTGCTTGCTTTCCTTTCCCTTCACCCATCCCACTAATGCATTTTTTATGCAAGACATTTTCTCAGTAAGAAATTTCGGGGGAAAAGGTGAAAGCTGAACTTCAGAAGGTTACTACCCTATCACAAATGCAATCCCATAGACACAGCTGTGTTTAGCATTTCACAAGTTTTCATATATTCAATTTCATCTGCAATTATGTTTCCCCTTCCATCCCCACTGACAAAACTTTGTTCACAGGTCACTGAAGGCTTTAATTTCCCTTATCCTTTAATTTGCATGCTTAAGATAGGAAATAAAGAGTTAAAGATTGGATGTCTACACCTATTACAATGCTTCCCATGATCTGACTTTCACATTGTCATCATCACCTTCCTTCACCAGGTAACTTAGGAAGCCCTGCTAAGACGTCAGACAAGAGGAGTCTTACAATGATCCTTCTTTCACTCTACTACTGGAGATAAAACAGAAGTCTGGTTTTCTTCTTTTCTCCACCTCAACACATATTATATATGTATTTAACTACCTACCTCGTTGACTATGTCTTCCTGCAGAAAACAGATTTTGGCGTCTGGTCCATTCCCGTGGTGAAGCCCAGAGGAATTTGCCCTCATGCAAATCCTTGGATCACCTTGGCTGCAAAGCAAGGATGGGACAAATCCTATGGAGCTAACACTGAGAATGCAGCACTCAGAAAAGTACTTGTGTTACAGAGGCTTTGAATTTTCTAAGAGATTTTTAAAATACGGCCAAAAAAGAGATCCTTTGATCAACTTTGGTAACTGTACCTCATCTTCAAAATAAAAACTAAACATGAATGTTTTGTGTATATTTGCAGCTATTATTTGCTCCTATAGCTGCAGAGAAAATAAGAAGATACATACTGTTGCCCCTGTGTGGTCTAAAATAATATACCTCGTACTGGGAGGTTAACTCCTTTAAGCAGAGTCAGGACATATATGGATAAAATAAGAATAATGAGAGTAATATAGTGAAAACAATTGACTCTTTATCCTCTATTGTGGTAATAGAAATATTTGGAGGGAACTTAGGAACAGTCTGAGGGAGAGCTAGATACGTTACTCTCAAGTTTAGTATCTGCTCTAGATACACAAAAAAGTCTTTCCATAGTGATTACTTGTTTCTCCTAGCAGAACTGCTGCTACTACAGGAAGTCCTGCCTCTTTCACAGCTCTGCCCTCCCCTAAGCCTTCTCTTACAAAGATGGGTTCTGCTCCCCCAACTATTCTGGGGTGCTTCAGATCTCAAAGAGGTTTGGACAGTAAAAAGAAGCAGATTTTCACTCTCCCTTTCTTTTTGTTTTTTTACTGCCTATGTTAGTCAGCTGTGCCCATATAGCATGTAACATTTGCATCATTAATAAATTAGCCTGCAAACATCCTCAGAGGCAGGGAAATTAACCTGAAGCATTGATTTCAAGCTTCAGTTGGAACAGGCACCCAACATCAACTGCACAAAATGAAACTTGAAAGCCAAGGCCTTTGGCAACATACACACACTAGTCTCACTAGCAGAGAGCTCCTGCCTGGTTATGTTGGTTATTCCAGAACCACAAGATACCACGTATCTGTCACACCAGCTTCACGACACTAGTTCAACAAAATCAGCATTGTTTCCATAGAGGACTTGGCTTATGGACCACCAACACTGGTCCACCCTTTCCCCTTCCAGCCTCCCCCACTGCAGTCCCAGCTTCAGTGAACGCCACAAACTTGCAGCCATAATGAGGGACCTAAAAAGCTGTGAACAAATCCAGCTTGCAGCACGAAGTCAAGAACTACTGCTAACAAAATCAAGACGTTTCACCCAGGACTGATGCAAGCAGAATATAGTTCTTAGGAGTAATTTTAATTTCCATCTGTCTCCTTACTAGGCACTTAATTGCTGACCCAAGTGAGCAAGGTAGAAAGCAAACCCACCTCAAAATACACCCACTCCTGCACTATCTAGTAAATCTCCTGTTGCAGTTAAGTACTTCCTTCATTGCTAGAAAACAGGTGTACAAATTTCTGTTATCTCAGGGTAAATACCACACTAGTGTTACCCTGATCTGAGCACACAAAGCCAAAAGGCACACAAACCCAGGCCTTCGCCAGCATCTACATACCACTGATTCTAGCAGAAGCCTCTCACCCAGCTGCATTTGTTATGCCAGCACCACAGGACCCATTTTGCATCGTTTTCCATGCAGTCAGCTTATTGAGGTCAGCAGCAGACAGGCAGCACTGACCTTGGCATAAAACCAGAGAGCTCTGTTGTCCCTGTGTCACAGGACAGGTCATAGGCACCAGTTACTTATCTTGGGGTTAAAAAAGAGAAAGAGAGACACAAACAAGCAAACAACATCCTGTGTGTCTTGGCAAAATAGAGGAAGGGGCAAAAGCACAGGCCAGCAGCCTAGTATGACTGACAGAAGAGCACCTCTGAACAATGCAACTGAAAAGGATGAGGCAGTTTTCATCACTTTATCTCAGAGCTGGCTGCCGCAATCAGAAGTATGCTGTTCAGGCCTCACTCTGCAAGAGGCCTCATCTTTGACCCTCTTCTTGGTAATTATCCCCTCATCAGCTCACATCAAATGAGACTTATCAGGAGCTCCAGCTGCACTCAGTCACCATATTGGTGCACACATCTTACAACTCCTTCTGAGGACAAGCAGGCAGAAGCCAAAAATAGCTTTCTCGTCTTATTTACACAACAATCATGAACACTGTAATAAACAAATAAGCTCTGATGAAGCTGCTTTATAAAATTACTTCAGATTTAAATATTTTATCTTCCACCAAGAAGGCTAAGCAGAAGTGCTAGCATTATCTTTAAAAGAACAACCGAAGCAAAAATCATAGCTGTTTAATTATTTATTTTTAATGTGTGTGTGTGTGAATATTGAAGATAATCAGAAGTGTGGAAAAAGAATTCTTTTCCAGGGTTTTCCCCCCCCTTCAGTTCTTACAAAAAAGGCTCAAACATGCTTAAGTCTTGCCCTAGTTGGTACAAGCCATGCTTAAGTTCCGCTGACCTTAATGAAACTTAGGCAAGCACTTAATTTATCTTTTAATTCAAGTGTTTCCACGATTCAGAGTGCATAACCAAAACCAAAATTCAAGTCCAAAAAAGGTAATCTGCAACAGAAGTGTGATCCTTAGAGTAAAGGAGTTGACTCTTGGGGGGGACTTGCTCTCTGCTTTGTCCAGGCAGCCAGATCAGTAAGTTAAATGTCTACAGGGGAGACAGTCTTTATGATCCCATTGTGTACTGGAAAGCTTTGATTCAGGTTTTTGTTTCATGCAATTTTTATCAAGCTTCCATTTCAAACAGCTAATGGTTTTTAAGACCAAGACTTTTTGAAACAAGGGAGGAAAGCTCTCAGTCACCCATCTGTTCTCATAGACACCTTGCATCCAGGTCAATGAGCATACATGGAAAAAGGTGACTGGCATTACCTTATTGGCTAAAACTCTTGTGATGTTGATCTGTTTGATATCGTGACTGCAGTGAACAAGCTGGTACAGAATATGTTGTCATTCCTGCAGCTGGAGAATCCCCACACTGCAGACCCAGTAGAAAAAAAAAATATCACACCAGCTTAGAAAAAGTATCAACACCTGATTTTTTCACAAAAGGTGAGAAATCATTAAAACCATACAACCTCCAAAAGTAGCAGAGGAACTTGTGGGAAGATCCTAATTGTAATCTTTGGTGGCACTGTCCTGGTAAGTCCTGACTGCACTTATGGCAGCCATAAGCTTTATACCAGTGAGCAGTCATGGAGTACTCCTTCTGGCGGAGCTAACACAGACATCTGTGACAAGGATCAGGCCCTAACTGAGGAATCGGGACCCCAAATCTCAGAGTCATTCATTTCCACTTAAAGTACTTCCTAAAATGTGAAAGGCTCAAGAAACTGAGCATTGCATTTGCACGTTTCTGTGCCAGCACAACATAACATATGCTTGACACATCTAGAAACATTATGGTGCTGCTTACATTTCCTGCCAACCACTACAACTCTTTCATTTCCTTCCTGATTTTCAGTTTTGTGAATTGTTTCAGTGCAGAAAGAGGCAGAATAGAAGAGGACTTCAGTACCTGGGAAAAGAAAGTCTTCAGCGGAAAGAGGCAAAGCATGTGTTCTCAGGATCAGTTGGCAGAGGAGGCAGAAAATACCACAGAGCGTGACACAAACTGAGAAAAGATTTTGTACTTGCTTTCCATTTGTTCCCACAACAGATGTGTGGTGGCCTAGCTCAAATGCTCCATGAGGTAGCAGCCATTGCATATGCTTCCAGATCCGTGACAGCCTAGCTGAAGGCAAATGCGCTGCTAGTCAAACACAAGTTGAAGAATCAGTGTAGTGGCTACAACCAGGATGGCTACACATCCTCAAAGTCCCATCACAGCCTACAGAGAATAAGGGTCCTCTTCCACTCCCTTCAAAGCTAAAATTGCTTTGGATTGTCTCTGCTACAAGCAGCACTGGATTCAGGGTACATAGCAGTCTTGATAGACTTGGCATCCAATTTTAGGAAGACCACAAATGGAGGATCCACCCTTCGAACAGGTTCAGATTTGGGAGACAGTCAAACATCTGAAAGATTTGATCCTTATCTAAATTATTCAAACCATCTGAGCACCCCACAAGTCTGCACAAATGGACTGAACTCCCTAGAGAAAGCCGTTTCTCATGAAACTTTGTGTATTTTCAACCCTGTCTTGGCAAGAAGTAACATGAGAGCAGACTCCCTCGTGGTATTCTGGTATTTCTGATTCTAAACACAGACAGAACAAGATGATGGATTTCAATACATTATCTGAATTTATTAGACATACACATTTTAACCTCTTTTTGCCCAATTATAAACCAAATATTTTTGCACACAGACCTGGTAACTTTGATGTGATGGCTCAACTTTACTATATGCTTTAAAGCCTTACTTTCAGGCATTGAATTTTTGCTTGTTTCAAAAGTAAATGCATCACATTGCAAAGCTGTCTCTTCTCCTTCCAAAAAGTTCGCCCAGACAATGGCATACCACTTCTCAATAGAAAAATAATCGTAAGACTCTGCTGACATTTCTACGACAAGAAGTCCTCTGCCTGTTAACACTATTGGCAAAGTAGCTCTAGCAGGGGTTGATGGGAACCCATGTACCCTCAAATGTCAAAGAGGGACTGGCACCTATAAATCTTAGGACCAGTTTAAACAAAGTAATACCAGGCATAGTCTGGCCTACCTGGGAAGCTAAAACAGTGTGATATTTAAAAAACCCAACAAACAACAATCTAACAGAAGTGCAACCAAAACCAGAGATTAATACACTCCTCTTGACTGGCTCTAAGGGGAAAGCCACATTCTAGAAAAGAATGAGAGAGGTTGCATATTTATATCCAGCAGCTACAGGAACAAAAAAAAATAGTATTTTACCCAGAGTCTGATTCCTGAAGAGGCCCACAGTGGCAAAAATAGGATAATTGTAAAATAATAGCTCATGGTGTTCTCACACTTTTTTTTCCATGCTGCTAAAAGCAATCCACTCAATCAGCAGTTGGCTATCACTGAAATTCTCTCCTTCATCTCTGTATTCCTCTTAGGGAGTAGCAAATATAGGGCGCACAGCTCATAACTTTTGTTTTTTTCAAGCAAGAAAATATTCTTATAAAAATGAAATAAGCCTCTGGTTTAATGGACATCAACTGAACACAATAGCTATGCTGGGAACAAGAGATCCTGAAAAAATTCCCTCCATAACTATAGGAGTGATTCTCTCATATTAAATGACTGTGGCGTGATTCCAGATGCAGAAAAGCCAACTCCTTCAGGATGGTTTTTTCTTGATTTTAGCTAATTCTCACAGACTATAGACTATTCTATAATAAACTAATCAGCAAGGGGGCTCCTAGGGTGCAACACCTCGCCCCTCAAAACTTGGATCCGCACCCAGTCACGCAAACGATTCTCATCCTACACAAAGGCACACGTTTGTGCACCCACTGCTAATTACCAGAAAGCCTTTACCACGGGCCTTCTGGGAAAGCAGTTATCTTCCATCTGCAGTTTCTTTTTTCAGCTGGTCTTCATAATCAGTTGGCTTCCCCATACTCCTGTTGATCACAGTCAGTATTTCTATAGCACGGTCTATAAGGCTGCTTTAACCCGGCATGAGTCTGGACGTTTTCAACTTTTTCCACAGCCTCTTTGACAAAAGGTCATTATTCCCTGAATATACCAAGGTGATCCAGCCTGAAAGTAATTCAGGACCCAACCTTCTCATTAAAAAAAAAAACACCCCAACAAGAATGGTTAAAATTGGAAAGAAAACTAGTTATATCTTGCATTTATTTTGTTTTAAACACATCCAGCAGACACATCTGCTACAATGATGTGGTTCAGTTTGGGTTTGTACAGCAAGAGAGTTCCTGCAATTGCAAAGACAAGGTCCTGTATAGCAGTCATCTTCTGTGCCTCTGTCTTCAGGCACCTTGTCAGAAGGGCAGTTTCTCCTTTCTGGAGCATTATTCTGTCTCATTGAAATAGCTCTAATTCTGCCATGCCCTCTCACAGTTTCCACGGACCAGATATTCCTCCCCTCCTTTCAAGCCGCTCTGTGACATTATTATGCACAATCACTGTGTTGTGCTCCATCCTGAAGGCAGCTAAGGTCTTTGAGGATTAAGAAAAGGTGCAAGGTAAATGTTAGATTTGTTATTACTTTAATTAGGTGTCCATCTACTAACAGCCTCTCACTGAAAGCATGAATTTAAAACTGAGTTGGTAAAACCAACTTCCTGCTCCAAACTGCCCATCGCCTGCCAGATACATCAGGAAATTAACTGGAGTCTGGGGAAATGAAAGACAAGGGAGGACTCTTTGACTGTACAGCAAAACATTAATGCAGAGAAGAAAGGGCTCCTTTCAGAACCAGCATCCTGGTTTTGTGGATCCCAAGTGTTTCATCCCTCAATCTACCACCTCATTCTTTAGAAGCCCAAACATCTGAAACATGTCTAGAACAAGGGATGGATGGAGTCAATCCTCCTTCCACCAACAGCTCCAAATACTGCCAGCACAATATGCCAGACCTGTGAGCATTCTGCCTTCCCATCCCCACTCCCTCTATGAGAGCCCACCAAAATGAACAGTATTTCTGGGAAGCCACTGTAAAAGGTAGCGACAATGGAGCAAAAGCCACAACTGGAGCACCAGCCAACAGTCCCACCTGACCAAGCTGACAAGAATTTCTCTTCAGCTAGCTACATTTACCCATAATTTGCAAACATTCTCAATTCATAAACCAGTAACGATTCAGAAGTGATTATTGCCATATTACATCATTTTCTAAGAACAGCATCACAATGCAGCTGCTTGCTACATCTGTGAGTATTTTATGGATACTCTCCACAAGTCAAGGAAAAATATTTTCTGCCAGGACCCACCAATTATTAACATGCTGAGAAAGTAAAGGTAAGCTAAACTGGGGACTGATTTACCCTTCACCTCTTATGAGTTACGCTTCTACCTGTTTAAAGCCCCAAGTGAAAGGAGCCTGGAACATTATTTGAAACAGTTAATTTTAGTTTCCATCCCCAGATCCATCCTTTCCAATTTGGCATGGTGAGAAGATTCTCTGTAAAGGTGCAATACGAGTTGCTGCAAATCAGGACTCAGGTGCTTGGCAGCCATCTGCATCCAAAGTTCAGACAACACCTGGCTCTATTGTCCTGCCTGTAGCTAAAATGATGATTTTCTACCTACCATAAGTTCAAGGGAAGCAAAAACATAGACACCTAGCTAACAAGCATACAGATTTACAGAAGCCACTGGGTCTTGAAACCTTGTGGAAAGCACTGAAGCAATTGAGTCTCAAAGTGCGGTGTGGTGATAAGCTAATTTGGCTTGCACTAGCTCCCCTCTCTCTTGCTCTTAGATAACCTTGTTTTCCTATCAACAATTTTAATAGTTTTCTGCTGAATAAAACATACCAGGTTTTCATGATTTTGCTTTAAAGTGTCACGTGATTTCTGTGTCTTTTTTGAGAGTTAGCTATGTAATCCCCTCCTTGGCAACTTTTTTCTATCAGAGGTTCTAATACTTTGGGAGACAATATCAAAATTATACATATCTTTCTGATTACGTAGAAAGCTGGCATTATTCAACTACAATTCTTAGCCAAGAGAAGAATGGAAACTCCCTAAACCAAAGATGACTTAATTCCTTTCCATCATACAAGATGTGATGCATCTCAGGCTGCCCTTTTTCCACCTGGTCCTTCTGCTTTATGTCCATTCCCTGTGGACTGTCACACATGAGCCACTGCTCAGTCCTCGAACCTCTGCCCGTATGTTTAGGCTGCCATTAGCATCATGTAAGAGACTAACTGGAAGAGATGTGCACTCCAAGGAAAGCAGAGCCAGAACATCCCCCTTCTCTGCAGCCAAGCGCACTGTGCTGCCAGCACATCTGCTCTCCAACAAGCCAGCAAGCCTCAAGGTTATTTTGGGACCTGCATCTACACTAAATGGCGGCATGGAGGTCTGGCAGTGTGACGCACAGTAAGGACCGTGTAGCTGAAGTCTACAATTCAAAGACCAGCCAGCACAAGGACAACTAACCCCTGCAGAAACAGAAGGCAGACATGTTTTCAAGGACCCCAGACCCTGCAAGGTACTATCTCCTGATGCACTTAAATGGAACAAGCAGGTACAAAAGATCCCCATAAGCGGCACTTAAGGGAGACTCTCCAAGGCCCTCCCTGCAATTTTGGCTAGGAAAAGCTTCCACCAAGAAAGCATGGCATGCAGTGACTTCAGGCTGTTGAACATTAGACATGGAGGGAACCAGAGCTGCTGGCCTTTGTCCCTCTCCCAAATGGAGAAGCAGCTGTCACCTTGCAGAGCTGCCTTATCCTTCGGGGAACAGATGAGGCCTGCTCTCCAGAGTTCAGCCAACTTGCTGTGCAGGGACATTTTGGCCTCTAGCTGCACAGGGAGCCATTTTCACCCTGTGGCAAGGAGAAGCTGCCTGCCTGGGTACCTGGGGCCCATGGGGCAGCAAGCCACTTCACCCTGGGCTTGAGCGCACCTTCACAGCACTCTGAACTCACCCACTTGTGCACAGAGGGGTTTAGGGGGAGTGGATTGCCCCAGTGTGTTCAAGTGCCACCAGCTAGTCCCCAGCCTTGATGTACCCAGCAGATGGATTTCAAGAAGAGTAAAATACAGCTTTGGAGGTGGGGAGACACGTCAGAAAGCCATGGCTGGCAACATTTAACCACCTCTCTGAAGAGAAAAATGAGAATTGTGATAGCTAAAGGTGCAGGAGGCATCGCCCACTCCTCCCAGAGATGCACTGCAGCACTACTGTCTTAGTGCTTAGAGAAGTGCCCCAAGCTCCAGAGCACTCCTGGCCATCTACAGAGCTACATGGCTGGCTCCTGCAGGAACATAGCCCTCCCTCCTTCCTCATTTATGGTCTTACATCCATCCCAGCAACAACGCTATTACTACTAGAATTGCTTACTCAATTGTGAAATCAGTACAGACTATTAAAAGAGTAAGTCTTGCTGATCACCCCTTGGCACTCTAGGTAAAGATCAGCTGACAGATGAGAATCAAGAGAACAAAATAATGAAAATCCCAAAACATGAGTACCTTAAACTCTAGGAAAGTTCAAGTCTCTGGTCCTTCTGCCAACTTTCACCAGCACATCAAGACACAACACCACCAAGAAAATAGAGAAGATACCTAAGGAATAAAACCTTCATTTAGGGTCCATCAGCAACAGTCTTTCTCATCCCTTGAGTTTCCCCAAGGGCTACAATGCCCAGCCAAGATCCTCTCTGCAGTGGTTGGCTGGATTGCACAGCAGAGGCATCGCTGGCCAGGACCCAGACCCTGGAGAAGATTTTGGGTGTGCTGGGCTCCAGCCACAGTGGCCCCCACAGCCCTGCTCCCTCAGCAAAAGCTTCACTTTGCAGGAAGGTGATATTTTGACAGCTCATCAAAAAGCTGTATGCAGAAGGCAAGTGTTTCACACTGTTACTTATGCAGATACTGAAAATACAGGTAGTGTAATCCCCACCCCCCCAAAAAAATTAAACAATAAAATTGCTGTAGCCATCACGTGAAACAAAAAACCCTAGCACTCTCCACAAAGCCATGAACTAGGGTGTAAACAGTATAAAATTTTAGTTTACAAAATATATTACGTTATTGGAGCCATCCTGTACACCAAGATCTGACCAAAGTATAGTTACTACCTGCTGTTGTTAAGTAGCCTATGATTTGCACACTACTGTTCATGGTCACGTAAAAATAAATACTAAGACTTTACTCAAATAAGCTTTGGCTTCTAGATATTTAAAATTTAGATACCAAGTTAAATAAAACATAATTCTATCACAAATTTATACCCAGTACATTGTCTGAATGACCTTTCTGTTTATCACCTGAACAAAAACATGCCTTCCATTTGTTTTGAGTCATATTCCAAAAACACACACGTCTCAATTCTACCATTGACTTATACACTGTTATGGTCCAAGATGCAAAGATAGTTTTCACTTGTTTTCTCACTGGAGAAAGTATCCTTTCTTTTTTTTTTGCCAGTCTTTACACTCATATCAAATGGCTGATAAAAGCATTACAGCTGCTGATTGACTAAGAATTATATGCAACTCTTTTCCTAAAATATCCTGTGTTTTTGACACTTCTCATTTCTACACAGTAGTCTGTCACACTGACTTACGTTTGAGGCAAGGAGCACCTTTATTATACGCGTGGAACCAAGACAAGCAGAGGCTCTAGGCAGTGGGATTCACTAAGCCCTACTGCAATATGAACAGCTAACAGCATAAGCCTCTACCAGTTTTTGCTTACAAAAAATAGGCGTGCCACACTTACAGGTATCAGGGTCATCATCCAGGGAAGCATTGTGAGGATTTTCACTTATTTACCAAAACCCCAGCTATTTTATCTAAGAAGTAACCAAAAGAGAAACTTTGAAGAATGGTGTTAAGTAATTCTTACAGAACAAGCAGCCTGTACCAGAAAGCCAGTTACTCCCTGGAAGGTCTCCTAGTAAGGACTGAGGAGTACAGCAAAACCACCACACTTGACACGACAGGAAAACAAGCAGACAAAACTACTAAGACGTCTCCTGCATCCAGCTCTGATGAACTGCCACAGGGGAGGTCAGGTCATCCTGTAGCCAACAGTGTGCCAATAATTCCTATTAAATTCTGGTTAAAAAAAAACTTCAACATCCAGGGGGGAAGGAGGGGGAGATCTTCCTTCAGCTATTGTTTCCTCTCCAAAGATCACTTTTTCAGCTAAAAGGATGGGGAAGAGGAAAGAAAGAAAGAGACCGGGTGAATAATGCTCCGTGACTAATAGCCGTGGTCTGACCAGTCTGAAACAGCTTCAAGTACCCATGACCTTTTGGAAAGCCACAAGTTAGACACTAACAAAAACACATAACACAAACTCTCACACCCCCTTCCTTTTATCAAATGGGCGTTAGGATGAATAAGCTGACAAAAACAACATGGAAGTAATCTGCTGAGTAATTCCTCTAATATTCCACCGTGGGCTGGCTCTGAGAGTTTGAGGCACACAGCTACGAAGGCGCTGCACTGACTTTACTTCAGATGACAAATTCTCATTAATCACACACAAATACTACACGTTGTTCCACAGCTTACACAAATGTTCTCCTGGAGCAGCACTCAAGTCATTAACAAATCTCTGAGCCCTCCAATATATCTCATTAAACAACTTCTCTGAGACTACATGAAAGCTCTCACCCAACTCCTCCACACAGCCCACTCCCTCTTACCATCCTACAGGATTTCAGTCAGCGCACATCTTCCCCACGGCATTTAAAGGCCTTCAGTATAAAGCCTGCTTTCAGAAGGCGGCACACCAGTTAACTGTTGCAGGGTTCTTTCTTGTACCTACTTCTCCTGTTGATTAACACAAATCCACCCCAGGCTGCGGCATAGAATCATAGAATGGACCCCAAGGATCATAGAGCTCCAGTCCCCCCTGCCACAAGCAGGGCCACCAACCTCAGGCCTGGATCTACACAAGGTTGCCCAGGGCCCCATCCAACCTGGCCTTGAACACCTCCAGGGATGGGGCATCTACCACCTCTCTTGACAGCCTGTACCAGCACCTCACCACTCTCTGTAAAAAACTTCCCCCTAATATCTAATCTAAACCTTCCTTCCTTTAATTTTAAACCATTCCCCCTTGTCCTGCCATTGTCAACCCTTTTAAAAAGTTGAACCCTGTCCTGTTTATATACTCCCTTCAGGTACTGGAAGGCTGCAATGAGGTCCCCCCGCAGCCTTCTCTTCTCCAGGCTGAACAAGCCCAGCTCCCTCAGCCTCTCTTTGTAGGGGAGGTGCTCCAGCCCTCTAATCATCCTTGTGGCCCTCCTCTGAACTCTCTCTAAGAGTTCTACATCCTTCCTGTATTGGGGGCCCCAGATCTGGACACAGTACTCCAGATGGGGTCTCACAGGGGCAGAGTAGAGAGGGACAACCACCTCCCTGTCCCTGCTGGCCACCCCTCTTCTGATGGAGCCCAGGATACCATTGGCCTCCCGAACTGCAAGAGCACACTGCTGGCTCATGTTAACTTTCTCATCCACCAGAATCCCCAAGTCCTTCTCAGCAGGGCTACTCTCAAGAAGCTCTTCTCCTAGTCTGTATCTATGTCTGGGATTCTTCCGGCCTAAGTGCAAGACCTGACACTTGGCAGTGTTGAACCTCATTAGGTTCACCGGGCCCATCTTTCCAGCCTGTCAAGATCCCTCTGGATGGCTTCCTTTCCTTTTAGTGTGGCATCAATAGATGGATGTTGGCAAAAGCAGGTAACAGTAATAGTAACATCCAACTCTAACACAGTATTTTAGTACTTTTCATCAGGAGATCTTAAAGTCACTAACACTGTAGAGAGTGTACAGTATTTTTCTGTCTCAGACCTTCACCTGCAAAGAAAGTGCTTGGCATCATTCATACTGCTAGACCATGGAGATACATTCCACTAAAGAAATGCATAGCAGTCCTGCATAAATGGACATATATTAATTCCTATGAAAATAATTTAAGTCACCAATAGACAAAAATCCATCATACAATTATGGTTTAAAAGGAGGGAATAATTTGCAGGACACAGTTTACTTAAGTCTTTTTCAACTCACATAATATAAAAGTCATAGTCATTCCCAGATTTAGTTTAGCATTTGAAATTTCATATGTTTTTACTCCAGAAATCACACAATTTTTTTACTCACACATTGAGCTTGACCCATATCTAGACTACGTGGTTAGAATTGCATTGAATGCTGCTTTATTTCTTGAGTAGACAAGCACACAATTCAGGTACAAAAACTGAAATTCACGGAAACATTTCTTGAAACAGCAGATGTCAGAAAGCAATATGATCTATTATATAGAGAAGGGAAAAAATACTACACTGGTTACATTTTGAAAACATGCTGCCCAATTCTCACTCGATTGCATGATCACAAAACCAACATGCACCATTAACTAGTGCTAGTTAGCAAAGATAAATTGGTAAAGTTTGATAGAAGTGTTCAAAACTCCCAAACAGCTGTAGAAATAAAATCACATTTAGATGCCTAAGTATTTAAGGAGCACTCAAGTTGAGAACATTATTCTACCTTGGGGGGAAAGCAGCTTAGGCTGAAGCAAGAACTGTGATGTGATTTCTACCCAAACCTTTGGGAAAAGTCTGGCAGTGCATCCAAAGCCCACATCAAGCACATGCTTATTTAAGGCAAAATCAGGATGCAACAAATAAAACATAAGGACAGCATGAAATTTGAATAGTCTTTCTCTAGACAGGAAGCTTGTTTAAAATTGTGAGCAAACCTCGGGATCCTAGACCAGTGAAAACGCACTGTGTGGACTTCATGGAGCTACAGAACCAACTACTGAAAAAGGAAGCAGAACTCTGAGGTACAGCCCAAGCAGTGAACACCAGAGGCAAAGGCCACTCCTGTGTTGGGGAAAGCTTAGGCAACAAGCATACCTAAAGTAACGCAGCAGCACAACAGACTGCGGGGACCCTCGCAAGTGCAGACTCGTGAACGGTAGCAAGAAGCCACGGATGAGAACAAAAGAGGGATGGGGAAATGGATGTCTTTGAGAGGCACTGACAATTCTGAAAATGAGAGGTGACAGGAAAGATTTTGAAGAGAGAGAAGTAAACAGACGGGAAGTCACAAACAGGAGAGCTGTCAGCCAGAAACTGTTTGGATTTTAAATGAGCTCAGTGGACAGAGAAGGGGAAAGATCATTGAACTGTTACCCATGAATGACAAGGATGGAAGTGGAACACAGTAAGAAAGAAGACATCCAGCATATTTGGCAGCAATAGCTTTAGGAGGGTTTTGAACAGGGAACACTGGCAACTGATACTGCTTAGTCTTTGACATCTATCAAAGAAGAGGGAGATGGGGATAAGTGGAAAAGCATCCAACCTAGGAGGAGAGATGAAGAAGAAAGAAGCACCAGAAAATTCAGCAAAGACAAGAGAGGAAAAACCCTTGGGCATGTGCAGAATTGCTGATGAAGTGTTTACTGATGAGTGGTGAAAGAATCTCATCATGTCAGCTCAGCAAGCTGGGAAAAGCACCTCAAGACTGCAAAAGGGCAGAAGCAGTCCCTAGAATAAAGGCAGCAAAAATGCAGAGGGAGCTCAATGCATTTTTCAGAGAGCATTGGTAGTACAGTATGGGGAAGCTGAGAGGGAACGCTGCAGCAGAGACCATTGGGAATACAGAACCAGTTCTTTCTATCCTGATCTGCAAAAGATGCATTTCTTCTCCTACCCACCCTAAAGAACAAGATCACCTTTTAATTTTAAAATTAAGCCTCTAAATATCTGGTAAGCACATCAGGTATCTAAGGTATAAAAGGGCCTAAGAAAACTTCAGTGCTGTGGCTAAAAACCTTCCTAACTCCACAGGAAGTGCCTTAGCAAACATCAGCTAACAAAAGACCAGTGATGGCCCGAAACGTATGCAGTGCTCCTGTTGACCCACCATGCCATTTGCTGAAGTAACACTTAGATCTCTCAGATAACATTTGCCAACAGGTTTCATACCAACTGTTTGTCCTCTCCGAGTAATTTCAAAGTGACCCTCAAAAGATGGATCTCAAATAGAAGGGCTGGGACCACCAGTCACAGTTTACACCACAGACACACTAGCACACTTGGCAGAGAAAAAGCCAGAAATCGCCCTTCAGTTGCCATCAGGCTATTAGCTCCAGCATGACAACTCCAACCCCTTGTTGCTTTTGAGGTGCATAAAGACTCCCCTGCTTTGGAGCTGTGGTGCTGCTGGGCCTGTTCCTATTCAATAGGGGATTCTGATACTACTGGGATTCAGTAATTCTGAGCCTTGCTCACCTAGGGCAGGGCAGGAAGTTTTAAGCACGGTCAGTCAGAATGAGCAAAGTTCTGGACTCTCAAACAAGAATGCCTAAGTGTTAGCTGCTACATCTAAAAAATGGGCTCATACTACTCCACTATGGGCATCAAATGCAGTAAGGCATTTATAAACTCAACCATACTAAAACAGCCAGGCTGGTGCACCCAAACACGCCACACAAGCTGTGCTGAGCTGTCACAATTAATGAAAGCATTGTCTCTCCTGATGAGTGTACCCATCTCTCATGGCATCCAGTGCTCACCATCAGGCAGAAGCCACCTCCATCCTGATCCAGCAGACCCCAACTGCTGAGCAGCCACTGTGACACAAGGTACTCAGTCCTCCTCCCCACCACCGATGAGCCACACTGCGCTGAGCTAGTGAGAGCAGGCACCTTTCTCCTGCATAACGGAGCTTCTCAGCCTTATACGGATTAAGCACCGTGTAAGAGGAGCACTGGAAAATGCAAGGTGGTATTGTATTAGTGTCACTTAATGGTAACTGTCAATGATTGTGATGGAATAAATATGGAAAAGGAAATTACTGTAATTGATTGACAGTCTGGAAGCTTCCACATACGATCTAATGAGAGAGACCTGTGAGAAGCTGCTGCAGTAGAGGCTATTAATGCAAATCATATGCACCATGCCTGCTCTCTGAATTATGCAATGCCATGTGAATGTCTAATCTGTTTCACCAGGCTTGTCTCTATCCAGAAAGAGCATTCTGCTGACATGCTGATTAGTATATTAGGAGAGTTTTAGAAGTTCAGTGGTAGAGCGGGTGCCATCGCAGCGTTATTAATTTAGTTCAGAACAAAACAAACAGGTCTGTGCAGCCATCAAAATCACTACATAAGTCTACAAGGTAAGTTTGTCACGGCTGATGGGAATTTGCAGGAATGCCTTGTGATACGTGGTAGGAGTTAACAAATAGATAAGGAGGATATCACTTTTCTAGGGAACTACTGTTGAGAACTCAGGAATTGAAGACAAGGTAAGAGTCTTGATATAGCTCCATGGTATTTGGCATGGATTTTCAGAAAGAACATTGTGATAACAGAAACCGATGGGAAATTTAGAGGAGGTAGTTGGCATATTCGTATTGCAGCAGTGCTACAGAAACACTAGGTAGCATACAAACATGTTGTAAGACGGTGTCTGTCATGAGGTTTCTGAGCTAATGCCAATGTATTTTGCCTCTAAAAATACACATAGATAGATCAAATGCCATTTAGATCAGTGGCAGAAATTATTTTGATGGAGTAATCATGGTCCTGGGGAACACTTGTCCTTTGTGCAAAGCCATAACACAATTAGCACCACAGTGTCTGTTAAAGGGAAGCACAGGTCTGGAGCACAGGAGACCTCACACAGTTTCAGATTAAGCTGGGGAAGCACAGAAAGGTTGCATAGAGCCTCTTGTGCCTGCGCTGGCTCTCTCCATTTCCTGCAAAGTGACTCGACTTCAACAAGAAATTGAGAGAAGGTGCTACAGTGTATACAGAATTCCTTACTGCTTTCTAAAAATAACCACGATACAAGTCTGAAACCTAAATAATAAAGCTAAAAGTTACCCCTGTGTTGTTCACTCTATACAAAATGAACACTTAGAGCAGCCATTTTGCCTCAATACCGCTTGCCTCAAAGGATCACTGGCTAGCTAAGAGGTGGAGCATCCACAAACTAAGTGACAAAAATGAAAAATGGCCGACAAACAGTTGTGTCTCCAGGTAACTGTTGCTCTGCTCTTATGCTAACAAAGTCCCACAGCTTGTCCTTTTATACCTGCCCAGCACCTGTCAGGAGATGGGGAGGCTTCTTCATGCAGGGTAATAGCATGGTCACCCAGGACAAAGCTGGGCCTTACAGGTGAACCAATATTGAAGGCACTTGCCTTGACTCACATCGGGTAAAGAAAAGCATGTTTCTCATTCCTCCTGGCCATGAGAGGCCTCGAGGCACCTCCATACCTTTTATGTAGAAAATGGGATAGACAGCATGTGATAGATCATCAGGATCCTCTCCAGTGATCCATACTAGATTTGTTTTCCACCAGCTTGTCTGCAAACTGCAAGAACAATAAACCTTCATTTTTCTGCAGGTGCTAAGATTTCAGAGAGTTATTACTCACACAGCAACAATACAAAGCAGCCTTGTTACAGTATAGGGTTTATGGCACCTGGATATACCTAGGGACAGGATCTTGAAAATGAGAACAAGGAATGAGGCAGGGGTTCATATTTGGCAAGTCAGCACCAGGGAAGAAGAGATTCACGAGGCATTGTAACATTACATACCCGTATAGGGAAAAGGTGCTGGAAGTCCTCCTAGGATTCAGGCACTGTTACTTTATTGGTGTTTCCTGTAGTACCACAGCACACCCTCCAGCCATAGCAGCCGTGCAAACACAGTATAAGGAAAGGGAACCCTTGCCCCAAAACACTCGCTAATAGACCAACAGCCCCTCAGCAGAGGACATTAGCTTTTTGAGCTGGGGTCAGTGATCAGCTCCGAGATCACATTTGGGCATTACTTCTGCAAACACACAACAGGCTGCCTTCACCCACACAGGGAGACCATGTGCTGGCTCCAAAGCCAGACACACTGGGCAGCCAGGCTCTGCAGGGCCCTGGGCAGAGGACATGCCTCCTCAAGATCTGTACTTCAGCACGATGGGTGGACCACAAGTTCTATCTTTGCAGGGAAATCTTAAATCTCTTTCCTTGGGATAAACACATTTGGAAGGCAGCAGTTTAAAATCCCTTCACAGTAATTTTAGAGAAGACGTAAATGTATGTTTGTAAGCTCTGAAGGAGTCACAACAACTCCCTTACAAATACACAACTCCCAAGGAAGTTGTCAGTACCTTGGGACCTGCAGACCTCCAGCTAGGCACAGGAGTACCTACCCTGGCCCAACATGTTTTCCTGCTTTGTTTTGGTTTTATTTTTCTGCACCTCAGAGGCTGCTTTGGGAAGATAAGGTTTAGGGATGTTTTGATCAGACTTGCCTTCTTAACAGAAACTACAAACTCTGACATTTTGATGTTTTGAATTCACACCACAGATATTTGTTTCTTGAGGGGGTTGAATTTATCTCGAATGGATGTGGGGGAGAGGAAAGGGGTTTTGCAGGAAAGAGAAGGCTTCTCTAGGCTTGGAGGAATCATTTGCCATCCACAGGCCAACACATTAAGATTTTTGCAGAGATTAATGTTTTCAACATGTAGAAACACTCTGAGGGAAAGTGTGCACGATGCTGCATTCAGCATCCAAGAGGAAACAGACTCTCTCTGTGCTCACTCAACAGGAAGCTCACTTTTGGGCAGGACAGGCCAGAACAGCAAAGTCTGGGTCTAGATTTCAATTGCTCCCAGAAGTACAGGCACACAAGGACTCAGACAGATGTGCAGCTAGTAGCCAGCTGTGAATTAACACTTCTCTGACATTAGGGCAGGCTAAGTTTCTACGGGAAAGCTGATCCTGTACCTTAAACCACGTGGCACACTGCTCCACAGAGCCCAGTAAAGAGGACGGTGGTATTAACATTCCAATCAAAACATCCAGGAGGAGGAAAAGTACAACTGGTACTTCCAATGTCAACTCCAATTAGGAGGAAATAGAAGCCACAGATGAGAAATAGGAAGCATCTGTATGTGAAAGCATATTTAGCTTTGAAGCTGGTGTGGGAATATTGGCTTAGTCCTTACTTTCCCCAAGTGTTATGTCATCTCATGTGTAATGTTGACACTTACAAGGATTACTTATTAAATAATTCCTTTACAAACAACAGGGAATAATTCTGGCCTTTGATATAGACAGATTATGATCTCAGATGCTACTATAAAGATCTTATATTCATCTTAACAGGCTAAGCACATTAAGAACCAGGGCTGAAAATACATTAATGCAAAATAGCGGAAGTAAACCAAAGAATGTGAAAAATCAGAAAAGCCATGCTGAGCCACAGGTTTTAGTACCTGAGAAAAGGAAATTAAGAGATTAAATCAGTCCACATCATTCTTCAATTAAGTAAAAATTGTGTTCTATGCCAGTCTGGGCAAGAGGCCTTTTTTTTTAAAACTACTTTTTTTTAAAACAGTTCCCCATTTTGGGGCTGCAAAGTGAAAAAAGGCTTTAAGAATAGCCTACAGATGTCTAAATAACTTGACACTGCCCTCTGGTCAGGCAGAGCAAGCTCCCAATTACCTGCAGGTGCTTTATCCAGGTTATGGATGTAGCCTGGCGTCATGGAGACACTCCCAGACCAGCTCTGTACGGGTGCAGTGCTGCATGTACGCTGCTCTCCCACTCCTCCTAGTCCCGGAGCAGGTTGGCCTGTTTCAAGGAGTACAGAGCCCAAGTTAATAAGCTTTGCTGGGCCTTAACTGGCTCTCTGAGGAGCTGGCCTGGATACTGCTGCTCTGCTGGAGAACCAGAAGCATCAGGGGAGCACAGCACATAGGCACCCATCACCAAACGCTGTGAGCAAATTGGGGGGACTGAAGCAGTTGCTTTCCCAGGGCTGTTTGTCTCAGGAGAGCTCATTACTCAGGCACAGGGATAGAGAAGCACAAGCCCACCAAGCTCAGACCTTTGCACCCCACCCAGGGTTCTGTTACTATCCACATGTTGCGGAGCACTCAGTAACTTCCTATCTGGTGTATCCAGAAAAGAAATAGCTACAGGTGCTGAACTGTACCCTGGGTGGTTTGTGCTGCAGTCTGTATTATAGAGGAGTGACAGAAGTCAGTTACGTGCTGACAGAGAGTCCAAATTCACTGCTCAAATCAGGCCTGAAACAGAGCCGTAGAGCCTGGAAAACCTGGACCCAGCTCAGCAGTCCACACAGGCTCAGCTTCCAGGAGGGGCAGCAAGATTCCTGTAACATCCTACAGCAAACATTGAGATCTTCCTGCCCAGAGTCTTGAATGAGCTGATGCAAGGGGTCAGATTACCCCCATTACAGCATACCTAGGCTTCAGGGAAATAGTACACAGGGTCACTTTGGCACCACCTTTTTTTTTCCCATCCCCCGTGCTGACTTTTTCCAAGCTGTTCCCATCTGAGCATCAGCTCTAACATGGATGTTGGGGAATGACTCCTTGAGAAACAAGCTGAACCAAAAAGAAACAGCTCTAATTTAATTTGTTTTCTCCAACTGCAAATCCCGTACAAGCTTGAAGCAAATGAGGCATTAAAGCTGAGAAAATGCACTGAGGCCCTTCAGCAGCACTTCCTTCAGAGGAATGAGAATGGGAAAGGCCCTTTTCATACTGTCCCATTGTCCCAGCTAGGTGTTCGGCCCTGGAGCTCCAACTAGCAGCACAGTATGGGGTTACCCAGGGCAATGAGTGACAAACAATTTAAAACTTTTCCATAAATCTGAAAAACAAAGAGGCTTTTTATCTCTGCACTGAAAAGAGTAAATGAGCAGAGCCTCTATCCCCAGAGCCCACTGCACCAGTGTGATCAGAGCAATCAAGCTGATGGCCTGACAGCAGACCTGCAGCAGGCAGCCCTGCTCTTACAGCTAAGAGAAATCGCTCAACAAATCCTTCCCAGTTGCCTGTTACAAAAGGGGAGGCCCTTCCCCCTGAACCCCAGTATCCTTCCTGCTGGCAAAAGTATGCTACCACTTCTCCTGCTAGTCATGTCATCAAGAGGCATGGCTTCCTCAAACCCTAATGGCCACAGCAACACGACAAAGGCAGAATTGGGCCCGCTATTAGCCTCTTCCTGAGCTCGAAGGAGAACCTCATGCTCTTTTATTAGAGAAACAAGCCAGAAACACTTTTTAATGCAGCAAGTGGAAGAGGAAAGCAAGAACAACTTTTCTTCCAACCTAGAGAGTGGCACAGAAGAGAGAATAAAGCCTGAAATGACTGAAAGCCTGCAGAACATTTTATAAAACAGTTATTTTTCCCCCCAACAATGGTACTCTGTCCCTGACATGAATCAAAAATGTCACAAGGCAGTTTGGTGAGGCCGCATGTGAATGCTGGGTATTGAGCTGCAGCAGCTGCAGGCAGACTTTGTGGTTAACCCTGTGAGACTTTCACTGCTACAGCTGGCTTCGATTCTGTCGCTGCGTCCAAGCAGCCGCCCCTTCCCACTGCGCTGCTGCTAAATATAATCACAGCCTTATCAGCGACTCTGTTCCATTCCACCACAAACATCACAGGACCGGTTCAATGATAAAGACATCAAATTGAGAGATACATATTACATATGAGCCTTCTTTCTTCTAAGGCCTTAAGTGTATGGTTTAATATACTTAACAGCCTAACAGCGCAAAGTGACCTGAACTCAGACCTGTGCTTATTCAGGAAGCATCAGTTCACTTGGCAAAATCCTGAAGAGGAGAATAAATCATCTTTGCCTTCGGAACATCTCTCCCCGTGCCGCTCTGAAGCCTCCTCTAGGACACCAGTCCTAGGAGGTGCATTGCCATTCCTTTACAACCCAGAGCTAAGACAGGCTACCCACCTGCATTTTTACCTCCATGGAATCCAGCTCTACCAGAGGATGCTCTTCCTAAAACTTCTGACATAAATTATGCTCTCCTTTTCTGCACTACCATCAGTAGATTCCAACCAGGCAGTAAAGTTAGATTAGTGAAAAGCAAACATGTCTCAAGTGTCATGAAAACTTCTGCAGTTCTTCAGGTGGCTGTTAGAAGCCTATGTTATTTTCAGCTCGCCTCTTGCAGTTCTCTTCCTTGCAACATGCCTTCCCCACAGAAAAACGTTAAGGAAAAGAGAGCTAGGAGGAGGTAAGGAACACAAGCCTGGATTTGCATGAGAAGTTTCATTTCTAAAAAAACACCACCTTTAAAAGTTACACTTTTTCACAATCTGTATAAGCTTCAAGCACTGCATCTTTTCTAAGACAGCATTTTGAACAGAGGTCTGGACTAGTATCTTAAAATAGGTTCAGAATTGCTCTAGTGACTCTGAAGTAAACCCCTCATGGAAAAAAATATGGAATTGGTTTTAAAGGCAAATCAAAACAACTTAGCTTAGCGCAGCAAGTTGCATGCACTGCTATGTACCAGTGCAAGTCCTTGCATACTGATGAGTTTCATTACAGAGTTACAGGCTACTGCAAAGGCAGTATATATTGGACCAGAGCACAACTGGATTTGATTCCTGGGAGGGGAAAATTAAAAAACCCAAAAATATTACATTTCATCAATGGATTTATACACACACACAGATTTGCTTATTAGGTCAAGCTCTACGTACTTGCATCAGCATAAGCCTGCCACCAGGTTAAACAAGTAGAAGATCCGTTTGCTACTACAGAAGCAAGTTAAAACGAAGGCCTTATCATTCACTACCTGTGGTGTCTGCAGGAAATTCTGCTGAGGTCCTACTTTCTTATTGTGTAATTATTTCCCCCCCCTCCTTACAGGAGAGGCTTGGCCTTCCATAGAAGGAAGGCTGCAGTTCTAATATTCTGTGGCTTTTTGCCACTGCATGCATCATCATCTCGAAACTCTGTCCCACTGCTGACACCTTCCCAGCACCAGACTCCACCAAAGGGCATCCCACTCACCTGCAAGCCTGCCCTTTGGCCAATATTAACTTTCCAGCACAAATATGTGATGGATTTTTTTTTAAGAGCAAGACACTAGAAGATACACTTCACCATACAACAGAAGGCCATTTGGATGCGTCCTCCCAGAACACCAAGGTGCATGAACACGCATTAACAGCGGCAGCCACCCCCACTTTGTTCCCAGCTTTTAATGGCAGGGGGGAAAAAAAAAAAAAAAAAAGAAAAAAAGGCAAATTTCAATGCAGCCAAATTACTTATGAGCACAGACTGTGTGCAGGGTGGCAGGGCAGCCAGGAAAGCTCCTGCTTCTCTCCATCATCCCAGCCCTCTGCTCCACCTGACAGCGTTTTAGCCTGGAGCGTACCTAAGGGCTACAGCACAGACTGCCCACGAGGAGCACAGCAACATGAAAAGCTTCGTTGCATCATTAGGCCACAATTTGTGCTAATCCCCCAAATTCTGTGGGAGAGTGTAAGCACCTAGGAAACAACCCGGCTCTGAAGGGAACTCATGGCTGGATTTAGACTGCCTGTCATCCTTTCCCTTTACTTAATCCCTACCCCACCCCTCAGCTCAGTTTTCTTTACACTAGGAAAAAAAATTAAAAGCCCTCCGTTCCCTATTTCTAATGCAAGCCTCCTGACAGTAAGCAGCATTGTTTTAATAAGCCTTAGCAAAGCATGCCCGTTTTTAATCAAACCTCTGGAAAAATTAATTTAAAAAAATAGACCTGAGAAAGAACAAGAGAAAAGGGGACTCTGGGCTACACACGTGATCGAAAGTGGAACATGGTGCTAGTGTAAACTGTGGGGATCTGCTTGTGCCAAAACCAGCCCGTGATGCCCACCACAAAGCTCCAGACTGGGGTCTGCAAATAAAAATCGAGGAAAGAGGGACAGACAGGAGAAGGGAACTCTTGTGGTGACAGAGTAGAGCTCAGGAGGGAAGTCCCCTGCAGGCACCGCCTCCCCCAGACCTTGACCTCTCCATCACTAGGGCACCAGGCCATGCAAAGCTTGAAGGTCAAGCAGTAAGCACTACCAGAGGATCTGTGGTAGATGTAGGTGGTCCCTTCTCTTTCTTTCTCCTCCCCTTCCTGATTTTGGCTTCATGAACAATGCTTTGACATCCAGGAGCGGGGTTTTGTGCTCTGATGGCTCCTGCCTTTCACAGGGGGAGGCAGGGCTGAGACCCTGGCTTTCTGCAGGCTGGAAACTTCCTGCAGCACCTGCTAGAGAAGAGGAAGGATGTAACCCAGGCAAAAATCACTTTGATTGGACACAGCAGCCTAAGCACTCCTGCCTCCCCCACTGCAGGCAGATCTCTCCTCCATGCCTTTACCAGCAGATGCTACCCACTACCCCACCTGGCTTGGAGGACAGAGGTGGTCAGCACCAGCATCACCTCAGGTGCAACAAAGAAAAAAGGTGCAATTGCCCAATAGCTTTGTGGCTATTCTTGAAGATATCAATGCACCAAAAAGTAGATCAAGGTACCTGGAAGGATCCCAGGAATGAAAAGCAAACAGGTGACAGCTCAGCAGTACTGTCCCATCCAGGTGTCAGCATCAACCCACATTACCTCCCAGGACAGTCTCAGTAAGCCTAACAGCATGTTCAGATCACACATCTTCAGAAGCCTTCTGTATGCCTTGCAAGATCCTCACAGGCCAGGAGGCTGCTTGGCTCTGTGGGTTTAGAGCTTAACACCAAAAGCCTCTGGCTTTTTCCACAATGCAGTGAGGCTGAAAAATGTCTTTTTAGTCATAAAAAGGGCTTATATGTCACCTGACCAGCAGTTTTGTGTTACTGATCTTCTCTAAGCTTAGCCTACTCTGTGGCAGTGAGCTTCCTCACTTGGAAGCGTACCATACTTACGTTGCTATTCTGTCAGCATAACTAACACCTGGACTTACAGACAAGCTCAGCCGTAACGTCAGCACCCAAAACCTGTTGAAATAAAATTACCATAATTTCCTCTGATGCCCCATTTCCTCAGACCCCATCTCAAAGACTTTTGCTTGAGTGCGATTTTTCAACATTGACTTGCCCTGTGAAGTCCACGGGACAACTCACACAAGTCAAGGCAAAGCGCCTACAGTTCCAGAAGCTTCAGCTGTGCAGCATCAGTGCACAAACTCAAGGCAAGTCCCATCATTTGCAGAAGCATGCTTTAGGTTCACACCTTCTACAAGGAGAGGTGATACATATTGCACTGTAACGCCAAACTACCTTAGTACAGACACTTACGGGCTCCATACAAACTTCTACACCTTTGTTCTAAAAGGTGTGCATTTTGCATATTTTAAAAAGATTATGGAACAGATGTTTCCAAGTTTAAAATATCTGGATAATTATTTATCAGACTATATAGACATGTGTGTCTAATTTTTTAAAAAATTACCAGTTTTCTGCTGTAATGTAACACTTGAAAAGAACCCAAGCCTCATCATACAAGCCGCTCAAACTACATTGGTCAAGTGCCCATAACAAAAGCTACATTTCTCTGTAGTGTTTCCTACAATAAGAGCAGTAAAGAAAAGGTTAGCACACAACAGAGCTGTGTCAAACCTCTGACAATTTCTGCATTCCAGATTTTGCTTTTATTTAAAAAAAAAAAAAAATCAAACAAGTTTCTAGTTACCGCAATGTTTTAACCCTGTTTGACATGGTAGCTGAGGAACAATCCAGCTTTATTCTAATCTGTTCAGAGGCTTCCCACGTTTTGTATGCTCCGCACAAGAACAAGTTATGGGACTCTGAAACAATCTAGGCAAATCATGTTAGAAAGGTTTCCTGCTACAAGTACCAGGGAGAATATCTTGGCTAATCACATGCAAGGACTATGCCTGAGAAGCAAGAAGTTCATCAATAGTCATCATAGAAAGGGAAGAAGAAAATACATTGTTCAAACAATGCAGTTGTAGCTGCAAGCTTTTGGGGAGGATGGTTCATGTCTTTGTCCTGCCTGGCAACAGGAAGTTCTGGATGGTAGTTCAGCCTTCTAGACATCACTGCAAGAGAGATAAGTAGCAATTAAGAAAGGCCAGAACCCCACCGAAATCAAGTTTTGCTATTGAAACAAAGCAACAGAATGAAGTCAACAGATCTCTGTTTCAGTGGATTTGGGATTTCACAGGAAGTATTTCCCTGATACTTCCTCCATTATTTCTCTTTTACTGAAGCCTACCAAATTCGAGGGACAGCATGTCCAAGAAAAATACCTACATACAATGAAAGTCAACAAGGAAATGTTTCCTTGCTTCAGTGAAGCTTAAAAGGCAGTTGAGGACAACTAAACTCTTTGTTTCTTACACCTTGAGATCAGACAGGGCATACATTTGTTCTGCCAACAGTCACACCTTTTTTGGACCATGTTACCATCATCAAGGGAAACCCCGATCTCTGCTGTGTTTTCTAAAGCATCACTCACTTCAGTGACTGGGAAGGAAACAAGGAAATCATTTCAAAAAATTTCTCTACAGGGTTCCCACCCCACTGCCCCAGTTGCTGAACTGGCAGAACCAGGGGAGCATGCCTCAGGCCTGCACTGGGGTTGGTATCTTAACCCACCCAAAAAGGTCTTCCCCCATACCCAGCTTTTTACAGCAGAGGGACCATGCTAGATAAGATACCCCTAAGGGACCATAGCTGTTCCTGCAGCTCCCGCTTGGCAACCCACACTTAATAGCAGCAATTTTTGTCGTCATTAACTAGTAATTTAACAAGCAACAGAGAAGGAGACCTCAGGTGGGCTGCCACAAGCTTCCGACCTCCCGGCCACCGCAGTTCGTTGCTCATTAGGACGAGCACACCCTGCCGCCCATGCTCCAACCCGCACTGCCCTGCCCAGGGCTGATTTAACCGAGAGAAGAGCGCTGCCCAGCCTGCAGTCCCAGTGCTGCTCAGCTCCAGGCTGCTCAGCCACAGCTTACCAGCCCCTTGCCCCAAAGGCCACCGCGTTTATGGCGGTGGCCCCACCGCCCTCCGCACGTTCCCCATTCATTGTCCCGGTTCCCCTTCTGCAGAAGGGCCGCGACAGCACTTTTCAACCCTGAAACGCGCCGCACGAATGGGGAGCACAAGCCAAACAAAAGCTGCAGCCGCTCTGTTTGCTGGGGAGAAAGATCAATGGGCTGCCGTGAAAGGACAGGAAGCTGATGCTCGCACTGTAACTTGTCGCTAGAACGGTGAATGGTGCTACCCAGGCTGACAAAGGCTCCCCTCCCTCCCCCGCCTTGCTCTTTTAAATGAGGATTCCAGTGGAAAGGGTTATCGGTAGTTATCGACATGCCACGAAATGGGGAACATCAGCAAGTTTATTCAACTCTTTTGTTTGCTCTTAGAGTTAAAGCAGTGCCCAGGGCGGTGGGGGCAGGGCAGGGGAGGTCTGCAGGGACCGGACAGGGGGGGGAAAAAAAACCACCCCAAGAAAAAAAAAATTAAAAAAAAAAAATCACATAAGCAAAAAGTGTTAAGATAAATAAAACAAAACCGAGGAGCCCGGATCTGAAGTGTTTACAACCATGTTTGTTCAAGCACCTTTCCTGCGTTAAGGGTGCATAGAGCATCCCAAGGGATGGGCAAGAAAGAGTGTGGCCAACCGATGGAAACAGCTAACATCTCTTTATATCCATGCAAGGCCGCCGCTGTGATGAGCCAGCCTTTAGGGCCCTATTCGAAGCACCACACCTAGCGTTTACACGATTAGGCCTTTCTCCAGGTAGATCTGGAGCTATTCAGGATGCTCTAGTCTAGTCACCATCTACAGTGTTTACTGGGTACTATAAAGAGGGAGTCGTGCTCTGGTGGAAATACCACTGGATTTACTCATAATCAAAAGTGCATTGTTCTTCTACAGGTATGGTCCCCCTTCTCTTGCCAAGGTTACACACACATCGCCACAGTTAAATACCACTCATGGAAGTGTTCTCAAACCTCCAGACATTTAAAAACATGGTGATACAACTGACATGAGAAAGGATGCTGCTGTGAAGAGCGGAAAACATGTATAAATATCCTATTCCCCAACACCTTTGTACTATATGAATCTGTCATACAGCCTATGTGTGCACATTTGGCTTGAGCATTGTGCACACAGCGTGCATCACAGATGTGTGATCTGCAATGGCAGTAAAGAATTAAAACGCTATCATGCAAGTAATGCCTAGTGTTTTGCAAACATGAGAAGTGAAAATCTTTTTGCCCTCCCAGGACTTCTTCACAATGCCCTATATATAAAATTTCAGACTCCAAATTCAAAGTGAAGCTTAGCACAGGGGAAATTGTGATTTTCCTTGAAGGCTCAAAGGAAAATTCAGGATTATATGAAAGACATGAGGTTAGTTATTAGTTACTTTATTCTTCAAAGGACTATAGAAACTGAGAGGACTGATGTCATGGGAAAGCCAAGTAATTGGTGAAAACGTTTTTAAAGGTTAACCCTTTCTTGTACTGCTTTTGAAGGACTGTAAAGACACTTGATAATATTTCCTTCCCGATCGCTCTGTACCAGAAGTACGATCCCTTGGGTGTATCATTTGCAGTGAGCCCCTTTTCCTACTTATCAGCCCCATTTTATACATTGATACAAAGCTGGTACCTGCAGCAGTCTTAACACAGCAACACATCAGCAAGAGTCATCCTCCCCACTGAGTCCACATTGTTTATTGCAAAGCCACCAAGAGCCTTCCAGTTCACACTAACCTCTGAGGGGTCCCTAACAGCCAGGGTTCTAGTCACACAGGATACAGTCACTCTTGTTCATCCTGCATAGGCACTGCTTGCTCAAGCTACCATCACAAAGGTGAAATAAACCAGAAGCATGTGGCTATTACAGCATTTGGCACCAAAATGAGCATGCCTGAAAAGCAAACAAGTCATGCCTTGGCAACTGCTCCCCACCCGGTTACCCTCTGATGGTGTGTGCAGCCCACTTATCTCACACAAGACGCACACAGAGGGAGAGATGCAAAGGCAGGTTTGACGTCATTTCATCCATGTTCAGCTTTGCCCACCTCTGCCTCCTGCATCAGACCTAGACAGAGCCAAAAGGAAGGTAAAAGCACACTGCTCCCTGACAATCTGCAGCATATGTCCGTGTGCATGGGCAGCCAGAACTCAGTCCTCTTCTTATTCCTTCTTTTAATGAAAACTGACAGGCCAGGGCCTCTATTAGGGCTGCTTGCACCAGGCATAGAGAATGTATAACAGTGACTCACTCCAAATACAACACACACAACACTTTCATTTTACTTCATATATGAAGTGCTGCTCGTGCAAAGCATTAATTTCAAATTCTATAAATTCCTTGGTGCGGTCCCAGCGATACGTCACTTCGGGTTTTTCAATAATTACACAAATCAAAGTTATTATCTTCCAGATAGTCGAGATGCATTTCTTATCTCTAGACACATGGTGTCAAAAATAGCTACCCCTTAACATCTCTGAAGTGGGTGCTCCTTTCAGAATAAGAGTTTCCTTGACGTGTTCAGCAACCCTTACTACACTTTAAGTGTATATCCTGCCTTGATCCAACAGAACCTCCAGCTTTTGGAAGCAAAACAGTTGAATTGATCTTCTATACAGGGGGACAAATTTAATTTTCCGGCTCCAATTATGAAAAGAATGCCTATTCAAGACAGCACTTAAGCCTCGAGGAAGTCAATGGGACCTAAACACATGTTTACAATTAACCATGTGCTTAAGCGGTGGTCTGAGCTGGGTGAATAAATGTGAAGTCAGTAGGTCTGCTTGCATAAGAAAGAATTACCAGTCTGGGAGAGAATTACAGAATTTGGCTATAAGAGGCTGGAGGATTAGTAACAAATGTGTCATTCCTGTAAGTAATTTACTTAAACCAAAGCCATGGCAGAGCTGTTTAGAGTATGCACTCAGATTAATTTGAAGGACAGACTTAGAACATAATTATCAACCAAGGACAACTGTAAATTTGTAATAATATATCAGAATCACCAACTGACTTTCAAATGAGATCTACAGAACCAAACATCCTGCTCAGATTTAATGAGTTCCAGCCTGTTTCAGAGCCAGGTTGTGACTTCACGCAGAAGACCAAGTAGCAACAAAGGCCAGAAAAGTATTTGTAGCTCAAAAAAATTAAACCAAAGAGCATATGTAGGAGCTTCCAAACCCTTCCAAAACTATTTTTGTGGTAGCAGTTTATGAAAAAAAATATGAGAAGCCATCAACAGAGTTTAAGGGGTTTAAGTTCCCAACTCTCATTGACTGATAAGGGTCCTGTAGACCACCACACATTTCTCAGGGTACTCTCAAGATAACAGTGAGGATAAATCCCAGTATTTGCCATATTTAAAGAAATGCATTACGATTTCCAGGCAAGTTTATCATGTACATCGCTTACCTTCCTTCTTCCCAAGCTTGCTCAGTATTACTGACACATGAAGAGCCAGTACATCCATGTTTGATGAAGTTTCCTCCTTTGCTGATGTAACATAGGAGCGTACAAAGGGACTCATCTGCAGATGGTGCTCCAGCTGTGTAAGATCAATGAGAAGTTTAATCATTAAGACTTGGACCAAAAGACCGTTGTTTTTTTTTAATATATCACAGCTCCTATTGCACTTCTAACGCATTACAGTCATACCTGGCTATGGAGGGTGACCCTCCAAGCTGGACTGACACCACAAGCTAAAATCAACACCAGTACGAATTTGAAGAGCATACAAGTGACCACAGCTCTCCAAGGCAATGCACAGAAGCTCCAGCCCAGCTCACCCCAGAACAGTTGCATCACACTGTACCCATGCCAGATCACTACCAGTCCTTGCAGGACCCTGGGGCAACAGTAGAAGCCAGACCCTTTGGACACCTTCCCTGCTCTTCACCTTCTTCCCCAAGAGCAGCAGAAACAACAGGCTGGGCATCTATGTTGGCTTTCCCCCTTTGCAACAGGTAACACTGGTGTCCTTGTACTCAGAGCTGTATGTGACTATTCTAAGGCTTTTACAGGTAATAACCCAGCTCTGGAGGCTGTGACAGCTCTGGAAGTTACTAATTAATTCACCACAGCTGCTCTGCCCTCTCCACAGTAACTAAATCTGGTAAACATGTGGGTTGTTAGGGTAAGGAATGCAGGGCCCTGAGGTATGAGGAGGGATATACTATTTCCTCAAATTTTCCTCTACTGAACTGAAAGCACACCTCTCCAGAGAGTGAACATGTTTTTAAAAAAGCATTCCTTCAGCTGTTAAGGGCTTGTGCACACAAGGCACAGCATGCACACAAACAGGGACAGCATTACTGCCCCTGAAGTTACCTACACACACTAAAGCCCTGGCAAGGCCACTACCTTGGACCTATCTATATGGCCCCAGTTTCCCAGGATAAGCTCCAGTATGATGTCCTTCCTGCAGCCCTCTCAAATATGCCCAAGGGGGAGGCTCTCTGCCTGTAGGCCCAGCTACCCTAGGCTACCAGGACTCATATCACTTAGACTTTTCCCAAGAATTTAGACATTACACACAGAGAACAGATTACAGCTTGCCTCAGAAACACAGGAAAATTGAAGCAGGTAATACACCTGACCCCCAGCAAGTCAGGAAGCATACCTTCTAAGCAGTAATAAAACACCAATACCTATTTACCTGCAGCTGTTCCTTCAATACTGAGACATTTCTGAAGCTAGCATCAATCTTCCACAGCACTACTTTTCCTCAGCACACTGTTCCCCCCTTCCTACTAAGTCTCACAGCACAACTCCAATCCCCATAACCACACCCACACACCCTTCCTGAACTCCCGAGGACCCTCTTTTAAAGCATGGCAGCCCATTTCAGCTGACACACCTGATCAGCATCAGCAGGTGACCAAACTCCCAAGCATATATCCCCTGTTGCTTAATTACCTCCACCTCAGGCTTAAAAAACAGGTTAGGAGGCCTTTTCTTTTGCCCAAGTATGCTTTGAGCCATGGTGTGATCATCCAAACTTTGTTACCATTGCTTTGGGCTCTTAGGTGCAGACATTTCTCCTGCTGTTTGCTATGGGGTGAAGATCAACACAGAGGCAAAAAGAGAAGGCAAAGAAGTCTTATCCTTAACCCACAATTTATAATCTGTCATGGATACACCCAGTTCTACATCAAACTCACCAGAGCAATTCACCAATTTGTCACACTGTATTTGCACAGACGAGAAGCCTCCTAATGAAGGTCTAGATACACTTTACTGTTTTAAGGAGCCTTTGCTGTGCCAAAGGAGGACAGAGAATGGCATACATCCTTGAGTTTCAGGGCTGATTGCTGCTTGGTTGTGAGAGGCCAACTGTTTTCTCACTGGGCAGGGGATGGGATGTGAGATGTGAAGGGCAGACTGAGTTTCTGCCCTGTCCCTGCACTGCCAGCCTGACTCACATGCTGCGACCAGTGCTGGGCAGCCCTCACAGAGGAGCATACATAACAGCTTCTGGCGAGCTTTGGATGCACCAGATGCAGCTGGTCAGCAGGCTGATCAGCAGTATTTGGCACACAGGCTCCCAAAGCCAGAGAGAAACCACAGTGCAGTGCTGGGAATATATGAGTTGTCAGCACCGCAGCGGGAGAGCAAAAGACAGGGATGAATGGAGGCCACTGAGCTGGTTAAATCTGCGCCTGCACACACAACGCGTGCCAGAGGACAGACCTACACGGGCAGGGGGGCTGGGGCATGAGCGCTCTGGCAGCTTGGCCAAGGACATGTGACGAGTCAGTGGCAGTCAGGTACCTGAAGAAGGGCACAGGATTATCACAGCCATAAATCCCCTGGTTTCGAGTCCACTCTCCTTGCCCCTACACAAAACAGCCCGTAGAGCCATAGCGTACCTTTCCCTGGCTTGCTTCCTCTCATCCTTATTGTAAGAAAGAGCCCTGGCTTCCAAAATGCAGTATCTCTGCTCAGCGGGCCTTGTGCCCTTGTTCGCCTGCTCTCTCGCAAAACCCCTCTGTGCCAGAAGGCCAGGCACGTCGTGTCCCGCTGCTGCAAAAGCTGCTGCTGTCAGCGCTGCCTGTCACTCGGCGCAAGTAGCAAGCAGCAGCGGGCTTGCAGCAAGCATGAAGGGAAGCAAAGCGGGGCTGGAGTGGCAGAGCAAGGCCCCCTAGGAAGCAGACCCCTTCTTTCACTGGGATGCAACATGTGGTGCTGGCTGCAGCACGGGTTGGGAGCAGCAAAAAGTGTGCCTACCTCAAAGGGGCACTCATTGGCCCAGAGCATCTTCTTGCAACCATTATTCTCATTATGCTTTCTCTTTTTTTTCTTTTTCTTTTTTTTTTTTCTTTTTTTGAGAAGTGGACTGCGTCATACGTTGTACAGAGTGTTTGCCCAACTCAGGTACCTCCCAGCCAGCAAATCTGAGGTTGCACACCTGTTAGCGCTAACAAAGCTAACAAACTGCCTCCCATCAGCCTACACGTATTGCACATGGTCCCCACATCATCCACAACTCACCAGACCAAGTACTTGCTCCTCCCTGATCCTGTGCACTTGTGCACACACATGCACACACCCCTATGCAGAGCTGCATGATATGCTGCTTCTGGCCATGAGGCAAGAAAAAAAGCTCTTTGCTCTTTCACAACTCCTAAATCTCACAGAGAGGGGCTGTTTGCATGGTGCTGCTGGGGGTGGTGGGACTGGTGCAAGCATCGCGTGCCCCCATGGTTCCTGCAGAAGGTTCCTGGCTGGTGAGCAAAGGGCCAGGACACAGGTGCAGGTGGCAGACAGGGAAACCCAGCCAGTGCAGCATTCTGGCTGGGGCAGAGACCCAAATAACACTCACTATGCACAGCTGCAAACTTGAAGGACTGTCCAGGCCCTTGCAAAAGCGCACAAGAAGATGTTGGGGCCCCCAGGACAGCCAGGATGGTGGAGGAGTGACAGCAGCCTGCAGGCTGGCAGCAGGAGGAGGCAGGATATCCACCAGCTTCTCTCTGGCACCTGCCATAAGTGCAGGATGTTTGCAGGAAGGAGGTCTGGGCAGAGCAGCGTGGTGGCTGTGCTCACTGGGGACACACAGAAGCACAGGGAGGGTACTTTTACTGTGTTTAAAATGAACAGCCTGTTCTGTTTCTGGTCTGAATACAGGTACCCAGGGTGGACACCTAAAGGAGGTGCTGCAGATATCCTCAGAGGGCTATCATTCCGGCAGGCCAGCCAGGAGTCAAGTCACTTTCCAATATGAGCTGCCATCTCCCAGAGCTCTCCTGAGATGCCTTCACATCTTCTGAACAGAAATGCATCCCATGGACTGTTCCACTTTCTGCTTTCACTGTTATGCACAATAGTCTGGTTTTAATTGTGCTACGGAGCTCTTCTGTAGCTAAAATGTACCTGCGAGTTCTTCTGCAGGTGCATGATGGTGGGCTGTTGTGTTTGGCATCAGCTGAGGAGGAGGACCCTTGGAAAGGAGACTTCTGTCCCCTCTGTAGCATCATTTTTGGTCCTTCTCTGCAGAGGATGCACGTGGCAGTACTGCATGTTGGGCAGTACAGAGCACGCAGATCATCCATTAATGTCGATGCAGGCGAGCTCCTTATCACAGGATGCTGTGGGCACCAGGGGTTGGCATGAGTTCAAAAGGCAACCAGAGAGATTCATCGCAAAGCCAGGCATGGAGGGCTAATAGCTACAACGACTTTTATCCTAGGTAAGTCCCTGAGCCACAAATCTCTGGGGACTGGACGAAAGCCATGAACGAGTGACACGATTTGCTTGCCAGGTCCCTGTGCTTCATCTGTGCCAGCCATGCAGAGACCCGACACCCAGCTAGGTAGACTGCTGCTCTCAGTGAGGAACAAGGGAGAGAGGCCAGCATTTTCCCAGTCTCTCCTTGTTCCAGACAGGTGTCTCATCCCCTGGGGGCCCTGGAAAGCAGGGTAGCTTTTTAGTCTTGCCAGGGATCTGGCCCTGCCAGCAGGAGAAGGGGGAAAGCATGCCCCTGCACATGCTTTCCCACTGCAGGCTCCCCTGGGGAAGGCAGGGATGCAGCTTCAGGGACCCCGCTGCCTGCTGGCAGGGGGATAATGTGGATGCGTAAACACTAATGACTGGCTGGGGCAATTTATTGAAGCTCTTTTGTGGCAGCTCATGCCCTGTGAAGACAAAAGAGAGACTCGACACATTAGATCACCAAATTTAGGCCCTGACCCGAACTTTGAAATAAAGCTTCATCCAAGAGAGAAGAGCGAGGGAATGATGCAACCCTGTGCGCGCGCACACACGTGTGTGTGATCCAGACAACCTTCCTTTGCTGCAAACCACCGTCTCTCAGAGGGCATCTCACTGGCCAGCAGGATTAGGCACGTTTGGAGGCCCCAGGAGTCACACCAGCCATTGGGATGTTTTACGAAGCAGAGTAAGCCCAATCCAAGACACGGCCCTGGGCTGCCAGCGCATTTCCCCCCATCCCGCTGACACAGGGGCTGGCAGGCTGACCAGAGAGGCCAGGGACCATGGAGAATATACTCATTCCTCCCTGCCAGATCGCTTTGCTGCAAGTCACTGCCAAGCGCTTTTAACACCGCGGCATTTGGAAAGAGCCCATGTGGCACATATAAGCTGCACTAGAGACAGATAGAGCAGTTTTCTGACCTGGCAGCAGGCACAGTGCCAGTGCTTTTACATACATTTTTTATTTTAATTTTTCTAAGTTTGGCTACTTATTTATTTGCCGGTCCCACTTCTGAACAGGATCTTCTGACTCGTCGTTTGTAATAACCCTGAAAGGCAGGAAACGGCGTGTTCCCACTCTGGAGACTAACCATGACATCACAACAACAACTGATAGGAAACATTCCCTCCCACATCTACCACCCCCACCCCCACCCCCCCGCAGCTGCCCCAACAGCTCCACCGCACCAGCACACACAAACCAGCCCACCCAGCATTCGTCAGGACAACAAGGAGCCGCCCTGGTCACACACTCGCCAAAGACTGGACCGAAGGGAACTGGCAGCATTTCGCACAGATGTGCATTTCCTATGAAGCAGACAAAAGGCTGGACTGCCTGGGAACATCTGCAGTATGAGCAAAGGTTTCCCCCCTTGCATCTCCTCTTGCCCCCAAGGGAAGGAGGTACCAAACATCATTTATCTGACAACTTGTGCTGAAAGGTCCTGTGCCCTCCCTGTGTGCAGAAGGGCAGGGACAGAAGGAACACAGGGCGAGTCAGGAAGGAGGTATACAGGAGGGGGGCGATGGAAATAGCCTGGAGACCTCTCATTGTGTGGTTATTGTTCTTAATCTGGCCCAGTTGATGGACCTTATAAAGTGTTGTTACTACACAGCACCTATTTCATGGCCATGAGTTGATCATTAAGCTTTTTAGGTAGCAGCTGTTCACATCATTAAAAATACCACCGGCAAACTGTGGCCATCTTAGCAGAGACACTGAGGATTTAATTGGAAAGGACACCATAAATATTCTCCTTTTGTCAGTCTAGATGATCTGCCCCAGCCAGGCCCAAGGCATATTGATGGAAAAGCTGCTGCTACCCTGTTCCTCATCTAGTGACTTTAGTCACCAGAGTGGTGAAAGCAACGCATCAGTGACTGGTCTCAGGGAAATATTTCTTTAAATGATAAAGAATCCCCAGAAAACAATTAGCTAACATCTGCTGAACTGCCCACAGCCTGATTTATGTCACTATTAAGAAAACTTTACATTTAAGAAAATAGATCAAATGAGAGCTGGTATGAGGAAATACGCAAACTGAGGACTTTGAGCAGCAGATTCTTGCTACAGAGGTGGATAGCTAGTGCTTTTTTTTCATAATCAAGCCAGCTTTTCTGCAGCCCCTTCCTGAGAGATAGAAGACTACTCCTAAAAGGAGCTTTTCTCTGGTAACAGAGGGAGTTAATAGGTTTTCTCACTAGAGATGCAAGTGAAACAAGGTTCAGACTCAAATCACCTTATTTTCTGCGATGTTCCCCGCCCAGATTTCTATCAGATATTTCAACTCTGGGTGAAGCCATCACCTTTGGAAAATAAACTGAAAATAAAGAATTGGGGGGTTGGTTAAATAATTAATTTCCAGGGTTTTCATCTCCCCTTCTCCCTCCACCCACCAGACAGAAATTACCACATTAACCTCAAAACAGCAAATCACCCCTGAGTTCTGGGAAAGTCCCTTTAGCAAGGAAGTAGCCAGAATATTAGTTCAGAGAATCAATCTATAGATGAATAAAATCTGCATACTTTGTAGTCCTCAGTGCTTGTTACTGTTTGAGTTCAGCAGTCAGAATCTGGCCATAAGTATCACATCCATACCAGAAATTTTGCAGTACCAGAAGCTCTTTTTCTTTCCCCAAAGTTTTAGAACAACAGCAGCCTTGCAGTGCTGTCCCACTTAGACTTAGCTATGCATCCATTACTTTTTTCCCCATACAAAAATACTGCAATCACATATATATTATAATGAAGGGTATGTTTCTAGTCTATCTATATTATACCACACACGTATTTACTGTCTATATTCACACACTATACATAAATGTTGGTTTGTTTAGAAACGTAACATATAAATATATCACATTGCTTTGCTGCTTCGGTTGTAAATGAGTATGCTGAAATGCAGCTGTGAAAATAAGAGGAATAAAAGTCCATTTTATGATGTGTCATCACTTATTTTTTCCTGTTTATCCAGTAACTCACAGTGTCAGAAAAGCTGCAAAGCATCTTCAGCTGTTGGTGTGAATTTACAAAGTTCCTGCAAAGTTCCATAGACTTTCCCAAGGCTTGCTCTTGCCTTGAATGCTCAGGAATTTGGTGGTCAAGGATATGAACAAGAGAGCTGGGATTTTTTCACTCTACAAAAACAGACCGTAGCACTCAGGATACTGGCTGAGCCCAGAGTATGCCTTAGGAAAAAAGTGGAAACGTTGCAAGATGAGCACATCCTCACCTGGGATGCCCCGTCTGTTGGCGTGGCTTCTTCAGCAACCTTGGCCCCACCCCTGGGCAACCACCTCCTTCACCATCATCTGTCACCCCATGACCCGCCACTGCGCCCTGCTTGTAACCAGGCTGCAGAACACCTCCCAGGGCACCAGTGCGACTGAAATCACCCCTCCACAAGCCCAAAACTTGAGCAGGGACTGCTCAGTAGCACTCCCATCACACAGCATGGGTCCAGGGCCATGCTGGGCATCACGTTCAGGCTAGGGCCACGGGGGGAAAGCTTCTCCCTCTGGAAAATTTGCACCTGTAGCCTAAGGCACAACCTGCATCCCATGTGCTTCATGGCTGTTCTGCGTGCTGATGGTGGAAAAGGATGTCTGTGGATATTGCTTCTGACTTAGACGAATCACTCCAGCTACAGAGGCGTTTTAGGGCTGCATCTGCCTACGTGTGATGTGCACATGGAAACAAGCTGAGCCTAGCTAAAGGCTCTGAATGTGTTCCCATGCTACAGAGACAAGCCTCAAAGTCAGGTTTAGAGAGCACCAGTCCCTGATACTGAGTTGAGGTTGGTTATTAACTCTCGGGCCCAATCTTAGTGGCATGTTCTACCGCAGGGCAGTTGGGCACAATGCATCCTAAAGCAAGAAAACAGCAAATAAAAGGCTTTAGTCTTACTGCAAATGAAGCCAGGCAAGGCCAATACTGTTCCTGTGAAGGAAGAACACACACCCCTGTACATGATATTACCGTTGAGACAAGCACTCTTAGGAAGATGCCAATTCCTATTTTTATGGGGGTTTGGGGATTTTTTTCTATCAGTCATGTCTTGCCTTTCCATGTGAAGAAGGACTGAGCTGAGCAGAACCCAGGAGTAATTAACACATGGCATCAAGTTCTGCTTACAAGAAGAAGGTGAGGAAATACACTGGCTATTATGCAGAGACTGCAGAGATGAAGCAAGAGTCACAGTAATGAAGATGGGAAGGATGACAAACTCAGGCTCAGGAAGGTGAATAAAAGCATCAGGCTGAAGAAGCATGCCAGCAGTTTTAACCTAGCAGCTATCTTCTGAAACTGAAATTGGGATTAAAAACATGTTTATAATGAATGACACCCCCCTGTAGCCCAGCAACATTCATGTGGAGAATAGATAGGGTTCTGGGCAGCATCGGTCACCAGTGAGGTAAGGAGTTGCAATGGGTGGTAAAGCCCCACAGCTCAGGGCAAACCCCCTTGAGAAGGGCAGAGGCATCACATCCCAGGTGGAGAGCTCTCCCTGAGGCTTATCGTCCATAAAACATAAAAAGAATAGAAACAAGGACAGCAATTTGCACATTCAGCTGTTTCTTCTCACCAGCGATACCGTAGGGCAGTGAATGGCAACCCCGGCTATAAAATATGAGCTGACCCGAAAGGGAACTTTTTTCCTTTCTGCTTTTTTTCTCCACTAAGCCACCTACACAGAGCAATCGCTTATCACCCCTGCTCCTGCTGCTCCAGCAAGTGACAGAGCTGGCAGTTCTGGAGGCATTAAGGTCCTGATCTTGCTCCCAGCAAAGTCAAAGGCAAAATTCCCCTTGTATGAAGGATCACAACTAATTTCCTGCAAACTTGATGAAGTTGTTCGAGCCAGCTTCCCAAAGCAAGCCAATGAATTTTTAAAACCACAGCTGGGGGTCTACTGTATTACAACGTGACCCGAGAGGGTAAAAATTGCTGCGGAGGTGAGTCCTCCTAGCTATTGTTTTAGGCTGCTGACTCAGGAAGACAGGGCTGCCTTCTTTCACATGTGAAAGGGCTTTTTTATTTATTTTGGGACCACACAGGCTAGAAGCAGCTTGGGGTTGTTGGTTTGGGCGTGGTGTGTGTGTGTGTGTGTGTGTATGTTTGTCTGTCAATGCAAACTTTGAGGAAACTCAGGGTTCTCCAGAAACTGCTTTCCGGTGCCCTGGGATGGTGGGAGGCTGGTGAGCCTCCTGCCAGGGCTCCCTGTGCTGTTGCTTGAGACCACGGTGCCAGGGCTGCAGGTGCAGCTGGTAGAGCATCCCTAGGGCAGCTGGGCAATGGGAGTGACCTGGAGAAGATGAAAACCAGACCAGAGGGCACTGTGCAGGAAAATATGGGGGACAGACAAACTCAAAGAGGAAGCCAGAGCTGCAGTAGGCGTTGTGCAGTTCCGGTGAACTACTAATCAGTGCCAAAGAGGAAGGGAGTTGAGCCAGGATGCTGGTCTGGCTAAAGGCCCCCTGCTCCACAGAGGATGGAGGAGGGCTTCCAATGATGCACCACTGGTCTGCGCAGGTCTGAAGAGCCAGCCGCTGCTGAAGGTCGAAGCCATGGTGTACCACTGTCACAGCCAGCTCCATACCCTCTCCAGCTCCCCTCAGCCCACAGACCCCCAGATATTCCTATCGAAACAGAGACAGGTCAGTCTACCCTGGGTCTGACTGTGAATGCTGCTGATGGGGGCTGTTGCCTGAGTCTGTCTGGTCGGTCCTGACTTAGTCCCACTTAAACACATGCAGGAATAAAATGAGCCTATCGCTTTCCTATCAGCAATTTATGGAACATTAGCGTCTGGATTGGCAAAAGTCCTACTTTGCTGAGAGCAAGATCAGGCTCCCGCGCAGCACTTCACGTACAATTACGTTTAATTCAGCTCAGTTACCAGTGAACTATAATATCTGCAAGAATTTTTAAATGGATCATTTTGTCAGGGTTGGGTTGGGTTTTTTTTTTCCTTACACTTGCTCTGCCTTAGACACTTGTCACCAATTTTATTTAATTAGCACCACAATTGTATTAACACCACATTTTTTTAGATTTAATTATGCTTCTGCAGTACCCCAGCTTGTTTCATGCAATTAGCGCTCTACTTTCATACAAATGAATCTCCCTGGAGAACCGCATCGAAAATAGAGAAAAAGAGGAGACCTCATTTAATGGAAATAACAACATCAACTGACTCTCTGTATATATATAGCCCTCATGTGTTGCCAAACATGCAATTTGAGGTTTGCGCCTCCCATACACGCGGAATGATCAAGCACTTTTCTCAGGAGTGAATTTGGTCATTTTATTTCATCGTGGCCTTTCTATCCTGGACGTAGTGCAAAGAGTTAACTCTGTCTTCTGCTCTATCAGGCAATTTAATCTAGTGGACAGGAGGAAGACTGGTTCCTGTATCTGGTAAACATTTGCTTTATCAGGGAGAGTAACAGTGCCTCTAACAGCCCCTTCTCGCTTCCACTGCAGAGAATCTGAGGTGGATTTAGGGTGTTTAAAGCCACTGGCTGCTCAGTTCCTGTGATGCTCTTTCCCTGCCAAGGGAAGGTTTTGTTTAGTGTTTTGACTGCCCTTTGCATAAGCGGCGATGAACCTGAACCACTAACATTCTCCAGCTTGCTTATGGGGCGAACAGCAACGCGCAGCGAATCCCTGCCGCGGGAGAAGCCGAGCAGGCGACTTTACCCGTTACCCTTCCTTGTGCCGTGGTGTCGGAAGCGCGGCCCAGGAAGAAGTGTTTTGCGCAATTATTTGCTTCAAACCTCTTTGTACCATCTTTTGCATTAATCTGCCATCACCTGCACTGAAGTGCGTCTCACCCAAGAGGAATGCCTGTGGAAGCCCGTGTGGGTGCACACCAAAGGGGTGTGCACACAACAAGACAGTTGAGTGGGTGGGATGCAGTCCTGTGATCCATCTGGAGCATCACACAGCTGATGGACACTGCGGAGTACGCAGCGGGCAGTCAGCAATGCCAATGTAATGAAAAGATAGCGAGCGTGATGGTGTGGTGACCAGCCGGTTGGTACCCATCAGGTAAAAGCCAAAAGCTACTTTTGAGTATTATGGGATGCAGGGTGGACACTGGAGACCATCACCAAAATCACCAGTAAAATAAGGTCTTGGTGCATTTTTGCGTGTTTCCATTAGGTGGCTTTCACAGGAGCTGATGCCTTTGATACTTCCCTCAGAGACTGTTGAGCACAGTCACATTGTCCTCAGGTGCCTCTCTTAGAGGCACTTGCTCCTGGGATAACTGCAGTTTATTGTGCCAGCAGTTGAGCTGAGCAATCTCAGCAGGCTTGGCTAAAAGCTGCATGATGAAAAAGAGACAGAGGAATTTGTGCCCTTGGTCTGGCCCAAAAGCAACAGTATTTTTATGACAGCCTTCAGAGGGATGTGTTTGAGGAATCAAATCTATAGTAACTGCACGAGGCTTCTCCTGCAAAATGTTGTCCATGTGACAGAAGAGCTGGAAATAAATGCAGAGAAAGAGAATTTGGGCAGTTCGGATGTTATCCCAGATCCTTTTTGTCCCTCAGAATGGCATGAGAAAATTTGCTCAAATACAATCCACAACATTTATCGTTTGATCAGAAATACTATAAAATACATCTTGTCTTACTGTTACGGCTCAAACAGTAATGGAGAACGGATACATGAAGAGGAGAGACACCAATGGAAAGCCAGTAAAAAAGCAGGGAAGAGTCAATCAGCTACACAGACCTGAAAACAGATCAAAGACCGTATCAATGATTAACAGGGGGGTTTAGTTTTTCAAAGCTTACTCTGAGCCAGTTGAAAGTGAAATACGATGTGCTGCAACCTTCTGGTGTGTTTTAGAGCAAAAGAAAGTCCTATTTGCATACATCAGCAAACTACAGGCTTGGCATTTCTTTTTACAACTGATTTCTTGAAACTTTACCCTTTAGCTGGTCAAACAGGCTGTTTTCAGCATCTGACAACCCTGCCCTAGCCAAGTCAAATCAACAGTCAAAGAAATTGTCTCATTGGCATCACAGAGATGTGGCAGGATGGCTCCTGTGACTAGGGTGTTGGAATGGAAGGATACAACTTCTTTAGGGGAGGGGATATTTCCATGTCAGTGATGAGGTGGAGTGCATGGAGATCTGCCTGGGGATGGATGAGGAGCCAACTGAGAGCTTATAGGTCAGAATTAAGGGAGGGCAGTGACAGGGGACTCTATAGTGGGGGTCTGCTACAGGCCACCCAACCAGGAAGATTAAGCAGATGAGGCCCCCCACAGACAGATAGGAACAGCCTCATGTTCAGAAGCCCTGGTCCTCATGGGGTACTTCAGTCATCCCGATATCTGTTGGAGGGGCAAGTCTAAGCAATCCAGGAGGTTCCTGGAATGTGTCAATGATAAGTTCGTTCCTCAAATGATAGAGAATCCAACAAGGAGAGGTGCCACGCTAGACCTTGTTCATATGAACAAGGAGGGGCTGACGAGGAATGTGGAGCTCAAGGGCAACCTTGGCTGCAGTGATCATGAAATGGTGGAGTTCAAGATCCTTCGAGCAGTGAGGAAGGGTGTACAGCAAGCTCGTTACCCAGCACTTCAGGAGAGCAGACTTTGGGCTCTTTGGGGATCTGCTTGATAGAGCATCAACCATATCCTGGGCTGCATCAAGAGAACCGTGACCAGCAGGTCAAGGGAGGAGATTCACCCCCTCAAATTTGTTCTCATGAGACCCCACCTGGAGTGTTGAGTCCAGCTCCGAGGTCCCCAGTACAAGAAAAACATGGACCTGTTGAATCCAGAGGAGGACCACCAAGATGATCAGAGGGCTGGAGGACCTCTCCTATGAAGACAGGCTGAGAGAGGTGGGCTAGTTCAGACTGGAGAAGAGAAGGCTCTGGGGAGACCTTATAGCAGCCCTCCAGTACCTAAAGGGGACATGTAGGAAAGACAGAGAGGGACTATTTACAGGGGCATGGAGTGATAGGACAAGGGGTAATGGCTTTGAAATGAATGAGGGTAGATTTAGATTAAATATTAAGAATAAATTCTTCCCTGCTAGGGTGGTGAGGCCCTGGCACAGGCTACCCAGAGAAGCTGTGGCTGCCCCCTTCCTGACAGTGTCCAAGGCCAGGCTGGGTGGAGCTTTGGGCAACCTGGTCATAGTGGAGGGTGTCCCTGCCCATGGTAGGGAGGTTGGAGCTAGATAATTTTTAAGGTCCCTTCCAACACAAACCATTGTATGATTCTTTCCTGTGAGTAAAAAGCCCAGGACTTGCTATGATGTTGTCTGTGCTCTGGGGTAGCTGAACATAAAAACAGTGTGAGAGTGACACTTGGCCTTGTCTTGTTCCACCAGGTTTTATTTTACTGGTTTGGCACTTTTCCATTTTAGCGTGTAAGACCAGTCCATGGTCACTTCCAGAATTCCTGGGTGATTGGGGTTTCCTGTTTGAGCCTGCTGCGTGATCAGTGCTACCCGCTTGTTCCACGTAGCATCAGTTGCATGATGTGTAGAGAGGACCCTCCCTTTGAACACTGAACCCAGCACTGGCAGTGGGGTGCCAGGAGGAGCTAGGTTTAGTACCAACTATCTCCAAAGTGGCTCAAACTCCTTCATATGCTGCCAGTATGTCTTTTTCATATAATGGGCCTCTGTATCCTTCACTCCAAAACCGTAGGGTCTGACCTCAAGTTTCCCCTGGTGCTTTCTGTCAGGAGACTCCTGGTAGGGCCATTCTCCCTGACTACGATGTAAAACACATTTTTTTCACATTTTAAAATGCACATTTTGAAATTCGACATCCGCCCAGTTTACTTAGTGACAGAGAACCTTGGTAAGATGGAGAGATTCATGTTGTTGTGGAAAAGCATCCAGAAGTTCAGAGAGAGATGTCTTCCCCACCACTCCTGAATACTTTCAGGAGGACACAGGGGATTGTGAGCCGCTTGGAAAGAACAATGTGCCAGCAATACCAGTGCAGTCCTTGGTGTGGCCAACCAGCCAGCCCCACCAGCACAGTCCTTTTGTGGGAGTTGCCTTTTGTGGGTGGCAAGGGCAGAAGCGCTGTTTGCTGTCTGCCCTGGGCAGACACTTGCATTTCTGAGATGTTCGGGTGGGCCACAGAAGCAGGACACACCTTCACACAGGAAATCAGGAAAGCTTTAAAGCCACTTGTGCCCTTGCGCTCCTTGCAGGCTATGTTATGGTTTGACCCAAAATTGGTCACCAGTCCTTCTCCCCCTGTGATCAGCCAAGTCAGCTAACACAGGCATCTTGTCTCTTGGTCTTCCAGTCCTCTCCCAGCCTGCAGCAGGATTGCCAGTGTGCATTAAAAAGGATTGTGCAGGGGCTTTTCTGCTCCGGGCCAAGGTATAGACAAAGGCCACGTTTTCTGTAGTCAGTGTGAAATGAGTCCCTTGTTTGTCATCTTTCTAAAGCTTGTTATCTGGCATGTTTGAGTGCATGGGAGTGGTCCAGTGAAGGGCAAAATGCCTACATGAGATCTCGGGTAAGCTCGAGCCAGTTTCCCTAGGACAACATGTCACCTTCAGATGTCCTCTGGGCAGTAACCTTCCATCTCGCCCTACCTCTGGGTCAGCACTTACAAGGATGGCTGAGGCCAGCATCACCCTCCCTCGGGGTGCCCAGCGGAGGGGAGGTAACATTTCATCCCTCTTCTCTGCTTGCCAAGCCAAGGAGGAGCACGTTACCCTCGCGCTCGGGGCAGCTGTGCTTCCCAAGCATTCCCACGGGCACCAGGAGAACAAAAGGCTGAGGCTCAGTGTCATGGTTTAGCGGTAATTATTCCCAGGAGACAATCCGTAAGGGCCTCGTCTATCCCAGGCATCCGCTTTGGTGGAAGCCAGCAGTGATCTCACCAGCAGCAGAGGTCTTTAAGCGCAGACAGACAGTCACGCCAAAACACCACTCGTGTCTCCGTGGTTCGTCCGTCAGGACCAAGCTGTGGGGTGAAAGCTGCGCTGGGCAATCCTGTGCTCAGGGTCCGGTGTGACACGGGCCTCAGCATGGCCAGTGTCAGTGCCTGCATACTGCATCCCCTTCTTCCCGCCCGGGCAGGTGTCCGCTCTTCTGACTGCTCAGATGCAAAGCACTGGGGTTGGGGTTTTTGGATCAAAACCCACCGCAACCAGGGGAGCTTCTGCCAGCCCCACAGGACGGGCATTCCAAGGCTCAGCCCCACGCCTGGATGCTACCTCCAGCTAAAGGGTTTCTCGTTAGCACATTAAAGTACTGCCAGCTAAAAAACCCTTGTTAGCGCTTGCTGCACCGAGCAGTTGATTGCTTCGACAGCAGACCAGGCTACTTTAGAGATTAATGACACAATCGTTCAGCTTTGTCCTTTCTATTTGTTAACTAGTTCATTCTGCAAATAATAAATACGGCGGGGGGAGGGGGGGACGACGACCCACAACCCTGTTCTCCTGTGAGGAGACAGGATTAGAATGACATCAAGTGGCTTTCAGCGTGACTTTGTGCAGTGTCAGGGTAGACATTCATACTGCAACACAATTATTCAGTCAATCCCACTCTCTGTGAAGTCAATGGATACTGTGCCAGGGACTTCAAAGGAAGAAGGATCATGCCCTCCTGTGCATTTTAGGGCTCTGACGGAGGTTGCTAAAAGCGGTTTTTAAACAAAGTAATCCCATTTATTTTTCAGAGAAGCATGCAGAAACACTAGACTTGCTAGCTGCTGAGGGAATTCCATTTTTTTCCCGGTTAATTGTGTTCCGAAGCAGAACAAGGATGAAAACCGAGATCCTTTTTTAATCTTCTACAAAATGAAAATTCTGAAACCCACAAAGCTCAGTTTGGATCAATGAAAACCTTGTTTTCCAGTCACATCAAAACATATTTTTTTTGTTTGGATATCTGCTTCAAAAGAGACTTTGCTTTGTCATAGAGCATGCAAAGTAAATATTTCAGTGACATTTTAGTTAAATGAGACACCAGAATGGTCCATCCTGGCAAAATCTGTAAGGAATGGCTGGACCACACTGCAAACTTTTCACTCTGGGCTTTTTTTTTATAACTGAGATCCAGAATGGCTTAATTTTTCATTCCTTGATAAGGAAACAATGAAGTTTTTTGAGTAGTTCTAGCCATCACCTACTAGCTCACAACATGAATTGAGGGAACATTTACAAAGAGTTAACAAATGGCCAACGGATACGGCAGACTTCCTACAGACATGAATAGTATAACCATACAAGGGTTACAGAAATTGAGGGAAGCCCATTGACCTCCTGTCCTCTGTAGTAATCAATTAACCGTATACTAAACCATCTACTTATCCTGTATTAATTAACCATGGGTCCATCTTAGCCTACCCTTCACAACCATCTATGCGAGAGCTACTTTGCACCAGCGCCTGGGGGTGACATTTCCGAAGTGAAGCCAGCCTCCAAAAAGGCTTTGCCCCCATCTGGGGCAAAGCGCCCTGAACAAGACACTGTGTGCGATACCAGGAGGTTTATATACCCCCTGCTCACATTGGGCAGGGCAACGCACTGGAGGAGATGACAAGATGCAAATGGGATGAGAGCAGGGGGAGAGATTTATGCCCCACCAGGTCACAAGACTGGTAGTTCTCACATTATCCAACTTAATGTACTGTTTAAAGGCCACAGCAGCAAAAGCAAATAATCTATCAAGAATTTTTTTTTTTTTATAAACTGTAGAGTCCTGAGCAAAACTGTTCCCCATTGGCGGTCCCCTGAGCTCCCCTGTCCCATGCTGGCCCCTGTTTTCGCAGCACAGGTGCTCTTCATGTGCATCAGGCGATGAAGCAGTGCCAGAGGTGCTGCTCAGCACTGTGAGGGGTGACTGTCAGCAATCTTACCCTCCACTACAGTGGACTCTGCTTTACCTTCATCTGTGAGATGCAGAGCTCTGGCGACAACCTGGGATGTAGCAATCTACATACTTCTAATATGAAGAGCCAGTTCATTGCAATGACCTGTTTGGATGCCCCTCTCACAAAAATGGGAACAAAAGATGGTCTCAAGCCTTGGGGCGGGGGGGGGAGGGGGAGGGAAGGGTGGTCAGGGCTTGGCCGTTCGGAACAGCAATTTCCTACCTAGTGATAAAAAGAGAAGCCAGAGAGGGAGAGAGGGGGAAATAACCCACCTCACAATTTACTGTCCCAAAACAGCCTCCTCAACTACAGGCACAACCGTAATCATTGGTGAAAAAAAACACTCCCCGCTAACGTGTGAGAGTGATTTACAGCGCGGCTCCCTTCCCAGTGCGAGGGCTCTGGGCAGCCAGGAACACTGGGCACATCGGCTCAGGGCTGCAGCATTTGGGACTGCATGGGGGTCGGAGAGGTGTCTCATGGAAAGAAGGGTGCTTTCTGCTTCACTCACCTGACACTGCACAGCCACTACATTTCGAAGTGCATCCCGTTGAAACACAGTTACGATAACAGCAATGAAGACCAGTAGGCTGAAATAGTCTTAGTGCTTGAGATAGCCCAGTTAATATTTCTGGATTGCAGAAATTGTAAGAGGCTTATTAAATTAGCTCTGTTTCCTTGGTTAAGGAAAATCAGCTTTAAATCACTCTTCCCCAAGAGAGGCAAATGGAAAGTATAGGTGGCGTGTATTAGAAGAACTCGGGTTTTTCCAAAATCAGTTTAAATCAACGCTGAAATTTTCACCACAAATATTTGCTAACTCCTTTAAAAGGGGACATACATCATTTTAAATTGTTCTCTTGTGGAGGTTTGCTTCAGCTGTTACAGAATCAACTAGTTAAATAGACTGCCATCTCTTCTAATGATTGCTAACATTATCATTACTTCTGAACAGGACATGCCAGGCTCGAGATTCAACGTGAGAGGTCTAAAGTCATCTTTCAAATTTAAATACCAAAGGAATAAAAGTGGGCATCTTTAGGAGGGGCTACAACACATGCAAAGTTTAAAAAAGGAGTCCAGGAAGAAAGGTCTGTGCTGTGAAGAAACACTCCTGCAGCCTTATAAAGGCAGTAAATTCAGCGTCAATGCTACTGTGTGCAAGGCTATACGTTTCCACAGAGCTGTGATGGCTCATACCATGTCTGAATTTTGAGCTACAAAATGGCCCCAGTGCCATCACAGTTATTGTATAGTCTCCTCTTCCTATATCCTACCTTCTGGCACCCTAGGAGAAGCTACCTTCTGCCCTGCTGCATCCCTGTGTGTCTTTTTGGAGGCCTCATGCTACCTCTGGACCTACATAAGCAACCCTCTAAGTGCTGGGTCTGTGGCAGCATAGGAGACTCCCTGTGCCCCTCCAGCTGCAGGACCAGGTCTCCAGGTGGCAAGTTCCTAAGGGCCAATTTCCATGGGCTAGGTTGTTAAGGTCTAACCCTCCCAAACATAGGAGACATAACTCCCCACCCCACTGTCTGCCAGAACTGCTCCCATTACATCTCAGCCTTGAGTAGAACATTCCAGCATCTTCCAGGGTACGAGTTCGCCTAGCTCTGAATGACCATTCCCTTACTAACACCAAGTGCAACCTGGAGATCCTTGGAAGCCAAGTACAACTTGCATACTGCTGTGCTAAAATGACTGGTGTGAAACTGTGCCTCTCCAGCTGCAGGACCAGGTCTCCATGTGACAAGTTCCTGGGCCAGGTTCCAGCACAAGATAATTCCCAGGAACTAAAAAAGTATATCCCCTCACTCAAAGGTCAAGACTGGATGGATCTGTACAGTCCAAATACATCTACTATCCCTGAAATACCTTGTTTGCTTGCAAGTGCTTGAAAGCAGCACGTACATGGGACAAATAATGCCTGTAGAGGATTTTAATGATAGAACTAATCACCTTATATGCTTCATGTGGTGTAATACAGCATCACGGTACCGTGAGCCGACCATCAGAGTTCTGCATTACACTTGACAGGCAGGTATCACCGCTGTTTGCAAAGTCAGCGTGGCTCAAGTCAGTAAAACTAAAGTTGCTACTCATAGCAGTGACAGCTTCATTTAATAGCATGGCTAACAGCAAGTTAAAACTCCAACAGAACAAAACAGGAATGGAAGGGTGAGGTGGGGCTCCATTTCCCAGCTCTCAGTAGTCCATACATCATTCTCTATAAACATTCTCCCACAACAGGCCTGTTATGTCAATTAACCCGTACTCAGGCTAATTCTCTAATTCTTATTTTGCTGCAAAATCATTCCCATTTTATTACAGAAGGGGATACTGAGGTTTGGAAAGACAAAGAAAGGGAAAAAGAGCCTTGCCCAGCCTGTAAGATGGCACCGCAAAGAACAGATGGATCATTTCCAGTCCTAGCAGACACAAGGCTCATAAAAATTATCCATATGAAGCATTTCAGAACTTTTAACAATTAGCTGCTATTGCCATCATTATTATGGAAACTTTTCTGCTGCCACAGGTAAGTAACCACAGTATCCCTGAGTGCAGCATCAAGGGGCAGCAAGACAAATTTGCCAAGAGCATGCAATGAGTAGAGCCGCATCTCCATATCAGACCAGGGATTCTGATCCAGTATTTCCCCTTTGTTGTCTTTCTCTGCATATTTCCTGCATAAATACAAACACATGTCATTCATCCTAAAGGTACTTTTCTTCCATCGATTGATTTATCATTTGTCTTTCTTCAGACAAATATCAGGTGGTTGGGTAATTTGCAGTTACTTTTAGAAACAGGTAATCATCCCGTCAATAGAGCAGAGGTAGCTCAATAAAAGATGCTGCAGAAGGAATTAATTGGGTCCTGAATGAGTGAATTAATGGTTTACTAGATCTTAATAAATCATCTGCTACTTCCTCATGTATGTCATGGGAAAAGCTTCAAAGATGCCTAGAGAGCCAGCTTTCCCCATCAGTGGCAAAGACCGCAGAGAAAACGACTTATAGTTGAAGGTCTGAGAAGCAGGGATGGAAATGGTAAGGTTGGGCTACTGAGTATTCAAAACTCAGGAGAGCACAGATGAGCAGGGTGCCTGCTGTGTGGATGCTCCATGGTGTTGGGAGGAGGTGAAGGTGGCAGGGAAGACACTTGCACGGCATGACCCAGGCTCCGTGAAGATCCTGATGCCCACTGTTGGGAAGCACCACAGGAATCCAGGAGCCAAACAATGCCAAAACAAGCAAGTGTTGGCTAAAAGCTAATCACAGCCATCAAAGATGAGTGGTTACATGGACATACCCATTTAAAATCAAGGAGGCGTTTGTTAGCTTCTGTAGTTCAGAGAAGAGGTTGTGGGTGGAAAAGAACAGAAGCTCCTATAAAAGGCAAAACCAATCAAAACATTGTTTTGTTTTCTGAATGGCATGAGTAAAGCAAGCAAGAATAGATATCAGCCTCAGAACAACAAGAAACTTCATTTAAGTTCTCAATGGACTCAAGAAGAAAGTGCTGACCAGAGCCCTCTGACATATGAAATGTGTCGAAGTCAAGACACCCAGATTGTTCCTCTTTTACAGAACATGTTTCTTAGGACCCTCCAAAGAGGGAAGTAGGAAACAAACAACAAAAACAAATAACCCAACAGACAAAACCCCTACTGTCATGGCTCCTTGAAATAGAGCCCTTGTTTGATGTGAGCTAACTGTGATGTCCATGGCAGCAACTGGACGTCATCGTAACCACACTGATGGTAACCCAGACTTCTTGGTGCTGCTCATGAAAAGGACAGAACCTCTTTTTTGTCCTTGCCAATAAACTGAACCCTGCGGTTGGGGAGGCAACGGGTGACTTGCGCGTGAACCGGAGGCTCTGCTCAATCCTCCCGCGTTGCGTGGGAGAACGGTGCTCCTGTGTTTGTACAAGTGGAAGCTTCACTGCCTCAGACTGCTGCTGAAAATGAGAAAGATATTTCCATGCAACCTTTTAGACTAGCTTTCTTTTAATGTTTTTATTCTGTTCAATGACCTAAATCCAGCCTGTGATTTCATGTTCCTGGAGGTACTGTGAAAGTATAAAATAAAAAGACTGTAAACTCCTCAAGCTTACAGTCTAAACTTGAGTCAAAAAGAGAGCAGATGAACATGCAAAGTGGGGAGCAGGGCTGAGATTAACCAGGGATAAGATACAGAGGAGGAAGAGGGGGATAAAAGACTCAGCCCATACAAAAGCTAGAGGGAGATAAGAAGGTCCTCCAAAGGAGGTGTTGAAGGAGATTAAAGAGGCAGGAGGAGAGGCAGGAAATGATAGCACCATGGAAGCCAAAGCAGAAGAAGGTTTCCAGAGGAGCAGCACAGGGGGCTGTTGGGCTGAGAGAATATAGCAAGAAAGATTTGACTATGTCCCCACTGCCCTTTTCAATGTTTTCGGTGAAAGTTCAGGGGTATCCATTGCTGCAAACCAGTGGGGAGAAAAGGGTTGTTGGTTTTGGGGTTTGATTTTGTTTTTCTTTAACAGGGATAGGGCTTGAGAGATTCCCTAGAGCGTACTCTCTTTATAATCCTTTTGGGATTAAATAACTCCAGACACATTTCCCCCAGGGCTGGATCCCCTTTCAGTTTGGCAGGCTAGATAGGCAGCTGCAACCTCTCCCTGCAGAGGGGGAGGATGTTAACTATCTCCTTGCCACAGATTGCACACCATGCCTGACATCCTTTTTAGCCCAGGATTGACCCGACTTTTACCCTTCTAGGTGGGCTACAACACAGAGTGGCAGAGGGGTGCGCTGCCATCCTTTGAGAAGGACGAAACTCCAGAGGACTTTGGTGTACCCAGACACACGGCAGGGGAAGCAAATGGGTGACTGAGCCTGGTTTCCAAATGCCAAGCTGAATGCTGCAGCCACGGCTGCAGAGCAGAGGGTTGAGGAGGGACGAGTGGTGCAGGATAAAAGAGGAAGCAAAAAGCATTTTGTGTAGGTGAACACTTTTCCTTCTGTAATAAATGCATTCATATAGTCAGGACACTACTATACTAAACCACTGGAGAATGAGGCTTACTTTCCTGGTGTGTGGAAAAGAAGAGAGGAATCTCCTCTCCTGCCGCAGTAAAACAAAGCACTCATGAGAATGTGAAGCTGTATCATCTCATCAGATAATGGAATCTTAGCCCAAATTGTAAGGATCGCATTCAGGAAGCTCAATTGCATGGCACAAGTGCAGTCTGTTTCCATGGACTTCCCAGCGTAACTCATGATGGGTCAGTCTATAGGGTGTGACTTGAAACCTGAACTTCCCTGCTTCAGAGATCACCAGATTTATTTCCTTACTAAAAAAAACCCTATGACTTGTCTCAGTGAGAAGAAAGCCAGCCTAACCCAAGTAAAAACCTCCTCCCTGTTATTTTAGTCTTTCTATTAGCAGCTTTGTTTTACCCCTCCTTTCAAGAAGATCCATGTTACAACATGCCCACTTACTTGGTTTCGGTGTTAGGTCTGCACCTAACAATGAACCTGTCCAATATCTGCTGGGAGAAGGCAAACGTGACAAGCCTGCAGTGGCGATACATTTCATTTTGCAGGGATGTGATGGGTAGTGGAGCAAGAAATCGCCTACTGAGACAAGAAGAGAGAATTGGAAACCGGTCCTTGTTCTCCCTGACAGTGCTACTGCAGTGGGAGTAGCTGGTCTAATCATTTACCCAAGTCACTAAACTTCATTAGTGAAAGATCAAGCAAACATCATTAGAACCTGACCATCCCCTGCTCTTTGCTGGCTTCATTTGGTGCTAGGAAACAATCAAGCAGAAGACAGGTATTTTTCTCACCTGAACTGGAACATCCCCACCATGAGGACACACATCCTTCTTCTTGCTTAAGCCAAGCTCTCATGCAGCACATGTGGGAACACAGCTATCACTGCTTCCCCTTTGTTACTGAAACAGGGGGAAGAAAGATCTGCAAATTTATAAAAAGATTAAATTAGTGAGTTTAATGTTTCAGCAATACCAGCCATGCTGTGTGCGGTGTCACACATGTGCGGCCCAGCAAATCAGTCATTTACCAGGTGCTCCCCTCAGCATGGAGAGTCAGCATGAACCCCCATGTATCTGCAGCCATGGGCGCTGTAGCTTCCTCCTGGCCCACCTGTGATGGCCAAAGAGGTCATGGCTCCTTCCTGGAGGAAGGTTTTAGCCAGATTTTGCTTGATGTGCATTCAGGGAATGAGCACGTTCAGCCGAGAGGGTAGACACCTCTGGACAGGAGGAAGGATGGGCAGCGCAGGGTGGTGTGGGTGGGCAGTGCAGCCCCCACGGCACCTGGAGAGGACAGATGCCCACAGCACCTGCAATCTCATTTTTGTGCTTGAGGACGCGAGCACTTGCTGACAGCAAGAGCCCATGTGCCTCCTTCCTGCAACAGGGTCCGCTTCAGCCCTGCTTTGTGCTGCAGATTCTCTGCAAATAGCACAATCTTTATGTAAATGGCAGGTATATGTGTTTATTCTCTGTGGGCACAGAGTAAATCTAATTAAATCAGAAGGCTTCCAAAGTGCCATTAAGGCAAATCTGTGAAACATATTAAATTACACTCCCTCCATTTTCCTGTGGTTTTGGCCTCCCCATCTGAGGGACGGGAGTTCAGAGTAGATAAACTGATGGAAAGTTCCCCAATCTCCAAGGGAAGATGGGAGAACGAGTGGTCTGTTCGCATTTTCCCATAAGTATCACAGTAGCAGTCTGTGAGGGAAGGGTTTATTTTAGGAAGAGCTATTTTGAAAGCTAAAGTGTCACATCCTGGCTGGCTCTTTTCATGGTGTTACTATAATCATCCGGTTATGACAAGCTTAATGCAGAAAAAGCAACCTTTTTTTTTTTCCCTTTCCTTTTTTTAGGAAAAGAAACAATGTAACTGGCATATTTTTGGACAAAGGCTGTAATTTTATCTCTTTTTCAGCATTCTTTTTACTTTTCCCCGTCATCTAACCCTATTTATAAAGTGCCAGACATTAGATCTAGGAACTGCCTGTCCTTTTTGATGCAGAAGTCCGTGCTGGCAACTCTGCCTAGTCCCACACGCTTGAGAGGGTTTTCCTTCTGGCCCTCCTGAGTCGCCCTGCTCTCATCCAGCTGTGGCCAGAGGCAGGAAACCATGGGCAGGCCCTGGCTGATGGGAAGTCATCGCTTCTGCTCTCTAAGCTAGTCACTCTCCAAAGCTGAACTATGCATCCAAAGATCAGAATTATCCCGCAGGTACCTGTTGCCAGGTTAGGAGCAAGCCTGCTTTCCCCGGGGCGATGCAATTAGGTGGGCAGCTGTATCACTGCTGGGTCTGAGTTAGAGTCACAGCTTAGCAGGCATGAGAGCAGGGGGTGGGCAACCAGGTGGCTCATCCCATTGGTACCAGGCGGCTGGTCCCACTGGTACCAAGCACAGCAGTGGTCAGGTCCTTCCCCTACCTCTGCTTTGCAGGCTGGACTCCAGCTGAAGGCTGAGGTAGCTTGGAGCTGGACTAAAAGACTGGGTGCTTTCATGAAATAAAATGATTTTTGCAGCGGGAGTTGAAGCACAGTAGCTCATTCTGACTTAAACTGTATTTTCGGTGGACCAGACAGACAAACAAGACAAACAGAGACTGCATCTTCCCTTGCGCTTAAGTATCTCCTGCTTTGAATTCAAAGGGCATAAGTAGGAAATTGATATACTTTCTAATTTATTGGAGGGAAGATAACTCTTGGAAAACCAAGGAGACTGCTCTCAATTTATGGAAGCAGGCACCTTTAAACAGTGAGTGAGCGAACGTTGAAAGAGCCCTGCCTATAGAGCTACATGCATTTAATATTCAGAAGACTCACAGGAGATGCTAAAGTGCCCTCAGCTCAGAAAATTAATAAAATATTATCTCATGAGTGAACTTCAAAAGCTTTGGCAGTTCCATTCATTCCACTTCAGATAAGCAGCCAAAATATTGCAATATCCTGCTAACCTGATGTGAAACATCCAGCTTTCTTTGGCCAGTAACATTAAGCTGGAAATGTGTGAACAATCTTTATTATTAAATATTTAGCCATTTCATCTGCTCTGTTGTGCCTCCCTATGTCTGGATCCAGTAATTCCTGCTTCTCAAGGCGGATCTGGGCCCAAATAGCTAGCAGGGCTTTCATGCAACAGCAAGTGTCTGAAGATGCAGGATTTAAAGATGGCTTTCAGGAAACCTTGCTGCTCTGTATTTAAGGGGAAAACTGTGCAGAGATCTTTCTTTCTGGGGTAGGAAGACCCCCAATTTGGCTAGTGAGTGAAATGACCAAGTCTTGCAAGAAGACACCATCTAAGGAGAAGATGTTTTGGCGAGACCTTGGACTCCAGTGGCTTTGTGCTCACCTTGTTCCCCAGCAGCCCATCTGCTGCTGGCTGGCTCAGGAGCAGCTTGGGCAGTTTTGGATCTGAGCTCTCGGTTATTTATCTCTCCCTTCGCAGTTTTTTGTTGCGTGGGGTTTTTTTCTTTCATTTTCCTCAGACCACTCTTGCCATAACAAATTACTGGCAATACTGGAATGTAAGCTTCCCATTCACCCCTTCCCCAGGAACCCCCAGCGAATGGCTACCTCTCTCCACTTCCTGCTTGAAGAGAAGGCAATCTTAAGCAGTGGTGAATACATTCCCATAAATTCCCCTGTCCATGACTGGATGCCGCTGGGAGATAGGACAGAGATTTATTTCTTGGCCATCAGTTCAACAAGAGGCAAAACCAGCCAATAGCCAGCATCATCTCAGGGCTGTCTGATTATCCACATGGCATCAGTTGTCTCTGTTAGCCCAGATATTCCCTTCACCCCAGCCCAAACTGACACTCTCATCAGTGTAGTCTACAGACAGAACAAAAATTAAATCCCTGCGGCATCCGCTTCTCCTCTCATCCTGGCTGCCAGTCCCTCCGCGTGAGAAAGGGAGCCCAGGGGAAGCTTTATTAGTCTGTCGATGAACATAAAATGATAGTGCTTGCAGGACTGTCAATCCAGCACAAGTAATGAGTTAAATATATATATATATTTATATTTAATTTCCAATTCATCAGTTATTCCCGACAGATGGAATCCTTGCATTTCAGGTCAACTTGACATCGCCAGCGCTCAAAGGTCCAAGTGAGCATTGCCAAATTTAATGAGCTGCAGTAACAATGTCTCCACATTATTGGACTAATTACTAGCTTCTGAAAAGAAAAGAAAAAAGGAGGGGGGGGGGAGAAGAAAAAAGAAAATCCTCTAAACAGATGAAACTTTAATTAACAGCACTTTGAGACGTTACTTATTATGGAACAAACGCCACTTCAAAGTGAAAATAGCCCCTAGGTGGATAATAGATCTGGTGAAAGGTACAGTAGTCAATTTAGCACTAACTTGCTTCACATGTACAGCTCTAAGCCTTCAGACTAACCAGACTTTGTGGCAGCAGCCAGCGCATGCCCCTGCTCGTGGTGCAGAGTTTCCACTTCCACAGAGCGCAGACGGTCCCGGAACGGTTTGGCACCAGGGCTGCCTGCTGCAGGCGGATCCCATCCATCGGAGCAAACACATGGTCGCTTCAGCTGGTGCTGGCCCATGACAGGGAAGGCCTGGCTACTGGAGTGGCTTGCTTTGAATTGCCCATGCAAGGGTTTGGTGGGGGTTTTTTACATGAAAAAAAATTGTTTTAATTAAAAGTAATGGCTACAGGCTTGGACTTCCAGGTGGAATGTACGTGTTTCATTGAGGCCAGTGGAAATGTTGCACAGGAAACGTGTGGAACTAACAACAGAATTTAGCCCTAAATGAATGAAGCAAAGCCAAGGCTAATTTCTTCAAATTAACCTTCAGCAACTTGTGTTTCTCTCCTTCTCATACACAATCACACACACACACACATGCACACACACACACACATTCATTCCCTTAGCTAAACAGGAGCAGGGAAAAAATCCTAGCCTTCAAACTAGTCAAAATATTTTTCTTATGAAATGAGAAGAAAAGGAAGAGGTTTGTTGCTATTCCTACTTTCAAATACTGAGCACTGCTCAGATCTGCCGTGATGAGGGGCCACCTCAGATCGACTAGATCAGGTAACAAGCAGGCTGCAAAAAAACCTGCCCTTACCCTGAGGAGAACCTCCTCGAATCAGTTCATACCTTGTCCACCTTGCACACTGATGTAACAACCTTTACAAACCCCACTGACTGAACTGCAGCTGCACCAGCCCAGAGCAGGCTGCCACCTCCCTGCAATAAACTGGGACGATCCGGGAAGTGCAAATCACGGGCGGCCTGTGCTGGGAGCACTTGGCTAATACAGCGATGTTTGCCTGCATTTAGCTGCATTCCTCAGACCTAGGGAGCCAAACTCAGCACTCACTGACATCCCGTGCCTCCTTGCAGGATTCGCCCAGCCAACTGCTGCCCCCCAGGCAGGAGGCAGGGAGGGAGAAAACTTGGCATCGTCTGGCTGTGCAGAATGTGTGCTTGCTGTGAATTGAGCTTGAATATTGCTTGGAGGCTGGGTGGGGGGGCGGGCAGGGAGGGAGGGTGGGGAAGGGGGAGACATCAGATTTATTTAGGCATATGGACATATCTCAATTTTCTCCTTGGTTTTGTTCCCACTTCTGCCCCGGTAGGCCCATTATTTCCCACTTCAGAATTAGCACTTTTGCCAGCAGAACATAAAGGCGACAGCTAAGGAAAGCTGCAGCCCCTAGAAGCATTTTCTGCCCTGATATGGGACCTTAATTAAAGCCATTTGCCTTGGGAATGAAACAGCAAGTGCTTGGCTGCCAGTATATGGAAACACAGGGGACTCCATGAATCTACATTTCCCAGGATGCTGCCAAGGCACAGCCTGGTGGGGGGGAGGGAGGTGGGGAGGGAAGGGCTGGGATGGAAGCTATCTCCACATCCCCAGCCCCAGCAGTGACTCTGCGGATCTCTCCTGCTCACCTTCAGCACTGCCTTAGGTAACACCGATTAGGCTGCCTTAGGTAGCTCTAGCCATGCATCACAGCTTGGGTTTTTTCCTCTCCTAGGTCTCTACCCTGCCAAAGCAGCACATATTACATCCCAGCAAAAAAACAGATCAGCAGAATTTTTGCGCTTTGGTGGCGACCCAAAACCACACCTACAGCCGGGGCAGTCAGAATCCAGGAATTTAGTAGTTTAATATGGAGAGTTCACTTTACCATCACCTCTCCTATCTCCTCCCTCAAACTAAAACACTTATAAAAAGAGGCAGCAGCTAAGAGGCTGGTGACTATGTTTAGCTGGAACAGGATTTGAGATTTTTGAGGGAAAACCCCTGGCTGCCAAGTACCTGGCTGATGCAATCTGAGGAAGAAATAGGCTTCTCCCTATCAGAAGAGCGATCCTGATGTCAGTGGGTATGTGGCTGTTCAGGTAACGAGAAGGAGGGGAATCACAGGACCTGCAAACCAACGTATATGACAGGAGAATATACTGCAAAGTGTGTCTGTGTCACAGGGGAGTGCTTTGTTGGTGGCTTCCATGCTGCCAAGCTGTGCTCAGCTCATAGCCGTACAGTGGCTCTCCTGGCCATCTCCCTGCATGAGCCCCCAAAGTAATTCTTGGACTGGTTCTAGCCCACTTAAGCTACAAATTTCCCCATAACAACAGAGACGGCAGCCACCACTTAGACACATGCAACTAACTCCTGCTGTGTTCTCACGTCCAGCCCAAGCTGCTCATCCAAGTCATTTCAACCTGGGTTTGACGTATGAACCCAAAGTTTCCTTAGTCATCTGGCTTGTGGCCTTTTTTGAAACTTCATGCCAGTGCTCCTGTGCAGGTGGGAGCTGGTTCCTCTTCCAGCCATTGCAGTTTCTTCCAACGCCCTCAAGTTTACTTTTGCCCATGACTTTTAGGACGCTCTGATGGCTGGAGTGGAAGCCTGCAAGGCAGTCTGCGGGCTCCGAGCAGCTGGCAGGTTTCCAGGCTTGTGGCTGCCAGCTTTTGGTACTGGAAATACCCCAACCAGTTTCTAAAGCACTGCATTACACTGCCAGCCATCCACCTTATCCCACTTCTGCTAGCTTCTCTAAGGCTTTTTTTTTAAAAAAAAAAAGCCCCACCAGTTGCAGACTGCAAACGCTTTTCCTAACACAGTGCTGCTTCCTCTGCTCACAGCTGAATACAGTCTGTGAAGACACTGCACAAGTGGTGGGCTTGGCTGGAGAGCAGGTCGCAGGGCTGGTATCTCCTCTGGCTGTTCAACCAGGCCAAGCAGGTGCATCTACACCAGCAATTGCTCTTCCCTGACCAAGGCCTGGGAGTAGCAGGAGGGTGGGGAGAGCTATGAGGTGTCCTGGAGGTCCCTCAAAACACCCACTTGGGACCTTTGCTTCTGAAGCACCTTCTCTGCAAAGAGAGGAGGTCAACACTCACCTGGGAGGACAGCTTAGCCAAACAGGTGTGTGTGTGTCATAGCAGATATAAGCAGAGGCACTGCCAAATAACCAGACAAAGTTTAAGCCCTAGGACAAAGAGGACTCCTGTAGTACAGATATCCAGACTTACAACCTTCCTGTACTTCTTCCTCCACTCGGTACACATGGACTTCTCACAGCACAGACAGACGACGTGTGGCCAGCCTCCTCCTGCTCTCACTCTTGATGCTTAAAAAACACTTATAAATTAGTTTCCCCCACCAAAGGGCAAGAGAGAGATCCCTGGCACAAAGTGCCTCTCCCAACCCTCTGGTTGCCATGAAGCACAACTCCACAACCTGGCTGTGAGCTTCAGCAGCTGTTTGCAAAATCTAACCCTGAAATGCTTGCATTTCAGGCTGGGGGTCTGAGACACACGTTTGATTTTTGCCTACGTAGCTCTTACCCCCTGACTTGCTATGAAGAAGGGCAGAGGGAAGAGATGGATCAAACACGTGACATTGACAAAGGAGGTGCCTGCAACTTGATTTACTTCAAGTCCTTGAAAGCCTGTTACTGAATGTAAAAGAGGGATAAAAAACAAAATCAGTAATAAAAACCAACTAATGCATCCAATTTTTATGGCCAAAAATAAAGACACTGGAAGGCAGGCTTTTTAATGGCTATCATTTCTCCTGAGTTATTTGAAGATCCCCTTGTAAACGGGAATCCTGGGTCTGTTTTGCCATCTGTTCCCTCCACTCCTGCCTAGGAATCCTGAAAGGGTATTTATTGTATATGCAGGTTCAGTGAGGCCCACTTACTATAAACAAATACTGCATGAAATATGGTGGGGCCAGCTCTTTCTACAGTGCCTGTATTTATGAGGAAACTGTATAAAAACAAATATGTAATCTGGAAATAAACCTGTTAAATGAATAAAAAGTCCTACGGAGCAAAACATAATGATTAGCAGAGCCATTCAGTGAAAGACCCTGTTAAGGGAACACATCTGCTGTCATCCACTTTGCATCAGTGCTTCCCCCCAATAAAAATCCATCTAAAAGCAGCCATCAGAAAATCATGGGGGGGAGGAGGGGAGCTGGGAGAAGGAGAAGATGATACAGCCTAAGAGCTATGAGGCCAACCACAGCACTTTTGCAGGTTCTTGAAAAGGAAGCCTCTTGAATCCTGCACCCTGCTGTCCACCAAATATAATCTATGTTATTTACGGCATGTGCTAGGTACAGATTACAGTCACTCAGCTGAAGGGGGAGAAGGGAAGAAAAACAAAAAAAGGGAGCAAGAGTTAAAAAAAAAGAGAGGGAAGATCAGCAAAGGAACTGAGGGCCAGCACGGCACGCTGAACAAAGATTCGAATGAAGAACTTGAGGAGCAACATGTTTGTGCACACACGCATAGCAAATCCTCTTTTGCTTCGGAGCAGTTGCACGGAGCCTGAACAGGGGTTTGACAGAAGAGCAGCTCAAGGCAGGTCTGCTATGGAAACACAGCTCAGTGACGATGTCCGACTGCCAGCCTCACTTATGTGCAACATGCACACACAGGAAGTGCTATTCTAGCACCCCGTTCCTATTAGCTCGATATTTACGGGCCCCGAGTAAAATCACAACCAGCTCCACACCCACTCCACCCCTCCCACACAGGCAGAGCCAGCTACAGGCAGCAGGGCAACCGCACTTGTCACCCTCTCACCCCACGATTTACATTTGCTCCAAGGTGTTCTGGGTATTTCCTATCTGGGTGTCTGCTTTCCACTGTGGGCTGCCTGACTTTCCCCATGGAGCCGGTTATTAATACACCCGTCTCTACCGATATCGCAAACGAAGTAGGTACGAGCTGATGCAACTCTGGAAAGTGCCGTACCAAACACTGATGCAACCCCCCTGAGAGCACGATTACTCCCCCGGAACACGTGGGATGAGGATGCCCTGCTTGTTTTCAGCTTGACTCTTGCTTTCACCTCTGCCTGCCAGCACAAAAAAAAACCTGACAAAACCCACGTCTTCCAAGTCTGCGGCTCGGAAAGGCTCTAGCTTTACCCTCCCACTAACTACTCCCAGGTAGAAGCATTACGCAGACAACATGCTTCTCCTTCGTCACGCGCGTGACTTCACGGTCAAACTGAAGTGCATCGCCTCGGGCATGTTTTTACCATTGGGATCATTTCTGCCTCTTGCCAATCAATCAAAGTAAAGCAATAAAACCTTCACCTCCATCGCAAGGGAGACAACGCCTGAGCGTCGACCGGAGGGTCGAGTAGCAGATGACAGGCCTCTGGCTCCCTTTCCCACCCAGAGCATGGAGTAAGGCATCACTCAGCATAATTTGAGTACTAATTGGCAAAACAGACATCATCGTTTGCTTGAACATGCACTCTGATGCTGGCGTCCTGTTTGCAAACTGTTAACCAGTGTAGACTCGCTGCCTTCAGAGTATGAGAGATATACATAAAGGTTTAATGGATTACAGTTACTACTGCTGCTCACTGACACACTTGAGTATTTTTATTGCTTTTTCATAGCTGACATGATTCTGACGGCACGTAATTAAATATTTTACAAAGATAGGGTCTGATCCGACAACCTTTATGCACATGAATAATCCCATTATGTTCAGTGCCTCTACTCACGTACCCAAAGCAGACAAGGCTGGGTTCCTACTGCTACAAAAGTAAATTTTAATTCCCCTTCTCTATTCCCCTTTTGGGATTTTGATGGACTAACACTGGAGGGAGGGGAGGAAAGAGCCCTAAAACTCCTTCACATTTATTTTGTGCATCGAAACCTTCACCTAGAACTCGAGGAAACTACAAGAGCACTGCTGTGGCAGTTATGTTTGGCTAGGGATGGAAAGAAGTAAGAGTTTGTGTTTTGTCATGGACTGAAAGACGTATTGCTTTTTCTGCCAGCCTGCGTCTCGGTGTGGTTTCCTGAGGCTGATTAAGGACCAGGAGAGGGAGATTTTCTTTTTTTTCAAGAATTCATGACTCACTTTTAAAAAAGCAGTACATTTCAGGCATGAGGGGGATTGCCCAAATGGTTTTTTTAAACACTATCTGCAAAATATGTCACAGTCATATGCTTCCTTCAAACTGATGTAAAATGCTGATGCACCAGTGTCCTCCAGGCTGCAACATCCTGCTCCCCACAGCCCCAACACATCTACACCTTCACAGGGATGTTATGCTGGGCTCCAGAAAGAGATGAGCCTGACCCAAAGCTTAAGATCTTTGTTACAAAACATGGCTGGGGGTGACCTGTTGTACAACCAGCTTTTCAAGTTCTGATTCAGATCTGAGCCCACAGGCAGGCTTGTCCCAGGTGTGTTTTCCTTTCAGGTCCTGGCATCTAGTGAAATCCATCTCTGCTCACCCAGAATATCCCAAAACAGCCAGGCAGGAGGGAAAAGGCACAGGTAGACCTTTGGATCTGAAGTTCAGATTTGTATTCATTTGAAAGAAGTATTTCTAAACCACTGCAAACATCCTTCTTCCAGAACTACGGCACAGACAAAGAGAGAGGGCACCTGGGCCACTGTGAACCCTGAAACAAAGCCTCATGTCACTTTGCAATGCCCCTGCAGCTGAATTATGGTGTTCTTCTAGAAACCAAATACGGGTATCTAGAAACAATCAGGCCTTTTAAATTGAAGCCTACTGAGTTATTAGCTTAGTATGAAAATGAAGATATTGCATAGCTGCCCCTAATCTGCGCCAGGGAGGCATTAAACCTGATGACAGCACTGCCCAAGCGGGAGGATGACAACAGCGGTCGGGCTTTCTGGAGCTCCACTGGATTCGTAACTGTGAGCATCGCTAACCCATAAGCCATGACACGAGGTGAAGCCCTTTCAGCACACAAAATGCAGGAGAACTTTGGTGCCTGAGCAGGGATACAAAGCCCTTTCCCGGTCCTGTTTACTCAGCAGGGGTCACACCACAGGCTAATCCCATTACCTCTAGCTGCTGCACCCTTTGCAGGGAGGTACTGTTGTACCCCAGAGGGGTGCTTTGAAAACAAGCCCAACCCAAATCTGAACTCTGCTCATGACAGCAATCACGAGTCTCTTTGGAGACCCAAACTGAAAAGAAAAGAACAAAAAAGTCACTTATAAATTATCTGACCCCGTGGTCCCGACCTGCTGGATGTACAGTAAGGGAGCATTACCCTGTCCCAGCCACTAAGCCCAGAAAGGTGATGCTGCGTATTTTGAGATTCATCAGCTGGGCTCTCTTCCCTCCCAACCAAAACCTCCTTTTTTGCAGGATCTGTTCAGAAAAACCCAAACAAGTCTACCAACCACCACTTAGTTTGCTCTTTATATTTTGGTCAGTGGGAGGAAACAAGCCATCAGACCTGTGCCTCCTCTCCTTGCCTCCCCTGTACAGAGGGAGACCCTCAAATTTGGGCTTCAGGCCTGCTTCCCTTGGCCTGCCACACTGCCACAAAATTCCCATCGAGGACAAAAATCACAAGCGCTGAAACAGCAGGAGAAAGCTGATCCCACATGACACTCCAGGGAAAGACAATACACACTGAGGCCTCTGGAAAACAGACTCTCTCCTGGCTTCCCAGCCATGTGCAAGTTTATGGGCTTTACAGCTAAAGTGTCCAGGCAAACAACTGCTGATCCGAAATGAATTGAATCACTGGACTTTTGTCTGTTGGGAGAGCCACCTGACCACGCTCCACACTGCCTAGGTTAAGTCCTGTCAGTATCCAAAGCACCTCAGGCAACATTAACCCTTGGCGCTGCAAGGCAGGGTGGACTTCGAGAAACTTTAAAATAATCGTGACAGAAACACACAGATCAAGACCCTGCGGTGACCCCGGCACACGGATGTGTTGCGGGCCTTTGATGAGCCAAGGGCAGCACTCAAGGCAAGCGGAAGTGGGTAGTTAAGTGAGACATAAGGTTTACGTGCCCATACGCACCTATGAATATGAACATATGGGTTTCTTTACATCCTGACCCCAGAGAACAGGCATAAAACTTGAAAGTTGCCACCTGGTTTCTGCGGTTACTTTTCCATTTAGGGATTAAGCGACATCTAAACCCACGTGTGCATGTTTTTCTGTTGCAAATAGGCAGCACAGATGATTCCAAAGCCAGGAGATGGGTGTGAGAAAAAGGATTTCTAATGACCCAGGGGAGAAAAAAAAATAATAAAAAAATAAAGGGATGAGTCTGGGCCTGCCAAACAGCTGGTTAAACTTCAGAGCTCAGACTAACACTGTTCTGAGGCTCATCTGCCGACAGCAGGAAAAGTGCCTTCGCCTCTGCCTGCCTTTCTTTTTGTATGGCTCCCCCAACATGGACACGCTGGAGGTGGGGTGCTCCATGCAGCCAAATCAAGGCTTGTCTCCTCACCTGAATGAAAAAGCACCATACTTTTAAATACTGTTTTCCCAGAGAGGTATGGGGCTTCTGGTCAGTGGAGTGCTCAAATGCTTTTAATTCGTTTCCACTCCTTCCTTCAGCTGTTAGTGGCTACTCCCATCCCCCTGGGCCTCGGCAGCCTGTACACGCTGCTAACCTACCCATGCTGCTAACCAACCCATGCTGCTAACCAACCCACGCTGCTAACGTACCCATGCTGCTAAGCGATCTGTGGCAGGGCAACCTGGGGGTGGGGGTGTTGAGCCCCCTTCAGCACAGTGCCGACCCAGCACCGCCTTTGTCTTGGCTGAGGTCCCGAGAAGATGCTGCAAGACCTATTAATCATAAACCCTGTTGATTAACTCCATCTAGCTATTGCGCTCAGCTACAACCAGGGGTGAAGCCCGTCCTGCAAACTGCTCTTGTCCCGCGATCCAGCTGCCAAAGCTGAGGGAAGAGCTCTTCTCCCTTGAGTTTGCTGCAGGACCTGGGTTTTCCACCTGCACAAAGCCAAGGTCTGATGTTGCCACGTGTGAGGTTTTTTGGGACTGTGGAACATGCTGAAAGCTTCTGCCGGGCCTTGAAGGAACATGCTAAATCCTTCACTGATCGTTTGCAGGGACAAGGAGAGAAAGATGGACCCTGTTCCAGTGCTGGGGGCTCCCTGCTTTGTGCCCTTGGAAAAGGGTATGCTGGGATCTCGAGCAGAAGTCCAGAGCTCTTCAAAAAATGAAAAACAAAAGATCCTTTGAACATTTCATTGTTTCTATTTGTATCCAGAATTTCATTTGCATTGATGTTTCCTGACCAGTTCTCTCCTCAAAATAATTGACGAGGAAAAGATCAAGAGATGTAATTAAAAGAGAAACAAACAGAAAACAAAGGGAAGAGGGTAAATGGGCATGCGACTTTGGGTCAGAGAAGGAAGAGGAGCAGGTGGTGGAACTGATGAGGGAGATTTAATGAACTGCGATTGACTTCGAATAACAAAGGAGGAGGAACCTAATCCTACCGTTGGATCTGTACACATATGGACTTACCATAACAAATGGTAATCAATCCATCAGCCTTAAATTAAAGATAAGGTGGGCAGGAAGGAAAGGACAGAGTTTATTCCCTCCTCTCCCCCTCCTCCCCATCAAACTAAATCTGTTTGTGCGTGCCCACGTCTGTTTTGTCAGCTAGCATCTGCCATCTCCCCTGCTTAACCAAAATGCTCGCCTTCCCATGCCACCACAGGCGGGTCTCTTTGGAGGCTGCCCTGGAAATTTAGGGTCCTTGATTCTGCAGCATGTTTCACTCAACAGCAATCAAGGCTCAGCAGCTTCAGGAATACACTCGTAGGGCTGTGTGTAAATGCTCGCTGAGCTCTAATCAGATGCACATCGCAGATAGTCTTGCACGACAGAAAGCAGAGCCGTCGACCCGCGGGCCTGCCAAGAATCACCTCATCGGCGGTACAAGCATTCTTCCTCTTCTCTATCGTTCTGGCCCTTGCTTTCTCGTCCTAGGACGAGCTGCAGAAGCGTTCTAGGGTTTATATAGTATCTCCTTGTTTCAAGCTGAAGGCAAGTTCATTGCACTAAATATAAACCCAGGTTTTATGAATCCTCAATTAAATTTTCTGGGATAAAGTTTCTATTTTAAGGAGAGGATCCTCTGAAGGGAGCTTACGTGGCTGGACACTCCTGTGTCCACTCCATGTGGCTGTGCACATGGGTTTCTCTGCAGGATTTACCCTAGTGTTTAGGCATGACAGGCAATTTCTTCCCAAAAAAAAAAAATGCTTCTAATCTGGTGTTTCCAGGGCTGGTAACAAATATTTATTTCTCCTTGACCAGTAGGGAGCAATTCATGAAAATCACTAGTGACATCCATTTAAATGGGTGAAAGCTTGTGAGTTAGAGGGTACCACCAGGAGCTAGGAGATCTGTTTTGCTCTTTCTGCTATAACCTTTGCTTGCCATTTCCCATTTCAGTATGTTCCAGTTATTCCAGAAGAATCCTGCCAGCCAAGCTGGGTGATGGCAGAGGTGTTCAGACATGTGGGGCGGGAGCTATATGGAGCTGTGGTTTGGGACCAGGGCTGGGTACCTGAGAGAGGCTAGGTCTAGCAGAGGGGGCACGAGGAGGGCTTCCCATCCAGAGGCATTTCCACCAGAGCTACTATTTGAACAAAGAATTTGCCAATCAAAATAATTCAACCAGACCTCCTGTCAGGTTGGCTGAAAGGCAGGGCAGACACAGATGGACAAGGACACGATGTCGAGCCCTGCCACATCAAATCATCAAATCAGGAAAGTGGGAAGGGTTGTGAAAACAGAAACTTGTGAAATAGCCACCAAAGGTAAATTCTCTCTATTTATAACTCTGCAAGAGGAGCAGGAGGGGGATGACCCGAGCACCAGCTTAAATATAATGATTCCTGTTTCCCTGCTTGCTCAGGTCCTCTTAACCTGTGCACTGACAACCGGGTGTTCCAGCTTCATAGCAGCTGAGGAGCCCCCACCTGAAAAACCACAGGGGTTGCCAGAGCAGAGAGGAACATCCCTCACCCCCAGCACAGGGCACACCAGCCAGTGGATGTTGTCCCACACGCACACACAGTCAGAGCCTAGTCTGAGCAGGTCCTCTGTGCTGAGCTATTCCTGCCTGGCCATCAGGAAAGGGACTCAGTGTGTTGGATGGGAGTTGTAGGAATTTAGGATGCTGTAGGTATACGCCAAGGAAGTACAGTCAAAAGCTTAGCAAGTGCAAACCCACAACGCTGTGGCAGTTGGCCTCTGACTTTGATTCTCCTAACTTCCACATCCTAAATGGCATCGTACCTGGAGCATGTGTATGCACCACATGGGTGGTTTTGGTGCTTTCTGGGTACTAGGTGGGCTGACCAAGGGCAGCCTGCCCTCCTGCTAGGCTAGCAGGGGCTGAGCCCAGCTCCACAGCCGCAGCCTGCTGCACCCAGATCTCATTACTCCTCCTCCAAAGAGGGCAATTCCCTCTGACTTGCTGAAACATGACCACATAGCATCATGAGAGGTATCATTTATCAACAGCAGCTTTTGAGAAGACAGGCGCTTTCCAGCGGGAGCACAGCACAGTATCACTCACCTGCTCCTGCAGAAGCAAAGGCCAGACTTTCTGGAGGAGCAGTCAGACATGCCTCGCCACGTGCGCGTTAGTAAGTCGCTGCGTCACAGCCCTCCGCTCCCTCCTGTTAGCAACTTCACTTTTACTCAGGCTTTTTTGCTCAAGGATTTCTTCTCTTACTCATTGCTCATCGGGGGCCTGAAGCAAAGGACATCAACACCAAAGGAGGAGGGAGAAGGTCAAAGCGGAGATTAGCAGTGCGCAGTATCTCTCTTGGCCTTGCATTTTTGGGACCTCTCCCCTCTTCTTTTCACCTATGAAAACCTGGCTGCATGCCACAGCATAATATAGCAATGGTGGAAAGAGAGGAAGAAGGCTTAACTTTTATTTATTTTAGTGCGATCATTAGGATTATGTCAGGGGGAAAAAGCATTAATACATAATCTTTTCCCTGTGCTATACAACACTGGCTGCTTTTAATTTAGAATTAAATTGAAACACTCACTCAGAGCAGCTTTGAACAGCAGCCAAGGTCTTCTCTTGCATTGTACGAGCAGCTGGGTAGCCTTTCCACTCTCTCTTTTTTGTTTTTTTTTTTTTGTCCATGGTGCCTTTTTTCAGACCTGTGCTGAGAGTCAGTCACCAAAGGTACTTGTCACCCTTCCACAAGTGCTCAGGGTCCCTTTGGCTTGGAGCTGGTAAAGGGGGAAGCCCCTCAACTGAAGCACATCACTGTAGCCCCCAGTGAAGCAAGCTCCACAGCTATAAGTATTTTGAAAGCTAAGTGAGAGAAGGGAGATATTAAAAAACACAACAAAATGTACATTTAAAAAAAAAAAAGCTAGATAGCAGCAATTTATTTTGTTCCTTGATGGCATACATTATTTTGCACTCACTGTCATGCATGATGATGCGGCAAGTTCACACAAGGAGAATGCAGTTTGGAGGTATAAACAGGACAGACAAGGCTGGGTGGGGTAAAGCCAAATTTAGTTAAGTGAATTGGTCATCTTGTTTTGTTCAGGCAACCAGCCTGCTCCAGACGGTTCTCACCAGGCCGATGAGAAAGGTGCCTCCATCTCTCCCTGTTCATTTTAATCTATATAAATACTCGGTTTTGTCAGGCTAAAGAATCCACTGCAGACTCAAGCCTTTTCCTTAATTATTGGTATTCAGTGAAAGAAAGGGTAAGTTTAAATGGGGAGGGGGGGATTGCCACCCTTTCAGCGCTGCTGTGAAGGGAGCTGTGCTTATCACAACAGGTGCAAAGGCCACTCACAAAAACAGCAGCAGTTCAGCACTGAAAGGCTAAGAAATTACTTATTCTCTTTGTCAGCTGCTCACACAAGAAGGGTAAAGGCTACTTGGAAGGAAGGAGAGAGGGTAAAAAGAAGGGTTAAAGTTTGTTGCAGCAAAAGATAGGAAGAAAAAAGAAAGAAAGAATAAAAAAGATGAAGCGCATGCAAACCTGCAGGTTCACTGGATATACTGGGAGATATGTTGGCCTTAAAAAAAAAATTAAATAAAAACAGGGGAAAAAAAAAGAGAAAAGAAGCAGAAACAAAACTACGTCCCCACATAGAGCAGGAATGAGCAGCACCAACAGGCTGGGGACTGGGGGAAATTTTAACAGTCTACCACTCCAGTTGAATGGGGAGGGGAACAATGCCGGCTGAAAGCGCAGCATTCCTGCCCCTGCGCCCCCAGAAAGGGGCTGCACAGGTCTTTCTGACAGTTCCCTTTAATTACGCTTTCTTGTGTATGGCAATTCACAGCCAGCTCTAAGAATGTACTCATTCCCTGTCAGAGGGGTGATTTGTATACCACACCTATGGAGTCAACATACTGGGGGGAGAAAAAATTAAAAATTAAGAAAAAGCAAGCAAGCTCCTCTGATGAGAAGCCCACCATTTGCAGGGCTCTGTTTTCCTTTAGATCCTTAGCTATATTTTCCCTTGGATCCTTAGCTGGGTTTTCTTTCCTCCCCCTTTTAAGATAAGGTGTCAGAAGTAACTGAAACTAGAATTTCATTTCATAACACCCCTCCATTAATCCCTAGATCTTTCTCAAGTGCTGCATAAATTTCACTCTCTCTTTGCAGAGCTCAAGGTTTTTTTTACATCTGGTGGATCTTATTTTCTAAGGGTGATGGTTCTGTTTATTTTAAGCAGGCCTAGAATGATGTGCAAACCAGCCATGCCTCTTAGATGCTGATTGTTCCCAGAACCAGATGGTCAAACCTTCCTCTTTCAAGACAGCTGACTCAAAGCCATAAAAGAAAACACCAAAAATGAAAACAATCATCAACAACAACATCAAAAAACACCCTGTGGTGGGAAAAAAAACATTTCAATGTTGGCACTGGGAGAGAGAAAAAAAAACCTCAGAGAAAAGAGAGTGTTTGGTTTCCAGACCCTGGAGGTCCATCGTGCAAAGGGGGAATTCGCTCATCAGGAAGTTTCCACCAACGACAAGCTAACTGGATAAATTCCTCAGCTTAAATATGACAGATGTTCATACCTCTGCTACCCAGAAGCTGTAAAAAGCACCTGTGGTAATTCTGGCTGCCCTGCTAAATGAATGGCTAGTTAGAGTACCACTGAACCACAGCGATGTGAGCCTTCAGGTTCTCTGACAGCCACTGCTGCCTTCACCATTTACAGCTGAACTCAGAGAGCTTCAACTTCATTTTTGAGCTGTCAATAGTCTCTTGCCGTTCTCGTCCTTCCCAGGCCTTTTCTACTCACAACACATCCTAGCTTAACTGGGCCACTTTGCCTCAGGCCCATGAAGGGCCACGGTTAGGCACAGCCTAAGGAGAGTCACCCCACCTTTTACAAGACCAAATGAAGTCTCCTGTGGCAGGCCTAAGGCAACACAAGAGCTGGAGTAGCCTTACCAGCTTATAAGCCTGAGAAATCTTACAGAAGGTTTAATCAGTCCAACATTAGATTGCAAGCTATCCTGTGTGTACAGCCAACCGTACACTGAAAAGCCACAGTTAGGCACTGAAAAGCCACAGTTGGGCATGTCCTAAAGACTGCCCCTTTTATGAGACCAAAGTTTCCTATGGCAGGTGTAAGGCAACACAAGAGGTGGAGTTGCTTTACCAGCTGAACTAAGCCTGAGAAATCCTACAGCAAAGGATTAATTGGTCCAACATTAGATTGCAAGCGATCCTGTATGTACAGCCAACTGGTTGGATCTGGTTTAGCCGAACTAGTTCCTCCTCCCCACCTTGACCAAAATCAACATATATTTTCACACCACTGTAACTAAAATGAAAAATAAATTTAAAAAAAAAATAAATAAATCACAGTCAACTTATGGACAGAAACAAACAAGATACCTCAAAGCAGCTTGTGAATTTTCCATGCAGAAGTGCATATCAGCTGCTCTGTGGTGGCGGCTGGCACACAGGTTCCCACCCTGGCAGACGTAAGGTAGTTTTTCCATCTTTCACCTCTCTAGGGGAAAACAGACACACAAGCTGCCCAAGGACTCTGAAAAAGCCAATCACTTTCACTTTAACCATGATAAGAAATAGGGTATCCAAGGCTTCTCGTGTCGGTGTGTGGCTCTTTGTCAACTACTTTTCCTTGGCATTTCATAATACTCTGGAAGAAGTACATTAACAGCACGAAAAGACTGAGACCATTGCAAGAAAGACAGGGAGCTCACTTCAAACACTACAAGGGAAGGGCTTCAGACACTTGCAGTTTCTAATTCAATTTTCTACAGCTCTCAAAAATGGCAAAGTAACAGTTGAAGCATATGTGCTCTGTGTCTGGACCAAAGCAAACTTAAGCTAAATGGAAGACTAGATTTAACAGAAAAGGTCACCTATGAGGCTCAACACTTCTTCAGCTATATTCAGATTCTGAATGAAGTTACATTGCAAACATCTGATAAACGATCAAGGCCTCAGTGCTAGTGTTTCATGAGAACCCTCTGGTACTAGGCTGTAGGAGTCTTTCTATTCAGATTAAAGAGTTTTGAAGGCTGTTAGGACATGCTTTTGCTCGCAGTTAGGGCACAACAGGTAGAAAACTCGACTTGAGCACCTCCTTCTGCACATAAAAGCATTCACCAACAGTAATAGCAGAAATAATCGCGTACCCTCAAGTATCTCAAAGTGTATTGTCATTTACAAACAGCTCCCCTAATACACATTAAGAAAATAACAACACAAAAAATTAAGTATATGACACTGATTAAGATATCGGTGCCCTACAAACAACTGAAGGTACTGAGTACATGCCTTCTCTGGACTAGGGACGTCGTCTATACCTGCAAAATCCCCTGGATAAGAGGACTCTAAGCTTCTAGCCACCTCTAGACCCTGGCACAATGTAGGTGTTTAGTAACAAAGACCACATGCGGGGTGCACACAGCACTTGCTCTTCAATGTCCCCATATGCTGAAAAATATTTTCTGTGCTAATTGGCAAGGACGGCTGTTAATCCACCATACCATGGCTCCCTCACAAACCTCAGCAAAATCCACTTAACTTTGATTCAGGCATACTTCAGAAAGTATTTGTCCTCTTTTCATTGGGATTGGGAGAGACAGAAAGAGGGAGAAGGGGAAAGACAGAAATACTGGAAGTGTAGTGGGGCTTTAGCAAAACTTTGGAAGTCCCAGGAGAACGGTTAAGAGTCTGTGCTAAGGACAGCAACCGGTAATTAAAATCTTGATACAGCAACTCATTTCAGTTTATTTAAACACACTTAAAGATAAACATGAAGCATTTTGCTCAAACATTTTGAGAAATATGATCCTTAAGCAAGATTAACAAGTCTTTAATAACACTTGTTATGAAACGTCATTATAATCAAGCCGTAAATCAATAGTGCAGTAGCACATGCCACAGAATGCAAGGGCTGTGCTTTGAGGAACAAAAGAAAGGCTAAGGTCTTCGCCTTTTACAACAGTGATACATGTTATATGCCTACACCTACCTATGCCTGCGCCTTTCACACAATGACATTTTTGGGACTGCTAGTCACCCCCCGAGGCCATCTGTCTATGTGGTAAGGGGTATATGGAAAGAGATAGTGATTTTTTTTCCCCCTCCGATCTTTGCAACCTTCAAAGCAAGTTAAAGGCAAGACCCATCGCTGCTGACTGGCTGCCCACCCCAGTGCACTGTCTTGGTTTGTTTTACAGCTCCCTGACCTCCTCCCCTTGCAGCAGGAGCAGTCAGACCCGCATGAGGCTACTCGGAGCACTCAAGAGACAGACGAGCCCCTGCAAAAAACACTGATGTTCACCCAGTTTAGAGCCAGGAAGGGGCTGCCTGTGCCACAGCACCAGGTGTTGGGGAAGGGGAGGAGGGGGGGAACGTACAGACACACACAGATGCCCAGCCAAGGCCAGCGGATGGGGATAAGGGCAGAAATACAGCAACAGAGATTGAGCCAGAAGCGAAGCTGTCAGAGCTGTGAGATAATGCATGCATTCCCCTGCCTGGCCCAGCCTGAATTAGCACATCTGGGGCCCACATTTACCATTGCTTCGGAGCACTTTTGCCATTAACACTAAAAACACATCCTGGAGGAAACTGGGACTAGAGATGAAGGAGGCGAGAGGGGAAATAAGACACCTTGCCTCCCCTCTCACCTTGTTCCTCCCTCCTCTCATACAGCTCCGAAACACTTGGCAACTTGAATGCTGTCAGTCTTCTTATGGGAGAAACATATTTATAGAAACCTCATCTCTGTGGCTGAACGCTTTCACGATACCAGATGTCGGAGGACACAAAGTTGATAAAATAAAGCATCGTGCAGGAAAGAGGGTCAAAATTATCTGCTGCCAGCAGTTTGAATTACAGCTTCACCAACTTCCATGGAGCAGCGCCAGCTCACCCCGGTGAGAACCAGGGCCGGCAAGCAGGTACAGACGTGAATCATCAGTCCCAGTGTGCCATTCAGACAAGAAGACATTTGTCCTTCGCAGGAGAAAGTTTGCTAGGAAGGGTTAATGCCTTCTCTTTTGAAAAACAACACGACAGCTGCAGATGACATCAGATTTTCTGCCATACTGTTTTATATCAACGCACACGAAGCATCCAGAGACGACCAAGCGCTGCTTGAGACTAATGAGAGGAATGGTCAATCAATTATATCATTTAGAGATTTCTCGAGTATATTGTTGTGTTTAAAGGCAGGGACGTCTTCAAAATACAATGGTACATGCTAGGTGGAGCAAAAGCAACAAGGGTTTGGGCACCTTTCTGGTAATCAACCCAGAAGGAACACGTGATTCTCTGGTACACATGAGAAACTCACCTACTTTCAACTAAAGCCAGCAGCCCAGAAAGATGCCAGGGTACATAAATGAAGGATCCACATCACTGTATTTTAGCATTATGCAGCAAAGCCAAGGAGAAGTAGGTTAATTAAAACTCATATGTCATTTCCATTCCCTCTGCATGTCTACAAGACTGTTGATTCTCACCATCTGAAAGAGATTCTCACCATCTGAAAGAGAGATTAATTGCTGCTCTTGGTTGGTGAGAATAAACACTACAAGAGATCAAGCTCCCTAGTGAAGCCTTCCCAGTTTTGCTTTTAAAGCCCCGTGGAACAGCTTGAAAGGGCTGCTTTTATCTGCACAGTCTTAAGATGTAAGCCTAGGGTGAAGTCCATTACCACTTGTCCACCAAAATTTTGCTGATGAACATTTGTTGCCCGATCCCATCAGGCTCAACAGAGTAAGATTTTAGCCATAGATCAGGTTTAGGTGATTTGCTTCAAATAATCCCCTTTCTTCTTCACTTGTGCCAGCGCTGCGGCTGCTGAAGTGATCCCAAAACAGGGCCTGGAGAGACACCGTATGGAGATGATGCACGTGTTTGCTCGTTGGGATTTCAACATTGATGCGGTATCGACGCTGAGATGAGGTCTAACAAAGGCTGTGCTGCTGCACCGCTCATGGGGCAGCCTGGTGATTGTCACCGAACTGCATTCTGTATTGCTGCATGGTGGAAAGAAGCAATTTCTTCCCCTGTGCCAGGGGTGGCAGCAATGTATATGGGTAGCTGGCTGGCTATGACTGGCTTGAATTTGACATCACTTCCATTGCGGTTTGCCCTGGTACTGGCCGGGACGAAGGTAACCTCCCCAAGCAGCCAGCACAGGAAAGCTGAGCCAGCCCGGGCTGTTTTCCACACCACCTGGAATCACTCCCCCATAAGAGGGGCTGGCTGAGGAAGGGCAGGGGCTTGGTGCCTACAGGACAGTCTGACTGTGGCTGGGGTGTCAGGTTGTTGGTCTTTGTGTCATGTAGTACTCTATAATTGTTGGGTTGGTAAGGCACTCTTTGTTATGATCGGGTGTGAGTGTAAGTGGCTATTATTGTTCTACATTCGCAGTGGTTTTGTCAGCAAACTGTCTTTATCCCAACCCATGGAGGCTCTGTCTGTTTCTCCTGTTTCCAGGAGTGAGCGAGCAGTGAGTGGTGCTCAGCCACTGCTTGGGTTGAGGCTGAACCCCCACATGGTTGTAGATGTGTTTTTAATTGCTAGGCACTTAGACTTGTAGAACCTAACAGGGACTGCAATGTAGACGCTTCCTGTTTACCAACTTCACTGCTTTCCTGCCCTTCAGTGCAACTACACTGATAGTAGCAGCTACTTCACCTCCAGAAACACAAGGCCAACAAAACTGAATGGAATATGAAGTGAGATGCAATCTGCCTGCTGCCAGATCCCAGCCCACCTTACAGTGGCGCTGCGACATGTGCTGTTCGTTCATCAAGGCCCGGGTGGGAACAGAGCAGTTGGGATGTACATAATGCACCTGCAGATTCCACTGATTCCTGGCAGAGGGCTGGTCCAAAGCTCTGTGACCCACCCCAGCAAAAAAAAAAAAAAAGATAATAGGGAAAAATAATGTCTGTGGCAAAGTGAGACACTGCAAAATGAAATACACCTCTGGGAGGCTTTGACCAACTCAGAGAGGTAATTTGTGCAAGCTACTGAACTATCCAACAGATGACAGGAGAGAGAGGCTATTTACAACAGGCCAAAAAAGTCAGGCATACACTGCCTAGACTGCTGCCATTTCACGGCTGAAAACAGTTCACAAGGATCTTTTAGGAGGATAAAGTATTTATTGTATGAAATACAATGGTCATTGTATTTCACAGAGATTTGAAAACGAACACCCCTATTACTAAGCACCTACCAGCGGTTGATGAAAGAGATTGGCCAGCCCTTCAGCAACAGAGGAAAGGTTAGCGAGACAAAAGAAATGGGGCTATGCTGCTTGTGCAGTAGGGTGAGGAAGCTCCAGCCAGTGTGCATCTTCAGCAGGCTTTTCAGCTCCTGGAAGCGCCACATAATACTAAGGGGTTTGCTAGGGCTGTAGATCAGGCTCACGCTATTTTCAAAAATTAAATGTACAATACAGAAATGTTGGAAGAGTAGTATTTAAAAAAAAAAAAAGCCACAAAAAACCAACCCTGCAACCAAACAAAATCTGTTTTGAAAATTTGGCTGACACTTGTCTATAAATATAAAAGAATCAAAAGTTGGCTGTGCAGCATTTGTTAGTCACTTGAGTTACACATGGTGTGGATGAAGTGGATTTCAACTAAGCACAAAGAAAACTAATTACTGTGGTATACTTTCAGTCAAAAAAAAAATCAAGAAAAGGGACAGAGATTACAAGCAATGAATTTCTAAGAAGAGATATTCTGAGGATACTTCTCAGTTAACACTATTTCTTTTGTCTCTCAACCAGTTGTTTACCAGAACGCTTTAGTTCTCAAGAGATCTAGAGTGATGCAAAAAGCCTATCTCTCTTGCAGCATCTGTTTACAAAAGCTGTACCTGCTGCAGAGCCATCGCAACAAAACAAATTTGGCTTCAGTGCCAGCGTGCTCACCCTAAGTGTCACTTGAGGCAAAAGCTAGACCTGGAGTAATCAGTGGCAATCTCCATAAACATACCCAAGCTAAATGCCTCAGTAACACCAAGGCTGCTAAACCTAATGCAAAAACATGCAGAAGTTAAAGCAGTATCATCTCCTGGGCATTTCTGGGCAGGTCAAGGTATATATAGGACCTTCCCTCTTCCAATTCTTTGGGGAATGTAACCCCCATTCCATTCATTTTGCGTACAGCCCAAATGCCAGACTGGTGCATTAAGGCCCACCCCTGTCTGTTTGCATATGCCACCTTTCTACTACTGCAACAATATTAGGCTGACTCAATGGGGTAGGGAACTAGTGTTTTGTGCACGCTTCTGGCCCATGAGAGGTCAACAGGATTTTTTGCCTATGACTTAAAGACAGCAAGAACACTACTCTTACTGTAAAATAAATGGAGACTGTTTGTTATCTTTGAGTGCGTGTCGCTCTCTTACACTGCCATCATCATTTGCTGCAATTCTCTTGGGTCCGTTTCTAATGCAAACACATAAGTCAGCTCTGTCAAATTCAAATAATGGCAGCTTAAAAAAAAAATTAATAAATCCTTAGGCTTCTGAGTAAAGGAGAGCACATTAGTGACTTGCTAATCAATGCATGGAGCACAGACCCCTTTGCGAAGTGCTACGGTCTCTGTGGGAACGCATCATGTATCATGAATTCTCCTCGGAAAGTTTTGGCTGTGAAATGATGCAGTGAGAATATGTAATTTATTTATCCCTACATCTTCACAACAGTGCAACTGCCAGTATTGGCAGGGCAGGAACCAGGTCCTAAATCCTATCCATCACTTTGAAAATGTCATTCTTTAATACCAGCCTGGCAGCTCCAACGCACAGCCTCCCTGGAGATATTGTAACCCTTGTACAAACAGACATGTCAAACATCCACTTCTGAAACTTCTTCTTCACCTCAAGAGCAAACTTGTGCTCATTTAAGATCTACAGAGTAACACAGGTTTGGTTTTTGTTTGTTTTTTAGGTATAATGCCTTTGTCCCCCAGAGACAAATCACACTCAGAGCTGTCCCAGTTCACAGAGAAGGTGGTCCTCACCTGGAGGCCAAAAAAGAAGTGGCATTGTCCAGATTCCCTCCCCGTAGAGCTCTGGATTGATAAACACCGTTATTTACGTGACTTTCAAGAAAGCCACACTGCAGCAAAACATATCTTTCCCCCTTGACCAGTGAAACATCTGGGATTGCCCCCAGGTGTCTGCAGACAGCAGCCCTACACCCATCAGAGCAGTATTGCACACATGACAAAACTCCAGCAAAGAGCACCAGGAGCAAGGTTAAATATCACCCAGAGAGGTGCAATGCTAAATAAAAGGTGAGATCCAGGGGGAGGAGAAAGATGACAGCAATGCAGGATCCTGGGGTGCTCCTACTACACACACACACCCACACCCAAGAGCTCCTCTGTGCTTTTGGTTTTAATTAACATTTGTTAACATATGGAGATATTTACCCAGAAGGAAGGTTGGTAGAGAGGTTACCAGAAACAGGCTCTCTCCCTTTCCCCATCCCCTTCCCACTGGGTCACAGGGGCCAGCTCTCCAGCTGGTATAAATTTGCAGCACTCCACTGATTTACACCAGCTGAGCATCTGGCTTCAAGACATTTCCGATCGTATATAAAAAGAGCAGCAACGTGGTGCACTACTTACAAACCTCTCTTCTGAGCTGAGACTGGGGTCCTCACCTGTGCTCTGCTTGGCCATGTTGTCCCAATGCCATGGAAGACATCCAGGCTCACTCCTGGCTGCTGTCACCTGCAGAAAATAGGTGCAGAATCCCATCTCCTCTTACAAAATGGAGGTGGGAGAGAGGAGGAGAAAGGCCTACTTGCTCCTTTCCCCAATGGTGTGGTGAGGGTTAGTGAGCTCTGAAGGGGTCAGGTGTGGGAATGTTTGGTGTTGGCTTCCAGCATCACATTTAACAGCTGAACAAGGGTTGTTTGTAACAGAGCAAATAGCACCCACCGCCCAGCCTTTGGCTTGCAAGGGCAAAACTGCCATCCCCAATGGTACAGGACACATTGCCTGGTCCTTGTATGGGTCCTGGGAAGAGTCAGTGCAGCGCTGGCTGCCTTCCTTGCAGCTCCCGGCAGAGAACACCCATCCCTGCTGCCCCCCAGCTCACCCCCATCCCAAGCACCCTGCTTGTTCAGCTTTCCAGCTGCTTCTTTTAATGGAGGGGGATGTCTTCTCCCCTGGGTCTGGTGGGGTTGATGTGTGCAGGGGAAGGAGCAGTCAGGCTTGCTCCTTCAGGTCATTACCACGTCCCAAGGCTCAAATCACATACCCACCACAGACATTTTCAGTTCAGCTTGTGCCCGCAGCTCTTGCCAGCATTTCCAGCAAGTGGAAAGGAGGTGGCCTGTCCCCTTTGTTTTCCTGCAGACCAGATTTGTGCCTTTGCACCAATGTTTTTGCCGATCTTTCCCTTGTTTTTTCTGAAGAAAAAGTGATTCCCTTTATAGCACTAAAGAAACTTCCATACAGCAGCATCTGCTGCCTCTGGAGGGAAGCACGGAAGAAGAGGAAAGGTCTCCAGTGAGAGCAACAGAAGAACAATTTGCTTGGCCGTGATGGAAATGGTCAGGCTGACTGGTGTCACAGCCAACCATGGGGCCAGGAGATGGGCCCAGTTGTGGTGGGTTGCAGATCCTGCCATGGGCAAAGCTGGGAAAGGATGAGAACCTGAATCGGCAGCCAACCCATCTTCTCCAAGGCCACCAGAGCAACTTTGCATAGCTCTCCTGTGGCCAAGGAGAAGGTGGGATCACAGTGCTCACTGCATTGCTTTATCCATCTTGTTTCCTCATGGAGGTAACAAGCCATTTGGTTTTAAGGCAGGCAGGGGTGCAGCCTCAGCCTTTTGCCTCCCAAGGTCCCTGGCAGTTTTGTCACCGGCTTTACAGCCGGGCGGTCGGGGTCACTGTGCAGTGCTTAAGCAGCCCCTCTGGAATCACAGCCCTAGACTGCAATTAGTGCTGATTTATTCTGGGTGACCACAGTTCAACACAGACCAGTACTGGTCTGGCTGCCACAATTCATCCTTGAGATTTGCCAGTAAAGGCAGCAATTCTTTTGATCTTCCTAATAGAGAAAATTGGAGAGCGTACAATTAGCCTTTTTTTTTTTCCTCCGCTGCCATTTGGATATAACTGTGAGTAGTCAGAGAGGGAGCTCTGCTGGGAGCAGGCTGCTCCCTCCCTCCTGTTGGCCACGTTAATGTGGAAGGATTCAAACGCTCCCAACTCCCCTCCCAAACATGTCAAACATGTGTAGGGGGAAAGCGCTTGAAATAAGAGCGAGGGCACTGCCTGGGGCAGAAAGGACGGAGAGATAGAGGAATGCCTCGTACCATTTGACTGGAAAGCAGCTTGCTTGCCGCAGCTTACACAGCTTGGCCTGGCAGGGATCGAGGCATGACCTAGATCACTGGCTGTGAACATCAGGTTCACAGCAGGATGAGAGAAGAGCCCGAAAGCGCTGTCCTTCCAGCTCCTTTGACTAGGAGCTGCTTGTTCGCTCCCCCTCGGAGTGGGGCAGCTCGGAGGAGGGCAGCAGCTGAGCTGTACTGTACCAGCTCAGGACAAACACAGCAGTGAGCGGTCTGCAGGACGTAAAGAAGCAGTGGGCTGGGGGAGGGGAAGAACATTTCTTTTGGGTACAGGAAATGAAAGATATCCAGGACACACATCCTCCCGTACAAAGGATCTGCACAGACAGCTGTCATTTATTCACACTCTCTGCATCGCCCTTGTCCTTGGAGGTGCTTTCTGCCTGCCGTTCAGCGTTGGGTCGATCTGCAGGCAAGACGTGACTACATGCACTAAGAGCTCTAATGACACTTCTCCTGGGCGGACAGGAGCGAGGGGCGATCACAAGCCCTGTCTGAAGGGGGACAGATGGAAACAGAAGTCACCAGCCTGAGCAGTGGGTTAGGCAGTGAGGCTTGAACAGAAGCTGAGGCATGGGAGCGGGCTGGGGGCTCCTCCAGCAAACTCCCAGCAAATTAGTCCTGTGCTCCCGCCCCCCAATATGGTCGTGATTATTTAAAAGCAGGGGAATACCAACCGTTACATCTGTACAAACACACCACAGGAAACCAAATTGTAAAGACATCAGCAATCAAGACCAGACTCTTGGTTTGTTTGTTCGGATATCAACATCCACTGAAGACAGACCCGATCAGGGCTGTAATTGGCACAGCAGTAAATGTTCCCGGGGTGATGTGGAAGGTGAATAGGGCAAGGTGGGCAAAGAGCAAAGCTTGCCACTCTGGGATCTCCTACTGCTTCAAGAACATCTTGCAAACTGTTGCGGAGTAGGGCAAAACTAAATTAGTCTGGGGAAGAGAAGGGTAACACAGACGCGTCCAGGTCAGTGTCATTCGCTCTGGCATTTCACTTGACATTCATCCTGAAGTTCAAGCCAGGATGCTGCCAGAGAAGCCATTCAGCTGCAAGCTCCTCTCTCCTCTTCTGAAAACGTCAAATAAACATTACAGTATTACTTACAACCAGAACTGTGCTTGCTGCTCCTCGTGAGTCTTGCAACGTGCACGGCATACTTTTCCCACCAACAATGATAAAAGGTTGGTTTGTTTGTTTGTCTGTTTGCTTTAATGATTAAACATTTATCCTATAGGGGATTTCTTCTTTGGAGGTTAAAATAATGAAAGAGACCAGAATTTTTTGAACAATTCACCTAATTTGGCCCAAATGTTCATATATCATCTCTGTTCTCGAATCTTGGGCACCAGTTAAACATCATACCTACTATAAGACACCCAGTTATAATGCAGGCATTAGCATTTAGCACACATTTACTCAGAAGAAACAAGCCCATGCAAACTATATCTCAACTTCAAAAAAAAAATAAAATCCAGGAGACTCACTTTTAAAAACCTCCAGGAGTAGACTTCCTTTAATGCTCTGAGTGCCTCCAAGTCATTCACAAATTAACAAGCACAGAGTATTAATAAACTGAGTAGCTTAAGATGTGCATGTGGTCTTACTCTCATGGGAGCAGGGGAAGGTAGAACCATGCCTTCCTGTGTTAGAAGACCATACCAAACCCATAAGGCTGCAGGAAATTCAGCGGCATGCTTTTCTCCAGTGGTCTCCCACTGTCACAGGCACCCTAAAAATAAGGGGGAAATTCTGTTTTATCTTTTGTTATCCACACAGAGGGAAATCCATCTCTCCTGCGTGCTCTATGTCTCTGTAGTGCATCAAGCATTAGCACGCACAGGCATGAAATGCAGTGATAAGATTAATAGTAACAATATGTACTTCTTGCTACAAATGCATTCTTTTGCATCAAGACCTCAAGTAAGCTAATCACTTCAGTAAATATTCAAGAACGTGCTGAAGCCAACGGGACTTAGGTGCTTTCCCTCACTGAGCCCTCAGTATGTAAATATGAGCATCTATTTGATCTGCTCCCAAAATCCAGAAAATAGTAAGTGAATGCAGAACTCAAGAGATTTTGCCAGATCCCACAACGCTACAAACAGGGATGCTCCTTGAAACTAGTAACAGTTTAAAACAGGTAAGAAAATTTACCTTTTCTTACACAGCAGGTAATGAATTCCGGGAATCTGTCCCTGCCCTGTCTCCCTTCCTGCCCCTTGCGGGGGTGGAAGCAGTGCTGCTACATCCCTTCATCTCTCCCAAACATCAGTTATCATCATTCCCCAAACTAGGGAAACTCACACAGCAGAGGGGACATCTGTGTGACTAGAGAGAAATGGGAAAAGTTGAGTCACTTTAAGAACTAGAAAAGATACCAAAAAATCGCTATCATGATATTTCTCTCCTGCTTGAGGGGGTAGGGTGGTGGTGGTGGTGAGGAAGGGGGAGAACCTAAAAATAACAACAACAACAAATCCTAAACCAGTTTGCTCTAGTTATGATAATCCAGGCATAACATTTATATGAGAACATAAAATACAGCACACAGCTGTAAGTAAAACAATATGTGTGTTCCCGAATAATGGGAAAATAGCTTGCCAATAAGGATATATTTTGAGCAAATGAAAGATGACCTGGAATTGACTCTGGAGTAACAACTTGATTACTTATAAAAATAGGAGGTAGGGGAAAAGAAAAAGGCAGAGGAAGCAGTGGTCGGGAAGAGCTTGTGTTATGTGGTATTTGATGTATTTACTTTGAAAAGTTTCCTTTTGATGAATAATAAAAACAATGCCGTAACAGCCACCTTCAAGCCAAAAAATAAGATTGGCTAAGGATTTTACAACTAACGTGGCTCTGCTCACCCAGATTCTCCATGTCAGAAGGGCCACATTTAAGTTCAGATGGTGAAACCGGAGCAAAAGGGGTTGAATAAAGAATGATTGTCAAGGCAAAGGGAGGGAAGAGCATGTGGCACAGCTCCTTGAGAGAGTGTTTACCAGCTCTCCTGCCTGCAAATTGTTTCCATGCTGGTGTGCAGAGCAACACACTAGTGTGCCTTGGAAGGGACCCAACGTGCTTACCAGCTAATGCATTTCTTTCTTTTAATATCCAAGGTGAGCTCAGTGTTCATAAAAGTACAAGACTGCCAGGCTTGTTGGCTGAAGCAATCCACCACCACCGGTGAGACATTTCCCCCCCAGGCTCTAGGTCCTCCATGGGGATAAGGCAGGGCCAACAGGTATGTGGCACAGGGAAGACAGGGAACACCACAACCCCACACCGGGTTACTGCTGGGAATTCTGTACACTTGCAAATGCTTGGGAGGAGCACAGTGATAGAAGGCCCTGGAAAAAAGTCCACGGGTGGATGCTAGCACAGCCCCCTGAATCTGCCCAAGCAAATAATGCCCAAAGTATACCTACACTCCTAGAGACCACCCCTAGCCCTCATCCCTCAGGGACATCAATACTAATTTAAAGCAAGCAGTGCTATAAAGCAAGAAAAAGAGAGAGAAACAACTCATTTTACACCCGTTTCAAACTTCTCTACAATTAGAAAAACCTTTAGTGGGTTTCTTTTAACCCGGCTCTGATTTCACCCCTTTGAAATGAATCTCATCCTTGTCCCTCTTCTCCTTTCCCACATGTGTAATGGACCTTTTCCCTTTGGTGGTTCTCTCCACTTCAGGAATTTTGCCCCCCACCCCCCTCTCTCTCTCCTGAGCCATGTCCTTATTTTTAAATATCAGCCAAAAAGCCTTCCTTTCTAATCTCTATAGAATGCAGTACCATGATCGACTGTGATGCTTTTCTGCCTAGCTCAAAAGCTGAGGGGCTTCCTTGAAAATACCTCAGACAATTGTTTTTATAGCAGTGAGGGAGCAAAGTTCAGGCCTTGTCCCGATTTCCAGCTAATCTGAGCTTACATGAAAGCTCCCCATGATACACAAAGAAATATTTACTATATGAATTTAGGCAACGTTTCCTGCTTTGTAAAAACAAAGTGAGTGTTTGAGTTAGGTTTTCTGTCCAGTGGGTTTCTGATATATGGTGCTTGTTATGGCATCCTGACAGGTTTCTTCTTCACTTTCTCAGCTGGACCTGTTCACAGGAAAGAGGAGGATCGAGATTTATGAACTTAAAGCAGCATTTTGGTGCTTTACATGACTAACTCAACAAAGGTCAAGCGGCAAAAAGCAAGGAATGGAGGAACAAGTACAGAGACAACACTGAGAAGTGAAGCCGATTCATTTTTCCCTTGGAAATACTAGAGAGAGGTTTGCTTTCCATGGAGAACATGAGTTTGTAACAGAGATGTCGCCATCATTATTGGGATGGCTAAAATGTGGAGCACAATTACTTCATCTTTCATGCAGCTCTGTGTCCACAGAGGTTAAAGCCTTTAGAAAGCAATAAGCTAGCAAGACGTCACAGTTATTAGACTGGGGTATTTTATCTCTTTCCTCTGGATACATCTATTAGCTGCGCATATGACTCTTCAAACAAAACCCTTTCCTACGTCTTCTTTTTACATCCCCCTCCTTTGTTCTTTTATTGGTTTAAGCAGTAACTTACCAGGTCAAGAAAATCATTCCCATTTTTATTACAACTCTCTATAAGTACTAAGTCATACATATGTTAGGAGTAAGAACTAGGAGTAATTATTTGCCAAGGGCTGTCTTTCCTAGCAAAAAAAAAAAAGTAGCCATCATTTGTGCAGGGGTTTTTTAATAAAGTGGATATCACCACGTGAACTGAGCAGAGAAAGGCCTCACCAGAAAGAAAAGAAATGGGAAGGAACCTTTTGGCACCTTGGCTTCAGTGAAGTCGTATTTCAGAGGGCTTTTCACCTGTCATTACCAGAGTGGGGGGAGAGGGGCTCCAAGTCACACTCATTCTCAAATCACTGATGATCCCTCATCACTCGACATTGGGCTCTGCACTCCCTTTGTTAGGGGTGGTTGATGAGAAAAATACCCCTTCACTCAGCTACGCTGAACTGCAGCATCCGCAGCCCTAAAAGAGCAATCCAACTTGGATTAAAACCTGGATTTTCCTTCCCTGCACACACCAATACCTCTCACAGGGAAGATCCAGGTACCAACAAGTACTCAGATGATGACTGCCCCTGGGGGCTTTGCCATTTAGCCTATGAGTCCTTCTCTTTATTCTGCCCAACAGCCGCTGTGGGGCTGGGGGGGGATGAAGGGCAATGGCAACTGCAGAGATACGTCAAAGTGGATCTTTGTCTTTGCTCCCCATCCCGCTGCTGTGAATCACATTTCCTGCTTCCAAGGACCGTGCAGGTAAGTGGGTTTCTGTGCAGAAGCACCCAGCGTGTTGCTTCGGCACCGCTCCGTTGCCTTTTTATTTTGGATTTTTTGTTAAATACACCATTTCATGACACGTGCATTGTTGCTACGTTGTGACAAGCTTTTAACTGGTAAGGAAGAAGCTTTTACAATCGCATTTCTGAAAAGGCTCCAATTTATTCCTCATAAAGATCCTTGGGATAAAAAGCAGATTAGCGTTCAGAAGTAAGTTAAATGAAAAATTGAGGCTGCTCAGAGCGAGATGTTAAAGGCTGACTAGCACAAAAGGGTACTTTCTGGCAAACTTCTCGAAGCACTAAAAGAAAAGGGTCAAGAGTCATCTGCTTAAGTAATGATCTCCAAGGCAAAAATATTGGCTGGCCAATCCCATAACTACAATGGACTATTATATGTATGTTCTATAGGCTGAATGCATCAATTATACTCATCATGTGGCTTCTTGAACATGCTTAACTTGCTATTTCCTTTTATTCAATGTGATAGCACATAAATTAATGCAGAAGCATACATTAGAAGATTTTATACCTTCTCTGTTTTAAATTTTGAGGATCAGTGGTTTCACTATGAATAATTTAGAAGGAAAAACTTTCAAGGCGGAGGGGGGGGTGGTGGTAGGGCATGTCTGTGTCTGCAAGAGAAGTTCTGTCCACTAACCACACTTATGCAGGATGGGAAACAGCTTTGCCAATCAATAGAGCATCATAATTCCTCTCCTAACAGGAAATGAGGACTCAGTGCAATACTGCAGTTTTAATTTTAATGCAATTTAAAAGAAAAAAAATACCCAACGCCAGATGCTCATCAGAAGACCATTAAATGTTATTGCTATATGCTATTTCCCTTAGGAACTCTCATGGTTAAAAATCAACAATAAGAAGCAGCCTATACCCTTTTATAGTGAATCTCTTCAGCTGCAGTTCAGTTGAGGTCTGACAGGTCACAAGACTCATCACAAGTTTGATTACTTCTCAATAGGCAAGCTGAGATGAGGATAATTGCTATGTTTTTACAGACCTCCTCACCACAGAGCCCCCTATGCTCCTTCCTTCAGCCTGATGAAACGTGGCTCAAAAACAGCTCCATGTCCTTTCCATTTTCCCACCATCTTTTCCCAGACACACGTGCTGTTTCATTTCTCCTGGAGGACCGAGCACTGGCCCATTCGCATGCACGTGAACTTGTGCACCTACAGGCAGCGGGTGGGCGGATGGGTGGAACAGACACACCTCTGAGCTGAGCTCCTGCACCAGCAGCCCTGCTCAACTGCCACCACTCTCCTCCTTCCCCATTCGACCACAGCTGGAGCTCTCCCTTCCAGTACACACCCCTCAGCTCACATGTTGTGGAGTCAGTGCTGGAAAACTGGTGGTGGCAATGCTCCAAGATTCAGTACAGCAACATCCTCCGAGAGTTTTATGCACTGGTAGCCTGATACCTTTCTGGGAGGAGGAACCAAGGAGATCAGTCCGGCTGCAAAGCTGCTGCAAATTGAAATCAAGGGAAAAATCATTGCCGGTTCCTTAGAGGGTTGAGTCAATGGTTTACCAAAATGGTTTACCAAAACTCCAGAAATGAGGAAGGGTGGTTAGGACACACAGCAGTCAGAGCCTCTGAAGGCTCAGGTGGCTTTTTCTGCTCTACTGCAGCTGCTTAGGGACCATCACTCAACAGCAGCGGTCTTAGGGACTAACAGTGTTATGTGAAATAGGGACTATGGTACCTCTCCATGTCACAGGGACGTGAGGATGGATAAACTAAAGATTGTGTGGCGTTCTAAACAGTGATCCCATAAAACATTGACATTAAAATAGTTGGGGGGGTTGATGAAGCATGTTGAAGCTCCATATACTCCAAAAAGGGCGATATAGAGTACCAACACCTCAACTCTGAATTTGAAGAGTCCCTTAATTCACAAATACAGATCTGCTCAGGCTCAGGCCTCTATAAGGTTTGGGGGACTTTTGCAGAAATCATGCTTCACTGTTCATGCTTCTTTTCCTCAAATAAGCATGGAACACACTGACCCAAGAGTCAGCTGTACCTTTCCTCCCAGTATCCCTGGGAAATGGAAGGGGTAATGTACCGCAGGAAAAAGGAATGCTGAAACATCTCCAGATTCAACAAAGAAAGAGCCAGAACTCTTAGCATCCCTCCTAAGCAGAAGAGCACAGGCAGACAGACACAGACTCTCCTTAGGAACTGGCAACAACACAGTACATCCAACTCACAACTTGGATAGAAAGAAGTGGCTTGTGTTATCAAAGAAGCATCCAAAACACTGCTTTCTGTGAGGAGGCTGGTGTTTAACTAGTACCAGTTTCATTTTCACAGCAGACATCTTTAAGCTGTCAGCTAAGTAACCCCAGTGCTGCAGTGAGAGTGCTGGGAATCTGCTAGGAAATTAAGCCAAACAGCTACAGCACCTCATCGCTAAGGAATAATTGAATACTTTGATATGATAATTGATTATCGTGCATTGATTAAAGCTAGCACAAGAGCATACACTCTCCAGATGACTTTCAGATTACAAAGCCACAAACTTCAAAGCTTATTTGGATGCACAGAACAAAATACATTTTGTTATTTACAGTGTAAAAAATGGTATCCTCATAAATGAGGCAAGAATTTTAAAACAGTGAATAGTGAAATGGCACAACATGAAATAAGGAACTAATCAATGCTATCAAAATGGCTTCAATCTGTCCTGAGGACTCTAATCATTTCCAGATGATAACATGGGACTGATTGGATGTCTCTGGCAGCAATTCTTATCAAGGCCTGATTATAACAACTACAATAGGAAGAAGAAAAAATGGCTGTAGAGGGTGGTTAAGAAGACCTGAAGAAATGCACAAGCAGTTGCCCACTTCAGTGTAAGTCTACCTGATCTGGTGGCTGCAAGTGAAGTCACCTAACTGCTGTTGGCCATTTCCAGCCATGCTGAGATGTTTTTCATAAATTCAGCCAACACACACTAGAGAATAGTTTTACTTCATGGTAAAAGCAAGCCAATTTGCAAACACTTGCAATTTCTACAAACTAGCAATCCATCAGCAAAGCATCTTGACTTGCTTCCTGGTTTTAAAAGCCCTTTCAAGCTCTCCTTAATTGCACATTATTTTAATTGCCATGATTCAACCTCTAGAGCTGTAAGGGAACTGTGCATTACTTACTATTACTTACTATTTATTTGTATTATTACTCCGTACAGGAATCAAGGCCACATTTTCCTTGCCACCATGAGAAAAAGAAAGATATGACCCTGCTCAAAGAGCTTTATCTAAATCTGCATACCAGAGACCACAGAGGCTACAGGTGGGCTACCAGAGAGCAAGGGCAGCAGAAGGATTTTACAGAGCTCAAAGGAAAGCAGTGGGCTCAGTACAAAGTTAGGTCTTCAGCCCTAGCACTTCTGCAGTGCTACACTTCTGGGCTGAAACCCAATACTGGAGCATGCAGCTCACATAATTCAAAATTTGGAGAACACCCAGCTTCTCTGAAGCTTCTTTAAGTTTAACCAGATTTCCATGGGCAGGCCCTATATTGCTCAGTTGTTTCACATCCTGTCAGAAGTATTCCCTGCAATATGGCTTCGAAGCAGCCGGGTGAAATCAGGTGTCTAGAGCGAGGCTGGCATTCAATTATACTGGAAAATCAAAACAAAGCTGAAGGTACAGAAAGTCATGTGAAGCGAGTCCACAAACTTGCACTTTTAATTTTTAATGAAAACTTACTTTCAGAATGAGCACAGAACAGACCAGTCACAAGCCACATAATGCTGCTCAGTGAGGGTGCAGAATAACCACGTAAGAAGTGCTGGGGGCACAGGCGGCTGGATCCGACGCACGGAGCAGTCTAAGGGGAATGCAAGTGCTGCTCTTTCCTGGGCAGGTATTTTGCATTATGTTTACACCAACTGCATGAGCTTCAACTTCTTTACCACACGGTATGCTGCTTCTAAGCTGGAGGGTAGGTTACGAGTTTGTTTTGGGACAAGAGATGGGACAAGGAGAAGAAGAAAGCATTTCAGAAAAGGAAAGAACATTCCGCTCAACCCACTGATTACAAACATTACCTTGTCTTAAAATGAGCTTACTGCTGTTGGTCTGTTGTGTCCCCAGCTGGTTATATCTTTGTTTCAGAGGTTTGGTCCAGGGGGTGCCACTCCTCAGACAAGGACATGGGGACCTTCGCAATGTCTGATGAGACAGAGAATTTTGGTCGTGACAGGAAGCTTATTCAAGATTAAAGAGAAGGCTGAAGCTCCTAAACACATAAAACAATAAAAAATTTAAATGCTTCCTACCTTTGCCATCTGAAGTTCAACTCCTATGTGAGAGAAAACCACCAGAATTTCATTTAAATTCACGTTTCTGGCTTGATGGCTATATTCACCGGAACTTTTATAAAAATACTTTCTGCAGATCTCATTGCAGAGAAGAAGGGAGTCAGTGTCACCACTGTATCAGCATGGGGCAGTCCTGGTAGCTGAAACAGCCTGACATGAAACAGCCACAGGATCACAGAAGCTAACAACGTCAGGTGGTATTCTCCACCAGGACCCAGTTACACACTGGTGTGCAGCAATAGGAAGGTGAATCCACGCTGCAACAACTCACCCTTTTCAACCACAAAATGGACATCACTTGCGATGAGAACCTACTTTTAATTAATCCTTTCTCCCTTCATTCTTGTTTCAGTCACACATTGTGCAACCCAGACTGAAATATTGTCAGCAAAAATCTGCACATCAACAAAATACCCGTGATGCAGCCAGTCTGTCCATCAGTCACCCCCACTCCCTGGTCTCAGGGAAAGCATAGGTCCCTCCTCTGACAGGTGCACAAGGCTTTACTTTTCACAGTTATCGGCAGATTTTTAATCAAAAGCTTGAGGCTTAGTGCAGCAATTAAATGCACAAGTCATATATTTGTTCATTTGGATAGCTTCCTACTTAGTCTTATGGCACACCAAGACCATAAAAGGAGCCCTGCAAGGAGGAAGTCTGTCCCAGGTGCCATGGAACAGATTTGTAACCCCGGCTCATCACAAATACACCCGAGTTCCTCCTGTGGCATTACCCAGGCTCAGACCCATCTCCTCCTTCTCCTCCTCTTCCTCATCATCATCTAAAGCAACTGCCAGATTCCCACGGCTGCTGCTGCTGCTGTGCATCCTCCTCCCTGGAAGTCCCAGCAGGATGGCACAGGAGGCTGCTTGCCTCTTCCCACCCACTGAGAACTCACCAGTTTTTGCTTTTACAGCCCAATCCCACTGTGGGAGGACCTACAGAACAATAAATGCATGGCCTGCCCTCTCTCATGGCCTGGAGAGCTTGTTGTGTGGTTGAGAAGAGAGGCAGAACTGCTTCCCTCCTGCCCTGTGCTTCCCTGCGATGAAAACCCATTATGGTTATGAGGTTGTAAGTATGTACTGCTATGAAGGCTGAAGAGAAATTAATGCAGAGGGATTTGGAAGGACAAAGAAAACTGGTGTTGTACTATGATCGATGGTCATTGATCTGATGCTAATTAGTAAAAAAAACCCCAACTTTTAAAATACTGGAATTACATATAATAGCTTGATTATTCGTGCTAGCTCAGTACTTGTTCCTTAATGCACTTGACTCCAACTTTTAGCAAATACTTCTTATTAAACAATATTAAGTATATTTATAACACAATGAAAGGTGAGCAACTGAGCAAAATTGCTACCTCCTTTTCCCCTTTGTTCAGCTGAGCACTGCACTTTGCATGAGGAGATGCTTCGCCGGAGCTTTGGGATTTGGATCCCTAATGTCACCTCATCTAATGTAAACATCTAAAAACCTCTAATATTTTCTTTAATAAAGCTTCTTACAGACCTCTCAGAGCTGATTGTGTCTTGTGAAAATGAGTCAGCTTCCTGTGTGAAAGGAAAGTTTCTTTAACAGATCACCATGCCCTGTTTTCTATTCTCTGGAAGTTTATGATGATGGTTTCTGTGAGTCCTTAGAATGAGTTCTCAGAATGCCTCCTTAGCCTGTGGCCTGTGGTGCACCTTCATATGCTTCTGTTGCCTCTTTCTTACCTATTTCCATTCTAACCAGCCACAAACTTTGCAATTCTTCATTGAAAGGGACAGCGTGTGGAAATGATACACCTCGAGGCAGTGTGCACAGCGGCATTCAGAACCCACTCATGGGGAGGCCAATGATTAGAGCTACATGTAGTGGCTGTCTCAGACCAATATGTGGATATTAATGATCATGGTGTTCCTGTCACCATCACAAAAACATTTTTTCCTCCAATCTCTCGTAGCCCCACCCCAAAAACCTCCGAACTTAAAAATGCAAGAACATGATAGAGAAAGGGGTGAAACCAGCGACAAGGAGGACCCATTAACTGGACTTGCACCCATTTTCCATACCCAACTCAGCTAAAAGAGGCTCTGCAAGCTCTGCACTATGGGTCTGCTCTAGCTAACAAGGGCCTGTGAAAGGTGTTGAGCCCCTGCAGAAGAGAAGTTTTTATGATGGGCATCAACTAATTAGTTACATAGTTGGCAACGGTCAAGGCACCATAGCTGTAAGAACCTGCAGAAGCAGACAAAGAGAGCAGTGAAAATTAAATCCTCGGAAGTGGCATGTTTTAAACAGACTAAATTTTTCACAGGGCGTAATGTTGCTGAAGGTTGGAAAGGGCAGTTCACCAAGTTGTAAATTCCAGGTATTAGTGAAAGACAAGAACTAAAACAAACCCCAAAAAAAAAACCCTTTCCTTCGAGCCGGAATTGAACCAGCGACCTAAGGATTACTCTCTAGAGACAGCCTACAGTCCTCCGCTCTACCAGCTGAGCTATCGAAGGAAGATGGAGAAGGAGTGCCAAGAATGAGTCAAGACCATATCAACAATAGCCTTAGGCTCTAATGGGCCTCCATATGTATTGCTTTTCACAACAGCAAAACAGCATCCAAACCCCAAAAGCACAAAACTAACTTTCCTGCAGAATTGGATTTTGGTTACGAAACTGCCAGCTTTCTGCCAATTAGTTCACAGCTCTTTGAAGGCTGTTGGTGGTGGTAGCATTAAGGTTGAAGTTCCTGTCATGACCCATATGAAATCTGTCTGCGGCTTGACAAAGAAATTTGCCCACTCTTTGGTGACCTTGCCATACTTCCTAAGCTGAGCTAGGAGAAGAGGGAGAACTCCCCTCCACACAATTCCCCACAACAGTTCTCCAGCCAAGTCCAATAACAAAACAGCAAACAAAACAGTTAACACCTTCCCCAACAGCTTCCATAGCAAATACAGTGGAACAGACGAGAAGGACGGAATGAAACAACCCTTGAGGTTTTAATTCAAACCCCACCAACTCCCATGGTGTGTCTAACACCCCTCTTACACAGATGAGGTTGCAAGGTCTGGTATTGCAACTGCTGGCCTCCACAGGCCCTGGGCCTGGGAGGTTGGACCCTTTGTGAATCATCCATGCGGGTTCTGCAGCTCACAGCTGTGGCAACTGAAAGCAAATTGCAGGCTTTTTGAATGACAGTGATTCACCAGCATCTCAGCTGTCTGAGGAGCAGGGTGGGGCAAAAAGCTGTGAGCAGACACCCTGTTTGCCGAAACCATGCCATACGACTTGCAATGGGAGTGTGTGCAGCAGTGTTACCTCAGTGCCCTACAGCATCCTTAGCCCATGCTTACCTCCACGTCCTCCTTGTGACTCAACCCCAGTCACTGGGCTGCTTCAGCAAGCGCGTAGCCAGCAGGCTGAGGGAAGCGATTATTACTCCATATTTAGTGAGCTTGCACTGGGAGTCCCATGTCCTGCTGTGGCTCCCTGGTACAAGACCAATGAGAACATGCTGGAGCAAGCACAATGGAGGGCCACCAAGATGGCCATGGGGCTGGAGCACATGATTTAGGGGAAGCTGAGGGAACTGGGCTTGATCAGATGTAAAATGAGATGGGTAAATGGGGATTATACTCCTGTCTGCAACTACCAACTGGGGGAGCATGGGAGAGGCAGGGCCAGGCTCTGCTTGGAAGTGCACAGCAAAAGGATAGAAGGCAACAAGCACAAGCTGCCACTGGAAAAAGCTGTTATTAATATAAGGGGAGAAAAATATCATGACAGTAAAAATCTTCACAAGTGCAAAGGCTGGCCAGAGGGTGGAATTTCCACCTGCAGAGATACTCAAAGTTTGACTGGACACAGCCCTTGCTCTAACTTTAAAGTCTATCCTGCCTGGAATTTCCACTGGTTCCTCAGACACCTAATCTGGATCCTGTGACATACACACCAATGACTACCAAGTCAGCAGATGCTCTGAAGGAAAACATAAAGCTATACAACAGAGACAAACAGAGCTGCTGTCAGGGCAGTATCAGTGCTCCCTGGAGTAAAAGGGGCTTGGTGGAAGGGGGTCCTTGAGATACCCACATGCGAGAATGCGGAGTTAATCTTGTGCTGGAGAAAGAATGGCATAACAGATAACATGGGCCCACAGATCAACAAGCTCCTAAATCAGAGCAGATAGCGTAGACCCAAGACTCTCATCTTTACCAGTCTGCAGACCCCTGCAGCATTTTCCAGGGGCGGGGCTCTTCAAGCTCCTTTCAGGCAAATTTAAGCCTGTTGTCATGAATGTCCCTTATCTGAATTACCTTTCACATTCCCCTTAAAACTAATTCACTAGTCCTGCCTATGCATTCAAGGACCCCAGGACTGAAAATCACTGCTCTATCCAGTTTAACTTACTGGCACTGTCATCTAATCCAGTGGTGAGGTACCACAGACTGACTTTAGGGGAAGTATCACCATCTCTTTGCTGTCAAAATATGTTACTGGAGAAGATAACCCTAAACAACTTGTATTTTCCTGTAAGAAATCAGTGGCAGTTAAGTCAAGATAAAAATTCAAATGGAATCAGATAAAAACTGGATGCTGTTACTATCTATGCATGACCAAATGGGATGCAGAAAACAGTGTTGCCTTGACAATAAAAAGCATTGGAGTTCTCATTTTGTGGAACTTGCTAGCAGTGATGTACGGGTGATTTGTGAGAGATATGCTCCTAAACTAGAAATGTACCCCCAGGGCAGCTTTCCAAAGCAGATATTCCTAGGAAACATTAATTAATTTTTTTTTCTTCTTTTTTTTTTTTTTGAACTTGGTAAGCTTTGAATGCTTAACAGAATTAAATTTTGGCATGGAGTTCATGAAAGATCTCTGATTATTTCGATTCTTTTAACCGATTAAATGAAGATACCAAGCTTTGAGAGCCATGTGACTGGAGCTCTGAGCTATATAAAGGGAACAGCTCACCTGTTTCATGTGGTGTAGAATAAGATGAAAGGAAAGGATGTAGCTTGAAAGCAGGATGGAGAACAGCCAGAGGTAAAGCTCCTAATAGCTGGACTGTATAATTACACTTGGTAATGCTATGTGTTTTGTTAAGCTCAGATTAACATATGATGGTCTCCAGTGTTTTGTATACTTACAGGCTGACTTTCTAACACGGCTTTAAGTGGTTTTAAGGGGTTTTTTTTCCAGTGAAAAGCTTTAAAAAATCTGGTTGATTCGGAGGGACTTGGGGGGACTGTTTTCTTTTCTTTTGAGGTGGAAATACGCGCATGCTCTGAATACCAGCCTCAGACTGGACCCGAAGTGAGTTTGTGAAATATTTGTGTTGGCTTTAATTATGCCCGGCCTGTGTTGCACGCCACTGTTTGGCTGCTGTGGTTTCTGCACCACCAGCTAGTGATGAACTTCGGATATCTCAATTTGGCAGCCTTGTGCCACACCTCTGCCACGGAGGAGGTTTTCCTAAAGCAGCTTGAATGGAGAGTCTGAAGCATCAGCGAAACAATCATCTCCCTCCGTCTACCTGTTAAAATTCAAGATAGAAATCTCTTTGGGACGGACTATCTTGGTACTTAAAGGCTGAATAGCTGCTGGTACAACAGACCCCCCAGCCCTGTCTGATGCTCTGTTGTGATGTAAATAATATGTAGGACTCCACAGGCCACCTTCAGAGACAACTTTAATAAATGTCCGGGTCAACGAATGCCAAGGGGCAGGAAGGTGGGAATGCAGAAGGAGAAGCACTGGGAGCGTACATACGTTCATATAAAGGAAGTTTGATTGCATCGCTGCGGTGTGGGCTGCATTTCAGGAAATACAGCGTCTGTAGCCCATTACAGCTATCGGGGTTTGATGTGCTCAGGGAACGCGCGTAACACTTCTGATGCTGCACCATTACCAGTAATAGCCAACCGGAGTAAAGTCTGCGTTGGGTACTCAAAGCCTAAACTGTGTATGCTTATCCACTGGTGCACCTAGCCTCATTTTGCTACGGAACAACCTTAGAGGTCTGAGGTGGCTTTTAATACGAAAAATATTTTCTTTACAGCTAAATTATTCTAACTTCATTTTCTTCCTGTGTATGACCAGTTTCATCAGCAAGGCACGCAAGACCCCAGGTCAGTGCTCAGACATCGGATTCAGGCTGTGCAGCCCTCTTCAAGCACGCAGTTTAGCACCAGCAGTGACTGTACGAGTGCCTGAGAGCTCACCCCGTGAGGGGCCATGGAAAGGAACAGCCTCCGTGTAGTTGTCAAACTGTTCTTCAACTGAGATAAATGTTCAGCCATGTAAATCAAGCTGCAAAATGCAGCCAGTAGCGTTCCCCTCTTCTCTCCCGCAAAGGGTTCTGTGTTTTGCCCTTCTGGTGAAAGACAAAATTAGCAATTTGTGAGTTCTGAAATGATGATCAGCCCAGAAGGTTTTGGTAATTGGGTGCCAATTAACCACAGTCAGGACATGACATTATTTAGATACAGTGGACTAGCTCCTAGCTGCAGTGAATCCTAAGTCATCGCAGGCCTGACCCCTGCCTAGTTTAGCTTAGTTTCCATCCAACAAGTACCACACTAGACTTTTTTTGTTAAAGCTCAGCTAATCACCCATAGGCTCTCTGTGTCCTCATCTCATCTCATCCAGTCAGCAAAGGAGGGTATTTCTGATGGAGAACTTCCCCTTTTCAGCCCTGTTTCTCTTTCCCCACCCCTGTAAGTAAATACAGCTTTGCGATCACAGTGATAAAAGGCCCTGGTCTCACTCTTGGCTTCAGTGTCACCAAAACCCTGCATCATCAGGGGAGGAGCAGCAGTGCAGAGGACAAAAGCAGCACTATTTGGGACATGGGAGAGCCCACCGCCTCCCACAGCCCCTTCACTTCAGGAGGCAACCCTTCCACCCTGCTATTTCCCTTTCACTTGCTCATCAGGAGGCCTCTCAAACTGTACAAGCCCTAATAAAATGAAACATGTAAAACGTGTGTCATACATACTCAACTGCTGGAGAAAAAAAAAAGAAGTGTGAAATTACAGTATCGGTGTGAGAGGGAGAGATACGAGCCCTCATTCCCCAGGAGGGAATTTGAAAGGGCATAATTCTTTCCATTCACAAGTGGTGTTTAAGGGGCAGTTTGTGGGAGCTGAGAGGAAGACCCAGAAGAAAAACAATAAAAACGGAATGAGTATTTTTGCCCTAAATATTTAGGACCCTTTTTTGATACACCAGCCTGATCTGACATAGGGACATGTACACGTACAGCCCTGATGAACAGGTATGGTTGCTAATGTGTTCTTCAGCCCACAACTAACGCTCTACCTAGGCCTTCTGAAAGCTAAACAGCAAACCCTTTAGGGCTTACCTAAAAACAACAACAAAGTAAAATTAAAAAAGGGTCAGGTATGACTTTTTGCCTGGTTTTCCTCTTCATGGGAGAATTTAGCAGTCCTGGGCAAGGAGGAAACTTGCCTGTGTCAGGTCTGGCTGTGGTATGGGAGTCTCACTCACTCATGAGAATCTAATTTATTTTTAAAGAGCACTTTAATATAGCATAACAATATTACCACACATCTTGCTCAAGCAAAGAATTTTTCCAATCTAAATTCAGTGCCAGATAGAGTGACTATAAAATGAGTTACTGTGCCTTAAATTTCTGCCTTGGCTATAGTGACAGGAAGCTAATTAGACAAACTCTGAACCTGTCTTCTGGACTCAAATCCACATTTCTTGGACGCATAAGAATTACCAGCTGCATGAGAGCTCAGGCTTCTGGAGAGATTTGGATGAAATAACAGGTAAAGGAACAGAGAATAATGGCCACTGTGGGGCCCAAACCAGTAAAGCAGCAGTGTTTAAACTCTTTTCCAGCTAAACTTTTAACACCTCACAGTGTGGCCAAAGTATCTTAGAAGCATGTCTGAGGCATGAATTCTGGGCTCAGACCACATGTAAAACTAAGCTCTAAACACAGTTTCACTTTTCCAGATTATTCTTAAATTCCAAAGACCAGCATATTGGAGGCAACTGCACACGCTAATCCTGATGGAGCAGACCATCTATTTTACAGCCCATGAAGCCACTGACCTTCTTGACTCCAGCAAGCTTTGCTGAGCAGTGATAGACCTGGACCTACCACGGCTCAGCAGGCCAGGGAACAACAGTTTCAAACCTGACCTTCACTTCAGCCAACAGAAGCAAAAACCTTGCATCAGGAATGAGTGTTTTCTGGTACCTCTTCTGCAAGCATCTGTGTTTCTCAGAAATGACTACTGTCTTCTTAGAAGAAAGTCATCTGTCCTGTTCCCACTTCCGCATCAGAAGTTGGGCTTCAAACTATGTCCAGATATTCTATAGTCCTCTTTTCCAGTAATCCCTCCTCTACATAGTCAGATCCAAACATTTCAGATATCACTAAGCACAAAACAGGGAGAAGGGCAGGGTTAATCTAGCAGATATGGTAGTGTTTGGTTGTCAGTTGGACTTGAAGATCTGAGAGTTCTTTTCCAACCTTTAAGATTTTATGATTCTATGAATATCAAATTAGGTCTCAGGTTGAAATATCCTTTATGAAAGGGATAAACTTCAGAAGGTAGGAACAAATACCTAAAATAATGGCTGCATTCCCACAAGCTACACAGTCCTTTCTCTTAGGTTAGGCTCAGCTAAAAAAAAAGCGGTACAGCACCCAGAGAGGAGGTGGACCAAAGGGTCTTATTGGTACAATTTTATGTGTATTATTTATATTACTATAGAACTCAGGGCCCTCAAATGGGGGTTAGTGTCTCATTGAACTAGGCACTATAAACATACACACCACAAAGACAGTTTCCTGCTCCTGAGAGCTGATCTTTGCCCATTTCTCTGCAGCATCTGGCTAGAGCAGGGCATAAGGAAGTGTATTAGGATGTGCTGAATGTCATCTTATTTCTATACCCCTTGTCCTTCCTTAATTTACTGCTCCTCTTCTGTTTGTTAACCTAACTCATCACCTCAGTCTAAATTTAGTTTGTGAGCTTCTTGGACAGAAGCCTGTGTGTCTTTTCATTTGTTCTGGTTTGGCTTTTTTCATTTTGCACGGTTTTGAGCCACAGAAAAAGAATATAAATTACTGAAAACATGAAACAAAGGTACTTCCTTCCCTCTCTATGAAAAAATGGATATGATTTATTTAAATGTGTATCTTAAAGTGCTATGATTTTGTACCACTATAGATCCTAATGTAATCCTGTGAATCAATGAGCATCACAACTGGTATGGTGATATAAACAAAAAAGTCTGGTCAACATGTATACATGCACCAAGCACTTCTCCAGATGATAGGCAGACAAAGGAGATGTATCTGCAAATTCCTACTGGTTAAATACCAAAAAAAGCTGCTCATATACTGCATTATGATTGATAAATTGGATTTGCAGGTCCCCGTAAAGATAGAGGAATGTGACAAAGTCAGGGCAATACAGTCTCAGCATCTCCAGGACCTGGAAAGAGTGTGGGCATCCTCCCATCTCTACAGTCATTCCTGCCAGGCTAGCCTCATGTCTGCAGCATCCTCTGCCCCTGCCTGCAGCCACAACAGCTTCAGTTGCATCAAGGGACCATTTCTTGGCGAAGGAGGGTGTTAGAGCACAGGGAGATTCTGACCTTTCCTAGGGAAAAGGGACTACCTGAACAGAAAAGTCTGTAAGTCAATAGAGTAGTGCAGTAGGGTCCAACAGCTCTGCCACCAGCCATCCATCCCAAATCTTATGTAACCCATTTGTGCTCTAGAAGCAGGGGGGAGGAAGAAAAGAGGTATTTGTTTAAAAGACTTTACTGAAGAACTATAAACAATACAGGATGTTAGTTTACACAGAGTAGTGAGGGTACAGACAGAGTATTAGTGCAATTCACTTCTGTTCCCCCTCCAGGTCACGAGGATCTGCCCAGCTGTCAGCTTTACATACAGCAACTCTTTCTGCAGGCTTGCAAGCCACAAACTTACTCTGCCTAAGACAACGGCGTGCATGAATAAGTCTCCAAAGAAACGAAGGACTCTCTCAAATATCATTCTGCTTCTTTTAAAGAGCAGCAGAGAGAGGTGGGATCAAAGCTTTTAAAGGAATACCTACAAGCAAGTGGAAAGCATGCCAATTTAGCGAGGGTGATGCCTTCCCTGGCCCAGAGCGCCCCACTCCTGGGGAGCGATGGGGTGAGGAGAGCCCCTTCACAGTTCTGCAGTCAGGGCTGAGAGCTATTTGGATTAGATGAGGAATTTCAAGTGGAAACCATCTGAATGTGTATTCGAGCCTGTGTGAAGTTGAACTGTGTTTAAACAAATGGCTTCTTATAGTGCCTCCACAAGGTCCGATTCTAAAGGGGGAATAAGTAAGCCTCACTTTTCCAGCCACTGCAAATTTAAATGGGAACCTGTGGGGTTTTTTCCTGTTCTGAAAGCAAGGAATCAGAAAAAAAAAACATGACAGCGACAGTATGATATGCTGTAAATAGCTTTGATGCTAAATAAAAATAAACAAAAAAATCATATTGCAGCCATTTTAAGATTTCAGCTTCATTCTTCACCTCTGCCACGAAGCAGGCTTCATCAACATGTGAAAAGAATTCACGCTTGCCAAAGCGATTTCTGACCCAAATCCTAGAGGTATCCTCCATCTGCAGCAACAGACACCTTGCTGTGGTCTGCCATTACCTTCTGCTTGGTTTTCAACACCAGCTACCCTAGTTAACGAAAGAAGATGCAACCACAGAAGAAAATTAACAGATAACATTTGCAGCATTTCTGGGAAGCTTTGACAAAGACTTCTCTAATATTGAATAAGCCAGAACACAGACCAGTAATAACTGAGGCATGCATCTACAAGCCCATTGCTTTAGCAAACTAGGTAAGCTCAGCTATTAGGAAAACAGGCTGTATAAAGCCTGGTGGAGAGGATGTAAGGACAAGAGATGAGGGGCAGAGCTAACTGTTCAGTTGCTGTCACAGCACCATATCTACCTACTCAGCCTCTGTCTGAGTGAAATAAATTTCATAGCCTGAAAGAGCAAGGCAGTCAGAATATTTTTCCTATAGGACTAAGACTCAGCTCCACATCTGTAATGTTCTTCTATGTAAATGTTTGCATGCGGCCCTTCACATCTAAGGTTTCCAGCAATTCATGGTATTTAGCCAAATGCCATTCCCCTAAAGGGCAGCATATTTTTGTTCTTATAATCTTGCATGGAAATTGAAATGGACATATTTTAACATGGGAAAAGTAAACACGTTTCCCCTCAGCTAGGCGCTGCTGCATCACTGTGCTGGTGATGACGGCGGCCTGAGATTTTTCTCTCCGCATTCCTGACCGAGATTCAGAAACCACCAAGGAAGAAAATTCCCCACAGAAAATTAAACCCCTCAATTTGACCTAGATGCCAGGCTGGGGGGATTGGATCTACTAAGCCAGACAATATAGGCAGCGCTGGTCAAATCAGCAAAGCTCCATCATTTTCTTCTTCATCAAGGCTCCCTATTTCATGTACTAAACTCCCATGTACCTATCACGCAAACATGCTGTACTTAAAATGCTTTTCTTTCTGCATAAACCATTCTCCCCTTTGAGAATCCACTTGGCCCAACATGAATGAAGCCTAAAGAGCTACTTAAAGTTTTGGGAGAATTCTTTGGATTTCCAGCTTCACATTTCAGTCACTGCAATGTTTGCATTAAGATGCTTGTCTGAGTTCTGCCCTGCAGGATTTAAAAAAAGAAAAATGTTTCTTTTATACTGAATGCAACCAGTAGGTATTTAGCTCTTTCTTGTGTATTATGACAGTACCATCTGGCATTCATCTGCTGGGTACCTCAAGAGAATGTCCCCTTCCTACTTGCCTGTATGATGCCGGCCAAAATGATAGAGTACACCAAAAGTTAACTTCCTGTAATACGGTCTCTTGGCTTATCTTGAGTAAGACAATAGTTCCTTTATATTCTTGACTTTACGTTTCACATGTTCATCTGCCTGCCTGCAAAACAGGGTCATAGGAGATTCTTGTGGGTCAGACATCTAATGTGAAGCCAGGGATAATGCTAGCAAACTTAGTAACAACAATCTATAAGGCCAGTTGGCGATGCACATACAGAAGGAAAAGTGAAATAGAAATGGAAATTTGCCCAGTTAGATCTGTTCTGTTCCACTGAAATGCTTTGTACAGTGGAAGTGTAAACAAACCACTGCTCTTAGAAGTCATGGTTCACCTGCTGACTCGAAAACTCAAAATGTCTGTCAACCAGCGTGAGAGAGGCCAAGGGGACTGTCTGTTTGGGTTTCTCTTTTGGTCTCAGCCTAATTTATCTTGTCAGTTCCAAGATCTCCATTCCTTTCTTGAAAGGACGATAAAGGAAGTTTGGTTTAGCCATGTCCTCTAATTCTTTGATTATTTTTAAGCAAACAAACAAGAACTTCACATGGACCGGTTCAGATGGCCTAGTTCAGCTGCTGGGTAAAATCTTAAAGCTACTATCAATCCCAGTCTCCTCCTCAAACGGCAGTTCCTTCATCCCTTTCAGGATATATACTTTAATACTCCCAACCTGCTTCTTGCAAACAGCCTTTTCAAGAGAAACAAGCCAGTCTTGAGCAATTAAGACCTATAGATCTCCCTTCACTTCCTTCAAAGCCATTGTGGAGGTGCAGCTGAAACCCATTAAATTCAATTGAGCCCAAATGGCCCATAAGTCATATGGAAACTTCCTCTGGGCTTTTAACAAAGAGCCTTGCTTTAAATTCCAAATTACAAACAAATTCAGTCTGTTCAGCTTTCACATAAAACATAAAAATTAAAGAAAACATACAGAGGAAAAGTTGCATCAAATCACAGGAGCATTATAAGAAAGTACAACCAGTTACTCTTGTTCTGAAGTTACATTCTTCAGTTAAAAACGTCACATTAAGTCATGGCAATATTTTCTTTAGTCTGGACTGGAAGCATGCTTTATTCAGGGTACCACAAAGTAAAACTAGTGGCATTCACCACTCCATTATCTTCTCTGACTTTTTCCCACAATGGATAAAAATAACATATATTTACATACATATACATAATACGAAGTGTATATATAATATGTGCATTTGTGTAATTATATCACACATAGCTAGCAGAATAATCTCAGGTTCATATGCAAGAAGTACATAATAAACATTTAAATAATAGTTAACATTAAGTATTGCTTTATTGTGGGTCAGATTTTTATCAAGTTGGCAAAATTATTAATGTGGCTTTATATTGGAACTCTCAATCTGTCCCAGATTAGGGATTAATGTATGTTCTGCAAAATCATAAATCATCTGAACACTGAAAAGATCCAGGCAGATACTGAACTTGAAAATTATATTGTGAAATCGTTCCATAATACATCTTTATCCAGACTCCCCCATGGGACTGACATGCTGTAAAGCAAAAAACCCCCCTCTATTTGAGGGTTAATTTCACCCTAAGGGCTCTGAGAATAACCAGGGCCCGCATCTCTTGTGACTTTGTATCAGTTAATGGTTTTTACATTATTTTTAATAAGAACTTGATGAAAAATATCCTGATCTACCTATTCTATTTGGCACCCGAGTAGCAAGTCAATGTTTTCTAAAGATAATGGGTCTGAGAGGCAGGCACAGGCGCATTACGGAGGCACCTCAAATCGAAACTAAAAGTAGCAGGCGTCCTTCATGGCTAATCCGGACCAGGCCGAGCACCGCTCTGAGCTGCACAGGGGGCTCCACAGCAGACTGCTGTGCAGATGCAATGGCTTTGCCATGGTGGGGCAACATCCCCAAGATGCAGAGGGTGGGGGAGTACCACTGTCTGCTGCCAGACTTTGCACCACTGCTGTAGGTCCATCAGGGCACTGGGACACCCAGCTATCAAACTACCGTGACTGAGGCATAGACTTTACCTCCCTCTCATGTCCCTGCGGCAAGTACAGCGAATCCTTTCAGCTGCCTCTGTACAAACCCACAGAGGAGGACACAGCTTTGGATATTGCAATGAAACAAGAAGCTGTTTTTCCCATTGCTGCTCCTCCAACTCCCCCAGCCCCTTCTCCTAAAGATGTCCTCTTAATGCTCCCTCCACACCAGCCCAGAGCTGCTTCAACTCACCCAACAGGCAAAAGAGCAACGCAGCAAAAGCAAACAGTTTGGCAACAAACATGAAGATGGACACGCAAAGGAAACAGGATTGCAAAGCCAGGCACAGAAAAAGCAGGGCTGATTTATGGCAACAAAGAACAATCCACTCCATGGACCCACATACTAGAAGACATCAAGTTTGTTAAATCAGCAAAAGGGAAGGACAGCTGAAATGTGTTAGCCTGCATCTACGCCAACCCACTCCTTTCTCAACATCTTCAGAGAAACTCATTGGCATTTAAACCTCACTCCCAGGACAGTGATAGCAGAAACTACAGAACTTCTAAGACTGTAACTGAGGTCTGAGAGTATTAAACAGACAACTAATTTCACAACAGTGAATGAAATAATACCAGTTGGGAAAGCTTTTTTGGAGGTGGAACCTAGAAGGAAAAAAAGATGCTGAAATACCTGTTTGTAAGAAGTGTGTTCTCTGGTTTGTTTGCTTAATTGTCTGGAATTGCAGCCACTACAGGAACACCACAAATCTGGAAAAGGGCAGGCAGAACACGTTGAATTTCAAGTAAGAGGGAGAAGGAGAGGAGAATCGCTCACTCTCCTCTGATTCCCCACTGTGAGGCAATGGCAAATTAAGACTGCCTGAGAAACCAAGCATGCTGAAATCACCCCTTCTGGTGGATAAAAGTTATCTGAGGACAAATGCATCCCCATAGCTGTAATACGGTTACCCTAAGCTTCACAACCCTGAAAACGTTAAGAATTAAAGTAATGATAAAACTCCTTAAAAACACAAGCTGGTATTCTAGCCCAGTGATAAGGAATACTCCAGTATAACTCAGTCAATATCATTTAAGGGGAGAGGTGAGGAATCTCAGGGTGAGCCTGTAGCAGTCAACACACTGATGGCATCAAACACAGGAATGGCTATGGAGCCAGCACATCCCTGCCTGGAGCCCGGCTCTGACTCAATTTGTCTTGGGTGGACCGAAACAGAAAAACACTGGCACAAGTCACTGCCAGGATACTTTTGTTTACAAGCTAACTCATGAATACTTTGTGAAGCAGTATTTCTACCTTTTTGTTTGTTTGTTTGTCTTTCCCAGAGAAAAAGCCATGACTTCTAATTTGAAAGGGGATTTAAAAGTGATTGTGATTCATGGGGATTTACGGACATTTCCTAGGGAGTTTCTAAAGCCTGGAGTGTCTTCCCCCACAACTCCCAGGCAATGCAGTTAACAGTCTCTCATAGGTTGTTACTTCAGCATGTTCAGACCGGCGGTGATGCAGACAGTCATAAAGAAGCCTCCATCCCAGCACTTGGGAGGAGCAGGCCCCCCTCAGATGCTATCCAAAACTGTGCCTGAAATTAGGGAACTTGTGTGAAAACCATTCTGAATCGTAGATGCAACCAGCGTTAACCGAAACAAAAGTCACATCCTATTTCCTTTTCTGTAGGTTGCTAATTTATAGAGAAATGGCATAGGACTGGAGGCCAATGGAACAAACTGGGGTGGGAGGGGGTAGTCCCTCAAGGAAATGAACATTAGGACATTTCTTAAGACAAAAGCACACTGAGGACACTGTTATACTTAACCAGAGAATTGTTTCGTGTTAATCCCAGTTTAGCCACTGAGATTTTCAGCTCCAACTAGGTACAGCAAGTAACACACTGGAAAGCCCTGAGTGAGGCTTTCTCCCTCACGTAGGACTCACTTCCAAGAGCTCTTTGAAGGTCAGTCCTTGAGCAATGCGTTTAATGCACAAGAGCCGTGTGCTTTGCCCAAGTGAAGGGAGACTTTCTGCTTCCCAGCTGCTTTTACTGTCTATTCACCCTGAACGTTGCCTTCAGTGATAAAGCTAAAAAAACCCCACCCTTGCTCATTATCCTGACGATATTTAATTCTGACAGCGTACAGGTATACTTCATGAAATATGCAACCCTGTGACTAATGAGGTATTTGCACATAAGGGCAATATACAGTAAATTGCAGGGCAATAAAAGTAAAGGAAAACCATGAACTGATCAGCCAGCTGTTAAAATGATGCAAAGTGTGTTTTTAAATGTATTGCGTTATACCCAGATGCTGACTGGAATTCAATCCTGGCTCTTTCAGTAACGATTCACCTAAAAAAAACACCCCAACTATAGGCTTCCTTTTCTGTTACTACACATCAGCTTTCTACTTTTCAAATACTGATGAAAAGTTCACCTCTCTAGTACCTCCCTGCTTTCCACTCATCATGTAAGGAGAGCACTATTTTGATTTTATGTGCGTGATTGCGTCCGCTCCAGTGCTAAGCATCCTATCAGCATATGACCAAATAGCAAAGCTGACATTTTTGCCGTGATTACCCACAAAATGTGTTTCCTACCTCTGATTTACAAGAGCCCTATTCATGAGAAATGATTAATAGCTCACTAGCGCTGCCAAAAAGCACATAAATCTAGACATCCTCTATGCTCCTGACACGCGGCTCATCTCGTAGATATGTTCAGATCTCTCTTTCCCTCTCTCCCCCTTATCTGTGTCTGATCCCCAGTGGGCATATGCTGGTGCTGATTAGGCAACACGGTTGCTGACTGGGACAATCTTATGCTGATATTACTGATGGCACCCAATTAGAGGTTGCAGAAAGCAGTGTCCTTCCCCTGGCTTGTACTAGACAAGCATGATTAAGTGTTAAATGCCTTCTAAATTAACGGGCAACATTACCCACATGTGTCTGTTACAACTTATCAGGCTAAGAAACCAGCTCCATTGCCAAGTTTTCTCTGTTTGCAGTTAGTCTCCCTGGTTGTAGACTAATAGAGCCGAGAAGAGGGCAAGCTGCATTCAAGCACACACCTGACTCAGCTGATGCTTAACTTATTCAACAAGGTTTCATACACTTGGTATTAAACATTCCTTCAAGTGCCCCACTCAGATGTGATAGATTTAAACAAGCACCATCTGAACCGGGGCCCATGATATCATTCTTCATGTCCTCAACACCCCACTCCCCCTGCCCTGCTCTAATAAAAACTGTTTCACAGTTCTTGAGCATCATTCTTCTGAAGATCCTAGAGCGTTTTGCAATTACTAAAGCACAGATCATACCATGCCTACCCATTTTATCCCATAATTTCAATGGGCCTGCTAGCACAGCAAGACACCCACTCAAAAAAAAGTAGCTCATTGTGCCGAGTATGTGAAGAGAATATCAAGGTTGCAGTGCTATCCCTACATGTATCCACTATGACACAAGCCTTTAATTGTAAGATCATGTTCCACATTACAAACAATACAGGGTACAACATGCCTTTTCCTTGTTGACTTTGATGCAGACAGGTTATAGCTTGCAATCATTTTTCATTCCTGCATTCACGATGCTCCCTGTTGTTACAATACAGAGCATTTTTCATGTAAGATACTACCATCAGACCTCAGAATCATGCACAGCTCCCACTGACTTCTCTGGAAACCCCAGATATTACCACAGCTGTAATAAAAATAAAAAACATTTTTAAAATCAATATTATTAATAATAAAATAATCACGAAAGAGCACTGTTTTCTCTAGGTGTGTTCTGATAATATTCTTGGCACTCATGTTCTGCTTGGGTTTTTTTCCTTTTTAACTTCCTCATGATTAATTACTGGCCAAAGCTTACAAATAGCTACCAAGTGCGCACACACCCTGAATTTTGCCGGATCACACATTTTCAACAGATCCTGTTTGCAGCTGAATTATTAGGCTTTATCACAGCACACACTACATCTCAGGTAAATACTTAGAAAGAATTGCACCAATCTGAAGTGATATCATGTTGAATTGGGCAATCCTTAAAAGTGTAAATAACTGCTTCATTCTCCACGTACCCCATCTGCAAGCTGTCTGTTACTTTTGAGAACTAACACGTATGCTTTCTTTAAAGCAGTGCTCAACTGTTTCTTCAAAGAGTGAAGAGTGGCCTATATGATCTTCCTATCTGTGCCAAGGAGAAGAAAGTTATTAATGTTGCTTCTCTGGCTGTTGCATCACAAATTTTTTCAGAAGCAGAGTATTTAATTACTGCTTCTTGCCATGACCTGATGCCCAGCTATGTATCCTGCACAGCTCTATGTGCAGCACTAGCCATCGGCTACATCCAGGAAAAAGAAGCAACTGATGACACAAACAGATGTTCATTGCAGTTTTATTTTGTGCAACGATGTTTGCAAAGTACATAATCACACACATACACACACAAACACACACACCCCCTCAAAAAAAAAAACCAACAAAAAAAACCCCAACCCAATAGACCCTTTCCTTGCTCAGCATGCCCCAGCCTCCCCTGGCTAGTGACTCGTAAGCTCCAAAGGGCCCCAACTCTCCACTTACTCCTAAACCCGGTTTACTCCTAAACCCCACTCACAGTTTCTTACCTGACTTACTCCTTCTGCTGCTTTAAGAACCAGTCTCTCAGGCTGCATAGCCTAATTCCGCTCAGCCTTTGCTTTGCTTGATTACTGCCTTCCTAGGAGCAGCCAAAAACCTGTTTAAATATTCCTATCATTTAGCCCAGAGGAAAGCTGTTTAGCACATTTAACATCTTTACCCAGATCTGAGACTTTCTACAGATGTAAGAACTATCTGATGGCAGCCGCTAACACCTTCCTTGTATAAAATATATATTTCTAAAAGAACAGCTACATGCAAAGTAAATAGAGAATTTTTCTGTAAAACAATACAACTTGCTGCCCCAAGTGCAAAAGGAGATTTTAAAAAAACACGGTAAGATACAGGTAATTAATAGTATCTTTTCACCCTCATTTCTGTGCTGTGTGTGAAGCAGAGCAGTTAGATGTTAATTTTATCATCTTCCAAATGGCAGAACTGAAGCAAATGCAAAGTGCAATGACACCCCTATCTACCGGGTATCTACCCACCTCTCACCTTTCCAGGTAATACCAAACCTTTGTTTACCTTCATAACTGTGCTAACAACCTGGAACTGGATAGATCACACAGAAAAAGACCCAACCCAAAAAAACTTTCCATGTATTTTTACCAGTCTCTACCTTTTCTTGGCCACTTCACAACACACCAACTTCTCTGATGTAACATCCCTTAGTGCTGCACGTAGGAAACATTATCTATCAGGGTTGGCTGCACTATCTAATTAGAGATCTCCCAACAGCACATCTTCACTGTTTCATAATTACGTGACTCTGAGCATCAGCGATCCTCACTCAGCAGTTCCATGGGAGCTTTCTCAGTAGACCTTTATTGTACTTCTTTTACTTTCATTCTTATTGCATCATCAGACCAGTTTTCAGATACCCTTTTTTCCACAAGAAGTGCTGCTTGTTGCTTTGGAGAATCATACTGAAAGAAGCACAGAGAGGAATAAATGACATTTGGGCTATTTCATTACAGCTATGACCTCAAAGGTAAGAGGAAAATAGAGAGACGTTTAAAATAACTTTCATTCCTCTTGTCCACAAAAACATATTGTCAAATTACCTATTTGTGTTCCAGTGGTAGACATGTATTTACAAGAGCTCTTCTGCATGTCTCTTTTTGTATAACAAACTCAAGGTTTGGGCTGTCTCAAAGACTGGTCAACACTGGTTTATTCTATGGCTAACAAATGCATGATTTAACCAAGGAATCCCCAGACCATGGAGGTGTAGGAATCAACACTCGACCTTATACTCGACCTTATACTACAGGTGCCACACTTTCACAGACATGAATAGGACTGGAACAACTCTTGGAGAGGGGGAGGATTGAAATTCTTTTAATGGATCATTTACTCTAACTTTACAAACTTTGTTCCTATTTACTTGGAAAACAAGTGCAAACCAATATCTGAATTCACATTACTGATGTAGAAAACCTTGATACACTGAATTTTCACATGGTACTGTGCATATTTTGGTACTGTGCATTTTATTATTAAATCAAAAGAGCAGTTTGTCTACCTGAACTTCACGATGCCATTTTCGCAGTAAAGAAACTAATGGATACCAGTACCCCACAAGCCTTGAAATGTAAGGAGTGACTTTCTCTATCACTGGTTATTTTACAAGTGCATGTGTTTAAATCTCAAACACATAATAAGAGCAGTGTATTCTCCCATCTGCTTGGCATATCTAAATGATAGCAAACAAATCTTGATGTACTTTGGGATAATTTTATCATTAAATATTTTGCACACATCATCTCGACCCTTACGCAGCTTGAGGAAAAAAAAAACCAAAACAACCCCAAACAAACCTCCTCCCCAACAAATGAGTAACAAAGAAGTTTTTTTGCTTAGTGAAGAGCGCCTTAATGACCTAAGCTCGATTTTGTTAAAGAAAACAAACAAGCAAACAAACTAAAAGCCTAGACCTTGAGCTTTCTGAATAAATGAACCCTAATTAAGTAAGAAAAGTAAAAGTTGGGTGGTTCTGGAATCAGCAGAATCAAAGCATTATTTAGCTAATACAACCAATTTTGTTAAACAAACTATACCTTTGTTCTGTAAATTTTGGAAGTTAGGCTTTGGACAGATGTTCCCTGCTGGATGCAGACATGCCAAGGGAAGGTTATAGCCCCAGCTGTTGATCATCACTCCTTTGCAGAGGTTACTGCTCCCTCACATTTGCTGGCAGAGCTTGCTTACAAAAACACTCCCAAAGCCACTTCAAGTTAAAGTGAGTGGCGTTGCTGTTTAGACAGCTCAAGCTAACTGGCGCAGCTGCGGGAGGAGTTCCTGCCTGTCTGCACCTTTAAACTTCCACCGCTCACAAGACTGCAAGTTTTCACAACTTCTTGTCAGGGCAGAAGCTTTTCTCACCTTTTTCTGTAGCACCAGAGATCAAATCCCAGATGCCACCTCTGAATATTTAGCCTTAAGTGCCTCCTAATTAAACACTGACAACCCTGTTAAACGTGCTAGCGACTACAGTCCTGTTGCAACAACCCTAGCTTTCTGCTTCGGTTAGCCTTCAAATCCCTTTTCTACCGAGCTCTTGGGTCTAGGAACAACAATCAAACTCTGTGTTACTTCACTGTGCAAAGGCATCCAAGCAGACCTGGATGCTACGGTGCAACACGCGCAGAATGCAGCGTGGATGCGGCGGTGATGGGAGGCACCAGGCTTCGGGCAGAATACAGTACTTCTGACCTGCTGTGATGCTCTAGACAAGCTCCTCACCTTTCTCTGCTCTTTTCCCACCTCCAAAATGGTGAAACTCTCGCAGAGTTCTTTGAAAACTCAGTGGAAAGCGCTATGTGCTTGTGTATGATGACTGTCGTGAATATACATCCACTGCTCCTTGGAAAGTTTAAAAAAAAAAAAAAAAAGGAACTGCATCACACAAATTATCCTCAACAGATAATTAGTATTGGTATGTGAATGGCTATGACTTTAGAGTAACACAAGGTTTATTTTTGCATTCTTCTATAAGTAATATGATCTGTGAGTAAATTCCAATATATCTCAAATTAAGGGATGCATTGAATTTACAACTGTTTTTTGAGGGATTTTTTTTTTTTTGTTTCTTCTCCTGGCAGGATATTGATTGAGCTGCCTAAAATGTCATTCACAGCAGGCTATTTATGTGATGACGTTTCTATCCAAGTGAAATTGCTATGTCTAACACCTTTTTCCTCTCCAAGGAAAAATATTATTCTGCAGACAAAACAGGAAGCGATCCAAGGGTTTAAGAAAAGAATTTACTGTTTCTTTCCTTCAGTGCACAGCTACTTTCTTTTCATGCATTCATCTACCTCCTCTACTGCCTGAGCTACAGATAATACCAAGTAGCAAATTATATGCCAAAAATCATATTAAAAGAACATTACAGATACAAAGTCAATCACTCAAAACTTACAACCTTCCAAGATTTCCCAGACAATTGCATTTCAGGCCCCTTGGCGTACACACTGCACGCAGGACTATGGATGACATTACTATTTTTTCCTAAAGCCATTTCCTCATTCAGTGGACAGACAAGATGCTAATTATTACACACATGAATGTTCAACATTTTTTTAATTCTTACTGCTCTCCAGGAGGCACTGACCTGTACTCAAGACTTGTTATGAAGACAGGATTATGAATGTCTGTTGATTTTCCTGTCGTGCCATCCCTGTACTATTCGAGTGCTTTGCAAGCAAGAAATCACACACGCAGGTTTGTGAATGGGATGAGCGTCCCATCATTTCCACATATGAAGAGATCATATAATGATAACCTGGAAAACAGCAGTTATTAAATGGCTTCACTTGAACTTCCACAATTAATTTTACTTTCCACCACACCTCTTTTATGTTTTAACAGCTCTTGTGCTCAGACATTTGTAAAACCTGGACTCCTGCAACACTGGGACACACTGCTGCTGCTACTTCCCAGTCACTGAATTCTTTCTTCAAATCATCAGAGCTTTTCAACAAAATGGATAGACACATTTATTTTTCAGACAAGTGAAAAAGCAACACATTTCTCTTAAACTTGTTCTCAGAAAAAACCCCCACCAAACCCATTTTTTCTGAAGCTTTAGATATTCAGGCAGATGCAGTCCCCCGGTCTGTATATTTTCAGACCAAATAATATACATTTGACAAGTTTATAACCAACTGAAAACAGGGTCTTGTGATGAAAAATGTCAAGCAAGCTTAACTATAGGTGGCATTCAGAGCCTCGCCTATAATTAATATCTCCTATGAGGAGTCTGCTGGTAATCCAGGTGAGGGAGGCAGCGCAACAACTCTCTGCATACCTACATAAAAGAGCAGGGCTGCATTAAGAGGTCTCATTCATTCCTCTGATGATCTGAAACAAACTGGCATCAAATGATTTATACCCTGTAATCAGCGTTCGCAACCTCAGCAGAGTACCTGAATACCACGCAGAAACAAAATGAGCACCTGAACCCCCTTCTCCACACTCCTACATACCAATCACCAAGTCAGTGAATTATTACCACGTAAGAAAGAAGGAAAGGAAAACTTCACTTGCAAGGAAACCACTTCTAGCTAGCTAGCTTGGGAGAAAAACGTGACTTTGACCCAGCTAGGTTTTGCCCTGGTGAGTCACAGCCAGATCTGCGCTGATACAGCCAACAGTAATTACCAGACTCTGTTTGACTCATGGTTGACTCTGCTCCACAAAGGAGAACAGGAGAAAGGAAAAGGCCTTGTCCCTCATAAACTTGGCTCCCTTGTCATTGTTAAGAGCACCTCAAAACGTGACTGTCATTCACATTCCCCTTTGTCTTACTCCGATAATGTTTCTGAGGCCAGCTTTTCTCCAGCTCGGTTCTTAGGTCCGTGTCTATAGACTACATGAAGTAAGTCATTGCTCTATCACAGCTGGTTTACTCAACATGCTACAATGTACTGTAGTACCATAAAGGGCTAAGAAATCCTTGATGATGTGAACTCCATAGTATACTATCACACTTAGCAGAATCACTAAGTAATGGTAAAATACAATCTGTCTTTAACTGAATCATTATTTATTTCCCCCATGGAAGTAGAAGCATATAAACATGGAAATGAGGACCAACGCATCCAACTTAGCTAGGGGGTGGTTAAATTAAAAAATTCTTTAGGTTAAAAAAAAGCCCAATTTTTTAGCACTTATTTATGTTTTCAAGATTGTCCTGACATCTGTTCTTAAAAAGCACAACGAAAGGCATACTTTTAACTACAAACATTGATAAAATATGGCAACACTGTGTTTTTCCCTGCTGCAGAACTGCCAAGTAATAAGGACTTGAATGACTAAGCTTCTATTACGCTGACATATGCAAAACTGAGGAACAATCATTCTTTCTCTGTTGACAACACTTAGAAGGGAAACACTCCTTTTACTCTCCTCTAGGACACGTTGGGCCTCAGACAAGATGAACAGTATCGTTCAACCACATCAGTTTGTAAATGGATGTTTAAATGCTGAGTTCTCTTAGGCAGAGACTCTTGGATGGTGACTTGATTATGTAAGCTAAAGGTCACCAGGGGTTCGACTAACACTTGCAAACATACAGTATTTCATTTGACATCTCTACACAGAAACCACCACACGATTTGAAATCCACTTCTTTGAACCTCTGCAGAAACTTCTCTCTGGGAGTCTCATTTGTCCAGAAGAGTATGATTTATCGGCCTGATCTGGGGCACTGATTTTTAAAAGTTGCCCTATTTCAGAATTAAATTTCTACTTCTTTACTCAGTATCTTCCATGGTACTTCACAGTATATCGCAACTTAGACTTCAACATAGATCACATCAAAATGTAAAGAAAATGTAATTCTGGGCTAAGGTTCTCAAGGGTAACAAGGCACCATTCCCTTTCTAGACACCTAATCCATATCACAATTTACAGCATACATCTACTTGAGTGGCCATAAATTCAGATGTGTGTGTCTCCGACCTGTCCAGAGCATCTTAGATACCACATACAAAATAAGACATATCCTTATAACTTCCAATTAAATGATGGTATATTTTTAAAGATAAAACCATCAATTGCAAAATATTTGGAAAGTGGCTATCAGAGTACAACTGCTATGTCATCTCTTCTTATAACCTTGTGTAATCTCCCAGATATAGAATAGCCTGTGGAAGCCACTATGGAAGAAGCATTTCCAGAGGAAGCATGCGATGCCCACATTGTAAAGATGAAGGAAGAGAGCTGGTTTTCAACACACATCAATCTCCACATCTCATCAGGAATTAAATGGACTTTGGATGGCAAACCCAGCTTGGCCAGTGAATACCACTGTTGACAAAAAGATCTGTTCAGAAAGTTACTGGGACTGTAATGAAAGTGAGGGGGTGAGGTGCCAAGCAGCAGCACAGCCCGAATGCATTGCTGGTGCAATCGAACCTTTGATATCTCGTTCTGGATAAACATTCATTAACGGTAATCACCGGCTGCCATTTTCAGCCTAGTTTTGTACGTAATGAGGCTTAAATGATTGTGCTATCTGCCTCTTTCCATCTGTTTACCTCTTGCCACTGCTCCCTCCCTCTCTCCCCCAACCTGCCTCTCAGAAAACCTTCTGAGCTTTTGGCCAACCAGAATTAGCAATGGGTCTGAGGGAAAAGCAGGCAGAGCTCAGCTGCTGCATTTGGCAGTAACCAGTTGCCCAGCTAGTACCAGGCATGCACAGTGCTGGGCTAGGAAACGTGCACACTGCTCCTAACATAATGGCATGCCATAAAAGAACTGGAGAAAGGTCAACGTAGCACACCATGAAGAGGAAGGGACAAAGGACACCAAGCCAATGGAAAGAACCCACATTTTATTAGCCTCACTGCTCAGGGAATGATTTCTTTCAGTGGTGATTCTCCCCATACAATCTGTTTGCATTAGGTTTGTATCATACCCACCAACTGTCAGAGCAGCACAGGGGAAAATGCACTGATGAGATGACAGATTTGCTTTGCTATCAGCGACCTATCAGTGGGCACCTGGAACAACCAAAGATGGAAATGACATGAGAAATAGAAAACAAATTAATAATTCCAAAATAAGGAAGTAAGCCTCAGTGCAAATCTTTCAACTATGCATCTACATAAAAAAAAATCAGGATACTTTTTTGCTTACTGTTTTTTCAGCAACTCACTGAGTATTATCTTAATGCCAAGAATAATAATTTCCCTGAAAACTTAATAATAGAGAGCAAGTATCCAGAAGAGGAGACACATTTCCTTCCTCTTTCTTCCCCTACAGGACCACTCTCCTCAAGCAGAGTCTCATTTGTACTAGGTTTTAGGCTGAGAAACCCACACTCACAATCACAAGAAAATCAGATAAATAAGGATAGAATTAACCCATGAATTAATTATTTAGTAATACTGTCTTCCAGATTAATGTCTTCTTTGGATTATCTGATGAATGCTGCAGTTAACTAACTTTCTTTTGATCCTCCTACTGGGAAAATAGAAAGGATGAGATGGCGGGGGTGGAAAGATAATTATGCTCCAGAAGATGACAGTATCTTATCCGTACTAGGAAGGTTAAACCCAAGTAGTTCCTTCTCAAGACTCCTACTACCAATTGGAGATGCCATTGCAAAGCTGTTCAGCCAGTTTCAAATTGGTACTTGTTCTCATGCTCTTGCGACACCTGGCATATGGTGAATACATTGAGACTTATAAAAAAACAGTGATTCATTGTTAATCATTCAGGAAAGAGCCAGACATTCATGGTAACCCTGTATTTCTGGAAAAGTATATCTACACCCCAGTTTTCATCTGTTTTATGAGACAGAAACTGCAGGTGAGGTTGAGAACAGAATCTGGATCCTGATCTACTCTACAAAATTTTGGGGAGTGTCACTGAAAGCCACAGTTAAACTGTATGGTGAGCTGTGGAGATGCAACCAATGATCCTACAGTTAAGAAGACCTTCTGGCATGAAATGAGCACTTTTCAGTGGTGGGCTCAGCCTTACACAAGTAGCTTCATCCATGGGCTGAACTGGATCTCTTTTCTTTTTTGCATTGCTGCATTCTGAATTACATGTCATGTGCACCTATTCCAGAAAAGTATGGATTTGTATTTGTGGAATGAACATTTAAAGTAATTTGTTTATTGAAAACTTGCCACTTCACTCTCCCACCTGTGAATTTTCATAGTTAAATCTCAGGGTCTGAATTACATATTTTGATATCCTCCACAGGCTATTTTATCATTAAAAAAAAAGGCATGCTAATTACTTGTCTTGTTTAAAATAACTTCAGTGCTGCTCCAAGCTTAGCAGAAGAGATGTTCAGATTTAGCAGTCCGCTGCTTTCTCTCTTCTTGTCTCATCAACTCTGCTTAGCACCTGGAGTGGGGAAATCAAGGAGACAAGCCAGGCAAAGTGACGATGAGACTGTGGAAGAAGCAGAGCTCATAAAAGACAAAGAAGGGACAGCCTCAGCATGTAGAAGATAGATGTATTGTGGAAGGGGTTGAGCAGGTCTTTGATACGTTGGGGGACAGCTGTGAGGAAGCATGTAGCAGGTAGGATGGGGAGAAGGAAGTGAAAGCATGCAGAGCTGTGTAAGGGAAGGCCAAAGCAAAAGGATAATCCAAAATGTCAATTCTTAGAGCACTGAAGTGGAGAACCTGCCCTCTGCTAACTCTTGATTTACACAGACCAGACCTCCAGGCCTGCAGCTATTCCCTCTGTCCTGCAAGAGGACAGCATTTCTGCACCAAGTTACCAGCACATAGAGGGCTCACAATGGAGCATTGACGGTTCACAACAGAGCATCATTCAAAGGCATGGAAGCTGCCCTCAGGAGCCAGTGCAAAAGCACCAGGGACTCTCTTTGTCAGGCACTAGCCCTGTGCTGGGAAAAAATTAAGTCCTAAGAGGCTGCACATCCACATACCGCAGGTACAAAATGTAGAGCTAAGCATTATAAAGTCTTGGATGAAGCTGGGTAAGACCTCGTGAATTTTGGGCAAGCTGTGGATTTGAAACAGTACTTCACAGGGCCCAGGCTCAGTTCTGCTGTAAATCAGCACTTAGGAAACATCACCAACAGGTAAACAATGCTGTAAATTCTGCGTCTTGGCATCTCTCTTCACTCCAGCATTGTGCATGTGGCACCAAAGACACTGAATTAAAATTCACCAAAAATTTAATAAACTTTTAAATTGTTCTACTCTTTCCAGTTCATCAATTACATTAGTAACACCATCAATATGCTAGAAGACAGACCTTTCTCTAAGGAGATGAGACCTAAGCTTGTTTTCAACAAATTAAAACATGCCAATAAATTAAGGTATCGTATACATACAGGTATAAACTTCATCAGGCCAGCAAAAGTCCAAGTAACTGTGACTAAATTCAGCCTCTAAATGCAGAGCACTGCCTGTATTTTTTAGTATTTTGTTAACAATGCAAAATATTGATGTATTGTTTAAACACATCTTCCAAAGAATAGAGGAACAGTTGGAAAATCAAGAGATAGATGACGTGATAGGGAAGAAGTTTACATTTAGATCAGTCACGCTGCACCTCCTGGTTCTCTGGAAAATGTAAAAAGCAGGCAAGAGAGTTACATGGGGCAAGACTGCGAGGAGAACATAAGGCTGGTTTGTTAAAAGTGCTTCCACAAAAGAAACAGCCATAGAGCTATCCAATCCAACCACACATCTGCTTCCAATTTTATAGCCTTCAGTGTCTTTGATGAAAATCCAATTTTTTTTCCCAAAAGGAATTGTAGCAGTTGAATAAAGAAAGGTCTATTGATAAATCTAATGCATCTTTTACAGAATGTGATGCTTCAGGGGTTTGGCGGTGGGGGGAGAAGGGGTTTGTCTCATAAAGTTGTGCTGCATCTCTAAAGCTCCCTTCATTTGTCACCACTTTCTAACCTACGAGGTGGTCTATTTACAGCAAGACTGAACCAGAGGCTCCAATCTAGCTCTTTTCCCCCACCCCCAGAGTCCCCAGGCATCTTAGACTCTCCTCCAGCTAACCAGAGTCTGCGATTTTTTTCCTTTTTGCTGACTCTTTAAAGCAACCTGAGGTAGCACACACAAGCCCACTTCACACCAGCCTGTCCTTCTGACACCCTCTCCAAAGACAGCAGCAAACAAGCAACACTTCAACAATAAATAGTTCTGATTTTAGTATGTTTTTTTCATAGACACCCAAGAAAATTCTTTACACTCCAATAAGCACTGCTCAGATAGTTCTTACAGTAATTCCAGCTGTATTAAACCCTTGGCCCTTTCAAAGTTAAGGGAAATCAACTGGGAGAAGACACACTGCTCCTGTTTCAAGACACACAAAAACTTTGGACTCTCATCTGTCATCAGCTCACTATTTTCTGCTCTGCAGCCTTGTTGCCAGAAACAGTCCCCAGGCTACACAGGACACATAGCTTTTCAGGGGGACTTGAAAGGTACTATAAATTGCCATCCCATACAATTGAGCCAGAAATCTGACTGGTGCAAGGATGCAAAATTCCACTGAAGTCAGGGGGCCTGCGCTCATTAATGTCAAGGCTTCATTACACTCATTAAAAAGTGAACTGTCAGCTAAGGTATGCTTTGTGAGCCCTTGTGGGATTTCCTGCCTTCTTAAGTTACGCATTTCCAGTTTACCTACAAGCCCAATCTAAATGGATGACTTTAAAATAAAATGCATTTCTAGAGGCACGGTATTGACTGTCCTCATCACATGCTGCTCCCACTGTTAAAACCACCCAGAAATATAATGTTTTTAGTGTAAAAGCACACCTATCCTCCTAACCAACCCGAGCGGAGGAAAGGCAGAGCAGCACTCTTAGATGAGACAGGAAGGTCAGGTCAACCCTAGGACAAAGCCCTCGGTGCAGATCTTGCCTTTTTTATAATGTAAAATCGACAGGGTTGTACGAGTTAATCTGCTGTTTAAGAGGGACGGAAAAGAACCCAAACAACCCAAACAGCCCAATAACTTTTTTCCTTTTCTGCAGCCAAGACAAAGCCACGAACGCTGCGGTACCAGTGCTAATTTACTTAGCATCATTTCTTATTTGAGCACCTGTCTGCGGGTCTGTGGAAGCACTGGGACTGGATAATCCGCCAAATGATCTTTAATCAGACAGTAATATTAGGTGCTAATAGCTCTGATAAAGGGGCTGTTTAACCCAACTGTTAACACAACGGTGTGCCTGCCACAACGACTATTTCAACAATGTATTTGCCAGTCATATTAATTAAAACTAATTCCTTGCAGGCCACAGAAAGCAGAGAGTAAACCCACATGGAAAATGTCTAGGTTCTACCATGACAAATCACATTAAAGAAGAAAAAAATAAAATTAAAATTATCCTAAGGCAATGAAATTTGTCTCAGAAAATATACTCTCTTGGATATTCTCAAACTGTAAATTCACGGCAAAGCTAAAAAGGCCTTTAATAGAGTCTTCCGAACGTGTAACTATATATCTGTGGCTCTATCCTGTGACTTCATACAAGTCATTAAAAGCTCCTAATAAGTCAAATACAAAGCAGTGAGCCTTGCCGAAGGTCCTGAGGTGACAGTTATTTACATGTCATTTAGGTGACTGTCCAAGACCAGAGTGGTTTAAGCGAAGCAGCACAGTTAAGTCTCACAGATAGTTTAGCACGATTTTCTTTTTCACTTTCTATCTCTAGAGAGTTCAAATAAATTTTACATTTGTTAGGCCCCCAAAGGGATAAATTCTTAACCCCCTGCACAGAGATTTCAGGCATAAATCTTATAACTAATTCAGCTGGAAAGTCTTAGTTAAGATGATACTCACAAATGTTGGCTTATTCTTTGGAAGTGATCAGTTTTCAGAAAAGCGTTTGGCTCTCCAAAGGTCCTAATACACTACAAGGAATACAGGAAAAAGATACTATCTAAGCACTTCCATACGCAAATGAATCCCCAAGGGTATTTTGGTTAAGAGGTAAAATGCATCCAGGTTAACCCACACCCTTCCTTTTCTCTTGGAGTCTGTGAAAGTTTGGTGGGTTGACCCTGGCTGGAGGCCTGATGCACATGAAAAGCTGCTCTATCACTCTACTCCTCAGCCAGGGAAAATATAACTAAAAGCTTGTTGAGTCAAGGTAAGGACAGGGAGAGATCACTCACCAGTCACAATCACAGGCAAAACAGTCTCAACTCAGGAAAATTAATTTATAACCAATCAAATCAGAGTAGGGTAATGAGAAATAAAATATAAATCTTAAAACACCTTCCCCCCATCCCTCCTTTCTCCCCTGGCTCAACTTCACTGTGTATTTTCCTACCTCCTCCCCTTCAGCTCCACAGGGGGGTGAGGAATGGAAGTTGTGGTCAGTTCATCACGTTATTTCTGCTGTTCCTTCCTCCTCAGGGGGAGGACTCCTCACACTCTACTCTAGTATGGGGTCCCTCCCATGGGAGACAGTCCTCTCCGACGTGAATCCTTCCCAGAGACTGCAGCTCTGTACGAACTGCTTCAGCATGGGTCCTTTCCTTAGGGTGCAGACCTTCAGGAACAGACTGCTCCAGTGTGGGTCCTCCACAGGGTCACAAGTCGGGGGGACTCAAACGTGCACGCAAATGTGCTCCATCATAGGCTTCTTTCTCCACAAGGCCACATGTCCCACCAGGAGCCTGCTCCATCGTGGGTTTCCCACAGGGTCACAGCCTCCTTCGGGTGCATCTGCCTGTCCTGTGTGGGATCCTCCACAGGCTGCAGGTGGATATCTGCTCCATCATCAACCTCCATGGGCTGCAGGGGGACAGCCTGCCTCACTGTGGTTTTCTCCATAGGCTTCAGAGGAAACTCTGTTCAGGTGCCCGGAGCTCCCTTTCCTTCACTGACCTTGGTGTCAGCAGAGTTGTTCCCTTGCATATGCTTACCCCTCTCTTAGGCTGCAGTTGCTCTTGTCCAGTTTTATTTTTCACTCCCTAAATAGGGTATCCTGGAGGCACTGCCACTGTGAATGATGGGCTTGGCCTTGGCCAGCGATGGGTCCATCTTGGAATCAGCCAGCATTGGCTCTATCGGAGATGGCGAAGCTTCTAGCAGCTTCTCACAGAAGGTACCCCTGCAGCCCCTCTACTACAAACCTTGTCATGCAAACCCAACACAGAACGGAGAGACAGTTAGCAAAATGTGAAGTTATTAACAGTCATTAAATGTGAACATAGACCCCAAAGCTGTACTCAGATGTGACAATGGAGGCGCTTCTGCCAAGACCTGTACAGGCAAGAGCATGGGAGGTCGAAAGAGCGTTATGAAAAGGTATTCTCCAGAAACCTCTGCAACACTCAAACACTCTTCTGTTAAATGGGAGCGGTTGACACAAGCTTCAGAGATGGGTATGTTAAAGTTTTCTTGCCAGAATGTCAGTGCCACTTATGTGTAACTATCTCCAGGGTAAAAAAGATTAAAAGCCATCTGAGCAGAGTCCTGGGCAACTTACCCTGTGTAACCGTGCTTGAACAGGTGGTTTAGACATGATGACTATTAGAGATCACTTCCAACCCCAATTTTCCAACCCTGAAAAGAAAAAAAAAAAAATCTATGAGGTGATATCCTAACTATTAACACCTACTCACCTGCCTCACTAGGAAGTTAAGACAGGAAATAAGTGTGTAAGAAGATGAGGCAGCAATCTTTCAAGAGCTGCATTCACTTTCACCAAATTAAACCTGACTCCCAAGTAGTCAGGAGTATAAGCAATCTTTCCTTCACAGGATTTTTGCAAACCTTGAAGTATTACCTTAATGCAGTTTTGTTAAGTGAATTATTTATTAACTTGATACTTTAATTGATCAACACAGAGAACTCCCACCAAAGAGGTCAACTGCAAGCATTTAAAGAGACAGTCTTCCTTTGAAGCACACAGGAAACTCCCGTTAATTATCTCGCTAAAAATCCTGCAAAATAAAACCACTTTTTTGCTACACATGTTTTGGTGTGGGTTTCAGTTTTAACCTGACCTACACTACACATTGCTGAAGTGAGCACAAACTCGGGTTAAGCTTTTTCACAAGATATAATCTGTTGTGACTGGCATTACCAAGTTCTTCCCCATGCACTCTTCTAGTTTCTTTGATAACGCACTACTTCTGGAATCACTGCTCACTTCATAAACCAGAGCAACTGTTACAGCACTTCAACGTAATCTTTATTCTCAAATAAAGCATCTGCATTTAGATGCATTTAGACCCTTCTCTAAAGGAGTTTGTCTCATAATAGCTGTGTCAGTTACTTTCTTCCCCCATTTAGGTATGTTTTAAGCTTAGATGGGCAGAATTTTAAACTCTCATTAGCAGAAAGCCAGGCTTTATTGTTTTATTAAGGTTTACAAGCCAATCACTTCCTGGTTCTTAGTAAATTTACAGCCCAACATTCAACAGACTGTAAATTGCTATATAGAATTATGCTAGCCAGCCCCTGGTTCGAGCCATTTTACTGTTTGGGAGGCAAATTAATTTTATCCTGGAGTTGATATTTTTTTTCCCCAATGAAAATGCATTTAAGCCACTGGCACTGAGAATTAACAGAATCCTTGTATTTGTCAATAAGGCCACACAAGTGTTGATGCCTTCTGGAAGTAAACTTCTGTTAGAAATGCTGTTGGCATTCACTAAAAGGAAACAGTATCTTAGAAACATAAAAAAGGATCCAAATTTTCCAGAGTACTTTCATTCAAGAATAATCAAATCACCTTGCGTTTTTTCTTGATACCAACACAATGCTGGTAAATTGTGTGGCCACAAACAATTCTTGATCATTAATTTGGACAGAAACATTTAAAATAGCAAAGAACAGACACCTAGTCACCGTGGTGGAAGGACCCAGACATAGGGCATTTCATTGATAATTATGTCAAGTATGGCATTTCAACTGGTGGCCATTTTCTTTGTCTCTTTACCCTCAGACCTGAACATTCCAGATCCTGCCCACATTCTGTATGGAGCCCCGCAATAGCTAGATCAAAGGTGTTAAATGAAAATCAACTTAATGTGACAAGATTTGCTTTATGCTTAGGCTTTGCATTCAGTCATTTAGTCACACTCTGCGTATAAAACTCTTTTAGAACAAAAATCTTGTCTGCATGTATCTCTGGTATCTCCTCATCTTCCAAGTTGTTATTGAATGTATTGCCATCCTTACAGAGGCACTGGCATGAGTAAATCTGATCACAGATTAACTTTTCCCAGAAATACATCTGCTCTACTACCCCCATCTAAAGAGGGGAGCAAGGATGCCCAGGCCAATGAAGATGCAGCTACAAAAAAACCCAATCAACCAACCTACAATCCCCGCCTTCCTCCCCCAAAACTCAAAACCACAGAAAACTGAAACAAACAAAAAAAACCCCCCAACAAACCCAACTTGGCTTAAGAGCATGTTCACATACTTTGGCATGACCAATGAACTACACCCCTCACTTTAGTCTGCCTCAACACACTCTCCATTTTTCCTTCCTCTGATGTAGCACAGAACAGTCTGACATCTTGGACCATCCTGAGAATTTGATTGAACTTTGGCTACTGAAGAAACTTTGTCATGCCCTGACCTTCCTTGTTGCCTTCCTGTAGCACATTATGCTTATGCTATATACTATTGATCCTAAGGTTTCTAAAGCATTCTCAAAAATGTCTTTTGCCTACTACAGAGGACATCTCACAGGGCACATTTTCTCTGCACCCTTCTGGAATCAACAACGTACTTATTTATGGCAAAAAGCTTGCAGAAACTAAACTGAAGGACTTTGCCTCTTTTCCATCTCACCTATCTATGTCAATACATTTTCAGGGGATATCAACCACGTCTCTTGTTACAATGACATGTTTAAACATTGTGGTGGAGGGCCGAACTCCTCTTTGGCAACCGTAAGTTACTTGGTTAAGAAAGAATCATATTTGTGTTTGTATTACAAAGAAAAGCCAGCATTTTATGGCAGCGAATCCTCAATTTAACTTAATGGATGTTCTCTCTCAGGGATTATTGACCTGGTAGAAATTTCTAGATGCATAGACAGTAAAGAAGGCAGAGACCATAATGTGGGAAGATGGAAACATGCTGGAGAATTCCTGTAGTCAGTTTGCACTGGACAGCAAAATGTCTACTAGCACTGCTCAGCAAAAAGCAGATGCTTTGTAACATGAGACTCTGCATATTTGTTTCAGATTACAAACATAAGAAGTTATTAAGGAAAAGAAAAAGCTTCTTTGTAAATCTGATCAAAAGTGATAGGAATTTCTCTTACTAATTTCTTACGCTCTCGATATGCTTGTGCATAACGTAACATGGAATTACACCCCAGAAACTTGATTAGAAGCAGGGAAAGAGGTTACACATCTTTTCAGAAGCAGGTATGTCCATGAAAAGAAGAATGAAAGTTTTCTGGAAAGTACTTGAATATTATATTATTTATTAAAAGAAAATGACTTTGTTTAGAATTGCTGGATGACACATCTGCATGCCATCTAATTCTCAAATTTTACCCATCAAAACCCAACATTCAGAGAGGTCCTGTGCATTAATCATACCTGTCCTGCAAAGACAACTTGACTGGTCAGCTTCCAGTCCTGTTCTGAAGCGCCAATAGGAATTTTCTAACCGAATGGTTTCCCATCAACAAACTCCAGCCAAAGACTAGGGATGTGAGGCTTCCTCAGACTTCTGGCTTCACATCATCTTGCAGGTGGGCAACCAGAGGCCTATGAGGCACACTGGCAATGGACCTGTATTTAGCAGGTACAGTGTTACAGAATATACAATACACAAATATACTATTCCACAGTGTGTTTTTCCTTGACTGAAAATGAAAGCCCTCTACAAAATCAAGCTTTTCCTTTTTCTTACTCAGTTATACACCAATGCATAGTCTTCTTAAAAGAAAAGCTTCATTGACTGCAGCAACTGGAAATTACACAAATACTGTTTTATATTACAGCCTACACAAAGCTCTCTCTCTCTGTAAAATCCTTTGATGGCTAACCGGTATTGAACTTCTTCAGACACCCAGAACATATTCCTGAACCTTATTCCCTCTCCAATCTTGCCAAATTCAATTGGTTTTGTGAGTTCCCAGGCTTCCATCCCTCCAGCTAGGGGAGCTCAGCAGGAGACAAATGCAAGGTGATCATGGCTGTGCCGGCTGTCATTGTGTTAACAATTCTCAGGTGACAAATGAATGCCTTCTCTTAAGTCATCCTCTCCTATGCTTTTCTTTTTTTTTTTTTTTTGAGGGGGGGTGGCCACTATAGATGTCTCCTCTCCCATGAGGCCTCAATCAATTTAAATCAACGTATTCCTAGAATTAATCTAGGTCATAACAAAATCTAGGGTGACATAAGGCATTCCTACATCATTCCCACACTTGAGTAGGTGATGCTGCTTCCTGTAGTCAAACCCCAGACTCCTACAGTATAAAAATGATGATGGAGGTGGTGGGCTCATGATCTATGCACACCCATGCACCTGGGAACTACCAGTGAAGCAGCAAGGAAAGAAAACCAGTCAAGACCACAGAGGTAAAACCCTTGTGGTTTACAGTTTAGAGCATGCTTTGGCTAGGATTTTAATAGTTTTGATTCTGCTTGCCCCCTTTGATTTCTATTATTTGATTCCATCCACCCCCTTTGATTTCTGTTCTGTGATTTTCATAGCTCTGTGCACAAATGTGTGTGCAAATTGGTATTACAAACACAGAAATTGCGCTGAGAACTCTCAAAGTGTTTACACTGTTCTCTTTTTCACATCCGAGGAAAAAACAACCACCATACATAGAAATGGGAAAGCACTGAGGAATCTTAGCAAAATTCACCTGCTCTCTGTCACTCTTTCATTACTTGTTTCAATGAAAGATAAATTAAGTGACCCACGAATGTAAAATGATACTGTGTGGTATCACAGGATCACTCAAGCTTTCAATTTTGATTCTGAAGTTCTCAGTTATTTCATACCATGGGATATTCCTGCCAAAGCCTGTATCTGAGCTGTGGCAGCAACTCTGAAGTTTTTAGTGATGCATTAATGAAAAAAAGAAGTCTATTCTGGCCTAACGTATCCCTACCAATGACAGTAGAGATAGCCTCCAAAATATATCAATAAAAATTACAATTTTGCTTAAATTATCAGATGTTATCAGCTTACACATAAGATGTTATCAGCTTACACGTAAGTTATCCCTGAATCAGGGTGATTTTTATTTTAGCATTTTTCTATCTGAGATCCTGGTTTTTTGTAGGACTCTGCAGTATCAGTGGTTTTGCCCTGCCTCTCCCTTTTCTTTTACTGTGCAACTGCCTTATACAAAGTGATATTTGTATGCCAGCAGGTAATATGTTTATGAAGTAGTCACCCAGACCTGACAAGTACTGTAGTGTATTTCTTCTGAAAATTGCCCAAGGTGGGGTTATTTTGTCTGCTTTGACAAACTGTATATGCACTATCCACATTATGCTGTCACATCTACCTTAGGTTCATCAGTATCTTATTACAGATGCTGTTGTTTTCAAATCTAAATATAGTATGGAGAAAGCTAGCAAGCACACAAACCAACCTCTCTTAGCAATAATTTAAAAACCAAGGCCTGAAACAGTGACACTGTGCAATAGTCTTGAGTGATTATTATTTTTTTTAAATATATATAGCTGTGCTCTAATTCTTCAGAGAACAGAGGGAAACTTTGAAAAGGTGTTAATAGACCATGAATTTGTGGCAGTGTAGTTTGCAGGTGAACAGCTCCCACTTCAAGCTCCGGCAGGAAAAAAAAAAATGAGGGCACCACAGAAGTGAATTAAACACCAGGCAAACAGTCCCAGCAACAACCAGGGCAGTAGCAGCTTATAAGATCAGCTTCACTTGGCAGGGTGCCCATCATACCATGACCTAAGATAGCCGGGGCAGGAGGATACCTTATGGCTTGCAAAAAGAGGATGGGGCTGGCTGCCAGAGGGAGGAAGGGAGGGAAGCAAAGGCAACACCATTTCAGCCTATGTTGAATTTACCTCTTTTACAAAACAGTCATAGCAAACTTTTAGGTCTTTTAAATTTGTTCAGAGACAAAGCTCTTGTATAATTTATTTTAGGTTGTTCACAAATATTCTCTCTGGATCAGCTGTACTACTGGGAGAGATTATTATCGCCATGCCCCTCCTCCTGCCTGGGGGTATTGTCCCCTCAAATCTCTCAGAGATGCTCATGTGCATTCTCCAAATGAGACTGTAGTTCCATGACAGTCTAATCCCATCTTAACTGGGGCTGCCACAGTCCCTCTATCCCCAGCTGCTGCCCTTTTCTGTGCCAGCAAGGGTGCTTGAGTGGCCCCACGCTGAACTGGCTCAGAAAAGACAGAACTAACTTGAAAAATCCTAACACTTCCTTGCCAGTTTGTCTCCCTGTGGACTCAAACAAGCACCGGCACTGGTGCGAGAGTTGGGGTGTGGATATAGATGATGTGAAGCCAGGCTGCAACAGCTAGGGTTTGGATCAGCTTAAACCATCTTGGAGCCACTCTCCAGGCTGGACAGCTAACGCCTGCTATTAAACTGCTTGTGCTGATCTAGCTCTTTCTGCCTGGCTCCTGTTTGGGAGTGGTCATAAGTAGAGCTTCCTCATCAGAACGGAAGGGGTGGTCAGCCTCCCCTCCCTACTGGTAGCCCTTTCCTCAGATACACTTCAAGGCAGGGTTTGGGGCAGCAGCCTCATGTTATCTAGAAACCATACAAGGTGTTTCTGCTTTTTTGTTTTTTCAGCAGGGAGGGCATTGTTGAGCTGGGGCAAGCTCTATCTCGGTGTCAAAGCCAAGCACCTAAGCATCCCACAAAAGCCAGGGCACTCTGAGAAGCTGTGATGAACTACCAGGATCCACGTCCACTGCGACACATGATCTGAACGTAGAGAGATGTCAAGGAAAGGAAGAGACACATCAGAGTCTATCTAGACTGGAAATTGAAATAATTTCTCTGCCTTTCTGAAATTTTTCCAGGTTTTCCATCAGATCCTGAGTAGTAAGGCAGTAAGCAAAGTGGTTTGGTACTTGCTGACTTGTTTGTACACACAATCACATCTGATGTGCATGCTGACAAGGAGAAGGGGAGGAACACACAATATCAAACAGCAGACATATAATTAAGACAGTTTTACTACCTCCAAAGGTGACCTGCTTCTTTCTAGTAGTAGCTGCGGAATAGTTTAGAGCCAAAACTCTGGAGGGCAAAATCAAGGATACCCAGATTAGACACAGAGAGGGAGAATATCCCACAGGTTATATCTTGAGTCTTTACTTGAAAGGTAGGTTTAGTTGCCAGCTCTTACAGTCTTTCCTTACCACTTTGGTTTCACAAGTATTTAATTCTGCAGACCTACATACATCTGTGACGAGCACAGTATCATGATGGTAGGCACATTAGGAACTGGAGATACTCAGACAGCAGAGTGATGAGGACTATATAAAGCAATCAAGAGAAAAAAAAATCCTCAGTTCAAGGAATGAGAGAGGAAAGACTGGATTCACTGGGAAAAGCACTTGAGCTTCTGAGGAAACAAAGAGAGAAACCAGTTAAGTTAGAAGAAAACCCTGAAGCCACCTTTTAGATGTCAGTCTTGGTACTGGGAGGCAAGTCTATACCTACAAGTTCCCAGCCTGTGATGTTTCACTTACAGCAGCACATCTGAACAGTTGAGTGATGTGGCTTGGGAAAGGAGAGGGAGTAACATTGCTCAGATTTCAAATTGTGTGAGACAGGAAAATATCTTAATAGCCTGAAACTAATGCAACATTTCTGGCAGGGAGGGGAGAAAATAAAAAACATTTATTCTGAGAAGGGAAGGAGGAAGAAGAAAGGAAGGTGTAGTCAGAGCTAAGCTCAGTAAAGCAAAAAGTCTAACCTATATGCTTGCAGAACTGCTTACTGGAGTGAAGGCACTAGAACTAAAATTACTTTAAAAAATTCTTTTTAATAAATAAAACTCTTCAGTGACAGCCAGTCACTTATTGCCAATTGCTTTATTGTCAAATACCAATTCATACCTTCAATGTCTTTGGGTTGGGACCACTGTCCAGTTCAGGGAGTAATCCAGTGACCAGCACAGTCGCTCTTAATCTGTAACATAATGGAGATCTGCATAAGGAAAATGCTCCAAACTCTAACAACACTCAAGCCAAAACTGTTACCTCTCCCCCTGGGCCCTAACCCCTAAAAACAAAAAAATGGAGTTCTGCTTTTTCACTGTGTCTCAGGAAACAGAAAGATCTTCTCTGCTGGTTGCAGATGTGTTCTATTTTTCCCTACATCTGAGCCTCTGAATCACTCTTAATAATAAGCAAAGGCTATTCATACCAAACGGGGAAGTTCTCACACACTCTGATGATAAAACATTTCATCCATTTGAATAAAAAAAAAGAAAAAGAAAATGCTACCCACAGAACTGCAACATCACATCATCCACACTTTGCTGAATGTTCACAGAACAACACTGGAAGTCATTGAAGTGTCAGATAGTGATTTCATCATGTGTCAGGCCTCCCACTAATAAATGATTCATCTTTCTCAGTTCTGACATCTCAAAGAATTAAGGAGGAGAAGAAAGAAATTCATAAACTTTAAAGTGAGAAGCACTCTTCTGATATTATACTTCCCAAGTAAACAGAAGCTTATCCACACACTAAGAATGGGTGTAGAATTTAACCTTCCATTTATCTGAAGTGTACTTTTGAATTTTAAAAGCAAACCTATTACAGAAAAAAAAGGTATCATGGAATTCCACGTGTGTTTATCACCGTAATACACAGAGGCAAATCACTCAATTTACAAATATGAGATTTCACCCACCCCACCCCTCCAGCACTGTGAACTGAAACTGGAATTGGGAAGAAATCTTTTCTGGTTAACACAGCAGTGATTAACAGTATCTTGGTGACAAGCTTGTCCCAACCTCTCAGTACTGATTACAGTTGTAAAAGCAAATGTAGCTCCTCTTGAAGGTGATGAGCGACTTACAATTGACTCTAATGGAAATAAGACTGGAATGAAATGTGTCATTTTAATAGGAATTCATATTAATCTTCTTTGATGCTTCATAAAGCCACCAGAACATCTTCCACTGATAACAGTAGCTCTCTTGGATGAACAGGACTAGCTAGTAATTCAACTTACTTCTCCCAGAAGGTAACTTAACTTATAAGCTTAAATACAGATCCAAACCTGGTAAGATATTACCATTTTTTGTTTACTAGGACACTGAAGATATTAGGGGGAAGTTCTTTACAGAGAGAGTGGTAAGGTGCTGGAACAGGCTGCCCAGAGAGATGGTGGATGCCCCATCTGTGGAGGTGTTCAAACCAGGTTGGATGGAGCCCTGGGCAACCTTGTGTAGATCCAGGCCTGAGGTTGGTGGCCCTGCCTGTGGCAGGGGGGTTGGAATTCTATGATCCTTGGGGTCCCTTCCAACCCTTGCCATTCTATGATTCCATGAGTTTCCAGCTAATTCTTTTTTATTTCAACAAAATGCAGTAGAGATACAGAGGTCTCAAATTCCCACATTCTTTGTAAAAAATAAATAGCTAGGAGAAGAAAGAAATTCTAAAAAAGTGTCCTAACTGAAAAAGCTGTAACATGAATTTAAACCTTATGAAGCATCAAAGAATCTACATGGGAGACAGACCTAACAAATGACCCCATTGTAGGAAAAAAGAGACAATTATAATTCACTATGAAATATTCAGATACCAACTATGGAAAACCAGGCTTTGCTGGTTCTGTGACTAATGGCAGCTCCTTTGGCTGTGGGAGGGTTTTTTTCCCCCTTATCAAAACAGCATCTATTCTAAACAAAACATTTCCATCAGTAGACTCAAAGCTGGAGTAGCATATGGATACAGAATTTATCCCACTTGGTTCCTCTCCTAGAGCGGAGAAAAGAATTAGATGACGATGATAAAGTTCGGATTTGGACTCAGACTCATTCTCAGCAGAAATAATTAGGCTGGTAGGAAAACTGCTGGGGACAGAAAAGAGCCACAAGCCCCTGAGGTCTCACATCCTAAGCAGGTACTTACTTCTTTGGCTCACTGTGAATACGCATGGCAGAGATACCGACATGATGAACGCAGTACATGAAAGCAGTGATATACAAAAGCCTATCATTATTCTTTGCTGTTCCCCCACCTCTTGTTTTGGTAGAATTAATTTGGGCATCCTGGGTAAAGATGATGTCCAGTTTCTCCATCAGTTCCATTTAGCATGGCCTCTTCACTGTCAGCAGAGGAATGTAAAAGATGGCAATGAACATTTGTATGTAGGAAAATTTACATGGCTGAGGGGCAGGATGCCTGGATGATCAAAAAGAAAAGAAAATATTAAACACTTAAAACACTTTACCATGAAAACGCCTTCTCCCCCTTCCCCCACTCTCTCCCCCATGTTAAATCAGGTAGAAAAGTGTGATAATATTAAGGCTTAATCCAATTTAAATAAATTATTTCCTTGTAAATGTTAAAACAATCATTACATGCATCATTTACCCCCTCCTCTGCCCATAGTCTTAAATTATGCTCCATTATATCCAGATGGAAAAAATATGCAGAAATGTTTCTTAAACATCAGAAATTTTGTTTTTGATTATATTCAGAGGTAAAAGTCATTAAGGAGTCCTAGCAAAAGAAAAAAAAAATCTTAGAAAGCATTATGGGATTTTCTGTAGCATACTCAATTAAGAAATTTCTTTGCTATGTTACCAACAATATTTTATCACAAGCTTAAGGTATAAGATCATTATGGCTCTCTGTCGTGCTTGGCAGCAAAGAAAGAACACATGCAAAGAACAATCTTGCTCTTACAATTAATTACAAATGTACAAATGAGTGATGTATCAGACCCTGTCTACACTGCATAGTCATGCATTTATAACCATTTCACCAAACACAGTTATTAAAAAGCATGCTTTGCATCTACAGTAGCTTGATACCACATCACAGCCACGGGTAGTTATGTTTATTCATGTAGAGCTACCACCAGCCGGAACTCTATGTATGTGTCAGGGCATTTTAGCAAAATCTGCATCAAATAACCAGTAGCACAGGTCTCTTCAGCTAGTTTTTGGGGTTTTTTTGGTTTGGTTTTCTTTTTATAGAGCACATAGACTGGAAGCATGCTGGGAGAATTACGCAGCAACCCATCCTGTTTATCCTGCACAGCCTCACTGTTCCAAAACACCTGTGCCACAGGTGGTATCAGGAATTCTCTTCCCACTGGTGACATAAGTGGCAGAGGGAGAAACACCTGAGCCTTGGGCACTGCAAATACCCTGGCTGCTGGTGGGCCCCACAGTTGGTGGGAGGACCCTACTTGCAGATTGCCAGTGAAAGAGCCCTGCAAGGACATTGCTGAAGCGTAGCAACCTGCAGCACAAGGGGCAATGAGCAACGTTGACACTGATGAATTCTCCCATGTAGAGAAGTCCATTCTAAATCCTCAGAAACCTCAGTTCCTCCAGCTGGGTTACTGGATCACAGAGAGGTGCCAAGTCTAGGTCTCCAGAAAGGGTGGAATACAGATAGCTACGGAAGACAGAACAGTTCAAAGGGTGTCCACTTCAAGACTGAAACAAGCCACGAAGCAACCAGAAATCCCTGCTATGGCTACAAGGACACTGGCACCTGCAAACGTTCATCCTTGTAGCCATTGGACGTGCCACACATTGTTCAGTTCATCTTCCCTGATTCATAGGATGAGCCATCTCATGGTCTAGATAGGCAAGAGGATGTATTACGGTTTATGTTATGATTACATAAGTTATCAGGCACGCACTCAGTAGAAAGGGCTACTAGGGCTGTTGCCCACACGTTTCATGACAGCTGCAGGCGTCATGTTCTCTTGTCAACTGATGGGAGAATGGTATAGGAACTCAATATGACAAGCATATTTTTAATTTACAGGCAACACTGAAAGCTTGTTAGTTAATGAGCACAACTGACTGGGTACATGTATGCTGCAAAGCTAGCTAAACTGCCTTGGGTACTAAAGGCAGGCTTGGCTTTCCGCACCAATTTACCATTGCAGAGAAGTAATCTGGGGGCAAACAATCATACTTTTCAGTGGGATAAATGAACACACTCAGACCTCTCTACTTCATCAGCTAGACTGCCAGAGGTATTCAAATTGGCTTGTTCAAACCTAGCTTTGGTGCCCCAGCAATCTGCAATATAGATCTAACCTTTGTTTTTTGGAAATGACACAGGCAGAATGACTGCCACCTCATTGTCCGGCCTGTGGAGCCACAGGGAACCACTGCTACAGCAGATCCGGCAGGACTCAGCTGGAAGAGGGAAGAGAGGAGACACTGGGACGCTGCCCACAGGGCCTGCAGAGCTGCATGTGAACTTCTGATCCTGGGGATGCAATAACCTTATCAGTGCTCTACTCCACCCTCTTGGCAGCACATAGGCTTCACAAAACATGTTTCTATTATGACCAGATACTCACTTTAATAAACAAACTTTAATAAAACAAACAATTAAAAAAAGAGGCAGATCATCTCACAGCACAGTTACAAAGAACCACTCTCGTGGGCCAGCGAACAATTTCCAGGCCAGGCACCGAGCAAGAATGGAGCCTGCCACAGCTGCTGGGAAGGAAGGGCTGGGCCCACTGGGGCTCTGAAATAAAACAGCTTGTTTTGCACACAGCTATTTCTTTGTGGACCAGTCAGCAGGAGGCATCGTGGAAGCTAGTCTGTGACTTGACCAAGCCCACGGCCTTCCTGTGTGTGTTGTGTCCACGTCAGTGAAGAAGGCAAATCTTAAACTGTACCCAAATCCCTTAAAAATTACAGTGACATTATGGACATTTGGTTGGGCCATCCTTTCTCTGTTGGCGTTATTCCTGATATTTTAAACCTAATTCAGCTTTTGCCACGACTCACTCATGCCAAATATCCCTAATCTACAAACACTCAAGGATGACAATTCAGCTTTATCATCCATATTCCCTGAGCTCACATTTCATAAACTATAAGCACACTCAAGAAAGAACGACTCCTAAAAATAGCCAGGCATACATATTTCCACCCTCTCTTCTGGAAAGTAGTTCAAAACCACAGGTCCTGCAGGTCCTTGTAATGCTTCGACTTGTTAACCTTGATAGCAGCGGGCGGTATCTTCAGGAACAGCTGGGGTTTTATCTTAGCCTCTCACACCAAGCAACTACATACCATCAACCGTGTTTACATAGGCACTGCAGAGGACATAGCATGAACCAGAGAGAGTACAAATTCCAGCTCACATCGGCAGAAGACTTTGAAACTGCACATCCAAAGCCAGCACATAATACGAATTCAATAAAAACAGAGACCACCACTGGAGTTATTGTAACCCACTATCACCATCAAGGAATAAACATACACAGGTTTGGGGCAGCAAAAGCTGTTACTAAGAACAAGCAAGTTGTTTTTGTAATTTATTTCTTACACTCTGCTCTTTGCTTAATGATTTTAGGATCTCGGCTGTGTGTGCTGGGGTACCTCAAGAACTAATCAAAAGGAACTGAGAACATCCAGCACCCTGCAGGATCAGGCCCATTTCTATACTGATTCTAGACACTGAATTGTCTGATAACCCTCATTATGACTATAATAGTAATTTGCTAGTTTTGTCCTTTGAGTAGAAGCCCGTCTATGCCTGCGTTACTCTATTATTCATAAACATGGCCTTTTATTAAAAACACAGCCTCTACTGTGTTCAAAATGAATTCTACTTGGCTGTAATACAAACGATGTTTCAAATGTGTGAAATTCATGGTTGGTTACAAGGCAAAGCAATGGCTAAACTCTGGCTAGGAAATTGAACGCCAACAGCACTGACCCTGCCAGCGCCGGAGCCAAGCTTGAGGCCTGATTCACCACTTTTCCACGCTACTCATCAGCTGGAACCAGCTCTGGGAAACTGAGCTGTGGGGTTTTTTTTCCCAACAAGAAAACCAAGTGTGTCCTATGCTTGAGAAGAACGTCATTACTGCCAATAAAGATGGGCTCCAACATGCTATATCTCATCTCAGAGCCGTGTGTACTCTCTCTTTGCAAATTAAGCCACCTCAAATAAGACAACCTAGAAAGGTATTGATGTTGCCTGCTGCTAAGGCAAACGGCCGTGAAAGAGAGGCTCTGCCCAGGCAGCTGATGTACAGACAGGAAAGGCAGACATGCAAATCACAGGTTTGTGGGGTGACACTGGCTCAGCAAGGAGTCTCCAGAGCCTCCGGTCCACCCTGCAGCCCAAAAACCTCTGCTGCCTCTTCCCTTCCTCCCCCAAAATCATCCCACTCACATTCTACAATGAAGCTAGGTCCTGCCTCTTCCCAGCCACCTATTCCCTGACCATTTCCTCAGTCCTTTGCCCTTCTCACAATATACCTGGCTCTCTGCATGCTTTCCAGTCCCACCCTCCACCTTCCTCTCTCAATTGTCCTCCATTTCCCATGCCACTCGCCAGCACTGAAAAACTGGTAAGGCAATCATCTTTTCCTCCCCTGTTCCAGCACTGCCTCATGGCTCTTTTGACCATGTTGGGCATCCCTGGCTGCTACTTCCTGGCTGATCACACACACACACACTGAACTGCTAGTGTGGGCGGGCCTACCCTTGCATAAAGGAAAAGGCCAAAGTGGCCACAAAAATCTCCTCCCTTGCCCACACTAGCTAGGATTGTCCTCTGATGACAACCTAGACTGTGCTGGTCCCACAAGCCTGATCTTCCCTGTGACTCAAAGCAAGCATTACACTCTTCATAAGACTGAGGGAAGGATGGAAGAAACACAGACTTTCAAATCAGCACAGAGGCAGTAGAAGAGGATGCAGAAAAACAGGATCAAGTATTTCTTTTAACCCTCTCTCCCACCCACTGAGACACTTCTGTTCACCTTCTTCCACACAGAGCTCTTGCTTCAGTGTAAAATCACCTTATTTCAACCTCATTAATTGGTTAAAATTACTAACTCAACTAAGATATGCAAAATAAGAGTTTGTATAGCAACTTGCGCTGAAACTTAAACCAGCAGTTCATACCAGTTTGATCTTTTTCGTTCAGACTTGCGTGCTTTTGAGGATTTCATTCAAGCTTGTGCACCTCAAGGGTTACTGTCCCACAGCCCGATTTCTCAACAGATGCAGGCAGGGCAACTCAGCAAACGGCAGTGAAGGCTGAACAATGTGGCAAGAACAAGCAACCTTACATTGCCAGCTGTAAAAACCAGTGAGTGAAATAAAATGTGAAGAGAAGAAAGGCTGGCATAGTACTAAATTCAGCAGAGAAAAGGCAGACAAAGATCCAAATGAAGAGATACTGCTTTCCCTGCAGTGTTTGCACCAAGAACTTCATGACTGTCCATGAGTGCTGTGTTTTCATCAGTTCTGTGAGCTCAAGGAATATTAACCCAGTTTTACAGACAGTAAACTGATGCAGTCAGAAATTAAGATCTGAAGAGTCTCAAAGTACCTAAAACCCAATCCTTGCTAATACTGAGCACTGCATCATCTTTCAGTGTTCAAAGGAAACAGCTTCCAGCAGGCTCTGGTGCAGATACACATGTGCAGTCCTATGAGAACCCATAAAATGAGGAACACAATGCAAAAGCTACAACAGGAACACTTAAGCAACCACAGACATTCTTATTTCCCCATCTCCTCTTCTACATTTTCAAGTGGGGGAGCAAAGGATCCTGCAAACTAGGAAACTTGGATCAAAGAGCTATGATAGTCACAAGTCACAACTCATCACCCACCTGACAACTGTAGCTATTTACGTACAAATTAGTAGTGCTGACCTGGCCACTATTAAAAGATTGATGTAAATGGCTTATGCAGCATCACACTCCTTGGCAGAGAATCAACCTCTCCAAAGCAACGTTCAGCTGCCTTAACAATGAGATTATGTCTTGCCTTCTTGCATTCATAGGAACACAGGAGGGTAAGAGTTCAACACACACCACTCTCCTTCAGCATGCACTCTAATTCATCCCCAGAGCAGACTCGTTTAATACACTGAGTAAAAACCAATCATCCCATGGCAGGGGAGGGGAAGAAGGTATGCAATCTATTTTAAGATTATTACAAAGCAATATATAGATGCATGGATGGAATTAAGATTGCATAAGCATTTCCTAATTCTGGCATTTTGTAACTTTGGAGTGCTTAACTTAGCCACTTTAATATCCTTTCGCTCTGACCATCTGTGTAGTGTCTGTCTGCACGTGTACGTAAGGCTGCCTCCAGAATCCTGGAGATGCTAGGCACCGTGTCTCAATTGCACAGAGGACTTTAAATCACAGGCATAAATCTGTGGTGCACGAATCCAGCCTCATTGTGCACATGGTACAGAATCTGCTACACCTGTAGATCTTAACAGTGTGATGGCAGCTGCCTGTTGGGAAACCCTTAAGGCCAGATGCAGAGGCACCACCTTGCATGTACACCAGTTCACCAGGTTACATGGTCTTTGTGTTTGCATATATGTATATATCTAACTAACATGTGTACATTTACCTATATATTTACCAAGTAAAGAAGGCTGTGGGGAAGCAGACAAACTGACTGCTACCAATTGGTTACTTATGTAAAAAGAAGTTCTGCTTCCCTCTTCTGCAAGGGGTTCACTTACAGCAGTAGCTGGTTTTCACTTAGATATGTACTGTTAACTCTATAATATTCTACTCTGGTATTACAGTAATGTGCTATGGGACTTTTAAGATCAATGCAAAACTATAAGGTAGAACATGAATACAGGAAAGATGGGATGTAAAACATGACAGAAAGAGGAGGGGAAGTAAAATTAGGGGGGTGGGTAAACCATAATGTCTGGTCTAGAGGTCAACTCAAGTCACTTGCATGGTATCTAGAGGCAAAGGCCCTTCTCTGATGCTCTCCACACCATTCTTACCTGCTACAAGAAAGAGTCTGTGGTAAAGTTATGTCTTAAACTTGAAACAAAACATGCTATACATAAATGGTGTTGACATTTGTGGCACAAAAAGCTTCTCTGCAGGAATGTGTCTGGATTTTACAAACCTGGAGGGTCTACTTATACAGTCTCTTTTCCTCCTATATCAAGGTTCCAGGAAGCCATTCAAAAAACGTGAGTTCCCCATGCGTTACCACATCTGCACACATTCTAGAGCTTGAAGCAAGTTCTGTATCATACAGCACAGAGCTACAGGCCCTCTCCAACCTCATCTGTCTCAGTTTGCCTTTATCCACACAACAGATTAGAAGTCAGAATTCAAAGCTGCCTCTTTTTCAGATGCAGCAAGCATCTAGTTAAATGCTAGACAACTTAATCTTGTCTTTTCTGAGGCAGGAATAATTCAGGTAAATACCTTTTCCTCAACTGCAGTGTACCCAGAAGTTATTTTTATGAACTGGTAAGCAGCCATCTGTCCACAAACAATCACAGCCTGCCCCCAAGACAAGGCTCCTTTATGGCTGAACTTGTCTGGCATCATGCCCTTTGTTTGCTGACTGGTGAATTATGGCTCACCAATTCACCCCATGTTCTTTCTGCCTTCCTAGTACTGCTTGTGCCTATTGTTTTATCTGTTTGACAGAAAAGAAGAAACAAACAAAAAAACTTAAGAAAATGGTTGTGCTTTGGTTTATAGTAGATCCTAATTTTCCTTATGAAGTAAGGAAAATTGGTGTTCATTTTTATTTATTTGCTTTGACCAGAAACCGTACCAGGTCCTTCCCCATGAGATTACTGAAAATCTTGCCACAGAACTCCGAACAGACACCACAAACCTTTGGGCACGTGCACCTGCCTTCCAAGTTGTAGTGTCAAAAGCAGTAGTCCCTAATTAAAAAAACTAAGTGCATGAAGTTATACATAAGTGAGCAATGATGAATGTTCTTTTCCTATAACCTCAAAGAGATTTCTCTCTGTTGAGATGTGAAGTAGGCAAGAATATGAAAGCTCTAGTAGCTGAAGAGGTACCACCAAGGTTCCTTCTTAATGAAACTTCCTCTCACTTTGCACTGGAATTGTGTACTAGAGGATTATTTTCTGTGCTAGGAAGTGACCTTATTTCACCTCTTGCTCAGAGATAACTGCGTCTGGGATGTTTAGTATACACAAGTCCAAAAGCACAATACATAAAGTGTGTTATTATCACGCAAAGAAATAGTCCACAATATCATTCCCCACCGCACCCCCCCCAATAAAAAAAAACAAACCCCAACAAAAAAAAACTCAGACCAACCAAACCCTCAACACCAAAGCTCTTTGAATGGTAGTATCATCTGTCAGACCACTGAGCCTGTTCTGGCCTTTATGAGTTGTTGAGAAGTTTGACCCTGGATAGCGATAAGAACTAATTGTAGAACACATAAATCTAGTTTTGGGGCTTCTTTATACAAACTTGTAAAAGGATTACATACAGTAAAGAAATGCATGAGGAAACAAGGAAACTCAACTGTGCTCACATTAGCCACTCCTCAAGCATTTTCACGGCACAATATAGTTGGGAGTGGCCAGGATGAAACGATTAAATTAGAGAAAAATGTGATCAAATGTAATGGCAAACACTGATATCAGTAGCAGTTATTTTAGCACTGACTGCTATTGTATCGGCATTTAATTAATTTCATAAACCAGTTTAGCTTCAGTATTTAAAAGGTCAGTCTCCAAAATGCATGCAAGCCAAAACTCAAAGAAAAGATCACCGCAGATACACGACACTCAACATGTACATAATACGATGCTCTGTATAACAGGACACAAATGTAAATAGAGCCACGGATCTATGGAAAAGGTTTCTGCCACCCAGCCTTGAGAAGAAAAATTCATTAGTTTGCACTGACAGTAAGCTCTTGTTCAACACATGGCACAAAAGCCAGTAGCAAACATAGCAACACCAAGACTTAAGCACACTCAGGAAGTAATCTCCAAAGTGTGTGTGTGTGGGGGAAGCAGTTAGTTTTGCTACCTTGTGTTATTTGAGAAAAGCCAGGTAGCTTTGCTACAAGAACCTTTTGTTCAATTGTTAACATCACAGGCTGATCATTATTAATTGCAGAAAACCTGAGACAAAAGTGGTTTTTCCCAAGTATGTCCTAGGCTGTCACACTACACAAACACCATAATAAAAATTAAGTGAGGGTAAAAAGCTAAACAAAATGTGCGTTATTCCAACTTAAGGGAACAAAAACCTCTCGTCGCACTTGCACTTAGAAAGAACGTGTTTTTCTACAGGAGGCCCAAACAAAAGGTTTCAAACGATTAATTTGATGACAGGCAGTTTAATGGTAGATGAGGCCAAGCACATACAGTTTCTATCAGTTTAACGTGCCACTAAATGAGTCGGGGGGGGGGGGGGGGAAGGAAGCTCTAAAACGGTAGTAAGAATGAAGAAGTGCAAGGAAAATTAAAAAAGTGATTATATAACTTGACTTTTTTTCAATTTAGTGTCTTAAACATGATTTGTGTCCTATTTCTAGGGCAAAGAGAAGAACAGCAGGCTGACTTAAGGATGTGAGGACGGGCGGCCTCATGGTTAAGACTGAAGACTAAGGTACAAGAGGTTCTGGGGAAGCCCTGGGTCTCCTGACTTGAAATACAGCCACTGGACAGCAAGTTTCTGCCCCTATGGAGCAGGTAACACTCCCTGGAAAGGATGTGGTCATAAACTGCATCTAGACGGGAGGGTAAAGTCCCTAAAGGGTCACGCCAGTGTTCTAATTGTCACAGAGGTACGTCACCTCACAGTGTGCGGTGAGCTGCCCAGAACAGCCCAGGCATCCACCTGTACAGCGATACCTCGCCAGGGAAACCATCAGCTACCCTGCGTCCTCCCTACCCCGGGAGGAGACGGGACTCCACCATTACAGAACGGCTGCTATTCTCCCTGAAGGCGCATCTTCCGCTCGGCACCCAGCTCCGAGCATCTGCACTTCAGGGTTTTGCCCCGACATTGGGTTTCCACGTCCCAGGAGCGCCCAGACAGCTCAGCCGGCCCGGCGGCGCTTCAGCCGCTCGGGGGAGAACGCCCGCTCCTCCTGGGAAACCGCTGGGCTGCCCGCGGCGTGCCTTCGCTCCGGCACGACCGGGGATGAAGGCGCAAACAGGCCATCCTCCGGCGCCTCGGCCGGACCAGCGGCCCGGCGCCGCCGCCGCTCGGGTCCCACGGGGCAGCCCTGCGCAGCGGCTGAGGCGTTTCGGAGGGAGGCAGGCGCGACCTCAGGATACCTTTGAGACACACCGAGCGAGCCTCGCACAGCAGAGCCCGGCAGGCTGTCCTGAGCTGACACCGCCCGCTCGGCGGGCGGTCCCACGCCCGAGCCGGCCGCCTTCCCGGCGGCGCAGCCCACAGACACCAAGTTTCGTGCCGCCGCTGCCCAGCCCAACCCAGACATATTAATCCCCGTGCTCTCCCGGCTGCCTCCCGCGGCGCCTGCCTGCCTCCGCGCTCCCTGACAGCGGTTCCCAATAAACTCCCCCTTCTCTCCTCCTCCTCACCCGCCACCACCCCTCACTGTCGTGTCGCGCCGTACCGTCCCACTCCACCTCCGCACCGGCACCCCGCAAGGTCCCTTCACGCACTCCCCCACCACCCGCGGCGACGGGTGGTAGGGGCGGGGGGACGACATACGAGGGGAGGGGGAAACCAATGGAGAGAAGTGGGGGGGCGAGGGGAGGTGTGTGTGGGGAGAGGGAGGAGAAAAGAACGGACGAGCGTCGCGAAGGGGGTTCCTCGCGTAGCAGCCAATCGGCGGCGGGCACGAGCCGGCGCGCGTGGCCCGCCGGGAGCTGTAGTTCCCCGCCGTCGCCATTTTGTGGTGAGGGAACTACAACTTTCCCGCGAGCGAGGACCATTCTCGGGCCCTGCGCGGAGCACCGCCGGCGAGGCCAGGTGCTGCCAGCGCGGCGGGCCCCGGTGCATGTCCCAGCCGGGGGAGGCGCGGCGAAGGAGCAGAAGGAGAGCCCTTGACAGACGGGAGGAGGGAGGCTACTGCGGGGCGGGGAAGGAGGCGGGGGGGGGGGGGCCGCAGGGCGAGTGAGTGCGCTGCACGGTGAGGGACCGTCGCCAAACTCCCCGCTTGGGTTGTGGCGCAGGGACAGCGGCGACCTTGGCTGCCGGGTGGCCGCACTTTAAATACCCACCCCACTCCTCCCCCTCCCCCCCCCCCCGCCCCGAAAATAAAATAAAATAAAAAAAAAAAAGATGATGAGGAGAGGTGGGCTGGGGCGCAGAAGGGAAGCGTGCGACCCCCGCCCCGCACGAAGCGTTCAGCGAGGCCTGTTGCATGCGTTGAACGCAGCGGGGGCCGGGCGTTGCGGCTCCCGTCCCGGTTGGGAGTTAAAAGGCAGGCCCTAAGCGGTGGATGGATGTATGTGTGTGTGAGTGTGTGTGTGTGCGCGCCCCTGTCCCTCTATGCGTGTGTCTGTCTGCGTGTGTGTATATATACACACGCGCGCGCGCGCGCACACGCCGACATATATTAAAAAAAAAAAAAAAAAGAGGGAAGGAGGAAAGAAGAGAGAGAGAGAGAGAGGGGGGGGGGAAAAAAAGAGCCAGGTCCATTTAAAGTTGCTGCCGGAGAGCTGTTCTCATTGGTTAGGGGGGAGCTGGAGGAGCGGAGACACACACGGTGCGTGCAGCCCTCGCTGCCGCCGCCGCTGCTGCCGCCGCCGCCGCTGCCGGAGCCGCCGCCGCTGCTGGAGTTGTCTTCTTCTGCCGCTTCCCCTGCTGCAGCGGCACAAACGTGACTTCCAGCGTTCCGATTATTTATCTTCTCCTCTCGGCCCCTTTCCTCCTCCAAGATGTAACTACAGCTCTGACACTAAAAGGACCTGCAGATCGCTTAGGTGGCTTGAGAAAGAGAAAAAGGGGATATCAAGGGCGTCGGTTTTTTTTGTATTTTTTTTTTTTTGTGCTTAGGGGGAAATTTGCCATTATAATGTTTCACTAAAGTGATTTTTTTTTTTTTGTTGTTCTTGCTGTTGTTTCCTTCGCATCCGTCTGCTTTGGTTTTTTTTTTTTTTCCTTCCCCCTTTTAATTTTTTTCGTCCCCCATTTCTCGGATTTATTGCTAGGAGAATCACATTGTGAGGAAAGAAAAGTCGGATTACAAGATACCACTACAAACAACCCTTCCCCCCTCCCCTACCCCGAGGATTTTTTTTCGGTTTTTTTTTTTTTTTTTAAATAATTATTGTCGCGGCTTTAATTCATGAAGCAATTGTCCCCTTTTGCAATCAGAATTTGGATACCAGAATGAGCAAAGAAAGACCCAAGAGGAATATAATTCAAAAGAAATACGTAAGTGGTCATAACGTGTATATCATTTGACTCCCTGCTTTAGGAAATGGCAGTGAATGTCAAGTTTATAGCTAATCCTGCAGCTATAAGGCTTCCGAAACAAACGCGATGCCGAATTTTATTTCTGTGCGGTGCGGTGGGGGAGTTCCAGAGGGCCCCTTTTTAACGGGGAAACCGTCCATCCAGTTCGGTTATGAAACCAGATTCGTGTAGCGATTCCTCCCGTGAATAAATGTATTGACCTCAAATGACACAATCATAATCTAGTTTTAGATGAAAGGCGGGGAGGCTCGGGGGGGGGGGGGGGGAGGAAAGGGGGGGGGCTGCCGCGGTAATGCCACGAAAACTGCATTTCCGAGCGTTTTTATTAATGCTGCGCTTTTGCATGCGAAAGGAGGCGGCTTCCATTTCTTCTCTTTCGTTTGTTATTGCTGTCGTTGTTATTATTATTCTTTTAAAACACGATCCGCGTGTGCATGTGCCCGTGCGGTGAAGCGGCGGCTGTTGAAAGCCCTTTAAGTTGAAGCCGAGTGTCTGGTTATGGCGAGCTCGTTGCTCTCGCAGCACCACATCCCATCTCTCCTGTACGCGATCGTTCGCTGCTCTGCCTTCCCACAGACACCGAAACCAAGCCGGGGATCGCCTTGACGGCGAACGCGTTCCTCGGGGTTGACTTTAATAATGAAAGTGGGGGGGAGAAGTGTGAGGGGGGGGGGGGGGGGGGAGAAGGGGGGAGTGGTGTTGGATATGGCTCGGCACAGTTTAAAAATAATTCCTTAGGATGCCTCGAAAATTTGGGCTAATCCAGCGCAGCCCGGGCTGTATTCCTGCTTCGCTTTTATTCGACCGCTTAACCAATCCTTTGTAATTGTCTAATCCTTTAAACATATAAATGCGGACGGAGAGTTGGATTTTTGTTCGTGCTCCAGTTACGTTTTGATTGGCGTGGGGGAGTTTTTCTTTTGCGTTCGGGGGGGGGAAAAAAAAGAAACCCAACCAACTGAGGGGATTAGCCAAAGATGCGGTAGAGCGGGGAGTGATTTTTATCTGCACGTTAAAAGAAATAATTCTTCGTTTGGGGTGGGGGGTGTGTGTGCGAACACAAACCCTGGCTTTTGGGTGTGTTTGATGCGAAGCTTGAAAACTTGGTAGTTCATGTCGCGCCTGTCGACTGTGCCGATAGCTTTTTTTTTTTCCCCTTCCGGCGAAGGGGGGCTGGTGTGTGTTTCTTGGCAGGGAGGGTGACCTTCGGGACACTTTCCCTCGCTATTACATAGATTTGGTAAAAACTGCAGTTGACTCCAGCTGACTGCTGCTATGGATTGCCCGCCCCGCTGAAACGCAGCCGCGGGGGGGGGGGTTGGAGGGGGGGGAGCGGGGTGGGGAGGTGTGTGTGTGGGGGGGAGCTGGAGCTGAGCGCTGTTTCGGAGCTGGGCCCCCTCCTTCTCTCTTCTTCCCACCCCCCCTCCCCCCCCAAAAAATAATTCCGAATTAAAATACATCCGCATTGCAGAGGAGCGGGGAGCCCGGGGCCGGCGAGTTTAAAGTATTGCATCGAAACGGGAACGGCGGGTGGAAAGTCTGGCGAAACACGCGAGGCGTCCACGTTTCCCAGGCAGGCAGACAAAAGCGGGGCGGGGGGGGGGGGGGAGGAAACCGCGGTGTTAATAATTAAGAGGGGGGGGGGGTGTGTGGGAAGAGGGGGCGTGTGTGTGGAAGATCGCCCCAAACCACCGTCCCCGCGGGTTGGCGGGGGCGAACAATGCAGCGCCGCTCCCGCACCGCCGGGCAGGGGGCTGAGCACGGCTCCCGCCGGTCCCGCGCCCCGGGGGAAGGTAGGAGGGACGGCGCGGCGGGGCGGGCAGCGTGCCGTGCGCTCCCCGGTCGCAACTTCGCGGCGCCGCTTCTTTATTTATTTTCTAATATCTTCCCCCCCCCCCCCTCACCGTTCCTTTTCCCACCCCGTGTTCATTTTTGGCAGGGGGCGGGGGCGCAGGCGGCGGTGCCGGCGGGGCGCGCTGGCGGCAGCAGCAACAGGTTGTGACGGGAGCCCGCGGGCCGCCGGCCACGCCGCCGCCCGGCCAGGTTCGCCCCGCTCCCGTGACGTCACAAAGGGAAGGGCCTGCGCGCCGTGGAATCTTCATCGCCACGGCGCTCCGGCCCCCCCCTTCCCGTTTCGCGCCCCCCCCCCTCCGCCCCTGGCGTGACGTCAGAGCCGAGGCGGGCCGGCGGGGGCGGGGGGAGGCCCCGGGGCAGCGCTCGGCGGCGTTGCGGGGGAGGGGGCGGCCCGGCCTGGCCCGGCCCCCGGCCAGGTGAGCAGGTGCGGGGCCGCCTGGTCCTGCCCTGCCGGTTTCGGGGTGGGAGGCTGGCAGCCGCCGCATCGGGTATGGGGAGCGCCGGTCACGTCTCTCCGCGGGGGCGGCGGCGTGGCCGCGCGGGTGACACGTTTCCTCCTGCCCGTGACCTTCGGGCGCTGCGGCAGCCCGGCGGAGAACGCCGGGTCGCGGCGGCCACCTCCTCCTGCTGCTGCTGCTGCTGCTCCCCGGTGCCAGCGGGGCCTTTTGTTGTCCGTCTGCGCGAGTGCAGGTGTGACCGCCCGCCCCCGGGTCGGGGCTGCAACCGCGCGTCCCGGTCTCCGCGGAGGCCGATCGTCCCGGGTCGGGGGCTGTTAAAACACCGTCCCAGCACCCTCTTTCCCTCGGCGTCCGGCCGGGTTCGGCCCCACCGGTGACACCCCGCGCCCTTGGGGCGAGCGGGCCCCTGGCCGGGCGCTCGGGCCCTGCTGCAGGTGACCCTGGAGAAGCGTCGCGGGAAGCTGGCAGCGGCCGAGGCAGGCCTCACCTCGCCGCCGCACGGGCAGGGCCGGCCTCACTGCCGGGCCGGTGCCGAACAATAGTCCGCCGAGCGTCGGGCCCGGCCGCGGGGCCCCTGGTGCTCCCACCCCCGAGGTGAGGGGCTGCGCTGGGGGTGATGACGCCCCGCTGTGAGGAGCCTGGGGTCCAGCCGAGTGCCACCCCCCGCTTCCCCCCCTCCCCCTTCCCCTCGCTGCACAAGCACCGAGCGCTGCTTCCGTGGCCCCGCTCCCCGCACTGCTGCGGGGTTGTCATCGGGAGCCGAGCCCGTTCAGGCTGCTGCTTTTCGGCATTCGCGAAGTGAGTTCTGAAAACAAAAAGGTGGTGAGAACAATGGAGTAAAGCCTGCGCGTTGCGGGCCGCCGTTGCGGGCCGCCGTGGCGGGGCCTGGCTCCCCGCTTCCTAAGTGGCTGCAATTAAAAGTTCTCTTCAACTTCGGGAGCGTTATCTTTTGCGGCCCGATAGCCCGGGAATGAGGAAATCCGTCTGTGTATCTCTCCCTCCGTGCTGTGAAAATGCTGTCGCTTAGTTTTTTTTGAAGAGCTATGGCTGACTCATGCAAATCTTTCTTTGCGCTTTACCCTCCTCCTTCTCAAACATCTTTACATCTCAAATACTGCCTTTTGGCTCAGGCCTACAGAAAACTGACAGCTTTGTAAAGCATCAGCCAAGAAGCCAGGCTGCGTTCAGTGTGCGCTCGGAATTAATGGTTCTTAAGAGAAAGGCTTTGAAGTCTTAAGGGTAATTTCACAGGTGCGTTTTTCTGCCTGATTTTGTGATGCCGAATAGTAAATCTTCTGTTCTTCCCGGCTTAGGTCTCAGAGCATCAGACCTGGATTACTGTCTTAAATACCTGCACAGTTCTGCCACGGTAGCAGATGGCAAAATATAATTAAGGAGTAATGTCACTACCATCGCCTCGTGTGATTTGTTTCCTTGTCCTTGCAGAGGTAAAAGTGCTGTAGTCTGCCATGAGGTGACACGCTTCACCTACGGACCGTCTCGTAAGCCCTTCAGACAGAGAGCTGGCAAGGCCTGCCCAGGATTAGCATGTCAGGCATCCAAGGAGAGCTCCTGTGACTGCTGCAGCCTTTGAAACAATACTCCGGCGTGCTTCAGGGGGCTCAGGGAGTTTGTTTTTTTTTTTTTGGGAGGGGGTGATGACTGTGGAGCACCACCTCCTTCTGAGTAAGGGGTGTCTGTGTGCAGAGGTCCGGCCTTGGGCACCCCAGGGCTTCATCCTGACCCTGCTTTTTTTTTTTTCTCTGCTAGAGTTACCTCATTTCCTTCCCCCAGCCCCACAACTGACAGCACGCATTAAGTTTGACCACTTCCTACAAGGAATAATGTAAATACACTGGTGGTAGCAGAGGTAGTATTTAATGTACATTGCATCTTATTTCAAATAGCCTTCTGGAGCTTTACTGTGCTGGGTCTTTTTCAGGCTTGCAGTAATGAGTCCAGCAGCATAGCATGCTCAACTCAGGATTTTTTTCCTTCAGCTAATGGTATAAAGATGCTAGCTGCACTTGAGATAGGAATTTGGGTTTGTCTTTTATCTCTTCCTGGTCATCTGAGACTATAATGTTACACTGTAAGTGGCTGTAGAATAGACTGTAACTAGAAGCTGGGAATGTTTTGTTGGTTTCTTTTTTTAAGGAATATTTACTTTTTGCTATCAACATTCTTTGCTCTGAGATACTTACTAATGGACTCGCGCTCACTCTGATGGACTGTGAGCCAAGAGTTTGTGTGAGATGCTGTCCAGAGTGAATTATAATGAACCAGGGCCCCTGTGAAGAGTTTCTAATGTTCATTAAGCACTTTCGCCTTCCCTTACAGGGCCTACAAAGCCTGTTTTAAAAATGTATTACCTCTTCCTTTTCAGTAGTCGTGAAACAACACTAATGTTATGCATATGCTAAAGTGTGGTATAAACGTCAGCTGAATCTGTAAGGCAGCAGCATTCCCTCCATTTTATTGTTTGATGAAACAGAAAGAAGTCTAAATTACTTGCCTGAAGCTACATACTGTAACGGTGGCAGAGATGGAACTAATCTGTATTTCTGCAGCCTCCTCCAATACTCTCTGCCCAGTAGCTTATGGGCTCTTGCTACCAGGCGCTGCATCTGCTACACGGGGACTACTTTATGCCACTCAAACTTTCTTGAAGGTTTTTTTTTCCCCTTTTCCCATGTATGGTCTGATCTGTGAGATGAACAGTATGTTTTTAACATGGTAATGGAAGATGCATTTAATAGGAATACTCGATTTTTATTTTTTTTTTGGAGTGATGATCGTACCCAGCAGCTGATAGAGCCCAGTTGATGCTGTGATGACTCAGCTGTGGGAGTATTACGTAAAGTAGGTCAATTTTTAAATCTCGTAGTCTGAAGCTGAAGAGACTCCAGGTTTAAAACCTACGTTTTGTTTATGCACATTACTGGTATTTCCAAGTTTGAACATAACCGAAAGTTCTTGAGGAGGAGAGAAATGCTTTTTTTTTCGGGGGTGTGTGTGTGTGTTGATTCGGGGTGGTTTATTGGCCATTTATATTGTGACTGAACTCAATCAACTTGAAGAGGGAGGGGAAACACCAGCTGCTTTCATTTCTTCAGTTTCCAGTTTGCAACACTCCAGTGAAAGGGAGGCTTAAAGGTAATTTTAAAGCAGCGAAAGGAAAAGCAGCGATACGTTCGTTATTTATTTTTTTAATTATTAAAAGCACCCAGCTTTTGTGTGATCTAGCAGATGTGGAATTTGCAGAGGAATACATGCATTGCTGCAAGATTCAAATTTGCATTTTAAACATTCTGGTTTCCCCCCCCCCCCCCCCCCCCCAGTCCTTTGCATGGCTTTCTTCCCAACTCCAAATGTAAACCAAGTGTAAATGGTGCATTGTTTGCCTTAGGGGCCAGACAGTTTGAAAACAATAGTGCTGATGGATTTGACTGCCTCTGTGTAAGATTAAGGGGACATTAACTTTCAAGTCTAATAATGCAAATTTCAGTGTTGCCAAACCCAAACTTCCCTTAAATGTTTCCTGATGGCCCTAAATGTCCCTATGCTATGGGCCAGAATTTCAGCTGACGGTTTTTAGCTTTTCACCTTCAATACAAATCCCCTTAACCTGTTGTTAGGGCTTTAGAGGAAAGGGACAATATACCTGGAGTTTAATGTAATGAATGTGGGGTACAGTAGTTTTTATACTTAACTACCATTTAAAAATTTTTTTTTAAGTGGTAGGAAGCCACCGGGAAACTTAAAAACTGCAAATCGCTTGTAAAATTCAGGTCTAGTATGTGAGGAGTACTTGGCACTGGAATTCAGATACAGGAAATAATAAGCTTGCCAAAATGTATTTGGTGTTCTCTTACATCTTTGATGGGTCGGCTGTTTTGCTGGCTCATTACTACTAGGAATATAGGATGTAATCCTTCTTGGGTTTTCAACTGGCAGGTTTTATTTGGGAACTCTTGGTTTTTATTTGTAGGGCTGGGTTCATTTCGGTCCGTCACAAAAGGAAGAAAAAGATTTCTCAATGAATCAGTAGGTAGAAGCTTTAAAACCATTTGCTGTTTCACTTGCTCGGGTTTCACACTTTCCCCCGTGTAATGACATCCTGTTCTGATGTTGTTCCTTCTGTAATCCGGCAGAGGCCTGGTATTTCCAGTGGTGGGCTGTGGGAATGGAATAAAGCCTTCAATTATAGCAGCGAGGGCTCGTTTGAAAATATGCTAGCTCTCTTCCCCTCCATGTGTGGCTTGCTTTTTGTCTGTTGCTTCCTTATGCAGATGAAAGGTCTGGAGCTGTAAAATGCCCCTCTTTGCCTCGCTGGCTGGGCAAGCATGGCCATGATCGGTGGCTGAGGGCATTGCCACGCTTGACGCTGTGTCTCCAGGCTCTTGGATAGAGATGACAGCTCCCCAGGCTGCGAGCAGACGGATGGTTTGAGTGTACCCCATCTGCTCCCATGCAAAGTTTGTCGGTTTAATTGATGCTGCTGCAGAAAACTGTTCAGAGCGACCAGCTTGGCTGAGCAGAGAAACAAGGTAAAAAAACCCTTTCAGGTGGAAACCATCCTTGCACTTGCTCAGGTAGGAGAGTGGCATCTGAATCTGCCTCAGCATTTCTGCAGCAAACGGCTCATCCCAGCCTGTAGGGTCAAAAAACCCGTATCCCTCCTTTGATCAGGCACGGGACTGCATGATTAAAAATACCTGTTCTAAGGTCGCCTGACACTTTCTGCATCTAGGTCAGGCCTGTGGAGCAAGTGTAGTTTCTGGTGAGTTTAGTGCCTGTCGGATTGCTAGAGGTGCAGTCAGACATTTTGCCGCTGATAAAATCAGGTTAGCAAAAATACAGCGATGCCGCCAGAAGAGTTTATAATTGCATCACTTGCAGGGCATGGTTTAACCCTTCCTAAATGTATCTGTGCTGTAATGTGTAATCTGCTTGGTCTGTCGGACTCGAGCTCTTATGGTCTTTCCTCCTGCCAAGTCCTTCCCTTGATTTGCTCGGCAAAAAGGCAGCTTTGGATCTGTGGCTTTTAACTTCCTAAGGGCTAGAAGAAACACCATCAAAAAGAATCAAGTTGAGAACTGTGGCCTCCTGACGAGTTCCAGGAGGGCTTGTGGTATTTGTGTCCTTACGCTCTGCTTTCAGTGCCTTGAGCTTGCCTTGCTGGTCTGACATCTTTTGGATGACGCGATGGTTGCAGGAGATTAGCGTGTTTTGGCACGTGCACGCTGTGATGACTGGCTAACGATATTTATAAAGTTCAAAAATAAACCATGGGAGCTCATCCTGACATTATCTACTAATCTTAGTTTTGCGCTTTGATACTGTGTTGTCTGAGCCAAGTTAGGATAACTATATATTATGAGCAATTCATTTTTAGCTTTGCTTGCAGATTAGTTTTGAAGCAATGCATGCTTTTAAATTAAGAAGGATGGTAGGGAATTTGGAGAAATTATTGGCTCTTTCAACTACATGCATATGGAAACCAGCTCTGTGCCTATTTTTAGAACAGATTTACGTGCGTGGGAGTAGAGATATGTGCTCCCCAATATTTCTGGACAATGTCGTGTATTTTGACTTGATGTTTTTTCCTTCACTGCCCCAGAAGAGCAAGACTGTCTATTACTCTGCCCTTTCCCACATTTATATATTAGGGGAAGGACTTTTCTCTTTGAGGGTTGTGCTTTATTTTCTTCTGGATTAAAAAAATCTGCTACTGATCAGGTTAAACCTTAATCCCATGCTAAGCATCCTGCTAGTCACGCTGCGTTTTGAGGAGTCCAACCAAGACAGCAAACTTTTGGGGCTCCTCAGTGACAGGAATTCAGTTTTCCCTGGATCTTCACAAATCCATTTAAACAACTAACAACAGTTTTCCAGCATTTGGGAATGGCCTGCATTTTTAAGAAACACAACGGTGAACATGTAAAGCATGTGAGTCAAGCGATTTGCAACGTATGAAGGTTTTTTTGAGCTTGCAACTAATAAGGGGAACAGAAACCATGGCAAGAGTCTGTCCAGTGTCTCACTCTGAGATTCTTATCAGTAGTTTTATTAGTTGTTATATTTAGCATATAATTTTCTTTGCTGTTCTAAAGCTGGGAATCTTTATGCCCAAAAAGTACATAGTCTAGAAAATGCATTTAGAATTTTAAGTTGCTTCAGGCTACTACCATATGTTTATAGAGATTTTTTTTTTTCCTTCTTTTTATAAGGTGCCTGTTAGGCAGACTGAGGGTGATTTGGAGAAGGGATACGTTTCCTTCTTTCTCGCCTTTTTTTATTTCATGGATATTCCTTTCAGCCAGTTTGTCCCACAAAATTCCTTTTTGGTGTATCAAAGTTGTAAGCCAAATCTCTCAGCCGCAGCGTGCATGCTAAAAACCCTGCAATACAAATTTCCAACCCTGCACGTATTCCAGATCAATTTCGAGCTGGGAAAAAAAAAACTAACCAAGAAAAAGAACCTCTTCTGTTTCAGCTTCAGCCCACAAAGCTTGGTCCAGACTTTGCTTGGCTCTGAGTTCTGTAAACTCAAAAACGGTTTTCTGTTATTGTTTGTAAAGTTGACTGATAAGTTGGTGTTGTACACGGTTTCTTTTTGGGTGATGTTCCAAATGACTGACCTTACTATGACTGTTTTTCATAGAAGGCTGACAGATGGATGCCCCCCCCACACACCTTGCAGCATAGTGATAATGACAGAAATTCTCATGGCCTGTTCCCATTATGTGGCCTGGGTTTTTGAGCTCAGAGACCGGCCCTTTCTGTTTTGGATGTAAAAGCAGAAGTTGATGCGTTGGAATAGTGTTTCCTCTAATAATTTATTGAAAGCTGTACAAGACCCAAGATTGTAAGGATAAGGTAGCCTTTCTGCTCTGAAGCCTTTCTAAGTTCACAAAACTTTTACCAGTGTTCATTTTTTTTTTGTTTTACTTGTTCAGTGTCTAATGTGGGACACACAGTGATACCACTCTGTAAGACAGGAGGCTTGGTGTTACTTAAAAGCTGGAGTTACAGCACGTTGCAGTTAACTGTAACTTGTGAATTATTGATAACTCAGAAGAAATAATGGTTGTCCTTATAGCAAATAATTTTGAATTTGGCTTTTAAACTTTTCAATTCTGTGATGCCTTGAACTAATAAAAACTACAAAACCGAGAAGTAGCTGCTGAGAGAAGCTGCCCTGTTCTTTCCTACTGACTCCTTGCTATTTGTGGTGGATGTGGCCTGTGTGTAGCTTTTGCTTTCTGTCTTCGGTAACAACATTGTGAGTAGGGAGCCCAGCAAGCTGCCTAATACAGGGGGTTTTATGATCGCTTTAAGCTTGCGCTGCACTGAAAGATGCTGTTTGCCTGGGTCGCCTGTTCCCTCTGTCTTCTGCAGGCCAATATGTGTACAGGGTGATGGCTCCTGCCGCAGCTGGGGACTTACAGGTTAAAGTTGAACAGACAAAATAGATTTGTGTTTTTTTGTGGTTTGTCGTGTTTTTGCTTGTTTTTTTTTTTTCAAATGTGGATTCACTTAATATTGCAGTTTGTGAGGTAGCTGTAAATATACTCTGTCTGGGGAAGGTGGTGCAGGCACACAAATGAAGTGGCAAGGGAGGGGTTTGATTGCTTCTGTTAGCAATAGTGTGAGCTTAAATGGGCTGTGAAATTATGACTAAATAGGAGTCAAGATATATGTTTTATTTCCTGGCAAACAAAATTAGCTATCCTTGTCTGTTCTGAGGATTGTTTGGGCATGGATTTTGCTGCACTGTCCTGCTGCTGGAAGCGTGGTGAACATTTAATAAGGTTGAAGTGAAGTTAGGCCATGTGGATGAAAATGCAGCTGAAGATGTTTGTGCCTCTGGTCATGGTAGTGCCATAATTAATTTCCAAAGTCCTAAAGCGTGTTCAAAGTGGGTTAAAAATGTACTACTGGTTTTATGTTTGCTTAGATAGCGTTTGAAAAATTTTAAACTTAAGCAAGATGAGAAAAAAGGGGAAGAAAGTAGCTGTGCTGCTGAAAGCTGGGTTCCGCTCCTGACTGCGGCAGAAGTAGTACTCTCTTTAATGGAACAGTATGAGCTCTACCATGGAAGTGAAGCCACTGTACTGTTCTACTTTCTGCAGCAAGGGTGTCCTCCAGAAATTTCCCATGTCTTTATTTGGTTTATCCTGCACCATTGAGGAATAAATTCAGATGGCTTTTCCTCTTAAAACCATTTGTGTCTGTTGAATGTGCAAGCGAACTGAAGTGCTGATATGCTTTTGCCCCGGGTTCCCAAGTAGCACGAGAAGGCCAAACAATGTCAGATCAAGAAGCTGCAGAAAAAGCCTGAGGTTTCCTTTAATTATAGGGACATCAGGATATGGCATCACATGCCTTTTTCTCACCACCGTAGCCAGCACTGGTGACACTGCTGATGCTTCCTTCGTTGTGTAGTTCACAGTGTGCCTTGGCCATGTCAGTGCAACTGTAGAGCTGCTTATGAAATAAGGTCCGTGAAATTACCTGGCTTAAAAAGTAGTTAATGCCAGTGCTCTCCTATCTTTAAACAGTCTGGCTTCAGTGCAAGCCTGCAAAGATGCCTGTGCAGCTAAGGGAACGGTGGGGCACAAGGACCTCTTTAGCTTTGCTGTGGATTAAAAAGAGACGTGGAACTGTGCCCTCAGTTTCGATCCAGCAAGGCACAGTAGCACGTGCCTGTCTCAAATGTATGAATACTCTTACTGACGTCAATCGAAGTACTTGGAGCTGCTGAGTTAAGCACATGCCGAAGTGCTTTTCAGGGCTCAAGATTCTGCCATTCCTGTGTAAGAGTGTGTGCAAGTATTTGCAGGCAGGAATGTGAGTTCTCTGAGAGGGTGATAGCCCTTTAGTGCTTTGAATGGCTTTGCTAGGTGCAGTCCTGCCTGTTTTCTGATTTTTTTCTTTTTGCCATTCCAGCATCTTAATACTTTATTTAAATGTAATAAGCAAGCTTTTTCTTTACTTATTCTTCATTATAGTGTGCATAGTATAGGCATTTCACCTCTCCCACCCCCCTTGTCCAGTGCTTTTTCTCTCATTTCTGTGTATTACTTTGACTGGGCTCCTCCATCCATGTTGCCTCTGTCTGAGGGAAATTTAGCTTTTATGAAGTTGCTGGCATCTCTTTGACAGAAAGCAAGAGCGATTATTATTGCTTTTAAAAATGATTATTATTTTATTTCCCTGCAGGCCAAGGAGGGATGTGAGGAGAAAGGTTCCTGCAGTTCATTTTGGGGGCAGGTCCATAGGAAATACTTGGGAAGGGGAGTGATTGCAGCGCTGCTACTTGTCTTTCAAATCTGTGTGCGGGATTTGAGTGTTGGGTATAGAAAATACTGGCTGTGTGCTTTCATTATGCAAGGCTCAGCAAAGTGTTAATGCACAAATACCGCTGGCGAAAAGTAGAATGTGGCCTTGCTCGATCGTTTTTACAGTCCTTTTATGAACTTTTGGGAAATCGAATCCTGCTGATGTGAGCATTCAGGAAAAGCTAATTTCATAATTCACATACATTACAGGCTTTTATTTATAAAACATTAATATTCATGCGCTTTCAGTCAAGAGCAGCATTATGTGACATGACTGACCAGTCGTAAAGAACAGTGCACAGCTTCCATTACTGAAAGGATCTTTGCAGTCTCTGCTTGAGGTATGACCTTCCAAAACAACTAAAGGTGGTCAGATTTCTCCCAGGTTGGGTGGCAGACCAGTTGTAGTGACTTCTGTTGCTTTGGAGAGCAAGAATAAAACTTTCAGCGTAAATATATGAAGAAAAATATGGTCTCTTAAAGTCTTCTGGGTAATATAATTTCTTAAATCATACTTAGTATTTAATTATAATACTACTTCACCTGGCTCAAATGAAAGCTGGTGGTGCATTAAGCAGAAGAAGGAAATGTGTTTATGATGTAGGTCATGTTTTTTCTCCCCTCACAAGCATCTCTTCATATGTTCTTGTTGCTTCTTTTTCCTTTTGTGGTGTTGTTTTATGCCTGTTAGTGTTGCAGTCAGGGATGCAGTGAAATTAATTCCCTGTGGGCATTCTGGAAATTGCTGGTACACTAATTTGGATGGAGGAGAGTAAAGGAATAAGCTGTTTGGGTTTTGTTTGTGTTTTTTTCCCCACCAACTTTCCTCAGATCCTGCCAGGGATGAGTCTGTTGTTTTCTCCCCTTACAGACATCTCATCTGTTAGTGTATTACAAACCCTGGTCTACTCATGCCTACTAAGGCCACTCCTGCTCGGCTCTGCCTCCTGGCCCAAATGGGACTAGTGGCATCATTCCTGCGTGCATGCCTGCCTGCATGTGTCCTTTTTTCCTTTCTGGAGTAGTACTGAGTTGACCACAGGGATTTCATGGCAAAGTGGTTAGAAGCTTTTTAGAAGATCTTCCCCACCTCCCTGGATTTGCCTTTTTTTCTTTCTTTTCTTCCTATCCTTTTTTCTTTTTGTTCTTTTCATGTGCCGGTTCACCTTGCATAACCAGGAGAGAGCAGGTATGTGCTACTGAGGAACTGCCTGGTTACCAGCTCTGCAGAATCCTTCACGTGAGCTTTTTTTTTTTCCAGAGGTGCTTCCGAGCATTGTCGTTTTATTGCCTGCATGATACAAAGCACAACTGTGGCTGCATCTGGGACTTTGTCAGGGAAGCAGCGGCGTGCTCAGCTCTGGAAAGTTAACCTGCCCTCCAGCACAGTTTGTGAAGCCAAGGTTAGCATAATGTGAGAAAAATAGCCAGGATATGTATGGAGTCCTGCTTGTGTGGAGGAGGGCTTGCCCTGGGTTTCTGCTTAGGTCGTACCACTGTCCCTGTCTTTAGCCATATTGGCAATGTATTTTCTGCTTTTACTTCCATGCTCTCTCAGCATAGCGTTGTGGTCATGTCTTCGGAGACCAGCTACGGCTTGGCTGACAGGCATTATAGTTTTGGAGGAAAGTGCCTCTTCATCTTTTACAATGGAAGAATATACATCAGCACACCATGCATTGTTTTTGGAATAAGACTTTGAAGATGTCTGTTCAGGCATGCTTTTGAAGGTGTTCTGAAATTTGCTGTCAGCTGTCCTCTATATAGATGATTTATCACCATCCATGTTCCCATGGAGTAGAAAATCACATCTGGGCTGAAAGGTTATCCTTTTTCCTTAAAAGGCTTCATACTTTTGCACCAGTTATTCCTTTATTCCATGGTCTCCACATGCCCAGGTATTTTTTTCCCACCAGACAAGACCCAGTATCTTAATCTGGAACCCACGTGTTACAAAGCTGAAGCGACATAGTGCATAGCACCAACTTTGAAAACTCATTACCATTGAGATATTGCAGCTGGTTTCTAAATTCTTGATCCACTAGACCTTCTCAGTGTTTAGATCACTTCTTTTCTGTAAAAGCAAGATCTGCAATTGATCTGAGGGACATAATGCATAGTTTAATTTCAACACGCGTGAATCATGTTAAGCACATATGTAAACCTGTGTAGTAAGAAAAGAGCAAAATAATAGGTGATCTCCTGAGGCAGCCCTTTGAAGTGAGAAGTAATATCTTACAAAATTTTAAGTATGTAAAAAAGAAGATTGACTAGGTGGCATTATTTGAGAAAAAAGGCTGTAAGAAAATTCTGAGATTGTCTGACCTACTGTTCAGCTTAGAAACTAGGACATCTAGTAAGGGAAATCTTAGGGTTATCAGAGCTCCTAATCCTGTCATAGATAAGAGAATATAAAGCTGTCAAAAAACAGGGTGTTAAATCTTCGTCTGCTAGGTTGCTGTCATTTGTATTGCCTTTTTTTTATTAAAAAAAAAAATCTGTTTGGTTGGTTCTTCAGGAGAGAATGGAAGAATATTTCCACAATGACACAACCTTTAGGTTCTTGAAGGTGTGAGTTACCTGTAATAAAAATTTAGTTGCTGCTCTTGCATTCATGTATTTCATCCTTGGTTCATGCCATAGCACAAGAAACCTCTGTGGAGCAAAATGTAATGCTGTTCAGCCTCACCTAGGGATGTTTTCCAGTGTCTGGCTTGTCTAACACCTCTCTGAGTAGGCTCTCTCAGCTGTTCTGTGTTGGTGAGGTCGGTAATCTCACTGCTCTTTCTGTAGATCCACGTGCCTGGCTCTTCCTCGAATAGGTTGAAGAGCCACTTTATTGTCACTTCTGATCAGTACCTCTGCCCACGTTTTCTTGGCACTGCTAGTCTCCCTGTTACTGTCAGCTTTAACTTTGTGGTGTTGAGCACCAATGCAGCTATTACTAGGCCTTATAAGCAGCCTACCTTTGGATGACTATCGCTGTTGTGGTAAAAATGATGCAACGTTGGTTGCTCATTGATTTATGCTTTTTGGCTGTCTTCCAAGATGGAACGTAATTTCATTACACAAGAGTTTCAGGACAGTACGGAGTTGTCCATTTATTCCCTTTGTTACTGTGCTGACAGCTCGCCTTTGGAGGGTCATATGTTCAAAAGTTGCCAATTGGGTCTTAGTTCATTTTAGCCAAGTGTGCCACAGAGTCTGAAGCTTGTTTTCTTAATACCCCCCACTTCTTCCCCCTCCCCCCTTTTTTTACCCTCTGCCCTCTCTCCCTTCTGCCTTTCCTTCTCCTCTGTTCTTCCTGCTGAAAGTAAAATGGGTCTGGGAACAGAGGGAATGTCACAACTAAAAAGAATTAGCTTTTTGCTGTTGTTGCTGGCTGTAATTTTGGTTTCTGCTAACAAGACTTCAGTTTCTCTGGCTAGATGAGTTCTGCATGGGTTTCAAAAGTGGTAAGCAGAAGATATTTTTTGTCTCTCTATTTCTGCCAACTGTATCCTCCTACCTCTAAGTTAGCTGCTTATTTCCACGTTGCTTCTTGTGACTTTGTTTTCCTCCTCCTGCTTCATCAATGGTCTCCACTGTTTTTTTGGTACTTTTACCTTGGAAATCACCTTTTTGAAGTGCTCTGTGATGTCATCAGGAAGACTATGTACCTAGCTGAGTAATCCTATAGAAAGAGAAATATGATGGGGGAGGGGGAAGACAAACCACACACAATATTTGCTGATGTGTACCTGAAATCAGAAAGCATATTTCTGCTGTGGTACACAGAGAAATGGTTTCCTCGCATTGAGAAACTGTTTTCCTTTTGTGTTGGTGGGATAGCACCTTGCAGTTGTCTTCGAGGTGTTTTACACAACTTAGTTGCTGTTCTTGCATGTCTCTGTGCGGTCCTGGAAAAATACGTGGTTTTGTGGTTCAGCCTTAAAGAAGCATTCTTAATAACTAATCAAGATGAGCTGAATAGGCTGTTTCAGAAGTTAGACAGCTTTATTTGGACTTCTCCCGCCTCCCTTGAAAACAGTGTTAAATGCAATGGAATAATGGAGATTCGGTTCTAAACCAATGTATTCTATAAGCATTCATTTCCAGTTATTTACTTTAAAATCACTTTTTCCAAGTATCTCCCAACTCTTTTTTTAGTACATATTTATGGACATGAAAAGTGGAAAAATAATACAATTGATATTGGACTAAATATTGCTATTTTATGTGTTAAGCTGCTTGCTTTAGTCCCATTAGAAACTTGTAACAGCGGTATTAGATGAAAGCATATGTGCTTCCATTTCCTCTGAGAGTCTTATCTCAAATTCCTTCTGATCGCAAGATTGATAATTTTGAAAGTTATTTTGGATTTTAGCTATTTGTGCTTTTATTTTATGGAAGTTTGTCATGTGTTCTACAACTTTAATGTGGATGATTCCTTAATTTTGCCTTGTTTCCTAGTTAAACGATGTTCTGTAATTACCTGATTCACTGTGGTTGTGTGTAAATGAAACTATGAAATCTGTTGTCAATTAGCAATCAATGCGGTATCCATATTTTTAAATGTTATAAATTGCCTATTAGAGCTAATTTTCCAGGGCATCTCTCTCTCCGTTCGTAATGTAATGCAGAATATTTTACAATAATGCCTAGGTTAACAATGATAGTCTTGCTGTATTGTGCAAAAAAGGCTTCTGTGCAGACCCAGCTGGGTTTCAGGCTTAATTCATTGCTCTATGGTGGGATCACCACAGCTGCTGTGGGGCCTTTACAAATGCAAAAAAGCTGTCAGTGTTTGTTTCATCAGATGCATAAGTGATGAGGCCAAGTTGAGGAATCCATTCCAGCGCGCGGTGTGCATGCTGGAGGCATTATTGTTTACAGAATTAGTGTCTTAATGCTTTAAAATACATGGTGTGTGTTTTGCCTTAGAGCAAAATATTTTAGGAGTAAGATGGTTCAAGGATCCTCTTCAATTCAGTCCTCTCTTCTAACAGCTTTTGCCCTGACTCATGTAAGTGCGTGTGTCTGAATTACTGCGGTGTTACCTGCCTTGATGGCGAGTAATTCGGTTCTCCTCCTGTTTTGTGCATCTTCCTCACTAGTGCTTTGATTACTGTAAGCAGTCACGATTAAATAATTGCACAGCTTTAATGCAGATTTCCTCCCTCCCCCTCCCCCCCCCCCCCCCCCCCAACTGTCAACTGGAGGAGTTGCTGCTAACAGTCTCCTATGGTCACCAGAAGTCAGAGTACTTCTTTTGGCTGTCAAGGCTTGAACAAGGCTCCTTCCAGCCAATTAGACAGTAACGATGATTGGTTTCAGGGGGTGCTGCTTAAGAATGCAAAGCATGCCTCCATGGTGAGGCCGGGCACACGGTTCCTCTACTAATTCTCCTTCCCTTTGCTTGAGGTTCCAAGAATGTAACATGGTGCAGGGCTTTTGCTTGCATGATGCCAGACTGGCTTTTGGAGGGGAGGTAGAAGCTGGGGGGGTGGGGTGGGGTGGGGGGTGGGATGTGGTGGTGTACTTTCATGTCTTCAATTGTTTTTTCTCTGGGAATGTTCATGTGGTCTTCCAGTCTTTGTTGCAGTCTGTTGGCTGCATGTGTGAGGTTTCATTAGGGCACGCCACCCTTCCCCATATCATGTAACTCCACTGATAATAGGCATTGCAGGAATTTTAACTAATGTGCTGTTTAAGCTGTCGTCACTATGATTTTATTAAATGTGCTTGCAGCGTGGAATTTTGCTAATGCTGTGGAGTGATCTGTTATGCAAATTGAATGTAGGATGGGCTGGTGGGGATTTGTTGTCTGTATATTGGAGACCTGCCTTTTGCGTTTGGAAAAGAAATGAGCGAAACGGTGTCAGCACAGGCTGCTGCTGGGATGCTCAGGCAGCCTTTGCTTTCCTGCTTGGGGGTGCGGGATTGTCACCGGAAGGCTTTGTTTGTAGGGAGGCATGCTTGTGGGCAGGCACTGCTGCAGGCACGTACGGGGTGAGTTGAACAACGTGAGGGCAGGGTAGCTTAGGCACAGTCATATACAAATTAGATTATGAGATTTATTCTGGCTCATCTTCATGGCTGGGTAAAGCTGTGTTCTTGCTTAAGCTGTTCTGCCATAATGCAGGCAGATACCTGTGCTGGAGCAAATGACGTTTAGCTTGGTGCACAGCTGGTGGTGTTTGTTGGCTAAACCATTGGCCTGTGGCTAAAGCAGCGCTTCTCTGGGCGTGATGTACAACAAGGATGGTCTCGAGTCCTGCTGGGTGAAGAGGAAAGGCAGGGAGTTTGGCTTCATCTCCAGATTTGCTGCCTCACTGCGGCATGTGAGCTGCTGTAACCCAGCAGACATGAGAAAAGGAGTAGCCTCCTCTGTTATCTCCAGGCTCAAACCACGACCAGGCTCCTTTTCTCGTGCTGTGCCAGGGAGCAAGTAGTTCGCAGTGCTCCCCATGCCAGCTAGAACAGCAGTGGCAGCCAAAAGAAATCCCCACCTGGCAGCCGGTGCCCCCTGTCCCTCCCTTTCCCGCACCTCATTTACAGTCGCTGTCAGCGCTACCATTTCATTCCCTTGGAGTCTCTGTTGCTATTTTATTATTTGTTGTTTGCTCTGGGGCTGGAGATGGTGTGGGAGGGCTGCTTGGGGGTGCTGAGCAGGGCATGGCAGCAGCAAGTGTTCAGCCGCGACCCGGAGTTGCTGGGTCCGTCCTTGTAAATTGGGGAAAGAAAGACAGCGATGAAATGCATGGAATGATTGAAAGGATGAAGCTGCAGCGCGGTGCTTTCTCTTTACAGAGATGGAAATGGGTTGAATGTTTTTGAGGGAGGTGGTTTTAAGAAAGAGCAAAACCGCTCCTTGGTGGAAGGTCTGTCTGTTTTACAACATTATGGCCCTGCACGGCCTTATGGTGCGACAGTTTGCCTTTGCACAGAGGGAAATAAAGTCTCTGAGCACGTCGTAGGGTGTTTGTATTTTGGGGGCACGGTGCAGGCAAGAGCAGTCTTTAGTGCCGGCGCAGGCAAGGCAGAGCTGGGAGGCTGCTTTTCTTGGTGTGCGCACGGTGTGGTGACTAGGCCGTCACGCCAATTCCCCAGCAGTGGAAATGTGGTTCTGTGAGGCACGGGTGTCCTCTCAGGGGCCCAACGGCTGCCAGAGCTCCAGGAGGGAAGGTTTGAGCTCATGATGTGGCTGTGCCCCCCACCAACCCCCGCAGGCTGCTCCTGTGTCCTGTCCCCACACAGAGCAGCCTGAAGTCAGACAGGGATGGGGTTTCTGTGCTGCGGGAGACCCTAAGGAGAAGCCAAATTCTGTCCCGAACGCTGGAGTGGTCCCTGAGGGAATGGGGAGCAGGCAAGCCCGCTTCCTGAGGTCTCCATTTTTCCTCTGGCGCTCTGCTTTTCTGTAGGTTGTGTGGCAGAAACAAAGCAGCTGTGATTAAATCCAAAAGGTAGAAGGCGTGGAAAGGGAATGTGCCTCTTTCTCTTTCTCTCCCAGGGCAGCGGGAGCAGGCTGCTTAAGCTGCCTGTGCCGCCCGGCCTGGGGGTGGGGGCAGCTGCTGCTGCGGCATTCCTGCCCACTGCAGCATCCTTGCTTTTGCTGCACGTCCCTGCTGACCCTTGAGTTTGAGCTCAGAGTTATTGCTGCTTTGTGGGACTATTCTAAAAATGAAACCAAATTAGGTTCAGTATATAATTTTTAAAAGGCGTTGTTGTATAACCAGGGTTAGGAAAACTCAAATGATTTTTGAGCTTTTGAGCCAAATCAACTTTGTGGTTTCCTGTTGCCCTTTGGGTTGCTGGTGCCGTGCCAAATCGTGTTGGTAAAGAAAATACTTCGGTAATTACATATAGCCTTGGATGCATTTAGCTGTCCCGAAAAATGCAATAGTAATGTCTGAGGTATAATAAGCATTTTTATTATTATTATTATTTATTAAGATTTCTCCCCTCACTGTGATATGTTAAGCCACTAATGAGGAGGCAATGGAAATTGGGATTCCAGCTTTGTATTTAGACTTGTAAATGTACTGGCTTTGGAAATACTCCTGTCAGTGTTAACGTTGATGTTTGCTGTGCCAGTGTCAGGAACGTATTTCATCCTAGGAGGTTGTGTTAAGCAATTGTCCCCTCGCTGGTGAATTGGCTCTTGATGGAGATTCAGAAGAGCTTATTTTAATTAGCCTTTGTGTGAAAACATTGCTCAATTTATTAATTGAGGTGGGTGCTACTTCCCCGTGGACTTCTCACAGTGCTAATGCAAAACTGCTGGATGTTTACTTTTTAAACATACTTCTGTCCTATTTGTTTGAGGGACAGACAGTTGTGTGGCAAGGACTTCCTATTTAAAGAAGCACACGATTAAAAATAGTCTATCAAAACACTCTGTGGAAATTTGGATTTTGGATGAGGAACATGGAGGTAATGTGGTGTCACTAATGAATCTCTGAGGCTTTGGAGGATACAGATTGTCCTGGGGGAAAATGGTAGGAAGCACCAAAACCACTGATGCATGCTCTCTGAGGTGACACAGGACTTTTTGCTCGATACCCACCATCCCTGGTGTACTCACCTCTTCCTGTGGCAGTTCTAGCGCAGGACAGCGCTGCTTTCCATGCTTCGCTTGACATAAGGCACGTTAATATGTGGTTGCCCAGTCTGCTTTTCTTCTCAGTAGCTTAGCTGATGTTCAAGGCCGAGGGAAGTACAAAACAAACTCTGCAAAACCTTTCAGATGTTTTAATTAAAAGTGATGGAAGTGGAGAATTAGAGCTGCTCCTGTGACTAGGACCGCTTATTCAAACATGCAGCTTAACCGGTTAGACTGCAAGGTGGGAAATGCTGGAGATTGTGTTATCTGAATTAAGCAATTTTAATTTGGTCTTTCATCTGTATCATTACTGAGGGATATCCTGCAGGCTGGTTTAATGAACTCAATCTAGAGGTGTGCAGAGGCACATTTCTTTGCTTGACAGCAGCAAGATGGCATGCTATGACTGGCAGACATATCTTCAGCTTGTGTAATTGTCTGCTCTTGTCATATGATGACAAATGGAGCGATGATCATATTAAACAACAAAAAAGTTCAAAGTAACACGAAGGCTCTGAATAAACTCTTGGAATCAAAGAGCTTCTCACATGACAGCATGTCAGCATGGGTATTTTTAGCCTGAATTAATGCAGCTATAGGAAACTCCCCTCCCCCAGAGAAGTATTACCCTGTTAAGTTAAATGTCAGTCAGAATTTTTAGCCGAAATTCTCCACTTCCTACAGGTGTGGGAGCTTGTCTCATCCACTCAGTCTACATTGCACATGCAGGCAAGGAGAAACCTGTCCCGGGTCAGTAGGGTTGTTTTTTGTGTTGGTTTTTTTTTTTTTTTTTAAAGAGGTAGTAAGTAAAGCACGTCTGTTGACTGACTGGCAAATCTGATTTTTTTTGGAATGAGCCTCTTCCAAAACCAGCTGCAATAAGGATGACATCATGCAGAAAAAATTCATCAGGAACCGAGCATAGTTTGGAGTTTTGGCAAGTATGTCTGAGGGGAATAGAAACTTCCTCCTTTTCCCTTTTATCTATCCAGTTTTCTCTCTTGTCATGGATACGAGATGATGCGCTTCTCTTTCTCTGCATTATCGTATGAGCTTTAAGGTTTTGCAGGATAAACAATCTCACCAGACTGAAGTCAAGAGTTCAGTTTAGAGAAGTATTTCTCATTTTGGGAATGAGAAGATTCTGCAGAAGGGAAGTACCCTTTTGAAAATCTAGGGAAGATGTTTCTAAACAAAAACGTAATTTTAGGGCATTGGGGTACAGGAGCTGCAAAGAGCTAAGGAGGCAGAAGCGTTTTTTGGTGCCCCCCCCTCTTTCTTTCCATAGAAACTAGGACTGAGTATCATTAACCACAGTTAACTGTAGGGGAAAATGAACAGATTAGCAGTGTTGTTCATTTCTTGGTGCTTACAGTTCCACTTTGCTCAGGTTGGTATCTCTGCCTTAGTTTTAATTAAAATTTCCCGCTTTATTTGTGCATTTCATAGAAAATGGCTTTACTTCCAGATTGCCATCCTTGTGTGATAGCCCAGCCCCATCAGTACGTTTTAGATGCTTTTCTCGGAAAAGACAGCTGCCTTGGAGCTGGGTTTTGTTGCCACGATGGATGCAGGGGAATGCAGAGTGCCCAGCCCAGAATTTGGCAGCACGTACCTCAAAATGGGTCTTAAATAACCCAGCCTTTCCCCCCTGTTCTTTGAGTTTAGTAAGTGGCAGGAAAATGCTTCCTCTTTGTGATTTCTGAAGTATCTGCAGTTTACTTCTGGATTTGGAAGTTTCTGCCATGGTCCTGCAGTGGTGTAATGGTAACGAGAGTAGAGCTCTGCACGTGCACACCTCAATAGCTGGTACAGCAGGGACTCTCAGTTTCACTAAAAAAGTGGTCTTAGTCAAAAGAGTGCCTATGTAAAAATAGCATGGCACTACTCAACAGTTAAACCTGCGTGAAATATGTCACTTCACTAAATCTGTGTGTATCAAGTCTCTTAATGCATAGACAAAGTCAATTTTTATTGGCCCTTTTATTCTTAACACTATGCAACTGCCACCTTCTGCAGAAATTACACATAGCTATGGCTTTGGTACAGGTATGACTAACGCCGTGTCTGTATCAAACTTTCTAACATCCCATATTTTTCTTAAGTATAATTCTGTGCCTACTTTTGGATACAGTTCCCGGTCCATTTTTAAAAAATGTATTAATAGATCTTTTTCCCATACGGATGTGAGGCAGTGGAGCAGGATTCATTTTAGTCTTTCAGCCATTTAAATGTTGAATAAGCCTGAATCTTGGAGTTGTTGCTGTAGGAAAAACAGTTTGATTTGTCATCTCAGAGAGAGAAAGAAAAATAATGTTGCTCTTTTTGTACCAGTGTGTTTTGGTCTGAAGGGCCACAAGGAGCTGGTAAACCCGGACTCCGCATTGCTGCCAGTGAGTATAAGTGTACCTTAAGAAAATCTGCTGCCTTAACCCTCTTCTTCATAGATATGGAAACTTAAAAGTAGAATTTATGAAGGTTAAAAAATGGAATAAAGCTATTTTACTTGTTTTATGGTTTGAAAAATAGTTGGTGGATGAATCAGAGGTGTGATTTAGCAGCTGGGCCATTTGGGCAAAGGTGGCAGGTAAGATGGAAATAGGCTGTGGGGGGCTTTGATGTGTGGAACAGCAGAGAAAAGGGAATCGGTGGAGAGACACAAAGATGGAAGTGAGCGAGCCAACACAGTAGTTATAAAAATGATTTCAGTGAAATACTCTGAGATTCATCAATGTGAAGCGAACGAATATTGCAGTAATGGGGAAAGAAAAGAGTGAGAGTCTTTTGCAGGGCATTTTAGCGCTGAGGAAGATTTGTGTCCCTGGGGCATTTTGCAGGACATATTGGCAAGATTTGTCCCTGGTGTGAATACTGGTGTCTGCAGAGGGGTTTGATAGCCACATTGTATTTTGAATGTTGGGTAGTCAGTTGACTGGCTGCAGGGTGTTACAAAACTCCCCTGGCAGTTGTGTGCAGAAAGGTGGGGACCAGTTCTGTTATGACTCTCCCAAAAGTAAGGGGAAGAGATGGTCTCCTCTTAAATCACCTCTCTGCATTTTGACTACAAAAAAAAAAAAAGGTTTACTGAGGTAAACAGTCAACTTAATCCACATCTCGGTGATCGTTTCTATGTAGGTTTTAATCTGAGATTCATTTATATGTGAGCTGGTGGGTGCTATCATTGACTTGTTTGCCAGCGTGCAGTCAAGTGCTCTGGTTAACTCCGCTCATCAGCCAATTGTGTAATTGCCATGTGTTGGGCAAGGATGGTTGCGTTGTTGAGCAGCATAAGTTTGGAGTTACCTGTGCTGGAAAGGAGGCGTCTTCCCTGGTCAGTCTCTCCATTTCCCCACTTTTGTTACTAATGCCGATGATACAAAGCTGGGAGAGGTGGCTGACACGCAGGAGCACTGCGCTGCCATCCGGCGAGAGCTGGACAGGCTGGAGAGCTGGGCAGGGAGAAACCAGATGAAATTCAACAACAGCAAGTGTAAAGTCTTGCACCTGGGGAGGAACAACCGTTCGTTTCAGTATAGGCTGGGGGATGTCCTACTGGTGAAGAGCACTATGGAGAAGGACCTGGGGGGCCTGGTGAATGACAGGTTGGCTATGAGCCAGCAGTGTGCCCTGGTGGCTAAGAGAGACAATGGGATCCTGGGGTGCCTCAGGAAGAGTGTGTCCAGCAGGTCGAAGGAGGTGATCCTCCCCCTCTACTCTGCATTGGTCAGGCCCCACCTGGAATACTGTGTCCAGTTCTGGGCTCCCTGGTGTAAAAAGGACAGGGATCTTCTGGAGAGAGTCCAGAGAAGGGCTACAAAGATGATTAAGGGCCTGGAGCATCTCCCCTATGAGGAGAGGCTGAATAAGCTGGGGCTGTTCAGTCTAGAGAAAAGAAGATTAAGGGGAGACCTAATTGGTGTTTACAGTTATCTTAAGCATGGGATACAGGGGGAATTAGCCAGCCCCTTTTCAGTGGTCTGTGGGGATAGGACAAGGGGCAATGGCTGCAAGTTAGAACACAGGAAGTTCTGCACCAACATGTGGAAAAGATTTTTCACAGTGAGGGTGACAGAGCCCTGGGACAGGCTGCCCAGGGAGGTGGTGGAGTCTCCTTCCCTGGAGATATTCAAGACTCGTCTGGATGCCTATCTGTGCAATATGAGCTAGGGAGCCTGCTTTGGCAGGGAGGTTGGACCCGATGATCTCTTGAGGTCCCTTCAAACCCTACAATTCTGTGATTCTGTATGTGTGTATGTATATACATATATGTGGTGTCTGTGTATTTGTATATGTGACCCAGGTGAGGTGGTGTGAGCTTTCTAGCAGTTTGAGTCCAGTGGGAAAGCTCCTGCAGGTTGATATGAGGCTCTGTTGGAAGGTTTTTGCTGTCTTTCCTTAATCCATGTGACTTTAGATGGCTTTTACCCTTTCTCTGTCCCGCATATTCTTGTTACCCTTCTGCCATAAATAATGTACTTGAATTGTGTGGCAGCAATATGGGATTATGGTGTCCCAGCTGGATTAGATAGCTGGCGTTACACTAGTCACCTCATACATGGGACAAGAAGAGGTTGTAACCAGTATTGCATGCCATCTTGTAAATCTTGGTTCAGGTCTCTATAAACAAATGCATAAAACATTTGATTCTTCAAAATAATAACCTGCATCTTTTCTTCTGCCCCTCTCCTTGTTCTGTTACCTTCCAGCTTCTGCCCTCACCTTTCCTCAGAAATTCTTTTTCATGGTTTCAGTGTAGAAATGAGTCTCTACACTTTCAGAGAAGACCTGGGAAATTCTTAGTCCCCAAGTTGATGCATTTTGGTGCATTACCACTGTTTGTTTTACGCTGGCTGACAGGACTCCCAAAGCTCTCCTGGATCACACATCGATTCCGAGCTGGTTGCTACGGCCAATGAGTATGAAAATGTGCTCATTTCGCAGCATAATTCATGAACTCTCGCTGATCCCAAAGAGATCTGTGTGCATCAGATCTGTATAAATATTTTTTTGGGGTGGAATCCTTTCCATTCTGTAGGCAGTGCTGTTTAATCAAAATGTCATAGCTGGTATCAAGTGGCAGGATTAGTCCTTGTCGTAACTTACAGCAGAGGAGAGGTGGAGTGCCTGGAGGATGTAAGCTGTACAGCCAAAACTCCTCTGCTGCCTACTTCAGTGTCATTTGTAGAATTTTGAACTGTGTGCTAAGGAAGAATAAAGCAAACGTAAATGTATTATTGCTCCTATTATAACACTTCACTAGGATAAAAAGAGAGAAAAAAACTTCAATAGCTCTGATGATAGCCTGCCAGAGTAAATGTTGGCTCAGGAGCGACGGTGGTAATGTAGCTTTTTCTCTAAATCTGTTTGAGTTAAACGAGAGCTGGGCCAAGCTGAGAAATGAATTTCTGTGCAGTGCTGTCTCTGCCGCTTCCAGGGCGCTCCAGGTTCTGCAGTTTCCCCTGTCCTCTGCCTCCTTCCTCAGGTCTTGGCAGAGCTGAGTTGGTCAGGCCAGAGGCTCCATCAAACTTTACCGGCAGCACTAGGGTTTAGGTTTTCCCTGACACCAGAGGGGAGAAAGTGGTATCTGAGAAGGTGAAATTTTTTACTTAAACATGGAGCTTAATAATAGCATGGTAAAATAATAATTTTAATTATTAAAAAAAAATACATGGCGCACAGAATGCGGGCTGGCATGGGTGTCTGATTCCTTGGTATCTAGCATCACTTCTGAGGGCACGAGTTCAGCTTTCATCTGGTCTTACAGCAAAGACACTCTCCTGCTTTTAGGACTATATAAATAGAGGAGCTGTTTATAGGCAGCTTCTGAAATACGTGGGGAAACGACCGTTTTTAGAATTTTAATTTGAAACACATGTAGATGTGATTTAAAATCTTATTTATTTAGTCTTTTTTTGGGAGCAGAGGGAGAAAAATGCCTGCAGTGAAGACAAAGGGTTCCAGAAGAGCCTGGGGAGAGATGTTCTCGCTGTCAGTGCCTGGGGGTGATGGTGACTGCTTTACCCTGATCGGGTGGGAGATTTGCTGCTGCTTTTCAGTTCCTTTAAATGGGTGGCTGAATGACACGCGGTAGTCTGCAGAATTTTTAGCACTGCTTTTTCTAGGTCGTAGATATCAAGGAGAGGAGAGATGCCTATCAGACAGGAAGACATGGGAGAGAGCTTGACTTTGGGTTAAGTATTGTGATTGTTACAGCAAATGCTCTCTTTGCCTCTATTAATTTGCAACCAGAAACCAAGACACCTGGAAATCAACCAGTTACAAACCTGAGCTTTTGATTGAAAACAAACAAAAATTATAGTTAACCTGGTAAAGACAGACCCACAGGCATTGCATGGGCTTGACTTGGTCTTGGATAGAAACAAAATGCAACACAAATTCCAAAGATGCCCTTGATCTGGGATTTTTGTGTCTATGTTTGAAAATGATGGCTGTGGTTTCCTGGCATTTAAGAAAGCAGCAGGCATTGCAGTATTCCCACTCTCATGTAGTTTTGGGGCACCTTTATATCTTTAATCTTGCTCAGATTTCAGTTAATTGTGAGGCGGGATCTTCATCTGGTGGAAACTGGCAATTGAATTTTAATGGATCTCCTCTGAGTAAGTTCCTCCTCGTGGGATTCTTTACTTTCAGTGCCCTGTACCAGGTAGTATACCCAATGCCGTGACATAATTTGGTTGGAGCAGGGGAAGAAAAGGAAGAAGGAAAGTGGAAGGGGGCAGCTGAGACACAATGTATGCATACTGAAACAAAACAAAAATTAAAATCAAATCAGAATCTTTCAAGGTAAAGGATGCAAAATAAATAATACAGACAGGTAATTTACCACAGCATTGTAAAGTGTTGCTGTTCAGAAATCAGTTGTAACAGGGAGGATTTGTTGGGGCTGTGCTGTTGCAGTATCGTTTTAATTTATATATGCTCCTTGCTAATAAAACGCGTCAGTACCAGTGTATGCTGGTGTGGTTTCCTGCCTCTCTTAAGAGTGTTCTAGCTGGAGACAGGATTGCAGCCTTGGGAACCTCTGTTTTGCACGTGTCCGTGCACTGCTCACGAAGAAGCAATCGCTGTAACTCATAAATATGTGCACTCATCCTCCAAAGACATATAAAATATATTTGAGCTATAAGGCTATACAAACATGCAGCAGTGCTGATGACGACATGCAAACCACGAGGGGGGAAGCTTGACTGGCTCCGTCCTTTTAGAACCTGGAAATGTTTGCATAGCCTTGTTGCTTGCCTGTGCTTTTATCTTGACACATAGGTAGGTTGGTGTCAAAGAGTTGAGTGAAATGCTTTCTTCATCTGTATAACGTGTTGAATCCTGTCCTGTTGTCCAGTGTTTAGCTTCAAGGCAAGGCTGGTTTTCTAGTTTTCTCCACCTTGCTTCTTACAGCTGAAAAAAAGCCCAAATGGTCATGACCCGAAGACCAGCACATGGCATCTGGTTCCCAGTCTGCAGTGCTGCTCCTGTCAGTATACAAGAAGAGCTGTGTAGCCTAAAAGAGATGCTTGTGTATTATGTGGTGCAAGTCACATGCAGCTTCATAATCAATGTGTTCCTGTGCCAGAAGTGGTTTAAGGGAATGTTGGGATGGTGTGTGGAGTGAAGCTGGACATGATTACGGCCAGAAAACACAGTGCTGTGTTGTGTGAGGAAAACGCTGAATATGTTTGGTTTTTTAAAAAATATTTTTCAAATGGATTTCCTTTCCTTCCTTTCCATGCTACTTCCTTTCTCACATTTGCTTTCTCAGAGCAGCAGAGGAGAAAAATTATTCTAATACCTTTAATAATCTTCCTTTCTCTGTGTTTGCATGTTAAAACAATTCTGCAGTACTCCTAACTGTGAGCAGCGTTTGGGTTTTCATTATTTTTTAAAATGTGATTACAGTAAAAACTTGTAGTGGTCCTTCTCCTGTACTGTCTTCTGATAATTACAGGGAAATTGTTTTGCCAAAGGCATGACTTCATGCAGGTCCAATTTATCAGGAAAAGTTGCTTTAAAAATTTTGTAAATTTGAGTGTGGATCTTGAGGCTGGCGCATGTAGCAGGGCTGAGGATGGGCCCTGCTGGCTCTTGGGACAAATGATTGGGTTGTTGAGGCAGAATCAAATCAGCATTGTTCCTATAACCAGTGAGAAATGACACGTAGTTATTAGTATGTTATCGATTAATGTATTATTAAATAGAGGATTCGAGAGCACATGTTGTATTATCTGCAATTTCCTGTGTTGGGGATGCTGAATGCTGCTTACAGCAGCCAGATGGAGTTAAGGTTGGTCCTGACTGCATCGAAGGTGCACGCCTCCATCTCTGGAAAATAACAACCATGAATATTTCCAGACATTTTGGAGCTGGAGACTGTTGCTTGGCTCTGCAACAGGGAGGTTCAGGGCTTTAAGAAGGATGCCACCATGTGCTGTGTGGTGTGGTGAGACACATGCCAAGTGTCACGGGTTGACAAAACTGGCTTACTTGGTTTTGCATCATTTAAGGGCAGGAGGATTTTTTTTAATTGTGAATTTGGAACGGCATTTGATCTGCTTGTCCTTCCTGAGTCCCGCAGGAAAGCCTGACTGCATCTTTAATTTCCCCTGGGCACAACTGCTAGGAATAACTTGTGCAGCGCTCCTGCCCCGGAGCTGCCCCTCTAACCCACTTCTCTGCTCTGCCGGGCTGTCACAAGTGGTGTCTCTGCCTCAGCTTTCCAACGCAGATGCAGCAGCAGTGATAGCTGAAGCATGCTAACTTTGCCCTTCTCCTGAGTGGCTAGAAGGCTCTTTAGTCAATGGACAGGACTGACTGGATGGTCAGCTGTGGCATTTTTCTTTTAATGAAGCCTTACAAAATAATTGTTAGGTTATCCCTCCTTGTATTTATGAAAGGAGGTTGACGGCTTGCGTGCTTCACTTAACAGACCCGCTGAACGTGTTAAAATTGGTTGTGGGTTCCTCTGGATGAGGTTTTGCTTTTGAACCATATACATCGTGAGCTGGTAGAGGGCAAAGATGGCTCATTCCTTAATTTTTTTCTGAATATGTTATTCATGATTTTTTATTCGTGGAAGTGCTGAGAGGGAGAGCAAGGGCAAAAAAGGGAGCGCAAAAAGTTGCCGAAACTAGTCAGCTGGAGTGGTGGTGAAGGCTGTATTGATATTTGGAGTGTGTATTAGTGTTTGGGCTGACTTGCTACCAGTGAAAGTGATAGCTAGTTGGGACTTTCCTTTCTGAGAGGCCCGTGTCTTCAGAAAACTCCTGTTGTCACCTCACGCTGCTGAGTATTTGCCACCGTACTGACAGGACAGTGGGGACAGTGGGTACCATCCCTGCAGGGGGGTATCTCAGAGCCTGGCGGCGCAGCTCACACATGTTGCATTTGCAAAATCAGATTTGAGTAAGAAAAAGTGTTACAACAGCTAAAAAAACAAAAAAAAACCCCAAAAAAACCAAACCCACAACTGTTCAAGGTTCTTTTTGCTGCTCCCTACAATGAAATGTAGACAAAGTTTGAGGACAAGCCTGCATTGCAGGGAATTTTGTTTGGTGTCATACCCTGTAAATTTAGTCTTAAGAGTTCCTTAAGCAAATAATGGGGAGGTTTAAGAGACTAAAACCCAGTAGACTTTGGAATTGAGGCCTTTTCGTCTTAGAATACAAAGAATTAATTCCTCTCAGTCTCTAGAAAGAAGAATAACGTTTGCTCTTCTTTCCAACTTGGCAGCTAAATGAAGATAGTGTAGTCAAAAGGAAGTGGCTACAAAAAGATGAAGCATATTGGTTGTGAATCTGCCAAAGGTGGCCAGCTGTATTGCTATTTTCAGCTAATTCTATGCACTTAGTCAGAGTTTTCACTTAAATTAAAGACTAAAGGTATATTTAGTGATCATTAAGCTCTGCTCTCTATAAAAGGGTTTGTTCCATGGTTAAGTAATGGGGGTGGCTGAGAAACAGAAGATAGGCAGCTAACCATTACTGGGCCTTTTTTCCTGCGCTGTGAAATGCATTGGGTCCTTGTGATCTTTGGGGGTTTTAATTTGTACTTTGCAATAAATGCCTCTTGTGGTAGACCAACATCATTCCGAGTCTTGACTTTTCCTGTTTGATGGGATCATTCCAGAAAGAGTGAGCCATTGAGAGCACTGTCCGAATACTTGTGTGAAAACTCTTGATATGAAAGCCTTGAGCTAAATACCCTGTGAGCAGACCTTCCTGTCTGGGTATCCCAGCTCCGTCTGGAGTGAAGGGTATGTGGGGTCAAAAGGCTGCCCATCATGCTCCTAGTTCCTCAAGCTTTTGGAAATACACGTTGCAGACCTGTTTCTAAGGGAAAAGAAAAATGGAAATAAATACGGTTATTATCTAAATATACAAAATGTGGAAGCTTGTCGAAGACTTAAGGGAATTTAGGAAAAAAAAGGCAAGCAAGGAGTGGTGACTTGGGATTTATAAGGGCAGCTAGGAAAGTGCATGTACAGCTTTTATAATTAAAAAACCTGCCAAGTCATTAAAAAAACCCCAACTTTGTCAGTAGGCACTCCTCCAGTCATTCCTGGAGTTTTTTTTCCCCTCTCCTCATTTCATGCCTTTATCTTTGTCTTAAATTCTGTGAAGTGACACTTTCCCACTATCCTTAGTTGGTAAAAGCACCTCATAAGATTCGAGCCTTACCAAATTTCAGGCATTCTCAACCACAGTGGGGTGCCTTAAAATGCTCTGAAAATGATCAGGGTTTTGTGAGGAGCCAGCAAATTCCTTTTGCAATGTGGGCAAAGCAGCAGCCGCAGCCTGTTGGCATCGGTGGGGATGAGTCAGGGTACCCTAACCCTGCAGAGTTAAGTAATGCATTCTCAGCCGTGCCCTTGCATCATTCCTCCTGCTCTCCATCAGATGGACTGTCCTCTGCTTAGCATCGGGGTGTGCTTTTGACTTTGCTCCCACAAGGGCATGTCAAAAAGGAAACTGCCTCCCCCGTGCAGCAGCACAATAAATACCCTGGCAGGTCTCAGTCCATAAACTCTGTTACAATCTCGCAATTTATAGCTGTGTTGTTACTTGTCAAGAAAACCAGGAGCAAATCTTTTGTAAAGGAATGTGAAATGCTAAGTAGGGAAATGCAGAAACATCGTTGGGATATTTGTTTTGTTTTGTTTTTAGGAGGCTCGTATTGATCGCCTTGCACCAGAAATTGAAGCGGGTGATCTGTGGTATGTTTGAAGCGTGACTGAGAGCATTTTCGCTCTGCTGATTTATTCTGCAGAGGCAGGGGTTTGGCTAGCATTGCCCTAGCGCTGCTGCAAGCTGTGGCGGCGTGCTGCCTTCCTTAAGAAGTAGTCTGTGATCCTCAAGGTTGCTCCTGCACTCATTGGGGCTGGTGAGATGCCCCATGTTTTGTGGAGCAGGACTATGGGAATCGGTTGACCTGTAAGTGTTCATGCACCAGTGTGGCTGGTGATTGCTGAAGGAGTACATCTTTCCCCTGACGCATGCCTCTTCCCTGCCCCCCCCCCCAATTTTTGATCATGGATACATCCCTTGAAGATACAGGGGATGTTTTTGACAGCCCTGCCAGGATAGTATTGGGTAAACCTTTGCAGAATAGATGTGCTGAACTCATTAAAACCAGCGAGCAAAAGTGCATGTATATTCATTTAAAGTTAGCATTTAATTGTATTATACTAGAACTGAGTGTTAGACAGTTTGGCATTCTCTAATAGTTGGTTAGCAAAGTCTTTTCCTCCCATCAAAAATATCTTTCCAGTTGGATCGCCTTCTGTTTATTTGTTTGCTTGTGTTTTGATCTCGAAAGACAAAATAGCTGTTCATGCACAACAAAATAGCTGGATATAGTTTCTTGAAACGCGTGCTTAGAGGGTAGGAAATCTTGTCTTCCTCAAGTCTTTCTTGGGTTTAAAGCATACTAATAACGAAACTACTCTCGATGGGGGCAGGCAGACTCTGTGGGCAAACTTGCATGAACCCGAGGTGGCTCGGCGAAGAACGCGCGGCAGTGGTTGAAGCAAATGGCTGAACACGAGGAGATGGGCTTGGTTCCTCCGCTGCAGCAACTGGAACCAAAATTAATTTTAAACAGCTTGCTTGCTTTTCAAATCTGGGACGTGTCTCCCTTTACTTCGGAGATCTGAGAAAGCAAGCTTTAGAAAACAAAAAGCATTGTTCCTGGTAAGGAACCGTCAATCGGTCCGTCATGGTTTTCAGTTGTTTCCGTGATTATGCTTGTGAAAGAGATTAAAATACTTCCCTTTTATTATCAGCAAAGTGAATTCCCCTGCTGCCCCTTCTCACAAAGCTTGGCTCAGCAATGCCTTCTCCTTCACTTTCTGTTCCAGCTGGTCTGTATGTGGCAAAATATGTTTTAAAATCACCGTCTTGGCGGTGGGGTTAAGTTTGCAGATTTCTCACTTCTGCCAGACTTGCCATCATTGTCTGGAGAGCTTAAGTATAATTGCTGCTTCTGGTTTTATGAATAATTTTCAGAGCATTCTTCACGTTAGTAAAACCACAGAGCGTATCAGTGAAGCTGTGTGCTGAAATGCAATTTGTGGGGTTTTCTTTCTGGTCTTTTTATTGTTGTTTTTAACGTGTTTCTCCTATCTGCTCTCCGAAAGCAGCTCTGTGGTCAGGAATGCTTATCGTGTTTTATTTGGTCTGTCTTTTCAGGGTTTAAACAAGCTATTTTTTAAATGTTGTTGGACAGTAAGTGAGGATGTTTTCTCATTGCCTCACTACATGCGGAGTTCCCATTTACCATGCCTTTTGTGCACTTGCAAGGCAATTTGAAGCCAAAATATGGAGCTGATGTTGCTATTTATATTACTCTAGCAGCCTCGTTGCCTATGGCTTTTTTTTCCCCAACACACTGAACAGAGTGTGTGAAGAGTTTAGCATATTGAAACTGAAGACCCACGTACAGCTTGTGTAATTTTCGATTAATTAGCAATTGATCCAGGAATCCTGTGTTTGAACAGCCCGGTTTGAAGAGGCGCTGCCTGATCCTGCCCTGCCTGGAGCTGTAAACTCTCCCAATGGCTGAGACCCAAGACGAGGTTCTCCTTAACCCGAGTGCAGGCAGGAGAGTAGCAACAGCATTGAGAGCCAATAACTCGGTTCCAACCCCATCCTGTTTCAAGTTACGAATTAAATCTGCAATCCAGTCAATCCAGTGGGACAAGAGAAGCCTGCCTGTCACTGGGGGTGCTGATGGCAGTGGCAAGGTTCTCTAAGCACCACCTTGGCGGAGGTGCTGCTCCAGCATCATATCCCCACCCAGGAGTCTTGCAGCACCTACTGTGATTAACAGCTCGATGTCCACATTCTCAGCTTGGGACAATTTTGAGGAAAGGTTAATGCCACCCAGGCCTGTAAATGTGCTGCTAATGAACTGTTTGCAGTAGTACAGCAAACAGCCTAAGCGCCAGAGTTCAGCACGCTGAGTGGGGTCCAAGGCTTATATAATTAGCATTAATGTTTGGTACGGAATGCCCTGGTATCAGCTGACTTAGCTCATTATGACCGATTGCTGTTTCATGAATCCAATAAAACGTGAGATTTGGAGACAGGGTAGTGAGGGTGAGAGGAAGGCGTGAAATTAGATTAGAGTCTACAAACTCTGGCTTCCCTGCCCCCATCCAAAGCAGTGTCCAGGCATCCCTTTCACAGAAAGCATGGGCTTTGTTTTTTGAGGGGTCCGAGCCAGAATAGTACCATTCTGGGAAAGTCCTTCTATCGTGCCCTTAAAGAGGTGCAGTTTTTTCAACTTCCTTTACTGAAATCTGGAGCTTCTGACTCAACTGTAGTGAGCGATTTAACCAAGCAATTACGCAGTGTTTTGAAATACTGAGAATCCTGCGTCGCTCTGATCTCCTTTTGCTCCTGGAACACGTTTCCATGATGCACACCAGCGACTGCGTGACTGCAGCGTGGAGCTGAGCTGCGTGATGTCACTCACGCTGGCAGCTAAAGGGGTGACTGGACTGCCCGCTGTGTCGGCAGCTGGGCAGAGATGAGTTGCTTGAGAAAGCACTTACTGTTAATCTCCTGACTTGGTTGTAATTTAAAATCCCTCTCAAAACCACCTTTTTTCTTGTTTTAATCAGTATTTTTTACTCGTAAAGGAAGTAAAACCTCAGGCAGATTAAGGAATGCTGCGCGGGCTCCTGGAAGAAACCGAGTAACTGCTGAAAGCCAGAGCACGAAATGCAGTCGGTGCTAAGACACCAGGGTTGGTGAGCAGGAGGAAGGGCTTGGGCTGATCCCTGCGCTCGTCAGAGCTTTTAAGCAAGGCAAGAATCAACACGCCGGAGAGTTATAGGATGTCTGAGGTTATGCCTGCCGCGAAAGAGCAGATTAGCATGCTGTGGTATTTTGTTTGAGGTTTCAAAAAGTTATCATATCCGGATAGCAAACCCTTGTATAGAAACCTGCTGCTATTTGTTCATGAAGTCGTTTCCTTCATATTGAGGCCTTTATGAGAAAACCTAGTATCCTCCCCAAGATGGGGCTTACTGAGAACTGTCTTCATTCATAAAGGGAAGAAATTTATGGTATCTTCTTTTTTTTTTTTTTTAAAAAAAAGCATCCTCAGAGTCTCTAAATCTGTGGTGTTTTCACAACAGGATTGACAGATGACTAACTGGATTTCCCCTTTACTTTTTACATCATTTCATAAATTATTAATAGTTTCCATAGGATGAATTGTTTTTATGCTGCCGAGTAGTTCAAGTGGAAGAATGGCTGGTAATAGCAACTGTGCCTGGTACACACAGGGCCTTGTAGTCTTTTCAGTTACATTCAATATAGATACTGTAGGACAGTCGTCCTCTTGTGAGTCCTCGCTGTCCTTTGGGTAGTTCCTTATGCCCTATGAATACCTACAAGCACTCTCCTAATTCCTGCAATCTCATGAGTCCTGGACACAAATCTGGAGGCACAAAGCACTCAGTTTACCCTGACTTTACTCCAGGATCTTCTGAGAAGGACCTGTCTCCTTTAAACCTAGGATGTCAGTGTCCTTGCTCTTGAGGTGATGGGTTTAGCTCCCTAGCTCTTTACTATCAGACAGTCTCCTCTTATTTAAAAAAAAATAATTTAATGGAAGTCTATGTGAAATTCGGATTATTTTTCAGAAAACCTTTGTTGTCATGTTACAGAATCAAAGAATCACAGAATTGTAGGGGTTGGAAGGGACCTCGAGAGATCATCCGATTCAACCCCTCTGCCAAAGCAGCTCCCTAGCTCATACTGCACAGATAGGCATCCAGACGGGTCTTGAATATCTCCAGAGAAGGAGACTCCACCACCTCCCTGGGCAGCCTATTCCAGTGCTCCTCAACCAAACGATTAATTGTTCTGCTCATTCATGATACTTTGCCTATGTAGAAGCGTTCTGACTGCATTTCATAAGCCAATTGAATTGGGCTTACAATGGGAGAGAGTTAGGCTTTCATCATTAGCAGTGTAGGTCCCAGTAACAGGCACTTAGTCTTTGTGGCCTTTCGCTAGGGCATTTGATGCTGCTGTTTCAGCAGCAGTGGTGCATTGGCCTAGTAGCACTCTGTGTCATGCATGGAGGCCGTGCAGGGAAGCTTTCGTTTTCTCCGCTGCCAGTGCTTGTCTGAGGGTGAATAACAGGCAGAATTTGCTTGCCATGTTTTGCTGGCAGCTGCTGTATAACTTTTGTAGTCAGCGTTGTTCTCCCATGGGTCTGCATGGTCTTAAGGGGGTGTCATCAGTCAAAAACAGCTCCTCAGGAAGGACATCTGTAGTAACTGAAGGTGGAAAACAAACACAAGACACTGTCTTAGCTATTAGGGCTCCATCGTCTCCTCAGCATGGGGTTGTGTTTTTGTCTGCTAAGGTAAGAATTGTGTGTGCCTATCTGTTTGTTTGCTTTGCAGTGCCTGCTTCGGTTTTCTCAATGTGTTGTAATTCTGAGAAGGTTAAGTATCTTGAGTTTTTAGTTTTGTGCCTGTTACATTGTAATTCAGAAAGTTGATGTTATTGAGTGAAAGTTAAATAAGTTCATGTGGTTTGGAATATTTGTTAAGCATCATATGTGCTATAGAGCCTCCAGGCATTTTAGGAATAAGCTACTTTCCAGGACCTCTGATGACATCCAGATAATACATGATATTGGCCAGAGGTAAAGCTGCCTCTTTTTAACAAACTGTTGCAAATTTCCACTACTTGCCTTGGAGGAAACCTGTCCTTTGGGAAATGGAAATTTATTTGGGACTCATTCCAAGATAGAGTTATGTTCAAACCTTTGCTTCAGTCTGGAAAGAAACACAGACAAGAAGAATATAATTTTAATGAGTACAAGATGCCGGCAAAGTGCTGCTCTGAGTTCATCAGTAAATGAACTGTCCCAACTTTGGCAGCAGTATTTGGCAGCTTTGGCTCCATCGAAGGGCCCGGCATGGGGCCAACAGGACCCAAACCCCACCGGTGGCGGGATGGTTTACTGATGGATGAGTGTGCTGAAGCAGCTGAAGGCAGGAGCCGGGGTGGAGGGTGCACGGGAGGTGAGAGGGAGGGTTTGGCTGCTTTTGGGAAAGATGTGACGATTTGGCAGTTTTGCTGAGGTGGAAATGGGTGGTGTGGGTCAGATTCATCAGTTGCTTTGGCCTGTGGAGACATCTGATGAGACCAGAGCTGGTGGAGAAGGGGCGGTGGGGATGTGCACAGTGATTCTGGGACTGGGAGGAAGGGGAAAGTGAGGGGAGGAGAAGGAAAAAGGGGAACAGAAGAGGTTCATTCGTTTGAGGGTGCTCCCTGGACCTAATGGCCAGCCTGTTGCTGTGTTCCTACAGGCCAGCTCTTTCTGAAATCTCTGCTACGTCCTGCACCCCGAGGAGCAGGAGGGGGAAGGGTGCCATGGGAGGACTAGCCATTTCCAGTTGTCAGCAAGAAAGGATAAGCAGATTGAGGACAGGCGGGAAAGTAGAGCAAATTTTTTGTTGTCGCCTGCTCACATTAATGAGAGGGAGTTGCAAGGCGCCTGTGTACGAGTTTTGATTTTGCTAAGCCAACTGATCTGTAAAAGCAGAGAGTAAATCCATTTTCCCCCCACTACTTTAGTAATTGGCAGAAGGCAGAAAGTCATTGTTGACTGAGAATAAACAGATTTCAGGCATTCCTAGACTGAGAAACCTGCTTAGCTTTCTAAAATCAGTCTCCCTGGTGCTCTGCTAAAAGCTTAATTGGCTGACATTTTGTATGTGAGAGATTTACTCTTCTGGCCTAAATTGAGTTATTTTGTGTAAATGTTTTTGTGGGGTTTATAAAATATTCTCCTCAGAACATACATGTGTGTGTAAACTCTGTGGACTGTTTCTTTTGAAAGAGTAATAACGAGTACTAGATGTTGTGGCTTTGGCACACAGAGGGTAATTTAACATGGAATTCAGTTTATACTTTTAGTTAACCTCGTAAGGGATTTTGTTGGTTAAAAACTAAGTGTCTGTTCTTTTTTTTTTTTTTCCCCTGAAAAAGCAGCTGCTGAGATACAGTCTTCCTGTAATTATGAAAAAGGATGGCTGTGCTGGTCATGCCAAATATTGGGGATGGATAGCCCACTCTTACGGATGCCATTTAAACTGCGTAACCGCAGGCGCATCACTGTTACAGGTACAGTGCAAGACTCTGGGAGCTCTTGGATCCTTTATGAGTGGCCAGGTCTCATGAGAAAGAAGGAGTTAATGTCATTGCAAGCCATTCTTGGTACACGCTTTGACAGCGGCCGGACTGTCTCTTCCTCTCTTCCTTGCAGTGCTTGAAAGTCATCTCGCACACTTCCTCACTCTGTTTTTAGTACGTTGTAATTAGTATTTTCATTCAAGCTTTAAAATTCCTTGGAGATTTGCCTAGGAGAGGGCTGTGCACTTTTAACCCAACTGCAGGAAAGGGATCTGCATCGTATTAACCGTGAAATTTGCAGGTCAGCTTTGGAATTTCAATATTTGGTGTTTATAACTTGCTGCCTGGTTTGGGCTCTTTTGTTTCGCATTAATTTCCACCTCTTGTGCTCCCAAACGTGACTGTGCGTCTCTTCCCACCCCCCTCCTTGGATCCAAGTGCTTACTCCATCCAAATAGATGAACTTTCTTGGCAGGAGTAAGCAGAGCTGCAGAGTTGCTACTTGGGGCTGTGCTGGTGATCTGGAATGAGTTTTAAACATTAAAGCTTGTTTACGTTCAGATTTGACAAGGGCTCCCTTTGGACCTTTTTTTTGCATGCCGTTAGTATAGTTGATGTCTAGTACAGTAAAGCTGCCCCTGTGCCTTGCCCCCTGCTCCCAGCTGTAGGTGCCCAGCAGTCTGGGTTGATGCTGCACTGAGGATGGAGAAGCCTAATTTCATGGGGAAAAGGGGCATGTATGGTGGCTTTGACTGTGTCATCCTGCTCCAAATAGCTTGTGAACTTGTCCGGTTCCTAACCAGAAGAGGATTAGAGTCCTTCAGATAATTCACCACTTTGTTTTTTTCTGATGAAAGTGAGCTGGAGAAATCCCAAAGCTGGTGGCCCCATAAGCAGAAAGGCAGGCAAAGCTCAGCAGCTGTCTCCATGCTTGTCTGCGTCTGTCCCTCCTGCCCAGTGGCTGCAGGGAGGCTCTGGCTTGGCCAGGAGAGCTGGCAGGGATGGAGAGAGGCCGTGTCATTGCTGCAGCCAGAGGAGCAAAGGAGCTTCGGGAGCAAAGGCCATGGAGCCAGGGGAGAGCCCTGCTCCCTTGCCCATGGAGCCAGGGGAGAGCCCTGCTCCCTTGCCCACCAGCCCCAGCTGTAGTTGCTGGAATTGAAAACATACAGCAGGGTTGCAGTGACGATTGTTTTATGTAAGATTGGGACTGGTTTAGGAAAACAGTAATGTCTCGGAAATTGTCAAAGGTGCCAGCTGTGTAAAAGGGCTGGTTGAGTCAGAGAGGCTGGGCTGTGGCTCGGCCCCAGGGGAAGGAGGGTGGCGGCAGGAAGGGCCCTGGTCTTGCTCCTGACTGGCTTTTTCACTTCCCTGGTGAGGGGAAAGGAAGCGCCTCAGCCGAAGGTTGTGGTTGTGTGTGTTATTAAGAAGGTGGCTACAACAGGCCCATTTTATAAATATTTAATGGCGGTGGTTCGTGCTCTCTGAGTGTAGGTCTGTGCCCTAGCAGGGTATGCTGATCTCGCATGCCCTCAGCAGCCTCTCAGCCTCGGCATAATGCAACCCATCCCGTCGGCCTGCTTGTGCCAGGAAAGGCTTCGGTGTTGCCATGTGCAGGGAAAAAAAAAGAATCCCAAGCATAGTCCTTCCCTGTCTTCTAGGGGGAGCACTGGGAGGTTTTTGTGGGGCATTGCTTTCCCACCTTTGCTGTGAACGGGTCCTGCGGTGCCTGCCCTGTGCGGCAGCCGCTTCTGGAGTAGGAGCTCCCAAACACTGTGAACCTGGGGCTGCCACCCTGTAGCTTGGATCAGGAAATAAAATACGTGCCTGAAGGCGTTCAGTCTTCTGGGGTAAATACTGCATTATTAACTCAAAAAAGTTAGTAATCAGAACTGCAGATGGAAATGAGATAAATGAAGTCTGTATATTAAGATATTAACTAGAATCTGGAATGTGCTTTTTGAAGTTAAATGGTATGTCTGAGCCAGACTGGCGGCTCGCTTCGGCCTAAAGGGGTGAGTCCTGCTCCTTCCTCCTTCCTCATCTGCTTTGAGTTGCTGCTGTCTGCTCTGCCTGTCGTATCAGCTCTGTCTGTGCAGTGAACGTGATCAATTTGTTGATTTGTTAGAAACCCAATCTGAAATAGAACAAAGAGGGAGGAGTGGGGATGGAGAGGTGGAAGCAGGCAGGCCCGTGAGCGCAGCAGGCTTGCTCGATTACACTGTCTCACCACACCCTTGGACAAACACGGGCTCCCTGACTGACATAAATCATCCCTTGGCCTTTCATTTGGTCAGCATCAGAGCCCTCCTGAGAAGCAGCGGGCATGCCGGCTGACTCACACCATGGGATGCCAAAGCCTTCCTGTGACACCGATGTGTGGCTCTGCACACAGATGTGATCTGACCTGGTTTTGCTTTCCATTCTCTTTCCACAAGCCATGGCTGTGTTGCAGCTTCAGGGACTGGGCATCGTACCCAGCATCCTGGATAAGCTGCAGAAGTGAAGGTGAAATCTGGGGCTTCCGTCCTTATTGGTCGTTGCTCTGTAGATGTTCCAGAGATGAGTAGTACGTAGTAGAGAATATAACTACATGGTGTGGTAGAGAATATAATTTATTATAGAATTGTTAAAGTAGTTAATAAATTAATTCCCATCAAAAGTGGAGTGGTTTATATTACAGAAAGAACACGTGGCCAAATTTTGATGGATCATTTAGGCTCTGTAAAAAGTACCAATGTTTCCTGTTGTTTCCCAGATGATTTTTTGACAAGGGTTATGTTCTGTGACAGCAAATAGTAGCGCACAGGGTAGTCTGTTAAGCTGATCTGTCGTGAGCCTACGAGAGTGCTTGCTGAGTCTGACAGCCTCTTCATGTCAATAATGGGTTGACCTAGGTGCAGTGCAGGGAAGAGGCCGCAAGAATGCTGTCTGACCTAACCAGTCGCAAATGTAGTGCTACTGTGGGTTTTGTAAGGGCTTCTGTTGTATCCAGAAATTACAGCTTGTGTCATTATGTTTTGGTAATGTGCTACTTCAGTAAATGAGGGAACTGGGAACTTAGCACTGTTCATTTTGTTGATAAACTCCTGGAAGCAGTAGTGGGCATGAACTTGCTCCTGTAGCTGTGTTGTGCGCTTCACACAAAGCTCTGCATGCCACTGAAGTCTGGTGCATCCAATATGTCCGTGCATGCAGGTTTAGTGGGGTGGGTGGGCTCTCCCCCATATGCCTCCCCCCCTCCCCCATCACCAGAAGATCTCGTAGCCTGGTAGAGGTAAGGATTTAACTGGTCTGATATTTTCAGTTGGAGCTTTGGACTGAATGGTTTCTGCCTCCTCTCCCTTCAGAGTATTAAATACTTTTGCAATGTCTCCCATGAAAAGATCTTCAAGGCGGGTGCAGCCATTACTTCTTCCTCCTACAAATCTTGTCAGGCAGGCAGGGAGTATGACCGTCCTTCAGTAAATAAGGAGTGCAGCGCACAGAGTGACTTCCTGGGAGTCACACGCAAACAAGGCGTGAGCTTTTCCCAGACCTCCTCCTTGCTGTTGGGTTTTTACCTCTTGTCTGACCATCCTGCTGACACCGGCAGAGTCCTCCTCTGTGGAGCTGGAGTTGAGCAGAGCCATCTAGCTGTGCAAAGCTGGGGTATGCTGTGTTTGAGGTGCAAGGTATTTTCCTTCCTTGCACGGTTGGTAAGCTATGTCACAAGCAGCTAATTTGTCGTGGCAGCCTCGCTATCCCCACCTCTTCAGTGTACACAAAAAGGGGTTGGGATGGAGGAAATACATTCTGCTCTCTCAACAACTTGTATTAACCATAAGCAGTGATGTCACAAATTAGATGCTTCCTCCTTCTACTTCCTCCATAGTTCCTGGAATAGATTCTGAATGGTGTCTTGTCTCAAACCGCAGTAAATCAGCCCTGAACAAAGGCGTTATGAACAGGACTACCCACAGATGTCATGGGAAGGAACGAAAAATTGCAAGGCTTTACTTTCATGCTATTGTTGCAGAACTTCTTTTTCTCTTTCCTTCGTAAACGATTCAAAGCTCTAAGGAGGGTAACATCCTCTTTTTAAAACCTGCCGTCAAAACAGAAAGCAAGCGTACAATGCAAACAAAAACCCAAATTCTGTTTAGGTAACAATGACCTGTCTTTTAAGTTGTCCACGGTGTGTGGTCCACAGAGTTAAAGTAGCTTCTGTTAAATTTATAATATGCACATGCTCTGCAGAGTACATCAGGGGAAAAAAAGGAAAGGGAGAGGGGGAGGAGAAGAAGAAAAAAACCCCAAACCCAAAAAAACCTTGTGGAAGAGGGGGGATTTGAAGCAAACTGACAGACTGTTTATTACGCAGCGTATAACTTACCAAATGGCTTCATTTTTCTTAGTGGTCCAGACTTGTCACTTCCATTTGGCAAACTCCAACGCTGCGAAGTCTGAAAGCAGCTATTATTGGCTTCTGCCTGAACTGTGCTCAGCTCGTATAAATTTGGTGTCTGATCTTTTATAATGAGATTAATAAATATTTATTTAAGCAGACCAAATATCGCCAGGCCTTTCCTACAAAACGTGAATTTGAACGCAGTGCAAGGTTTTCAGGTAGGCATGTGATTGCTTAAATATGTATAATTTAGCTTCACACATTTATACCTGCTTTTTTTTTCCCTCCTCAGTACCTCTCTGTTCTGCAGTGCTGTATGTAAAATATGTAGCCAAACATACAGGCAGGGACTGTTATTAGATAATCGTGTTAAGAATGTGCAAAACTGGGTGGTTTTAATGTGGAAGAGAACAAACAAGGTACCTCTTGTTCAGCACAGCGTGTGCCTTTTCATTTTACTCAGGCCCATCACTCCACTGTGTTAGGTATATTAGGGGTTTAAATTGTCTGTGTACAGCGTGGACAGTCCTGCTGAATCCATCTAAAGATGCTTCTTTTAATTCAAATCCATCCTTCCCCCCAATCCTTTCCTGTAAAAAGACCAGCTGTCCCATAGCACAGTGTCACCGGTTTAGTGATAGCGTGTGTGGAAAAGACTTTTGGGGTGCTGTTGGAAGGGGTGTTGTGCTTAATTGAGAGCAAGTGAAGCGTGGCTTCTGGGTTGCCCTGATGCTCTATCACTGCCAGTTCTCAGATGTGGGCTCTGCCCCCGTGATTTTCTGTTCTCAGACACGACTGCGGGACTGCTTGGCAGCCAGCCATGCAGCCAAGCGTGGGGGTTTTTCAAGGGTATGCAGCATGCTAGGCTGGCCATGTGCCCTGTGAGGGACTGGGGAGCCTGCTTGCCCTCCCAGCCGGACAGCCCTGGCTCCTGCAGCACCCCAGTGTCTGTCCTGCCTCTCTCCTCGCCAGAGGTATCACCCTGGCTTCGTTTAGAAAAAAGGGAGGGGATGCCTGAAAGAAGTTGGCAGGGAAATAGGGAAGAATACTCACTCTGGATCCTCAGAAGTTGCCAGGTATTGGGCTATGTTTTTTCTTCCTGTTTCCTTCTACCTTCCAGGAGGTTGTAACTCACCCTCTACACTTTCCCATTAACTCCATAAGGCTGTTCTCCCTCATCCCCAAGCGTGTCTCTGCAGTGCCTGTTTCATGAATGTTAGGCAAAAATGCAGTGTTGGAGATGCTGTTCCTGAAGGACTCCACGTGTTCAGTCCTCTCTGCAAACCACCTCAGATTGGAGCTTGGGAGTGGAAGGTGGGAAGGGAAGCGCAGAGGAGGTTTCAACATTGGATGAATCACGTTGTTACTTAATACCTTAGAAGCTGAAATCTTCTGCCATCAGTTCTTGGGCATCCTTCAGCCTGAATGATTGATTCCTCCTTCCTGCAGGAAGGCTGGAGACATGTGTATGATTCTTCCTCGTCTTGCTATCAGAGGTAGCTGGGAGATTCAGAGTGTACCACATGTTAGTAATTTACCATTCTTTTTTCCTTGCTTTTATGACACCTGTCCTGTTGCCTGATAAAGGAATTTATCTGTAACACCAGTTCTTCCCGTATTTGTAGTTCTCCTCTGTGGTTGTCCCCTGTTGCTCGTGAATTTTCAAAGATTTCCCTTTGAAGTCCAGGAAAGCTTTTATTTTAAGAATGCTCTGAGGAGCTCGGAAAGGCTGGAGCTTGTGGTCCACATGCATGGGGTTTAAATCTGTGTGGTAGGTTTAGGCTGTTAAAACTTCTCCTTTATGCCGTGATAAGTAGGAAGACTATGTTTTTGCCATTCTCCCTATTGTCTGATGTCTGGGGAGTTGCATTTGGGTTTTTCCTTTTGTTTTTTCAAGGAGAGAAAAAAAAAAAAGCAAACAAACAACATAAAATAGCCTCCAAAAGATGAAGTCAAACAGATTCTTCAGCAGTTGTGCTTCAGGAAGTTCTGGGAGAGACTTGATACCTGTTGAAATCTCTCAAATCTCTTACGATAAGGTGGGGAGTGATGCAGGTCAAAGGCATTCTCGTACTCCTGCGTCTTCACCAGTGGAGAGGGGAAAAGCCACACACAGCTGTGCAGTGTGAATAAACTCATCTCTCATAGGTCCTCCAGCTCTTGCCTCTCTGGATAGTTTGGCGTTCTGCACCCCTAGGGTCTCCAGGAGCCTTCCAGGGAGAATGAGAACTCACAATTTGTATGTACTTAAACACAAGGCAAAGCCCTACCAATCCACACTCTGAATTTTTTTGACAAGGTTTCTTTGTGTATTGTAAGGAAACAAAGGATGTAATTCAGTTTTTCTACCTACACTGCCAATTTTCTTTATACATGCTACCTGTAAGGCAGATTCACAGGGAAGGCATTTTTGGCATCAGTCATTGTGAGTCAGCAAAACTTTCCATCTGTGTACACAAGTCCTGACAAAACCTGCATTTCAGACAGTGCTTTTGATGCACACCAGGGCTCTGGTGAAGCGGATTTCTTTCTGCCTTGCCACCTCTGCCATTAGAAGAACGTGACATGATGAAGAGTTTTGTTTTCTGTTGTTTTGGGGCAAAACGCAGAACTGGTTTTTTTTTTAATTTACCCCTGCAGATAACGTGGTGGTTCATCCTGACCCAGAACATTTCTTCCATTTTTACTTCTTTGGTTCTGGGTGAGCATTGTGTCTTTGCAGAGCAGGATTTATATAAGCTGGATATTAGGACGGATGTCAGGGTTTTTTTTTAATATAACTTCAAAGATTGAGAAAAACAGAATGTTCTTTCCTCTATTTCAGAGCTAAAAATATTTATCGCATCTTGGGGTTTCTGGTCTTTTTTTTTTATGAAATCAGAATATTTAATCTTTTGGTTAGCACTGCCCCTGGCATTCATTACTGGAGGCCATTTGATCAAATGCGTGCTCAGGCTAGGTCAGAAAGGAGTTCTGTACAGCTTTTCCTGCCATTCATTCGCTGAGGATGGGAGATTGATGTGCCTTATTGGGCCAGGACAGCGCTTGGTTGCTAGGTTCTTTAAGCTACTTCCCATAGATTTTGGTTTAAAATATGCATAACTAATAAAAGAGCTCTTGGAACAGGGTATGTATTTAAACCCCTGTAATAATTCATGTTTCTGGTTGGTACACAAGGCACCTGGCCTGTTCATCATGGCTCCTCGTTAGTGGCTGCACCCATTAGAAGCATCCCTGTAGCAGTGGGGTAGGGTATGTGAGAGCAGAGGGAACGACTATGGGAGAGGTGGAAAAGGTCTTTAATTCTGTCCCCCAAGTCTGGATCTCTGAGGCTAATGCTTGTTGCAAGGGGAGGCTGCTCCTGTAGTGCAGCGTGATTGCAGAGGACTTGCTTGTGTACAGATATTTTTACTGGTTTCTCTATGATTATGAATGTTAACTCGTGGCACTAATACAGTAACCACCTTGTGCTCTTAGGAGAAGCTGTATGGACCATTTAGGGATTACCGGTCTGTTCTCTGGTACAAATAATAGGTTTAAGATATACAGCCCCCCTCACCCCCCCCTTCCTTTTCTATTTGTACCAATCCAAACTGGATATGTTTTCCTTTAAAAATCCCTTTGCAGTAGAGACACTTGTGTGTTGCAACAATTCAGAGACAAATACTGCTGCACTTAATGCTTCTGTGACCTGGGAGTAAGTCTTAGAGAGCAATACTTAACATTTCCCCTGCTTTAACCAGGGGCAGCAGTGGTATTGCTAAGCTTGGTTACAGAGCTCCGGAGCTCTGGAGGAGATGCATTGGCCTTCCTTTTTTAAAAGGGTCTTCCTTTTTTCTTTTTTATAAAATGGGGGTTATGTTTCCCCTTTTCCTGTCTGTGGGAGCTTCACCAGACTGCCATGACTTCTTAAAGGTGATGGAGAGTGACTTAGCCACTTCATCTGCCAGTTCCCTCAGGATCTGCAGATGCATCTCCTTAGGTCTCATGGACTTGTGCACCTTCAGGTTTCTTAGATATTCCTGAACCTCATCATCTCCTACAGTGAACAGTTTTTCATTCTGCCAGTCCCTGCCTTTGCCCTCCATGACCTGAGTGGTATTGCTAGAGCCCTTGCTGGTGAAGACCAAGGCAAAACATTCCTTGAGTACCTCATACTTCTCTATATCCTGGATGACCAGGTCCTCCTATTCCATTCCAGAGGGGGCCCACACTCCCTAGTCTGCCTTTTATCAGTGACATACCTACAGAAGCTTTCCTTGTGGCCCTTGATGCCTCTGGCCAAATTTAATTCTACTAGAGCTTCAGCTTTAGCCTGTCTGATCAGCCAGCCCGCTCTCACTTCTATGACCCAAACTGGAAAATATTTATCTTTTGGAAGAGCTACCAGGGTGGCCATCATAACATCTTACCCCCAGCTTTGATGTTTGGGCAGGTCCGGTGCCTGGGATGTCAGTAAGTGCCAGGGGCAAGGCTGCTGGGTGGTACCAATGTTAATTCAAAACAGTAGGTAATAGGCACAGGGTGGATGCAGGGCATGGTGTGGCTGTGGAGATGGCAGTGTGCAAGAGCAGGAGTGCTGTCGTGATGTATTATCCCAGGGAGCTCTGTGTGCAGCCACAGACACACCAGTGTCTTCCCACTGCCTTGTGAATGAGAAAGAAAAAGAAAAAAAGTCAGTGTTGTCCCAACACATAGTGGTGGCCTTCCCAAGACAGAGCTGTGTGGTCTTTGTTCGCTTTTAGGAAGTGCAGGCTCGCGCTGGTGAGGGTAGAGTTGAGGAAGGAGGATGTGGGCTTGAGAGCTGGAACTGGCTGACAGGCTTGGACTTAAAAACTTTTAATTTTAAATAGGGAATGCTGATCCTTAATAGTTAGACACTTCTAGGCTCATTGTTGAAGCCAGCCGAAAAGGCGCAGCCGGGGCCGTGCGTGTTAGCCAGCTGCAGCACTTCTTTCCCCGCTGACTTGGGAAGCCGTGCTTTCCTCTCCTGTGGCAGAGCTGGGTTAGCAGTCACCGGCACCGCCTTTCTGCTGTGTGCCTCTAGATTCCTGAGCTGGTTGTTTTCACCATGAGTCTCTTTCTGGGGCAGCCTGCATGGCAGGATGGAAGGGGTGTGTGTGTGTGTGTGTAAAGGCATGAGCCGTCATTCCTTTCTACGCACTGTGAGGTATGGAAATATAATTATTGGTGTTTACATAGGAGGAAGAGGAAGCACAGAGCTGGTTCTGTGTGAACCCCGGCTGGGAAAGCCGGGGCAGGCTTGGATGAGAAACACCAGTACTCGGTGTCCTTCTCTGGCCCTTGGGAACAGCATGGTGTGCAGGGCTGGCTGGCTCGGTGGGCACATGAGGGGAGATGCAAAGGTGGCTGGGCCAGAGAGTATTCGGCCGAAAATGCTTACCGTTCAGAATCAGTGGCATCATTTACTTAATGTGTTATTTTGTGTGGGTTTGCTCCCCGCTTTCTTCTTGCAAAGGCACTATGCATGAAGTTTAAAGATTTGTGAGATTCCCTCTTCACTGCTTTACACTGAATTTACCCAAACACAAAGGCATCTCCTCCGTTTTAAAAATAAATGTACATAGGGTCCCTCACATTCAAACAGTTGCAAACTTTAATGCTGAAAAACCTCAGCCTGAAAGGAAATCTTTTTATAGCCTCCACGTGAGGGAATATAAATAGATCTGTAGATTGAAGGGCTCTTTCATCCCCTGTCTGGAGCGGCTGGGACAGCGGCTGCTTGTGCTGTGGAGCTGGTGGGTTTGCAGATTCCTTGGGAGCTGGGGAAGCCAATTAAGGGGAAAGTAGTTACTCCTTTAAAGTACAATGCAGTATATATATACCTTTTCAGATGCCTATTCCCTTCCTCCCCACACCTTTTCTTTTTGGTGGAGGGTATTTAATGAACAAGTCCCACACCACTTTGAACAAAACCATCTCCATTCTTCTTCCTCTCCCCCTCCTTTTTTTTTTTTTTTTGTTTTGCTTTTTTGTGGAAACTGTGACTCATAAAATATTTTAATCCCTGTTATTGAGCATCATTAAAATGAAGATTGTTCCCTGGCAGTGTGTTTTTGATTTAAGAACTCTTCATACTGTGAGTGCTCTCTCCATTGAAGAATGACATATAATAAGTCGATGAAATTAGAAATTTTACAAGACACTGTAATAATAACTTTTTCTTACGTAAATTAAAATATTTTGTGACTTTTAATTTTCTTTGCTTTTACACACAGAGACACATTGTATTTGAAGATAAACGAAGCGCATTAAACTATTGGTTTAGAAAGGGAGATGAGGAAAAAAATAGCATTGTCTTTAGAAAGTGTTGAATGCTTACAGCAGATGTGACTTCAGATGAGGAAAGTGTGTTTCTGATGGACCACAGGGAAGTTGCCTGATGCATTCTGGTTAAAAGGAGACAAATGAGTATCAACCTCTTAACTATGCCCAAAAACCATCGTGCTAGGCGGATGCAGGCCTGGAGGAGAAGTGGTGGCTTTGGCCCTTGGTGACCATGTCCCAGTCCTTGTCCAGGAGCTTTGTGCCCTCAGACTCAGGAGCTCCTGAGTTTGCTGGGAGAGTGGTGCGTGCAGCTTGTTAACAACCACACGCCATGTCTTCTGGGGTTTCTTCCTGGGGGCTCCTTAGGGTGTTGCATGTCCTCCTTTATTCCCACACGTGAGTCCTGTCACTTGTTGATGGGTATGGCCGTGGCCCTAAATTTGTACATACAGCTTGTGTAAAAAGAAAACAAAAACCCCACAAACAAACAAAAAGCAAGGAGGGAAGACAGTGCAAAGCGAGCAGATGCTTGCAGCACCCTGTGTGTGTAGCTTTCACTTACAGCTTTTTTTATTGCCCTTAAAATGCTAAGCTGCCATAGAGCTAGAGCAAGAGCAATAGGAGCTGCACGGTCCCACGTACCATACGCATTGCTGGGGAATGAAGGCAGACCACAAAACACACACGAGCATAAATCCTTCAAGTTCGTAATTAAAAATACCAAGCATTTTTTTCTCTCTTTCTCAAGCACCACTGTTTTGCATGCTACAGGGTTAGGACGGAGAATTTTTTTATTTCTTTTAAAATTGTCTGAGCGGCACTCCTTGCCTCGCCATGGCTATAAACTCATAAAGGGTAGAGGTTTCATTAGAAACCATCCAATTTAAAAGGGAACTGGGCGGGAGGTAGGAAACAATGCCGAGTGGGATGCCTAAATTGCTCAGGATGTTGTAAATAAGGCTGCCGTCTTTTGATCTTGTGAAGGGTCGCGGAGATGCCGCTGCTTTGACCAAAGGATGTTGGAGACAAGTGGCGAGAAATCACCCACCTTCCATCCTGTTTTCCACTGCCATTACTTGGCTTAGGGCTGGTGTTATTAAGGAGGTGTAAGGAAGCAGCTCAGACAAGGCTTCCCTTTAGGGTCTTGTTGTCGCTAGAGAATTAGAAAGCGTGTTTGTTTCTGGTCTGTTCAGATGTTTTATGGCAGCCCGTCGTTGCGTACCGCCTGCTTCGGCGGGCTACTGGCTCTCATTAGGCGCAATGTTGGGCTGTTGCTTAGGCAGGAAAGGAGATGAAAGCTCATGTGTAACTGCGGAGCCTGGATGAAAAGTTGGTGCTGGGAGATTGCCTGTGCCTCGCGCGGGGAAGAAAATCCCCCGCGTAAAGACCTTGCGCAGCTGGGGAAGCGGGAAACTCTATGTCTCTGCGTGTCTACATGTACATATTCATTTATGTATCTGTGTATTCAAGTACATGTTTATACAGACAAGATAACAAAATGCAATGCATGCATAGGCTGGGTTTCTTCATAAATGCTTTCAAATTTATTCTTATTTTTTGGACAAAGATTTTGGTGGAGCCAGCAAGGATCTAAATTAGGCTGCAGCCTGACAGAAACTCATCTCTGGCTTTTGGTGAAGACATTTAGAGGGGAACAAAGAGCACCCTGTCCCAGCATACCTCTGCCTGCCATGTGTTGGGGAGGCAGCAGTGGCTTTTTAATGCCACCCACATCCGTGGCTGTATCCTGCATAGAAACTGCAGCTTTCCCTGCTCTCGTGGGCAAGTTACTTGCTTCTCTAGCTTCCCGTCCCACCGTGGAGGAGAGCTTTTGGTTTACTCTATGGAGAAACGTGAGGCTTTTGCTGCCTGCCAGGTACCTTGCCTTTGCACTGTGGTGGTTTGAAAAGGCAGCTGATGGGCTGCAGCTCCTCTGTGGCGCGAGGGCAGCCGGGTCTGCTTGAACCAGCCTCAGCTCTGGGCAAGCGCCTTCTGACATTGCAGTGCCGCGATTGCTTGAAGACACCTTCTAATGCTGAAGCGTTGCTGTACCTTGCCTTACATGGCATGATGTGAGCACGGGTTGTTGCAGGATTAGTTTTGCATCGGTCTTTGGATGGGTTGGTTTTTAAGATACAAGAGATTTTCTGCGTTATTTAGCCAACTGGATAGGGGGAATTAGTTTATGAAAAATAATCACTTCCTGTTGAGATAATATCATATCTTTGTAGCAAATGCAGTAAACCAGTTTTGTAAGCCTCCCTGGTTATTTACAGAAGCAATCTTTTCAAATATTGGTGAGGTTGTAAACTAGAAAACCTGATGCTAATCTGTGCTAAATCCCAGTGAAGCTGGGGACAGAAAATACTTCAAAGCATTTACTAGAAAGGTACATACTGGATGTGAATAATCACGTTCTGATAATCGTGTTTTTTTGTGAGCTACTGTATTTTAACTCGTCTGGGGTCCATTATGGTGCGGTTCATAAACAAGATGGAACTATGTGGCTAATAACATGAAATGTTTCCTACTTTGATCTAATCAGAAGCCTGTCTTGAGCTGCTGGTTTAGATCTTCATCAGAGGAGAGGAGGATGTCGGAAACAAGTCCTTTAAGTGTTTCTCTCTTGGCAATTAGCCACAGGAGCTCCATTATTACTTTTTGCCTGGATCAAATGAGGTCAATGGCACGAGCTTCCTGCATGAGGTCTTTCTCAGAAGCGGCAGCAGACAGTAATTGCCAGCATCTCCATCCTGCAGGTCTCTGTCCCAACGGTGGCTACGAGATGCAGTCTGGAAGCTCAAGGGGGCAAGGGTTAGGAAAAGGGGGCGAAGGACTTTGGGGCCACTGAGGGAAGTGGCAATGTGACCGTATTGCTTTGCATTAGGATAAATATTAATAGCTTTCAGAAGGTTGTTATGGTGGCGGTATGAGAACAAGACTTGAAGAAGGGGGAGGCCTGTCTACTTTAAAATGGTAAAAATACCACCCATCTAAAGTTCAGCTCAATTTTTACCTCATCACTGTAAGAAAAGGAAAATTGCCTCAATGATGATTTTAAAATGAACGCAATAAAAGCAGTGCCTGCACATATACCTGTGCAAATACACAAACCTAAGGCTCTTTTTCCCCTATCTTAAAATGAATTTCCACTGCATTAAATCTGTGAATCAAAAGAAAATTATTTTGGGCTGTAATCATGAATTTAAGTGTCGACTATTCCTTTGAAGAATCCTTGAGAGTTCCCTTAGCACCAGCCCATGTCCTGATGAGGAATCCTGGGCAGATGCATGCGCCAGCATCATCTTTGGCAAACGTTTGCATTCGGTTTTAATAGTAGTGTTATCCATTGACTTTCAGCTCTCTGGAATAAACAGTAGAAATGAGAAAATTGTAGATTTGATAATGATCTATTGATGTGGCAGCTTTACCCCTGTGACCTATCGTGCAGTTTCTGCTATGCAGTATAATTAAGTTGCCTCATCAAATGAGGGAATAGTCCTATCAATATAAAGCTTTAAAAAAAATAATATTCAAATATGCAAATACTTCATGTAACAGCAAACCATGAATTTAATTAGTATTTCTATGAAAAATTTGGTTTGTGGAGGATTATTATTTGGTTTGTAGAAAATTCTGACTGAACCTGAGTCCATCTGTTGTGATTGGTGAAGTTTTTCTTGTTTTAAAAGTCAGAGGGTTAACTTCAGTCGGACAGTGTCTTCTGAAGCTGGGTTGTATTAAACGGAGCCCAGTGCTTACCTGAGCTCCTGGCCCAGGGGGGCTCTTTTCTCAAAGCATCTGGTGACAGGCATTTGCATTTGGACTCCGGCATATCCTTTAAGTTTGTACATTCTCCTTGGAGGTCCAGCTAGATCGTTTTAGTTGCTTTTATAGTCCTTTCCTTCCAAAAGAGAGACATGCCCCCCCCCCCCCCCCCCCCCGCTGCGGTGGCTCTGGAGAAGAACCTGGAGGGTTTTTTTCTCATGTGAGAGACTAGTGCTGGGATGCAGCAGAGCAGAGTGAGTCATTGGAGATGTGGCCTGGGCTTAGACATGGTGCCCACCCACCCATCATCATGGCACGCCCTAACGAGGTGATTTTAGGCAGAGTTGAGGAAAGGAGCAAAATCAGTTTGTGGAGATGCAGTGTGAACTGCTTGCACAGCCTTTGTGGAGGTTTTTAGAAGCCTTTTGGATCCCGATGCTGTTTGCCTCTGTGACAAAATCAGATTTCATTTTGGAACCGGTGTTTCCAGCTCCCGTGGAAATAGAGGGAAGTTTGAAAAATGTCAAACCGTGTGGCTGAATCGAAAGGTTAAAAAAACCAACAAAAGAAAGCCCCCATAGGAACAGAGCCCAGAGTCTTTTTCAGTCTTTATGAAATCTGAAAGTATTAGTTTGGGAACCTTGTGTGTAATTAAGGAATCCTTTGAACTGATGGGCTGGTGTAATAAAATAACATTGAGGAAAGAAAGGCAGAGAAATTCTCCAGAAAAAGAGAAACATACAAAATCTCAGGGAGGCAATAAAATGGCTTCAGTCTTTCCGTACGCTGATGCTGGTGGCTAAAGATAATCTAACACTTGTTGCTGAGGAGTGCGGTTTTCTGATGAGCTGATTTTAAGAAATGAGGATATGAAATACTTAGAGGATATTGTCTTCTGTCTCTGAAAGGGAAGATACCATCTCTCTCATATAGGCTGGTTGAAATTTTAATTAAACTCGAGCCAAAAAGCACTCTTGACTAGACGAAAGCAAATTCATTTAGAGACTGAGGAGACCGAGGGCGAGGGATTTCTATGTGAGGGAGATAAGGCAACGTTATTTACTGTGTTTATGCCACGTCTGTTGTCGAGATACTTAGTAGGAGATTTCAGCATCTAAAAACTGCGTTTCGATTGGGGTGTACTTGTCAGAGATACCGGCTGTGGAGGGGTCAGCAGGCAGGGAAGCAACACGCGCGGTACAGGAAGGAAAATCCCGGCGAAGGGAGAACAATCGCTGCCTCCTCTCCTGCCATGCGGCCTTTTCCTCCTGCCTCCTTCATTTGGCTGGGTTGGCGGCCGTGCGCCAGCAAACGCTCTATAATTTCTGTTTTGGTAGTTCCTCCTCCCCACCCTCGGCTTTCTGTCATATGTGGCTCCAACCTCTGATTTATACTGCATGGCTGCTCGCAATTACTGCTGCAGGGGGGCCGGGGCAGGCTCCGGGGAGGCACGTCGCCTGGCACTGGCCAGGCACAATGCAGCGACGGAAGGATGGAGCGTGGGAGCTGTCGGAGTCTCCGTGCCGCCGCCGATCGGCGTTACAGGGGTAACTGACAGAGTGCCTGCTCCAGTACAGAGAACAATGTTTAAGCATGATTGCGATGATGTGTTGAAATAAACTCTGTTATGATTACGCTGCTACATTCTTGGCAGGCTTACCCTAAACCGCAGTGTGTTTTTTGGTGTGTATGTGGCTTTTTTCTCGTTTTTCCCCCCTCCTCCCCCCCCCCTTTCTCCTACGGGTAAGCAGATTAGTTAATGCCTGCCTTTCACGAGCAGAGGCTTTTATCCTTAATGCTGGGGTTAAACTCCATTCAAGCTGTCTATAGCCTGTGAAGGTCACGCTACCATTTTGATTTCCTCTACTGGCCTTAGGAGTTCCTGCAGGAGCAGGTCCAGGAGGGTGATTTGGAGCTTGAGACTGACCCCACACCCTCCCCCCCAGCTCTATGTGAGGGATACTCTTGTGCCCCTAAGTGGCCTTTCAGAAGGAGGATTTCTGGGGTTTTGGGGTGGTGTGGTTTGTTTGGTTTTTTTTCCTCAGAGTCACCCCTCAGCCCCTTCATGGTGCTTGTGAGCATGTTATTGAACACTTGGCTCTGAAGGCAGCAGAAGCAGGACGTGTGTTTTTCTCCCCACTCAAGACCTTATTGCTTGACTTTAACAGGCAGCTGACTCCTGCCTGGCATGCTCAAGCAAAATAAGTTGCCCTGAAATAACCTCCTCCTCCAAGATCTTGTGCTGCAGAGGACACCACTAACTTGAACCTTTCAGGTATTTAAATATGCAGAGGCCGGACCAGGCTACCTTTCCCCTTCCCTTCCTGTCACAGCATCGCTGCTGTCTCGCCCACTGGCTGCCTGGGCATCCGCCATCTGGTCCCAAAAACCAAATTAGAGCAGTGCGTTGTTTTAATTATTTTCTGCTTGTGTGGTCAGGAGGTTATTTGGTCTGGTGAGCTCTACTTCAGGGCCTTTCCCTCATTAATACCACCTTGCGCACATCCTGCGTGAGTACAGGAGTGGTTAAGTTATCCACTTGTGTGGCCGGCTCTTGATAGGACACAGTGGCCAGTATTTACAATTACAAGAGGAAGCTGTTATATGTGGATTATCCTGTATTTTTCTCCGGTGATGGTAATTACCTACATAAATTTCAACTTAATCCTAGGACTGAAGTCTTGCTAAAAATATACACATAAAAATTCCATTATCCAGAAATATATTTGGGTCACTTAAGTTTATAAATTGTATTTATGGAAGAGCCTCTTTTCTGTTGCAGAGGAATCCTGCAGGAGTCTTTGGCCGCAAAGCCCCCTGGGCTTAAGAAAAGACAGGAGAAGGGAGCAAAAGCTGCAAATAAGAAAAATAGTTTTGTCAGCTTGTGGGATGAGGGATCATTTTTCACTTGAACAAAGCAAATGCTTATAACTGAAACATTAAAGCTGGAAACGCCTTGGCAAGGCACTGTGCACAGCTTTCAAGGGGTTTTGTGCGTCCTTCTTGGAGACTGGCAATAAAGGCAAGGCATCAGGCATCACAAGCAGGGAAACTCCTCCTGCTCCTCCAAATCTCAACACATAGGCGGCAGCTTCAGAAACGCCATTGTCCTCTCATGATCGACACGTGCTGTACTGCAGCAGCCTGGTAGGATGCAGAAACAGGGACAGGGCTGGGGGTTGTTTCAGACTGGATTCCATCGGCCTTCTCCATTTCAGAGAAACAAGCCCTAAGGGGATGATACAGCTGGAGGAGAACTGAGTGGTAATTAGGGGCACTGCGCTCTGAATTTGGCTGAGACTTTTGAAGCCATCCACGCCTCCAGCCACTGCCGTAGTGATGCCAGCTCCTTCATAGCTTTGGAGCTGCAGTGAAAGTGAAGTCCTACTAGGGACCTCCTCAAGTGCCTTTGAGGGCATTCGTGCTGGGGATCAATAAGGGACTTGTTGCACTTCTGAGAGTGAGAATAGCCACTTGCCTTGGTGCAGGATTAAGCTGACGGCCTCCAAGTCACCACGGGGCTTCTGAGTGTAAGTTCTTAGGCAGCATGTTCAGCGACAGCGCTTTCAAAAGGAGTCAGTCCTCTGAGTACGTCTACAAGAGTTCCATGTCATCAAATTGCAGTTTGAAACGGTGGGGATTTCTTACATCTCTCAGGAAGCTAAATAGCACAAATTCCTAGGGCTTCTGTAATGAAGTGGCCTGACATTTCTATAGTAAATTCTGTTTTGTATTTAATAGTGGAGTTCCTCTGAGATATGCAGTTCTGATGCCCAAATCGTTCAGAAACGTGGAAGGGAGGGTGTGGGGGGCGTGAAGTTGAACGAATGCAAAATCTTTGTGTGAACTCCATGTCATCGGCACGTTGCTGAGCCCTTGGACATTTGGCGGTTGGTGGTGGGACAGGAAGGAAGTAAGTTCAGACTCTGCATTTGAGCGAGGCAGCCCAGGCTGTGCAGTGGGCCAACGCAGAGCTGCTTCTGCGGGAGCCGTGGGAATGGTGGGGCACTCAAGGCTGAGTTACGAGGAAGCATGTTCTCATGCTCTCGAGAAGTTAATGGGGAGGTTTGCTGTAGGCTTCTGCGTGCGTTTTAAAAAAGAAAACAGCCTAACAAAAAGGGGTTGCGGCTTTTGAATTCCCTTACTGCCACCTCTTCAGATCTGCAAGATGCGAACCAGGGTTCAGGGAATTAATCTTTAATTTCTGGAGTTGGTATTGGTCATATATATATGTATGCTCATGTTAAGGAACCTCATCTGATTTTGTTGTGGGATTTTTTGTTTGTTTGGGAGTTTTTTTTGTTTTTAATACTGCATCTTAAATGAGTGCTTCTAGTCTTGAAATTTTATCCTGAATTCAGCAGAAGCTACTTCTAACCGTTTCTCTTCAAAGCTGTGTTACAACCAACTGTTCTTTCTCCATTTTTCTCCAGGCAGCTTAGTTTTGAGGCTATAAAATATTTTAAGTTATCTGGAAGAATAACCAGAAGTACTTGGACATCTTTGTTTGATACAGCACTTTTCAAAGGACTATTGCAACTCCTTAATGTCTCTATGTGTAGGCTTTCATGCCAGTGCATGCTGGCTGAAAGGAAAAATTATTTGGAAATAGTACGTTTGGATATTTCAGAAATGTCCTTATATATGGTGCTAGATAAAATATTAAAGATTTATTGTCTTCATTAAGAACCTCTTCAAAACTGTATATATTTGATATATCTAACAATGCACATCTTCCATGTAAGTTTTTCTGAACCTGGCAGATGTTTTCACTTTTAAGGTATTTTAAAAGAACATCATGAAAACAGCAGGAATTATCTGATAGTATTATACCGGAAGACTTCTATTATTCCTTGTAACATTGCTGGTTCTTTCTTACATATCTTTCCAGATGGACCAAAATTATTTTTTGTCTATTCAGCAGTTCACTACTGGCTCAGAAATGTGGTATCGCAACAGTTGGTCTGCAGGAATAACCTCCAATGAAAATCCTTATGTTTGAAAAGTAAAAAACCTTTGCTTTTCTTAAACCTTCATTTTGAGGTCAAGTTTGCCCCGAGCCAGCTCTTAAAAAGCCTGTAAGAACTGCAGTTTAAGTTAATTTGTGAAAATACGGGCATTTAGACAAAGTAATTAAGTATTATTTTTTTAAAGCTGGGAAAAAATTACTCTTTTTTTTCTTCAATACTCAGGGGTCGAGTATACCATTGCTAGATGCACTGTGGTCTGAAATCTTGAATGACGTGCTCACCGTGGAACAGAGCCCTGAAAATACAAGTTTTATAAGGGGAATGTTGGCGCAACATGAACTTTATTAATACTTGCGGTCAATCTGCTGTAATGTTTAAAATCCCTAGTTTCCATGTTACTTTGTAAATACAGCTTTGCCTCGTTTGCTTGAAGATTGACCCTTTGTGACTTTTTGGATTTGCACACGCTTCTACTTTTACTGCGCCTCTTTTCTTTTAAGGAAAACATGGGCGGGGGATGGCAGGTGGGGGGCATTGACTAAGATCTGAAATAAGAAATACTGGGTTTGCCTGCATCGTTTTGGTTTATCTGAAGATAATTCAGATATTTAGGAAGACAGCCCGAAAATATCTGGTGGTTTGTTGGGTGGTTTTTTTTTTTTCCTTTTATTTTTTTTTTGGAGCCTCTTCAATAAGCAGAGCGTTTGCAAATCAGTCTTGGCAGGAGAGTAGACACTGAAACACCTGACACTTCAGTTCATCTCTGTTGAGAAAACATTATCTTTTGAAAGGTAAAACGTTTCATTAAGATGCTGTGTTCTAGTTGTAAATACTGTCTGGGAGGTGGTTTGATTGCGTCGGGCTGAGCAGAAAGCCTGTTCCTGCACTTCTCCTGGCAGCTCCTGCCTTGTGAGGTGCGGGAGGCATCGGTTGGCAAATCTGAGAGGGAGAGTTTAACGAGGGCTCCTTCCCAGGGCAGCTGATGCGGTTATGTCTGTGGGTCTTTATTGGGCACCATCAGATTACAGCATCTGTATCTCTGTGATATAAGGCCGCAGGAAAATCGAATTCACGGTGATGCTCATCACAGTTGATGGCAAAATGTAGGGGATCCTGTTGCCTTTCTCTCCCTCTAATATGGTGCTTTGTGTTCTGCTGAAGGATGCCTTCCATGTAAGGTCAAGCCGACATCTTATCTTTAAGTCCTCCTTCCCTTCAGGGTATCATCAAGCATTCAACTTACAAATCCTCTAAATCTTTCTGAGGTGTTTTCCTATGAGTGTTTTTAAAAGTTTACGTAATCTCTGTGAGAGAGGCTTCCACTAAGCTGGCACACCTTGTGTCTGATTAAACCCTGGCTTCATGCTTGAAGGACAGCTTGGCTAGCTTCACAAATCCACTGGGATCCCCTGTTGGAGATACAACAGTCAACTTGAGTGATGTATTTTTTTTTCTTCTCCTATTTTATGATGTGGAGGGAAAGGGAATCGCAGTGTATGTACCAGAGGGTAAAGTCTGGCAACCGGCTGGGGGGAAAAAAATAAAATTGGCAGATATCCGTCATTAGACACGTCATCAGCATTTCTGTATTTTTGTATTTCTTTATTTTGCCTTCTTCCTTGCCCAAGCAATTTGTGCCTCGTAATCCCTGCTGTAGAGGCCCACACGGCTTTGGATAGGGCTTTTACACCCATGAAGTAATCCCTGCATTGGGGTTCCTATGCTGGTGAATTAATTTTCTTGTAAGTATGTTCCCTCTGACTATGAAAGAACTTGGCTTCCTTATTCTGTCCCTCTCTTCTCTCTACCACTGCATGAGTTGCATTTGCCAGCCTGGTTTTTCTTCTAGCTTTATTGTGACCTGGATGTTTGGTACTTTGTCTCCAGTTGCGTCAACGTGTCTTCTTCAGGATACTCGGGTTTTTTTCCTAGGCTCCTGGGCTTTCATGGGCTGGTAATTGGCTGCGTTCACTGCTCTGAGCAGAGGCAGCAATGACTGGGGAGCGGGACGCAGCAGAGACTGATGCTTTCTGCACTGACTGGGTTAAACCCCTGAGGCTGGAACTCTGGAGCTTCATTCCTGCTGCTGTAGGATGATGCCCAAGAGCTGCGGCCTTGGCAATAGTGCCCACTTCATACAGCTCAGTCCAGCTCAGGTGTGTTTTGCTTTAGATAGACTACAGTGCCCCTCCATTTTGTTGTCCTTCCCCAAGGAGGTGTGACATGGAGTTACAAGGAACTCTGACATGGAGTTTGTGTTGCAGGGCAGGCAGAGAGAGAGAGAGAGAGAGAGTGTGTGTGTGTGTGTCTGTCTGTCTGTCTGTCTGTCTGTCTCCCGGCCCAATTTTTATGGGGAGACAGCAGGGTATTGCCTTCCTGTGCCCCACTAGTAGTGCTGCTCACTGTCCTCTTGGCTTACACCTCACACAAGCGTGTGCACCCTGGATCTGCTTGGTTCTGTGCACAGAGACACTCATCATTCTTGGGAGAGTCTAAGATTACATCCGTCTCCTCCAAGATGTCCCCAGGGCTTTTATTCAGTTGTTCATCTTAAACTGTTTGCTGCCATCATTGCAGTGTTACATCATAGGGACTTACTGTGCTATATTTATAATTGTATATAGGTCTCATATATATATACAAATATTTTTATCAAACCAAGCCCTGGAAAATGCTTATATAGCTAGTCTTATTATGTGATGCCTTTGCACTAACTCTCCTTTCTTCCCATTTGGTGGTGGTAGTTATTGTAGGTGCACTCCCTCTGCATACCTGGTTTTATTCTGTCCTGTCCTACCGTGATGTCTCTTGTTGTGCAGCATCCTGGTGTGATGGGGTTCGAGTCATTGTTTGCATCTTGGGGACAGTTTTAAAGCAACGGGTAACGTTGGTAGAGACAAAGGATCTGACAGTAAAATATATTTCTTGCTTTCTGTTCTTTTGACTTAACCAGCAGTGCATTACCTGGTCAAGCCCAGCTGTGATGAAGTACAGCTACCTCCTCGGCAGTTAGGTAGTTAAAGAGTTTCTCCATCTCGTCTTCCATGCCTCCATCTCATCTTCCAGAATGGCGAAAGTAAAGCAAGTCAGGTGGAGGAGTGCTGGCCCAGAGGGAATGAGAGGCATGGCAATGTGCAGAGGTTTTTTAATGTTACGTGTTTTAATGCAGAGGGAGATGACAGAAATATTTTAAACCCAAACCTTTCGGCTTCTGTGCATTGACTCCATAATTAATTTTGCAGTGACACCCTTTGAAATTCTCATTAGAAGTGGCTTTTGGCCTCATCCATAAAATTACCTTTTGGAGACTCAAGTTTGATACACAGTTAGAAGGAATTTGTTCACTACTCAGTAACATTTAAACGGTGAGCTTTAAATTTTTATTAATACAGCAAAGAACACTCTGTTTGATTTTGGTTGGGTTTTCTTCTGTTTGGTTGGTTGGTTTTGGTGTGTCCAGAGTAGGAGAAGTTTGGGATTAAAATCTGGATCACTGGTAGATGGTTGATGCTGTAATTCCTGCTCTGCTGTTGGTGAAAATGTTGATAGCAGACAGGCTGCGGTTGTTATTTTTTCCCGTCATGTGAACATGTGCCTGTTGAGCAGATAACTGTAAGTATGCACAGGCATCCGGAGAGAGATGTTTTAACGCATACATGCACATGCTACTTATTTTTTTTGGCTTTTCTCAACAGTATTGTGGTTGTGCAGGCTGTATCCAGCCTCCCAAGCTGCTTCTTCCCAACCCAGTGTCCCTGTGGGATGGGTCAGATGGAGGAAGGCTGCTCGCCCCGCGTACTCCAGCGCTGGGTTTTCCCATGTGCTGCTTTCCCTGTGCAAGTCCAGGTTACGAAAGCCGAGGCCTTGAGAAAATCACTGTCACCTTCCCAGTGGTTTGGTGCTGGGGATTTGACCTAGCAAACATCTGGCTGTTGCTGGAGATAGAATGAGGAGAAAGCAGAGTCGAGGTGCTGCCTGAGTTGTTTGGAGTTTTGTGCTGGTCGTTGCCCGGGTGCAGGGACCAGAGGGATGGACTATAAACGATGTGAAGAGGTGCGAGGATTGCGGCGTAGGATTTGGGATGCGATTTCCCAGTTGATGTGAGTCAGCCTGAGAGCTGCTTCTCCCCTCCTTGCTGGCAGCTTCTCCCCCCTTCCTCTTTTACAGTTGGTGTTTTGCTACAAGTGAATGTGGGAGTAATTCAGTGGAGACCAAGGAGCCTCGCTGTCAGGAGCAGCCTGCTTTTACATCAGCTTAAGCCAAGCATGAAACATCCCCATAAGTTTTATCATCACTGGAAGCTTTTCCTTCCAAAGGCATTTATCTAAATGAATTAATGGGGAAAAACCCCAACTGCAAGCAACAATTGAAAACAATTGGAATTTAAACGTTTTTTTTCTGTAGGGTTATTTGGTTTTGTTTGGTGGTGGTGAGGGGGAGCTGGTAAAAGCTAAGGAGACTTGATTTCAGCCGTGCAGTGGGAGAGCCATCTCTGAAACTCAGATGCCCAGGGAGAGAAAAACCAGCAAAACACAGCAAAAAACCTCCCTGAGGTGGTTTTAGCGTGATACTGGACTACGTGCTGCTTGTACAGACCTTTTTGTTAGCATCTTGTTTCACTCCAGTAAAGTAAGTTATCTCGTTTAAGTGGCATAAAAAAGAATTTAAATGTTTCTATCTTTTGAAAGGCTTGGGGAAGTGGTAGTAGTTTTATTTTGAGGCAATATATAAAAGAATAAAAATATCACGGTGCTGTAGAAGTTATGTTAATGTACATTACTGGAATGAGCTGGGAAAATGATGCAAGTGGGGCAGCGTTGATACTCTGCCCATTACACTTTTGTATATGTAGGCAGATCGTGTTGAGATTTGTATCTCCTCAGCCCCTCCGGAAAAGGTTTGGGAGGCAGAAGCCTTCCTCCGGAAGGGCCTCAGTTGTGTGGCAGAGATGAAGCTGCTGTGCGGAGGATGCTCAGCACCGTGTTCCCAAGTGCAGAGATAGGGATGTTCTCAGGATGGAGCCCGATAGGCGAGTTAAGCCGGGAGGTGGGAAATCTCCCTCTGCTGTTCAGAGCTTGAAGGGTGAAGCCTCAGCGTTGGGCCAGTGCTGACATCTGAACGGAGGGATAACGCAGAGACCAGTGTAGCACAAGCAAGCAAGCACGTGGTCCTCATGCTCCCGAAGCAGATGACTGCTAAGCTAGCAGGCAATCCCACTTTAGGTGAGGTTTCTCAGCTAAATTATTCCCTTTAGTCTTAATTACACGAGCCTTTCTAAAACAGAGGTAAACAATGCATAAATACGCTGGGCCCTGGCTCCTCTTAAATTTATCCAAGGGAATCGGTAGGTGCTCAATGAAGGGACCTAATTGGGCTAATGTTAAGGCGGCCCAGAGAACAAAAAGAGCTGGCGTGTTGGGAGGTGCCTCAGAGATGGCTTACTGGTATTCAGATTGCAGCCAAGTGACTGTTTTCTACTGATACACTTCAATAACACGAGGTTCATGTTATCTAGAGGTCCAGACCGTAGGGAGCACAAGAGCTACAGGGTTTTTTTATGTCTGACCTGCAAGGTGCTTACAGATCTCTCATTTCTATATTTCGTTGATAGTGTTGCTGGAAGACAAAGTAAGTTTTTTCTTCTATTATTTCTTGTACTGGTCTGGCAAGTGATGTTCTGTCTGTCCCTTTAAATGATGGGGTTTTGGAGTTAAACTTGTGCTGTGTCGCTCACTTGGCTCACCCATCCCTCCAGTATTGAGCAGATGTTTCTAAGAGTTAATGTCGCTTCTCAGTTATCTTTGACAGAAGCAGAGTCTGTTCAACATCAGAGGGTTTAGACTAATGCACATTGATCTTGGCAGGGAGAACGCAGGCTCCTTGAGCTCACTAGGCAGTACAGGCCTGCAAATTGTTGTATTAACAAGCCAATTAATTAATAAGCAGGAAATTGATGTACCCCCTCAGGCAGTATGCACTGACACTATATTCTTAGGTTTTTAAAAATAGATGCTGCTTTAATATATAGCATGAAGCACCCTCCATGCCGTTAGGGTCCAAGCAAGGAAAAGCTTTTCCCCTTTCTTTTCAGAGACCAAGCTCCTTCTGACCATTGTACCTGCCAAGAATTGGTCTCCCAGCGCTTTCCTCCTCTTCCAGCTTTGCCTATTTTCCCAAGGAAGCAGCAGCAGAAGAGATAACACCATTTACCTGCTACGTGGAGTGGCGTAATGGGCTATTTCTCCGCAGCTTAACTACCTACTGCTGTTTAATAAGCCTTTGGAAGTTTTAATTTTGGTGCTTTACAGATGCAGCAGCAGGCAGTTACCCAGAGGTGTCCAGGTGTGCTCAGAGCAGTGTGGAGGTTTAGGTCAGTCGTCCTTTGGGAAGCCAAGTCCCTCCTGTGCCAGGGCAGGGATGGGGACAGGGCTTTATCTTCTGGCTTGAGACACAGAGTTACCTGGGCAGGAGAAAGTGAAATACCAGATTTGGGACTGCATTCGGTTTTGTTTCTTGTCAGTGTTTTTGTACCCCCCAGGAATGTGCGGGATCGATCTAATCTGGTTTTTGTTGAGTAGCTCAAAGCTCCTCTATGGAACTCAGGTTTTTTGTGGGTACTGTGCATCTGCAAGAAGTAAAATTCAAGTTGTGATACACTTTAAGAATATTTTTCTGTAAATGGCTCATATCCCTCAAGAAAATTTGGCCCTCAGTGGTAAGCAAGCCAATATAAATCTCATGCACTTGAGAAATAAGTCACCTGAGTTTATAAACTAGATTCCTTTCTACGGTTGTGGTAACTTGGTTTAAAAGAGTTAGTTAAAATTGTGAAGTGAGCCTGTAAACCATAGGGGGTTTTATGTACCTGTCCAAAGGAAATTAACTTTTGTTTGCAGTTGGCTGACTTTCTTAGTATTATAATTGGCTATCCCAGGATTCTGTACTTGAAATTTAGTAAATTCCTAAGGAATAACTCGGGTATAACTTTTTGTGAGAAGGAGGGTGAGGTTCAGATGGTTGCTTTCATGATCCGTATTTAAACCAAACCAAAATGCCAGGGCAGGAGGAGTGAGAGCACTGAGACTTTGCCATCGCCTCAACCATCCACCGGTATCTGCAAGATGGGTTAGGTTTGGGTTTTGGCTTTTTTTTTTCTCCTTTTCTTCGGGAAGGCTTAATGTGGGAGCCCACACTCTTGGCACATGCAGCTCTCCAGGCTGAATCTGCCTTCAAATCACTGCAGAAATGCCACCTTCCAGAAGATTTTTTTTTTTTCCATCAGGAGGATATTGCTGCTATGCTTCCTCCCTTTCTCCAGAGCAGTGGTGGGAAATGGCAAAATACAAAGCAAAGACAGATTTTCATGTGAGGGGCTTTGGTGTCACCCCGAGGCTGGGTGGACAGCATCCAGACAGCCATCCTCCCTTCCAGATGACTGTGTCCATCCAGCCCAATCTGCTGCTTTTGCCTTGTGCCAGCTCTATTACTCCTTGGGCTGCTTTGTGAAACACAGCGTTGCCTGTGTTGAAAATAAGCATGCAGAGAAAAAGCCCCTCCGAGCAAGAAGCAGTTGGATGGAGGCCCTTGGGGTTTGAGAAGGAGGAGAAGGAAACCCCCCACCTGTGACCCACAGGTGTGTGCACAGCTTAGCTGCTGTGCTGTTGCTGTCTGAAGGTGGGCTGGGGCTTTCCTCATCTCCCTTCCCAGGTCATGCCTGGAGCAGAGCAACAGGGGGAAGTTGTCCTAGGTAGCTGGGATTTGAGACTGAAAGTCAGGAGTACGCCTTGAACCACAGCAGAAACACCTTAAATACAAGGCAGCTTTAAGAATTAATTTTGAGGCTGTCCTGGTTGAAAAAAGGAGCAGAATTTCTTATTCTGCTGAAATGATGGGGGAGCCACCTTCCAGTTAACACCAGTGATAAATGTTGGACTGGTTTGTATTAAAAATGCTTTAATCTGATTTGGCCCCATTAATTTTTAAACTAGCAGAGGAGGTCATTAAATCACAAGTCCCTTTTTTGTTATAAATGCTTGCACCTCCGTGTTCCCTCTGCTTCCCCAGATTCTGCTTCTAATTAGAGTGGCGATGTGGTTCATGGCTTGTCAAGCAGATTAATGTGCTTTTGAAATCTGGGTTCTGGGTTTCTTTTTTCTTTCTTTTTTTCTTTTTTTTTTCCTTTCTTTCCCTTTCTTCCTTCTTCCCCTATAGCTGCCTGATTGTCTTCCTGGGTTGGTTTGGGTTTTTTTTTTTGGTGGGGGGGGCAGGGGGAGGAGGATGTGGGGGGGTGTTGTTACAGCACCTGTATACCGAGCCTGTGAAAAGGTTTTGGCTCCTACTGTGCAGGCTTGGAGAGCCAGGGGGAGGGGAGGAGAAGAGCTTGAAAGAAATCTGCTCTTTACAAAATGACACATTGATCCGCGTTTCCCCTCTCATTTTGAGTGACGTGCATGCTTTTCCTGATGGTGTGGATGTGTTCGGAGATTTCAAAGCCTGCAAACCTTCCTCCTCCTCCCTCCCCCGGTTCCGTTCTCTCATGGATGGGACCATCCGTGCTTTCTCCATCCATCCCTGCTTTCTCCTGGCTGAACTCAAATGTGACAGGTCTCACATCAGTGGGGAGCAACTTTTTCTGTGCCAGGGGCCTGAACGGGCACCTCGTCAGGAGCCTGAGGGTTGTGCTTAATTTGCATATAAATTCACATTGGAGTTTAATTGGAGGTAAATGGTTTTTATTTATAGAGCTTTGCAAGCATACACAGAGATTTACTTAAAAAAAATAGCCAAAGCAACGGACACCAAAACCCCAAACTCACCTGCCTCACAGTTGTGTGTGGGATTATGGTTATAAATGGGGCTTGGACCCCATCAAATTAACAGGCCTAGAGAGCCTGTGGTCCTCTTTGTCCTAGGTCTCTGTGTTCATGGTTCCCTTCCAGCCTGCAGCAGCCCCATCCCTGCAGTCCTTGCCTTCCCCCATCCATCCCTGCTTGCTCCCAAAAGGAGTAGAGGGACCTTCTGCTGTTTAGGAGCCGCTTCAGAGCTCGTCCTGCTCTTCTTATCTGCCGGCAGCCTGTGCCGTTGCTGTAGACCTTGGTCATGGAGTTACAAGCTGTAGCCTGGAGACCAAATGAGTGTCTTCCTCTCTTAGGTGATATACAGCCCCGGTAGGCTCCGTGGGCAGCTTGCTGGAAGATAAAATTAATTTTTTGAGTAATGCACGTTGGAAGGAATAATCTGAACGAGACATGCACGTTACTGGGTTATAAATTAACTGTAACTACTGTGGAAAAAAGATACGGGCATCACCCAACCCAGCTCTCGCCAACCCTTTTCATGTTCTGCTGCAGCGTGTGTCGGCAGTCAAACTGAAATAAAATAAACTGGTGCAGAACAGAATAAAATACAATTGCGAAACTTCTCTGTTGTTCTTACAGAGTTAACTGCTCTGACGTCAGCTCTAAACCTGTTCAGTTTTTGCTTGTTTCAGAATTCTGATGGAATAAAAAGCTGGCCAGAAATGAATCACGCAGTGAATACGGGGCTGGAATTTAAATTTAATTTTTTTTTTTTAAATTTTAAATGTAGTTGGGGGGTGGAATTGAAGAGATCAAGATGAAAAGGTAAAACGTTTGCGAGGTGTAGGGAGGTGGGTTTAATGAAGGAATGCGTAAGCTGCTTACGTAGGGGTAGAACTTAAATGGCAGAAGCGTGCAACATAATAAACTGTACAGAAGGAGTAAATGGAGCGCTGCTGTATTTAACCTTGCTGTACAATAGGTCATCCTGCTTCTCTTGCAGCTCCAGCAAGACTTCTGACACAATCCTTTAACAAGGGCAGGGTGCAACAAACAGGATGCAAGCAAGCATTTAAGTCAAAATAAAAGGCAATGTTAAAAATGGTTAAAGGGAATTTTATTTTCACGGTGAATAATTAAACTGGGAACCGATTGCCTTCTGTGCAGGAACATCCGTGGCTCTTGATAGATCTGCCTTCATCCCCTGCAACGTGCTGTTCATTAAAATAGACAAACAAAAGCTCAGAGAGCACGCTAACCATTTTTTCCTTAATCAGGTTCCCTGGTTTTTTTTTAAGCTCTGGCTTTGGATTTGGGGCCAGCTAGTAAAGTGGCTATGGTAGCTCCACGGTCTTGTCTTCCGAGCTGTTCCTGGGTAGCAGAAGCTCTCACCATGAAATGTAGTGTGGCCGAGATAGTGCAGAGGAAAGGAGGAAGATAAAAGCACTGTGAGCCTGAAAACATGTGTCTACTCAAATACATAGTTTAGAATCTAAAGAATGTGAAGGGTTTAAGAGTGAAATGTGCTTTTAAATATATCTTTTAAATTTTATGTTTATGTATTTATCAAGTAAATTACCTTGCTCTTCATCAGATCGCGCTGAAAAAAATCTTCCCTCTCAGACAATCCACATCTGTGTCTGTAATAAGTGCATGCAAATCAGTAATAATATCGACTCGTAGGTTAAACAGAATTTAATTTGCCGTATCAGAGGTAAAAAGAGAGAACAAAGCAGCAGCACAAGAAATGATTTTGTTGATCTGGTGGCTCTGCTCAGGTTTCTGATGCAGGGCCAGTGCATCTGGGTGGGTCACAGCAACCTATAACATCGAATAGCCCAATGTATAGCAGAAACGGCAGGAAACTAATGAGCAAAACCTGAACGTTTTTAGGAAGTAATTTCCCCATCCTCCCGTTTTTCAGTGGGTTTTTCTGGGGGGCAGGAAGATGTGTCCCCTTTAAAGCCACCTCACTGCGTCACTCGGATGGGAAGCTTAACTGCTGAGGTGCTGGGGAAGTAGACAGAGTTCTCCCGGTGAGGAGGACGAGTACATGGGTGGTCAGCGAGCTGGTCTTGCTCTTCCTGAATCTGACAGAGAGACTGCGCTGCCCACTCCTTACTGGGGAGAGTCTGCAGCATGAAGGGGTGGCAGGACCCTTGGGAAGGAGGATGAGTTACCCGCAGCCTGTCGCTTTGTGCTTGAGGGTCTCCTGGTGTCCCCCTCCGTTGGGAGAAGGAAAGCAAACAAGTTCCTGCTGGCAAACCGCCTCTCTTTCCTGTGCCTCAATAGATGTATCCTATAGGCACTCTGCTATGCATGGGATGGCTGCTTGCCATCGGCTTATTTGAATTACAGTAGAAGTGGTTTTTGGGGGTTTCTTTTGTTTTTCGAGAAAAGATCCCAAATCATCTGAACGCATCACCCGAGATGCTTTATGGTTTTGCTTTTCAAAGGTGTTTGTGCTTTGGCTTGCGCAGTGCTGCGGTTTGCTGGCACCGTGAGATGCCCCTGCACTGTCAGGACTGGTTTTGTTCTGCTCCATGAAATATTGACGTTCCTAGAGCTGGCTTTTGCTGGTGTTAGCACGCATGGGATTGGCGGGGTTGGCGGTGCAAGGGGAAGCCTGATTAAAGGTTTGCCACATGTTGCTCATCTGCGTGAGTTTTCTTTGTTCTGGGACTTTGGGCAATCCTGAGTATCTGGCAGTCGTTCTGGGCTGTGAGAACAGGGTCTGTCTGTCTTCCTTGATTCTCTTGGAAATGCGTGTGGTTTCTTTAATGTAGTAATTTTATTGAACAATTTTAAATGCAGTTCATACGTGTATATTATATGTGTATACTTGTTAAAAAGGAAAAAAAAAAAAAGTAGTAGTAATTCTTTCCAGAAGGGGAAAGAAAAAGGAAGAAACACATTCAAACTGAAATACTATTTTCCCAAGGGATTTTCATAGCTGTTGAAGTAATTCTTTCTTTGTGTTTTCCTTCTGTGTAACATGCACGCCTTCTCTCTTTTTAACTCCAAGATGCAAATTACTGCCATTACCTTCTGTATTCCTTAGGATTTTTGAAACATTTCTCTCAAGTTAAATGCTAAGTGCCCCTAGTAGCCCCTGAAGCCTACTAGGAATTGTTACTGGTTTACCAACTTCTCCCGGCATTTCTTTCAGCAGCAGGCAGTTTCTGCCCTTATTTACATTAAGTACATTTTAGCAACATCAGGCCTGTAGTGAATTATGCCTGGCAGAAGCTTACTGCGAATGGATAAAATTGTTTAAAAAAAATTGCTAATAAAAAGATCTGTAACTCACCAGGTTTTGGTGACTGTGGAAATTGCCTGATAAAGTTCTGCAGTCTTAGAGGCGCTCTTCAGGTAGAGATTTTGGTCTTGAAAAGTTATAAAATAACAAATTGCTATTCAGTAATCTGTGTTTCATCTAGAACTAGTGTTTTGGAAGAAAGATGTAAAAGATCATTGCAGCCTGGTATTTTTATGTCTACAGGGGAAGAAACCCCACCCTGCAGCCAACAAACTCCTGTGTTAAAAAAATAAGTATTTCTAAACTCTTCAAGACCTGAGCATCGTGTTGCAGCTCTGAGGAGAGTACAGTGGGAGTGATAAGAGAAGCAGCTGTGGAGAAAGAATTGAATGGAAAGGTTTAGCTTCATTATTTGGGGTGGAAAGTGCTTTTTGGACTTAAAGGCACAGACCACCACTTTCAGGTTGAGTGTAAGAGGTAGTAATCTACAAAGTTTATCTCTCTGGGAATGGAAAAACAATCTCAGGTGTGTATGTCATGGATAGATGTAATGACGTGAATGTTTGAACCAAGTTTTTTCTGGAAAACAAATGAAAAAGATTTGAAAGCATTTGTGATCTTAATGTTTTTCTAGTAAGAGGCCGAATGCATTTGTCCTCCTCATTTTATGGGCTTCCGAATAAAGCTAACCCCGCCAAAGAGGGTACGTACTCTGGTGCCCAGTATGAGTAACCTTTCTGGTTGGCAGGATCTGGCTGGGACCCCTAAGCTGTGATTCATTAGATTGAAATGAACATCTATTTCTTACTTTTTCTCTTCTCCATTAGGAGGATTATTTTGTTCTTTCTAGTGTCAAAAACACAGTGTGTCAGCTGCAAACGTTGTAGGGTATTTTAAATGCTCCCACCACCCAAAGCCAGATTTCTTTAAAAAAAACCACAAACTTTTTTCTGTGTTTTCTATTTTGCGGATCAGTTATGAAAGTGTTTGCAAAAATCAAGACAAACCAATCTTTCCAGAGGAAATACGATATTTAATGGGATTTTCCCTGTTACGTGTTGTGGTCTGGCTTGGGGGGACAGTTACACATCAGTTTACGAGTTTTGGCCTCTTAGCTGTAACATGTAGCGGTGCCACCACCTCCTCCTAACCTACTCCTTGGGAATCTCTAATGTCCATATCCTACACAGTTACTGGCCTCCATGACTTGCCACCAGAAATGTTCGAGTGGGACTTCCTGGGGGACCTCCCCGTGGCACTGAGCCATTGCAGAAAACGCTAGGTGGAAGGTAAAGAAATGTAAGGATCGATTTGTGCTGTTGTTAATGAAGCAGTGCCTGGAGGTACTGAAGCCTGGGGGGCTTGAGGGGGGAACTCAGAATACTTCTAGAAGAACCATACTGATTCCAGATGTCTTTCCTTTTAATCCAGCCCTCTAGCTGACTGTGTTTTTCTGGTTAATTCCTCATAATAAGGTACCTAATTTGGTGGATTGGTGAAGAAGGGCCTTGAGATGAAATGCATCCTCTTTGAGAAGTACTGTTCCATTCCTAGCAAGTGGCTGAGTGTAAAGGCTAGGTTGAAAATAAAAAAAGTAAAAAGAGCAAAGTTGTCACAGAAATAAAGCTGGATTCTGGCACCAGTTGGCTTTAGAAGTGAAGTTTTGGACAAGGTTTATAGGTCTTGGCTTGCCAAAGGTAAGAGTCACTGCTGCAGAACAGCTGAATGAAAGGAAGGATACCATAAAGGGAAATTAAACCCGCAAAGAAAATGCCAACACTTCTTTTTTTATTCCTCCTGTGGACTGCAGCTCTGTATCAGCTAAACAAAGAAAACAATGTGAGGGACTCAAAAAGCAATTTCCAACTTCCAGCTCTGTTTTTAATCTTGTGCATCCTTCCGTGTTTCCTTGCCAACACCTAAAGGCCCTGCAAGTGCTAAAACGCGTGGCACTGATTGTTCCTAACGAAGTTCTCCTGATAAAGTCGTATGCGCCAAGGCAAAAAAAAAAGCATTAACAGCTTTGCCAGAGCTGGAATTCCTGCTGCCCTCCCGCTTCCCAGGCAGGCCTGAAGGAAATGCTGCGCTTGGATCTAACATGTCCCACCATATGATGGCCATCCTCGGGGGTCATTAAGATGGGAGCCTGTTGCAGTCCCCGAGGTCCTCAATGCGCATGCGTTGACGCGGGCGGGCAGGCAGGCAGGCAGGTACCCCGCTGCTTCCTGGGGACCTGAGGAGAGGTCTGGCTGGGCTGGCTGCAGGCTTGAGAGCCTTCTTCTGAACTTGGTTCAAAACCAGCTTGGTTACTGGGGCAGGAAGGAGTCAGGTAAAATGTATTTGGTATCCTTATAATTAATTGTGGCTTTTTGGTTGTTTTTTTTCTTTTCCTTATCAAGCTCAGCTCTATTACTACTCAGTACTCACATGTATATTCAGAGTAGCACAATTTTTTAACTTTGCCTGCTTCCCTGCAGCATGACTTTCTGCTGAAATACTTAAATATACCCCACTGTGTCCAATTCCCCAACGTTGTGGGAGTATTATATATGTTTCTCAGTGAAGTCCTTGGCTGATGAAAACCTCTCTGACTTCTGCCTTTGACTTCCCGAGCATACTGTGTGTCTTTTTGGATGTATATGCCTTCCAGTTTTAAAAGGCTGAAAAAGGTCTCTGTCCCCCCAGCTGTTAAGGGTAATGTATGTGTGGTAGTTGGTGTGCCAGTGGGGTTGTTATTTTTATGTCACTTGTAAGGATTTTCAAGTGGATTAAAGTGTAACCACACCAAGTTTGTGGCATCCTACTTACGGACTTCTGTTTTAATCGGTCTGTTATTCAGGCAGTGCTGGTGATCGTCTGGCAGTAAGGGACTGGGAAACTCTCAAAACTGCACTGCGGAATCCTGAAATTGGTTCTCACCACCCCAGGCTCCTCCTTTGTCTCACGCCATGTTGTTTCCACAGCAAGAAATCTCTTAGTGTTGCTATTAATGGGGACAGGGATGTTAATCACATTTGCAGATCTGTGCCTACCCTCCATTTTTCTCACCGCTTCCAGAGCTCCAGTTCCTCTTCTCCCTACCATGGCCCATCCTGAGCAGCTCTGTAGCCCATATGGTTTTCGTCCTCCTGTGAAAGGCAACCTCTGTGCTCCAGCCTTGGTGCCGGAACTGGAGGGTCCCAGGGTCTGCGTGGAACCACGGGGCCAGGCAAAGCTTAGATGGGATCTTTAAAAATGTGTTTTCCTAAATGCAAGTTTGATTACAGGGGCTGGTTTACAGTCCTCTCTGCATCCGAGGCAGGGCTGTTGGACCTGCATCTCCTCACTTGATTGGGTTTGTAAACAATGTGCACTAAGTAGTAGTACTAGTAGTAGTAGTATGAAGGTGCGATTTCAGCAGGGATGGGCATTGCCTGCTCTGCCTTTAACCTAGCAGCAGAGGTGTAAAAACGTGAAAGGAGGTGAAATGTGAGGATGCAGTGGTGTGAGTTGCAGCCCAGGCGAACAACTGGAATACAAGCCCTCTGGGGATTTCCCAAAACAGGTGGTGGTTTGCTAGCTGAGGCTGAAGCCTGTGCCATCACATCCTTATTGCTGCTCTTACTTGAAACAAGTTTGAAAACCTTCACAAAACTAGATGTACGTGAAGGTGTTTCACAGGTTGCTGGCCTGTTGCAGTAAGAGAAGACATTTTTCTATACAGCGGGGTCTGGAGGGAGCTCAATCTGTGTCTAAAGATGAAATGGGCTCAGCTCTTTCCCCCGTGGGTGCCTTGGCATCAGCATGGAGTCAGGGCTCGCTCCTCATGTTAGACCAGATTGATGTTCTGCATTTTTGTATGAGTCAAGGAACATTTCTGACATGGAAGGTAAAAAAAGGTTTGCTGTGACCTTCTCCAGGCTCCAGCAGGAGCAGCAACATGAAATCAGCTTCAGGACTTTCTTCTTTTTTTAAAAAACAGTTGCTATTTGGGAGCAACTAGAGCAAAGAATTGGAAATTGGGCACAGAAGAAAAGGTGTGACACCTTGAGATAGGTAGTAGTTAATGTCATCTTCTCTCTGGCCTTCACAGATGCTGTGTTTCCCCAGAGCTTTGACTTCTCTCTCCAATCACACGACCCAGTTGATTCCTGATCTTGCTAGCTGGCTAATTAACGTGGCTCCCTTATTCTAAGACTGTTAATGCCTAAGCAACGCTGTATATCTATAATGCTGAATTGTCCCCCGCCTCCCCCAGCAACAACTTGACAGTTTTTTAAAGGTTTTTTTGTGTTAATATGATTGGGGAAAAAAGCTTTTCTGACTTTTTCAGATATAAGCCCTTCCATTTCAGTGGATGCCACTAGATATGGGGGTTCTTGATTTAAATTCTCATGCAATAATTTTTGAAATCTGTTTTATATACTTAAGGTGTACACTTGAAAACAGCAAAGCTTTTATGGAATGGTAAATACATATTTTGTAGGTAGCTAGGTGCTTGTTGCTTGAGCTTATAGTAAATAATTCCTGGTGAATTTGCAGCTCTTGTTGCTGAAGGTCAAATTACTGGAGTGACTCCCTGAGATACTCCTCCCCTTATGTTTCCAGCGTTGCTGAGATGACATCTGCTCGGACCTGTTCTAACTGAAAGGCGCATCCTGGTTTTGTTAGAAGGGCTGTCAGCATTTCTGTAGTGCAGGGAAACGTCCCGTAAATGCAGTTGACTTGTGCTGAGTGCTAGGCAGCTGGTAATGAGCTCCACACACCAAGTCTGATGTCACTTGTCGCTCTTCTGATCAGTGCACTGAGAAGGGACCTCGTGCCGCCTCCTTTAAGGAAAGCACAATTTGGTGGAAACTGTTTCTTTTATACTTTCTTCTAGGAGGGCCTTTCCATGTGCTCCACACATGCATTGCTCCCATTTTCTGTTTGTGGTTGATTTCCTTAGATAACCCTGTCCAGATACTGTCTTGTCACAACAGTTCAAAAACCCTTAAGCAAAAGTATGTGAGAAGGAGCTTGACTGGGACAGCCATCGCAAGACAGAATGGGCCCTGGTCACCCTACATATAGTTTTTATGAACTCCACTTTGCAGATGTTCTGGTGTTTTGATTTAATTTCCAGTTCTATCCAGATTCTAGAATAAACTGCAAAGCCGTTTGCTCTAAATGACCTGTTTCTTTGACCTCAGAAGGGAGACACATTTTAAAGTGGGTATTGTTGTTGCGATGGACTTCTTGTTTGTTCAGTTTATTAAGGAAAAAACCAGAAATAATTTCTTCTGTTAGATGGGGATGAGTCAGGCCAGCATTAGTCTATCTGTATGTATTCATTCATAGTTACTGTATCATGTTAGAAACTGAGTCATGCGCTCTTGATTGATAGGAGATCTCAGAATTTGCTGACGTGAAGATAAAAAGATTAATTGAAATTCTTTGGCTGAAGTTGCATCCTTCCCTGGTTCCTAATTCATGAAGAAATACATGTAAAATATTTACTAACCCTGACCTATGTCTGTGCTCTCATAGTTGAATTAAGATGCCCCCTAGCCCTTGCTCTCTTTGTCCATAAAGGTGAGGGCTGTGAAGTTGTAACATGCAGGAGACGTTTGAAAGGGAGTATGTGTTTTGGAATACTTGATGTGCAAGCTTTGGCCACCTTGCTGAGAGACCAGGTGTAAGATTTTAGAAGTTGTATCTGTAGATGCTCTGACACCCTTTCACCATTTTTTGTGGGTTTTCTAGCAGTTACGTGCCTTGCCCCTCTCCCTCTGTTTCCTCCTCATTCCTGAGAGCTCAGTGCTGGTAGGTGCCTGCCAAGCTGTTGCAGGAAAATCTGGGAGAATTACAGCAAAGCCTAAGTTGCTTTACAGCCGTCTTGAGCGCTGCTCTCAGTGGAGACTGGGAGTGCATGAGCAGAAATCCGGCGTGCTCTGTTAGAGAGGAGAAGAGAAAAGCTGGTGGCGAGCAAAAGGCTTTGGGGTCATGCTTGTGCTACCCGAGGTGCAAGGAGGAGCAAGGCGAGGATATGGTGAAGGGACTTGAGCCTGGGGAGAAGACTGGTGTGTTCCCATCATCCTTCTGCCCTTTGCTGTCAGCTTCATGATCTCAAAGAAATTGGAAAGAGAGGTGGGATTCTCAAACGTAACTCCTGCAAGTGCTGTGGCTGAGCTGAGGAGCCAGGAGGGAAGCTGGTGACCCTTCCTGGAGGAACACTGGGCCATAGCTGGCCATCGGGTGCCGTGTGCCGGCTGGTGGGGAGTATGGTGCTAGGAGAGCCAAGCACAGGGGTTCACACGGAGTCAGGTCTTATTAATTCAGCTGCTCACGGAGCAGCTTGTTTTAATTAAGTCAGATTTATGTCTATGAACACGGTGTGCAAGATAAATCTTTTACTTTTGTCTCACTTGGTGTGGCAGCCAGGGAAGCTGCTCTGAGAGCATCACCCTGCCTGTTCCCCACCAGCGGATGGGAGAGCGCCCATGTTTCCAAAACAGCACCCAAGCCTGAGTCTGATAAACGAGTAATTAAACAGCCCCGCTTTTATTGCTCAGATGCAGCAGCTGGGCGCTGTGAGACACTTGGCTACAATGGAGAGATGCTCGTTCCATTTACTAATTGATTTTGCTTTTGAACTTCTGTAATGGTTTTATTTTCAGCTACGTGTAGCAATAGAGATAAGAGGGAGAGGGAAGGAAACAGAGTAAAAAGCAAGTGAAGCCATTTTGTTTCCTCCTTTCTGGCCTGGTTCCCCTCACGCTGGCTTGGACATTGCCGTGGGCAGGCTTGTGTGCACCTCTCTCCCTGATAGCAGGGGGCTCTAGGGGGATGGGTACCCTGCCTCTTCCACACCCCTATGTGACCAGCCTCGGGAGCAGAGCAGCCTTGAGGTCGGGTAGTGGGATGGGTGGGTTTCTGGTGCTTGGGTGTGAGTGCCTTTCGGACACGGTGGCGCTTGTGGTTTGCTGGGGAATTTGAGTGGAGGCACAAGGGGATGAGCAAGGCTTTGTTCCTGAGAAGTGAAACCTTGCTGAACCGGCTCCCACTGTGGTTTGGGGAACTCGAGTTTCAGCTCAAGCAGAAATACACTTTGTCTTTTCCTCTCTTTCAAGAAATTGGAGAAATTGTGAAGCATAAAGTTGAGGGAATTAACCTATTCAAAGTGTTTGGGATGCGCCATGGGGGGAAATGGTTGGAATGTTTTCAACAGCCCCATGGGTCTCCTTCCCGATATCCCCCTGTGCCTGATGTCTTCCCATCCTTGTCCAAGACCACTACTCTGGCTGCAGTCCCTCCATCCATTTGGGAGCAACCTTTTCTGGATACCCATTTCAATGTCTGTCCTCCCCTCCTTCCCTGGGTGTGGCAGCTCTACAAAGTGAGCCTGAGGATCCACACCAGCTACCTGTGGCCGTGCCAGTCATTGTCAGAAGCTCTTCCCACTACCCAGGCAGTGCTGGTCTGCTGGTCCTGAGCTTTGGCCCGTTTGTGGTTGGCCCACGCTGTGCACAGGATCCTCTCATTCAGATGCAAACGCCTGTAGCAGACAGGTCCCTTTCTCTGAGCATCACCTAGTCCCAGTTAATTAATGTGTCCAGGATCTTAAAACTGTTTTCTAAATTAAAATAAGATTTATTACAGGACCTGATGGTGGTGCCATCTGCATCGTAGAAGGTGCTGTGTCCTTCACTGCTTCTCCTGGCCAAGCTGTGTTTCTGGTTATGTATGTCTGCAGAGCAATGCAAAGGGGTGATCTCAGCAAGCATGCCTCAGCTTCTGGAAAGTCCATGTAAAAATTCCTAACTTGTGGGTGAAATTGGACGTGGCGTTCAGCAGCAGCTTACTGAATGCAGCGTTGTAATGTTAAATCCTTTGATGCCTGTGACTGTTAGACTTGGTTCTGCACACCCAGACGTACCCCTTGGGTCTCCCAGCGCTGGGCTGGCCTTTCACCCAACCTTGCTCTCCCGTGCTTCCCCGCTCAGCAGGTCTCTGCTTAACCATGCACCGCACACCAAAGCCTGGGTGGATATTGTCCAAAGGTAAAAATCGTTCCCCGGGTTGGTGTTTTGCCTGAACTGACAGCTTTGGTCAGCCTACTCTCACCTCCAAAATTTTTGTTCCTATTTCTCAGAACCTTTTTTTTTTTCCCATTAATATTTCATGCTTCTAACCTGCCCGAAGCAAAGTACGTTCTTTTTGCACCTGTAACCTTGTTCATTAGTTTGTTTTCCTCTTCCTGCCTTTCCCTTCTCAGTCCTTCCGGAGGTGAATTTTGAGCTTTTCCTTTTCCCTCTCCCATTTTCCAAGTGCTGGGAGTTTTCAGGTCAGAAGACCTTTCTGCTCCAGGATTAGGGGTTTTAGTGTTACAGGAAGCAGGGATTTTCATGGGGATCTTCCCTGAGTGCCATCCCTGGTAAGAGTTACTGGGGCAGAAACAGAGGAAAAAGGAGCAGAGGGAGTGACTGGTTTCAAACTTTGTGGTTTATGGCTTTTTGTCCTCCTCTTCATTGCCGGGAATTTCTGTGTGTATTTTTGGTCACGGGGCTGAATTTCTCCCCAATGAGATGTGCTGTAAAATGCACTAGATTGTTTTAACAATTAAGTAACTTCACAGCATTTTGATTTTCCTTTATTTTCATACATTTAATTTTTTTTCCTATCTGTAAATTACTTTCCCCCCCTTTATACTTTCGGCACTGTACCTTTTTGGCAGGGTTGCTGAAGCAAAAGGATCTCTTAACTTAGGAGGTAAATATTTTCCTCTTCCCTTCGAACATCCCAGCTTTATTCTTGCACATTTTTTTTCCCTCCTGCCATCCGAGATTGGCCGCAGAAGCTAAACACTGGGGGAGCTAAATGAGATTACAGCATCTCTTTGGTAACCTTTCTTAGTGAATGGGCAGTTGATCTGCCCATAATGCAAAGCACTTAATGTATTGAAGCATCTAAGAAAGCAAGCTACTAGTTCACCACTCAGAGTTCAATTCCCAGATAATAACATTTATTTATAGGGAATAAAGAGTTAGTTCTGCGATGGCCAAGTAGATATTGTCACTCAAAGCATGGTCTTTTTATTAACCTCAGATTTATATGGTTAAGTAATCATTGTATTAGTAGCATTTCTTGAGTGGTAAGGGGGGTGTGGAGGGTGTGGGGGGAGCCTGTGAACAACGTGCTGCCTGTTTATTTCTCTGTACTAAGCTGGGGATGGTAAATTGGCCCACTGTCACGGGGCTGCGAGCCATTGCGAGCTTGAGCTCAACAGCCTGGAGCTTGAGGTGCTGCAACTCACGGGCAATCCGTGCCATCTCATTTCTTTGTGTGGACATCCGTCTGTCCTTCCCTCTGCACAGCGAAAGGTGGGGGAAAGACTGTATGAAAGGGCTGTGGTCCAAATCTTGGTTCTCTTGAATAAGCCAGCTTACAGAAATGGCTGCTTTTTGCTGTTTGTTTATGGGTGTCTTTGACTTTCTGTGGAAGCTGGACATACTTCTCCAGTACAGAATTCATGGATGGCTTGGTAGTGACACATACAGAATGCTTGGACATACTTTTTTTTTTTTTTTCTTAGTATGATACCATTCCTGTTCAGGTTTTGAAACGAAGGAAAATTCTGCTAATATTTCCATTTCTACTTTGTTCTTCCAATTTCCATAGCATTTAAAATTAGAAATGTCATAAACTTGGTATGAGGCTAAGAGCTTGTTTCAAAATAAGACAGGAGGATATTCGTAAAAGGAAAAACATTTAATCTGTCTTCTTCATGGCCATTTTCTTAAATCCGAAGTAAACATGGTGAAATTGAATGAATATCTATTAAGCAGGCTCCTCTGCTTTCGCGTCACGTACCGAACAGACAATTGATGGCATATTTCCAGCTGGCAGAGCTGTCGAAAGGTAGCATGCGACTTCAACTCCATCCTCACCACCACCATCTCCCCATCCCCCTCCCCCCTTTTCAACATATGATTGTGCAAGTCTAACTAAATTCACCGGAGAGTAAATATTCATTCAGTATGTAAAATAAAGAATAAATCTGCGGGTTGGATTCAGTGAGTAAACAGATTATCGCACTACAGGGTTTCCTTCAATACAGCGGGTGCTCTAGACACACAGATTTTTCAAAGCTGATGTGATGATCAACTTGGTATCAACTATTACAGTGGATACGGAGTCTCAGAAGTCCCATTTTCAATTTTTAGGGTTTTTTTCTGGGGAAGAGGGAAGAGCTAGGAAAAAAGGGGGTTTGCACAGTATTTCCTAACATGTCAAAACCCCAGCCCGTTTAAATCTATTGTCTTTTTCAGAGATAGTGAAAAAAATGACACTGTTTTGGTGGCTGGCTTTTTTCCCCATATAAGTTACTTTGTTTGGGACTAATAATGGTGTTTGCATTTCTGCTGGTTGCCTCTTGATCATGTTTTCCCAGGCATTAGCTGCTTGTCTGAGCATTAGCAGCTTCTCATGGCCTTCCTCTTGTAAAATAGTGGGAGGTGATAATCTGACCCAAATAAACAAGTAACAACTCTGGAAGGGGGGTGTGTGTGAAATCCTGCCTTTGCCCTCTGGAAATAGCTCTGTTACCCTTGGGGCTATTGCGTTGCCTGGGGACATCACAGCATCCTAGGAGCGCTTTAGACCTCGACAGCGCCATGGTTGTGCAGTCTGTAAGCAACATCAGCTTCCCAAATTTTGAGTGGAGACTTACTGTAAGACTCTGTTTTGAGAGTGTATAGCTTTTAGTGCAGACTGTGCTGGTCGTGGGGTATTTTAAGACCAAGGTGCGTCTGTACCGTGCTTTCCCCCAGTGAACACTGGTGCCTAGTGAAAAGAGCTCGCGTCAACGCAAAACACGCCTTGTGACTGCTTTGTGGTTTAGTTTAGTCACATACCAGAGACGAAAAATCACTGAATTGCTCTTTCCTGACATGTACTCCTTGAATGGAGTTGGTGTAAATTTAGTCAGTTCACTTTGTTGAGTATCGAGAGCAGTGTGATATGTAAATAAAGCTTTATCAGACGAGATAGATTTAAAATTCCACAGTTGGCGAGGAAGCGTTAGCAGTATAATATAATACAAATATTTACACAGTAACTTCTAAGTCTTCAATAAGTGCTTAGTATTTGAAATATGTGTTGTGAAAACATTGACTGATTAAGCCGTACCATGGCTGCTACATCTGTATGCAGCAAGTTGTGATGGTTGGGACGCAGAAGTCACAGGGAGGAGGAGGAGGAGGAGCAGGTCACCTAGCAATGCAAAGGCATTTAAGCAAATAGCTTTTTTTTGGGTTTTTTTACATTCCATTAGGATTCAGCACGACCTGCTCTCCGAGGCATACGTAGCTCCATCCCTGTGTCCTGCTGGAGCTGCTGCTCCCACAGGCTGTTGCGTTCATGTAATGTGACTGGGTATGATCACGTGCCCAGTGCATCTATGACTGCTCCTGTAGCAAAATCCTGCTACCGACTTTGTGCCTGCCCACAACGGGGGAGTGTAGTCATTCCTAGTCTGTCCCTCGCCCTTCTATCTGTCAGGGAAATTTGATAAGGAATTGCCGTGGACTTGTAAGGATGGATGGTTAATCTTCTGCCTGCACGCCAGCTTCACAGGAGCAGTGCTGGGCTCTAGTTGACCCGCTTGTTTTGCTGGGAACAGAGGAGGTGCTCTCTTTGGGTGGGTGTATCTGTGTTGCCCAGTCCATCATCGCATTTAGCATCCAGTTCCAGTATTACTCATGAGTGAGCTCACAAACCAGTAAAATCAATAGACTGCAAATGAAAATAAACAGAAATACAGCTTCCTAAACTTCCCTGGGTGATTCTCTGCTGCCACCTCATTTGCTGAGAGACTGGGAGAGCTGATCTACACCTAAAAATGTACTGCTATCTTTAGTCCAGTCTTTGGGTTTGTCTTTTATTTTCCCCTCTTTTCTGGTTACCTTGTTTCACCTTCTGCAAGTGCACAGCAAAGCCAAAAACTGAAGTGGTTTGGTGTGTGCTTGAAGTGTGAGGATCAGGTCGTTTATTGTGCGGTGGGTATGGTCTGTCCTACAAGTCACAGTCTTGATTGCAGTCTGCCTTCAAAGCCATAACTTCACTGTGGCCTTACTTTGTGTTAGGCTAGATGTGATTAGGCATTTTTTGGAATGTTTTGGCGTAAAGGAATTGTTGATGAGCTCTGCTCTGCCTGGACTCCCCATCACAATTTCACTCAAATCATTCACTTCCACAGAGAAGCTAGCAGACAGCTTTCACCCAGCCCACAGCCTTTTCCCTAGAGAGGGAGGGGTGAAACAATGAGGCTGGTGGTGCGCCAAAGTAACAAAATTCTGCCTCTATCTCTGCTGCAGTCTAATGCCAGCACCCAATGCTAGTGATGAGTGAGGAGGTGTCTGTCAGCCTCTGCTTCTCCTTGTGCTCCAGGCAGCTGCATGGGCCAAGCTCTAGTAAAGGCTGTGTGGGATGGAGCGGACCACAGAGGTGCCCTGAAACCTGAACTTGGTGTTTTTTCCTGGTGCAGTTGGGGGGTTTCTGTCCCTGTCAGTTGTGCTGGTAACACACAAAGGTTTTGCGGGAGGAAGGTGAAACAGCAGATGACTTTGTCAGAAGTAGATGCTGCCCAGGATGGTTTAGCAGGTGGGTGACGGGCTGTGAAGCTCCCCTGCAAAGTCTGCCTTCAAAGTAAGGCTGCAACGCCTGCCCGTCCCATCAACACAGACAGTATGATTGCAGTGACCTTAACGTGATGCAAACGAAGAGAGATGGGATTTGCAGGGAGATGATGCAATTCTCTTACGGCTCATGATGTTTTTGCAAGGCTAAGAGCAAATAATCTTGAAATGAGCTGGCAGTTTTATGATTGGGTTTTATGAGCTTTTATGATGTTTATAATCTGACATTGAACTTGCAGTTTAAGAGGTGAAAGGTTTAAAGGAACACAGTAGCAAAGGCATACCACTAAATTTCTTCTGGATGTAGTTTTAACGCACATCTTAGATGCTTCTCTGACATGTAGTGGGTTTGCTGAAGTGCGGGCCATGCAGTCCACGGTGTGTGTCACTGAGTAAAACTGAGTCCGTCCTTATCCCATGTTCAGCGTGAGGAAGAGCTGAAGAGACAACAGGATTTTGCCTTCTCAAGGGAAAGGCACGGACTGGATGGAGGTAACAGCCTCGTGCAGCATAACTGCCTGGGTCCCAAAAGGCAGCCTTGGTGTTTCCATTTAAACCTCAACCACAGAAATACTGTTCCCTGCCTGCGCCTACTTGTTTTCTTGGGTGTTTGTCTGATACCAGTAAAAAAAATCTCAAGTCCCCTGCAATCCACAAACTGGAATTCTTAAACCATGACCTTTCCTGCGCAGGACTTTTGGAGAAAACGAACAATTTTGTCTGCTTCTTCTCTTGTGATTCCACACCTGCTTCTTCTGCTGGATGTGTGCTTCAGAGCTCCTGCCCATGGGTGTTTGTATAGGTACAGCACAGGCCCATTCCTACTTGAACCATCCTTTTCTGTGCCTCTGCGTTAATCTCCTGTAGCTCTGTGGGGCCCGGTGAGCCACAGGTTAGCTGCTGGCTGGCTTTCTGAGGTTTCTGTTACCCACCGTGCTGTATTTGTCTCCTGGTTCTTCAATTTGTAATGTTTTGCCTTTGATTGCTGCAGAAGGCATAAACAAGCCTGTCAAAAGCCTTGTTTAGTTCGCAGATTCTGTGGGGGTGGCTGGCAGCCTCAGACCCTAAAATAGATCTAGCAATGAACTGAGAGGCTTAAAACCCTGAGAATTTAATTTGATCTTTCTTGTTGCCTTAAATATTGGGAGTGAATGAGGATTTCTCTAGCAGAACAGAAGGTGAACATGTTGGTATGTGACAGTAATAGAAGAAGGGTCCAGACCTGCTGTCATTGAGATGCTCTTCTGTGATCAGAGACTGGGCTTGGCCACTGGGTCGGGGCTCATCTGCTGTACCTCAGCATACCTGGGGAGGGGAGTGCTGTACCTGCTGGTTTTACAGCATCCGTGGGGGGTTGCTCTGAAATGCCTCCCTGTATCCTGTCATGGGACAGTCACTCCAAAGCAGTCACTCACAGTATTAGCATCTGTTTTGTTCTAACTTCCTGAAGGGAGAAAAGAAGGAGCTGCAAAACCATCTATGGGTTCTTTTTACCTCCTTTCCTTTCTCTCTTTTTTTTCCCTTTTCCTTTTTCTTGTAGCACCATGCAGTTTGTAATATCATAGCTGGGGTTTTCAGTTGTGGTGGTGTGAAGGTAACAATGATTTGGCTTCAACGTGTCGTAACAGCTGCAGAATTCATTGGAGCTTAGAAGCCTGTGAGTTATAGCTGTGATGCCATTTACAGCTTTTATGGAAGAGCTCTTAAATTTGTGAAACGTGTTACTTTTTGAAGTGCATTATATTTGTAATTTGAATTCTCTAAAATCCTGTCTGGGGGGGGGAAAGCTTTGAAAATCCCCCTCTGCCTGCTAAAAACACAGGGAACTCTTTACCAGGCGGGGAAGCAAGTCCCTTAAATTGAGTGATAGAACACATAGATGGATCTGTAAGTGCTAAAATGTCAATTAGTGCACTTAAAAGCTTAATGTCTGTCTTTGATGTGCTTCTAATATCTTCAGTAAAATTTGAATGTTGCCATTGATCAGGGAGTCGAGGAGGGATGAGGGAATTGAAGGCTAACCCAAACAGTTCTGCAGCAGAGGGGCTTGTTCTGTGCTGGCATGGGCACCTGGCACCCCACCTGAGCATCCCCCCTGCTCTGGTGCTGTACCACTCAGCACCAACTGAGAAACCTAAAGGAAGAATGATTTTGAAAGTTCTCATGGAGACTTGCTATGTAAAAAAAAAAAAAAGAAAAAGAAAAAGAAAGAAGGGGGAGGGGAAAGGAATAGATCATGGAAAGGTAGAAACACAATTATGTTTATTCTGTATCAGTTTAACACAAATCCAGTTGTTGCAAAACACCTGTGTGCAGCTAGGAAAGCCTCTATCTCAGTACGAAAGAATTTCTTTCCCACTCCTTTTCCCTCCACAAAACCTCCCAGCTGTCCCTTATCTTCTCAATTTAACTGGTGTGGCTTCAGAAATCAGGCCAGGTCTTGAAGTTTCCAGCAGCTACTAGTTCTTCCTCCTCCTCCCTTATGTTTTAAATTGCAGCAAGAGGTGGAGGTTGAGTGTGGTGGGGCAGTGCTTTGGCTGTGCTCTGTCTGCAATTCTCGACTTTGGTACCCTGAGCAATCTGCTGCAACTTCAATTCCAGGTAATGGTCTTTACCCTCCTCTGGCACTGGTTATTTGGAAAAATGTTCTGCAGGCCTTCTGGGAAGTCATTGGGATGCTTTTATCTGATTTGTTACTGAGCAGTTGCCTCATGGAGCAAATGCCGGTTTTATTATTTGCTTCCCTGTGCTACTAAAATACCATCATTTGTTTGCTGGGTGGTATTTTGGAAGTCAAATGCATTTAATACTGAAAGGCAAGCTTGGTAAAGCTTCAGTGCGTAGGTTTTCTCTGATTATATATCTTATCTTTGTGCAGAAAGTTTCTTGATTGTAACTAAACTGACCTGAAAATAGATTTAGAGTAGTTTTGGAGTATCCCCATATGTCTTCTTTAATTGGCTTATGAGAGAAGGGTGCACAGGTGTAGTCTACTTCTCCCAGCTGCAGCAAATACTTCCCCCATCCCTCCTCTGCCTCCTGCTTTAAAGGATATTCTGCCAGTTGGGAAGGTACATAAGATCAAAAAGGGTCTGATAAAAATCTCACGTTTTGGGCAGTACATAAAGCAAAATCAACATGTCATGCTCTTAGCCCGGTATCAGCGTGTCCATCCCAGGAGCCTGCATCGATGTAACTGATGTAGTTCCCTATCCAGCCCAGTAAAATGTACTTGGGCTCCCATATCCTGAGATTCCCCACAATAGGTTCAGAATGTTTGGCTCTGTTACAACCCCTCCTGGGCTTAAAGTCTGATAAGATGGGTTGAGTGTTGTTTGTGGGGTTTTGTTTTTATTTTTGGGTTATTTTTAAACTAAATCTTCTTTCAAGTCTGGTGGTTGCCTACATGAGGGGCCTCCTGTAGGCTGATGTGAAAGAGGAGGAAACCAAGTTAAACATTTCCAAGCAAAGGCAAGGGACTTCTTGCATCACGCGTACCTGTTCTGGGTCAAATTTATGCAAACTTGCAGGTCTGACACTGTGCAAGTTACACTGTGGGTAGAGTTTGCCATGCCCTGTCTTTGGCAATGCTGTCTGCCCTGCTGCTAGCCATGGACCTCTTGCCAGGGCTTTCGTGGCAGAGTTCCTCATGCAAGCGTGTTCTATTGCACTGCTGTCAAAGGTAGTAAGGTGAGCCAAAGCCTCCCGTTTCATCTCTTTAAACCAGCCCAAAACATTGGAAAGGTTTAAATGGGAAGGAGTGGGATGCTTGGCTTGGCACAGCATCATCCAGCAGGGATTGGGTGACCTTCCTAAGTCTGCAAGGGGTTCCCAATCCCCATCCTCAAGCCTGTGAAGGCATCATGTTCCTGCTGGGCACAGCTACATTAACTAGCGTTGCTAAGCTAGATAGAATTTGGGCCAGTGTATTTATTTCACTGAGGGAACAATGTAATATTGGCAGATGCAGGTTTCTGCTGGTATGTACAGCCATGTTCCTAAGAAAGCAAGTAGATGAGCAGATGTTTTCCTATTCCAGGTAAGGCTTCATCATCCAGGTACCAAAATCCTACCAAAAAATGACATGAGTGCTGATTTCCTGTGGTGCTTGTGAGGATAGGTGCCAAACATATCAATGGTACTCCAGCTTCTCTAAAATACTGATACCGCTGACCTTTAAGATGTGAGATGCCAAAAAATTGGATCTCTTTAAATCCCCTAGAAATAGTGAAGGCAAACTCTATTCCCTGCTACCTTGACACTATTTTGGCATGAAGAAGTGGTTACTGTTTTTAAGGTAAAGGATCAGGCTTTTCAGTTTGAGGGTGGAAAAAGGCCTTAAGATAATCAGTAATATGCAGCAGGACTGGATTAGCCATATTAAACTTCACATCTGTAGGTCTTATTAGCAGACATTTAAACAGCAGAAAATGCTTTTTATTGGACAGAATTCATATGGCTGCATACTGGAGCTTGAACACCTTATAAAAATATGAACTGAATCAAAATGAAATTAATTAGAATATATTTGAATTTAATTATCTAGAGCTGCCGAATACTCTCTGTGTATACTGGGTTTTATGTGTCTATCTGAAGTGTACTTGGTGGAGAGTTTTAATTAGAACTGGAGACAGAGTAAGAATATTGGGAATGTGAAATTTATAAATGGCAGTGATTTTCAGCTAGGAGCGCAGAGGTTTTTTGGAGCTCGTTACCATTTCTTGCTTCTCTTTTTCCCCTCTTCTTAATAAGCTACTTTTATGTTCAAATTAATGCCAGATCCTGGAAAAAGGAAAGAAAAAAAAAAATCCTGCTGTGGCTCTTGGTCTTCTGCAGCATGATCAGAGTTGTCAGATCCACAGCTGCAGGAGATTTTTACCTTTGTGTGTTTAATGGCTCGTACTGCTCTGTTCTTTGACGGTACCATTTAACCATAGACGTGCAGAGCCGTGGATGGCACAGGACATGTGGCTGCCTTGACTACTGCCTCAGATGTCGGACATGCCAAGACTCAAAGAGCTGATTTGGCAGCTGCCCAGCAGATTTTTATAAAGGCTCAGTTGGTGGCCAGAAACCCAGGCTGTCAGAGTTGTGTTATGCAATAAATTGTTTTTCAGCAGAAGTTTCTAATCCAATTTCAGCTGTAGTTTTTTCGTAGTCTGTAATCAAAGATAAGTATACATTATTTCTCAGTTTCTCAGGGCAGGGAAGACATGCAGAGCGCAAGTTTTCCCCGTGAGGTCAGTCTGTTTGTTTTTCTATTGAGAAGGATTTTTAGACCTGTTCACCTACATGGGAAATGATGCTTAAATTATTTTGGTTTCTGCCCGGAAGGCCTGTATGTGTCTGTATACAAAGTACCCTTTCAAAGATAATGCAGTGTGCATTTTGGGAGACATTCCTTTTTCAAAATTTATTTTAAGAGAGCACCTAAAAAGAATTCATTTATCAACTCAGAGCCTTTGCTTGGGCATAAATTAGCTACAAGTAGGGGTGAGACTGAAGTTTGTACTTTGTCAGGCTGTGGCCTATCTGAAATGTTGCGGGCCCTATCCCTCTTTAACAGATAATGCCCTGTGTGTTTCCCCTTTGCTCCCCATAGGTAAATTATTAATTGTTGAAAAAGTGGGTATGGTTCATCAGATACTTTGGTTTTATCATAGTTATGTTAAAGCAAAGGGATTTTAATTTCATGAATGCCATCCGCAATGCCCTCCTTTCCTTACAGTGACTGTCATGGTTTGGTATCATTATGGGCTTGTATCCCTCCAAATGCAGGTCGCTGCTAAAAGGGCCGGTCCTGCCTTTATCTCTGCCCCAGCGGTAGCTCCCCTATGGCCACATGGACAGTAGTAAGGGAGCTGATCTGGCTGAAAATGATAATTTTTCTTGTCTTGATGTGAGACTTTGACTCCTTTCTCCAGGAAAGCTGGTCTAATGGCTGCCTAAGGGCTAGTGCTGGCATCAGGGTTGGGGCAGGCATGTCCTATGTGTAGGCAGGTGAAAGAAATCACTTAAGCTGGTTTCCAAAGCCACTCCCCCACTCTGAATAGGTATCTTGTACCTTCACATCTCTTTCTTCCAGCACTCTACCAGCTTCAGCTTTTTGTGGCTTGCTTCTGCATGCTGCTGGCTTGTCAGAGCCCAGAACTCTGGGGCTGTGTTTGCAAAATGTTTGATTAGGTCTGGCCGAAGAAGTTACAACTATGGCGACACTGCTGTTGGTAAGAGGTGGCTTGAGTTGAAGCCTTCAATAAGGAAGCTTCAGACCTGGCTTTACTCTGAATTTACTCTGAAGACTCTCTGGGATTAGCCTTTTTAAAAGTGTTTATCCTGTGTTGTGGTTTAACCCCAGCTGGCAGCTAAGCTGCTCCCTTGTAGCGGCACCCCTTGCCCCCCACCAACCCCCAGCAGGATGGGGAGAGAATCAGAAAGTGAGAAAACTCATGGGTTGAGATAAAGGCAGTTTAATGGGTAAAGCAAAAGCTGTGCACACAAGCAAAGCAAGGTATGGAATTCTTTCCCAACTTCCCATGGGCAGGCAGGTGTTCAGCCATCTCCAGGAAAGCAGGGCTCCATCATGTGTAACGGTGACTTGGGAGAACAAACTGTATCACTCCCAGTGTTCCCTCCTCTCTTCTTCTTCCTCCTGCTTTATATGCTGAGCACAGCACCATATGGTATGGAATATCCCTTTGGTCAGTTGGAGTCAGCTGTCCTGTCTGTGTCCCCTCCCAACTCTTTGTGCACCCCCAGCCTGCTCACTGGTGGGGTGGGGTGAGAAGCAGTAAAGGCCTTGGCTCTCTGTCTAAGCACTGCTCAGCAGTGAAGAAAATGTCTCTCTGTGTTATCAACACTTCAAGCACAAATCCAAAGCATAGCTCCACAGAAGATACTATGGAGAAAATTAACTCCATCCCAGCCAAAACCAGCTAATTGTGGCAGACCCATGTGGGAAACCGTTGATGTCTTGTAAGCTTTCACTAGTTTCGTATTGAGTGGTAGTTTTCTAGAGGTGCAGAAACATCACCAAGGCCTCTGAGTTTACGCAAAAAAGTCACAAAGGTGCTATTTTTAAAGATTTCATTATTAGGCCTAAGACAAAATGATGAACTATTTTTAATGCCTTAATTCTGGGAGTCTGTATATGTGGAAATTTTGATTATGACTCTTTTACTCTAATATATTCTTGCAAGAACAGGTTGAAGCTCACTGGGCTCAGAAGTGCCTGAGGCTTTTAGTGACCCAAAATCCAGAGTGTTTGTCTCTGGTGCTTCGCTTGCATGAATTTGGCCTGAAAGGAGGAGGTGAACCTTCTCTGTGCATCAGGAGTGGTGAACGAGCATGGACCAAGGGGGAGACTGCAGGGGATGAAAGCTGCCATAGAAGTGCTTAAAGCAGGAAGAGACAGTTTTTCTTTCCTGGCTTAGTTTTTTTTGCCATGTTAACTTCCGTTCTGCCAGTCAGGAGCTATATCATAATGCAAGTTATTTGGGGAAGTTTTCTGGAGGTACGAGGGAAAAAGTCACTATGATTACCAGATATACTTAAATGCTATAACAGAACCATTAATGAAGAAAATTTCCCCTTTCTTCATGTTAGTTAGCACGTTTTTAAAACATGACCTATTTTCCTAAACTAGACAGAACGGATTACATTTTCCAGAAGGCATGAGTCACTGTGCTATAAAGTCTCCAAGCCATATCAATCTTCATCAGCTTAAGCCATTCATGAGTCTTTATTTTTTTCCTCACTGAATATAAGCAGTTTGTTTTAAATGAGAAACTGCTATATCCTCTCTGGATAGTTAAATGTGATTAAAAGGTTAAATCTTAAGTAAGTGTGAACTTCGTTCTCAGAGGAGAAAGGAATGGAGGGACCTTGATGGAAAGCAAAAGTATACTACTGTGGATACATATGGGTATATAACCAGTTTGCACGATGCTATGCTTGGCTATTGGAAGTCCAAGCAGCATGATAGTTGCCAGAAGCAGCAGAAGGTCTTTATTTATATAGCTTCAGTTAAATACATTAAAGTCTGGTTTCAAATCATTACCCTGGAAGTTCAAACCTTTGCTAGGAGTTTTCTGCGCCTAGAATGGTTTCCGCCGTCTGGGCCTGGCGCGGCCTGTTGCTCCTGCGAGTTCTGGAGAGATGGAGTTTGCACTGATGGGCTGATGGCAGGGCTTTCCTTTGTGAGTAGGATGCATGTTCAGGGTGCTGAGAAGGTTGATGGGGCTTTGCGATACAGCGGAGACCTCTGCTAATGCAACAGGGGAAGTACGTGTGTTGGTACAGTAGTAAGACTTTGCACTTTCTCACGAGGTTCACGCCGTGCCCTACGTGTAGTGAGGAAGTGGGCTTTTTAAATGAATAAGCCTGCTGATTGTACTTAGCGGTGGTAATTCGCCTAAGGCTGCACAGAAGATCTCTTTCAGCCTCAGGTAGCATATCTTTATGTTTTTTGCCGCATTCTTTTAGGTCTGGCTTTTAGAGAAAACCAGGTATAACTGTTTTGCATTGATAATACACCGCCAAAAGGCAAAAATCTGTTGCAGGTCTTGAATCTAGTAAACAAACATTTCCGTTTTGGTCCTTCAGCCGAAAAGTAATTTATATGATCTCTGAAAATGTGTTGCCTGTTTTTCATGCAAAAGACAGATTTTTGTTTTGTTGCTAACTAAACACGGAAAAAACCCACCCTTTGAAATGGTTCTCCTTCAAAAATATCCTTGAGGAAAGGGTAGAAACTTGTGGTTTATTTTTCCCGTTGCTTCAAAATGACCTTCTTACGTCTGTGGGAAAGACTCTCTGGGGGCTGTTGAACCATGAAAGCATATTCATTTCGGGCATTGGGTGCCACAGTGATTTTAACCGAGCGTTGGCTGCAGCGCTGGAAGAAGAAAAAAGAGGGGGTCTGTGTTTTGTTGTTTTGCTTTCTGCAACCTGGCATGAAGAATGGGGTCAGGAGATGCGTGCTTGGGAAAGACCCAAAGAGAGAGCTGGAAATGTGCCAGACACACTGAGTCATAACACATGCTCATAAGTATGTTTGTACCTTACAAAGTCATGACTTTTCAGATAAAACCATCGCTGCTGTTACAGTATTTACATAAAACAAATACAATGGAGTGCTGCATGCATTCTCCCTTGTTCCAGCTCTATTACCCTGTGAACTGTGTGACTTCTGTTTGCTTAAGGCAAGGCTGGGCCGGGCTGAAGCATGCTGTATCTGGCGATGAATGAACGGAGAAGCTTGAGTCATGCATATGTGTATGCTTCTGCTGCTTCTTGTGTAGCAGAGCAGCATGTAGTAGCGCCTACTACTTCAGGGTGACATTTCACCTACCAAGGAGTCAGTTTGAAGCCTATGTCTCATTTCTGCCTTTGGTTGGTTATTGGGGGTTTTTTGTTTTGTTTGAGGGTTTGGGCATAACTTCCGAAATTGGAGGGCTGAGTGCAGGCCACACATGACAGGTAGGCAGCTGAAATGCAGTAAACAAATCCTCATCTGTAGGTTAATGGTGAAAGATCTGTGATAGACATTTTTATTTCCTTGCAAACAAATGTATTTTATATGTTGATGTGCATTATTTATAGATATATATGTATTTGAGTATGCAATATAATTTAGTTTGTATACACATACACTAGTATATGTATTGCGTGTACTCCAGCCAGGTAGTGTGGAAGAGGGCTGCTCTTTTTTATCCATGAGGTAGCATCCTGTGCTGGCATGTACTGTGTAGGTAAACATAGGCTGCGTCCTTCTTTTCCATCCCCTCAGACTGAACTTGCTGAACTGTTGCTTTGCTGCCTTGGTAGCTGAGATTCGAATATGTACGTGCGACGTGTGGTTCTCCACAATAGCATAACAGGGAAGACAGTGTTATTAATTTTAACAGCTTAAGACAAATGTTGCAGTTCTATTTCTTAATTCTGCCCCAGGGCTTCTCTGGTTGTTTGCGTCTGTTACTTTTTTACTGAGTTTACAAGCTGATTTTGCTGTTAGATTGGGAAGCAGCAATCATCTTGGCTGACCCACACAGTGAAGGCTACTGGCTTGTGGTGATGAACCTACAGTTTAAGATGTTACACAGTTCTTTTTTGGGTCTAAGTCAATAATGGACAATCCATTAGTTCCCCATAAGTTGTTTCAATGGCTAATTACTTGCACAGTTGCAGAAATTGTTCTTTAATTCTGTCCTACATTTTTCTGTATTTGAGTTCCAGCTGTTGGATGATATTATACCACTCTCTGCCAGCCTCAAGAGCCATCTATTATCAAATTTCTACTCCCTGTGGAAATATTTAAAGGCAGTAATTGAGTCAGTCCTTTTGAGTTTTTGTTTGTTTTTAAGAAGTTACATAGATTAAATTCCTCAAGGCTTTCACTTCCAAACGGTTCTGGGTGCGTGCGTATGTTGTTTTGCTGAAGTGAGATAACTCTTCCAGTTGTTGGCAGCATGAGTGCAGAGTGGGACGCACGGCGGCTCTCCCTCCGCTGGCATGACGAGGCAGAGACGATCTGACCCATGTAATTATGGTTAAACGTGTTGGGAGCTGGAGCTGCATTGCCAGCGGAGCTGCAGCTCAGCTGGGCTCACAGTCAGCTGCTCTTCGGCTTGTGGCTGCTTTTGTGCTGCGTGCTCGGGGCGGGGGGAAGATGCCATCCACAATTGTGAAATATTTTCTATGCCCCTGTATATGGAGCTGAGTGAATGTGGGTATTTGCAGCAGTGTAGCTACTTAATTTCCTGACATTGGATAATGTGGGAACATGGGGTTGGGGAACTGGAGGTCCTTTCCCCCCAAGCTGAGTGACAAATGTGGGCAAAGCGTACAACAGAGCAGCATAGGCAGGACAGTGGCTGCAGCCTCAGCATGACGTGGCTGGCAGGAGCTCTGGTGTAGAGAGACTCTCCTGTGTGCATTTCTGTCGCGACTGCTGCTGTTCTGGAGGGGGGTGGGTGAAGCCAATTCAGAGTTTTACAGCTCCACAAATGGAATGTGGTGTGAAATGTTGCCAATGGAAGTCTTTACTCCTGGCGCCTGTCTGGTGGCACTGTGGCCTATACAGCCCTGTGGCCTGTGGGAAGGCAGGAGTGTCTGAGCTGGCACCAGGAAGATACCTTGGCAACCTCATCCCTCAGAAAACAGGGTGCTGGGTTATAGCCCATCCTTTTGCGTGTCCAGTATCTTGGGCTGGGGAGATGGAGGTGACTTCAGGCTGCTCGCAGAAAGACTTTGCGAGGGTGACCTAGATGTACAGCCCTCTGGTGTGTGGTGATCATCTCCTTCACTCTTACAAGAGGGACTGTAACCTGCATGTCCCAGGGCATGGCTTGTACCTGCCAGAGGTCACTTGGCCAGAGGTCACAGAGGCACTGCTGTTGGCTGCTTGGTCAGCATATGCCAATTGAAAGATCAATCCTGTCAAGCAGGTTTCACCCTGTCACTGATCAAACAGCGAATGCTGCGTGTGCTTCTTGCAGTGAGCTGTCATGACAAAGTGGGTCAAAGTGGGATTCATGTCTTTGTTCTTTGAATTTTTTCGATGAGTCTTTAGCAGGGATAAAAAGCCCAGTGGGATCAGGAACTGATGGGTGTTTTCATGTGACTTGTAGCTCCTCAAGTGTTGCAGGGCCTGGTTGATGAAGTGGTTCATGGCTTCAGGATGGGCCTGGTGTTTGGCAGGAGAGAGGCTTATGGCTGACAGGGGCTAAAGAAAGTGGCATGTCTCTTGAGTACAGCTTATGTTCTCTGGGCTTGATCCTTAAATGTGTCTTGGGTTTGCCTGGCTTGAAGTATGTGAAAATACAGGTAGATGCTTTTGTTTCCTCTTGTAAGGGTTTCTGTATAGCTTGTCTAAGCTTCAGAGTCAGAAGCAGTGTGCTTGGCTGGAGGGCTTTGTCCTCTTCCTTATGTTTGCTGTGCATTATGTTAGGAATATGTACAAAAGCAGTGTCCGCAGGCCTGTGTTCGTAACACAGATGGGTGCCTGAGATGTTTATGACTGTTTCCTAAGTAAGCACAAGTCCTTTCAGGATTTAATCAGTAGTTGCTGTGACGACAGAAATGCATGACATCTTGCCAGGGCCTTTGTTGGTGGGGTTCCTCTCTTGGTTTCCTCTCTGTACCTACCAGTCAGGGGGAACCAGAATGGGGCATCTTAGGACAAGCTTTGTTAAAAGTTGAGCAGGCTGCAGCCTTCCTGTGTTTAGTGTTGCTTCTGGTGAGAGCTGAAGTTGTGTTGGCAGCAAAATGGTAAGCTGGTGATGTTTGTGTAAACTTTTGTTGACAAAATAGCTGGATACTAGTCCTTTTAAAATGCTTGCCTGCCTGGAGATTTTTTTCTTTTTCCTTTTTTTTTTTTTCTTTTTTTTCTTTTGGTTGCTGTGGGTGTTGGGTTTCAAAGTTTGCTTTCTTGGCCCTGAGCTGCCTGCACTGTAAAGCTCTCCGGGCATAGCTCAGCCTTGTTCAAAGTGTAGTATCTTGTCCCTTAAGCAAAACACATATCTGGCTGCCAAAATGCTGGCTGCTTTCACTACACTAATTGTGTTGCCTCTCTTCCCTGCACCCCTTCCCAATTTGTCATATTTTTGATCACAATTTAGCAGCTGAAAGCCAGTATCTCACTAGAGGAGCAAAGAAAACACTATCAGTGGTCACCTTAAACTGTCCCGCTTTATTTATTTATTTATTTATTTATTTATTTATTTATTTAGTTGGTGGTATTGGGCACTCCTTTGACACAGGAGATGGAATGAACTCTCCTGCCTTCTTTCTGTCGTAGATTGTTGATGTGGCTTTTTGGGGTTGTCTCTGCGCTGTGATATAGTTTCCTGAATAAGGCCTGCCTAGAAATGTTAATATTTTTGCTTGGCAGTCATGTAGCCCATGAGGAATTCAAGGGCAAGATTGCTCAAATAGTGATTTTTAAAGACCCCAAGACAATTACAGGGCTTATGAAAATATGATGACTTACCTGATCTCACTTATGTCTTTATATCAATTTGCTGACTTAATTTTTTTGAATGCTAAAGGCTTTAGGGAAATGCTTTTCCAGGAAATTAATCTTTTAACTAAAGCAAGTACTAAATATGACATACGGTAGTATTCCTTTTGACAATATAGCACTTGTCTCCTAAAAATAAAGTAGGAAACATATGCCCTGTGGGCCAAATTCCACTTTGCTTTATGCTGAAATAAATTCAGAATAACCACATTGTTATCAATGTACAACTTCATTGTAACACTGCAATAAATGCACTAAGCCAGAGGGAAAAAAAAAAAAGCCTTGAGCCAAGAGACACAAACCAAGGCAAAAATGGCAACAAGAGGAGTTGGTTCACAAAACTTATGTCTTAAATTTCTGCTAAATTCGATTTAGTGGGGGTCCCCCCCTTAATTATCTGGGAGAGCACTCCCTGACTGTGATAAATTTCCCCATAAGGGATTCATTATGAGGATTTTAGAGAGTAAGTTTCACCTCCTGCCTAACACCTGGTATGCGGCTACTGCTGTTTGCAGGATAAAGGATAAGAGGGGCTAATGCGCTGATTTGATGATAATAGTTATGTTTATGTTCTCTGTTAGAGCTGGTTGAGTTGAGGTTGCGTTTTTGTTACACAACATTTTTATTCAGCTTCTCTTTTTTTCCCCCCTTTTTTAAATTGCAAATGATCTGTGTAGCCCTAGGCTCTTGGGGTTTGTTTGTTTTTGTTTCAGATTCACGCCAACTAATGTCTCCTTTCCATTTCCATCTTCTTTAGGATGACAGCGATGGGATTCCCTGGTCAGAGGAGAGGGTGGTGCGGAAGGTCCTTTATTTATCTCTGAAGGAGTTCAAGAACTCACAGAAGCGGCAACACGGCGATGGCATTAGCGGGAGCCTCAAGGCGGTAAACGGTGAGCTGCCTCTGCAGTACGGCTGGAAGGACTCAGCCCTGTTCAGTGCGGCTCTTCTGCTGCAGTGAGGAAGGAGACCGGTGCACCATCTGGCATGCACTGTGCCCTTTTGATCTGCACCGAACAACTTGTTTCTGAAGTGCTTATAATGCCGGGTTTGAACAATCCATATGTTTCGGTTTCTGGCGAACCGATTGAGGTGTGGGGATCAGTGTGGAGGGTAGGCGTTGGGCAGGAGGCCAGGGACAAGCTGCCGTTTCATAGAGAAGGAAGCTTCTCTGCTAGGTCTGCTCCCTGATGTGCTGAGTAGGTCAACAGATAAGGTATCCATTTAGAGCTGGTTGGCTTCAGTTATTTTGGGGAAGGACAGCTGGACAGAATTTACCTACTCTGTATCATTTAGATGCAAGAAGCTGGCTAACCAGCATCCATATCTCTGGAGTGATCTCAGTTCATGCTGCCTGTTGTCCAGGGTGAAGTTGCATAGGACTTGTGTAAAAAAATTGAAAGAACTGAGAGGACACAAACATGGTTTAAAATTTTAGAAGGAGACTCAGGCAAACCTAGATGACAGGGGCTTCAAAGAAGTTTAATTTTATACTTTGTAATTCCCTGGCTTGTTATCTGTTGCTCTCCCTTCCCTTACGGCTAACTTAAAAAAGGCACGGTGTCCTGAGAGGTGAATATAAAATGAGTCTCTTTCAGATTCGATCTCTGACACAGGACCCTTTCTTGAAAAGGCTTTGTCATGCTGGCTTGAGCCTTGAAAGTGATGACTAGCAGGATTCGGATTTCTGGGCAGGCTTAGGGGTTTTCTCTTCACTCACAAGAGCTTATTTGTTTCTCTATGGAGGTTTATGGCAGCTCCTTTTAGGCATGTGCATAACTATACATGTGCTAATGCATTACAGCGGCAGCTGGGTGCTTATTTGGTAGGTTATTCATATTTATATGTAGCTTGTGTTTTTGACATGGTGAGTCAAATTTCACTGCGTTTTCACCAAGTGTTATTGCCGACAAGGCAAAACCTAGGGGAATGGCTGGATAGCGATGGGCAGCAGGATAAAATTACTGTATTGCATAAGCAATTGCAATCTCCTTAATGTGATTAAAGAAGACCCCAGACTTCTGAGTTCAGCAATAATATCAAATACTGATCTGATGGGAAGGGGCATCTAGCTTTAGCAGCAAGCCATTAATAAGCTTGGAGGTGTACACAAAACAGCGCTGGCTTTTTTCCCCTCCAACACCTCTGCATCATTGATCTTCTGTCAAACACAATTTCTCTTGGAAAGTTTCTTATTCCATTGTGGGGGTTTTGTTTAGTCAAAGGAAAAAAGTCTAAAGGCGTGAAGCACAGTAATTGTGTGTAAGGAGGCTTTGATGGTGTGCCAGGTTACAGGATGACTGAGGTTTTTATGGTGTCTAGTTTCTCCAAAGGCAGCTGAGATGAAAAGTGAGTTGGCTGGGAATGCTATGTTGATGCAGGTACCAGACGCAGAGCATGCCACCGGCTTCCTCTGGCAGTGGCAGGGCTCGCGGCTTTAGAGCTTGCCTCTGGCATTGAGAACTGAGCGTTCGGTGCTCTTCCTCCTTCACCGAAGTAGGTGATTAGTTTTTTTGCGGGTTTGGGGTTCTTTTAGAGCCAGAATGATCCTCTGCGTTACTCCTTCTGTTTGCCAAGTGAGTCTTTTAAACGTTCTGCCTCAGCGCTGCTGTATTTCAACATCACTGTCCAAAAGCTTTTTTAATACACCGGTGTTTGGAAGAATGTTTCATTATACAGAGGGAAAGAAGTTGCAAAAGGGAGGAGGATTGATACTGTGCCGTGACATTAAGAAAGTCTTTTTTAAACACATAATTTGTTCATTAAATCTTAACATACCCCCCCCCCCAGCATAGCTATGTACTTTCAAATCCACAGGCCTCTGTGGACTGAGGAAAAATAAGGTCGTCTTAAGAAATTACCAAGCTAATAGGATATTTTAAGGGTGAACCTTGGCTCTGTGACTTTATACTATTGAAGTAAAAATGTCCTTTGTTCCAACATGCAGGCCACAACCATCGTTTCTTGCATGTTACTCCAAAAGGCAGTGTGCAGCTAAATACAGTTTTATGTAAGCAATCCCTTTATTAATATTCAGCACCCACAGATCTTGGGGAGGGGACAGGGGGAATCTAGCTGAAATAGTTTTGAAGTTAAATGCGTTCAGTGCCTCTGTAAAGCTGGGGTTAGGGCGCTCTGCCTTGCAAACATAAAGGGAAGTGTAGGGCCTGCTTTGTACAACCCTGTGGCCGTCCCTAATGAACTTTAAAGGGTGTTGCTCCTTCAGCTGTGGAAAATTGGTCACGTTCCAGTATGTGGCAGATGTAACCATTTCCAGGGGTGGGAAGGAGGGCTTTAAGGGGCGTTCAAGCTCTCTGAGCTCTGTTCCTAATGTATTGGTCTAGTGTACCTCTGAGAGCTCATGGGACTGTGTTACTAGATAGCAGGATTTGATCTTAGTGCCACCATCTGTACTGCAGAGAGAGTTTCTTTGTTCTGGTTGTAACTGTCATCTCTTAAATTTATTTATTTATAAGCTTGTAACCTGTAAATCCTTTCAATAGAAAGTACTTACTTTTGGCAGTAGAGGATGGTAAAATACGTACCAGTCTCTTGCAACTGGGGTCTTTTAAGATGCTTTTGTGGATTTGAAATGGCTGAAGTTGCTACAAAAGTTGCTTTGCCAGCATTTGCCAAACTGCAACTAAACTTTTATGACAATAGTCTGTAGCATTTCAGCTGGTGTAGAATCATAGAATGGTTTTGGTTGGAAAAGACCTTCAAGATCATAGAGTCCAACCATCTATCCAGACCTACGAGGTGCAAAACTAGACCATGTCACCAAGTTCAACATCTGCTCTTTTGAACACCTCCAGGGATGGTGACTCAACCACCTCCCTGGGTAGCCTGTTCCAGTATCTGATGGTACTACATTTGTGATTTGGTAGCTGGAATAATGGTGCCTCTTTGATTGACAGTGTGCAGAGCAAGTTCATTTTAAATGTGAGAAATGAACCTATTAACTCTTCTGTACTAAAGTTTCTGCAAGATCTAAGATGGGCTGCTGAGATTATCTCTGCAGAGATAATCAACTTCCACGCCACTCCTGAATAAAAATAAAGTAAAATAAATAAAAATTCAGGTTATTTTTGGAGATTATACGTATTACAATACCGTGGCCATCTCCTCCTCCCTATTAAAGATATTTATTATCCTGAAAACGATCCTGCCACTTTGAGTTTGTGGTTGTGAAACCCTGTTCCTTAGGTGGTTCTGATTAAAGCAGCCAGGTTTTGCTTGGGGGTGGTGTTAATGTTTGCAAATCACTCTATTCTAGTTTTTTTGTATCTGCTTTTCGCCTGATTGTTTTTGCTTGCATGTGTGTGCTGCTAGTTATTTTTCATCCTAAAAGTTTTTCTACTTTCTTTACTCTTATTTCCTCACATCCACCCACACACCCCCAAGTAGAAAGTTTTCAGAGAAAGGCAAGCGGGTGCGTTATAGCTGTTGTATGTGTGGATATAATGCATGTGTGTTTGTGTTGACTCTAGACACTTGCAGAGTGCAGAATGACACACTACAGTATGCCTTTGTTCGCTATCTGTTCCTCTCCAGTGTGTGGGAATGTAAAATCTTCAAGGAGGTGCTTCAACAGGTTGTCAAGAAACCCTCTTGCAGCCCTAAATGGGATACTGGAAGTCTGATTATGGAAATAAGGTTGTGCTCTGGAAAACCCAGAGAGAACTCTTTAGTGATTTTGATTACTGCTGCCTGTCATTTGCGTTAGGATTTTCAGAATAGGGATTGGTGTTTGGAATTGTGATACCAGTTTTACAGAGATCCTCACCTAAAAGGAAAACTGGTTCCCTTGAGAAATTGTTCTCCTGTGGTGTAGCATAGAATGGGAGATAAGGCTGTAAAAAAAGGCAATGAAAGGTGTAATTATTGCTTGTGTTCTGTTTATGAGAATAGATGTAGTACCCTCAAATGAGTATGTCATAAAACCAGTTTTTTATGACATAAGTTTTAAAATGATATTTTCCAAAGCCTGTGATAAGAAATCAGGTATTCAGAAATACTGGGGTTTCATACATGGAGAAAGTGCCAAAGTCTGATTTTTTTTTTTTTTAAAAATGGTAAAATAATCTACAGAGATGACAAACCAGACTTCAGAATTACCCACACAAATAGCGTGTTTCCAATAGCTATACTTTGTCCTAGAAAGGTGTCATGGCTGTTTCTACACGTGCCAGCTAGGTTAAGCTTGTGGCAAGCATGATCTTGTAGGGAAACCAAAAGTACACAAGGGAATGCTTTGGTTTGAGGCGGAAGTTGGAAGTCTTATTCATTGAGTAAATAGAGATAAGTAAAAGTGTGTAACTTTTCTGTTCTGAGAGATTTCGCTGTATGTTTAGGGTTGTTAAAGCCATTTACTCATTTTATGTGCCTTCTTTAAACAAAGAAGGAACAATGTCAGCACTTTGATGGGGGTGTGGTGGTTGGTCCACAGTTGGCTGTAGTGCCCCTTCCTCCCTTGTTCTGGTTTGCTCCAGCCCTCGGCTGTTCCCAAGCCGACGGAGCTTTTGTTGGTGACTTGCATTTTCCAAAAATGAAATGGCTCTGCATGGAGAGGCAGGAGCCTCTGAGGCAGCCTGCAGCAGGACCATGGTGCCAGCCCCAGCAGCAGCAGCAGCCTGCTTTGATGCTGAGGCCTGCCCATGGCTTGGCTGCTGTGCTGGCTGGCCAGGCCGGCTGGGGCAGGCAGCAATACCCTCTGGAAATAGCTATTTTTCTTGTGCTGCGTGGATTTTCAAGTGTTTCCTCCCTGCTGCGCAGGGATTTCTCTGGATGCTCCCCAGCAGGCTACATTGAAACGAAGGTGCACGGTGGTGTGGGGCTGGGTTCACCCGCTTGCTGATGGAACCTCCTTTCCCTGGCTGTGTAGATGATACCCCAGGCAGGGTGTAAAAATTGTGACAGACATAGGAATGCCTAAACACAGCTGAGCCGGGTGCTTCAGCTCAGTGCTGTGCGTTATTTGCCAAAAGCCAACTATGTGGGGGAGGCAGCAGCTGCCAGCAGGGCAGCAATGCCTTCTCTGGGCCCAGGCCACGTCTCTTCTCTTCTCGGATGGAAATGCAGCAACCCTCGGGGAAGTGCTGCTGTCTCAGCTGCGCCACTGCGTGCCCGGAGCGGTGCCTGCCTCCTTCCTCCCTGGTGCAGACGCGTAGGCCGGACCACTGCCCCACCTTTAATTTTGAAGAAGAAAGTCGGCCTCTTCATTCACTGTGATGGTTGAAATAGAGTGGTAACTTCATCTTTTTTTATTTCTGAAGGCTGCAATTAAATACTGGAAGAAGGTTTTATGCTAACGTTTGTCAAGGGAGCTTTTCACTCTATCAGTGATGTGAAATTGCGTTTGTTGACAGTGGGTAATGTCTGTCTGTCTCCTAAGCTTTAGTAGAAGATTGTAAGTGTGCCAAGGACCTGTGTCTGTGTAAGTGGATTTTAAAAATGCATTTACAGAAACAGAAACACCTCTTTCAACTTTGCAATATTTCCCCTTTACGTTCAGAGTAAACAGCCTTTTTGGCTAGTTTGAAACTGTGATTAAATATAGATGTTTTCAACTAAAAGGTTCAGAAAATAAGCATTTGAACAGATTTGTCATGGCACTCAACATCACTTTCACTTTGGTGCTTGCTGTCAAGTGAATTTAAAGATTAACAAATAAATAACAGGATGCTGGGGTTGGGCTCCATTGAAAAATTCCAAATCTCTTTTCCTTTCTTTGTTTTTTTAGAACAGAATTAATTTTCAAGCCTTCCAGGGACTTGCTTGTTCATTGGCTGACATGGGCTCTTTTTGCCCTTCTGTCATCACCACTTATAAAATATCTGCTGGCCAAATTGTGCCCTCAGTGATCTCTACTCAATTCGACTACGTCCGAATTGTGCTCCTGTCTTAATATGATCTCAGTGTTTGGCAAGACTGCAATTTTCTCTTGCAGGACAACCATCATCCTCTTTTTTTCTTTTTTTTTCTTTTTTTCCTTTTTTCCCCTCAAAGATAAGAGGTGGATGTTACTTTAATCAGAGAAACAGTGGAATTGGGTAATTAATTTTCTTAAAGCTTCATTCCATGGCCATCTGAAAGAGTTGCTGTTGCTCCTGAGTGCATTTCTAGTCAAAGTAATTCTAAAAATAATTTTGCCTCCCTGCATATTGCTAATTGTAGGTAATAGAAAATGAAAAAAGGCAATGAATAATCCGCAGAGGTGTGTGCATAATCTGTAGGAGACCGAGTTATTGTAGGTCTAGAATAAATACATTGAGGAGGAAGGAAATACAAGAGTTCAGCAGTGGCTGATGGGTCTAACCCCCCTTCTCTTCACCTTCTGTCTCATGCTGGCTCGGCCATTTGTCTGCCCGTGCGGTACAGCTGGTTCAGCAGACTAAAGTGGCAGAACACTAGCCCAGAAAAATTATTTAAAAAAAAAAATCATTTTAGTTTAATTAACTATACAGGTTCATCAAGAGGCCAGATCAGCACCAAGTGCTCATTTGGTGAAGATGTAGGGACAGAAAACCTTGCCTGAAAGCTGGAGGAGGAGGAGACCGAACTCATCCCTTTTGATAGTAGCAAGCTGCTTGGTTGGCACAGTCACTTTGTCTCACCAGAGGATTGGTGCAGTTGTTTCATCTAACCACAGCCTGAGATGCTAGAAGGGACAACAGCTGCTAGAAATAGGAGCAAAACCAAGATACAGCTTAAGAAGTGGTTGAAAAGTGCTTCCCAAGCATAGGAGTTGGATACATGTATTTCTTAAAAAAAAAACCCCAAAAAACCCAAACAAAAACCACCCCACAATAAAAATGATTCACACCACTGATACAGTGGTGAAACTCAGTGCACTGACTGTCTGTGAAATAAAACTTTGCCTTAACCCCAACAGGGTACAGCAGCTTTGTTCTCCTTGACTCGTGGCCACTCTGCATAGCTGCTGCCTTGGATTTATTGTTTGCCTTAGTGGTCCAGAGAGCACCTGTGAATGCGGACGAGCAAACTGCTTCATTCTGTCTCCAGCAGCCATAGAATTCCTAGCCAGTGTAAATTTGCACCCTGGCATCTTTTTGTCTGGCAGGTGCAGCCAAAAAGGTGGTGGTGTTTTTTACCTTGTAGGATTGCCAGCTCTGTGAGAAATTGTACCCTTTGTCACTTCTAGTTTGCTTATTTTATAAATGAGAGTAAGATCATTTATGCAAAGCTGCTTTTTGGATTGTAATACTGAGAATCTAAAGTGATACACCTAACCCAACCATTTCTTTGGCTGGCAAGCGAGGTTATTTAAATTTGTTAGGGTTTTTTTATTACTAGAAATTTACTGGGATGTTAAGAATCACAGGGATCTGCTTAGAGCCTTGTCCTTCAAACTGACTGGCTGGGGTGGGTGAAGTTAGTGCCAGTGATCTGCTGAGGTGAGAACCGGTGGTTGGTGCTGATCATTTGCTCCTGCTGCTGAGCTGTGTTAAGGAAATCAAAACTAAAGTTAGACAACTGTTAAAGGTGGTATAAATGACAGAGTTCTACAGCCTGATTTCTCTGGTGGATCACACCATCGAAAAGGATGGAAAACTTGCACAAAGTGCAGACATAATGTGGAGATGGGGGCAGCAATCCAGCAGGATAAGTGAGCAGAATGTGTCTCTGCTTTAAGAGCAATAGTTCTTAGAAGGCATGGGGGCAGGGAGAAAGGCACTTTACCTCATTCTGTCTAACTGATGCCCAATCCTTATTATTGTTGATATTTTAGTGTTTATTAACCTGTTCTGGTGTACTGGACCAGAGGTCTGTGGGTTGGAATACACAGCTGCTGTTGTAAAGAGGGTTTGAATTTCAGTATTCCTGTTGCTCCCTCGTTGCCCACGATCGGCAGAAGGAAACTCTGCATTAAATAATGAGTGTTTTTAATTTGAAGGACAGACAATAAGGGATAAAACCAGAAAAGCAGCAGGGAAAGAAAATGTCAGTCATTGAAATAGCACACTCTATTTTATTAAGAAAATAGGAATGCATCAGGTAATAAAATCAGTGTCACACATGAGAGAGGAGTTTGTCACACACACAGACTGTATAATACCAGTTGCTGTAGTAAGTCCTAGGAAAAACACATTTTTTTGAAACTGACTGTTCTTGGCTTTGAATTAGGCTTTCACTACTTATTTTTTACACTATAGCTTTGAGCTCTTAGTGCAAAGCTACGTTCAGTGGAGTGCTTTCAGAGTAGTAGAATGCATTTACAGTCTTCAGGGGCCTGTCTTGTGCCATAGAACCTCCACAGCAGTTTTTCCCTGACATTGCGGCCACTTTAGAAATGGCTTTTGCTCTTTGAAAGGGTGGAAAGAGTCTGAGAAGTATTTGGTCCAGCAGGATGTTCTTAAGGCCATTAGGCTGTGTTTAATCAGAGCAGATGTCATGTGTGCTGTAAACCTTATCACCTCAACCCGGGCAGTGAGGTGGTTTTAAAAGAAAAAGTAGAGACTAGTGACAGATGGCTGTAGCTGGTGATGGGCACAGTAGTCACTCCTCCAAGTTGCCTGACAGAGCTGCCAACACACCTTCCTTCTCACCTCAAATACCCTCCATTACCTGTGTTCCCAGGCTTTGGCTCGCAAAGCCTGCATCTTGCCCACCAACAGGGACTTGCAGGTCCTTGTAGTGACGGGGGGGTAAAGGGAAGATGTCAGCAGATGGGCCTCGCGGTATTTTTGGGTCTCATCAGCACATGTTTGAACATAAAACTTCTGCTGTGAAAACACAAGAAAGTCAGTCACCTTTTTGAGCAGCAAAACTGTTCAGGAATTAGTCATGTTCATTTCACAGCTCGTACCAGCCTGTGAGAGAGGTCTGTGCTCTGATCTCCTGCCTGCATGGTTCGGTTTGCTTTGGGGGGGGGATCGTTTTGATTTAAAATCTCCTGTTCCAAAATAAGTGCTGCCTTTCGATAAGTGCTGCTGCTGCTGAGAGGTTCATCACCTAGCAGATACTACTTACCCAGGCTTGTGGGTGAATGTTTTCTGGGAAATAAATATAGCTCAGCACGGGTACTGTGAAGACGTAGCAGATTGCTCTGCTTCGTAATAAATGCGCATGCATTTGAAAATCTTCTTGTGTGTGTCTGACTGGCATGGATTTATTACAGGCAGTTAATGGGATGTTGTATCCAGAATTAGTACACCTGTTCAGTAACCTGCCTTTGATGTCCTTTATTTCCCAATTTGAAGGAATACTGTGAAGGGGGTATCCAGTCAGAGGTGTAGCTGTAGAAGTGCTGCGCTTAGGGCGATGGGCGACGACAGTGACAAGCCTGACTCACAAGTGCTGTTTCTGGTACATCTGGAGGAGTTTACAGCTATGAGAGCTAAATTTGCTCTGGTTTTCCACCTTTATCCATCCTGTTTTCTCCCTTCACAAGACTCGGTGAGCGTTGCAGTCAGGACCGTGTGATGTTTCATATCTGTCCACTAAGAGGCTAACTCGTTCCAGATAAGCCTCGAACAGACAACATTCATTTTTTACTTTGCTCAGAATTTCCTGTGCTTTGTTCTGCATGTGTTTGTGAAAGACTGCGTTATCTCTGAAAGCCTTCATCTTGTTTTCTTTACTCAAGCTATATGCTGAAATGGAAAAAGGGAAGAGATGGAAGGAGCCCAGCTAGAGTAATCTGCCAAGGATCCCACAGAGGGACCAAGCTGGCAAACTCCTGAAACCTCTTCAGCTGACCTGTGGTGCAATTTTTGAAGCCAGGAGATAAGCCACTTTTCCTGCAAAAGATTCTGGCTCAGCCAGTTGTTCCGAGTAACACCCCAAGACTGCTTCAGGACTTAATTGCAATTTTCTTCTTCGCTCATCCCTCATCTAGCTTTGATAGCAGAAAACCTTGGAAAATAGTTCAGTTCAGCCTCTTCCTAGATTTTGTGTGTGTAAACAGACATGTTAAAGATCAATCACACCTTGACACACTGCTTCAGCCAGGTTGCCTCAAAAGCAGGTTCTTCCTAGAAAACCTCCAGAACACCTAGACAGTGGTTGTCTCCTCTGGTGCTGTATAAGGTGAAAGCATTTCATAGCCAACTCTTTTGCTGTGGCTGCAAGGCACCCCCCAGTGTTGTTATGTCATGCCTGCTGCGTGTGTGGAGAGAGTGGAAGAAGCTTAAAAATGATGAAAATGGCACAGAAGGAGTACAGGATTGTCCCCCCCCTTTCTTCTCAAGGTGGGAATTTTCTTTCTACTGCTGGGCAGAAATGTGATCACTGTGTTAGTGAGAGAGTGCTAGAGCAATGGTAGAAGTGTGTCTGCTCATGCAGGACATTGAGAAAAGGCCTCTGGGTTGCACTGATGCATATCGGTGCAGGTGTATTGGATGGGGGAGGGTTGAAGAGGAATTTCATTCCTTTCTGTCTTTTCCTGACCCTTGTTCCTTTGCTGTGGGATTTCACTTCAGAGCCTCAAGCCATCTCTCGCTCTCTGGCCCTGTGTGCTGGAAGGAAGCAGTAGGGTTGTGCAGAGCCTCAAAACTGAGGCGTGATACGGGGCTGGGCTGGGCTGGGGCTGGGGCTGGGGACCGGCATATTCCTGTTCCGCAGTCTGCATGGAGGACTCAATTCCCCTTCCCTGCTGTCGGTTCCTGTGGTGCATCTGTCCAGGATGCTCTTTCTCTTCCAAGAGGAAGAGTCCCAGCTCTTCTCTTTTAATGTGACAATCAACATGATAGGACAGTAAGCAAATAACTTCATTGTTCTGCCAAGATAATAAAATCTGGTGCTTTCTACAGTAGTTGTTCTTCCTCTTTTCGTCTTGGGAGGTCAGCAGCGATTGCCTCCAGGTGGGAGTCATGAATAAGGGATAGAAGTTATCAGAATGTGCCTTGAATTCCAAATCTTCTTGAAACAAAGTTGTTGCTATTCTTTCCCCCCCTCCCCAAAATCAATTGAAGATGGCCTTTTGTGCAGCAACTATGCCTGTGCTTAGGGACTACTTGTCAAGTTTTATTTAGATGGAAACCTGTCCCAGAAGCTTTACCTCATCTCATTGTCCTGCAGGGATGAACTTCAAATGCCAGTTTACATTTGCCTGCAAATGACCTTCTCTAATTGAAATGGACAAGGCTGTCTTAGCTAAGTAGATAAACACAGCCCATTTGCAATTGCAGATTTAAATGCACTCTTTTATAGATTACCTTGCACAGTATGGTGGTGTCCCTGAATATTTAAAGTGTCATTAACAACGGAGCAGAATTGTGGAGTAGAAGTTCTTTGTGAAAGGGAGGTTTTTGAGCCATGAGCTAATGTTGATCTCACCTAGGCTGGAGGAAGACTGACTGGTACAAAGTTCCCTTTATGCCAGTATGGAAGGGGCTTCACTAAAAGTGGCGTGTAAAGTCTTGAAGGTTGATTAACATCCAAAGCATAACACAGTGTTATATACAGATACTCTGCTCATAGAGTAAACTTTCTGTTGGTTAAGGCATTGCTTAGTGCAGAAAACTACCTTTCTTTTGGTTCTGGATCTAGGCATATGCCATTAACAGCCTGGAAAGCAGTTTGGTGGTTTTTTGGTGGTTTTTTTTTTTTTTTAAAGAATAATTTACTGATTGGAAAGTGGAGTCTAAGATTCTGTCTGTCAACTTGAGTATTGGGGTTTATGGGGAAGGTGGTTTTACAGTCCTTCAGTTTCCCTGATTAGCTGGATGTTGAGATGACAGTGGATTATCACCTGGCCGGATCAAAATTATAGCTGCTAAGAAAAGTTCTATTTCAAGCTTCTCAAATCATCTTGGACTAGGTGGGGATAGTCTCATGAAAACTAAATTTGCAGGAAAACTTGGGACAGACACTGCTGAGAAAGGAAAGCACATACTGAAGTAATCTGTCTCCTTCCAGGATAAATCCTGCCAGGTGAAGGACTCAGAAACTTTAGCAAGGTTTTAAGAAAACAGCTTTCAGCTTTTGTCCAGTGACTGCTTTCCCTCATGACCTCAGTTGACCAGGTGGTTCTTCAGTCAACAGGGACCAGAGAGTAGACTGAAGGAGATGGTATTTTCCATGTTGGCTCTGTTTCTCTTTTATTTGGGCTGAAAGCAATGGAAAAGTACAGTTTTGGAGTTGTCACGACTTCAGTTCCCTAAAGAGCTAAGTGTGGTAGGAAAAGGACCTCATTAAGCTTTTGATTTGTTTTTAGTTTTCTCAAAAAAATAGTGCTGTCCTGCACCTTGAAGGAAAAAGTTAAAGAAAGGCAAGTACTCCTCATCCCCAGGGTTTGGGAGCAGGCAGTAGTGCCAAGTTCACAAGAAGGATTTGGGAAAATCTTCCAGTATGAAGATGGGGGAAGTACTCTCTACAGCGGACAGGTTTTGTCCCAGTATGGCCCATTTGGAGCAGAAGAGTGTTTTTGCAAGGCAGCACCTACATTCATTGGGAATGTTTTGCTCAACCCAGGTGGGGATGTATCAAATGAAAATAGGACTTCAGAGGAATTAGCTGCTAACATGTAACAACTACTGATCGTGTAAAAAAGGGTGCCCCTTCTTCTCCCTCCTCCCTTGCCCCCAGCTTACAGCTCAGCTGAACATTGGTAGTCTTTTGAGGAAGAAACTAGGTATGGCCCTTCCTTCTGACTGAGACCTTAACACAGAGCTCAAGCCTTGGATTCCATTTCCAATGGAGCTCACACATCCACTGGAAAACTTAGAGATAGGATGATTTAGTCAGACACTACAGTGAAAAGCAAAGGGAAAGCTGCTGGAACCTCACAGGGCGCAGAGCTTCCCGTGATGCACATTCCACCTCCACACCCCCCAAAAAATTCACTGAAGTACAATCTACATTTTAAGACTGTATGAGCTACAGTTTTACTTTACGTTCTAGCCAGTGATGTGCAGCAGATGTTGCTGGACACATTTTGAGACATCTCTAGAAACAGAGCATCTCTAACCTGGTACGTCCCCAACACACTGATGTGGGGCTTCCTTCGGAATTGCAGAGAAACTCCGCCCAGGCCGAATCTAGCTGCATCGTCTGCTGCTGGTGCCTGTTGTGAGGGATATTCCTGTGTGTGCCACTTACTCTCTGTGAAATGTGGGTCAGGATTTTTAGCTTATGAGTGCTCACAGGGCGAATAATTCTCAGACACTTCGATGTTAATGCCAGAGAATTAGGACTCCCTCTCTTTCTGTTTGCCTGTACTCTTCGTTGTCTGTCGTCATCGTTTTTCCTCTCCTAATTTGGAAGGAGGAAAGTGTGGCTTCCTGTTTCTCCCTGTACTTTTCCTTTCCAGCTACTCCTGTTTTTCATTCTGTCTTTGTCCTCTTATTTTCTGTGCTCCCTTTGAAGCAGGAGGGTCTGTTCCTGTGCTATGCTGTGAGGACAATTCCAGGCTGCCTGCTGCATGCTCAGTGTTACAGCTATGGAGATAATAAATTTCTTTTCCTTTTTCTTTATTTTTCTCCCCTACCCTCCACCCCTTTTGCCCCCCACCCTCAACTCCTGGGCCAGAGCAGATTGGCCTTAGTATTTGGAGAAAAGATCTATAATAAGCACTGGGAACATGCTGGTAAAAAGCATCAGCATGGTATACCAGCTCAGTTGGGGTACTGACTGTACATTAATTCTCTAACTTATAATTAGCTATATTAAATTCCAATTTTCTGAAAGGAGCCATTATCAAATAACATTCTGTTTGAAATCTCAAAGAAACATAAGGAATGAAAGCTTAGTCCTCTTACGCTTTCATCTTTCAGAAGCAATCCCTATCTCAACATCTTGACCTACATTTTCTTTTTACCCTCTCCAAGAAACATTGTGTGGATTTAATGTCTCAGAAGGGAGGTAAGGATTTTATGCATGTGTATGTGTTGACATATAAAGTTTGGGGAAAACAATGAAGCCTTCATGTCCCCAGTGACTTTTTTTTTAGACTTGAAAGTGTTTTCCATAATATCTCTGAGGTAGATTTTAAGCTCAGAAAGAAATTAAATGTAGAAAGTCCACCCCATTCCTTTACAAATGGCCTGCTTTCATCTATCCAGCTTCTGCTGTAGCCTTTCCTGATTTTTATATAGGAGTAGAAGAAAAAAATCTGGCTCTGCATTCTTCTCATATCTTGCTCACCACTTGGGATCCAGGCACACTATTTCTTTTTACCATTAAATAGGATTGGGGGGCTTTTTTTTCTTTCTTCTTTTTTTGAGGAGGAAGGAGGCAGGGGAGAGGTGTTTAAAGTGATGGTTTTGTTTGCAGTAATTCTCACCCTTACTGTGTGGCTGTTCGGTGTTATTAGTAAACAGTTTCACATGGGAGTTAAACCTTGACCTAGGTGGCCTGGGTATGTGAAGAAGCCAGGGCTGTCAGTGCATCAAGCATCTGGGGCAGGGTATGGACTAATCAAGATCCCAGCTTTGATGTTGATGACAGTGATAATTTCATGCTCTGTGTACTGTCCCTCTTCCAAAACGCAGCACGACGTACCTGCTGTGCTGCTTTCCCATCAGATTGGTCCATCCTCCCCTGTCTGGAGGGTGACTCCAGTGCCCATGGCATGGTTGACAACATCCCTCCTGCCTCATCCCACCACATGGGGCTGTGTTTTTGTAAAGCAGGACCCCCTCTCCTACTGCAACAGCTTTGCCCTGTATAGGGCCAAGCAGAAGAATTCTCCCATTTGTTCAGTATGAGGTTTTTGGAAGTGGGTTGGGGTTTTGTGGATTATTTTTGGCTTTTTTTTTCCCCCATTTAAAACAGATGCAGTGCTAAGCATGTGTTAAACATTAATAGTATTTAATAGTCTTTGTAGCTTGCATTCGGCTTTGTAGAGATGCCTTGAAACACAGTGTAGGGAATTCTCTAACTGCAGGAAGATTTCTGTTGCCTGAACTGTTTCAGTTTAATATCTCTCTAGCTTTTCATAGGGTACTGGGAATATATGGAAGGATCCTAGTCTTCGTTTTGTCTCTTCCTTCCCCCTCCCCCCACTTCCACTTCTGTATTGTCACGTCATCTTGAAATAGAGCTACACAGGTTTGTTGGTTTTTTAAAAAAAATATGAGTATTGTAGTTTTGGCCCTAAATCAGGTTGGTTTTTTTTTTCTGATTGTAGTAATACAGCAGTGAACTTCAGCATACACACAGCCTCTTGGGTATATTTTGAAAGCTTGCTTACTGTTTTCATCCTGCGTTTCTATTCTGTTCCACTGCACGCGCTTCCCACCCCTCACCCCTATTTCTCTGAACCTGTACTTAAAACAAGAAACATGCTAAGGGGTATCAGCCTTCAGTTACATTAATGGATGTAAGAAAAATTCTGGGCAATTAATGCTAGGTTTTTTGGGAAAAAAATAAACCCTGTATTTAAAAATTACAAGATAGTACTTTATCTCTCTTGCTTACACGGGAAGATAAAGTCCTTAAATGCACATCACGGTATGGCCTTGATTGTGTAAATGTGTGTTGACGGTCATTCCAAGGTTTCTGTTAAAGACAGGAAGCAGCTGATGTTGTTTCACTTCCACTTCTGATGCCCCAAAACATGAGCAAAACTCCCAGCAGAATATTTAATGGTGATGGAATTTCTTTAATTCCTCTGGGGGATGGTGTGGCATGAAGTCGCCTTAACATTTCAGAAGCCCTTTTTCCAGCATCAGGTTTTCAAGTGCCTGGCCCCCTACCCCAGCTCTCATCTCTTACCCCCGTGGTTTGCCTGTAGAGCTCACAAAAGGGAGGTGAAAGTAAGGTTAAGCTGCTGGTCTCAAGAGCTAGAAATAGAGATGGAAATTGCTTGGCATATGAGGAGTGTTTCCTTAAAGGCTGATACAGCACTGATGTTTCATATGCCAAGGCTTTGGAGAGCTGCATTAATGCTGGTGAGAATCGTTTGTCCCCCTGATTAAAATGAGAACAGTCTCTGCATGTTCTGAGGCAGGTGGCTGAAGTTTACCTTGTCTGATGCCATTAAGCTTGTGTCACTCTTGCTTTGGCCTGTGCCTCATTCCTGTGGCGAGATACTTGGAGCTCAGTTGATAGTTGGCCCATGCTCCTCCTGCTCTGTCCCCTCTCCAGGCCTGCTCTGCAGTCACGGCAGCACTGGAGCCGGCCTGGGAGGGCAGGGGGTTCTCCTAGACCTCTTCCACCTCCAGATTTCTTCCCTGGCCTGTTTGTTTCCTTGCACATGCCCGGCAGGCAGACTGCTGCTTTCCATCAGAGAGATGCCCGCCAGCCCCTGCCGCTGCTGTCGGCCTGGCGTAGGAGACAGGCTGGGGTGGGATCCTTACCTTAGGCGAGGCCTTAGTGCTGGGACGGAGGGGAAATGTCATCGCTCCCGTGCACGCGTGTGGCAGAGCAATTTGTGCGTTCGCATCGCGCTCGTGACTTGGGTTTGCAGCAGTTGGTCTCAACGTTTTACTGTCACTGTCACAAGCCTCCTCTCCCCTGACAGTAACTCCGCAAGCAGGTTACAGGGGGGGCTGAGTCAAAAACGGTGGAAGAGCTCTTCATCCCACGCGTGAAGCGTCTACTCCTCTGACCTTTAAGAAAGTGAGGAAATGATGCTCGCTCACCTGCCTGCCCCCACAGAAAACCCAACCAAAATCCCTTCCCCCTGGGAAGGGAGGGAGGGGTGAATGCAGTTCTGCAAGCACAGATTTCACAGAAAGATAGGTGAAGATAGGTGGGCTGTTAATGGCATAGTTTGATGACCACATTTGCTGATAAAATCTTGCTAAATATTTTTTTTAAAAAAGTATATTTTTATAATCAATCCAGCAAACTAGATATAAAACCAGTGACAAGGAGGAAGGCATCCTAAAAGGTCAAAGGCTGAATTTTGGGGGCTTTCCAGGTGTTTGAATTTCTGTGTTGTTTTACAGTGCCTTGTAGCTGCTTTCTGTGAAGGAGAGGAAAGAAATGGTACAGTGGGTGGATGGTGTCAAGAAGGGTTCACTCCCAGGAAAAGCAGCTGCTGGCTTTGTCCTGAAAAGAATCACCTTTGCCTATTCTCAGAGAGACACTGAGCATCATGGATGAAATTTGGGGTTACAGAGTAAAACCTGGGAAACCAATGGCTTAAAAAGTGTTTCAGAATCACTCAAGCAGCTTTCTTCCCTCCCCTCCTCCTGCAGTGTCATAGAGCCTTATGCTGGCATGGTTGTCAAGCCTACGTTAAGACTCTCAACAGATATTTGAGTGCTCAGGCAGGCAGGGAATTGGAAATTTGGCTGCAAGCGGTGCCGGCGCATCCCCAGCGCTGCGGGAGGCAGCTTGTCTCACTGCTGTGTGGAGCTGCCAGCGGTCCAGCCGGACTGCCCCGGTCTCCTGAGGCAGGGGAGGGCTGTCTGTGCCTTGCTGAAGAGGCCAGGGTGTTAAGTTAGAACTCTCTGTTTCCTGGTCTGGGTTTTTTTATTTGTTTGGTTTGTTTTGTTTGTGGTTTGCTGTTGGGGTTTTTTTTTAAGTCACTGGATATTTAATTCCTCTAAACTCTGAGATAATAATTCATAGGCTTAGTAGAAAGAGGTGGCTTGCCAGGAGGAAAAAAAAAATCCTTGTCAGCGAAAGAGGTTGACAGCTTGACTCCTGGAGCTGGCTGATGGATGATCTCAGAGTTAGGGAGGGCATGTTCACTAAAAAGTTATTGAAAATCTGGAGTGAAAGTAATTAAAATGGTTTAATTCAAGTATCTGTCATATGTAACTTGAGTTCTTGTAGAACATCTAGCATTTAGCTCAATTATTTTTTTCCCAGGACAGGAGGAGGGCTTTTCCCCTCCTTTTCTTTGACTGAAAGCTCAGAGCATCTCCAGTGAAGAAAGGGCTGGATCCGTACCGAGGGCTGCTGGCTGTGTGGGAGGGTCACTGCTGCTTCATCGCCAGGCAGTGTGCTCTTGCAGCAGACAAGATCTTCATAGCTCGTGTCACATCAAGGGAAAAAAGTATTTCTTCTGTCTGTCTGGAGGGCTGCCCGTGCTCCTGGCAAAAGTCATGAAAGGCAAATCCTCAATGACATGCATTAAAATATCAAATGGGACGATGCAATTAGAAGTATGTCATTCAGCGTTTGCCTTTCATGGCTTTTGTCACACAGGGGCAGAATTAGAGACAATTAAGCAGAAGATATAACCTCCCCAAAAGGGCTTCCTGGCACTTCTCTTGTCCTTTTTCCATCCTTTCTCTTATGCCATGCTGCTGTGTGAGAACCCTCCTCATGTTCGAGAGCCTGGTGTTTTTGCTCACTTTTGAGGTGCATGTAGAAACCAATCCCCACATTTATTCTTCTGATTTGTGTAATTTAATTCAGTTTAGTCGAGAAAGAAGTCGCTCAGCTCAGGCTGCCTGTGCCTCCCATTTGCAAATAGAGGAGTGCGGGGGTTACTGAGGTGCCATACCACAGGTTTTAGTGCCTGCTGCCAGCTCCGTGCTCCTCTAAAAGGCTGGGCTCCCACCAAAGGGCACAGCAGAGGGATGGCCCGGTCCCTGCCCACTGCTGGCAGTGGCTGTCTTGGTGAGAGGAAGATGCTGGCTGGCTGTGGCACCCGTTTCAGAAATGGTCCTTTGTCATCTCCATCTACCAAGATTTTTGCCCAGCCAGTTTTTGTGATCTGTCACCATAGATCAGAAGCAACTGTGCTTTGTTAGAGGAAAACTGTGTAGCAAACATTCATCAAGATGCTGGTTTGCTGCTGTAGATACACTCTTTTCAACTTACACAGCTTGTAAGGGTTTCCTAGAAATCATAGCAAATCTAGGCAAGCTCTGCTAAGTGCCTGGGTTTTTAGCTGCACATCTCTCCTTTTCCAGGCTCCTAAGTATTCATTGCTAGCAGCGAGACATTGCATGCCTTTTATATTTCCCTTATTCTTTTATTTGCACATTCACATGTTGTATTTTCTTCCAATTAGCAGGCTCTTCCTTGCTTCACTCTGTTTGACTTTACTTCCTTTCCTCCTCCTTCATTTATACTCTGTGGAGACACAATTGCTAATTTTTACTTTCTAGTGTAGAATAGCTGTTGTCTTGAGACATGCTCTTGGCATAGCTTTCCTTCTCATGTTGCTTAAAATACCAGAATGCCTTTTAAAATCCATATTCCCCCTCCCCCTGCCCCCATTTTTACTAATCTGTGTGGTCCCTCAGTGCCAAGGATGGGTCCTTTCTCCATCCATTTCTAGTGGAAGCTTAAGTCTGAAATGGGGTAAGGTATGCTCCTGACTCTAAAAGCAGATCCTAGTGATTCTGAGGTGGGGGGGAAATAATTGACCAAAAAAAAAAAATGGGGCTGCTGTAGTGGTGCATTTCATTCAAGATCAATCCGTACAAGTGATTCAGAATGGGGAGGAGTGGCCCTCATTTGGTGCTCACATAGAGGTGGCAAAGAGGTGATGTGCTCACTAGCTTGCTTTACTTACTACTTATTTACCCAAATGGTCCATGCTTTCTCACTCAAATGAAGGAATGGGCAAAAATACTTCAGAAACTGAGTCAGTAACTTTTCTCCAAATAACTGTTAAATTGATTTAAAGTGAATAAAAGTGGAAGAAACAAAACATTTTAAAATTAAATGCTTGCTTTCACAAGCATGTCAAAGGCTGTCTTGACTCTCTCCTCTTGTGGGATATTCCCCTACTGGTTCTCCATTCAGCCATAAAATTCCCCAGAAAAGGCAGGATAAACAAGACATGATGGTTTTGGCATAAAAACCAAAGAATAATTTATTGGTATGTCACTGATAATTTTGTTAATACTTGAGAATTTAGACTTTCCTGTTTCTCAGTGGTTATGCCCATTTTTCTATCACTGATATCCTTGAACTGAAGAGAGATAAATGACACTTGTGGATCTGCTTGTGCCTCTGACTTAAAGAAAGATGCACGTTTAACTCTTGTTTCCAGATTGCATGTGTTACTACCAAATGAGAGAAGATGTTCTGTAGGACAGATGTTCCTGGCATAGCTGCAAATCAAAGGGCACTTGTTCTCTTCAGGGAGAAATCAAGCCACTCTATCCTGCGCCAAAATCAACGCAAGGCACACACCACTGAAGGTTTTTAATAATAACCCCATGTCTTGTGTCATGCTTACCGTCTGCACCCCTCCCTTGGGTTTCCTTCACTGTGGCTGTTGATCTCACTACCTTTATTTTACTGGTGGGTGAGGCAGGGCAGGGGAGGTGACCTCTCCTCTGGTGTATCTGGGCAGAGTCCAGGTCCCCACATCCTAACCAAGCCCTCTTCCTGGAGGTGGTGTTCCCTTGCTTCTGGTAAAGGGCTTTATGCCTTCCCTCCCCATGTCTCTGAACAGCAGAGATTTATAGGATCCTGCATGGGGAGTCCCCTTGTTCTCAAAAGCTTTCTGTCTGCAGCCAAAAGGGTCTGGGGGACAGAGGTGGATTCAGCCTGCTGATCAAATACTGTGATTCCTTGGCAACATGCAGGAAGAGTACAAGGTCCTCGTTTCCACAGCGCTAACAGAGGCTGCTTACAGTACTATAAAATTGTCTTCCTGCTTGTCAAAACTTAATGGCTTTTACTCAGCCTGGTGCCTGCCTATTGGAAGAGCTGCTGCTCTTGCCTGATTGTACACCTGTGGGGTCAGCTGGCAGTTCAATAGCACAAAGGTGCTGATACAACAGAGAGGGAGCAGCTGGTACGATGGTGGCCACCAGCCTTCTTTCCTCCTCTCTGTACTGCTTCATTCAGGACAGCCCTAACTTTTAGGTCTTGGGGCAGTCGTTCCTTGGGTTGTGTGATGTCATCCAATCCTTCCCCCGCATCTTCCCCCCTAAAAAAAAAAAAGAGAATTTTTGAGGTAGCTGTTTGTGGTTGTAAACTCTGACTTAGCTCTCTGCATTTGGAGGAAAGGCATTTAGGAGAAAGTTATTTGTTCCCTCAGGTTTTTTTGAGTATTACTGCTGCTATCTCTTCACTTCTATAAGTACACCTACCCTGCTACTCGGCCTGTCTGGTACTCCTGTTCCCTCCCTCATGCAGGCCAGACCACTGTGGAGCCCAGGCTGATGGCCACCCTTCTGCCTCATATAGAAGGTGCCAGAAGGGGTTGTGTGTCTTGTCTGGGGGAACCAGGGGGTTGCAGTTTTCACTGTGTCCTAAAAGTAAAAAAACCTCTTAATCAGAGAGGTGTGTCCCTTTGAATATATTTTTTTTTCCTCTTTGTACTTCTGTTATTTTAGGTTTGTACTGACTTCAGGTGTTTTTTCTCAGTAAATGATTTTTTTTTATTAAAATGTTTTCCAGATGCACATTTCATAAATAAAATTGAAGCTTGAAGTATGTTTTGTGGCCTGGGGTAGTTTCCTGACAGAATTAAATTAGGTTCATTTTTGACTATTATATTCTTGTTCCTACCAGTTTAATTCCATCACCCCCAGCAACGAACCCCCTCCAAATGAAAACAGACCAAAACACCCTTTTATAAGTGTTGTGTTGAAACACCAGAACAATATAATTTCAATTAATGCTGCAGATGGGTACCTGATAATGGGCTCATACGCAGGAAACAGTCACATAAACGTCTTTGGTTGCTTAATAGCAATTTTGGATGGAGATGTAATGGGAGTAAGGAGCTGCTTTCAACCTGTATTATTTAATCAGTTCTCTTTGGTGATCTTGTCTTTTGACAGGCTGACAAACACATCTTGTGCTGTAATGTCATTCATGCTTGGCTTCCATAGTAATGATGTATATCTACATATAAAAGCACTCTTCTAGTCATTTATGAAGACTGTACAAGCTATTTGCTAACAGGCTTTGGCATAACAGTACTGCTTTATGCATATGCTCCGTTATGTACCACAATCAACCTAATGTCCAGTGGCTTGTCATCTGAAAAGCCCACGTACCGTTAATTACCATCATGGTGCAAACACAGAGCATCGTGTGGTGTAAACAACGACTGTTTCATGCTGTGGGTTGGTTGGGTTTTTTTTTATTTAGAGACTGTCGTGATTTTCACATTACCAAATGAGATTAAAATAGCATTTTCTCTGACAGCTATCCTTAAAAAAAATAATAAATGGACAGGGAATTGGTATCTCTTATCCCAGAGAAAAATGTTTTGGTTTGTTTTGGTTTTAAATTATGTTACTATCATGAAAACCCAGTTCTTTCGTCTCTAAGACAACCATGGCATGAAAATAGGCCTTATTTTCAAGGCGTGTTGTCTGTTTAATATGTAATGTGATACCTTGTCATGCTGTGACAATGTGACAGATGGCATTTGCACTATAAAACTAAATTATCTTTTGTGCATAGCTATACAACAGCTAAATACAGTAACTCTGTACAGTTTGCTGATTAATGCAGGCTGCAGATGTTTTAGATACCGATATGTTTTAGCTTGGCATCAGATGATTAATGGTTTTATTTAACGTGCTTACCAAGATTTTTGGGAGTGTTTCAGCACGTTAGGCCAAGATGTGAGGGCGTTTTTGGTAGGAGATAAATTTAGGCTAACAGGCAATGGGATGTGAATTTGTATTGTATTGCAGCTCTGTTACTTCTGGAAAATGGATGAGGACTAATCATTAATGATACGTTGCAAGTAAATGTATATTAAGTTACAGCTCATAATAACTGTTAAGTCCTGTAGTTCTTAGCCTGAAGGAAAACAAGAGGTGTAGGTGAGACAGCAGCTTATTATATGTGGATTTCCATACTGAACATTACCTGCATGAAACTTGATGGCCGGAGTAAATATTTAGAGGGCTGAAGGTAGTAACTTTTTCTCCCTCTGTGTTTTAGGCATAGAACTTGTCAGTGGGCTTTCCCCATGTGGTTACACCCCAGAGTCTGTGTTCGGGTGTCGCAAACCTTTCAGACCATGGTTCACCCCCTGCCTTTCTAACACTGCAGTTGAACCTCTCCCTTTCTAACAGTTGTGGCAGCTCCCCTAAACGGGAAACTGCGAAGAGAAGAAAACTCTTAAAACCTGCGTATGGCTGAAGTTGGGACAGGGATGCTATTCGGTCAGAGAAAAAAGGTTTAGCTTTGTGCCTGTGTAACTGCAATCCGTGCTGCTGCATGCTCTCATAAATAACGGACTGGCCCAGCACGGTGAAAATGCTGCTTCAAGTAAATATACTTCTTTAACTTCTTGTAACTTGTGTGTGTTTGTTTGTTTTGCTAATTGCCCTGGAAACTAGGCCTTTGTACCAGCCCGGAGCAATTCAGCTTACAGGGATCAGAGAGGAATGCAAGGTGGGGGGGGGGGAGGGGAGGGGAGGATGGGGCAGTGCCCTGAGGGTGCAAGCCCAGCATGTCTTGGCAGTGGGAATTGGGTGTCCCTGTGTGGTCAAGAAGCACCCGGGAGCAGTTGTGGACATCACACATAGCTGAGACCTGCAGTATGTGTCCCCAGCCCAGCACTGTGCAGACCTGTTGACATTAGGTGTTCATCCCATAGAAAGCTGTGAATATGGTCATGCTGAATTCCCCCTTATTTAAGTCAGTTAGTGCTTTTAATATCTTTGGCTTGTGTTTGTGTGATGTTGATTCCTGATTTTTCTAACGTGATGGCTTTGTGGGCTCCCTCTGACTGTGAGAACTGGCTGGAAATAGAATTGGATGTATTTCTTTTCCTAGGCAGCCTTAGGACTGGGAAACAGCGAAGTAGAATAGGTATTGCTGTCTTGTAAGAACATGGAAATGTTCATGCTCGGATGCCTTGTTGGCATTAGAGTAAGTGATGTAGAAATAGTGTTTTGGAAACACTGAGAAAGTGGTTGCATGAAAAGACTGTGTTCAACTAACCATGTGGTACTGAGATTTGTTCAGATGCTCCCCTTTGGTTTTCTGATTATTCAACAACTTTAATAGGGAGGATCATGCCAGTAATTGTTGTCTCACTTATTCTTAAAAGCCAGCTAACCCCAAATCCTTGCGTTTTCTTCCATCTTCCCTTAGTGTTGCAGCTTTCTGCTTCTCTCTTTCCTCCTTTGTTTTCATCCTACGTATCTCTGCTTAGGGGGTGCTTTAGTGTGTGGTGCATTCCCAGGTACCGTGATTTTGCATCACGCATTCAGGTGCTCCAAAGACCAGCCCTGCACATGCCTGTCAGCCATCTCTCCAGATGATACCATGGCTTGAGAACAGAGGTGCAGATGGCTGCTAAAAGTGTGTGTGTATTGCCAAAACCAGTAAGGCTCGCAAATCAGTACCAAAATAAATTAAGCCTTGCCTGTGCTGGAATAGGCTATTAGGAGAAGTGATCCACTTGAGTCAGTGCAAGCCCCCTGAAGTAAGCTCATTTAAGCAGATTTAACTGTTCTTTGCACACACACACATGGCTGTTGCTTGAAGAAGGCTCAGCAAGACCCCCGCTCAGCCAACAGCTACAGTCAAGAAGCAAAGGGGACAGTGAGATGCAGTGGGAACAGGAAGCTATCACACCCTGCAAAGGCTGTAAAGCTGTGATGCACGTTCTGCCTGGATCATCCTGGAGGGTATGGTTCAGCTCGCTGCAGAGCCCCTCCTGCATGTGGAAAAACAAACCAACTTACAGCCACAGACAGATTTGAAAATATTCAGGGTGTGGAAGTCAAATAAAAGAGAGACGATAGAAGTCTCTTTAATAATGACTGGAGTGCCGAAGGCAGGGAAGGGGTTTTCTGCTTTCTTCAGTTTGTAATAGAATGGATGTAATACTCAAACTTGTTGCTTGTTGTCAGTGCAGTTAGAAACTGGTAAGTGGACTTTTAAATTGGATTTTTTTTTGTCTTTTTAAGCAGCATGTAACTGAAATTCCTATTGCAGTGTATGCAGAAGTTTAAAAAAGCAGTCAGTGGAACTGTGAAGTTGGCATTTGTGTGGCTAAGTTACATTTTAGAAAGGATGTTCAGTTTTAAGCTACCCTTTTTAATTACTAGGAATTAGTAATTAGCCTTTCTCTAAAAGTATCTAGTCTTGATCAGTTAGAGCCAGTACAGTGTATTTAAGGGAACACAGATGTCATTTGATATGCAAGTTCCCGTATTTCTGACTTAAATAATTCATTATTACTGACTTAGTTAAAGCAGTGTTTATTCAGTGTCTTTAAGCTGTTCAATGTTGCAGTTACTTTTAAACTTTGCCAGCAAATACACGCTGCTTCGTTCGGTATATAAATTATTATCTCACCTAAGCAATTTTAATATATGAAATCCTATACTGATTTATAATCCGTGTTGCTGTACTTTGAAATTTAATTTTAATGACGTGTAGGATGGGTTTAAAAAAAGAATTAAAATATCTAATTTTACTTTTAAAACAGACACTTCACATTATGAGAATAAAGTAAATTTTTATTAAACCTGATATATTCTCCCTAGTTATTCAGGCCTTAGGTTGGTCCCAAGTCCAGCTGCTAGGGAAGAAGGCAATGAGAGCTACAGCTGAAATGAGCCCAGTGGGCAAGGGGCAGGCAGCCACTGCCAGCTCTCCAGTAGCTGAGAACATAACTGGTCATGGGCTTTGCCATGAGCCAGTGCTCGCTGGCATCGTGATTTTAGAGGCTGAAGGGCACAGCCCTGGAAAAGGAGTAAAGGAACTATTTGTTCCTTTGATTTTATTTGGTGCCTGATGGCTTGCTGGTTCCTCCGACTTCTGCTGGGTTCTCTGAAGTAGCCAGGATTGCAGAGTGGTTCTGCTCTTCAGACTTGCTTGGCTGCTTTTACCTCTTAATATACATGCACAATTGCAGCACTTCACTTTTAAGAAGCATGAGTGCTTGCTGCTTCCTGTAGCTTGGTTGACTTTAGAGAGCCAAACCCACGTGGATGGACATTTGCTGGACTCTGTTCCAGCAGTGCACCAGCAGACCTGTGTGTCCTGTCAGCTGCATTGGTGCCAACTCATTCATGGCGATGGGGGGGTGTTCGAGTGTCACAGATTCACAGAATAGTAGAGGTTAGAAGGGACCTCTGGAGATCATCTAATCCAGCCCCCCTGCTAAAGCAGGATCATCTCGAGCATGTTGCACAGGATCACATCCAGATGGGAGACTCCACAACTTCTCTGGGCTGCCTGTTGCAGTGCTCTGCCACCCTCACCAGAAAGAAGCTTTTTCTCATGTTCAGATGGAACTTACTCTGTTTCAGTTTATGCCTGTTGCCCCTTGTCGCTGAGCACCACTGAGAAGAGTCTGGCCCCATCCTCTAGACATCCACCCTTCAGATATTAATAAGTATGATCCCCTCTCACTCTTCTCCAGGCTAAACAGATCCAGCTCTCTCAGCCTTTTCTCATACGAGAGATGTTCCAGTCCCTTCATCATCTCTCTAGTTCTCTGCTGGACTCTCTCCAGTAGTTCCCTGTCTTTTTTGAACTGGGGAGCCCAGAGCTGGACACAGTATTCCACATGTGGCCCCACCAGGGCAGAGTAGAAGGGGAGGATAATCTTCCTCAGCCTTCTGGCCATGTTCTTAATGCATCCCAGGACAACATTGACCTTCTTAGCCATAGGAGTACAGTGCTAGCTCGTGGAGAGCTTGTTGTCCACCAGGACTGCCAGGTCCTTCTCCACAGAGCCACTTCCCAGCAGGTCAATCCGTAACCCGTACTGGTGCTCGGGCTTATTCCTCCCTAGGTGCAGGACCCTATACTTGGTCACTTGGTACAACTGTGAAGTCCCCACCCTGTCCTGGGGCCTCCAGACCTTTTACAGCTCCTGACGGATGCGCAGTAGCAAAGATCGTGGTTTATCGCGGTTACAGATAGCAGGAATGGCATTTGAAGGAAAAGGTATCTGGGGGCAAGCTGAACGCATTTGATATAAAAATGATTGAGTGGCAATAAACTTTCTAACAGCCTGCTTCAGCATGTGCTTTCTCTCCAGTGCTTGGAAGGAGTCTGCAGACTGTGGCTGTCTCTGCCATTTGTCACTTTGGAGCGGATTTTGCAGTTACGCTGGCCCTGAAAACCTGTGGAACATGACACCCGTTCCCATTATTTATCAGTATCTCTCATGCATAGTTTCATGCCTCTATTTTAGGACACTGGCTTTAATTGGTTTCAGCTGACAATCGTTAACTTTAGTTATCAGTGATATTAATTCCATTTTGGGATGGCGCTGCTGCTGCTGAAGACTAGCAGGCAAACGGATATTTTTCCTTTAAGGGACACAAATCATGCTTGTCTCCCGAGGGTGCTGATGGTTTGGCAGGGGGAAAGGATGAATAGAAATGGCCTTCTAAGTGTGTGCAAGGTGACAACTCAACTCAAAAGGTGATTTTCCTTGACTTGTATACTTCAGGTTGCTGGTTTTTACATAGGGCAAGTCTCCAGAACAAATACTGCTTTTAGAAAACCTCATCAAATTCTGCCATAAGAGCTAAGTTGCTGAGTACCGGGCCTCAACTGGTGCGCTTGATTTAGACTTCTGTGGAGTTTAAAAATTGTAAATTTTATCAGCAGTGGTTTCACAGAAAAGCGCAAGGCAAAAGTTGAAACTTTCTTAAGAATAAGCTTAGGCACTAGGGCTTCTGATGATGAACTGAGCAGAGAAATATAATCAACTGCATGGTTTTTAAAAGGTCGCCTTCATTTCCTCAGGAATGCCTTGAAGGCATGTTGTCACCCCATGTCGTATCATTGTGCTACATTACAAACCCTGCTGTAGCATCATGTGCTGATACTGAAATTTGTATTATTTGTTGGGTCACAGTTTGAGATCTCTTTAATGGAAAGAATCGACAGAAATTTAACAAAAGGGGAATGAAAATGTAAATCGGGTCATTTAACTTCTCCCTGCCAGTGTCAGGCTGGTAGGAAGAGACATTTTAATGCAAAAATTAGTGCTTAGTTTCAGCTTTTGCTATGTGGATTCCATATTAGGAAGAAAAAAATTACTTACCAGCTCACTGCATCTTCCCCACAAAAAAGTTCCTGGCTTCTGCTTGGTAGTTTAAAAGGGAGTACAAAAGCTGCAGCATGTGGCCACCATGTAGCCACTGCTGACTCCCAGCCAAGAGAAATTTGGTGGGGTTCAGAATGAGTAAGAGCAAACTTTCTTTGGAAAAAGAGAATGATATGATGTACTGCTATGATGCAGGCTTTGGATTAGGCTGTTTAAAAACGGGCAAAGTGATTAGATTGGAATGTAGATTGGAATTAGATTGCTGAAAGATTTGAGTGCCCGCTGGCAGAGGATGTATTGCACTCACTCTAGTGCCCAAGCGAGCAGTGGCTGAATGGCCTTGCAGGGAGGGAGCTCTTGGCTGTGGCTGTAGCCCAGGCACCAGTGCTGGGAACAGACAGCTTGCCAGAGTAGGTGCCTTGCTCATGCTTCGGTGTCCCTTTGAAGCCGAGCTTGGGTTGAATGCTCGGTTACGCGAGGAGTAGGTCCGCTGATGGTGCTGTACAGTGGTTTTCCCAAAAACAGAGTTCTGAAATGGTGTAGTGCTGATGCAGCACTGGTGGAAAGTTTAGGACTGCTGTTATTAGTAAACATTATTGGTTTACTACTCTTAAGCCTTGCTGCCCAGCTTATCCTGGAGTAGGTCACCCCCCTCCCTGTTTTCTTTTCTGAGGTGATTATAGAAAGGGAGACTGAAATGACCAAGGGAGAGGAGTCCTGTGAGTGTTTCTCTGGCAAAATAAAGCTGTGAAACAAAGGTTTGTTATGCTGTTTGCAGAAGTATCTTAGTGAAGAAATGGGAAAGCATTCTCCTGAAGAAAATTGCAGCTCCTCTGGTAATAAGCTCTTAAAACACAATAAATATTGAGCTGATAAAATTCTTGGTAATTTTCCTCCCTCTCATCCAAAAGCCTACTGAAAATGATGTTACTATTTTAATTCTTCCTTAAGTCTGAGTGGTTTCACTGTCTGTCTGCTGTTGTTTGTAAGAGTAAAATTATATTACTCATTTGAGTAGAAGATGCAGAATACTTTAAGTGTTATGCTTGTATAGGACCTAGTTCTTTCTTCCATTTACGTGGTTCTGCTCGCTGTAGTATTCCTCCAGGAGGGGAATGGCATGAAAGGGAAGGCAGCTGTGGCAGACATTTCCGCTGCCTTCTGTACCTTTGTTGGCAGTTTGGAGTTTCTGTGGTTGAGTGACATTTGGCTAGAAGAACCTAAGCTCAGTAACAGACGTTTGATAATTACCCCTTTGGGATTAGGATTTTTTATTTTTTTTAATTTTTTTTTTTAAAAAAGGATCATAAATTGCAGCAGTTTGAGCCAGCAGAATGAAGAGCAAGGCCACAAGAAAGTGACCAAACGGCAGCTTGATTTTATATTGATCTACAGAAGGAGAAACACAAAAAGCTTTCATCTATGCTAGTCAACAGGAGTTAGGTAAATCAGGGGTCAGTTTATGAATCTTAAGCTGTGTCTCTCTCCTTGAGTAAGGGATGTGACATGATTATATGATTGCAAACACCTGTGGTGCAGCTATTTGGGATCAGGGGTTTACAGTTAACCAGACTGGAAACACATGATCATGTGGGTTCTTATTGGATACTTCCATGCAGGATCAATGTTACTGGTGTCTCTCTTAGCAAGGTGGCTGCTTTGGGCGTTAACTCTCTATGTGTGTCACGTGGGAATTTTTATAAAATCCAGTTGGCACCGGTAACACAGCTTTTGAATATTGTGTACCACTTTGTCATGTTTGCAGGACTTCTCACTAATGGCCAATCTAAAGGATTAGGACCGGGATCAGAACAGCTGGAGAATGAGAAGGATGATGCGTCGCAAGTGTCCTCAACGAGCAACGATGTTAGTTCTTCAGATTTTGAAGAAGGGCCCTCGAGGAAAAGGTCAGTAGTGTGTTATGGTTGAAGTACAGCCTTTCTGCTCTGTCCTTTTTGTGTTAGGGCACGGTTGCACATCATGCCCTACCATAAGCAGACTTTGTAATGTGGGGTCCTTCTAGTTACAGTGAGGATATAGTGAATTTTGCTTCATCCATTGGTATAGATGGCTCTTGTTGTTTTGGAAAGCATGGAAAAACAGTTGGTTTTCGGTAGGTGATTGCTAAATTAAATGCCTTAATATCCTCTCCCCTTTTCCCCTCCCTTTTCCTCCCCCGGCTTTGGTCTCTCAGGGGCATATCAATGTGTACGTCTGTATAATTTCAAGGAAAGCATCACTGAAGTAATTAGAGTTATTGTTGTTTTTAACTTTCTGTGAATGAAACCTGGTGAAGTTAGAACAAAAAACAAATAAATGCTTCTGAGAAGCTGTAGAGTAAAAGCAGTGTGGTGGCTATCAGTTGCAGAGAACTACTTTGAGATACTGATGTGGCAAGCTGCCTCATCTTTTCTAGAAGTCAGTTACGAGGTCCTTGTTGAACTTTTACGAGTTCTTATCCTGAATGTACAAAATGTGGGTTAAAATCATAGGACTCAAGCCAATCTATTATAGAAAATATGCTGAGAATGTAGGAGGGTGGGAGTTGTCCTCTGTATGAAGTAAGACCCAGAACAGGCTATCTGAAAAATGCCATTAGAGAGAGGCAGAAATGGAAAATGCCTTCTCAGTCTTTTTCCTTTACACTCCTTGCATCCTAGTCCCAAGCCAAAAATGAATCATGAAATAAACTTCTCTTTCAAACAGAAGAAGTATTCCTGTTTTCTGCATGACCTTACAGTTCCTCTGAGAAGCCCAGTGGGGTGAGGAGGGTGGTGCTTTCCTGGACACCCTTCTGCTCCCGTGTTCCCCATCCCTGGTTTCCACAGCCTTTTCTAACCCTGAGCAGCAAACTCAAAGTTGAGTTAATATACCTACTTAGCTTCACCAGTGTATCAGAATAAAGTGTGTGTTATCTTCCATACCGGTAAAATTTTTGTAAGACTTATTGCATCCTACTGCTGGTCAGGGGAAAAATATTTGTATGTTTATTTTTGGCTTTATGAGATATAATGGAGGCTTGAAAATTATTTTTGCGTGGAAATGTAGGTTATATTGACTGTAGGTGTGATCCTGGGAGTCAGTGCTCATCATTTCATGATGTTGCCACTGTTGCTTGTGTGTTATGTTAAGGAATTTTTGCTGCTTTCAGCACTTGCTTTGTGTCCTTGTTCCTCAACCTTGCTGACACAACCACTTACAGTGTCAGACCATGAGTAGGTTGAAGGAGATGCTTAGAATAAAAAATAATAGGAAGAGGAATATGGACTGAGGCTTTTTGCCAGGGTTCTTTATTTTTAACCTGTGTGAGTTTTCATCTCTTCTTCACAGCATGGCTGCAGGAGCAGCTCCCGGTGCTTCCATGGGGGCACCTCCTTTCTCTCTTGGGGCTGGCAAGGGGCAGGAGGGCCTGGCCCTTACACTGTGCTTGCTTCTGGTGGTCTGCACAGCCCAGCTTCAGAAATGAGAGGGATTGCTATGTTACTGGTCCCAAGAAACTGCGTTTGAGTATTGTAGGTAAATTATTTTATAATTTTAAAATATTTAAATTTTTTAAAATTATTTTAATTTTTAAAAAATATTTGCTTTTGGCTGTGGGGATTCAGATGCTTGAGAAGCAACTGGGTGGTTCAGGCCCAATAATAAGGAACCCAGTGACTTTGGTACTTTTCTGGATAAAAACAAAGCAAACCTTAAAAAACTGAAGCTGAGCTGAAACATTGCATTCTGGCTTTTGTTGGAAGGCTCAGCGTCATCTCAGTTCTTCTTCATGCATCATCAGCTGTTGAAATTATCACGTCTGTTGCTGCAGTTGCTGTGAAGGGGAATGTTCCTGTTTTGTTTCCATTTACACCCAACACAGACTTTTATCTACTTTTTTTCCTCCCCCAGCTTCCTCTTTGCAGACAAATGTCTTCTGGGCTCCTCCTCTTACGTCTGTATTACAGCATGTTCAGTGTTTCCTTTTAGGTGTTTTGTTTTCTTTAGCTGAATATGTAATGTGTCCTCGATCCAGGTCATCTTGGAATCCCACAAAAATTTGTGCTGGGAACATTGCATGGACAAAGCATAAGCAGGAGGATGAGAGGGAGGGATGGGACTGAAATGATGATTAGGGCCCTGGAGCATCTCCCCTATGAGGATAGGCTGAGTAAGTTGGGACTCTTCAGCCTTGAGAAGAGAAGACTAAGGGGGGACCTAATTAAAGTCTATAATTATCTGAAGCAGGGGATGCAGGGGGAATCAGCCAGCCCCTTCTCAGTGGTCTGTGGAGACAGGACAAGGGGCAATGGCTGCAAGTTGGAGCAGAGGAAGTTCCGCACCAACATGTGGAAGAACTTTTTCACAGTGAGGGTGACAGAGCCCTGGGACAGGCTGCCCAGGGAGGTGGTGGAGTCTCCTTCTCTGGAGATATTCAAGACCCATCTGGACACCTATCTGAGTGATATGTCCTAGGGAGCCTGCTTTGGCAGGGGGGTTGGACCCGATGATCTCTCGAGGTCCCTTCCAACTCCTACAACTCTGTGATTCTATGAAATGGTGTCTTAAAAGTCCACCACTTTAGCTCATCAGGCTTGGAGGTGTTGTGCCTTCCTTGTCTTCCCCCCATGCTTCCTGAAAAGCAGACTTTTCCATTCCCTGTTCAGCTGTGTGTGCAATGGTACCATTGTTCAAATGTGTGTTTTAATACGTGGTGGCTTTAGCATATACTTCACACAGTTTTTTCCCCTCCCAAAAATGACTATTTGTCTTCAAGAAATACTGTGATTCACAGCTGGTGGTGTATGCAGAAGTTATTTTAGGGATTGGTGCACTTAGCAAAGCACATGTTTGGAAGTTGTTCTGTGTAATACAGTGAGTTTTGAGTATTAGGTTTCCTGTGATGTCTGAACTGTGCGTACATATAAGTTACCATTTAATTTTTATGGGTTTGGGGGTTTTGCCGTTTCTTTGGTTTGCTGTGGTGTGGTGGTTGGGTTTTGGGTTTTTTGGGGGAGGGGTTGGTAAGGCAGGAATGTTTCTTTGGAAACTTGAACTTGTCATCTTCTAGAAGAATAGGTCACCTGTACTTCATATCAGTGATGGAAACAAAAACAGTGCGAAGGAAGTAAGCATAGTAAGTAAGGGAGGCTGTTGTAAGGGGCTCCAGTTGATCTGACCTTGCAGTTCTTCAGTGCAATACTAGGCTGGTGCTGTGGAGGCAAACAGGCTCTTGCTAGCTGTTGTGCCACTGCAATCTTCTGGCCCCCAGGTTGGTCAATTCAGAAGATTGGTCTGGCAGTGTATTCCCTCCTGTCTAGAGCAGGTCACATGATATAAATGGAATAGAAGAGGGGCATGAAGATGATCAGAGGGCTGGAGCACCTCTCCTATGAAGACAGGTGAGAGAGTTGGATTTGTTCATCCTGGAGAAGAAAAAGCTCTGGGGAGATCTTATAGTGGCCTTCCAGTACCTAAAGTGGCCTACACAAAACATGGAGAGGGACTGGTTATCGGGGGTGTAGTAACAGCACAAGGGGTAATGACTTGAAACTGTAAGAAGGTAGATTTAGGTTAAATAATTGGAAGAAATTCTTCCCTGTGAGGGTAGTGAGGCCCTGGCACAGGCTGCCCAGAGAAGCTGTGGCTGCCCCCTCTCTGGCAGTGTCCAAGGCCAGGCTGGATGGGGCTTTGGGCAAACCTGGTCTAGTGGAGGGTGTTCCTGCCCATGGCAGGGGGTGGAGCTAGATAGTCTCTGAGGTCCCTTCCAACCCAAACCAGTCTCTGATTCTATATGTTCTTGCATGCATATGTTTAATTTGCATTTATAGATAATCCAAAATCTTCCAGTCTCAGAGATAATTTTCAGAAGGGCCTGGATGAACAGCAAGTGCCAATTCTCACAGCAAGCTGAGTGAAGGGTGAGTTTGCTAGCAGGTGTAGCCTCACTATGCCCAGCCATCGCTGGTGTAGATTTTCCTTGGGTCAAAACTAGGCAGTGGATGCTCCCAGTGAGTTACTGGTCAGGCAACTTAGTTGCAGATAGGTAGGTGCTGACAAATACCTGTGGGAGAGGTGAATCCTTACTAGCCTACCTGTGAAGAAACTACTGCCGAATTGCTCCTTCCTTCACAGGCACATGCCAAGCTGTGTAACACAACAGTAGAGGCCCCAGCCACGCACTGCTTCCGGTTTCAGTCTCAACCCCTTTCCTAGTAACGTGGCTTGATTGTAGAGCTGCGTGTGCCATAAAGAGAGCATCACAGTAGGAGGAAGGAGATTGCTGTTCAGGTGAATATATGCTGATTTAATATAATGCTGCAGATTTTGTTCAGAAACTCACTTAGATACTTTGATGGACCAGGATTTTGAATGCTTTGGCCTGGTGCTGTTAGGCTTCAAATGGCTCCAACTAGTCTTTGTAGGTACTTTGTCAGTAATTAACACCTTTGCTCTCTGGGGACTGTTGGAAGCTTCCTACACAGCTCGGTTTGCAGCTAAATGAGGAAAGTCTGGTCTCCATTTCTTTTTAAGTGTAGTGTTTTAGATTGGAGCAGAAATCAGGGAGCAGTACTAGAAGTATGCAGCCTGCCTTTTGTGAAGCCGCAGGCTTCAGCTGCAGTAGCTTGGTGGTAAGGAGAAAAAGAAGTACGTGTGAAGCTTTGCCTGTGCTGTCTTCAGATTGGTCCAAAACCTGTAAACCCTGTTTACAGAATAAATGGCATTGGGGGAGTGGGGATTGACAGCAGCTGTAGCCGTAATCTTAGGACTTCAAAATACTTGAGTGTAAACTCAAAGAATGGAAAATATTTCCTTGGATGTCAGCTGTGTGTATTACTAGCGACCAGGTCTAGGGGAAGCAGGGGGTACTACTTTCGAGCACTAAAGAGGTGTCCGTGACCTTTGGCAAAAGCTAAGCATTCAAATGTTAACGCCAAAGATCTGCTGTGTGATGGGCTGCTCTCTAATTGCTGTCCCAACAAGAGCAGTTGCTAGTTTGCTCAGTGCTGTTGGGAGGGATGCACAAAAGCGTTGGTGTACAGGCGATAAGCTGTCAGGTTGGGTGGTCTTCACCGGGTGAAGATTGTGCATTTTCAAAACCCATAAAAAGGCAACCGCTGAAGGAGAAGTGTAACGTCAGTGTAGTTGCATGTTCTTGTTATGAATCTCCAGTTTCCAGCTGTGGTTCTCAGTTGAGGAGGTCAATAGGCAACAGGGCAAAGGTGTTTGGTCACTGTGCTGGATGCTCATACATTTTTATGGGCAACTCTTAAGACTTCAACCACTGGCAGTTAATAACAGTGTGCAGAGACAGCTATATGTTTTCTAGCAACAGTTGCTCACCTTACCCAAGAAGAGACATGTGCAGCGCAGACTTGATGTGACAGTATGTTAATCTTTGGTGATGGTAGGCTATTGCTTGTTTCCTGTTACTAATCAGATGGCTACTCATTCCCATGGCCCCCTTCCCAGAAATGCACGCAGGGAATTGCCAAATGCACAAATGCTTTTATCTTTTATTGTAACGGTCTGTTAATGGAAGGCTGGGAGAAGTGAGAGAAGGCTGACTGATTTTAGTAGTGGTTAAGCTTTAACTGTTAGAATATTTTCTTTATTAAAGGGGACAGAGGGGTTGGTTTAGTTTAGAAGAGAAATAGAGTTGAAGAAACTTTCCCTCCTTTTGCAGGAGTTGCAGAGTGTGGGTGCAAGTTGACTCCACAGCATGCCTCATCATCCCCCATCTCCCCCATGAGCAGAGGTGTGTGCTCAGCTCTTGGGAGTTGACACTTTGTCCAGCTCTGCTACCAGGAAGGTTAATGGCAGCAGGAGAAAGGCACAACCCACTGGGGAGCACTAGTGTTTTAAGCCACCACAGCTAGATTGGCCAGAAATTGCTTATTAGGAATCTTCTGAGGCCTTTAATTAATACAGCAGCTTTCTGCTAACGGGCTCAAGCATGTGACAATCAGAAGTGTGGTTGTGTGCTACAGCAGACCCAGTCTGTGGGATGTACCCCTTGCCTTGTGTTGGGTCCCTGCTTCCTGCCTCGTTTTTGTGTTGGGCTCTCTCGAATGCCAGTTTAACTCCCTGAATTGGCTCGCTGTGGGGCAAGGTGAGTGTCAAAAGTTTGTCAAATGAAAAGATGGGAGCATGTGACCAGGGAGTGGGAGGCAGATACGCTGGTCTCCTTTGGCTTGGCTGGTGGCTGCACAGCTCCTAGGCTGGCAGAGCTTTGTTGCACCCTCAGCATCAAAAAAACAAAAAGCCAGTTCAGAAGAGGCAAGCTCCTGTATATTAGGCAAGCTGCAAATTTTAATGGTTATTTCTAGTGATACATCCTTTTCAACTTGAACTGCTAAAGACCTTCTTGCAGCAGAGCTTTCAAAAGATTGAGGGGGCTCAGAGTTTAGTTGGTTTGGTGGGTTTTTTTGGTTGTTTTTTTTTTTCCAAATTGTTTTTATAGCTAATAATGAACGGTCTCTTTAGCACCAGACTTAGCACCTTCCATGGAAGATGTAAAACAAGGTCATTCCCATTCCCACATCTGTAAACTCGTGAAGGAGTTTCTAGTTGGTATTGTAGGTGATGGAGAGAGCAGTGTATTATGATTCAGGTGTGAAAGTGTGAGACTGCTCGTAATATCAAAGTGTTTTTCCAGGACCTTTTCAGTGAATAGTCCTTTTGCTAATTGAAACACTATATAATGTATTTGTGTTCAGCTCCTGCCTGCTGTGACATAATGTAATCCCATTTATCAACCAGGTGCTCCTATTATTTTTTGCTAATTTCAGGAGACTATGCAAATCTGTGCTGGTTGTTTACTTAAGAACTATGTTAATCCCCAATAAAACCAAAATGGCAGCAAGATTTATGTATCATAATTTTAATTTTATTTTTTTTTACCCCCCTCTGGAAATTCTGATATGAGTGGAATATATTTTTAGTGCAGCACATTTATATTTAAATAATAAGCCTTCTAAAGAAAGCAATAACAGTCCATTGGAGTGGATTTGCACAGGAATTGGAAAAAGACAGATTACCTGCTTTATAATGCAAGTCAAGGGCATCATTCCGTGTAGTTTGAAGAGGAAAAAAAAAACCTCAGGTGATTAATGTTCTTTCTATATTTTCATAAGGAACATACCAAAGTTGTTGACATGCATTCTTCTGTCTGATAGGCAAGGCTATAACAAGGTACAGGAATTGGGGAATGCTTTAACTTTGTGGGTAGACAGCTATGTAAACAACTTGTCTGAGTAATGATTTAATGATTATGAAAATATGATCTATAGCAGCTGAGAAGTGGCATGTAGTGTCCACCTCGAACTTGCTTGTCCTCACCTGCCACCTTCTCTGCTGAAGTCAGAGTTGCAGGAGGAGGTCTTCATGACCTTGAGCTTGGCCTCATCCCCTGAGGGACCAGGGTAGTTTCCAAAGCTGTACTGGACGGATGCAGTTGTTTCTGTGGTTCTGTGTATGGCAAAACCTCTCAGCTGCTTGATAACCCATCCCTAATGTCCTTTACTTTAACCTGCTGTGTATGACAGGCCAGATCTCGACTGCTTAAATACCAGGGAGTGGTTGCCCTGAACCCATGTAGGAAATAACTGATTTTGCACCCAAAAATGCCTTTTTTTTTTTTCCCATCAAGTTTGTGTGTCAGTGTGAAAGAAGATTTTTTTTCACACATAAATGATCATATAAGTCTCTAGCCTGACATTTGGGACAACGTAATTCTTTTGTCACATCTGATTTTTTTCCTGTCATTTTCCACGTACATCTGTGCTGTTGCTTGGCCTTCTCTTAACCTTGATGTTACAGTCCAGCTACTGACTGATGGCTCAGCCCAGTGCCCAGACTGCTGCGCTGAGACCTGAGAGAGAGGAGCCACCTCTCTGATTTGATCCTTTTTAGAATCTTCTTGACTTTGTTCCCCTCTGAAAATTATCCATCACTTTTCTGTCCAGAGAGTAAGGCATTTATGGACAATCTACTTAGGTGGCATTTCAAAAAGACAGGTTGGTATTAAAACCATTTTCCCTCAAGGACTGTATCTACGCTGCTAGTGAGGTTGTTTTTTTCCTTCCCAAAGCCCCATGTTACTTTAGAAGAAATGTCACATGTGGTAGATGTTCCCAGGGATTTTGTCATGCCAGCAGAGATGGACTCGTCGCTGGTCCCATAGATGTTTCTGGTTGTTGCTGCTATTCCAAATCCAGGCCACCTCATTCTAAACGGTGGAGACACGGATAACTTGAAATATGTATGGTTTTTATTTGGGTTGTGTTGCCCTCATAGATAAAATACTGTATCCTCACCAAACACACACTGAGGTTTCTGAGATCTCCTACAGCTTTGTCTGCACACTTCATGAATCAATTTCCCATGATCCTGAGGGGTTTTTTTTTGGGGGGTGGGGGTGGGTGAGGGGCAGAACCACCCAACCCAAACATTTGTATGTATCACAAATAGGTTCTTTCTTCTTATTCCTCCATTCATAATTCCATCAAATTGAATTTAAAATCAAAGACAGAAGAAAAAAACCAAAGACATATAATTGTATTTTGAAGATACTGACAATGCCATGATTTTTTTCCTCTTATTTAAAAAAAAAGGGGGGTTCCATTAAAAAATTTTTATTCCTATAAATTAGCTTTGCAGTAGTTTTATTCATTTGGAAAAAGCAGAGATTACTTAATGAGAAAACATTCAGAACCATCAAGCATTGGTAAGATTTCAGAATTAAATGAAATAGATTTAGTTTCTTGCATAAAATTAAAATCTGAGCTTAAAAAGATGTCAAAAGACAAAAATAATACTAGCAGGAATAAAAAGCCAAGAATGGAAAAGCAGAAACCTGTTCCTGAAATAAAGATATAAAATGCTGTAATATTTAGCAGTAAGTAGTTTAAAATTGAACTTAGTTACAATTTCATGAAGAAAGACTACTTTTTTGTCGTCTTTTGAAGGCTTAGGAAACAAAGGATATGGGAAGAGAAGTACAGTCTGAAGATTCTTAGTATTTCCCACTTTGTAGTAATAGTGGGCTCCTAATCTAGCCTCACATTTGGAATGAAAGGATGATTTGCCAGAAGAAATTTTTCATTTAGTTGGGGAAGTCTGGATGTGGTTTAGAAAGATGCATTCCTGTAGCTTCTCCAGTCTCTAAATTGGATCTCAGAAGATCTTTCTGCTAAGCACTGTAAGACCTAGTTTGTGTTTCAACTAATACTTAAGCATATGCTGTGAGGGTACCAGAGCACTGGCACAGGCTGCCCAGAGAGGTTGTGGAGTCTCCTCCCCTGGAGACATTCAAACCTGCCTGGACAAGTTCCTGTGTGACCTAATCTAGGTGGTCCTGCTCTGGCAGGGAGGTTGGACTAAATGATCTCCAGAGGTCCCTTCCAAGCCCTGACGTTCTGTGATAGTGCTGGTGGAAGCACCTCGTTTCTTTTATATGGACATTTGGAGGAGATTTACCATGGAGTGTTTGCACACAACATAGTTTCTGCCATAATGCTGTGTTTTGTATGTGTGCTGAGTTAAAAGCCAGCCTGGGTAGGAATACTGTTGTTGTGTGTACTCTGCAAAGATAATGATATAGGAAAGACAAACAGAGTGCTATTCCAGTGATTTAGAGTGGAAGTGTATCCTAACATTGAGTTTCAGTTATACTTGGGGGATTTTTTGGGGGATTTTTTCTAAGTATTTGAAGATTGCATTGATACTGCATGCTGGTTTGGCATACACTAAACTATAGGAAATCTTACTCTGTATTTATTCCTGAGGCTAATCTGGACAGCATGTTAATGGTGGGAATATGTTATTGACCTGATCCTTGCAAATGGCAGTGTGGGCTACTGCTGATTCACCAAAACTGACCCCAGCCAGCATGGTAGTGTTGTTATGGGTCAGACCAAAGCAAATGTTATCCCAGGTAGGGAGTGGGTCTCAAAACTCCCAGATGGATGAGAGAGGTGTGGGGTGGTGTGAGTACTGGAAGCTTGGGAGAGTAAGAGTTCTACCTCTGAACTGAATTTGAATAGCACAGATCTTTTTTACTGCACGTATCTTCTCAGGCCTCTTGTGTTGATAGAAAAATCACAGATATTACAACACAGCCTAGCTTATGCTGGTATAGTGCTTTTCCTTTATTTTCTTAGCTTGCATCCAGTGCCACAGAATTTCCTGAGGGAAGCTATTTTTTTTTCCTTCTTAACCTGAAAATCTTTTTTTACTATTTTAATGGTATGCTTATTGTTAAATATTTTGCACAGTAATGGCCATGTCATCATCATGGTTTGATTTTATGCTTTCCTTCTTCGCTTTTCTCTCTTGGTATTTGTTCTTGGATCTGATTTAAATAAACTGAAGCTTAAAGGACCATTGACCATGTGGCAAATTATTTGCAAGGGGTTTTTTGCACACACACCCCTCCCAACTCCTCCCCCCCCACCCTTACAGTCTATTTCCACTGGTAGCATCCCTCTTTCAGCTTTCAGACAAGTTCCCCCCTGAGTTTCACAGTGGTAGTTACTATGGAGATGACTGTCCACTCTTCCTCTTCTCCCTTGCCCTCCTCCTTTCCTGGAGTTCCTGCAGCTGTTATTTATTTTTCCAATAAAGTCAGTAGAATGTGCCCAGACCTCCTTTCTGATACCTCTCCTATTGCAACATGCCGTGTGCCTGGAAGGCTTTCCCGTTCACCAAGTCCTGCAGATACTTGTTAATATGAGTGAAAAATTTGGAGTATGACAATGGCTGTAAGCTGGAGCACGGGAAGTTCCGCACCAACATGGGGAAGAACTTTTTCACAGTGAGGGTGACGGAGCCCTGGGACAGGCTGCCCAGGGAGGTGGTGGAGTCTCCTTCTCTGGAGATATTCAAGTCTCGTCTGGATGCCTATCTGAGTGATATGTCCTAAGGAGCTGCTTTGGCAGGGGGGTTGGACCCGATGATCTCTTGAGGTCCCTTCCAACCCCTAAGATTCTGTGATTCTGTGATGAGAGTGGGGAGATCCCTAGTTGAAAGGGTCCCTTCTGGAGCTGTTATCTGGTTTGATCTTTCTTTGCAGCTGAAGAGCTGTTTGTTGGAGTCATAATTCTGGGAAATGAATGAAGTGGTAACGTGTGTGTGTGTGTGCGCTGAGTGTCTCGGATCCCTTTTAGGGTTTATTTATTTTAAATGGCAGCCTTTGGAATTCAATATAAACACACTCTGGTGCAAGTTAAAATTTCTCTGATGCAAAAATGAAAACTTGAGACAACACATCATTAGCCTTTTAAGCCTGAGAGACGACTTTTCTTTGCACCTCATGATAATTTTGATAGCCCTTCATACAGCTTGATATACTCCAGCTTTAACACAGAAACATAGATGTTTGGGTAGTTGGCTATTCTGCAGGATATTTCCCTTTGCATGTGTGCTATTGCATTTCTGAACCCCTCATCTTGAGGAAGCATTGTTTCACTTGGTGTCAGTGGTTTGTTGAATGACTTAAGGGATTTGAAATGTACTCTCCAACCAAGAAGTTCTACCCTAACTACCTGAGGGGACATCCCGCCCAGATAGCTGGTGTAGCTGCACCACTGTTTTTAATGAACACTTACTTGTTTCTTATGTTAGCTACATCTTCAGAGGTTTTCCCTCTTTCTTTAGGGAGATCTTGCCCTAGATGATCATGAATTGTGATGTTGTGCAGTTTTCCTTTGGCCTGCTGAGCACCTTTGGCCTGCTTCCCACAATCAGGATCCTACCGAGAAGTCCCTCAGTTTTACAAACACCCTACTTTGGGCTGTTGGTCAGATAATGCAAATCACTTGGCCTCCTGTGGAGAGTGCTGGGTTGAAATTGCAGCCTAATGCGCTATGCTGCCAGGGGATAAGGAGCTTCCCTGACCCGGTTTGAGCGGTCTCTGGCACAGTTTGCCACGCAGCAAAAGCAAAGGCAGATGTTTTTCTGATAGGTTAGTGGGACTGGTCCCAGGAACAGCTCCCCTGGGCACCTCAGAGGTAGCTGTGGGGAGAAAGATGGGAGGAGAAACATCAGCCCCTCAGGGTGGTGGCAAGGTACCCTGATCAGCTCAGTGCTCTGGGGATGCTCTTATAGTTATTCCAGGCAAGCATGTCTCTTGGTTATTCCTCTTCCCTGGTGAGGTGAGGGAGAGACTCTGAAACCCTTTGTATTTTGTCTTCTGTGCTCTTTTATTACGCCTTAGATTATTCCTGGCCCTGTGACAATTTGTTCTGCAAGTTGTCAAGCAAAATGTGTATTTAAAAATAAATTACTCTAAAATTTTAATCAACTCTTTTTTTAGAAGGGACTCTCATGTTTTTCTTTTGCATACGTCTAGTTTGCTGTGAAAGTGAGCAGCTGGGACTTTCTTGATTACTTCTATTTTTAGTGTTGTCGTCTTTACACCTGCATATTGAAAATCATGAAGTTTTCTTAAAAGGGATTGAGAAATCTTTCAGCCCCCCTGACTCTTAGGTCAGAAGCCTTGAAACCAAGCTGACCTGCTAATTGTAGTACCTTGGCATGCTTGGATTTTGTGTGTTTGTCTTACACTAGAAAAATTGACTGCTATTGATTTTTCTTGAAATCTAGTTCATCCCAACGGGTTGATTTGTAAGAGAACAAGACAAACAAGGTGTGGTAGAGTTTCCAAGAAACCCTGCTTTTATGTCTCTAGGCCTATGAAATCCTCTCGTTAGCTGCAAATTAGATGGTAAGTATTGAGCCATACCTAGGCAAACGTTACTGTGCAATCGAGGTTTGGTCTTTATCACTTTTAGTTCATTTCTGTTACGTAGAAGTCTCGTCGTCAGATTTCCTCCATACGTGTGCTACATGCTGTACCTGTTTAAAAGTGTTTAATTGCTTCCAGTTTCCAGATGGACAGCAAAATAAACTTTAAAGGTGAATCAGATGAGAAATGGAAAACCAGGGGAGATGGCATTTGAGTAAAGGCCACGGCATTCTTATCAGGGCAACTAACTGGAGTAACTCAGAAAAAGACCACATGGAAAAAAATACTGTTTCTTCCTCAAAGCTTCCAGTTGCAGGACCCTACCAGGACACACATTTGTTCCTTTTTGTGTAATAAAACCACAGTACCTCCTAGTACCCTAGCACTGTAGGTACAGAGTAGGGAACGTGCAAGTTAAAGTTCTTGCCAGATTGTGTGGCATTGCACATCATCTAATCACTGTGTCTTTCTTTTGTCTTCAAAATTATTTGGCAGAGATTTGAGGGATTTAAGATCAGGGTTATATTTGTTTATTGCTTTGAGGAGGAAAAGTAAATTAGATTATTTATATGTTTTATCTGTATGTGTGTCTGTTTTTGGATGTCTCAACTTCCTTGTTATGATATTAAATTAACATAGATATTGATAAATAAACAAAAAAAAGAAATTATTTCCCTGAAGGAGGATTTTGAGAGTGCTTTATCAGCACAATTGCATTAAAGTCCATTTTAAAATAACAGTAGTTAACTCCTGGATCCACTGAAAGACAGTATTTATTTATTACTGATTTCAGTGGGTCACACATCTTCCCAAGATGTCTGCAGGTTGAAGAATGCTGTAGATTAAGGACCCCTGGTTTTGACTGCACTTGGAGTAGTCCTGTTTAACGTCCTTCTGTTTCTCCAGATTCTTCAGCAAAGAGCCTTGGTTTTTTTCCTTTCCAATTACATCATTGAATGCTGGAGTTTTACAGCACAGAATGAATGAGCCATCAGAAAGTGATGCTGCTTGCTCTATGCTGTGTATTCTCCCTGGCTCTTCCCTGGCTTGTGTCAGCTTGGTGCCCCTGTTGAGGTTGGTCAGTGTGAACTCTAAGAAATTAAGTCTTTATTGAATGGATGGGTGGTGTTCTAGGTTTCATATTTGTTGGGTACTTGGTTATTTTAGTGGCAGAGAAATATGTCCTCTTCACACACAGCATTGCTCGTCCAAAACCTTTTGCACCAAGTATGGGTTGGTGTTGAAGGTCCTACTTGCATCATTTCTTCTGAAGCTACAGCTTATGTGCAAGGTTACTAATTCAGTGGGAGTACATAGTAAAAATGAAATAATCTCTCCTTTACATTATTATTCAGCATTACAGGGTAATTCAATGAAAATAGCCCCAAATACAAAAGTGCCCCCTGTGTTTCTAAGCCATATTGTGTTCCCCTCTTTTTCAGTGATAGAAACTTCCCAATACAGAGCTTTATTCCAAATTAGGGTCACCATTTTTTAGCTTCTGAGTTGCATCTTCTTGAGCACTGGTTCCCTATCCCCTACTCTGAAATTGTCCAGTTGCAGGAAATTTAACTGCTTTAGTTGTTTGTTGTGTGTCAATCTTTGGTGTTATATGGTGTCTTCATATGAAGGCTTCAGCTTGACTTGCTTTTTAATCAGGTTTTTACGTGCAGTTCAAAGCCCTTTGCCAGCCAGGGGATGCAGCTGTATGCTAATTCCCCAGTTTCTACAAAACACTGACAGGTCACTGCCGAAATACTCAGTCTGCTTACCATGGAGGAAGGAAGTTTCTGGGCTGAGATGGGTGAGAAAGGCAAGGTCCGGCTGTTTCTTGCTCTTGTTTCTTCTCAACTTTTAAGAGAGGAAGATCCTTGCCCTGAAACAGAGCTCTGGTGGTGTTAGAAATGCAGCTCTGTCACATCATTATTTCTAATTTTTAACATGAAAAAGGCAAGTTAAAAGGGAATCTGTTAGAAGTTCTTGTTACTGTCTTCTAAAAGGAAATGTCAATTTAATCTTCATATACCCTATCTTTATATAACAAGTTTAAAAGGCTCTTTGAGCTCAAGTAGGGTTTGACAGGAGGACAGACAACAATATTTCAGTATCTGGGCAGATTTCCAGACCCTGATACTATCCGCTTGTTATGATCTCTCCTGTCCTCAGGAGCTTTTTTTTTCCAAGACTCTTCTCACCGCTCAGGGACACAATTTTTAGAACTTGTCATCCCCAACTTAAAAAGCAAACTGACAATAACTTCTTTAAGTGGAGGCTGAAGGACATGCACACCTTCAAGGTTTTGTGGGTTTTTTTTTATTGTAAAATGGAAATCTCCGAGTCAGGCACCTTTTTGGGGGGTGGGAAATGATGGGAAGCTTCTAGCAACGTGCTTACAGAAGAAAAAATACGTTTTTCTACTAGGAAGTAGTAATGCAAGGGAAGGGTAGTGTCTGTGCGGAGATTTGCTTCCCCGTTAGCCCTGTCAATATTATAGTGGGTACTGTAGAAATCAAGAAGGCAGGACATCAAAGGGTATTTGTTGAGGATGTAAGGCAATGGTTCCAAATATAATGAAGAAGGAAATCTTCTCTTGCCCTCCTGGATTCTCTTCCCCAACCTTTCTTTCCCACCCCCACCCCCCAATAACTAATAAGGGTAGCAGAGTTTCTTTCGCTTTTTCCACTCAGGTTCTTGTTTTCAACATAGTATGAAGAATGTTTTGCTCTTCTGAGGTAACCCCTTCTGAGGGTTTGCTGTAACTTTTATATAAAAAGCACCAAACCCTTTAGTATTTAAAAGATAAATCCATTTCCTCTTTGTATTCCTCTCTGTCCTTCTTTAGTGATAATTGACCAGTCCAGGATGCATGAATCAGTTGATGACTTTTCTGCTTTGTTTTCTTTGTTTGTTCCTCTCTTTGGGCCATCCCAACCCTTTCTCCTGAGGTGTTTTTCTGCTAGGTTTTACTCAACAGATTCTGTGTGGTTTCCCAATACAACAAGCCTTAATGAAAACAAATGTTTACTGCGTTTCCCGAACATTAGGTGAGCTGCTGGTATCTTTAATTACGAAGGGCTTGGAGATGGAGGAGGAAACCCACTGGTCTCATTTTGCCTCGTTGGCAACAAAGGGTCCCAGGACTGTTTGTGCTTGGCTCATTCGGCTGGCTCTGCTTTGCAGACAAGTGAGACTTTCTGAGCATTTGAATACAGTTTATTCTATCAATTAAAAAAGGACAAAACAAAACCTGTCTCTTGCATTGCTTAAATACCTATTAAGCCCATGAACAGAATACTAATTTAGGTGGCTCTGCATAATGAGCTCTAAATTTCTGAGTCATGTCGGCCGTGGAACCTTTTAACGAGGACGTGGAAAACCCCACAAAAAAAACTAATGTCAGTCTCAGTTCCTTAATTATTTTAATGAGTGCAGAAATGAAAAGCTCCAGAGCATTCTGTTGCAGTGGTTATTTTCCAGATTGAATATCAGAGGGAGGATTTATGAAGGTCTTCAGCTACATTGCTGAGGTGGATGAAGAAGGTCTGAGCGCTGGCAATACTCCACGCCAGCAGCACACCTCATCAGCTGACAAGCCCTTGGGAGTTCTTCAGTGGGATGAGATGAGATGAGATGGCTTTTTGTGTTTCTTCTCTCTCCCCCACCCGTTTTTTACCCCCCTCCCTCTATATGTATGCCAGTACATAAAAATCAGCTTAGCTGGTGTAGAAAGGGGGTGTCACAGTGCAGAGCTGCATTCTACCAGCTCAATAGATAGGCAGAGGTAATAGCTGAGGTGCGTACTTGAGTCATTTACCCCTGGATGGGTGTCACTTCGAGTTCATGTGGATTTTAATTAGGTGATGCAGCGATGCTAGGAGCAACCTGCATTTCAAAACGTGGATGTTACTTGAATGTCATTTATTCTTCTTTAATACACCCACGAGTTACTTGATTCTGCTGCACAGTCCCTGTAGAAGATGCTGCTGAGCGCAATGACAGCTTGTACTCTCTCTGTGCATCACAGGAAGCGCTCTGCTCATTCCTCTGGAAAATGCTATTATATAATGCAGTGTGGCGCTTCGCCGTGTCGGCTGGAGGATCGCCCCTCTGTTAGGAGGGCTGCAATAGCGACTTGGGTATTTTAAGGTTAGAATTTGGCATTACTTAATGATACGTGAAACGGAACTCAGTGCATTTTATTGTCACTTTAAATTTTCCAGCCTCTCACAATGAACATCCCATAGTGTGAGCTTCATTTTCTCCGTAGCCTATATTGTGTTTATTTGTAAATGTGCTCATTTATAGTGGGGAGAGAAAAATAAACGCAAGGATCCTTGAGAAATGCCAACTAATAAAAGATAAGACAGTTGTGTTTTCTGGTAAACAATGAACGTAGTAAAACTGGTGATGCTATACAGGCATCTTGTGTTATTGATGAAAACAAACTGCTTGCTGACATCTGCAGCAACCAGCCCCTGACTAGTGGCATCCCAGAGCCCTCCTGTGCCATGTGTTAGGCAGAATTGCTGGAGTTCCCATTGTGGGAGTTGCCATTTTTAAAGGGTTTTGTGTTCTGGTGGGGTTTTTTTTTCATCCCTTCTCCTTAAAGTGCGTTATGTTTTCTTGCAGATTTATCTTCCTTGTAGGAATTAAGGGAATAGGAGGTGTTCTTTTCTCAGAGATCGTATTAAAAGTCATAGCTATTTCTTTTGGATAGCTGATTACTTTGTCTATCTAAAGCCCCATTTGATAAGGCTTGCAGACTGTCTGTGCTGCTCTGGAATAGCATTTCACAGTCTGTAGAGCTTCACTGTGCCTCTTAAAGAGCCCCCACTCTCTCCTGCGTCCCACCACCTGACACAGAAGCGACTCTCGCTTCCCCAGGCCACGAACGTCCTCTGCTTCATGAGCAGAATTGCTCTGGTATCGCTGCTTCTGCAGCGGGTTGCTGTAAGTGCTGGGAAACTTGGGTTTAGCCCACATTTTTCCTGTAGCTGCTGTTACCCTACTGTGTTGCAAAGCTGATTAATACAGTTTTCCTATTTATACTGCTACGTGCACAGTATTCGCAGTCCAATATTTTTCTCCACGGGTTTTTTTTCTGTCATTCTAAAACTTAAGGTGCTGTAGTTTTTGTTTGTATTTCTTGTCTAGAAGCATGACAAGTTGAGGAAGGAGAGTGTAGCACTTTGTTTTATATTAGCATTCAAATAATGTATTTAAACAATGACGAACCCCAGCTTTTGATAGTCTGTATTTCCCTTGCAGCTGTCGAGGTCGGGGAGATTGGTGCTCTGGGCCAGCTAGATCCAAAGGCTGTGCCTTGTACACGATTTTCCTTCACAAAATGGAATGAGGAGTATGGAAATAATGTGAATAAATACTTGTAGAAAGTTCCCTGCTATCTGCTGAGATGGGGATGTAGTGTAAGGGCTGTCCTGACTTGTGGCGTCTCTCCTTGCAACCCAGGAAACCTCATGGCTGCTGCAGTGGGCATAGACGCTGCACATCATCTCTGCTGCTCTTGGCTTGTTGAAGAAAACACAGCTCACTATATTATTCTTCCCCTTTTTTTTATTCCCCCCTGCTTTTTGCCTTGAAACCTCATTTCTCAGGGAAATGATTGTCTGTAATAATTGTGTGCTAAATCCTTCTCAAGGAAGTGCTGAGCATTAACTGAGTCGTCTTTGACACTCCTAATGCTGGGCAAAGACCTGAGCAACAACAGCTGCTTTGCTTTGTGCCTGCACTCACAGGGTGATGGCATTCCATTAGTTTAATTTGGATTCTGAAAACCTTCTTTAAAAGGCTAGAGCTGGAAAAGGGGTTAAACTCTGAGGCATGTTTTGCAGGTATTAAGGTGTCTGGCTCACTGATTTTGGTAGGATGGGTTCCTTACTAAGTCTGGAGGAGTGCTGAGTTTTGTTTTTGATTGTTTGTAAAGCTTTTCGTTTCCCTGGGGAAGGGAAGAGGTACGTAAAATGCAGTTAATTATGATCGTTTATTATCTCATTAAATTATGAAATACCTTCTGCAAAGCTTATTATAGAAATCTAAAAATCAGCTATTCCTATTTCTGATCTTTGTCTCCTGTCCTCTGCTTTTTATTGCAGATAACATATATGTGTATGTGTGTGCATATGTATATGCACGTATAAAACACTGAATAAAGTAAAACTTAACTATACAGCATAATTTTATTCAGCTTAAAGCTTTGGGCACCAGACCAGTCATGTCAAGCTGGCTAAGGTCACACAGTGGTTATGAAGGGGGATATTGTTAGTGACCCAGTTAATTTCTAGTGCAGCTTCTGATTTTGCAGATTTATATAACAGTGATGCATGGAAGAGCTGGAAAACTTTAAAGCTGCCTGGCTGCGAGGAGTCCCTCATGGGTAGGGGGGAGTCTTGGTGAATGCACAAAAACAAAGATTAGCACGTTCAACAAGACTTATATGTAGATTTTGAAGCCCATATGAAACCAGGGACATCTCCATATTGTCCATACAGATTCAAAATGTGAAGTTGGGAGTCAGGACCTTTTTGTGAAGTACAGGATTTGAATATTTAGAGATGGAATTGTAGCTTTGAATTTCTTCCTAAGACTAAATCTGACTCCATCTGCAGTAGAAAACCATCACAGAAAGCAGGTCGTGGAGTAGGTGGGCTGGAATCTGGGATAGCTTTAGAAGCAATTTTGGATTTACTGGGCCAAAATGATTCAAGTCTTAGTGGTGGTGCTTTGCTGAGATTTCTAGATGGCTTATGTTAATTTAACTTAAGATGCAGCTTTTAAATTAATGAAGTTAAACTGGCACAAGAGGCTGTATGGACAGGCTGTCTTTTTGATTTATCTGTCAACAAGGCATTGGTTTAACCTACTCTTAACCCATAACAGTCCACATGGATTTGAACTGATTTAACAAAACTTATTTAATTAAATTGGGGCAATCTTGTGTTGCCAGCAAGGCCTCAGGAGAAGCATCTCTAGTTCTGCCTTTTGGCATTTTCTTCCCTTGGTAATGGTGTGATAAAAGATGCATTTATTTTATTTGTTGACTTTGTTGACTTAATTTTCACCTTCAAGCTATTAAGATTTCCTTTAGCGCTGAGGGCAGTCTCTGAAAGAACCCACTGTGGTTGCATTTGTTTGGTATTTTGAACAGTAGCCCTAGCTGCTGAACCCGTAATTAATATAATTTAAAACAGAGAAAATACTTGGGGAGGTTTATGAAATCCCCCACGTATTTGTTTACCTGTGGCTCTGCGGTTGGCTGGGTATGAAAGGGATCGCATATTTTGTCTGGTATCTGCAGTTTTCTCATCAGGCACTGCAGCAGCCGACTGCGTTGCCGTTCCCTCCTCAGTCGCCTGGGCCTGGTGGGGTTTCCATCTTATTTTCAGGCAACTTCCACTTTCCTGAACACACCGACGGCTCCTTGCGCTCCGTCGCAATGTTTTACTTACTTTATTGCTCCTGGCCTTACTGCCTGCTTTCTCTTATTGCTCAAGTGCTCTTTCCAATTTCACTTCCTGCGTCCTTCAGCGGGGGCTGCGCACGGCGTTCTCACCGCTTGCCTTTCAGATGCACGGCTTCTGAGAGCTAAATGAACTGGTGCCGGGAGTTCATCAAACGTTCGCTGGCAGTCCCAGCTGAAGTAATTGCCAATTTCTTGCCGCTCCTGAGCGGGAGCACTCTGCCACAACCTACTGCACGGCCACGTGGCAAACCAGCCTCAGGTCCTCATCCGATTTAAACAGGCCTGGGTGCATGTACGTGCCGTTTTTCTCAGGATTTGAATCTTTCCATCTGCTCTCCTTTCGGTCTAATTTCAGCCTGGAAAAGGGACAGAAAAGTAAAGAGATTTGCTTGAGGACACTCATGGTAAATCAGTAACCAAACATTGGCCCAGTGCTGTTGAGAAGAGACATTGCGAAGCACCAGAGGGTTGTCGGCCTTTTTGGACAGACCTAGAAGACACTGTTTAGTGAGGTGGGGTTTCCTTGCAGAGGAAAGCTGGAGCCAGAGCTGACAGGGCTGCTGCCTACAGGCTGTGGCAGAGGCAGTTTTAACTCCTGTGGAGTTTGAGGCATGACAGCTATAGCGATGGGCAGGAACCTCTCTTGTAAGAAGACTGTGAAAAACGCAGATCTGGGAAGAAGTTTAAGCTTAGGTATGCAGTCTGTTACAGAGGATCAGGTTGCAAACAGAAGTGCCAGGATGCAGCAAGGAGCAAGGTGTGGACTTGGGGCTGTCACATTTAAGGCTTGGTGTTGTAGTTCATATTTGAGACTATGTAGAAGAGGTGTAGAGCAGGCTGACACGTGCGTGCACGTACATCAGGAAGTACTTAAGTGCCAGGTTGAGTTTGTAACGCAACATGGTAAGAGGAAGGTATCTCGCTGCCTGTCATAGAGCAGGTTACTGGCAGGTTAAAATGGCTGAAGATGTTTTCCTCTCCAAGTATGAAATTAATTAACTGAGTGTGTTTAGACTAGTGGAGGCATCTACTGAATGGGACCCTGAGGTGGTCGTAAGCGTGTCTTCCTGGAAATTACAACTCGCCTGCTCTCTGGGCGTTCCTTTGCTCTTTCTGTCAGACAGCCCCTTGGGCTGGGTGCTGGCATGAGGTGCTGGTCAGACAGCTGATCAGTGGCAGGGCAGGGCAGCCACCCCTCAGGGAATCTTCCAGAGGAACACAGTGTGAGCCAGTGTGCTGGGCTGGCCACTGCCAAGCAGGATGCTTTGCCTATGGGGGTCTTAGATCAGCAAACGTTCAACTTTCGTGCAGCAACACTGTCAGTGTAGACAGCATCTGCAATGCTGTCCTCTCCTTCCTATTTTACACTTTTGTAAGCTGGGGCTTTGCTTACGATGGATGGTACAGATGTTCAGGAAACCAGACTTCATTGCTTCAAAAAAAAAAAACCACCAAAAAAACGGGGGTGGGGGGGGAGATCCCAAGGTTATCTAGTAAAAAAAAAATCAAAAAACCAAAATCAAACCATGCACACAAAACAAAACCAAAACGAAAAACAAACAAAAAAGTCCCACCCACCCAATTTTGTCTTCCTGGCTGCAAACTCTTCATGGAATCTAGGTTCCTTGTTCAGAAGGGTTGACAGCAAAGGGGACTACACTGGCATTGCTGCTAGGCACGTTTTCTGTTAAAGTTTTACAGTTCAGTAACTAATGTGTTTCTCAGTCAGCTTAGGGTGATCTTAATTCGAGCTGCTACTGGAAAAGGCAGTCCTGTTCTTCCCTCCTGTGAGTTCTTGGCACCTCTTTTGTGCCAACACCAGCACTTCTGTGCTTACGAAACCCAACCTGACAAAGAAAAAAAATCAACCTATAAGTTAATTTTCAGCTAGATTGACTTCCTCAGTCAGCTGATTATGTGGTCTCAGGAGCTCCAGTGCTGGCATAAGCAGGAATGTGTGACTGGAGGTGAAGGGAAGAACATACACCATACCTTTTCTCTGCAGCAGCACTCGCTGAGATCAATTTAAACCAAACCAAGGCCCCTCATTCAGGGCAGAAATGTTCAGGTGAGACAATGCAGTGGTTTGCTGCTCCAGAGACGTATGGTTGTACTCCATTCACCCTGCTCCCACCTGGGCAGTGCTGTCCCATTCCTTCCTGGTCTGCGTCCACAACAGGACTAGAAGGAATGTGACTTTGTCCTTCCCCTGTCAGCAAGCTCTTAGATTGTCTGGGTTGTACCAGCAAATGTTGGGCATCCTGCCATTCACATACCACCATATCCTAAGAAATTAAGGAGGGTGATGGGGAAGGGGAAACGTTTATAAGTCTCCTTCCTCTGTGAACAAAGTCTTCTCAGAGGGACTGTATTTTTGCCACTTGCTGGACAAATCTGGGGTGTATACATACAGTATGGGTGTGTGTGGGTTTTTAACTATGATTACCTGGTACCAAAATAAGTTTGATATGCACTGTTTCTCTTTATTTGGAGTCTTCTGGGGCAGGGGGTGGGAGGTGAGGGCACCACAGATGCGGCAAGCAGCAAGGGAGTATTGAATACTTCCTACTGCAGGTAAAGAAAGCAAGCCTGCGGGGAAGTCTACAGATTGTGGTGGCACAGGAATTGTTACCATAGTTTCCATCCATATCATTAGTTCCCAACTACTTTATCTGGTATTCAGGAGGAAGAGAAAGACAGTGTGCTCTGGCAGTCCAGCCAGCCCCCCTCTCACGGGATTTAGCCTCCCTCAAAGATGAGGTGCGGGGTGAATGGCCCCTTTCCTTTTCAGGCCAGTTTGACTGGTAGCAGGATGTGGCATGGCTTGAAAGAAGGCATGAACAGAGCTACTGGGACAATTGACTGCATCTGCCTGATTGACTTGCAAGAATGGGCTGTATGACTCCTGGGGAGGAAGCCTGGAGAGGGTCACGGTTTGTGTCCAAGAGAAACTTAATGCGATGGATTAAAATGGTGTAGGAAAAGAGAAGAGACCAAAAAGTGGAGATAGTGTCTCCACTAAAAGGTACCGTCTTTTATCTTCAGAATTATATAAGAATAGTATAGGTTAAACATCATGGAATACACAGATTTTAAAATATATATATTTTTTTCTCCACTGGATAGCTTGTTTGTGTGTTTATATTTAGGAGCCCTTCTTGGCAAGAGAGTGATTGTGATTGATGGGTGTTCTATGCAAAAGTGATCCCTTTGCTGCTTATCAGAAGAAAGTCTGTGCAGCAGATATAGGATGTCTTGTGTCTTTATTTCTTTTCTCAGTACATGCCTAAACTTGGTAGTTCTGCAAGAGAGATGTTGAATCCCTGAGAGAGGGGGCTTTGAAAGGCTGGCCCCAGGTTTCAGGTGTGGTTAAATGACGACCTGCCACCTCTGCACAAGGTTAAAATGCCCGCATCGTATGGACCGGGTGACTTGATCACTTCCTGCCAGCGGGTGGGAATGCGCACTCCAATGGTAGGGATTAATGGGGGACTTAATTGAACAGGAAGTTGTTCAGCCATTCAGATGGTGGCTAAAACAGTCCCTATGCTGTTACTCTGCCACCTCTGCCAGAAGTAATCATCTCTGGCTTTTTGGCTAGTGCGGGTTGCTTTAGGGCAAAGGTGAAAGGTTGCAAGACTTGAAGTACGCATGTTTTTCTGAGATTGGAAAACAGGAAATAAACTTTAAAAACCCAACCAACCAAAAAAAGGAAAACCAACACCCCACCCCCCCCACCCCCCAACAAGCACCATAACCAAGCTGCTCAAATAAAACAGAGTTTTCTTCCAGTTTTAGGCTTTGATCTCACATTCCCTTGAGTTTTAGCAGCTGGTCAGATTACTTAGGGAGAGAGCTGCTGATCTCTCTGGTGTTATTTGGCATATCATGCACCATTCAGTCTGAATCTGCAAACATTTTGAAGGGGAATATGGAACAAAGGCCATTGCTGAATTTATCAGGAACTAGGGTTCTGGGTACTGCCAGAGGGCTTCAACACGTGTAAGGAAGTGGGAAGCTCGGTCATCAGAACCATGCTGGTTTTGTTCAATGTCTCCTGGTAGGGAATTAAAGCAAACAGGTTTTGCAGATGTACCTCCTATGTCTGAGAAAGCTGAACATGAGACTACTGGAGTTGCAAGGTGTGTTATGTTAGAACTAGCTTTGATTTCTGTGTAATTAAACAGGGAGGAAAACATTCAAGTTCTATGAAAATGGGCAGGTTTTAACATTCTATAGGAAGGCCAAAAAAATACTTGTGGTAGATAACCGGCTCTCTGTTACATGTAACAGTGCAGACAGAGGGATGGTGTTGCAGACCGGGTGAAGTGAAAGGGGAGACCGTTTTGCACCCGAGGGCTTTCCCCGCGCTGGCTTTACTGACTATCAGAAGACCAGGAGCATTGCTTCCCTCTTCCACATGCACCGAGTCCGGGCATCCCGACGGTGCCGGTTCCTTGCCGGTAGGTGGAGGCAGCGCAAGGGAGCTGAGTTGGAAATCCCGCCCCACCTTCCTGCATGGAAGGTAAAGGCAGAGTACCCCGTGAGTCCTTCCAGTGTAAAGGGCAGGGTTTAAGGTTTCTAGCTTTGTGGTCTGCTCCTTGAAGAAGAGTTTGTCACGACATAATATGCACTCAGACATCTGCTAATGATTATTAAAAAGCAAGCAAATGTGGACAATTTCATTTGGGTTTGGTGTCGCGCCCCCCCATCCCCCATCCCCACCCCCCTGCTGCTGTGGCTTTGCATTTTAATTTTCTGGTATGTGATGATGCTCTTCTCTTGTGCAGCAACTTGGCATATAACAGCAAGCCTGCCTTAGAGTCACTGCTTGGTGATGTGCTTCCTGTAAAACTGGTCAGTATGGGGTGGTAGGTTTGCCACTTCGCACCTTATGTAAATCTTGGGTCACACTACAGGAAGCCCCCATTTCTGGATAAAGGGACTGATAACCCAAACCTCCATTTGCTGAGCACTTCTGTAGGTGTCTGTGCTCAGCTGTTCTTGGGAAGCAGACTGTGGGCGCACCAGTGAAGAGAACCAAGTTGCAGGTGGAGGTGAGAATGGCTCCAGAGCATGGCTCAGGAGCAGAAGTAAACTGCACAGGAGGCAGCATGAGGACTCAGCAGCTGTTGAAGCTGAAATAAGTGCTCATCAAAGGGCACTCAGTACTGCTCGGCACTAATGTGGTGACTCCTACCGTTGCTTAGTCCCATAGAGTCAACTTGCCTGCCTGTTCTAGTATCATAAGCTGTCTCCAGTGAGCAATCTCTGCAGCATGCATAGCCTGATGAACAGCAAGGAGAGAGATGAATCCAGGACGCAGTCCCCCTTCGCCCTTTCCCCAGTGGACTGCTGCCATACGTTCCTGATTCTTGTCCCTTCTTGGTGGGGATGCTTTTGCATTACTCTGCATATTTGTAGCTTGTGTGAGTATATCTGAGCTTGCCCAGTTGAATGCTGTTGGCTGTGGTGACAAAGGTGTCAGCAGTAACTAGGACCTTGGGAGGAACATTGTAGGACATCTCTAGTGCTGTTCTTAAATTTCCATGTGAACTGATGAATTTGAGGGATTAGCCTGGGTGGCTTAATGCAGCCTGCAGTTCGGCTGCAGTGTCAACACAGCTGGACTACAACTCATCACAGTCAAAGGTTAAAGTACCTGTGCTTGTGTTCTTACACTAGTAATGAAACTACTCCAAAATGGGAATTTTTAAGAACCCTTGCAGGACAAAGGAAGGGTGGCACCACCTGTCTCCAGTATTCAGAAGGATCTCTTCTGCCATCTATTGCCATATACAGCTCACCACATGCCCATACAGAGGAGAAAAATTCCTGTCCAATCTCAGGTGGTCAACCCTGGAGAAAGTGGGATTACAAGAGCTGAAATAGATTGTCCAGATCCTACACTTAGAGAGGAATAAGCTTTTGGACCTGGATTTATGGACAATCTGTAGGGCGGTTGCTATAGTGTGGCAAGGCAGATAACTGTAGGAAAACAACTCCTTGGGAGCTTCATTCAGCTGCCATATCCTCATTTGGTCATGTTCCCATTGCTTCTCCCTGGACAGCAGCTGATAAACCCTCCTGTGCTTGCCATGGCCACCAGCATGTGGGATGGGTGGAAGCATGTGAATATTCGATGGTAATAAAATGTACTTAAATCTAAAGCATCCTTTCTCCAGCTTCTGAAGGCTGGGGTGAAAGTATCTCACCATTGATATGCTTGAAGGTAGATATGTGGTTTCATAATTGTATTTTGTTGCAGTTGCACCTTGGTAACTCAGGGTACTGTTTTGGTCTGAAGGTGATGGGAGCTTGCAAACCTGTGCAAAGCGCTGCAGTGATGCAAGTTGCGTGCAGTAAGAGTAGACTCTTCCCGCATCAGGTCCAACCAAAGCCAGCTGCAGCAGTAGGATGAGAGGAGACGTGTTCCTGGAAAAGAGCTGCAAGCTTGACTAATTACACTTGGTTTTTTGGGTTGTTTCTTCTTGTTCTTTGCTTTTGTGTATGTTGAGGTCTATAGAGGGGACTCAGGTTCACACTGAGAAATCCTACTCCTACATCAGGGTAGCGTCAGTGTTCTCTGGCTACCATGGATGCTTCAGGACAAAAACCCAGGGCATTCAGCACTCAGTGTGATTTCTCCTTCTCAAGGTTATCTAGACTACTGAAACTTCTGTAGCTGAAATCTGAATGCAGTGTTAGTCTTCTACACGTTCTTCAGTATCTAGTATGGTTCTCAGCCTAGTGGGGAAGGTCTGCATCCCTGTGTCCCTGTGGCTGCTCATGTGTGAGGCAGAGTTTATGGGAGCATTGTAGATGGTGGCTGGAGTTGTCCTGTTCCTCAACAGTTCACTTGGTGGTGGGTGATAAACAGTGTCCAGCAGATTTTCAGACCTCCCACCTTGCCCAAGGCTGTCCTACACCAGCCAGCAATTTCACTTAGCTAGTGTAAGTATCTCTGTGTAAGTGTAAGCATGAAGCGGGGCAGTTTTGGGAACTGCAAATACCTTCTTGTGATCGGTGAGCGTAGTCAAGAAAAACAAGTGATTCCAGAAGTAAGGATAATTTCAGTGTTTTTTTGCAAGCAAGTTTTAAGTTGCTGCTGTACTTTGAACTAGTCATTAAGTATATGGGTTAGCTCAATTATCATTCGTTAAATGTCACTCCTAAGCACCTTTCCATCGACTGCAGGAGAGGGGCATCTCAGAAACCAACTCTTTCTCATTTCAAAGAAACACAACCAAACAAAAAGCGAAAGGAGAATGTGCATCCATTCAGTGTGGCTAAAGTTTTAGAGAAGGAAGTGTTATTTATGGAAAACTGCCCTGTTATGCTTGAAACATCAAGGACTGAATGGATGGGCTTGGTATTTTGATTTAATTTGTTCACTTGAGAATTTAAGTCTGGTTTGAAGTTGTGTTACTAATGTGGGCTCAATTTTAAGTTTTAGGACCACAGCGTAAGAAATGATTGAGCGAATAAAGGGCTCGGTAAAAATAACTGGGGAGAAGTGCTGTGTTCAACCTTACTGGAATGTTTTATTTACTGAAAATTAACCCAGATTCTTCTAATCAGGTGACAGGATTATAAATTTTACCGAGTAATACAGATCTGGGCTGTGTCTTGGATTATATCATCTTGCAAATCATTTTGAAGGAGTCATGTCTTAAGTGCCAAAGCATGTGGTCACTCTGTTAGCTGCACTTGGTGCCTGCATTGATGGGAGCAACCATATCTCTTACCCTCTAGTAGGAGACACAGGTGATTGAATCTCAGTTTCCACTACTGCAGACTTGCTGGCACTAGCGACCAAGCCGACATGCTGTTGAAATAGGCAGAAAATAGTACCCCAGAAACTCAGGGGTGTGTGGGAAAGGAAATGCAGTTCAAAGGACTCCTTTGTACGCTTGCTTTCTGCTCTTGGTGTGATGCAGTCACCTGAAGTTTTAACTTGGGTGGTTGCCATGGTATGTGAATACATATGGATAGAAACATTACCTAGAGCTACCAGTGCTAACATTTGCACTAGTGTGTGCTTCAGTGAGAGACAGCAAGATCTCCTTGTATTCTGAGGCAGTCTGCCCAGCCTTCCCACCCCACGCTCCCATATTTTTGCTTGTCCAAGTAATGCTTACCCGCATATTTTTTTTGGGGAAAAAATAAGTTTTGGCAGTGTTGATATAGATGACTTGTTGGTCTGGGTTTTGGAGCCCTGTTGTGATCCTCTCAAAGGTTACAATTTAGAGTGAATGCCTTGGGTTTATTCTTGGGAGTGAAACAGAGCTTAGCTGTGCTTCCTGATGGTGCATGCGGTAGTGGTGAGGATTTCCCAGTAGTCCTCTGAAGGATGATACCTCCAGCACCAACTTTTGCATGCTCACCTTGGTCTTGCCTAGAAATGCCTGTCATATGGTTGATTTTGTTCGAGCTGGAAATTAGAGACTTGATAATAATCTGATCTGCAGTAGATGCCTGACTATTAAAGCCTAAATTACTTGCAGAACATATTTTCAGCCTATCACTGTCAGATACATTTGCCTTAATAAATGAAGCTACATAAACAAATGTCTTTGCATACAGGCTCGTGGTGTGCTAGACCAAGTGTAATGTACAGTGCAGTTAAACTGATCATGTTATGTTGTCTGTCATCTTTGAGGAGAACAAAAGATGGTGCCCTTCAAACCTGATCCAGGTCTGTGTAGGGAGAAATAAAACTCAAGAGATAACTATTTTGCCTAGCCAGCAAGTTGCCATAGTAGAGAAATAACTTGGGGACATGGCAGAACAGAGTGGTCAGCATGAAAGCAAAATTCGGTGATGTAGGGTGTCTGTCTGTGCCAGAGTCCTCCCGGTGATGGGTGCTAGTGGCTGACAGGAGAGTTGCAGTGCTCGGCTGTGACTGTGTGTAGCTATATGGAGCACTCAGGTTGAGACAGCAGTATGGGAAAGGTCCCGCAGAACAGTTGTGTCTGCGTGAGGACAAACGCCTGAATGGAAAAAAACAACCCATATACGTTGCACTGAATTTCTGCTGCCCAGAGTGAGAGGGGTAATACTGAAAGAGATCCAGGAATGGCAAAACCTAACTAAGCAGTAGGAAGAAACCCAAAGATTCCCTGTTTAAAGATGTGTTTTGATAGAGGATGGTTCCTCAACAGCTAGCTTTAGATCAGGTAGTAACCAAGTCTGTATTTCTAAATATCTGCACAGTGCTTCGTGAAAACAATCACCAATTCATCACTTGGTAGATAGTAGCAACTTTAATGGGATAGAAGTAACTATCTACAAATATTTCCATGGCAGTTTCTCAGGAGAAGTAACAAAAGCAAAATAAAACACTGAGGCTGCTTTTGGAAAGACTGAGGTGTAGATTCCTCCACTTCAGCTTGCAGACTATTTAATCACAAAAACGATGACACTCAAGCAACTACATAAGCTACAATTCCTATAGAGTTTGGAAATCTAACTCTAGTTGTGCTGTTATAAAGAAGGACAAACATCAGGCAGCAGAAAAGCAGGACATGATGAAGGCAGAAATGCAGTTCAAGGAGTAAGTGAAAAGTGGTGAGACCAAACTGCCAGTGAATACTGTAGTATCTAACAAGCCAGAAGTTTTATGAAAGCTGCTGGACATCAGAGAATGTTTTGCAAATCTCTTCTCAGTTAAGATGCTTCAATATGAGAACAGCCTCTGGAATTTATTACAAATAGATTAGTATGAATTCATATGTATATATGAAAACCCAATTGCACATGTTGGCCTTTGTCTATGTTTTATAGTACTTACACTTTGTTTTCACTTAGGAGTTACGGAGCCATAAACTGGAAATAGTTAGATCTTTGTACCGATTTAAAACTAACTCTTGCATACTGATAATATAATACTTGGTTTGCAGCTAACATAGCATGCACTGCTATGTAGAGTATTAACATTTACTAAATTTACCCCAGACTGGTATTACTAGCCTGAGCTTTGCTTTGCACAGAAAAGACTGCCTTTGTGCAGTAGGTGTTTTCTAACACCTAAACATGTCCTTTTATACAAGCTAAAGGAATGGTGCTAGGATATTCTATTTTAGAAGATGTTTCTGAAGTATTTTTAGTTAACATGAACCTCTGATGTTTTGATTCAAAAGAATGCATTTTTGCTTATAATACTCAAATAAAAATAAATTCCAGTCTAGAAAGGCTTCAGAAAGAATATTTTGTGTTGGAGAGAAATGTTTTCCAGCCTAGTCTGAGTTTGTACAATTGGGATATGTTTACTGTGGAGTTCTAGTCTCCAGGTGTCATTAGCAGTCTCAGACCTAAACAGTCGGTTCAGCAAAGAGGAGTGTGTTAAAGGAGGTGATTTTCCTTAGGCTGCCGCTGTCTTGATGTGTCATAGGTAGGTGTTTAAAGCCTCTCAAAAGCAGTAGAAGGAAAATAACATTCTTTTGAGGGGAATTAACGCTTGTTTTTAAATAGTCTTGACGTTTCTGACTGCATGTTAGGTATTTACAAGGTATTTAGATGTGGTAATATTGTGAGTTCTTCCCTCATCCTCTGCCTTCTTGCAAAGGTTTTTCTGTTTGCGTACTTGCAAGTCTTACAAGGTGTGATGAGGACAGAGCAAGCAATTTATTTTGAGGATGCAGAGAAGATTTTTGTTACTCATTTTGCCACTTGTGCCAGTCCATCTCCTGTTGCCAAATGCAGGCTAAATAGGTCATTCTAGCAGAAATCCTTATGTTAAGAAGCAAGGTGAAAAGCTACACTGGTGGTTCTATGTGTTTATCACACAAAACCTCTTTCTGAGCACTTTTATCGCTTTCTTACACATTCTGCCTTGCTCAGAAGTGGGTATGACAGGCTGCTAGGCTTGATCTGATGTTAACTGGGGGGCGGAGGGGAGGAAGGGGATGGGGGAAGTGCCTCCTTTTTTTGGCAGAAGCTTCACACTTCTATTGGATTAATCATAATGTGAAAACATACCCAAAATAATTTGGCTTATGGTTCTAGAGCCTTTCATGAGGACATACTAGGTAGGTTATGAAGATGCATACACTCCTTCACAAGGGAACAGTTTTGAGAATATGGGCAACTACTTAAATGTATATGCTTTTCCTTTGCTGGCTCACCTTTGAAACAGGTCATCTTTTCCCAGATCTGGAGGAAAAGCTGCTCACAAGCTCGGCTTGTGTTTCCTAATGTCTGTGCCTCATCCGAGTAGTTACAGAATAGCTTGTTTCAGACTGCTCCACCCGCCCTCGGGCATTGAAGTAGAGCACAGGCCTGTCCATGCAAAGAGCAGTAGCTGCTACAGAAGCCTAAAGGGCGCTGCAGTCACAAGAGGGTGCTTTCATTTACTAGCGTTCATAAATCGAGTTGGTGATGCTTATGCCCTGTAACTGTTCAGGGGTTTAATTAAAAAATAAAAAAGGGTATTTCATAAGAAGCAGCCTAGTTTTAGGGCACTGTTGAGTTCAAACCAAGCAGGAGGAAGTACAGAAAACATCAGCAGAGGTGTGAGAAGCATCTTGGACACGTCTGACCATACAGCAGCAAGTCTGCACAGCCTCCCCAGGAAGCAGCAAAAGTTTACAGTTGTAGCCTGATGCTGGGTAGAGGGAAGGCTTGGCATTGTCACTGTCCTTATGGAAAGGACAGGCCCCTAGGGGAGCATGGTGGGCGGTGGAGAGCCGATGGTGCTGATGGGCCAGGCTGCAGAAGCGGGCAAGCAAAATGGCAGGCAAATGTTTGTACTGGGGGAGGACAGCCAGTGTATTTTCAAAGACAGACTGAACCAGAAGTACTTTGAATTCACTAATTCTATATCTATGCTGAACCTACAAGTCATTCTCTAATCCTCTTTCAGTACCTAGGGACTAATAATAAGAACGCTGCAAACAGCCAACAGCCGTGGCAGATCCTTGCCATGAAGGGTTAATTTTGAACCATGAAACAGGCTTAACCTTTGTTTTTTTTGGGATGGTAGTCATTGTGGAGTCCTCCCTGCTGCTTATCTTTGATCAAATGAGATGTGAGCAGGTAGTTTTAGAGATGCAGTGAGTGGATAGTGTATGTGTTTAACACCCAAGCTAAGGAAATGGGATTGATGGGGGAAAAAAAAGTCACTGTGGAGATGAGCAGCAGGCAGGGCTGCTTGCTAACCTTTATGGTCTGTTTTTGGCAAGAGAATGTACTTTTTGTGCAGAACAGAAGCCAACACAAAGCATTTTTCTCTGGCCACATGTGTGGTTTTTGGTGATAGGAATGTAGTTGGTTGAAATTAAAATCCCATTCATCCTGCATGAGAGCCCTTCCTCAGCTCGAAGGAACAGGGCTTTGCAAAGCAATCTGAGTAATTTTGGGGATATACAGTCAGATCTAGAGAAGACCGTCATTCCAGAAAGAAAATTGCTCGTAGATAGGAGGAAATATATGTGTTCAATAGTCTTTTAGTTACAGTTCTCAAATTATAAGCACCATGATTAAAAAAAAGTGATACCCACCACATTATATTTGCCATTGAGAGGAAAATAAGCAGTAAGAATTGCTGGCGGGTTTTGTTGTTCGGGGAGCTGGGCGGGGGAGGACATGGACAGTTTTACACAGAGTTGAGGGAGGAAAATGCTGAATGGTACTTTTGTTCTCTGCTGTCATTAGGGAGTGTGTGTGTATATGTGTACAAACACTGCTGGGATTTTCTTTTTTTCCCCTTTTCTGTTTTAACCACAAAATGGCAGAAGTATAAAATATAGTAACTAACCTCTTCTTACCCGATGATTTAAGTTTAATGTCCATGAAAAAAAGAGGTTTGACAATTAAGTGTTTCATCCACACCAAATGATAACTGTGCTTTCCTTAAGTCATAACAGTCAAGGCTGCTGCGGAGAGACAAGACCTGGCTTCTCCCTTAGTGTTATTTGATATGTGTTTCAGTTTGACATTATGTAAATACTCTGCTATTAGAGAAGAAAATGACATAAAATTGCATCCTTTCTCAATGAGGTTTTAAATTCTTTCAGTAGCTTCTCTCCGTTTTGAAGCTGTAATAAAGATCATAATTAGAATCCCAGTTGCTTAAGTGAGAAATTAGCATGTTCTTAAATGCTGAGCCGAGCCAGGTTCCCAGCGAGACCCCCTCCGGGTATCTCTCCTGCCCCAAAGCGTTTTCCCTAATACCAATTTGCGTTCTAGACATATTAAAGAAAATCATATTCATTGCCACCTAGCAGTTAATCAGAGCCTCCAGATAGGCTTGAAATAATTTGCAGCCTGACTGCCAAAACCACCTGCACCCGTTCGTTTCCTACAGCCATACCCAGGCATGCTCTAAAACTTACAAGAAAGCATCAGTTCGTTACCCAGGGCCAGGGCTGACACAAATTCTCTCTGTGCCTGTCCTTATTCTTACAGATTGGTCACAAATATGACTTATCCTCACCCAGGACCTCTTTGCTTACTATCTTACAGGCTGCAGCAAAGGGAACAATAATCTAATAGCTTTTATCTGGTATTTTCCCTCTCAAAAATATCTTTCTCTGAAGATTTTGACTTAGTTTTGTAGCACTGGGCACTAACGTAGATACTTTATCTATTAATATATATTTCAGCATGTAAATAAGATGCTAGCAGATTGGAATAAATTAAAATCTTAATGGGACTAAAAAAACCCCCTAATTTGTAAATTAATTAAAAACAAGAAGCAAAGAACACTAACACTTAAAAAAAAAAAAGAAGACATTTTCATGGTGCAAAACACAGATTTAATTTCCAAATAAGTGAATGGTAAACTGTAATTGTATGATGTGCAAGAAAATACTCAGAACATATGAAATAGCAGTCACAGATTTTATAGGCAAGATGTTCCCTTTCTGGTTTTCCAAATAGTTGCAGAAGGATACCAAAGGGTAAAGCAAATAGAACACGATCTTCACAATTGACCCACATAGGAATATGTCTTTGGTGTGAGATGGATTCAGGTATCTCTCTCTCTCTCTCTCTCTCTCTTTTTTTAATTGTGAATTTTGATGTTCTGATGTCTGTCCTACAAGTCCTGCCTAATGTGCTTCTGATGTGCTCTTGTTTCCGCAGGCCAAGGCTGCAAGCACAAAGGAAGTTTGCTCAGTCCCAGCCAAACAGCCCCAGCACAACTCCAATAAAGATAGTGGAGCCGTTGTTACCCCCTCCCGCCACTCAGATTTCTGACCTCTCCAAAAGGAAGCCCAAGACAGAAGATTTTCTCACGTTCCTCTGTCTTCGAGGTAGGAATGTTGAAGTAGCCTGGGGACGACAACGAGGCACACAGTACGATTCAAAGAACAGAGCCATAGCACTGCACGCTGAGTAGCCACTAGACAAATGTACTGGTGCTACACTTGAATAATATATTGTGTGCATTTCAACTCTCAGCAATTTGACTGTATCTGCAGCAGGAGCATTCGAGTTCATGGTTGTAAAGACCATAAAATGAGGCTGGTAATAGTGAAAAAGGAAATTTCTTTTATGCTTAGCACTCTGTTATCCTGAATGGGGTTTTGTCTAGCTCTCTCAAGTCCTCCCTATCCTCCTTTGTTTTGTCTGACTATAAACTGAAGAAGTGCTTAACTTGCCTGAGTACTTGTTCCTATGAGAGGAGAGATATGGGTTGGAAATTCCGTTTCTCTACCTACTCACTGCCCTTTATTGTTCAACCTGAGTGAGGCTTTTCATCTGGCAGCGGGTGCAGGGTTGCCCTTGTTCTTAGCTGCCCTGGGAGCCAGGAGCCAGATTGTTCCCATGGTGATAGTTAAACCAGGTGAGCTCTTCCACTCAGCAACCCAAGTGCAGAGGAGGCATCTGAAGTGGTGCAGTGAGATACCCGAATTATCTCACAGAAACAGGTGCTTCAGCCTGGCTGGAGCTCTGTGGTGTGTGTCTAGGATCACTGGTGTGTGTCTGCGAGCCTGCGTGTCAGACTTGGGGACCTTAGCCCGAGGTACCGCTGACTGTCCACATTAGGCTAGTGAAGGAGACGTTACCCGAGTGGTCATTTTTCATGGGACTTTCATGGCCTTGTGTCCCAGCTCATGTACTGGAGACAGCATCGTTCAGTTTCATCTCCCAGTCGTCATGTTAGCTCTTGTGGTATCTTTCTCTTTTTGTGGGTGCCCACCCTCTCCCTTTATCTAGTCCCTGCTCCATCCTTCATGTGCTGGAATGATGTCTGTTGCTGTTTTTTGTCCCATTACCTGCTGAAAGGGCCTGTGTTTGTTACAGCTAAGGCTTGTCTTGCCTAGTGGATTGAATCCTTCAAAGCTTGTGCTTGAGTTCCCCATACTAGTTCTGAGATCTCTGTTGCATCTGTGAGCAGCACTGGTCAACACCGTTTGTAGCTTCCTGCTGAGGCTTTCTCACCTTAATGCAGCATGGTTTGGTTTGCACCCACCCCCCCTTCCTCTCTTCTGTGAGGTTTTAGGCTAGCGGTAGCTTTTGAGTGGTTGCTAATTTATCTTTTTTTGACACTGGTCCAATGTGGAGCCTCCATCCTGTTGGGACTTCTGGTAAAGTGGGTGGGTGGAGGGGATGGAGTGGGATGGTTTGTTAGCTTTTGTGTTTGTGTAAAGGATTGCAAGGAGCAGAATCTAATGGAGTTTAAAGTGGCATCGCAGTCCTCGGAAATTTAATCTGTGGAAATGTATTTCTAATTTAGTCTGCTGTGAGGTTGATCAGTCTGTTGGCAGCATGTCACTGCTGTGATCTGGGCCAACTGCCACAGTTGTTGGTGGGAAAATTCAGATGGGGGTGTGTGTGTGTGTGTGTGTGTGTATGTGTGTGTGTGAGCACACATGGCTGCATTCACATACTTGTTTCCACTGCTTGCTAACCAAGCATGTGTTATTTATAGCTTTGAAGGCACTTGTGCTTAAAGAAAGGCAACCTGTGTGGGGATGTGACTTACCTCCATTTTTATTTCCTACTGTCTCTTTGCATTCTGCTGTAACAATGCAAATGGGAAGCGGGGTACTTTTGTCCTATTCCACTGCTTCATTCAGGTTTGCTGGGGGTTTTTGTGCGTGGGGTTTTTTTTTTAAATTTTATTTTATTTTAATCAGTGGCTGTTTAGCTCTTGCACCTGTAATTTTCTTCTTTGTTATTCATCTGTAGAATAATTGATGTTTTGTAGTGTCAATTAAGAACTTGCAATTCATTGCTAATTTCTTCAGTATGCAGCAGTACTCACGTATTGCAGACAACACGTGTGCTCAGACAGCAAGATCCCAATTACAGTTATATTGAAAACCACGAGGGAAAATCTGGTCCGAGTGCCACACATGGCATGTGCTTGGTCTGCTTAAGCAGGCTGAAGAAAAGCAGAAAGGGGAAACTGTCAGCTCTCTGTTTCATCACCTTCACAAGCTTGTTGTTCCATTAGCCCTGTATAAAACCTGGAAAGAGCCAGTAAAAATGGGGAAGGGGTGACAAGGCACCCACACGCACAGACACATACATGACATCTTGGACATCAGTTACTTGGATGCATTTCTGGAGGAGGAGAGTGAGTGTGGCTTGGAGGGACGAGACGTGGGGTTGTTGAGATTGGTATTAGCACTGTTCTGGCTTCAGTGTCTGACCTGATGTATCCCTCTGGAGGTCCTAGCTGCCTGAGATTGTGTCCATTTTGTCACTCAGGAGGTTTAGCTCCGGTGATTCTCTTTTTGATGTGCACAGTGGAAAAAAAAGGAGGTGTAAGCTGGTTCTTAATATGCTTGCGGGTTGTTAGTGTACTAGCCTGTTGCAGTGTCCAGTTCCAAAAAGGTACCACAAGTGACCTTCCAGGGCACTGTCAGGCTTAGTTTGGTTCTGCTCTTCTGGTGGTACCCAGTGAGCTTGGAGAGGGAAGAGCTGGCAGCTTGCCTAAGCCCTGCACAGGGAATGCTGTGAGGGGTTTTGGGTTTTTTTAAAAGGTTTTAGTTTCATTTTGAACCTCTGTGCTGTTATTTACTGAAGTGTTGAGGGATTCAAAATTACTTGCATGGTGGGATGTGTGGTTGTTCTGACTTCTGCCCAGATTTGTCTGTCCAGCTCTGGCTGTTTGCACTTTCACAAGGAAATGAGACTTACAGTTGCATGGGAATAAGAGCACAATTACGGCAGGGTGGAAGTTCAGCTTTTTGAAAATTGTTTAATAGTAAGGGATAGTAGCGAGAAGATCCAGGATGGTAAATCCCCATGTTTGTATAAATCTTTTTTTTTTTTAAAGTCTGGCTCTTTTAGGTCCTACTCTTTCAAAATACTCTGACAGTATAGTCCCTGCATTCATGATGAAAGCTTTTCTTCAGCAGGGAAGTCTTCTCCAGGACTGGTGGGCAAAGCAGCTCCATGGTGGTGCCTCTGTCCTTATCCCACCACGCCCAGCAGCAGTGTCAGAAGCTCAGTGTGCATTTGTCACGCCATGTCAATGTGTACTTTCACTCTTTTATTTTTAAACAGAGAAGTTTAAAAATCCCATCACCACCACAAGTTTGCTCCTCAGTACTCTGGGGGGGCTTATTTTAAGTGGCAACATCAGCTGAATGCACTGAGCGGTGGAGCAGTACTATGATGTGGCAATGGGGAAGAAAAGTCCTTGACATGTCTAAGGTGCTATACTTAAGAAAAGAAGTCCCATTTACTTAGGACGTGTGTCAGAAAATCTAATCATTCAAATAACTTCTATTCACTTTTTTTTTTTAAAGCATCTTCTAATTTCAAATGGAGGTAATTTAACCAAGATGACCTGCTTGGTTTCATTATCCAGAATGCCAGGGGCTTTAGATGTATTTTTAATTAGTTTGTTTTTTGAACCCTCGATTTGATAATACAATGTACTAATTACTTCTTAAAAGGTAAGCAGAGCAGAATGAAAAAGCTGTAACAGCTGATGAATATCTGAGCACCCTGGAATACATCTTACTGACCAGACTTGGCAAGGCTTTCTGGTTTCTATTATTTTAAAACCCTTTTTTTTTTTTCTTTCCTTCTCTTTCCTTTTTTTTTTTTTCCCCCTCCAAAATTTGACCTAGAATTTCCAGCACAAGAAGGAAGGGAATAGCACAGATATCTCTGAAGTGTTTGTCTGCAGCATTCTTATCTTTAAATAGCTTCTTTGAAGAAGCCAATATGCCCTTTGCCAGAGGCGTAATTAGTATCTTTCAGCAGTGTAGCTACGAGCGTGTCATCTCCACGTGGTTGTACAACAGCTTTCGCTTTTACTATATTTTCTGCCTCTGATCAAATTTTTCTTACTAGCTTTTGTTACAGTGCATTTAAGTTACCTTTACCCTACGTAATCATTTACAGGTTAAAAATATTGTGAGTGAAACAGCACAGGGCTGAAGAGGGAAGAAAAAACAATTCCCTGTGAGCAGCAGATCTTTGGCAAAAGGTGATAACAAGAAGGCTGTGATTAGGAGCCTACATTTTAAGAAGTTTTCCCATGATCAATTTTCTAATTAAGCCATGCCTCTGGGAGTTACATGCTAGAGAATTTCAGGGATTCCTAAATAAAGATGGTTTAATTGAGATCTCACGAATCGAGGGTTTTCAGGCTCTTCTAAAAACCATTCTGCAAAACGTGTGACTGTTCATTTTCTCTGAGAACTGCAGTGACATAACGATGGGCCCGTACGAATGGGCACATCCAAAACGGAAAATCTCAGTATAGCATGTCTGTCCAAACTGCAGTAACTTCTAAATCTTAGTGACATAGTCCTCTTGCAGTTTGCTCTTAAACAGGCTTTTTCTTTAAAACACCTGGTTTAGTTGGTAAGTTCAGGGGCCTTTGATCCCAGTTTTCTCTCTTGTGTCTTACTAGGCAGTATGGTAGTGTCGGCACCAGTGGGTACCTACAGAGATTTTTCACTACAACAGGAGAGGCCCCAAAACCAGAAGCTTGACAGGTCTTAATTTTGGGCACGATGGAAAATGGCCATTAATTTTCATAGCTTTTTATAAGGTAGAAGGTATGCTTGCCAGATAAACCAGTGTCAGTAGGTACTACCAGCCTTTATGACAGGTGGTGGCAGTATCAGTCACATTCTTGAAGTCCCAGCCTTTCAAGGGAGCATGTTGCCACCATGGAGACATGCTCACCAGACCAGAGTCAGCGTGTTATATAGCACGGCAGCTAGATTAGGCAAAGCAATGAAACTCTTAATACTGTTCAAAAAAGTGAGATGCTTTGCAGTCTAGGTTAGTTTTCATAAATACAAAATAATACTAAGACATGAAGATTTATGATAATTTGTTTAAAATACCAGAGAAACACTTTTTATCCGTTTTGTTAAATTGTCTGATGTTTGAGGCTAAAATTTTAGGCTGGATTGAGAACACAAGAATAAATTTTGGAGTGTAGAAAATCAGTCACACAAACCATTTAATAAAAATAAGTTTGTGTTTTGCAGCTATGATCTCACAGTTTTGAAGTTCTTTTTTTAAAGCTAGGGGTGACACTGAAGTGTAAAAGAACAGGTATATCTCATACATGCAACCACAGTGTCTACCTGTGGAGTGTGCTACTACTCTGGGTTTGTAACTCACTCCTGCAGTGGTTTAGTATTAGAGTAATTTAATCAGTGTTGACAGGGAGAAGTGGCTTTGCAAGACCATGGTGAAAAGCGTGTGTATGAAGTACGCAGACAGAGCCTGGCAACAGAACCTGGTGTTATTATTTCCCAGGGGATGGGGGTGCTGCTGGAGGGCTGTCCCTCCAGGCATGCAGCGGAGAGTGCATGTTGGTTTGTGCCTACTAGGAGATTTAAGAAACTGTAAGAGCTGCTGAGTGCAGGAGAGTAGTGTGTGGGTGTGTAGTACTGCAGCTGAATCAAAGTTTTACCATGATCTTACCATTTTGGGGCCCCTTTTAATGTTCGAAGTATCTACCCCCGCAAAAAGACATGGGATGAAATTAGCTCGTTGAAACTGGAGACTAATCTTGCAGTTCAGCCTATTTGCCACTGAGTCTCTCTGAGTTCCTTAGCTTTCCTCTAAAGTGAGAAGTATTTAACTCTGTATATCGACATTGACATAATTGGGTGTTGGTGGTGGATGAGCTGCCAGCATAAAATGTGAGTGCTTTGAGGGCAGCAGCAGTGCTTCAAAGCCTCAGTGCCTGCAGTGTTCGGTACCTGCGTGCGCAGCAAAGCATTCTGGCAAAGGCAGTTCCTGCCCTTCCTCCCAACCAGGAACCTGTGAGCCTGCATCTGTAACCTGTGAACCTACCATAGGTTCAGTGCTCCCCCAAAAGGCTTAGTTTGTTCTAGGAATGGGACGCCGATCTCTTGGGTATGAAGTGCAGCCTGGTAGTCTTCTGGAAATAGCAGCATGGTGGCTTGGGACGTGCAGACTTGACTTGTTCATGGTGGAGAGGAGCTTAAAAACTGGGGGTTGAAGTGTATGTGGGAGGGGTTGTTTTTGAGGTTTGTCTCTGAATCTAGGCAGATTAGTGGAGGCAAATTGCTTTGAGATTGTCAGATATGAACTGTAAATGTGAGAAGTACTATACTTGTGTTTTTAATATTCAGTAGTCTCTCACTCTGATGTCTGTTTTGTTGACCTTGGAAAGTGAACCTTACATTTTTTTTTCCTGAAGATTCACAAATTTCCCCACCCTTACTCCATTTTCCTAAAAAGAAACTATTTTCTTGGGCCTTTTGGTTTTCCCCCTACGGCTTTGAAGACTGGACCGAGAAGAAGATGAGGCTTGCGTCATTGCACCGGCTGCTATCCATAACGCTGAGTCTCTTGTGGTTTGTACAGTGGCAGAAGAAAGGGAGAGTTTGAGCATCAGTGCGTTACCGCTCTGCTTTGTTTCTGTGCTCCGGATGGCCTTTTCCCTGCTCTTGCTCAGGCACCAGGGAGCTCTCTCTGGGCCTGTTGCTGCAGGTGGAGTCAGGCAAGTGAGATACAATTGCTCTTTCCTATAGAGTTAATGCAGTTCGTTCCCTTTTAGCCTTGCTCTGTAAAAGGACCATAAAGTGCAGGCATAAATTACATTTATTTGCACTTCAGGGACTTGGTGCTGTCCTGCCAAAAGGTAATAAGTAGGACATATAATAAATGAGAAGCAGGCCCTAAATTTTAAGCATTGAGATGCCAGTACGTCGGGAGCATTTGGGAGGCAAGGTTTTTCCACCTGCAGACAGCCCCAAAATGGGGCCGTGTGTCAGAGGAGAAGCCAAAGCTTGGGATGCGTCTTGTTACAGGGCTTGGCATGCCGCGTTTATCAGCGCAGGCTGAAGCCCTGCATACCTTGACCTGCCTTGTGCTTAAATCATTCCAACGTCTTAAATGGTCTTAAGAGTTTTCCAAAGCACATCTGGGTTATGTTTAATTGTTAGAAGGGAAAGAAAAGGAAAAAAAAAAAGAGAGAGGAGCTAGAGGGGGAGTTAGCGTAAATAATTCATGCAGAAGAATCCTCCAATTTTGCAGAAACCACAGCCCAAATTACGGAGAAGGCTCTTGGATTGAGATGATTTTTGTTGTGGTTGTAACATACCAGGGTTTGAATCCTGTCCAGATGAAAACATTTGGTTTGTACTTCAGTAAATACTGCAGAAGCCCTGCCAGCTAATTCTGAAGAGTAATGAAATAGTGCTTTTGGCAAAGCGTGTGCACTTTCCATACTTCTGATTCTACTCCTCAGATCCAAATTCAGAAATTTTAAAATATGTTTAGCTGGTCCAAGACAAAAGTTAATGTAATTTAATGAGAAACAAAACATACCGTAATTTAGGAGGGAAAATTACACATTTGTCAAATAAAGAAATTTAATAACCTCATTAGTCCAATAAAATGGCTGAAAAAGAGTATCGTTTATTCTGTTAATCAGGCACTTGCTGCTGAGGTCAGTGCATCTGTAAGCACAGGTTGTGTAAGCATCAATTCTGCCTACTGTTAGTAGCAAGCCTGAATTTTGCATGTGCAGGGAGTAACATCTTTCTGGGAAAACTGCTAAAAGCAGCACTATGACTTAAAAAAACATATTTTACTTTGTACTTATTGTTGTATAAGCATCAAATTATTATAGCAGAGGACATAAAATACATTTGTCATCCTTTCATATGCATTAGGCAACACTTTGTGTATAGTTGTGGTAATTGTTTTTCCTATATAGTTAGGTTTTCTTTTGTGTTGCTCTCACAATAGGAGGGAAGACAAAAATACTCAAGAGAGAATTTCAATAATGAAACTGCAGATACTGATGGAAACAGTTGCCAAACATACTTCAACCTCATTTTTTAAAGAGCTGAGCATCCTCCCTTTTTGTAATAATTCACAGCTCATTGTAACCGTGATGAGTGAATTTAAAAAAGAAAAATCCCTATTAATGATTTTCTCAAAATTTCTCATGCACAGCAGTATCTGGTCACAGGAGCAGGAACTAATCTGGTACAGGTGAGGAGAGGGTACCTGGGCATTTTGTTAGCTGTCCAAGCTTTCAGCAGGGCTTGGAATCTCTTGGTTGGCCACAGCAATTAGTTAGCCTTTCAAAATTGCCTGTTGAGGGCCAGCTTTGGTGATTTGGCCTTCCCCCAGTGATGTGGAGGAGGGGGAGAGGGCTGGAAAGTTTCCTCCAGGGTGTTGCCTGGCCTCGGCCATAGCTTTTCTGGTCTCTACTGTGAGTTAACAGCAGCTTGTTAAGTGGGAAAAGGTGAATGACACGTGTCCAGATCAAGGCAGCACGCTGACAGTGCTGTCAGACAGGTGCTCTTGTTAAATCTGCTCAGAAGGTGTCCTTCCCCATTTACTTTATTTGATAGTATTTAAATCAGTAATTTTTCAGCATCTTCTGTTCCCATTGCTCCTGCAGCCTGTGTACATCTGCTAACCTACCTCTCCCTGCTCGCCCCTTTCTCCAGCCCCAGGACATCTGAGCCCAGCTTTTCTTCTACACTGCTGCTCCTGCATCCCCTTTCTTTCAGCTTACTACTACTGCCATGGCTGCTCCTTCCTTTCCAACGCCTTGTGATTGCCTCATCCAGTTACCTGGTGATGGCATGTGCTTTTATGTAGATACTGATGCAAACCAACTCAACTGTTGGGGTGGGGGGAAAGGAAGGCATTTAGGAAGTGTGTACCTAGATATCATCAGGACAGAATGTGACGTGTGCAGCTCCTACAAGAGATTGGAAACATACTGTGTTTTATGTTTGGTTTAATAACATAAAGCGATATATTAGGCTGCACATTCAATAAGAAAAAGTGTGCAGAGAAATTTTCCAAATCTTTACTTGAGAGCTTGTAACATTGCATTACAGTTACAGCATTTATTAATGGACTTTAATTTCCTTAGCCTACGATTTTAATCTGAATCAGTTCCCTGCTCTGATTCACCACATGGCCTCACAAAAAAATTATACTGCCACAGTCAAGGTGGTGGCACAGGCATAAGAACAAGAGGCCAGATTGGGGTAGATCGGGCTCTCTAGACCATTTTTGATGCCAAGAAAAATGTCCAGGTGGCCACAGGTAGCCTAGGTAGGTCCTTTTATGAAATATCTTTGAAAGAAGCGGTGAGAAGCAAAATTTTATTTTCTAGATTACTGTCAGATTTGCTGAATGAGTTTTTCTGACACCTGCTGGTTGGGTGCGTGGTGGGGTGGGTTTCTTAATGTGGATGGCTTCTCTCATGCTTTTCCTGGGCACTAGAGGGTTGCTCCCCCCTTATCCCACTTCATCTGCTGCAGCACCCGTGGTAGCAGCTGCCTGCACAACTCGGGGGCTCCCGGCACAGGAGGAGACTTGTAAAATTCAATACAGCCACAGGCTCTCGTAACTCTTGTGCAGATTATTTTCTGCTGTTTTCTTGGGGATGGAAAGTGAGGAGGGGGGCTTGAGGGGAAAGTTTTATACTAGAGTGTGAGACCTGGCATACACCAGCTCCTGGACACAGATGTTGACTGCTTACCAGAGCATTGCAGCTCTTCTCTTTTGCTGTCAGTTACTAATTAAATTCTAGTGTTGCTTTTTAGTTTACCCTGGGTAGGCTGTGAGAATCATGCCTTGTTGCTGAGAAGGGTGAGAGGAAGAGGAGGGATGATGGCCCATCGTTACTCTTGCTGTCTGGCTGGCAAAATGCCTGCAAGGATGGACTGGCACAGCTGCCTCGTGGGTTTCTGTTGTCAAGTGTGTCCAGGCAAAGACAAAAATGTGCAGAACAGTGTGTTGTAAATTCAAAAACCAAGCAAGGGCCTACAACTGTATGTTCTGTGACTGTGAGTGTGTACGCATGCATCTGGCCAACCTGCGGTTCTCCTTGTTCTCGTGCTATTTTGGAGGGGTTTTTATCATACACCATTTTCATGATAAATATCTGTGATACATGGAGAAACCTGAGAGCAACAATTCTCAGTGAGGTCTGTCTGTAAGGAAACCCACCATGTTCTTAACTTGAGGTGAAGACAAGGCCAGCTTTATGAGGAAGTACAATATGTTTTGTTAGACCAAATGGTACAGCTGGAAAAAATTCTCAACATCTCCAACAATCTTAGACATTTGTGGCTACAATAACACTATTTAGTATTGTTTATATAATTAGCAGCTTTGGGTAACAAATGTAGAGGTAGGCTATGGGATCCTAGACACATCCCTGTCTGGTTTTAGAGATGATGAGGGATATTTAGGACAGGAATCTTTATTATAATAAAGAAGGTGAGTTACTGCCTAGCTTTCACTCTAAACAGTGCAGCTTCATTTGTATGAGCTTCTTTAGTTCTTCAGTCATGAGAAAGCTCACTTTTCTTTCCATCAGAGGAGTTTGGGGGAGGTTCTCTTAGCTCTTTGCTTGGTGTAAACCACCAGTGCACATCAGCTGCTCACACATACACACATTAGGGGTTGCCTAATCAACATAATTGTCATTCTTTTAGCTTGAATGACATCAATGTGTACTTACAAGCTTGTCTTTCCTTCAGTCTGCTCATAAAGGGACTTCAGAGTATCTGGATCTTGAGTGGCCTGTTTAATGTATTTTAAACTAGTTTTTTTTCTCAGCCTTTTGGATATGTTTAGCTACACAGACTTAAAGTGAAAATGGTTTTAACCAGCTTAACCCATAGGTGTGAACAAATTCTCACTATTTGAGGCTATTCCAGAACTGAAATAAAAGACGATAAAAATCATTCTGGTATAAAAACCAAAGAAGGAAAAAAAAAGCTTTTAGATTTCTTTCAGTGTCTTCCATCCATAACAAAGCTCAAATAGAACAAAAATGCATGAGTCCAGCTTTTTTTTTTCCCCATTTCTTTCTGTTTTGCAAGTCAACTTGAGTAAATACTTAGGAAAGGCTACGGGGGGAGGAGGTGACACAGACTGAAAGCCAGCTTTTCTCTGAGGTCTCATATTGCAGAGCACTTAGTAAAGTGAGGGTTAGCAGGACTCTCCTGCGTTATTGGACATTGCTAGTCTAATTTCTCTGGAAATGTACTTCCCAAGCAGCCCCAGCTGTTCCAGGAATGCAGTTTAACCATTGTTGTTCATAGTTCTCAATTGGAAAGAATTAAAAAATGTCATTCTGACCAAAGATTTATGCACTGAGAGATTAAATACCAGGAGTTAGGTGAAGTTTTTATCTGCTCTTGCACTTGGGTTAGACCCTCCCTTCTCTCTAAGTAGAATGCCACAGTACTATATATTATTCCATGCTTTAAAATGAAAAAAGATTGCTATTGTAATAAAGACATTTGCATGGCAGACAGTAATTTTTCTTCTGGTTGCTGTTGAAAGCTGACAAAAAAGCTCAAGGAAGTGGAATTCGAGGAAAGACAAGGCTCAGAGAATAGACAGTGTATCTGGTATCCTATTCTGGTGTCTCATAAGGATAAAATTTCTGACAATTTTTCTAATTACAATAGGTATCAGTCTGTGTTTGAAACTAATTTTGAGGGTTCCTAACAGTCAGTTTCTTTTACTGCCATCATTTGTCAATACATTAATGCACTGATGGTACCAGGCTTCGGATCCTGATTAGAACTGATGCACAGTACAGACTTGCAGAGCTAATAACTTCCGAATTATAGACTTGGGTACCTAAATAGCAGGAAAAAGACAATTTATTTTTCAGACAGCACTGGTTTAGAGTAACTGTTTTGGAGTCTTCTAGTTAGTTGCTGTTGAGACTTAAAGCTCCCATCCAAGCAGAAGAATTAATGTACCTCTCAGCGCCTCTTACCTACTGTGGCTGATTACTTAGAGCGTGCCAAAAAGTTCTGGGCATAAAAAATGAGAAAGTTTTTGTTTCTGTAAGTTGCTAGAGCTCCTGTGCCTTGAAATATGTCAACAGTCTCAATTTGATCATTAGTCTATGTAAATATGAAAGTGTGGCACGCAGAAGGCTTTCCCCAAGCATAACCATATGTGTCCATACATTTATGTCTAGGTTGGATGGATTAATACGTATGCTGTTTCGGGGTGGGAGGGTGGGAAGAATCCTCATGCCCTATGTGCTGCTGCAGTGTTTACCCTGCTGCCCCAGGGCTACCACTGATACAGAGAATGGGGTGCTGGTGGGGAGTTACTCTCTGCTTCTCCCCAAGGCAGCTGCAGTCCCAAAGGGGCCCTTCTAGAGACCGAGAACAAAGGTCTTTACAGGTGGGGATTAAGCCCCACGCAGCTGCTCACTTGCTTCCCTGCAGTGGGATGGGGGAGAGAATTGAGAGGGTAAAAGTGAGAAACCTCATGGGTTGAGATAAGGACAGTTCACTAGGTGAAGAAAAAACCATGCACACAAGCAAAGCAAGACAAGGAATCCATTCGCCACTCGCCCTGGGCAGGCAGGTGTTCAGCCATCTCCAAGAAAGCAGGGTTCCATCATGTGTAATGGTGATTTGGGAAGACAAATGTCATTGGTCTGAAAGCCCCTGATCCTCCTCCTTCCCACAGCTCTTTGGTGCTGAGCACACCACCATATGGTGTGGAATATCCCTTGGATTTGTTGGAGTCAGCTGTCCTGGCTGTGCCTTGTCCCAGTTCTTGTGCACCCCCAACCTGCTCACTGGTTGGGCAGTGTGATAAAAAGAAAAAGAAAATGCTTTGATGCCATGTAAGCACTACTCTGCAGTACCTAAAACATCCCTGTGTTGACAACAATATTTTGGTCATGAATCCAAAACACAGGCCTCTACAAGCTACTGTAAGAAAATTAACTCCATACCAACTAAAACCAGTTCCCTTGGGAAGGATAGTTCAGTACAGAACCAGCCTACCCCTGTTTTTGTGCCATATTTAGGTATTCATTCATTAAAATGTAATTTTTGTAGTTAAGAATATTTTGTCCAAGCCTGCTGGGAGCAGAGAATGTGCAACCCAAAAATAAGCTTTAGTTATTTGTTGGCAACAGCAACGCCAACAGCTCAAAACCAAACAAAACATGAAATTGCTGTTCTGAAGAGCTTGAAGCCAGAAGTGTTTCCTAAGGAAGCACCAGCCAAATCACCATTACCTTGTGTTTTTGGTCTGGAGCCCAGCTCTCTTTGTCCTTTGTCTTATTTAGCTACGGGAGAATAATTGAAGCAGTGAGTCCCCATTCTCCACGTCTACTGATTCTCTATTTCTTTCCCCCTTCTTCACAAAAAAAGTGTCTTTTTGTTTATATGTAGAAGGCTCCCAGGACACCTGCTCCTCCAGGGAATAGACAGAAGACCAGGAGACTTATTTCAAAGTGGCAACTCTATCCAGCATTGGGGAAAGTCTCTGTTAGCTGTCAGCGGTATCTGAACGTTTCACAATAGTCATCAGTTTGTTACAGCCACGCTGTGGGTCCTGGTGCAGTGCAGGGAAGCCTACGCACTGTTGCATGACACATGTTAAAGACATATTATGCAATAGTTGCGCTTAAATTATAACCCTGTGTTGTTGTTAAGCCTTTGAATCCTCCCTTCTCTTTCACTGAGCTGCATGTTGTATCCTACCCTTGCGCAAACAAGGCGCGTGACGCGGAGCATCGTAGGGACTAAGCGAGACGTGAGGAGCACCATCCGCAAGAGGAGCACCTGGGGAATCGGGGCGCCTGTGCTCTTTTCTCTCCTTTGCTGGGGACCTGCAGGGCAAAATTAAGCATCTCAATGCTTCAGTTTTTCTCTTTATTTAAAACTGAGCCAGAATACTGCAAAGCATTGTGTACAATGCTGTGAAGGTCTGCAGAGCATTGTGAAGTTTAAATACTAGTATTTTATTGTAATAATAACCTAAAAATATTACCGGGGTGCAGATTGGTTTGTAAGTGCTCTTTTTATCTTGTTTGGAAAAGCTCTAAGCTTCTAGTTTGTGTGTTAAGACTTCAGTAAAGCACTTAAGCATGCATTTGAATTTAAGCATGTGCATTAGTCCTTTTCTGAATACATAAAGCTATTAATTAGGGCTTGTACAAGACTGTTTGCTTGTCTAAAGTATGAATAGAATGTGCTTGGAGGGGGGAAACTCTGCTTTCCAAGCACATACATCTCCTGTTGGTAAAAATTAATAAATAAAACCCCTCCAGTTAGTCATGCACTAGTGTGACCTTCCATCTCTGAGTCTCCCTCTTCCCTTTCTATGCGTAACACCAAAGTGGGTTGTGATCAATATAGTTAGCGTAGTGAGTGAATGATGCTAATAAGCCGTTTCTTTATAATGATCAGGTTCTCCAGCCCTGCCCAGCAACATGGTATATTTTGGAAGCTCTCAGGATGACGAGGAAGAGGAGGAGGAGGAGGAGGAGACAGAGGACACAAAAACAGCCACAAACAATGCTTCATCATCATGCCAGTCAACTCCCAGGAAAGGAAAAACGCATAAGCATGTACCAAATGGGCAAGGTAGGTCTGAAATAGTGCTCTTCTGCAGGTGCTTGTAATGAAATTTATGAGCTTGTGTGCTTTAATCCTTGTCCGTTCTGGATCTGAGTGAGAAAGGATACAGGCTATAATGGGAAAGTGGAATGAGATGTAGTGGCATCATCTTCTGCTTTAACCTGTTTCTCCTAACAATCTGAACTCCATCTGTGGCAGAACAGTAGCTGTAGGGGTGGAATTACATATATTTTTATATACACGCAGGCATATGCATATACGGTATATCCACACATACACATACACCATCACTCTCTCTGTGGCTTTTTGGAGACTGAAGTTTAATGATTTTATTTTATCAAAGTTAAATATAAGCACTTGTAAGTGTTATCAAAACATGTGACAGGGTCAACACTTAATTTTTCACATGCAATATTGATACCACAATTGCAGTAGGTTAAGATACTACATTCATACTGTTTATGGAAAGATTTCGTAGAAGAAGCTCTTTCAAGCTTTGCAAATCAACAAAAGCTGTGTTCATTACACAGTCTTTCTGTCATGATGTCTCTGTGCCATATCTCTATAAATGGATCTGTGTATGTTGCAACATCGCCTAGTGTAAAATGGAGGACCTAAAAGCCACACTGAAACCTTTCTGCTCCTGATGTAATGCCTCCCCTGCCACAGTCTTGTGTGATGTGGTTCCCTCTCCAGCAAGAACTCTTGTACCAGAACAACTGTGCCCTCTCTGCCTCATATAATTTCAAAATGAGGCCTGCGCTCCCCATTCCTTTCCTTGGTATTAGGTCACCGTGAAAGTCCTTCTGGTGACTGTCCATTCAGCTCTTACTAGGAAATGGAAAGGAAGGTCTCCCTACAGACCTGAGCCTGCTGGTTTTTGTGCTACTCTGCATGAAGAAAAGAATACTAGATCCCAGTTACTTCATTGTGCTGGTCCTCATCTCTGCTTTTCAAAAGGGAGGCTTCTACAAAGGATGCCATTGTTACCTATAACAAAACCATTTTTCCTGACTATGTCTGAATCTATTTTTCATTGCACACCTGTTACTGTGTAACCCCAGCATGCAACTAAGCACCACACAGCAGCTCACTCACTCCCGCTGCACTGGGATGGGAGACAATTGGAATAGTAGAAGTGAGAAAACTTGTGGTTTGAGATAAAGACAGTTTGATAGGTAAAGCCACGCAAGCAAAGCAAAACAAGGAATTATTTTGCCATTTCCCATGGGCAGGCAGGTGTTCAGCTGACTCCAGGAAAGCAGGGCTCCATCACATGGAAGAGTTACTTGGGAAGACAAATGCCATCACTCCCAACATCCTCCCGCTTCCTCCTTCCCCCACAGATTTGTATGCTGAGAACAACACCATATGGTATGGAATATCCCTTCGTTCAGTTGGGGTCAGCTGTCCTGGCTGTGTCCTGTCCCAAGTCTTGTGCACACCCAACCAGCTCACTGGTGGGGTGAGGTGAGAAGCAGTAAAGGCCTTGACTCTGTGCAAGCACTGCTCAGGCAGTAATGAAAACATCCCTCTGTTAACAGAGTTGTTTTCAGCACAAATACCAGCTACTACAGAGAAAATTAACTCTGTCCCAGCCAAATCCAGCATGTTCTCCAACATGGGATCAAACTCAAATTCTCTCCTTTTGTGGAGCCATATGTGGAGAAGTGCAAGGGGACATTATGCCTAATAGCATATCAACTGTCAGCTGTGAGCAGGAGCTTTAATGCTGTAAAAGCCATGGATCAAAACTTGGCACTTTGGATTGATTTCTAAGTAAACCCCCCAAAATAACAGGCACAAAAGTCTACATATGGAAAATGAGATTGCATGTAACGGAACTGCTGCCTTAGAGTTTTAAATGTGATATATCATTGCAAAAGGAGCCGATCGTGTTCCTTGAGTGTCCCAGATGGCAGTCACTTTGAAATTAGCTCAAAACCAGAGACACCTGAAATCTTAATTGGGGGTAAGTAAAGGCAAACTTAATGAGCCATCTAATGGCTTCATAATCTTTATCAATATAGATCAGAGTGAGCATAAATGAAGCTGCTGCTTTAATAGATCTGCAAAAGACCTTTATAAAATACATAGGAGACAATGTGAGATGTTTTGACAAAGGTGATGAAACAGGAATTCCCAGAGAAGGCAGCTGCTGCTTCTTCTTTGTAATTTCTTTTTTTCTTCCTTTTTTTTTAATTAAAATTTTCTTACCCAGGGGTATTCCCATTTTTCAGTGTCTGTTATTTTGGTTGACAGCCAATAGTATTTTTGTTTCCCGTGAATAAAGTAGGTTCTGGTTCATGTGTGTCTGTTTTAAACGAGACCACACACAACGGCAGACCAGGGACGGGTACAGCAAATGAACTTAATCTAGCGTGAGAGTCTATTTTTAATGAATTAAAGTCTTTTGTTTTTAATAGACAATGTGTAGTCAAGCACTTTGGACCTGAAAATGCTAAGCATTTGCTATGACATACGACAACAAAGGTTCAGAGCTTGATTAATGTCATTAGACAGTGTCAAATGATTGCTTCCTACTAAAACGGGGCCAGAACGACTTTTCTGGGCGAAGTCGTTTGTCAGTATCCTCTTCTAATGCCAATATGGGGCATTATTAGGGTTGCACACCAAACTGTTATGACTTTGCCTGTTGAGCCACCTTTTGGAGAGTTAACTCAGTTGAAAATGCCTAAGTATGAGTAAGAAGCCCGTGTAACACGTGGCATAGCTTGCTGCACAGACTGAAGCAATTAACTCAACTGATCTGTTGCTTTACAAACTTACTGCTTACATAGATCTATTTAAAGCATCAACATTTTACCTGTGCCTTTTCAGCCTCCCTTCTTTGTACCTCTGATGTGCCATGCACGTATCCATTTCTTAAAGACCCAAGTAAAATGTTTGGCAGGAGACGTGTTTATCCCCCACATTCACGGGAGCGTGGAGAAGGCATACGCAGCAATGTGCAGGTCTTTCCTTCCTGCAGTATCTTAGTGCAGTCAGTGATAGTCTTGTGGTTAAACCATGTTTTGAGATACCGCTGTGGTTGCCACAAGGGAAAATGGTAGAGCCATGCTCTTAAAAACTGGTTTCATATTGCTGCCAGACTTCAACTGATTAGACCGGGTCTGACAGCAGCAGATAAAAGCTTGGATGTCATTGGTGGTGCTTTGTGCCCAAGTTAGAAACTAGTGCTAGCTCTGGGTAACTTTCTGTCAGGTCGTATGGGATGTTCTGTATGTAACTCTTACTTTCCTTCTCCGCATGCTTAAACTGACAGCGAGCAGTTCTCACTGAGAGAAGATAGTGTCTGAAGACTTTCAGCTTTTGTTTGTAAGAGAACTGTTATCTTGTAATGTAGAGTAAAACATGTGAGTGGTTCTTACCTGCTCAGGGATTGAAGTATGATTTTTTTCCAGTACATGTCATAGATTAATTCAGGTCAGAGGAGACCCCAGGAGGCCATCTAATCTCACCTCCTCTTCTGCAAAATACTATTGATAACTTTTCTGACAAATTCAGCAATAAAATTAGCAGAGGTTTGTGTTTTTGAGGGGAGATTTTTAGAAGCTTTCTAAAACTTGATGTGGAATTTTGATCCTAATCAGAATGAATTTAAGTCAGAATTTATAGTGACTTTAAAGCCAAATCGCTTGGTCCCCATCTAGATGCTGACTTCAAAAATGTATTTTCCCAGCTAAAAAACAATGACTATTTAGTTGGAATAGAGAAATCTCTCCTTCTTTTTAAACAGCACATAGTTCCCTTTTAACATCAGACCTTTTGAGTAAGTTTGTAGTGAATTTCAAAATGGACATATGGAAAATTAGGGATGATAAGGTGCTGCATATTGCAGCAGATAGAGCAGGGATTCAGATGATGTGTTGTAATTGCAGACTGGTTACTGACCCTTTGGGGAGTGTGGGTGTAGGGACCCCGTAATTCCCGGTGTTTAGATCCAGTGCGCTCAGCTATGGGACACCTGTGTGCTGCTCAGATGAACATGCTTATTTTCCAGCTTGCATTTTGTATGCATCTCAAATGTCCATCAGTCTGTCTGAGGCTATTACACGGCTTTGAGCACAAGGAATTTGGTGGAAGAAGCCAGGTAGGAGCATTGGCTTAAACAATATGGTTTTTCTTCAGTGTAGCTGCCAGGTGTGGGGAGAGACTTCTCAACCACAACCTGGATGACAGGGAATCCTGCCACCATGGAGGAGGAGGAGGAGGTGGAGAGACGTTGATCTATTAGAAAATGGACCGTATTCAAAGGAGGGTGTCAGTCTTCAGCTGCCGTGGGGTGATGTGCAGGGAAAGCAAGTTCTCCACAAGTGAGCTGTACTCTGTCTCCCTGGAGGACAGGGAGGTCTAAATTACATCTCCCTGCCACTTGGAGGAAATTCCAAGCTGTAGGTAAGAGGGTAGGGTTAGGTGTCTGTTTCTTTAAAACTTAATTCTTTGAATTCCTCATGACTAAGTAAATCCTACTTTGGTTTCGTTCTGTGACACAATATACGGTTTTTTCTACAGGCTCCTGAAGGAAAATATTTGCAGGTGCCAAGTGGTTTTTTAGGCAGGCTGGGGTAAGGAGCTGGAAGATGCAATTAGGGAGTTATCAGTCCCATCGCAAGAGCAAAAGGGGATAGGCCTTACTCAACTTGAAAGGGCTTGTGGACTGGAAAAGGGCCTCAGGAGGAGCAGCGTACACAGATACAGTTGCATAGACAGCTCTGAAAACAGGTGCCGTAGGCAACAGTTCCTCTGATAATAGCTGGCTAACTTCCCTGAGAAGGGTGGTTGCAGGACTAGGTACTTCTCACACCAGCACAGCAGTTCAAAGATAGAGACATGTGCACAGCTGGGCCAGCATACATGGGAATGTATGTGGTACATGAGGGCCACGAAGATGATTAGAGGGCTGGAGCACCTGCCCTACAAGGAGAGGCTGAGGGAGCTGGGCTTGTTCAGCCTGGAGAAGAGAAGGCTGCGGGGGTACCTCATTGCAGCCTTCAAGTACCTGAAGGGAGCTTATAAACAGGAGGGAAATCAACTTTTTAAAAGGACAGATAATGGCAGGACAAGGGGGAATGGATTAAAGCTAAAGGAGGGAAGGTTTAGATTAGATATTAGGGGGGGGGGTTTTACAGAAAGCGTGGTGAGGTGCTGCAACAGGCTGCCCAGAGAAGTAGTGGATGCCCCATCCCTAGAGGTGTTCAGGGCCAGGTTGGACGGGGCCCTGGGCAACCTTGTGTAGATCCAGGCCTGAGGTTGGTGGCCTTGCCTGTGGCAGGGGGGCTGGAGCTCTGTGATCCTTGGGGTCCCTTCCAACCCATGCCATTCTATGATTCTATGAATGTCATGTTTGTCTTTGGACACCTGAGTGTAATAATTAGTCCTTGATTTACTTGTAGGAAAATGGAGTTCACCATCATTATTTGTAACCACACTTCTTCACAAAGAAGAGTCTTGTTTCCTTAACTGGAGCAAACCAGCTTCAGTGTGTCAGAAAACCTGCTGGGTCAGAAACTATTGCTGGTCTGCGCTGCGTTTTGTTACCGTGGTCAGATAAAAACTGCTCTGCGTGCCTTCTGCCAGAAATGAGCAGGGGAGAAAAGAGCGTGGGCACCTTTTTCCTGGAGGCTCACATTTCAAAACAGATCTGGCAGTAGCGCGTAGTAAGCAGGCATGGCTGGAAATACTACACCCTGCTTCAGCGCTGGCTTCCTCGCTTACCAGAAATACAGGAGAATGTTGTGCTTCTCAATTTGCAATGGATAATTTAGCAGAGTAATTTCCTTACATGTGTAGTAACAAAGATGATGCAGGAAAAGATTGTAGATGGCTGGGTTTGGGTTTTTTTTCCTTATTTCAGGATATAGTTCAATGCAGTACTGGTACAACTCAGGCTTAAATGGCGTATCTTTTACATACATTACCATTTGTGAGCGTGCTGAGGCATTCTAATTTGTGATTGCAATTCCTTATTTAGTTTGGGGTTTTAACTAAATTCAGTATTTGTGGGTGGGTATGTAAGATGGAGTCTTGGGCTCATGCATCTTTTTCAGTGAAATTAATCCTGAAGAGGTAAACATTTAGAAGAAAAGTATTTTCTGCATCCAGCTAAAATGCAGAATGAGAAAATTTCAGGCAGAGTGCTACAATAGTTAATGGCTAGGCAATTATTTTGATGATTTACAGCCTTTTGTTGAAATACCATGGAACCAGTAATTGTTGCAATAAACATTTTTGCACATTTAATTTTTCTGCAAAAATATGTAACATGAAAATTACCCGTTTTGCAGTAATTTACATATTTAAATATGCAAATCTGGCACAACACATTTGGGGATTTGTGGATATTCAGTAGCTAGATGTATGACCTGTGGAGAAGAACAGGGGAGCTGGAAGTTGCTCAAAAAAATTGAATTGTTATCCTGGTGAGAGACTTGTGATAACAGCCAGACACTTCTTGTATGGACTTGCTGCTTAGCGAGTGACCCGTGTGATGTTGTTTGTGTCGTAATGGTTAGGTGAGAGTACTGAATTTGTGCTGAGGAGAGACGTTTGGTATTGAATCTTTGCAAACGGTGGCATGGTGCCTCATACCAATAACTCTCCTCTCAGTGGCCCAGTATATTCCAGTGCACGTAGGGTTTTGAGCAGTGTCACTGACAGTGTCAAAAAGCAATTGGTGTTACCTGCCACGGTTCCACCATTTGGCTTCTGTTCATGTGCAGCTATGGAAATTTAGTTGCAGAGTTGTCCACTGACAAGCTGTATGGCATTGGGTTAGGGCTGGTGAAGTGTGGGAACAGCAGTACCACACACATTCATACGATGTTGTGGTGCCCTTTTCTGCTGAAGCACACCTTTGCTCCCGACCTCGGGTAGGTAGATTGTGTTGCGGGGCTCCAGAAGACACTTTCTATCTCTGGCAGTGGCTTGTAGAAGTCTGAACATACCCAACGCGTAAGGAAACCAGTTGGCAGTATTAAAATACTCTCGTTTATGGAAGCGGTTCATTGTTTTAGTTCCTCCAGGAGAGGAAAAGAATTATTGCTGGGGTCCTTTAAGGCAGTTTGAGAGCCACATAAATGTTTTCACAGTGACTTAAAACTGAATTAAAGCCAGAGGAAGAATGTTTTTGTACAGTAACGGATACTTAATGCCAGAAAGTTGATTAATATTACATCTCTTCCCAAACATGATCTATGTAACAACATGAGGTTTGCATTGGAATAGCTGGCTTGGGTTCACAACATTGGCAAGGCTCCCTTTTCTCCTTCTGAAAACAGAACTTCTCCCTTTCACTCTTACCTCCCTCCTCTGTTTTGGATACTTTTATGAACGCGCAATCACTTGCTGTACGTGGCATGAACTCCGCAACATGCGGCGTGTGTGTACATGTATGGCCTGTGCTTTTAGCTTCAAGACACTGACATAAAGCAAAAGGGTTCACACATCTGTTGTGCCTGCAATGGACTGCCTCATTATATCAAGTATAAAATGTATCTGGTGCAGGAATAATCTCCAGGAGTGCTTGGGAATGAAAGCTTTGCCTGTTGAGTCAGCTGTTGGCTGAGCCCAGTCCAGTAATTCTGCTGCTTACACAGTGGAAGCCTGATGATCGTACATATTATAAATTGGCTTCTAAATGCTTGGCTGGATGTATCCTATAAAATATTTGCGTGAAAATTAATTTGCAGGAATACTTCAGGAAAATTGCTGAAAACACAATAAATGTTTATAGCTCAGTACAGTGTCAATTCCTGTAGTAAATGCTTGGTTAATCTGTAGTAATTGAGCACATCTGTGGCTTTACTTGATAAAAAAAATTAGCCATTTTTGTAACTGCACCCAGCACACGCTCACTTTGCACTGCTTTACATCGGGATTCTGTATTGCAGTTTCAAGTGAGATACCCCAAAGTCTCTGCATGGGATACTCGGTGAATATTGGTGCCCCGGGGTCCAGTTCCCCTGATGCAGAGAGCGCTGTGATGCATTCACAGGGATCATGCCTACCATAAGGTTTTGCTCTGCTGCCATAAATTATATCAGTGGTTTAAAGCTCCCCAGTGCTCGTGAGTTTTGAATGTAGTGGTTCAGTTTCCTTCCATTTGATCACTGCTAGCCGAAAGACCCACAAGTATTTCACTCTGGGACTCTTATTGTTTCAGCTTAATAATAATAGTAATTGCTTTGGAGGACGTGGCATTTTGAGAACGAGCGTTCAGATACATATGGATAAAAGGATACCCATTTTTTCTGTTTGAAGTGTCTGGACACTAATAATTTACTTGCACTTTTAATTATTTGTTGGTGGTGCTCTTACCTTTAAGTAAAAGCTGTTCTAGAAATGCAGAGCTAGTTAAGGTAGCACAAAATAATAATAATTCAAGCTTACAAAAGATTTCTGCCTTAATGATGGGAGTTTCACCACTCATGGGTTTGGCTTTCTTTCTGGTTTTTAATGAAATTATTCCTTCAAGAGTGAAACCTTTATCAACTATACTCTCTCATGAGGTTAAAAAAAGAACTCCGGCACGCACAATAGCCAATGTTCTGCTGCCTGTTATCTCTGGGAAAGGAGATTGTAGCTGGGCTTAGTTAAAGCATAAGGTACACCTCTGCTTTTTTGAATGCCTCAGAAATGTTGAAGAGCTGGCAGACATGAAGGGGAATGCAATTTGCTGCATAAGAAGACACAAAAGAATTAGTAATTTTATTATTAAATCATATTTGATCTTAGTAATATTAATGCAGAGTTTTTGTTTTTGGGGGAGTGTGTGTTCTTGTTTGCTTTCCTATGAGAAGTGAGTGTTTCTGCCTTATTACCAATTATTCTACAACAGTGAGATTTCTTTGGGGGGCTTTTTAGTCTTTCCAGGTGATTTCATATTTTCACTGAACTGTCTTACTGTTAGGGCCAGAGTTTAATCCTGTATTGCACTCTTTAAGCCTAAATAAATTCTACATTTTCACTCAGATGGGAGCAAAACTGTAGTCCAGGAGACTTCCCATCTCCTTGAATGCTTGTCATATGATAGTGTTTTGTAATTAATCAAGCTAACATTTTGGTATTTGTTGACATAATATGTCCAAGAATTTTGCAGAATTTATTATTGCAGAAAGGTTTATATACGTATCTGGCTGGATATAACAATATTCTAGGTGTTGGAAGAAACAAACACTGATTTTTATAGAAACTGATACCATCTACTGTTTATCTAGAGACAGCTTGGCTAGGACTGGTTTGCGTCTACATCTCTCCCTTTTTATTGTGTTTTCAGGCTTTAAGCTTTTTAAGCTTTTCCTGTGAGACTGAACATTTTTTCTCTCCCGTTTCTCTTCCCCCTTTCAAGAATCTTACAAATTAAGACAAAAGATAATTACTCAGAGGGTAAAACTGGCAGGGTTCCCACGACACTTAAAATTAATGAGCTGTTGCATATAAAATATACCTTGTCTCATGTTCACTGGGTTGGATTTTTTTTTTGGGTTTTTTGTGAACCATAAAAGTCCACAATTTGGCTTTTTGGCTGTGTTTTCTCTTTTAGTAATTTTTGGTATATAAAGTGGCAAATGAATACAGAAAACTAATCTCTCTGACTTAATCTTTCCTTATGAGCAGATCAGTATATAACAATTTGTTCACTCCAAAGGCAAAATCTCCCTTGCAGTGATAAAATACATAGTAATGAACCAGCCATCAGTTGTTTGGGCTATGTCTTATTAAAAATAGTCATGTTTTGTGCATCCATAGCACCTTCCATCTGATGTGAGAACTCCTTACAAAGGAGGATAAATGTATTGTCATGAACTCCCTGAGAAGGGTTGGCAATTATTACCAGTTCCATCACTGGAAACAAGACACGGAGGTTACGTGACTTTCGCTGAAATCGGTGAGAAATCCTTGGCTGGCTGGGGCAGCGCCGGTCGCTCCTGAGCTCAGGAGTGACGGAGCCACTGGGGAATTCGTGGTGACTGCGCTACTGAAGGCTTTTCTCTCAATCTTACTCACTTTATGCAAGACAGAAGGAAGAGAGGAGGAAGAGCAATTGCCTTTTATTATTACTACTTTTTAGAAAATATAGTCTGCTTCAACACTATGACCAACTGGATGTGATAAGTGACCTGAATAACAAATTAGTCAAACTTGCTGGGGGCCAGCTTTGGAGGTGGTGGTGGTGTGGTGTTTTGACCCTGGCTGGAGGCCAGATGCCCACCCAGGTTGTTCCATCACTCCCCTTTTTAGCTGGACAGGGGAGAAAATATATATTTGAGAGGCTTAGGAGTTGAGATAAGGACAGGGAGAGATCATTCTGCAATCAGCGTCACAGGCAAAAAGGCTCAACACGGAATAAAAAAACCTCTCTAATCTATTACACTGCACTGCACACACAGTGAAACCAGTCAGACAATGAGAAGTGCGACCAGATCTTAAAACATCTCCCCTACCCCTCCTTTCTCAGCAGACTTCAGTCACAACTTCTCTCCCTTCTCCCCCACCCAGGGTGGCATAGAGGGGGAGAGGGAGGAATGGTGAGTTCAGTCAGTTCCTCATGAGTTGTTTTCCTTCTTAGCTGGAGGAGGGGCCATTTCTCACACCCTTCCCCTGCTCCAGCATGGGGTCCCACCCATGGGAGCCAGTCCTCCATGAACTTCTCCAATGTGAGTCCTTTCCCATGGGGCTTCAGCTTTTCACCAGCTGCCCCAGTGTGGGTCACTTACATGGGATGCAGTCATAAATCACAGGATATTTCTCAAGCCCAGACTACCCCAGACTGGCACTCCCCTCCCCCCCCCCCCCCTCCCCCCCCCCCCCCCCCCCGCAAACCTGCTCCAGCATGGGCCTCCCTCCCTCTCTCTCCCTCCACGGGCTGTAGGTTTTGCCAGGATCTCGCTCAAATGTGGGTCACAGTGTCTTCCACCTGCTCTAGTGTGGGCCCTCTCCACAGGCTACAGGTGGGGTCTCTGCTCCCCATCCTCTTCCATGGGCTGCAAGGGGACACCCGTTATACTATAGTCTTCTCCATGGGCTGCACGGGAATCTTTCCCTCTGGTGTCTGCAGTGCCTCCTTCCCCCTTCTTCACTGGCGTTGGTGTCTGCACCCTGCCTTACATCTTCTCACTCACTTCTCTGGTGGCAAAAAATAGCTGCTAGTGATTTTTTTTATTTTTTCCCTCCTAAATGTGATTGCCAGAGGCACTGTGATGTTCCCTGATAGGATCGGCCTTGGTCAGTGTCAGGCCCAGCCTTGAGCCGGCTGTAGGGCCTGCAGAGAGCTTCTGGCTGCTTCTTGCAGAAGCCACCCCAGCAGTCCCCCCTCCTCCACCAGAACCCAGCCATGCAAAACCACAGCAGCTGGGAAGGTAGATAGCTGGTTGGGGAGGTTTGGATGTAGATGTCTACTTGAAAGCAGCATAGATGCCCCTCTTCTGCCCAACAGGATTGTTTGTTGGTTATTATTACTTCTATTGCCTCTATTACTCCTGTACTAGTACAGGACATCTGTAGGGACAGCTAAGCTTCACAACTTAGGCAAAAAGGTACATACTATAAGTATATCATGTTTAGGGAAAAAGTGAGATTTTCATTTCACAGGAAAGCAATAACTTAATTTAGTCAATATTCCTAAACAGTGTGTGTTATGTGTAACGAATATGATTTTTTGGATACTGTCATGACAATAAGTATTTATGAATTTTCTTATTTGCATCCTTTCCTAAACCATGGCAGGGGTGTAAAAGCCAAGACGAGGTGAGTGGTGAAGGCAGGAGGGCACTTGCTATTGTGGGTGTTGGATCACCAGCCTGACGGACCTCTGTCAGGTGCTTCACTGAAGAGGGGGCAACACTGACATAAATTTACTGCATTTTTGATAAACAAACAGAGAAATGTGACATGTTTTGGTTTTTTTAACCTCTGCTTTTTATGTGCTCTGACAAAAGAGCAGGGAATGTTCTTTAATAAATTCAGTGGAGGGACAGGAACAAAACTTGCTGGGGTAGACTTGTACATGTTTGCATAATACTTATTGCACAAAAGAAGTGGTTTCTGTCCTGTGCTTTTCCATCCCATCACTTCAACGGAGGGTACTCAGCATAGATCCCAGCAATACTTTATACAATGTGCTCCAAAATGGTTTTAGTATTTTCCTTCCTTTGCAGAAGTACCTTTCTCTATTTGCAGCTCATCTGCTATAGGCAAAGTGCTGTCAGTTTGATTCAGCAGTTTGGATATTGATGAAAACAAAACATGCTTTTTCATGGAATGCTTCCTTTCTTTTACATTAATATAAAAATAAATCCTTTTTCTGTTTAGGTTATGTTTAGAATTCCTTTGCTGCAACAGCGAAAAGTTAATTAAAACTGTCATAAATAAAGATCAAACTGATAAGTCTAAATTTAGGTCAATCAAAACAGTAATATACCTTGTATGTTTTAATTTGGATATTGGAGATAATGTGTGTTAACAAGCGAAGGAAGTACATCAGTAAATCTGTTCGTATACAAAAATATGCAAAGTAGGGCTTCTATTTCTGTATTGGTTTCACTTTAGATATAAGAAGACACTAAATATCCAACACTGACAGCAGACAAATTTGGGTTGTTTTGAATGAAGAGTCTGGTCTTGTATGTGGTTGTTTTGGGTTTTTTTCCTTCATGGTTTTTTTCTTTGGATTTTTTTCCTTTTTTTTTTCTTTGTTGGTTTCTTTTTTTTTTTTTTTTTCACTTAATAGTCTGATTTTTCTCTTTTCTCAGTTTTCAATGGGTCCAGCAAATCATCGAAGGAGAAAGAACCTGCTCAGAAACACAAAAGCAAAGAGGCCACACCAGGGAAGGAGAGGAACAGCGAACATAAGGCTGAGAGCCGAAAAGACCAGGCTGCTGCTAATCACCACCCTACTACAAACACTGGCTCCTCCACGAAAGGGCTCACTGCTAACAACCACCACACACTTCATAGATCGGCTCAGGACTTAAGGAAACAGGTAATAAATTGCACTCTACTGTGGACACATGGAAAACACAGACTTTTAAGGTGCTAGCTCTATTTTCCACTGCCTGACATAGAGCAAACATGGCAATCCTTAAGAGCATGCTCTGGAGACAGCAGGGAGTTAATTTTCAGTGAAAGAGAGAGAAAGAGAGAAAGAAGGAAAAAAGAAAAGTGATAGATATGTGGGAAGTCAGTATGATGCAGCATGCTTTACAACCCTGTCTTTATATTACCCAGTGTATACATATGAAAGGGTAAAGTTCACATTGCTATTTATCAAACCTTTCTGACTGGCACTCTTGTTGGCACCTCTGCTGACAGTGCCAAGGCTGGCAGCACATGGAAGAATGAACTCCTTTTGAGTACAGCTGGTCAGCTTAAGTTATCTTAGAGGCTCACTGGCATTGCAGAGAAGCTTTTACACTCAGGGCTCTTGTACTGCATGTGGGCCGCGCAAACCGTGGAGGCTAGGAAAACTGTTTTGCTGATGCTTGAAGGAGGTGCTGTAGGACATTGCCTCCTTCACAGTGGATGTACTGGAGGGGAGAAATTCAGACTTTCATGTTACCTTGTTAAAAACTAGCAACAAAAATTCAGCAAGGGGCTTGTCTCAGTCTGACTTGGTATTTGGGTGTGGAAGTTTAGCAGGCTAATCTTTTGGTGCGTATGACTTGTGTTTGGGGCAAGATGCGTCTCCATCTATTTTTGATGACTGGATCAAAGGACTCGTAAAATAGCAGCTGTCAAATTAATTTTTTTCTCGAAGACTTTCAAAATCTCTGGTTAGTGTTCTTGTACAGTACGGGGCTGCATGAGCAGGGTACCTGCAGTAGGGCAGTGCAGTAGGGAAAGCTTGCTACACTTGCAGCTTTTGCAGCAGTTAATTTTCAACAGGGCAATTAAAAACAGTCTTTATTTGCTGACATCTAAAAGTTTTTCTTCTAAGTGGGCCCCCCTTCATTGGAGCTAGAATTGCCGTCTTGTAGGGCTGTCAAAGCCTTGAATGGCACCTCTCAGTCATAGGCTTGGAAATGAAGAATGGCAAAAAGTGAAACAAGTGTCTTGCCAAGGAAATCTTCCATGACCTGTGCTTCAGTGGTGTTTAGCTTCTCCTGAAATGCCTCCACTGGATTTGTATTAAATAAAATATGAGATCCTAAAGACTATCTACAGTATATTTCTTTGTACCTCTGTAAGACTTCCCTTCTTTATTCTCCCATGGGATTTTTTTCTTGAATGTTTGCTGCCTTTTTCATCCCTTTGGCTTTCTTTTTTGTGACTACCAGCATCCTATGCTCCTTGCTGTGACACACTCTGTCGTGAACTCTTCATGTTGAACAAGTTTTCCAAAGCACAAGGATGCGCTTGATACTTAATTATTTTAACTCAACTCTAATACTTTCGTGAAATGCTTTATCATTGAAGTGTGAATGGTTAAAACTTGTGGAAGTCAACTGCCATCACTTGTGAAGGTAGTTCTGAGAAGGGAGAAGACAGGTGTAGAAGAATATTATCCCAATCAAAATGGGTTTTGCTTCATAGAATGTTAGATGTTTTCAACTGTTCTGTGCAAAATGGAGAGAACTCACACTAACAGAAGTACTTAACTTACCAGTTTAATGAAAATGTGGCTGTAAATAAAGGTGAATTACGCATTTTGCCTGACAGGACTTAGCTTTGTGCAAAGCCTTAGACTTACCATTATGTGACATTGCTGAATTTCCTGCTGTTGTCCCAAGTCTTTGTTGACATTTTCAGTCTTTTCCAAAAGGAGAGTTGCTTTCCCAGGGTGCCAGCCACATGTTCTTCCTCCTTCCAATGTGTTTCTGCTCCTTGTTCATGTGCATTTACGTGGTTTCTTTATGTGTGTGATTTTGTTTTGTTCAGTCTTACAGAAACTAAAGGCAGTAGACTAGGAATTACTGGAGATTTTCTTTTTTCCTCTCCTTCTTTCTTTCCTTTCCTGGTGTGCACTTGCACATGTCACGTGTTCCCTCTCTCTCTTTCTTCCTCCCTTGCTATCTTCCCAAATCCCCTACTTCAAAGGGGTTGTGGGCAAAGGAAATGTAGTTCAATGGGGCCCTCTCTTGGCCTGATATGGTAATTTAGCTCTGCAAAATTCAGATCGACACACAAGTATTTTTATGAATGAATTCGGGATCAGTTGCATAACTTGAATTTGTTTGGGACCAAAACTGCTGTTAGTATTGCTAATGTTGCTGTTATCACTGTGGTTGTTATCTAACAAGTTGTTTGTTGGCTGTTATTTTGTGTGTATGCGTGTCTGTGTCTGGAGGATGGATCCCAGGTGCTATGCGTAGGTGTGTATGTAGACCAGTTCAAATCCAACAAACAAATTGCTGCAACACTATGTGCTGGTCCCATTTGCTTTTTAAAAGACAACAGAATTTAAAAGCTGTCTTTTACTGCAAGGCAGGTGTTCAGTAAAGTGGAGAAAAGAAAGGTCTGAAGATAAATATATGTCAGCAGAACTGAGAAGATAGCTGAAAAGCAAAGATAAATTTATTCGTATCCCTAGTTTCACCTTTAGCTCAAGACTATGAGTCATGTAAGGCTAATGTCAATCACTTTGTTACTATTTGAATTAAATTGACTTCTTTCTTATGCGCTCAGTGTAAGCACTGCCTCGGGATGGAGCTGTGGCATAGACCCCCATTTGGTGAACCTGCGCACCTGTCAGTGTGGCCAATTTTTTAGGCTGACTCTGTGTGTGTATGTTTGGTTTGGGGGGAGACATATCAACAGTGGAAAGGTAAGAAAATGCCTACCACAATTTCTTGTTTCTTTCGGTTCCAATCGTCTGATGGGTCCTCAGAGACAAGTACAGACCAGGAACATGTAGGTGTTGACTGACCAGCCAGAATTTCACATTTGTCAAATGTGAAATCCTGAATCCACCTGTTGCTTTGATGGTGGGCTATGACCACGCTGTTTGTTCCACTTGTTTCCAGCTGGAAGATGTTTGTTTGCAGCCTATTCCTGTTTGAAGCGTGGTCTGTTCTGGTCTATATTGTAATACTGCTGTATCTTAAACATTATGCTATCCTTTCTGATAATACTTAACATTCCTGTGGGCATCTGGGGAGGGAAGAGGGAGAAGCACTTGAAAACCATTGTGTTGTGTCTACTCTAGAAAGATGATGGTCCTGCAGAAGTTTTCAGCCTTCTTTGTTTCTTGTGGGGTCTCCTTCATTAGCAGTCAGAAATAAATCCTCAAAGCCGAGTGTTCTCTACTTTAGGACCCGTTTGTCATTGAAATAAAGTCACTAAGTCTGAATAAAAAGCTTAAAATAGTGCTCTTACAACCTAGGCTTGGAGGTTAGATAGCCAAAGCTTATGTACCTGTTCTGTTCAAGATTTGGCCTTGAGAGATCTAAGCTTTCATTGTGCGGAGGTATTCTAACAACTCTAAACGGTTGTGATAAGTTGCTGTTTTCTTAATTAATTCAGTTTTCCAGAGGTTTGTATCTTGGCAGTTTTAATTCTGGCCTAAAGTTGATGGTGGCAATAGCATATTTTTCTTTAAAGAGGAGGAGCTGTGAGGATCTTGCCTTTCTCCAGAAACACTTTCTCCATGATTGTGTTTTTGTTCTCAGGCCCGGTGTCACCACTCCTTCCTGAAGGAGTGCCCTTCACACTTCTGGTCACAACTTCTTTTTTTAATTTTTCTTTTAGATGATAGGAAAGCTGGAGTGACAAGGTGTCTCTGTACAGCCTGACTCCTCCCGCTGGGGTGTTGTCTTGACCGCACCTGACAGCATGGTAATATAGCTATGGCCTTCTTGAATCTTCTGGAAAACCTCTGATAGAGGGGACTTCACAACACCCATTGACAGCTTCTTCCATCCTTTTCTACTAATTAGAAAGTTCTCATAGTTGTGCTTCAGATCATCTTTGTAGACAATAAAGGTTCCTTCCCCCCTGCCCCGCTTTTCCTAGTGAACACAGAAAGAACATTTACTCCCTCTTTTCAGAGGCGCTCCTTATGCATCGGAAGATCATTACAGAGTTGTCACACAGTCATCTCTTTCAGACTAAACAAGCCCAGCTCCCTAGGCTTTTCAGTAAAAGTCCTATTTCCATATACCCTGAGCATTTAGTGTTCTTTTAGACTTGCTCCAATGCCTTATATTTTTTCTCCTAATGTGAGCTTGATGCTGGGTGCTGTGCGCCTGTCCCTTGCTTTTGGCATTCTTAGTAATAGGTTCTCAGAGATTTGTGTGCTTTGTACCACCATCGTGTTTTGCAGCTTGCTGTGGTCCCCAAATGTTATTCCTCCCCTGCATGCATTTGATTTGTCCTTCCTAAAAATAGCACTTCCTTTTATTGTTAGAGTGTTCTGAAACAAGATTGCTTTTGACTTTCACCTTGTCACCCGAGTCTCTTCCAGTCACTGGTAAATTTTGCCATAATCCAAGTAGTAATGGGAAGTACTTGGTAGAAGTGAGGCCGAGACAAGTCCCTGCAGAAAGTCACCTGAAACACTTTCCCAGGATGGCAGTGAACTATGACAATTATAACTTCTCTTGAGGATGACTTTCTTTAATCCCTTGTGAAGCTACTTTAGAGCTATTATGTCTAGGATGTGTCTCAGGAGTTTGTTTGATAGAATGTCACATGGGGCAGTGACTGGAGCCCTACCCACGCAGAGGAGTGTGTTTGCTCAGGCAGGTGTCTGTCAGAAGATGATGAACTTAGCTTGATGTGCTATTTTGGCAAAACTATGGGTGGGGTGGGATTTTGTTTGTATTGTTTGTTTGTTTATAGCATTATTTATCATTTTTGTGTTTACAAATAAACTGTTTGATGATTTGTTCCAGGATGATTTTAAAGTTTGAAGTTAGGTAGACTCTGCCTGCCTTCCAGTTCTCTCAAAGAATCATGCTTTAAGTCATCTAGGTATACTTTAGCTTGCCGGAGTTAACTAGCTGAACTAGCTGGAGTTAAGAACTAGTTAGAGTTGAAAACTAAGTAGAGCAGAAGTGCTGCTAGCTCTTTCCCTAAAATTGGTTATGCTGTGTACCTGGTAAGTACTCAGTCAGAGCTGCTTTTGGTGAAGGCTAAGACAAAAGAAGTACAAAGGCTTCAGCCAAAGTGTTGCATTTGAGTTTTGACCTTGCAAGGTGGTTGATTTCTGATGGTCTTTGTTGTCTTTGTATTTTTAAGGTATTTATAAGGTTTTTGTGTGTTACTTTTTATGTTCCTTGTTAAGTGAAATTTCTTTAGCTCCTTTGCCTTTCTGATTTTGCCCATGCATGCGCTTTAGTTGCCCTCAGTCACGTAATTGTGTTTCAGCTTCTTACTGTGATTCTTGGAGTTCTAATTTTCCAGTCATTAGAGAATGTTGTGAACTGGTGTAATGGCCTGTGCTTTGTGTCCGTTCTCTGAGTGGGAACTGCTCTGTTTTGGGTTTTTTGCAGGTGTGTTTTCTTTTTGTTTGTGGGTTGTGTGGTTTGTTATTTTGTCTGCTGTCCTTTCTTCTACTATTGTCACATCTTAGAATTGAAAACTCATTTAATGATCACTGTCACCCAGATTACCTTCCCTTCCCAGTTCCCAATCAATTCTTCTCTGTTAGTCTCGGTGAAATCTGTAATCGATGTTCCTGGCTACTTATAAAGCCAGAGATGTTCAATGCTTGTTGTAGCTGCTGCAGGCAGAAGACAATGTCTCAGCAGCTCTCTCACTACTCAGCATCTGCTCTGTGGTGTGAAAAAAGCTCTGTAAAAACCAAACCCAGGCTTCTGTTTCAAATGCAGAGCACTGCCTAAATTTCAAGGGAAATGGATAAATGCATTTCTGTTAGCAAGTGTTTGCTTTCCAGATAGTATCTCGTACATCTTTGGGAAGCTCAAGGTAAAAACTCATGTCATCAGTTAACTGGATTTTCTTTAAGTGTTCCTCCCTTGGAAGCACAGGAAGAACAAGAATTTGGGTGGGTTTTAAAAGGCTGTTACTCCTGCTCCCACTTCTGCAGCACAGAGGAGGAGCACACAGTAAACGCATGTGCACGCATGTGTGTGTGTGTGCACGATCCCCAGGTTCCAGGTCCTGTTCTCCAAGTCACTTAATGCAAGACCATAGCATTATTTTTTGGGTCTCTATTTGATCCTTATTTTAAAACATTTTACCCCTACTTTGTAAGTGACTCCCAATTCTTGCATTCATTTGAGAGAGGCTGTCACGCTTACTAATTTGGCAACTATTTTGAAATCCCCCAGGAGTGGTGTTATCCACCTGAGCTCTGACGTGGGGTAATGTACTGTGTGTTTTCCCTTAGAGCACTTTTATCAGTGTTCCTCATTTTTGGATATGTGTTTCTGCACTAATGGTGGTTTAGGGACGTGAGACAACAACATTTAAATGCTTACATTTGTTTGAGATTTAAGCTTTATTTTCTTAGTAGTGGAGCTTAGCTTTGGCAGTACAGAGCTGTCACAGTTCCCTTTGATGCTGAGGGTTGCTTTCATGCTTAACCGGTCTTATATTTAAAATTTTAGTTTCGTAGATGGGTTTAGTTGTCTAAGAGAAAGCAGAGGAGTCCAGCAATTCCAAGTTGCAATGACAATATTGTGTAATAGAACATGTGTCAACAAAACTGCCCAGATATCAAGCTTTTAAAAAAATGCATATATTGTACGTATTTTTAGTTCAAATTAATTAATTCAGCAACAAGATGCCTCCCAAGATTTAATACGGGTGACAGACTGGATCCTTCTTGGCCATCCTGATCTGTTGGGTGCATAATGTGTTTGATATATCATTTTTGTGTGTATGTACGTATAGATGGGAGGTTGGTTTGAATCTCAGTATGTGGGTGGGGTTCTTTGTTGTCTCTTTTTTTTTTCTTTTCTTTTTGCAGTTACAGTAGATGATACATGATGGCTAGTTTGTCTGCTAAGCACTAGTAAAATGTGTTCACAGTCTTTAAGGGAAGTTGGGTGGGACATAGAGAATGCCTGAGTGCCAGAGAAGGTGATAATGCATTAGTTTCCAAGTCAGACTACCTGTGTTTTGTCGTACCATAACAGGCTTTTTGGTAGACAAGGAGGAGGGGTAGTTCAAGCAAGGGGTCTGACCCTTCTTAATGCCATAGGCTTCATACCCTCTGGAAGCAAGATTGGCTTTCTGGGAACTTTTTTGGTGGGTTGGTTTTTTTTTCCTTTTAAAAGTTGAGTTCTGTTTTGTTTGTTTGTTTGTTATAAATGCCCAGTACCTCCTCTTGCCTGGGTGAAAATCAGTATATGAAGAGTGTGCGAAGGGGCCAGGAGTCAGGACTGCAGAGTGTGGTTGTCCAGCAACTGGGATGCTGTGGCTTAGCGGTAACGTTATTAATTTACTTCTCTGTTTTCTGTTTCCTTCCTTCTGCTCCCTCTGCAACACTCCTGGCATTGCAGGTTTCTAAAGTCAACGGGATCACTCGAGTGTCATCTCCGAGTGCAAATGCAGCCAGTGCCAAAAAGATGAGAGAAGTCAGACCTTCACCGTCCAAAACTGTGAAGTACACTGCAACAGTGACAAAGGGAACTGTCACATACACCAAAGCCAAGAAAGAACTGGTCAAGGAAACCAAACTAAATCACCACAAACCCAGTTCACCTGTCAACCACACAATCTCAGGGAAAATAGAAAGTAGCAATGCAAAAACCCGCAAACAGGTGCTATCCCTTGGAGCATCCAAGTCTAACAATACCGCTGTTAATGGTGTAAAAGTCAATGGCAAGTTGAACCAAAAGACATGCACTAAGGAGGTGGGGAGACAGTTAAGGGAGGGGCTGCGCAATTCGAAAAGGAGGCTGGAAGAGATGAATCACATAGACAAAATACAGTCGCCCACCAAGAGAATGAAAGGGGCAGTCAACTTGGCAGAAGCTGCCAGCAAAAAGGCAGCTATAGAAAAGCCTTTGCTGAATGGACACCTTAAAAAGGAAGTGCCAGAGAAGAATTTGGAAAGAAATAGGCCGAAAAGAGCCACTGCTGGAAAGAGTACGCCAGGGAAACAAGCACATGGCAAAACTGAAAATGCCTCCTGTGAAAATCGTTCTACCTCTCAAGCGGAGTCCTTGCACAAGCCACAAGACTCAATGGGAAAGCATGAAAAGGGCAGTAGTAAGTCTGGGTGGGGGATGCTGGGGGAGATTCCCATCCTTAGGCCCTCCACCAAGGAATTTCATGACCCACTGATATACATTGAGTCAGTCCGAGCTCAGGTAGAGAAGTATGGGATGTGCAGGGTGATTCCTCCTCCAGACTGGAGACCTGAGTGCAAGCTAAATGATGAAATGCGGTTTGTGACACAGATTCAGCACATACACAAGCTAGGCAGGCGCTGGGGACCCAACGTGCAGCGGCTGGCCTGTATCAAGAAGCACCTCAAATCTCAGGGCATTACCATGGACGAACTCCCACTCATAGGTAAGGGCTGTGGTTTCATTGGCCTTTTGCCGCTGCTTGTTAGTGTCCGTGTGCGACTTTATGCTGAGTTTGCCTTTATGCTTACCCCAACTCCTGTTGCATTGACAGTGCAGAGCACGGGGTTGCTCTCTTTCTCCATCTGTCAGGCACAGCACAGGTAGATTGTTGGAGGAGCCTTTCTTGGGGGACTTTGTCGCCACCTTCCTCCTGCCAGTTCTTTATTTCACTCAGGGGGGAAACAAAAATGCTATGTGGGGTCTTGGTTTCTGGATTTGAGGGTCTTCACCTTTCCTGGCTGTTTATTTTTGTGGGTAGTACAACTATGGATGTCGATTGCCTCAGTTTAAGCGTTGCCTTGGAATATTTTTTCAGACCTTTCCAACGATGTTTTGCAAACAGGGTTGCAGTGCTGCCAAGCTTGAATGCAAATATTCTCTTCCCGCTCCGCCTCCTCCCCCTCCCCTCCCCCTTAAAAGCATTTAACCAAGGAGGAAAGAAAATATCTCGGAACTGACTTCTATTTGGGTACTCAGACACTTAAAATCACAAATTTGCAGTGACCTGCTGACATTTAACAACCATTAAGTGTCAAGAATAGGCAGTAAAATGTGGTTGATTGCAAAATGGAGGTTTCATTATTTCTCCCAGCAGGTGTCTGCCAGGGCTAATGCCTGAGTGAGAATCACTTATTTAACAGAATTCTTGGTTTGTGGTCTGCTGTCAGATATGACACGTGACAAAAATGTGACAATAGTTTGTAAAAACATGACAACAGCAGCATACAAATGAACCAGGCGGTGAGCCCCCTCCATCTCAACTGCCTGTGCAGCCATGACAGAGTAAGAAACTTGTGGGTTTAATTTTTGTTAGTCCTCCCCTTTAGTTTTGAAGTGTTTTGAGTACCTGCGCGCTGTGGGCTTGAGGCTAGAGTTTTGCCTTTGAGGCATGATCCGATCAGAGGCAGCTATCAACGCCAGTGGGGTTTAAAGGATGTGCTTTTCTGTTTGAACTGGTCACCATGCTTTTTCCTCCCCTTCAGTTTTTGAACTTGCATTATGTCCCACCTATGGGAAGTGAGGGAAATGTGTAAAAACGCAGGCAGAGACTGCAGAGTTTATGGTGAAGAGGTGCAGGGCTCAACAGGGAAGTGTCAGGATTTAAGGAGGAGGGATGAGGGTTTACCTCTCTTCTGCAGTAGCCGTGCAGAAACGTTCAAGGAAATCTGAAAATTAAAACCACTCAAGCAGCAATAAGTGAACATTTTGTATGCCTAATGTATGCAATGGTTGTGTGCTAATAGAGGAGAATAATGAATTAAATTTACATTGGTGAGAGAGAGGGGAAAATGTGCAAGACAGCTCGATTAATGCGCCTAGGACAATGTTAACTTTTTAATGAAATACCTTAAATTGGCATTAAGGTGGCATTACTGTTAATTATTTGTATTATTTAAGCACCTAAGAGCCTAATTAATAAGGAAGGGTTCTATTTTGCTGGGTGCTATACAGCTGGTATAAACAGTCGTCTCTTGTAAAATTTGCATCCTGCGTGTATCCTTTCTGCAGTTAATTTCCTCTCTTGTGTTTAAAATTGAAAACAAAATGGAGAAAAGAAGCTGGAGATCATCAGTGTACAAAGATGAGAAATCTCTTGGTTCCAGCAGGAAGGATACAAAAGAATCTGTGGTGATAAATGCACGCTTATTTAAGTAGAAATACGTACATATCCCTCATTCCAGGCCCAAATCACGTGAGTGGGAGTTTTGCCAACGACCTGGGTAACTCCAGAGTATTCAACATGTACCTGAAGATTTAAGATCTCTTTTTTTTCCAAAATGACATTGCTCACCAGGCAATTAAAATTTTTCCAAACTTTGTGAAATTAAGCCAATTAAAAAAGCCAGATGTTATTTCTGTATAACAGGTGCCAGGTCTCCTATTTAAGCCATTTTGCTATGGAGGCTTACAAATGGGGTAAAAGCTCTTCTCCCCCCCCCCCCCCCCCCCCCATTTCCCTCTGCTTCCCCTTCAGCCTTTCAAGAAAAGTTAAAGTAACATGTTTAGATCGTTCCAAGAAAACATCAGCCTGAGATAGAAATGCTTCCAAAAGGTTGTGACTGTGTGAAATGGAATTGTAATTGAGACCATTTTGTAACCCCTAGCTGTAGCTGGCCCTGTGGAAGATCTGCCAGATACACAAGGCTCCGCTTGAATCATGTGCTACTCGACCTCTAGTATTGTGGAGTGATTATGAGCGATCATTCCATGTCACAGGAGAAAAATCATATTTCTTAAATAGCTCATAAACAGTGTTGAGACTAGGACCTTCAGCTGGATGTGCGCTGTTTGTCCCACTGGAGAGCACATGTAACATTAAACTTGGACCACACTTCTTTGGAAGTTAGGAATATGGTCCTCAGCTTTATGTAGGTCGCTGAACCCATTGGGACGGAAAGCAATCTTGAATTATGCCTTCAGCTTATTTGTGAACTGTATATATAAACCACTAGACCAAAAAAAGTAACAGCCTGTAATAGAGGCCAGCCTGAAAGTTGTTTCATGGGGAAGATTAAAGAGGATAGAAAGAAAACCTTTGAAATTTAGGTCATGTTTTCCAATGATGTTGGCCTTTTCTCAGCTTCAAGACTTCACCGTTTTGACTTCCCATAAAATAAATTACTAAACTGAATAAATCTGCTGCTCCATGGCCCTGACTCCTTGCCTTACTCCTCAAAGCCTTCCCCATGGTTTTGACTGCAGCCAAAAACCATTGCCCTTTCTTCACGCCTTTGCCCAGTGCTGTGCAGGCCGCATGAGCGAGCAGCCTCAGGTGCTGATCTGCTTCGGTCACAGCTGTTACCCCAAAATGTTTCACACTGGTTTACAGTGCCGAGCCTCCCTCCGCACTGGGTTGGTATGAGTGGGGGAAGAGGGGAAAGCAGAAAGAAGCAGGAAAAATTTGAATCAGCTATGAAGTGCCTGAGATATGGCACAGGGTAGTTTGAAGAAAGTAATGCTGCTTGCAGTAGGCACTTGAACTTAAGATGCTGTAGTTGTGCATCCGACAGTAAGTATTTACCATAATGCTGCTCCTTCCAGTTCTCTGTTGCATAATAGCATTTCTGAGTGCTCTGAAATGGCTGTGGCATAATGAGTTTTTACTTTTCTTGAAGAAAAAAGGGAAGGAGAGACAATGTAGTGTCAGGAATGTTGACACAAGTTTTGTATTAATTCTCTTTTTTTTTCCTAGCAGCACCCTGTTGAATTGTAGGTGGTCTTTGGTCTTTGGTCCATTTCTTCACTCTTTCAGCTGATGATTTATTTCTGTGCTCTGAGAGTATTGATGATGTTTCTTTCATTGTTTCTCACCCATTTGGCTGCATTTTATGCTGTAGTTTATATAATCCTCCATTTTAATTTTTTGACTGGAGTGTGAAATGTGCTAGTCATAAGATACAGAAACATAATGGAGTATGAAATATGGATGGCCTCAGACTGGAAGAATAATGTGTCTGGATTTTTTTAATGCAGTTGCAGGCACTGACCCCAAACAACCTCAGCTCCCTTGGTTTTGGGGTGGGTTTTTTTTTTTTAGAGGATTTTTCTACCTGTAGGGAAGTGACTTACGTTACTGTTCTCCTTTTAAATACTTTTTGCAAAGTATTGGGCAGACGCTTGATAATTGATGTGTCACTACCCGAAAGGATAGGTACTTGTGGTTTTGATTGCCAGTACCCATCTTGACACTTGTTTGGGTTCTTCCTGGTATGAACCCAACTTGGGAGTGCTGGCAGGTGGGGAGGAGGGTGGTAGCATGTGGGCTTTTAAAGACCTGGGCAACTCTTCCCCAGCTGCTGGGTTGGGTAATGGGCAGGAGAAAGATACATGTGAAGACATAGCCGAAGGTGCTCTGAAAAGGGAATGAAATACGTGGAGAGTAAATTTAACCATTAGGAAGGCTATTGCAAATAGCAAAATTTGATCTGCTGAATCAGTAAAGCCAGCAAAATAGTGGCATGTGCCTGTCTTTAGCAGGAGGCATATGAGATAGGGACAATCCTGCTCTGGCACCCAAGTGACTGGAGCTGTATGGGTGGCACATCCTGGATGTGCCCCAGCCTGGTAGCGTGCTTGACACACAGTGCCTGCAGCTTTCCTAACCTGCTCCTGTGTTTCCCTTTCTGCTGCCTGGCACGCGTGGACTCCAGGAGGCTGCGAGCTTGACCTGGCCTGCTTCGTCCAGCTGATCAACGAGATGGGGGGGATGCAGCAAGTGACTGACCTCAAGAAATGGAACAAGCTGGCAGACATGCTGCGCATCCCCAAAACTGCACAGGACAGGCTGGCCAAGCTGCAAGAAGCCTACTGCCAGTACTTGCTCTCCTATGACTCCCTCTCCCCTGAGGAGCACAAGAAACTGGAGAAGGAGGTCTTGCTGGAAAAGGAAATCTTGGAGAAGAGGAAAGGACCTTTGGAGGGACATTCGGAGAATGCCTACAAGTTCCATTCCTTGCCCCGGTTTGAGCCCAAAAATGGACTTATCAATGGCGTTGTTCACAAAAATGGCTTCCGCAACAAATTAAAAGAGGTCGACGTCCCACTGAAGACAGGCAGGCGGCGGCTCTTCGCTCAGGAAAAGGAGACCACAAAAGAGGACGAGGAGGAAGAGGAGGGAGTTCTTAGCGACTTACACAAGTGTATATACAAGGTAATGAGGCAGGCTCTGCCGATTTTGTTTTGCAGAACTGATGGTGCTCTCTTCTGGGTGGCATGTGGGTGCAAACCCAGCCAGCTGCAGGGAGCCGATGGGCTGCAGTGCCACTCCGAGGCATCAGTGCAGACAGCTGCTTGGGAAGGAGGGAGGGTGTGTGTGTGTGTGTGTGTCTGGTGGCTTTATCCTGCTCTGCCTGGCTCTTGTGGGATGTCTGGAAAGGCTTGAAGGTGTTATTGTCATAACAAGATGCTCTGGGCTCTGCTCCCCTTGTGAGAGTTCCCTGTGTGGCTCGGCCCAGTTATCCTTGCTGACACAGTTTTTATGTTCATTTCCTAGTGACACTCAAAGTAATGTTCTGCCGTCTCATTCCTGCTTCTTGCAAGTCTCCTGTTGAGTGAAGTAGCATTCCACATCAGAGCTAGCATCGTTAGAAATACTACTACACTGAGAAAGGGCAAATTGAAATGCAAACAATATTTTCATCTGCAATGCCAGATTTTGCTCAGCACTTAACTGTCATGTGGGAGCTCAGTCCTCCACATATCAAGTACATCCATTTATGAAGGAATGCTGACTCTTTCACTGTGTTTTATTTGGCCGTCTCCTACTCTGGAGCAGGACTTGGCACTGCAACTTGTAGTGCAATTCTGAGTTATGTTGAACTGTGTAGCTGTGCTCCGAGAGAAATACAGTGCTGAGTGTCTGTGCCCATAAAGGAATACGCTGTTCTTCCCCTTCCAGTCTCACTTCCATCACCAGGAAATGAAGCCAGATAGCCCAAAGTGGCTTATTGTTAAGCTATTTAGGGACCACATGAGCTCATGATTCGAGCTTTAAAAGCTTGCTTCAGGTTTCTGTTGCAGCCTTTTATGATTTGTCAGCCCAAAAATTCTTTTACTCCAGGACTCCGACCTCAATCCCACCTTTGAAAAGCAATCTCTTTGCCATGCTGCTGTTGGAGAGCCGCTTATCTAATGACAGCAGCATTTGTGAGTAGTGAAGTGGCATTTCTGTGTTAATATCCTGTGCTTAATGATGTTAAATGAAAAATTTGATACAATTTACCCTGACTGCTGTATGAACAGCTTCCCAATTTAGGGAGGAAATGCCTCCGTCTTTTCCAGTTCAAGTTCCAAGTTAAAGTTTATAAGATACAAAGTAACTCAGAAAAGCAAGGTTGGGATTTGTGATAAGTACCTTAATCATACATGGAAAATAAAAAAAAGGCAAGCAAGTAAAGCGCAGCTAGTGTAACCAGCCCAAGTCTGCGGAGCCCCAGGCCTTTATCCCAGAAGGCTGAGACCTCCCAGATTGCTGCTGCTGCCCAAAAATCTCTGACAGGCAGCATCAGACCCTGCATGAGTCCAGCTATACTCGGTAGGAATACTTTCATTCTGAGCATAGAAGCTGTTAGAGATGAGCATCTCTGAGCCTGCAGGCCAGTGCACTCCCCAGCCACCAAAGCAGCTGCAGCACTTGGAGCTGCTCAGGCAGTGTCTTGGGTTGTCTGCCATGGGGCCAGCAGCTTCCCAGACACTGGAGCTTGCCAGTTTCAATCCCATCCTGCTCTCTATGGTGTGGAGTCTGGGGACTGCTGTCATAGGTGATGGGCCAGGGAGAAAATGGGGAAATAGATCTGCAGTGTGTTTCTGAGAGATCCCTGCTGCGGAGTGCCCAGTGGGATGCCCAGCCCGTCCGAGTGCGGAGAGAGGCACATAGTTTCCTTTTCACAGCACTTGGGAGAAAGCCCTGTAGAAGGACTGATGCAAGAGAACCAGTTATTTCACTTAGAGCAAGCCTTAAGGCATGGAAATAAGAGATTATGCAAGGATCTTGATGCACCAGAGCAACCCAGAAGACTAGTAAAATGACTGTACTTTGTTACTGGGGTTTTTAATAAGACCGAGATGAGGTGGTGCTGGCTCACAACTTTAAGTACTTCGTGGCTTTTCGTGGAACTAGCCTTTTAATCTGTCATTCTCCGTTTTCTTTAACGATGGCATCCTTCTGTGGATGTGTCTGTGGAGGGTGAGAGTGTTTCCTTACCTATTAACATGTTTCTAGAAAAACTTGAAATGTGTTTAATAGAACATGTCCTCTTGTTAGGTTTCCACAGATGATGGTATTGTGGTGGTTCCTTTCTAAAGCACGTTGCTAATTCCAATTAAAAATAAAAAACCCCACAAACCAAGCAAAAACCCCCCATGCCTACTGCTTTGATAAATGCCCAGGTCAATAGATTGAGGGCTGGAGAAGAACATCTGAATCATATGGCAGTAGTCCAGTTTAGGCCAAAAAGTCTACGCTTCAGACCATGAAGAGGCCATACCTTTTGGGTTTCACACAGTAATTTCTGCAGTCAGCACATGCTTGAGCTGAAACATGTTTTTAGAAAGAGACATCCCCTCTTCCAGGAGCAGTTACCGCCGTATTGCATGTCAAGGTTAGAGTAAATCTCTTTTGTGTTTGGCTGACTTTATGCCAGTGCTCCCAAATTATTTTCAATGTTGCTCCTTTGCAGGCTGTAAAACCTGCTGTGCTTTTAAGTGGCTGCTGCAGGCCACTGCACTTGCTTTCTTTACTCCTAAATGTATGGCTTTCTACCCGACTAATAAAGTGCCGTTGTTTGTAAGTACGGGAAGTAAACTGCTGCCATCAAAGAAGGATCTGCTGCAAGATTTTCACTACTCTTTCCCCAGTTTTAGCTCTGAAAATATTTTGAAAATCTGTACTGGAACTGACTTAAAACAGCATTTGTTTCCATACAGAGCAGACTGAAGCCTAATTAGCAAACTGTTTAGAGGGACAGGCAGGAGACACCACCAACACAAGTTTTTGTCTGCCCTCAACTGTCCCAGACATCCTGTGCTGAGCAGTCTTCAGCTGGGCACCCAGCTTTTTTGGACTGTGCTTAACAGGGGGCCCTCCTCCCCGCCTGTGACTGTTGTGAAATCTCTGTCATCTGTCATATATTTACCGTTGCTTTAGCGTCTTTAGCATTTGTGGGGTTGTGCTGTCCTTCTCTTTGTTCCTTAAACCTTCCTCTGTCATATTGTCACAGCAACAGAGACTCTCCTCAGTAGCTTGAAGTTCCCAGGACAGTTGTTGAACTGCTGAAATATTTTTTGAGAGCGTTGAAAAGGGTATTTTTACTCTTCAGCAATTGATTTTTGTATTCTGCTCTAAATGCTCTGTTACAGCATTTATAATTATTTTCTGAGTTGGCATTAGAAAATTTTATGAGATCCCTGAGATTAAAAAACCCCCCGTGGCCAACCAAACAACATAAGCAGGCAACAAAACCCCCTCAGCCATTTAATTTGTGGGATGACTTTTAGGAGACCTAAAAGAGGCCCAGTTCTTGACTGAGAGGAAGAAATGGCTATATACAGTTGTAAAGGGCTAAATGATCCTGTTTTTCCACTTCTCTACTTCCTTTTTTTGTGCTTGCTATGTATCTATGAAGAAAGCTGGTTAATTGTGGAAGATAAGCCCTTATTTTTCAGGGTAAGACAAGAGGTAGAGGCAGGTAACTGGCACGAGGAAGCCGCTGCAGAGAGCGTGTGTTGGTTTGCGAGCAGCGAAGTCTATGCTGAGGCGTAACGACTGTTGGTGTGGGCCCTGCGTTTTATGAGAGGCTTTGCTGTAAAAGGCTGCCTCAGTAAATGATTCATGAGGGCATTAAAAGATGAAGGAAATTGCTTATTGTATTGCAGAGCATCCAACTCTGAAGTTTATGGGAATCGGAGGGCCCCAGGCTCTGGGCATTTCACAAACTTTTTTGTTCCAGCTAATTATGCTGCGTTCAATTAAAAAAGTGACAATGTTACAACCACAGGAGCATGGCAGAGTGATAGACTTGGCCTCTGGGGGGAAAGCTGCTTGTGTAGTTGTTTCTAGTTTACTCTTGGGCATTGTTCTTAAATTAAACACAAGAAAAGACTGAGGTGGGTTGGCATATCTGTTTCATAATTGAAAAACAAGAGAGGTAACAGTGGGAGGAAGAAAATGTTAATTCACTCAGAGTTTTTAAGTCTGTGGTTGCTCAGATGGGCAACTAGTGGACCGGATGTCTGAGGAAGGAGCGACAGGTCTGGCGAAGGGGGCAAAGATATTTTTGACTTCATGTTTGCAGTGGTGCCGACCAACCGGTATGGCCACTGCAGCTAGTGTGGTGCCTGCCACCTCTTGTGGCTCGCAGCTTCTCAGCGCGCTTCTACCCTGGAGTGGAGAACGGGGTAGGGATGTCCCTGTCTGCTCGTCCCACTTACTCCTTTCTGGGCTGAAAGGAGCAAGCAGGATCTCATGCCTGTGCTTTCAAGGCCTTCAGGGGATGCTTCCCAAAACATCTGGTATGTCTGAAAGAAGGTATCCAGAAACTTAGGTATAGCTCAAGCAGAAAACCATGTCAGGTCCTCTTCTTGTACACCTCCTGCAGCAGTTCCAAGAAAGATCACACTCATTTGGCAATTCTACTGTGTTTTTCTCTTCTCGGCTGTGTAATAACAGGTCCTGGTTCCTTGCTCTTGGACTGCTTTTATTGAATTGAGCATAACTAGTTTTTGTAAGCAGGTGATTATGGTAATCTTGGTAAACTCTACTATTTGTGACCCCCTTCCATCGAATACAATACTAGTTTGATGCTGAATGTTTCTGTGAATTTCCTAAGGTGTTTTTCACCTGTTTCACTTGTTTTCAAAGTGGTCCTTTGATCACCTATTGGATTTGACTGTAAAATGCAGATAGGGTTTCCTGCCTGTCATAGGAAGCTGGGCTGTGTTGGTCTTCAGTGTTTATCAAACACAGAGCGTCATGCTGGACAGTGTATGTGGCCTTCCTGGAAATACTCACTTGGCCTTCTAGATGGTTGGGTTGGTGATTCAATGTGGTGAGATTTCTTTTTCTTTTGAGGAATTTCCCCTCAGATAAGAAATGAGCTTTAGACCCATGTGTATTCTGGAGACAGTCGTCTTTTCCCTTATCGTGATCTGGGCTTGAGCATGTAAGCCAAAGAGTGAGGCCTAGGGGAACAGAGGCACATTTTTTTTATTTTCACTTTGAATCTTATTTTCTTTTTCCACAGGGTAGGTCTGTTTCTTTAACAACCTTCTACCGAACAGCAAGAAACATCATGAACATGTGCTTCACGAAGGAGCCTACAGTAACTGAAGTGGAGGTGAGGCCAACACAAGGGGTGATAAAAGCTTGTATTTCAGGGGATTGAGTGTGAGGGCTCAGTATAGTTGGCATTCAGGTATTGCCATAAGCAGTTTAAGGCTGACTGGCGTGGGAGAAAAGAAAGTGGTTGGATAGACATGGTACTGGTTCTTCCTTTAAAAATTTTCTGATGCTCTTAGTAAAGGTGTTGATGAACTGAGGGAGAGAAAGAAGCCTTAATCTGTCATGTACTAAACGACAGGAGCCAAAAGGATCTAATATCTGTCTTCTCAAGTCATTGTTGCTTTTAAGTATTTGTATTCTTACTTTCAAGCAGTGTTTTATGTTGAATTACATTAAGGTCATGAAAGCCCTCTAAATTTCTGGAATTTGTATTTCAATGAGAGAGATGCCTTGTTTAGTGAATTAAAAATGGCATTCCTGCTTTCTCTTCCTACAGCAAGAATACTGGCGGATAGTGGAACAGAAAGATTGCCATGTAGCAGTGCATTGTGGAAAAGTAGATACCAACACCCACGGGAGTGGCTTTCCCGTGGGAAAATCTGAACCATTTTCAAGGTAAGATCACCAGATCCAACGCCTCCTGCCAGCTGCCCCATTGTGCTGAGAGGAGGTGGGACTCTGAGGCTGGCAGGGCAGCTTGGCACTGGGGATGTTGGCACCAGGAATGTACACTGACGTGTGCCTGCCCCTTTGTCACCCCTCTAACAGGCATGGGTGGAACCTCACAGTCCTTCCTAATAATACAGGATCCATCCTGCGACATCTTGGTGCTGTGCCTGGTAAGCAAGTCTCGTTTCTATGTTTCCAGCAGGTATAAGTGTCCTCTGTGCGTGGTGGTGTAGTCAGCAAAGTCTTCTCCCTCTTTTGGGCCCCTCTGTTCACTAGCTGACCAAGTAGACACACAGTTGTATGTAGCAGGTGGCATTTAAAGGAATGAAGGCGGGTATGCAGATGAAGAATTAATGATCAGTTGAGCCTGTGTACCTGGGAGGAACCAGCTGTGCTTGCAGGATCCCTTTCTGATATTGCCAGCACAGCAGTGTTTCTGCTTTATGTTAGTTAGGGTGATGGACAGAGCTGTGCAACTTCCTTACTTGCAGACCTAGTCTGGAGTGCTGGACGAAACAGTGGACGAGTTTTCTGAATGGTCACAGGTAGAGGACAGGTATGGTTGGACTTGACCTCAGAGTTCTTTTCCAACCTTGTGATTCTGTGAGCGCTCCACCTGCATATGTGCCGTCCCAATTTACTGCTGGAAACATGAGCTGAAAGCGTAATTCAGTGTCCCGTGCAGGTGTTGAGCCTGAACAAACCAGTCAGGAAATGGGATGCCTGTTTACAAGTTATATGTACAGTGTGAAGTAGCCTCCTCCAATCAGTGGCTCACTGAGCCTGTGTTAGGGGCATTTGTAAATTCTCTAAAGAACAAAAAATTTTGCAGCTGTTAGAAAGCAAGCATCTTCAAGGGCACTGTAATAGGCTGGTAGATATTTTGTTAGTGGAAAATACTGAATTTGTTAAATTACTCTCTGTGAATTATTCACTCTGGTAGAAAGGGTCAGCTCATGGGTAGAACAAGATTACCAACTGAAATGTCCTCTGGAACTGTCTTTTAATTAGAACTGCAGTTACTTCAAACTCATTTTCAATCTCTTTGTTTTTAGGAGTGACAATTCCTTGGCTAAATATTGGCATGGTCTTTTCTACCTCATGCTGGTCTCGAGACCAAAATCACCTTCCATACATTGACTACTTACACACTGGTGCTGATTGCATTTGGTGGGTATTCCCATGTTTTGTTTGGTTCGCCTTCTCTGCCTTGGCTGCCTGTAGTCTGGTGCTGACAGCAGCTGGTGTAGTACCTTCTGCATGAACGAGTCTCTCTTAGAAGGCTCGGTGTGTGTGATTACAGATTTAAGGGGAAAACGTCGTATAAACTCCAGTGATGAAACACCCTTCCCTGGAAGAAGTCTTTCCCTTCATCTTCCGTATTCTATTCTGAGGTATTTAGCAATGAACTGTTCCTGCTTGGCATGGGGTTTAGTCTGTGGTAAGCTTTCCTGACATGGAAGCTAAATGACAGCTTGTCAAGGTAGGCTTTCCTTAGGCTGACAGACACACACGTGTCAGGCTAGCTCGGTATTGTCGCTTGTAAAATGACTGACTCCATGCTCTGACTAAGTAGGCAGTGCTTTCTTATTTTACACAAAATATCTGGAACTCTCTATGTGCCAGGTCCCTGGTATTTTCTCTCAAAAGAATTTTTTTTTTCATTAGTGTATGCTAATCATATTTAATATGATTACACACATCATTCTGGTGTCTCTGGGTGGCCATCACTGGCGAGCTGTTAGCTACATTCCGTATTTTGGAGACACTTCATGCAAATGTACTTAACACTCAGCTTACTAATGGTTTGGAACATGGTGAATCCTTCCTGAATTCAGTGCACATGTAGCACTACAGATGATGAGCTACACTGCAGTGGAAGTACAGCAGCTGAAGGAGGGATTAGAGGAAGCAGGTGCTGCTGGTGTTGGTCTTCCTGCCTAGGAGGATCATTGGTGAGAGCAATGAATGATAAGCAATATAACTGTTTCTTGATCAGAGAAAATGCAGTAAATAGAGAAGAAAAGTTGCTTAAATGGTGCGTGCTCCCATCCCCACCCTGGGTGTGAAGCTGGTTTGCTTTCAGCAGTTCCCCTTTTGAACCCTGAGCTAAGGAAGCATTTTGCTCCTTGTGTGAAGTGCTAGGAGAAGGCTTGCAGGACCCCCCGATGCATCCAGGAATCCCCGTGGTGGCAGTGGCAGTGTGTACTTCAGCCCTTACCTTTACCTCCTGCTTTTCTCAGCTGGTGCTGATGTCAGCAGGGCTGACCCAGCTGTCACTTGGAAGGCTCATGACCTGGAAAAAAGGGTTTGAAATCTTGGAGGAAACCATTAAAGCAGGAGCTGCTCTCTCTAAATATTACAGGCTTGTGAAATGTGAATGATTGTACCAAGGGGTAAAGTTAAACACTGAATTATGCTGCAGACCTAGGAGTTTTCTGTCACTTTGTGTCATGGGCAGTTCATGCCTCTTCCCCCTCTTCTGTGAATTGGGAATCTAATCTTTCATTATAATATACAGTCAGAACAAACTGCCAAGCAAGGTACATTGTCTTCAATCTTAGGTGAGTCTTTCTTCCTGTGACATTCATCTAGTCTTAAATGACAGTAAATTCCAAACAGAAGACATTCAGGAATGCGATAATTAAGTTCTGAGGCCACTCTTCTTACTGTGCATGTCAAAACATGTGCCTTTTGGGACTGAAAAGGCTTGAACGCAGCCAGCCAGAGTTTTAGGAAAGGCTTCTCTTTTTTGTTTTTCCAAGCCAAGAAGAATAAGACCAAAGAAGGCATTTACTTTTTCTTGATGGGCTTATTATATGTGTAAGTACATATCTTCAGATATGCTCATGATGGCTGCCTTGAAGAAACAGAGCGAGTAAGCAGGAATAAATCCTAAGAAGGAAGAAGTGAAACTCCTTTGTCTGTAAAAGCTATTCTTTGGCAAAGCTGCCAGGCTGGTTTCGGGCTACTATGCATTATTAGCTCATTACAATTTTTTAATATTGCAGTAAAGTACTGAACTTTATTGAGGAAAAGATTAAGTTAATAACTCTAGGTCTGGTGTAATATCTGGAGTAGACCTGACAGCATTGAGTTCAGTGGCTGTTTCAGCGATAACGAAGCAGCTGACTGGGTGCCAAAGCTCTGCTCTGGCTTGCCAAGTCCACCCAGCATCCAGAATTCTTCTCTTCCAAGGACAGATCCCTACGATGCTAAAACCAGTGGTGCTTCATTTACCCGTAGGTTGCTAGGTCACTGTCTAATCTCTCAGATTTACCTCCTGAAGAGGGAGCACGGGAGAACTCAATTTTCATGCAGGGCAGAGGTTGGTGACCTAACCTTTTTATTCAGGAAGAATCCTCAGTGCCCATTAAAAGCAGAAAATCTTGTGCTGCCCAAGACACTCGGAAGTCCGTGCTGGCTGCTCACTTCCCGTTTTTATAGGTACATGAAGAATTGTGAGTGAAATTGCAGCATGTGCCTCAGTCCTGCCAGGAGTCATCTCTGCTGCTGCTCCTCTTCACACATCCTTCCTGCCTGTATTTTGTCCTGGGCCCATCCTGTGAGGGATGGGCTGCTTGAATCTTGCAGCTATTCCTGCTGTGTTTCCTGGTTCAAAAAGGAAAGAGCTGGCTCTGCTGTGTTCTGAATTTGAATTTAAAATACTTTCCTCACTGCCATTTGAAGTCCATTGTTAGAGTGTGATTTAAGCAATACTCTACACACGTGCAGCCGTGCTGCAGCTGTTACTGTCAGCAGTGCAGGTACTGCAAAGTGTTTGGTACATGGCATGCATTTAAAATTGCTGCTGGGACTTGATCCTTCTCATGACGCTGTTCTTCCACTTCAACCTCTCTATAACCATGGGATTTCTTAGCAAAGTCTTAATCGTCGTCAGTGTGTATGTAAGGAGCCAGGCTATGTACACACCTGGGCAGCCAGCTCATTACAGCCCTTGTGGCTACTGTTAGCCGTGTGAGCTGATGTCTTCTCTTCTGGCTCTTGGCTTGAAGATCAGAAAAGACAAATCAAAGGCATCGTCAGTGCAGTGAACGGTAACGAGATGTTCAGATTCTAGGAAGTGCAGCCTCCCACAGACTAACCAAGAGGGATAGCTCTGCGTGACACATACAGAGTTAATATTGGTGCATATTAGAAGCAAATACCCTGACAAGGTCTGTAGTAAGGCCCGTAGAATGCTTTATGAAATTGGTGCAGAGACTGGATGGATGACAAGGAAGCTGCACCCTTTCCTGAAAATCTTTTCAGATTCTTTCTCTTCTCTTCTTGCCAAGTTTGAAAAAACGTGTTATTTGTGTGTCTCTGGTGTGGGGTCAGACAAGCTCCAGGTTGAAGTCCCATTGCTTAAAGTGAATGGAATAAGTCATGATAAATCTGGAGATGCTTTTTATTTGCCTGTGCATAACAAATGGAAATAAAGTGGATAAAGCTCAGTATGGCAGCAGCTCAAGGCAGGTTTGGGAATCCCAGGATTTGTACTTTGTTTCCCACCGAGCTGCTGCTGCCTGGTTTGCAGTTACTGGGTAGCAACCACCAGATCTTGGGAACAGGTATCTACTGGGTGGCCATAAACCATTCTGGCAGGGTGCAAGCAAGAGTAGCGACTAATCGTCACCGTATTGCCTCCCTGCATCCAGCAAAATAGCAGTTCTGGGAATGTGTGAAGCTGAGACGTGAGACTCCTGCATTACTACTTGTCACTTCTGCGTAGGGAGCACTGTTGGCAACAAACACGGAGGGGACAGCTGCTTCCTTGGCTTCTAAAGGAGAGGAGGATGTGCAGCCCAGCAGAGTTTTAAGTCTCTCTTGCTGCTTTGGCTGCTATTAGTCAGGTCATTCTTAGACTGCAGGGAGGAGGAGGGATTTGGAATTTGTTTAGTAAGGAAGGCAGAAGGTCTTAGGTTACTTTGTGTACTAAGAGTAAAGTTGATTTGTGGTTTCTTGATTGTTATAAACAGGAAACTTTTACATGAAAACATTTCTTTGGTTGAGGCACAGGTAGTAAATGCAGCCATTTATAGTAAAGGTATAAGAACATATATTGGTTCTTATGAGATGCAACCCTCTGGCCCTAACTGGCTAGTTTGGTGCTGCTAAATGAGTATCATTCTATCGCCTGTTTCTGTCCTCTGATTTGACAGAGCTCTGGAGTTTTCACGTTTCTGTTCTGGGGAATTTGTGTCCTTTGGCATCCAGCGAGCGCTGCCAGACTGAGTCTAAATAAACAGCTTCCTGTGACTCCTCAGTGTTTTACTGAAAAGAACGTCGTGAGAAAGCCCGTGTTTGATTTCTTTCTTTTAATCCATGTCCTGCTCTGAATTGCCTGTTACTGTGTAGCTGTGGACTGTTATTTACTCCACAGTAAATCTTTCTTTTTCCCTCTGACAAAACACCAGGTATTGCATTCCTGCTGCGGAGGAGAACAAACTTGATGATGTGGTACATACCCTGCTGCAAGCCAATGGCACTCCAGGGCTGGAAATGCTTGAAAGTAACGTAATGGTAGGTTAGCACCGGGAGAGGTGTTCCCATTTGAGAACTCAAGGCTCATCAGAGGGCTGGGCAGTTGGGGATGTATTTTGGTTTTGTCTTAACACTGCAGTGATGCAGAGGCCGTTGCTAAAATCTGGCTGCTTTCTGCTTGCGGCGTTTACCCGTATGGTATTTTTCTAAAAAGTCTCAAGTGATAACATGCTGAAATAAACCCAGTGCAATAAATGCACATTCCTAATGCTGTCTGTAATGCATTTCACCTCACAAAGGGAGTGTTACATAATCAATTAATCCGCCGTGACTGACATTTCGTGATGCCAGCGTGGATATGAGAAGCCTAGTATGTTGAAGGATTTCAAAGTCTTTTTGGCTCCCTCCTTGATTCGGTGGATAACAATTTCCATTTAGTGCATTGAAGTGTAAACCTGGGAGCCCCCAGCTAAAACATCTCCCTCAGCTACCCACGCTGTACATCTCTAATGGAAGTGTGGGCAGGAAGGTGGATTCAATGTCAAGCCTGCCTGGAAAAGATCTAGGTGGAAACCCAAAGGGCCCCCCGCGTTCCTTTCTGTGGTGGCATTGAGCATTGCTCTGAGGCTTTGTGTCTGAGGTCGTTTGGCAAGTGAAAGTTTAAACTGTTGGGTTCAGAAGAGCCACTTGTGAAATTTGCCCTCCGAGCCCTAAGCAGAAGCCAGGAGAGAGAGAAAGCCAGTGGAGCTGAGAGGTAGCAGAGCGAGTAGCAGCGTCGTGGCAACGAAGGGCATCTGAGGGCAAAAGAAAGTTCTGATTGATTTGTTTTTCTGTTTTGCTTTCGTGTCTTTCTAGATCTCCCCAGAAATCTTGTGTAAGGAGGGGATCAGGGTGCACCGTACTGTACAGCAGAGCGGGCAGTTTGTTGTCTGTTTTCCTGGATCCTTTGTGTCTAAAGTGTGTTGTGGCTACAGTGTTTCTGAAACAGTGCACTTTGCTACCACCCAGTGGACGAGCATGGGCTTTAAAACAGCCAAGGTAAGTTGAGAAAAGGGAGGTAAAATGGATTCACAGCCCTGCCACCTATAACACCACAGCAAACCAGACATTCCGGGACTGATAGTACTGGGAGACTAGTGCAACTGCGTCTGTCTTTGTGGACTGTTAAATGAAGGAAAGGAGACGGTTCTGCAAGGTGTAGGACGGTCTGGTGTTCTCAGAAAAGCGGCTGAGGTAATAATCAATGGCTAAAAAACTTCTGTGTATTAAAAAAATTCAGAAGATTGTTACTATGCCTGCAGACCACTTTGCAAGGAAGCTTTTCAAAAATCCCTTCAGAGCCGGTGACAATATGTTGTATTATGCTTACTAATTTTTTTTTTTAAAGTGATGTTTTCTAGAACCATTAGAATCTCAGGTGCAAATATCTGAATAACTGTGCTTGTTAGCTCCTACAAAGGCAGAGCCGGTTAATGTTCCCAGCTGCACTGCTTGTCTTGCTCTGCCCCTTCATTCAGGAAAAGCTGTTGATCAGGGTGATTTCAATTTTAAATGACTTGAAATTCCTTAGGTTCTCTGACCAGTCCCTTTAGTACTAAGCTGTAAATAAACTTCCTTCCTCTTCCCTTTTCACACAATAGAGGCAGGTTGTCTGCAGAAACAGATGGGTTAATTGCCCAATCCTCATGATTTCGGCTAGTTTTCTGTTCTGGGACAAAGAATATATGTCACCAATTGTGTTCCCAACCTCCTCAAATGGACTGTCAGTTACAGATGCTATTTTGGTAGTGCTTTATAGCTAAGCCACTAGTGAATTATCATTTACAGCTTCAGACCAAGTGGTTAGTGGGTAATTAAATGTAATATGTCCACAGTTAGGTTTTGGTTCTTTAGGGTTAACGGAATTCTTCCAGCCTGGTTATACTAACTGTATATTAACTTAGTTTGAAATAAAAGGTTATTTTATTACAGATTTATTTTGGGGGAAGGTGGGGATTGTACATGTGTATAGGTAAGGAATGAGACTCTGAGCTAACCTTTTCTGTCTGAAGGCACACAATTATATTAACTCTGTATGCTGTATTTATTGCTCTGCTGAACACTTGTTTGATATTGTGAAAACGCCACTCCTGTAAGAGACAGAAATCACTATGCAGCAATTAAAAAAGCTCTTCTTGGTGCCTCAAATTCCGAAGAACAGTTTCTTTTGGTTAATTTTCAAGAGCTTTTCACTGGGTAAACATAAGCTGGCTGACAAGCCAGCAGATTCCAGTCAGAGATAACCTACCTTGAGAACTGAAGTCACAGCTCTCTCAAACTTTACAAGAACCACAGACATGGGTTTATATCAAAATACCTGTGGAAACACCTACGGCATTGTTCTTTGGGTTTGGTTTGGGTTTTATTTCCACCCTCTCCTTTCTTCAAACTATCCCGTGTTCTTAACTCCCTTACATTTTGGAAATTCTCCCTTGCTTCCTTCACTTTGACAAGGCATGTTGCCGTTTTCCAAGGCCGGCCCTGGGATGGTGCTTTTCAGAGGTCGCGAGGCATTGTGTGTAACGAGCAAGATGAGATTCCCCTTTCGGACTGTTAACGGACTCTCTGACAAACAGCTGTCCTCCTGTCTGTCTGTTCTCCACAGCCGGACTGAGGGTTTTCAGCTGTTTGATGCATTAACTTTGTTTCCCTTCTGTGATACTGTGACCTGATTTTTTTTTTATAGTGACTCTCTTTATATTACTAAACGATGTTGTTTCTGTATTGAATGGCTGCTCAATCTCCTTTAATATATGGAAAAATGAAATTCTGCATCTGAACTGGCGTTGATTTCAGTTTATAAGGAGTTGGGATCCCTGTTGGAATAAAAGAGTTTGTGTTAAAGGGACAGGCAGGTTTCACCTAAACCATGTGTGGAAGTAGGTTGCTGGCTTTTGTTACAGCTCTTGAAATTTTCAGTGAAGGATGAGGAGAAGGTTTACAAGCCTGGTGGAAGAACTTGTGTTTGGAATGGCAAAGGGTAACTCCATACCCCCGAATAAGGCATTGGGCAAACTCAGTGAAAACTCACCTAGGAAACAGAAAACCAGAGGTCAGGCTGGCTGAACACGCTCTGATCTAGAGGTTGGGAAATAAGGAATGTCTAGGTTTAAAGCAGGGCCTACCACAGACTTGGACAGAAGAGACTCAGCTGATACTGTAATACAAGAGGAAGTGGTACACAGGGAAGCTGGAGCTAGTCATCCAGCTGGAGCAGCACTGCTGCAAGCACAAAAGAGCTTACAGCCACGTAAGTCACATTCAACTCTGTCGCCAGTGGCAGAATCCCCATGTCCACATCTTCCCACCCTAAATAGGAAAAGCATGGGCTTGGCGCTGTGCTCCAGACTGTCCAGCCAGGGTGCTAGCAGGGTCTTTATACATATCCCCCAAGCTTTAGTTGGGTGGGGAATGTGCCTTTAAACTGCCACACAGTTCCTATGGCAAAACCGACTGTTGCTTTCAGCTGAAGCCAGATGGGAAAAGGCGCTCCAGAAGTGCATCTGGTGTGCTTCAGACGCAGGTGGTGGCAGCATGGCCACAGGACCAGGCTAGCCTGCTCCCAAGTAGTCACTGGCGTTACACAAAGGTGTCCTGTGGATGTTTGGGTCATTGGCTGTGTCGCGCTTCACATCCCCGCTTCCCGCTGTGCCCTCCTGGGAGGTGTGTAGGCATAGCCTGTGTCATACCAAAGGAGATAGAGAAGCGGTGAGGACAGGACCTACAATGGTAACGGGAAATGCTGGTGTCCTCCCCGTAGCCTAGGAGTAGTGATTGTGTTGGAGTGTGGTGCCAGAGCCAAAATGGCTTCAAGGAGCAGCTAATCGGGCAATGCACCTGAGAAGAAACTGTCGTCTCACTTCTCAGCCACGGAGGAGCCCAGTTCCAAACATCACTATCAAATAGCTGCGCTGTGATGGTGAGCAGAGATTAGGACCCCTGAAAAAGCAGTAAAACGCAAAAAGCCCACTACTGTGGTGTTCCATTTCAAAAGGGAGCCCCATGTAACACTGAGGAAGCTTGTTAAATTGAGAATGCAGAAGAAAGGGTTCTGTGCTTGCATGTGGCATGGAAATCGTTTAAAGATGCCGTGTCTGAGGCTCACAGCACATGCACATTGCCTAACAAAAGAATTTCAAAGGGCAAAGTTCCCCCCTAGACTTGGCCTGACTGAACATTGGGAGAAAGGAGTCTGTTTGAAATGAGCCCAAAAAGTCCCATTTGTGTTCAGAAGCTGAAAATGCCAATAAACCCATGGCTCTAGCGAGGGGCACAGGAATACACACAAATGCAGACCAGAAAGGAGTTTCTGAAGAACAACTTGCTTAAAGGCCGAAATTAAAAAAGAATGTAGGAAAGAGTAGGACCTGGGCAATCAACATGCCTTTTGCAGTGAGGTCATGGCCCTGGGCCTCAAAACTTTTGGAAGGTCATATGGCTAATGTTCCTGTTGACAGAGTCTTTGAGCATTTCTGGAAGACTTTTCATGAGGTTCCTCAGCCAAAGGCTCTTAAAGAAATTCATCTGCTAAGGGATGAGGGGGAGTGATGGGGCACCAAAACCGTAACTGATTGAAGGAGAAGCTGAGGGTGGGAACAAATGGTCAGTTTTTATCACAGAGGGAGGTCTTTTTCTGCGTTCCTCAGGAACTTGTACCAAGACCAGTACAGTTCAACATATCTGTAAATACCCTACAAGGGGAATGAATAGCAAAACTAATCCTTTATGCTGAGGAAAGTAATGGTTATAAGAGCAAAATTAAAGCTATGAGGTGTTACAGAAAGATTTAATTGTCAGTGAGACAATGGGTTGATAAATTTTAAATGGCTCAGCAGTAAAAATATAATCCTCATTTGACAGGCCCAAGGATGGGCTCTGAACGAGCTCTTGCTGCTGGGAAAACTGGCCTTTGGATTTGTGTGGAGCTGCCAGCCAAGAGCTCCAGAGAGGCTTAAAATAATCATGAATGTCGGGGCTTGGAAGTGGAGAACAGAGAACAAAGCAGAAATGGCTGTGGTGCTGGGTCGGCTCTTGGTATGGCCATAGCTTGAGTTACCTGTGCAATACCGAGTCCCTGACTGCAAAAGGAGTATGTAGGAAAGCCCGCAGAGAGTGGTATAAATTAGTGTCAGCCTAGAGAAAAGAAGACTAAGGGGGGACCTTATTAATGTTTATAAATATCTTAAGTACGGGATGCATGGGGAAATGGCCAGCTCCTTTTCAGTGGTCTGTGGAGACAGGACAAGGGGCAATGGCTGCAAGTTAGAACACAGGAAGTTCTGCACCAACATGTGGAAAAGCTTTTTCACACTGAGGGTGACAGAGCCCTGGGACAGGCTGCTCAGGGGGTTGTGGAGTCTCCTCCTCTGGAGATATTCAAGACCCATCTGGACGCCTATCTGTGTGATATGAGCTAGGAAGCCTGCTTTGGCAGGAGGGTTGGACCTGATGATCTCTTGAGGTCCCTTCCAACCCCCATGATTCTGTGATTAAATATAAGAGGTCTGCTCAGCCTGGAAAACTAATGACCGGGACACATATATGATGGGAGGATTGTATCACAAGTGGCAGGGTGATGGTAATTATAATATGGATGCTTATGTCTCTCAAAGCATTGAAGAACCTGTCATTAGAAGAAATGATTATGCAGCAGGTCAAAAGCCAACAAAAGTCAGTTTTAAAACACTTCTCCATGTATTTCAGTGCTGTCGGGAAAAGCATACATGGACTCGGGAACCAGGCTAAAGGCCCGGATTCAGCGAGTTGTGCTGCGCAGACCCGTCCCGGGCTCAGGAGGTCCCTGAGCTGCCAGCCCCCCAGGAGCACACCTCACTTCTTTCTGTAGCCACCCACCGTGGCCGTTGATCCCGCCCGTGCCCATCGCCTCTGCGGGCTTTAGATCTGGCTTGGAGTGGCTGTTCTCCTGCAGCCTCGGACAATGCGCAAAGCAAAGCCAACATGCCACAACACTTCCTGTTCTGCTCCTAAAATGCAGCTGTTCTGAGCCCAGGCAGGCTCCAGCAGAACCTGCCAAAGAACGCCTTTCTTGCCTCTGACCCTCTTTTGAAAGTTGTTTGGTCAGCAAAGGTTACTAACCCATTTGATGGTAGAGAGAGAGAGAGGGAGGTAGGTAGGTAGATTAGTTATCACATCAATGGGTGCCATTAAAAATAATGAATTTTATAATATAGTGATTGTGACAACAGAAATACTGACAACATGTAATTAGGGTGATGAAATAGAGCAGGAAAAAATTAAAGACAAATTTTTGGTTTTGTTTGTGCTGAGTAGGTATTTGGTGGGTTTAGCTCCTAACCAAAATCCACCTTCACATTATGCCCCAGTGCTGGTGTCATTTGAAAGCTCTGACTCTGTATAAACCAAAACATACCTCTTTGATACTTGGGAAGCTCTAGACTTTCCCAGCTGCACAGTGCATTGGGAAATTTGCCTATGTAGGAGTTTTTGAAAGGGTTTAAGCCACTAAAACCAGTTGGCTGGTAGTGATGGGAATGACAAGTGTTGCTTCCAAAGGGAAGAACTGGTAACAGGCAGAACTGAGCCCCCCTCCTTTGCCTGTTGTCTCTGTCCCCAGACATCTGCCTGTTCTGCTATTTGTTGTCTTTTTGATGTTTTAAAAGATGTAAAATACTGGCAGCCCTGGGCTTCAGGTAGGTCAGAAGGTGAGGTCTTACTGGGTGGCTGGGAGTGCCAGTGGTGTATTGCTGAGCTGAAGTGGTTGGGTTACCCTGCTTGGCCTCCACAGTTTTAGGGAGGGAATTGTGAGGTGTTACTGGCTGCTCCTCATCAGTGAAGTGCATGCTAATCTCTGCCCAGGCAGCCTTCACTTCAGTTTTCCTATTTTCTTGACATCTCAACATCTTTTTCTTGACATCGTTTTCTTGGCAGTGTCTTTTCCACTGATGAAGTTGTAATTTTCTTATTTATAAAAGGTACACCTCAAATGTGGTGACACTGCATTGCACTTCACTCTCTCTGTGTTGAGCTGTGGTTGGACTCGATGATCTAAAGGGTCTCTTCCAACCCAGGTGATTCTGTGATTCTATATGCAGGTTTCACCTGTCTATGCTGAGAGAGTTGGGGTTGTTCAGCCTGGAGAAGGCTTCAGGGAGACCTTATAGCGGCCTGCCAGTACATGAAAGGAGCCTGTAGAAAAGCTGAGGATGAACTGTTCACGAGGGCATGGAGTGATAGGATGAGGGGTAATGGTTTTAAACTAAAAAAGGGGAGATCTGGGTTGCATATTAGGAATGAGTTCTTCAGTATGAGGGTGGTGGATCACTGGAACAGGCTGCCCAGAGAGGTAGTAGAGGCCCCAATCCTGGAGATACTCAAAGTCAGGCTTGGTGAGGCTCTGAATGACCGGATGTGGTGAAGATGTCCCTGCTTACTGCAGGGGGTTGGACTAGGTGGCCTTTAAAGGCCCCTTCTGACCTAAAACATTCTGTGATTCTGTAAATGTCACAGTATAAGCAGTGAAGAAAAGGTAGCCTTATGGTTCGATTTCTCAGCATGTATGCCATCCTGTGTTGCTGCTGTTTTGCTCTCTGTTGGTGACTTGGAAGGCAAACAAAACATAAGATGCAGTGGGCACCAGGGAAAGCAGCTGGCTGTCACCGTGTGCTTGGTTTATCGGTTCACCTACAGCTCGTGTGGAAAATCTTCCTTCACAGCCCTTGCAGCGGGAAGAGCCGGTTCAGCGCCGCGCTGGGGCACCCGGCTTCCCACCGAAAGGTCTGACCCGTTACAATCAGCGGTTATTGCCTTGGGAAGCTACGTGTTGGGTCTAAGTTAGGGACAGAAATGCTTTGTTCAGTTTGGGCTATTGAAAGCTTCTCCTTTTAGTTGTTTTAAAAGGCTACTTTTGGCTGTGTAGAATCCCTTCTAGGTAACTTTGTTTTTAAACTTGCTTAAGAGCTAATTTGGCAATTTCTGTCCCAGGAAATGAAGAGACGACGTATAGCCAAACCATTTTCAATGGAGAAGTTGCTTTATCAGATTGCAACAGCAGAAGCAAAGAAGGAAAATGGACCGACTCTGAGTACGATATCATCACTTCTTGGAGAGCTCAGGTAACGAACGGGGGGGCCGGCTGTACCTATTTTTTTTTGTTGACAGACTCCAGAGGTGGCTGACGTAAGTAACCATTTCAGGCGCATGTCTTGCACCTACTTAACCCGGCAAACGCCCAGCAAATGTACTTGAAGACAGCCACACGTGGAAGAAGCAGTTTCCTTGGCTATGTGTGATGTGAGCGTGCCCGTGGTTAGGATGTCTTACTCTGAGCATTCCCTACTTCGGGCACCTCCAAAGAATTAACACTACGGTTTGCCCTGGGGTTTGATTTTGTCGCTTCTTGGTGCTGAGTCAAGACTTCCTGATGCATCAGGTTAGTGCCGTGGTGCCAGGTGGTTTTTCAGCCTCTTGGCATTGGCAGCCACTGTCAGTCCCTGGCTGCCATGGGCTGAGCACCAGGAACCCTTGTCATCAGCACCAGAATCATTATGCTACAGCCTTAGAAGGTATTTTGCATACAGAGAGTTCTCTTGATTGAAACCAGAGTAAGCGAGCAGCTCGGGCGTGGGTGCTAACGCATCCTGCTTTAGAGCTTGAATGTTGTACAGAAAAAAAAACAACAAACCCTCACACTCCTTTTTCTCTCCAGTATTAATGAAAAATGTTTAAGGTTTCTCATAAGATAGGTAAAAAAAGAAAATATAATGTTGCCTGGCTTCCTGTGTAATGATCTTCTCTTTTGTTCCCTACCATGTAGTTGCTACCTATCTTTCAAGTTTGTGACAACTGGTACTCGAGATGTCAAGAAAGTTTTGATGAATGGAATCTACAAACTGTATTTAACTAACTAGCATGTTCATTTTGAAAATTCCCAGTGACATACTGAAGGGGAAAACAGCCCATGTGTTGTTTTAATGTTGAGAAAGAAATACAAAGAGGTCCACTGACTGCTTTACCTGCAGCTGGCTCCCCTGTGAAAATAAATCACTTCCAAGTGCTTTTTTTATTTTTGCCATTTTTTTCCTCCTTTTTATCTTCTTTTTTTCTTTTTTTTTTTTCCCCCCTTGGAGAAGAAAAGTCCACAAGTGCGAAAGGTGAAACAGGAATGTTGGTGCTTGCTGTTAGACCGCCACATCAACCTCTGTCAGAGTGGTTCTCAAACTTGTTCTTACGCTTAGGTTGGAATTCTCTGGAGGATATCGGTCCTTCCTGTGCCTGCTTATGTAAAACAAAATCCCAAATGACACAACCTGAAAACACCCCAAACTACCAAAGTGGAGCACTGTACCATTTTTTTTCCCTCCTTTGTTTTGTTTCGCTTGTTTGTTCTGTGTCTTTTGCTGCCTCCTCTCCTGACCTGCCGTGGTTGCTCAGTTTGCCCATGCCATTTGCTTAGCTTGGCTCTCCACCCATCTTCGGCTGTGCCTGGTGGGAGCTTTTTTATCCTCCCGTTCCATCTGCTCAGCTCACTCCACACGTGCTGTCTTCCACTCAGCTCCAACTCGACCTGCTCTTCTGATGCTGTATAGTTCAGCATAGGGAGTATTGTCCACCTTGCAGACACCATGGGTGGAGGGCTTGGCCTTTACTCTTATTGACATCTCCTCCTTTTTCCCTGGATGTGCAGCGAGATCTTCGTCTTTTGGCACAGTTACTTGCCCTGCTCCCCCTTCCCTGCCCGAAGCACCTCGTGGCAGTGGGTCCTTGGTTCGGCTCTGCCTCCTGGTGAAGGTGGCTCTGTTACTCCTGACAGCACCCGCTCCTCCTCCTCCTCAAGGTGGCTTTTGGCAGCTTCAGGAATGATAGTCCTGTTAGCCACAGCTCCCGACTCCACATGGCCCCAAGCACCCATCAACCTCAAGGAAGTACTCGGCAGTCCTCAGTTCTCTGTGGACCAGTTTGAGAACCACTGGCTTGATACAGTGGTCGCTGTTAAAATCCAGAGCTAGCTTCTGCAGTCAGGCAGCGTTTTGGTGGTGCTGGCTGTCTTTCACCATGCGTAGGGAATGGAATGGCACCAACCTTCAACAACCCCACTCAGGGCTTTGCTGTGTGCAGCTAAGGTTTTGGTGACGATCATGGCAAGCGGGTGATGTGTATGTGGCTTTGTGGTGCTGTGAGGCGATGCAAAGGTCTAACTGCTTAAAACATTCGCAGGGACACGGAGCTGAGGCAGCGGCGGCAGCTTTACGAGGCAGGGCTCCACTCTTCAGCGCGCTACGGCAGCCACGACAGCAGCAGCACGGGGATGGATGGAAAGAAAAAGCCTCGAAAGTGGTTGCAGTTAGAAACGTCAGAGAGGAGGTGTCAGATCTGCCAGCACCTGTGCTATCTCTCCATGGTGAGTAGCACCCCCGGCTCTGCTGGGGCTCTGCCCTCCCTGCCCCACTTGAACAGACTAGACGCATTTGCGAGACAGCCCCAGACGGCAGCGTCCCCTCACACGCACAGGCACAGGGCTGGTGGTGTGGGAACACTTGCTGCTTTAGGTGGCGGTGACAGAAGACAACCACTGGTGTCAACTCGCTTCCCTCCCTGTGTGGAAAGGATGAACTGGCTGCAGGGCTGCTCCCAGGTGCCCACAAGTGTGGCTGCGCTGCTCTAAGAGGGGTAACACAGATACCTGCAGGTTGCCAGCAGTAGTAACTTATTGCAGAACAGCTCTTGGGGTGAGCTAGCAGCTCAGATGTACACCCTGAGTTTGGGGCACGCAGCTTCAGCCCTGGCTGCCCCCTGAGTTTCACTGTAGGCCAAATCGTGGGGTAGATGTACCCTGCTAGTCAAGCCAAGGTGCTGCTTGCCAACCCCTACTGCACAAACAGAAGTCCTGCCCATAAGCTTTCTCCCTTCTTAGAGGCAATCCCCTACTGGCTCTTGAAGGCTTTTACCTGTATGCAGAATGCCTGGACACAGGGCAGTTTGATTAGGAATACCCCAAGCCCCTCCCACAGCCTCCTGTACCGCTGAAGTCCAAGCTCAGACACTTCAGTAAATGTCACACAGGGTGCACGTGCCCGCGCTCAGTCCTTTCTTCCTGCTGCTTTGGGCTGTTGGAGTGTACAAACACTAACGCTGCTGACGGGACTGCGGTGCAGTGGTGGTGAAACAGTCAGTTGTGGCCGTTTCCCTCCATGGGACGGAACATGCAGGGTTCATGCATGTCCTTAGACCGCTGAGCAGCTGCAACATGGTTAAGAAGGACTAGTTTGAAGTAACATTAAATTGAGTTTGTATTCAAAAAAAAAAAAAAAGCCCAAATGGACCAACCTGAACCTCTTAATTCTGGTACCTTGGCTCTGGAGGACAGGTCACCGAGGGAAGGACTTTCTTTTTTGTCTTTGTCACTTCCTGGCAGTTCCAAGGGACAAAAAGTCAACTTGGCCAGCAGGTTTGGGGCGGCATGTGCATGGCAGGCAGCATGCTGAACACATGTGGGTTCTGCTGAAGGTAGAGGGTAGCTGGGGAGTCCTGTGGCCAAGCCTCTGATGTCATCCTGACTCAAACCAGCATTTCAAGTACCAGCAAACAGCCACTTTCAGGAACTCTTCAGGCGCCGTGTTAGGCATTGATAAAGCTTTGCGCATGCGTCGCTGTCTGGGTTTGGCCTTCATTACGAGTGGTGGGTTTTCTAAACATTACACTGCGCCTGTTTGCCAGCCTTAGCGTTCAAAAAGGGATAGCTGCTGCTGCTGCTTCTGCAGGCAGAATGGTTTCACAGCGTGGAACGCTGCTTGTTGAATGCTGCCTCCCACTAACTTGTAGCAAAATACAGGTTTTTTTTAGTACTTCACAGGCTAAGGTAACGCAGCCACAGTTGGGAGCTCACTGCACTTCCTTCTCCCCCCCCCCCCAACATTTCCATACAGGTTGTACAGGAGAATGAGAATGTCGTCTTCTGCTTGGAGTGTGCCCTGCGGCACGTGGAGAAACAGAAGTCGTGTCGGGGACTGAAAATGATGTACCGTTACGATGAGGTCTGTATGGCTCAGCTTTGCCCTGGCAGTAGATTTAACTCTCCTGTTTTACCACGAGCTCAGGAAGTTGTGGTTTGCTGCATGGTGGGGTTTTTTTTTTTTTTGGGGGGGGGGGGGGGAGAAGCGGGGGGGAAGAAGGTGCTTTATTATCAGCTAAGTAAAAGAAATAGCAGGGAGCAGGATTATGAAGCTGAAACCTGACGTGCAAACTGCATGAGTGTGGGTTGCGGGGCAGAGAGGCGGCATTCAGTGCCATGGGGCGCAATAGAACATGAGGCTCTGCTGTGACTGGATCAATGTGACAGCTCCGTGCTTTAGGAAAGCCTCTCCCTGTTGGGGTCTGAACATTCTCCAGTACAACCTCTGAACGGGTTTTAAGGCAAACTTGTATGCGAGAGGTTGATCCAGCAACAGCTTAGAGACAGTGAATCATCACAGGACCCACGGCAGTGACTTAGGGCTGAGCCTGGATTTTGGTGTATGTGGTCACCTGCCGAAGCAGCTCCACAGCGTGTGCAGGGGTGGGAGTGGGTCATGTTTTTTGCCACCTGGGGGAGAGTGAAGTGGTAGGAGGAAGTACAAAATGAGCTCCTTACACTCAGTGCTGGCACAAGTAGGTGTTTGAACTGGGCTTCTCTGCAGGTCCTGATGCAGGCACAGAGAGGTGTTGGGACTGGGGAGAAACTGAAAGGTTAATGTCAGTCCAGGGGAGGCCTTCTGCCTTCATTCTTTTCTTAACTGTGGGCTCTGTCCTGAGGCCAAGTACTGTGGATAGAACAAGCAGACCCTGAGAAGCGCAGACAGTGGTGAAGCTGCCCTCATAACGCCTTGAACAGCAAAGAGCTTCAGGCCGTTATTGGGCAAAGGGAATAGATTTCTCTTTTTGATTGTTCCACCCCATGTCTGCACAGCTCTCTTGTTGAAGCTATGGCAGCATAGCTGAGCAGTAACCTCACTGGGACACCCCCCTGCTTTGTCCTTGCTTCCCCCCACGCCAGTTAGGTGCTTTCTGGAGAAAGAGCAGATGCTAACTCGCGTTTTGTTTTTCCCTGCTTCCCGAACAGGAACAAATAATCAGTCTGGTCAATCAGATCTGTGGGAAAGTATCTGGTAAAAACGGCAGCATTGAGAACTGTATCAGCAAGCCTACACCAAAAAGAGGACCTCGTAAGAGAGCAACAGTCGATGTGCCATCATCTAGGCTTTCATCCTCCAGTTCATCCAAAAGTGCTTCAAGTTAATCCTGAAGATGCCAACACTCTCATTTTGTCAATTTATATATATTTTTTGTAATTATTATACCATAGTTTGGAGTACTTGCTGTAGAATACAAGCTGTCTTTGCACTAGCTCTAAAGAAGATTTTCTTCTGGTTTTAGAGAACTAATTTTGTTTTAGCATTAAACTGTTGGAATTTTTTTGTTTTGTTTTTTTTTGTACTTAGACTAGATAGATACAGCAGTCTGGGTTTTTTTAAACTGCCGTACGGTCACTGTTTTAAAAAACGGCAAGGGGGCTGATAAAATACTGATTTGTACTGTCCCTGGGGCTGAAGAAATAAAAAAAGCCTTTTTTGGTAACTGTGAAGAAAAAGAAAAAAAAAAAAAAAGGCTTTTAACCCATTTTTTGAATAGTTTGATGTGTTTTATAATTTGTTCTCCAGTCATGTGAGCAGATTTTTTCTAGAGGGAAGGGATAGGAGACAAAAACTTGAAAGAAATTGCTTTACTTTGGCTGTCTTTTATTCTGTCACGGCGAGATGAGTTTTGTAATTTTTTAAATTGGAGAATACACACTTTCTTTGGGAGGTTAATGGCAGCTGAAGATGGACTTTGTTTCCTAACTGTAGGCAAAAGGAGGAGATTTGGAGTATGTTCTCTTTTACCAGCACATCACTATGCATCTGTTTTGAGGGGGAAAAAAAATAAAATTTAAAAAGTTTAAAAAAAAAAAAAAGGAGGAAAAAAAAAAAAAGACGACTGCCTGCCTTGAGGAGTCATGTGAGGGAAAACTGTGCCTGATTTCATTAGGAAATCCATTCTGTTATTTTTTGGTGCTGTTGGCTACTTTATCAAAAAACCCTTCAATAGCATCCTTTAAAAGAAAAAAACAAAAAAGAAGAAAAAAAAAAAAGAAGAAAAAAGTGATCGAAGCCATAAGTGCTTCTTTTGTCATAGACGTGCAATCTTTCTAACATTCCATTTCCATTCCACTGCTCTTTTTCACACCTTCACACACAGTCAAGCATTAATTTTTGTTTCGAGTTCGTGTCGTTGTATCGATCACCTTTAGAGCCACTAGCAGGTCTGCATCTTTCTTTTGAATGTGAAAATGCATTTGCTTTTCATCTTGTCTAGTTTTATTTTTTTTCTCTCTTCATGTTGTAACAAAACAAAAAAAAAAAAGAAAAAAAAAATCACACCTTTTGTACATATGCCTGTAAATTTTTTTAAATACTTGAGCCTTTTCTTGGGGTGGGGGGAGGGGCGGCGAGGAGACAAGATGAAGAAAAGCCTTACGTTTCACTTTCTTCATCGGTTGGATTGGATGCTTACAGGGTTTTTCTTGTAACATTTATAAGTGCTGCTTACATCACTGAACAACAACAAAAAATAATAATGGAGTAGCTGTTGCCCTTTTCTGGTTGTGTGTACAGTATGTGTGGAATAAAAAAGGGAAAATGTTTTCACAAACTGTTTTGTTTCGTAATTGAATTCAGCGATACCGTAGCTACCCATATTGCACTGAGCTTGCCAGTGGTGACTGTCAGGAAAGTCCTATAATACAATTTGTTGGTTGTTGTTGCAGAAGACTGAACTGTTTTGGAATATTTAACAATAACATAAACAGAGTCAAGTGTTTTCAAATGTGGTTGTCTGGTTTTTATGGCCTTGCTGTGTACTTTTCCCTCTTGACAGTAAACTTCTGACTATGGCTTACAGTTTGACATTTAATTTATTAGCGCTGCTCTGCTCTCTTTCCTTGTAAGGAAAGACTTCATGTTGTTTATTGCCAGTTTTTTGTTTACTTTCCAGGTTTGTACTACGAGGTTTAATAAAAAAACAAAACTTTTTTGGACATTTTGTCTGTCTTCTGGAAAGTGAGTGAGTAAAGCTAAAGCTCTCCTCCAAGACCAGTTTCTTTCAACAGCTTTCCTTTCCTAGAGAGGGGCCAGGAAACGCTCTGCCAGGCAAGGGGAGCTGGAGCGCGTCCTGAAGGAGAGCGGCTGCTTCCCGGCTGGCAAGCAGCAGCGGGAGGCGCCTCCTTCCTCCCCGAGCCTGGGCTTTCCTGGGGCAGGGCTGGGGAAGGGATCCGCACCCCAGCTCGTCCTTTTACTTACGCCGTCTCTGATTATATTCCTTCCCTCCGAGCACGAAGAGCAGGAGCCAGGAGCCTTCTCAAAGCAGAGCAGGTCCCTGCAAACAGAGCGTGAGACTTGACAACAAACAGGTGTTAGACACGTTCAGACCTGGAGCGCAGAGAGAAAAATGGCTGCAGGGAAAGAGCATCACTAGAGGTCCTAAGGTTTACAAAATGTACTCACTGAATTTATAAGTCACTGGGGTTTATTTCCCCGAGCTTGCAGCGGTGCAGTCAAACAGCTGTTACCATGGAAAAGTGAATTACACTGGTGCTCAGCATAAATAACCTTTTTTTCTTCTCCCCACCAACTGCTGAATTAGTCTCCTCTGTTCGCTGTCACAGATGAAATATTTGGGTAATCAAGTAAAAGACAGGGTTGGGATAGAAATACTTTATTTTATCTTGAAAGAGGAGTAAGTTTATACAGTGCTAAGATACCTGCTCCATAAGGAGCGTTGACACTTCAGTAACGCATCGCTCCTCCTCTCCAGTTTGGGGTGGGGTTTTTATTTTTTCTTTAACACCTACAATAACTAAGTTGGTCCTGAACAAGAAGTGTGAGAGAGTAGATGCTGCTGCATTGGTAGACAAAGGCAGTAGGCAGACAGTAGGTAGTAAAGAGTAGAAAATAACTTTTCGGTTTGGTTTGGATCCTAAATCTTCGGTTGCAGCAGCTGAGAACATGCAAGGAACAATCTGGGTTCGGTTTTACATGTCCAGGCTAAGTGTTTCCATCGACCAGTTAAAGGTTAGTGGTCAACAGAACTTGGATCTCTCCCCTTTACTTCTCTTATACATAGTATATACAACAGCTCCACCGCTCCCTGAGCCCAGGACTACTGTTAAAGTGTGTGTGCTTTAGGCATTGTTTTGTCCCCCCCTCCCCACCCTGCCCTGCGTGTTTTAAAAACCAACCTCCCTCCGCATTGACGGGCGATGTTGTAAAAAGGTGATATTACTAAGTAAAAAGATCTGGCTGTTCTGCTTGGTTAGCAAATCGTTACACAGGCAAGCTCTTCATTCACTGGTTCATTCATTCAGAAGTCATTCTTAAAGGATATGGTTTTAAAATTCAAATAGTTTGAGAGTCACTTTCATCACTAACATCTGAAGCAGCCTTTCTTTCAGTGACGGCGGCGAGAGCAGTGTCCACCTGAACTTCCTCTTCATCGGACTGAACGACGGGCGACTCGCCCTCGCTGGCCTCTTGGCTGGCGGAATCGGTGCAGGTGGATGACAGTGACGACAGTTTCTGTCGCAGCTCGGACTGGCTCGGAACCTGCAGGCTTATCTCACTCACGTAGGTGCTGGAGTCTGGCCCTTGGAGGAGGGAAAAGAACAACACCACCAATCAAGCCGTGGCTCAGGAAGTGAAGCGAGGAGTCAGAGCAGTGAGGCAGCCTGAGGCTGGGTCACGAGCTGCACTCAGGCCTGTTCGCAGCCACAGCGCGCCGCCCGGCTTCTCTGAAGCTGATCCCCAATACTCCAGCCCCCAGGTGGGTTCTGAGCCCTGTCTGATCACATGCAAGCTCCTTGCTCCTGTTGCTAAGGCTGGGGATGACATATGGGAAGGTTGCAGCACTGTTAAGGCCTGACTCTGTTCAGAGACACAGCTGATGCCATCTGCCTGTTGGCCAAGACTCCTCAATCCTCTCAACTCTTGACTTTGCGTCAAAGTCCATTCAGGCTTCAGCAAGTGCTGAGAATTGTCACCAAGGGGAAAACCTTCCAGACAAGCTCCATCCAACACCACAACACAAACATGGGTAAATTAAAAAAAGGTAACTGGGAGATAAGCAATACCAGTCCTCTCCAGTTGGGACTAGAAGTTCAGGTGCAGAAGCAAAACAGATTCTTGCCCACAGCATGAGAGAATGCCTCTCATGGTGAAGTTTTATCATAGCTCAAGTGCACAGGGATGAGATTTCAAGGCTATGTTTCTTCCATATCCCATACAAAAAGACATTCAGCAAGTGCAGTGTTGTGATGTTGGCTTGCAGGTTGACAGCAGATTTCAAAACTGTCTTAGACTGTCTGCTCTGGTCACTTCCTGGCAGTAGGAAAGTAAAGACGACAAAAAAAATAGGGAAACATCTAAACACTTCCCATGTGATCTGCCTTCCCCACTGTCCCTAACAAGAGTTTCTGCAGCACTGCGTAACCGTACTGAAAATGCTTTTAAAAATCCTACAGGATTTCATATTAAAAAGGTTTCAAGAGGGTCAGAGGGAAATGAGCTGATCACTACACCCATCACATCTGCCACACCTGTTTGCAGGTTCATGCTGCATCCCTCTATGATCTCTTACCAAGTATCTGACTTAAAGAGCAACAAGAAAGCCGTCACAGCAGCAGCTGGAGGAAACAGAAAGCTGCTTGTACTGACACTGCGTCTACTGACTCTGCTGACTCCAGCAGCAATCTTAAATTCTGGACCTAAACTTGCACAGAAAGAAGTCACAGAATCAGAGACGGTGTTGGGTTGAAAGCGACCTCAGAGACCATCTAGCTCCACCCCCTGCCATGGGCAGGGACACCCTCCACTAGACCAGGTCGCCCAAAGCCCCATCCAGCCTGGCCTTGGACACTGCCCGGGAGGGGGCAGCCACAGCTTCTCTGAGCAGCCTGTGCCAGGGCCTCACTACCCTCATGTAGCCCCATACGTTACACTGTCTTAGCTTCTGTGGGACCCAGGAACTCCAGGGCAAATTGCGCCCTCAGCAGGTCTCCAGTTTCAGCACAAGCTGACAAACATCTGGCACGATATTTACAACCTTCTAACTGCATCAGTCCAGGATATCTAGCAGGCCTACTGCGTTGCTTCCACCAGTAGTACGTGAATTTATGCTTAACACGAGTGACACCAGGAAGATGTTTTTAAGGAAAGACACCTGTCTATGTTGTGCACACCAGCACACATTAGATCACATCACACAAGACACACAGAGGAGGTTTCTGGAGTGGCAGAAGAGAGTGAGTTTCTCAGTTCAACCTACTATCATGCAGTGTTTGAAAACCAGTGACCATAAGCTGGCAATGTTTCCAGCAAGACAAAGTTGAAAACATTTTAATGTTTTGAGCTCATTTTCATTTGTACAAGTTACTACAATAACTTACCTGTATGCTGAGGTGTTCAGTAAAATCATGAGACAAATCTTGCCCTGACCAACCCAGTTCCCCACTGATGGCAAAAGGAAGAGTTATCTAGAAGTCATCTAATTTTCCTGAGAATGAGGCTACCCTGTGTTCAGCTTGGTACTAGGGACTGGGGTCCTTAAAGCAAGCACAGCAACCCCTCCTGATTGGGAGGGAAATGAATCCTCTGGAACCACAAACCTGCTCTGCTGTTGTGACTCTAGAGGAATAAATCCTGCTGCAAGCTGACCCAACCTTGGCAGTAGGGTTCCAGTGCTGGGACATGACAGCACCGGTGTGCGGTACGTCGGTGAAATACATACCTACACTACCTGTACCTACACACCGTGACGCTTACACTGCAGCACAAAATAACTGGGTTCTTTTATCCAAGTTTACTTTGGAAAAAAACAACCCCCCCACTAGTGGCTGTGCTCCCCGAGATAATCCAGTTACCATGTCTGTGGGTAAGCGGCAAAGCGGCTTGGCCCAACACCTGCCAGAGGCTCGTCAGGGGAAAGCTGTCCTACATGCTGCAGTTACTGGCATGCTCAAAAACGACCAACTCCAGTAACGCAGGAAGTGGATGCCTACCCAAATCCAGCCACCTGGATTTAGTTTTTGCCAAAACCCTTTAGTAGTTGAGCATGCCTTGACTACTTACCCTGAGCTTTTCATATTCGAAGCAGGTAATTATCACCTTTACACATGGGGAAGAAGAAAACCACCCCAGGATATTATTAACATTTTTCTTTATATAGCCCAAAATATAGGGCAGGATTTAAAGTATACTGTTTCTTCACTGTAAGTACTTCTATTAAACGTATTTCAACCTGCATTCTCAAAAGAAATAAAAAGTATATTTAAAGGAGTTTCATCATCTCCCCCAAGAAAGGTAATTTGGGCTCTTTTGGGAAAAGGCATTTTAGTGGGAAATTTTAAATTAAGAAAGCACGCTTCCCTGGGGGACAAAGTATTTGGTATTACCCACTCCCTGCGTTAAGCAGATCCCTCACCATGCTGCAACTTGCCAGAACGTAAATCTGGGTTTGTCCACCAGAACATGTATACAGATTTAGATTAAGATTAAATTAATCCAATCTAACTAATATTAGTAGCAGTAAGAGGGCTACACAAAAGTGCTGCAGAATCAGAATCACTATGCAGAAGCTTCCAGAACACTGTTAGCTTACTGCTGAGTTGAACCATGTCTCTAAGTATCTCTTCCTAATGATTTTACATTACACAACTGGTGCAAATTTACTTCAAAATATCAAAATTCTGGACAAGTTCTAAGAAAGCAGTCTTAATAAAAACTAATTACCAGAAGCTTTCTGTTGGTGTTTGTTGAGATGCCCTCTATTAACTTCATATTGAGAAAACTGCACCGTAAAAGCGTAAAGATCTCACCTATCCGTACTGTAACAAACACAACATGAAGCTGTAGTAACCAGATGAAAAAACAGACAGTCCAAGCAGCTTTGCAGCAAGCTTCCTTGTTCTGCCACTTAAATATTTTGAAAACCACTGATGAGAAATAGTCAATCTATGTTGCTATGAGATACCACCATCTATGTCTCTAAGCACGCTGTCATTACTAATACCATACCCAGCATGGGAGAAAGCATATTATTGTCTTCGCCTCCTGAGTTTAAAAAGACATCAAGTGCTTCTTGGTCAGACATGTCCATTAGGTCCATCTGCTCCAGCATGTCCACGTTCACCTCCATGGAAGACATACTTCCAATTGGTTCTGTAGCAAAAACAGTGCAGTGAGCAAACAGAGTCAGACACATCACGTTAATACCTGTAAGGGCTTCAACAGCCACTGCAATTGCATGCATCAGTAATAACGAAACTAGATGTGGCAGGAACGCACCCCCGTTAGCTAACTGCTCAGCAGCAGCCTCAGCCCAAACCCAAGAGTGCTCTCTGCAATCCTTGCTGTGAAACTCATGTCCATTAGGGCTTTGCAAACCACAACATTTCTGGCAGCCACATTCACAGCAGGAGCGCTGTCAGAGATACGCTGGGGCGGGTGGGGCAGGACTGAACCTTTCCATTCTGTCAACACTCCTTTCCAACCCTTCTCTAGCAGTAATCTTGTAAGAGAAACCCAAGCACATTCAAACATACAATCCTTAAGTGCTGTAAGATAAAGGGACGTGAAAATGCAGAAACAAGGATTAATGTTAACAGAAAGCAGCCATTCTTCCTCATTCAATCAATCGGTCTAATAAATGTCAGTAGTATGTAACGCCCAGTATGGCCAGTATCTTCTCTCAGCATGTGGATTTCACATTATTAATGTGAAAATGACAACAATTCCCAAGGGAATTAAATACTTGGATGAGCATCTTCTTCCTTGAACAATAAACCACAGAAACAGAAGTTACAAGTTCAGGGTACTCAGATTTAAATCCAGCTGCTGCATATGTTACATTAAATACTATAATGAACAGTTTAATGGTTTATCTAAACTTATAGTTACACTATTAGAAGCCTTCATGTGCAAACTGAGATGAAATCCTATCACTTGGTTGTTGTTTTTTTTCCCCAAATATACTACAGCTGGAAGATCAAATCTTTCATAAAAACCGTTTCCTTGCTATACATGGGTTCTGTGTTATAAAGTTCAGAAAGTCAGGTATACTAACCTGCTACCCCACCTGCAGTAAGGGACAATGCCCACTTTGAGCATCCCCCCTCTCTCTCTCTCTCCAAAGTTGGAGACCCAAACTCGATTGCTTCCTAGACCAAAGGAATTTAAAACTTCCACTTTGCAGAAGGCTGTCCTAGCAACCCATCTAGAGCATCTTGCAGATGAGCATTTACAGCACTTGTGCAGAGAAATGGAAACCTTGGATTACATTCCCTGCTCTGACATTACAAACGACAGCAGAACGGGTCTTGGAGCAGGGACAGAAGCTCCACACTCTTTGCTGCCACGTGTGTGACGCAATCCCCTGCTTGCTTGCTTTCTGGTCCTGCAGTCCCTGCATTTTGGCCCAACAGATGGGCACCTCCCACACAGCAGTGCCTGTGGTCTATGGCATAGCTAGTTGGGAGGTGCCAGACTCAAGTCATCTTGTAACAAGGAGACAGTTTAATCTGATCTCCCGTGCCCTCATCACACACTCCGTGTACGTCACAGAGACAATGGAGGTAGCTACCACCTGGGGACCATACTGAAATGCCACACTGAGCTTTCCTCCGCACTTCTGAAAATGTTTTTCTGAGGCACCTCCTGCCAGGTGACAACCCCAGGCTGTGTAACTCCAGGGACAGAAACAGCCACGTCCATCTGTGTCTTTATAGCTATGATGTGCCCTTCGGCTGCAGAGAGAAGGGCTGTTCTAGATGCATCCCAATGCTTTGCAGTTCCTCAGACAACGAGCAGAGCATCTGACTGATTTTCCAAGTTGTCTATTTCTCCTGGAACCCAAAGTTTGTTTAAAGAGCTTATCTGAAATTTCAATTCCACCAAGGAAGAATTTAGACACTGCAACATGTCAGCTGTAAGCAGCAAAACCATTGCTGGCTCTGACCCGCCTCCCCCCAAGTTGTGAGCTTGTGGGTTACACAGAAGGTATTTTAAAACTTGCCTCGCCTCTCTGCTATCTGCAAGTATCCTGTAGAAAGGTACTGCTCCATATCCTGCTGGAAGGCTTCTTCAAAGAACTTCTGACGTTCCTTTAGCTTCATCTGCTGGGTGTGTTCCATATCCAGGACCTTCTGTGCATGTTCAGCATCTAGCTCAGCTGAGCGTAAAACAAACACACACATAAAACATTGCACGCATATCCCCCCACTCTCAGAATTTAAAAGCTACTGAACCAGTTCAATGCTGACAGGCTGTTACTATGGGCTGAGAACACCGGCTGTTAGAAAGGGTTCTATGCTTTGCAGCTGTATTTTCAAAGTGAGACGATAGGGATACTACTGCAGGCAGCATAACCTTCACATTTGAGCGGGTTTGTAACTATTCATCCTGAGGCAAGATGCAGATTCCCTTAACAGTATCAATGGCAGCACCTGGAAACGCTGTCCGTCTGCAACAGGGAGTTCAGAATTCTGTCCAACAAGAAGCTATCAGGGAACGATGCTTCTGCTATCTGCTTCTGCACAGACACACAGCGGTAACACTTTCAGTTTGAACATGGCAGCGAGTCTCCACCACAATGCAAGTGGAAAGATATATATGTATACCTATAAACACACACACATACACTGCATGTGAGATGCTGTTACTGTCAGCCTCCGGATAGACCAGAATGCCCCTCTGAGGGCGTTACCCTGCGTGTAAGTGCAGGTATGCATCCACAGACATTGTGAACGCAGCCCGAGCGGACAGGAGGTAGGCAAACAGTAGTCTGCAAAGACAGCACCACGCAGACACTGACGTCAATATACAGGGTCTTCTCCGCACACAGCAGCAAAGAATGTCCCAGAAGACAACAATGCAACCAACACCAAAAAAAGCAGAGCCAACGGCCATGAATTATGAATATGGCACCAAGCAGAAACGGCCAGCTTGCATAGCGCGTACAGACGTACAGTGACAACTAAGTGTGCTTAGGCACATCTCGGCTGGGTCATTGGAACTTCCTTCCTCCTGCAGTGGAAGAAGTTCAGGCTGTATCTCATTAGAAGAGCTCCTTCCCCTCTGTTTTGCTCTGTGGGAGTCACAAGCTGGCCAGAGGATGAAAAAAGAATCGAATCGTGCCATTTAGTGAAGAATAACATCTTCTGGAATAAAGAGATGAGGTAGCTATTGAAGTAATAACTCTAGGCAGACCACTATTAGAATACAGTTTAGAAAAAAGCGCATTTTTAGGAGGAATATAAAAGCCAGAACCCTTCCTCTCCGAGTTCTCTGTTCATTTTTTAAAAGAAAATAAAAATGAGTGTTTTGCATAAAATTTAAAAAAAAAAAATTTGCTAGCTGGGCTGTTGATGGAAAGGATGGGAGTAGTGAGAAAAGCTGCTGCTCTGGGCTCTTCTGCCCATTAGGAGAAGCTCCAACAGATTTTGATGGGTAAAAAAAGGTCGAAGTTTCCACACTGCAGCCAGACAGAGCTAGAGCATGGCACCCACATGGATGAATGCTGAAAGAGTGTAAGGGTTTGTAGGAGAAGCGTTGTATTGGTCTTCCAGGGAAAACATTCTGTTAGGGATATTTTACAAATAAGGGATTCATTAAAGGCATTTACCATTATGGATATGATTATCCAAATGCCAGAACATGTTTTATTAAACCCAGCAAAAACATCAGAGCGCAGTAATTCACTCTGTTGCCTGCGTCAAGGTCACAGATCATATACAGAAGCAGCTGAGCTGTGATAGTTGCCGAAAGGAGCCATAAAACTGGATTGACACACTGGATACCCATTAAAACACCAGTAAATAAGCTAAAATCTTTTTTCTCAAAGCAGTTTTTAGAAGTACTACGTCAGTGTATAACAAGGAACATGTTTTCCTTTAAGTCAACACATCTTTATTATCAATTACACAGTGGTGCACGGCAACTCGACGTTCCTTGGAGCAACGCCTTTACTACGATCCTGAACGATGAGCAATTATTAAGGACATTGTGCATGATGCAGAAACGCCATTCAATTGTACTAATAAAGGCCAGCGGCTCTGGCTGACAACAGAAATTTCCTGTCTTTCTTGTAACATATTCTGACAGTTCTGTACTCCACATCGGTACATCCAGGTTATTTTTAACCCCAGAAAAGAGATGGCATCCAAACGCAAGAGACTGACACAGCTTCTTTCCTAGCACTGCACCCTCTGGTTTCTGTTTTGCCTAAAATGTCCCGTTAACCATGGACATCATCACTGGCCAAAGCTAACTGCCGACAGCTGCCCGCTGTGCTGATGTGTTCTAGAGAAACTCAAAAGACACCAGCTGAAGAGCTGCCATAGGCTTGCTCTCCAAAGTCACTTACAGAGACTTAACATCAAGAACCTCTGCTGCATGATTTCACGCTCCGCCAGGTGTAACAAAAGTTGCTTGGCTAAGCAAATCCAAGCTGCTACAAGCGGGCTTTCCGCTTCTTGTCCGAAGCGCTAAGGAGGGCTAGATGCAGCTAAGGGTCTAACCCCAAACAACAGAAAACAGGTGCATTGCTTCTTTTACAAATTATGTTTTCCATAGTCCAAGTGAAGCTTTACATGTGTATAAAACACTGAATAGAGCCAGTACCAAAGGATTTCTAAGACGGAGAAAAGTATCAGCCATCTACCCTCATATGCTGTTCATACCGACATACAAATACTTAAATCACTGAGACCTGACACACTTAAAATACTACCTCATTTTTCCTCTCACCATCAATTTTCACCTTTGAATGAGTTACCGTACTACTTCTTGATTACACTGCTGTGCACAAACAACAAAAAACCCCCAGCAAAACAGATTACCCAGAAAATGATAATTCACAATGAGACGCAGACTTACAGGAGGTGCCATGATAACCCAAACACAAGGCGCCTTTAGTTCTACGCCAGCTGTGACTTTCAAGAGAACTGAACTAAAAGCAGGGAAAATATTTCTTAAAAATTGGAAACTCAAGTGCTGGAGTACAGCCTTCTGCATAGGCCCCTGGCCAACCCAGAGCTCACCTCCCTCATAGTCACAGCACAACTTAGAGCCTGCCTCCCCCAGAGCCCAAGCAAAGCAACAGCACTTGTCCACAAAGCCTCCGCTTGCTAAACGCCCCCTCATTTTCTCTGCCATCGCAGAATGAAAAACTTGCACTCCTCCTCACCAGCCACCTACGTTTTGACCCATTAGGGCTTCTACGCAAGTGCTGAAGCACAGAAGTCAGTCCTACCCTGGGAGCAGTCACCTCAGCCTGAAGTGGCCTCTGGGTACGTGCACACCTACTGAGATGCTCCGCTGCCCTTGCCTCCTCTAGCCAGCTGAGGATTTGTCAGGAAAGTTTCAAGGGCCAAATGCTTCTCCAAATACCTTAGCTGGAGAAAAAACACTTGTCACCATTTGTTTCTGTCCCTGTGAATCCTGCCTGTATCATCTATACCAAGCTAATTATAGTCATTAAAAAGGCTACCAGTAAAAGTCAGTGGAGGAAAAAACCCACTTTAATGATAATAAAAACAAATCAGTGCCCGGAATGTAGTCCTTAATGCATTGATTTTCCCTATAGATGCTCCCCTCATCAGCCTTTTTTCAGGGGAAGGAGGGGAGGAGTCATCATATAGCTGTGCAAATAGGCCCAAAACCTAGAAACCAAGACAAGACTCTGCGCTAACCAGACACTGTATTCCTATTACAAGATCAATTTATTAAAGCCAGGACCTCAAGACAGATTACAAATATTTTATAAAGTCATTAAGAAACATTTACAACTATTTTTGGGAAACACCCCCCACCACCCTGTATCCTAAGTGTTTGAGCAAGGCACTAGAAGAATCTCAACTCCAAAGCAACAAATTACAGTGGCTTAGAAACATGTACTTCAAGTATAAAGGACACAGTTTTCTGATAACTTTTACATGCCTGCTGCAGTAGCTAAGTTTTCAACCCAACCAACAAGCTAAATGACCATTTTATACCTGAATCTCAAACATTTTCCATTTACACACAACAGATTCCCTGTATGGCTACAAATAAAGCAAATTAGAAGAATGACCACCAAAAATATTAAAAAGAAAAATCAGCAGTTGAAAACACTGGTTGTTTATATTGCTAGCACATCCCTTAGACCTAACATGAAAGATGGATTTTCGGTGCTTTCATGCTGTTACACAATCAGTTTACTTTCCTTCAGTTAATTTATGAATCAATAAATGTATCTGATCTAGAGAGAAAGAGACAGAGTAGAACAAAGACTGGAGCTTAGACTAAATGTCCTTCCCCACTCCCACCCCCCTGTAGACTCATTCAACCAGACCATAACACAGATGCAAGTATTCTTTTCAGGGACTTTTGCTTTTACTAAAGATAATAAAGTCTCAAGCAGCCCTTCACTGAACTCACTCCAGGTTTTTGAGGTTCCTTCTCTACTGGGGGTAGGAGGAGCAAAGCTGGATGTAGCACATATAAATGCTGAGTAGGGGAGGATAATCCCTTCCCTTGATCTCCTGGCAACGTTCCTTCTCATACAGCCCAGGACATGGAGGTCTCCCTTGTCACCCAGCTGTGCTGCCTGCTTGTGCCCAGGTCACTGCCCACCGGAACCTCAGGGCCATTGCTCCTCAGCCACTGTGTCTGGGGTGGGTCTTGCTGCAGGGGTTCCTCCTGCCCAGGTGCTGAGCTTTGCACAAACACAAATATCCATTGAACTTCTTAAGGATCCTGTCAGCCCACTGCTGGGGCCCCCTGTGAACAGCAGCCCTGCCCTCACCATATCAACCAATGATCCCCCCACCCCGATTTGGCATCCTCTGCAAAGTTAGGGAGAGTGCCCTCCACCTCCTCTGGGAGAGACCAGCCTGCTGCTTGGTGCCAGCCTGCGGGTAGCCCCTGATCCATTAACCACTACCCGCCAAGCCAACCCGTTATCTCTCCATCCTGGTGCCCACCCATCCAGACTGTCACAGCGTGATTTGGCTACAAGAACTTTGTATGAGACTGTCAGAACCCAGCAGTAAGCTGGCTACTCGCTCCACAACCGAAAGCCAGCAGAAACAAACCTGGGGATCGGCAGACAGCCAGCCAAGTTGCTTTTCAAGGAGCTTAGTAACTTCCAGTTGCAACTGCCTCATTATATGCCCTTTTAAGTACAAATATCAAAGTGAGACAAGACACCGGGGAGCGCTTCAAAGAACGTAGTTTTTCTCAAAAATGTTTAAATTATTCTTGACAGACACTTTGATAATACGAGGGAGGAAGTTCAGAGCACTCTTGCACTATATTTTGCTGGAAAGTGGGGAGACACTGTTGGCAAAACTTGAAAAAAGATAAATTAATTATGTGCACAGAGTCTTTCCTCCAAATAGGAGTGAAAACAAAACAGGTGGAAACTACAGTATTTAATTGTTTTTAAACTCTAATTTAACAGTCTCTTTACAAAGTTTAAAATAAAATTTTAAAAAATGTATATATTTCCAACAGCATATTCAAATAATTGCAGTGAAAAAAATTAAGCCCTGATACACCAGAATGTGAAGTCAGGACTTCACTGGACTTTGGTGAAAGAAAGACCTCTCAATTGGAAAAAACAGACATCATTCCAAGTGAGATTTATTGTCTGATGACTCTGCATTTTCATGCAGAGGTATTTTACTAAGACTATGAAATTTATTTTTACAATTATTAATTTAAATATTTATTCACCAAAAAAGTCACTACAAATGACTGCATGCATTCTTTGATAATTTCTAACTAATGCTTTTATAGATTGCATAAGAATATGAAATCTCTAATTAAGTCAGAAATAATCTAGCCAAGAGTAAGAGCAGAGGTTTTACCAGTGCAGAGAAATTAGTTGTTAAGCTGACCAATAAGCAATTTCAACAAGCTAGCTTACCTTAGAAATTCCCTCTAAACGAAGAAATTGCTTACTTGAGGTCCTTGAAAAACACAGAGTAAGCCGAAATAAACAGCAGAATAAACCACTAAACCGCCTGTGTTTGCCAACATCCCAGGCACTAAACCAGCACCTGGAGGAAGCAGCAGCTTCCGACCAACACGGCAGGAAATGCAGCCTGGAGAAAGGCTTCCACATAACTCCAAACTTTATTTGGCTACCAGGAAATCACCATCATTAGGAGAGGCTAAAAATACGTTCCACCAAGCAGCAAATGAATTGGGTTCTCAAAAGGTAAATACACCTAGGATTAAGAGAAAACAATCACACAAACTTTATAATCATCTACCTCACAGTGTGCGGAAAGAGTATTGGAGCTCGACAGCATTAGGATCTTTTAGATCAGTTAAACAAAAGGTTATTGCATTTACATATACTTTACTTTCATGGTTTCCTTCAGCTCTCTCCTTCTTTTTAATGCCTTGTAAGGTACGATGAGACCTAAGGCAGACCAGAGGCTTGCTACTGCAGATGAGAATACGCCCCAGCTATGGGCAGATTGCATCCAGTTTGGGGCTTTGAACAGTCAATGCAGCACACGCTGTAACTAATGTAAGTGTTCAGACAAGCCTAGAACAGCCCAAGATAAAGATGCTTTTATCCTATACACAAAAGCTCAAATCCTGCCTTCTCCAACTTCTCTGCAAGAGGGAAAAAAACAACCCAGAACATCCTACATAGCAACCACACGGCAAGTTATATTCAGGGGCTCACTTGCAAGGTGGCCCACAGTGGCATAATGGACCACTGGTTTGGAACGAGACTTCCTGTGGTTCAAGAAATGGAAAGAATACTTTAGGCCATTTTATTTCTCATTTAAAAACCACACAGCAACCTGAGTGTCTTTGCCTACTTGATTTTTTTTTTAAAAGAAGAGCAGACAGATTTTCATGCCTGCTAACGCAGTAATCATGAACAATTTTAAAATTCTTTCAATTGGTTTTAACTATAGTTAAAATAAACACGGATATACTGTTCTAGAGCACGTTACATTTTTTCCATGCTTGTTTCAGTATTTTCCGACCTTCAGATGTGCAAATGCATGTCTGGCAAAGTATGGCAGAGTTACAGCAAAGCTTCAGTGGAGGAATTCTCTCCTCCAGGCCCACACTTGACAATTTCTGGGTTAACAAATCTACAATCCACCATCTTTTACTCCCTGATTTAATTTCATTTATTTTCTCCAGAACCTTAAGTGACAATATCTGTCCTTCTAGAAGACAGGATTTCACAATGTGGCTTCAGTAGGATGGGAGTACCACAAACCCTCCTCAACTTGAACCAAAGATAGGCTCTGTTAGCAAGGGGATCTTCTAACTCCCCTCTTCCTCCTTTAGTCAGGTTTCTATCCAACTGAAAGAGAAGAAAACACGCCAAGGGAAGGATAACATTAAGCTGAAACTCCATAGTATAGAAGTTATAAACAAACTGGCAAGCAACTGAGCTCATGTTTGTTTACAGCCTCACTATAAATCCACCATTACTGGTATTGTAAGAACAATAATTCTGTTTGTCAGGTTTATTTATAGTGAAAATAAATACTTTGCAGCTTACTATGTCACATATATCTCCAGTATATATAGGTTTATTAGTGAAGACAATCTGGCTTTAAAACCTATCCACACACTACAGGAAAAAACCACATTATTGCAGAAATTATACTTGCAAACAGTCCAAAACCTATCCACACACTACAGGAAAAAAACACATTATTGCAGAAATTATACTTGCAAACAGTCCAAATGACTCAACACTAGTCTGCTGTCATAGACATTGCATTTAATGCATGCCCTCTCCAATTACGTTTTGTTCAGTCTCACCTCAAAATGCTCATTTTCAAATGGAAAAACTAATCGATACCAAATCTAAACCCGAAGCACTTGAAATGGAAACCACAGCATTGCAGTTTTCTAATTCAGGCTTGCAAAAGTCCACGAAACCCTCCCAAATAAGATTAATAACATCCCATCATGCGAGTACAAATGGATCTATCGAACACTGTAATTACTGTTTGCCATTCTGAAAAGGTAGCCACCTCTGCTTTGAAACTGCAAAGCTCTCAAACAAAGATGAGCAAATGGTTTCTGCTACTACAATACCACTAATCTTAACATTTGCACAACTCAGATAGTCGCCTCCTAGACCAAATTACGTGCATGCATAGATACATAAATAAGTGATGAGATGCTGGTTTGCTGTCATCACACATCGCGCACATGTTGAAAACATGGGTTCCGCAACATGGCAAATCAGTCAGCAGGGATCAACTTTTACTTGTCCCTGAGAATAACATCAAGTCCCAAACGCTTGTTTAGTAAAGCTGTTCTTCACCCAAACTGTGACCATCTTCAGACACACAGGCTGGCAAAACAATACCATTCAGAGCTGCAAAAACCTGAAGGTGAATCCATCTTTGCATTCTTTGCTATTAATTGAAACAATGCTAAATGAGGCCGTGACTTCATATTTAGTTTTCTGACTAAGCAGTCTTTTAATCTGAATGTGTAATTTATGCCTCGCTCTCCGGAGGCAGTGGTAGGGCCTGCCAGAAGGTCCTACCTACAAGCTCCAGAGCCCAAAAGCATGAGCTGTGGATTCACAGTATGGTTCTGTCTGATCTGACCTTACACTGGGTAACATTATCTTATTTCTTAAAAGGCTTTTCTGGACAGAAACACTGAGGGGAGTGGGGTGGGGGTGGGGTAAGGGGTATGAATTGCAAAGACTCTAACACTTACTGAAAAGTCAAAATACGTGTTTTATTTTTCTATCTTCCCTATACACAGTTTGTTGAACTAATTGCTCTGCTTCGGCAGCCTGATGGAGGGGGACATCCCTCAAAATCCTCAGATTCTTTGATAAAGTTCTAAGGACGAACAATCAAATGTTAATACTGAGGCAATTTCTAGGTGGGAGAAGGGAATGCAGTAAAGGAAACTTATCAGCAGTTTTATCATTTCCACTTTTAGGAAACTAACACAGACATTTGACTGATCTTAACTTTGGAAATTCAAAACCCCGTTTTCAATACCCATCATCAGCTATGTCTTCACACAAGTCTGGAAACAGAGCAAAATCATACTATTTCTCAGATATCACAGACCTCCCAATTTGGTTGACAGTGACATATGTCATACTTGAAGAGGGGCTGCTTTTATTTTTTATTTAAACACACACTTAGGTTAACATAAGCAGTGATTGCTCAGTCAGAAACAGAAAAAAATCCCTACCTTTTCACAAAAAAATTATGCAACCAGTTGAAAGAGAATTTGATTTTTTCACATATCTTCCACCTGGTAAGAAAGACATTCAGTATACATTATATAAATTGCATTTGATGACAGATCTGCTTTACAAATGCATGGCAAATAACACTGTACAAGGATGAAACTTCTATGTTCATCAGAATTCTTAAACATTTTTATTCAACGGTGAAGGACACCATTTTGCAAGTTCAAATTACACTTAAGGTATATTTGATGCTGGAAACCATTCCAAATCATCAGCCCTCTCTCATCTGAATCAGTCATCAAAAGAAGTTCTGAAAGCACAAAGCCCGTGAGAGTTCCTGCAATCAACTGCAAGATCTATTTCTCAGTTACCAGCAGTGGTTTTCTGTTAGTAAGAACTTGAGGGCCTCATTACTAAAATTTAAATAGGGCTTTTAACACAGCCTAAATTTCACACCTTAAACAAGCAATAAATACATCCCTTATTTCAACCAAAACAGATTCCATGTCCAAAGATGCTAAAACATGTATGTCTACCTGTTTGCACTGGGCTCAGTCAATACAAAAGGACCAGGGACTAACTACAAAAGGAATAAATAGGGGAAAGCATTGGTTTGGGGTTTTTTTTTTAGGGAAGGGCTTTTGTGGGTGCTCTCCTCCCCAATTTCTTTCTATTTTAAGCTAACGGGAAAAATTCTATAAATTAAAACTAATAAGTTCAAGTAGTCAGAACTGTAGGACTGCCAATGAAATCACCCCCTTCCTCATGTAGAAGCCTAGTCTGTTTACAATGTCAAAACTTCATATACAGTCATACATTAAAAAGATCATAAGCCAGCCATTACATCAGTAGCACACACAGAATATTTGAAGTATTTATTTTCTCTTGACAACTTAGTCTATTTTCTCTTCCATTTCTGTCAAAACAACTTCTACAATACAAGTGAAAAATTGCTATTAATTCATCCTATTACTGCTGGCTTTATTTCTCCATTCTCAGAAGTCAGCAAGAAGAAAAACGACCATCAGTTTACAAATCCAGTCCAGCTCATGTCCCACAATGAATCACACTGGAGACCTTTAGAAATAGTAGTGGTGACGAAACACTTTTGTTTGATGTGATTAGCAAAACAAGATCTGAAGTACCATTCACTCTAACAAAGCAGCATCCAGGAGCATCCAAACAGCCTCCACAAACAAAAAAATAAAAGGGAGTAATTTACCAGCAGACAGCTATCAGGGATGCTTTACCAGCTGAGGGAGTTTAAAATACACACGATCCTGCATATTCGCTACACATGGACTATCAGTTATGTCAGTGCAACTTACTTTAAAAAGCCCTATTTATTCTCAAATGCAAAACAAAGTTTTTTAAAACTGAACATGCTATTTGCTAGTAAAACAAATGTGCAACATTAGAAATGGCGTGTATTTCCCAGGCTTTTTATAATATAGTGAGAAAGATCTCTTAAAACGACATCATCATATTCCCTTACAACAGTGTTGTTCAATTAAAGGGTTGCTTTTAAATCCAGCCAAATGGACAGTAACAACTATACAAGCACAATAAAAGGAAGATAACAAAACCAACCAAATCATACTTCATTTCAAAGACAAAAATGTGGTGGAATATTAAAAAAATATTTTCAGAATATATGACTTTTCAGTTAAATGTCCTCATTTTCCATTAAGGAAAGGCAATATGGAATGGGACATTTTCTGATAAGTGCAGAAATATACATTTGTGTGGTTTTTACACTGAACATTTTTATTTTTAAAACCAAAATAGCTTATGTGAAAAACAATTTAGTTCGGGCATGGATTGTGATTCAGAGGTAAGGCAATTTTCAGTATGTCAGCTCTAAAGAAAGGATACTGGAGTTTTAAATTTTTAATTAAATATTTTAATCTTTCTTCCATGCATCTAGTTTCATATACTCAAAACCATTCGACTCACTGCTTCATTTTATTTAATTCTTTTTTACAAAATAATAAATGGTCTGTTGTTTCTGAGCTATAGATCTTAGAAAAGAAAGCAGACGAGAAGTTCCAACTTGCCATATACTACTTGTCTTTAAATTGCTCAGTTGTAAGACTAAAATGGAATCATTTTAAGATAAAACTTTTAGGAGAAAAAAAAGAACATTCTAAAAGATGATCTGCTTCCACTGGCTTGCTGACTTCTTTGTGTCCCACCTTCCAGTAGAATTGTTCTAAGTTGTTCTAACTTGCAACTTGAAATATTGAAGGTGGAATAAAGGCTGTCTTTATACATAGTGTCAAAGCACTTGATAATTTTGCTGCTAATTCATAACAGTTTCTGAGACTTTGCTATATTTATTTTTAAAAAAGCACTTAAGGACAAACCTTGAAGAGCAACCCATATAGCACAGGGAGATGGGAGGAAAACAAAAACCCTACCTTCCTTACAGTCAGTAAACTACAACAGAAGAGAGTGTGCTTACTCTTCTTGTTTTGTTCAGCTCTGAGGAATGTCTCATGGTTTAAGTTTTCCAGGATTTCTGTGTTCCATATGATAGCCAGTATTTGCTACTAGTAGGAAGCAAAGCTATCAGGTCACAACACATCAGTAGTTTTCACATTTTTACTCTGACATTCAAATTTTTACCATTGTTATTCTTTAAAGACAACCGGAGTAAACTAGTGCATCAATGTTGGCAAAGTCAAAGGGGCCATCATGCCCCCCCCCAAAGAATAAACCTGATTTTACAGTACCAGATGAAATTGGCACTGCCATACTGAGGAAACACTGGTGCCTGGATGCAAAATCAACTCTTCTAGACCAAACAATTCCAAAGAAGAAACCCTTCTGGTGGTTTGTGCTTCTTTGTTTTTTAAAGAGGATCGGGTGTCACCTGTCCTCTTAAAGTTGGCACAGAACTGGTATCAGGTGTAAAGCCAGCAGCCACCCCGCTGTCAGCTCCAGCTAAGGCTCTAACTGTGTTCCCTCAAAACCCTGTTTGCAGTTCAGCCACGCAGCCAAAGCATCAATGGCAGCAGCAGCAGCCATGCAATGGCAGTACCATTTTAACCCGCGCTCATAGCGGTTTAGCCTGCAGTCACAGATAAACCGATTTCAAAAGTTTGCTATTGCAAATCAAACTGATTTAAATGACTGCAACATTTTTTGAGTACTGGTTTAAAAATACTGTGCAAAAACTAGCAGGTCTCTTCTCATGTGTGCAAGTTCTCGGTACATTCTGATTAATAGATTAATTCAATTAGTTGAGACTAATAGATTAATTTATTTGGATTAAATACAGCTAGACAAGTTTCACTGGTCAACATAACTAACTAGGTCATCTGTATCCTCATAAAAATAGGGTAATTAACAGCTAAGACTTGTTCCTTATTTGATGTTCACAGTTTTACACCTGGCTGCTTATTAGGAGAAATGACCACTACAGCAGTATAGGACTTCCTAGATCTGTGACCTGCTTAGCCCAACACCTCAACACACATGTAACAAAGAGACATCCAGGCAGCAAACTAGGGAGAGGGTGGAGCAGATGTGTGATGTTACTAATGCATCAGTGGAGCTCTAAATAAGAGAGAAATACATAAGGAAAGGAAATACAAAGAAAGAGAAATGAAGATGGGGCAGAGGAGAAGGGCAACTGACAAGTCAGATTGCCGAACAGAGACGCTAAATGAGATATGACCCTTTATTCGGGATTTCTCCAGTCTGGTAGAAGTTAAACAAGGTGTGAATAGAAAAATGATACTAATGAAGAGAAAGAAATTTAAAACGGAGGCACAGAATGCTTTGCCATATTGAAACCAAACAACAAGAACAAAAAGCAATAACACTGTCTGTTACCAAAGGAATACACACTACCACAGCTACTCCTCCAAACAAAAACCCAAGAGACCATAGGAAGAATTACCAGTGAGAAAGCACATACTGCGTGAACATCAGTGACTAAACCTGATGCCTATAGTAAAACTGAACTGACAGATGACACCTTGGATACAGTATCTTATTCAAACAAAGAAAGAAAACCCACCTAAAGGATGCATCAACATCAAAGTGACCGTGAGGAGTGAATAAAAGCAGAAAGTCAGGAAGCTGATAAAAGCACCTACAAGGGGGAAGGGAAAGAGGAAGGAGGCTGACTGAAGATGGAAGTCAATATAATTAGGACTGTGAAACCTGTAAAATACATTTCCATGAGATCATTCCTGTCAATGTATTCAGCTATATGAAATCTCTCTTGCACCCTCTCTCCCTACCTTCTTTTCTTCCAGCACATGGATGCCACGCAAGTCTTCAGCTGCTCCTGACACATCTTGGGACAACCAGCACTTACTTGTGGCTGTGCTCCAATACAGTATAAGATGAGGAATTAATACCCCTGACATCTGTATCAATCAACTTCTGCCATTTATACTTAGTTAAAAAACATTCACCTTTAGGCTAGCTAGAAAACCAGAATACCTAATTTATTATCTTTTCCTTATCTCTGGAATAAGGCCCTAATAATTAATTTTTTAGATTTTATTTTATAGAATATTTTAGCAGTAATCAGTAGTGAGTATTTTAACCCTCCCAAAATGCATACACATTTCCTATGTAGTGTAAACATGCAGTTGTTTTCAGAAAAGTTAAATTTCTTAACTACTACTTTTATTTCTCTGAACAGCACATTGGCATTAGGTGCCATTTTCTATAGTGCTGAAAATCACATGCTAAACCTTCACGACAGGTAGAGCCACTCATGCCTGGTACAAATCCAAGAGCCCCTACAGAACTACACAGTGATTCTGAAAAAGAAAACAGAACTGATTTTTAAAGCGTTAAGATAAGCGGTAAGCATAGGTGTACTGATCCTACTCATTGGCCAATTTTCCCTCACTTTAACAGCTAAGCTTGCATAAAGCGCCTCTCAAAAGCTACACTTCTACTAATTTTAAAGGAGAATATCATTAGAACACAATATGGCCTTTATTAAATATGAATTATTTGTTCACAACACAAGCGGCATGACAGTGGGAAAACATTGCCTTCAGGCCACCATTATATCTGCCCTGTTTCCTTCTCTTTTTCCCCTGTCATCATACATCTGCTTTGTCAGCCCCAACAGCATCCAATTTCCATGGGCAAAGAGATTTATTCTCTCCCTTTAGAGCAAACAACAGTATTTTTATTTGATAATAACACAGAAATAAAATTATGAAGTTTAAGATTTAATTTTTCAACAGACTGAGGCAGAATGTTTCTTATCTCTTAGACACTGCTGTAGACTTCAGCAGATGACACCACATTTGATTTCACTGGCTTCAGACAGGGGAAGATTAGTTCATAGTCACAAAGACCAACATTTATTTTTTAAATAAAAGATTAAATTTGATGAAAACAGCTTACAAAGAATATTATGGGATCTAAAAATGTGCTGCTCAGACTTTGGGATGCCTTTAAAAAAAACCAAATGAGACTGGTAAGATAAGAGAGTGAAGGGTAGTTAAAGAACTCCTCACAAGACTTTAACACAGCAAGGAGATGATCAGTCCGGGCACTTGGCTAAAAGGGCCTTTGGAAGATGAAGAGCATTCATCACAGCTATGAGTTCTTCCATGAGAAACACCAGAGGGACAACATCTGGTACACACACCACCCTCAATATCAGTTCCTGAACATGCAAAACATTATAAAGTCTTGAGATGGAGGTGGGAAGCAACCAAGAAATATTGTGGGGCATTCCTGTTCTATTGGTAAAGGTGTTTTCTCTCCAGGACTGAAAGAATGATACAACAAGAAGGTGTTCAGCAAGCACTGAACTTCAGCCTACTGTGATTCTCTTACAAACTATCAAATATGTTCATAATAGTGACTATCCAAGGCTAACGAGAACTGAAGCATACATAAGGATTCAAAGCAACACCACTATTATAATTTCATGCTCTATAAAACTGTGGATGTTTAATAAAAAGCCTCCTGTTTGGAAACACACTTACTGATATTCTGCTTCTTAAACCAGTTTTCATGAATGTCCTTTATTAAATAATTTCCCTTGACAACCTGTGTTTATATATGCAGTAAACACAGTAGTACCATCAGTCTAACCATAAAGTGCTGAAATTTTGGTCCGTGAGGAAAAAAAAGCACTAAGACTTCATAATACAACACAACTATGTTTTCAAAATAAAGTTGGTAAAATTAGTGCACTATTCAAGAAAGCAGTAGTTCTTTACAACCAACCATAAAAACCAGACAAGATTATAGATTTTCGTAAAGCACTAATCCTTTCTTTCTTCCTTTCTTTCACTAAAAAATCCAAATTATAAGATACCCTGATAGTTTGTCTAGACATGTTCAGAATGAGGGATTTTTTACAACGTTAATCTGTTTTAAATAAAATGTATGTGTATATTTCATTAGTTTATTTTTACCAATTTTATGAATACCTATAGAGTCTCAATGTCAATATTAATAAAGATAGATGTGTAATTGCACACATAAAAACCAATACGTGGTACTCAATGTATTACAAATAATTTCACATAGTTAACACCTTAAGTATTAAAAAGCTAGAATGAATTGCATTTAGCTGAATAAGTTTGCAGGGTAGCAGTTTCCACTCACCATTCAAAATAGGTCAGAAATGATATACTTACCTACCACTATCATAATCCATTTTTTAAAGTGAAAACTATAATCATATCAGCAGCTATTAAAGACAGATGGCCTGCTTTTTCCTAAAACTAGTTTAATGCTCTCTAAAGAGTAAATTGAATGATGACACTCTGCCTAGAGGAAAAAAGTTATCAGAAAAAGGCATGAGAAAGATTGCTTTTTATAAGCATGCATGTATAGAAATATATACAGAAATTAAAACAAGAAATGCTATTTTTATACCCACAGGTAACCAGCCCATAATAACATAGGGAACATCTGATAATTCTCTATTTGGAAATACTACTTGTGATCAGATGAGGAGGTAGCGAGTTCTGCTCACATTTAAAGCGAGACTTCTTTTTTCAGCATTTCACATGTGATTTTGTTTTAAATATTCTACATATGCCCTAGGTAATTTAAAAGATTTTGTCCTTCAACTTTATTGACCTATAGGAACAGGTTTGAAAGGCAGCAGTCAGCTAGTCAAATCAACAGAACTGGAAGTATAATATACATCCACTGAGTCATCGAGGTTATATAAACTGATACAGCAAATTAATACCACTCTCCCCTCCCCCAGTCTCCCAAAATACAAGCTACTCAACTACTCAGTCATTACAAATTATATCTTTGTTTCAATACCAGGAGGAAAAAAACCCACCACAAAACAAACCAAACCAAAACCCAAACTGCTGTCAGAACCCATTCTCATTCAAGAGATCTGGAGGTCAGAGCTAAGGCTTATCAAGCAGGGCAGCACCCAGATGTGCCATTTGCACTTTCACTGCCCCTGCTGCACCTCTTACACAGACTGAGCTGTACCTAGCTAAGAGGTAACAGTGCAAAAGAGCAATATGAAATAGCTGAACTATAAAATATAAGGGAGCTATGTTCAGAAGTAGTCCTGAAAAATTCTTCTCTAGGTATATGCACTTTTTGACTTGCAGATTTAACAATGTCAGTATGAACTTGGAGCCTCCTGAAGTGTAAGACTCCTAAGAGAAACAAAATACTTGTCCAATACAGTCTTTAAAAAGTCACAGCACAAAGAATTCTTAAAATAGAAGCTTGCAAAGCGCATTATATTGTCAGAGCAAATCTGTCTCCATCCTGCTAGAGATGCTAGCTCGGTGATCCGCATATAACTCCACCTATCTTTTAAGGCAAAAACTGTCCTAGCACCACTGCTTGTGGGCTTTAATGCAAAGTTCTGGCGATTGTCCAAGACTCTGGAAGGGAGGGCACACAGCTTTTTAATTTTTCTTTTTAGGTCATGACATAAGAGATCACACTGATGTCCACTAACGCTCCATTTACAAACACGGAGGGAAGACAACAACTTGTGCTTCCAGAAAAAAAAAAAAAAAAGGAAAGCAGTTTAAAATCAATGATACATTGTACAGAAACTTCATGTTTAGGCAAGTTATCTAACACTTTCCACAAAGCTTAGCAAAACATAAAACTGAGAAAGTATAGAACTGAAAACCAAAGATAAATCAACCATATTTTTGGTTTAAAATGGAAATTTTCATTTTTTAAAAATGGAAATCAACAAATCAAAACCATATTATTTGTATAAAATTTTATCCTTTCCCCTATGCTCAGAACACAGAAAGGTATGTTCATTATAAAAATGACCAGACCCAGCTAGCGGCCAGAGCATTTTAAAGTTAGTATGTGATATTTGGAGCTTATGCCATCTGTGAAGGAATGCAAATTGGGTTTGGGACTTGGGATGCTGTTAAGTCTTCTGGCAACGATAAAAATCAAAAAGCTTTCCCCAGATTTTTCTCAGGCTTGTCCTTTTGAACAAAGTGCATTGCGTGGCTTTACAGTCAACTCCTGACAGCAGCCTTTGCCAGCAGCCAGATGCCATATTGCATTCCATATCAAAATAGCAACTAAGAACGATGGGTAAGGAAATCACTGGAACAGGGATCCAATTAACAGAATATGGCAAAATTGACATTTATATAACAAAGTTTCAGGTTAGTCATCAAAGACTAAATTTATACCACAGAGCTATTAATTCTCACCCTCTGTAGATAGAAGAGCAGTGGTTTCCAAGAAACTCACAAAACCAACAGCTTGTGAAAGAAACTTTTCTGCCCAACAGATCTGAATAGAAGTTGCTCAAATACTGTTATGTTCCTCCTTCCCATTGATTTGATGACTAGGGTAAGAGAAAGCAACTGATGCTAGACAAAATAAGACTGAAGAGTATCACAACATAGGCAGACAGTATTTTCAGTGCTTATAGGATTTAAGAAAGCCTCTTTGCCAAATTAATACTAGAACAGTTTAACACAATTAGCAATTAGCTGGAGGCATATGAATTACTACAAAATGAAACCAGACTCTTTTCAGTGGTCTGTGGGGACAGGACAAGGGGCAATGGCCTCAAGTTGGATCACAGGAAGTTCCGCATCAACATGCGGAGGAACTTTTTCACAGTGAGGGTGACAGAGCCCTGGGACAGGCTGCCCAGGGGGTGTGTGGAGTCTCCTTCTCTGGAGATATTCAAGACCCGTCTGGATGCCTATCTGTGCAGTATGAACTAGGGAGCTGCTTTGGCAGGGGGGTTGGACCCGATGATCTTTCGAGGTCCCTTCCAACCCCTGCCATTCTGTGATTCTGTATGAAACCCTCAAACCACCCCACCCCAACGCACACCGTCCTTTCAGGATTTTTTCTCTTTTCCGTTATGCGAATTCCTTCAATATGTTTACAAGCAGAAGTCTCCTTGCCTCGCCCCCCCACCTCCTCCATCAAGCAAGCCAGACTCTTCTGGCATGTTATGAAACAAGCACTCATAACTCAACCAGTTCTCTAACACCACTCCTCATTTGCAGCTGTCCACTGGAAATCTCATGATTGATCCATCTCTGGATGTTATCTACACTGTTCACTTTGGAATTAATGTCAATAGTTCATTTCTCAAGTGTGACTTTGGGCCCGAGATTGCTTTCCTGCTAAATCATTTTCATTCGATAACCTGTCACTTGCAGAACTTTTTTTTGGAAGGAAAAAATCTATACAATTATTATTTTCTGCATGTTTTATTGCTGTTAAGAGTCACCTGTTCTTAACACTTAACCTTCATACTTGTGCTGCTGCCTGAACAAAATACAGAATGTCCCAATTAAAACTGAACTAGGTCTAGTATGTATTTCTCAAAGGCTAATATTACAGACTCATATATATAAAACACGTATCTTCCTTAAGCGTAAGAATCATACTTAAATAATGCTTTGCTTAAAGATGCTGGACTATTTCTTCCATTCAAAAAGCAGCAGTATACATGTTAAAACTGCCATAGTACTCACAATGTCGATTCAAAAAGCATCTATTTTTAAAGTATCTTGACTGAAAATATCATCTTACAATTATCTTCCCATTTGATAATCTTGAAATCTTGAGCTTTCAAGACCTGCAAAGAGGACTATACAGTAAGAATACTGTCTTGTCTGAAATGAATTCATGACATTTTTAATACTGTGTTAAAAATACCTTTAGACATTGTCTTGAATTTTATCATTTTCTTAGTAAAATAACTGGCCTTCTTTTGTCTCAGAAATCCTCAGTTTCCAAATTTTTATGAGATATGACAAAATATAGTATTCCTTTCTCCTGTGCTTGGTAAAACCTTTTGTTTTCTCTTGTAAAAGTCCACAACTCTTCCAAATACCAAATTAATTTTCATGTCATGAGTTTTAAGACCATTAGTCTGAATAATCACTAATAGAGACAAGAGGTCTTCAGTGGTACAAAAGCACCCTAGGACAGAGCAAGAGAGGGAGAGACAAGTACATCTGCCAGATTTCTTCCCATCCTCCAGTTTTCATACCAGTTATGGTTCCCCAGACGTGCTGAAAATCAAAGACTTGGTTTTCTATTCTGTCAGCCTTCCTTCAGCTTTGCATCCAAAACACGTTCGGGTGTGATGAGAACCAGATACTAAGTGACTGGCAGCACAACCCTCTAAATATGTACCAAGAAGCAATCAGAGAAAATACATATGTCACCCAAACTTCCTTCAGTCACACAGGTTTGTGGAGACGGAAACTGAAGCTGCAGGTCTCCTTCCTGAGGACCCTCTTCTCCACCATCACAAGCTACCCTGTACATGTGACTGACTGCACAGACAACGAACTAGCACTCTTTAAACCAAAGGTAAAAAGCCACCCTTCTATTCCACCATATGGTTAAACAGCCTTTAGAAGTATTACACTGCACCTAGGATCAAGGCTTTGGACATCTCATACTCACGCGAAGACACTGAAACCCACACAAGGTATTTTTAGTTGTCGTCTTCATGGAGCACAGGATTTCCAGTTTAATGTTTGATAACCAGAAGAGAGATAATAAATCTATGAGGATTTAAGATTATGATCCAAGTTAAAACCCTCCTGAGCCAATGGAAACATCAGTGCGCAAGGACTAGAGTGATTACATAATCATCTAATTAAGCCAGAAACTTACCCCTATAAATGGCATCATTTCTGTTTGATTTAAAATGAGACACAGCCAACTACATTTTGATCAAGTCTCATTTATGTAATGTCAAAATAGCATTAGCTGGCTTCTACATAAAAGCAAAAAAGGGATGAGTGACATCCCCTCAAGATTTTTATTTTATCTTAATCCACGGAGTAACCCAAGTGATTAAAAATGAAACAATGCATTCAGTTAGTCAAAACTGCCTCCTAACCTCTTTTGGCCTTAACTCATACACTCCACTAGAAATAATGCAATTTAGAAATATTACATACAAATGTTTGACTGATTTTTTAAAATAACTCATTTTTTTTAGGTATTTCATTTTTTATTATTCAATGCCATTTTCCAAAAGAATATTATTTCACCTGTTCAGTAAAAACAAATCACAAGAAGGATGCCCCACTGACTACACCACTGCAGAAGTATGTTTGCACAGTTCTGTCTCTAATGCCTTGCTACAATTTAACACGGCACACACAACCCTTGCAAATAAAACGGGTGGAACTGTTCACCTGAATATCCACATTTTTTGTTGCATTTACTGACCAGGAGTAAAGAAACATTCAGAATTCTTACACGCCCACACGCACACCTCAGCCACCCGCCCTTCCATCTGCATCATTAACATCTGATCAGAACAAGTAGTTTAATCACACACTGCTGTGAAAGGCGGGACCGAGATTTATGTAAGGATGTGTTATAAAGAAGGAATAAATTCTTTCTACTGCAGCTTTTAAAACAATTCTACTATTTCTCAATACTGTAAGGACCAAAATAGTATCATATTTATAGTACCACTATGGAAAGAAATAGTGCCATGTGGAGAAATACAAAAAACATATAATCTATTACTGTACATTTATTTAGCTACTAATCAAACTGATGAAATGTCTGCACTTACATTTATGTTTCTTACATATAATAAAATAGAAGCAGCAGGCCAAAAGAAAGAATACTGTCATTATAAACCTGTTCAAAATTTCATTCACACCAAGATGCAGTCACAGGCCACAAGAGCCTACAGCACTTAATCTTTCCAGCACCCCAGTATGTATTACAACTGGTCTTGAGAGAGAAGCAATCTTTTTAAAAGCTGGTAGATGAGTATTTCTTAATTTCTCATTAACTTCGGCCTACATAGACAGTGAGCAAACAGATTATCATAAAAGTAAAATAAGCCATCTTCAGTTTTTTTCTGTCAACAAGCCATTGAAGAAAATGCGATTAAAAACCCCATCAGAATAATCCTGGTTAGCACAGAGGTGCTAACCTTTCCAATATTAATGCTGATACCAAAGCTTCTAGTCACTGCTCCCTCTTACAGCACTAGTTGGAGGACTGATATTGCTAAAGCTCACATTTCAGAAATATTCTCCAGTTCCATATTCTAATCCTTATAGAGGTATAACTGCATAATTTCAAGGTTGGCCCCAGCCCCGTACACAAAATACTTATTCTAATGTCCAGACTACAATTGCAAATAAGGAAAAAAAAGTATTTTTAATCGATACAAATATAAAGAGTTTTGCTTTTTTAAAGCAAAATATTCAAGTTTATTATTTAATGTGAATATCAAATTCAGTGGTCAGAATTACAACTTGCAGGTAGAGACTTGATAAAGGTATGCTCCAACAGGTTATTACAATAATACAATAGCTTTAATATATTTACTCTTATTAGCTAGTAAAAACCCCCTATTTACTCTTATTTTTTGGTCCTGGACATCAACTGAAAAAGATCCACATGAACAGTAACAGAAAGAAAACCACTTCTAGTGGTTATATAAAAGAACATAAAAAGCAGAGTAGAAATGCACATCTTATTTCTAGTTCAACTAATGCACAGTTCAATTAACATCATTAATTACAAATTAACAGCATAAAAATATTATTAATTGCACTATTAAGAACACTTTCATATGACATAGGGTGCTTGCATTGATGCAAACAACATTAATTGCTTGAGCTGAAAATACACATTTTCATCATTTATTTGTCATTTTATTTACCTAAGGGAAACTAAGAATTAGCATGACTGTATCTATACTAATGAATTCACTGCTCTAATTTTTTATCTTCAGATAATAATTATCTGTCTCCCCTCATCCTCTGGTATCACCCCACCCTTAGACAAGTCTGCTTGAATTTCAGCTAACAAGGTATCTGTGTATTTGTATTCTTTCTACTAACTCCAATTAATTTTACCTTGACAATAATGGGAAGCGACACACAAAAGCAAAGCCATAAACAAAAGCTCTGACAAAATAGACACTAAGTCACTATTTCCTTCAAATTGGCTAAATCAAGTTGATAATTAACCTCTCATTTATAGCACACCCTTTGCAAATCCGGCAGCGGTGATAACTGAGGAATTTAATTAAGCTAACTTTAATTTCATTTTGCATTTTACATCAGCTCGGCAAATTAAGCTGACAAATAATAAAGACGATAATAAAGTTCCACCTACGCGAATTCTTCTGGGTATTCTCAGGGGCTCCCGGAGATGACATGGCAGTAAGAAAGAAGCAAGTAAAAAGAAACAGGGTACTGGTCAAGTGCGAGCTCCAGTTACCAAGCAGCCCCGCTGATGTGCATCTTCACTGATGTAGAACAAAGACCGATGCTGGAAGGCTGCTTTTTCAAAGCAGCGATAGCGCGGCTGCCAGTTTTCAGTGGGTCACTCACGCACAGATGCATACACATGGAGACTTCAACTCAGCGCCTTTCCAGAACCTGAACACAAGCTACCAAGCAGCTGGGCTACACCAGAAATGCACGCATGTATTTGGGAAGGTACCACATGCTGCTAAATAAAGGGGTGCCTGAGAGAGAGAAATCTTCCCGGCAGGCTATAATTTGATGACATGCAGTTACAGCGTGTGTTTATTTGGCAGAGAGCTGGAAGCATTTGGAAATTAGCGAGAAGCAAGGGAAAAGGTACGCAACGATTCCGAATTCTTTTTCTATTAAGTGATGTTCAGAAGGATCTCCCCTCAAAGAATTTTTCCTTAGCATGGCTTAGCTCAGATACCCCACAAACCAGATTACATACTATTCTTACTTCACACGTACAACATTAAAAATCTTGGATGTTATTTTTAAATAAATTAGGAGCAGTCTTCTCTACAGAAAATGGATTTTTTTTGTATTACATATCCGGGCTACATTTTCATAAAAAACTAAAACCATGGTTATGCAGTTAAAAAATCCTACAGAAATAGCATAGGACCGTGAATCTTTGGTTATGGTGATGCTGCAGTTACACAACGGTTCATCTATGTTTCAGAAATTTGGAACGCCAGAACATGTTACCCCCTCAGCTTAGGGGAATGTGCAGTGCTGCCAGAAACCATGATAGCCATAATGATTCCTTTCTTCTACTTGGAATGATCACATTTTTAAAAGCTCCTCGATGACAATTTTCAAAGTGAAGCGTGCAGACAAAAGGGAGTTACGTAACAAATGCTTCTCCAACCATCATCATTAGAGGTAAAATTACCACAAATGCGTGGGACTATGAAACCCAGGTTTGCTTCACTGGTGAAAACAATACCAAAAATACCTATGGGAAAGATTAAAAGAAGAATAGTAAAAATGGCGAGATAATCATGCTGTCAGTCTGGACATTGGTAATTAGACGATGAATTCAAGTTTGAGCTGCTGAGAAAACAGGGGTCTATTTTTTTCCACATCAATGATTTAAGCATTATAGACAACTAAAATATTACACCTTTAGATGTTTTCCTTTCTACATAAACTGAATATGACAGGACTTAACATTCCCACGATTTTTTCCACCTATTATCTATGGAGTTAGCTATTCACAGAAAATCTCTATTGTTACACTGGCTGCCTCCGCTCCTTAAAAAACCAGGGGGCTGCAAGGCTGACTCCAGCATAGGGCCAACTTCTACTGCTGCCAGCAAGACCTGTACCTGCACATCCAAAAGCCATAGTATTTTTAGCTGTGGTAACATTAAAGTTGTTGTGATCCATCTGATCTCCAAAAACGTTTTTGGCCTAGTGGAAAACGAGAATACAAAAAGAATAGGACTCAAGGGTAAAAAAAAAAAGGTACTTAAATGTATCAATATTAAAACTTGTTGGGAGAATAAACTAGCTCCCTCAAAATACAAAGCAACATAAAACAGGATGAAAGAGCATAAGGGCGCTCACAAGAAAAACCCCACAAGATTCTCTAAAAATACACGCAGATTAAGCAGAATTTTAAAACAAGAAAAAGGCATTCCTAGTTTCCACTCTCCCCCAGTCAGAATTAACATGAAAGAAACTCCCTGATAAAACACAGTTTCACAAGTATAACTGCCATAATGTAAAATAAGGAAATCTACTTGAGGGAAGAGATTACAAACATCACTATCCATTTTGTAACACAATTTTACACTAGAGCCAAAGCACACATCAAACAAAAAGCAAACAACATTGAAAGCATTAAACTGGAAATGGTTTGACGTAGAAGTGAGAAACCCAAACTCTTATCTTTGATCAGATGAGTTTCAAGGGCACAAAATATTTGTTCCAAAGGAATCTGATAAAGTGATTTGTCCATAAATAATCTGGTAACTCTATAGCATTCCTTTCTAAAGTTTAGATCTCCTTCAGAAACACCATTTCCTATTTACAGCTTTGAAAACTGACCCATTTCCAATACATATAGCCACTTTAGAAATGGATGCCACTTTAAAACTTAGACCCACCCAAGCCTTTATTACAACTATCAAAGCAGCTCTGGTTTTCCTACACCAGTTGAAAAGTAATCAAAAATGGGCAGAGAGGAAATTATTTGCCATTGTACCAGATTACTAATTCTGTTGACAGTGCAGCCCTCCTTTTGCCAAATTATAATAAAATTGTAGTTAATTTTATTTCTACAATTTAAATACACTAAAAAAAAAAATCCCTTTTTCTTTCTTTCCATTGCAATGTAAATTCTATTTTCTGCATAGGAAATGCTGTCTGTCCTGAAAACTTGACACTTGTGGATGTTTTCAAAGCAGGCAAAACCACCAACAAAAAATCCCCAACCAAAACAAAACCACCAACCAACCAACCAACCAACCAAAATAAAACAAAAGAGGTAAGAAGTTACAAGTAGCTAGATTCAGAACTAAAATCTCTTAAAACATGTCCTCAAGAGTGAAACAGACTTGAGAGTCTGCAAACTTGAAAACACAAAAAGCAAAATCAAAAGTCAGGTAACTACAAGGAGACTTAATAATTCATTGTTATTCTCCAACTCTCTTATTCTATTACACTATAATAGGAAACTTAAGTAAGTATTTAAACTTGTTTGCCTCAAAGGTTGACAAGAAGTGCTCAAGTCTCAACTCTTTCCATTTGCAAAAAAATGGTTATTATATATGGGAGCCTTGGTCAATTTTTGCCACAGACAATACAGAACATCTAAAGTTGCAAGGTTCTCTTCCCATAGTGAGGATGGAAAAGAAGCTGGTAACACACAGTATTAATTAGAAACCTACCAGAATATTTTCAGCTCATAGCAAAATAGCAAGGAAAAACCTTAAACCTCAATACCCATAAAACTTTAAATCCACCTTAGCTTTATTCCAATAGAATTAAGCAATTGCTTCCCAGCTGTTTTCTGGTACGTTGTTGTGGTTTTATGTGGCGGGGTTCTGGCAGAGAACAGGGGGCTGTAGAGGTGGCCTCTGCAAGAAGCAGCTAGAAACTTCCCCAAGGTCTGACAGAGTAAACACCAGCTGGGCTCAAGGCTGAACCCACTGCTGTGAGGAATGCTCCCCCGCAAACTAAGAAGGAAAACGACTCCAAAATCCTCATTCCCTGCCCCTCCCCTCCCTGTGCCATAGTGGTGGGGGAAGAAGGTAGAGAAATCATGAATAAAGTGAAGTCTGTAAAGAAGGGAGGGGTGGGGGGAGGTGTTTTAAAATCTGGTCACGCTTCTCATTATCCGACTCCAGTGATAGTGGCTGTGCAGTGCAGTGTAATACATTAGAGAGCTTTCTTTCCTTCACTCTGTGCTGAGTCTGTTTTGCCCGTGATGCTGATTGTGGAATGATCTCTCACTGTCCTTATCTTGACTCCTAAGTCTCTCAATATAAATTTTCTCCCCTGTCCAGCTGAAAAGGGGAGTGATGGAGCTGCTGTGCAGTGCCCAGCTCCTGTCTGGGGGTAAAACCACAACATATGCCAAATAAGAGTCTTTTATATCTGGGCTACAAGGTATAAATATTGAAGTTTTTGACCACGGTCACCTAAGCCAATTCAAAAACAACCAGGAAGCACTCCTATCAGAACACACTGTCTGTGTCTCACAGCATGTTCTGAAAGAGGCATCCAAACAACCAAACCTCCATCCCCTATTCAAATGAGTCACTGAAATGCAAAACAACAAAACACTGTGTTACATTAGAATTCTCATTATTAACCAACTTGATTGTGGAGACAATTTGCCAACAAAAATTCTTTCACAGTAATGAAACACCTTGAATATCCCTAATCTGACAGGCTTCGGTATAGGCTATTTGAAAATGTTAATTAACTCTTTGCAACTGGTCTGATTTCCTATCACAATGTCATCTACTCCTGCTCAGAAGAAGCATACAGGATTGTGTGCTCAAAATTACAGCACAACTTCTAGAACAGCTACGTCATTGAATGTACAAGCTTTGTCGACCACAAGCTGTGAAGATCACCGCTGCATATTACTCATGCATTCCAAAGACAATATGAAGATTTGGAAGAAGTTGCTTATTTTTGACAGCTATCAGAATACACATGTTAAAGAGGATCCCTAGATTGGAAGAAGGAAAAGAAGGAAAAAAAAAATAATCAGTTTGACACACCATTTGTTGCGGTGAGTAGATTTAAAAAAAAAAAAAAAAGGAGAACAAAGGGATGGAGTCAACAGACTGCTCTGAAGATCCTCTGCTCTTCAAAAAGGAACAGTGAAAGCCAGGAAATTAAAGTTTGGATACAAACATATTTAAGATACTGATAAAAGGACTGGAAAACTGCAACTGCAACATAAGTTATCTTAGGTGCATGAAGGGGAATGACAAAAGATCAGCATAGCAAATGTGACCCAATGACTTAACCTAGGAGAGAAAAGCAAGAAAAAACACACCTCTCTACTTCTCCATTCTTCTTCTCAGAAAGAGTATTTTGACAGTTTTACAACTTACCAGGACTTTGTTGGGATAGTTCTCTGATGCAAAGGACTGAAACAATATTTTGTTGTATTGTAAACAGAAATGCTGAAAATGGTCATATGACCAGTTTCCCTGAGCCTGAATGAAACTAATCCTATTAAAGCTTAGAAATATGCATGACTCAGTAGCCAAAGCCACATGCATATCTGCCCTTACAAAGTGTCTGCCACCTTTCATTGTCCAAAAATGCCATGCTGCTGATTTATAAATGGCTTCTACTGTTTTAGTTTTCTTTCCAGAAACAAGCTAAAAAGATTTTATCCTAAACTTTAAAAAAAAAAAAAAAAGAAAAAGAGTCCTTTAGAAGTAATTTTAAAATCTATTATGCATACAGTTCCCATTTGGATAAAGTCTGAAATAAACTCAGCAACATATGCTATTACCATTTTGCAATTCTACTTCTTTTATAACTTTCATTTTTTTTCCATTATGTACCTTACTGCTCTGCTTCACTCTTCCATCTTGTAAAGAGGTTAACCATATTCTGTAAATATTTACTACACAGTTCTGGCTGTGTTGAAACAGAAGAACTTAAAAAAATTGTACCACGTGCCTAGAAGAATAGTGGAATGATTTCAGATCTCAGCGCAGTCATGAATGCACCAGGTTTCAACTATCAAGAGAAAACAACCACATTTTTGCTATCTAATTTCCAGTTTCTCAGCTGTAAAAATCCAAGTGATACACGTTCTTTCCAAACTATGGAAGAGAACAATCCCATAAATACTTAAAACAAATATTACCTAAAATCAATTCTACTCTTGCAAAAATTTGCCAATATTGACAGCAGAACATTTTTTTCAGCTGCTTTGTAAACCTCAGCCAGAGCAGCACAGAACATCATCCAGCTCCTGCAAGCAGTTGTCCATTGGAGTTGAGGCACACACCAGGGCTACTTCAGGCTACTTCACATGGCATACCCAATGTTTTCATTCATTGTTCCACCATCTTTTACAGAAAAACTCTCAAAAAGATGAATTACTTTTAAAAAAAACCCACAATCAAAAGTGGACAACTTTTGAGATCTTTTGTCCTGGTGCATATTCACACTACAGATACACAAATGCCAGTGCTGTAGCAGTACCAAAAGGGCCACCACACACTCCCTGTCTTCACAGAGAGATGATTAATCTAAAGAAGAAGGAAAGCTCCTGACCTTCAACTTCTCTGCATTACAGACTATTAAATAATATGTTATGCTTACATTGGAATAGAAAAACCTTGGGTTTGGAGGAAAAGAGACTGGAGTGATTTGTCACAGAATCACAGAATGACAGGGGTTGGAAGGGACCTCTGGAGATCATCTAGTCCAAACCCCTGCTAGAGCAGGATCACCAAGAGCAGGCTGCACAGGAACGTGTCCAGGTGGGTTCTGAATGTCTCTAGAGATGGAGACAACTTCTCTGGTGTCCTGGGTTCAGCCCAGCAGCAGGCTATGTTAGTCCTGAGAGTATTCCATACCAATTGCATCATGATCAGGCAGTCTGCCCCCCCCACCCCCTCGCAGGAGCGACTCTGGACTCGGGCATGGGAGGTTCCGGTCTGGGCAGGCACAGTGCCAGTTCCAGGGGCGACTCCGGACCCATCAGAAACTGCTCCGGGCCCGGGCCCAGGAAGTTCCGGTCTGGGCAGGCGTAGTGCCAGTTCCGGCTGCTCTCTCTCTCTTTTGGATCAGCGCGGCAGGCACTGGTGATGGGGGTGCTCTGGGGGTGCCGGGTTCGGGGAGTGCCGCGTGAGGGGCTCTGAATCTGAATCGGTTCGGGCACCGCTCAAATTACATAGTGGGGTGAGAGGTTTGCACTGTATATAATAGCACTGTAGTTAGTTGTTTTCATACTTTTCCCTGTTGTTTAGTAAACTATCCTTATCCCAACCTGCGGGCCTTTGGTTTTTTTTTTCCTTGCTCGCAGCTCCTCGGTTTCCTACGTTCACCCATCCTCCACCTCTTAAAGAGGCAGGGGGCTTCTTTTTCTGACCTTTGTGGCCCCAGCTTTCTGCTGAGGTTTAAACCACATCTGGGCAGCCTCTTCCAGTGATCTGCCACCCTCACAGTAAAGACGCTCCTCCTCATGTTTAGGTGACTGAAGTTTATACCCATTGCTTTTTTTCCTGTCATTGGGCACCACTGAAAAAAGACTGACTCCCACCCCTCAAGTATTTGAAAGCATTAATAAGACACCCACACTCTTCTCTAGGCTAAAAAGTCCCAAGTACTTATTTCATGCTACCTAAAGGTAGCAACATCAACAAGCAAGAATGTTAATGCTTTCTCAATACTTTTCAGTGCTGCAAACATGTACAGATACTGAGCTGTTTGAGCCCCTTCCTGACGACACCTGGTATCCTCAAAGAATATACATTATAGGCAAATGAATCACCCCTTTGCACCTTAGCACACACAGTAAGAACATCTAAATGAAAACGGAAAGAATTCTGTTTCTTGGTTGTGTAGAGGTTGATTTTCTATTTCAATATTAAAATAATTCTTTAGTAAATACGAAGTAGACAAGGGCACTTAAAATTTTTATAGGAAGATTAGACAAATTTACAGTGGTCCCATCCAAACTACACCTGTATATCTATTTATGTGTACTTACACTCATACATACACAAAACTCCAGAATGGTGAAGTTTTAAACTTCAAGAGACCTGCAAAGTTGCCCACTCGCCTTGTGAGCAGACCTGCATTCTCATGGTCAGTGCTCATACACAATGAGTACTGAGAGCAGCCCCGAGAAGGACTTGGGGATGCTGATCAATGACAAGCTCAACGTGTACCAGCAGCTCAAAGGCCAACCGTGTTCTGGGCTGCATCAAGAACAGCATCAAGGGAGGGGGATTCTGTCCCTCCGCTCTTGTGAGACCCCACCTGGAGTGCTATGTCCAGCTCTGGGGTCCCCAGTACAGGAAAGACACAGAGATGTTTGACCAAGTCCAGAGGAGGGCCACAAAGATGATCAGGGGGCTGGGGCACCTCTCCTGTGAAGACAGGCTGTGAGCATTGAGCTTGTTCAGCCTGCAGAAGAGAAAGCTCCAGGGAGATGTAATTATGGAATGCCAATACTTAAAGGCATCCTACAGGAAAGATGGAGAGGGGCTGTTCACCAGGGAATGTAGTGATAGGACAAGGGAGGGCTTCAAGCTGAAGAAGGGTAGGTTTAGGTTAGATGCTTGGAAGAAATTGTTTACTCTGAGGGTCGTGTGAACATTGGAACATGTTGCCCAGAGAGGCGGTGGAAGCCCCATCCCTGGAGTGTTCAAGGCCAGGTTGAATGGGGCTTTGGGCAACCTAGTCTAGTGAAGGTGTCCCTGCCCATGGCAGGGGGGTTGGAACTAGATGATCTTACTTTCTATCCTGAGCAAGGCATGAGAACTCAGCTCTGGTGGATGTCAGAATTACATTTGGACATCGACAAACTTGCATACAATCCTCTTTTTACCCCCTCTAGCAAACATATTTAAAGAATATTTTGGTGGTACTTCAATTTCTTCAGATTCAGATAGGATGAACTTAAAGGTGAAATATATTTTTATGCAATATATTTCCCATTCTTAATACTTTTTAGCTTATGGGTATCCAAATTCACAAATAAAAACCTTACTATTATGAAGACTGTAATTTCTAGTGTTTTCATTAAAACAGAATTTAAGGCACAATGGTTTCAACTGCGCATGCATTGAATGATACAAGCATGTAAGAAGGCACTTTGAACAATTCTTTCCTGGGACTTATGCTGGGTATTTTATGAGCTGACTATGAACATATTTCACTCTAGACAGATATGCAAGGATGAATTAGTTGAGGTTGTAGTCTATACTTGAAATACAAAAATAGAAGAATCATCAATACAACTACTTAACATATTTCTGTTGGAACCAAGCTTTCCTAAATACAGCATACCAGAGTTTTAATCAAGATAAGATCTTATCATAAAGGCTTGACATAATGGTACTAATACTTCCTTACCTCATCCTTCAAATGCATTAGGTAATCTATCACTAGAAGTGTTTGCAATGAATGTGTTACATTAGTAACTTAGACATGCTTCTGCTCTTGCACTGCCATTTCCTTATACTGTGCCAGGATTCCTATGGCCATCTACTGAGTTATTTCAGCATGCTTCATTGACTGAAACTAAACCAAACCAAGTGACATATTTTCTGCATAAATCTAGTGAGACTTGGAAGTAGCTTAGAACAGAAAAAAGCATAAAGGAGACACCACTTAGATTGGGCAAAGCTGCTGTAGAACTGAAACATCTGTCACTATGTACTCATGACCAGGAAGCTCTTACTCTCCCTCTGTTTCTAATCAGCTGGTGAAATGTATGCTAGAGACTCAGAAATTTCCTAAAGGTCCAAAAGACCAGGAAGATACTAACTGAAGCCAATCGAATGAACACTTCTATTTCACAATCTAGGTTAGGAACAAAAATTCCAAGTAGCATCAAATCTGAGAAAGAACAACTTTGTAAGCAGGAAACCATTTTCTACAAGTATGTATTTCCAATCAGCCAGGCATGTGCTTTTTAGTAGTTTAATCTCAATTTCCTGGGAAAATGTCAAGCAAGAGATTAAAAGTTGTTGCCAAAGTCAAAATACATTTTCTATTGTTTATTGTAGAGCATATTGTTGCCATCTTATAGAAAGAATTTAGTCTTGCTTGGAAGTCTGTTAGCTATTAACTAGCTCTTCTGTCAGTTACAAACTTGTCCATCAGTTCACTGTACAAAAAAATACAGAAATTAGGCTGACCTATGTTTAATACACATTTTTAAGCATCTGTCACACTGTGCTTTTCCAGCCTTCCATAGCTTCTTCCAATTCTTTTGAGTATTGTAGAATAAATTGATCAGTTGTTTAAAAAATGTCCAACAGACCAGAGCTGGAGCATATTCTAACCTGGTCCTTTCTTGTTATAACAAAAGATCCTACTCTGTTCCCATTGACATTGGCTGCATAAGCCACAAACTGCAGTTGAACTTTTCAGTGAAGAAATGTGCAAAGGCTTTGGCTTTTTTTTCTTGGCACCTGTTTGCAATTTTCCCTCTTTGTAGTAAAATAAAAACTGTCTTGGCTACCAAGACAAGCCTTTCATAACTATTATTAGAAATCTGTTTGCCTCTGGACCCATTACAGAAACAGTTTCTAAGTTTGGTATGAATTTCAAGGTCAATACAGCTAACACCTTCTATTAAAATCATTGGCTTTATAAATACCTACTGTCAAATAAAGCTACAATTTCTATTAGAAAAGCAAGGAGCCAAGAGAGAAATAATTTTGGAAACCACCTTCCTGGCTTCCAGAAAGCCACTTAACTCCACTAATCAATGCCAACATAAAAATGAGGATTCACTATTCTCACAAGCATCAGGTACTACAAAGTAGCTGCCTTGCTTTGGAACAGCATGAGCTTAGTGGTATCTCTGGATTTGTATTGAGCTAGTCTGTGTTGAAAACTGTCAAATCAATCAGAAAAAGGGTTGTTATGGCAAGCTACAGATAAAGTGACTTTTTACACAGTCTGTGTTGCTTGTCGCTTATTGTTAGCCTTATTATTTTCCCTTTTTAGCATTACATAGGGATAGCAATAAAGTGAAAAGACAAAGAGGAAGGCAGTGCATTAAAAATTCCATCCCTTCTTTCAATTTCAAGAGACAACTCATTGACATAAGTCAAGGTACTTGACTTCACTTTCATAAATAAAGACTAGTCACAAAGCCACAGCCACACCTTATTAAAAGCAAGAGATAATAGCAACTGTCAAGTGGATCAAACATTAACATTAGTAGGTATAGTAAGCCTGAATTTAAGATTTACTGAATTGGTGCAGTGTGCCATCTATGCACTGCAGACAGAGCAATAATAGATGACAGTTTCTAGCCATTGCATATTATTGAGGGCAGATATTCGTATATATCATCATGTGTATCTAAAATTCAGCTCCAAAAACTGCATTCATCTGAGGTAACATAACACTGTGAAGGTTTGCAGAAATAGCTAGACAAAAGTCTACAAAGTAACAGCCTGTGACACATGTCAAAAATACATTCATGCTAGAAAAGACATCGACTAGTTGAAGACAAAGCCCTTATCTTCCAAAATCTGAATTAGATACAGAATCTCTGAAATCTAGCTATGACAACAGAGCCATCTGTGTTGTTCCTGCCCTTATGGCTCTTCTAAAGAAACCAGTGGCAAGAACAGGTAAACTGGGAGAGAAAAAAAACCAACCCTGCTGAATCAACATAAAATCAATATTACAACAGTTCCTTACTAATGTCACTATACTTTGCAACTCCTGCAACAGTGAAGTAAAAAATTAAAACCAGAATTTACCTTTGAAGGTCTCAAGTTCCTTCCTGTTAGAGAAAAGCAAAATTAAAGAAAAATATTAGAAATACTACATCTAGAACTACAGAAGTTATTTTACAGAGTTGAAGGCTCATTAAAAGAAATAAAAGATAATTTGAGTATCATTGTTTATAAGGGTAATGTGACCAACTGTGTTTATCTAAAGCAATTATCAACCCGTTTAGAAATTAGGCTACCACCTATTTATAAACATATACAATTACTCAAATATTGCACACCCACATAATTTCTAGATCCACTATTGCAAAATAGCCAACACTTCTTAAGGTTTTAGGTACTAAAAACACACATTGCTTAGCAGAGCTTTGCCAATTTATAGCAAAGTGAATAACAATGAGTGTATTCCATTTTCATCAAGGCTATTCAAAATCCTTTTGGCAACAGCGAAGGAGAAAAACGTGACATCACCACTCTGTTTAAAAACACTTTAAAGGCAACAGATGCAGATAGTGACAGTCCTTAGAGGACAGGATTTTAAGGTACAGAGCCTGACAGATAACCCACAATACTCACTTACCAGAAAGCTAAAAAATTCAAGTCAACAGCAGTGTTATATTTTTTCCTTCACACCAGGCCATCTTCCACTTTTATCAGTGATAAAATTATGAACACAAATGTTATAAAACCAGGAGAAGTATTTTCTCTGCTTTTAAGAAATTACAAAACACTCCACTTGCCACCACTACAAAGTAGATTTATAATTAGGTATTAAAGAAGAATCAAAGTAAACTGGCCTTTCCCTTATAAAATGCCCATTTATAACATAATCTTTTCAGCCTGTGCCTTGCAGACTGACCAGTTAAATTCTGAATTTTGAAAGCAAAAGTGATAACAAAGTTAAAATTTTCTTTTCATTTTTCTAACAGTTGTCCACATAAATTATTCTAGTCCCTACCCATGAACTAAAACATGCTCCATCATTACTCAGTCACCTACCATATACAGTGTTTCACAATACATATGCTATACCATAACAACTCCTTCTCCCCTCTAACAGATGATGCAGTTCAGCATTTATTCTTGCATTAGGAACAGACAAAACAGTTTTGAGCTTGAGTTTTCTAAGCAGGACAAAGTATTCTAAAAGAAGTGAGAGAATACATTTACCTCCACATTCTCAGAGAGCATCCCACTTTTGTCACCTCTGATTGTCAAATACAGGTTTCTGAAAGGATGAATGCTTCACCAGGAAGTAGGCTATACTGTGATTTACAGTAGAGAAGCCTATTACTTGTAACTTCCTGTAAGTATCTATTTCCCTTACTGCTTCTCTTCCATATCCCTTTCCCATGCTACTTTCTTTTTTTTTTTTTTAAGTCAGAGAATAAAGCTACTTAACAACATCTATGATTTACAGGTTCATACACTAATAAATTTTTCCTACCCTGTGTACTCTAAATATAATTACAAAATTCTTAGTCTCAGAATTTGCACTCCTTATGCCTGAATAATGGCATATACTGGTTGAGAAAACAACAATCACAGGAAATGCTTGTTTTCAACAGACTGAAACAAAACCATACTGAGGAAACATCTTGTGAAAGTAAGAGGGAAAAAAAACCCAACCATGCTACTGGTGCTTGAAATCAGGAGTTCCAATGCCACTTGTCTCCAAAAGGGAAGACGTAACAGTGACGACCATTTTCTTCAAACAGATTAGCAAACCAGGGGTAATATGTAACTAAGTGACAATGATATTCATCACTTTTGTCTAAACCCCCAGAATTTTCCCTTTCCATATCCCTCATTGTTTTTAGGGTTGATGCATTAGGATGCTGTCCCTATTTCCATATATATAATTTCTATTCATTAAGACAGTTGTAAATTCATGTTTGACAAAACCTTTTTTTAGAGCATGTACCTATGAAAAAGTTAAAATATCTACAATTAGCATCAGTAAAAATAGATTTGCATCCTAGAGATCTGTATTTCCTAGCATCCTTATGCCAGTTTGGATCCAGACTGATGATACTTTATATTTTAGACAATACGCATGAATCAATGGCACCTTGTGGTTTCTCACAACACTCTTAAAACAAACATATAAAAATATATATTAAAAAACATGCTCATCAGAAATATGTTCTGTAGCAGTAACATGGAAAATTTTAAAAAAACCCCACAACCTAAATATTCCTAATAAAACTTGACTTTTAAAAATTTTAATCCTAAATCTTGTTCATCAGCAGCTTTGATAAGAACCAGACACTAAACTTAAAGTGGAAAGGAGACTGAGTTGGAAGGACACTAGAAAACCAGATGGTTTAAGATTAAATATGTACAGTTTCTAAATGTGCAATTACAAAGTTCTAGACAGATGTACAGAATTTATTATGAAGTATTACATTTCTTCTCCCCTTTGTGTGTAAATAAATTTTGTATTTATTGATAAACTGTCAGGAAAGAGATACCTTCTACATCTTCTCTATGAATCTAGAGACAAAAAAATCATTTGCAGAAGTAAATACGCTGAACTTAGAACAAGAAGGAAAACTTGTATTTGGAACACAGACATTCTTTGAAAGAAAAAGCAGCTTGAGTAATTACAAGGAAAAGATTAAACTGAAAACAGTTCTAGAAACAGTGATCTTCAAGACAAGGTTAAAAGCAAGCCGGAAGAAAAACTTACATTTGAATTGGCTTGAATGAGTAGCTAGGACTGATGCTTCCTTATTTTTAAATCCTGTCATATTTAATTACCAACTCCAATGCTGTATATTACATTTTTATCTTTGTTTTTATTTTACTTTAAATTGTTCGTTCTTTAAGATAATTTTTCATATTAGGTTTATACAAAAGCTACAGCAGAACTCAGCCTTTGATGGATGGCTTACTAACAACATCATAGTGGAAGACAAAACTGCGGTACAATGAATCACCTCAGCAGAAGAGTTCTGTCAACTGCTTCAGGCTCAAAAGTACATTATTCTATGTTTTCCACAGGAAAAGGCAAGCCTTACCCTCTACCCCATTTATCAAAGGCGTTTAAGCAATTGAAAGCTCTCTACAGAGAAATGCTCCTGGATTTTAGACTTTTCATCCAAAAAAAAAATCAGGCATTTCAAAGATGGATGAGATAAACCTTTCCATTATTAACAGAAAGAAAACGTACATATGCCTTGCCCCTAGCCCCGCTACATACAGAGGATCTTGAAGCCCAGTGTGGGCTGCTCAGCATCTAGCCAGTATTAAAGGCACTCCCATACTGGGTCTGACCACTGATGAAACCCACTATTATATCTGACTAACTACTCCTCCACTTTAACTACTAAATTTTAGGTTAGTGCCAACAAGTCTGGCTAGTTACACAAATAAGAATCTTCTTTACTATTTTACGGTTAACAGGAAGCTTTCAGAAGAAACAATACTTGAATTAGACTGAGTATGTATTTCTGATTTTCTATATGGCAATGCTTTTTCATCAAGAAAATACAGCTGCCAGTAGATGACCGCTGGGTCTGTAATTACTTAAGGTTGATGCTTCTGCTAAAGCATGTGGCATGGAAATACATGCATTGTCTTCTCGTCACTTTTAGATTTCAGGTATTAATGTAGCTGATGAAAACAGGTCAATTCATAATCCCATTTAAAATTTGGGCTGCCTGCAAACTCAGAGATATTTCTATTATTTCACAGTCCAATTCCTTCTTTACAATTGCTCAGCTCATTGTTTTACTAAAAAAAACCCCAAACCTTCCCAAACACTTAGAACTCAGAATAGGATTATGTAGTAAAGCCTTGATTCAACTTGGCCAGAATTTAATAAGGCCTGCAGTAGCAGACTCACTGCTGCTTTTTTTTTTTTTTTTTTTAAAATTTGAACAGAATAAAAAGATAACTTGTGCTTAAGAGCTTATTGATTGCCTCGTAGTGACCATTGTCATGTTTTCACTACCCAGCTGGGGAACAGACAGTAAAAACAGACTGGAAAACCACACGTCTGGGTGTAAAATTTGCTCAGCAGTTACATGCTGTTCTAAGCAGCTGTTTAGAATAGAAATTATATAAGGGAAATGCTTAAAGCTTTAAGTAGTCTATTAAATGCAGGCAGCTTAAAGCATGGCAAACACTTCTGAAAGCTGATCATCCACCTATCAGTGATTCCTTGGCTGCTCAGTTCATGAAAAATTCTTATTTATTTAAACAACGATTTTCAAAGGAGTCAAACTATTCTTTGATCACCTCAAGATAATAAGTGTCAGTAATTTCAAAAGATTACCCATATCATTTGAAAGCACAGAATTGTTGATAAAATCACAGAATTGTAGGGGTGGGAAAGGACCTCCAGAGATCATCAGGTCCAACCCCCTGCCAAAGCAGGCTCCCTAGGACATACTGCACAGACAGGCGTCCAGACGGGTCTTGAATATCTCCAGAGAAGGAGACTCCACCACCTCCCTGGGCAGCCCATTCCAGGGCTCTGTCACCCTCACTGTGAAAAAGTTCCTCCACATGTTGGTGTGGAACTTCCTGTGTTCTAACTTGCAGCCATTGCCCCTTGTCCTGTCTCCACTGACCAAAGAAAAGGGGCAGGCCAGTTTCCCCTGCACCACATACTTAAGATATTTGTAAACAATGATTAGGATCCCCCTTCAGTCTTCTTTTCTCCAGGCTGAACAGCCCCAGCTCTCTCAGCCTTTCCTCCTAGGATAGATGTTCCAGGCCCTTAATCATCTTCGTAGCCCTTCTCTGGACTCTCTCCAGGAGATCCCTGTCCTTTTTACACCAGGGCGCCCAGAACTGGACACAACACTCCAGGTGGGGCCTGACCAGGGCAGAGTAGAGGGGGAGGATCACCTCCTTCGACCTGCTGGACACACTCCTCCTGATGCACCCCAGGGTCCCATTGGCCCTCTTAGCCACCAGTGCACACTGCTGACTCATAGCCAACCTGTCGTCAACCAGGACCCCCAGGTCCTTCTCCACAGAGCTCTTCTCCAGCAGGTCACCCCCAGCCTGTACTGATACATGCAGTTGTTCCTCCCCAGGTGCAAGACTTTACACTTGCTTTTGTTGAATTTCATCTGGTTTCTCCCTGCCCAGCTCTCCAGCCTGTCCAGGTCTCGCTGGATGGCAGCGCAGTGTTCCTGCGTGTCAGCCACCCCTCCCAGTTTTGTATCATCGGCGTACTTGCTGAGGGTGGATGCTGTTCCCTCATCAAGGTCGTCAATGAAGATATTAAACAGGACTGGACCCAACACTGAGCCCTGGGGAACACCGCTAGTCACAGGCCTCCAGTCAAATTCTGCTCCACTGATAAAATACCTAGCCAAAGAGTGTAGTCAAAACCATCCTGCTTTAAGTGAATGAATCAATGGGAATTTAATTTCTTCAACAAAAGTTAAGTTCTACTGTGTCTTGCAAACAGCTGTAACACCACAATCAATTTTCCAAAACACTAGGGAATTTGGTTAAATAGTGAGAGACCACAGAAACACCAAGTTCTTTACAACAATACCAGCAGGCAAAATTGACAGTTCCATATTTTATCTTCAGGGAAAGAGTAGGCAGATAAGAAAGGAACAAAGTCATAAATGAATGTCAGGAATGATTTTCTAACACCAGCCCTGAAAGTAACAACTAACAAATTCAAGCTACTAGGCTCAAGCACAAACAAAAGACAATCTCAAGATAGTATATGGATGGTAAAAATGACATATTGAATTTTAAAGATTTTAGAATTAAATGTGTTTATAAATGTTGAGTTGTAAGTACTATTTACAAACAAAAATTAACATTCAAATAAGGTATAGCTGCTTATCTGAAATTTCTCTTAAAGGTATTTCTGGTACTTCAAAAGATCCACAACAAAACCTGAGAGATCCTGCATTTCACATGTTATTTCTGATACCATTCAGTTTTCAAAATGATATTTAAAAAAATATTTACTTCCATAGCCTGATTCAAGGTTTAGTCAGCTAAAAAGTCATGAGAGGGACTTTCTGTTGGATTTCATCAAAAGTAAAAGTAGAAAACCTAGACACTCACAACTTATGTCAATTGCATGGTACACATTAATAATTTAAGTACTTTTTTGTGTACTAGGGTTTGCACTTATGGCAGTGACATGAAAATGTTTTCTCTTCCCCAGGCTGCTTGAGCATCTTTCTCACATCCCTTAGGTCAGCCAACTACTTTGAAATAGAATCATAGAATATTTTTGGTTGGAAAAGACCTTTAAAAGATCATCAAGTCCATCCACTAACCCAAAACTGCCAAGTCCACCACTAGACCATGCCCCTAAGCACCACATCTATGGGGTCTTTCAAAATACCTCCAGAGATGGTGTCTCACCACTTTCCTGGGCAGCCTGCTCCGATGCCTGACAACCCTTTCAGGGAAGAATTTTTTCCTAATATCCAATCTAAAACTTCCCTGGTGCAACTTGAGGCCATTTCCACTTGTCCTATCTCTTGTTACCAGGGTGAAGAGACCAGCACCCAAGTGGCTACAACCGCTTTCCATGTAGTTGTAGAGATCAATAAGTTCTCCTCTCAGCATCCTTTTCTCCAAGCTAAAATGCTTTGGGCCTCTAGGCTTTGAGCCTGAAGCAATGAAAAGCCTTGAGGTAATTAAAAATCAATAAGAAAATAAAAACCACTATTAAAATACTATTGAAAATAAGCAGCAGGCAAGGTTCTCTATTAATCTGGAGAAATACTAAGAAGGGTCAGGATTCTTCAGATAAAATAGGAAATTTTATCCAGTAAAAGAGCAGAGAATTAAGGCATTTAAATGGCGTTGCAGTAGAGATTTCTTTTACTTACACACTGAAATGGAGCTACAAAAGCAGCTGAAGTCTTTCTTTGTTTTCCAGAAAGTCTTCTACATCAACTTAATTCCACAATATGGAAAGGAGCAGAGCAAAATTTCATACCAGAAATTGCAAACACCGTTTGGTAATCAAGCTAATAAATACAACCAGAGCTACTCTCATATACTCAGCAACTTCAGGGTACAGTGAAAACATTTCTCTTTGGATGTTTCAAATAAAAAAAGGAAATTAATATCTTGATGAAGAACTCTGAGGGTCACCTTTCAGGTGCTACCATTCAAAAGGACACTACAAATTAGGGAAATGGTATGAAACCCAGAAGAAATGGGTGAAATCAGGCATGCCATCCTCTGCTAATAGACTGGTACAGGTCATTTTACATTAGACCCACTTCAAACTGGAATTTGAAATGTGGAACAAATTCTTAATTCCCTCTAAAAGTTTTTATGGTTTTGCTTTCATCCTGTTGCTATCCCAAAGAAAAGAGGGACAGTTTAAAAAAAAAATATTTAAATTTCATCTTAGGACGCAACAGCATTGGAACACTAAAGGACACCTGTATTGGCAGTTTTATTTATTTCTACAATGTAACCAAAGTTTGAGAATCAAAGTTTAAAGCTGAAATTTAAGAGAAGACATTTAAGTGAAGCTACACCAAACTACAAAGAAATTTAAGAGAAGATGAAGCTAAAGAGAAGATACAAACAACTCCACCATCAAAGGCCACCTCTACCATAAACACCACCTTTAATCTTTCCTAAAAGGAAAAAGTGTTTTTGGTAAACAGCCCACAACAAAATCCAGGCCTTCCTTTACTATGGCTATCAATTTCCCCATAACAGCTATAAGAAAAAAAAAAATAAAAAATTATGGTGTTCAAAAACTGGCCAAATTTAATTCACTAGATGACATGCTACAAGCCCACCAAAAAAAAAAAAAAGAAAGAAAGAAGGAAAAAAAAGAAAGAAAGAAGGAAAAAAAAGAAAGAAAGAAGGAAAAAAAAGAAAGAAAGAAGGAAAAGAAAGGAGAAAGAAGGAAAAAAAGGAGAAAGAAGGAAAAAAAAGGAGAAAGAAGGAAAAAAAAGGAGAAAGAAGGAAAAAAGAAAGAAGGAAAAAAGAAAGAAGGAAAAAAAAGAAAGAAAGAAGGAAAAAAAAGGAGAAAGAAGGAAAAAAAAGGAGAAAGAAGGAAAAAAAAGGAGAAAGAAGGAAAAAAAAGGAGAAAGAAGGAAAAAGGAGAAAGAAGGAAAAAAAAGGAGAAAGAAGGAAAAAAAAGGAGAAAGAAGGAAAAAAGGAGAAAGAAGGAAAAAAGGAGAAAGAAGGAAAAAAGGAGAAAGAAGGAAAAAAAGGAGAAAGAAGGAAAAAAAGGAGAAAGAAGGAAAAAAAAGGAGAAAGAAGGAAAAAAAAGGAGAAAGAAGGAAAAAAGAAAGAAGGAAAAAAGAAAGAAGGAAAAAAGAAAGAAGGAAGGAAAAAAGAAAGAAAGAAGGAAAAAAAGGAGAAAGAAGGAAAAAAAAGGAGAAAGAAGGAAAAAAAAGGAGAAAGAAGGAAAAAAAAGGAGAAAGAAGGAAAAAAAAGGAGAAAGGAGGAAAAAAAGAGAAAGAAGGAAAAAAGGAGAAAGAAGGGAAAGAAGGAAAAAAAAGGAGAAAGAAGGAAAAAAAAGGAGAAAGAAAAAAAAAGGAGAAAGAGAAAAAAAAGGAGAAAGAAAGAAAAAAAAGGAGAAAGAGAGAAAAAGAAAAAAGACAAAAAGAAAAAAAGAAAGCCTAACCTCATACGTCGCACACACTCTTTACCATTCATGCTGTGCCTCCACACATGGAATTGTGGTACTTAGACATTACAACTTGTATCACTTCAGGCATCCTCAACACATTCCTTTGACAAAGGAATCATAAATCTCTCTCACAGAGGTGTTGTCAGTAAATTCATTTAACACGTTTTTTTGAACATTTTTTAAACAAATTGGTTTTAGAAATAAGTGAAAAGGAATTATTAAAGAACTTGGGGAAATAATTCATAATGAAGCAGAGAATGGATTTTAGAGTGGTAATGACAAATACCTAAGCCCTGTTCTTCTCCTCCTAGTCACAATGAGTTAATTACTTCGATAAATAATGCAGTTTTGAGGTGAGGGAGACTACAAGACAATGATTAAGGCGATCCTAAACCATCTGTTTCTTTTATTGGTACAGTAAGTCTGGACAAAGAAAGCCTGGTGCTAACAGATTGACAGGATTTGCAGATTATGCCCAGTAACCAGCACTACATAAAGGCAGAGAAAAGTATACAGGATTGGCATAACGTTTAACATTTTCTAGAACACATTAGGAGAAGGTGCTGTAAGATGTAGAGGAACCAACACAAACATTCAGTCTTAATAATCACAGGTCACAAAAGCCAAAGAAAAAAATCGTTCACATACCTATTGAAAAGAAGATGAAACTATAAGAAGGTACACAACAAATCTCTTTGTAACGATGTCATTGTCTCTCTGCATCAAGCAAAGACCACCACAAAAGGGCAAAATTAAATCAACTGAAAAGTGGCAGAAATTACACTGCATATTCACACTTTGCAAATAATATAAAAAAACCTGCCAAAATCCCAACAATTTTTGATCTGCTATGTATTCAGCCTTCCCCAATGTTTTCAAATACATGGAGCACTGAAGGGAGCAAAATTCGCTCATAAAAAGGCAGCCTGCTCCTTTGGGTTTGATGCATGGAAAACACTGTATTGCAAGCGTTCTGGCAAACAAAAGGAAATTCAGAGCCCTAGAATTACAGAAAAGGAAGCACAATTATCAAGGGAACTTTTCCAAAGCTTCTGCAAGCCCAGTTTTTTAGGATCAATAGGAATTCTCATGCCATGTGTCTGTCCAAAGAAGTGCAATAACTGATGGCCACAAAATTAATTCCAGCCAGTTATCACCATGAAAACACTTGCTGTATGCAAAATCACAAACAGCAGGATGGAAAAGATTTCTGCAACGTGAACTCTGCTTTGAGCACAGAAACTCAGAGTCATACAATTAATGCTGAATGAAAACTGAAAGCCAGTCATCTGCTGCCCATCTACCACGAAAGCTGAAGATAGTAAGTTCTGCATCCACCAAAATCGTTCTTTATGTGACCAGGTACACATAGGTAGGGCCAATCATGAAGAAATGGCATGAAACTTGGTTGAAAATTTTGATGAGAACTATGAAATATGGTAGCTAGGTCTTAGAAATAATTTAATGTTGGAAGGAAAATAGATACTTGTTGGAAACATTTTATACATTTTAAAAAACCCTACCACCATGGCAAAAGTTCATTTGATAAATTACATGTAAAGTTCAAAAAGGGTTATGAAGATACAATTTAAATTTGTCACTGCCAGATGGGAGAGAGACATCACTGAAGACGATGTACTATACAGGGTACTGTTCCAGCTTATCACTTGGGAAACATTATGGGTTCTAAGCAAGATCTACAGACATAGAAATCTTTTAGGCAACATAATTTTGTATGGCAGTGTATCCATCTTCTCTCTTCTGATCTTGGTTAAAAAAAATAGTAATTCATTTAGGTTAAACAAGATGACAAAAAAAAAAAAGACAGCTTTTTACAGTGGCACTGCAGGAGGTAAAGAAAACATCTGAAAGCAAAACACAGCATAACAACAATAGTACAAAATGTTTTTGTATGCTAGTGAGTAAATAACCATTAATTAGCCCAAGATAGAAGGAACCTTTTCAAAAAGGAAAATAGCCTAGATTGTCTAAAGACAGTTTTCCTGTTTACTTTTTGAATGTCTGTATCAGTCAAGCCTAACATAAGCCACTGTATCTAACTGCAACAATTCTTACTGTTGCTTGCTCCCAAAGCAATTAGGAAGAGGGACAGGACCAACAGAAGACCATACAGAAAAAATAAACTTCAAAGTGGTAACTGATTAAGATATTTGCTTGTATACACACCTCTAATCTACACAATGCAATTGCCATAAATTAAATACCATTCTAAATGAAAACGTGAATCCAACATTCTTCTCCTCCCGAAGCATAAAAGCACCATCATGGCATGGCAATGCTTATAACAGGAATTATGACCATCTGGCCAACTCCTCATCTATTGCATTAACTACCAAAGCAGGGGGTTATGCATTATTTAACAACAAATGAACTTTTAAAACAGAAAAATTGGGAATAAGTACACATTTTAAGAACACATTTTCTCCTCAAGTAAAACATTTCTTTAGGTATCATCAGAAAGTAAAAGATAAAATAAAAAAAATTAAAATAGTCCCACTAAGGTTTGGAATATCACTAAGCATTCAGCTGTTGAAGTATACCCTAGCATCAGGGTATGCTTCAGACTCAAGATTTTAGATTCCTTCATTCATTTTCCTTCTATGTCTGTTCGTAAAGCAGAAAAGTACTGAAAACCAGAAGGGATTCTTAAACAAGACATCCTAAAAACATTAAAATTCAGACAGCTATGTTTAAAGTCAAATGACACACAGTAAAACGCATTCACTCATTTCCAGGACTCTTTCCTATCTCAAATCATGCATTTCTCCAAAATGCTGCAGTTGGGTATCTCCTTTTAATTGGTAAAATAACAATGATTTCCTTTTTTTCCAAAAATGGTGCTCTTTCTGAAATGGATACAAGTGGTACAGAGAGCTTCCCAGGAAGTGGAGTTTCAGGACAGAAACATCTTACTCTATGTCATTAGCCTGCAGTTTGGTGCACGTAAAAATTCACACAGAAAGGAGCTGCTGCCAGCGCTTCCTAAAGGACACAGCACACTGCCTGGGAATGCAAGAACTGCCATAAGAGACTGGCAGGATACAAAGAATTTTCTGCAGTCAGAAACAGTACATCCTCATTAGGAGAGTGAAGGGAAGGGAAGAGAAGCTGTGTTTGATTGAGAAAAGGAGAGAAAAGAAAATAGCATGGTTTAATGCTATCACACGTGCAACCAACTGCAGTAAAACTAACTAGAGAAAACAAGGGTGATACCTAGATTTCATACAATCCTTCCACCCAGATCAATGGATTTAAAAACAAGAAAGAGAATATTAAAAAAACAGGAATAACCACAAAGAAAAAGAAATCATCTCCCCACCTCTACCCCCCTCCCCAGTTTTAAAATATATTGTAGAAAACAACTTGGATTGATGAATCTACTTTGAAACTAGTACTCAACACAATGACAAAAGGGAAAAAATTGATCTGTTTGAACTGAAATAAAGTTGCTCCGTATAACAGGGAGACCTATTTCTGAAAATCAGTTACCATAGTTACCATAAGCTGCATTTCAAAGATTTAATGCTGACCTAAAGCACTTTCTTCTAAAGTCTTTCATATAAGGAAGATTTTTCAAAAGACTTGAAATACACAAGCTTCTAGCCTAAGCTTTACAGTGACTGTATAATAAAATTACTTTTTGTTACATGCTTAAAATAAACACAGCTTCTAGAGTTTGTGTTCATTTCAGTTTTCATCCCTATCTTGTCAAAACATGGGAAATATATATATATAGATTTTTTTATTTTTTTTTAAACACAAAACCACTCACTCCCTGAAAATAATTTTTGTGTTAAGGAGAGAGCATAGATGCCTAAACCCCCAACCTGATTCTTTCAGTAGCTGGTACCACAGCAAAAGCCCCAAACACTAAAAGAGGAGACAATAGGATACAAGTTCCAAACATACATAACAAATCACACTCACATTAACCGGTGGTTCCTTCTTCAGGTATCTATGCTGGCAAATGTCCTTCTAGTAATGAGCTAGCAGTTAATTTCTTACCTAAATAAATATGGTGGTAAGGATCAACCAGAAATTACCTGCATTTTTCCTGTTTTGTCTAGGTCTGACCATATGTAATTAGCTTATAATTACGTTAAGTAGTTTGCTTAGCATTCTATTTATAAAACTGATTAGGTGCTGCTAAGCAGAGCAGGCAACAGAGTTTAACACTTTGTTTTGATGTTGGAAGCTAAGGCTTAGGCTTAGGGAGGGGGAGAGGGAGTGAGGATGGCAGAGAAAAAAAATCAAAAAGACTACTAAATTTTAGGGGGTACAAATCTGTTGCTTAGAGATGTTTTAAATTTGTGTATGATTTGGTTAAACAGCATCTTTAGAATTTTGAAATTATTATTATCAAATATTTAATTATTTAAATAGTTCTGAAGAATATTCAGCTGTACTGACTACTGTTGACTTCTCCTGGAGAGAGAAAATGATGTTGTCCTGTCTTGGGAAAGAGGGAAATCCAGGTTCCAGAAAAATGACAAGACCGCTGTTGAGGTCACAGACTGAGGCTAAGCTAACTGAACATGATGTGAAAAGCTAACGGACAGGAATTAAGAAATTGCTAGATGTGTCAGAAAACATAGTAAAATGCTGAAACCCCCCACACGGAAGCATGGTTGGGTTTCACAAATGGAGCACATGAGGGATGAGCAATGATCTGGGACAGCTTCACCAAGGGAAGATTGTGCCTCACCAATCTGGTGACTTTCTATGATGGAGTGAGCATTGGTAGATAAAGGGAAGGCAACAGATGTCATCTACCTGGACTTGTGCAAGGCCTTTGACAGTCTCCCACCACATCCTTATCTCTAAATTGGAGAGATGTGGATTTGATGGGTGGACCATCCAGTGGATAAGAAACTGGTTAACAGACCGTAACCAAAGGGTGGTGGTCAATGGGTCTATGTCCAGGTGGAGGCCGGTGACAAGCAGTGTCCCCCAGGGGTCTGTCTTGGGACCGGTTCTCTTTAACATCTTTATCAATGACATCGATGATGGGATTGAGTGCACCCTCAGCAAGTTTGCGGATGACACCAAGCTTAGTGGTGTGGTTGACACCCTAGAAGGAAAGGAAGGCATCCAGAGGGATCTTGACAGGCTGGAAAGGTGGGCCCGGTGAACCTAATGAGGTTCAACACTGCCAAGTGTCAGGTGTTGCACTTGGGCCGGAAGAATCCCAGACATAGATACAGACTGGGAGAAGAGCTTCTTGAGAGTAGCCCTGCTGAGAAGGACCTGGGTGTCATAGTGGGTGAGAAACTTAACATGAGCCAGCAGTGTGCTCTTGCAGCTCGCAAGGCCAATGGTATCCTGGGCTCCATCAGAAGAGGTGTGGCCAGCAGGGACAGGGAGGGGATTGTCCCTCTCTACTCTGCCCTCATGAGGCCCCATTTGGAGTACTGTGTCCAGATCTGGGGCCCCCAGTACAAGAAAGATGTGGAACTGTTGGAGGAGGTTCAGAGGAGGGCCACGAAGGTGATGAGAGGTCTGGACCACCTCCCCTACAAAGAGAGGCTGAGGGAGCTGGGCTTGTTCAGCCTGGAGAAGAGAAGGCTGCGGGGGGACCTCATTGCAGCCTTCCAGTACCTGAAGGGAGCTTATAAGCAGGAGGGAATTCAACTTTTTCCAAGGATAGACAATGGCAGGACAAGGGGGAATGGATTAAAACTAAAGGAAGGAAGGTTTAGATTAGATATTAGGGGTAAGTTTTTTACAGAAAGAGTGGTGAGGTGCTGGAACAGGCTGCCCAGAGAAGTAGTGGATGCCCCATCCCTAGAAGTGTTCAAGACCAGGTTGGATGGGGCCCTGGGCAACCCTGTGTAGATCCAGGCCTGAGCAGGGTCACCTAGATCAGGTCACACAGAAACATGTCCAGGTGGGTTTTGAATGTCTCCTGAAAAGGAGACTCCACAACCTCTCTGGGCAGCCTGTCCCAGGGCTCTGCCACCCTCACAGTGAAAAAACTTTTTCTTATGTTCACATGGAACCTCCTATGTTCCAGCTTGCACCCACGGCCCCTTGTCCTGTCATTGGACAACACTGAGAAGAGCCTGGCTCCATCCTCCTGACACTCACCCTTTACATATAAATAGACATTGATGAGGTCACACTTCTAGGCTCAAGAGACACAGATCCCTCAGTCTATCCTCATAAGGAAGATGTTCCATTCCCTAAATCATCTTAGTGGCCCTGCACTGGACTCTTTTAAGCAGTTCAATGTCCTTCTTGAACTGAGGAGCCCAGAATTGGATACAACATTCCAGATGCCGTCTTACCAGGGCAGAGTAGAGGGTGAGAAGGACCTCTCTCCTCTCATTTACCACACCCCTTCTAATACACCCCAAGATGCCATTGGCCTTCTTGGCCCTGAGGACACATTGCTGGCTCATGGTCATCCTGCTGTACACCAGGACCCCAGGTCCCTTTCTCCTATGCTGCTCTCCAACAGGCCAGCCCCCAATCTATACTGGTACCTGGGGTTGTTCTTCCCCAGATGCAATCCTCTACAACTTTCCCTTTTTGTATTTCATTACAGTTCTCCTCAACCAGCTCTCCAGCCTGTCTAGGTCACACTTGACTGAAAATTGAAGGGGGGACCTTTAAGGCATCAGGGACCCTCTGGAAGGCATAACTTGCAACACTCACAATGCTTCAGTAACTGTATCTGTAACACCACAGAACACCAAAATTCCCTAGATAAATGGTATGATAAATACCAAATTTGAGTACAGATGTAGAAAATCCAGGACTGGAAGGGAAAAAGGTAGTTAGGGATAGATTGTTTATTTGAGAGGAAACTGGGATTAGGGAAAAAAAAAAAGAAGAATTAAAAAAAAAAGAGGCAGAAGGGTGGCTAGAGTGAAGAAAGAGGAAAACAGATAAGCTATGCAAGATGTGACCAGCACTGCCTGACACAGCCTTGCCAATGTTCACCACATCCTAATTAGGCCTGTAAACCAAACCAGCTGTTCTGAACATACTACACGTCAAATTTTCCTTTTTGATCAAGAGAAGGGGGGAGGGTGCCAGGGTGCTTCTCCTGGCTAATAGGAGGACACCTAGCTAGATCAAGTAACTTATCCCCAAGTCAGTGCTGGCTCCTGGTCTGTCAGCATCTGCTTCTACCCACCACGCCCTACCACAGGTCTGGCAAAGGCCACCTTCAACAAACTGCTTCAATTTAACTCCTCACTTCCTTGTTTATATAATGGACTTGATACTGCTTTTCTTATCTCCTTTGGTAAGGTTTTTTTTTTGGCACTCTCAGTAATACAAACAAGAAAGTAAACAGTTTAAGTTATTTAAGTTCTTAACATTTATCTCCTGCTATTTTATCCTTTAGGTAAACATAAAACTCACGAGTTGGAGGTTCTGACTTTTCACACATACTGCTACAAGTTGAACTTTGATTCCAAGTAGCAGTGCCCTGTCTTTGCAAGTAAGAGAACAGCAGGTTAATGCTTACTATATAGGGCAAAGGGCATTGCTGCTACAGAACTGAAAGGAAGATACAGGACAATACAGTTCCTCACTTTACAGCTGCAGTACTGTCAAACAATGCTCAGCCCCAGGCGCCACTCATTCCCTCCTCCATCCCTCAGCAGGACAGGGTGGAGAATTGGCCAAAAGCCCCCATGGGACAGGGGAACAACAGCGCTCAGACAGAATACAGCCACAGTGATAACACAAAGCACCTGCCGACCAAAACACCTCAGCCCTTCCCCCAGAGCCTCACAGACCCACTTCTCCCCAACCAGCCCTTTTTATGGGGGGGTATGATATCATGTGGTGTGGAAGCACCCTTGGCCAGCTCAGCTCGTGTGCTGGCACCTCAGGAAAGTTAACTCTGTCCTGGCTGAAACCAGGACAAATACATGAAAGAAAGAATTATAAAAAAAAAAACCAGGGCAAGGGATTAAAAGAAACAGTAATTTATCAGTGCTTGTTAACAGTCCTTACTACAATTGTTTATAGAGAATAATAAGCAGGACTTCATCTTAACAATGAAGTAAATTTTCCAAACATGCACACTCTTCGTTCATCACCAAGAGTCAGACCAATGTTCAATGCATCTATTACAAATGGGCAACTCCCTGTCAAAGATTACCAGTTCTTCAAAAGATCGAAGTGAAGGGGATATTATATGCAGGGAAAGAAATAATTGCAGGATGCTTATATTTTATGCTAATTTATATTTCTAGCAATTGCTCTATTTACCTTTTTGTTTTCTTGTAGTTTTCCAGCTGTAATGTCTGCATACATTTGTATCTTTCCAATTCACACTGCTCACACAGGTCCTCAAGACACAACAGATGATTCTCCATTTCCTCAAAGTTTGCCTCTAGCTGGGCTATAAAAAAATACTTGTATGAATATCAAATTGTATCAACAGACTGACAACTCACCTGAACAAAAACAGGTACATAATTAACATGGTAATAACTACACATATAGAAATGGCTCAGAAAGACAAACAAATACCAGTCCGTATTACAGAGTACAGTATGACAGCAGAACCATATTAAGGGAAATTATCTGAAGATACCTTTGCAGTAAGAACCACTGCATTTGCTCCAGCATCATTGTCTCTCAAGACTGTGCTCTCTACTTCAAGAGAAGAAGCATCCAGAACCCAGAATTTAATTTTGCCCCTTGGACACACTGTCAGTTTACCTCTTTCTGCCTTCTACCAATCTGAGGAACAAAACTGCGTTGACCAAAACCAGTACTAATCTAAAATTATTTACATGAAACAAAAGTAAAGCTGACTGGGAAAATTTTAACTCTTACATGACCTTGTGATAACATAAAAGAACACAGACTTTGAAAGTTTTCTCTATAGACAGAATCTTTACTGAGAGGCAAATCTCTAAATTTAGCTATTTTACATATTCATGCACTTAAATACATGCAAGCCCCTTAATCTCCTCTTTAATCTTAATTGTTCAGAGTCTCAACTTAAAAGAGTTTATGCCTATTATTTAAATTATTTATCTATACATATAACTTGAAGAGGTGAGAAAGGAAAGACGACCAAAAAAAAGGAAGTATTGGGTTTGCATACTGGAGAACTGTCTTCTGTGGGAGGGACTCCATGCTGGAGCAGAAGAGTGACAGGAATCCTTCCCATTAGGAGGAAGGAACAGCAGAAATAACATGCGATGAACTGACCACAACCTCCACTCCTCATCCCCCTGTGCCGCTGGTGAGGAGGAGGTAGAGAAATCCAGAGTGAAGTTGAGCCCATGAAAAAGGGAGGGGTGGAAGGGAAAGCGCTCTAAAGATTTGGGGTTTATTTCTCATTAACCTACTCTGATTCGATTGGTAATAAATTAATTTGATCTTCCCCTAAGTGGAGTCTGTTCTGTCTGTGATGGTAACTGGTGAGTGGTCTCTCCCTGTCCTTATCTTGACATATGAGCCTTTCATTGTATTTTCTTTCCCCTGTCCAGCTGACAAGGGGAGTGATAGAGTGGCTTTGCTGGGCATCTGGCCTCCAGGCAGGGTCTGTCCATCACAAGGCAGTTGACAAAATGGGAACGTGTTTGAAGGGGGGGAAAAAAAAAAGAAATGTTTTCAGTTCCACAGAAGTGCAACATGCATTGTTTGGCAAATACTCAACTTCCTCTTGCAAAATCCAGATGCATTCAAAGGACAAGATCATGACTACAATTATGACTGGTGGTCCCTTTTTTGCTTCAGAAACGGACTTTTCTGAGTGTATTAGAATCCAAATGCCTGTAATATGCTAATTTGCTTTTCAGAATGATTGCTCACTTCTCAATTTGCAAAATTCACAAACACAGCAGGGCTCAAGATAATTTAGTAAGGTACCTATCAACCACCGTTTTTTTCCACTTAAAAAACTCACCACCTGCTTTGCTGTACTTGCTGCTGAAATAATATTAAAAGACAACAACAGAGAATAGGGGAAAAAAAAGAGGATGAAGAAAAGTGAATTTTAGAGGCCAACTGATTCGTAGCACTAGCATTTGAGCAGCCTCTAGTGGGAATTGCAGAAAACACTGTGCAAAACACTTTAAGATCTGCAGAAGACAATAATCCTACTTTACTGCAACACAGGTTCCAGGACTTTTCTTTCTATAGTGAAAGAAAACTTGGCTTTCACAAAAAAAAAGTTGAAGACCAGTTCTACAGCAATAGCACCAGCTATGGTTGCCTCTCCTACTCAAATGAGAACACATGAACCATGTGTTACCATCAAAAGAAAGTTCCAAACAAAGCTACGTATTTAATCAATTTGAAATTTAAGTCTGAATGCTTTGATCAACTTGTATCTATATCCAGACAAATAAGATCATACTTTTAAAAAAGGTCTTTAGCAAAAATAGGAAATCTAGAAATTCTTCATTTCCAGTTTATAATTCACAGTGGCACGTAGAAAGAGTCTGCCCCAGAAAGCCACACTCGAAAGAACACCTGTAAGACAACTACTTCTATTCAGCTCCTCAAGAAATCCCACAACCAAATGACCAGGCAACAACCACCATCTCACTCTGAAACAGCATTGCTATGGAAGTAGAAAAACTCCTCTTTTTAATCTTTTTAAGCAGGCTGAAAAAAAGAAATCCACTGTACCTTTAGATTGAGAATCTGCCTGTATAGTAACATGCCGTGCCTGGTGGAAAAAACCCCCAAACAACCTTGTTCTTTAGGCCACATCATTCCAATTATGCTAGTCTGGCCTGTAATTCTTATACTCTCTCAGGTATAACACCACTAGTACAAATTTTACTACTTAGGTGTTTTGTGGGGTTTTTTTTTAAAAGTACTTAAAAGTTGGGTTTTTTAAAAAGTATTAATCTAGGACTCAATAACTCCCCCCACACACACACCTAATTTAAATTTGCCGCACAAATTTTGCCACATAACTAAAACTCATGTTAGCCATAGTTTTCTGCAGAAGTACAAAAATTGTTAGAAAAGTTAAATCACGTATCAGAAAATACTGCAGTTTCCAATTTTTAACACAATAACTTTAAATGTAGTTTTCTTGCACTGCCCCACCCACCAAAATAACAGAAGTCACCAGGGAACGTTAAAGACATGTTTACAGAGTTCATTCATTTACTGACAAAACTGTGAAAGGGCAGAAAACAGAAAGGATGGAAATATTTACAGCAAAGAAATTCTCTCTACCTCTAGATCAGACAGGGCCACCAATTACTAAATCTTAAAATGAACAGTGGCAGACATGTATATACAGGAAGGGCTCAATTTAACTACAACAGTTGGAAAAAAATCCGTCTGCTGCTAAAGCAGGTTCTTTGCAGAGACTACAAAGCAAGTACCCTAGGATATTTTTCCTTCTGTACTGAAGCCACAGACATTTTCAAGTTTACAACACCAAACTATATGCCTTTAATGCACATACATCTCCACCTTATACAACAACCCTCTCCACTGAAGCATTCTGCCCTGGAGCCTATGAAAGAGGAAAAACTCCCTGTTGAACATTATCCTGTATTATTCAAATTTTCTAGTTTTCCTTCCATCCATCCATCCACTCAACACCCGTTTATTCTTCCCTCCTGCCTCAATATTTTCCCTGATTTTCTCAGTAAAAGATATTGTTTCATCTCAGACAATGAAACTCACAAAAGCAAGAAAAGTAACAGTACTTTTTAAACAGTTAACCAGTTAGAAATAAATGTTTTAATTAATAATAGATAGATTTTCTTTAAACATTTTCCCAATCACAATTAGTAATTTACAGTAACAATTTTTACAGCTCTAGCTTTAAAAATTATTTAAAATTAAAATTACCCCCCCTCACTAAAGAGTCTTCTAATAGATTTCTGCATCAAAAAACATTTCTCCACTTTTTCATGAGTTATCAACTGCTAGTGGTTAACGAAAAAAACCCCAAACAATTCAGAAGTCCAAGTTAAAATGTCAGCTCTGTGAGAAACCTTGATTGATAACTACCTGGTCTTAAATTCACTTTTACTTGACTAATGCCTGCTTTAAACAACAAATAACAAATAGGTAACAGTAAACTAATTACTTATCTTCCCCAAAGACACTCATGTCTTCCTCAAAGAGGCGAATATATGGGCTACTACTCACAATGCTTTTTCCTCCCCCAAAAGTCCTGCTTCATAGACTGTCTACAAGCTGATGAAATAAACAAAAATTAAATTATATAATCTTAGAATACAAGATGTTGTTGGAAGTAGACTGCATTATTCAAACTGGAAAAATCTTTGGCATTTTTATTAAAAAAAGAAATAATTAAGTATATTTTATTAAAAGAGATTTCTGCTGCAAAATAAGTAGCCAAAATATGACGTATGACGTTCTAAATGTAGTTCAAATGTAACAGAAATAAAAATCTTGTATTTAATGAACAACATATAATAATCACTGTGACCTTCTATTTCACAGGTTTTACTATATTTCTTTAGTGTCTGAATAGGCCTTTAATACCAATTCTGAATGGAAAAAGGCCTTTTTTTTTTAAAATTGAACCCTACAAAGCTAGAAAACAGCATCTTTCCACAACCTTCTGCTCAAGGTATAAACAAGGATAATCTCCCTAAGCAGTGCAAAAAGTTTGTTTCCCTCATGGATTTTCATATCCATCTAAGCCATAATTTGGAAAAAAATATTTATGAAAGACCAGGAAGCAATGGCTTTTATCTCTGTGAATATATACGCAGACATATTTTATTATCAGTCTCACCAGGATAAATATTTTCACCCTACATTGGATGTCACCTACTTTCATAGCCAGCCTTTCTAAAACCACTATCTTGTTGATGTTTAACATTTGATGTTTAAAAAAAAAGGTGAAAATTGGATTTGTATCAAGGTTTGTGTGCATTGATTTGCTGAAATTGAAACACATATTTGAGTAAAATGGCCCTGCTCAAACCTGAAGCTTCTTTCATATTACAACAAGTATGTCAGATATTGACAAGCAGGTATTTTCTACATCTCAAATAAAAATTGGCTTAAGTGATGATTCAAATTCTGGACTTTGATAGGGCAAAAAATGTCTATGTCACTTTTATATCAGAGTAAATTTTCAAAATTTTCAACAGCAGGTACAAGATGTGGCATAACATGATAAATTTATCAAATGAAGACAGACTTTTTACTTGAAGTGAGATGCGAGTATCACTTGAAGTGATAATGCGAGTACCTAAGTTAAAGGACTTTATTTACAAAAGTGCTAATGAAAATATGTTTTGTAATACACAGCAAAAGCTGTGACTCATAATTTTACTAGGTCAGTAAAAAGGCTCATTTCCATTATCTGAAATGTCTTTTATCAAAAGCAGCCAGGGCTCTCTATCTACTTTCAAAATGAAAGCATTAATAGATTTATTAGAAGCGTATCACATCACAACACAGAACTATTAATTTTCTGACATGATGAAGATTAGCCAAATATGTAATTTGGCTTGGACAACACAGGACACAGCAATTTATAATTCTGTATTCACTTTTTTTTACAGAATGTTTCACTCATGTTTAAAAATCTCAGAAACAGTATTAGTCATCTCTTAGAAACGTGAACACAGTTTACATTTATAAAAACCAAATAGTTCAGAGTTATAAAAACGAAAAAGAGCAATCAGAGTATCACAACAAATTTCTGGCAAATCACTTCCAGAAGTGTAGATGTTTAATTTGGTATAAATTATACCTTCTCTTCAAATAGACTCTACAAAACTTATTGGAAAACAACAATTCCAAAAAAACTCACTGTGGCTAGGAGGAACTAATGAAAACCTCTCGATAAATTACTTGAAATCTGACACACAAAACGAGGCTAGAAGAATTGGTTCCAATCTCACAACCTTAGCAGTAGACTTCAAAATTGATTCACATCCACACACAGACTGGCTAATGCTTCTTTAAACCTGCTTGTGCGGTATCAAAAATATTCGAGAGACACAGCATTACCTTCTCCAAGTAATTCTACAGTCAGGGTGAGATTAATTCTGGTTCATAAAACTGTAACATTAGGAATGGGAAGGTAACCCAAATTCATCAGGATTTATAGCATTTGCAGTTATGAACTATAAAGACAATTCCATTAGGTTTTTATTATATTGTTTATCTTTGGTTTACCAGTGGACTGCATCACTTCGTGCATGATGATATTAAAATCAGTATTTAAATAAATCATTATTTGAATTGGTATTTCCTTAGAAAATAATTGAGCTTTTCAAAAAGCCAACATTAAATGGGTACCACACATGATAAAGCCTTACTAAACGAGGTGGTGTTAAAAAATGGTAATAAAAAGTGAAATATATTCCTTGGTGCAGAAAGAAATAGCAAAGTTATTACCAGCCCACCTAGGAATAAAAGCCGATTTGTGCATATCCTCTGACCATAGAAGAATGAGAAATTAGCCTTTGAACACAGAAAAGAACTTTCCTTTTCTTCACATCAGATGCCAGCACACAAATCCAGCCCACCCCACAAAAAACAAAGAGCTGCAATCACATGAAGACTTTCTACATACTTCCCAGCTGGATAATAATAGTGCAGGCAGAGTCCCCAGGGAACTTAGCTACTAAAATCCATGCACTGACAGCAGTTTTTCAAAACTTTAATTTGATGCAACTTGAACAGATTGTCATGGATGTAGCAAGAGGCCTACTGTTGACAGAAAGGCTTGCTACTTGTCAAACACTGTGTCCCCATTTCAAGGCTTAGTAACACTAGAGCTTTTCAGAGACTAAGAGCCCAGAACATTTTTTCCTAATTTCATTTTGAACAGTGGATCAACTGTTTCATGTGAGAGGTTTCCAGAAGTACTACACTAAAGCATTTATCTTTTCACCCTTTAATTCAAATACGTTGGCATTTGGCAAAGTGCTAAAAATTGGAACCCATGTAACAAACAAGAGGTATTTGGTAGCCCTAATACATAGCTCTGCTGGTTTCACCCAGCTGGGTATCACTTTAGAATAGCTTAACATTGTATACTAAATTAAACTATGGAAGCTAGCTTTGGAACCAACAATCAATCTCCACAAAAAATGACTCTCTTGAAAGCATACCAAGCCAAGCAAATTTCACCCCTCTGCCCCAAAATGAGGATTTAAAATTATTATACAAAATTACATAGACTCAATCAAAAAGAAGCACCTACATATGAGTGTTCACACTACTTTACAAATCTTTATGAACTTAAAAAGACTTCAAGAGTAATACTTTTCAACTGTCTATATCAAGATATGCAGTTGACATACAAATACTTTTCTTCCCCCCAAATAAGGACAGATACATTATTTGTGACACAACTAATTTTGCTCTTTTACAAAAAAGGTTTGGGTAGGTGGGTTTTTTTAATTTTTATAATAGGAAGGATATGTTTGGGAAGCAAAATTAAATTTTATATTTGCAAAGTTCACAAGAGCTGAACTTCAGTCTAATCCTCTGTACCAACTTAAACTCTTGTTATACCTACGAAACCTTACCTAGACTGGCTGTGAGGCATTCCAGATCTGCTAAAAAGCCAGGTATTTGTTGGAGCTGATCCTGTAGTTCCATCAGACTGTTTCTTTTCTTCTCCCAGTGCGCAGAAAGCATCACAACTTCACTATCCACCAACTGCAACAAACAGGATCTTTACTTGCAAATTTACGTATCTATCTTGACTAATTTTTAGAATTCATACATCTGCAAGCAAAAGGTCAGCACGGCAAACTTATAGTGCTGCCATCTGTTCTGGAGTAAATATAGAACATGCTCAGGAAAGCCCTGGTAGTATGAAATATTTCTATCAAAATGCACTGATAAAACCAAAAAACCTTATTTCTCAATATACTAATCAAAGCAAGAAATATTTTATGGATTTTATCAACCGAAAATAACACACAATCTGGAATTTAGACAGCAACATTGCACTGGTACACAAAAACAACATTGCAGGGCTGTAATGTAAGGCTTATTTAGAACAAGTTAGCTTAAAATATAGCTAGTCATATCAGTTTATTTAATCAATAAAATCAAGTTGGCTTGACACCATTTTCCCACCTGTTATCACTGCAGCTAAAAATCATGTTTCATTAGAAGAAACACCAGATGCAGAACTAGTTTCATTATCAGAAATAACAAGTCAGTCACAAACTTTTTTTGCAAGATCGAAACCAAATGAAAATACCAATATAGCTGTCTATCTTAACAACAAAACAGAAAATTCTGAACATCCAATACATTCTAGAAAAATATTTTTTAAAAATTTGCCTTTATAACCGAGCTGCTCTTCCGATAAACTTAACCCCAGAAGTTGCAAGTCTTTATGAGCACACTTCTATATTCGTTCAATTTTTGCTGTTCTTTGATTCTTCCTTTTATTATACAACAGTATAAGAAGAGGAAACACTGTTTAAAAACTTTATTGATGTAGGTCAAATTGTCTGATTCTGTGAAGATAGGAGAGCTTAACAAACGTTTCCCTGATATGATGCTTGAGATGATTCAATTATAGTTTCCCTGCTCTTAGCTCCATTACCCACTCTTCCTATTGCACACAACTGCAACCTGTGGCTGTAGCTGCAGATAGCTACCTTTTCTGGTAGAAATTAGTTGCAGAAACAAACAAGTCTGGGCAAAGGAAACACAGATTTACAGTTCTACTCACTGAGAGTAAAAGTGAGTCTTAAGAGAGACTCTTTTATAATCACTTATTTACAACTCCCTCCAACTACCCATCCTATTTTACCAGACAAGGTATGGCATTTTATCCAAAAGCCCAGTGACTAATGAAACATTTAAAAAGACTAACACCTTTATTTTAATAAAGCCAAGTCTATTTTTGAGAATGTGTGATTTATATCAGTTAAACAGTACAGCAAATAAACAAAAAAATCCTAAGATGGGGGAAAGAGTCACAAATTTCAGAAAATTAAATGCAACTAAAATTAGAAGCATCTAAAAGCAGTACTTCAGAACAATTCTGTAGATGGAATTTGTAGTTAGCATCTATAATTTAACATGGTAAGTCTGTAGACAGCTATTAAAGCTTGACACTTTCATGTTTCTTTCTCTATTCAACATTTATAAACTGCTCATTGTGTCTTATCTATCTGCTAGTGGCCAATACCAGACACTGGACACTGCTGACACAATTCTTATTTTACTGAACCCTGTATTTGCTACTTTTATAAAAGCAAATGAAAAAAATCTCCCACAAACAAAACATGTTTGGGATTCTCCTAAAAGTAAATATTCAAATTTCACTGAAAATTTCAGTTGTTTTGAAACTTACTCACTTGAGTTTTCCCAAGCAGCTATAACATGTGAGATTAAGGTTACATTGGCTTCACATATATGAAACCTCATATTGTTTGCAGAACTACAATTTTAAAAGCTAACTACTGAAGGCATTAAAAAACTGGAAGCAAGTAATTTAAAAGGTCTTCCAAAAAAAAAATCACCATGAACAGTAAAATACACAAAGCTGGCAGAGAGAACTTCATCTTTACTAATGGAATGGGTGTAAAAGGTGGGCCATACTATTAGACAGGAGATAGAACAACATTTTTCTTACCCTAAATACACCTCTTCAAAATAAATCAAGCTGTGTGGTTTTTACCCTTTGGAACAAGATATAGAGAAGACTCCTAAGGAAAGAGTCAGGGAGGATAGAACGAACCAGAGTGAAAGTTTCAGCCAGGACAGAGAATCTCAGAACCGAGCTCTGCTCTGCTTTGTGGCGACCACCTCACCCTGTCTGACCCGGGGTTTGAAATGGAAAGCCTGGTGTGGATCTCCAGGAAAGCTGAGCAATGCTCTGGTAGCACTTACTGGAAACTTTCTTTCCTTTCATTCCAGACATAAACCACACAACTCGCCACTTCCAGGGCAGGAAAACTGAACAAAATTAAGGAGAATGGACAGACACTTCTTAAATGTTTTTAGCCAGAGAGGCAAATCTTACAGTTACCTCTCCACTAGAAGAGGGCAAATGGTGTCAATGCAACAGCTCTACACTAAATGTCAACAAGCCTCAACTCCAAATCCAAATTTCTCCAAATTTCTAAATATTTGAGTGGTGTTGCTATTTTTTCTTACCTCTCCTGCTTTTGCACAATCTTTGGCTCCTTTGTGAAGGGCAGCCCAAGCATCTTCATATCTGAAGAGAAGAAAGTTTAATTACATTTCCCCTTACAAAGGAAGACGGCTTCATGGATGCCAGTGTGCTTATATATACAGGGACTACCAGAAATAACAGTTAAAAAAACAGTACATTTGTCTTGGTAAAACAGTTAAATACCAGAAAGAAGTACACAGCAAGAAAAAAATTTACCTCAATGAAAAAGTGATTCATGTTTTTTAAACTGCTAGCTTATGTTAAGACTCAGCAATATGTACAAGACTACATATAAAAGCCATAAGCACTACTTAGAACCCAATATCAAGAAGAAAATGAAAAAAACATAAACAACACCCAACCCACAAAGAAAAGAGAGTATTTGTTATTGTTGTTTTAAAAGATAAAAATACAAAGGAAATTTATCATCTAGAGAGCTATTGCTCAGAAAAAATGTGATTAAATAAACATGGGATACACTTCCTTTTCATGGTAATGACAGATATACTGTCTCTATTTTTTTTGGCAAGGTTTTGGTGGGGGGGAGGGGGCACTGGGCTGCAGGGGCGGCTTCAGCAAGAAACAGCTACAAGCTTCCCCTAAGTCCAACTGAACAAATACCATCTGGGGTCAAGGCCAGACCCGTCACTGACCAAGGCTGAGCCCATCAGTGACAGTCACAGAGCCTCTGGGAATCACATTTAGGAGAAAAAAAACCCGTGAGCAGCTGCTTTTTGGCACCAGAGATGGGAGTGAGAAGATGTAAGAAACTGTGCAGGCATCAAGGCTAGTGAAGATGGAGTGGGGGGATGAGGCACCGGGGGAGAGATTCCCTGCAGCCCATGGAGACCACGGAGAAGCAGGCTGTCCCTCTGCAGCCCATGGAAAATCATGGGGAGCAGAGATCCCACCTGCAGCCCGTGGAGGATCCCACAGCAGAGCAGGTGGAGGCACCTGAAGGACACTGTGACCCAGTGGGAAGCCCACGATGGAGCAAGCTCCTGGCAGAACCTCCAGCCTGCGGAGAGAGGGGCCCATGCCAGAGCAGGTTTCTTGGCAGGACTTTTAACTCTGTGGGGGACCCTGCTGGAGCAGTCTGTTTCTGAAGGCCTGTACTCTATGGAAGCCACACTGGGGCAGCTGGTGAAAAACTGAAGCCCCCATGGGAAAGACTCATGCTAGAGAAGTTCATAGGTGACTGTCTCCTGTGAGAGGGACCCCACTCTGGAGCAGGGGAGGAGTATGAAGAGTCCTGCCCCTGAGGAGGAAGGAGTGGCAGAGATAACGTATGATGAACTAACCACTACACCTATTTCCCATTCCCCCATGCCACTTGGGGGAAGTAGGGAGAGAATTTGGGAATAAAACTGAGCCCGGGAAGAAGGGAGAGGTGGGGGGAGGTGTTTTAAGATTTGGTTTTATTTCTCATTAACCTACTCTGTTTAAATGCATTTTATTCCATGATGAGCCTGTTTTGCCCATGACACTAACTGCAGAATGATCTCTCCCTGTCCTTATCTTGACTCCTAAGCCTCTCAATATATATTTTCTCCCCTGTCCAGCTGAAAAGGGGAGTGATAGAATGGTATTGGTGGGCATCTGGCCTCCAGTCAGGGTTAAACAACCAAGCTATTATAACAGCATGAAATCATATAAAATATGTAGAAGCTGTAAAACCTTAAAGTGACAGGTTGGGCCTCCTTCCTGGTCTCCTTCACCCATATGCATTAGACCCTAAACTCATAGCACCTTTCAAATGTGGCTTTCCCTCCAGAATTTCTGTTTTAATAACACGACAGGAATTAAGGACTGAGCAAGCATATTCATCACTTGGCAACCACCCCCACTCTAGTCACTGCAGAACATCCAAAAACCTATTAGTAATACCTTCATCATCTTCTCATTTTCTTAACCTAATGAAGTTTTTTCTGAAATTATAGGGACCAGACACTAACAAAGAAATGGAATGTCATACCTGCTCAGTAATTCCAGTCCAGCAGAAAACTCTGGCAAACACTGAACAGTTCTATAAAACAAATTGTAAATACACAACTGTTGTTAATGAATAGAAGGCTATTATAAAATATGTGCACACACATCTGCATTTACAGATGTGCTGAGCACAGAATTTTACCCTACTGTTCACTTTCACAAACATTTTGTCAATCCTGAGTTAAATAAAAAATAAGACTCCTACACACTACATGAGTACTTCATGTTCCTCAATAAAGATATTGCACCTAATGTATTCTGTATTACAAATAAATACTAAAGAACCTTTGCCAGTTTAGTGCTCTAATGGGTTCCTATTGGATGCATACATTTTCATTAACAGCAGCTTGAAATATAAAAACAAGTTATCCTAAATTAAAGAATATTAACAATGCTGCACTCTCAAGGATGTATTATGTGAAGATCTCGATGTCATCAAAGATTCAGAGTAGTCTGTTTTGCACTATCACCCAAACAACTTGAACAAAGAAAAAAAAACCCCAAAACAACCACAAACCACCACAACATAAATGAAACCTTTTTTTTTCCTTTAAGCCAAGGGAAAAGTGATAGCATCAGCGAGGTGGGAAGGGACCTCAGGCAGTCTCTAATGTGACTTTCTGTTCAAAGCAGGACCAACTATGGGGTCAGACCAGCTTGTCCAGTGGCAACTTGAACACCCTGGAGAACAGAAACTTCACAGGCTTTGTGAGAAATCTGTTCTACTGCCTGTTTGTACTGAGGAAAAAACTTTTCCTGTCTGAAAACTGTGTTTCAACTTACACCTATCACATTTTGTGTTCCTACCACAAACAAATATCAATAGCCAGGCTCCACCTCCTTGATGAGCTGCTGCTAGGTCTCCCTAGAGCTATCTAATTTTTCAGGCTGAACAAGCCCTAGTCTCACATACAGAGTTCCAACCCCAACCATCTTGGTTGTCTCCCACTAAACTTGCACTAGGTCATTAATATCTTCCTTATATTGGGGGCCCAAATCAGTAACTAGAAGAGGTCTAAGGAATTGGGGAATTGGCCAGCCCCTTTTCAGTGGTCAGTGGGGACAGGACTAGGGGCAATGGCTGTAAGCTGGAGCACAGGAAGTTCCACACCAACATGCGGAAGAACTTTTTCACAGTGAGGGTGACAGAGCAGTGGAATAGGCTGCCCAGGGAGGTGGTGGAGTCTCCTTCTCTGGAGATATTCAAGTCTCGTCTGGACGCCTATCTATGTAATATGAGATAGGGAGCTGCTTTGGCAGGGGGGTTGGACCCGAAGATCTCTTGAGGTCCCTTCCAACCCCTAAGATTCTGTGATTCTGTGATTCTGTGATTCTGTGAACGTGGGGGATAATCACCTCCCTCAACCCCACTGCCTGTTGTTCTCTTCATGCAGCCTGGGAAGCTGTTGGCATTTCTTGCTGCAAGGCATGTTGCTGGCTCACATTCACCTTAATGTCTGCCAAGACACCCAGGATCTTTTCAGCAAAGCTGCTTCCTGGCCAGTCAGTCAGCCACAGTCTGTATTGTTGCAGGGGATACTTTCTTCACAGGGAAAGACTGTGGATTTCTACCTCTCGAATTTCATTAAATACCTCTTGGCCTATGTGGTCCTATGGGCTTTCACATGCTGAGTTCCCCAAATTGTTCTTCATCCACTATTGGTCAGTTTTCTCCTTTCATTAAACACAGAGACTGGGAAAGCTTGTGTGTGAGGACTGAAGCAACAAATGAATCAAGTACCTCGCCCCTATATTGGCTGTCACTAAATCATCCACCCCATTCATCAACAATCCCACATTTTTGTTCAACCTTTTATTACCCAGGCAGGGCTAGAAGCCCTTCTTATCCTTGACATCTCTTGTATTAATTCTAAGTGAGCTCTGGCTTTCCTAATGTTACACCTGCATGCCAAAGAGGTTATGAAGAGGGCATCAAGAAGTTATCCCTGACATCCTCCAGAACTTTCCTTGACCGTATCCTGTTACGTTGACCTTTCAGCAGCATCAAGGAAGTTAAAGACCTCCACAAGAATGGGAGTTTAGCAATACAAAGGATTTCTCAAGTAGCTCAGAGAAGACAACATCCACTCCCTGATCAGATGGTCAGTAAGCAACTCCCATTGTAACATTACCTTTATTAGCCTCTCCTCTGATCCTGACCCACAAACCATCCTTACAATCAAACTAAGCTACAGTTGTCCCAGAACTTCACCAACAAAGCTGAAGTCACCCTGGCATTTCCCTATTTGTGATGATCCAAGGGGTTCATTCAGTGCTTTTCTCAAAAAGTGATGGATATTTACAGTACACAAGAGGAACCAAAATATTATGGACTGGAAACATACAAAGAAGGCAGTTGCTTAAATCAGTTTTATTCAAGCCTTCACCCATCTTTAGTTTAGCTTCCAAGTCTTGTCAATAGAACCAAATTTTCACCTTTAAATCCAAAACTGCATACAGTTTATTTCAGATGGCTTATTTTATTTTAAGAGCTTGTTTTAAAACTAATTCATGACTACACACTGTGTTTTAGTAGGAACATGCTTTACACTAAAGCACATCTAACCTTATCCAAAGAAGCATTAAGCGTCATTCACAGATGTTATGTACTCTTTCCCTACAGTTCACACAAGTTGAAAGAAGGAACAATATACTAAAATGCAGAGGATATAAAAAATCACCACAATTCTCACATTTTCTTGCAACAGAGATGAAAACAGATAATGCAAGAACTCCATTGTACATATATTTTCCAGAATAATAAGGCTCATATTTCTGTTCTTACACTAAAAAACCTTGAATCACAACTTTAGTAAATGAGATTAACAGATATTGTAAACAATTACACTTCTGTGTACTGAAACCTGAATCTTGTATAAAGTACTACTATATAAAAGTTGCATGATTTCAATACTCATTTATAAATTGATTAATGGCTATCACTATTTATGCCTATCAATCAAGGTTCTATTAAGTGAAGTATTTCCTCAATATTAGGCTTAAGCTTTTCTGTTATAAAAATAATATTCTATAAAATTATATGCAAATGTTTCTGTAAATGGCTCATATTTTTCTTTAGCAAGAATATTCTAGATCAATGCTATATGTTAAGATCTTCAGAAGTACCTCTGCCTGCTTTTTTTTGCTTCTCTTGATTTGTCACCCAAAGTCTTCAACCTAAAATCAAAACACAAAACCATCAGATATTTCCAACACCAAAAACCAGGTAACAACTTGTCTGAACACATCATGTGTTAATTCCAGTCTATTACAGTTAATTTTTGTTTCAGAAATAAATCAAACTTCAGTTAGTTTTGTAGAGGCTGTCATATGAAATTGTTTCCACCTAATCTCCTTTTAAATGATGAGATTTTTCCACAATGCATCTAGCAATTGGGTAGCAAAAGTTTAATGGGAGCTATATATCCAGGTCATCCAGCTCTTGATACTGTTTCCTTAGCAGACAGGTATTAAAGATCTGCACAGAAATAATCAATCCAATCCTGAAGAATACCCTTTACACGAAGGTGTGTGTGCCAAGGGAAAGCATGACAGTCACATAGAGACATTTGTACCCACTTATCAAAGGTCTGCCAAAACATAGCTAGCACAACTTTTCTTCTCCCAGCTATTAGAATGTGCAGCAGCATCACCACAACACACTGCTACTGAGCATATCTGATGCTTGTTTCACCCGCAGCCGAGTTGACACTGACTGGTATCTTGTTCTTAAAGTAAAACCCTCAAAAACAAACCACCCATCCCCCAAAACCACTCTCAACGAACAATAAATTATTCCCCCCCTTCCCCGCCCCACCAGCAATTTTCTATTCTTTTTGCTTTTTCAGTCAATCTGTATATACTAGCCAAGTTGGTGCTCATATATATCATGTATTGCTCATATCTTGCTCTGGCAGAGTGAGAACCAAAACCTCCCCCTATTCTCTGACAACTAAGATGATGCATGTCCTCAGCTTCTATGCCTTTTGGAGTCCCAGCTGTCCAGGACAGCAAGGTTTGGGAAGAAATAAAGGACACACAAACATGTACAAGATGGAAATGACCTATGAGCTCCACAGATATCCTCCAGACTGAGTAATCTAGTGACCAAGACACGTCCTTAATATACAGATATTCAGGCTGCTTCTGGGACAGGCCCAATCACTTCCTCAGTCATAACCACCACCAGTTTCCAGGAACAAAAAAAAAGAAACCTCACAGCTCAAAATCAAAATAGGTGGCTATCAATTTGAAAAAAGACATGCTAAGACAGGTCTCCACCCCTGGTTAGGAAGCTGTTTTTAACAGTCAAGCCAAGCAACAACAGCCACAGCAGACTGAGAAGTAACACTGCTGCGGAAAGCCCTGCAACTGGCCCTCTGTCACCACCCTCCTCCCCCCCCCCCCCCCCTCGTATTCACCCCAGCCTGCAAGAGCCAGCCTGTAAGAGCAGCACTGCTTTGCATACTGGGCCTGAAGGAAATGCTGGGTCACAACTACCAGTTCTCTTACTATGAATATCTGCCAGGCAGTCAGAAGGAAAGGTTAAAGAACTCATCACTGGACTACACTGTATCAGCTTCCTTTCAGCAGTGTTCTCTGCAGAAAGTAGCCACAGTGTGAGCCACATGACTCATGCTGGCAGAAGCACACAAATTACTGCCTGATCACAAACACAGCTCACTGTTCTGGTTCTCTTATTTGTTGGGGTTTTTTTTTCTTTTTCCTCTCCTCCTGCAAAAGATTGGTTGCAGGTAAATGGGTCAAATTCTAGATACCTCACTCACAAGATACACATAAGTGCAGACAACAGACAGCTGAGCAGGGGAAAGGGGAATTTATCTGTGCACAGAAACGGCCAAGAAGCCTAAATGACTCTTTCTTTAGCTCACACAACCCCAGATTTAATCTTTTTCAGCTGCATACAAATGTTCCCTTATTCCTTTAGAAGTGATATTATTTTCTTAAAAGCCCCAGAAAAACTTCTCCCAACGTTTCAAGAAATCTAACTGTCCCACTTTGCAAGCATTCATGTGTAATTAACAAGCTGGCCACAGTGGCCCAGCATTCTTGACATCAGGAATACTTTCTTTGGGTTTCGACCATTTTAAGATAAAGTCTTAATAGCATAAAAGGACCTCTATTACCAGTTTGGTGGTGTAGGGAATAGGGTAATCCAGAACACGATGGCACTGTGGTTGCATTGTCTAGGAAAGGAAAGGGGGCAAAATAGGACAAGCATGTTCTGGCCTGAATCCATGTGCACACTAGAGGGGAAAAGCCCTATGCTCTCCACAGTCTGCTACTATGGCTCTGAGATACAGGGTCCCAAAGGCAACAAAGAGTACATTCCAGGCACACATACACACACAAAAAAACCCAAACCCAAAACTTAAAGGGGCACTTCAAGAAGGGCCAATTAACGGAACTGCTAAAATACAAAGGTGGACATGACGAAATCAGAGGCTGTTTCTGAAGCAGAAAAAAACACTGCAGCACAAGGAAGAAGGTAAATTAGAGACTACATGGAAACATAGTTACTCCACTGCAGCAATCCATGGAGATACAGAGTTAAACAACCATAGGATCCAGCACATTATGACTTTCCTGCTGTCCTCTTTCAACACGGTTTTTGCCACCTTTTTCAAAAGATCCTTACACTGCACATAGGCACCAAACCCTGCGAGAAGTTCTAAAAATAACAGCCAAACATACAGACAACAATAAAGCCATGCCTTCAGTATGTATTCTTAAGACATTTTGATAGTCAAATACTGTTTGTTAAGACAAAACAGAAAACATACAAGCAATTTATCCAGTTGATTGGTAACTTATTGTATCAATTTCTCTGGACCATCATATACTAGTGCAAATAACTTATTACGAGCTATTAATTTTAAGTTTCTGGAGCACACAGAAACCCATTACTATATGTAAATGTTTACCATAGGGCTATTATAAGGCAGACTCAACATTGCCAGAGAGCATTCAGTTTTTAAAATCAATTGATTAGAACACGACACCCTCCTGTGGCTCATTACAAGCCAACGGTTTTGCAGCACAGGCATGACCTTTGTCTCCAGCCATCCACTGACTTCCAGGAACATTCATTTGGACCACCTGGCTATGCTAAAAATAGCACTGACAGAGGGCTTATCTAAAAACCCGCACAACTTTATGAGGCAATGTAGGGACAGTATCTTTCTGCTTTTTAATGTAAACAGAGTGTATTCTCCTTATCATGTGCTTCCTCTCCCCAAGCGAGGGCGACTCCTCTTCCAAGGCAAGAAATGCTTTCCGTACGCCAGACAGTACGGAGATGCTCTTTAGGAAGCTATAGTAGTCTATAAAACCTGGAGGGTCAATTACTTCGTAAAAAAAAATTAAAGCGCGTTGCTTGACTGCGTTCACATCTCCCTCACTGCCTCAGAAGAGCTGCCTCCCAAGCGCCCTCAACTCCCGCCCGCAGCTGCCAGGGCTCGCTAACCCGCCATGAGCCGCTCAACAGCGGCAGGGAGAGCTGTGAGGGGTAGGCTAGATGAGGGGCCGCGTTCCCAACCCGTCTCGGCACCTAGGGACGGGGAACCTCCGCCGGGAACCCAAGGTGAGAGGGAAAGGCCGCGGGCCGGGGTCCCGCCTCCAGTCTCCTCCCCTTCCCCCCCTTCCCGGCCCCCCGGTCACCTGCTTCTCCTCCCCGCCCGGCCGCGGAACGCGAGTCCCTCTCCCACTCCCCTCGCCCCCGCCGGGCCGGGCGCGCTACCCACCCGGCAGTGAGGTCCTGCTGGACGCTCAGTAACCGTTCCCGCAACGTCTCCAGCATCGTCCCGGCCTTCTCCGGCTACGGAGGCCAGCGCCGGGGCGGTACGGGGACGGGCGGTACGGGGCGGAGCGGAGCTCTGTTCCCACCTCTCCCCCAGCTGGCGGGCGGCACCGAGTGCGGCGCTGTCAGTGGCTGCTAACCGCAGCCCCGGCGCCCGGCGGAAGGAGTCTCCTCTCGCTTCCGCCGAGGGCCTCCTGCGGGGGGGGGGGGGGGGGGGGGGGCGAGGAGCGGGTCTCCTCACAAGGTCAGGGCGCGGCGCGGTGGGGCTCCTGAGGAGGGTCTCGTCCCCTCGCTTTGCGTTCCCGCTGTGGGAGCAAGGCTGGGTGGAAGCGCGCCCGTGCCGTTCCAGGCATGGATCTTTGAGAAGCCTCTGGATCCCTGAAGCTGCCGCTAGAGGCTTTTCAAGTACCGCAGCGAGCTCCGCGGTTGGGTTGGGACCCTCGCCTTCGCGGGTCGGGCATCAGTGGTGGTCGTGCCGGAGTGACCCCGGGGAAGCGTGAAAAGCCAGGCCGCTGGGTCTCCCCGGGGTTGCCGGGTTCTTGGAGTCAGAGATAGATTGTAACAGCTCAAAGCCCTTGCGAGGGCAGCTGCAGTGAAGTTTGTCTCTGCGGCTCACCCCTGTCTCCTTTGGAGACTACCAGGCTTCTGCAGGTACTCGGGATTCTCAAAAAGAAGGGGGGGAGGGGAAGCATGGAAAAGACCGTTAGCTATTATGAATAGTAGGTAATGCAATTAAAAGCTCTAATTAAGCTTCTGGGTACTATCTGTTTAAATAATAACATTTATTAGTCGTTCAGCTAGTCTTCAGACAGTTGAAGTGGAATCGAACCTCTTTATCAGAGCTGGCTGGTCTTTCTGGGTGGCTCTGCTGTCACAGTAGGAGGAAGGTGGCCAACCACCCTTTGTGTTTTCAGTTAGTGTTTGAGCAACATGGACCTGGGATTTAGATGAATCTGGGAAATCTTACATTTCCATTTAATTGAAGCTTAAGCCTTTTAAATAAAGCGGCTGAGATTGCAAAGTCAAAATATTTTATTTGTTAGCCAATTCAGTTCTGGTTATAAGTTCCAAAAATTCAAGTGGGGAGCACTGAAGCAACTTGCTCCAAGGAATATGCCTGCAGAGGGGGACTCCTTGGCGTGTCATTCAATACTGCAGAAGCACACTCGGAGTGGTTTGAGGTACATTCTGAAAAATATACACCATAATCCCATTCACTTACTGCTTGTGTGCTTTCAGAAGAGTATGGGACCTGTAGGTTGTTTCTGATGTGGCATATTGGAAACTGGTATTGCTCTGTGGTCCTAATACAAGTTAAAAGTTGAATGCCTCCTAAAAGAAAAAAACCAAACCAACAATTGGGTTGTTTTCAGTTTTCCAGGTGTTGAAAATTATGTAGCTCAACCCATCTTCAAAGACTGTTTTCATGGCAGACTGCATATTAAGTTCTGTAAAAGAGCATGTGTCATTTACACAGTATTTTTCTCTTACACGACCTAACAGCAACATCTGAAAGTAAAGACTTTCCACATCCCTGCATAGTTAGCTCTCCAGACTAAGAGGGGAAGGACTTGAATCAAGATGGTTTTTTCTGATGTATTTACAAACATGTGTTAAAAATGCTGACAAAAGCTGTGCAATATGGCCTTAGCTAGTATAGGGGAATTAAGTTTTTCAAAAATCAAGATGAGGGTTTTAACCTTTAATTTTCACATTTCTTTTGAGAAGACATGGGTTACATTTTTTTCCAATTTTCTTCTGAATGTTTTTTTCAGCACTAGCTCTAATAGTGCACAGTGAGTAAACACTTAAGACTCCATTGCTTTTTTTTCAGTTAAAAAGAAACTTTTCAAATACTGCTGTCTCATACATTTTCATTGCCATTTCTGTGTAGAAAAGACATGTTGAGATAGTGTTAATACTCACAGTAATCCTAGAAATATAGAAGACACTTATAAAAGCACATGCTATGCTCAAGAGATGTGGTAAATTCCAATATACTATATAGAGTATTGTTTAATGGGTTCTTTAGAATTTCAGATGAAGGAGTTTCTGCAAGCTCCTGAAGTTACCAATTCATGTGTTTGTATTGATGCTAACTTTTTTTTTTTTTTAAACCTCAGACTGAGTAAGCCCAGAACTTTATTTTTCCTTGTAGTCACTTTCCAGGTGTCTTATTCTCCATCTGATCTGGACATTTTCCAGTTTGTCCAGCAACTGCAGAGCTATAACATTTTTATCGCTAGCTGAATTACATGGCTTCATTCTGAGCCCTACACGAGTTACATACTTATACTAATTAATATTCATGTACAATAGCAACTAATTTAACAAACAGTGTTTTTGTGGCATGCCAACTGTTCATCTTGCTTATTACTTTGTCAGACAGCAAGGCAAGCTTTTGAAACAGGAACAGATCCTTCAGATGTTAATTCACTACAGTGCCACCTGAAATTGTCAGGGGCTTTGGATCAAGTTTTCTGGAGATAAATTTAAAGCTGAGTAACTTTAATATCAATTACCTCCTCTGCTCATTAGTAATTGAGTGGTTCACAGTTGGTTTTCTGATATTCTGACCTGAACTTGAGACAAGAATTACTAGTTTGTTCTTCTGCTTCTCCGATACTAGCACAGGTAAAATCTTGCTCAAATATTCTGGAAGTGGCGTAAGCTTTCTGTGCTTTGCACATCTGTAAAGAACAGTGATATAAGTCAGTGGCAATAAACATTTCAAGTAAAAAGCATAGAAATACATCTGACTGGATGACCCTGGTGGCAAAAGAAGATTTATTTACTTTTCTAAATCAGGGACCCTTAGGCTACATTTCTGTAACAGCTGAAGCAGGCCAAAGTCATCCCTAGTCTTGCCTCTACATGATTACACCTTACTGACTACTAGTAGTAAACAAAATTCTCAGCTCTTGAAAATTTCCCAGGTTTCTGGAAGAAATTTTGTCCTCTTCTCTGCACAGTCTTGCTAGTGGAAACTGGCCTTCATATAATTTTTGAGTGTTTGAAGTTGAGGTACAGTATCAGGCCTCCTTTACCTGAAAGATGTACTGCAGTCCACCAGAACCGAATTATGCTCTCGTTAAAAGTTATTACTCTCATTCTTGGTCGAGTTTTCAATTTCTTTCAAAATAGCACAAATTGTACAAAATAACACAACATCCATTCAGTTAAAGCAGGGAGTTAAGTTCGGGATTTCTGTGTCAGAACCAAGTAAAGGCTCTTGTTGCTTCTTTTCCAGAAATACACATTTTTCCAGAAATACTAAATGTGAATCCAAGTTCAGCTTCTCACATCAAAAACTTTCAACAGTGTTTTTTGCATGCAAATGTAAATGGTTTAAGGTGTCAGCGAGGTCAAGGCTGGAGAACAGGACCCCTCTGGCAAAGCTCAAGCAGAGGCTGACGGCCCAGGTCTAAGCTTAGGGGGGCGCTCCTGGGCCCATAGGAACAGCTTGTGTCAAATGAGATAGTACTTACTGTAATCTTGTCACATGTCATTGTATCACATGCAGTGGGATAGGATGTGGGAAGAATTAAAAATATGTGAGGGAGTCCCAAAAGCATGGTTAGAAACGTAGAATCATAAAATGCTTTGGGTTGGAAGGCACCTCAAAGAACATCTAGTTTCAACCACCCCTGCCGTGGGCAGGGGTGCCTTCACTAGACCAGGTTGCCCAAAGCCCCATCTAACCTGGCCTTAAACACCTCCAGGGATGGGGCTTCACAGCCTTTCTGGACACCCTGTGCCAGGGCTTCACCACCCTCATAGTAAAGAATTTCTTTCTAACAACTAATATAAACCTGCCATTCTTCAGCTTAAAGCCAATACCCCTTGTCCTGTCACTACACTCCCTGGTCAACAGCCCCTCTGCCACTTTCCTGTATGACCCCTTTAAGTATTGGTACGCTGCAATTAGGTCTCCGTTGAAGCCTTCTCCAGACTGAACAAACCCAACTCTCTCAGCCTGTCTTTGTAGGAGAGGTGCTCCAGCCCCCTGATCATTTTGTGGCCCTCCTCTGGACTCATTTCAACAGCTCTATGGTTTAACAATTCATCATTATTTTTAGGGTTTTGGGGATAAAGTTCATAATTTTTCATTTTTCAAGTTCTGTAGCATATTATTAAAAGTTGGCTAGTGGACTTTATACCCCTATGTTTTTCTAGCTAGTTCTGTACTGATATAAAGCTCACGTGTTCTTAAAATTGCCCAAGACAAACTTCAACTCTAAAACTCTACTAGTGCTGCTTCAGTTGAGCCAGGCTAAGGTAAAAGTGTGTATTAAGGTCTGATTCAGCATTTTGTGTAGGAATTCCACTGAAAAGAAAAGTCAGTATCTATTGAGGAGCTTTCTGTGCCCAAGGCTTCAGCAGGGTCACATGACCAAAGTGGGAACTAAATTTGAGCATTACATCATAAGAACTACCTGTCATTGTCTCGCTTCTCCTGAGGCCTCTTTACCATTTCTAGCAGCTTCCAAGAGCTCCCTTTTCCAAATTAACCTTTATAGCTTCCTAATAAGTGTTAATTTCTGCTCTTACCTGCGCTGCCTCTTGGGGCTTTAGCGATATAATAAAGTCTCTGTAGCTGACACAAAGCTTTTATGTTACATGAATAGAGAAAGACTTTTTATCTCAATAAAGCAAGTTGGTTTGGGGTCTTTTTTTTGCCTTTCCTGGAAAATAGCATGAGAAGATATGCACAGTAATCACTTCCAATCCTCATGAGAACTGGAAGAATTATTCCTAGCCCACCAGTAAAGATGTTCCTAATTCGGTTCACAGAAGAACAGGCATGAGACTTAATCTCCAGGTTAATCATAAACTCCAGGTGGAGAGACCTAGTTTAGATGTTAAATTTTAATGGATTGCCTTTCCAACATCCTGAAATATAGTTCTATATTTAATATTTTTACATGGAAAATTTGAAGATTGGCCTAGTCCAGACTAAAAGTTTGTATAGTACCCTCAACTAAGAGAATGGTTAAAAAAACAACATGGAGTTGGAATTGATGAGCCCAGATTTTATTTTCTTTTTAATAATAAATAAGTCTTAACTGGAGTACAAAATGATCAAAGCATATGCTACTTTAGTTTCACTGTTCCTGAGAAAGAGACTTTGGAGTGGGGCGCATCATTGTGATAGAGTTCCGTTCTACCCATCTTCCACTCTGCTTACATCGGATCTGGTGATTGAACACATGATGAATTGCTGTCTTTGTAGTCTGTAGGGGAAAATTGGGGGTGGAGGGAATTGGTGTCTTAGCTAAACAGATTTCTTCTGCAAGATCTTAATTGCTGATTCTGATGCAGGGGAAGGGACTCAAGCACGAGCCTGGGGACAGACATTTCCAGGAGCAGCCTAACTGGATGTAGTGGGGAAAATACATCTTGAATGGAGCACCTGTCTCAACATGGGTGCTATTCCTCTTCTTTCCCAAAGTTTACTCAAATTCAGTGGCATGACTTCATATTTTCTTATGTCATGGCTGCGTTCAGTTGTGGAGATGGGAACAATAATTTTGCTATCACCATTGAAGCTTGCAGAGCTTGAAAACTGCATTGGGACATGGGCTCCTGATACCTTTCCTTTCCCCACATAATCTTTTCTGCCTTTGCTTTATTCCTAGGCTTTTTGTTAGTTTCTTTCTTTTTTTTTTCTTTTTTTTAAATACCCCAGTGAGAACCATCCCTTCCTCAATGCTGCAGTTGTCAAATGTTAAACCTGCTGCTGCTTGAAGCCTGCCAGGTGAGGTTCTGCATAGTAAGATCATGTACTCTTGCTGTTTCTCCACTAGTGGAGATCTGGCTAAGCTTGCAAATGAAAGTTGGAACTGAAAGTGTGTTTTCTACTCTTGATGAAGTTTTCTGTATTTTTATATGTGCTTCAGCTAAGAAAGTGTCACGCACACAGAATTACACAGAACATTAGGAGTTGGAAAGGACCTCGAAAGATCATCTAGTCCAACCCCCCTGCCAGAGCAGGATCACCTAGACTAAGTCGCACAGGAACACATCCAGGCAGGTTTGAATGTCTCCAAAGAAGGAGACTCCACAATCTCTCTGGGCAGCCTGTCCCAGTGCTCCATCACCCTCACAGTGAAAAAGCTTTTTCTTATGTTCACATGGAGCCTCTTATGTTCCAGCTTGCTTCTATTGCCCCTTGTCCTATCACTGGCCATCACTGAGAAGAGTCTGGTTCCATCCTCCTGACTCTTACCTTCCACATATTTATAAACACTAATATAGTCACCCCTCAGTCTCCTCCAAGCTAGAGAGGCTCAGCCTGTCCTCTTAAGGAAGGTATTCCATTCCCTTAATCACCTTGGTGGCCCTGTGCTGGACTCTTTCAAGGAGTTCTGTGTCCTTCTGTGAACTGAGGAGCCCAGAACTGGACACAGTATTCCAGCTATGGTCTCACCAGGGCAGAGTAGAGGGGGAGAAGGACTTCTCTTGACCTACTAACCACACCCCTTCTAATACACCCCAGGGTGCCATTGGCTTTCTTAGCCATGAGGGCACATTGCTGGCTCACAGTCATCCTGCTGTCCACCAGGAGCCCCAGGTCCCTCTCACTTATGCTGATCTCTAGCAGGACAGTCCCCAGGCTACACTGGTACCTGGGGTGGTTCTTCCCTAGATACAAGACTCTGCACTCGCCCTTGTTAAATCTCATTAAACTTCTCCCCATCCAACTCTCCAGGCTGTCTAAGTCTTACTGAAGGGCAGCACAGCCCTCAGGTGTGTCAGCCACCCTTCCCAGTTTTGTGAGCAAACTTGCTGACTGTGCACTCATCCAGGTCATCAATGAATATATTGAATAGTCCAGGTCCCAGTACTGACCCCAGAGTGACTCCACTAGATACAGGCCTCCAGCTGGACTCTGTCCCATTGATCAAAACTCGCTGGCTTCTCTTCAACCAGCTCTCAATCCACCTCACTACTCAACCTTCCAGACCACACTTCCTCACTGGAAAAGATCAGTGATAACTCCAGACTACTTCAAGTCATTTTGAATCTTCCAAAATAAGTTCAATTGACCTTATCTAAAAAAACGCAAAGCAGGATATTCTTCTATCAAAATAACTACTACTAGGAAAGATACCTCAAAAATGAGGACTTAATGTAAAATTGGAATATAGTATAAAATATAATTTGAATTTTCTCGGTGTCTTGAATCACAGAGTCACAGAATTGTAGGGGTTGGAAGGGACCTCAAGAGATCATCGGGTCCAACCCCCCCTGCCAAAGCAGGTTCCCTAGCTCATATTACACAGATAGGCGTCCAGACGGGTCTTGAATATCTGTACAGTTAAATTGTTGTAAGTTAATACAACAGCTTCCCAAAAGAAAGCAGGGATCGTTATTCTAGCTGCTGAAAGTAGTTCAGAGAGTGCAGGTTTTGGGCAAAGAACTAAAACTGTAGTGAATTAGTCATTCCCACTAGAGGGCACAGCTGCGTATGAAAAAACGCAGTAGAGATAACGCAGGCGTTCATTGCTCTGCAAGTGCGTGCTTCCTGAACGAGCACAATGTTACCGACAGTGCATTAAGCACAACTGATGGCTTATTTCATTTCAAAAAAGCACCTTGAAAACTGCTAGTGGTTTGAATGGCATCAGGCTCAGTGTGTGGTGACCACCTGGTCTGCGACATGGTCACAGTGCTGCTTTCATAAGCTCCTTTCTCCTTGTTAAGCAGGGTGGGGATATCTGGGGAAATACATGTTTCACTTGTCTTTTTATGGACAATGCAGGTGATCTTCGGGGGGAAACCAGCGTCAAGAGCCTCCTGACCTTGCCTCCTAACAGGATTCCAAGTTACGCTGTTTCCAATGCCTCTTACATTGTCACTGCCGTTGAAGCGATGTGAGGAGATGCACTTTGTAACAAATAATTTCAGAAGAAGCCATTCTGCTTTGTCTTTGGGGGGAGGATCCCACGGTCTTACCGGCAGCAGCTGCCTCCATCAGGCAGGTTTAGCCTGTTAATTAGCAGGCAGACTGCAGAGCTTGTCTAACTAATGGTAACCCCATCGTCAAGGAAATTAAAAAGATGTATTAGGCACAAAGGAATGCTGTGCAATAATACTTGAAACAGTTTTAAGTAGTTACGTTGTGTCTGCGTCTGCTGTTTCTTACTGTGTGTAATTTTACTGGGGTAGGCATTGTATCCCGTGGTTAGATGCTCCCCTGGGCTATGGAGCCTAACTGATTTGTTCAGGGAAAACCCGTGTTTTCCCTGTCATTGCAGCACTGTAAAATGCTGGGGTGACTGTAGCTACGCTTACGGGGCAGGGGGCGCAGAGGGGTAAGGAGAGGATGAGCAAACTTTAGGAGATCCTGCGTCTTTTGGAGGTGCTCCCGGAGGGATTCCCCTTCTATTGCTGTATGGCGTGTCAGCGCTAGGAGGCACTACCGCTGCCCCCGTGCTGGTGTAAGCGAAGCCAGGGAAATGCCCTTCGCAGGGCAGGGGCTGCAGAAATGCCCGGAAACCGCGGCGAGTGCATGGGATGTAATGTGAAGAGCAAGGTGGGGGGCGCGGGGGTGTTAGTCGAATAAAACACACATTTCCCCAGTGCTTACTCCTCTGCTGAAGTTCTTCTGCATTACTTTCAATTTTCTAGTAACGTGACTGCTTTCTGCTCCCCTAGGTTTGAGGGAAGCAGGAAGAGGCCCAGGGTGAGATTCTTGAAGGGTAAGCATATTGTGTGTCAGTTTTATTGATCAGAGGCAATTGCCTCAGCCAAACCCTCTACTCTGCCCTGGTCAGGCCCCGTCTGGAGTATTGTGTACAGTTCTGGGCTTCCTGGTATTAAAAAGACAGGGATGTCCTGGAAAGAGTCTAGAGGAGGCTGTGAAGATGATTAAAGGCCTGGAGCATCTTCCCTGAGAGGAAAGGCTGAAAGAACTGGGGCTGTTCAGCCTTGAGAAAAGAAGACTAAGAGAGGATCTTACTAATGTTTATAAATATCTCAAGTGTGGGAGACAGAGGGAAATGACCAGCCTCTTTTCAGTGGTCTGTGGGGACAGGACAAGGGGCAATGGCTGCAAGTTGGAGCACAGGAAGTTCCGCACCAACATGCAGAACTTTTTCATGGTGAGGGTGACAGAGCCCTGGGACAGGCTGCCCAGGGGAGTTGTGGAGTCTCCTTCTCTGGAGATATTCAAGACCTGTCTGGATGCCTACCTGTGCGACCTGTCCTAAGGAGCCTGCTTTGTCAGGGGGGTTGGATGATCTCTCGTGGTCCCTTCCAACCACTACAATTCTGTGATTCTCTGAAACCCAATGAGGACACAGTTTTAGTTTTATACACACAGACATTAATCGCTCATTACCCAAGTGAACTCCAAATTCCACTCGCTATCAGAAGATAATGGCTGTCCCTTTGCTATTAACAGAGATTTCTAGATTTGTATTTGGTACTAACCTGCTAATTTCACTGACTTCCTCTTACGTTAAATCAGCCTTTGTTTCTTTTGATTTTTTTGTCTTAACAAGATTTTAATCATCTGCCATTCTGGCCTTTCTGGTGACAAATATCATCCCAAGAGTGATTTTATTTTATTTTTTTAAACCATTAACTCCTCCCCTTGTTTGCTGCTCTTGCTTAAGGCAATTTTTATTGAAGCCCTCTGGCTGACTGCCTAGCATTTGGCTAATAACTCTGTGCAATTGTCAACTTCATACTATTTCAGTGTTTAAAATGGAATTCTCTTTTCCTCAGTGTATATGGGTCTGCTGTTTACTAGTCCATTATGCATAGACTCTAATCCACTTACACTGTAAGTAGCTTGGAGAATGAGGGTTTTTTTTTAATCATCATGGTATGTTTTATTTATTAAGCATAATTCAGTTTGAATCAAACGAAATAGTCATAATGGTTCTTGTACTGCTGCAGAACTTTCTTAACACATTGCATTTTGTCAGTTTGATTTATTTTATCTGCCTATTTACAGTTGTGACAACGCAGAGTTGCTTTACTAGCTATAGCAAAAGTACCTCATCCTCCTGGAAAGTACTTCATATTTCAAATTACATAGCTTCAGGGTGGACTGCAGAATTGCATAGATGAGTTTTGATTTAAAGTGGTGTCTACTCACTCTTTCTTTAAGGTATACTTTTAATTTTGGAAGAAGCTGTGATTGATGGATATCAAAGTGCAAATATTGTTCACATGAAAAACACTGAGACAGAGAAGGCAAATGTTTATATTTAGGTGCCTGCAGTTGCAAAACTGGCTTTTGTGGTCATTAAAAGTGGGATACACCCATTCTGCCACATCAGAAAATAAGACCACTTCAGTGGGTACTGTTTTCTCATTCTGGCCTGTATATCTTAGTACACAAAATGAAAAAACTGAATTGGACCCATTTGTTGATGAGATACTGCTGTATGATATAGTATTGGGTTCTGTAGGAAATCTTTGTGATCTGGACCTTCCAGGAGTGAGGTTAGCTTTTCTGACCAAACCTCTGACATGGAACGTATGGAAGGCCTAAATAACCTTCAGTAAAATGTCTGTACTAAACCAGGAAGAGAAAATACTTCAGAAATTGTGATGGTTCAGCCCCAAGCAGTGGCTGAGCACCTCACTACTCACTCACTCTTGAAGGAGAAACAGACAGAGCCTCTATGAGTTGGGATAAGGACAGTTTGCTGGCAAAAGCACCATGAAAGGAGAACAATAAAAGCCTGTGGCAAATTACACTCACACCTGGCAATAACTTATTGACCCAACAATAACAGTACTGCACCTACATGAGGGCTAACTCAATGCCTTGACCACACTCAGACTACCCAGGAGCACCCCTCCCCACCCAGCCCCTTTTATGGGGAGTGATGCCAGGTGGTGTGGAAACAGCCCAGTCTAACTCAGCTCACCTGTGCTGGCTGCTTGGGGAAGTTAACTGTGACCTAGCCAGAACCAGGATGAGATGCTTCTGGAACTTTGTCTTCTCCTGGTAGCAGAGGTCAGCAACATTTGTGGTAGAGTAAGGGAATAAGGTAAGGCTTGAAATATGTTTTTTTTGCTCTCAGAAGAGTTGTACGTGTTTTTCATAACCAGAAAACTTTCTTAGTAAATGTGTTTTTCTAAGATGGTCCAAAGCTTTTCAGACTTGTTTGGTCCTGCAACTAGTCTCTTTAACTAGGAAACTGTTTTATCTGAATAAGCAATAAACAGACTTAAACACTGCTGTTTGTGTTAGCACTGTCTGTACATGGCAGTAATATTCAAGATGTTCCTTGCTATTGCCTTGATGTTGCAAAGTGATCTTCTGTATTTAAATAGCAGTAAATGAAGACTCAAATACACACAAGCATACAAGTTTTTAAAATATTCAGTAATTACCACAATCACAACAGTATTCATGTCAGTACAGAGGTTTATTTTAACATGAGGTTCTATGCTTTTTTTTTTAATGAAGAGTCAAAATAGGACTAAGAAAAAAGAATTATGTAATATATACCTTATATTTTGTGTATGTAGGTGTGTAAATGTGTACGTACACATGTGTAAATTAATGTAATGACTGTAGTACTTTAACTTTACATAGAATGGTTTGGGAGGGACCTAGTTCCAACCCCACTGCCATGAGCAGCGGCACCCTCCGCTAGACCAGATTGATCACAAGCCCATCCAACCTGGTTTTAAATACTTCCAGAGATGAAATGTCCAATACTTTTCTGGGCAACCTGTTCCAGAATTTCAGCACCCTCATTGAGAATTTTTTCCTAATATCTAACGTAAATCTGCTATCCTTCAGCTTAAGCCATTACATCTTGTCCAGTCTCTCTGTGCCCTTGGAAACAGTCCTTTTCCAGCTTTCCTGTAGGCCCCCTTTAGGTACTGGAAGGCTGCTTTAAGATCTCCCCAGAGCCTTCTCTAGGCTGACCAAGCCCAACTGTCTCAGACTGTTTTCATAGGAGAGGTGCTCTAGCCCTCTGATCATTTTTGTGCCCCTCCTCTGGGCTTGCGCCAACAGTTCAGTGTTTTTCTCATATTAGAGACTCCAGAGCTGGACACAGCGCTCCAGGTAGGGTCTCTCAAGAGCAGAGGGGCAGAATCACCTCCCTTGACCTGGTGATCATGCTGGTTTAGATGCAACCCAAGATACAGTTGGCTGTCTGGGCTGCAAGCACATGTTGATGGGTCATGTTGAGCTTCTTGTCTGCCAGCACTCCCAAGCTGTTCTCCTCAGGCCTTCTCTCAATCCATTCTCCACCCAGCCTGTAGCTGTGCTTGGATTTTCCCCAACCCATGTGCAGGATCTCACACTTGGCCTTGTTGAACTTCATGAGGTTCACAAAAGCCAACCTCTCAAGCCTGTCAAGGTCCCTCTAGACAGTGTCCCTTCTCCCCTCCGGTATGTTGACTGCATCACACAGCTTGGTGTTGTTGGGATGCTTGCTGAGGATGCACTCTATCCCACTGTCTGCGTCCCCAACAAACAGCACCGACCTCTGAGGAACACCATTCATCAATTGTCTCCACTGACCACAACTCTTTGTGACCATCCAGACAATTCCTTATCCACTGAGTGGTCCATCCATTAAATCCATGTCTCTCCAATTTAGAGACAAGGATGTCATGCAGGACAGTGTCAAGTCCAGGTAGAGGACATCACTTGCTTTTCCTTTATCCATCAACTCTGTAACCTTGTTGTAGAAGGCCACCAAATTTGTCAGGCACAATTTGCCCTTAGTGAAGCCGTGTTAGCTGCCACCAATCAACTCTTTATTTTCCACGTGCCTTTCTGTAGCTTCCAAAAGGAGCTGCTCCGTGATCTTGCTGGGCACAGAGGTGAGACTGACTGGCTTGTAGGTCCCCAAGGTTTTTCCTTTCTTAAAAATGGGGGTTATGTTTCTCCTTTCCCAGTCATTGGGAACTTCACTGGACTTTCGCAGCTTCTCAAATATGCTGAATAGTGGCTTTGAGCTGCTTCATCCAAAAGTTCCCATGGGACCTGTAGATACATGTCATCAGGTCCCATGGACTTGTGTACCTTTCATTTCCTTAGGCAGTGGAACTGCAGTGGGCAGTTCATTCTCCCAGTCCCTGCCTTTCCCTTCTGTGATTTGGGCAGTGTGGCTAGCACTCTTGCGGGTGAAGACTGAGTCTTTGAGTACCTTCTCCATATCCCAAGTAACTAGGTCTCCCCAGGGCTCATGTTTTCCATAGTCTCTTCATCACTGACATGACTGTAGAAACTTTTCTTTTTGCCCTTGTTGCTACTTATTGCAGAAGCAGAGTAAAATCCTAGCTGTCTAATTTATAGCTGATGATTTTATTTTCCCCAAAAGCTATCCTATTTTAAATAAAGCATTTAGTGTCTTTGAACTATCAGATAGGCTGAAGAACAGATGTTGAGAGATTAAATACAATCCAGCTTTATTTAGTAAAATTTAGTGATTCTATTGAGTTCATATGAATTGAGTTTACATACAAATATTGACGATGCCACTAGTCCATTCTGTCATCACCAGCATGAGATCACATCACCTACTTCCATTCATTCTCCTGTTTGAAAACCTTTTTCTACAGCTCTCACTCTACATTTCCTTGATAGTATAAAGCAGAACAACCTGCTTTTCATTCCATTCACAAGTGTAACACAGACACTTTATTTCTCCAGTAAAATGCATCTTATAATAAATAAACCACCTCTTAGAGGAATATAGACAAAAGGCAGGAATCACTTGTGTTGAAGTACATACACATCTTCTGCATAAGAGAGTCAGGCATTCCTTTATCCAAGGTAAAATCTACAGTTTTAAGATGGCAAAGTGAGTTGCTCAAGTACTTCTTCCAGCTCCTTCCCATGTCTTTTGCCAGTTTGGCTGAGAATGTGGCAGCATATGCTGTTGCTGAAATAATCATGTGCTGATTGCCTGTTCATTATATCCATGGTGACTGGCCAACTGGCTGAACTGCAATTGACTTTTCCTTAGTGGTAGCACTAAGTTTCATCCATCTCTAGCAATTGGTTTTCACAAAATGCATAGGAATTTGCTGTCTTTGAGAACTGCCTATCTATCTGAAGTCTGAAATGCTCAGTGGACTCACGGGTTTAGGAAGGGGTGTCCTCACAGTACAGTTGCATGAGTCTCACTTTGGGAAATCAGGTTCAAAATTACTGCTGCATTGTACTCACATCTCCAAAAAGGAATCTGAAAGTCCATCAAAGTTAATAAAATTATCAGAACTGTTATTTCTAGCTAAAATTCCTCAGGGAACAGTACTACTTTTAATTTTGTAGTGTCATTAGAAGGAGAACCATTTGCAAAGTTTTGATGCCTACTGAAGTTAGTGAGTTTACAAAAGTATAATTTAATGGAATATTATTTTAAAATACTATTATGATTTCTTTTCCAGAGCAAATGAAAAATAAATCCTGATGCAGTATAGTACTCAAATTACTAAATAACAGCTGCATCTCTCTTAAAGATTGTTTAAATTTCCCACAACATTCTCCTGGAGATTCTGGCTGCCTGTGGCTTGGATGGACATACTCTTTGCTGAGTTAAAAACTGGCTGGATGGCCAGTTCCAAATAGTTGTGGTGAATGGAGGTAAAATCCAGTTGGTGGCCAGTCATAAGTGGTGTTCCCCAGGGCTCAGTACTGGGGGCAGTTCTGTTTAATATTTTACCAGTAATCCGTACAAAGGGATCGAGTGCACCCTCAGGAAGTTTAAAGATGATGCCAAATTTAGTGGGAGTATTGGTCAGCTTGAGGGTAGGAGGGCTCTCCAGAGGGTCTAGGCAGGCTGGATAAATAGGCCAAGGTCAAATGCATGAGGTTCAAAAGGGTGCCAGGGCCTGCACTTGGGTCACAAGAACCCCTTAATGACAGTGTAGGCTTGGGTAAGATTGGCCAGAAAGCTGCCTGGAGGAAAAGGATCTTCAGGTGTTCATAGAATGGCATGCATTGGAAGGGACCCCAAGGATCATAGAGTTCCAGCCCCCCTGTCACAGGCAGGGCCACCAACCTCAGGCCTGGATCTACACAAGGTTGCCCAGGGCCCCATCCAACCTGGCCTTGAACACCTCCAGGGATGGGGCATCCACCATCTCTCTGGGCAGCCTGTTCCAGCACCTCACCACTCTCTCTGTAAAGAACTTCCCCCTAATATACAATTTAAACCTTCCTTCCTGCAATGAGGCTGCAATGAGGTCCCCCCGCAGCCTTCTCTTCTCCAGGCTGAACAAGCCCAGCTCCCTCAGCCTCTCTTTGTAGGGCAGGTGCTCCAGCCCTCTAATCATCCTTGTGGCCCTCCTCTGAACCCTCTCCAAGAGTTCCACATCTTTCTTGTATTGGGGGCCCCAGATCTGGACACAGTACTCCAAGGGCAGAGTAGAGAGGGACAATCACCTCCCTGTCCCTGCTGGCCACCCCTCTTCTGATGGAGCCCAGGATACCATTGGCCTTGCGAGCTGCAAGAGCACACTGCTGGCTCATGTTAAGTTTCTCATCCACCAGAATCCCCAAGTCCTTCTCAGCAGGGCTACTCTCAAGAAGCTCTTCTCCCAGTCTGTATCTATGTCTGGGATTCTTCCGGCCCAAGTGCAACACCTGACACTTGGCAGTGTTGAACATCATTAGGTTCACCTGGGTCCACCTTTCCAGTCTGTCAAGATCCTTCTGGAGGTGTTGGTTGACAGCAGTCTGAATATGAGCCAGCAGTGTGCCCAGGTGGCCAAGGCAGCCTACAGCATCCTGGCTTATATCAGAAATAGTGTGGACAGCACCAGTGGGACTAGGGAAGTGATCATCCTCCTGTACTCAGCACTGGTGAAGCTGCACCTTGAGTACTCTATTCGGTTTTGGGCCCATCACAAGAAGGACATTGAGGTGCTGGAGTGGGTCCAGAGAAGGGCTACAAAGCTGATGAAGGGTCTAGAGTGCAAGTCCTTTGAGGACTTGAGGGAACCAGGGTTGCTTAGCCTGGAGAAGAGGAGGCTGAGAGGAGACCTTATCGCTCTCTACAACAGCCTTAAAGGAGGTTGTAGCCAGGTGGGTTTTAGTCTCTTCTCCCAGGTAACAAGTGCTAGAATAAGAGAATATGGCCTCAAGTTGCACCAGGGGATGTTCAGACATTAGGAAAAAATTCTTCCCTGAAAGGGTTGTCAGACATTAGAGCAAGCTGCCCAGGAAAGTGATGAGTCACCCTCCCTGAAGGTATTTTAAAAGACATGGTAGATGTGGTGCTTAGGGATGTGGTTGTAGTGGTGGATTTGGCAGTGCTAGGTTAAGGGTTGGACTTGATGTTCTTACAGGTCTTTTCCAAACAAAACAATTCTATAACTCTGATTCTATAAGTAACATAAGGTTAAAAACATAGGTGGTGTACAGTGAGATCCACCAATCTACAGGCACAACGCAGGGTCTCCTGTTTTTTGAAAAACTCTGCTCGTTAGGAAACCCATTTAGACCTGAAATGTCAAAGCAGCACACATTTTTGTCTTAGGCCAGCTGATGTCTAGAATGTCGTTGTGTACATAAGGCATTACTATTACTTTTCCAGCTCAGTATCTGTGATAAGTGTATTCAAGGTGCTACTTTCCAGCTATTGAAGAAGGAATTCTTGCAGCCTCAGTGACCTGGAAGTCTGAAGCTTGTAGGCCTCAGACATAGAAGTCATCCTCATCTTTTCCAGAGCAGGGGAGGCGTCTAGCAGAAATTCATCAGCCTGCAAAGTCTGACAGGTGAACAAGGTTCCTGCTGAGCAATTTCAGTGAATAAATGCATTCTTCCATCAATTATATTCTGTCAAATTGGCATTCATAATTTGAAACCTGTTTTTCAAGAATTTTTCAAGCCGACCCTTGTAAGCAAGAGGAGTGGAGCTGAATATTAATATTCCTTAATTCTCTTATTTCTTGTGGTGCCTTCTTTTAAGAAATGAATGTTTCATTTTCTTCTTTTCATACAGCATAGAGCTTGGTTGAGTTCATTCCATTTATCAATCGTTCAAGGTATTTGATGTAAGAAGCAGGATTCACAAGCACTTGAACAAGGCTGCTTTACCATCTATGAACTGTAGCAGCTCTTGGTGGTGTACTGAAGCAGAATTCCTTGTTGATAGTGGGAAAATTATGCTTTGTCATTAGGTACAATGACTATTATGAAAGCTTTTTGGAGACAGAAGCAGAAATTATTTCAGCTGATGATGCCTCCTGATTCTTGGGATTAAAGACGTTTAATCATGTGTTTCTGTGGAGGGTTAACTGTATATAAGGACCAAACTCCTACCCTGCCACTCGCTCACTTCCTTCTCCTCAACAAGACCAGAGGAGGGAATAGGAAGAATTACAGGCACAAGAAATCTCATGGGTCAAGACAAGGGTTTGCTTACCAGTTAGTGTGGCTGACCAAGCAGACTCAACTTGTTGAAAATTAACTTGGTTTTTTGCCAGTTAAAATAGATTGGGTAGTGAGAAACAAAGGCAAACAAATGTTACAACACCTTTCCTCCCCCTTTTCCCACGCTCAGCTTCACTGCTTTACACACAACTCTGCCCCATCCTGGAGGCGGTACAGGGAAGATAGGGATGGGGGGCGTGGGGGTGTGATACAGTCAGTATGCAGTGATTTTCTCTTTACTGTTCCTTTCTCCTCCCCCTTTTCCTCTGATCTGGCATGAATTCTCCACAGGCTGCAGTTCTTGTCAGTAAAATCTTGTCCAACATGGACTTTTCCACAGGTTGCTGGGAATATCTGCTCCAGCACCACGGAACACCTCTTCTTCTTCTGACCGCGGCATCCACTCTGTTGTTTCTCGCTGTGTTCCCTCTTCCTGTGCCTCTCCAGCACTTTTGTGCTTTCTTAAATATGTTTTCACTGAGGCACCAGAAACAGCTTTGCTGATGGGTGCAGCTTTGACCTGTTGTGAATCTGCTGCTGAGCCAGCTGGAAAAGGCTGCATTCAGCACAGGGCAGCCCCTCAGCATTTCCCACAGAGACCACCCCCCCAGCTCCCTCCGCTACCAAAGCTTTGCATTGGCACCAAATACAGCTTCTTATTCTTTTCCTTCCTTTAATACTAAAATACCATTACTCTTAACTGTATCTAAGTATAATAACTGTGTATCAGAATAATGGTCAGGACTCTTTGTGACAAGTAGCCACTCAGAACTGACAACAAGAGACTTCCAAGTTCCTGTGTTTGCTTCCTTTCAACCCTTGTGGGTGAAGACTTTGTATGCTACTCCTTTTCAAAAGTGGGTCCCGACCACAAGATTTTGTCAGTTCCCAGCTCTGCCAGTTCATTTCCTTAGCAGGGTTTAAAACAACGGTTTTGTCATTATACAAATGATTCCTTCCAATCCCACAGACTCAATTGTGGACTTCTTTGATGAGTCCAGGGAGATTATGAGGTCACAGACACAGTCATAGTTCTCACTATCTTCAAGGAGAACTATGATAGCAAAAAACCAGCAGAACAAGGCCTGATTCTTGCAGTCTTGAACTGTTCACTGTTACCCAAGCCTGCCTTGCTGTTAGTCACTAGTCTTTGTACATGCACTGGAAGCTTATGCACTTCTAAACTTCCCAGTTTATTGCAGATTGAAGGTTAATGCTGTAGTCTTTCTAGGGACACATGGGCTGTTCAGTGTGCCATTGCAGTGGTGGAACCTGACAGGCCATATGTTCTAGCCACCCAGGCATCCCCTTGTCATAATTAACATCCTGCTTGTCCTGCTTAACAGAAGCAGAACAGTTGAAAATGATTTTGTGTCTAGGTAGGTGGTAATGAACAAAATATTAATGAGTATTCCCATGTGTTTCTCTTAAGGCAGATTAAAAAAATAAAGGCAGAATTGGATTTGCCAGCAGGGTACAAACTACAAATACTACATGGAAATAATTTTGAGAAGTGATGACAGACTATTGTAATACCACACTAACTTTAGCTTTCAATATAAATTACAGTTGTTTATATGAACTACCAGGTAATGAATACTGGAAGATGTAGCCTGCTATTACCGAAGGGAAAACATAATGGAAAAGGCTCAAATTTTTCCAGGCATTGGGTATTAGGCAGTATGAACTTTTACAGCTCTACTGAAGTCAACACTATCTGTAAAAGACTGAGATTTGACAGCTTATTTCTAGCTAGCTGAAGTTTTTCTACTTTGAAAATTCTTTAAAATAGTCTGCACTAATGACTTTTCATTAAAATAGGTAATTTAATGATATTAACAGGTAACAGAGGTGTTGGCAATTGGAGTTAAAGAAGAAACATTCTCACTAGCACCCAAAACAAAATTATTCCCTCTTCTTTTGAAACTGTGCAATTTGTAATGCCTATTTTTTTTTATCAAATTAATCTCTGTTAATAAGATCTCTAATTATGAATCAGGAAGGCATAGCAAGATCGGTTTATAATGCAGGGAGCATAGCTGAATGCTTCTGATTCCCCAGAGCATGAAACACTCTGGTGATGGGGCTAGCATGCTAAGGGCTGCTAAACTGCTATTTCTAAACATCTGTATTTTAAAGGAATTGTTTATGGGAGATAAAATTATTAGTTTGGAAGGCTCAGCAGCTTCTAGTGTAGCTGTTGTTTGCTTTCTTTTTGGTATTAATTTCTGCCTCTAGCAGAAGTATCACAGCCTAGTAACAGAGACTCTCTGTGGAGTATGTGTGGAACAACCGCTTCTGTGGCTGTAATCTGTGGACCCAATCTTGAAGGTATTTAAAAATGCAAATTTTTAGATTTGTTTCAACATAGTGGTTTATTTGGGTATGAAAGGTGCATTGCTATGTCTCCTGATGTGGTGGGTAACCTGAAGCAATTTTTGAGTTCTATCTTAATTCCTCTGTGTGTAAAATTGAGAACATGTTATAGATCTTCACTCCCTCTTACTTAGGATTCCCAGAATGTATCCCAGATGCTTGGAGTTGAGGATTGGGATAAACAGCAACATCTTGTATTTTGGATGTTGTCCTCAGTTCTGAACCAAAGTCTAGCTGATGAAAAGCTGGACACCTGCTTCTCTTACTCTGCTCTTTAAGGTAGATACCTCTTCCAAGTTCTCTCTTGCCCATCTCCCTAGCAATGTGCTAACATTCAAATGAAAATGTAGTATCTGTCTTTCCTATTCTAAGCACTGCCTAATTTATCCTCTCTCCCTCTTTATTGCTGTGTGGCCGTCTTTGCATTTCAGTGTTGAAAAAGTTGTCTGTGATGCTTTGAAGGGATGACTGGTATGATGACGAACTAAACCAGATGGCTGTACTTGCTTAGTGGAAGATGCCAAGTACACAGCATGTGAAACTTCACAGTCAGTGGACTTCTGAAAGAGCAGAATTTGAAAAGAATGCTAGTGCCAGGTCATGAAGAGATTAGTGGTATCAAACCCCACTAGATAAGGTTGTGTCTCAGGATAATAGATCAAAGAGAACAGAAATATAATTTACATGTTTTACCTGTCACTACCCACTAAAGTTAAAGGTGATTGCTCAGGTAACTTCAAGGAAGCAGCCTCAAAGCAAACAAACTCAGGAATTGTTGGTAAAGGAAGGAGAATACTGGGGACATTGCCTCTCTTCATTCTAAAGGCACAGGGTAAGTGCTTTTATCTCCTAAATGTGTTTTTAATAGGACTATTGATTCTAGCGGGTTCAGCAGGATATGGAAGGATCAGCTAGAGTGGGACTTGTGGGACAGTTCAGAGCAGGACCACACTGTGCAAGACATTCTAGCTAGCCTCTCTAGCTGATGATCTCGTGCTCTAAACAGAAAACAAACAAAATGAAAAGATGAGAAGGACAGAGTACAGTTTTCTGTAAGCCAAGATATAGCTGCAGATGACATGATACTTGTACAATACAGAGGGGATTTTTCAATTAATCTTTCAGGCTAAATTATCCTAGAATGATTGTAAGAAGTACAATGAGGAAGTGAAGAAAGAGAACAGGATTAGGAGTTGTGAGGGAAAGATAAAGTGTGTCAATTAAGGATATCACAAAGAGATGATTTTGTTCAAACCATTCAGCAATACACAGGAATAACAATATCCAGAGCATAAACTAGTGAAGAAGATGACTTTCAGCATTCCCTACTGCAACATCTCCTGCGGATGTTTCCTATTTGATTCTGCCAACTGAGCAGGAGCTTGTACAGCTAAGTTTGGGAGAGGGTAGGATCAGAAATGAGAACATGACCATGATCTAGAGGTATAAATACATCGTAAAAGAAAACAACAGGAAAGGTTCAGTCCCATAAGCAATATGAGGTATAAGAAGGAAAAGAATTAAAAATGTACTTCCTGTGTTGGATAAGATTAACAGAGGCATAAGGTGTTAACAAGGTTATTATAGTGGTTTCCTATTAGTCCTATGCAGAGGCAAAGGCTCTGATTGCATCTCTGATTACACACTTGAGGTAAAAACTAGGTGCAGACAAAATAAACACTAGGGGATCTGACACCACCCGCCACCCCCCCCCAGCCCAACACTTCATGTAGGGACTGGAGGAGCATCTAAAGAGATGCTTACTTTTTCTTTGTATGAAACAGCCTTCCTGAACCCATGAATAAGCATGATTCAAAGGCAGGTATGGCAGCATTTCAAAATCTTGTCAATATATTGAGAGTAACCTTCATAGGGAGTTTGCCAACTTGGAATTTAGGCATTACAAGAACATATGCAGGTTTCACTACTATACTTTTCTTCAAATCTCACTGTAAATAGTGACCTTTAGACTCATATGTTCCATACCATGTGTTTTTCTCTCCCTGCATTGTTGGAGTCACAGGAAGAGAGCAAAGTGACTACCGAGAGGAAGCAAAAAACCGCAACCTTGCCATTAGCACTCCACATTTCACAAAATAAAATGTCCTAGGAGCTCTGAACACTTTCAAGGGTGAATAACTTTACCCATGTGAATATTCTCTTTTAGAAAGTTCAGAGGGTCCGTTTTTGCAAAAAGCAGCAAGGGAATTATGCTTTTTGTTTTCTTTTTTCCCTTTCCTTTTTCTCCTTAACTAGCCATTTACTACATAGTTCCTTCTAACTCATTTTTTAAAGTTAATTTCCTCATTAACCTGAGGGATTTCAAGTATTTGTGGAGACATGGATACCATCCACTTGATTAATCTAGGCTACTAATATTTTGCTCTACCCTAGAGCAGTTGTAAAGCACAAAAACCATTTTAAAAGCCTAAAACTGGACACTCTCTACAAAAGTTCTACAATTCCAGCTGGATGTGTTTTAACCTGCCAGGTTGGTTTTCAGGTCACTTTCTCTTGTAAGATTTTATCTTCTTGCAGAGTTAATTTGAAAAATGAACAGGGAGTCAAGTTCCTGGAAATACTCAGTGCTTACTGTACTTCACTGGATGTGCGAGCTGCAATGCTGAATTCTGAGCTGCGTAGGTTTGCATGGCAATGAGAGAACTGAGCTGAGCTGAAAATAATTCCTTGGATCTTTCAGCCCTGCGAAGCTGAAGCGCTAGAAATATGACGTCCTGCTGAACTGCTACAGAGATCAGAAGAATGATGTCGTGCCGAACTCTCCTACAAAAAGGCTGTGAGGGTAACAGTCAGGAGGAAGGGCTTTAAACAAAACACTAAAGTGGTGACACACCTGTCCTGAGCAGCACAGCATGAGGCAGAGGTGCCTGACCCAGCACTGAGCAGCTGCTGCGTTCCCTCAGAGTGCAGGCAGAGAACAGCCGCTCCCAGTGTGCGCTGGCCCAAGAGGAGCTGAGCATTTAGAAGGTGGTACAGTGGCTACTTTCACCTCTAAATTGGTTCATCTCTCTCTGCCATAACATTACATCATTTGTACAAAAATCCTAAGGACACTGGTTTTTCTATACTGCAATTGCTTTTAGGGGAAGGAGTAAGAATGTGTGCAACCAGGTGGATTTTACCTCCAGTGTTTGCCAAGTCAGTGTTTGTGTTTCAGTTTAACTGCTAAGGTGGGTTAAGCCAAACTAGCGAGGACAAATCTTATTTTAGGGGAGAATTGTCACGTTCTCCTTCTAGTAAAAACACAGATGCTGGAGTTTCTACAAGTGAATAGTCACAGAGTTCAGAAGTTTCAGGATTGCTTTGTATTTGTAACAGTATTTTGAGTCAGGTCAGGCTTTTGCTTTTCTGTGGGTTTTGCACCAAAGAAATTAACTTAACATGGATTCACAGTGATGGGCTATTTGTGCCACAAAGCAAAATGACAGCTATCTGTGGATGCATCAAAGGAGATGGATTTGCTATAGCCAGAGTTGTAGGAATTCTTTCCTTTTATTTTAACTACCTCTTCCTCCCTGCCCTCAGTCTATAATCTATTTTTTATCTTCAATTACTGTGACCCGGTTTTAACTCATTTCCTTTTTGGCTGTGCATTCATTTATCCAGAGTTCATCACTAGAGGCTGTTGTTAAACAGGATATCGAAGCCTTAAACATAAGAGGTTCTGTGTGGCTTCAAAACTGCAAGATGTTTGACATAAAAGGATGAGGGAAATCACAGCACAACTTTTAGAGAGGGGTAGATATGAGGAAGTCTGACCATGGTCAAACCAGCTTGGGCAGTGACGTTGAACTATTTTGGCACTTCTGAGATTCACTTAACCTCTGTTTCACCAGCTATTCTATCAACTGTAAGAGCTGGGGAAAGTATGTGAAAAGTTTTTGAAAGAAACACAGCACCACAGGAAAAACGTTTCAGGTCTCTTAAGAGGATTCTTTAGACAAGAGAATTCTTTTGGTGGAAGCTTCTGAATGTACACAACCATCTCTGTGGAATATACTGTTGAACAGCAGCCACGTTAATTGAGCTAAATCATGTTTTGTTAATATCCGTATTACTAGGGATAGAGTACTACATCCAAAGACTGAAAGTGTTTACTGAGGACTGATTATTCTCCTTTTTATAAGAAGAGTGCATTTCTTTTATAATAAGATACAAATCCTGATTTCCATGGTTTTATTTAATCTTCTATTACATTTTACAAAATCGCTGAGATTTCTTATAGATTAAGATTCCATGCATCATTTTCTGCGTAATATGATTCTTCTCAGCTGGCTTTGACTCTGCGTCAAAATTTGCTGACAAAATATTAGATGTCAAAGAGCTTTCATAAGTCAGGAGACTGAGATGTTTTGTGATCTCTTCACGTATGAAAAGTGTATTTGATGGAATCAAATAGAGCTACTTTTTGAAACATAAATTCTTTTTAGCCCAAGTAAAAGTTTCACCATCTGTTACAGCTTCATAAAATTCTCATAAAATATCCATGATGACAAATGACTTCATATACATAATGGGCTTGCGATTTCTCTCTCTGAACTTGACTTTTTGCAGTTCCTAAATGAATTACTAAGCTTGCTGCAAAATAGTAGTGCAATGTCAATTTAAAAAAAAACCCCAGTTAGGTGCACCTTTAAAAAATGTCATTAGTCTTTAAAATGCAATACAACTAGCACTACAATTTTTTAAATTACTTCCCCTCTGTAGGGGCTTATTAACTAATTATATATATTAGTATTAGCAGGATGATCAAGTTTTATGTAGCTTTCTAGCTTCCTGAAGATATATTTGATTGACATAATTGGGCTTTTAGTTATAAAACAGCATCTGATTCCCATCTCAATTATGTCAGTATAAATCCAGAGACATGCATGTTTTTCAGTTTAGATTCTGGCCTATGAAAATGGTCCATAAGCTAGAGGCCCTATAATATTTGATTTTGATCCAGAATGTGTAAGAGCTTTTACTATTATTGCTATGATTATTATGTAAAAGGCACCTATAATTGTTATGAATTGAAAGGGAAGTAAGAAGAGGAATGGAGAAAAATGTAATTTTAAACCTTTTTAGAGGTTTAAAATATTGTATAAGGTATTCACCAGTAGTAGTATGGGAAGGAAGATATGTGGAAAAGCACAACTATACATTTCTTTTTCAAAGTTGTTTTATCAGTGTAAAGACTGAATGTCTTAATGTAAATCTACTTTCCTTTTTCCCTCATTGAAACCTGTACTTTTTAGAATAAGACATCGGTCTGGCAATAATGCACATTTAACATAAAGCAAAAATAAAGATAGAATAAAATGCAATCTGGCAATTAGGAAGTTAGTTCTGGTGGCTTACTTTTACATCAGTCCTTAGAGAATACCTTTACAAGAATTATTGCTTTGTCCGGATGCTGTTGCATTTTAATTCAGCTTAATATGCCAATTCAAATGCCCTTTAACAACACTTTAACAAGTACTGTATTTATAATACAGTTTGCTCTCTTTGAGGTTTTCCCTACGTATACTAATTTAGTACATTGGCTGAAAGCTGCATTTATTTCAGAAACTAAAAAATGGCTGCAATCCTCAATTTATTTTTGGAAAAGTACTTGTTTGATGATTTCAGAAAAGGCATTTCTCCTGTCTTCTTGCCAGAGGCAGGCAAAGTTTATGCAAATGACAATTTGAATGCTGGTTCTGAGTTAATAATGGGGGGGTGGTCTCAACTTTGAGCAAAATAGCTGGAAGGCATTAGTAATATAACAATCTACAGAAAAGAAAATGCCAGCTATTACTGTGTTCTTGCCTGAAGAACTTAAGTACCATTAATATTTTATAGATGGAATTACTCTTTATTCTGCCCATCATGATTGGAAAACAAACAGATCTCATGAACCCAACAATTATAAATTTAAATCAATAAGCTGGTTGTTGCTCTGGGTTCTAGAAAATGTTTCCACCTTGTGTGTGGTCCTCTTCAGACACTATATACATCCGTCCATCTTAGGCAGTCCCTCTGAATTGCCAAAAAAAAAGAACCAAAAGCAAAGGTCACATACAGGCCTTTCCCAAAGCACATGCTTGTGCGCTGCGGAGGAAGACAAGTATGTGCCTTCTCACAATTGTGGAATTTTATTAGTGACCCAATTCTGAAGTTCTCATTAGGTGACAAGGACTAAAGCAGAGTTTTGCCTGAAGACTGAATGAGATATTTGTTACTTTGTCAAACATCAAATGTTAGATGTTAAAATACATTTAGCTGAACTGCCAGAATAACCAGGAATCTTACCTATGCTGGAGGATTTCTTTTAAAGTCTTCTTAATTTTTTGGTGTTCTCTCTCCTTAAAATCAGCACAAAGTAGAGTTTCTGCACGTACCCACTCTCTTCAACAACGTAACCAAGACAAGAATTAACTAGGATAAACAGGCCAATACAAGGCATAATAGAGGGGCACGTGTTCACCAATTAGAAAATGAAGTTTAAGTCAGATAAGGGATTTCTGCTTGCTGACAGGAATGGAGAGATAAATGCATAACTAATGACCTTTGTAGAATCACAAAGGATCTCCATGTTGCTGTGATCAAACATCACGCGGTTGCATGTTTTCTTGAAGGATATTAAATATATGTTTTTCTCAACTAAGTCATAAGACAATATCAGTCCTCATACCAGAGAGGATCAATGGTATTCAAGTTGAACGCTTCATTGAAATGTTATTCTGCCATAGTTCTTTATATTTGTTTCCATGAAGAAAAAAATTTGGGAAGACCCTGTGAACAAAGGAATATCACACTGCAAAGAACTGCTTCATTATTTCTTAGTGCAAGGTTGCACACTCTACTTGGTCTGATTGTTTTCTGGCCTCATCAACAACAGAGAACTACAAAACATTTTCACATTAGCTGGGATTAATGGAAATGAAACCCAAATTCTGTCTCTGCTTTCTAGGTCAAATTTGAGGTTGTACATAAAGGTTGTAAGTTATTTCTTGGTGAATAAGGAACTATTCTTAACTTAGTTCCTTAGATGTGTAGGTTATGTGGTAGTAGAGCAACATAGGAGTCTCTTTCAATTTTGTTAACCACTATTATGTGCTGGTGTCACAAGTTCTCAGAATGCCTACAGTTCTTAGAGGTGTTGAACAATGCAGATCCTGCTAAGTGACTGATCTCGTAGTCATGGGATTATCTATTAGCTTTTTAATGTAATGGAGCTGCATGGAACTAAGTTGAACAACCTCAGTGTTTTCTGAAGAGCCTACATAATCAGGCAAATAAACCACCGTTTTTGAATTACTGAAGTCTATGCCCAGACTCAAATATTTTCATCATGGTTACATGAAAGCATAAAATGGATCAATTTCTGAGTCATGCTTCCTTGAGGTTTCAAAATCAACATTGAAATACAGTTATCCAATGTCAAAAATAGCTCCAACGTATTACTGTACAAAATAATAATGCAGGAAAATAATTCTCCACAATGATAGTGAAGTCAAATCAAACTGGAGACAGCTTTGCATTGGAGCCTAGGTCTTCTGAGTTCCCAGGTTTTCTTAATCTTACCTTTCCACTCCCCTGCTCTCTCTCCCATTCAAGAAGGTAAACAGCTCTTGTGGTTTATGAAAGAAGCTGTCATCCTCCCAGGACTCTAAGACAGATATTTCCCTTAGAGTCTGTGCAAGAATAAATCAGAGAATGAAAGCCACTTTAATATTTACTTCTTGTATATCCAAGCAAGGGTGTTAGTAGCTGGTACCTGAGCTGGTTATTTCAGAAATATCTTGAGTATTCATGGCAGCAAATGGCACTTCATAAAGATACCCTAATTGTTAGGAAAAATAGTCTCTTTACAGGAAGTTCAAGAATTCAGTTATGTGTGGGTAGTCCAGAAGTAAAAGGTGAGTAAGTAAGCCCACTCAAGGAATGCACCTAATGCCTTCCAGCCACAAATGAGCATTGGTCCTTAGAACCAGACTACAGATAAACCACTGTAGTAGCCTCTCGACTACTGTAGGGCATCAGGTCTCAGCACCCACCATTTGGCTGTTTAGATCTGCCCCTATTGCACCTTGCTATTTGCTCACATGTAGGGTACTAACCACTTCATACCAGCTTCAGACAGAAAACCTGCAGTCATGCGTAGTGTTTAAGGTGGGTATTGAAATAATGGCTTCCCAGTATTATATTGCTAGTGGAAATGATTCAAAGAAACATCAACTGACTGAAGTGAATACAAAAACTGAACTGCATTTTATTATTTTTCTCCAGTTTTCTCCATTTAGCCTTAGCTGCTCATTTTGTGAATTATGACATGGATTATTTTGTCCAGATGCACAATGTTCTATAATTTCCCTCTGATCAAACAGTTCATTGAACCCTTTTGTTATGGACATGGATTTTTTTGTGATTTTTTTTTTTTTTAGGGAGCTATCACTATAATCTTACCATATGAGCTCACTCTAACACTCTGCTTGCTTTTATCCTAAATATCCACACATTATACTGTATTACTGTTGGCCATTATAATAACAAAGTCCTTTGTTATGTGATATTGCACTCACCTGTTTTTGCTTCTCAGCATCAGCTTTTGCTCCCTTCCTCTTCCACACATCCAGCATAAAACACTGTTTCATTTTTTTAAGTATGTGTCAGTAGAATTCTCCCTTTTTTACCCCAGAAGACTAAGCTCTGCAGCAATAAAATTCCCAGAATCTTGTGGGCCATATCTTCAGTGTAATTTGTTTGCCATGTAACCTAAATAATGTTCCTGATGTGCTTTCAGAAATCTGAGCATGCATTTTTATGTTCGCTTTAGGGGAGCCAAGAGCATAGCTCCAAGGTTTCAAGAAAATTTCGATTCAGGTTTTATGTGACTGATTTTTCTTTCAGCTGAGGTACTCCTAATTTCACAGAGCATAGAATCAGGTCTTGAAGCTAGGGACTGCTCCTAAATGCGATGGCTTTATGTTGCATGAAACATAAAAGATATATAATAAATACTGCAGCAGAGTGCTGAAGTTTTGGGATAGATCTGCAATGCAGAATAATTCTTTTCATGCATTTTTTTTATTTTACTTCTACTTATAGTTTGTGATAAAACAATTGTTGTCTTTTCAGTTAATACAATCTAAAAAAAAAAAATCTTTCTTAACCAAAATATGTATTGCTCATCTTAAGTCCATAGACAATACCTGTGAGCCTGTCACCTTGGTGTAAGCAGATCACAGTGCTGTTGTCTTCACTTTCATTTAGGTAGGCAACAACTTACACCACTCTGAGAATGAGAAGGGTCTTAGTGTAATTTAAGCAAGTACATAAATATTATTCAAATTCTGGTCTGTGCAGCTGTAGTGACTGTTATACACATAAATTAGCTGCACTAATGTACTTAGTTGATATCATCACTATGGCCTATTAAAATAAAGCCTTACATGCCTTCTGCTAAAAGAATTTGGCTTGTTTTATTGTTGAAAGAAAAGAACGTTAGAGAAATGTTTGCACCTGATTTTCACTGGTCTTTTATCTAACTACTGCTCTGATTCTTTTATATCACTGTTTTCTTGACACTTTTTTTGTCTAGCACATGAACTTTCTAGCGCTGATAAGAACACGCTGGGACTGCACTAGCCGTTTCCCAGTCAAGCCATTATTTCTCACTGTCAAGATGTCTGGGAGAAACAGCATCTTGTACTGAAGGGACTACCTAGTCTGAATGACTTGATTTAGCTGTTACAGCACAGAAACATGTTTTTCAGAAACTTTGACATTTCTCAATAACACAGGGTGGTCTTTAAGAATTAAGTGCTTGCACTTTGTGAGCATACCTGTTTTCATTTGAAGGTTGCCAGTGGTTACTTGTGGCAGCTTTTGACCACTCTGTGAAGCTATGCCCTCTTGTACCTCCCTTTCCCAGAGTGCTGTATCTGTCCTGTGAACAGAGTCTATCTCAGTCATCTTCCCCACCCACCCCTGCTCAAAGCAGGCATCACCTAGCTTCCCCGGCACCACCACCCCTTGGTCATTCTCAATGCTCTCTTTTGGTCATCACCCTTTCTAAGACAGTTTTCCTACCTTTCTTCTCTGACCCTTCTAACCATGAAGCAAAACATCCAGTAAGCTTTTGCAAACCCCTGTTTAAGTCTGAATTTGTATTCTTGTGTAATGAGTTAACTCAGGCATTTTTCTACTCTATTCACAGTATGTGTATGTATATGTTGGAGCAGAAACATGCTCCTTCAGTAGCTTTCGGGTATTAGATGTCATACATGGCCTTGTTCAGCACTCAACCCCTATGTATATATCCTGTCTGTCAAAAGAATTAACGGGCAGTTAGCAGCAGCCTATCACTGCTAGCGATAAGCTGCTGTTAAACCAGGCTGCTGCTAAACAACAAAAAGCTTACTATAGTGAAAGTATCCTCCAGGAATTTGTATATATGGTGACTAGTACTTAGTCAAAACAGTCACATCTGTTATTGTTCATTGGGATGCTAGGTGTCTCCCCAAAGAAATGTAATTCCTGATGAAATTTGGTAACCTAATGAAACTCCAGCAGTATTTGTTTTTCAACAAATTCCTTCACATTAGGGTTAGAAGTAACATGTTTTTAAACATGTAAGCTCATAAAAGCACATTGCCAATTTGCTGATAAAGCAAATTATTCAAATGTGTTCTTCTGTACTGACAGTTAACATGGTAACTGAAATAACGTAGGAGTAGAAGTCTTCTATATGTTACTGTCATAATAAAGGGAAGTGTCTTCTGCTGTGAGCGGAAGTCACCTATGGAGACAAAGATAGTAGTAACCTTTCCTGGTAAGTGATAAATACAGAATCAGAGGATGGTCAAGGTTGGTAGGGACATCTGGAGGTCATCTGGTCCATCCCCCTGCTCAAGCAGGGCCATGTAGAGCTAGTTGCTCTGGACCACATCCAGGCAGTTTTTTAATACCTCCAAGGAGGGAGACCACAACCTCCCTGGCAACCTCTGTTGGCCTTCAGTCACCCTTACAGTGAAAACATGTTTTCTGATGTCACAGGGAACCTCTTGTGTTCTAGTTTGTGCCTGTTGCTTCTGGTCCTGTCTCTGAGCACCACTGAAAATGCTCTGTTTTCTTCACACCTTTCCTTTGGGTATTTATTTGATAAGACCTCCCATGAACCTTCTCTTTTCTAGGTGAGACAGTCCCAGCTCCCTCAGTCCTTCCTCAAAGGAGAGATGCTTCTGTACCTTAATCATCTTTGTGACCCTTCCCTGGAGTGTCTCCACTAAGTCCCTATCTCCCTTGCACTGGTGAGCCCAGAACTGGACCCAGCATTCCAGGTGTGGCCTTACCAGTGCCTTACCACCTACTTCAACCTGCTGGTAACAGTTTGTGTAATTCAGCTCAGGATACTATCAGCCTTCTTTTCCACAAGGGTACATTTCTGGCTCATGGTCAACGTGGTGTTCACCAAGACCCTCCGTGTCCTTTTCTGCCAAGCTGCTTTCCAGCAGATTGCCCCCCCAGTATATACTGGTAAATGGGGTTGCTCCTTCCCCAATGCAGGACTTGGTACTTCCCCTTATTGAACTTCATAAGGTTTCTGTCAGCTCATTCCTCCAGCTTGTTGAGGTCCCTCTGTATGGCATGAGCCATGGCCCTCTGGTGTATGAGCCACCCCTCTAGTGGGATTTCATCAGCCAACTTGGTGAGAGTACACTCTGCCCCATCATCCAGATCACTAATGAAGATGTTAGACAGGACTGATCCCAGTATTGTCTGCTGGGGTACAGCACTAGTTACTGACCTCCTATTGGACTTCATGCCACTGACCAGTAGCCTCTGGGATCAGGATCTCTCATTGTGGAAAAGGAGACTTGAACAGCTGCACTGTTTCATAATATTCACTTCAAACCAAAGAAACTGACTTGTAGATTAATCTTTTTTCCTAAACAATTTTCTCCCCATTTTTAGTTGAAAGTATCCCAACCACTTTCTGCATGACTGCCACAGCACTTAACATATATTTGGGACTGTCTCAGACAGACTGGAGAGCCTTGTATGCTGATGCAGGTTATCAGTATTGCCAATTTCTAACACATGGTGGAGACTGTCATAACACTGGGTAGCATTTCACAAAATATCTTTTAAAACTTTACCAAAAATCCCCAACTCTGTGGAACAGGTCCAATTTCTCACTTGAAAGACAGCGGAAAATTATCTTTTTAAAGTCATGAGTTTTGAGACTTGTAACTTTTGGCAATGTAGTGATGGCACCAGTTAAACCTCTGTCCTACCAGATGAGCCATGTTGCTGCAACCCCGCTGCTTGTCTGCTTGTCACTGCTGGGCAAGGATAGCCTTTGTGTGCTAGCAGCAATGTGTTTCCAAATTTTCCCCACATACAAATGTACAAGTACCCTTTGTGCCTTTTGTCTTTTGTATAGCCTCCCAAAGAACAGCCTTTGGGCAAACCTGATAAACTGAACAAGTTACTTTATAGTAACACAAATGAACAAAAAAAAGAAACTATTCAATTAAGAGGAAAAAAAATGTCTAATAAGGAAAAAGAAGTTTGTGTATAATATTAATATTCGGTAAATCAGTCTGTAATAATTGTGGTTCCATCTAGTTCATCAAAGCCTCCCTTTCTTTTCCCTTCAGGGGGAAAACATGAGCCAAGTGCACATCCCTAAAGTCAGTCTAGTTTCCTAAGGGTAAGACCGGTTTCATCCTAATGGCTTCAGCAAGTGTATTTCTGCTGAAGAACTGGAAAATGTCCTTTCCTCACGACTAGCGGAACGAAATAACTCTTTCTGATGTCTGTAATTCCAGCAGCTCTCATCACCAATCCATTTAGAAAAGGAGTCCTGCATCTGTGACGGTGGATTAAATTCTTTTTGTCTGTGCTGTGACTTTGAGGAGGACTTGTGCTTCCAAATCATCTATAAGTGCTGTTACAAATGCCACACCACTCATACAGCCCTGCTGGAGAGGACCTGTGTTCCCAAACAGCCTTATTTGCCATTCTGGGTTTGTGAGTAAGAAAAACAGAGATTTACAGCTGCTGCTATAGAGTGAATATGGATTATTGGCAGAATCATTGCTGTATCAGATATTCAAAAGGTCTCTCTTTTTCCCCCTTCTTTTTTTTTACAGAAAAAGCAAAGAACTTGGAGAATTTTTTAAATGTTTTTTTTACCACAGAGTATATTTCAGCACTGGTTTGACAAAATGCATCACACATACCTGTATACACAGGCTTCTGGCCCCCGCCTCCTTGTGAAATAACTCATACCATCTTATTTCTGCGTCTTGATTTTCTGCTCTTTGGGGATCATTTATATAATACTGTGGTGTTTGACATGTATAGCAGTTTTCCTTCTCCTGTAAATTGAGGTTAACAGTACTACCATTTACACTGTAAATTATAGTCCCTTCTGTAGCATTTTTTGCCTATCTGGAACAGATGGGAGTTTGCGTTCAAACCTCTTACAAATCGTTTGTTTACATTCTATTGCAATCCCTTTATCTCAGTAATAGTAGTACTTCCAGAATATGATTTTTGTGCTGCAGACTGTTTCTGCTCTTTCTCTCTCTGTTTCTGAGAAACTGTCATGTTGAGATGGATTGTTGGAAGGTCTGTAGTAAGAATTTAGGAAAGTAATACTGAACAGTTTTGAGAGATCATTCAAGATTCACTGTCCCAAATATTCTCCAGTGACTAGCAATTTGTGATTGTGTAATGCATATATTTACGTGTGGTCAGTATGACCCATTGATATAGAACTAGGATTGGGCTATTCTTATCCCTTCTTCACTGTTGTTTCATTGTTTTCTTCCCCTATTCTGCTAGGGAGTGGTTTGACACATCCATCGTGAGCACAAAGGCATTCTCTACCTGCTCTGCATTCACTTGTTTATTCACATGACACAAGTACAAATGGCTAGAAATACTGACGTAGAAAATTCTCAGCCAATAAAAGATCTGAGGAAGTGCAATGACATTTCAAAAGAACTTTCTGGTCTAAATATTATGAGATTGTTTGCATTCTCTGATTCTGAGTTCCTGCTTGTATTGATGGGTGGTTACCTAGAGAACCAAGGGCTGATGTCATAGAACTGCAGGATTGTAGAATCATAGAATGTGTTGGGTTGGAAGGGACCTCAAAGATCATCGATTTCCAACCCCATGGGCAGGGACACCCTTCACTAGACCAGGTTTCCCAAAGACCCATCCAACCTGGCCTTGGACACTGCCAGGCAGGCAGCATCTACAACTTCTCTGAGCAGCCTGTGACAGGGCCTCACCACACTCAGAGTAAAGAATTTCTTCCTAACATCTAATTTAAACCTGCCCTCTTTCAGCTTAAAGCCAGTGCCCCTTGTCCTATCATTGCACTCTCCGGTGAACAGTCCCTCTCCATCTTTCCTGTAGGACTCACTTTAAGTCTTGGTATGCTGTAACTAGGTATCCCCAGAGCCTTCTCTTCTTCAGACTGAACAAGCACAACTCTCACACCCTGTCTTCATAGGAGAGGTGCTCCAGCCCCAGATCATCTTCATGGCCCTCCTCTGGTCTGTGTCTTTCCTGTACCAAGGACCCCAGAGTGGGATGCAGCACTCCAGGTGGAGTCTCAGGAGAGCAGAGGGACAGAATGTCTTCTCTTGACCTGCTGGCCACTCTGTTCTTGATGCAGCCTGGGACGTGGTTGGCCTTCTGAGCTGCTATCATACACTGCTGCCTCATGTTGAGCTTGTCATTGATCAACATCCCCAAGTCCTTCTCCCCAGGGCTGCTCTCAATCAATTCTCCACCCAGTCTGTAGTTTTGCTTGGGATTGTGACGACTCACATGCAGTACCCTGCGCTTGGCCTTGTTGAACTTCGTGCAGTTTGCATGGGCATATCTTTCCAGCCTGTTAAGGTCCCTCTGGATGGCATCTCTTCCCTCCAGCTTGTTGACCTCACCCCACAGTTTGGTGTTGTCAGCAAACTTGCTGAGGTTGCACTCTATCCTACTGTCCATATCACTGACAAAGATGTTGAACATTGCCAGTCCCAGTACTGACCCCAGAGGAACACCATGTGGACAGTTTACTTTTCCTGTGTGGAAATCTCTACCATCATTGTTTGTGTGTTTGCTTTCCTCTCCTTATATCCTGTTCTAGCTCCTGCCATAGGGACATGGAGAGAAAGCTTAGACCTCACTTGCCATTTATAACATAGATATCAGAAAGGTCATTAGACAAGATGAAATGACTGCTTGCGAAAAGTAGCCCATAACCAACAGTTTTCCCTAATCTAAACTGTATTTGGAACCATTCTGAAGGGTGGAAACAAAAGTGAGAGAAAAGTACCTCACTGTTTTCCAGCCTCTCTGGCCATTTAATTTTTATAGGTCCCAAAGTCACAGAATCACAGAATTGTAGGGGTTGGAAGGGGCCTCAAGAGATCATCAGGTCCAACCCCCCTGCCAAAGCAGCTCCCTAGCTCATATTGCACAGGTAGGCGTCCAGACGAGTCTTGAATATCTCCAGAGAAGGAGACTCCACCACCTCCTTGGGCAGCCTGTCCCAGGGCTCTGTCACCCTCACTGTGAAAAAGTTCTTCTGCATCTTGGTGCAGAACTTCCTATGCTCCAATTTGTGGCCATTGCCCCTTGTTCTGTCTCCACAGACCACTGAAAAGAGGCTGGTCATTTCCCCCTGCATCCCATATTTAAGATATTTATAAACATTGATTAGGTCCCCCCTAAGTCTTCTTTTCTCCAGGCTGAACAGCCCCAGCTCACTCAGCCTTTCCTCATAGGATAGATGTTCCAGGCACTTAATCATCTTTGTAGCCCTTCTCTGGACTCTCTCCAGGAGATCCCTGTCCTTTTACACCAGGGAGCCCAGAACTGGACACAATACTCCAGGAGGGGCCTGAGCAGGGCAGAGTAGAGGGGGAGGATCACCTCCTTAGACCTGCTGGCCACACTCCTATTGATGCACCCCAGGATCCCATTGGCCCTCTTAGCCACCAGGGCACACTGCTGACTCACAGCCAACCTGTAATCCACCAGGACCCCCAGGTCCATCTCCACAGAGCACTTCTCCAGCAGGTCAGCCCCCAGCCTGTACTGATACATGCGGTTATTCCTTCCCAGGTGCAAGACTCTACACTTGCTTTTGTTGAACCTCATTTGGTTTCTTACTGTCCAGCTCTCCAGCCTGTCCAGGTCTCGCTGAAAGTCCAGTAAAGTCCACAAGACATAACTAGTTGCCTGCAGAAAATTCACTTCATTGTTTTGCTTTCTGGAAACACCATGAAAACCAAGTTCTTTCCTAAAGAGTTCCAACTCTCTTCATAAACATGTATTTCACCCAAAGAAACCAAACTAACCTGCAGTGCCTGCTGGCATATGATGTGTTAATTGTGTTATAACATGATAAAATTGCCAACAGAGGGAAAAACACATGATGGTCTTCAGTAGAGATGATCCTGCATAGTGATATTTCTGTCTCTCTGTTGAGCTCTTCCAGGTGCCAAGCAGTCCATGTTTGTCAGCATCCATAATGCCATGTTGATAGATACTCTGTGAGCCACCCCTCCCCATCAGGGATGCTGAATCATGCTTCCTGGGGGTGGGTGGGTGTGTTGGGGGTGGAGGTGCAGATGGGGGCATAGAACTGAAATGACAAGCAACAATGATTATTTTGAACACATGAATGAAAAATTCTGTCACTAGAAATGGTAATTGATGCCACTGAATTAATTCAACTTCCAATTAGAACCAAACACAAGCTCTAGAAACACAGTGTGAGCATTTTGTAAGTGCTGATATGAAGTCCTCATCCAGAAAACTTGCTCTGAATCTAATTATTTATGCAAACATGCACAGATCCTTTTCAAACTCTGATAATTCTAATGGCCCTTATCAGTGTCTTAGTCATTCTTCCATAAAAGAAAATACTTCAGGGTAAAGAGACTCCCAGAGAATACACTCAATTCCTACAAAATTAAAAAATGAAAGTGAAATCACAGGAGTTAGGTTCTAAGTATATTTCTGATAGGGGCTTTGTGGCAGAGCTGAATAACTTTGCCTCAGAGTTTCTGTGGCAGTGGAGGAAACCTTGATCTACAAATGTGAATTCCCCTTGCTATTTTGAATCTGTATTAAAGTACAGACTCTGCTTTGTATTCTGAGCATTAAGTGGGTATATCAGAACTTCACCTTCACTGAAGTAGGCTAGGAATGTCATGAGAAATTTTTGTGCCTTACAGAAAGCCATCAGTGAAAGTTTGTTAGGCCTTGAAGATTAGTTTTTCAAGAGTGGACAAAATACGGACTATTGCTACAGGCAAATGATTTTTTTAAGGCTGTATTTTGTGTAGGTTGATGGATGAGAATCACCATGGAAGCTGTGAGGAGGGGTAAAGGAGGCTACCTGATTTAAGGATAGGATTTCTGTAAATTAAAAGGCCTTTTAAAGATAGGATTGGAGCCTGAGGAATGGCTGCTCAGGGAGACAGTGGAGAGACAGAGGCTTTCACTTTTTGCAGAACAGGGTCTCCCACATTTATTTACTTATTTACTACTGCCCAGTGATTCATGCCCATACACATTTTCCAATTTCTAATGAGGAGAGTGGTCTCTGCAAAACAACTGTGCTCTAATTCAGCTAGTAGGGTAGGGCTGTGGCTCCTAACTTGGCAGGAGAGTTGCCTTGTGAGGCACTGGCTGGAACAGCTCCTGTTCTTTGAGAGCCATCGAACTTGCCTTGCCCTCCTGTAGTGAGCTCCCCAAGGCAGGGAGCTGCCTTCTCATGTTGTGCAAGCTGGATTCCTCTGCCCTTCCCCAAGTCTTGCTCACTTGCGTTTCGATGACAATAAACATTGTCTTTAAAATCAAATTAGCAGAAAATTTAAGACAAGCTTCTCTCAGTTGCCAGATAGGCTTTTCTCAGAGTCAGAGGCATGCTTTTCATCACCCCACAGCTACGAGTGGTTTTGTTGTAAGCAGCCTTGTGTATGCTGTGAGTTACCCAGTACAAAACACCTATAAATGTTTAGATATTTTCTACGTGAAAACAACATATGACAGAAATTTTATACTGGTAATATGTGGTATATATTTGACAGAAACTTAGACAACGGATGTTTCTTTGTTACTGAAGAAAAGTTTGAAGGGAGAAGTTGATGTATAATTACTTCTTTAGATTGAGTGTGCTACTTCTGTGAAGGAAACCCCTGCCCATGGCCCCGGAGTCACACATCAGCCCAGCTCTGTCAGTCCCTCCCCCAGCGACAAAGTCAGCGTGGGTATGTCAATAAATTGTGTAGGCTGCAAAAGCACTGGCCCAGAAAATGTCTCTCTGCCTCTGTTTCAGTTCTCAGTCATACATTTACTGAGCTCTGCAAAACCACCTTTGTCCTTTTCACTGGTTACATCTATTCCCCAGCACAGGGGGGCACGCCATTCCCATGGTACTGTTAAACTGCTTTAAACTTAACAGTGCAGAAAATTTGAGACCAGACCACTGTTTTACTTCTTTTAAAATCTTTGTATTATAAGAAAGACATCATTGTCTTCTGAAAGACAGTAAGGAGGTGCATAAGAATGTATTTATAAAGTAGAGCCTCTCAGATTTTCAGGTTACCAACCACATGTTAATAGAGAAGATGTTTGTGGTCACAGACCCATGTCATCTGTGTGTCAACTACAACAGTGGGTGATGTGGTAAACTAAGACTGGAAGACAAATACATTTATCTCTTTTATCTAAAGCATTTCTTAAAAGCTTATCTAAAGGCATTATCTAAAGCATATCTATCTCATTTGTTTAAAGCAAGGGGAGAAAGGATTTTTTTTCCACTGGAGAAACGTTAACAGCAGTCTTGCTGACTGAGTTTTCTTCTCCTGCATATCCTTTCTCCACATCACACATACATTAATATGTCCTTCTTCCGTTGCATTTTTTTGCCCAGCCATCTGACCTTCTTGTCTCTGATAAAGTATGCTGTGGCCTGGTTTCTTTTTCTCTTGAAATGATTTCCTTATCTTCTGTCTCCTGCTTCCCTCTCTGAGAATGTATTCTTGAAAGATTACTGCCAGGGAGTATGACCTAGAATAGTATTTAGCTTATCAGTTACTCTGCTACAGGCACAATTAAATCCAGTGAAGTATAAATGCAGTTGTCCAAAATTTTTGTAAGCTTTCTATGAAAAAAAATGAATTGGATTAATTAATGCAGAAACTGGTAAGCAAAGTTTTATCCCTGGGTCAATTTGAGCATGGGCTAGAGCAGTGTGAACATCTCTGTGTCCCCAGTCTGCAGACAATACTTTTTCTGGGACAATACTTCTACAATCTGTGAAACTTACTGACTCAGTGACATTGACCATGAGATTGCCACTGTGCAACATGGACCAGCCCCTCCCTGAGGGACAGGGTCAGATATGTCTGATGCCTTTTACCATTAGATTTGGATTGTCATTTGCTTTTTGTCCTTTGATTGTGTCTGCAGAGAGATCACTTTTGAGGTTGTCAGTAGGAACTGGAGTTGCACATGCAGTACAATTAAAATGCTGGGGCAGATGTATACAGCTGCCAATGCACATCCATATTTCATAAAGATAAGCAGAGATTCTTGGTCATAACTTGAAAGCCGGAGAGGGACTGCTTACAAAGGCATGGAGTGACAGGACAAGGGGTAATGTCTTTAAACTAAATGAGGGTAGATATAGATTAGATTTAAGGAAAAAATTCTTCCCTGCAAGGCTGATGAGGCCCTGGCACAGGTTGCCTAGAGAGGTTGTAGATGCCCCCTGCTTGGCAGTGTCCAAGGCCAGGCTGGATGGGGCTTTGCGCAAAGTTTTGGAACCAGATGTCCCTGGTGGACAACAGGATGACCATGAGCCATCAATGTGCCCTCAGGGCCAAAAAGGCAAATGGCATCCTGGTGTATTAGAATGAGTGCAGTTAGTAGATCAAGAGAGGTCCTTCTCCCCCTTTACTCTGCCATACTGTGTTCAGTGCTGGGCCCCTCAGTTCAAGAAGGACAGGGAACTGCTCAAAAGGGTCCAGCACAGGGCCACCAAGATGATTAAGGGAGTGGTGCACCTTCCTTATGAGGACAGGCTGAAGGAACTGTGTCTCTTTAGCCTGGAGAAGAGGAGACTGAGGGGTGGCTTCATCAATGTCTATAAATATGTAAAGGGTAAGTGTCAGGAGGACGGAGCCAGGCTCTTCTCAGTGATGTCCAATGACAGCACAAGGGGCGATGGGTGCAAGCTGGAACATAGGAGGTTCCATGTGAACATAAGAAAAAGCTTTTTTCACTGTGAGGGTGACAGAGCCCTGGGACAGGCTGCCCAGAGAGGTTGTGGAGTCTCCTTTTCAGGAGACATTCAAAACCCACCTGGACATGTTTCCGAGTGACCTAGTCTAGGTGATCCTGCTCTGGCAGGGGCGTTGGACTAGATGATCTTTTGAGGTCCCTTCCGAACTCTAACATTCTGTGATTCTGTGATTCCAACCCAAGCCATTCTGTGATTGTATGATTAACCAAGTTTTACTCATTTAACTGTGTCAAAATACCTTGCTTTTAGCTGAAATGAGTTCTACCCTTCAGACGATCCAAATACTATTTGAAAATTTTAAAAAACAAGCATTTAATTCATTGCACACAGGAATACAATTGTGCTCTGTTTTACAGAAAATGTCATAAATATTATACCCTGAAATGCCCCTCACAGATACAGCAGACTATAAATTGCAGAAAGTTGTGGCGTAAAGACATTCTACAGTGAGTTAATTAAGGCAGCCAGGCATAAAGCCGATAACACAAAGAAAAAAATTAAAAGATATAGAGCAGGGAAAAAAAAATCCATGCTTTTGATTGAGATTTGAAAAGAGAGAATGAATTGATGAGGCAGAGAAAAAGAGGCAATCTGTTTCAGATGGCAGGTTATAGATGAGAAGGTGTTTACTGCAAGAGTAGTAAGTGTGAAGGAACAGAAAAAAAATCTGTCTCTAGACTGCAAAAGGAGGAGAAGAGGGAAGAGAAATGTGTTAAGCTAGAGAAAATCCATAGGTTTGGAAAGTAAGAACAAGAGGTGGTTTCCAGCTGGATCATGCAGTGCATGGAAAGCTGCACTGAGCAAGACTTTAAGAATCAAAGTGGTGGTGAAGAAGAGAAGATGGAGGTATACTGTAAAAGGGCTATTGCAAAAGAGATGCCATTTAAAGATATATTTGTGGGGTAATGATACACAAGTCTGCACAGCAGAGATTGAGTCCTGTCTCATGCTGTGCTATTTCACATCAGCAGCAAAAAAGGCTGCACAGCCTCCCCTCTCAAATATCTTTTCAATCATGTAGGAAAGAGAATAGAGTGTTTCCTTATTGCTCAGAAAACATCCCGGGCTGGGGAGATTGGCCAGCATAGAAGTAATTCATTGCAAATCTAAGGTGAAATTGTCTTGTGAGTAATAACCAGACTGCAGCTTGTTTGAAGCCGTGCTGTAGGCAGAGGCCTGATCTCCTGTTCTTCCTGTAGCCTGCAGTGGGACACTGCTCCTCCACCAGTGCAGTGAATTGAATGAATGAGCGTCAGGATGGGTGAGATGATGTCTTTTTCATCTCTTAGGATATCACCCAGGAAAGGACTAGAGTTAAGAGATGGATACCTGGAAGAGTGAGGTGGTAGATTGTAAGTCACGCTTATTCACCTGCGCTCCAAGGGAGTGAAAGCCTTCTCCAACAGGCTAGCATGGTAGTTGCACACCCCACCAAGCCATGTCCTTCAGTAAGGCAGAGATTCAGTATATTTCTAGGTAATTAATAGATTTGCAAAGACTGATTCCTGCAGGGCAGTAGAGGATTTAATGTCAGAAAATGTTCTATTTGTACCTAGCTTTGCTAGGTGCAAAACTTCAGCACAAAAAGCTAGGATTCCTTTTGTGAAAAATGACTTGATCTGTGTTAAACAAATGCAAACAGAAAACTTCTACTGGCACGGCCGCATGGAGTGCATTATAGAAGTGCATTGTTTCTGGATGTCAGTCCTGCATCTTTGAATAAGATGTCAAAATACAGTATGGGTGTGCTACTTATGCCCATTTCTAGAAAGATACAGCTGGTGAAAAAAAAAAAAAGAGCTGAAAGAAGTAGTTAATTTTTAATGGAAAAATGGTCAAGCAGAAACAGTTAGTCACTTACAAATAAATAGAAGTAGACATATAAGAAGAGGTCATTCATGCCATGTTCTCTCTAGAAGTCAAAGCCTTCCATAATTCATTATGGAATATGGCTCCGTATGAGTACAACACCTAATCTGCTTCCAGTTGTTTTTGTTTTCTCAAAATCTTTGTAGCTTTTTTTCAACATTTTAGTCAACATTTTTTGCAACAGTTCTTTAAATTTTACATTCAGAAAATTTTTATTACTGAATTTCTGAGTATGCTTTCCTAAAGTGCAGTGAACATATAAAAACATGAGGCTTGTTGTAACACAGATTAATGAGAAAAATTTTCAGTCAGTGATGGTCCTGCTGATTCCGATAAAAGAAGATTCACCTGTAATAGTCAGAAGAATAAAAATGTATGATTGGCACCTGCAGTTTCTGAGAACTGTTCCTAGGTTAGGCACTTGTGACTACAAAGGAGGTAGAAAAACAACTTTTATATGTGAACTTCTCACAGCACTGAGGCAAAAAAAAAAAAGCAAAGCAAATCTGTTTGATAGTCTCTGTTACAGCCAGCAGTCTCTATCTGCCTATAAACTAGAACAAAGAGCAAAAATAGTTCTTCCAAGTACTATCACATTACTGGATGGTAAAAGCACTCCATTGTTCAGGTTCCCATGGTAAATATTCATGCTTTTATGGGTTCCTGTACTGCAAGACCTGGTTAGGTATGCATTCAGCCTCTTTCATTTATTTCTTTCTCTTAGGAGAAATGGGTTGTAGATTGGCAGATGAGTAGTTGTGTCCCCTATAAGCCTGGCACTTGACAAATAGATCTATAGAAGTATCATCCTATGCATTTTGAGCCTCTTGCCAAAATTGGCTAGCACGATGGCTCACTGATTATCATATTCATAGGAAGATATTCAGACAATGTTGATCATTTCAAAAGGCTCAATTTATTTTTAAATATTGACATTGTCTTGGGGGGAAAAAAAATTCATTTGATGCTCCCAAAGAGCTTTGTTATACTTTAAAGATGTTTTCTGATGTAGGGCAAATACTTTTAAAAGAATGAGTCTTAATTTTTTTTTTATAAACACTTTTAAAATATCTAGCATTCCTCTTGTTGAACTCAAAGATAATTGCTTTATTTATAAAGAAACCAACTTAAACAAGGAGTTTTTCTTCGGTTGAGTCTTTTTTGTTCATCAGTGTTCTGATCCATGAAGAGAGCAGAAGCCTTTGCATTGAAATCATGCATGAGTTCTGGGTTAGATGATAGCCAGTTAGCATTCATATGTGTAGACTGCTTGAAAGACTTATGTGGGATGGAACGCAGAATGTGTATGTGGAAAACAAATAATATCAAAGTTTGGGTAAGGGCTAGAAACTGGATGTTGCTTAGCAGTGAACATGCTGTAGGATTTCAACACATAAGAACTCTCTCACAGACACAGGATTTCAACACATAAGGGCTCTGTCACAGGCACAGAATTTAACTGCTCACTGGCTGTATGTGGCACTTGAAACAGCTGTTAAAACAAATAGAATAGAAGAAACCTGCTCTGTAAATAGGCACGAGTGACTGTCTCACTGAGACTGCTTCTGTGCAACAGAAGAAAAGCTAAGCTTGCATTTTAATAACTATTTGAAGATTTGCTTTAAATGGATAAAGTTCCCTGCTAAGCAGCTCATGTTATTTTTCTTTTCATCTTTGTTTGCCTGACAGATAAATTTGGAGTCAAACAAAACCTGAAGGTACAAGAAAGAAACCCAAAGTCTTGCAATTCCGGCTGGCAGGGACAATTACAAAGTCTTGATTTGAGGAGCTGAGAAAGGATCTGGATCTGAGAAGGTGATGATGATAAGGAGCCCATCATGTTTGTGCATATAGATTGCTTCCCTCTACGGGACCTGTCATGTGAGTCTCTGCACAGATACACTAGGACTTCCAGGAAGCCTCTCCAACTTGTGCTCTCACATGGAAGCCACACATACTCAGGCAAGGTACTGCATTAATAGTGCCAGTGGCATCAGCTGTCTTGTGGGAGGCTGAGTGCTGCAGGAGATAAAAGGGCCTGAGCTTCTGAAAGCACAGTCCAGCCCAGTCCTGTTCATGCATATGAATTTAACATATATGCCTCTGGGATGAGAAAAGGCAGAGCCATGGGAGCTGTGCTGTCCTTGGGGAACCTGGGAATTCAGTTGAATCAGCAAGAATTAAGTAGGAGGCAAAACCTGCTGCAGTACTTCTTTATCTAACCTTTAAATGAGGTGTGCACTGTGAATCTGTTTGCAGAAGCAATGCTGTTTGCTGACTGTCCTTTACCTTCCTCTCTTGAACAGGCTAAGTGATTCCACAGTGCTAGACTGGGGCAGTGACTGCTGTGTCTTCTCCATGCTCTTCTGCAAGGAGGAAAACGTTTGTGCGTGCTCTCTGTGTTGCATGACTGGGTACCTGGCTGCAACAGAGGAGGACCCCAAATATTTGCATTCTTAAACCCAATGATTCTTCACTTATTTTTGTTTAATGTCTTCCTTCTTTGCTTGGGGAGGTACCCCATGCTGACTTCTGCTGGTCATTCAGGTTGCACAGGTTATCTCTGTGTTATGCTGGGCTGTCTTGTCAATATGCAAATCTTCTACTCCAGGCTTCTTCTGTTACATGCAGCATGACCTTATTTCGGAGCAGTTTCATATTAATTAGGGAACATCTCTCCAAAAAAGGGGGGGACATATCAAAGATACAGCAGTTCCCACAATAGGTAAAGCACAGCACTGAGTGCTCATTAATAAGACACAGCTTGCAAAGTCATAATGATAATAGAAACAGCAGTGACAATGTCCTGGGTCAGTGCTTTGGGTGCATATATGTTTCATATCCATGCAAGGGATCCTATTAGAGATTTAAGATCATTTTAAAGGCTTTGCATCAGCAAGTTTTCCTGCTCATTTAAACCCCCTGTTTATCATTACGAAGTGTATTAACTTTCTCATGTTTAATGCTTATTTCTGTCCTGAGAGAAATAAACAAATAATACTTTCCAAATGGGTTTCTTGGGAAAGGAGGGTAAGTGGCAGGAGGGTATTGTTTGCACTTATAGCTGATTGCTTAAAAAAGCTGCTCTGGAGTTCAAAAGGTGAAAAAACAGACTTGGTGAACATGTGTGTCTTCCTTCTATTTTCCTTTTTGCTCAGAATGGATTTACAGAGCAGTCTTTTGACGGGCATGAGGCAGTGCCAGTTATCCACGTCTTGTGTGAAAGAAGAGAAAGCAGTAAGTCATATTTGCACATTATTTCTGTGAGACTGCTAGCCTCCAGTGCAGGCTGCTCCCTGCTGCTGCTACTATATATACCTCACGAAACGTTGGTTTACAGTGTAATGAAACCACACTGGGAAAAGATGTGTTCCTTTTCTGCAAGCATTTAGAAACAAACAAGCATCCTTATGAAACAATAGTGTCTCCCGTGCCGAATTCAACATGGGCGTGCCGCTGCCCACAGCAGAAGTTCACGTAAGGCCATTTAGACACGAATGTTACAGGAGCAAAGGAAGTTCAGAGAGTGTTGTTTAAATGGAAAGGTATGTGAAACTAACGGACCAAAAAAGAGGAAATAATGGGTGGAAGAAGCAGAGAACAGCCCTTGGGAGTGTGGTCTTGAACAAGCACTTTGTGCTGTGGGTACTTGGAGTGGTGAGCGGAGGTGCCGTCCCTTGCTGTGCGCTGGCGTATTCAGGAGACAGAACTTTGTGAATAAGCAGGAGCACACCAGGGATATTTTGTTGCACTTCCGAAGTATTTTTCTGAAAGAAGTAATGTCTAATATGGGAAGAAAATATTTTTTTTTCAAGAATCAGTCAGATTCAGCAGTTATTTCGTGCTTTTCCTCCCGTACATTTACTGTCACTGGTTGCAGTTAGTATTCAGGCTTTGTTTCTCTTAATCACCTGCTGCCAACACAATCCTTTTTGGAAAAGCAAATATTGATTTTAGAGAAGTCAGTTGAGGGCTCAGATGAAGACCATCACATTTGGTGTGATCTAATCCGCTTTTCAAGTGGAAAAGACTAGTATATTAGTTTGACAATGTTTTAATACTGAAATTAGCTGAATATGCAAATGTTTGAGAATAAGTGCTCTGTCACACCAGTTCTTAATATCTTGGTGCCTATTTCTTGGGATTTAAATAAAAGTAGATTGGCTTTTCAAATAGCTCAATACTTGCATTGTCCCTTGGCTTAACAAGCACATCTTCTGTGACATTATCGCAGTAAAACTCATTTATAAATCCATCCTTAATGCTACCATGGAATTTGCTTGTTACAGAAACATGTTGTGGCAGTGAGTGAAGGAAAGGTTATAAAAAAAAAAAAGGAAAAAAAATTGTAGTGAGGGATCTGATTCACTGTAGGGCTTTATACTAAAATTGCCTCACAGGGGGTAAGACAATTCTGCACAAAGACTGTGCAATTTATAAATGGAAACTTGTACTCTACAGCACTTTTTCCATGCATGATTAGGCTTCTTTAAAGAAAAAAAAAAGGCAGCCATGGTGCAATGCTAACACTTATGAGTGATGCATGATTGATGATCCCCTAAAGGCAGTGAGAGAGAAAATTACCTCCTTCCCTCATTTAAGGACATTATTAGAAGACTCAATGAGTTCAAAGCTCAGGAAATTATGCTAAGAGGACTGAATCAGGCTTTAAAAAAAAAATCAGGATAAATTATTTTCTCAGCATTCCAAGGGTAAGATTTCTTTCAATGCTCTGTAAAAGAAGAGTACTTTGACACCCTGTTAACATGGTACTCTTTAAAAATACCCATCACATCATTTGTGAGGTACTCACGTGGGTACTATTCTCTCTTCTAAATGGACTGCAATCTGCAACCAATGCAAATTAATATGACATTTTAATTGCTATGTATGTCCTAGTACCTCAGTGTGGAAAGTAAAGGGGTCCTTCTCTCAGTCGTGAAGGTAACATGGTACTCTGGGAAAGAACAGGATGAGCTAAGGCTGTGTGAAACATGGGTGTTTTCCCTTGCAGGGCTCACATCCAAGAAGGAGCCAGTGTCAGCGAGCAGTGTGCACTTCTGCTGCGAGGGAGAGGGAGACTGGGAACGGTACTGAACAGACCTAAGAACGCTGCCTTTCTTTAATTTTTTGCCTCGCATCCTCTGTAATTAGCTACCGTGTGGCATCGTCACATTGTGGCATCAGTCAGGAACCGCTGAGAGGTGCACTGCAGCTGAACAGAGGGATGTGGAGCTGGGTCTGTCCTATCACACTCCTGCTGAGGCATGCATGGCAGCTCCTTTTTACTCACTTTAGAAGGAAACAAGACACACACGCACAGCGTCCCTCCCTGTATCTGTCTGATCGGTACCTGATGACTTCTGCGGAAGATGTCTGAACTTGGAAGAGGTGGTTGTCGCACAGGTATTAACGTTCTACACCTTTTCTAGGGGATAGAGTAGAGGCAGCTTCAGCAGCCTCGTAGAGGGAGTGCCTACTGTAGCATGAGCTCTACCCTTATGAAGCACAGGGGATTCTATATGGGAGAGTCTGTATGTTACAGGCACTCCATATGGGAAGAGCATCAGCTGGAACTGCCTCTGTATGAGGTGCCAGCAAATCCAGCTGCAAGAGGCATCTTTAGGACATCATGTTTTATAGCTCTTCTTACTTTACAATATTGTAAAATACAGCCATCCTCACCTGAGACGAACAAAACACAAGTTCCTGATTCCAAAAGTGTCATGTTTTATTGCAGCCTGTAAAATAAGGGGACATTTAACTACCTACAAATACACTTTGACTCGGCTTCTAACCAAAATCCCCTATGGGAGTGGTATCCAAGTGCAACACTAAATAGCTTTAAGTTATGTCAGCATTCATGGATGTTATGCTTAGAAAAAAAACTATGTTGAGAGGAAAAATATCTTTTTAGTCAGAGTGGATCACAGTGGACTTGTAACATGTCTCAGTGTGATTTTTTAGATGTCTGTTTTGGGGTGTGGGAAGAATTTTGAGATTTTGTATTTAAGCAGGAGAGAAAAAACTAATTCTCACCTGCCTCCAGACAGGAAGATAGATTGGTGATTTTCTTATTGCAAAACCTTTATTTGATGTAAAAAAGACACCCCCCTCCACCCCCCCAAAAAAATCCCACATTACCACCTGCCACTTAACAAAAATAAGCACAAAAATTTTATTAAAGATAGATGATCTAATTGATTTGTATCTGTGCCTGTTCTGAGGGGCTGCAACCATCACTTGAGTGGTGAGAGAAGTAAGAGAACAAGATTATCTTTTTGTTAGCTTTTGAGCAACTTAACACTTGTCTCCCTGAGTGGCTTAACATCTCCCCTTCAAGAATTTGAGATTGCTTCACCAACTCAGCCAAATTATCTGCATTTTAATAGTCACTTAAGCTCTAAGAATGACATGTGAATCGATCCTCTGTAGTCTTGGTCAAGACTAATGCTTTCCTAATACCACATCTTCACTGCATCATAAATTAATATGAATTTCAATGAGTTTCTTGAAGCTACCAGGCAGACTTGAACATTCCCACTTTCCCTTCGCTACATGGAAATAGAATTTTTTTCTATATGTAAAAAGTATTCTTTCTTTTTTCATACTGACAATAACTACATCTCGAGAGGCAATAAATCAAGAAAGAATAACAGTAATGTATCCATCTTAAAGTCATTCTTTTAAGATGTTGTATCAATTTCTCTCATACAATAGTGTCTGCCTTATAGCTACTGTTACAGGAGGACAGAAAATCCCCTTCACTGGAAATGCAGCAGACAGGAAAATGGCCTTGGCTACGTCTAAATGAACTGAGCCAGAGGCACTTCTCAGCTCCTACTTACAAAGCTGCTAGACATTTTGTGATGTGGTCGGGAGAGAGCCAGATGCATGCCATTTCCTCTCCACCTTCAGATTTGTGGTTTAATTGGGGAAGAAACAGGTGTGTAGGCATGAGGGGAGTCACACTTGCTCTCTGAATTAACTCTGAAGTTGGCACAAACAGGACTGTGTGTTTAATGCATGAGTTTACATTTAGCCAGTATCTACATGTCTTCACATAGCTGAATATACCGATGAAAGCGTTCTGTTTCCACATGAACAGGCTTGCTGAAGATTTGGCTTAAAAAGCTCAACACAAACCATTAAAGTGCTGGCTCCATCATCATTAAAAACTAATCAGGCCCATCACTGCTGAAACATCAGCTTCTCTTGTTTGTATACAGAGTTCATCATTAATTTATTTAAATGTCAGCAACAAACTTCATCAAGGTTTCCTACACTTCATCCTCCATCCCTGTGCAGGATGGGAAGTTATCGCTGACAGCCAGCTCAGCTGGTTCAGCACAAAATACTTCAGACATGGCCTTGGACACATCCTTTAAAATCTTTGAGGCTTGAGTGTCGCCAACTATTCTCTATACTGGTGGCTTAGCCCTTTAATGCCAGAAGTGCTTGTTCAGGACACTTCCAGCTTTTTTTTTTTAATCTCCCAATAGTGACATAAAAGCATCCTGGTAAGGCCAGAATTAGTGTCAGATGTGTGTGCATGTGCTGGGAGAGAAAGAGGATGATTGCCTACACTTCTAAAGTGAAACAGCATTTTTCTTCCAAGAGTGAAGGTACTCAATTCAGTGGGTAACTCTCGCTTGCTTAGCTTTGCTGCCCACTGGGACTGAGAATAGCATCCTCTTCTATTCTGCCACAGCTTACTTTCCTTGCTTCCTTGATGATCTGTGATTACATGAAAGCCCGATCGTTGTTTTGTTCAAAGGAATTTTTTTTACACAAGCTACATGTTAAATTAGGTAAAAGATGCAGATAGTACAATTAGCTTGAGAAGAAAAAAGGTCCCTGAAAGCGTCAGATCCTTAAAAATGTAGGAAATGGAGTGTATTAACTTCTGCATAATGAGATGTGCTTGATGCAACGAGTTAATGCATTAGCCTTTCACCCTAGAAACCTGTGTTAAACCCAGAATCATACAGAAATTAATTTGGTAGTGTCATACAATGCTCTTTTGAACATTAATCCACCTTATACAAGTTGCAACACAGTCCAATTTGCCTAGATGCCGATGGCTGAGGGCAGAGGACTGAGACAGCATGGAATGCAGGCAGCCCTCCTCTGAGCACCTCCAGGCCAGTCAGGTCCTGTTAGTCCATTGCTGTCCTGGGAGTAAAGTTCCTGCTGTAGGTTTTTCCTTTGTTCAGCTGATACCTGTGCTGCCAGTATATGCTAGTTGAAAATTTACCCCTATGGTTTTGTAATATAAAAGTAATAGTCTGTTACTTAGATTTCATTTAATTATGACACAAAGTCGTCCTAGATGCTTATTTTGAGATTACAAGCTCTGAAAGAGAGAGGGATAGGGACACACCTGCTTCAGCAGCTAAAAATAAATACGCCACAAAGAGAGGACTCTTATTAGGCTTGCTGGTTTTCATCACAGTGCTCCATTACATTATAGCAAAACCAAATTGCATAAGGCTAGCAGAGTACCAGCTGACATGCACATTCAATCAGGGCTTTCGAAAGCATGTTCCCATTTTATTGCAGGCGTTGTAGGCAGTACTTAAATATTAACAGAGTACAAATTCCACTTAGAAGCATTTTAAAAATAACCCCTGGTGCATTCTTTTTCAGGCTTTTGACATCAGAATAAGCCCAAGGCTTTGTGTGAGGACAGGATACAGCTGCCCAGAGTGTTCCATTTCTCACAGCGACCCAAACTGCACAATTTCTCAACTGTGCTGAACAAGTAAGAACTAGCAGGAATTCAGTGCAAATACTTAGTGCCAAGGTCCTTAGAACAAATACAGCTTGGGAGAGTTTAATGTGAGCAGTTAATTCAGGATCAGACCTTCAGACGCAGGTGGGACTTTCAAAGCACAGATACTTTGATCTGCATGGTAGCAGTGCACAGGTATGTGTTTGTAAGCTAAGGATGAACAGGTTCCTCTCTTATAACCTCTCTGAAAAGATGTCTGAATGATTGTGCAATTGTACAAGTTGTAAGAGGGTTTTTTTTCCCTATTCCTGGTTTTGATATTTGCCATCCTGGCTGTGAGAGCAGCACAGATCTTGGATCTACTTGAAAGAGTCCAGTGCAGGGCCACAAAGATGATTAAGGGAGTGGAACACCTTCCTTATGAGGACAGGCTGAGGGATCTGTGTCACTTGAGCCTGGATGAGACTGAGGTGTGACCTCATCAATGTCTATAAATATGTAAAGGGTGAGTGTCAGAAGGATGGAGCCAGGCTCTTCTCAGTGTTGTCCAATGATAGGAAAAGGGGCAATGGGTGCAAGCTGGAGCAAAGGCAGTTCCATGTGAACATAAGGAGAAACTTCTTCACTGTGAGGGTGACAGAGCCCCGGAATAGGCTGCCCAGAGAGGATGTGGAGTCTCCTTCTCTGGAGACATTCAAAACCCACCTGGACATGTTCCTGTGTGATCCTGCTCTGGCAGGGGGGGTTGGACTTGATGATCTTTTGAGGTCCTTTGCAAATTCTAACATTCTGTGATTCTGTGATCTGTTGTAAACATAAGCCACAGCACTGTAAACTTGGGTTTTTTCACTGCTGAATTTATTGGGTTTTGTTGTGCTTTTAGCTCCTGAGATGTACTGTGTTCCCCCACACGAGGCTACACGGAATGCCTCCTATGTAGTCCAGCCACCCACCATGCCTGGAACACCTGTGCACTTGTAGATTTGATGCAGTTTTTGTTCCAAAATCACTACTTTGTCAGGGCTGTGAAAGCCCTGGGGGAAGGAGCTAGAACGTAATCAGTTTAACTAAGGAACATCTTTGCCTAAAACGAGAAGCATCCCATTTACACTTTGGCAGTGGAAGTGTTTGGTGCCCACATTTAGGCTTCTGCCCATGCTCACCAGTCTCCCAGTCTGAGCAAGGAAGTGATTAATACCTGTCTCAGCTCTGCTCTCAGTCAGGAAAGCAGTCAAACACTCTGTGTGTTTCTGTTGTCTTTGGTGTGCTTGTGGCACTCTGTTCATTGCAAAAACAGAGATCAATACTCATCCCTTCACTTTGTAGTGGTGGATGATTCCTGCAATGTCAGGCTCCTTCTTGTTAACTGGTAATCTAGGCAGCTCAGTGGCACAGCTATAACATGGGAAGTTGTGGTTTTTCCATGGCTGGGTTCTGGTGGAGGAGGGATTGCAGGGGTGGGTTCTGCAAGAAGCAGCCAGAAGGTCTCTGCAGACCCCACAGAGCAAACACCAGCTGGCTCAAGGCTGGAGTCGCTGCTGACCAAGGCCGAGCCCATCAGGGATGGTCACAGCGCCTCTGGGAATCACATTTAGGAGAAAAAAAATGCAAGCATCTGCTTTTTGCCACCAGAGAAGGGAGTGAGAAGATGCAATGAGCTGTGCAGACACCAAGGCCAGTGAAGGGGTTCGAGGAGAGGAGGTACTCCCGGTGCCGGAGAGAAAGATGCCCCTGCAGCCCATGGAGAAACCCATGGTGGAGCAGGTGTCCCCCCACAGCCCATGGAAAAGGCTGAGACTCAACCTGCAGCCCCTGGAGAGGCCCCACGGTGGAGCAGGTGGAGACATGCAGAAGATGCTGTGACACACATTGGAGCAAGCCTCTGCCAGCACTTGCAGCCCGTGGAGAGAGAGATAGACACAGAGATGAGTGAGAGAGAGAGACCCACGCCAGAGCAGGTTTGCTGGGGGGGGGAAGCTTGTGACTAATGGGGGACCAGGCTGGAGCAGTCTGGGCCTGAGAGACTGAGAGACATTCTGTGATTGCACCCCATAGAAGTGTCCCATGCCAGGACAGCTGGTGAAGAGCTGAAGCCCTGTGGGAAAGGACTCACATTGGAGAAGTTCATGGAGGACTGTCTCCTGTGGGTGGGACCCCACAGTGCAGCAGGGGAAGGGTGTGAGGAATGCCCTGCCCCCACTAAGAAGGAAAACAACTCATGAGGAACCAACCGAACCCCCCATTCCCCCATTCCTTGACCTTCCTTGTGCCCCAATGCGGTGGGAGTGGGATGAAATCATGACTAAAGTGAAGACTGGGAAGAAGGGAGGGGTGGGGGAAGGTGCTTTAAGATCTGGTCTCATTATCTGACTCTGGTGTCACTGGGTGTGCAGTGAAGTGTAATACAGTAGAGTTTTCTGTCCTTTATTCTGTGTTGAGTTTTTGCCCGTGACACTGATTGCGGAATGCTCTCTCCCTGGCCATATCTCGACTCCTAAGCCTCTTAATATATATTTTCTCCCCCTTCCAGCTGAAAAGGGGAGTGATAGAGCAAATATGGTGGGCATCTGGCCACAGAAGTGAAAGGTGCTCCCCAGCTCTTATACAATGCAGGCGTTTACAGTGGAGTTGGAAGAAATACAGTTGAGATCCGAGTACTGAAGGAGGGCTACACACCTGAGCTCTCATTTTCTGAGCAAGTTCAAGGACTAGCAAGCAATTGCATAGACAGTGTTTTCCACTATCACCCTGAGACAAGTGAGTTCTGTGAAATGCTTAACCTAAGAAGGATGAGGTATTTAAACGTGGACCTCTAAGTCAGACTCCTGACCTGGAGAGAATGAGAGTTCACATAGAACTCAAGAAGTGCACCCTTCTGATGCCTACCTTTTTTTCTCTTCAGCATGCTGCAGTCATGTTCCCAATTTTAGTAGTACCAGTGTTATCTTTCTGTTTCACCTTCAGCTTCAAATCATCCCTCCCATTAAAAAACCTCCAAAACTCTGTCTCATATATATGTAGCTCAAGCAGTCTCTGTAAACTATTATCCACCTCTTGCAACAGAGTCATGCAAGGATAAAGCTATGACCCATAAGTTAAAATAAAATGGCCCTTTCAGCAAATCCATTATTCCCATCACACCTGTGGGGAGAAGCTGGGGTGCAGCAGCGTGGCACGTCATGCAGGTATGATATGTTCCCTACAATGTCTTCCAAACCACCTTTTTTTTGACTCAGACTGCTAAAATGGGGTATTGGAGCTGCCTCTTGAACTGGGATTGCTATGGGCAGAGAGCAACAGTTAGTTCACATCAGTCTAGTGCTGGATAATGATAGAAGGAAAAATCCAGCCTTGTTCTACTATCAGTGTGTCCTGAAGCACCTGAACATCTGTAATAAACACTCTCCCATGAAACATTTTCCTATGAATCCTGGCATTTCACTACTTTACACTTCAATTATTTTTGACTAAGAAATGCAACAGGAGAATTCCAGAGGCTACCCTGTGGAATAAACAACAGCCTTTATAAATGCAAAGACTATAAATAAGCAGACTGATAAGAGCTGGGTATCTGTCAATTTAAATGGCATTCAGCATGTGAACTTTTAATTGAGATGAAGCATTGTGGCACAATGTATTCCATTTATTACTTGCCATTAACTTTCATGTGACCTATTTCTCTGCCTCTTGACAGGTTCATCTTTCTGAGAACTTTACAGACAAAATGATATTTTCCTTTTCTGTCTGCTCAACTATGATCTCAGTTTGAGGCATCACTTAGCATTCATCACTAAAAGAAATAATGCCAAAGGCACTAAAGATTTTTTTTGCACTCTTCCCTTTCTTCTTTAATTTTCCTTCTGTTTCTTAATACTACTTTATGTTTTTATATTTCATTGCAAACAATGGTGGTAGGTTGAGGAAAAGGTTTTAATTTATTTATTGAAGCTGAATAGACCCCCACATAAAATATTGAAGGTCTTTATGAACAGTGTAATTTAAAAAACTGATTTTGAAGAAGTAGGGACTCCGTATTTTTAGGATGTTTATGCTAGTTTGCAGCAGTTACAGGGTGACTTACAGTCTCCTGTGACAGTAAGAAATAAGTATCTGTTAAGATACTTATTTGTATACTTATTTGATACTTTTCTTGTATGAAACAAGTATCTGTTAAGAAAAAACATTACCATAGTATTCTAAAAAAAACAGACAAAAAATTTTGGTATGTGCAAAACGGAAATGACTATAGGAATATAGTATGTATTTACTGCTGGGGCTAGTATCTGGAACATATAAATGTAGATTTGGCTAAGCAAAAATATATTCTAGTGTATGATTGATGAGGAAAGTTATCTCATTATGCTGACCTTATTGAACTAATTTTATAGTTTGCTAAAAACATTTGTTTAGTTTAATTCAGTAAAACTTATTTAAATCTGCTCCAGTGACCCATCCAGCAAATAGCACACATATTTCGAGCAGCATCGCTGCCATATAGACCTAAGGCTACTGTAAATTGTTATCCAGATCCTCATTAGGAGACAAGCTGGCTATTTACCTTTGGTCAGATAGTTCCCAAGAGCTAACATGAGGATTAAAACTGCTACGTCAAATACTGGGGAGTGAATTCCAAGCCTCCAACACTCTCTGTATGAAAGATTACCTGCATCCTCTGTAACCTTTTAATCTGCAGCCCAAGAAGTCATCAATTTAAATCCCCATATTGAAATAATAAAAAAAATCCCAAACAAACATACATACACTTGCTATTTGATTTCTTTTTACTTAGCTTTTGTTTCCTGAACTTCTCTTCTTTCCCCAGTCACATAGCCTAGCAGCTCTTGAGATCAAAGCGTCATATGCAATTTTGTTACTCCAACATCTTTGCTTGGTTTTGCTGCTACTTATCTGATTCTGAGTTGTAAAAGGAATAGAGCTGGATGTTGCCATTTTGATTGACTGAGAAGAGGGTTAGACCCTGTGGGTTAGTTTCTGCCTCCACAGTAGAGCATGTGATGTAGGTAAGATATTCCCATGGGTACAAACACGGGAACTTCATTTCTCATAGGCTGTTCGAAGTGCTGTGGGAGTAGAGCACCCATTGCATGCCCAAAGGATGTTTTTCAAAGAAGTACATATTTCTTGCCCTGATGTGCTCTGTAACCAGGAGCAAATGGGAACATGATTTGCTGTATGGTCAAAGCTGAGAGACTGGTATTAAGAATCCTGTGTGAAGTAGCAGGTAGCCCATTAAAATACCAAAATGCTCATTTTTCAGGAAAAAGATGGATTCAAGTTTCATGATTTATCAGGGATATTTTTGCTTCTCTGAGCATGTAACCCCTTCCTTGAGAAGGCAAGATCCACAACATCCTATTCTGTCATGTGTAGGTCTGAATGTTATTTGGAAAATGAAAGAGGAAGCACAGACTGTGATATGTGTTTCAGGGCTGCTTGCTTGTCAGATGCTAGAAGACATGAGGGAGATAAGTGAGAGGGTAGCTAATTGAGATGGTGGTGGAAGCCCTGCTGAAGGAGACTACATTATACCAGCAATCTTTTTAGGACAGTTTGCTGTCTGGAGACCTTACTGAACGCTGCCAATGTCAGACATGAAAGCAGTGGCTACTGCTTTGTCAAGGTTGTTGCTTAATCCTTTATAAATAGCAAAAAGATCTCAACCTTTTCTTCCAACATAAACATCTGAGCAGGCATTTATGCATTTCTTATTATGGAACTTGTTATTCAATATTAACTTGTTAACTGCAAGGCAAACAAAACTCAAGTGGAATATTAGAGGCATGGTGAATATGGAACCCCAAATGTTATTTGAGATATATATGTATATATCTATATATTACATCTTTGCACTCATTGATAGGTGCTACACAGAAACAGTTTCCTTGTCCTTGGCTCCTGTTCTATGCAGCTTAAAATATAATTTCTCAGACACTTTAAGTTCCTTATTAAATGTGCTCAATATTTCAATTTATTTACCTAAACTTCAGTAAACATCTGCCTAATTGTGAAGTATGAAGGAAGTAAAAGTTTGCTGCTAATGCATTTTTAAGACAAGAGAACTACTAATATAGTCTTAAATTAAACCCTTTTAGTAGAGCAATGACACTAAAAAATGACTAGTGAGTACCCATTCGCTACCATTAATGTACTTGTAATTAACAAACAAAATTTCATCCCCCACCTTCTCCAATTGACTTGTAGGCTTATATACTCTTGACTTGAAAGCATCTTTGAAAATCAGGTCTTCTTCAGAAGAGTCCTACAAATCCTTGTATTTTGTCACTACCTGTCATGCATTTCCCACTTCAGTTACCATCTGTAGTTATCACACCGTGTCAACAATGTGCTCCTTCTCACCAGGTGCAAAGAGCATTGCTATTCATGTCTTTTATTTTCTTAATTACATCTTGCACTTCTAGTTACTCTGCCTCAGGTACCTTAAGTATTAATCACTTTACAGTCACTTGTGCTAACTTGAACATGGCTGGCCACTTACCTCCCTATCAACAAACCAAAATGCGCTGATTACATATTTGAGAGCAGACTGCTGTTTTCTCACCGTGGCACAGGCTTTTTTCAAATGTCTACAAACCAGTCTCAACCTTCTGTGCATTGTCCCTCCTCAGATATCTTTCACTGTATTAACTTGTCCAGCAGGCATGCAATCAACAATGTCTTTATAAAATTACTTGCAATCTCTCTTGAATGGCTTTTATTAACCCTCTCCAGGCTCATTTTATCTCATTAAACTTGCTTCACATTTTCTTCTCTGGGAAATAACAAGGATTCCCTCTGTTATTAACTGAAATATTGCTAGGAAGCCTTCAGTTTGTACTCTTGCTCTGTAATGACTGGATTCTAAGTGGGTTAAGTTTAGGAAACAGCAGAAAGAGACTTTTTCCTGAACTACTTAAGCTGGTGCAATTTTCTGACAGCATTAGGAGTAGGAAGAGGTGACAGGATGATTCATTTCATTACTCTGGGTACTAAACTGACGGAGCAGCACTGGAGAGATGAGATGTACCCATTAAACTGAATTGGCTGGAGTCTGCTTTTGGGATAGGAGAGTTGGTTTCTTATCTCCACTGCCCCCAGGAGGTTTGAAATAGTTCATACCAGACAGGATGTTTACCTGCCAGTTCTCACGCAAGCATGCACTTCTTATGATGTTAACATTAGTAAAGAGTGCTCTAGGCATTGCTAGGGACTATCATTCCTCTAGCTTTTTCTTTGCTGCTCAGCTTTTTAACAGGATGTATTTTATCAGCTTCCTGGAAACCTTCTACATTTAATAGTATGCTGCAGACCTGTTAGGTCAAGAAAATAGCATTGCATGCTTTAGGTTTCTGTTGGGGGGGATAGCAACGAGAATGGGCGGAAGTCTACAACACATGATCTTCAAAGAAAGACTGAGTGGAATGGTATTACTCAGAGTAAAACACAGAAGACTGATCAGGCTTGAATTACCCATCATTAAGTTCATGAAAGAGTGTTTCAAAAAGGAAAAGAATGATCTGTTCTCTCTGGCTATGGTGAATAAAGAAATACTGAGCTGAAGCTACATCAAGATTTGCTCAAAGTCCTCGCAAAGACATCGGCATACAGAAGTTGTTAATTATTTCCTGTTCTGTACTGGTTCAGCCATTCTAGCCAGGGTCTTTAAGGTTTGCAGGCTGGGTCTGTGAAATACATTAGTATAGCAGGTTTTTTTTTTTTTTTGTTATTTCAATTTTAAAAGCTCTTTGACCTTGTAATTAATTTGTGGCCTTGTTTTATTAGCTTTCCTATAAGCACAAAACCAATCCCTGCCCTGAAGTGGCAACTCAGGGAGTATTAAAAACCACTATAACTGATTTTTTTGCTTTGTGGCAGCACTTAAAAATGCCAGGCATGGCTTCAACTCCTCTGTGTAAGATGGAGTATACATACCTGACCATAACAACTGTCCAAGGGCATTACAGCTAAAAGGCCTTCTGCTCTGTAATGGTACAGAACAAGAAGTCTTCAGGTTCTCAAGCAACCATTGCTCATGATGTAGAGCAAGGAAGTTGCAACAATTGGTGATCCTATTTAAGGCATTTTCTTCCATAAAGCCTTTAATTAGTCTGTTTGTAATTTTTCCTTCAGACAGCCCTGTAAAAAATATATTGGTTACAACATACCCGTGCAACAAGAATTAGTCTCCACTCTGTTGCCACTCAAAATAGAAAAGATGCAAATTTTAAAACTGCACAAAGCCACTCATAATTTAAGTAGCTTCTTAAGATCCTTCTTACCATCTCTTGACATCTGTTTGGTTATATTTCAGCTAAGGATTAAAGACCCACAGCAAAATTGCTCATCTTTGTTTAAATGAAGGCAGTTTAATCAGGGTCTTTTATTTCTTTAAATAAGGAATTTTACTATATAGATGATTGAATGAGGCTATGAAATGCTTTGCTAAGAAATTGATTGAAAAGTAGTAATAAGTCATCATTGTCAAGATATTAAAAAAAAGTCATGATCATGCTTTCAGCTTACACAGCATCTCTCATTTAAGTCTTGAAGTGGTGTAAAAAGTATTTGAGAAGCCTTGCAAGACAGATGAGTATTAAGAATTTCCAAGTAATATGGAGACTCCAAATATACTCTTAGCCTTGAAGAGAACTTGTAAAGACACACAGAAATTCTTATTCATGTTCTGATCAGTGAGGAACACAAGATCCAGTAAGAGCATTTTCAATTATATTCTTGAACTCCCATTGTTCTGATTTTTCTTTCAGAAAATGGTTACTATTCCACTGCTATATGAAACTATCTGAAACATGTAACACTCTTTGTATGCAATTTGGTGTAGAGGATTTGTGAGCAACCAAATTACAGTGATGATATATGATGGCTGCACTTCAGAAATGTTTAATCTTTCAGGGAAATAACCGGTTCTGCTGTAATTTCATATCTAAGTGTAGGGAAATAGATGAAATTTTTTTACAAAGTCAAAGAGATTTATTTGATAACAGCATAAAACTGTATTTACCATGAGGTGAAGAGCTAGTTCCATAAAGTTTGATATTAAAGAAGACAAAAAAAGTCTTTGGACTGTGGAATAAAATTTCTTCCCCAAACATTACTCCCCACTGCAGGTTGTCATTATGTAATACATTCCCAAATGACTCCTGCTCCAGAATAATCAATATCTTGAGAGTAAGTTTTAAGAGTTCTTTTGCAAGATATGGATGCATTTAAATTCTACAGACCTTGAAATACATGGGCTGTACTTACAGTATATATACTATATGCAAAAGATTGAGTGAGGAAATTACAGGCTTCCTGCTTCATTTATTCTGTGAAGGCAATCCATTTCATCTGTAAATCTGTTCTTGTACAACTGATGTTTAAATTGACTAGTGCTAAAACAGAAATACATGTCATCTACTCCTGATATTAACTCAGTTTGATTTTTAGAATCAGATGAATGCTTGACTTTTTAGATTGTTAACTATATCAAACAAGTACTGAGTGAGATGAAGAATGAAACAATCCTTGCTCCTAGATTTCAATTTTGTGCCTGTTTGACTGCAGTTTTCAGGAAAATGCTGACCCAGGTCATGGTTTTTGTTTCATCTTAGCATTTCTAATGTGTCCATACTGGGATAGAGGATTTTGTTGTGGGCCTACACAACAGGATAGAAACTATATTCCATTTGCAGATAATGGAGAACTATGAGTGACTAAGGAGAAATTGGAGAAGAGGGAGAAAAGTAAGTTCTTGACAAACTGCAGAATGACTTGAAAAAGGGGGATGGAGCTGAGAAAGGATGAGGAAAGGTTCTACTCTTACACAAGAAGGATCAGCTACAAAAGCATGGGGTAGATGTGGCTGTTAATAACAGCTTTGCAGAAAAGGACCTGGCAGATCTAGCAGATAACATACTGAACATAAGGCAAGATTTGCAGAAAAGGAAGATGCTCTAGTACAGTGTAAGACAGGAGCCTGCCTTGGAAGGCGCATCAGCCTCGCATTCTGTTCCACTCAACATTCATTAGATCCAAGCTGGAGTGCTGTGTCAAATTTGAGCATGACTCTTCGTGAAAGATGGACAAATTGAAGTCAGTCCAGTAACAACAGTAAGGATAACAAGGAGTTTGAAAACATAGCCTTAGAGAAATGTTGGGAGAATTAGAAGGGGAAGAGAGAGGGAGAGGAGAGGAGGAGAGGCTGCTACAGAGAGCAAGAATATCATCTGCTTTCCATATCTTTTGTGAATATAGCTGATTAGCTTGAATTACAGTCAGAGAGATGTGAACTGGACATTGGGTAAAACTTTCCAGCACTGAGGTTACGAAGCACTGAAAATGGATTGCCTAACATTGCTATGGGATTGCTTGTTTTGGAAGTTCTAACAAATTGGTTAGACTACATCCATGAGGAATGTTCTCAGAGCTTGAGAGATGGAATTAGCACCTCTTTTGAGATTGAGTTTGGTTCTTTTCTATGATTCAGCATGGCATTGAACCAAAATGGTCCGATGGGCACTTGGTTACAGTGATAGATGTATATTATGGCCAACATTTTCAAATGTAAATATTCAATCTCAGCCGTGTATGTAACAACATTCTCAATCACTCACATGCATGATTTAATTCTCTAAAGTTCTGAAGGTGCACAGTTTATTTTTAAGTTTTACACATACTATAGATATGTGAGAACATAAATACCACCATGGCCTCATACTTCAGTTTCCTGTCTAACTGCACACAATGTTCCAATGCAGATTCATGAAACTCTAAATTAGACAGTGACAGGCTAATCTGCAATACATCTTCTAATTCCTGGTAGTAAAGATTGCTTTAAAATCTAGTGTTTCTTCCAGGTTGTGTATTAGTAGAAATAATTAAAATTCCAGATGGCATTGTTGTCCTTTTAAAATGTTCAGTCACTTTTTATATCATTGTTTTTTGAACTGCAGCCACAGTACCCACAACTAAATTGTATGTGTTGCGAAAAGTAATTCTGTAATATCTTTTGGAGGTGTCCAGAAGAACTGGTTGACATTTTTGCTGCTGCTATTAATGATGACATATCTTAACAAAACATTCCAGCCCTCATAAAAATCTCTCAGGTACAGAACGAATTTTCTGGAAACAAGCAGCCCCACCCCAGAACAACCAGTACACCAGAGGCTACCATCATTGTCTAAATTAACACTGAATGAAAACCTGGGTCTCTCACATCCCAAGTGAGTTCCATAATTGCTTGCAGTCCATTTAAAAGCCAACAGCAGATGTTCCATAGTGCATTGCATATTCATTATGCTAGAGATGGCTTCTGTACCTTGGCATTTGAGGAGCTCAGTTGCAGGATGTGAAATGAAGGCTTGGGTCTCTGCTGCAAGCCAGGAAACATGCTAAAAAAGTTTTCTTTCCTCGGTGAGCACCTGAGCATTCAAGATCTTACATTTTTAGCATTTCTAGATGGATGACTCTGTTAAATGCTGCCCTCTTCTTCCTGTGAGAGGAATTATGAAACACAAAAACATGTGAGAAAAATAAAAGTGTGGGTGGGGTGCATTTTTTGCCTTTGGAACAAAGATTTATTTTTGAAATTAGTAAATGCAATTGTTTTGCCTGTCAGTGAATGGAAATGGTACTTCCCAGTGCAATCCAGATAATGCCTCACATTCTATTTTATGTTATGTTTCTGTAGTGTTGTCCATTCCCTATTCCCATTTCTTTTGCCTCTTTTTTTCTCTTCTTTAGCTCTTCTTTGTATGAAGATGGAGAACCACCATCTCCCATGCAAACTGTCAGCAAGCCATGTTCTCAAATGTTTGAGTTGACCAATGTCATATGGGTAAGCAGTTCAGCTTCCCTCTCCTTCCCAGATGCATTTAGCAGAGCTGAAGCTCATTTGCCACTTTGCCATCTACCAGAAGGTCCAGGGATGAAGTATTTATCCTTTTGTTTCCATCCTGTGTGGATGCAAGGACAGTATTACCAGCATACAAAGCAGGTATTGAGACATTGCACATCTCCATGCCCACTCCACCTCCAACTCCCTTCTCACAGCAAGCACATAAGCAGATACTAAGATATAAATGCCATTTGTTTGTTCTCTTGAGAGGCTGCTAAAAGCACACATGTGACCTGTTGAGCAGCTGAGATAGAAAGGTGTGGTACAGCTGGAGGGAAGGGGTATGAGTGTTCACATCACCTGGCCTGCATTTTACAATTCTCTAACACATTGAGGTCTGCTGACAAGCTGCCTCCCTTTCAAATGGAAAAATATGAGCCCACTCATGAGCACTGCTCTCTGAAATTCCAACCTCTGAGAGATGAAATCCCTTTTGTTCTCTTCGAGGTCTTTTCTCAAATGGATATAAAACCTCTGCTCTCAAACAGTTTTGGAAGCTTAGTTCTGCTTTCAGAATTCCTTACATTTTCTCTTATGCCTGACTACTTTCATTACAGTGTCAGACAGGTTGGGAAAAGCCACTTGTGCAATCAGAACAGGGGTAAGACTCAACAAAATGGTTTGCTCTGGCCCATGCTTACGACAGATGCTGTAGTGACACTCATAAATCTGATGTTATCGACTGTCTTTTGCTAGAGTTATGAATTTATACCATCATCCCTTGTCGCTGGAGAGCTCAGAAGCATGCTTTATCATTTCGTAAAACGTTAACATAAGCCTATTAAAATGCAAAAGCATCACATTAATATGGGGTAAATCACCTAGTCTGGAGCCTTTAAGGCAGGCTGTGAATTATTCAATACCATGATAGATTTAGCCAGCACAACACAGCAAGCCTCTGATTAGCCCCAGGATAAATTTTGAGAGGTCATTAGGATCAACATATTCCTTTAAATGTACCCTCTGTGTGTGAGTGTATGTGAAAGTGGAAAAAAAAGAAAAAAGGAAAAGAAACTGTAAATCTTAGGAAGGACAATCAAAGAGACCCCAGTCTTACAGGTTGTAATAAAACATGGCTGATACCAGACCCAGCTGAAATAGCCTGAAGGCAAAACCACCTCTTGTGTTGTCCTGCTTCCAGCAACAATTAGGAGAATGAAGTTTCCAATAAGAGATGTGAGCATGAATCCCTGATAACTGAGAGCCAGAGACCATTTGTCAAATACCATGTAAATAAACAAATGTGGCTCCAGTAGAGTTGCTTTAAACGAAATGGAAAGCAAACACGGTTTCAGCAGTATCCAGTCATCACTAACTCACGCACGCAACGCTGGTCAGTATTTGCAGAGGTAAAAGAACAAACAAACAAACTATACCCAGGGTATTTGTATGCTTATTTAATTGTGGGTTTGTTTTCTTTTTTCTCCTTTAATTGCAGATGATACCGAATAGTGTCTTTCAGTCTCTAATTATAAATACAAGTGACCAGGTTAAGCATTTAGTCCTATAATCTGGCCAGGAGATACATTGCAATGAATTTTGGCTGTACATTTGTATACTGCCTGTCCTGTTTGCTTCTAGCACAGAAAGGAGTGCTGTACCGCCAGATTCATTTAATCAGGCATGGGACCTTCTTGCTGCTGCATGTGTAATCAACTTCTGCTATTAAGGCTCCTCTGGGAGCTGCTAAATGAGTAGCATATGTAATTTCTTCATTAGCATACTTGTTTACTCCCAACTGTGCTTTGAAGTAGATTTGGGCAAGCCTTCTGTCTGGCAAACTCTGTTTGTAGACTGGATCCATCACAGTAGTAAGTACCAACCTTATGAAACTTTAGGTAACCTTTAGTTGTTTATGTTAGTTTTGGCCCCTGTCCATCATTAAAGGGGAATATCCTTAGAGAATACTTTTTCTCTTTTTCCCCACCCCCCGTACCCTAGTTTCATAAAAATAATGCTTTCTGATCATCAAATATAGGGAGAGCTCAAGGGGATGTTTCTAGGGGTTGTGTATTGGAGGTTAGCACATGCAGGTGTACTGCAGAAGTGCTTAAGCTCCCCCTAGGATGGTCATCTGTGAACTACTCTGAGTGTATCAGTGCAACTTCCCTGCCCTCCCATGGGCAACACTGTACTTGGCATATTGGTAAATCAGTCATATATCAACTTCTAAATTGCCAGTGGCCTGAATGCATGTAATAGCTTTACACAGATTTCCTGAGGCAACTGTCATGTAAAAAAATGAAAGGTCAGGGTTGAAGAAAGCCTATCCTTTGGGTCTGACCCACAACTCTGGCTCTGGGGGAAAGGATTAAAGCTAAAGGAATGAAGGTTTAAATTGGATATTAGGGGGAAGTTCTTTACAGAGGGAATGGTAAGGTGCTGGAACAGGCTGTCCAGAGAGGTGGTGGATGCCCCATTCCTAGAGGTGTTCAAGGCCAGGTTGGATGGGGCCCCGGGCAACCTTGTGTAGATCCAGGCCCGGAGGTTGGTGGCCCTGCCTGTAGCAGTGGGAGTTGGAGCTCTATGATCCTTGGGGTCCATTCCAACCCAGCCCATTCTATGATTCTTTCCAAAAGAATTAGGAAGAAGGTGAACCATTTTTTAAAATAGTTTTCCCATGAACACCCATTTCCTTATGTTTTCTGCTTCTTACTCTACTCACTTTCAGAGCTCTGTAGCAAAGCAGGTTTTACAAACAGAGCTCTTCCAATGCACTTCTGCTCCTTTGGGTTTGGTTCTTCGTTGTTTGTTATTGTGGGGTTTCTTTTTACGTTGTTGCTCTAAATTTTCTAGTAGCCACAAATCTCTCTGTGATGCCTTTCCCTGAAAAGTCTCTGGCTTCACAGACATTGTTTGCATCTGTTAGAGTATCATGAAACCTTTGAGAAGGTAGCCCCGCAAGGGTTGCAGATAGCTTCTAACCATGCTCCTGAGGCATTGGAACAACATGACTGGCTTTTCATGGCATAAATTACAGAAGTGGCATGAAAACAGATGAGTTTATTAAAACAGAGTGAATCACTGATGACATTTAAGTCTAATTAAGTCAGGCTACTCAGCTTAATGATTTTGTTCCAGTGGAGGTAGCTATACTGGAATTCATAATGTTTAACACAGATCTTCTGGAATAGGATATTGTACCTAGGGGTGTCGTTATCAGGGTCTGTAATAGCAAATGCTTTCATTTAAAAGGCTGGGCCAAGGTAAGTCACAGTGAGATTTATCCCACCTATTTGATGCCGCCATCTCAAAATATTGTCTTGATTGAGTAAACAGGTTTGGGGTGGGAGGAGGGCAAAGGATGTTCAGAACAACAAGGTGAATTTATTTGTAGCCTGGAGTAAGATGGGTAAAGCCTAAAAGGTAGTTGTCATCCTCGCCTATGGGAATGCACTGTTATTTTATGTTCAAAAAATATAGAGGGGAAACACTTATTTTGGTCTCAGCAGCAAAAGTAGCCAAATTAAGGGGGAAACTGCTAGGTGCTGTCCCTCCCAGTGGTGCACTCCAGGCATTTCAAAATATAAACCCCGTTAAATCTTCACCAGTGCACTGGTTGGTATTTCTTGCTTCTCTACTGGGCTGCAGCATTTCTGTCTGCAAGAACACTTGTTCTTGCAAGACACACTTGTAATTAATTTTGATTAGCAGTCTTTGCCTGCAGCTTAATAGTTCAAGGATCTTTTGTTGTGTAAACTAGATATTGCTCCTCTGACATAGCTGCTGTTATACAGACAACCTTCCTGGAAATTAAACCTTAGATGCTTTCCTTCAGCACTAATAGGGCTAGCTGCTTGCTGCTCAGGTACTTGAATAGAAAATGTTGTTTATTTCTTCAGTAGAGAATGTTTAACAAACCCTGTTATCACTGATGGCAGGCAATGCTCATATCTGTACCTCCTAAGACTTCTAGAAGTCATATCTTCATCTCCATATTAGATGGATAGATTGAATACAGAGGTTTTTTATTCTCTGCTATCCCGAAGTCAGGGCAAAGCTGTTACTTGGCAACAAGAAAGTTCTTGGCCCAGATCCTCTGGGGGAATTTGCTTAGTTTGGGGTTTTGTTCTCTAATTTTTTGGGGGTGTGTTTTGCTGATGGCACTGAACGAACGGAAAGCAGAACAATAGATCTTGGCGCTTGAATCTGGTTTTGATGACTGGACAGAGCGAGAATTAAAGCTGTAATGTGTTTGGCACCCTTTGCAAGTCTTTCGCTTGCTAAAGTGCTTCCTTGACTCTTCTTGACAAAGAGGAGTGGCAGGGTGGCATAAAAGCTCTGAAACGCTCTCTCACAAGGCTCTGTTCTAACTACAGGTTCCTCTGTGGGTTAATTGGGTGTGTTCAGGTTCCTCAGCTCAAGTATTTAAAAATCTATCATAATGAATGCAGAGAGTTACAGTTACATGGACAAAACACACAAACAGTTTTGAGTTCCTTTTTATCCCCAAGGTTATCATCATTCCTGTTTTGATTTGAACAGAACCAGTCTCTCAAATTGCTTCTTGTTACTACCCCTGTGGTGTTAGAGGAAGCATTTGGCACAACACTCAAAGCATGAAAATAACTTAGTTACAAATATTAAGTTATTACTTTAGGCAATAGTGACCAAAAAACCAAAACAAGATAAAACCACCAAACCAAAATCTGCAAAATGGACAAAGCAATCCCACATGCAGATAAATAATAACTAAGCCCCAGATCTATTTCACTACACCCGCATTATGTGAATACAGCTATCACCTTTTTGCTCTGTGGAGAGTTGTCATCTGTTGTGTCCTTGCTTCACTGTAAAACAGCAGCGAATCTGCCAAATCATACATGCAATATTAAACATCACAGGCAATGGAGTCATGCACAGCAAATGTTATGTAAACTGTTGAGATAATTCTAAATCCTAATTTATGTCACTGAACAAATCTCCTGTGTTTGTTCCTCCAGCTAACTTTACCACTCACACAGTTCGTTTATTGTTTCAGTCAGGAAGCTATGAAACACAATCCTTCTCTAAAGTCAACAGGGCATTCCTAAGTGAACCTCTCACAAAGAATGGACATTTATTTAATTGCAGTGCATATCATTTACATATTCTATTGTCTGTAAATGCAGCTCCATTGCTAGACTTCACCCCAAACAAAGAAGCTTGCAGTGAAGAGTTATCTTCTACTTGATACTCCAGGAGAAGCGTAACCATGATCTGTTAATATAGAAAGAGCCAAACTTGTTTACACAGAGGACTAGGCTGGCCAACTTCCAGGAATCTGAGTGCTACACTTGATTTATATAGTAGATACTTGCATAGTCCTGTAATCTAGAATAAATTTTGCTAATATGAGTAAATTTATTGCAGGTGAAAATAAAAGTATTAATTGCCACTACAAGAAGAAGTTGCAGATTATTTGTTTCCCTTCCTTGTAGATAGAGCAGCTGTTTATTGTTTCATCAGGAATGCTTAACTTCATATTTTCCTTCACATCTAGCAAGGCTGGAACATTAGCTAGCTGCATGGCTCTAAAGAGCACAGGATAGCATCAGATACTGAGATCTGGCTTTTTCCTTTCATTTTCATGCAAGTCCTATAAAAGTGTTCTCATTATCTAAAAAGACAGTGGAAAGAAAGAAGTCACAGCACTCTTTGGGATTCACGGTGCTGCAGAGGTTAGAGTGGTTGTCATGTTCAGGCAATCATATGGTAATACAGCAGGTGTCTAGTCCAAACTTCTCAAAACAGGGCCAGCTATAGGACCAGATCAGGTCCCTTAACCACTTGAGTACTAGAAATCTTCAATGCACAGCCTCTATGAGCAATGTGTTCCCCTGCTTGACTGTCCTTATGAAGGAAAATGCTTTTAAATTGTTTCAATTTGTGCCTATTGCCTCTTGTCCTCCCACAATGCACCACTGTGAATAGCCTGGCTTCATCCTCTTGATTACACCCTTGTAGGTACTGTCAGGCTGCTGTTATGTTCCCCCTGAACTCACACCTTCTCCAGGCAGAACAAGACCTGATCTCTCAGCCAATCCTCACAGGACAAGAGTTCCAGCTCCCAACCATCTTTGGGGCTCTCCACTGAGCTTGCTCCAGATTCACAATGTCTTTCCTGTATTGAGGAGTCTAAAACTGGACACAGTATCTAAATGTGACATGATGAGTACCAAGTAGTGGGCACATCGATCTACGGAGCATGAAATCAACTAGACATGCTCCTTTTCTGCAGCCCAGGATGCTGTCAGCCTTTCTTGCTGCCAAGCACACAGCTGGGTCATGTTCAGCTCACTGTTCATCACAATCCCTGGTTTCTTCTTAGTAGAACTCCCTCCCAGCCAGCCAGTTCCAGCTCAGTCTTGATGCTGGATCTCTTCCGTCCCAGGATTTTGTACCTTCCTTTGGAGTTGTCCTTCTTTAATATCATAATTCAATTCAATCTCCCTTGGTCTCTGTGAATGGCAGCTCTACCCTCAGGTAGGGATCTTCTGCTTAATGGAGGACAGTCCTCCTCCCCTCCCACTTCAAGTTTGGTGTTATCTGCAAACTTACCAGTGTGCCCTCCATCACCTCCTCTTGGTTGCTTATAAAGATGTCAAACAGGATATGTCCAAAGATTGACACCTGCAGTACTGCACTAATGTCCCATTAATCACTATTCCCTGAGACTAATCATCCAAACAGCTTTTTACCCATCTTGCTGTTCCACCTATCGAGATCATAACATCCTAACTTGGATACAGGATTACTGTAGGTGACAGTGTTAAAAGCCTTTCTGAAGTTGGGGTAAATGTCAGTCATTGCTCTCCTGTTTCTCCACAGATCCTGTCATTGCAGCACAGAAGGCAATCAGATTGGTCAGACATGGTTTACTCTTGATCAGTCCAGACTGTTCCTCTTTCTTCTTCCTGATGTACCCAGAAATATGTTTCAGGAGGATTTGTTGCATTATTTTCCCACGATGAAAAATGAGATTGGCTTGTTCTCCTCTGGATTCTTCTTTGGCCTCTTCTGAAGAGAGATGCACCAGGTGTCTGGGATCTCCCCTTATTTCTGTGACATTTCAAAGATGACAGAGAGTGGCCTGCTAGGATTTTAGCCAGTTTCTGGACCACCCATGGATGTAGCCTGCCAGTTTATGGTCTTTTATGTGTCAGTTCTCTCAAGTAATCTTCATCTTCTGCTGGAAGTTCCTATCCTTGAACCCTTTCTTCTCAACAAAGCATCCTGGGAAATCTTGTTTGTGAGGACTAAGGCAAAGAATATATTGAGTAATTCAGCTGTATCTGCCCCTTCTGTCACATATCCCATGTACCAATGCTCCCACAGCTTCCCTGTTTGTCCTTTTAGGACTAAGGGATCTTATTGCTCTTGATACCCCTTACAGGTGTCAATTTTAGGTAAGCTTTATTTTTCCTAATGTTGTCCCAGCACTCTCAGAAAATATTTCTATTATTATTCTTTAAAGTCTGTCCCTGCTTCCACCTCCAGTAAACTGTCTTTCCACACTGAAGCTTCATTTCAGATTCCCTGCTTAGCCAAGAGAGTCTCATGAAGCATCTACTTCTGAATATCAGGGTGGCTCATTCTTGCACTTGGAGGGTGCTGTCCTTGAAGACCTGACAGCTTCGCAGAGATATTAGGCCCTTCAGAGCTGCCTCCCAAGTGAATCTGTTTACAGTCCCCTGAATAAATTGAAATCTGTTCGCCTTGAAGTCCACTTGAGAACGCTGCCATCCTTCCTGGTACAACTTTGATGTAGTTGAGTAGACATTTAGCAGTCAGATCAGTACAACTATGTCCTAAGAAATCCTGCCCGACTTAAACTAGATCTGTAACCAGTTGTGCACAGCAATCTCCTCTATTTGGATGCCTTACTGTCCACCTTAATCCCAGGATACACCCATGCTGCCAACAATCATCCCTATTTTAGAGTATGCTGGCTAGATTCCAAGGGCAGAAATTTGAGGCTCGGAGGAAGTGTATAAGGGTTTTTTGGGTTTGAAAATGGCATTATGATTGTCATCCATGCAGAACATCCTCAGCATCCTTTTTCAGAGATGCTGTGCTTTGCTATTGCTTGCAGTACCCTGTGTGCAGTAGAAAAAGCCCTGAATAATCCCTGAACATAAGGACAGTAGAGAGTCCATTTACAAGGTTTTGGTTATTACTTGTAGAAGACAGTGGAACTCTTAAATATGTATAAAGACTTTTAGAACTTTCTACAGTTGTGAATTGACTTCCCTGATTTTCCAATAGCTCATGCGCCTTTACCTACAAGATGTTAAATGTGACATTTTAATTCTCCTTGGATGGTAAAAGCTGAAATAAATTATGACAGAATGTCATAGGAAGCTGGTTTGTACTGCATGACAAAGAAATGATAGATGTATTGTCTCTTAAAAAAACAAATGAAGGCTTTTTTTTATTTACTTCTGAGTGAGTAGATGATTTTAAAAAAAGGTGATGCTGTTTAAAGTTATACTTGGAGCAACTTATACAAACCACATTAAATATGACCCCCTTCTTCCCTTTAGTGTCAATCCATCTACTTGATCTTGACTCCAACATATGTTTCCTTTAAATGTTCCTTAAGTTCAAAGTGTCGATTCAGCAAGCCCTCCATGATGAGGAGATATATAATTGTTTTGTACAAGCCAGTGTTGTTTATTAGGCATTTGGGGAAATCCCTCTTGTTTGTGAGGGGAGTACAATAAATGGCACGTTTCTCAGCAAAGGTTATATATCTGAATTTGTTGTCCCCTATTACTGTGTATTTTGAAAAGAAAGAGCAATAAGTTTATGATCAAAGGCTGACATAAGTTTGGAGTATAACGTGAGAATGCTATCTGTGGAAATAAAAAGGAAAATTGCATGACAATAAAAAATCTAAATCTTGATCTTGAAATGCATAATAATTTTTTTAAGCAATTTACCAGTATTTGTTTTCCCCCCTCTTACTGTCCTGAGGAAAAGTAGTATATATTCTTTTCTGATAACCAGAGAAACAATGAAACAGTAGTTCTGCCTACAGATAAAAATGGTGCATTTCTCTTGTGTTTTGGTGGCAGGTACAAGCTCACTAGTAGTGAGCTCAAACTGCAAGGCCCTTAGGAGTTGTTTGGCTTTAATACTGCCATCTCAAGATATGTCCTGCCAAAAACCTAATAGCTTCTACTTAGCTTGGAGCAAGAAGAGTAAGCTCCTGCTTACTTGCAGAATATCACGTAGGAAATAACAGTCAAATCAGAACTCCAGGTATCATCATGGTTCTCATATGACTAACATGCTTTTTTGATCCTTTGCAGGAGGTTTTTTTTTTGCAGGTTCGTTGCCCACACTGTCATTGAACAAGAGTGAAAAGCCAAGCAAGGGAGGAATTCATCATGTATAGGTGAAGATCTATTGCACTATTGCATTAGACAGCAAACATTTACCGTGGTAAATACATAAATGGCAGGACCTACATAAGTGGTATGTCCAGTCCTGCGTCTACAAGGATGTTCACATATCAGCCCATGTTAAAAACCAGTCCTCTAAGGCAAACAGTCAACTCGGGTCTCTGAAGGGTACAAATTTAGGACTGCAGCAAATAATGAATATTTGGTGTCTTTGACAGAGTGTTTCCATAGGGAACAGGAAACCAACAGGGAAGGTTACGGTAAGTGGAGAAAAGTAATTTGCTGAGTTTCTCTGAAATGTATCCTTTGATGTGAAACGATATTTCTGCAAACCTTCTCCCTCTACCCTTCTTATCAAGCAAAAAAATAGCTTGAAAAATATAAAAAATACTACAACAATGATCAGTATGGTTACAGTAATTTTCCTTTTTTCTGAAAGAAAATCCCACTGTTCTGTGTGACACTTTATTCTGTGTCAAAACCAACCTTGGAGTTACTGAAGTGAGAGAATTCTATAAAGGACTAGGGTAAATACTGTGGCATTTATGGAAAGAAAATGGAGCAATTACCCATTAGTTTGGGCAGTAAAGTGTATGTCCTTTCTTTATGCTACGCTGTGATAGTCTCATTAAAAACTGAGTCACTTGACTATGTGTAAGTGCAACATATGGTCTAGTTGTAGAATGGAAAGACCTCAGATATACATCTCATCCTTAGGATCTTTTATACAGACTAATTTATCTTTGAACAAGCACTTTCTAAAACATGGAATGTCCAAGGGGAAGCAGTAAAATGTTCATAGAACTCAAGAAAAGGAGAAGCTAGTGCATGCTTAATTACCTTTCTGTAGTATCTCTCTAGGTCAACAAGAAGATCTTGGGAGGGAGGGAACTGAAAACTCCTATGCAGTTAAAAATTCCTTTTTAATTTACAGATTCCTTAAAATTTCTCACTGGAGATTACAAATCCTGTACAGCAGATTTGAACATACTGATTCTAGACTTCCTTTGGCAGACTCCTTAGAAATGATCCATGTCCCTTCAGGGTCCAGAAACCACAGGGTGAAGTAGCTGAGAGACTGTAATTAGTGGATCCCACATTTGCTGATTTCAGGCAAGCTGGCATTTGCGATGTACTGCCCTGTATGTTACTTGCATGATTAAATGAGAAATTAATCTAAACTAATGCATAAACTTGTCTTTTGATTACATCTAATACTGACACTTCAAGCAAGTGCTGAGTCTTGTCAAAGTAGGCAAAATGGAAAGGAATAGATTAACAATGCAACCTCTCAGCTAGGAAACTGGAATACACTACACTCACCTTATCTCTGGATATAGTTTTGTAGAATGTGTTTACTGTCTTTCCATTTTTTAAAAATGGACATGAACATGACATCATCTTCCTTAGCAGAACGAACCCGCAGCATGTTGGAACATGTGAGATGTCCTCCTTCCTGAGGAACTGAACTGAATATAGGTGTCTAATTGTGCCTTCCCCAACTGGCCAATGTCAAAAATTTCACAGATCACCAGCCTTTGCTCTTTTAGTGGTCCTTGTGCCCTTCTTCTTTCTTTATCTATTCTGCTGTGCCCTCTAAATTATTGCATGTCTATAGAGGCCCTGGAGCTCTAGGTCTCCTTACCACCTTTTTCTTTCATGTGTGCTGAAGTTAATTCTTTAGGTTCTACTTTGTAATTTTCTCTTTCATACTTGAGTGATGTGCACCCAACCACAGGTCACATCTTGCTTGTGCTTCTTCCATGACTGAATGGCCTGGAAGGGCATTTCAGGAGCCAGAGAGACTGTACTGAATTATTTCCAAGAGTCTTCTCAAATCTTTCTTCAGCAGAAGTCCCACTGCTCCCATCAAGTCCTTCTTTGAGACTTTTGTTTCCTTCCCTAAGCCTTCTTGCTGCCATTCTTTCTCCAAATGTCCCAAGTGTTGCTGACTGCAGGAAGATGGAAAGGCTCTGTCACAGGTTTTTTCCATCAACTTACCTTCTTTTCTCCTAATAGCTTTTGTTCCTGGTCTTTTTCCTGACTTGTTTCCTTCCCTAGCGATGTATGTCAGTATGATTGAACTAATTCCTTACCTTCCTTTATTTGTCTGGTGTCTCCTTCTGTTTATGTCCTAAATGCATTTTAATGTTCCAATGTCCTTAAATATGTCATAATTCTACTCTTTCACCTTGGGTATTGTTAGATGCTAACCTCTAACCTTCCACCACCTTCTACATATCCTCATGGTTCCCTACTGGTGTTTCAGGAATGCAGCTCCTACAGCCACCTTCTCCTGCCTGACAATCAAGTGGTCAAACACTTCATCCAAGCACTTAACCAAGCCAAATCTGTCTCCTTTTGTATACTCATCACTGAAAAACCCAGTGCTCCTTTAACTTAATCTTCCTCATGTTTGCTTGCTGCTACATTATCTCCCAGCCTGTGGGTATCTCCTTTTCCTCATTCAAATTCTTCCTCAAAGAAATCACATTCCATCAGAGCCATTGTCACTATCCTGCCCTCGCCATCTGATTATTATTTACAGGCCCTTTAATGATAGGAAAAAAAGTAGAAAGCAAAAAAGAAATGGATGGGAACACTGTAAATTGTCACTATCTCTGCATCTTCAAAAGAGCCTTTTGACATTCATTGTTCTTCAGGATAAAGTAGGACACTGTTTGCCTTGTAGAGCACCACAAATAGTACTGGTGCCTAACAAATATTGGTAATAACTGTAACTGATCCTTTCTTGTAAGCAGTCACTAGGAATTGTCTATGTATAGCGGTTGTATAATCAGGCTGCTGTCTCAGGGGCCTGCTGTCAGTCTCTCCATCTCCCTTGTGAGCAGCAGAGAATGACTATGTATTAATAATGAGCTCCGAGATGCTTGAGATTTTCATCTCCTCTCTAACGAGAAAAAGCCAAAGGAAATGTATGTAAGAGATCCTTGTCTGAAGTGAAGACAAGATGCCATTTTCATGCAGCTATAAAACACTCTTTAGACTTCTTTCCTTATTGTATAAGAAGCTGGCGTGACATACACAGTCAATGTGGACGAGAGAAAAAGGGGTCACTTATGTGGGACATGAATACTATTTCCTGAGGTATTCATACTGCCACTGGGAACAAGTTAGTCACTTGCTGACTGAAGGAGTGGGATTCTACTACTGACTTCAGCAGAAGGGGATTTTGGTCTGCACTTCCCATTCCAGAAGTTGGTTAAGAAAGATGTTAAGCCCTTTGGAAAATGGGGCCCCTGTGCTGAACAAAACATATCACAGAGTGGCTAAAGAATTAAGTCACTTTCATGTGTTTTCAACTGCAAGAGAGACCAGATCATTGAGTGTTTTTTCTCTTTCAGCATAAACTGGGGATTTGGTGAATGGCTTATCTGAAGACAAGGTCATAGTCTTGCGTCTCATTCCCATGGCAGAAAAATACATGCCCACACTTCAACTCAATGTGGACTAACAACTTACAAATAGCTTACTCCACCAGACTGTGGTATATATAACAGCAGCAGCTCCCTGGTGCAGTTTAGAATAGCACACATCCTGTTACAGTGGAATATGGGCACAATAGGATTAAAGAAACTTTCAGCAAGTAGGGAACTATTAGAGTCTCTGAAAGTCCATTTGTTCTATGCTAAAATACTTGTTCTTTAGTCAGAAAACTATTAAATTACAAAACTCTCTTTATCTCAGATAAGGAGTTCTCTCTTTCTCTCTTGGGTTGTTTTATTGGGCAGCAGAGGGGAGGGAGCAAGGGGAACTGGTTATTTTTTTCCCCCTGAGGGCTGCTACCAGCTATTCACACATTTTAGCTAATAAAGAAAGCCTGTTTCTTCTCAGTCAGTCTGAATTCTCTTTTCCCAAAGATTTAAAACAGAACAGTGCCAGAAACATTAGAAGGCTTCTTTCTGTGGAACAGCACCCTTTTTAACAAAACATACTTCTGAACAGGTTGGGAGTACATTTACTGGGACATAAAAGCACAGAATACCTAGTCTGAAAGTTCCTTCACCATATTGCTGTTGTGGTCACTTGCACCAATGGAAAATAGTTTTAGCAGCACTTCCTTACCTATTCAGTATAGATCTAAATAGCCATACGAGGTGTGTGGAAGCTCGTAGGATTCAGCTTATTGATGCTGTCTGCAGTTCATGTTGGCAGAGTTCTCAGCAGAGGTTTATATATGAAGGTTATCACTGCAAGCTTTGATCATATATACTGTATCTTATTCCAAAGTGAGGGTGAAAACCAAATTTGCATATAACTTTTAATGGTAAAAATTACCGTGAAAATGAGAAAATAATTGCTTTGCTATTATTTTTTACTCCATAAACCAAATGATGCGCTGTTACCTATATGTCTGCAGGTGAGTTTTCTCCTCTGTTGTACATGATACTGCTCGAGACATTAAACATGTGCTTTTTCCAGTAGATAGTAACATGCTTTGCTTTCCACTCTTAGGGAACTATTTCCATTAGCTCCTAATACTTCAGGCAAGAGAGAGAAAGAGAGATACTGAGGGAGAGTGAATTCCTCTTGAATAACACAGCTTGTTTACAAACCTTCCACAGCCTGAGCTAAGCCAACGGGAGGTCTCCAAATTAGCTATTGGAAAAGCATTTCAGGACGGTTTGTGTGGTGGAATGGAATTGATAATAAAAGTTGCTTGTCTGTACCCTGTGAGCTGATTAGCTCAGGAAGAGTACACACAGTGTTACAATTAGCATTCAAAGCCTATTCATCTGTACACTGGCACAAGGAACAGTCTCTGTGGGAGGCTTAACTGGGAGAATTATTCCTTCTATGTCATTTTAGTTAGTTGAGCTTTAAAGGATCCAAAGCCTTTAAAAGAGCCTTGGTCTTCAGGAAATCATTGAAGATGCTAGAAGCTGAAGTGCTCAGCAATTGGCAGGACTGAGAGCATCTATTGTATTACTCTCTATCAAGCCTGGCATTTTGGACTGCAAGGAAATTGTTTATCAGGAACACATCTGAAATAATGTTGCTAGTCAGGATTCGGTATCCAAGACAATAAAATGTGTTAAATGTGACAATTCTTCCTGAATATTGCAGTTGATAATATAGGTGTAAAAAAAATACCCACTAAATGGAACAAATTAGTGGTCCTATAGTAATATTTGCATTATAGTGCATTGTAGTGCCCATTTTTGCATTTACAATAATAGGCATTTTTAGCCCTGCATCTAACCAAGTTAAAATTCAAATTAATGAGGCTGAAATACTAGAGAGCACCACAACTATGTGGTTTCCTCGTGCGGACCGCCACATTAACAATGCTCTTGCACACAGTTTTAGCCATACAAGGCCAAATCTTGAACTTACTCCTGACTATACTGTAACTGTGAGTACCTGGGAAAGTTTACAGAAACCCGCAGGATACTTACATTCTTTCCCCAACCAAGTGCTACATTGGGACCCCCGGAGTCCCCCTGTCCCTTAGTAATGTGAACAAAATAAGCTACCTTCAGACATAACCAGCAGCATAACCAGACTTGGGGGACTGCTAGCCCTACTTGCAATGTTGCATCTTGATCTGTGCATCTTAGGAGCCAAGGTTTTCAAGGACAGGGTCTCCATGAGAGAACAGCTACAGGCCACACCAATGTTTGACAAGCTTTGCCTCAAGAAAAGGAAAGACTAAAACCTTAATGCTCTGGGGTGAACTTGACCTAAAAACTCTCATAAACTCCCCATGTTAATTTGTGTTTTGTTTGTCTTTTAATTTCAAAAAGTCTTGCTTTGTGTCTATTTTGTTACGGCTGCGGTTCTTTGCTCTCCAGCTACTACGTTACTGTCGCACTGCAGAAGCCTGAGTGTTGTAAACAGCAGTCCCAAGGGTTGAGAATCCATTCAGGCCATGCCTGACACCTGGCAGATGTGGGAACTAGAAAGGTTCCTGGGCCAGCCAGCTTGTCTTTCTCCTCTTTGCAAGATTGCACTCTGCCTGCATTTCTTCCCATTAATGCATCACTGAATTTGAGTATTACCAGGATGATACCCTCCTTGATAGTCTCTTTCAGACTCCAACTGGTTTAGCATTCAGAAGTACACTCTGAGCTTAGTCTCAACTCTTTCTTTGTTAGCTTGCTTCTGTGTCTCAGCATCTGCTGAGATTGAGTAATTCCCTTCCTTCATTTATATTTATGTTTTTGAAGGTATTTATAGATTGAAGCTACGGCCCCTGGAGTTTTCCTTTCTCTAGGTTATATTTATAGACCTCTAATAACCATCCCTTGTATTTTGTGCTTATCTTCCAATACTTAAATGCTGTTTCTTAGCCATTGCATTGCTCTCTTTTCCCCTCATGGTTTTGCTCTGCATTGTCCCAAAAGCCGTGATACTAGGACTCTTTTTACTGCAACCTTGTTAATTGAAGATGATGCAGCCCCAGTAGATATAATGCGTAATCTATCAACACTCCAGCCCTGAAAAGTGTTTTTAAACAGTGGCTATTTTCTTACCTTTCAGAAGCTTGCTGCTGTTTCTCCTGCTGCTTGGGACAGGGACTGTGTCTAGCTGTTTGAACAGTGCTCTGCACAGTGGATTTCCAGTCACCTCTGGATTCCTTTGGTGCTTCTGTAATGTGAGATAAGCAGAAATAAAGGCACCAATGACTGAAAAGTGAAGAATCAAGTGTAAAGCCAGAATCTCACCAGCTCTGCTTTTGTAAGGAACTTAATTTTCACACAGTTACAGCAGTTTGGGAATGTTCAGAGTTAGAATTGAAGGTGATAATGATATGGACTGGTGCAGATTCCCCTGAACCATATGTGAGATCAGCAATCGTAAATTCAGTTCAGTAGCTGTGAAAGTGCCTTGAATTTTTTTAGTTTACTTGTCCAGTGAGAACTCAAAATTATTAAACTTTTTCCAGCTACTGCGTGCACAGGGTTTTTTTCACAACGAATTTTTCCTTGTGTGTAGTTGGGATATTTTTAAATGCACATGCTCAGTCATCTTTTTGCCCTCTGACTCATTCTGAGTTCTTGTTTTTATAATTTTTTTCCTGTTTCCCCCAAATAACTCCACTCCAACATTGTCTCAAAGTTTCAGACAAAGCCTTAATGGTATCTTAATGCTTATTCTGACCTTAAAATACCTTGATTTCAGAATTTGTCAATGTGGTAATGCAAGCTAGATTCAAGAAAAAAGAATAACATCTCCCTCTTAGTTAACTGGTTTAATTTTTTAACTTAACAAAAACATAACTTGTTCCAAAATGTCTGGGGTTTTGTTTATCTCTGCCTGGGTTTTCCTCTGGTGCAAAGGCATTTTCTTAAAAAAGTCGTATCAAAAGGGAGACACTGCTGTAATTTCAAATACTGGTGAAGATCCAGCTCTTGTTCTTGTCACCACTTATGAGAAGCAGTCACAATTCACAAGACAGCTTCCTCTTGTGTGCTGAGATTCTTCAGTCTGTCTGCAGGGCACCATGGATGGAGCACAGACTGCTTTCTATGTGTTCGTTGGGGAGGAATCTTGAGGAATTCATATTACCTGCTTCTCCTGATTGAGAACATCTTTGTCACTTTTACCACAAACTTTTCAAATGGCTCTAACAAGCCCAGGATTTTTTCTGCAGATAACAGGAACTTTGGCGTGTAGGCTTGCTGTTGTTAGATATGTCTGTCTCTATCACCTACTAGCTTATGATACTTTAGAAAGTGCTTACAGAAACTAGGAGAGAGTGGCATATTAGAATTATACTTTCTTAAACACATATTCCAAAGGGTAACCTAGCCCACAAGTAGCAAAGGTAATAGGTGCTTGCTAAACATTTATTTGTTTTTCTCTTTTAACTCAAATATAACCTTCAAGATGAGTCAAAAAATATATTATCAACAAATTGCATGGACCCATTTGGAACACTGCAGAGAAGAGATTGAAAACACTTGCCTCAGCAGAGGGGATGACAGCACAGCGATAGTATCAGTGAGCTCCTGAGCCTGCACATCCCATCCTGTTTTAACTTTTTGTGCTGCCTTGTACCTCTGAGTGAGGGCTTAGATTAGAAAGCCACAAAAGTCCTCTGAATGAGGGCTTAGTTAGAAAGCCATAGAAGTCCAATGGGGTGGGAAAATTGGAAGATTGGAAACTCACAACCAGTGATGTCAGTGACTAGTACATCTGTAAGATTAACTTACGCTTTACAGGGGAACATTTCTCCAAAAGGCTCTTTACATCATCAGATAGACTTTCATACTAGGGTAAGTAGTTTTCAAGTACCGTCATCTCAAGGCTACATTTTAAAAGCATAGCCTCTGATGTGTACAAAAACATAATGGCCAAAAGCAGTTTGTGAATACATCATTGCTGGAAAACCTGGGAGATGTTTGCCAAATGTTGATGATGTTAATAGAAGCAATAAGCTAATGACATAAAATAAGACCATTGCTAGATGAGAAAACAAGGGATTATTTGCTTAGTAGGCCATTTGTATAAGGAAATGCTTATTCAAGGTTGAAAATACATTTCAAAACTTCAGAAAAAATCTTGGAGTAAAAGCCTCCAATCTGCCATCACCATGTTTAACACCAGAAATCTAGGATGCTGCTTTAAGAATAAGGTGGGGAGATGCTGTGTGGGCTGCTCTGCAGTACCATAATATCTCTGCTTACTTCTGTAGCTAAAAAAGCAAAGCCCCTTTGCCCCCATATTGCTTGTTGAGAAGTGGTAACCTAAATGTAGAACAAATGAAGTGTACTATCACTAAGGGATTTCCAAAAGGGCATTATACTAGTAACTGTAAAAGCTGCATGTGGCAGACTGAAAAAACACACAAATCGCCTTGTGCTGTTACAGCTTTGACAGGCCTTCTCTTGGGGTGGTTGCTCCTAAGATGCATTAATTCTGGCACTTAAGCTCCCATGTTCAGTGAAATGGAGGCATGAACTGACCTTTCTAGAAGGAAAAGGTTAATGTTGAAAAACACTGATTTCAGCAATCCATCTTCTCAAGGTAACCCTAGAGTTTATGGTTTGCTTAACTATAGAGTGTTGCTGTTCCCTTGAAAAATAAGTTTCTTTCTAAAGTGATCTGTGTAGCTGAACCAGTATTCCCACTTGTAAACTGTTTGAATTTTAATTGCCTGCTATCTCTCTCATACGTCTTTGTTACCTGATAGCAGGGACCAGATGTTGAGATGCATCTGCATCTTTGATGCTGCTGTGGTGGCAGCCAGAGAGATGTTCTCATAAGATCTTTCTGTTAGTGCTTGCCTACAGTCATTCTGGGAGGGGTGATGCATCAGGAGGTGACTGTCATCAATGGGATAGCATGATGTCCTTATCCACTTTGCATCAGTTGTTTCAGTTACTCCAATTATGTAACAGTGAATTAATCAGACAACTGTGTCACATAGAGAACTTTAATCAGGGTTGAGTCAGTAAATCTGAGCGAAGGAGAACTTGGGAAGTATTCAGAACAATTCTTTACAGGGAATGTATTAAGTAGGAAAGTTTCACTAGAGAAACAGTGGAAACCAAATGACTTCACTTACCTGAAGTGGTGTAGAAAATTATCTTCCCTTGGTGATTTAGAAGCATTCTCTTATCTAACAGCTGGTGTCTCTGTTTTGTATCATCTGAATCTGCCTTCTCCAGCAAGCTTGACATCTGAGGACAGTGGATTTTGTGATCCCTGAAAGAGGCCCCTAGGCCTTGATGTTACTAAGTTGCCCCAAAATACTTTTCATCTTCCAAAAGCCTCAGAAGTAACCCTCATGGCTGCTCTGTGGTTCTGCGTGAAGCAAGACCTCTGTTTGCATATCCTCCTGCTCTGGCTTCAGGTAACCCAGCCTCCTACTTTCCAAAAGAGCATATAATGGATGTATGTGATATGGCTGAAATATAGATCACTGTACTGGTTCCAAAAGTTCAACTGAAATACCAGTGCAAGGGTGTTTCATCAGCTGCTTAGTGTGGTGCTCTGTGGCCACAAAGATCATTGCTCCATTCATTGCTTTGCCTTGTCTTGCTTTAAATGACTGGGGCTAATCATGGTTCCAACCACTTCCATCAGGAGATTTTGCAGCTTAATGGAGTGCCAGGACATTTGTCCTGGTACCATCTGACACATATTTTTTCTTTCCTCAGCTTCATCCCATTGATTTTACCTTTTAAAAAAAAAGAAATTCTACAGCTTTGTGTTTTTACATGCTCTGAATATGTTTAGGCTGTTCTTGTGGTCCCCAAGTAGCCATTACTGGAAAATATTTTATTCTTTTTACTTGCAAACTACATGCTGTGTTTAATTGTAAGCTTGTGGTTACAATAAAGATAATAAAAAGACATTTAAATTAGAACTTATTGGAAAATACAGCCACGGGATAAGAAACCCAGGAGCAACAGGAATGACAGGACAAATCCAGTGAAGCTTTTCACCTGTTAGTTTTCAACGAGATACTGCTGGCATTAGTGTGAAGCTGGGACTCTGCAAAGGATCTAAAAGCCAATATTAGGAGATGGGATCTCAAGTGCTTTGTTGTACACAAGCCTTTCTATTTCCATACATTGAAAGTCTTTTTATTTTCTGGAGGTACATCAGAGCAAGAAGTCCTGGCTGTGGCATACAGAGATGGCCATTTGCTGCCTTCAGCCAGGTCTATGCTGGGATCACAGGCCACCACACAGTGTGGGATGGTGCTATACATATTTCATCTTCTGTATGTCAGTGACCATATAGAAGGTTTCAAAAAGCTCTCCGACGACCGACTCGGGAGGCAAGAGGCAGAAGGGAACCTGATTTGCCCACACCTGCAGCAGCCCAGGAAAGGAAGATGGGCACAAAAGATGGCTTTCAACAAAAAGAAACACTGATTAGCCCAATGTTATATTTTTCATATGTGTGTAGTAGCATCCTGATAGCAGACATGTCTATTCCACTGCTTCTGTTAAAAGACTTTATATACGCCTATGGATTTGAGTAGGTTTAGGTGTATAAATCTCCCTTTTGAAACTGATAAAAGGAAAATTGCCACTTTGAACAGAAACCGAGTGGCAACCTGGCTTGTAATCCAGGACATCTACAGCTTATACATGGTGCCAAGAAAGCATTTCAAAAGGATCAAAGTGATTGTGGCAGAGGTGGCCAACAGGCTTGATGGGTATGCAATTTTCCAAACACTATGACAGTGTAAAGTACATCTTAACACTGAGAGACATATTTTCCAAGCCAGCCTGAGTCATTGATCCAAAAAGGCAAAAGGGGTTCTGAAATAACCAGAGCCTTCAAAGCAGTTTTTAGCAGGGGGTACATGCCTCAGAAATTACAGACTGATCAGGGGAAAACATTTTAAACCAGCCTTTAAACAAGCTGGAAAAGGACTATCATGTTCATCACTGTGTTACTTGTAATGTTAATTCTCTTATCCAGCTGGTCAGTGCTCCTACATGACCACTCCAACGCAGGCAGGATCCATCACCCCTTGTACTATGTGCAAAACTTCTAACTAGCTTAGCAACAGACTGCCCTCTGTGACCATTTCTGCATCTGTCAGAACAGCTTCAACTGATGTCCTATCTGTGTGCAGGTGGGTCAGTTCTGAAGCAGGAACAAGCTGAATGAGTTTCTGAATGGCCAGATCCTCAACCCCTGGAGCCAGTCAACACAGCAAGATACACAGGTTGTGCCTGTGGATTGATCTAGTTAGAGCAGGAGATGCCACAGGGAGCTTTCAGGACTGTTTGAAATTCACATCTGTGAAGCTCTTGTGACAAGTAGTCAAATGCTTGGTTGTGCCACTGTCCCGAAGTTCAGCCAATGACCTGGTTTTCAGCCGGCCCTGGAGTTGGTCAGGTGCCTCTCCATTGCAGAGACCCTCTGGGGAGTTCCTGTCCCAGCCTTGACTAGCTGCTCTTCTCAGAAGCCAGGGAGCTGTGGGATGGTGCTGCCTGGTTGGTGGTGCTGGGACTGGCCAGCTACAACCGCACACTGGAAACTGTAAAGAGAGGCAGAAAGGTCAGTGGCATGGCTACACACCCCTGGGGCAGAAGAGGCCAGAGTGATGCCCCAGTCCTCCTGGGGTAGAGAGGCTCTAGCGAGGGGTAGCCAGGGAGAACCAGGTCTTCTCTTACCAGTGACCAGGACAGCACAGTCATCACACTCACCTGTGGGTGCAATGTTCCTCAAAGTGAAGCAGTGTTGGTGTATGCCTTTGGCAGCACAGGAGGAACAGAGGACCAGGTCTCATGGCCTAGGAAGGCAAATAGATTGGTGTTCGCAGCAGCCAGAGTTGGCAATGATGCAAGGGAAGCTGTCAGGGACAAAATGACCCAAGCAAGGGAGTGCCCAGCAGAGGTTCCTGTGCTGGTCCCAACTATGTGCCAAGAGACTTTGCCCCCAGAGCCACTGGTGAGGTGACTAGCCTGGGCATAGCCCCAGGGCATCCTCCATGGCATGAAGGACCACGTGGTCAGTTCTGATAGAAGCATCCTCCTTCTCATTGCAGCTCAGCATCCCTGTGGGAAAGAACTGTCCCTTTCCCTGTGCCTCTTTAAAAGACCTTCAGACATGTGGACAGATCAGGAGTAAAACAGTCTTAGAGCTCTTTATGTATTTTGGGTACCATTATACCGCTTTATGGAAATATTTCAGCAACTCCCAGAGACCATCCATGGGGAGATTTTTCTCTTCAACTGTCCTATGCACTTCCTTGAAGACCAAACTGAATCTTAAAAATTGATGATACTTCAAAGATTTCTATTTAAAATAGGTATTTTCCTGTGTTGTTTTTCTAAAGAGTCCTTCTTTTGCAACCCCTTTTCCATTTCCATTTCACATTTTCACAAAAATAAAATTTTCATGAGAAATGTTCACTTCAGCAAGCCTGGTCAGATGACTCAAACTTCCCATCAATTGCAGTCATTTTAAGATGAGACAGAGAAACTTGGAGAAAAACAATACATGAAGATTAGAGAAAATAAATTAGAAAAGTAAATATTGTTTTTCTTGTCAAAACCAGACAAAGATTTAAAAAGAAATCCATACTTGGTTTGTTCCTTGTGCTAAATATGTTTTTATCCTCTTTTCAGAGTTTCTGGTGTGTCTGACAGAAATTGTCTTTTACTACAAAGCTGGTAAATGCTTTCCTGAACAAGGCCTTACATTTTTCCTGGATATCTCTGGATCAACCCAACTTTGTACCACTTTGACTGTGGGGGACCTGAGGACACCAGCAGCCCCAGTGTTGCTGCCCAGCCTGAGACCCTATCACAGCTGCCTGCAGGTGTCAGCTCCCCACATCCCAGCCCAGCTATGTCCTATCTCTGTCGCTGGCAATTCTTTGGCCTGCCATGCTCCCTGGCTGGGATGGTACGATGGGCCTTCCTGAGCCGTATGGAGAACCACCACTGCTCCCAGAGCTGCTGTCCCTTGCTGTGCCTTGATAATTATCTTGTTTTCATTTTATTAATCAACCAAAGGTGTGTAATAAGATGCAAAATTAAGATGAGCTGAGGGCCAGCAGGTTGTGTGCTGGTGCTATCCTACCTCTTCCTGTGTATCCCCATTGCAGTGATTCATGTCTTCTTTCTTCTCATTGTCTACTTTCTCCTAAAACCCACTTTCACTGGGTACTGGAAGGGGTGCACTCCTGCTGCTTGCATTTCTTCCTGTCTGACTTTTCATGCCCTCAAGCACAGTAATTTAGACACCTGCTTTCTTGTCCCTGCAGTAATGCCTCTAATTCCAACTCTGGTTTAAAGTGCTTTGGTTTCTCTCTCGGTGCTTTTCCTGGAAATGCAAACGTACTGGAAGCATGGTGGCAAAGGGCCTGATTTTGCTGCAATGTGTCTCTTTCAAATGAGAGAACATTTTTACCTAGAGATAAATTCAGATATGGCAATTCAGGACATGCAACAAATACGGATCAACATCTATTTTAGAAGTCTCCAACCTTTGCCAGCCCAGTCACTGATACCCAGGAAATAGCATGGTGCTGCACTGGATGTTGTGCTTCGCTCCTCTCTGCTGTCTCTCCTTTAACATTTTAATTTCCTACTGCTATTATCAAAATTACATCAAGAGTTCTTCACCCAAGCCAGCATTTCTCACCACGTGAGCTATACAGAAAGGATTAGTGTGCCAAGTGCTGGCAGTGCTCCAAGGTTTTTTTGCTGTGTCAGGACATCATCCCTCTCCTTCTTCAAAAGACCTAAAAATAAATGCATTTTCTCATTACCAGCTTCATTCTGTAGGAGCTGGCAGCGCAGACCAACGTGGTTGTTCTGTATTAGACCTTTCAAGTCCTTCAACATTTTTGTGACCTTTTTCTGTCATTGGCTGTTGCAAGGTGCATTTTGCTTTGCTTTGACTCATGTGCTTGAAACCTGCTTCCGTAAACTCTTAAGTGTATATGAGACATCTTTCCTCCTTTCATTTTCCTTGGCCTTATCCTCTTTCCACTTGAAAAAAAAGTAAAGGAGAAAGTTCCAATCTATTGTAGCAATATCAACTGAAAGCTCATAGAATCATGAATCATAGAATGTGTTAGGTTGGGAGGGACCTTTAAAGGCCATCTAGTCCAAGCCCCCTGCAGTAAGTTGGGACACCTTTAACTAGAACAGGTTGCTCAGAGCCCCACCAAGCCTGACCTTGAATATCTCCAGGGGTGGGGCCTCCACCACCTCTTCTGAGCAACCTCTTCCAGTGATCCACCACCCTCATATTGAAGAACTTGTTCCTAATATCCAACCTAAATCTCCCCTTTTCTAGTTTAAAACCATTACCCCTCGTCCTATCACTCCATACCCTCGTGAACAGTTCTTCCTCAGCTTTCCTACAGGCCCCTTTCATGTACCTTAAGATCACTATATGGTGTCCCTGGAGCCTTCTCCAGGCTGAACAACCCCAACTCTCTCAGCTTATCTTCATAGGAGAGGTGCTCCAGCCCTTTGATCATTTTTCTGGCCCTCTTTTGGGCGCACTTCAACAGGTCTATGTCCTTCTTGTGTCTTCATCTATTCCTAAGCCAGAAAATGTGAAATAATATCTCACTCTCATTCTGACAGTTACATCTGTGAGAACTAAGGTGTACCTGTGACATTAATCCCAGGTAGCTCTTAAACAAAAATATATGGACACAAATGCATCCAGCTGTGCTCTTTACTGTTTGTTTAGTGCTCCAGCTCATGCATTAGCAGAGACAGGAAGACTATGCACTGCTTGATTCCCATCTTTTGGGGTAGTTGTTTGAGAGTCCTTAGGTTTCAGTCAGACCTAGTGGCATTTCTGTTTGGTAGTGAACAAGGGGATGCTTGCTTTTGTGTCATTGGGTAAAATTGAGTATATTTTTTTCTCAGAAGCGAAGTGTGAATGCCCAAAGTACAAAGACACAACTGTTTTTCTTGTATAGAAATTTGAGATGTAACAAAAGTGCATGCTGCGTTAATGGGATTTAAGGCAAGTGTGGTTTCAGGTGGCCAAACAGTAACACAGCATGGAAATCCTGCATGATGACACACGTTACTTGCAACTGTTTCTTTGCTGGGCGCTTGCATGTTTTTTAGAAAGCAGTTTTTATGGAAAACATGTTTTTATTCTACTAATGTAAGTATCTTCCCAGCAGATAATTTCTTGCTTCAGTGGTAACAACAACTTCTTTCTCTTCTGGTCTCCAGAACTCTGAAAGATATTATTTTCCCACAAGCCCAGGGAGTTAAACTCCCTGACATGACACATTTAAAAATTACTCCATTCCCGAAGAGCACACATGAAGCCCTTCTCTTAAAAGTAGAAGTCCTTTAAGGCTACTGGAAGTTGCATCACTACTTTTGGAAAAATTGTAGGAATTTAACACAACAAAATTCTTTAATTTAGGAATTATGTGTCTTATTCGAAAAATAAGACAATATCAACAACCACCACAACAACAATAATAATAGTAGAAGAGTAGAACATACAAAACAAGTGTTGCACAGCACAACTGCTCACCAACTAAACCCAATACTCAGCTAGTTTTTGAGCTGAACTGCCTCTTGACCCACCTCCTGATTATACATGGAGCATAATGGCATAAGGTATGGAATATCCCTTTGGCTAGTTTGGGTCAGCTGTCCTGGTTGTATCCCCTCCCAGCTTCTTGAGAACCCCCCGCCTTGTTGTTGGCAGTGCACTATGAGAATCTGAAAAGCCATAGAATCATAGAATCACAGGGTGGTTTGGGTTCGAAGAGACTTTAGAGATCACTTTTTTCCAACCCCCTGCCATGGGCAAGGACACCTCCCACTAGACCATGTTGCTCAAAGTCCCATCCAGCCTGGCCTTGGACACTGACAGGGAGGGGGCAATTACAACTTCTCTTGGACAACCTGTTCCAGTGTCTCACCACTTCACAGTGAAAAATTTCTTCCTTATATCTTGTCTAGCTCTACCTTCCTCCAGTTTGTGGCCATTACCTCTCATCCTATCATTAAGTGCCCTTGTAAAAAGTCCCTCCCTAGCTTTCTTGTAGGCCCCCTTCAGGAACTAGAAGGCCACTGTAAGGTCCCTCTGGAACCTTCTCTTTTCCAGACTGAACAACTGCAACTCTCTCAGCCTGTCCTTGTAGGGGAGGTGCTCCAGCCCTCTGATTGTCTTCATGGCCTCCTCTGGAACCGCTCCAACAGCTCCACATCCTTCTTATTTTGGGGGACCTAGAACTGGATGTACCCCAGCTGGGGTCTCATGAGAGCAGTGTAGAGGGGGAGAATCACCTCCCTTGATATGCTGGCCACACTTTTCTGAGTGCAGTCCAGGGTTCAGATGGTCTTTTGGGATGCAAGCACACAATGCCAGCTTATGTTGAGTTTCTCATCAACAGACACTCCCAACTCCTTCTCAGGGCTGCTCTCAAGCCATTCTCCACCTTGTATTTGTGTTTTACCAATCCTTGACTACTTGGCAGCAACTAAAACCAGTGATGTGCTATCAACATTATTCTCATCCTAAAACCAAACCACAGAACTATGCCTGCTACTGGAAAGAAAATTAACTCTATCCTTGCTGAAACCAGGGCACTCCAGGACTGACCAATACTATACGGAAGACCATATGCAAACAGCCTTTTAATTAAAGCTTAAAATGTGAACATCAGGAGCTCAAAAGCTGAAAAGTTATATTTCTCTCAGCTTTTCTAATTAATTACATAATGGACAGATTGAATGAGTAAACTGTCTGAAATGGCTGTTATGTGTTTTTCTGAGATTTCTTTTAGGAACTGCAGGAGAAAAGTTATGTAACTACAAAAAAAAAAGTGGGAAAACCACATAAAGCACTGAAATTCTGATTTATAAATTGTTTCACCAGAAGCATTAGTGACTCATACTTTCATTTCTTTCACAGGAGATAAATCTGAGGTTGTTTGGCTCAGGCACAATTCTTCCTGGGGAAAAAAGGCCAAAAGCCAATTCACAGAAAGACGAGTTGAATACTAAAACTCAAGATGACAATCTGACAGCCACTTGGCATCTGCTCTCAGATGGCAGCCAGCTGGCTTCTCACAACAGTATATGCACCAGAAACATTGTTAGGGAGAGCTTGCTGAGAAAGTCAATGCAATACATGCATAGATGCAACACCTCCTGTAAAGCTTCTCTTGCGCAAAGCCTAATGGGTTGGTGCATCGCAGCAGCACTGCTCTAGCACTTCTCTCTTTCCTTACAACACCCCCCCCCGTATCTCTAAAGAATTAACAGATTTGTGACGAGTGCTAATCAGTAGTAATAACCACCTGTTTGTCTGGGCTCCATCCTGCTGATGTACAACAGTATGTAGCTTTATGTAAGGCAGGGCCAACCATTTGACTTCAAGGGTACTGAGACAGTTGGATGAAGGCTTCAGGCTGTTAGCTTTTTGGAAGTGGCATAGCTTTTGTTTGCACCATGCCTTGCACAAGAAGAACTTGCCTATCATTGTGGTTCATAGTGCCAGTACAGTTATGGTTAGACCTTCTGTTGGAAGAAGGCAAAAGTTTCCATCCCTGTTCTGGTCTAGAGACAGGCTGAATAACAGTTGGCATAGAAAGCAGTCATACTCTGCTCTGTCATGCGGATACCTCAGAGTCCCAGTGAATACAGCACTGAAAATGTGCTAGTGACAGTGGTGTGTGCTTCCCTTTATGTATAAGCCATTATTCCCACTAGGTGCAAAAATGAGAGAAGGGAGACGTCTACAAAGATCTTACTGAATGACAATGGGTATGAGAACTTTAAACAGGATCTTCTGTCACCAGCTGCTGAATGTGTATCAGCTTCAGGTCTTTTTCTGCATCCTGTCTGCACCAGCTTTTTCAAGTGCTCTTGTTTTTGGCTTTGAGAATCCCGGTTCCATCTCATTTACTGGTAGCTGTCACAGCCACACAATCCATCATCTTAAGTATTTGTATGATCATAAATTCAACGCAGAACTCTGAGAGCTTGCCACTTCTGGCAATTAACTTGGGACAAATAAAAGTGGTAAGAGGAGACATTAAGTTACGCACCTGCAGAAGACCGGCTCAGTGCTGAGTGCTCTCAACAGATGAGTGCATCTGAGGAAGTGCTAATTCTCATGTATTCCTTACAGTCTTTTTGTTGATGCACAAAAGATTGAGGAAATAAGAAGAAAGGGAAAATGCCTCTGTTTTTTGAGTCACAATGGAAAATACGCAGGAATTTGGCTCTAGGAGAACACTATTCTCAGGATCTGCAGAAAAAGAATATGTGAACAACAGGGGAACAAGCAGAGGATGATGCCACAAATAGAAATCTCCATCTGTGGGCTGGCCATGGCCCAGGCTGTATGACATAGCTTACATGGTGTGGTGCCCATTTGGAGTGTTTATATAACACCATAGGTGTTGTGAGTATTGTAAGAAGATGAGCTGTGTGACCAGAGCCTTGCGTTCAGAGTGAGACACTTGCAATCCAATGATTAGTTGTGAGGTGCAAACACAGCAGCACTGAATCAGGTGAGAAACAAAGCTCAGGTAAAGAAAGAAATGTTGATCAGCACCATAAAAATGGCATGAGTAAAGGCAGAGGATTGCTAGGTGGAGACAAAGTGCTGCAAAGTAAGACAGGCAAGGGTGAGGACAGAGTAGGATTGAAAGAACGGTGAGATCAGGCAGAGCTATGTGTAGCTAGGAAGTGAAGTCAAGAAGAAAAAAAAAATCGGAAGAAAACAGGAAACTGGGTATTAGGTGTGGTGGGCTGGAGTATGTGCGTATAGTATGCAGCTGGTTACGCAGAAAAACTGACCTAGGATACAATGTTTTCAAAAGGCATGGGAAAAAAAGAGAGGTAATGTAAGGACAAAAGTGTTTGGAGTAGATTGGGTCAGTGCAGTAAATGTCTGGCATGATGAGTGCTGTGTGAGCTGGTGGGCACTGCTCACTTGAGGTGGGTTGGCTTGGGATGAGCAGAGTTCATGGAGTGGAAGGAAAAGTGGAAGGAAAAGACAATGTGCTAGTGTCCCCATGGCCATAGCTAAAGGGAGTAGGGAGAAATCTGCCCCTCAATCTGCATTCTGCATTCTCTGCCCCTCAAAAGATCATTGAGTGCACCTCAAGTCCACTAGGCTATCAAGACCTCTCAAAACACCACCTCCTCAGAACTGGATCCAACCTTAGCTGTAACGGAGCGACATTTAACCCAATAAACCCAATGGTTTCCTGAGGGACAGTATCACAGTTTTTCAGTTTCCCACCTGCACACATCCAGTTAAATGCCTCACCCTTAGAGAGAAAAAGCAAGCTTTCTGATATATATATATAGGGCACAGCAGGGAGGCTAGATGCTGTGATGGGCTGGAAGCAATCGCTCTAGTCCTGCATTATCTCTTCTGCATGCTGTATTGGAGCAACTCTTTTCTTTTCCATAAAAAGACTTTTTTCCTTTTTTTTCTTTTCCATAAAAAGACTTTTGAAGAATTCCTGAAGTTTTTGCCAAAGGTAGAGCAGATCCTTTGGCTATTCAAATGCCGCCCCTTTGGGAGGCAGAAGGAAGAAGTACAGCCAGGCTTGTATGTGGCAGCTCAGGAATGTCTGAGGGAGCAGTACAAATGTTCATGGCAACTGCTGAACTGCAGCACAGAACTTGCCCTGTGCGGATCAGGAGTAATGACTGTACCACAGACCTGGCGTCAGCTGAAGGGCACGGTATGTTCGAAAGCCTCGTTTACCGCACGATTCAGGTCAGAAGAAGCCAGGAAGGAAATTGTTACGTGAGCATTTCTTCACTGTATTGTTTACAGGATACACAGGGAAAATTTTGGCTTAATTTTTAGTAGTTCAAAAGGCAGAACCAGCATAGCTGAGAAAAAGAATTGGCAGCACTGAATTTGGCCATAGCACAGGCAGATTTCCGTGCTGACTGCCACAGAGATGATGTATTTGTTCAGCCCTTCGGTGGCCAGCTCAGGCCAACAGAGCTATTCTGCAGGCTTTATCCTCTTGCATAAGTGGGGAAAAAATGAGATGGAATCTTGACCAGCATAACTGAGCTGGGAGCAGCCTTCAGTTCAGAAACAGTTTTCTGGGAAGAACTGTGCAGTTACCTGGATGACCTGGTTTGCTTTGTGAGGCTTCTAATGCCCCAAGTTTACACTGTGGTTGTGTTGCAGGCTGCCTACCCAGACCTGCCCATGGCTTTTCAGTCTGGAAACAGAGGCCATTTTATCCTGACTAAAGTTTCCTGGAGAGGGAACAGCCTAAAATATTGTTTCTCTCATGTATGTATTTATATGGTGGTAACAGAAAGAGTTACAAAGTATTGGCCTGATTAAATGTTCTGTTATAAGGAGCAGAGATATTGCATTAACCCGTATCACTCTCCCGTTCTTATACAATGTACTTTGACAGAAAGTTCAGAACATCTTTTGGACTAAGATTAATGAAAGAAGGACCAGCATCATTCAAACAGTATTGGATTTAGATTTTCAGAAATCAGGATAAACTATTCCTCCAGCGGCCTAATCCTATTTGCTTCATTAAAGGCCTACTGCATTGCAGGAAAATGTGTTTCAGAGGACAAAATTCTTCAAACAGAAGGAAGTGGCTTTAGTCTTTTGTGCGTGAGAAAAAAGGCAAAGAAAAAGATTATAGAACGCAAATTATGACACATTTGTTTTGAATCCTTTAAACAGCTCTGGGCATGGGCTCTATTTTTCAGCATTTAGGGTTTTTTTTTATGCGCTACAAGAGAACTGGAAAGCAGCTGATGCTATTGATGTTTTCATTTCTGTACAAGGATGGTTTACTAATCACTGTCAGTGCTCTGTGTTAATGCCTTACCCTTCCAAAAAAGGGAGTAGGGATTTTTAGAGTCCCAGAAAAATAATTTTGGCTTGATCCTTCCAGTTTTAAGCCCAAATTGAAAATCTAATACTAAGAATAGTAAAAAAAAAAAAAAGTCATTGTATTAAATAACAGCAAAAAACCCAAACCAGTTGTGTGCCTCAATTCCTTTAGCCAAATATAAGCTAAATTTTAAAAGCAAAATAATCACAAGGATGTTTCATTACCTCAGTGACATGCTAATTGCTTTAAGTGCAGAGCTAGGGTCATTATCTACAATGTTTTGGTGAGTAAGCAACTAATTCAGCTACCTCTTTTTGTTGAGACTTCATTGTTACATCTTGCCACTTCTTCTGGGTGCACCTCTGTGAAATAACTACATTTTAATGATACATACCAGGGTAGACTTGATCCTGCTACCTGCAGCTCATTTTATTTCTGGTCATTTTTTAATGAGCTGGCTTACTGTGCTGGTTTTGCTGGGATGGAGTTAATTTTCTCTGCAGTAGCTGGTATGGGGCTGTGGTTTGGATTTGTGTTGAAACCAGTATTGGTAACGCAGGGATGTGTTTGTTATTTGCTGACCAGTGCTTACACAAAGCCAAGGACTTTTCTGCTTCTCACCCCACCCCACCCGAAACTAGGCTGGGGGTGCACAAGAATCTGGGAGGGGACACAGCTAGAACAGCTGACCCCAGCTGATTCAAGTATTATCATATGGGGAATGGGAAGTGGGAAGTGGGGAATAAATCCCTTGTCTTGCTTTGCTTGTGTGTACAGCTTTTGCTTTACCCATTAAATTGCCTTTATCTCAACCCATGAGTCTTTCTCACTTTGACTCTTCTGATTCTCTCCCCCATCCTACCAGGGAATTGAGCTAGTGGCTGTGAGGGGCTGAGCTGCCAGCTGGGGCAAAACCACAACATTTGCATTTGACATAAGGTGTTTTAAGGTATGTCTTGAAGGAGATGGTATTTGCCCTTAACATTGCATATGTGATTGCTAGTAGGTTTCTTCTTCCATTTTTTTACCCAAATTCATAGATCATTAAATTAACAAACTGAACGCAGGTCTGGAGAATTCTAGGTTATTCTCCTGACCACTACTCCATCCTTTCTGCCCTGCCTAACCAGATTTGTAGAAGCAGACAATAGAGAAAAGCTGTAAGGCCAGTTGAAAAGAACTGTGAATGATGTCTCTTTGTGGGAATGGCCATTTGTTAAACTCTGCCGCACAGGCACTGATTTGTCTTGCTGAACACCTTCTCCACAGACCTTGTGAAATGATCTTACTCTATTCTTGAGATGCATCCATTGTTAATTTAAATTAGAACTTGAGGATCTCCAGGGTATGCAGTTGGAAATTTGCCTTTATCAGTCTTGTGAAATTAACTCTTAGGCTTTGCTTTTTGTCCACAACTGAGGATCCTGAGTTGATCATGAGGAAAATATGCTGATCAAAATTCTACTTAACCTAATATACCTGATGTTATATCAAATTCCTTTGACACCTATCAGCAGAAGACCAGAGCACATTCAAGAGTTGTATCTTGACTGTAAATCCTTCATAGTTATTTGTTATAACTATTTGTTCATAGTTACTTGTCAGGCGTGGCCAGCGTTTAAGCCAAACAGCGTCCTTTCCAATCATGAAATGTTTCAACTTACTCACTGCCTCTGTGCAGTTCAACCATAGCCTGCCATCCTTGGGCTCTGAGACCCAAGCATGTGCACTTTAACCTGCTAGGGAAAGTGGGAGAAGGAATTAAGCCTCAACCTAGACTTGTTCTTAAAATGAAATGCATTTAATGGTGAGAAATGACCTCATATCCTTTTTCTTGACCCATTCTTTTCCTCTGAGATCAATAAATAAAAGAAACACTGTGCAAGAACTTTCGTCTTTTCCAGTTTGACTTCTATTTTATGTTATTCAGGGAGGCAGATGCATATAGTCTGACAGGAGGCATTAAGCTCAGTGAAGATTTTTCAGTTCAAAAGCTTCACCCCGCTTTAAGCAAAATACTTCAAAAAGAGGAGAGAAAGAACGATTGCCTTCTGCAGCAAACTTAGCAAACATTTTTGATACTCAGGGCACTTTCTTTCTTGCACATCAAAGGAAAATATCACTCTTCATTAAAGATATGAATTAACTTATCACAGGATCTAATTGATATTTCGATTCCAGCAAATAACACACTTAATTTTTTGTTCTACAGCTGCATAATATCTGACAGCTCACTGAGAAGTCAGTGTTGTGGAGAAATCACAATCAGTTTTGTAAAGCCTGTCAATCATTCAAAAATTCAAGTTCTCTTTAGACAGAAAAAGACTGTCACTGAACTATATTGCACGCAGTGAGTTTTAGTCTCAGGCAAAGCCAGAAATATGTGAGGAAAAATAAACACCTGAACAAACAATTTCTAACTACATATTTTTAGCACAAAAGAAGGTCATTCAAATGATTGATTCATTCTCCAAAGCAGTTATCTCACTTTTAGCAGGAGCTTCAGGATTTTGATGTGAGCAGAAGCCAGAGGCTGTTCCTGTGCATGAGTTTAAAGTGGGAGTTGAGCCTTGAGCATTCAAGGCTAAAGGACATGGTTTGTTTTTTAAAGGGTGGGAGAGGAAGAAAGTGGAACAGATTAGGTCTTCTTCCAGAAATTCAAGCTTACTTCTTAATTGTCATATGACAGAAAGGACGGTGGCTGCTGTGGAAAATTACCTGACACGTGCTTCTGTCCCTCAGAATCTGTCTTGTTTCTGTGCAAGTCTGGTGCTGGTGTCTCTGTACAAGTAAAGCAAGAAATCGAACCTAGATGAAAGGTAATTTTATGACAAAGAATTTGATTACATTTCAGAGACCTGGTTTCATTTCAACGGTCTGCTGTAGCCTGTGTGGACTTGTACACATCCCTCTCAAACTCACATTCTTAACTTTGCAATGGGGAAATAACATAATGGTACGATATGTGATACAGTGAATGTTTGTGTGGTGACGGGGCTTTAAAAATACAGAACAGCAAAAACAGCACCACCTCCAGAATCTAAAATTAACCTAACCATGTCATAGAAAGGCTGTGTAAATAGCAGGGTTTTTTTCTCCGTTTACATCCTTTCCGTTAAAAAAAGAAGACTGAAATGTGTTCTGTTCATTTACATTTGAGTTATCCCAGCTTGAACTGCACTGAGGAATGCCTCTTTGCCATAGGTCAAATTAATGTTTCCCTGGGAAAATGCCTGAGTTGCTAACAAAAGGCAGAACACTTATTCTAGAGTGAGAGTTGGTGCTCTTGAGAAGAGCTGGATTCTGAAGATGAGGCAGTGAAATATGCCTCAGACTTGAACTTCAGACAAGGACTTGCATTTTGCAAGAGGAGTTTCCAGAACATAATGTTTATTCTGGTCTGTGAAAACGTTTAGAGAAAAATGTAGCTCATCACCCTAGATGAATTCACATCTTGATTCTGATTAAGGTCTGGGAAGATTAACTTTAAAGATTTCATTTTAGTCTAAAGTCTTTCAAATCAACTTGTAAGTCTATGAAATTACAATCAGTGACTTGTTATATCCTTTCCATTTTGACAAAATATGTGTTTCTCTTTAGTGTATGTACAATTAATGTCAAATAATCACACTGGCTTTAAAGATTAACTCCTCCTCTCCAAGGTCCTAGTAAACTTTAACCACAGCTCCCAGTTGAAAAGAGTATCCTCCATTTGTTCTTCTGCCTTTGTTCTGTTTCTGTCCCAGAAAGCTCCAGACTTGGTTCAATTCTCATTTGCAGAACTGCTAGAATTGCTGAAATATTATAATAAAAATAATGGGTTGCTAGTGCAGAGGAGTTCTTGATGATTGACATCAAAAGACAGGGGAAAAGCCCTGACCCATGTTCACCTTTGTGTTCCATGTCCTAATCTGCTTCTCCTTTAACGTGCTACATTTATCTGCTCTAGTACTTTCCACCAGATTTGGGTGTCTTATCCTGCTGGTTTTATATTACCCCTACCAGTGTTGTCTTCTCTCCCTCTTCACTACCTCAGGCAATGGCCTTCTGCTGCTGCGTGGGCCCTTCTGGCTGAAGGCCGGTGTACCAGTGCCTTGTGATCTTCCCGTGCCTCAGTGCTTTAAAACTCTGCACCAGTGGGGGGCAGTTGCCATGGGTTTTGGGGGTAGCTCAGGTCTTTGGACAGCCAGAGCCCAAGATGAAAATATCATCTATGGTTAACAGGTGGGATAGTAGCAAGAGCTGGTGAGCAAGGGCTGCATTCAGCCTGTGAAATGTGGCTGATAGAAGCTTGTGGAGGTAGGCTGGGATCCCTAATTTTAGTGGGGTCCTGGGGAGTAGCAAATATGCCAATGGCCTTGGGGACTGGGATTTGGGACCAGCCTGAAGTCTCCCCATGGGGAGAAGATTCAATATCTGCAAAGGCCCTTGTGCCAGGGCTGGTGGAAGACCTAAGTAGCCCTTCAGAGCTGCCTTTGTCATCTGAACATTCAGCTTGGGACCTGCTTAATGAGGCTAAGCCAGGAATTGTTTTGACTGAGTGTCTGGACTGGGATTCTTTGAATAATATTGTTCCTTTTCTCTGCATGCCTCTTACAAGCTTGATTGTTCCCCCAGAGACATTTTGAGACCAATCCCGTGAACATATTTTGAGCTTATTAAAAGCCTGTCTTAAAACTGGCACATACAAGCAGCAATCAATGAAAACCTGGCACTGGTACACTGAACCGCATTGTACTGGCCATAATATTGATGTTTGCTGAATATTTACAGCATTAAAGCAACAGTTCATTTAAAAGAAGCAAGTTGGAAAGAAGCTTACACTGAAAGCAGTAAGTAAATTATATCAAATACCATATGAGCCTTGATGCAGCATAAGTAAAGCATTAAAGCCAGCTAGGGCTGTTTTGATAAAAGATCTGTGTGAGAATTCTGCATAGAAGTTAGTGAATTCCCAGATTTGGGTAACTAAACTTTTTATTGTTCCTTAAATTGGTGCTTTTCGGAAGGCAAAGTGATTCAGAATTGTGTTAAGCAAACGTGCACAAGAGTGTGAGTGCTTCATATCACCTTGTGGATGGATCCAGTTCTGGGTCTAGAATGTCATTTGGCTGCTGTATGTCAGAAAACAGGACACAAGGGGGTTTGGCAGTAAGAAGATGGAAGAATAAAATTGTACTCAAGAAAGCAGCGCTTTTCCTGATTGGAAAAGACTCAGTGTATTCTCAGAAATGGAGTGCAAAGAAAACCTTTTCCCCAGCTCTGGTACCAATGATAAAATGTAGGGTAGTTGATAAATACAAATGATTTTTTTTTTGGTTGGTTGGTTTTGGTTTTGTTTTTTGGTCAAACAATGTGCCCAAATATTTTCTGCAATGTTTTTATTACTTTACACATATCATTTCTAGCTAGGCAAGGAAAATATCCATTAGAAAATATTCATTGGGAGTCTTGCTTTTATTTTAGTGTTGAAAGGAAACTCACCTCAAAAGTGACCTCATGTCAACAGACGAGAAGACTAAGGTACTCAACAACTTTTTTGCCTCACTCTGCATAAGCATCAGCTCTGCTCACTCCTCCTGAGTCAGTGGACAGCAAGATGGGGCACAAGGGGGTAAAGCCCCTCCCACTGTAGAGGAAGATCAGGTTTGTGACCACCTGAGGAACCTGAATATATATAAGTCTACGGGACCTGATGAGATGCATCCTAGAGTCCCCAGGGAATTGGCTGATGTGGTTGCCACACCACTCTCCATCATAAATGAAAAGTCATGGCAGTCAGGGGAAGTCCCTGGTGGCTGGAAGAAGGGCAACATTGTGCCCATTTTTAAAAAGGTCAACCCAGCAAACTACCAACCTGTCATCTTCACCTCTGTGCCTGGGAAGGTTGTGGAACAGATCCTCCTAGAAGTTATACTAAAACACATGGAAGACACGGAGGTGATTCAGGACAGTCAGCATGGCTTCACCAAGGGCAAATTCTGCCTGACCAGCCTAGTGGCATTCTATGATGGGGTGACCATATCGTGAACATGGGAAAAGCAATAGACATAATCTATCTGGACTTCTATAAACCTTTGACACAGTCCCCCACAACATCCTTTTCTCTAAACTGGAGAGATATGGATTTGATGAGTGGACAGTTCAGTGGATAAGGAATTGGTTGGATAGTTGCATCCAGAGAATAGTCATCAATGCCTTGATGTTCAGATGGAGATCTGTGACAAGTGTTCCTCAGGGGTCCATACTGAAACCGCTATTATTTCATATTTTCACCAATGACACTGACGGTGAGGTTGAGTGCACCCTCTTGCAAATAACACCAAACTGAGCTGTGCAGCTGAAATGCCAGAAGGACAAGATGTCATCCAGAGGGACCTGGACAAACTGGAGAAGTGGGCCCATGTGTGCCTCATGAAGTTCAAGGCCAGGTGCCAGGTCCTGCACATGGGTCAAGGCAATCCTTGTCATCAGGCTGGAAGATGATGTGATAGAGAGTAGCCCTGCAGAGAAGGACTGGGGGTGCTGGTGCATGAGAAGCTTGCCATGAGCCAACGATGCAGCCCAAAAGCCCAACCATATCCTGGGCTGCATCAAAAGGAGTATGGCCAGCAAGTCAAGGGAGGTGATTCTCCCCCTCTACTCCATTCTCAGGAGATCTCCACCTGGTATACAGTGTCCATTTCTGGAGTCCCCAACATAAGAAGGACATGGAACTGTTGGAACAGGTCCAGAGGAGGGCTGTGAAGATAATCAGAGGGTTAGAGCATCACTCCTATGAAGACAGGATGAGAGAGTTGGGGTTTTTCAGCCTAGAGAAGAGAGGGCTCCGGGGAGATCTTATAGTGACCTTCCAGCACCTGAAGGGGGCCCACAAGGAAGCTGGAGAGGGACATTTACAGGGACATGTAACAATAGGACGAGGGGGGATGGTTTTAAAGTGGAAGGGGGTAGATTTAGATTGAGTATTAGGAAGAAATTTTTCACTATGAGAGTGGTGAGGCCCTGGAACAAGTTCCCCAGGGAAGTGGTGGATGCCTCCTCCCTGGCAGTGTCCAAGGCCAGGCTAGATGGGGACTTGAGCAGCCTGGTCCAGAGGTGTCCCTGCCCATGGCAGGGGGCATGGAACTTGATGATCTTTAAGGTCCCTTCCAGCCCAAACCATTCTATGATTCTGTGATTCTAAAACCACTGAAAATTATAAAGGCAGCACTTAAAACTTCCACTTTCAAAATGTTTTTTGTATGCATATGTCAAAGTGCACTATAAACACCAAGCAACTGAGCTCCATATATGTACCTCGGATAATGCATCAGCTTTCCCAGATGGGGCAATGAAAGGCATAGAGCAAGCAAACAACTTTCTCAGGATTGTACAGTCAGTCAGTGGCAGAGTCAGGAATAAAGCCCGGGTTTCATAATTTTCAAGACCTTCTTTTAACCATTGTGCATAGATCCAGTCAAAACCTCCTTTTTCAGGACTCATTTTTCTTACAATTATCTGGTGGTGCCTACCTCCTAATTATGATGCTCAAAAATACAGTCAGAGGGTAATTTACAATGAACTCCAAGTTCTAGACACAGGATTTGAAAGTTCCCACCCTGGTAGTACCTTCATGTGCAACCTTGTGCAAATTACTCATTTAAACCGTCCCACGCTCCAGCCTCTGAGAACAGTGGCCTGAGTTAATCCTTTTGCTCAGTCTCAGAGGCTCCATGACATTAGAACTGATTGTTTATTGGGATACTTAAGAGTATTTAAGTACTCTGTAGGATGTAACGTTTTCAAATTACATCTAGTCTCCATTTTTAGTGACCTGGAGAGATGGGAGGAAAATCCCTGCCTGGGGAGCAATGAGGTTCAGTTCACCTGCTCCTGGGGGAAATGCTTCCCTGCTTTTGCCTTGGCACATGGGAAGGACCTGGCTGTGGGATACTGGTATGGGCATGGGGAGCTGAGGGAGAAGAAGCTGTGCTTACTTCACTTGCTAATCAAAAATAATCACTGAAGTGCCAAATTACAACATTAGTCACCATGATGAGAGCGTACCTGAACACATTGTGGAATGGTTAATAAAATATTTAAGGGAATGCACCTGGCATTGGCATTTGGTTGCAAAAGAATGGGCAGGTGAGGAATACATAGAGAAACATATTCTTTTGGCCTTTGTTCCACGACTCTGAGTAATAATAGCAATAGCAGGCAGTGGGTTTTTTTCCCGCAGGAGGTGTCCGTTTGGCTCTTGCAGCTAGTGGCAATACTTAAATGAATTTTGTATTAATATTTTTTTCTAATCCTACTATCTGAGTACCTGGTTGGGTTTTTTTTCTGAGATTAATGGCTCGCAATCTCTGAGACACTTATTTAAGATGCAGGAAGAAGGATGTATCTGCCAGACACATCTGTGCACTGCAGTCTAAAATTGCCTCCTGTTGTGAGAGAGAAAGACAGAAAGAAGTGGCTAGAGCACACTTGAGCTGCTAACGAGCTGCTTAGTAACCTTGCCCCTGGCATTCACTGGTTGCCATTTAAAAGGCAACTTTTACTGAGCTGTTGTTGGGCTGCAGTATGATATTTCCTATTCTAAGCGGTGCTGTCAGGAGCTATATGGTTCAAGAAGCCTTGTTTTGTCTTAAAGGATGCTTCACCTGCACTAAAACAGTTCTGCTATCCATTGAGGTCTGTTACAACTGCATTGGAAACCTTTCTAATAGCGAACTCTTTTTCAGGGAAGCTAATTCATATTTGAGTTTATTTCCTCTGGAAGTGAGACACTGACACCACTGACTAAAAATAGGCATTTTATTTGACAGGGTTTGTGATGGGCTTGCTCCCTTTCAGTCACACATCATAAGTCTCTATGGAAGGCACAGAGAACTGGAGGCAGATTTTGCCTAGTGATGCATAGTGATTTGTTGGATGACTCTTATCTGCATTTTGAAGAACTGGTTCCGATGGCTTGCAGGGTCTCCTGGAATCCCATGCTCCTAAAACAAACTCTCTGTTATGAAAAAGCTGCACCAGATAAACATATAGGGAAGCCCAGCTGCACAATGCCTAGTTCCTGCTAAAATCTATAATGGATGATGATCTACATGTTCCTACAGAGCCAGGCTGAACTGACAGAGCGTGAAGAGGAAGCAGCTGGGGGGTGCCTACTGTAGCAGTGCTTGTTCTTCAGCTCCCAATTCAACTTTATCAGACTGCAAGCCAGAAATAAATCTTTCTAATACCTATTTCATAATATTCTGCATCTGCAAACGATTGTGAAACAGAAGGGTCAGAGGATTCTTTGTTTTCCCCAGCTATTTTCAGACTGAAAATTGAAGTTGCTGGTGTGACTGCAGTGCAAGGTAGGGTTCCCTTGGCTGCCTCAGACTAGTATTACAAGGAGTGTCTGAAGGAACTGAGGCTGTTTAGTTTAGTCTGAAGAAGAGGAGGCTCAGGGAAGACCTTATTGCTCTCTACAACTACCTGAAAGGAGGTTGTGGTGAACTGGGGGTCAGCCTCTTCTCACAGATAACTAGCGATAGGACAAGAGGGAAGGGCTGCAAGTTGCACCAGTGGAGGCTCAGGTTAGAAATTGGGAGACGTTTCCTCTCAGAAAGAGCGGTTGGGCATTGGAACGGGTTGCCCAGGGAGGTGGTGGAGTCACTGTCCCTCAGGGTGTTTAAGGAAAGGTTGGATGAAGTACTTAGGGACATGGTTTAGTTAGTAATATAGGTGGTAGGGGGATGGTTTTCCAACCTTAATGATTCTGTGAGTCTGTGATTCTATACGGCACCAGAGCTGCAGTGGGAAACATAGGCAAGATTAGATGTGGTCCTCTTGATGAATGCTTATCTTAATCACCTACTGGAGCCACTGGCAGTGGATCATCAGGATATCAGTCCCATCTGCAGTAATGAACAGGATTTGCAGACAACTTTCCCAGCTACCATACTGACTTATGGGATGCTTCTGATAAATTTGTCCATCCGTTCCTTTTCAGTGAACAGGCACAGACTGTTAAGGCTGAACTGAACACAACATTTTCAGAAGAAAAAAACCCCAAATATCAGATCTGTGCTACTAGGCCACTACTTAGAAGCTCTGAATAATTAAGAATCAAATAACATATAAACAGCCTGGAACACATTTTTTCTCTTTTCATGGTCAGACCTTCAAAACCCTCTGTAAAAAGTAAATTGGTTTACTCGAGTAAGTACAAATGTGATGGATGTTTGACACTTCATGCTATTTTATACATGCAACACGTCATCCTAAAAAATGCACCACTGCTGCTCTCTGAGAGTGCTTTCTAAGTGTCACAACAGGACTGTCAAAGTATTGCTGGAGCATATTGATCAAAGTTCAGTAGTTCAACATACTGGGCCTGGATATATGACTGTATTTGAAACAGAATAGTAAAATAGGCTCAGATGCTTTCTATTTCAATGATGCTTGATTAATTTGATCTGGTCACAGGCATAAGCAGTCAGCACACTGAACCAAAACAGGATCCAAGTTACTGAAGACTCCAGATTACTGAAGAAGAGGAAAGGAAACCTGTTAACAAGGAGGGAGAAGGTAAAAATATTGCTAAGGAGAAAGATGCAGTTTTACAGTGAATTCTACTAGCAGATGACCTGGCCCATAAAGTGCTAGAAAACAGCATAATAGAGCTGCTGGTTGCAGTGGTTAATTAAACACTAACCCAGCAGCAGGGCAGGTAGCTCTGTTGTTGGTCAGGCAGGGTATCCCAGCCTGGCACCAGCTCCCTCATCAGGAGAACCTCAGCAGTTCATTACCCACTGCAGTATTTTCAGCATCTGTACACTAACGAGCTGTTCAGATCGCATAACCCCCTGGTCACCTGGGGATGTTGCTGCAAGCGGAAGAGAGAAACTCAACAATATCTAAATATTGAAGAAAAACATCTGGAGTAGGTAACGCGCTTCTTCCCCTCTCCCCACCCTTAACCTTTTTTAATTGGAAGTTCCAAGTAACATTTTTCCAAAAATGAGACTAAATTTTATAATAGTTGATTTATACTTGGCAAATGTTTTGCCATTTCCAAGCAGAGTTGTTTTGTTGTTTTTTTAAATTACATTTTTTTGTTGATTGCAAAAATTCCAGCAAGGAGTTGTAGACATGTCAGTTTACAGAGTGGATGAATACAGCTTGACAAGCTCCAGTGTATTATCATGTACGATGAAGAAGGGTCTAAGAGGTAGGGGGTAATCTGCAAGGAACAAACCTTGCAAGCTTTCTGAGCACAAAAGCCCTGTTGTAGTCTGCAGGGCCAGGGTAGGTTCCAAGTTAAGTGGAAGGGGAAGAGTGGGAAACTTTCCTTTTTGGGATACATACAATTTCCTCTTTTACATTCGTAATACAATTGGGGTAATTGAATTGGATGGGTGCTCTGTTTTCCTCCATAATGATCCCATTCCTACACTGAGATAAACTACAGGCTTTAGGCCTCATGGTTAGTCCCCTTGGAAACCAGATTTTTTCCTTTTGAAACAGAGCACACCAATTATCCTCTAAATAGTTTTGATTATTGTGCTTAACCACATAGCAACAAAAGATGTATTATCTACCCTATCATGTACAGTCAAGCTTCACCCTTACAGGATACCATCAGATCTCTATGAAGGACTTATGCAATATCCTCCATCACCCATACAACTAAACAGCCCGGAAGCAGGGATGATATATATTTGGTATATTAGCATTGCACAACATAGCTTTGTTTTAGGTCACCTCTCAAAGGTCCCGTGTTCTCAGCAGTCATTGTGTTCGCAAACGGTAGTCAGCCTTCTGCATAAAGGACCTTGGTGTTAAGGAGGGTAGAAAGAATTCACCTGACATTAAGACTCAGATCTATGAAGTCACTCAGGTTCTTAACACCCACTAACTGCAGAGTGACTTGGATATTTCAGTGCCTGAGGGAAAGTATGTGTAAGAAAGGTTTTTTGCAATGTGAACACAGACAAATGAGTACTGTTCAGTACTCAGACAGAATTGCTCTGTCTTAGGAGGATGGTTTTGATTTTCTGTGCTCACAACTCTACCAGGTGTATGCAGACTACAGCAATCAAAGCTGTGTGAGATTTTAGTTGAGATTTTTGATCTTTAAAATTTTTCTATTAATGTGTCCACTCTTGGAATTACTCTTGGAGAACCAAAAAGTTTCACCTGATAGTGACATTTTAAAATTAGTGACATTAAAAAATGCTTTATTTGGTGCTTGTTTGTGTATTGTGAGGCACCACAGTAGACAGAAGTGTTTCAGTAGTTAAGACTTCTTTAGCTTGACAAGGTATTCATTACGCTAGGTACTACAAACACACAGGGACAATAGAACCCTTCCCCAGAGACTGACAGTCAACTGTCAAAACATTTCTGTCTTTTGTGGTTTTGAAACAATAACATAAATGCTAGGATTGAACACATACAGTTTCATTTTTCATGGGAAGCCTTTCAGTCTTTCAGGGAAAAGGCAGTTTAGTTAGAGGTGTTTTGCCTTCCTTTGAAAGACTGCTTGGGGTTCAAGCCACACACCGTCAGCTGTGTTTACAAGAGCATAACTCTTCACATTTCCATCTCTTGTTAGCTGGTTAAAGGTGTCTAGTCTACATGGCAGCAGCTAAGACAACACTGTGTTATTAAGAAAAAATCCACTGGGTCTGTGTTAAGCTGCAACCAGTTATGCCTGGACCAACAGGTACTGAAGTCCAAGCTCCGATTCAGCAGTCCTGTCTCTTCCTATTCTGTTTAATCCATAATCATGAAACACTTGCAGTGACTTCGATGATGCTGTTGCTGAGCTCATCTGTTGCCACTGAAGTTGTGGTGTGAATAAATGAGCCCGGGGGTGGGAAAAAGAGGTTCCTCACTTGCTAAAAACGGAGTCCTGAAAGCTTCCTTCAGAGCCTGCTGGGCGTGTTAAGGGGAAAAAAGACATTGAGTGTCCACCTCCATATCCATATGTAACAAGTTTCTTTCTCTTTGGGGTATTTATTTCTGGTAAGACATCAATATTTGGTTCTGACTGCTGTCTGCAATGCAGCATGTGCCTTGTCCCCTTAAAATCCTTTTACAGTTCACTTTCTATGGCGAGCAAGCTGCATGGAGCTCAGTTGGCTACTCCCTCAAAAGCTCTTTATTTGCGCAGAATTTGCTTCCCTCCTCTGTCATTTTCATATTCAGGGGATGATTAATTTATCTGGCTGCCTCTCTCACCCCACTGACCCTCGTCTCTTCCAGGTGAACTGCCATGGCTGCCATGTTAAAGTAGCTTGCTAATCCCCATCAAAAGAGCTCAATTAGAGAAATGTGGTTAAAATGGCAAATGCAGGAGTGAGAGAGAACATGTTTGTGTGTGAATATGACATTATACATCAGAGGCCTACAAAAGATTGAGGTGATAATTGCCTGTCTAAAAAGCTGGCAAATATTTTAAAGCAGCCAGTGCCCTTACGTGGCACTGTCTGCCTCGCTCGGTGACAACTATTGCTCATGGATTTGTTTCAGCCATACTCCCTTGGCTCATTTTTTACAGTCATTTAAAAACTAATTAACATGAACAGGAAGGGACAGTTTATTACAGTAAGGGTGACTTACCTGCAAGGAATACCTGGGTGTTTTGTTAACCAAGCCTGGTGTGCTCCTTCTATCCTTGCACAGTCCCTAAAAGCAGTTTGAGTTGTTTTTAAAAGACCAGTGACTTTATTCTCTTTGACTTGTGTTGGTTTTTCTTATATTCCTCTTTACTAAAATGTCCCTGGGGTAATTGTGATATGACCAGAGGTGCTTGCTATTGAGCTCTTCCCTTTAATTCCCCTTGAAAATCCCTCCCTACACTGCTGAAACTGACTTCCACTATACACTCGCGTCAACATACGTATTTGCCTGACAGTCAGCTTCAGAGAGGTATCTTGGTTCTTACGAGCACATTAAAGGGTACTCAGACCAAATATGTGTCTTGAGACATAAAAAGCTGCCTTGATTAGATTAAAGTGTCCTTTAAGCATGGGGAAGGCAAAACAGTTTTAAGAAGGGGGATGAAAATACAATGACGTCTAGGAATAATGCTCTTTTTCTAATTAATTAAGCATTCTGCCGTCTAGATCTTCACAATGGAAAACACTATTTGGGATAGGATTTTGTAGTATATGATTGATTTTACCCCAGAAAAGGTATTTTGGGCTTTTGGTTATAGCATTTTCAGCGGTTCCTGGTTCAAAAGCACTGCTCTAAGGCACCAATCTTCACACTGCTTTAAGACACCAATCTTCACCTTTCCTAAATCAAATAGTTGTTTATTTTCATTTAGGTAGAATGTATACTGGCATCTTGGACACATGGGCTCTATTATCCAAATTTGCTCCTCTCTCTAGCAGTCATATGACTTCCCAAGGTCTTGAATTATTTAAAATTTTTTCCCCGTCTAAGAAAAAGATTAGATGAACTGGATTTTTCTTAGATAAGGTAGGATAGAGAAGATATTCTTGGTAGTGCAGAGGGAGATTGTTTTATGTCTGCTTAGGATCACATAATCACAGAATTGTAGGGGTTGGAAGGGACCTCGAGAGATCCAACCCCCCTGCCAAAGCAGCTCCCTAGCTCATATTACATAGATAGGCGTCCAGACGAGTCTTGAATATCTCCAGAGAAGGAGACTCCACCACCTCCCTGGGCAGCCTGTTCCAGGGCTCTGTCACCCTCACTGTGAAAAAGTTCTGCATGTTGGTGCAGAACTTCCCATGCTCCAATTTACAGCCATTGCCCCTTGTCCTGTCTCCACTGACCAAAGAAAAGGGGCTGGCCAATTCCCCCTGCATCCCATATTTAAGATATTTATAAACATTGATTAGGTCCCCCCTAAGTCTTCTTTTCTCCAGGCTGAACAGCCCCAGCTCTCTCAGCCTTTCCTTGTAGGATAGATGTTCCAGGCCCTAAATCATCTTCATAGCCCGTCTTTGGAGTCTCTCAAGGAGATCCCTGTCCTTTTTAAACCAAGGAGCCCAGAACTGGACACAATACTCCAGGTGGGGCCTGAGCAGGGCAGAGTAGAGGGGGAGGATCACCTCCTTGGACCCAATGGCCACACTCTTCCTGATGCATCCCAGGTTCCCATTGGCCCTCTTAGCCACCAGTGCACACTGCTGACTCATAGCCACCTGTCATCAACAAGGACCCCCAGGTCCTTCTCCACAGAGCTCTTCTCCAGCAGGTCATCCCCCAGCCTGTACTGATACATGGCGGTTGTTCCTCCCCAGGTGCAAGACTTCACACTTGCTGTTGTTGAATTTCATCTGGTTTCTCCCTGCCCAGCTTTCCAGCCTGTCCAGGTCTCGCTGGATGGCAGCACAGTGTTCCTGTGTATCAGCCACCCCTCCCAGCTTTGTATCATCGGCGTACTTGCTGAGGGTGAATGCTATTCCCTCATCAAGGTCATCAGTGAAGATATTAAACAGGACTGGACCCAACACCGAGCCCTGGGGAACACCGCTAGTCACAGGCCTCCATTCTGATTACGCTCCACTGATCACGACCCTCTGAGCCTGGTCTGACAGCCAGTTCTCGACCCACCTCACTGTCCACTCATCTATCCCATACTCTCTCAGTTTTTCTATCGGGATGTCATGGGAGACAGTATTGAAAGCCTTGCTGAAGTCAAGGTAGATGATATCCACTGGTCTCCCTACATCCACCCAGCCGGTGATGAGATGATAGAAGGCTATGAGATTGGTCAAGCATGATCTTCCCTTGGTGAATCCATGCTGACTGCTCCTCATGACCTTCTTCTCTTCCAGTTGCTTGGTGATGGCATCCAGAACAAGCTGTTCCATAACTTTTCCAGGGACAGAAGTGAGGCTGACTGGCCTATGGTTGCTAGAATCCTCCTTCTTGCCCTTTTTAAAGACTGGAGTGATATTGGCTATCCTCCAATCCTCAGGCACTTCTCCTGTTCACCAAGACCTGTTGAAGATAATAGAGAGCGGCTCCACAATCACTTCCACCAGCTCCCTCAGCACACGTGGATGCATCCCATCTGAGCCCATGGATTTGTGTGCATTAATCCCTTTGAGGGGCTCCTGGACCTCCCCTACCTCAACTAGAGGGAAGCTCTTCATTCCCCAAACGCTCCTACTTTCATCCAGGATCTGTGGGTCCCGAGGGGCCTTTGGAGTGAAGACCAAGGCAAAGAAGGCATTTAGTATCTCCACCTTCTCATCATCCCCCGTTACCAGGACACCCGCCTCATTCAGCAAGGGGCCTACATTATGCCTGGTCATCCTCTTACTATTCTCATATCTGAAAAAACTCTTTTTATTGCCCTTTATGTCCCTTGCCAGTTTCCTTTCCAGGTTGGCTTTAGCCTTCCTGGTCGCCTCCCTACAGGCCCTGACAACATCCTTATATTCTTCGCGGGTGCTCAGACCCTGTTTCCACAGTTCATAAACCTTTTGCTTCCCTTTGAGTTTACTCATTAGCTCCCTGCTCATCCATGCAGGTCTTCTGCCTCTCCCAATTTCTTACTCAAAGGGATGCACCTGTCCTGTGCTTGGAAGAAGTGCTGTTTAAATGTAACCCAGGTCTCACAGGCTCCCTTTCCTTCTAACAGCATAGCCCACGGGATAGCTCCTAATAGGTTGCGGAGGAGATCAGTTAGCTCTTCCAAAATTCAGGGTAGCTATTCAGCTTTTTGGCTTGCTTCTTCCACCCAGGATTTTGAGCTCTGTCATTTCATGGTTGCTCTGTCCTAAGCTGCCCCCGACCTTTACCTCCCTAACGAGCCCATTCTTGTTAGTAAGAACAAGGTCCAGCACCCACCCTCCCCTTGTAGGTTCCTGCACCATCTGTAGCAGGAAATTGTCTTCAACATACTGCAGAAATTGTCTGGACTGCATACGACTGGCCGTATTGCTTGCCCAGCAAATATCTGGGTAATTGAAGTCCCCCATAAGGACAAGTGCCTGGGATCTCGAGGCTACTTCTAGTTGCTTATAGAAAGCACTATCAGCCTGCTCCTTTTGATCAGGTGGCCTATAGTACACACCCACAACAGTGTCACTCATAATAGCGTGACCCTTGATTCTTACCCACAAGCACTCGACTGATGGTTCATCTTTCCCCAGGTGGAGCTCAATACATTCCAGCTGCTTTCTAACATAAAGAGCAACTCCTCCAATGGAAATCTTTTAAGTGGATACATGTCTTACAGGCTGCAGTCACTCACAGCATTCCCTGAGCAAGCCACAGTGTGAAAAGAACATGCTCATCAGTCAGAAATCTGTTAGCAGGACCGCATGATAATCAAATCCCATTTTGATATTATGACTGCATTATGATGAGGGCAAGCAAATGCACATGGTTACATAAAGGGGTTTTTTTTTCAGTTAAATCCTCTGAAAATGCACAAGTCAAATAATTTTAAACTAAAATGTTAACTACAAAAAATTAGATAGATCAAAAGTATGCACAGAGTGCCACCAAACTCAAATTGTTTTAGCAAGCCCCTCCCCTCATTAAAATTAGATTTTTCAAAACATGCTTCCGCCCTCCAAAAAAAAGATTGTTTCACTTAGACATGTAAAATGATGAGGAAAACCCCCAGATCTATAGAAAATATAAAATTAGAAGTAAAATATAAGTGTTTTAAACACAAAACAGTTTTCTGAAGAATGTAAAACGAAAAAGGCCTTCCAGATCAATCTAAAATTAAGCTATTTTCCACTTCTTCTGTTCAACCTCAGTACAACTTCCTGCAGCGAGATAGCGGAACTGAAAAGGCTGTGCTAGTGCGGTGTGAAAATGTTTGAGATAGATGGCTTAAAACAGTATATGGTAAACACTGAAAGCAGCCTGATCATGCCAGAATGGAAGCCTATTCCAGCTGATTTACACTGCTTGCTTTTACTTGACTTAAGTTTCTTACTAACTGCAGGCTGTTAAATAGATACTCCTCAACTGGTCAGGTGCAAATTCCTCTGGGCCAGTTGATTTCAAGATCAAAAAATGTTTGCTCTTCCTCTTTCTTAGGTAATGAAACAGCCTCTAAGTTTGTCCTGCAAGAATTTGATCTGTTTCCAGCAGTTCCCCTCTTCCTACTAAGACTAAATCTAATTAATTCTCCTTTTCGTCTTAGCCTGTCCGTTCAGTAGTCTGAGCACAGAGTGAGCTCTTTACAAAGTGTCTAACACATTTCGTTTCTTAAGTCGTTCTTTAACAACTACAAAAAGAAAAGCTTTTTACCTCCAATATTTTGGTTTACCTCCAGGTAACTCCTGGACTCTCACATGTACCTAATAGGCACTGCTTTAGGTACTCTTTCACTGAACTTGCCCTCCTTGCCTGATATCTGTTTCACATAAACAATTAAACAAAACAGGAAGGGCTTTTTTATACTTCAAGATAGAATAATGTGGGAACAGAACAGGACAAGGGATTGATGAATGAGGTAATACAAGCTGTTCCCAAAATCTCAAATGCAGCTGATGCCAGGGAAAACAGGACAACTTTGTACATGTTGTGCATTACTTTCAGTGTTGTCAGGCATCTTTCTAAAATGTACCTGAGCATCTCAAATGCGTGGGGTGAGAAAAGTTCCTTTCTGTAAGACCCAATTATATGGTGAGACATTAGTATGCATTTTGTGTGTTTATTTTGGTCTGCAATTCCACTTCGACTTCTGTGACCCTCAATTTGGAAATGTATTTTCAATTTTAATATTTTTTACCCTCAGACAAGATGTGCCTCACACTTTCATGTTCTGTGGCTAAGAAAGTAGTGGACAAACTGTGCAAAAATCTCTCTGATATTATTCACTGTCACAGAAATCGTGCATAAGGAGAAAAAAAGCACACTGCAAGGTTTTGAGTGCTACCTCTGTGGCACAAGCAAAGCTTGTGTTTGGGCAGCCAGTTCTGCCAGGGTAAATGTCATCCCTCCTGCATCCATCCTGAAGTTCCTCTGAAGTCTTGGAACTGGCCTGGTCCATGGTTGAGTTTTCCTGACCTTGAGCAAAAGGCTCATCTGGCCTCCTCACAAGATAATGTCACCTATATTAAGTCACCAGGACTTAAATACCATCATCAGAGAAGATTTCAAGAGATTCCAAGTGAAGTTACTCCAGTGCTTCAGTGTTGCTGCTAGAAAAGTAACCTGCAGCTGAATGCAGAGTGTTGAGGAGCTCCAGTCAGAGGCTACAGTTCTGTTTCTCTCTGGAAACCACCTACACTTCCAGACTTTGCTGAAGCATTTATTTCTTCCCGTAGGCACCTTGTCTCAGCAAAGTGGGGCTCAGATATTCAAAAAGAGAGCTCCTGCATTGTGGTCCGGGACGGTGTCCTTCAGGTTGTTGTTAGCTCTAACAAGATGGTCTCTCTCTCCTCCTCATCACAGAAATTTCAGGAAAATGTCAAAGATTTGGATTTTACAATCCTAAAAGTGCACTACTATGTAGAATGTCTTTTGGAATACAGGGAATAAATTTCATTTTTGAAAGTTTAAGGTGTAAGTGGTTGACCCCTGGGAAATAAGCGTACTGCTTCACTTGCTGCTTTAATGAAGGTTGTCTGCTGGAGAACCTGAGGTTCTTTATGGACTCTGCTTTTCAGTATTGACTTACTTACATAGGCTTGCAAGGAGCTCATATCTCTCCCACAAAAGCCACGTTAACTGCTTTGCTGCTGCCCAGCGTGAGGTGGTGCAGATGATGCAGTTTGTAGCAGTAAGACAGGTTGGGGTTTGTCTGGATAACTGGCTCTGTGTGCTGCCAGCCAGGAAAACGCGAAACCTGGTACTCTCCTGTCTGCCCAATCCCACCTTCCTGAACTGCACGACTTGACCTTAGTTACAAATTCTGTCCGTCAGATCAATTCCTATAAACGTGTGTTACCCAGTGATACATTGCTATTGCAAATGAAAAATATACAGACCGGTTTGAGCATCTATTATACACACATATTGCTGCTCGATACTTTGCCACAAGATGGATGGCTCCCTTAGCTCCTGTTCCTGCTCCTATAGACATCAATATATTCAGTGCTGATACGAACACGAGCGGTTCCCTATTTCGATGAATTGCAGCCCCCCCTCCCCAAATGTACACCCCTGTGTTCCTTGCTCCCCAGGAGGGCTGTGATACCCACAGGGGCTGTCACACACAGGTACTTAATGCCCCCTGCAATGGAGGAAGGCACATGACCACAAAACCATAGGCAGTAGGATGTTGCCGATGCGCTCAGGCCGACTGGAACAAACATTGCGCTTTGCTGTGCCTGCCTGTGCGTGCGCTGAGCTCACCTAACTTATCTGTTAATTGCTTTGACCTTTTTGTTTACTTCCTGCTCGGGAATCTCAGAATTTGCTGCACTAAAAATGACTGCTGGATTGCAGCATTGAGCAAACATTGACTTAACCTTTACCGTTACTCTGTGTCAATATTTCCAGCCTATTCATATGCATGTGCTATTGCACTGGGTAAACCAGGATTGTGTTCAAAACTCATGCCCATTGTTTATCTGGAGGTATCGTATTGTGCAGGCACACAAAGCACCCACATGAACCCAGATGAACATCTTCAATAAAAAGCTTAATCCTTATCAAGCGAGGAGCATGCACCCGTGGAGCACAGGATCGGAACAGCTCCAATTTAGAAAGCTTTTCCACTCCTTGTCAGTGCTCCCCTTCTCCGCGTGCTTTCACTCCACGACCTGTTACAACCAGAGCACCATGTACAGGCAGAGGACACTGTTCCTCGGCTGCAGCAAGCCAGTAAACGGGAAGAGCAAGGTGTTTTAAGTGAGCTGTGCTTGAGACACAACCTTCACCCTTGGGTAGTACAATTAGATGATAGCTCAAAGGGCGTCCTAAACTTGACCATTAAGCATTCCAGGAATGCTAACACACTGCAGTCAGTAGTGCCATCAAAACTATTAAGATCAATAGAGTGTTCAGGCCCTTACGGCAGCATTTTGTATGTGGTACGTGATCAGTGAGCAGATTGGAAAATGAAAGCTGTATAGAAATATTTCATTTTGCATTTGAGATGACAAAGCCAATTACTTCATTGCTCATACACAGCATCCCTCTTTATTCTGGTAAACTCTGCATTTCTAACTTATTACCTGGTAGAGATTATATTTCTCAAAGGGCCATTTTATAAAGTACTTTTGGGACCCTTGCATCTAAAGGAGACTTTGTAAAAACAAACTTTGATCAGACTTGTTTGATCTAAGAGCCAGCCGAGCTAGGTAAAAGATGAAGAACTGTTTATGCATTGGCTGCTTTTTTGAACAATACTTTCCTCAAAGTAGTCAAAGGTTCAACACAGTTCAAAATAATCACGGTATTTCTTTATGGTGGATGATAATTAGATTTTTTTTCCTATTTGCAAGTTACATGGTTGTCTCCTGTGCAGCATTTGTCAAATTAGCCTTTAACTCAGCCTTTAAACTGTGCCATTTTGTAACTATGCTTGTTTTTCTTTTTCTTTTTCCTTTTTTTATTTTTTTTAAATGAGCTGGTTTTCTTGTTGGTTTTTTTTAAAAACTTCTAGAGCCCAGCAGGCATACTCGCCTTGCCAAAGTCAGGGGTGGGCATATAAATGCATGCCTAAGGGATGGAAACAGAAAAATCTTTAAACAAAGAAACCTGTTTTCAGACTCCCAAGTACACAGAGAGGAGGCCACTGGAAGGGTTTGGGGAATGGCTTAACACAGAGCAAGTTCTGTTTTACCAAATGTACCTGTTGGACAGAGGTCCAAATCTGGATTTGAAGAAAATCCTAGCTTTAGTCTCTGTTTCCCCACCAAAAAACTGAACTCCCTGGTTGCATAGGCAGAAGCTGACTTTCCTTCTGTGCTCAGACAGCATATATCTAGACAGATGACAGCAAGCAGTACTTGTGACATGATTCATGTCCACCCACCTGCAAATTAAATATGCCTAGAACCTTAAATCAGTGAAAATAGTTTATTTTGTCATCACCCAGAAAAGGAATGCAATTGATCTCTTTAGATTTTTTAAAAAACCTTTCCTACACGTAGTAAAGAGTATTCTATTCTGTGCACTACTTTTGAGTACCAAAACAAAATGGGTTTAGGTATGAAGGGTATGAGTTAGGTCTTAGTACCTGTCTTGACTGGGGAATTGATTTCTGTTTATGAGTTCATGGATGCAGGGCGGACAAATTAACAGTATCTTAAACTCTTTGACTGAACAAGAAGCATCTTTCACTGGTCCAAACCCAATTCTTGTATAGTCTTTCCCAAATAAGCATTCAGGACCCTAAAGCAGGAGAGTTTTTTGGTAAGACTGATGGAAGTTGGAATTTGGAAGCTGAAACTAGACATAGGAAGTATGTCTTTGCTCAGACATCCAATTCAGGAATTTAAAATGCAGCTTCCCTTTGTTTAAAAAGTAAGACACATGAATCGACCCTTTTACTTAAATCTTCCAGCCTTCTCTGAGAAACCATATCCCTTTCAATGAGCCTCAGGCATTCCCACTTGACTCAGGTTAATGCATTTGGTCTCTATAGAAACAGCAGCAGATCCCACATGTAACTTGGAAAGGTCACCTCACTTTTGTACAAAAGCTCACATTGTCTCTTCCTTCTGTTCGGTAGAACAGCAGTAAAAGGAAGCAAAAGGCAATGCACTGCACTCATCCAAAGTCTTCGAGCTCTTCTGCTCTTGCAGACGCTGATGAAAGACCAGACCCTTCAGTGCCTGCGCTTGCTGACCATCATGGGTCAAAAGGAAACACGAGCTTTTAAATAGAAACTAAATAATACCATCGAATTGGCAGGAAATTCAAACTGCTCTGAACTGTCTGGGAGCCAGCAAAGCTAATGAGCTGTACCATTTCCAAAAGGGATCTTGGTAACACCATCTGAGAGCTTGTGTACATACAGAGTTGTGCAGGTTTGCCTTAAAGCATAATTCAAAGTGGATTTAATTAAACAAGATAAAAAATAATATGGAAACTTAAATAGATATCAAGCAAGCTTATGTCAATTTGATTAAGGGAGCAGTTTAAATTAAACCACAATAATCCTCTTCTAAACAGAGCAGAGTTGTTTCTTATCCAGGGCTTTCTAGTACTTTAGCTGCTCTTGGTTTAAAAAGCAATTGAAGCTAAAAGCTGTCTGTAAGTCAGTTCCCAACCTCACCATCACATCTGTTAATACAAATGGTGAAAGTTTCAGGCCTTGGTGAGAGGCAGAGAAGAATGTCTGAAGGTAGCAAGAAACCTACCTGTAAAGAAAGAGAGCCTTTTCAAAGGAAAATGGAGTGCAAGTAAGAAAAATAACTCTGTATTTCCTGCATAATTTGAGAGCCCTATTTCATGTCTTCAGACATTCAGTTACATAACCTTTGGTGCAAGGAGTATTGTTTTTCTTTGTATTTCTTTGGGAAAGAAGTGTAGGCGAGAGAGCTCTGCTTGACGTGCAGAGACATTTCACAAACCAGTCCCGTGCAAGCGAAGTGGTGATTAGTCAGGAAGGAATCTCCAGGCTCCAGCCACAACCAGACAGTCCTAGGGCAGCCCTGTCCACCTGCTGCCCCCTTTCAGAGTTCCTTTCTGAGGTTTCTGGATTATGGGGTTCATGCAGGCGCCATCCACAGTCCTTCACTCTGCCTGCCTCATACAGCTGCTTGCTGCACTGCGGTATGTGGGGCGAAAGCAGAGCGTTACTGTTCGTATGTGCCTTTATTGAACACATCAGGGATGGGGCTGATTGTGAATACGCTGCCCCTAAAATAGTCACATAAACCAGGACTGGTAATTTATGCAGAAAAGACTAATGGCAAGATCAGCGCTGTCTCTGAGCACAAGTCAGACCTTTCCTGTGCAACATTCTGGTTAGTACATATTAACTGCAAGACACTGGGTCATATGCGCTGCCCAGGAGAACCAGCGGTTGTGTGAAGACACCACCACTCTTGGGACCAGGGCACATGGCAAGTGTCTCTGGCTGATGCACATCTTCAGGTCCCATTAAATTATCTACCATCTTTGTAGGTTGTGGTGCAACAGTCTTACTTTGTGTTTCTACCCAAGCTACTCATAAAAGCGTGCTGCTGGAGTCCGGCCAGACAAATCCTTTCAAAAGGGATTTGCTTAGTAGAAGTCTATAGTTATGTAAATTCATATGCAATTTAGCTCAACCCTGTTTACGGCTCAATGAAGTTTGAAGAGTATCACAGCACACTTTTAAACTTTCTGGCTTCCTCCTTCCTGCCTAGAGAGGGCAACGAATCAGACTGACTCCACAGAGACTCTCCAGTTGGAAGCCTGAATGGCACCCAGCTTAAAGGGCTCCGAAGAGCAGGTGGGATCTTCAGGTGCCACTGCAGCACATACTTCTGTAAACCAAGCGACGCAGAAAGGCTTCAGAAGCAGAGCTGTGCTCTAAAGCCAGATTCTGTGCACTGTTTCCATTCACTAATTTTCACAAGAGCTGAGGGTATATACCTCTGAGCACTGAATTTGGGACTAAATGAAGTGCCCCGTCTGTTTCAATGGCAGATACTACAGTGCAAGAGATTTGATAGCATCTTGATAAAGCTATATCGGTAGGAGAATCTAACATTTAAATCTAGTATTTCAGAAGACAGAGCTGAGGTGTGCCATGTGCCCCTAAGAAACATTTGTTGAATCCTGAAATGGAGTTAACCCAATATTTTTCAATAAGAGCTCTACAAAAAGAAGCACCAGAAATACTTCAGAAGAAGCATTCCTCATTTATCTTCACCATCACAATAAAATTCCTGTCTTTATATTGAATTGTTCCTTATATTTATATAAATTTAACTGCTTCCTAGCTGAACAATCTCCACCTTTTTTCCTAATTAAAAAGACATGCATTTCTGCTCTGCCCGTGCCCAGACAAATAAATGCCTTGCATGCTTCCGCTGACATCTCCATGTTGTCAGATCTTTTTCTGCTCACCTAGTGCTGATGCTCTTGAAGATACCATTTCTTTGCCCCAGATATCACTAGGGATGGAAATAATCAGTCCTTGTGTAACAGAAATCCGACTGCTCCAAGCAGTATGTTCCAAGTTAGAAGATTTTATTTCTCTTCGAGGAGCTCTGCTTGCACAATGGAAAGCAAATAGCTACTCTCATCTTCTGAAGATTTAGCAGGAGAGAGGAAAGGATCAATGCCAGCTCTGTCTGCAAGACATTAGTGTATTCAGAGAGCCTGCAATAAATTTTTAACCTTTTCCAGGTTCCCTGGGGACTGGCAGGTATTCAGAAATATCAGCACCTTCATCCCAAAGCTTCGCTACACAAACCAAAATGAATGAGATGTTTAGCAAACCGCTGATAGATGAACCTTAACATTCCTTTTTATTAGACAAATAGTAGTGAGAATACCTCTCTGTCTCTGAGGCAGATTTTAATGCAAAGGAAGAGTATGATTTTATGGAGAGCCAAAATTTCCAATCTATTGTAGGTTTATTTAAAATTAATATCTACGGAAGGATGTGATGACCAAGGATGAAGGACACGATGATCCATTGAACATCAAGAAGCTTGTGAGCACGCCGGTGATTCTGCCACAGGGTTGCCTGTCTATATTCCCAGATCTTGAAAAGGGTTGTGGTGCTGCGTGCATGTCAGGACATGGTGCTTTCGTGGGTGCCTCCTTCAGGTCTGAAGTGAATTGGTTCAGGTCTTGGACATGTTGTCACACTGCTGGCTATTGCAAGGAGGCTTGCATGCAGACAAATACTGCTATGGAATAAGTGGGCACAAACATCATGTTTAATAGCAACTTGTAAGATGCTGTGAAGGTTTAATTGTTTTACAATAAACTTAAGCTTTAAAAGTGCAAAAGGTGTTATTGTATTTGACCCCATCAGACAGAAGTGATGTAAGAGGGACTGCCTGGACAATGTAGGAGCCCCCGATGCTCCATGTGTCACTGAAGAGGCGAGACAGAAGTCCTTCTTGTATGGCATTTTGGCAGCACGTTTTCTCATGAAATTTAAAGGGGCAAGACAAGATTTTGCTAATAGAAAAAAGTTGGTGAAATGCAGAAAATGCAGGATGAGAGAGGTCGCTGCTGGAGGTTGCCAGCAGCACCTAAGAAGCAACATTAGAACTGTAGATCAGCTCAAACTAAGCCCAAGAGAAGAGGACAGAGAAGGTTAGAAATCCAGGTAATTATAACCTGGGCATAGTACAGTCTCAAACCCTGAGCAAGATCTGAGCTCTGTATGTGGCCATCTCTGAGTAAGTGTCTGACCAGCAAGAAACCTTCAACAGCTGAGATCTGGATCCTGACTTTACTGTTTATGCTAATTTGCATCAGCGTCTTTTTACATGTGGGTTTTAGATGATTTGTAAATAACAAATGCTTTTTAAAGCTTTTAGGTTGAAAGTTGCTGTACTAGAAGTTTCCAAGGCTAAATTAGGTATACTTTGACATTTAAATTAGAAATTATATATATCAGACATTTCAAAATCTAAACGGCTGGCTAAGTTATTGCTATTTTATCAACATATAGCGGAAGAAAACCTCAGAGAGCTCCAACAGTCTTCTTAAGGCCCTAGTCCAACAAAGAAGATCTTAAACTTCAACAATGCCTTTAGATAAACCCGTGTATCTGAGCAAGTACCTGGCTGAGCCTTGGCCTGCCATACTACACCAACTGTTGTGAAATGGGCAGGGTGTGTTGGTGTTTGGCACTGCAACAGCCTGCAAGAAACTCTCCCTCCCAAATCCAACACTGCCTCCAGCTCATCTCCAGCAAGGGAAAAACAGTCTCCCAGTTCCCTAAACTCAAAAACTCTGCATGGCAGTGTTTGTAACCCAGGAGTGAACAGGGAGGGATGAGCTGCCAGGTACACCTGGCCCAAACCAGCCTGCAGAGATATGGGTCACAGGACGCAACAAGCAGGGAGATGCAGTTTTTGCAGGTGCAAAATTTACACTGGAGTATATTTATAATAAATTATTCTGAAGTGTTTTATAAAATTAAGTATATATGTAACTCCACCCCTAATTTCTCCCTTAGCAATTTTTTGGGCTTTGTCTCACTGTCAAAGGAGCCCAGCTGGACTTGCAAATTGGTGTTAATTTTGCAATACAGCTGTCATATGCAATGGGTAGGAGTAATGAAAGGGTTTTTAAAAAAAATTGAAATGAATGAAGTCACAGTCTCACAAGTAATTTTTCTACAAGAGGAACAAAATACTAATACCTCCTTTGTATTCCTTTGAGAATTCAGCATTCCAGTATCATGTCAGTCACCTTATTTGCATTTTGTTGAATTTTGTGAATTATTCAGCACTCAGTTGTGGATCCTTCAGAGTCAGTGCAGTGTAAAGTCTGACTGCGTATTACTAATAGCTTCACAATTAGTATTCTGCATTCATAACATGGAAGGAATTAACTGCTTTTATGTGCTTATGACATTCAAAGTAAAATATCTGAATGGTATTAGTGTAGATAACATCTCTGTATGCATATATAATAGCATGTATCCAAATAATAAAAATTACAGTGGAAAATACATGCTGCTAGAGTCAGTGTACGTCTTGATCAGTAACAACCTAACCAAAGTTTAATAACATTTGTGGGGTTTTTAATAGAGTCTCATTAAGGAATATTTTTTTCTACAACCTCTTGTGTGTCATTCCCTAGGCAGCGATCCTGCCAATGCTTTGATATGTGTTTGACTTTCAGTATCCAAGTAATCCCACAGGATTCACCCTGACTATTCATAGCCTTAAACACAAAGACATGCTTATGCATCTGCAGGATGGAGGATTTAGACTGTCCCCCTGCAAAGAGCTCATCATAACCCTCTGAAATGACCCAAACCCATGGAGTGTAACAGAAATATGCCCTTGGGAGTGGAAAAGCTATAAAACCAAATTCGGTCTTAACATCTGCAAGCCCTTTGGGAATGAATGGCAACATTGATGTTCACCAAGGAAGAGAAGGTTTCTATCCCTGGCTCCTGTGTAGGCCCTTGGAGTCACATACATTTTTGTGAGTTGTCTTTGTGCATGCAAGACCAGAACACAAACCTGATTATCTACTTCAGATTAATATCAGATCTAATCTGCCGGTTTTCCACATTGTAGTGTTCCCTGGATGCTTCTTGGTTTTGTCCCTCTGTAATCAGATTATTATTTGAAGTTTCATCCATCATAATTGATTTGCTTTGTAATGCATTAAATTGGTGTGATGTGTAATCTTGTAATGTCTGCTGATGCTTCTTTCCCCAGTGCTGCTTCAATAGTTAAACAGTCTCTTGACGTGAAGATGTTAGACAAAGTACCATGTAGAGTAGTTGCTAGTTGTAGGCAAATCATGAGTAGAGAATCCCAATATATGAATTGACAAATGGGCTTTATGCAGTGCCAGAAGCATCCCTGCAATCTGCCAAACTTCACAATATTTGAATGTCTCGGTTTCCTTGACCTTGTCTCCAGAAACCTATTATCAGTTCAAAAATTACTTGTAGCATCATGGGGGTCTTAGCATTCACTCTCAGCCACTAATTGATTTTTTGGTATTGGCACTCTACTGGAAAATATGCAAAACACAAAAAATCCCCCTGCATCATGTGAATCATGTCAACAGGAAACCGAGTGCTGGACATGAAATTTCCCGTTTGACTAATAATTCTGTGTCATGCCCTGATGGTCATCAGATTGGCTGGAATAGCAGCATAATGAGTCATAAAACAACATCAAGCAATAAAGGTGAGAAAGCCTTCCCTCAACTGTGTTTTAAGTTTTATGAGTTTCATTCCAGCTGGAGTGGAACAGAGTAGTGAACTTGAGCAGAAGTACCTATTAATTTTTACAGCTGGTTTGACTATCGTGCTATAAACCATATTTGCTCGTGCCTAATATTGGTAAAATAAGAAGTAGCACCTTTCATACCTGTTGAGTTAGAATAAAAGCAGAAGGGAGCTACATTACTGAGTTAACTAAGGGTTTGGGCTGGCTTTTAAAGAAACTCATAGTATTGATCCACAAAAGCAGGGTTGTGTTCAAGGCCTGTGGGATTAAATGCCATTTTCATTTTAAGGCCCATATTAAATGAAGTAGAAGGGTCGATATAACACCCAGATTTTGCATTTCAAGTAGCAAAGAAGAGAAGCTTGCATGATAACAGGTGCAAGTGAAACGAGTCATAGATAATGTCATGTACTTATGCAGAAACAGACTCTTGAGATCAGGAATTCAGTAGGATTAAGAAGTGGACAAAAGCATGGTTTACCCAAACATCCACTGAATCATGACAGCAAATCGACATTTAATCTTCCAGCCTCAGCACCTGAAGTGGTATTTTAAGGTTCAAATGGAAGAAGTGAGAGTATTTAATGATCTTATGCAACATCTAGGCCTGGCGGGAGTGAGAGGCATCAACAGCCTGAGCTGGCCTGCCATGAAAAATGACTCCCAACCGTTTTTCATGTTTTATAAATCACATCATTTTACTGACCTACTGTCCCACATATGGTTTTAAAAGAGGCTTAATTTGGACCATTATGAACTGGGTATTATGAAAGTTCAGATACCAGCAGCAGCATTTTGAGCAGCAGTCTCTGGGTTTGGCTTTGGGAGTTTATTGACCTTCTGGTGACAAGGTCCAAGGTAACCAGGGAATGTTTGAGAACCCTTTAAGAAACTTGAGGGTACCTGTTGCTACCAGGTAAGGGGAGCTGCTCAAGTAGCTTCTAATGAGTGATAAGGTGCTCATTGCTACAGCTGTCCCCTTTTAGTTGGTGCTCAGGTGAGGACTATATATGAGTACAGCTCCTAGAGCAGAGCCAGCATGTAGAATGATTTATGTAAAAGGATATGAAGATGAGGGTTTTGAGATCTTTTTTCCTGTTGTAACAGGGCCGGTCATGGTGGTGGCACACCACAGAGCAGTTAGCGCTGGCAGTTGCCCGTTATGAGGTAGAAACCAGCACAGAGTGAATTTCAAGTGCCAGAGCCCTGTGAGTGTTCCAGGCTGCAGGGAGTGCCTGGGGCTTGTCTCTGAGGCCAGGAGAGATGACTGTTTTGTAGCAGCTGTGCTGTCTTGAAGGACAACAGCATTAGAGAAGAGGAAATGGAGACAGCCAAGATCTTTTCTGAAATAGAGCAGCTTGAAGAGCCCTGAATCTCATCTGCACTAGGGAGGTGGGCAGAGTATTCCCCCAGTATTAAGGTAAGTGCAGTGTCTGGTGAAGAATGGAAACTAGTGACTTCTGCACCAGCAGAAGGCTCCTGCCTCACCTAAGGGCTTGTAGCTGCAAAACTGAGTTTACTGCTCTCAAATTTGAAGAGGTATAAGGGTATTGTGTGTGTGTGTTAACAGCATCTAGAAGAACTAACCTTTCAGAAGAGGCAAGTGGCTCTTGCTTGCTGGAGCTGAATGCTAAAACAAGAGGATGGAGCAGCTGAACCTCTCACAGGCCTTGCTTTTGTTCTGTTAAGTCATGGGCTAGTATGGAAAAAAGTTATAAAACATTGAAATCTCAGGTCTTGCCCAGTTGCTCTGGATGGACTTATTCCAAGCTCTGCTACCAGTTGTCGTTAGAGTAAGTTATTATATCCTTCAAAATCAGCATTGCAGAAAAGTCCTCCTAGAACTATGAAGCATTCTCACTTAAATGAGAAGAGTTTAGGCAAATAGCAGTAGTCTTTCTTTTGTGTAGCAGGGTAAAAGTGCTAGGTACCTGCTTTGTGTCCCTGAGGCGAAGTTCCTCCTGGCTGTTTGCTTTAGAGGCAGTAAGGATGAAACAGCAAAATGGTGAGATCTTACAAATGCTGGATATGAATTTATTCTTGTTTTACATGCCTCCAGTTTTCTTCCATGCTCAAAGCAGCAGTCAGTTCAAATGACCGTATTCCTCTTGAAAAGGAGTCAAGTCCACTGTTTACAAGAACCATTTACTTAGATGAGTAGCTTGAAGCTTTTATTGGTAATCAGGAGTTTAATAACTAAATCTACTTCTCCGCGCCCCCCCCCCCACCCGATATAAAATAGATTCTGTGGCTACATATCTTACAATATCTTTTTAATGTTCAGTGCCAGTCAGAAGTATGAAAAAGGATGTGTATTTATTTTCTTTCTTGACATATAGCTGTACTTCCTTAGGTGGTATTGACTAATATTAGGATGGCCTGTCATCAGTGGTTAGTCTCAACCAGCATAACTAACCTATGTGCTTACATTACCTCTTTCAATCTTCGAGACATTGAAATGTAACTTGAAATCTAATGGCTTAATCATGCTTAGAAAACATGATGCAAACAAATTCTCCTAAGAGCACAATACATCAAAGGAAGGTTTTATTAGGGTGTCCTTTAGGAAGGTTACAGATAGAAGTTGCTTAGCTGAAGCATGCTTTGTAGACAAAAGCAAAAAACATGGAATGTTAAAGGAAAACCAAAATATACAGGAAGTGATACATGTTGGGCAGTTGCTTTTGGCTTGCTTGCTTATTGTGCAGACAAGCTCCCTTGATATCTTCATGTTGCTGGGAAATGATGTGCCTCTGTTCTTGTGATTTTTCTTTTTTTTTGCTAACAATTTATGTCACTTCCACTGTTGATTTTATTTTCAAGATTACAAATAACTACGCTGGGCTCTATCTAATAAAACTTCCTCACCTGCCACACAATGTCAAGGATTACATGGCCTTGTAGAGGTCATACACATATTTTTTTTGTTTGGGAACCTGGTGTGCAGTGAGTTGCAGGGCTGGCCTGCTTGCTTATCTATCTTTAAAACACATTTAATAGCACTGCAAAGTTTGTTTAATAATATTTAATGAATACTATTTATTGGTAAGGGTAGCTGCCTACTTCAGGTTAGAAAATGCACATATATAACAAAAGAAATTCTGTCAAAGCAGCTCATGCACTGACTGGGAGCTGTTCATGGCTTTCCCACTTTGAGTATTCAGCAGAAATCCTGTGCTATTATAGCTTAACTAGAGACATGCCTTTCTGTTCAGCTGTGCCACGCTACTAATAGACTTTGATTTGGCAAATCAGTTGGTCATGCAGAAACCTCCACTGAGCTGTGGTTCTTGCAATTTATAGGAGCAACCTGAAGAAAAGGGTTTTCTTACAGTGACAACAGTTCTCTCCAACTTGAGGTTTATTCCAGCCGTAATTGTGCAAAAGTTCCATTGCTTTTCAAGGATGAGGGAGAGCAAGCAGTTGAAGAACTCTTTCAACTTCTGTTGTGGTGGAAGTGTACCACCTATAAGTACTTACAGCATCATTGACATAAGTTATTTACTAATCATTATTTTTAAACAGTTGTAAGTTTTGTAAACCACATAGGGGTGACAAATGTCTGGCTTTCCCTTAGCAGTCATGCAAGACACTGAATCTGGGCCATTTAACTAAAGAAATGAAAGGGTCTGATTCTTCATCTGTCAAAGTCCCACGGGCGTAAGTTCAATAAGATCAGTACTACCCTCTTTGGTTTCTTAGATATTGCTAATCTATATTTAAAATGTGTGTTTTATTTAAACTTGAAAATTAATTTCCTTTAACATCTGTGTAAAATAGATTAGAATTAATGAAGTCTGACCCCCTTATGGGTTAGCATGAGCGAAATAATTACTCTTTGGCAGCACAGGATATATTGTGCTGGACTTTCTGGCTGGAGTTAACACTAGGAAGTCAAAGGAAGCTCAGGAAATACCAGGAGTCTTGAACTGCATTAGAAAACTTAGGATTGGAGTCTCTCTATGAAAATTGCAAATGTACATGCTGCATGTACTTTGTGTCACTACTAGTAATAGCCATGGAAAACTACCTGCACAAATGGACTATAGGAATATTTTAATTTGAAACTTGAAACTGATTAAGGAAAAATTACTTTCTGAGGATATGCTAGGTATTGTGCTCCTTAAAATAATTCTAATTCAGGTTTCATCACCTGATCTAAATTCAAAGTGGAGGGGTATCTTCCCAAATCCTTTTGGTCCCTGTAAGAAGCTACTGCTATTGGCTACAACAGCTTCTCACCATTCCAGGTGCATTCAAAGGCTGAAGTCTCATTTGACCTCAACTGAAAAAGGACCCAACTACAAAGAGACAAAGTATTTTTCTGGCTGGAGATACTGGCAGTGCAATTAACTGAAAGCATCTAAAAGGAAAATTCGTTAGCAAAAGATTTAGTTTTGGTTTTAATCAGGTGAAATAAAATTCACTAAGGCTTACATGAGCCTCTGGTTCTTCAAAGAATAGCAGTCCATTGATCTTTAGTGCAAATGAATTTTCTCATACAGATATTTTGCAGAGTGGGCTTTTACCAGTCCCCACTGAACCTGCTGGCCCTGACATTGGGAAGTCTGCCTTGACGTCTCACAGCCTTCTCACTGCTATGTGACAGCTCTTCCGGCTTAATCCCTCAGAGCAATCTGGGAGACTAATTAGAGAGATTCCCTACTGTTATATTGCTTTGTTTTTTTCTTATCAGAATGATTGCTGGCAGGAAAAAATGAAATGTGGCTGCCCTGTTTGATGCATATGATAGCCCAATGCATGCTCATCTGGATGCCTGTGCTTTAGGAATTCTTTCTCATGTGATTTCCTTGACAGGAGCTCTGCAAATTCGGAACAGGGTCAAAGGAACAAGCTGGGGTACTTGTGGATCATAACCTATTTTGAAGGCTTTAAGCCCCCTTTCTGTCCAGCACCCACAGCCTCTGTGGTATGGCTGTGCACAGAAAAGTGTACTGTGATGCCTGCATGGTGCTCGCAGCTCCTGCTATCAGCCTGGCAGGCATGCCTGGGAGAGTCTTGCAGGCTGCCTGCACGCGGACCAGCTGCAAGGAGAGCAAAAGGCAAACACTGTTTTAGGACTGATGGGGAACAAAGTGGTAGCAGCTAGGTTTGCTAACCTGACAGTTACCTGTGTCAACCTGCAGGAGTTGCTGGTGCTGCCAGGGGTTCTAGCTCCAGGGCAGCCCTCCTTGCCCAGTGGTTTCCACTGCTGTATCTGGAGCCATGACATTTGGGGCATCCCACCTAAACCTGTCCTGCATGGGAGGGATCTTTCTTTGTGCTGTGGACCCCAAAACACTGAGGGGTATATGGCAAGTGCTGAAGCTGGCAGTGGGAAGCATTGCAACTCATGCCTCTGAAACAGCATCTGCGTACTTCCCTATAATGGAAGTATGGCCACCAAACCCTCCTGCAGCAGAAGCAAGGCATGCAGGGGTGCCAAATGGATGGGCAGGATCTATGGGCTGCGCCTCCTGGTAGACCCCAGCAGCTGCATATCCCCAACAGCACTGTGGTGCTCTGTGAATACGGTATGACAGCAATATTTCAGTACCTCATCGTGTGAGAGAGACTGCTGGAGAGCTGACATGTCTTTCTGCAGCAGGTACTGCTGTTTGCTCCTTCAATCTCTCTACCCACGCACTGACCCTGACCAGAACTCGGCAGATTGTGTGACACTCGGCGAGGCTGTAATAAAGCGTAGTGAAGCTGCAAGCAGGCCGCTTCCTGCTGCAGTAGTTGTGATCAAATGTGCTCAGGCTTATCTTTGTCCTTGGCTGGCACGGCTGTAACTGGTGAGGGCATTTGCTAAAAGGAAGGGTGACAGAGGTGCTTTTGGTTTCTTATGACTGTCACTTATCCTGACGCAGTATTTCTTCACATTCAACCCCAGCGAATAGTCTGTCTTGACAGCTTTTTGTGCTCTGGGGAAGAGAGCAATGAAAGAACGAACGCCTTCAATGCTAGAGGCTGCCAAATGGGTGCACCTATAATGTGGGGTTTGTTTAGCCAAAGGGAGAGAAGGTGACAGGGAGATGACTTCTTGTGTACCCCTGACTGATGTGAGGGCACAGGGAAGGCTGAGTCAGGCTTCTCTTGAAGGTGCGTGGTGATGTAACAGGCAGCACACACAAGTTGCAGAAAGGGAAATTGCAGATGCAAAGAAAAATGCTTCACCCTGAGGGTGATTCCACAGCACTGTGTGCCCCTCAGTGCCATGCATTTAGAAGACCTAGCTCCAGGCAACGAGACCTCAGTGTTCCTCCCAGACTAAATAGGTCTACAGTCTGTGGTTTCAGAGCTGCTAAGTTGATACCTACCTATCTCTTGTGTTCAGTAACATGCCTTTTCTGTCACTGAACTTGATACAACCCTGTCTACCCCATCTCTATTTTTAGAGGAACAAAGTACTGTGTAACAGGCTCTTCTGAAGTCTCAAGTAATTCAGGATGTTGTGCTACTTATAGCAATGTTTGTAGCTTCAGAGAATTTTGATAACTTAATTTTGGAATACAAATATCTCTTCATCCTGATCTGCCTTCCATGTTCAGTGTGTAGGATTCCCTATTGCACAATGTTTGATCAGTGAACAGGGGCCATTTTTTTACCTCCAGAGGCTAATGATGGCATCAGCTCCTCTATTGCAGCTAAGAAAAGAAATTAATAAAATGGATGTTGGAGGTTTGTCATATCCTTTGTGCTGGAAGTCAATTGAAATGCTGCTGAAAAAATGTCATGTTTTGTGTCTTATAATGTGTCCTGAATGCCTGAAAAGCTGTTTCACCACTGATAACCTGGGCATGGTGGGGTGTGATTGAAGGCAGGAGAAAAGCAAGTGTGACTGTGGATCCTGGCCCTTGTGTGCTGCATGGTGTTGATGAGCCTGATCTGGCAGGACATATTTCTCCACCTAATGCTGAATGGTCATGTGCAGGGCTGGGAACCAGGAGGGCTCTATGGCTTAGATGGTAGCTAACATGCATGGTGTCTTCAGTGCTGGGATCTATGTGATGGTGCCTTGTGCTGCATTACCCTGAAACTCCTTATCTGGATTTTTCTCCCATCCTGCAGCTATTCAATTATTTTTTCCCTGCCAAAACAGATATGCATTAAACATGAAACACAGGGGAAAGCACTTTCTTTTTAATTTTCAGGAAGTCTGTTAGTGCCAAAACACAAACTGCTCTAAGAAGAAGGAGGAAAAAAACTAGGATAAGTGATATTTGGCACGATCCACATGTTCCATTTATTTGTGCAACAATCTTTGCTGCTGACTTACAGCTTCAGAGGCAGCTGTGTAAATATGGGCCTGTGATGGCTGAGGAAGCCAAGGGACAAGCTGTGGAAAAATAACAGATAAACTAGACACGTTCTGGATGCCACAGAGTAAGACAGAGCTGAGCTATGTCACAGATGTCTTGCTGTGCTGCTAAAATACCTTCAGCACCCTCTCTTGGAATATATTTCCTGTTATTGTTGAAAGGGGGGGTGGTTTCTTATAAGGAATTGAAATGAAAGCTACATTATGAAGGAGATTCAAACCATTACTGAAAGCATGAAGGATACTCTGATACAGAGCACCAAACCATGCTTTGTTGACCCCTGTGCTCCTGAGCACAAGAGTCAGGGAGCCTTGAGAGTATCAGCTGGCGGTGTTTGCCAGCATCTTATAAACGAGGTCACCCCTCTGTGTTGTGGAGTGAGAGGTGTAAAGCGGCCCTAGGAACTGCAAATGAACATATTTAATAAGCACTGGAGTTTCTGCTGCCCAGTCCCTGTGGGAGCTGACCTCCCCCAGGTAAGGCCAGCACAGGCGCTTTCCTCCAAGGCTGCTGCCTGTAGCCTCCCGAGGGTTCTGCTCTGTAAGTTCAGCCTTGGAAGACCTCTGTTTTCTCTTTTTTTCCTTCAGATAAAGCAACAAAGAGACTGTGGGTATGAAGAGGTAGGCTGGATTGTGAAAGGTTATCAGATTTTTTTAAAAATGCAAATATTCACCTACAAGGCTTATTAATGTCTGCGTCAGTGTGCTGCAATTAAGCAATATTATGAAGCAACAATATTAAGCAATGTTGTGACACATATTGGAGGTAAATGATGCATCTGAGCAAATGCACCTAAATCTCAGCTTCCAAAACACCACCTTTAGCTCTTTTGACCAGTGTGTTAACTCTGTATTTCTTAAAGACTTACCTTAGGATTTCTCTGCATGTATACCAATTTTAGCTTATAACTGCATATGTAACTTTCCCTTGATGGCCAGGTCAGACAATGACTCTGCCAATTACACCTTAAATTATTCTGTAATAATTTAAATTATTAAATATAAGACATCCTGCAATGTTATTACATCCCAGGATTCTCTTGTTTCTTATGTACCTTCTACACTAAGACATCCTGCAATGTTATTACATCCCAGGATTCTCTTGTTTCTTATGTACCTTCTACACTTTTTATCATAAAATCCTTCTGCATCCTTCCTCACCTTAAACCCCTGGTCAGATAGGCATTCTGAACACCGTTTGACTTGATACTGCAGTCCAAAATCTCAGAAGGCATGTCTTAAATAGGCTGTGAACTATGGAAATGTTTGGTTTCTCTAATAACGCTAACAATTTTTATCCCTTTTCTCTGCTTTTGGATTAAAACTGACTGAAATGTGCTCAGAAATCCCCAATTTTGTTTTAGTTCCCTCTAGGCAGAAGGACAAAGTTTTGCTTATCATAAGGAGAAATGAAGCATTGACAGTAAACAAAGTATTCTGAAAAGTGTCTTAAAGAGAAAAACGCAAGCAAAAAAAGGTGCTGATACCTCATGTAGTGAAGGAGCATTTGTTTGTTCCATTGCAAGGCCCATTGGTGTTACCTTTTTTCCAGTGCTAGCACTGTTACTCCTGCATTCCTTAGTCCGTTTCCAGGGGTGCCATAATCCACGACAGCAGAAGTGAGGTGAGCTGTGATCAAACTGATGCTCTCCATGGAGTTGGGGGGAAGTTTGAGTCAGACACATAGTGGTTTCTAATTAGAAAGTAATAAAATTATCTCCTCTGTTTTTCTTCCAGGGAGGAGAGTATTTTGTTGTAACACCTCTCTGGAGCCATGTGAGTTAAGGTGGGGCAGAACACTCCTTTGTATTAAATTAAATAAGTTTGGCTGAGCAAATCAATCTACAGAGTGCCTGTAAAGCTGTTTACTACAGCCTTATCCTATGGTATTGATTGATTTCAGTGAAAGATGTGAACCTTAAGGGTGTACTTCTGTGTGGAGTTGTTTGGGAAAAGTCTATTGAATTGCTGGTAACTCCATGTGTGGATGTATAGGATAAAAGTGCTTTTAGATGGCTTACCTGGGCCCTAGGCAGATAAAACCAACAGTTAATACCAAGTTTCCTGGCACATAAAATCTGCCACACAACTATTTGAAGAGATGACCAGCCAACTTACAAGCCAACAGTAGCTTGTAAGATAGAGATAGTTTGCTTTTCCCAAGTCATTCTAAGGAAAATATACCAGTCTTTAAAAAAAATTTTGCCTTTGTATTTAAGAGTGTGTTTCATCCACACTTTGTAGATGGAGGAACTGAGGCACATTGAATTTTGGTAACTGTTTGAGGTCAGAAACTTGGAAAAGGACAAATCCAAAAATAATGGCTGGATCTGGGCAGTGGTAACCTGATCACTGGATAATATTGTTTTAGAGCTAAAAGCCTAAAGGAAAGAGACATTTCGGCTCTTGTCCCTGCTTTGACTTTACTCATGTCTGCGTATCGGAGTCACTGAGCTGGAAAAATGTGAATGTGGCTTTAAAGCATCAATGAACTAAGTTGTCTCTTGTGCAGTGAGCGCATTTCCCAGCTGGGTAGGACACTGCAAAGCTTTTATGAGTTTCCAACACCATTTCACTCAAGCAAGACCCTCTTAAGGAGGTCCTGGTTGAGTGCTGCTTTTATCTTTATTTTTTCCTCTGTGTGGAGGAGCACAACGCTCTCCTGTTGTTTTTAGCACAGCCTTTGTCAGGGACTGGGGCACTGGGTGTAAACTGAGGGTTCTGGTGCAACTGGGGCTGTTTCAAAGCTTCAAGAGCCCCGTCTCTAATTGGAAAGGGCCTTCAGCAGCTTGTACAGCTGTGTCTTTATTAGCTGAACAGGAAACTTTGGTGAAACCACTAGCTAGGAAAAACTGCAACAAAATACTCAACGGGCAGTGCAGATAAAATCATGGCTGGTGTGACAGGGCTGCTGCTGCTTCCCCATCAGATTGCTCCTACTTTAGCTAATCTTGTTTAAAAAAACCCCAACAAACAAAAAAGACCACACCAAATCCCTCTTCAGTCTTGCTGTTTCAAAATAACTCAACTCTGTACCAAGTAATTGGAGCTTGTCTCCTGCCCAAAGGCTCCAGAGCAGGGTGTGAACCTTGCTCTGCTTTGAGAGAGCTCCCAGGCTTCAAATACACTTCTTACTCTCCAGCTGCATTTTGTGTTGATGTGAAATGGAGATGGTCAGATCTGCCCAGCCAGGCACCAGAAGGCAATATAATCACTGCTGGTGGCTTCTTGTTTCTCTGGCAATATTCAGAGGTGATGTGTGAAGGGAGAGAAGTTAACTGTTTGACAAGGGACAGCTTTATTTACAGCGTGCTGCCAGGCTAAAATCAGCTGAACTGCATGAAATAATGTGCACTTGGTCGGAAAAAGAGATGAAAAGCTGTGACGCTGATTGGCAGTGAAAAGCCTATAAACCAGCACACATCGATGCAGTAATTGACTGCTTCCCCCACAGAAATGATTTTTCTTTGCCATACTCCTTATACACTTGAGCAAGCTGCGATTCCTATCGAGGGAAAGTAACAAACTTAAATAATTTTCTGGGAGCCGTGTGAGATGTGAGACAGAGCTTGGATGAGAGGGTCTTTGAAGATTATATTAGTAATATTAATAACAATAATTTAGTGGATTATCTACAAAACCACTGACTCTCGAACTGTACTGTGAGAATCATTTCCTTCACAGCAACTCAGCCAAGCAGGAGAATGGGCTAGTGCTGACTTTGCAGACAGAATGCACCCTTCTTCCTGTATCCATCTGCTGTGTCCAGCCCCAGAGCCCTCAGGAAGCTTGCTTAGCATCACTGCCCTGCTTGTTGTTCCTTTATTTCCAGGGATCTGGCTTCTGAATTTTGGAAAGGTGAAAACATTTTTGTTTGGCTCCTGCGGGCCTTGTTGCTGCTTTTAATGACTTTTCCAGCATGAGTGTTGGCTTTGCTCCCCTTCTGAGGAGGATTGTGTTTTCCCAAAAGCCCAGAGGGAGCTTGTGCAACTTATAGCTAAAGCAGGCGTATGCATGGTGCCTGGCTGCCCAGCCCCAACCTCGGTGCTGCTGGTGTGTTCCCCTTCAGCCAGGCAGAGTTAACCTGAGCTGTGGGGTTAAAAGATGACTTTGGGCACGGTGAGGACCTCAGAAAAACATGATGCTGCTTTCGAAACACTGTACCCTGTGATAAGCAGAGATAGCTCAGCCACAACACTAGGTCTGGAGCCAAACTGCCACAAAGTTTTGCCTGATCAGCTGTAGGGTTTCTTCATAAGCATCTGCACAAGAGAAAATGTTTGTGGTTTCTCTTTTGCTCTTCTGGATTCACAATTCCTGGTGCTCTGCTGGAGAGTATGTTCACCTTATGGTTTGCTCTCGCTCTGTTGCAAACTGAGGTGTAGAGTGTGTGCGAGGGGTTTTGTTCATTTTTGCTTTATTCTCCAAGGAAACCATATTCTTACAGTCTCACACAAGATTTTTGTGAGCTGCTGTCATCACAAAATTTATGGAGGCTGTTGTGCACCAGCTATGTGACTTTACTGCAGGATCAAATTAGAGGAGCCAGGTCCCTGTGAAATGTGTGGGAATGAGTCCTTGCTCAAGCGGAAGTGTCTGCAAATGCTTTCCTACGCTCTTTCTATACCTACCAGTGGGTTATAAAAGGAGACGAGGTTCTCCCTTTGGAAACAGGTAGGGACAGCATGGTGTGACAGGGGAGAAGGGAAAGAGCAAGCAGAGCAAGGTCTTGCTAGGAGCAAAGCCAATCTGGCACCTTCCTGTGTGCCTGGGGGCGTCCTCCACTTTCCCCTACCTTGGCTTCTGGCCTTTGATGGAGCCCAGGGCTCATAGCTGGCAGAGATGCAAAAAAACCCCCAAACCAAATAAAAAAACCACCAGCAGAAAACACAAGTTGCCATAAATGACTACAGGCGTATGGTACTTCAGCGGGGCATGAGACTGACAAACGTGCCTCTCCTCTGTGTCCAAAGGGCTGGAAAGGATGTAATTGAACCATTTGCTCAGTGTGAAGACAGAGTTCAATGGCACGTCTTGAGGGATCGTGCTAAATAGATACTGTGGAAGATAATTAAATTGTGTGACAGTTTATCACAGGAGATGCCCGAATAATCAGTGATTTTTAAAGGCCTTTAAATCATGGGTTTGTAGCCTGACTGTATTTATGAGCTATAAGGAACTCCTGTGGATTTTGCTTGGCTGTTAGATTCTGTGGAGGAGCAGTCTATTTCTGTCTGGTTGAGTGATGCTGCCTCATTAGAAATGAAGTACTGACCTGGCTGCAGGCAGCAGGCTCTCTTGCTTTCAAATCCCCATCTGGAATTTCACAGAGAGTTAAAACTGTCAAATGTATAAGTGAATGCTTTGGTATGTCACTTCCACTCACAACTTCTCCTTCCTTTTGTCAGTTATTCCCTGTGCATTTTGCGATCTTTAAGCAAATCAGGAAACATTGCCATGATTTGTGTTTTATCCCTTCCCAAATTATGCTGGTTTCTGCTAGCAGGAAAACAGAGCAGCAAAACTTTGTCAAGAGAGGGAAAGCACTTGAGTAGGGTTCCCAGTTTTTGGGGGGGCAGGACCAGAGCTGCTGGGAGATTTAGGGCACAAATTCCTGTGTGATGCTTGCGGTGCTTTTCAAGCTAAATCCCAGAGTGCAGGCATCCTGGAAGACCCTTCAAGCACACATGATTTTGTTACTGCTGAACGATTGTGTTTGTTTCCTGTGTTGTCAGATTGACTCAAACCCCTCAGCCACAAGTTAGGCATCTCCACCATGTCCTAGGTGTTTTTGCAAAAGCTCCATCTGATCCATTTGTGTGCTTCCTGTGTCACCTTTTTGTTCTTTTTTCCTCTATGTCATCCTCTTGGTATTTTTTTGAATTCCTGCCCTAGTCATGCACAGATGCAAATTGCTACCTTAGGCTTCCAGACCTACATTAGCATATGTCAACCTCATCCTGGTGACCTGGACCATAGGAGCCCTGAGCGTTGCTGTCTCTGAGAGCCTGGGACTGTCTGTATTTGCCTTGAACGTTGATCTAAGACCTTAGAAATCTTCTTTCATTAGAACTGCTTTTTCCCCCTAATGAATCTCTGCATGTGACCAGGTGTGTGTGCACATACAGGGAGAGAAAGACAAGCACAAATACATGTGTAATTAATGCTAGTCTTCACATAGGTGTATATTGTGTGTGAAGCTTAGAGGCTTACATCTTGCTTACAGCTGTGTCTTTCTCGCTGGGCTCATAGATTACAATACTGATTAACTACAGATATCTTATGGGATTTTTTTTTCCTTCAGTCAATTATCTACTTCTTGGATGAGGAAAGAATATATTTAAAAGTCTCGTATTTTCCCTGTGAGAATGAGGAATACTAGAAAAAAATTGCACAAATAGAGCTTTGTTGCCCTTTCGCTATCTGTAAGTCAGCCTGTTAAATCAATGAAACCCTGCCTGTCTGGTTCTTCCAAGATGCAAGACATTAAATGTGCTATTTGAAATCCATAAAATAAATACATTCTTAAACTCGGGACCCGGCTCCATCGACATGAAAAAGCATGCTCTGCCCATCCTGCTATCACTTAAGCATTTCTAAAAGCAAACTCAGCAATTGTTTCCAGCTTTCAAGTCATATAGTTGAACTGTGAAATTAAAGTATACCAGATATAGCAATTTACTAACAAGACAATGTCAAGGAGACTAGATTTCAAACACTTGATCGCAGGGATGATGCTGCCGTCCGAAATGCTTGTGGGTACGCTTAGTCCTGTGGCTCCCATCTCTGTATGTGTAATGATTAGATTTGCAAAACACTTGGTTAAAAGCAAAGGTTCTAAGTTTCAAGCATCAAGCACCTACAAAGTAGGGAATAGCAGAATTAAGGCAGCCTTGTGCAGGTTTAATTTATTATCTGCACCTTTCCTACTGATGTATATGTTCTTACGCAGTCTTTTGAGATATAATCAGTTATTTTTCCCTAAGCTTTCTCCGAGTGTTAATTAAGGTTGTAAAGTGAAGGAGACCGATAAAAAGAGAGGGGCCCTACCTAAGAAACTTGGAATGTATGCAAGTCCATAGAAAAGTATATCTTTTTATGAACTACTGAAATAACAGTAAGTGTTTTCCTGTAGCTTCCAGCCATCTATTCCTTGAAACCTGTTTCCTATTTTCGTAATTTCTCTGTTTGCCAAAGCAAATGGCTGCATGTTGTGTCTGGGCCCTCGCTTCCACCCAGGAGTGTGCGATCTTAAGAGAGTTAATTACCTTTGACATCATTGACCTTCTGTGAAATTGGGCGAAACTGCCCAGAAGGTTCACAGGCTGTCAAGGCAGAGAAGCAGGTGGATAGGTGGATGGAGAGTTCCACTAGCCTCAAGTTTGTTTATTTTTAATTATCCTTAAAAGATGAATACAATAACTCAGCCTTGTACAGCAGATTCCTGTGATGTGAGGCAAGTCATTTAAGGCAAATTTTTCATAGATAGTTGCAAATTTGAATTCTTAACTTTCTGAGCACCTTGTTTATGAAGACTGACATGGGACCATGCTGCAGCATTCATGGCTGTGTCTGAAATCAACAGAACTATGCAATATTAAGTAGTCACAAAACATCAGGCTTAAAAAACTTAAATTAGGCCAGAATATGTTGATTCACCAAGATACTGTAGGGAAGACTGCCAGCAATAAACCCTGGGAAAATTTATAATGGCTCTTATACATGGGTTTGGCCGGTGATGTTAAGAAACCTCAGGGTTTTAGGCTAAGCAAGAAGAAAGTCTGTTGAATAGCTGCTCATTCATGCACCTCTGTCTGACCAGGTACCAAATGAGGTATGTTCCTATAAGAAAAATAATGTCATGGCCTAAGACTGTACCATTTTGGACATAAGGAAATTATTTCCCACAAGCATGGAAGAGGGGAGAAGCAGGAGGTTGGACAGCCTTAATTCAATGTGAAAGTATTTATTTTGCAACCTGTAAGTTCTTAACTGGAGGATGTGTTTATGAACAAACATAACATGAATGTTTTTTCAGAATCCTGTTCCTTACAGCCACTGTGACTAAAGACTTCCAAGTGATCTATATATAACTGCAAAGCAGAGCAAATCTTGAAAAGCAGGTTGGTACCTTTCATAAATCCTAGGGCTGGGGAGAAAGGGAAAAGTGAGAAGAGGGAACCATGGTCTAGCAAGTAGTCCACCAAAGACCAGAATCTGATATTGGGTAGAGTGGGAAAGTGAAGCACAAGGGAATAAGAATGCAATTCGAATAAACAGATGTCCCTAGTGCACAATCTTCTTCCTGAAAAATACAACCTTTAATTTCTGTGTTAGGGCTGACTTTGCCTGTAATGCTACAGAATATAAACACCTTATCATAGAGGGGAAAAAGATGTTTTCTCCTATCTCACCATTGTCCTGGTTCTGGACAGGCCAGAGTCAACCTCCCCAAGCAGCCAGCACAGATGAGCTGAGTCTGCTTGGGTTTTTTTTTCCACACCACTTGTCATCATTTCCACATAAAAGGGGCTTGTTGGGGAGGAGTAGGGGCTTGGTTCTTTCCAGGACAGTCTGAGTGCAGCCAGTTGGTCCTTGCATCAGATAGCACTCTGTTATCACTGGGTGTGAGTGTAATTTGCTGTTATTGTTCTACGCTCATGGTGGTTTTGTCAACAAACTGTCCTTATCCCAACCCATGGAGGATCTGTCTGTTTCTCCTCTGGGAGCAAGTGAGCAGCATGTAATAAATACTCAGCCACTGGTTGGTGCTGAATCACCACAACCATCTGGACCATACAGAAGCATTTCCATCCTCAGATGCTTGTTTTTCCTCTAGTTTGTATCTCTCACTGTGGCTCTCACACTAGCCAGATCACTGATTCTTTTGTTTGGTTTTTGTTACGTGTAGCTTATTCACTATAGGATGTCTTGAAATACAAAATATGCCAGCAACAACTAAGATGACAAAATATAAAAGGATTATAAAATTATGGTTCTGTCCGCCAGAACCGAAAAACACATTTAGAGACAAATAGAGAAATCTTAGCTTTAAAAATTGAGCCCTTATGTCATGCTGGCAAGCTTGTTAACAAAGGAAAAGATATTTATTGTTTTCTGTCTAAATACATCAGTAACTGACAATAACACTTGATATCAAGAAGAAATTAATGCCAGCTGAAAGCTTGAGTCCAGCATGTTTCGAGACAGCTAAAAGTATGATATTTACAGTTTCATTTACTGTAGGGTTAGTCTTGAATATTTACCAATCAATTGAGTCCCAGTTTCCTCCATGGCAGCCTGAATCACTGAATCTGTTGTCTGTGTGTTTCCATGGCATAGGTGATGACCAGGATTATATGGGTGTCTAAAAACTTTGTTCAGATGTGGCATGGCTTGGTGATCTACCCAGAAAGAGAAACTGGATCCATCAGTTTCCTAATGTGGCAGTGAGGCAGAAGAACTAATGAATACCTTTTAAAAACAGCTAACTGAAAAAGAAAGTGGAACAGCTTCCTTTTAAGAAGCTACAAGTATGTCTTTATGGTCCTTTGTGTGAGTCATTTTCCCCATATGCGGAACAGCTGGAGAAGGAAAACAAAAATAGGGATCATATGACTCTCTCTCATGCCAGTTCAGAAAAAAACACAAGCTGAAATCAAGGGTAAAGTTCACAAGCTCCAAAGAGTAAGAAAACTGTGTGAGCTGGACTTGTAGGCTCACTCTTTGCTTTCCAGGGAACAGAAACTATGGGGAATGGGGAAGATTTGCTGGAAAGTTAGGATTATGTAGACTTTGGTGTTGCAAAGAGTTATGAATGAGGAATTTTCGGTATGAATTTTAAATAGGGAGCATATCATCAGTGTGCGAGACCAAGTACAAAGTCATCTATCAAACTACAAAACTCTTGTGTCTCCATCCTTGACACTTCTGACAGTTTTCTTCCTTTATTTTGCTCTTGCAGAGCAACTCCCATACTCATCCATGGAATTTTACGCTTCCCCTGAAAAAAGCCAGAATTGATCCAGCAGGTTTCAAGGTCCAGGATGGACCATACTGTAGATGTACATGCATCTCCTGAGCATGGCAGAGGAGCCTTTAAGCCAGTATGTGCCGTCTGAGTTCCCTGTGTCTTCATACCTCCACACAAGGTGAAAGCAATGGTCTCCATCTATTCCTTGTTCCTTCATAATTCAGATCTGATGGTGATGGAGGGAACAAGAAAGTCATTGCAGAGGGTAAGTCATAAACTCTATGCTGATGACATCTAGATGTGCTACATCTTCGAGGTAAATAAGTTCCTCTCATGCTCACGTGCTGGTTTCTATCTGCACAAAGTGATGTTGCCTTCAAGGTGGAGCAAATAACGAACCATGGAGCATCAGCCAGTCACTGCATTGCTGCTTGTTTGAGCTGGCAGTATGACTAACGGCAAAGTTCAAAGTATAATTCTTTCAAAGGTCAGTGGCCTGGATCAGATTTGCTTTGCCAGTTTTTCATATTGACATTCTTCTAGAAAAGACAGAAAACACCCATGTACTTGAAAGTCTAGTGAAAGATGCGTGCCAGGCAGTGGATGGTACAGGGAGATGTTTGTGCAATCTGATTTGGACTCTGGAATAAGATAGCCATGCTGTAGTCAAAAGAGATTGTTTTCTAAAAGATTGTCTTACCAACATAGTAAGCAAGTTATTTTGCCTGTGAGTAACTGATGTCTTTCCAGACCAGAGTGAGCTGAAGAAAGTTAATACTTAAAGATAACACTTAGGGTAGAGGATTTGGGGTTCTTTCAGTTTAAGTCTCAGAGATCCATAATGACAGAGAGGAATGCATTTTAGTAAGCCTGTATTTTACAAAATTTTTTTTTGGGTTTTATTTATCCTCTAACTTTGTTTCATACACTATAATGGCTAATCTCATTCAGCTACAATTGACATGCATTGTCCCCTCTAAAGATGATCTATTTTTAGAGAGATTCTGTGTGACTGACAGAAAAAAGGTGTATTGATTATCCATCATACCCATACTCACTCTTATGCCTGGATGCAGTATGCATTGAGGCCATGCATTTACCAAGGCGGCCCCAAGGCCACATTAGGCTGCCACCATGGCAGCCTTTTACCATTAAACTACACCATTAAAATCATTGAACTGCACAACTGGACTGCCAGCAGTCCATCTAATGTATGTCAGCAAGTATTTAATTTACTGCTTTCTTTAGAGACAGTGACAGTCTGGTGATGCTGGGTTTCATAAGCTGCTATATTTGGAACTAGTGTCTTTAAATTCATTTCATACAGACAGTCAACAAGCCAAATTCTTCTCAGTTTCACCAGCACTTGGGCTTAGCAGCAGCAATCATGCTGAGAATATGAATTTTTGTCACTGTATACAAATCCTAAATTTATCTGAGAGTCTCTGGCCTGGAATATGTTTCTTGACAATCCTTGAGGAATGGGTTTGAGAGTCAGTATCATGAAAAGCAAAGTTTTGAGGAGAAACCTTTCGTCTCTGGTGTTAATCAGTGGTCCTCTGACAAGGAGCAGGGAGGTGGAGGGAAGTTTCAATGAATGAGTGTCTTCAATCTGTCAGAGGCTGTAAAGAGAGTACCAAATCAAGTACTTGTGGATGCTCTTCAATACCAAGGCACATGCAGACCCCAAGGATGTGAATATTCAAGGACATAATTCCACTGGCCCAGAGTTTGTGCGAGCTCTCAGTGAGATCCATGCTTTGTATTTCATTTGGAATGCTTTGTATTTCAACCTGAATGCTAACATCAAGATTCAGAAGAAAGTGAAGTTTGTGGAAAAACGATAATGAAAACAATTTTGAGTAACAAAACTTCACATATATATTTAACTGAAAAGTGTATATGGTTTGTATGACATTTTAAACTGCTGTTTTTACATACACTTTACAAGTGAAAAAAATTGAAGTGCGATGTTGTGTCTGTGTTTTTATATATATCTTTATATGTGTACATACTTATGGATCTACATCTATATGTATGTACATGTGTGCATATAGGAATATATGTAGCTGCCAGTATCACTGAAGAATCTGAAAACCCAGTGTATCAGGTGTATGAACTACGCAATGTATAGGTATGCTTAGGCAGGGACGATTCCACTTGTTTTGTCACTTGTGGTGAATAACTCTTGATGGACACACTGATTATAGTTGAGACACAAAATTTTCACTATGGCTTCCCATTTCACTTTTACATTACTCTACCAAATAACTTACTCCTCATTTCTCAATCCCATAGTAGTAACGCATCAGGGCCATTAGTCTAGTAGCCCTTATTTTTCTAACCTAGGTATTTCTATTCCTTCTAAATGAAGTTTCCAGACCATGCAGATGAATTGTATAAATGTGGGTTTTTCAGACCTTTCCTATTGAATACTGTTGTGCAAGTAAACTAAGACTGTATAATAAGCAGATACACTCTAGAGTGGGCAAAAAATGTCAGGTAGGATGATGGTATTCATCAATTTATGCAGATGAGGAACTGTTTTGGCTACAGAAAGGGGTGCCTCAGTTTTCATTGGGAAAATGTCCTGGCATTCCTCAATGCTATCACTTCTAAAAGAATGGCTGACAAAGGCCAGATAGTGCAATTAACACAGTCTCTTAGGCGATGCTGCCTCCTGATAACAAGGAGCTCTGATATCAGGCAGAGATGGGCTTTAAAGTTTTTCATGGAGTGCCCGTGGTCACCTGTGACCTGGACCATCTACAGTGTGTTCACCTTGCCCCCTTGCAAAGGGTGATGAAGATAAAAGGACAGCTGCTGACCGCTCGAGCTTAGCAGTTCCCTGAATAAGCAGTAGGACAGAGAGAGAAAACAAGTGGTTTCTGGAGGATCAGGGTTGCTCTGTGGGTGACCTGTGCTCAAAGGACAGGGCGTAGTTCTTTGAACACTTCCATAAATCCAAATAAAGGCAACCTATGCCTAAAGGAGATGTTCTCCCATCCCCCACCCTTGCCCCGTAGTTTTTTAGGAAGAATATATTAAAAAAACTCCAGCATATGGTTACTGTCATGCCCAAGCTCAAATTCTTGTTCCCTTTTGTACTTTGAAAGGTTTAAACCAGCTCTGCACATTTTTCACCAGCAAATGACTCCTACAGCCCTGCTGTTCTGCCGCAATCCATCGGTTTCATGGGGTGCAGCACAAACACAGGCATTTGTTCTTGTCGTAAATTTTCTGTGTAGCTTGCCTTCTTTCTGTGATGTTCCTCCAGGAGACCTGTACGTGCACTTCTAGGTAATGATCTACAAGCATAAAACAGCTTTGAGGGCCTGCTGAATCCACACTACGCTTTAATTCTGTAATTGTTGATCATTGTTTCTCCACCATATGCAGCCCTACCTGCCTCTCTTTTCCCCCTAGCAGATGTAACTAATTGCCAGTACACCTGTAAGCAGTGTTTCCTATAAGACCTACCCCATATTTCTCCTGTAATAAAGGAGTCAGGCTAACAGATGATATGCCTATGGAAAGGTGAGCATGGAGTGCTGTGCTCAAGGAAGGGAAATGAAATGTAGACATACTAATTGGGGACACTCTGGCAGAGAAACAGCATGTCAGAAAAGGCAGTGTTCTAGGGGATTACAGGGGAAATGTGAGCCAGCAATGTGATGTCAAAAATGGGAAGTGGTGTTCTAGGGTGTATTTAAAAAAAAACAACCCACTGTATAAAAAGTATGGGGGATAATTAGTGTGCTCTGCTCCTCCTCCAGAGGCTTCTACAGGAAGTGTGTGCTGGCTTAGGTCACTGTGCTCTGAGGAGGCTGTAAGGGAGAGCAGCAGAGATAAGAAGTTAAAATAGGAGCTATGAATAGAGTTTGAAACAACTGGAACTGTCTTTGGTCTAGAAACAAGACAATTCAAGTGAGATGTATGCCTTCTAACACAGAGAGGGCGGCAGTGGATATGAAGAAGAGATTTAAAAAACCTGTTGCTGTACAATTGTCATTTCTGCTAAGGGAAATGGCATATTTGGATTAGTTTAATTTGCATCAAAGAAGAATTCAGCTAAACAGCCAACTTTAGGGGTTAGTTTTTTATTTTTATTTAACAAAGTATATTGATTTTAGCTAGAAATTAAAAGAGCAATGAAGTTCTTCAGCCTTTGCATAGGAATGATGGTAAAATGATAGAGCTCACTACTTTTAAGGTGGACTTCAAATCCATGCTCTTTTCCCCTACAGTGCTGCGTGACCTTTACAAAGAGCAAAAAAAGAAAAGTGTTTTTAACCACTCCAAAATGTTAAAGACGCATCAGAACATGGAACCTGCTGATGATGGGAGGGTTGGAGCTGGGTGATCTTTAAGGTCCCTTACAGCCCAAACCAGCCTGTGATTCTAATAGGATGACTACAAGCATCTCTTCAGTTTTTTATTGTGAAATGCATCTGTACAAACTAGAGTTTTGAGTTTGCAAAATCCATTTATCTTTCTATTTAGGTATGTATGGATATCAATTGTCTTCTAAGCTGTATGTACAAATGCTACACAAATCTATAGCAGCATTTATCCCACAGGTGATAAGGTAAAATATTCCCTTTTCCAAATTCTGTCGTGCATTTACTTTCAAGAAGGATGTTCTGCAATTCTGTTGTATGCAAAATGCAAGTTGCCATCAATAGATTAAAACAGTTTTCTTAATTCAGTCTTACATTTCCATCCCTAGAAAGCTCTTGGTTGCTTGATACAGACTTGCTCGTACTTAATCAGAGATGTGAGTAGTGAAATTTTACAACCAAACAGTATTTCAGGACCTGCAGTAACAAAAGTCGCAGAGTTACAGCATCAGCCTTTCATCCTTCCTTTGCCCCTTTGGCTGTTGCAATGTATTTCTGTCCAAAAGTGTTCCAGCCAGATGAAACTTTTTTAGCTTCACAGCCCCTTTATAGCAGAACCCAGCATTTGTACAGCATATGTGGCCTTTAGCATTGCCAGCATGCTATAAAGGAACCAAAGTCCAACTGGAAATCTGAGAAGTTTCTCATAAAATAAACCAAGGGTGTTGTCTTCTACTAACTGTCTAACCTACTTGCTAGCAGCTCAGTCTGAAAGAGTTGTCTCTAGTTGGCTCATACTATACATATAAAAGATGAGCTGAGAGGTTGAGGCAAGAGCTTTGTATGCCACAGGTTAAGACCCTGAAGGAAGGTGAAGGAATTTGGTGGTCTTCACAATGTGCCCTCAGGAAGGACACTGCTTCACTGGCTCTTGGATCCCCACAGAGGAGGTGCCACAGAGGAATAAGTATGACTGCGGTTGCATGAATGTTTCAAGCTAACAAGAAATAGCTGCGGCTGAGAGAGCCCCTCTCCTCCATGCGATGCTTTCCTCATGCCTCCTTCTGCTGACACTTGCATTTGTGCACTCTAATTCAAGTGAGGTCAGGGGGCTGCTCTATCTGAAATCCCAGAAAAAACCAATAGTTTCTAGCCAGATCGCTTTCTACTCTCCCTCACGCATGACTGCAAGCCCCAGTGCAAAGCTGGGAGAAGCAACATTTCCTGGGGTGCCTGGGGAGGGTGAGATCACACATTTCAGCTGCTGTCTGCGTGTATACTGGCTTGAATGTGTCATGAGAATGCAGCCTAATCCATCTGCTGGTACACCACGGGTTATTTGGCTGAACATGTCAGTTGTTGAAGGAAGCTTGAGCTTCTTCTGGTTCATCTGCAGAAAGAAAGTACTCATCTCCCTTTCAGTGGACAAGAGTAGGCAATGCTTCTTTGGAGCCACTACAAGGCTGCAGAGCCAGGACAATTTGCTGATGCATCTCTGGTGGGTACCATTGCCCCATTCTTCAGATGGACATGTAATTTATAAAACATGTAATACATATAGAAATGTGTATGTGTAAAAATTTAGGCTACAAAATACTTCTATGATTTCACTTCCTAATTAACTTGTTCTACTTTATTGGATAAATTTATAACATCATTTCTAGTTTCAGGGGGAGGGTATATGCAGAGGCAAAAGGTTCCCTCTGACTCGGTAACTCTTCCTTTGTTCTTGTGTTTTGGTGATAGAAAAATGGAAAAAGGAAATTACAAACTGAATGGTCTCCTGAAATTATAAATTATAAATGAAGAATCTAATCTAAGTATGTGACAGGACATCTTGCCAGGCTGCTTTCTCAATATTTTTCTTTTTTATAAATAACATCTCCTTTTCTAGGCAAGAAAACTATGGTAATGCTACACAAGTCACCATTTTATGAAATGGCTGAGTGCTTTTTTTAGTTCCAGTAAGCATTAAGTAATGTGGTAGGTGAATTTCTAGTTCTGCTCTGACATATTCTCTTCCTTTTTCTCCTTCTTAAGTTGTGCGGGAAGCCTTTAAACCACCATGACTAATAAGAAGTTTTCTAAAGAAAACTGCTCTTGGTGTGTTATTCTTTGTAATAGGTGTAGTATTCTGTTCAGTCTGGTACGAATGCTTGCTTTTAGGCATTGCTACAGAGTCTGTTGTGATCAGAGGTGAGCAGCCTGCTGTAAACTCAGCTCTGGCCTCCAGGCAACTTTGCAGATTTCTACATTGCTCACTGCTCCTTGTGTTTCTATTACAGTAACATTGGGTGAGATTTCTTCCACCTGACTGTGAGCAAAATAAGTCAGCCTCCAGTATTCCTCCTTTCCCCAAACCAAAGCTTCCTCAAGTATCTGAAAATGGATGCTTGTTTTCAAAGACCTTTCAAAGGCTTCAAGTTGAAGACAGATTGTGTGCTCGGGCTTTGAGAATTATGACACGCTTCTTGATGAGGGGGAGGAAACTTCTTTTTGATGGAAGTGTGTGTATATATCTTGAAATATAATATAAACTTCCATTTAAAATAAGCAGAAGGACAATGCCACTTGTATACAGTGAAACAAACGTATTGCTCCAGGACTGTACTCTGCTCTCACAGGAAAGGCAGATGCAGTGAGGTAACTACCTGAATGCAACGAGTAGTTATCTGCACATTGCATCTCTCTGGAAAGTGCACTTTCTATTTTAAGAGTGAAATGCCAGCCTGTTCCAAGTGATCTACTGCTGCCCCTTACATTTCACCTATCCTGAATTTTGGGGTTTGCGTATGCATGCGCCACTTCCAGATACAATGCATTGAAAAGTCCTGAATGTTATCTTTTTGTGGGTTATGTGAATGTCGCATCTTTTCAGTCAGTAACAGAATCCCTACTTGATGTTTTTTCTCAGACTTGGAAAAATATCAGTCAAGGTAAGCACAAAGAATATCTTTTCTATAAGAAGTGGTTACTTCTTCCATCTTCACACTCTTGTGAAGGTTAAAATCCTGTTCAAGTAGGGATTTCCAAAAGCACAAGATTATGTAAGTAAGCCTGCAGAAAATGGGTATCTGACTTCACCGTGTCACAAATACTTCTCTGGAAGTCCCCTCCAAGCAGAACTGTTGCCAGCCATGGTTTTGCCCGGCCAAGTTAATAAAATCTCAAAGGACAGAGGTTCCCCCATGTCTCTCCGTTTTCCTTAATGGTACACCCAAATCTATGTGGGTTGCATTCTCTGTCACTACCATCTCTGTAACTGCCTTTCAAGTAGCTGTAGGCTCCTGCTCCTTTTGGTCCTTTAAAGCCTCTCTCCAACTATCAGGGACAGCTATGAATCTTTTAATTTGCACTAGAGCTGTGCAGGCTCTCTGTACTCACCAGCACCTAGCTCAACAACAGTCTCTGTGAACTGACAGATTAAATATTACCCAGGACTTTGAATAACTTGGCACAGATATCTGCCTGTACTCAGGAGGTTTGGGACTGATTGTTTGCACACCTTCCACAACATGCTAACTACTAAAGAAACAAACACAAATGTGAAATTCCTGATCTTAAGTACTTGCTTATTTAGAGACAGACTCTGTTTTGTTTTGGCAAATGACCAAGCGTGAGCAGCGAATGGAAGATTTCCCTGCACTCTACTTGCACAAATGGAGCTTGTTCAGCTCTAAACAAGACTATGATCCAAAGGTTTTGATCAGAAAACTAGATCCTTGACTCGATTCCTTTGATTCTAGCCCAGATGCCTGAGCTTAGTGTTTAGAAGCTCATCAGAGTCTTTTCATAAGCACTAGACTGGGGTTTAGACCCAGAGAAGACGACATGTTTTCTCTAGAGTGTAGTATTCAAATCTATGAGAGGGAAACAACTGAGTATCACCCCAGAGTAGAAATTAATGGTCACAGCAAAGAGGTAGTCTACAAAAAGAATGCTGATTGGACATTGTAATATGGCAGAACAGTAAATTTAACACATTACGTTGACCCAGTTTGTTTAGAACTCTGTTTTTGCACCCACCTTACAATGGCTTTTCTAAGGGAAGGATGAGGATTGTACGGATGCTGTAGGCATGGGGATCGTATGTTGCAGGTTGTTTTAGTTGGGTTAACCTTCAGCTCCATACAAATGTAGGAGCTTTTGCAAAAAATTAAATCCAGATTAATAAGGACATGTAAATAGTTGGCAGTTCAAGTCCTGAACCTACAGAATCTAAATTGCTTTTATTTCAGGATCAGTGCCTCAAGCAGGACCTTGCCAGAGCCCTGGGTTTCCATGTAAAAGTTCCGCACAGATCTCATTGTCACCACAAAGCTCTAATCCTCCCGCTTTTTATTTTATGAGAAATCAGTTGTGACTTTCTTTTAAAAAAAACTGACAGATTGTTTTTTTATAGCTAGAGAAGCAGGCTGTCTTCTTTGCCTTGAGGTTGTGAAGACAGAATAATTTTACACTATCTAGATTACAAAAGAAAAATGAAAATTGCTTCTTCTAGCTCTTCCCTTTGTAAAGCCATCTGAAGGAATATTTTCCTTTCATTCTCAATAACATACACACACATATATATTTATATGTACAGTTAAAAGTTAAAATCATCTTATCCTGACAGTATTCTTTGTTCAGCTTTCATATTAACAACATATCTTTATCTGCCTGTACTGTACTTTGTGATCGTAGTGGCTTTTCTCTATCAAACCATGGCCCTATCAGGTTCAGAGAACATTGCTTGTTGTGACTATGCTTTGCTCTTCATTTTGTTTAGAAATTCGCCTGCACTCCATGCAACAAAAATCTGCTTTGCAAACAAATAAAAAGTGTTCAAACTAACACAAATTTACATCTGTGTCAAAACTGACACCTTTTTCTGTAGTTTTTGTAATCATGAGAGAAACAAAATTGTCTGCTTCAGACATAATTAAACAAGTCCCCAAATTAATTTGTAGAGTTTTCACATTTATGTTACAATATATGTTTATTACGAGACCTGTACTCATTTCACTAAAGTATGTTTAATTTTGTGAGCAAGGGATTTCTTCTGATAATTTATTCTGAATGTATAGCCCTTCAAATCATAGCTCTGCTAATTTGCCATAACAATTGTAGGATTAGACTTCCAGCCAACTGTATCATAGAATGTTTGTGAATAGAGAATATAATTAGTAATTTATAAGCAGAAATCAGAAAAATGAGAGAACATTGCTCTTTTCTTTCTTATTTTAGTAGCTATTCCATCTCCTTTTTTTAGAGTAGACTTCTGCTCCTAAGGATCTCGTGCCACTTCTCATAAAAGCGGAATTTGATTTTACTGGCCAAACTCCAACTGCAATTTGCCTTACTAATTGCTTCTTGCATTCTTAATTGGAAAAAGCATTCCTCAGCTTCCAGTCCTGCGTAATTTACTTTTATAGCATCTTAAATTCAGTATAAACTAGGGGCATCCTTCACCAAGAGGTGATTTGTCTTTGAAGGCAGATGACAACACACTTATACTAAGCGTATCACATATCCCTGGCGACATAGTATCAGTTAGCCCTTCTCTATATCCAGTACACCCATCAGTTAGCCCTTCTCAATATCCAGTACACCCAGCAAAGTACCGCTCCCTTCTGATCACTAGATTTGATCGGTCCTGCAAAAACTATCCGAAGCAGAAGACTCCCTTCTGTGCCTTGGACGCGCATGTAGATGAGAGATGAGTTAAACCCTCCATTTCTAGCTGAGGAGCAGCAGTGAATTGCCAGGGCTGGCTGGGTTACCCAGAGCCCTCCCATTTCTTTGTCCAGCACTGCAGATCTTGTGAGGAGGAGAGACAGATGGCATCTGAGGGCTCGATACTGCAGAGTAAGCTTTCTGGTATCCTCTTAATCAAGTAGTGCAGCTCTGCCAATGTATCATGTATCTTTCCCTCTCCCTTAGGTCTTTCTGAGAGCCAGGCATGGAAAGAATAGAATCTGCCCTTGTTAGGCTTACCAGCCTGCTGATCCAAAAATCAAATTCTCTCATGATTTGTTAAAGTCAGCCAATCTACTTGAGAGCTGATGCTACCAACTACTCCTGTAGCACTTTTTACTCCCTGGGTTCGATACTCTTTTGTATATGAAATGCACAAGTGTCAGCAGACATTAAGTTTGAGCTCTATCATGTGATAGTCCAATACAGAAATACAGTTTTAGAAATTGCAGTAATTCATCTAGAAATGTGGTTTTAAAATGTATGAAGTTCCTAGTTAGGCAGCTAGCCATGGGAATTGTGTGACAGGAGAGGGGAATGGAGAGACCTAAACTGGCTGCTGCTGTTTGGCTAATTCAGGTGATGTCCGAGGCAACATAAGCTTTTGCAGGTCATTTCTGAGTAGTGAGGGTATGCAGTTGAGAAAAGATCTGGGTTTTAATGAAAGCTTAGCCACTGATTTGTATTTTGAGTTCAGGGAAAGTCAGCTAATCTAGCTGCACCTTGGTTATTTTTCAATGAAATTGGTGTACTAATTCCATTCCTCACAAAAAGATACCGAGAATCAGCATTTAATACTTTTTGAATGTATTTCCATGGCAGCAAATCAGACCTGAGGCCCTTTTTTCCAGACTTGCGGCTTGCAGAGAATGCCAGTGTAGTACCAAGGGGCAACACTGAGTTTTCAGCCTAGATGTATCCTTTCAGATCCCTGAAATGAGAGGTGCTGCAGCACTAAGTGGTGCGAATCTCTCAGGTGAATCACCCTTTCTTCTCCTCACACCTTGCTGGTTTATGAATCGCACGCTATTGCAAGATGGTACTGGGGTATCCAATTCCCCTCCTCCCATCTCTGTTTTGGAACCCCCACTTTCGCATGTTCTATTGTCACTAGAGAGAGTAACACTGGCCTTTCTTATTTTGCTCTGTCTCCTCCTCGGTTCACTTGCTTCAGCAATACAATGATCGAACACAAGACAAGAGTTATTTACAACATCTGTCTGAAGGCAGTTCAACAAGGTTTGGGTAAATATAGATTTGGCAAAGTACCCGCACAGATTCATAAGCAACTGCTTCACAGGCCATAAAATCTGACCAACTCTTTCAAAACTGGATATTTTCTGTGGGGTAATTGGGACTGACTGTGAGTAGGAATTAAAAAACGTGCCTTCATTTTGACCTGTTACTTGAGGTTATTCTGTGTTAGATGTGAGAAATTCACAGTGCACCGTATTCTCTGAGATCTGATATGTTGCATAACAGAATCTGCATTTACTTAACACCAAGTTCAAACAAATAATCTACTGATATAATGCTAATTTTGAGAAATCACTAAGGCCATGATGTGTTTGTGGGCCTTTCTTCTGAATAGATCTCTTTCTTTTTTTTCTTTAAGAGTCCTATCCAAGTGGATTTTCAGTAAATGCAACCTGTTCCTGAATTTTTTCACCTGTGCAAGCAAGATTTTGCAGGCAAGGCACTGAAATCAGGAGGGTGGTCAGTGTGCTGGTAGCCATGGGAGCACAGACAGCAAGGAGAAAGACAGCAGAAACAGCAGCGGACTGAGAAGAGCTGGAAAAGGCTACCCTGGTATGACATGTACTGGAGTCTCCTGGGGAACCTGGACCTGAGGAGGAGGCGTAAGGCTTGCAATACTTGGAGAACTCCAAGTTGGAGGAACTTGATTGCAGCAGAAAGGAGGTGGGTTGGTAGCATGGTGTGGGGAGTGAGGGATCATAGCATGTGTTTGTGAGAAACGGCAGGAAAGGAGGAGGGTTGCAGTAACAGATTGGGGGGTGTAGACTTGTGACTGTGGAGGAGGAGTACTCAAGGATGTGATGGGAGAAATGGGGACCACAGCATACTGGAGATCAGGAGTCACTGGGGTTCCTTAATGCCAGTCTATATCCTTACTGCCTTGCAAAGATGTAGGTACATCAGTACAGACAGGAACAGCATTGTTCTCCAGCTACCCCTTCTAGTGCTGCCACAGGGATATTCTCCCCTCTCCACTACTCCATCTTTTTACTATTTGGAAATGTTACATCTCAAAAGGAAACACCTTGAATTCAGGTGATCTGAAACACTGGGGTAAATGTGGGGTTTTTTAACCCTGGTATTATCTGACATATGCTGCCTATGTAATGGTGATTAATTAAATGACAATTGGCACACAGAAGTTTCCTTTCAACGAGCATAGTATTTTATTTGGTATATGCAGGAACTCGCCTCTTTCTCATCCATTGCATCTATTTTCACTCTGATAACACACAATGCAAGTGACTACACAGATATTTCATAATGTTTTCCAGCAAAATTTTTCCATATGAAAAATAATTGTATTGTAAATTTATTACTGGAGTGTGTATAAAATGATATCAGTCAGATGTTATCTCAGTAACAGCACTGTATTTCATTAGCAGTGCTCCATAACTATACCGTCATAACTGAAATTACAATCTGGTTCAGAAACAGGAATAGAAACATTATATACATGAAAGGGTGAAAAAGTATCTTAATATACATCCTTAATCCTCTCATGCACTCAATTCTAAATGCTTAATTAATGCTAGCTTTGATATTTACTTGTTTCAACTTAACAAGGGGGAGAAGAGAAAAAATAAAAATATATTTCTTTAAAGAAACTTCAATAATACTGAAATACCTTGGGTCAGCTTTGCAGCTTCTGAAAAATCAATGTTGCTTCAATTACTCCATTGACTTCAATGTACTGCTGTTGATTTACAGTAGTGGGGATGTACACAATGATTAATAATAAGAATACCTTGGACTTAGTGCTCTGTGTCTTGAGATTCCTAATTGCTTGTCAAACTCTCTCCATCTTAGAGTTTGTGACGATGAAGCACTGTATTCAGGACCTCACAAACACTTTGAATACAAGAAAATTACAGGTTTATTCAGATGAATGTTTTAAGACATATTTAATTTTCTTATTTTGATGTACATGATATAAGCAAGAGAAGTGTTTGAAGGTAATTGAAATAATTGTTAAGTCCTTTCAAGCAGTGTATAACCTATTTGAAACACAGCCTTCAATCCTGCTGTCATGTTGCAAACAAGATGAATAACTGCTTTAAGTCTAAAATCTTGGCAAGATACCGTACAAACTGTCATCCCTTGGGATGATCCAGGTTGCTTACCTACTGCTTACTCTGTGTGCACTTTGGTTTGCTGCGTAGTCCAAAGACAGATACCATCTATCCCTTTCTTTTCTCAAGCAGACTTTTCTCTTGTGCCAGTCAAGGTTAATTTATTTTGGGGGATGGGCTCTGTATCACATTATTCATTCCATAGTGATTTTTTTGCATGAGCAGTAAGGCCTTGAAGACTCCAAACTTTCATGACTATTGTAAGGAAAAAGGGTGTAAGGCTGATCCTCTCCAAGGCCTGTATAAGGAACATGGATAATTATAGTTATGATTGATGTACAAAATCCTCCAGTTAACAGCCTGAAAACATCAAAAGGATGGCCTATGGAAAGCAGGGACTGGCCAGTACACTAGGCTGGCAATGCCCTCACCTGATCATCACAGTCTGCCTTCACTGCTGGTTGGACACGGGGGCATGGAGTTGCAGCAGCCTTTCCTCTCGAGCTGAACAGGTTAGGTATGTGATATATTTTCCTCTGACATAATTTCCTATGTCGTTGTATTCTTTTAATTAACATAATGAATTTTTAGTTAATTCTGCTTTTCTTAAATCTGGAAAAAAGAGATGAAAGACACTTTGGCCTACAAATATCACTGAAGATTAAATATTTGTTTATCCTTCAGATCTGCTTTCTTATTATCAGCACTCTGTCCTCTCACACTGAGGTGTGTCTATGTCCAGATCTAGCCCACATTATTTAGGACCATGAGAGCATAAAATACTGATAAAATCTCTTGGGTAAAACACACCAATGACCTACATTATATCAACACAGTTGAAGAACTCAGAATCTGTTCCACAATGATGCTACCAGTAAAAGACTCTGCACTCTCCATGAGTAGAAAGAGTGATAAGCTTTACCTAAAATTTTATCAAAGCCCCAAATACGGGACTCTGAGGCTACTTTGTATGTTTTTGTAGGTATCAATGATTCAAAGTGACACCCGTTTAAAATACCTCCTGTTTTTAGACTGATGCTGACCTATTTCAAGACATGATGAAAGCAGTTCTTGTTCTAGAGCACTCAAGCATACCTATTGAACAAATATGAAAAGCAGAACCGGTTTCTCCCATCTGGTGAAGTGCCTAAAGAATTAGGACTCTGATCCAGGTTTTAATATGCCTAAGTATTTCAGTACTTTAAATAACGAAGAACAATAGCATCAGGTACTTTTAAATCTGCAGGTTGTACTGCATGTCAGATTCCTAGAAAATTACTCAAATTTGGAAAACCACAAGACTCACTGAAATGCTAACTAAGAATGTTTAAAATAAAATCTTATTTTCTTCAATAAGCTGCAAGATGTAAACACAAAACTCCATCCTCAAAATCCCTCACTCCCTTATTTTTACATCTTTCAGAGCATGGGGAATAATTTAATGGAGCTGTACATAACTTCCAATAGCAATTATATCCTGGCTTAGGACACCTATTTACAATTTGTTTCTTAATATTGGAACACTTTTGTCTTGTTTTGTAAATTAGTCTTCATGGATTAGCACAGCCATCTGGCTAAAGTGCTTTAGGAATCTGCTTTGCAGAGTTCACCCTACGTTACTGTTTCTCTTTGATGGTTATTAGTTATAGCTGAATGTAGACTAACGCCAGCCAAAACTGGCGTGCCAGGGTTGGAACAGGCTTCAAAGGCAATGACTTTTATGTTCAGGACCTTTCTTTAGATTTGCTCTGCAGAATATGCTCAGATTGAATAAACCAATGTTTTGGAGAAGGATCACTTCCGAATAATGGTATTTTTTAAGAAGCTGGGACACGAGCCAGCTGCAAGTGGACACTGAGATTATTCAGAGGCTTATAGCAGACAGTGCTCATCAGTCAGAGTCAGAAGCTGAATGAAGCAGGGCTCTGTCAGATATTTGGCTCTGAATCATTCTTGAACTATGGGGTGTGATACCAGGAGTAGTGGTACCAATGAGACAATAACCTCAGTAAAGGGATGGGGCAGTTAAAAGCACTGCAGGAGAGGTAAAATGCAGAGGGCAAGCGGTGCAGGTTAAATCAGTAAATACCAGAAAAAACAGGGTGACTGGTCAAAAGGGAGCTTTATTTGGTTAACAATGCTCCTGAAGCATTGTACAATTTTAATAGCTTCTGTTTAGCTCATACAGCAAAAGCTAACTATAAAACTTTATACAAACTTAACATTATAGCATCTAGAAATAAAACACATGAAAAGTACATCTTTGAGGAGTTAGAAGTACTCAGACTGCCTAAATGTAGTCTTACAGATTACATAGCTTCATAGATTATTGTTAGAAAGAGAGAGGAAAGGAAAGGCTAGGAGTGGAAGGGTCCTCTAAAGAGTAACTCATAGCAGGACATAATTTAAATGCTTTAATTGTCCTTGTAAGGAATTCCTCTCTCTCTTCACTGTATAGGAAGCTGTAGGACACAAGACTTCTAACTTAGTCCCCTAAATTTGGGCATGTAAATATCCACCAAGTACAGAAAGACTTTAGAAAAAACAGAGTCTGCAATCAAAAGGAGAAAAGACAAACTGATAACTTTGGGAGACTAATTCATGACCTAATAAAAGACCAAATTATAACTGGGACATAGGATGAAAATCTGAGTGAGAGCGTGCATGACACACAAGTGCAACAGGCAGGCTAAAATTAGTCTATGACAAAATAACCAGAATTTGCTAACAAGAAGCAAAACAACAGTTGTAGAGAATAGACAAAGCTCAGATGTTGCAGTTCTGATAAAAGAAGCTTGAGGCAGGAAGACTTGGAGGTCAAAGTAAGCCTGCAAAAAAACAGCACATGCTGTGGTAAATAACACAAGCTAAGCTTGGCTTGTTAGTCATAACATAAGATAGAGGAACTTCAGTAACTATATAATTTTGCAAGAATTTGGAAGTACTAGCAGAGCATGCTGGTGTACATACAGCAAAACAGAATGACAACAGTCTCCATGAAGCATGCAATTTACAGTACTATCATATTGGAAGTACCTATTTACTGGCTTAAAAATCATAGCAAGTTCTTCCTCTCATCAAAAGGCTGCTTTCAGTTGAGAATCCAGAGAACAAAACACTGAACAGTTCTTTAAGGAAATTGTCCAAGGCAAAAAGACAGTCTTTGCAGTGCTGAAAGGGTCGTGCTGTCCCAGAGTTTGTGACTCTAGGAAAAGGCCACAGTAAACCATATGCTAAAATAACATTTGAAACCTTTTTTCCTCAGGGGGCAATGGGACAAATGGAGGGAATAACTTTTTACATTTAAACAGAAAATTAAACACTTCACTGAAGTAACACTTCACATAGGAAAAATTAGTAAAAATATATATTACTCTCTACTCTTCACACAGGAAGAATTTCTAGGTGAAATTACTAATGCCAAACATTTTCCCTGCTTTTTGTATCTGCAAGGTCCTGCTGGCTTCTGTTAGCAGAGTGTGTATTAGCATATGCTTAAATACCTGTTTTACAAGGCATTCGCCACACACCCACTACCAACCTTGTTCTGTTTGGCAGGAGGTGTTTCACCACAAAGTGCCATAGATTGTTTTTGATGTAGAATATGAAAGTTTGCTTAGAAGATGGCTTTGATCTAAGACTCACAGAAAAATTGGGGTGGAAACATGATTACCAGGCCAAAGTTGAACAAACACAAATGTGAATACATGATTAGTAGTATCAGCATGCTAGAATTATAGCAAATGCTGCGACTTACATAAATGTTCCCTGAAGTATTGGACTTCACTGATAATTCTTTCCAACACAGAAGGGGTGCAAGCAATCATTGGAAAAGCAATTGCTGTAGAAAAACTCGTGCCTAACCTAGTTTGCCTGAACAAGCAATCCAAGGGCAGTGCTTTGTCAGGCAGCTGGTACTGCAGGATGCCTGGAACAGAAAATTTAAGGGAATTTAAGACACTGAAGGATAATTACAGGGTCTGTCCTATGGAAAATGGCCATGGATAGTTCAAGAAGGTTACCAACACACTCCTCTTACAATCATATAGTCAAACCCAGAAACTGCTGATTTATTTACAAGGGTGGCAGAGCACTGTTACAGGCTTTCCAGGGAGCTTGTGGAGCATCCATCTCTGGAGACATTCAAAACTTGCCTGGACACTGTTGTGAAACCTGTGCTAGGTGATCCAGCTCTGGCAGGGTGATAGACTAGATGATCTCCAGAGGTCCCTTCCAACCTCTGTCGTTCTGTTAATCTGGGATTGTTCACTAGCAAAAACTGATAGACATGAATAAACAAATAGACATGAAAACTGTGGCCTTAGTCCCTGGATGTAAAAAAAAATACCCAAACCCCAACAATAACAAAAAACCACTGAGCCTTTCCTAAGTAAATATGGAAATATGGTAAATATATCGTTCCCTCTGCTCATCCCCAATCCAGTAACTTCTGAAACTGTTGAACAGTCTCAACTAAGTCTGACAGAGGGTTGGTCGCCTCAAAGATGCCACATTATGTCTTGTAAAACTGGGTTCTTGTGTAGAGAAGAGAGACAGTATTAGTCCCTTCACTATGGAAAGACTGCAGCATGAACTCAGCCTTTATTAGACACCAGAGAAACCACATGAGAGGGACATTATGAAACCTTCAGTGAGAAGCAGTGGGTTATTAAACAGCTTGTAATCCAACCACAAGACAAATCCATTGACTTCATGAGTTTTGATGCTCATGGAAATAGTTTTTATGGAGTGCCAGCACTCCCAGAAACTGCTCATTAACAGCTTCCTGACATAGCCAACAGCTGCTTCACAAACAGATCGTTTTTTCCACCTACCAAAATATGATTTGCAAATTGTATACAAAACTGGGAGTGGTTTAATGTTAAAAAAACCCAACCCAACAAGCACAACCTTTGCAAATATTTGATAAAAGGATAGCAGAACAAGACTGAGGGCTATGCTACCTACGTGCTGAAAGCTTAAAAAGGGAACTGGGTTCTTAGAAAATGTAGGTTTTGACTCTCAGAGTTCCTGCTGAGAATGAGTTCCCGTAACAGTAATTAAGACTAATATACAGGACACCGTGTTTCCGGTCGCCAGTAAATTGGAAGGCCTCAGTAATAAGAGCATGGAGATATTTAAAGGCATTTCCAGTTAATTGGAAGGCCTCAGTAACAAGAGGTGAGGGAAATTCCAAAGTATTGGGTTGGGGATTCTGAGGGCATTACAGAGAAAAGAAAAACTTCTATAAACTGTCTGGAGGTCATTTAGGGATTGAAAAATCTATGGGAACAGCCAGAATGTTTTATGCTGGCCTTATATGAGCATTGACATTAAAGTAGTGGTTAAAGCTCTGTGAAAAATACAGAGCAAGTCAAGTGAAAGAGCCCATGTTGATGGCACATAAAAAATAGGTTTCCTCAAGCAAGAGGTACAGCCCTGTGATCTTTCATGGGCATGCCACTCATTTTTCTGATTTGATTTTGTTTTCTTCTCAGTCTAAAAGAGTAATTAATATAAAGAATACACGATCTCTTTGTAAACAAAATTTCTGAATCTCTAAGAACTGCAGATACAGGGAAATGGCATTTTCTGTGCTGCAAGTCAGATGTGTGCATGTACTATTTTGTAGCTACAGTTCTTTCTTTTCTTTAAACTTTTGTGAGAGTTGCCACATGCAAATATATTAGCTAAGACAGTCTTCAAAAAGCTGTCTAATGGATATTGAACTGAGGTATTGGAAACTGTAAAGAATTGGCAGTTCTCAAGCACTTTTTTTCTGTCTACAAGAGCTGATACAGAGCTATAAGGGTGAGTGGATTCATAAACCAGACATTTTCTTTTTAACCTTGGCCTACACAATAATGATGGGTTTACAGTGGATAGGCTCTGACTCTAATGACTTGCACATGACTCAGACTACAACAAAACACATTGGAATTCTTTCAGAGCAATAGTTTTCCCACAAAAACAGTCTATGGAAATTACTGGTTTTCTTGCTAAGGTCAAGAACATAAAAAGTAGCCTCTGAGAATACTGATAATTTATTTGACTTCTACTGTTGTAGTTTATTTTATAGAAAATTTTATACTTTTTTTTTCTCCTCCCAGTTTACTATGGTCTATTGTAAATGAACCATAATTTTGAGTGACTTTCATAAAGGACACCTATTTCTGTATATCCACTTTGCTGTTTGAGAAATGTATTTTTCTTTTTTGGAAAGTTAAAAGCATAATTTGTCTCACTTTTCTGGGATTTTGCCTTAATCTCTGACAGATCTTACGTGCTTTCATATGTGGCACTAGAGGCTATTAAGATATTTTGCTTTCTGCAGGTAGGAATTTCTCAAACACTCATCAATATAAAATCAAATTCAAAAGAAGATGAATGAAGAGAAAATTAATTGTAAGGTCTTTTTTATGTGTCTGATGATCCTGGATCAAGAGATTATGTTCTCTGTCAAGTATTGCATTCATTTATGTATTCTGTGGTTAATGTACAGAGGTCTCCAAGAAGAGTTTCCAGATCTATTTTTCATATAGCTTTCCTTCTCTAGTCTTCTATGAGGAAAGAAAAATCTAGTTCTAATTATCTTCTTTCACTATCAAGGGTATAACTTTTCCATTGAATCTCTTCCTATTTCTAGACTAGGAAGTATCATTTTGGTTGTCTGATTTGTCTCTTCTGTACTGCTTTCATTTCGAAGATCCTCAGCCCAGTACTGAGTGCTCTGACTAGTTTCCCAGATTGCACCAGGTAAACCACCTCTTTCCCCTTCTACATATGCTCCTCCTAAAATACTTGCTGGGGGTTTTTTATCTTCAGAAATGTTCTTTTCAAGCTCCACAGTAGATCAATCCTTTTACTACAGAACTACTGCAGTGCCAATATGCTGCAAATGTGGCTATTGGAGCCTTTAATTTATATCAACTATGTATGTTCTATGTATGTAAGATGTGTAACATTTGTGACTTCTGTTTCAATTACTTACTATACTAGTTTAATCAAATAACACACTAATTTATTTTTATTAGTTCCATTAGCAGTTTCAATATCTGCTCAAAGACCGCAACAGCTAAGTCTGGGGAGTTTCCATGAATGAAATATCTTTTTTCACAAGCTTATGAAAAATATTTGTGATAAGCAGTCTACCTACCAGATCACAGCTTTCAGAAAATGATTACTGTTTTTCTTTTGCATTCACGAATACACTAAACAAGTGTCAGTTTGGGGATCTGATTCATGCAAACAAATTCATTCACAACACAGTACCCTGAGCTTTGCCTCTTGTCTAACAAGTTCTTAATCCTGCTAAGAATGTGTCGTGTAACTGTGAGACAAATGTTTCAGAAAATCAATTGTCACACTTTATCCATTTCTTGAAACTGACAATTTTTTTCATCGACTTCATTAAAAAATCGTTATCACCTTTTTGGGGAAGAAATGACAATGCAAGATAGCTAACCTTTCACACTCACAAGGTATTGATCGAAGTACATTTGCACATGTGTATATTTTTACCAGGGATTTTTCTGTCAAGAATCATAGTAATTTCTTTAAATGACAGAAAAACTTTTGTTTTTTCCTTCCTTTCCACCTAAGTGTGCTATCTTTGATATAAATGCACAGGCTAAGCAGCTAGTCTGTAAGCTAGTTCCCCTCCAGGGCTGTGAAAGAAGCCATTACTTGCTCCATACCTCAGCACAGAAAAACACTGTGCCACCAGCAAGGCAGAATTCTGTGCTGCTTAGATCTTTTTCCCTTTTTTGTAGAAGTGATAAGTACTGGATCTGTCAAGTGACAAAATCACCCACTTTGACCTAAATTCTCCCTAAAATACAGCATGTACAGAGAACCTCCACGCACTGCACTATCTCCTCCCAAGCCTTTGGTTGACTTTTCTTAGCTTATGAAGCAACCACCTTCATAAAAGATTTTTTTCCTTTTATGGGGGTGTTGGAAGTTTCTGACCTATCTTAATTTACTCAGTATATTTCTCTTTAACTGCGATGACATCAACTTGATATCTGTTCCTCTTCTGCTCACAACAAATGGCATGCATGCTTTAAGCCCTAAAGAAGAGGAACTTTTGTTATATTGTCAGATTAGCACTTTGCTTTTGTTAAAAATAATGAGCAACACTTGAAAATTCTGAAAATATTAATTCCCTCAATTACTTTATGAGCTCTGTCCTGTGGTCATGAAAGCTATAGACCCTAAGCTTTTTTCTTAATTATGAAGTAAGAGATAAGAACACTGAAGCTACTGAAGATAGGCCAATTTGAATATACTGCAAGAGAAAGAAGGACTCAGAATGGTGAGTTATGCTGGTTCTAAGGGCAACCAGCTTTGCTTCTGTTTTGTTGGCAATCTTGCTTCCTGACATTTAAAACAAAATGTAATTGTATTGACTGCAAACACTTTCAATTGGAAGACAATAGTTCACTGAAACACATTCCTAAAAAATAAGCTCATAAAATTGTGTGATCAGATCACTTTTGTGTTCATGTGCCTTGGTCTTAGACATTTGCTGAATCCTGGGACATTAATGCCTATAAACTACATTTTAAAAAATAACTACAACTGATCACTATCAAATGCTATCTTCTCAAACAACCTGTTTTAATAACAATACTTGGGAGATATGGTGTTGTGAGCAACTGGTGCATATCAGAAGACAGATATAATAACACAGGTATTTATTTCTCCTTTTTAGGCTATATGAACATTATTCAATTGCTGATAAGAATGGTGTGAATTAAATTTATACAAATTGTAACTGAGATATTGGGATGTAGAATAAAATAATAACTTAAAGATACTAAAATTTAAATTATTATTGCTAAGTTATAGAAAATTATGATGTTTCTATAAATTCTAATTGAAATAAAAGATATAAATGGAGTTGATAATAGTAACCATAATACTCTCTTTTCCTCAGAATTAATGTTTAAGAAGTCAAGGGAACACCTACTGTTAAATTTCTTGACGAAAAAGGACCACTTCCCTTTGCAACTTCTTGTGAATGATCGTAAGATCAGGTGTTTTTTAAAACTTGATGTGGAATCTTTTGACCTATATGTGGGTCCATGGAATCTGGTAAGTAGCTCTAAAATCAGAAGAGCAGACCATTATTGGGGGCAGGTGGAATAGAACATTTCATCTAACCACAATTATGGAGGAATTCACCTCACATAATTCAAGTTTCTGCAATCAAGTAACCAGTGTGACATCATCTGACCATGGAGTACTCTCAGAAGCCTATATTTTCCAATCATAAAATAAAAACATGTTTTGTTGTTTTTTTAAATAAAATACTATTGCTATTAATAATTTTGTGAGCTTCAGTTAGACCAGTATGGTGGAGTGTCGGAAACCACCGGCCGCGACCCGATGGTCTCAAACGGAGGGAAGCAAGGACACACTCAATATGAGCGATCAGCAAGCTTCGTTTATTAGCTCTAAGTTAGCTTCTTTTATACATTGTGGTTAATATATGCCTACTAGTCAAACTATCATTGGTTATTAGTTACAAGTTACATCATCATAAGCCTGCCTCTTGCTTTCATTCTTACAACTCTTGTTTTCATTCTTACAGCTCCTTTAACCAGTTTTTCCCGGATTCAGTTGCTTCTTCTGAGGGCTATCTTCGTTTAAGGTCATCTTGACCCTGACGCTGATTGGTCATGCCGCGCTTCTTCTGCTCTGCTTTACTCTGCACTCCGTGCCTGCGTGCACGTACACAGTTCCTCATGTACGCATATGCAGCTCAGCTATATCTCCATGACCATTGTCTGTCAGCCATTCTCCAACAATTCCCCCTTTTTTCTTCTGAACAACAAGAGCGGTACCTTTGCTTTGCAGGGTATAAGCTAATAAAATACGTACTACTATAATAGCAACTATAATAATCAATAGCCATCGTATACCTTCCTTAACCAAGTCACTAAGCCAACCTGTTATTCCCCAAGAGCTTAACCAACCATCAAACTCCCCATTAAATACTGTAACCTTCTTTACATGATCTTTCAACCATTTTAATTGTTCATGGATTGACTGTCCATGACCTGACAAATTAAAACAACACATTCCTTCAAGACTCTCACATCCATGGCCTCGGACAAGCAAAAGAAAATTAATTGTAGCTCTAATTTGCAGCATAGCATGGCGGACAGAATCAACATCAAGCAAAAGACTGGAAAGTGCAAGAGAAGTAGCATTTGTTTGTTTTGCTAGCCAACACCTCAACTTGTTTAGGTGATTGTGTGCAGTTGTTGCTGACACCCCTGGAGCGAGAAGAGATGCAGATATAATCTCCTCCAGTGACCAGAATGTTACCTGGCCGTTGCATTCTTTGTTAAAAGCATGTATCTGCCTTCTGGTTCGGTGATGATGACGGCTCATGTTAAATATCATAGGGGTGTTAGGTGTTAGCAGAGATAAGCGGCCAAACGTGCATGGCCCCCTCTTAGACGTGACGGGATACCTGGCCGGGCACGGTCTCCGCATCTCAGTAAATTACCAGGCGGTAGCTGCAAGGGATGGTTAGTAGATATCGAAAAGTTAGGTGAAGTATAATTGCACCAGCTTGTAGCGTTGCGATAAACAGCCATGCTAGAATTTACATTGGTGGGCGAGCTTTGGTTCCTACGTGTATGGTTAAAAGACAAGCATGCATCAGCCTTTACTGAACCCAGAAGCTCCAACTCCTGCGGTTCCTGAGGTGATACAGGAAGGTAACCAGCTCATCCATCCCATAAACGAAAAGCTATACTATAAAATGTGGCAATCTAAAAACCTCTAATTGGTTACACATGCTGTTCACACCAAAGTGATTAATTAGTAATTATAACGAGTTTTGATAAGCATACCTTATAGCAAAACATTGTTAGTTTTACCTTTAATGTCTAAAAGTTATCTGCACAGCTGCTGTGCTTTGGCCATCTCATTATGGCTGGTCGATGACATGTTCATTTACTTCCAAATACTTTTCTCACAGCTCCTTGATTTAAGGGAGTCTGTACACCTGCTTTCAAGGCTGCTACGTTTTGAAAAAGTGATTACCAAAACTTCTCAGCATGAGTAATTTTGTTGTTTCATGGGAATTTCAAGGATACTGTCAGAGTCAGTGTTTTTGCGAGGAGAGCCAGGCTGCTAGCAGGCCTGCTGTCCCCCTTGACAAATTTTTCTCTTTTTGTATCTGTGCCACAAAACTGCTTTTAGAGGTTCCTGCAAGGGCCCTTTGCAGAAAGCTCAACAAGCACGGCAGTAAATGTAAGATAAGTACCGAATTGTCAAATCCAATAATCCAAATTTGACCATTGACAATATACATCCTGAAATTTCCCACTCATGAAACCAATTCTGTTCGATCTCTTAATTTCTGAATGCTCACATGAATCGACTGAGAGTGGTCAGCCAGATTCCTGCAGCACATACCTTCCAAAATTTTCACAAATACGTCTGTGAACCAGCAGCACAAATCAGCTGCTGCATGTTCCACAGAATCCGCATCTGTAGCTAAGTGCCTTGCTACCTTTGCTGTTGTATCTGTTTGTTTTGCCAATCAGGAATGTCAGAAGTGCAGATAACTTCAGCTTCACGCCTCCGTGCAGGCACCGATTGCAGCCTGTGACCTTAGGCTGTGCAGAAATCACTGTTTCTCTAATTTTTATTTACCACTAACACACTCAGATTTAAAAGAGTATTCAAAATGTCCCGCAGCAAAACTCATAGTCCATTGTGGCTGCACTTGGAACACTTGACTTCAGTTACTGTGATCAGGATCCCGTCCTGGTTCATGCAAGCTTGATTTCTTCTGGATCTATAGCTTTATCTGCTTGGTTCCCATATCTGTAATGACATAGGCAAATCTCCTTTCCCAGGTTAGTACCTGTAACTTCATTTCACTAACATCTAACATGAACTTTTCCGTTCAAAACATACAGAGCCTTGTTTAATTAACCAGCTGGAGAGATGTCCTTCTCTCCCCCTTATTGTTTGTGAAGCAAACGCTTGAGAGTTTGATTCATATGTTCTGCCATGGCTTTGCACTGTACAAGCCCTTTACCCTCAGCAACCAACAAGTGCTATTGTCGTTAAAGCACTTTAGCAGACTTTAGCAGATTGGTAAACAAAATTTCATGCAACTTCTGAGCTCCTGCAAAGCTGTCTGCTGAGGGAGCAGCCCCGGCCGGTGCAACCAGCCTGTCTGCTCTCTGATTTCTCCCTGCTAGACCTAGATGTAGTCAGTTAGCTCAGTGTGGCTGTGAATCTGGGTAACAGAGTACTGATGCATAATACTACACAATGATCTAATCCAGTTAACATTTCTAAGTAATTTTTGAACATCATTTAACATGCCAACCCCAGTTTTTGATTGCGATCCTCTGAGGTGTTACCGTACCTTTTTATCAATTTGTCAGTCCGAATATTTTCACACTGGCTTATTTTGAATTTTTCTATGGAGTAATCTGTAACCCCTTGCTTTTCAAATGCACTGTTAACTCATGAATCAAACTTTCAACGTCCAAGTTTTTTCCCACAATCAACATAGCAACCATATAACGACAAAAGATCAGATCAGGATGTGTTTCTTGTACTGGAGCAAACGCCCAGGCTACATAAGCCTGGCACATAGTTGCTGAATTTTTTTCTCTGCTTTGTGGGAGCGTACCCAGTGACACCTTTTGAAAGAAAATAAAAAAAACCCAATCTTTTTTAAAAAAAAAAAATTTTTTTGCTTGTTCCACAAACTTGTGGAAGGCTTCATATGACTCTTAGTCAGTTGCTCCCGTATTAAATCGTGTAAGTGGGCTTTTTTTTTTTTTTTTCTCAAGTAAGCAGCTATTGATCATTGTTTTCCAGGTTAACTTTTAATATGAGCTGCCCTTTTTCAGTGCTCGCTATAAAAAATTCATTTTTGCTAAGTAACCAGCCTTGCTCTCAGTGGACAAACACAGCCCCGAACTTATAGCACATACGAACAAACGAATGCTGCAAACAATTAATCAGACAAACGACATTGCAAGACACGAGTTGTCACATCCAGCCGATATGGGTGGGAGGGTTGGGGTGTGGGGGGGGCTGGGGTGGGGGGGTGGGGTGGTTCTCGGCCACTGCCCGCAGTGCTGTTCTCCCCCCGCCATAAACCACAGTGTGATCCCGTTGTTCACCATGACTGAGCCCCGGGTGAGTGCTAGGACCCCGTTCCTTCCACCTCCCACTGGCCCACTACTAACTCTCTCTGCCACCCGCTTTTTCCCACACAAACTTTTCCCTGGTGATTCCCGAGATTGAGCAGGAATCAAAATACCCTGATTTAGCTGTTTTTCCCGTTCTCACGCCACCTTACGTGACCAGGCTTCTCCGAGCAGTCTGTGCGGAGTCTCTCGGGTGTCAGGAGACAGCGATATATTGATGAGTGTCCCTGATCCGATGGTTGTTGAAGCTGATACTTGTCCATCTCCATAGGATTCTCTGTCCTTAGGTTTCTTGTCTGTGCTGATAGGTTCCTTGTCCACGGGGGCAACACTTCTGTGCCTGAATCGGTGATTCTCCATCTTTGTAGTTTTTAGGTGGGGGCTCAAACCCTTTTACAACAGGGCATGCCGTTGTCTGCTCCGCTTTATGTTTTCCAGCTTTTCAAGGACAGGTCGAAGTTGTTGATGCCGGTTAACATTTTCGACTGCGCCATGGGGTGTTTTAGGCTCAGTAAAAGTCAGAGGCAGATAGATATTAAAGGCAGTCGGTTGTACGTTTGTTTTCACATTTTTTCCTTCCAAAGGCATCACAGTGGAGGGAGTGCAGACCGTGGTGGCAGATTTACGTGCACTACTCGCTCCCCTTCAGTTCCGACAGATTTATAACTTTGCTCTGATAACACGGCATTTTTACTTAGCTTAGTAACTGGGATAGGTGAAAAAGCACCCAGAAACAAAAACACATTCTCCGTAGTAGATTTTCTTTTTCTTTTTGAATCAGCTCTGTAGAACCCGTAATCGATGTTAAGGCTGCAAAGGCTGAAGCGGCAGCAACGAGTTCTGTCTCTATTTCAGTTAAAGTTCTTTTACTTAATTTCCTGAGAGTTTTTAACGACTTAGCTTCTTTCACCCCAACTGAGGGTTTGTCAAGGATTTAACTTCCTATAGTTTCCTAAGTAGGTAAATCAATGCTTTTCAGCAACACTGCGTTCAACTGTACTGCGTCCAACAACAAAAAATTTGTCTTTCCATGTCTCACTACAACGGCTTCTTTACCAAACCACACTGCGCACCGAGGGAGGCAAAGGACAGTTTTCAGCTGTATTGCTGCTGCCGCGCTGAGAAACAGCCGGGTCTCCAGCTGATAACCCCAGCCGTTCAGCTGCTACAGCGGCCGCTTTTTGTTTGGCCTCGTGTTGCACTAGAGCATTAATTACCTGAACTTTTCGCTTTTCTAAAAAGCATATAAGTAAATGATACGTCGCTTGTCTATCCATACCTTTTTGTCAGCGTGCTGTTGCAGCCTTGCGAGACTTCGGCGACGCGTATCGGCGGGGCCCTATAGTTTTCCCGAGCAACGGGGATTCTCCCGAACCAGCAGGATCTTTCCCTTCTGCCTCCTGAGCTGCTTTAGGCAGGACCGAACTAGGCTCCGTCGACACGTGGCAGCGAATTCACCCTCTATAGGGTCTCAATTCCTCCTCTGTAGGTCCCTTGTTCGGGCGCCATTTTGTCGGAAACCACCGGCCGCGACCCGATGGTCTCAAACGGAGGGAAGCAAGGACACACTCAATATGAGCGATCAGCAAGCTTCGTTTATTAGCTCTAAGTTAGCTTCTTTTATACATTGTGGTTAATATATGCCTACTAGTCAAACTATCATTGGTTATTAGTTACAAGTTACATCATCATAAGCCTGCCTCTTGCTTTCATTCTTACAACTCTTGTTTTCATTCTTACAGCTCCTTTAACCAGTTTTTCCCGGATTCAGTTGCTTCTTCTGAGGGCTATCTTCGTTTAAGGTCATCTTGACCCTGACGCTGATTGGTCATGCCGCGCTTCTTCTGCTCTGCTTTACTCTGCACTCCGTGCCTGCGTGCACGTACACAGTTCCTCATGTACGCATATGCAGCTCAGCTATATCTCCATGACCATTGTCTGTCAGCCATTCTCCAACAGTGGAGCTAATGTTTCTGTAGCCCACGAGTATATCACACAGGCTGTTTGATGAGACAAAATGTAACAAGGGGAAGATGAAAAAGAGGCAGAGAGAGGAGATGCATTTTTTCTTTGAAAAACTTTTTAAAATTATTGGTTGAATAGCTAAAAAAAAAAAGCTACCATTAAGACCATCTTTGCCATGAGTATTCACTCTGCTTGTGTATGTGCCTTATCAAATGCGGTTTTGAATACCCAGACAGATACTAAAAAAGTGAGGATGAATCTGAGCTCAGGATTACAGGAGCTGTGAACTGAGGGAAAAGAAACTCACCAAAGTTCCTCTGTTACACTTGTCACAAAAAATTCATAGTCAACACAATTTCTTGGAATTGAGGTGGCGTGGTCTTTATTTTATATATATATATGCAAGTGAAACTGAAATCCACAAGGTAGTATAAAATCATAGCAAACAGCCACCCTACCCCATAAATAAAAACATAAATAACCAAGGCAGCCATAGCCTTAACATAGTCTTAATTTATATGGAAAGAAGTTGAAGCTCATAAGTTTTATTAATGAGGAAGGGAAGTTCTCTCACTGAAACCCATTCCCAGTGTGGTTTGTTGCTATTATGGTATCAAATTATGCGATAAAGAGAAACAGCTCTATCACATTTCACAAGCATTAGAAAAGTATTGCATCATGCAAAATAGAAAAAGTCAATGCATTTCATGATATTTTGCTTTAGAAAGGCAGATTAATGATTAAATAATTGAACTGGCACTTATTTTATTTAGAAATATATATTCAGCCCTAAAAATAAAAATGTAAATATATGTCATCTAACATAATACAGAGCATCACTGAAAAGGTACGTGTACCTCCCCAATAGTCTTATACTTTGTAGCAAATGTCACGCTGAAGGTAGGTCTGTCAGTTTGTAAAACTCAGTTCCATCCCCTAGATCAAATCCCACTAAAATTCAACTACTGCTGAAAGCCCTATGTCTTCTTACTAATGGAAAAAACACACAGATTAAAAATTAACCTTGAAAAAAAACCCCAAACAAACACAAACAGAAAAAAGTAGAATTGAGTATGAGAATGTACATTATGTTACTATTTTATATTCTCCGTTGTCATAGCAAGTCTTTATGACACAGTTGTGGGGTTTTTTTTAATTTTTCCATCAGGACAGTGTGTTGCATTTTCTTCAGACAAACAATAGTTCACGCTAGACAATCAGTGGAAATGAGTATATGTGAAGTTATGTCAGATGCACAGATCAAATCAACCAAAAATAGAGAAATATGTATTTTGTCTAGTGTCTTCATTAAGTGTTATTTGTAATAAACGCACATTAGAATGGTGATTGATTGCCAGAGTAAAAAACACAAGTGTTATACTACAGGATTTACATAATCAAGGTTTGACAGCTCTGATAACACAGAATAAAAAATACTTTTTGTATCTCATTTTTTTCTTTATATCCCATGTATTTTGTGGAACTGCCTTTCATTATTATGACAACGTAAAACCTTCCTAGATGTATGTCCTGATTTTTGGCTCAGATAGAGTTAATATTTGCAAGAAGCTGGGAGGGGAAACAGCCCTGTCAGCAGACCCATATGAGGTCATGTTCAGCATATAAAGCGGGGAGATGGCCAGGGATGGGCTTGGCATCTGGTTCTGGACAGTGAGCAAATTGCATTGAGTATCTCCTGCTTTGTTTATTCTTTTATAGGTATTGTTGTTGTCATTTCCACCTTCCTTTGATGTCCCAATACACTGTCCTTAGCCCAATGCATGAGTTATACCTTCGCTTCTGATCCTCCTCCCCATTGCACTGGTGACCACAGGGTGCTTAACTGCTGGCTGGGGCTAAACCATGGAAATATTTATTTACCTATTAATTTGTGGTTATTGGCTGGTTGACACATACAAAAATAGCTATTATAACGAGTCTCTCTTGATATTTTAATTTGTTTAAATTCCGGCCCGTATTTCTCAGTGTCCTGACAGTTCTGGAAGTGGTGCAGAGAAAAGTAAACAGCTTTAATATATGAGCTTATAGTGGCAGTAGTAGGAAAAAATATCAGTGAGAATTTAATTTGTGAAAGCTTTGATTCTAGACCATGAGAGCACATTTTAACAACATGAAAATAATCAATGGTGACTCCATTCTACAAGCACTAAAGGAAGTAAAATGCTCAGAAATTGAATCGATGACCTGGAAAACAAGCTCAAATTCAAAGGTGATTTGATCTTAGAAGCTTCTGAAAAAGTGCAGAGACTGAGGGATTTCTCTCTGCTATCAATTATGAATAAATGGATTTAATAGATTTCACGAGCAGCCAATACACGTCCCAACAACCAGAATAGGATTTCTACAATGAGTCTGGTCTCAAACTGGGAAATGCAATTCTACTTAACAAAATTATTTATCTAACACAAAAACAGTCTGGAAGTCTCCAAGTTGCAAATTGGTGGAAGCTGAGGGGCATTCTGGGGAGCAAGAATAAGAATTTCTTATACTTTTTGACATACCGTGAGGTCTTGTCCTCAGGCACCTTGCAACATATAGGCGTCAACAAATGGCTATTCCACGTTAAGCATGCAGTCTACCACTGGACTAAATCCCCAAGAAACAGGATTCAGGGCTATGTGAATTCTTGGTTCGTTCTGGTGGGATTGTTTCATTGTTCTTAAAATGTCCCAGGCCAGGTACCCCTACATTTATATTTTTTAATTGTGCCAAGAGTCTTGGGGATGACTACCAGATAATGCTGGTTAAAGAGCCATCTTAGGGCCTGTGAGCTGCATGTGTAATTTTAGCATGTTACTCCGTGGTCATTATACTGGTAAAGGTGAACCAGCACCGTGGGAAGCTTTTCCATCACTGCCATGAGCTCTTCCATAGAAGCTGATTAAGCATTGCAGGACGGTGTGGAGCAGAGGAATATTTTTCAAAAAGATGGAGGCATGAGATATATAAGAACACTAAAAGAATCTTTCAAGTAGAAAAGAAAGTGTTTGTGTGTTTATGGATGGATGATGGTGTTTCCCCTAAGCAGCCATCACTGTCAGAATAGCTCCTCAATTTTATGTTTTCCTCCATGCTTCTCAGTCGGAAGACCATCATCAGTATGAGTGATGTACATTTGCAACATGACCAGCAGCCTTGACAGTGACAAGAAAGAAGCTAGACACTACCGTTGTGTTCGTGCACAAAGCAATTTCACCCAGGGAGGAGATAGCAGAAGAGACTGATGACAGTCCTGTGATCCCACTCAGTTTCACTTCAAATCAACCTAAAATGCATTTATGCTGACCTGGTCCTTGGTTACTCAGTTTGATACAGAACACTAAGAGACAGACAGAAAATAAAAAGGAAAAGGGGAAGCAGACATAAAGTAACAATGGTGTGGTATGTGCTTTCCAGTGCTTTTCTCTAAGGATTTGTGTTAGTGGAAAACACACCTAATCTGGCAGCCCAGGAGACGTGAGGCTGCTGCCACTCGATGCCCCCAGGTGCAACTAGTAGTGAGGCTGAACATGTATTCCCAGTAGATGCCTGCATACATAGCACATGTATATGTCACACAGACGCGTATATACACCACTGGATGTACAGAGCACAGGCACACAGCGTATTCAGATCAACACTGACAGCACCAAGAGCCTCATCCTGCTCTGGTGGAGATCTGTAAATGGGAATATATATACATATCCACAAGCTGAAGCCCTCCAGCAGCCAGGCTTAGGCCGTCTGTCCAGTAGCTACCCCTAGATCCCAGTGTTCTCAGTTGCTGCACCTGGACATGTGAGCCCTTGAGGCTGCACCCCACTTCAGCTGCTGGTACAGATCATCACACACACACACACACACATGCAAATCTGTCCAGGACTCCCCTGATCCCCGTAGCTGCCCCACTGTGTGCTTGCTCTCTACAAACACACAGCCACTCTCATACCCAGAGGTGGCCCTTAGAGACCTCCAAACCCATCCTGGTCCCCAGCCCACTTCAACTACTTACTGGCTCATTTGGTATGATCTTTGCTAGCAATCGTATCCACGTTCATGCTGGTTGCTGCCTCACATATCCCCTCCCCATATACACACAGAGAGTAAAGAGCTCCTCACTGGACAGCAGCTGAATGTGAACTTCAATGAGGAGACAGAGCAGACTGTGATGATGAGGTGCAGAGCATCACCACACAAGCATCCTGGCCCACCAACTTTTTGCATGTGGATGGACCCTTTTATTCCATTTTTTCCTATATTTCAAACACTTGTGCTTGCGTAAATCACCTAAATCCCTCCTTTGTCCCACCTTTGGTTCCTTCCCTAAACATCCCCTAATAATTCCTGTTTGATCCACAAAAGTTTTTCCTCTGGCTCTTCTAATGTGTTCCACACCCTCCACTAGCAGCCCCACAGTCTGAAAAATAACTTGGAGAGCTACTGCCTGTGACTCATGGTGATGGGTTTCATGCCTGGACAGTGGGCTGAGGTTCTGCTGGGACAGCCCTGGGAAGGGACCAGAGCAGATCTCCTGTCCCCTGAGTCTTTGAGTTCCTGCCTGCCATTGCGCTCCCTCTGCACCTCTGGGCTTACGATGCTGTGCCTTTCATGACACGCCTGTGATGGCTGGGGGAGCAGGGCAGGGTGACCCAACAATCTGTCTATAATTTAACAATCTGTATGTATTTATACCTACTTATATACATAAATATCTCTTATTTAAGCCAAACAAACTAAGCAAGCGATAAATCAGAAAAGGAAATGAGCATACCCAAGGTCCAAGAATAGGGAAACAAAACCAGGGACTAACATACTCATGCTGCTTCTGATTATTATATAAACTGGGATTACAATTAAAAATAATTCATCATGCAGCCATTCACTCTTGCTAGAACAAAAGGCACCACACAGAACTAGCACTGTGTGAAGTCTGCTGGTGTTTAGCTTTCCCAGAGAAGGGCAGGCTGCTGTTTTATACAGGGCTGCAGAAGCTGCTCATTTGTCTGGGTTACAGACTCCCTCACAGTCTGTAAAGCACATCTTTGGCACCAAGAGCTGGGATAATGCAGTGCTCCCATGCAAGCCTTTAATGTGACTGCCACCAGTGGACAGCAAAGACAAATGATAGGTACTTCTGAATACACCATGAAGCCTCACCCTGAGCACATTTGGGAGCTGAATATTTCTAACCTTTAACCCTGAAACACAGTATTCTGTAACAATAAAGTACCCTGAAGTTGATCAGTCAATACCATGGGCAACAAGTAACACATTTTAGAGAAGATGTTGCATAAACATCTGGGTAATGAGACCGTAACTGCACCACTGGATTCATCACGAGATGGGGTATCATGACTGTAGCTTGGGAGCAACTACCTGGGGAAACTTGTGATCAAAAATCTGTACAAAGAGAGGCATTAGCCTTTATTAGAAACAGGGGTCAATATTGCTATGTTGGGGTCTAAATTCAAAGCTCTGGAACTTACTATTTCCCCTCGACTTTTCACAGGCTTTCTGTTTATCTGTCAGACAAGGAGGCATGACAACTAATGCTTGCTACGTGAAGTAGGGTGTGACCAAAAGCTAACCCTGTAGAGGGATTATATCAAGAAAAATAATGTGTGTTAGGCAAGGAATTTTAAATATACAAATGTATATAAGGTGTACTACTTACTTACAAATTGACACAATAGCATAAGACTGTCCCATCCTAGAGACACTACCGTCATATAGCACAGTATTTCCTGACATATGGCACTGAGGTAACATGTTGATAAACAATGTTCTTTTATGCTACACAAAGGGTGAATACCCATGCGATGAGCAGTCTGACAGTGGGCCTCACTGAGTGCTCTGGATTCATCAAAGAGACTGGATAGGAGACTGAGACATTTCAGGCTTTTTCTCTCAGATAGAGCCCAAAGAGTTGCAACAGGCCCTTGTCGCAAGAGCTGTCTTCTGTGTGCTAACACAGGACTCGGTCCTTTAGTCTTTCCTATACAGCATAAATAAAATATCACAGAGAGACTGTGAAAGGGAAGGTATTTCTATGACAGCGGTGTCCAGATGAAACCCTTAGAAAAGAAACGCTTGTTTTACACAGGGTTTAACCAATCTATGCCATTTACCGCCACAAGCTATTTTCGTGGCTTATCGTTTAGCAGATTTCAAAGCAGGATAACGCTTCCGCAGACATAATAAGAGCACCTGCATTTACATTAAGCCAGATAAAAAGAAAGCACAGAAAGGATATTAATATAGACAGAAAAGGTAAAATCTCTGGGACAAGAACCATCTGTTTAAGTTTGTCTGGACAACACCTAGCACAAGATGAACTGACTCCTAGTATACAAGTAACACAGGTAAAAAAAGTAAATTATTTATGAGGTATATGCCAACTTTAACTGTTTAGTGTTAGAAAAAATATGCGATAAAATTATCTCACAATTACATAAAGATTTCTTGCACCTTCCTCTGTAACATCTGATCTGAGCTACTGTCAGGGAGAGGATATCAGAATACTAATGTCATGAGTCATCATGGAAGTTTTTGTGCTTCTTTGTAACAACTCTAGGCCTCCTTTGATTATGGCAGAAATATAGAAATCACACAAAGTACCATAACACCACAATATACAGAAGTAAAACTAAGATGAAGCCAAAATTTTATTTCCTGCATCCACTCCAACAGAAGCAAAAGAACAAGTCAAGAACACAAGCCTTTTCCCACACTAAAATATTTTGTGTGGGTTTTCTGGTTGGTTGTTTTGGTTTTTTTTCTTTTGTTACCAGTTAATTCTCTCACAAATAAGACCATCACAATGAGGTTTATGCATTTCCTCCCCCCCACCATAAAATCATAGAGTTAATACAACTTTGTGATTTTGTTCATCTTTCATGTTATTTCCCATTTTGCACCTTTCACTCCCTGAGCCTGCTCTTTGAAGATTCTAAGCTCTTCAACTTAAACACTACAGACCTGGGCATGAAAAAATCTGAGCTAGTAAGCATACAGGTGAGACACAGCACCTTTTGGGTATGGCATCTAATGTCCTAATTCTTACTTGCCTCCTACTGTTCTGACTCTGTCAGAACTGAGCAGTCTGCTAGTTACACCTTGCATTAGCGCTGTGGTTTGTTCTTTATTATCATGCACAGCATTTGCAGATCCCCATTTCCCCTCTCTTTGCATGTCAGCCTACTTGTTCCTCACCATTGCATTGCTCAGTACTATTTGAGCTGCGTTCCTTCTGGGGAGCCTACGCGGTGTGCATTTTGTACTTCACCCTCTCCATCATTCCAATTTACGTCGTTAAAGCAGCCATAAACTGCTTTGTGTGCCCGGTGCTTGTTTGACAAATACTGGTAAGGGCTCACGTGCTGTAGGTGCTCCTCCCCTGGCCAGGAAACACTTGCAAGCTTTGTGCCTCCAAGAGTTCAGCCAGTGTAAGAGCCTCCATCATCCATTAGCGTGGCAGTGGGTGGAAGAGTCCGTGTCACTTGACCAGTTGTTAACATTTCCTCTCTAGTGCTTTGCACGCTGCCTCGCACCGGGTTGGGCAAAGGCCAAAGAGAGTATGGGAGAGCGTGCGCATTCACCTGGGTGTTGCTTTCCCCTCAAAGAAAAGGACTGCTTGTAAGGCCTAGAAGATGGGCCATGGGAACACTTGGCTGCCCGACAGCTCACCGCCGCTCGCCCTCGAGCTGATGCCGCAGAAAGCCCCTGCCGAGCGGGCTCGCTCCCGGCTCCCGCTCAGCAGGACCTCGCTGCCATTTAACGGGGCGAGAAGTTCTGGGCTGTGGCAGGTGACGGCGGATGAAGGCAATTCGGGGACGCTGGGTACCGAAGGGGAACAGCTCCCCAATGACCCGCTCCTTCGGGCGGGCAGAGCCTCCGGCGGGGCTTTCCGCGCCGGGCGGGGCGTGGGGCGGGGGGAGCCCACGGGGAGGCCCGGCGTCGGGCCGTGGCCCCGGCAGGGGGCGCCAGAGAGGGACCACAACAAACGCCCTCCCGGCCGCCGCCGGTTCCCAGGGATGGCGGCGCTGATTGGTGGCGGCGGCGGCCCGCAGCGATGAGCGGCTCTTCGCCATTGGTCCGCTGGTGCTTCTCGGAAGGGGGGAGGGGGAGACGGAGGGTATATATGGAGGGAGCGGCGTCCGAGGAGCGCAAGCACTTAGGGGAGCGGGGGCGCTGGGTTGGACGTGTCCGGGCGGCGCAGGCGGTGGCCGGGGGCGCACCTCAGCCTGTAGGAACAGCTGCCATTTCTCGGCAGCAGCTGCTCCGGGTGTCCGTGGTGTTGGCGGCGCTGGCTGGCCCCAACCATGCTGTGCTATGTGACCAGGCCGGATGCGGTGGTGATGGAGGTGGAGGTGGAGGCGAAAGCCAACGGCGAGGACTGCCTCAACCAGGTGAGGGACGGCGCCGCGCTCTCCTCTCCGCCACGCTTGTGCCCCCGCCGCCTCCCCAGGGGCACGAGAGCTCGGGGCGCGGGGATGGGTACCGGTGGCCGCTGGGCAGCGCAGCCCGTTGGTGCCTGACGGGCGCGCACCGCGCACCCCCGCGCCCTCCTCCCCCCTCCGAGCTGCCGCGCCTGCAGCGGGGAGCGCGGCCTCGCCAGCTCGCGGGGCTCCCCGCTCGCGCTCCGGCCGCGCAGGGCGGCGGCGCAGCCCGGCACAGCCCTGCGCGGCGGCGGCGCCGCAGTCTCCCCTCCTTTTTCCCCCCTCCCCTCCATGTTGGCTGCAGAGGCTCCTGCATCCCCGCCTCGGGGCTCTCCGGCCCTTGTACCTTCCTTCCCCCGTCAGGGCGCGCGTGGGGAGGGCGGGCGAGGAAGCCTGGGGAAGGCCTCGGCCTCCTTGCTGCGGCTTGCGCTCGCTGTCCCGGGGTGAGGGGCGTGAGGGAGACCCTCTTGGCCGGGGTGAAGCTGCCCGGGAGGTGCCGAGCTGGCTCCCGTGGCCTGCTGGGGCAGTGCAGGCTCAAGCTGTCGTCCAGGTGCTTTCGCCGTTCTGTCGCCGCCGCCTCGCTGCGGCTGCCCGAGGATGCTGGAGAGAGCCAAACGCAAGCGCAGCAGCCTCCTTAGTTGGTGGCATTGAAATAAAACTTGTGGGTTGTACTTTCTTCCCCTCCTTCATGCCCAGAAAGTGCTATTGCCTGGGATGTTAAAGAACACACACTCTCCTCTTGGAAACCCACTGGCCCTCTTACCCTGGGGGTGAGGAGGGATGAAGAGTTTGGCCATGGCAGTCCATGTGGCTTTCAACTAGTGAAGAAGTTTCCCGTTTGTTCTTAGCGTTTGCCTGCGTGCTGTTCTGTACACAACTTAAAATACAAGTGATTGCTTGCATGAAGGTGCTTACAGCAGGTTTTTGGCTTTTCGTGCTAAGTGAGCAGCCTGAAACAGTACTTGATTCAGGCGATGTTTTGTCATCACTGTGTTGTAGGGTCGTTATAAAGAACCTCTTTCTTTCAGGTTTGCAGGAGGTTGGGAATTATCGAAGTTGATTATTTTGGACTGCAGTTCACTGGCAGCAAAGGGGAGAATCTATGGCTGAATTTGAGGAACAGGATTTCCCAGCAGATGGATGGTTTGGCCCCTTACCGATTTAAATTAAGAGTCAAGTTTTTTGTAGAGCCGCATCTTATCTTACAAGAACAGACAAGGTAAGGTGAAGATGGTTGTAAGTAGATCTAATTTATTCTTTTTGGTTTCAGTTTCTGTAGCTTATGAAAGTGATTATGCGCTGACCTTACTTCTTCCATCATCCGTTAACCTTAAATTGACTTTTCTGTGCAGTTTTAAAACCCTAGTGCTATTTAAATCTAATCCTTTTTTTAAAAAAGGAGAACTGGTAATATTGTGAGTACTGTGTGGCTAACAGTAATGACTGTAAGTAATTCTAAGAGCACTTAGGGCTGGAAGTGCAGGAAACTAAGTTACCAGTAGCAAATTATTTATGTAGTATTTGCATGTCCGATAGTAACCCCTGTTCAGTGGTGTTACTCTAGGTCGTTCTAAACCACTGGTACAGAAAGGCAGGAAACAATTCCTCCCACAGTGCAAAAAAACTAGCTGAATTCCTTTTTGTCTGGTATTATGTTACAGTAACTTTCAAATAGCTACAGGCTCTTTGAGGCTACAAAAGAAACAGCTGTTTTGCTGCTTCTGTGGCCAAGTCCTCTTCACTAGAGTGTTATACTGTTAACCAATTGTAAGAATTAGTCCTTTAAGATAAGTAGTGAACACTTGCTTTTCTTGTACTCCTTGGGGTTTATTACTACATGAGTTGCAACTAAGTTATCTTTAAAGAAAGCTGAGCACATATATTTAATGCTGAACTTTCAACGATGTTTTCCTGGTGGTTTTAGATAGCCCTGTTCATACAAATGGCACAAACTGAAAGTAAGTGTCTGTATGACAGTGCTGCATTTTCAGCATTTACTTGCCTTAACTTGGTACTTTCAGAATTAAGACCACGAGTACACTGTGGTGGTTGTGCACATAATGCTTGACCAAAGAATTTGGTCAGCAGCTCATAGCATGGTTTGGTGTTTATTTCATAGGAAAAAGGTTTTGAGTTATGAGTATGCATCTATTTTATTTTTTTGAATTAATGTTCGGAGGGGGCTTTTGGGGAGCAGTGACTTCAGCTTGTCAATCTGGTTGAAGTTTTCAGAGTGCTATGGAGTTGGGCATAGCTGTCCTATATAACAGCTTTAGTTAGGCAAGTGCATTCTAACCAGTTATCAGTTTTGGTGGTACCTTATTTTTGGAAAAATATATTATTCTATCCATGGCATGCCTTTGGCCTCTTAAGTATTTTCCTTAAAGAAATTTGTCATTTTATTTAAATATTCTCAATGAGAATCAGTACAAAACTAAATAATGAAGTATTTTTGTGTAGAACAAAAAGAGCAGCATAATTTTATACCCAATGAGGCAGAAGAAGTTACCCTGAGTGTGCTGGGTGTGTTTCCACACCCAGGCTGAATCAGGGTGAATCTGAAGATACCAAAAGCTTAATGTGACTGCTGGTTTTATGCTATCCTTGATGAATGTCTGCTCAATTTTGCAGGGTTTTTGCAGACACCTGTGTTGCTGCCTCCAACAGTGTCAGTGCAAGAATCAGCAGGTTGTGCGAGTAAAATAAAGAGCTTGTACTGGTGAAACATACCCCGAGGGCCTCAAAGACAGGTTGTGTAGCTAGAATGTAACAGAGCTTGTATACATACATCAAAGTAGCAAGTACTTCTCCACTATAAAGATGACTTTAAAAGGTTGTAGGTGGGACAAGCTGTCTTTTATGTACGAGTTGAGACTGTTCTAAAACTAATATTTTTAACAAACAGTTTTAAATGTAATTGATGTGTAGTCATCAGAAGAGATGATTAAAATTCTGCTCTGGAAATAATTACTTAAAATTTTGGAGAGCAGCAGGCATTGAAACCAGTATTTAATGTCACTCTGTCTTGCAAACATGAATATTCCTGAGGCTTCAGCTATTCAGTCTACATTCCAAGTATTTTTTGTGTTCTTGCTAGAAACAAACACAAGTTTTAAAACAATTTGCAATAGCTGTTGTTAGTTGTGTACACTCAGTGGTCTACATCTGGCAGACCCAGGATTCAACAGTGCCTGTGGTTAATGTGTATTTTTGTAGCACTGACTCTGAGTTGCAGTAAATCATCTTTTTTTTTTCTGTTCAGGCCTGCTTGAGGAGTTACGTATGCATGTAACTGTGCATTCATATTTAGTTTGCCTGTAAACGTGTGTAGTTCCAAGAAGACAAACTTGCTAAACTGTTACTGAGCTTTAAATCAATAGGTATATTGTGCAGTTGCAAGGATTTGCGGTGCAGCTACAGCTGACACCTTGTTTCTTACCTTTACTTGCAAAGTCAGTGTGTTGGTCAATGAATAGTGATGGGTACCCTTGGTTTCCCTTTAGCTGTTCTGCCCACAGCTGTTGTATAGGGTGTTTCTGGCAAAGCTGTAATGCTGAGGAAGTCTCCCAGTCTTTTACTTGCTGCTTCTGATGCTGTTTTTAACATATAAATTGGATGCATGTTGAGACTGCTTTTGAAATCTGGGAAGCTGCAAGTAATTCTAAATTTTGTTGATAGGTTTCATCATGATGATAATAGTGAATGTTGTGACTGAGCTGTTACCAGCTTGTTTCGATATACTTTGGAAGCTTTCTCAACCCCAGTTGTACTGACTGCTTCATTAGAGATCCTTGTCTTGCACTTAAAGCTGAGGTATATGTTTGTAGCAATTTAGTGTTCATGTTTCTACATGCTGTGTGAAAAGCTGATTTGGCAACTGAACATGAACCTCTGCTGCTGTTGTTTTTCACTCATTGTGCAATCCCATAGAGGAGCACAACCTCATGTATCTTAAGCAAGGGAGCCTTCTTGCTACTGAGTGCAAATTCAGAGCGGGTATTAATTGTTCCTTTGACCACCGTGACAGCAAGCAATCTTCACTCAGCACTTTGGGAGAAGTGCATGCAAAACCCCCTTCTTACTACACTTTATTCCCTTTTACTGGGTTAAAGTTTCTTCTATTGTGCTTTGGAATTTCTCAATTTCTAGTTTTTCTTTGCCTGCCTGGTACTGGATTTCACCACAGGATGTTGTAGTTTAGAATTGTTTTCAGTGGAATAAAAGCACTTCAGTGCAAGAACGCTATTCAGATCTAATCTGCTGCTGTCAACTGGAGTCTTACGAACAGGTCTGAAATGTGAACAGCGTGCTTGTTTAGCGGAGGTTGAACAGCTATACATTTTCTTGAATGGGAAATCACATCGGCTTGAAAAGCGCTGCTGACTTGTTGCTGAAAGGTACACCTGATGGGCCAAGATCACAGAATCACAGAACCTTAGGGGTTGGAAGGGACCTCAAGGGATCATCGGGTCCAACCCCCCCAGGATGTTGGATAATAAGCTCTGGCTGATGTAACGTTTGTTTTCACTGCCTTCTGTTTTTTCTAAACAAACACCCCACCCCCCCAAAAAAAAAGGAGCGAGGGGGGGGGGGGGGTTTGTGAGAATGACGTCTAAGTGTTTCTTTTATCGAGTTCGCATGCATGGGATTCCAGCGAGGCGCTGGGACGTCAGGAAATGATGACACTTCACCAACTGGAAATCTCAGGAGCCTTGGGCTGGGGGCTTGGGGGGGCGGGAGGAGCCGCGGGGCGCGCACTGCGGGCGGGGTGCGGCTCTGGGCAGGCGGCTCGGTGTAACTCCGGGTCATTGACTGGGAGTAACCTCGGCTCGCCGCTACTCCTCGGGCGGGCCGGGCGAATCGGCGGCTGCGGCGCCGGGGAACGGCCCAGCAGGCCGGGGAGCTCAACTCCTGATTGGCCCGCGCCTCTGTCTCGGGGCAGAAAGCTGTCGTGGGCCGGGTGAAAGCTGGCGTTGTGAGGCGCGGAGAGCCGGGGCCTCCAAACTGGGAACCGCCTTGACCATGAGGCGGTTCGCCGGGATGCTCGAGAGGCGAGTTGCGCCAAACAGCCGCCCAGGAGGAGAACAGTGGCTCGAAATCTGATAGGATGAAGGTCAGCATTGCAGTCAGCGGTCCCATAAACAAGTTAATACAAGTGAATCATTTTCTGAGCAGTGTAAGACTTACCCAGATGTCCTGTTACTTCAGAATGGTGGAAAGCTATTTGTCCAGGCCTGAGGCTGGTGGCCCTGCCTGTGGCAGGGGGGTTGGAGCTCTATGATCCTTGGGGTCCCTTCCAACCCTTGCCATTCTATGATTCTGTCTTGTGCAATACGACTGAAAATCAAATATTCACATGTAAGCCCTGACGAGCCATCCGTAAACATCCAGCAAGTCAGCTGATGGGAAAATCTGGGGTAAGAATTTTTCCCAATTTGTAAAATGCTTTCTCAAGTGAAAACAGATGTTGGGCTGTCAAAGGTCTAAAGTAACCATTCAGTTCCTAGCAGTGAGTGCTACTCATACACCTACAATGAAGAGAAGTGAAAAGAAGTAGTATGAGCTAGGGAGCCTGCTTTGGCAGGGGGGTTGGACCCGATGATCTCTCGAGGTCCCTTCCAACCCCTACAACTCTGTGATTCTGTGATCCCAATCTCACAAAGCATTTCAAACAGCTGGGGGCTTGCCAGCCTTGAGATAGGTCGTTATTATTCTGGAAGCTGTTAAAAGCTGTGTGGTATTTCCCAGTATTTGAATGATACTTGCAAAGTATATTGTTCTGGTGTATTAATGAATTAGTTAAAGCTCAGAACTGGCTTGTAAAATATTTTGAAGTTACATACCTGTAGTAGGTAGAGAATGAGAAAAACACCCTAATAGCCCATAGCGTTGGCCAGCCTGTGCAGCAGTGTCATGGAATTTGTTACAGTGCAATAAAACAGTCTGTAATAGACAGCAGGGTGAGTTTAGTGGGTCTGTTTGTCTAAATCAGAGTTGAATTGCAGTTGGTGACCTTTCACCTACTCTGAGAGCAAGAAAGACCAAATATACTGAGGAACATAACTGTAACTGTGGCTTTGCTTTTCATATGGAGTGTCTTTATAATTGCTTTTAAAATCAGAATTATATCCTATTGATAAGATCTTTTAGCTATATATTTTTCAGTAGAACCAAATGCCTCTTGATGCCTTTAAACTAGAGAGTTTTAGATACACTTCACAGCAGGGAGAAGCCTTACCCTGTGGTAAGCAGTATGATACTCCAAAAAGAACAGGCAGTTCCTTGGGATGTAGGCTAAAATTCTTGCCAGTAGTCTGGCAAGAGACTGGGTTGTTTTGGCTATATTTCTAGTTTAGGAATCATTTTATTAGTAAAGGATTAGGGTTTGTAACTTTTTCCACTGGCAGCTAAGTTTAGAGCTTAAAAGTTTAGTCTTTAAATTTCTATTTGCTCTCTTTTCCTTTCCTTGATTTGAGTAGTAGGAACAAAGTCTGCAGTGCAGACTAAATCCTTCAGTGAGTTATAAAGGAGAAATTGATTGTATATTAGGAATACTTTTTGCTTTTCATAGCACTTACTGTTCATCCAACTGAACTGGCAATAACAGCTCCACAAAGTAAGTAGGTGATTTGCCTCCTGTAGTAATTCTGTAAAATACTGACATTGTTTCTGGTAGCAGTGTTTGGTGTAGTCAGTCTGCATAAATCACTTCAGAGGCAAAAAGCAATTCATGTGATATCTGGGCTTGTGAGTTTGATTTGATAGCTGTCGTTGTTTGTAAAATGGGCCATCTGCTGAAATCTTGCAAATTCCTCTTTCTACAGCATTTTTATGAAATTATTTGTGTGCAACTAAAAATACATTAATCACACTGTACCTTTGATTTTACTGAGTTTTAATATGTGCACAGAACTTAAATTATATGAGAAGCTCAGGGGCAAAAATAAGGATACAAAATGAATATGTAAAATCACTAGTGTCACTAGTGCTTGAAGAAAGCATATGATCAGTTTCTAATCCTAAAATTGCTTTTTTTCCTTTGGAAAAGAAGAAATCCTGCCTAAGCAGTGACTAATGAAGTATAGCTTTAGTAAACATCATGCTTTGTACTCTAATCAGTATTTCTATGTACTGTTTTGAACTGCAGCTCAAATGAAATGCTTTATAATGGAACAAGCATGAAGTTGGGGGGGGCTAATGCTGGTTTAGGTTGTATAGACTGGGATTTGTACTGATGCTCTCACGTGTAGAACTCAGGCTACAAGTGCAGTGGAAATATCTACCTGTTCTTAAAGCTGCCACCAAGTGTTCAATGTCCCAGTGTGCCTGGCAGATGTTAAGATGGCTAGGAGACACAACAATTGATTGGTAAAGTTCAGGGTTGTGAAGATGTTTTCTATGAAGGTTTATAGATAAAATGAAACTTTGTCAAGAGTAGTACAATGCTGCAGAAAGGGCTAAGAATATTGTGTGAGTTGTATTTGTATTTATCTTTTATGTGTGATACTACTTACATTTCTATCTGAAGTGTTAATGATGCAGAAACAAAACCAATCAGTTTCTTATATGGCAGTCATATTAAGATATTCTGTCAGCAGTGCTGGAAATGTAAACTTTAGAGGACTTCAATTACAAACAGTTCAGTTTTAGAACTGAGAACAGTTCCTTTTAAAACATGTTAAGTAAAAAATTCTGTTAAGTATAAAGTACAAACACAGAAATAATTCCTAAGTATCTTTAGGGGTAGGAAAAACTTAACTTTTTCCATTGTATCTAGAGATTCCTAGAGAGGAGATGGACAGCAGACTGAGTGCTATTAAGTAATTGGGTCACAATCTAATTTCTGAAAGCTTATATAAATACTTTCTGGTAACTAATAGAATCTGTAATATGACCAGGCTTTCTACAGACACTCTGGGCCCTTTAGACTTTGAAGAATTAAAGAACTGCTTCAAGGCTCCTAATGCTTTACTGTGTTCAGCAGTAAAAGCACATTTTTTGCCTTTCTTTTTAAGGATCAAAAGATTTTTTTCAGTGAAAAGAAAAATGCTTTTATAATCAGATTCTGGCTGGTATCATGTTTTGAACCTTGAAGGAGAATTATTTTTGCAATGGATAATAACACAACTTTGGCTGGATGGGCAAATCAGAATCTGCACTAATCAGAATTACTTTCAGATGCAAGTTTGCAGCCCTCACTGTTTCAATTTATAGATGCTTTTCATTCCTCAGACACCCTTAAGGACTCAAAATGGGGGGGAAGAAAAACACCCAATACTGAATGTGCTACTTGAACTTTGGTTCTGAGCAGCTGCTGTAGCAGATCAGTCTGACGTGATTCACTGTCATTCAAAGCTAACTTCACTGGCAAGCTCTTTTAACTAATTTCTGATGTATTATGGCTGCAGTTCTGTTGATGGCTTGGATCAGCAGTGGGTTTTTAGGTGCAGACTAATGACTTTGAGATGGCCTGTTAAACATGAGTGGTTTTGTCTGTGTTCTCTGACTCTGCAAAAGAGCTTACCATAGTGTAAGCCAGGACATGAACTTGCATGGCCTCAGTTCCTTTGTAATAACTGTTCTTATGTGCCACACCTTTGTCCCCTTTATCAGAAAAGTGCAAAGTAGTTTAGTCTGAGATGTTTTCCCTTATGTGATGGGACTAGGTTATGGGAAGCTACTGCACATAGCTGTTGGGATGCTGTCCCACATTGTACCTTAAAATTGTTTGTCTACCTATGCTGTTACTTTGCCTTTTAGTAACAGAATGTGGTAAGCCATACCTCTGCTGTAATTGCATCTGTATTCGTAGGAGCAATCATTTGTTTCTCTCTTGATGTCAATAAGGTGTTCCCAGAAAGGGGAGAAGACTGACTTGTCCCTGTGTAGTCAGTGCTGGCATATATGTAAAGTAAACTGAAGACTGAAGGATTTAGGTGTGCTAGTTGTAAACATATGTCAGCTAATCAGAAGAAAATTACCAGACATTTCTTTGAAATACTGTATGTGCAATTAGTACATAATTATAATGCCTGGAAAACATGTTCTGGTATTCACATAAGATCACATAAAAATGTCTTTTTGTACACTTCTGAAGTTGACTGGAATTGGGGAAGTGCCTACTATTTTAATGTATTTTGGGCACAGTGTTTTAGTAATTCATCAGGTTTTTTCCTGGATTTATGGACTGAACCCCAAAAGGAATGTGTACAATCAATGCATTTTAAAAGCCACAGATAGGCCTTTCTGTGGCCCAAGCCAAAAGTTAAGAATTAACAAGGTAGGAGAAAGAGGTTGGAGCAGAGGTTTCAAGCTTTTTCCAAAAAAAGACTCCTAAACAAGGAATGACCTGCTAACACTGGAGAGTACTGTACTCTTTGAAGCTCAGACTTTGCAGAGTGAGGATATTAGTTTCCACCAGACCCCCGCTAGAACTGTCAGAGTATAGATTGATGTCTAGACATCAGTGTGATGTAATTAAGCACTTGTCACAAACTTGTCACAAACTGCTTGCAAAGGAAAGTGTTGGAGCTATGACTTGCTGCAGGAAATGGATTGTAGGACAGCTTGTGGGATAATCTAGTACCTGGGGTTTTTTCCTGACTGCAGAAGTTCTTGTTTGGGGACATCTTTTGGGCCAGTGTTTTCCTACCTAGTTGCTGCTTTAGATCTTGGAATGGACACAAATTTTGCAAGTTATGTAATTGGTCATAATGCTGAGAAAGGCCTATTTGCTCTGTTGTACATGGAGTTGTAGGTTGCTAAAACATGAAATATGTAAGATATTACCCAAAGTTGCTGCTGGAAGGAAAGCTAATCACTTGTTAGCATCTTCAGCTTCAGTGCTGAGTGACTCAATATAGCTTCTTAAGAAAAGATTACACTTAATTTTAGAAAAAGTAAAATGTAAATGTCCCAATACTGTGGAAGCTAAGACACATCCCAAGTGGGTACTAGGCTTCACTTATTGAGAGGCTTTTTTTCCCAGTGATTATGTAACTACTTCTGCATCTGTTTTCCATAAATATGTTGAGTTCTAAGAACAAATCTTAGGTTTTTGTCTTCCCTGAGGGGAGATAGGGATAGATTTATAGAAGCTAAGTTAGACTGTGGGGGAAATTAGGAGACTGCTGTTAAACAAATCAAAATTTCTATCAACACCAACCTGTTAGCTAATTAAAAGCAGCTTTGTGAATCTTCCAGCTAGTTGTCAAACCTGCTTTGATCCCAAGTGGAAAGATCGGTCTGAATAATGCTTACACAGTTGATGTTTCCATGTTTTGTTCTGCAATGCCTTTTCAGATGTTGCAAGTTACTCTGTCAGTCATGTCACAGGTAAAAGCACCCTTTGGCTCTGGTGGCAGCTGCATAGAGAAGTGTGGCTTCCGTTGCATGACAGATGTGTGTTCGATCCTTTGGGTTGCTCTCCATGAATTTGCTTTTCTGAAACACAGAAGTTGTGAATGGAAACCAAAGAAATTTGAACATAGAAAGCTAATCCAAATACATTGTTTAGTTGCTATAGTGAAATGTATTGACTGTAGGAGTTAAAGTAGCTTTTCATAAGAAGATATTACAGTGGTCATTCTTTTAATAGTGCTTTTAGAATCTGCCTTTCATTGTGGCCTCATCTTTAAATGTAAATAAGATGAGAGGCTTTCTCCTTTTGCCAGACTTTCTGTACCAGTACATTCATTGCAACTTCTTGATTACCAAACTTATGATTACCAAACATCTCAGATTTTAGTTGATACTTATCTTGAGCACAACACCTTGTAACGTCTTGTTTAAGCAGACATTTTTTTATTCCATTGCAGGCATATGTTTTTCTTGCATATAAAAGAAGATCTTCTTGCTGGTAATCTTCAGTGTTCTTCAGAGCATGCAATTGAACTTAGTGCATTACTGGCACAGATGAAGTTTGGAGATTATAACCAGAACACTGCCAAGTACAATTATGAAGATCTGTGTGCAAAAGAGCTCACTACTACCATTTTGGAGAGGTAAAGAGCATAATGATATAACCTCCTATTTGGAGACCAAAAAAGCATAAGAATTTATTATGCCCTTAATTACCAGTGCTATTAGCTTTGAACAACACAAGATACACTACTATCTCTAAATTATTTTTTGGAAATCAAAATGCAACCTGAATATTTAATGTTCTGTTTCAGTTTGTGAAAAGTAAAAACTGTTTAGTACTTGGAGACATGCAGGTATCTATATACTTGGAGAAGACTAATCAAATTGCAAGTCTTCAATCTACACTTGTGAAAGAAAGTAACAAGAGTATGTGGTTTAGTCCCCTTACACTGAAAAGCAAATTCCCAAAGCACATTCATAGCTCAAATCCTGCCTGTCAAAAAAACTTGTCATGTTTTTCTACAGACTCTTTTATTTACACACTTAGGTTCAGGTATATATGTTATGGGAGGGGTTAATTGGAAACCCTTGATTATATAGCTTTTTAATTTCTAAGCAAATGCATAGTATTGACTTCTGAACATTCTCGGGATGCTTTGGGAATTCACACTTCTTTTCTGTTAATGATTACTGTAAATCTTTAACCAGATAGACCATTTAATAGTCTAACTAGGTCATCTAAAGCCCATGTTTAAATGAGCTGCTGCCAGTAACAGCATGTACTTGGGTTATTTCACCTATCCTTAATCTTTTTCATCAACAGCATTATTGCAAAGCACAAGGAGCTAGAAGGTCTAAGTCAAGCTTCTGCTGAATACCAAGTTTTACAGATTGTTACAACACTGGAGAACTATGGGGTAGAGTGGCATTCAGTGAGAGATAGTGAAGGGCAGAAACTCCTTATTGGTGTTGGACCTGAAGGCATATCCATCTGTAAAGATGACTTCAGTCCTATCAACAGGTATGTTTTGTGGAACCACTTTCATCTTCCCTTTTTCAGATGAACCAACCATACCTCCTAGCTTTTTCATCAATATACAAAGCTGCTGTGAACTACTGAAAGGAGCTATTGGGATGGAGGGTCTGAGGGCACTACCTGCTTACAATCAGGAGTACAGCTATATATATTTCTGAGGCAGCATGCTGCAATCCAGCATTGCAGACAAGTTAGAGAACACTAACTTATGATAAAAGTGTACCATAGTGGTCTGTGGAAAATGCCCTTATCCTTATAAGCTAAATAACCTTTTTTATTAATTTCTAGGATTGCTTATCCTGTTGTTCAAATGGCAACTCAGTCTGGGAAGAATGTATATCTGACTGTTACCAAGGAGTCTGGTAATAGTGTGGTTCTCTTATTTAAGATGATTAGTACAAGAGCAGCAAGTGGACTCTATAGAGCGATTACAGAGACTCATGCATTCTACAGGTCAGTATTGGCACTGGTCACCTGCTGCTGTTCTTTTCCACATTTAAGTGCAGAAGCAGGCTGTAGCCTGACTGCACTTCAGAATTTCTCTGCACAGCTTCATTCTTTGCAGCCTCTACTTTCCTCTTAAGTCTAGAATCTGAACAGGTTTTAGCTGCTTTCCATTTTGTGGGGTGGGAGTACAAGACAAGGAAGCAAAATTTCTGTCTATCACTGAATATCAGCACTTCAGAATATAAACTTACTGTGTTCTTTGATACTGCATAAACGATGCATACATTTTTTCTCCCTAAGTTAAGGGGGAGGATGAGAGAGCAGAGGAGAAGAAAGATCCTGTCTTTCAGAATATGTAGGTATAGCTCATGCACATGTTACCCCTGTTTCTCCTTTATATGGCTCCTCTGGTTACTAGAAGTTCCCTGTATGCCACATTCCCATCCCATGTATTTAAGTCTTCCTACAGTTCCTCTGCCCTTGCCCACATGCCCAGGATTTTGTTTCATGCCAGGAGCTATCCCTTGTGTTTTAAGTTTTTGCCCTTTGAACTAGGGGTGCTATAATCATCTGCTGATAGATGATTTTTTTTTAACCCCCCTTTCATTCCCACTGTGAGGTCCAACACTGATCAGTAGAAATAACTGTCAGACATTTGGTGTTTTCTCTAAATTAACTGCTGCCTGTCAGTTTCAGCTACTTTGTAAGAGAAGAATAGGACTTAAAGTGGAGGAAAGTATATATGCGAAGCAAAGGCCTGTCCAGCTTCTCAAATTGGATAATTTTAATGTGTTACAATAATTAACATTAGTTAGTTGCCTTTCTAACCACTGCTTATTTTGAGAGCCTGATGTTGAACATGTCATGTTCTGCTCTATAATTATATGCCCCTTCACTGCTGCTTTGCACTCTTTGTACATTTTCCAGGCTATTAAAGCATTATATAACTAGTTAAATAGTTTTAACTTTGATCTTTGTCTCTGCTTGTAACTTCTGCTGCCCTTTGCAGTTTCTGCTGTTAATTTATGCAGAATTTTAGCTAGGCAATAGCATTTGTCCATAAGCTTAGATCTTGAACCTTAGGCCTGGTCCTTGTTTTAGTCTTCTCTGTGTGTGTTTTCTTTCCTATGTTGTCTAGAGAAGTGATATGCCTTAACAGGCTTCTTCAGGTTTAACTCATCACTGAAATGACAAGCATGGTTAGGGTAGCTGAAATGCTTAGTGGTGAATACAAATGGCTTAACTGAATTTTCTACATTGCATTCTCATCGGTTGTCCTCAGACTATGTAATACTAGTTTACAAGGTACTAAGTGGGTATTTGGTTCGAGTCTATGCTAAATTTTCAAGAGCCTGTCTGGAGAAAGCTGTGCTATGCCAAAGACTATTAACTGGAATTCTTTAATGCAGCATTTGGAAATTACCATGTAAAGAGGTGTTGCCAAGATGAACTGTGGATTAAGCAAGTGCTCGCTGTTTATATTAGCATAATGCCTTAAGTACCTTCCATAGGCTGACTCCATTTTACCAGATACTTCACACACTTTTGATAATGTTAAATAACTGTCACTATTCCCTTTTCCATTTCCAAGTAGAGTTGTCATACAAACAACATTCATAGGCTTCAATCTATCAGACTTCTCTATTTGCTTTAATTTCAGTGCTGTTACTTCAGCTTGGGGAACAAATTACTGTAGGGGTAGGTCTGTTGGTATTAACTAACCAAGTTTACATTTGTCCCGTTTTATAGGTGTGACACTGTCACCAGTGCTGTCATGATGCAGTATAGTCGAGACTTAAAGGGCCACCTGGCATCTCTATTCCTGAATGAAAATATTAATCTTGGTAAAAAATATGTCTTTGACATTAAAAGAACATCGAAAGAAGTTTATGATCATGCAAGGCGAGCTCTTTATAATGCTGGCATTGTGGATCTTGTTTCAAGAAGTGACCAAACCCCACCGAGTTCTCCCCTGAAGTCTTCAGAAAGTAGCATGAACTGTGACAATTGTGAGGGCCTTAGCTGCCAGCAAACAAAAGCTCTGCAAGAGAAGCTGCGGAAGCTAAAGGAGTCCATGCTTTGTATGGTGTGTTGCGAAGAAGAAATAAACTCAACCTTTTGTCCCTGTGGCCACACAGTATGTTGCAAGACTTGTGCTGCCCAATTACAGGTAACTGCAATGCCATTAAGATGTGAATTACCAAATATGTAGAAGTCTTGGTTTTCTGTATACTTCGCTGTTGTGGATTAATATGGTTATGTTGCTGTTCTAGTAAAACTTAGTTTAAATTGTTTGTAGTAAACTAATTCCAAAGAACATCCTGTTTAGATGATGTGCTTGAAAGATAAGCTTTAGCTGTGCTAATTTAACTTACCATGAGGGTACAAATTAGCTGCATATATCTAAATACCCTGTTTTAAATACAGAGATTATGAAAAGTGCTCTGTTACTGTGTACATGGAGATAGGCTCTCAAAATATGAAGTAAACTAATTTCCTGATGTTTTTTCTTTCCAGTTGTGTCCTGTTTGCAGATCTCGTGTAGAGCATGTCCAGCATGTGTATTTGCCAACCCACACCAGTCTCCTCAATCTGACTGTGATATGATCTACGTGTACACTTTAAACCGTCATGTACTTTTTAAAACTGCACTAATATGAAATGCAACCATTGATTGTGAAGAAGGCAATCATTCTGGCACCTATCCCCAGTCAAAAGCAAAAATACTGCATTTTTGAACATATTCTTTGTTCAGTATGTCCACAGTGGTTTGGGACATCTTTTAAAAGCAGAAGTGTAACCGATTTATGTTACTTTACAGGAGAACAATGTGTAAGTTTGTAGGATGGTGGCGTTGCTGACAAGTTAGGTAACCCTGGAGAAATGTGGTGTATGCATATTGATATACCCAGCGAGAGCAATTGCAGCCTTTTGTTTTACACTCTTTAAATCCTTTTTAGTACAGTCACTTCATTTATTTTAATAGCAAGACTAGCTTTTACAAATATCAGTTTAGTATGGCTCATAGTTTCTGCTTTTAGTAAACTGCTTTAAAGTGAACTTTTTTAAAAAATGGTTCTTAAACTGAAGCTACAAGGCTTCAGCTAACTGTTGGTTAATTCAGCACTGTTAAATAGAAAACAGTTCTGAGGGAATAGTGTTGGAAGGGTAGGACAAGGTTAATCGTGAAGGTTTGGGGGTGGGTCAGGAAAGACTTCTTGAACAGCAGTGTCCTTTGGAAGCACTGTTACATGTGCAGCTCTGTGCAAGGCTCTCCCAGGCTTCCCCCATCCAGCTTTGGAGGCTGCAGTCAGCTGCCCTTTGAGTTGGCTTTATTTTTGGAGATGGATTTTAAACTAGTATTAAACATGTACTGTTAGTTTCTAAAGGGTTCTGTATAATTTTAAAATGCTTTCTTTGGTTAACATCTTTATTGGATAGGTCACTTCCTGCTAAAGTGTTTTTAATCTCCACCCCCCTATTTGGGCATTTTGGGCTCTGTTTTCCTAGTGTATTCTCCAGGGCATGGGGGAACTAGAGACCATGTTTGGGTGCAATACTGGCTTAATCAAAGCTAGAAAAGTACACTGTCACTTTACTGAGATTTTCTGACTATACTTTTCATATTGCCTTAATGTAGCAGTAATGTGTGTTTATGCATCTGTTTCTTTGCACAGACATTTTGTCAAAATATTAAAAATCTACTTTTTTATGACACATTAGCATATAAACCTTACTCTAAGAGGTTATTTATTTTTTCACTTTGTAAAGAAAATTTTGTTTCCTCATGAAGCAAGAGCTTTGTCCTATATCTTAGGCAACTTCTGTCTTTTTATATTCAGATTAATAAAGGACTTCAAAAATCTACTTGGTGTTGCCACTGTGACTAATTTTTGTTCAGAAATTCATCTGAGGCGTTGCTGAATTGAAGATACAGAATGAAGTATTTTCATGCTTAGTTTTGTGTGTCGCCGTGTTTTAAGAGGCAATGAAACTTCCTCAGGTACCTGCGAATTTCAAGCAAGGGAAGAAAAGTGACTTGGTGTAACTGCCTTTGTTCAGGCAGCAGATTTAAACCAGCTGTAAAATAGCTGTCAGACTTAACTTTGTGAAGAACTTTCCTGCAATAAATTGTTCCATGTTTATGGAATATATTCCAGTGAGATGAAAAAATATATGCAACCTTAGTGTAGTGTTGGAGTTTCAGCAATCTTGCCTAGAGAAAACCTTTGAGATGTCTTGGTGTCTTTTAGTCATATTTATGAACTTAGCACCCTGCTTTCTTGCTAGTGCTTGGGTACTTCTAGCATGGCCCTCCTGATGGGGGAAAGCCAGTGCTGGGGTCAGGTCAAAGCTCCCTGGGATCCATGGAGCTCTCCTGGGCTGAGTGTGAACTGATCATTAAGCTATGGGCCCTAAAGTTTTGTTGCTATTTAACACAGATGACTGCAGAGTAGTATGTCCTGTTGCCAAAGCTGCTCATCAGGACTGAGGCCCTCTAGACCTAAAATTATTTTAGGTTTTCTCTGAAGCGCTGCTGCAGGAAGGGGAGAAGATTGCTGGCAGCCAGCAATGAATTCTGAATGCAGGAGCTGTTTAATTACCTTGTGCCTAATGCACTGAGAAACTTATTTTACAGGTGAAAATTTGTTCTCTTAGCAAGTGGGTGGTACTGAAATCACTTTCAAGGAGAACTTCTGTAGAGAAGTTGCACTGTCCCTATATGCAACCCCACAGGAAGGGTTAGGTGTGCCAGTCTTGTCAGAAGACTATCCAGCTGTGCCAGTGCACAGTGGTGCTAAAGCCAACCTTCTTCCCTTCTCAAGATTACTTTGTTCTGTGCTAACAGAATTACGTCAATAACATCCCATCCATCATCCACTGGCAGCTGGCTGGAATGGATTGTAAATTAATATAAGTAGATGTTAATACAGGCATCTCATTTAAAACATTAAACATGATCAAGCTGTTAAAATAGGCAAGCATAACTCCAGGTCGTTGTAATTAAATTGGCTGTGTAATCAGACATCCCTAATAAAAATAATTCCAGTAGTTAGAGCTGTAATCAAGGCAGGGTTTGACAGGTTATGTGCCAGAGGTGGATTCCAGGCAAAGCCTGGCACTAATCTAAACTTACTCTGCCTGCTCTTCAAAAGCAGTGCAGGGGCTTGGTGCAGGTCCGGACAAAAGCCTGGTGGGAGCACAAGCAGAGGTGAAGGGCGCTTTCCAGTTAGAGGGGTGAGGTCAGCATGTAGGTGTGCTCTGTGACTGGTGTGGTTTTAATGGACTGCTGTTACCTGTTCTGAGAATGGAGCACTGAGTGACCTCTCCTGAGCATTGCAAACCACTAAAAGCCTCACTGGATTTGTGTGTGAGATCTAATAGGATCTTGCGAAACAATATAAGCATATCTCTGCTTTGTTCACGGGCAGCTTTCTTTGGAAGCTTTGTTTGAAACTGTTGATTGTACTAAGCTAGAAAACTTATGCTTACCATCCAAAATGGCTGCAGCATGCATTGCCCAATGTTTGCTGTTCCAGTACACTGTCACTTGTAAGCCCCTGTGTCTGATCCACGTGAGCTGTGAAGAATGTAAAAGAAGCAATAGTACATCTTGAACTCCCTGTGCCACGCAGCCATACTGTGGGAAGGGTCGGTTCTCATTTGCCAAAGTGCCATTTGTTCTCTGAAGTGGCTTTGTCTGGGTGTTGTAATGGAGGGCAGAGGGGAACAACCCCAGAGGAGTAGTTCGTGAGATTGTGTCTCTCACTTAGGAGTGGGAGGATTGATTGCAAAGTTTCATTTGAATGCTAGTGTATCTGTGTGCATCATAGAATCACAGACTGGTTTGGGTTGGAAGGGACCTCAGAGATCATCAAGTTCCAATGCCCTGCCATGGGCAGAGACACTCTCCTCTAGATCAGGTTGCCCAAAGCCTCATCCAGCCTGGCCTTGGACACTGCCAGGGAGGGGGCAGCCACAGCTTCACTGGGCAGCCTGTGCCAGGGCCTCACCACCCTCACAGGGAAGAATTTCATCCTAATGTCTAATCTAAACCTACCCTCCTTCAGTTTAAACCCATTACCCTTTGTCCTATCACTAGTGTCTGGTGAGCAGTCCCTCTCCCACTTTCTTGTAGGACCCCTTTAAGTATTGGCATGCCGTAATTAGGTCTCCCCAGAGCCTTCTGCAGGTTGAACAAACCCAACTCTTGCATCCTGTCTTTGTAGGAGAGGTGCTCCAGCCCTGTGATCATCTTCATGGCCGCCTCTGGGCTTGCTCCAACAGCTCCAGTGTACTTGGCACTCAGAATGAAGTCAGCCCCTGTACTGGTATTTGCTACTCAAAGCTAGTACAACTTGGCAAGGAAATTCACCTAAAATTCAGTTCTTGTTGATCTTTGAAGCTGCAGTGTAGCTGCTGTAATCACACCTGGTGTGTGCAATGTTATTTTAAAAGGCTGTGGCATCAACTTTTTGCTACAAGTAGGTAAATAAGAAAAACCCCTCTTCACAGACAGGGGGACTTGGGGTAAATCCAAGGGCAGGAGCCCAGTTAGTCCTTTGGCCCTCCTGAGGGTAGAACAGCATTCAAAAGCGGCTGTGTGGAGAGAGGGTTGTGAGCTCAGACTGTAGCAGAGACATTCTTACTAAGATATCACTGTGCATAAATGTCATTAATAATCAAGGCCAGGATTTATCCATAACCACACCTACGCTGCTGAGGCTGGGCACTGCCAGCCCTCCAGTGGCACCTGCCTGGCTTTCATCCTCCCTTTGCAGCGTCAGGATCTCTGCTATGGAGCGCTCAACCCACCAGGGACTGCACAGGCACGCTGTTCGGCTGTGTCAGGTTAAAACTGTAACAGGTCTGTCCTCTGGCATGAAGCTGCTCGTTTCAAGATGCTTGCAAATGTTAAAATGCTAAAGAACTGCAGAATGAAGGATTCTCTGCTTTCAAGTTATTCTTATTTCTTTCCCAAGTGCCATAAAAGCACGTGCACAGCAGCATTCATGTATTTCAAGATTTATTTCCTTGCTAAATCAGCACTGTTGCGTTCTTAACACACTGCCCGTGGGGGAAAATTCTCCTCCGTAAGCCTACGCTTCACAGTGGTGTGCTGGCTTGTCAATCAGCCATGGGGGAAGATGACAGCTCAGATTTCCCATATATGGCTTCAAACAACAAACTTCCTGTGGAGTGTTCACATCGTGAATTGACAAACCTTGGCCTCAGTAATGTCTGGTCTGGTGTCTCTCTTGAGTTCCCTGTTTCCAGTGGGAGCATGCCATAGTGCCAGGTAGGTAGGTGCTCTGGTTGCCTTTGTAGCCATGGGGTCAGCCAATTGGAGCTTGTTAGAACAGGAAGTAGCAACTGGCAACTGGGTTTAAAAGAAATCTCAGTAAAACTGTTGAAGGGGAAAAACCCCACAGTCAGAGCGGACTTTCCCCGGGAGCACCTGAGCGCAGTTTTGCTGGAGGAAGCTTGGGGAGGGCAGTTCCCAGGGGTCTCCAAGTGTTGGGTCTGGGGATGCAGCTTCCCCCAGGATTGGTGTCCTGGCAGGGAGTGCTGCTGGCCCTCAGCAGGAAGGGCCGGGTGAGAAGTGGTCAGGGAGAGTCAGGTCGGGGCTGGGCTGGAGATGAAGCGTGCTGGGGCTGGAGATGAAGCGTGCTGGGGGACGAGAGCTGCTGCTGGGTTGGGTAACTCCCTGGGGAAAGTCACACCAGAGCACAACCCAGGCAGGCCACAGCCAAACCTCCTGGTCTGCAAGGAGCTCATCAAACATCACATGACTTCAAGGTAAACAGCCAGCTGGAGCCCTTGGTTCAGTGCTTCTTTCAACAGTACTGGGGGCTAAAAGCTGTCATGGTTTCAGGATCTAGTCTCCTGCAAAGGCTGGTGCGAGGTAGGAAAAGGTGCCAGGAGTAATACTGAGGAAGAGCTCTCAGAGCCCCAGCTAAAGGAACCACCAGTCGGTGTGGTAGTGGGAAAACAAACTGTGACAACTCTAATGACTCGGCAGGAATCGTGATTCAGTGCTGTGTTAGTGCAGGATGCCAGGGATCCAGGGGAGTGAATGGGGTTGCTGGGCCCTTACTCAGAGATGGTTCGAAGTGACCTCCTGTTTCGCCTGGGGTGAGGGACTTAGGGGGCAGGCCAGCAGCTACCTGTCATAGTGCGCATGTTTAAGTTCCTTAAAGCAAAAGGCCAAGCAAACAAACCATACCAGCTTTCCCAGAGCTCGCTGATCTCTTGCCAATCAAAATGCAGAACCCTTTTCAGCTGCTTGGAGGCTGGGAAGGGCGAGACACGAGTGGGAGGGGAAACAATCTGCCCCTGAAAGTTGTTGCCTTTCTCTGCCCTCACTTTGACCCTCTCTTGAGTGACCTGGTTTAGTCTGTTTGCTGACCCTTCCTTATTCCTGACAACTCTTCTGTTGTCTCACCAGCGATTTCTGAGATCCAGGCTCTGAAGCCAACCTTTCTTCTTCTAATCACTGTCCACATAAACTGTTCTGAGAAAGTATCTGTCTTTCTTTGGTATCCAGTGAGGATCCCTCTCTCTTTCTGTGCCTTGTCAGGAGTGCAAAAGGTACCATCACCATCTGTGGCAGCAAGAAAAAAATGAGTATAAATTAATATAAATAACCTGAAGGGTGGGTGTCTAGAGAAATGATGCAGACCCTTCTCAGTGGTGCCCAGTGACAGGATGAGGGACAACAGGCATAAACTGGAACAAGAGAAGTTCTATCTCCATATGACAAAACACTCTGAGGGTGGCAGAGCACCGGCACAGGCTGCCCGGAGAGGTTGTGGAGTCTCCATCTCTGAAGAAATCCAAGACCCACCTGGACACGTTCTTGTGCAACATGTTCTAGCTGATCCTCCTCTAGCAGGGGGGGTTGGTGCCTAGCTTCTCTGCTTCTACAAAGCAAATCAATGCAGGTAATGATAGACAGTAACATGGCAACTTCTTACATAAACAGGCTTGCCAGAGCCAGATCTTCCTCCTTCCTGCCAGAAAGCTGTTTGTCTGAGGAATCCATGCATCTGGCACCAAATTCCAATCATAGCACTACAACTGTGGGAATTACAGAGACATTGGCAGCTCATCTGAAGAGACAGTATTTGTTTTCCTTGTTTAGAACTACAAATAGTCAATAGAGGACTCTCGTTCAAACAGTATTGATGATTGAAGTAAACCAGGCACAGAGACGTGGCCAAAAGCTGGACTTCCACTCCAAAGCCAAGCCAACTCTTGCTTCAGAAGCTGAAGTTCCAAAAGGCCAATGCAGAAAGCACGTGCCCAGCAGGAAGCTAGCACAGAGGATACACTGACACACCAGGTGTCTGTGTTTGACCTCAAAGCTGTTTGCCTGTGTCGTTGTTTGAACCGGAGTTTAAAATAAATGCCTTCAGCTCTTCTGTGGTTTGAGCAACTGACTTCCTCCTCCCTCTCTCTGAGCTCCACAAAGTGAAGCAATGCTGAAGTGTCCTCAGAGCCCCTGCCTGGGCAAGGCTCTTACAGCACACGTGTTGCTTTTGAAAGGTAGCTGCAGGGTCTTGAGTATTTTTACTACCCTGAAATACCTTTAGGCATTTAGTACCCTGAAAGTGGGGCTTTGCCAATTTATCACTAGGGCTCTCCTGCCCTGGGGAAGATGCATTTGAACTTCCCCTGGGCTGCAGAAGTAAATGACCACAGTTCTTCTGTTCCCCAAGCAAACAATCCCACTGCTGAAACAGAAGAGGACCAAGATTTTCTTCCTTGATCTTTTAAAAGGAGGGAAAAAAAAAAAAAAGAGGCTTGCTCAGTTTCTGGTTTTAGGAAAGCCCCTTCTTGGAGGAAACAATTGAGACTGGTATAAATGTTGGGTGTAGGAAAACTTTTGGAAGGAAAAAGAGACACAACTGTACTGCCACAAAGGACACTGTTGCCCTTAAGACCATGATCTTTGGTATGTTCCCAAGCGTCCAAGTACTGGCCTTTTCCCCTCAAGTCATCTGTCTTCTTCCTACCAGAAGGTTTTACTTACGTGACAGGGAGCTCTGTAGTGATGGAAAGAGGCAGGATAACACCAACAACAGCATGGTCTAATGAATATAGAATCAGCAGCATAGCTTGAAGTCATCCTGAAAATCATGTCCTTGAGCTAGAGGAGAGTATGTGACTGTGGAAAGAGGAAGCAACAATGGTAAGGAACAAGTGACAGAGGGATAAACTCCCCAAAAGATACAAATACACTGCTGTGGTTTTAATAATGTCGCCATGTCATACGTTTCTTTTCATACTCTTGGCTATGCAAATGTGAAATTAGCTACCCCTGGCTGCCAAAACCTTCTTTATATAATATCAGTCACAGTCACTGAGAAATGACGTTTCTTTGGTGGTGCAGATACAACCCTCACACTAATCCTCAGCCAGGTGTTGCTTCTAAAGACTCAAGTCCTTTAGAAAGACTGTGCACCAGGGCATGTTTTTTCTTGGACCCTGTTCTTGCTCAGTCTGTGTGTGAAAAGGATGCAGCACCACTCTGTGAAACACCCTGCAGCTTCACCAACACCTTACTGGGTACCTCCTTGGTACCTGCCAAGAAGTATTCTCTATGTGCAAGGTGATATATCAGTCTCTGAGGACTTCCTCCTTCTGCCCTCCCCCCAATTGCAAATCCCCTTTTCTACACCCAATGCAGCCCTATGAAAATACATCTTTCTTCAGTAACATTTCTTTCCGTGTGTCATTTTACTCTGGTAGGGTCTTTTATTCTAGTAAAATTAGTGTATTCAATGGGGGGGGGAATGTTTGGTATCGTAGTGGAAGGGTATTTTTATTTGTAGCTCTGGCCATCTTACAAAAATAGTCATATGAATGATTCCCTTCAGGTTTTACATACCCTCAAAACAGACTGGGACATTCGCAACAGGCACATGTAGTTTTTGCTTCAGTGCAAATGTGAAAACTTTCAGTTGCAGGAAAAAGCTTTTTTGGAAAGTTTTGCAGGTTGTTGAACAAGCAGCTGCAAAGGAAACTGCTCTGTAAATTCAGTGATGATTCGTTCTATCACCCAACAGTCACCAGGCTAGAATTTCATTTTCCAATGTGCTTCTACACAGCACCTGTTGTGAAGCTCTTCTACCCTGAGCTTCTGCTGCATGTTTTGTGGTATCTCACATCCTGCATGGTATTCTCTTGTTTCTGAAGATGTGATGTTCTAGTTTCACATCTGAAGATGTAACGTTCTGGCTTCACCATGGCCTTCAGTCCTCCACAGCCACCAATTTCTTTACCCGTAGTCTCCTTGTTCTCCCTCTCTCCACAAAACCCAGCCCTGCTTATCTCCCCTGGAGCAGTCTCACATTTCAGATTGTCCTTTTCTGCACTGTTCATTTCTGAAACCCAAACCCAGGAGCACAACAGCTTCCTGAACTCGAACCCACCTTCTGTCTGCACGCTGCTGTATATTCTTTGCTACTTGGTAGTATTTTCCCTACTCTTCATTTAATACAAATCCCCAAATCCCTACAGTTACCTATAATCTTTTGGCTCTTCTTGGCACTTGGATCTCTGATGCACTGAGTGTCAAAGAAGCAAGAGCAGAAGCAAAAGACAGCTGGCCTTCCAGATGAGTAGTCCAAAGCCAGAGATGCCGCTCTGGTTTTTCAAGGAAAAACCAAACAGGGACCTAAGCTATTGCCAGTAATTCTGGGACTTTGCTAGTCACGTTCTTGAATCTACAAAGTCTTTGAGAAGAAACATGTCTGTAGCTAGCTCATCCCAGACAAGAAGGAATTTACAGTGTTTCCCACATAGTGTCCAATAAATGAGAGTTGGTAATTGTTTAATCCTCCTAAACTTTAGTTTCTCTCTGCTGTAAGTGACTTAGCCTGCAGCAGACTCCAGTCTAGACTAGCATTTTTGGTTCTTAGCTATCTGCTTAACTTTTTTTTATTGGTGATACATGTAGTTCCTCCTAATGATTTTCTTATAAGGTATCACAGTTTGCCACAAATACAGGCCCAAGTCCAAGGCCATCATTCGAGCTCTCTAGAGCCAGACTTTGGTCCTGGCTTTTATCTGTAAGGGGTACTGAAGTGAAGCCAGATAAACCTCCCGTTTGGGAGTTCAAAGTTGAGACTGCCACCTGGATCAGGATCTCAGCTGCATGGTTCAGGTACATCTCTTGTTTTTGTTAGATACTGAGACATGTTATTTTTCCAAACACTCATTCTTTCCCTCTGGTTTGTAGATGGAAGAATCAGGTAATTACTACCCTGGGGTACCCATCCTCTGGAAAATGCTGTGCCCTCCTACAAAAGAGAGGTCTTTCTGTTCCAACAAAAGTGGTCGTGGCTGGCGGCTAATCTTTGCTTCTTGCCTTGTGTTTGCTTCTCTGTAAGATGAACATTTCCTCCAGAGCGGCTCAGGGCTAAGGGAGGTGCATCATAAGGTTCATTTTACTGTGCAAGCCTTGACACAGACATTAAATATGTTATCAGTTATTCTCTGAGCTTCATTTTCCTTATCCCACCAAATCATATGTGCCATCAACACAGCTATGGGCAACTCGATTCCCAGTTTCTCCAAAGCTCCATTAAACTAGGTGGACTGCACAAAAGGGGCACATCTGAGGCCCTATTTCATGGTACAGCAACACAAGAGGACCTTCACCTCAAACTGAAGGACTGATCCAGTCCTTCTGATCCAGCCTGCTCCTGCAGGCATTTTCCTTGGTACAAATACAGTGTAAAGCCAAACTGCCACAGGGAGTAGCTGGCAGAGAGGGAGTGTGGCAGCCTCTGCTGCTCCACCTGGACAGTCAGGCTTATGTAGCCATGCAATGGATTAAAAAAAATAAATGGCCCAGTTTTATGAAAATTAAGCCTCAGGTTGCTCGTGGGCTCCTTGAGGGTTGATAATGTGACTGTTGGTTGGGTAAAGCTTGAGTGAAGATCATTATCTCCTGGAGTAGAAGGTCCTGCTTTTCCTCCTGGAGGGTTGGCAGTGGGAAAAGACCACTGGGAAACTGCAGGGAAAGGTCCTGGACTCTTTTTGCCAGGGCAAGGCAAAAGCAACAGGAGGACATTTGGAAAAGGCCCACAAGCATTACCAGCTCAGTGTGGGGAACATGCCATGGGAGAAGTACGGTACCATGGTCCCAAAGTTCAGAGAAAATGGTCCACATAAAGAAAGTCACAGGGACAACAGTATCACCTCCCTTCATAGTCTTATCAACAGACTGGTGAAAAGTCAAGGTAAGGTGACTACAGAGACTCTGCACAAGGGCCTGTATCTTATGACTGCTGTGGGTGGTGCTACACTTCTGGCCTTAAAACACCATATGGCTGCTCTGGCAACAATATTTGAGTGATTTCAGTAAGTCTCTTTCCTTTTAAAAGCCATTGATTTAAAAATCATAAAATCCATTTGACACCCTTGATTGCACCCCAAATCACCAATCTAATGAGTTAAGAGCTTGAACAACAGCTTAAGCAAACCAAAGGAAATTTCAGATTCCTTACAGACGGCAACTGCCCAGAAAATGGAACGGGCACCAAGGAGTAAGTGAGATGGAAAGAATCTGATCCTCCTCATTAAACTGCTCACTCCTCAACAACAGATGGTGTGTTTGCGAGTGTTTGCTGTTAAGAAAGTCAGGGCCCTGGACGAAAGGGAAAATATAAGCCACGTTTAACTACTTGCATATGTTGACTTTTGGAACAATTTCCAGTCAGATATAATGCCAGACATCTACACACTGACCCCTAGGTTTTGTTTGCCTGTGGTCTTTCATTTGTTTGTCATTTTGTTTGTCCTGTGACCCAACATGACAGCAAAATGTTCAGTATTGTTTTACCATAAATAGTAAACAAGCTTGGACAACTACTTAAGAGAAACAAGAACTACAGCTCATAGCAGATTTTGCGTAGCAGAGACATTTATTATAGGCAGGAGGGAACAATTATGATGTCTGCCTCTAACTCTATTCAAATAACTATGCCAATTTGCATCACTCAAAATTTATTTTACTGTGCTACCTGTCTGGTTCAGATTGATGGAGGCTCATCTAAACCTCAACTCAAATTTTCTAAGACTAATGCTAAGGAAAAATATGCTGGTTTGCCATCCTAGCAGTTCTTGCCTGTGCAATACCCTTGATGTGTGCACCATCCAGATCACATGGATAATGTCACATATATCTATGTATCTGTGCATATATTGTATATATATGTTTAATTCAGTTGTGGCTATTGTTCTTTCTACCCTGCCTCATTCAAATGGCTCTGACTTGGAGAATGTGTTGCTGCTGGGGAGGGAGGAGAAAAGTGGCTTTATGCATTCTCAGCAGTGGAGAGCTGGATTTGAAATCTGCTTTTACGTGGAGTCTCCACACCATGCCAGACATGTGATGTAGGATGCTTTTCCCAGCTGGTTGTTAAAGCACGCTTACAGTGCAGATTGCTGTCCTGAACGAGCAGAGCAACTTCCGTACACTCCCATGAGTGCCTGCAGCAGGCCAGCACTGAGCTGCCCAGCACTCCCGTCTGGCAGCACCCCGAGGTCTTCTTCTGCCCCCAGATCCTGCTCTTCAGGCCCATAGTGCCGAGGGGAAAGAGAAATTGCCTTTTGTAACTGGATCTTCAGTCAGATCTGACTGAAGTCAGATTGCATCTGAACCAGCACTTTACTCACCAGGCTGCTTGATTTAAGCATGTTTGCCAAAATGGATTCCCCCCTCCGCCTCTGTCAGCACATTTTGTCTTACCTTTGCATTAGGAATTTCCTCTGTGTATTTCCTGCTGAGCTCTCTGATTCTTCTGCCTATGCTACAATAGACTGAAAGTGGTTTTGGATGCAAGGAGACATACCTCCCACCCCACTCCACTCCGTGCTCACCTTGTTCCTCAAGAGATGGAGACAACCTTCAAAACGGTTGCTACTCCCTTGGGTCCTGCTATGTAGCTCCTCTTCCAGGGTAGGCAGCATAGCAGGTCAAAGAGTGTTGCTTCCCCACAAGAGAGCTGGGGATTTGCTTTGTCGAGGTGAGCTCCCTCTGCCATGCATCACAGCCTGGAACCCACCATGGGTGTCAGAGATGCTAATGGGCAAGACTGATGTTGCAGGTTATTTCGGCAAGGCTGCGCTAGTACGATTTACTGCGGAGTTTGGCTCATCTATCACATGCTGCCACCATCAAAGCACATTCTTTAATATTAGCTGGATCCTAAAGGTGTTTCTGGAAAAAAACAATTAAAAAAAAAATCAGCCATCTACTATCTTTACTGGAAGCAGCAAAAATATTCCCATTAAAATATAGCATTAAATCTCAATTCCACTGTGAAGCAATGGGGAAATTATCTCATAAGCAGGATTTTTCCTAAGATCTTCTTGAAACAGCTTCACAGCCTCACCCCTGTCACAGATACTGTCAAACTGGCACGCCAGATACCTTGAAATGCTGTGCACTGCACAGCCATAAATCCCACATGGATTTATCCAGCAGGCTTAGTGTCATAAGCCCCTGTTACAGGCAGGCTGCGGTGCTGAACGAGCACATCACTTGACAGAGGTCATACAAGGTAGCAAAGACCTCGCAAGAGAGCAGAGGTTTCGTAACAGCCTCTCGTCTCCTGCACGCTGCTGGGTAAGCAGCCAGGATGCGATGCTCTCTCGCTATCACTTCCTATTGCCTTCAGCCCTTTCTGTTGAGAATGCATCTGCGCAACATTTAAAAAAAAAAACCAAAACAAAACCAAAAAACATTTACTTGGCATTTTGTTGCCTGTTTTCTGACCACCAACCCCCCTCCAAAAAGCTACCTGGCATTTTCCAGAGTCGCTACCAAATCTCAGGGTGGCTGCTTCTTTTTTTTTTTTTTTTTTAATATTGGTTGTAATTGTGTTACTGTGTTTGCTGAGCGAGCGCTCCGAGCCTGTGCTGACCCTTCGGAATTCAAAATTAGCACAGTAATTATATTTCACAGGCTACTGGTCGATGGGAATTTTCACCCTGCCTGTGAATTTGCATGTTCTGAAATAGGTCGGAGAAGCAGATGGCTTTGAAAGAAGCCAAAAAAAAAACCCGAAAAGGGCTGCTTATTAGATTAAGCCCTTTCCGACAGGGTGAGTGCTCACATCCAGTTAAGTGGTTCACTAGCACTGAGTGAATCATCAAGAGTGTCTCTGGAATTTTCCTGGAGGGTATTTTCTGGGTGGCTTCCAGGAGTATTTATGCACAGCGCATCCGGAAGCACCACAGCTCCATGAGGGAGTCGGAAAAGAGCAGCAGATGAGCCTGACATCTAAGAGTCTGAGGGCAGAGGAAAAACAGTTTTCCATCACCACGGTGCTGAAGCTATAATTAAATATAGGTGTTGCCAATTGCAAGACCTGTTAGATAACTGAGCAAACACATCTCTGGGGAAGCTACCTTGACTGGAGGTATTTTCTCACTTCTGCAGACACAGGGAAAAATATCGACATCCCTATTCAAGCCCTTCTTTGATTATCATTTCAATCCCAACAAGTCAGGGCAATCTCAGTAAGTTAAAGTCCCTCAAGGAACGTGAACAGGAGCACACTGTGTTCCTCTAGTGTTTCAGCATATTTTTAGGCCTACTTTCCCACGTACTATGGCAGGGTGAAAGACAATGAAAACACTGCAGGGGCACAAAACCTACTTCTGTGAGCGCTATCATGCTGTGTGTTGTACGGAGTTGCTTCTTTCGGGGTTTCTGTTTTCTCTTTTACTTGCCTTCCATCCTACGTGCCCACAAACACTTGATTTCTCTCTCAATTTAATAACATCAACAGAAAAGAACAGTCGCTTTAATGACCAGCTGTATTTTCGGAAGAAGCCAACAGTCATGCACAGCCAACTCGCTCGCGGAGTCTCTTGCTCAGTGAAGAGGCAGTACCATATGGGAACATGTTATGATGCCTCTTTGTGTTACCTCTCCCCTACAAAATGTATTTGGAACTATTGCATGGCCACAGTACCTCTGCAGATACCACAGCACCGCCAGCCATGGATATGTGGGGACAACCTATGGGATCCTGAAATGAGGATGCAAGTCCTTTCTGCATACACTGAAGGAAAATCTCTGCTGGACTTTGGTTGAGTGCTGGCCATGCTTATCAGATGGCTGACTATGGAGTTCAGAGGTACAGAAGTACCAAAAATCAAGGCCTTTAGTTTCCTATGTGTTAAATCTACCTGGATTTGCTAACACTGTAATACCCTCTGCTTCTTCCCACAAAGCCTGCAGGAGAAAAATGGTATGTGATTTTTTTTCCTGATCATTTGTTGTGCCCCTGCCTGTATGCAACAGAGAGAGCTCACATCAGCAACAATGTGTATGTAAAGAAGTTCCTGGGAAAAGCATAACCCAAGAGTTTAATTTTGTTTGTCCGTCAGAAAGCAATTAGTAATAGCAACATCTTCCTCTCTTAGGAAATGAGCTCTGCCATCTAATTTGGCTACCTGAACCAGGTCTGAGTGCAATGCTTACATGTCTCTGCCCATCAGGAGAACCTCGGTGTCACTAAGCTCAGCCAAAAGCCAGAGGCTGTTGCGTGTGCTGGTTTATCTGTGCTGTAATTTTATGCTAAGCATTGCAAAAATCAAGAACTGGTTGTTTATTTATGATTAATGGGTTTTTTTCCCCAGCACTAAGCAATGAACTTCTTAATGATATTCAAATCAACTGTAGGTTGAGATGGAAATAGAGGATTCTTTTCATAAATACATCAATAATCCTTGTTAGCAGCCGGCTGGTTGCTTGCCTTGTCTGGCAATACCCTCATAGTGTATGCTTTTGTGTTTTGTTATTTTGATTCTCATTTGATTTATATATAGAAAAAAATAGTGTATCAATGTACAAACACTGTATCCATGTCAAATGATTAAATCATGAGGTCGATATGAACCGCAGAACAATAGGGTGCCTCGAGTAATTCGTCTTATCACCAGCCTTGAAGAATGGATAAAAACATCTTACAAAATTCACAACAAAAGTTATCTAGGAAAAATGTGACATAATGCTGTCAGCATAGCCATGTAAAGACAAACTCAAAGGAGGGGAAGAAAAGGAAGACAAAATCAAAGGTACTTGATGCTCCATCTCAGGTTCTTCTGCCCTCTTAATTGTTTTCAATGAGCTGTGACTACATTGTTCTTAAAGTTTTCAAGGAGCTTAATTCTTCTGTACAGCATAAAGGCAAATATGACTACAGTAGTTATTCATGCTGTACAATCACCCCACTGTATTTAATGTTGTAGCTAAAGCAGATCAGAAAAAATGATAGCTATGTTTTCGCCCTTTTCTTGGAGTCTACATCTCATGTGTAGGTTTCCAGTTGAGTGTTTTTTAGACAGAGGTCAAGCAGGTTTTGATCTGCCATCCTACCTACAGAACCAGCCTGGAGCAGACAACCTGTCACAGCCTCAGCATCACAACACCTCATGGGTCACTGTCATCTCATGAGAATGGAACAAGGCCTGAAGGTTTGAAGTCATATTTGCATGCTTGAAAGAACAAAGAAGAGGTTGAAAATGAGATTACCCTGAGAGATACCTGGATGCTTTGACTATTTCCAAGAGTGATGGGTATCACTGGCAACCCTTATAAGACATTTCCTTGAGAAACCAGCAAGAACTGGAAGAAGACAGATAATACTAATTTGGAGAGATTTGCTATTTTAAGGTTTTGTGCAATCTGGCCTAACTACACCCACGGCAGCGTCTGCTGCTGCAGTCACACAGCTTTTTGCTACAGGTCCTGAGATCTGGCTCAAAACTCATGCTAGTTCCATGTGGACTGGCTATCATCGGGTAGTGAATCAAAAGGAGCTCAACACGGCGCTGCCATTCCTCTAGCTGTCAGCTGGAGACATCAGCTCGTCTGGACCCCTTGGCCTGATGTGTCACCAGCGTGCAGGATGTGCCTTCTCAATGTTGCCTGTGCTCAGAATGATGACAAGAAGACAGAGTATGGAGAGGCTGTGGTGCATGAAGCACAGTGCAATCATAAAGCACACAAATGCAATTCATATCACAAATAAATCCCCTTGATTCTACTGCAGAGTTAGGGAAATGCTGAGGATCTGAAGCACAGTGCTCAGCTCATGAGGATTACTCTGGCCTCATCAAAAGGAGCACATGCAAGAGGCAGGGCAATAAATATCACTACTTTTCCAGGAGAAATCCTACGCTTAACACAGGCTAAGTAACAGCAAATAGGAGCTACTTAAACTCAGCCACTCCCCAAAATTTGAGCTATCCTTTACAAGATAGGCTGAAAAACACTCAGGTGAAGAAGTTGGGGTTTACTGAGGGATAGAAGGCAGGGCCACAGTCATGCACCACTGCCTCTGCCAATGAGGCACAGTTCAAGCCACACCAAACTTCATCACCTGGAGTTCAGCCCCAGTAAGGCTGGCATCAGTTGCCTGTGAAGGCAAAGAACATGGCTGACCAGGACTCAGTCTTCAGTAGTGCAATTTCTAAGGCTCCAAGCCCAGATTTTATGGGCTTCCCTGCAAGCAGTAACAACAATACTAAGTGCTAATTTATTTATATTCAATTCCTAACTTATTTTTTGGTTTTCAAATGTCATAGAGAAAGAGGGAATCAGTCAGTCAGCAAGACTGACACACAGCAAATATCTCAAGGGAAGACAGTGATCTGTACCATTGCTATTGACTTCATTTGCCTGACTTGATTTGACAGCCTAGGCTGCTTTTTTCCCTTCTGCCTTTTGCACAAGGAACATGTTGAGCTTGAATTCATTTGGTTCATACAGGGTGTCATCGGATCATCCCCAGGCATGTGGTTTGAAGCTCTCTGACGGACGGGTCATGAGAGCCTTATATCCTCACTGGGAGCTGGGTCATGTTTGATGTATATGTGGAGTAGAGGTTTTGGTGCAGTTCCTTTCAAAGGAAGCCTGGTTCCCATGTGCAGAGCAATTCTGTGTGCAAGAAATGGGAATGATCAGGAGGTTCATTTCAACACTATGCTACTGTACCACGTCAAGATGCAGCCACAGATAAAGCATTTCATGGAACTAACCATACATACTAACCATGAGTGTGATCACGTTGTTCAACCTTATCTATCTGAAACATAACCAAATAACAAAATGGACTCAGATTAAGGACTGTACTTTTTGGAGATGTAACATGATGATGACATCTGTGACATGGGTAATTTGGAAGTATCATGGAGAAGCCTGAAGGAATAAAATCTAGAAGCAGCATGGAAATCACCTTCGTAATAAAGCATTCAAGAATCTCTCCAGAGCCACTTGTAGTTTATGAATATTAATGGACTTTGTTAATTTTATTGTGTTACAGGCCACAGCTTGTTTGTGAGAAGTCCTTGCTCTAGAGGGAGTAAGGTTTGAGTTAGGAAGAGGCAAGTACATGGGATATTGCCTGCCTTTGCAAAACTCCTGTCAAGGCATGTCACAGCTGCCTGTTCCCAACCAGTACAGGGACTTTCTTAGATGGAATGTGGACCAAAAACACACATCCACCTCAACTTTCTTAGAATAAAGACAGCCTGCTTCTCACATTAGTCCAGAAGAACGAGCAAGTCACCTGTTTTCTTCCATTTTGGAGCATCCAGAACCCATAGGAGTTGATGCACTAAGGAAATGAAAAAGGGTTTAAGGTATTTTTTTTTATTACAGAAGCAGTACACTGAGGCTTAAAACCAACTTAAGACACGCTGTACTTCAACAGGTCTTCATTTCAAACAGGTCTTTTTCAGCAGGTTTAAGATTCCATGAGACATTTCTCTGGCTCCTATCTCCTGATCAAGATTTGCAAATATGCATTTCTACAGCTCACCACCCCCAGACAAAATCCAGGAGTTCCCCAGATCTCTCAGCTATGTCCACCTGTATTTTTGAGAAGTGTTTTCTATGGGGACAAGCAGTTCTATTATCCTCTGCTGTTTCCTTCTTTCTGGTTTTCCACTACGACTGGCTATACTCTGAAACAGGTTGGTTTCTGTGAAAATCTATTTTTAAAAATCTGATTCAAAGGATTTACATGAGGGTTTTTTCCCCAAAAAATCTCAAACCTTTGGTGAAAAGCTGATAAGACAGGGGGAAAAAGAAAAAAAGAGGAAATAACTTTATCTTTAGTAGATGAACACAAAATTTCCACTTGACAAAACATTTAGTTTTCAGAGTTTTTACAGCCTCTGAACGAAATCTGTCAATAATCAGATGCTTCCTTCTTAAGCTGACCTTACTGGTATTTTAAAAATGTTTATTTGTTTAGCAAGGCTTGAATGACAATTTCATCTGGATATTTCATCCCGTTTTCACTTGTGTTCTATCCCAGCACAGGAGGTGGGTGTTGCAGGGTATTTAAGTTCTATTTCTGAGCTGGGATCATACCTATTTTATTCCCCACTGGAATTAAGAATTTCATGAATACTGTCTCATAATTTAAACCCAGCTGGGTTTAAATTAAAAGGACCGTGCAGCCACTCGCTTACCATTCCCCCACTCTGTGGGATGGGGAGAAGAATGGGGAAAAAAATCGTGGGTTGAGATGAAGACAGTTTAACAGGACAAGAAAGGAAGAGAATAACAGTAAAAAATCACACACACACATATATAATATATAAAAGTGATAAAATAAGGAAGTGATAATCAAGTGATGCACAAATAGAATTGCTTGTCACCTGCAGAGGAAAGGAAAAACACAACACCCAGTCTGTTTCTGAGCATCGCTCCCACCTTCTGGCTAACTTCCCCAGTCACATACAGCACATGACATTGTACGGCATGGGATATACCATACACCCAATCTGGCATCAGCTGTCCCAGCTGTGTCCCTCTCCCAACTTCTTGTGCACCTCCAGCCTGCTCATTGGCGGGGTGGTGTGAGAAGCAACAAAGGCTTTGACTCTGTGTACGACCGCTCAGCAGTAACAAACACATCCCTGTGTTACCAACAATGCTTTCAGCACAAATCCAAACCATGACCCCATACCAGCTACTCTGAAGAAATGTAACTCTATCCCAGCCAAAAAGCAGCACAAACATAAAAGGTTTTGGCTTTTTGAAACATCAGTTATCAGAATCAAAGTGTTTCCTCAGTTTGCTCCTCAGATAAATGTCCAAGCAGACGGTTCCTCAACTGGCCATTTCCCCATGAAGCCCACTTGGAAAAAAGGGAAAGTGCTCAGCTGGGAATCAGGACACAGGCAGGTATTGCACCAAAAAAATCCCTGAGATTTTGTTCCAGCAAAAAAAGGAAGCAGATAAGTTTTCAAAATCTCCATCTTTCTCATCACAGAGAAAATCCTGCTCCTGTCTGAGTTACTTATTAGAGATTCTCTGTAAAAATCTCCCCTAACTGACCTCAGCAAAAAAAGCAATTTATTTTGCAGAGGGATTTTGTCAGTGCCGTTGGTTAGCTTGGGGGCTCAGTCCTGCTAAGCCCCAGCTCCCCATTGCCCATGCTGCCTACCTGCCAGCTTCTCACCTGCATCTAGCCTTGAGTGGGCCAGTCTGCTTTCCAGGCAGGAACAGAGATATAAAAGACTCTTGCTCATACGTTACTGCAGGACACTATTACCTCCTTATAATTCCAGTGTTTCCTCTGGATCTCAAAGAAGCCAGCAATACAGCCGAACAGGCACTATTTGGGGTGAGAGGTCTGAAGGAAATAGGGCAGGCTACACTGGTACTCAGCAGGAGCTCTGCTGGGCTACAGCCGCTTACTGAAACACAGGAGAACAGCCAACACCAGCTCATTGCCTTTGATCTTTCTTTGCAGGTAATTTATATGAGTGTTTCTGGCTTTTGTGTGCTCTCGAGCGTGACGCTGGTGGGCAAAGGAGCTCAGGCTGCAGGCTGACTTTTTATGCCACAGAACAGAAAGAGAGCTCAAAAAAACCCCTCCGGGTAAAACCACGTAATCCAGCGTATGGAGAATGGGGAAGGATAAATGGCTGAAATCAATGACCTTTAAAGCTTATTTCCAACACTCTGCAGTTCTCGCTGTGTTTTGTTAAGGTGGCAAGCAGGAGTTTGGGCAGGAGTGAGCCATGATTCAAGGCTGTAGTGAACACCATGTAAATCCTGTATCCGTATGCCTCCCACAGCAGGATCAGGTCTTGGTGCTCATAGTTAGGTCCTGAATCTGCAGAGAGCCTGAATGTGATCTCTGTTCTTCCACAGCAAATTAATATGTTTTTGTAACAATCCAGAGCCCAAAATACCCATTTAAGAGCTAAATTCCTAAGTGTTTCTGTCCTCTTTCTTCAGATGACCTGACATGTCACATTGCTTTCCCTTATGAAGGCAATTATGCTTTGCAAAATGAGTATAAAATGCAGGCCCTGAGACAGTTGTGCTTTACACCCACTGAGCAGCTCTGCATGGCTGTTACAGGCATGATGCTGAACTTGGAAGTCCTGACTTTGGCCTAATTTGTCCTTTTACTTTGGGGCAATTCCTCCCCTCATCATGCCTTTTTTCTTTTTCAATTCCTTACTCATTTCACTCCATTTGGACTAAAAAGCTTTCAGGCACATGCTGTCTCTGATTATGTGTTTGTAAAATCAGGCCCTCAGCTGAACTGCTGCCCTTATGAGTAATTACAACAGCAATAAAAGTGAAAAATTAGGATACTTTCACATCATGGAACCACCGGTGGTAAATCCAATTCACAAAATTCATGTACCCATCCTGGCATAAGCTGTTTTTCCCCAAACTCACCAGCCACCAGCTCTTTTTCTGTCAGGATACAGAGCAACATCTCCAGAGTTGCACACAACATCGACTGCCTGGGAACCAGGAAAATTGCATCTCCCTAATCCTCCAAGCTTGCTTGAACAGATTTGCTGGCACTGTGCCTGTGCTAGAGGACAGGAACATTTAAAATCACATAATTTTTTTGGCTCATTGAAGCCGTTCTGTTGCCCTGTTTTTCCATTGCCATTCAGCCTGATTTGCAAGCGATTTTCTCAATGGAGCACTTCACAGAGGTTGGGAGCGCGCTGTGCTCAGCGCTGCATTCTAGTCATCAGCCTCATCGGGGCTGGTTTATTTTCTGGTGCTGTCATCTTGTGAGCAAGGTTTACCTTCCCAGGTTTTGGCACAAAACCTTTCCTACTTAGTCATCAGATGCCCAGTGAAGCTTCCTTCATTCAGACAGATTCTCTACTTCTTTTTTTTTTTATAACTCACTTTCAGGATTCGTTGCTGCTTGTTAATGCAAGCCTCCGAGCATGCTGCTGCTGTGCATTTTTAAACACTTACCCAAATGTCATCTCTATTATTTCCAAACTCTCAGACTCTTTGGGGATAGCTTAGATGCAAATGAGCTGTCAAAGAAAGATTACTTGAACCAACATTCAGAATGACAAAAGGCTTACAGACTGCATGCACAGCACACGGCTTCCAGCTTCCCAGCCAGCCGTTATTTGCCAAAATCAAGGGTTTATGTGCAGTCCAAAAAACCGTTCAGCTTTGTTACATCGGGGCATGGTTATTCTCCATCCAAAAATTTAAACCTCTTAGATCTAGGAAAATTCTGATTTCCACAGCTTCTCAGCTGTTGCTCAGCTACCCATTCAGCTCACACATTCTCTGTACCTAAAACTTCACTTTGGAGCCTGCTATCCTCTGCTCAGTGGAGTTCTTCCTCCCTGGCACACACTTCCATAGGGACTGTCGCACAGGTAGATTAAAGGATTACTCACCTGACCCTGTGCATCAGCCCCTCCAACAGACCAAACCAGGACCTCTCTTACAAAATGAAAGCCTCCATTCAAGACGCTCCACGAGGAGATGCAGGTGCGGTCACCAAGAGCAAAGGCATCTTTTTATGGAGTCCAGCTTTCTGACTGCAAATGGCACCCTTGATTCTGCTACAGTGACATACATTTTGCTGAAGAGCTGATTTCTTCAGCTGAAAATATGAGACACCCCCCCCCCCGGAGGCTGAGGAATTTAAACCAAATCCTGACCCGCTTTAAACACTGTCCTAGTCTTATACACAGGAGATACCTACAATCCTGCACTCATTAAAACAGGAGAGCAAGCCAAATTTGTCTCTCATACAACTACTGACGTCAACAGAAGACCAACTCTGTTTGAACAGCAGCTGTCACAATTTGTTCCCTGAATAATATTTAGCCAAAATTAAACCTGGAGAGAGACAGCAGGTATTTTGTAGATATTCTGGTCTTGTACTGTCCATTGAGCAAGTCCTGGAAGAGGGGGGGTTTGAGGGGTGCACAAGCTATGCTTAGCTCTGATTTCCTGTGACCACTGAGACCTCTTCCCTTCCCACGCTGGCAGTGGTCCAAATGATGTCTTTTTTCAGCAGAATAGTCAAATACAGTTTTAAAAGTAAATACGTACATTGCACTTTTCATCTCAAGAGCCCAAAAAGTGGGCACTAATTAATCAGCACAACATTCCTGCTAGGTAAAGGAATAATTTTATTCCCTGTGTGGAAACTGAGGCACAAGGAAGTGGAGTATTTTATAAAAGGTCAAAACGTAATTTAATCACAAGAGAAAAGAGGTTTTCTAATTGGTGATAACCGTGGGCTAAAAGATATCTGTAATTGATGAAGATATGTTCTGTGTTTTCCATGGTTTATTCCTGCTGAGAGAAGCTCTTTGCCCACAAACTGCTGCACCAAGACTGAATATTAATCAGTATGTCATACCCTCTTGGTCCTCAGCCCAAATCACTGCAGCCTCTAACCCCTGCCAACATGTTTTTTAGCTTTACAGCATGAGAGCTTTAGGTTTTGAAAGAGCCATACATCTGGCCATGGTACCTTTAGGGATAACACCAAAGAAATATTGGACCATGGTCAAATTTACATGCTCTTCAATGGTGTCTTGCAAGAAAGTATTAGTCAACTGGATAAAAGGAAGAAGTGTCAAGTGCTGATGCTGTTGTTCCCAGCATATGGAAAAGGAAGAGTATTATTTCATATGGATGTTACTATCCTTGAATCTGTGTCATGGGAGAACCCTTAGCATTTCCAAGTTCATGGATTCCTTCTCATGTCCTGCTGTAGTGCCTAACTGGGGTATACATCGGCACTGCCTCCCTGCCTGGCACTTCTGGGATATGTCTCTCATTTTGAGCAGCGTCTTCTCACTGGTTCCTTGTGCCCTTACATTACACCCCCCTTCCCTTGACTCAGGCTGAAATTGCTTGATTTTCTCATTTTATTCTGCATTTACTCAGTGGGATCACAGGGACAGGATCCTCAGAACCAGAGTCCTTGTTGGCCTCTCTGTCAATAGCAAAGCAGGGGTGTTCAGCAGCCCAAGGAGGACAGAGAGGGGATGGGGACCGGGGATGGGGACTGGGGATGGGGACTGCATCGCCCTGGTGATGTGCCAGGAAAGCACAAAGCTGGGCAGTACTAGCTGGGGAAAGGAGAGTGCAGGGTAGTTAGAGTCCTCTCAACTTGCCTTGTTAAATTTGCTCCCTTAAGAATGATTCATGCTGACCTAGAAAATGTAACAGAAACGGGTATGTCGGTTACCAGGTTACTGCTGTGCCTAGGAAAACCGTGGCAAGCTCTTTCCTAAGGGATGAACTTTCACTTCCTGCCCCAAGTGATAATGTCCTCGGAAGGCACAAGGGTAACTGTAGTTTAAGTGGATTTAGTCACAGCACAGTTGAGACTGCCTACAGGGTGGAAAAGACAGTAACATCTGTGGAAATAAAAAGACCCTTCTGCATAAAATTCAAGGAAAGATTTCTGCAGAAGCTCACACTACATCTCTCCAGCTGAGTACTGGAGAACAGTCACAGTGGCCTCTCAACACCCAGGAACCTCTGCAGCCACCTCTTGCCAAACAAGAATTTTATGTGTTGCCTTGTGAACAGACTTTTAGCTCTAAAGAGAGGAAATGGGTTGGACCCCGCGGTAGTGACTTTACTGACTTTACTATCAGATTGTCACTAGTGGAGAATGCTCTGCCTGTATTCCTAGGACATGTAAAACAAAAGCAAGGAGGATTGCAAGGCTTGCCCGTTTGTTTACAAGGTGGTGCTAACTCTGAGACTCAAAAGCAACGCTACGAATCTGTAATCTGTCACTTGGTCCACTGCCAGAATGCCTAACCTTTTGTCCTGTATCCTTCAGTTTCTAGGGTTTGTGTTATTCTGGTTTGAAAGCACTGTAGTGTAGCAGAAATAGAAAATCTGAGAACAAGCTAAAAAGAGAAGAATTTTTGATCTCAAATAAGTAGTACTAAAGCTGCAACACTGGATGTATTTTTTTCTTTCCATACTTACATCAATTCTAAAGAGGGATTTTCTAACTAATCTGCATTTGTTACAGAACTTGGAGGATTTCTACCATCGTGCTACAGAGCTAGGATATCACATGGCCTAATGTAGGCTTCCCTCCCTACAGAGAATACCAGTTCTTTGTTAAGATGGTAATAAAAATAAAAGACAAAGCTGAGCACAGGCCAGGAAGGGCTATATACCCTGGGGTTGTGGAAAGTAATTTGTGGCACAGGTTTATTTGCCTTTATTCAGTTAACATGTGTTAGCAAAAAAATTGCCAGGTCTGCAGGAGGTGGGGTAGCATCCAATTAAATGACTAACCACGCTATTGCCTGGACAGAACAAACACTTTTCACCTGAAATGGCATGTATCTCTCCAGTGAGCCCAGAGAGATGGGGGGATGGGGCCTGAGCTTTAAGGGTGTAATGCTTCAGATTTCGGTGTTGCCGAGTATGAAAATGACAGAAATAATCTGTGTGTAGGAAATGTGGCAGCAAGGAGTTGTACAAGCGTGCTCAAAATCTGGATATTTTTTTTTTGCTTTTTCTGGTGCTACTAAAACTAGTATGACAGATCCTGAGATCTTATCTGAGGAGAAAAAAACCGAAAAAATCGTGCAGATATAAACCAAAAGATAGTTCACAAAACTGCTGGAATTTTTTTCTCACTGCTGTTGTTTTGCTTATGACTCAGAAGTTCGACTTGTGAGGCAATTTGGTAGCTTGTTTATGAGAACTCTTCTTAGGGCTTTGGACAATGTCTGTACAATGATTTGAGAGCTGATTCTGCAAGAGTGAGTACACTCAGTCCTGCAAAACAGCACATTTTCCATCGCTGCTGGCAGTGCCCCAGCTGTATTCAAAGCATTCACACCGCGTGAAACTGGAAAATTTGCAGGTGAACTGACCTGTGACATGCTTGGCTTTGCACATCCCCAACCCACATACACCTCAAGCATAAGAACTCGGTCCTGCGAGTGTGGTCAGGCTCTTCCCTTGCATGCAAATAGTGTAGGTGAGAGGTAAAACCAGTCATGACCACAGGGTCAGGCTTGCGTTTCCCAGCACAGCCTGTGTACCACTTGAAATGTAGTTGCCTTCACCAAGGAACAAGCAGTACCCACGCTGCCTGTGTTAAAAGACATCAAAGTTAATATAGCACACAAACTCTGGGCTTTGCCGATGCTCAGCACGTCTGAAAACCCGGCGCTTTATTTTGGTGCTTGTGTACAACCGCCTTAGGGGTCTCATTTCAGAAATGCCATTTGCAAATTCAGTTCTAAATATTTCATGTCTATTCCCCTCAGAAGGAGCCGCACAGATTAAATACTAAACGCTTGTAGAGTCCTCAGATAAGATGCACTACTGACACACAACGTATTGTTAATTATGATTAATTATTATTATTCTGCCGGCTGACAGGCATCTGACTGACAGATACTTTCTAATCCCTATTCTTTCCCCAGATTTTCTTCCTAATTAGTGTCCTCTAGAACCTTGTAATCACTTCCCATGCAAATGAACTGTGTGCTATTTAGCCAGACAGATTACAGCAGATTGGGTGACTTCCTCTGTCACAAGCAAAGGCTACAGAAAAAGAACCCGAAACACTACAGGACGCAAATGGCTGTTTTCTCTCGCGGGAAAGAAAGGAACCCTCCCTCCGCCGGAGCCGTGCCGGTGCCACAAAGCGGCGGCGGGGCCTACCACGCAAGGGTAAAGCTGCCCTCTGCAGGTGACACCGTAAATCACGTCACAGCGCCCGAAGGGCCTAGTGCAGGGACTCGGGGATTCCTCCTGTGTTGCTAACATGTTATTTTAACAGGGACCGGGGGGGGGGGGGGCGGAAAGACACCCCCTTACCCGCCACCAAAACGGAATCCGGATGATGCGGCGTTGCCTTTTTCCAGTGGGAATCCCTCCATCCGTTCCAGCCCCGAGCGAGGCAAGGCTGAACACAGGGACGGGCTCTCAGCCTGTCCGGTCTGTGGTGCAAGGCGAGTGTCTGGCTCCAACCCCTCAGAACCCATGAGCTGGTGGCAGCGGGCAGAGAGACAGAGATGCAGGGACCTTCACTGTAAGTGCTCCTTTCCTTTGTGCCCTGGTACAAGGCGCTGAAGAAAGGAGCATGGTACAGAATCATAGGATCATAGGAGTTGGAAGGGACCTGAAAGATCATCAGGTCCAACCCTCTTGCCAATGCAGGTTCCTTAGGACAGGTCGCACAGGTAGGTGTCCAGACGGGTCTTGAATGTCTCCAGAGATGGAGACTCCACAAACCCCTGAGCAGCCTGTCTCAGTGCTCCATCACCCTCACCGTGAAAAAGTTCTTCCGCATCTTGGTACGGAACTTCTTATGCTTCTTGCAGCCATTGCCCCTTGTCCTGTCCCCAAAGACCACTGAAAAGGGGCTGGCTATTTCCCTATGTGTCCCACGACACACACAGGGTGTTTCTTGAATTATCTGAGAGTGGTTCTTCCCCTCTTCTGGCTTGCACAGCCCTGAGAATGGCAGTGGTTTGGATGCTTCTGGCTGCAGAGGTGATGCTAAATCTCTCTCACCTCAGAGAAGAACTGAGCTGCTCCTCATGACCAAGAGCAATGCGCAGTTCCCTGGCGGAGTGGAACACAGTGCACAGTCCTCTGGTGGTCACTGATCCTTCCCTCTCACTGACACTCTGCCTCCCAACCTGCCTAATACCACCTAACTCATCTAATGTTTGCAACCACTTCTGAACCTTTCTGCAATCCCTCCAGCGCACCCATAGTTTCCAGAGATGCTGCTACGTGCATTTCTCTGATGCACTTACATCTCCAATTGCTCCAATGCCCGTGTCCTTCTCACTGAAGCTCAAGTCCAGCCATTCATGTCACCACACATGAAAGCAGGTCAGGGAATAAAGAAAAACTTTATTTTGTTGGATTGTTTTTCCAGTAGAGCAGCACTTCACATGCAGCTTACTGTGCGGAGGCACAAGCAGAGAGCCTTTTACAATTAAAGGGGTGTAGGGAAGCATGGAGAAAGAGGAAGGGGAGGTAGAAAAAAGCTGTGGGCTACTTAATATAGTTGGATCAATCCTGTAGCCACACATGAAACTTGAACCTGTGACATACAGGCTGCCACAAAGGCGTGGACAAATAAGGACAGGACTGTTACAGTCACACTGCATGTCCGCCCAATCTTTACAAACAAGCTCAATGTCACCAGCAGCAACATCCACCTGTCAAAACCCCTGAAGCCACCTCTGTGGCATCACAGACTTATTACAAGCTGTGTTGTCATAGAAGTGGAGATGGCTCATGTCAACTGTTGCCCATTTTATGCCTCTATATTATGTAAGAGACTCTTGTGTCAGTTCTTGGTGAGCTTTTCCTTCTGGGTGCTTAATAAATTGTTGTGAAAGATCAGATGTTCATTCCCATATGATTTTAGGTCCACAGCTGACGATGTTTAAAGATCTTCTTCCAGGTCTTTGCACGTCAAGGTATGTAGTTCATTTGCATGCTTACATCATAGAACAAGAGAATGGTTGAGGTTGGCAGAGACCTTTGGAGCTCATCTCATCCAGCACTCCTACTCAAGTAGCATCACCTAGAGTTGGTTGCCCAGGACTGTGTTCTGATGGTTTTTGAATATCTGAGACTTCTCTTTGATGTTCCACTCCAGCTGCTTAGGCACCAAAAGCAGTGATGTGTCCCTCAAGTTTCTACTTCTCCTGAAGGTCACCTCTTCAGGAACATGATCTAGTGTAGTGTGTTACAAGTGTGGCACATACTCCATCAAGACTCTGCCAGTCTTTGTCATCAGAGTCAGTAGGGCCAGCTGTAGTACTAGCCTTCTGCAGCCTGAGGCTGTAAAACTGGGTGACCAAAATAGAATAGGGCCTGCTCTATTAAGTACAAGGACTTCTACCAGACGATTGTCATGCTCAGTAAGCACTCTCTGATAAATCTGTTCTGGGGTAGGATCCAGCTTGGTGCCTGGAAGAAAGCACCTCAGATAGCTCCTGTCAAGGCAGTCTGGTACCTCTAGCACTCAAGATTATAATCCAGCATGGGAGAAAAGCAGCAGCAGATATCCAAAATGCAGTCCAGCTCAATCAGTGGTTATGCAGAAAGAGCCCCCAGTAAAAAAACCTCTGAATTTATAACTATACATGGCCAACATGGTGCACAGGGAGAGAGCACATAGCATGCAGGCCAGAAACATTGGTTCCGATCACTAACTCTAGCTGTAGAAATTAGCAAGAGTTGAAGAGACATTTGCAAGTAAGAAGAGATGAAATTCTAGGTGAGCTATAATTGGCAAACCTGAATGAGAACGAGGAGTGAGCTAAGATCTCCTTCAGCTGATTAAGTGATGCCTGGAAGTGCTTCAACGATGCAGTAGGAATTTTTAAGTAGCAGCGATATATACTTGTCAAGATTGCTTCATGACAAAAAACAATGCCAAGATTTCTGATCCTCTTGCCACTGACATGAAGTTGGACTCATTCAAATGCACTTGATCAATTATAAAATAAGGTATACATCCTTCAGAAGAGCTATACCAGCTGAGGTTTAGCCTGTATTTCCCAGGAACTGGAGTCCCATTCTGTCCTCTGAATATCTACCAGTTCCTAATAATTTCCTCAGTGTGCATGCTTGCTGCAGTAGGAGTGTTTGTGCTAAGTTTTATAGTTTTGTGTGTATGTACTCTGTATGTCTATGTCTCTACTGTTCTCTAAAACACAAATTTAAACCCCCACTCTGCTCCAGCATCAGAAGCATATAAGAGAAGAAGGCTCCATCTGTAGCATAGACAAGATAGACAAAGTCTTGGATCTAGTTCTCCTCCAGACAAGCCCACCACCATGTATCACATCATATCCTGTGATGCTATAGAGAAGTCAGTGGCAAGCCCCCTCCTAGAAGGGACTGTTACATGAGATGGCTTATTGGGAGCCAGGGGTAGTTTGACCCCTGAGCATGTCACAGCATTTTCCCTGCCCTCTGGCTTGCACTCCTCATTGTACCAGGGGCACAGCGCTCATGTCTAACATGTTAAGTGGAATCTGCGTCCTCCTTTCAAAAACATTTGAGACACAACCCATTATCCCTCCATTACTCTTCTCTAGAACTCAACTCATATGTTCATCAGATCAGCTGGTTTGATTTTCTATTATTATTGGGTTTTAAACCATACTTGAGCCAGCAAATTGAAATCTAGGGATTACTTTTTTCCCCATATTCTAGTGTGAGCAGGAGAACAAATAAGCTGTGGCCCCATATCGTTGTCTTTCAAGAGGGAATTAACACTGTACCATTTCCACTTCCACCTCACAGCTGTGTGCAGCTCTGCTCAGCTGAGATTCCCAAACAGGCTCAGACTCCTCTCTATCAAATAAGAAAGATATTGTCAACATTTTATCATGTTCTTTCCTCCAGATTTCCTGTTAACAGCCAACTAAAAAAGTGACAGGGCAGGTGCTCTTAACATAGCAGAAGCAGAAAACAGCTTTCATAATAACATCTGATGGCCCAATAATTGATACAATCTCTTAATGCATACACTCTTGTCATGACAATTAGACCTGTAGTCTAGGCATTTCTGGACTTTCTGCCAGGGAAGAAGTGGGAAATTAATGAAGGCAAATTAATTATTTGTCCCCATGGTTTCTGATATAAGAATACAGCTGTTCTGTATGAGCATAATTCATTATTAATGTCTCCCAAAGCACAGCTCAAATATATACTCCTGTTCTTCACATGCCATATTTCTGTTCTGATTAAATATAAAATGGTTTGTAAATATCAAAATGGTTCTGCATTTCTGAGCTGTGTTCTGAATTGTGGGAAAAGAAAAACAAGGAGTCCTTCTGACTGTACGCACTCAAGTTTTACATGATGACTCTATCACTGGCTCCTATAGATGTAGTCCCAGTTTACACTTACCTAAGTGAGTGAAGCAGGATTCTGTTCCAAGGGAATATATCATTCTGCCACACTGTAGCCCAAATATGGCTTAGGAAAATTATCCAAAGAAAAATGTCTTTTTGCCAAATTGGGCACTAGACGCAGTGATTCAAGTGGATCAGTTTCAAAGATCAGGAATCCAATGTCCATACCCACTTATTTATTCCTATCTTGTTCCCCACAAGAGAGGGTAACCCCACACATCTCATTTAATAAATTCCACAACACTTGTTTGCCTGGCCCCCAAAAGAGCACTGCAGCTCATTGATTTTCTTGACAAGCTCTTGTTCAGGTGAGTGATAGATCACCACCTGACAGCAGTACCTCAGGGTGAAAAGAAGTAGCCTGCAGTTGAATGCAAGAGGGACCAGGAACATGGGAGCAAAAATAATTGAGCTAAAATAATGAGGCATGAAAAAGGGGGAGTGTGAGGAAATGCCCCGCCACCTTCTGCGTTTACCATCTGAGCTCTCTAAGAGCCAATTGTGCAGCCTTGGGTGAGTGCCACGGCAGCGCATGAGAAAAGGCAGGGAGCAGCACTGTGGGCACAGCTGGGAGCGGCCCGCCCGCTCAGCTCTGCTTGCTGGGGGACTGGCGGCAGCTCCAATACACTGGGGTCAAGTAAGGGGACTGCAGGGAAGGCAAGGGGCTGCTGGCCTCGTAGCTTAATGAGGCTAATTATTCCCTTTCCCACAGAGCTGGGCAGAAGGGCTCAGAAAAGCAATTGTGTTTTCCCTCTTTCTTTCAGGGAAGAGAATGAGGTGCTGCTTAGGTAGCCTGGAGAAGCTGGTTATTGCTTTCCTCAGAGCGCTTTGCCTCAAGAGGAAGAGCCTTTGCCATCTAAATACAGTGGAAGGAATAAAGACAGACACAGGACTCAGAAATCCAAAGAAATACCCTTATGTTAGTCCTTTTTGCTCGGGATACAGGATCAGCACAGACTTCACAATGTACTGCAGGTGAACTGACACGGCAAATGGGAAATGAGACCTGAACGAGATCCAGAGGATTAGACCAAAGTAAGGAAACTCAAGAGAAAATGCCAGAAGAGCTATTGAGGATGGTAAGAATAAAGAAGCATTTGGTAGTAGGAGAGTCAATTGTGTGCCTGCAGAATAGCCATCCTTTTGTAAGGATGGAGCTAACAGAACCGCTTAGGACTGTGCCAGAAGCAGAGGGTCGTGGTATTACTGAGATGTTTGACAATTTAGTAAGGGGAGCTCAAGATGAAAGCAAAACCTATTAGCACTGTGCACACTGTGGAGAAAAGGAAATGAATAGTATCTTATATTTATATCACACCTTTCATCCAGAAGGATCCCAAAGCACTCTGCAAACCATGTATCGAAGTGACTTCTGCCTTTGCTGAAATATGGACGATGGGGGTGAAACATGCCAAGTCTTTTAACATCAGAAACTAGCACTGCTGCACAGCAGCTCAGCAAAAAGGAAGAGACACACAGACACAAATCAAGATGCAAAATAATCATTTGCTAGGCAAGGATGTGGAATAACAAACAAAAAAATAAGCAGTATTTTTGGAAATGTTCATTTTACTAATGCAAAAAGATTGTAATCAGGACCCATGCATTACTGACTCTGGGTGCTGCATACATACTGTGACAAGCAATGTTCGTGCTCTACAGAGTTTCCCAGACAAGGCACCATATACAAGACTAAAATCCAAGTAAAGAAGTGATCTTGAATTTAGCCTCTTGTTCTCCTATCAGAACACAATCACGTAAGTTCCCATGAACTCTCTTGATAGAATGTATGTATCTTGCTACCACTTTTAAGGACTGTATTTCGTTTAGTTTACTCCTGGATATAGTTTAAATGCATGCGTTTGCAGAGAGAGCAGCTAAAGAGGATCTGCTTTCTTCCTAAAAAGGAGGAGGGCAATTAATGAGATTTGATCCATCAGTTTCACGCTCTATTTTTCCTATTTGATTACTGAAGTCTCATAGACACCCAAACCACACGTTAGATATAAGCCAACAGCTACAGATGTGCTGCCACCGTGGCCTCACATGCTAATATATCTTCCCTTATGAAACAACCTCACGAAACTAATGCATATTTTACAAGCTCAGGCATTAAATTTTCCCTTCTCATTTTATCATAATAATATATGAGAATATTTAGCGAGGGTTTATTTGCTGTGGGAAAGAGAGGCAGCATTTTCTAGGTCATTTTAAGAATATCTTTAACTTTAGGCAGTGAGGAATTATGGGTAAAAAAGGCATAGTGGTGACAACAGAGTTGATGTTAATCATAATCCCTACGTAGGTGTCTTTATGAAAAAGTGTGTGACAGCTGATAAAAGCAGCAACTTCTATCTACATCCCATTACACTCTTAAAGTGCAATAAAGGTCCAAGCCAACCTTGTTTTCTTTTCCCCTGTGATAAGATGCAAATTAACACAGGTTCTGCAGAAGCAAAACTTCCTGACCAAAGTGTACAACGTATTTAAAGTTGTGGGAAAAGTAATTTTTAGCACAGAAGGCATAAACCCCTCACACTTTTGAGATTATAACCGGAAAATTCCACTTTTATTTATTAATTGCAATGATTAAAGAAAGTACTTAATGCAGTTCAAACATCAACACCATGGGATTTTTTTTGCCTGTAGATGGTGCAGTTGGGCAGCAAAGTTATTAAGGTTTTCTTTAAACAAAGATTAAACTGGGTTTGAAAGCCAGTCATTACCAGATGTTCACACTTGAGAAACATTTTTCCCCTTTAAAATTTGTAGCAAGATTTCCACCCAACACAAAAATGTTGAGGAAAGCCCAGGAAGTAAAGAAAATGCCAGTTGGTTATGTAACATTTTTTAGAAGATTAATGGTGTGCTTCTCATTTCTTTCATGCAGCAATGGCAGTGTGCTTATTCAAACATGCTTTGGGCACCAAACCAAAAAACCCACAGCACTTAACCAGCGTTTAAAGAGGCAATGTCCCAACCCTTCTCCAGAAGCAGGAAATGGACTTTCAGGACCACAGTCTGTTTTGCACCCAAGGGACTGACCAAATCAGTGGTACTAAGTGCAAGAGGACTAATTTTTTTCTTTTCTGTATTAACCACTTTGATTCTGAGCAACACAAACTCAAGGATAAAGCTACAACTTACTAATACCACAAGAAATAGGTTAGCATGAAGGGAGCGGTGTGTTGATACAGGTAAATTAAGCATAAAAATTAAGAGGCACCACTGAGAGGCTTGCTCTGTACACAAAGCTCTGGAAGCAGTAACAGAATACCTGTTCCATCCTGTAAGATGGCTTAAAATTTCCATGGAGATAATCTCATTTTCTTCTACAGTATGTGGGCCTTGGATATAATTTACAGAAATAACAGGTCACAATGGATATTGCACATACAGACCCTTTCCATAACAATAAAGCCCCATAGTGATCCCAACTGGACTAGTGCGTGGCCACAAGTTCTACCATGCAACGGTCCACGCTCTTTAATTAGTATCACATTCCCTTGGATAACCTGGCCAGCTAGCCCTCTGCCAGTTAGTATGAGGACAGTTCAAGGAACAGCATCAGGCTATTGCCAATATGCAGTATGTGAGAAATCCCTTGAAGCTCACATATGGCATCTAAATAGATGCTACCTGTGAGCAGAACTCTGTCCCTTGCCTTGTAGGGACAGAGATTTGGCTTAGTCCATTTAATTTATCAACACAGACAGATTCTAAATGCATTTCATAAGCCAATAAAGGTCAGTGTTTCATTAATTATTAATTGTAGTGATTACTTATAATTAGCATTTGAAACCTGTGGAAACCAAATCGGAATGAATACTGTCACTTACTCCTCAGTAAACTGTACCCTGAATGAGAGGTTATCTGAAGGGGCCTGAGATTCTGCTTATGACTACTAAATTTAATGAAAATACTTACAGCATATGAGTCCCTTCACTTCATAACAAGTGATCTGCATACACATAGCTGAACTCTGCTTGACACAGCTGTGTAAGTCAGTGGTGTCAGCCCCACTCCTCCCATTTCTGGTGGTTATCAAGGCCAGCAAAAGCCCTACTAAGATGCTGTAATACTATGATAGTTCAGAGAAACCCCGTTATCTCCACAACCAAAAGAACTCTGCTTGAGTTTGCAGGCTTTGCTGAGCTAGGTCTCTTGATCCATCCACTGGGAAACAGTATTCAGAGTAGATAAGGCCCAAATTCAAACAGAATAATAAAAGTGATTTTAATTTCTCCTAAGAAAAACAAGAGTATTTTCCCAAACGTACTGCTTCTCCTTAATAGTGGAAGTTCTTCATCACACATGTCCTGCAGCATGTTCTTTCCAGATACGGGATTTTCCTGGGAAGTTGTGACACACAGTTTGTGGAAGCACTTGCCAGCTGAGCAATGCTTTCACTACTGCTTACCACATTCCTTAAACATGCATGCTATTTATGTGACAGGCTGTCTGCATGGAGCTATATGAGGCTGTAGTATTTTCCTAGGAACCACAGAGAAGTTGGCATGTGCCTTCAGTTGTGTCAGCTATGCATCTGCTATGACCAGAGTTTCTGTTGATAAATAATGACAACCTCATTAAACATTCACCCTAGAGCTGTTTTTGGTGCTCATAAGTGCTCATACTTTAAGGTTATCACTGAATGCCTTTTTCAGCACCAAGGAGTTGGTGGGGAAAGTGTTCTTATTAAAAGAAACAGCATGGATAACAAGTGATGTTGTAATGCCATGTACAATTAACCTGGTACACCACAAATGGCTGACCACCAACTGGACTTCTTGTGACTGGTCACAACCCTTTAAGCCCAGAAGTTCAGTCAGTTTCCAGTCTGCTTCATTGTCTTTTTAGCTAGTCTGCACTTGAGTTTGTCTATGAAGTTGTTACGGGAGTCAGTCAAAAGCCTTGCCAAAGTCAAACAACATTCACTGCTCTCCCCTCATCCACCAAACTGAACGTTTCATCAGAAAAAGTGATTTCTCAGGTAAGCTGAGCATGATTATGTCTTTACAAATTCATGCCAACTGCCTCCTTTTTGTTCTTCATGCATTTGGAAATGGTTTCCAGGATTACTTGCTCCATCAATTTCCTAGGTATCAAAGTGAGGCTGACTAGTCAGATCTTCCTCATTGTTGCTCTGCTCAAAGACAGGATGGACATATGCTTTTTCTAGTTCTCAGGAAGCTCTCCCTGTTCATTTCCAAGCTGATCCTGCTCTTCTGAGGGTTAGTCTTCACATGGCTCGTGACTTCACTGCTCGTGACTTTACCTGGGATTCCTAAGATAAATATTACCAGAAAGACCGAGGTGAAGATACCAATGAGTATCTCTGCTTCTTCCATGTCCTTTGTCACCAGATTCCATTTATGAACTCATTTCTATTATGAAATACATTTATAATTGCATTAACAGGATGAAAATCACAAGGACAGCAGTAACTCTTGGATAGTCATAGGCTGAAGTCAGATAGGTACTTCTCGAGACATGGTAATAATTCTTTGTATATTACCACTTCTCCCTCTCCCTGAAAACACCAAGTTCAGGAAACTGTCAGAAGACTTATGAAGCTACACTCAGCTGCTGTGGCTGATAAGTTCTCTGAGTGCATTGTTCAATCTTCTTTTAACTATAAATATAAAACAATGAAGTAGAGAAAAGAACAGCTCTGAAGGAAAGTTGCTGGAATAATTTTCATACGCTAATTCCTGAAATCAGTAATAACTCATTTGCACTTACAGGATAAATACCAAAGGTGCATACAGCCTGGCTGAACAGCTCTTTCTTCCACAGCACAAAGAGATAATATGGGATCACTGCAGGTGTAAAGAGGAAAATACAAAATGAGGTGATAATAATTTCTGGCTATATGGCTGGGATTACTGATCGTGTCCTTTCTGGTGTCCATACTTCAGAAAGGACACTAAAAAATGCAGAGGTGGTTCAGCAAGAAGCCATCATTTTAATTACAGAAATTATATCTTGATGTTAGAAATGGGAGGATTCTGTAAATTTTCAAGATGACCGGAGCTGATCTGAGAGACCTGACTAGTCTGTTGGTATATGTACATGGGGAAAATATTGGATATTAGTAGTCACTGTAATCTACAGGAAAAACAGCACAGTGAGTTCTGGGAGTGGAAACGAAGATTAAAATACAGGAAATGAGAAACAGTAACAGGCATGATTTTCTGGGGCTTGCTTACAAGTATCCCTACTAGCCTTCATCTCCAGTTCCCTATGACAGTGCTGACCTTCTGCATTCACAGTGCAGTGCAGTGGCTTCTTTCTTCTTAGCATCAAATGCCTGCCATGAAGGCAAAGAGAAGACATGGTGCCAGGCGCAGACAGAAGGCATTTGTTTCTCCTCCATTCTCAATCCTCTGCTACAGAGCTACTCTCTGCTACTTTCACAGAACCCATCCTCTGCTCCCGAACAAAATGCTAATTTATTATTGAACAGGAAGTGGTGGGGGATGTGGCTACCTGTCTGAAGGATAAATTTCAGCAGTCCTGTTATATTGTTGAATTCATCAAGTAAATGACCTCTGTCAAGCAGATTTCTCTGGGAAATGCCCACAGTGGCAAGGCTCCCCTGGAACATCACCTGGAGTTCTAAAGCCTCAAGGCTTCCTGGTAAACAAGATTCAAGGCCTGTCAACCTGGACATTCAAACAGCAAGTGCTCAAATGCCCTGTCTGCTGTGTAGAGCCTGGCTCTCATGTGTGGTCATACTGAATTATCTGGAACACTTGGGCAAAGAGGTGTAAAAGAGCTCTGTTGGAGACAGGGAGTTGACCAGATGTGTGCAACTTGCAGATAAAGAAGTATCAATCCTGCAATGAGCCTGAAGAAGGGAAGCCAGCCATGATCATCTCATGCTTCAGCTTCCAAAGAAGTCCAGATCTCACATTGCATAACTTCATTTTTAAAAAGGCTTTAAGGCTCAAAGCTCCTCTGAAGGTAATCTCGTACGCTATCTGATAACCCTGTATTGATCCCTGTGCGAATAAATGTAGATGGTCCCAGCCTGCAGAATTCTGTTACTTATGGGGGTTTTGCAACCCCCATGTGGATCGCCATTGAAGGTGGACTGTACCAAGTCACAAATTTGGCTCCTCTGTGCTATGTAGGGCAAAAAAAGAAGCTTCCTGTTGCTTCTCTACACACACTAAAATAGGAAATTATTGTGCAGAGCAGCACCAGGTGGCTGGTGCGGCAACCACTCTCCTGTGACCAAACAGCTGCTCTTTTCTCTATGCTTCTAACGTCAAAACCCCACCCCAGCCCTTGACTCTGCAGTCAGATGGGGAAGCAGCTTGGAGAGTCCCAGGAACTGGGCAAGGCTCAGTTTTATCACAGGATGATGTGCAGGGCAGGGGCCAGGTTTGGGGTCAGAGCAGAGCGCCCCGCAAAGTCGGATTTCCACCAGAGCCCCGGAAGACCAAGGCCGGCCTTTTATAAGGCTGGAGGCACGAAGTTTTCGGCTGTGCCGCAGCCACCCGCAAAACACTGGAGAGCCGCCAGCCGCGGTCGGTGTGGCTGCCTCAGGGCGATCCCCGCTGCCGAGGGGCGGTTGGTCTGCAACCGTTGGTCAGCAACCGTCGCCCGGGGGCGGTGGAAGCGGGGGGGGGTGGCGGTGGCGGGAAGATGTCAGTCAACTCAACTCCCTAGCAGACGCCCGCCAGCGGCGGGCTCCCACACCCGGCAGCGGGCGCGGCGGCGGCCCGCTCGGTCACATGGAGGCGCCATTTCCTCTGCCCTTGCTTTGCCCTTAAGGCCGCAGTACCGCCGGCGGTGCCCGCGCCTCGCCCAGCACGGGCGGCGGCAGGCGGGCGCCGCGTCCCCGTCTGCCCACCGCCAAACACAGAGCGCCCAGCCCGGCGGAAAGCTGGGGCGGGGGGAGAGGGTGTGGGGGGCTACGGCGGGAGAAGGGGCAGGGGGCGGCCGGCTACTCAACTAAAAACAACCCTTTCCTAATAAAGAGATGGGCCCCGGGCCGCGGCGCCGCGCTCTCCGCGCCCTATAAATAGGCTCCGTGCGCGGCCCGCGGGCTTTGGCCGGCGCGGCTCTGCAGGCGGCGCGGTGCAGCGGAGCGGAGCGAGCGCAGCGGGGCCGCCACTGCCGCCACCGCCGCCAGGAGAGCCCGGGCCCCCGCACCCCGCCACCCCAGCAAGATGCCCCGGGTAGACGCAGACCTCAAACTGGACTTTAAAGATGTCCTGCTCAGACCTAAAAGAAGCAGCCTCAAAAGCAGATCAGAGGTGGGGGCAATCAAACCCAGCATGCTTTTTCTCCGTTCTCAGCGCCTAACTTCCTTAACCCTCCTTCCTCCCTGCTTTGTTTTCATTCCCTAGTCTAACGTAGCTATGCCCCGATCGAAACGCCCTTTAGGTGGCGGGGGGATGCCGCTAGCTCCTGGGAGGAGGGGAGGACGGAGCCGGGGCTACGGTGTCACCGCGCTCCTTGGTGAGGCGAGCCCCGGCGGAGCAGGCGGCGGCGGGCGCCGCAAGCCGGTGCCGCACTGTCCTCCCCCGTTCCTCAGCACAAATAAAAAGGGGTGGTGGCGGGGGGGAGTTTTGCTTGCTCCTGACAGGTGCCTCTGCGGATTTCTGCCGCACTGAGCGGCGGGGTGACCTCCGGTTTCCGTGGGGGCTTTCTGCCGTAGGGGCAGCGCTGAACCCACAGCTTTGCCAGCCCCTCTCCGGTGCAAGGGAGTGTCCGGTTACGCGACCCGCAGCTTGGTCTGGGGGAAGCCGGGGAATGCGGGCCGGCAGGCGTTTTCACCCTCAGCTTCGGGGGTTGTAGGCAGTGCTGTTACCGAGTAACAGACATACTCTATTTAAAAAACAGTAGTAATAAAAATCGACCAGGGGAGATGCTGGAGAGTGCTTCCCGCAGCAGAGTGTGCCCCGGGGTTGGGATCCCATCAGGCAGAAACCTGGGGTAGTGGGGTGCCTTTCACTCTCACTTAAATTAACCCCTGTTACCTGCCTCTCACTGCTGCATGACCTGTGCGGGCAGAGCCCACCTGTCCCCAGCGACCGAAACTGCCTGGGGCTCTGTGTGCCTGCTGGCCCAGGGCTACTCTTACCCGGGGTATTGTAGTTATTTCTCAGCAGGGATCAGGAAAGACCCCAGGAAATCCCGTGAGGATTGCCTCTACAAAAAAAGATGGCTGCCTCAGGATTGAAGGTGCCTTCTCATTTACCTCACGTAACCCCAAGGTTAACAAAGGATTTAGTTTAACTAATGAAGGAATTACGTTGTGTTGGGGGGTGGAAAGAGGATTAAGCTCCAGGGGAAGCAGAGTTGTAAGGGAGAGACTGAGATAGAAAGGCAAGACTGGAAGGGAAAGTGCAGTGGCCATGTTTATTACTGGCCTATGGCCAAGGATTTTGAGGGCAACAACTAAGGAAAAGTTGTTTGCCATTGTTAAGGTGTAAGAATGGAGAAGCCCTCTTGGTAGAAAGGTAATCTCAGGCTAGTAATTTTTCTACGTACAAAAAAGAGCGTCCTGGCTGAATAACTGGTCATCACTTGGAATAACTTCTCATAAGGCCTGTAGGCCGTTTCCGGCTATCTTCTTGGGGACTTATGGTCTCTCTTTAAAATTCACTGTGCTGGAATGGCAAACAGGTGGAGCTCTGCTCCACCGAGTGACACATGGCACCTCCAAGTGCACTGTTTTGTGTATTTAGCTGCATGCAGGCTCTGGAAAGAAGGGCTGCTGGGAAGGGAATATGATAGGAGGAACATGAGCTGATACGACAGGGTTGTAGCGGGTGGCTATGATGAACTGTTAAAAACATTTCGCATGAGAAAAAGTGCATGTCATGAGGGGGGTCAGTGAAAACCGATGAAGGTTAAGAAATTGGACACCATCACTGAGGCTGTAGCAACAGGAATAAACAGTGCATGTGAGAGCCAGATCTGAAATGGACAGCCCCAGTCTGCTTCAAAACAAGAATATAAATAAATAGTTCTGGCAGAGGAACAGAGGCAGCATACTACAGTGCCTGTTACCCAGCAAGCTGCTGCTTTGAAGCTTGTATCAGTAAGCGTCTGCTTCTCTGGTGTGAATGCTTCATTTTGTGCAAGGATAGCTTTTTATGCAGTAGCTAGGATTAAGTCAGCTTCTCAGAGAGGCATTTCGGGGTGTTTGCAGCTCTTCTCTTAGGTCTGTTATGTTGCTACTTGTTTTTGATTCCCTGCACTGTCTTAACTTCCCATGATTGCTTTTTCTTTTTGAAAAGATACCAGAAAATTTGAAGCTTGAATTCAAGTGTCAAAATTGGTTAAAGCAATGATTGGAGTGGGAACAACATTATCTGTCTGTGGGGTCTTGGTATTCACATAGCCTGCTGTTCTTGTCTTTGCTGGACTTCCCTCTGCAGGTTGTCCATTTTAAGTTCACCAAACAAGTGTCCTGCAGGAAGTCTAGTAATCAATTTAAATTTATAAATTCAAATAAGTCCAGGGAGCTTTAACAAAACAGTCAATGTCCTCGTACTTTCATATGTTGAAGGTCTAGGTAGGTGTTATAATATACATACAATAATTTTTTTTTTCTAAAGAAACGTTTTACTGTTGTTGAGTGATGGTGAGCAATCCTAGAGTCAGAAGTTTTTTTCTCATAATGCATAGTATGATAAGTTGTGACCACTCAAGAAAGAGACAAAGAGACGGACAGAAGTGCTACTACTGGAACTAAGGAAAACCAGTTGGCTTTGTGATGGTCCTTGATATGTTCATCTTGAGTACAGAGTTCTGGTGATCCCTTCACAAAACCAGTTAATTTAGTAAAATTACAGAGAATGGCAGCCAGGGTGATCAGCAGTATTGACTGATTTCCACATGAGAAAAAAAGTAAAACATATTAGGACTATTTAGTATGGAGAAGCAGCAGCTGTGGAGGTTATGCTGGGAAGTCTGTCAAGTGAGGGGTAGAATGGAAAAGGTGAAACATTGATTGTTTCTCCAAAACAAGAAGTGGGAAACACTGAATGCAATTGTCAGGTAAATGCCTTAGTTTTTATGCAGCTTCTAATGATTTTTTTGCATTTATTGCTATGGTAGATATGAGGGGCTTGAGGTGTGAAGGATTAAAAAACTTAAAAGGCAAGATCTTTGTCCATGAGTGGCTATTTAGAATAGCGGGTTGGAGGAGACACCAGCTTTATGGGACCTGGGAAGGCAGGCTAGGAAAGGAGTCTTTCAAAACTTGCCTCATTCTTAGGTTCCTTTCCCAGGCATCTTGTGCTGACTGTTTGGAGAACTAGGGCAAAATGGACAGCCCCAGTCTGCTTCAAAATAAGAATATAAATAAATAGTTCTGGCTATTTTTAGGGGAAGCCCTGGAATTATCCCTCATAAATGCCTGCCATTACAATATTATCAGTTGTGTGGATAATTGCATGAGATCGGTCTGTCTGGCTCACTAAAGAAAGACATATATGAGAAGTTAATGTAAGTGGAGGTGAGAATTACCAAAAGACTAATGGCCTTGTGTTGCTTGCATGGTTTTGCATCTTGTCTCAGTCTTTTCTTAAACATAGTCTTCTTCTCTACTTAAGTTCATCTGAAAGAGATGTTTTTTGATTAAAACTGTAAGGCAGTGGTTCTGGTACTATTCCCAAGCCCTTTTGACTGTTTTTTTGTTTTTTAAAAAATACTGATTTCTCTTTTTCTTCAGCAAGAACTCTCTTTAACAGATAAAACATTATTTTGCTTTTATATTTTCTTGCTTATTGGAAGGCGGTCATTAAGATAATGCTAAGTGAGGTAATAGTGGAATTAAAGGTTGCAGAATAGGAAATGTGAAGAAAATTAGGCAGCAGTGTCTAACCTGCTGTATTTGAAGTCAGTGGCAAAACTGTTAGATTGCAGTCAGTTACTTAATGTGTGTCTGTTCATGGCAGGTCGACCTCACGCGCACCTTCACCTTCCGCAACTCCAAGCAGACGTACACAGGGATTCCCATTATAGTGGCAAACATGGACACTGTGGGGACATTTGAAATGGCTGTGGTTATGGCAAAAGTAAGTCTTGATTGTCATTTCTGCGATAGTTTGGAAGTCACTGGGTGACAGTGAGCAGCCTTTGTTAATTTTTAGCTATGCTTGGAGAACAGGGGAGCACAAGTTAAAGAATCCAGAACAAGGTGTGGTTTCACTGCAAAGTAGCTGTTGCTTTTTCAGCAATACCAGAAACAGGACTCCAGGTAAAAGTTCCAGTGGAGATGCTTATTGGGAAGCTTTTGTCTTGGGTGCAGCTTAGCTTTAAGTGGAGTTTCTAGAGCTTAGTTTTTGAGGTCTTTATAGTGTTCCTTCAAAAAAAATTATTAGCTGTAAACAGTTTTGAAAGTGTAGGTTGCTGGTTAAAGCTGCAGCAGTCAGGAGTCGCTAGTTAATTAGCCTCTGGCCTCAAGGCTCACCTTTAATTTCTTGCAGTGCTTAAGCACATTCAAAATATTGACCATAACTTCATGAAAGCCATCAGAAATGTCGGCTGAGTATACAGAGTTACCTTTGAAGACCCTTTTGAAGTTGCCTGGTCTGTTAGTCACTGTTAATATTTATTTCAACTGGGATGAACCTATACTTAAAAAGGGAATTTCTGATATCTTGCTATTTTGCAGCTGAGGGAAAGATGACTAACTTGGACATTAATACCAGTTTTCTTATTTTTGCTAGCATGCAATGTTCACTGCAATTCACAAGCATTATTCTCTGGAAGAATGGAAACTGTTTGCTGCCAATCACCCAGAATGCCTTGAGGTACATTTTCGTACTGTAAATGATTATGGTTTATTGCTTTGTTCTGAACTCACATACACAGGGGTCTCTTGGGAATACTGTTGTCAAGTGAGGTTTTGAGGAATGAAGATATTTACTGCTCTTAACTGCATCAAGGGAAGTGACTTGTCCGGATTTAAAAAGAACAGCTATGTGAGTTCATTATGAAAGTGCTTATATTAAGATGCAAAAAAGCAAAGTTTCTATATGTCTGGAATGGAGACAGAATAGTATCCTGAACAAAGAAGAAAGAAATATTTGGGAATAGGTCTAAACTGCTCTGTTTCTGTTGGGAGCTGTGGTAGTGCTGGTGAGGGAGAAGTCCAAGACTGCAAATGTGAATAACCTTGAGTAACCCAACCAGAAGCTGGCCCTGCATGCCCTTATGCTAGACAGGGTCCTTGCTGTCAGGTGTGCAGGCAGACCTGGAGCCTGCGGGCTGCTGCTAAGCCCAAGCAGGGATGAGCACTGGAAGCTGTCAGGGTGTACATGTCCTCCATTTACCTCACTGTGCTAGCGCTCACACTGTGCTACTACTAGTTGTGCTGCCCCACTTTTTCACAGGCTCCTAGCCTGCACCATTCAGTAAATTTGAACATTGACTCAAGTTCCAATTTTTTCATATCCAGATTTCTTCTGTGTTCTACTGGGAAGCCCCTGCACCAGTAGAGGCAATGTAAGAGTGTGCCCAGCTGTCTCCTCTCTTTGGAATTCAGTGCAGTTCTGAAATTCTCTGTGTAGAAAAGAGTACCATACAATTGCATTGTATATTTACCTGTGGCACATTTTAGTATTATATTATAAAGGTTATTGATTACAGGATTGTCTGAAAGCCAGCCTGTCACTTAGATTCATCAGGATTGCTTATATGCTACTATAGGGTAGAAAGGAGTCCCAGGAATATCCGGTGTCTGAACACTTTGGCACTTAGTTAATTTGTGGTTCATAATCACTGGAGTAGAATCTCCTAATGATTAAGTACTGACTTGCTCTGTGACCCTGGATCTCTGCAGAGGTTTTGTGGGCCAACAGCTGTGGAAACTATTTTCCTATTGGAAAGAACTCATAGGAAGACAAAGAAGGAAGCAATCTGCTTGTTTTCAATGGTAGTTGACCCTGCTTGAGCAAGGGGGCTGGACTACACAATCTCTAGAGGTCCTTTCCAAACTCAATTATTCTGTGATTCTATACATCAGGGGAGTGTTTGGTGAACTTAAAGACCCAGATTCCACTCTCTGACAGAGCCGCAAATTTTGCCACTCTGCCTTCCTGGAAATTTACCAAGTTAGGGCTTCTTCTGTGCTTGTGTGTCATCTGTATTTACCTGTGAGAATCCACTTGTGAATGAAGAGCTGATAAAATACTAATTTTGCTTTATTGAGAGCCTCTAAACAAAGCTGAAATAACACACTGATGTTCCCCGGGAGGTATTTATTTCATATGCTGTAGTATGATTTTCACTAGTTGCCAGCACAACTCCTCCCAAGACTGTGCAGAAAAAGACACATGAAGTGCTTGTTTTTATAAGGTACCAATCCATTTTGTTCTCCCTGTCTCTCTAGCATGTAGCAGCAAGCTCAGGTAGTGGAAAAGCTGATTTGGACAAGTTAACAAGTATTCTAGAGGCCATTCCACCTATCAAGTACATCTGCCTGGATGTGGCAAATGGCTATTCAGAGCACTTTGTGGAGTTTGTGAAGACTGTCCGTGCTCTGTTCCCACATCACACCATTATGGTAAGTGTGTAGAAAGGGTGGAAGGGGTGTGGGAATTCTCTCCAGGAGTAGGGCCCAGAGTTTAGTTGGTAAGCATGAGAAAGAAGCTCTGTGGTAGCTTCATCCATTTCCAAGTCCTTTAAAAAAAAAAAAAGGAAGAAAGGAAGAGAGAAAGAAAGAGGGAAGTGAGACAGGAAGGGAGGAAGCAAGGAAGGAGAGAGAAAGAAATAGTTTGACTCAAATGTCTGGTCTTCCACACAAATACATGTGGACAGATACCCTATTCATCTACCCTTTCAATTCAGCAAGATGTTGACTCTGAGCCAAATGAAAACTGTTTAATAACATGCTGGTATTGTCAGTCTTCCACTGCTGATAATTTCTGTGGGAACATTCAGTGTGTGATCTGATACAGCAGTTTCATGTTGGCATGGCAGGCTGGGTGGATCCAGGTTTTTTTTCCTACCCATATCCTCCTTCCCACACCAGGTACGACCTCTATTCATAACGTGTGTAGGTTTATTTTGGTGATTCCAAGCTGAGGTTTGCTGTGGGAATGTGCCAATGTATCTGGCCAACTGAGGCCAATGGTTGTTTTCATCTGTTAGTTCACCATGCAGATAGCTGAGTGTAGACTAATCCTTGCCTGTGATAAGAATCATAGGGGTGTTGTGCAATTGTGAATGGGGTCATCGGGAAGCAAAATAGTCAATGCTGGGGCTTTTTATGTGCCTTCTGTGATGTTACTATCCCGTGTCAGAGCTCTAATGCCACGCTTCCTTCAGCTCTTTTGCACAATGAGTACGGTGTTTGCATCAACACTCCTTGCAGCAGAGCTCTAATGCTCCTGCTTGTTTCCCAGGGCCCTTGAAGAAATGGATCTGAATTTGTTTCCCTGAGAATAGCAGAATTTCTCAAACCAGCAGCAGATTCTTAATGAGGCTACCAGCCTTTCTTCAAGCCAGTGCAGTGAAAAATCATTTCTTTAGGCGACACTTTCTCACTTTTTCATGCCAGACACAAAGCTTGACACATGTAAAGTAAATGTGAAATAAAAATGGTCAAAAATGTACACTCTGTTCACTAAGGAACTGCACAGGCAGGCGACTCAGGAGTGTCTACATCCCTTCCTCCCATGTCAGAGGGAGGCAGCGTTCTTGCCTCTGAGTGATGGTGGCATTGAAAAATGGAAGTGGGCTTGAATGCCTGTGAGGTTCTGGCTTATCATAGGTGAAGGAATAGGCATCCTTCAACAGCTGCCAGCAGATGTGGGAGCGTTTTAGGTATGGCCATATTTCCTGTGGCTTTGGAGAGGGCTCTTGGAAGTATGAACTGATAAATGTGAGCTTTCTGAGCTTCCTGCTCCATGTACTCTGCAGTGAGGGAAGGAGCTGTTTCCTTGCTTTGGATCTGAAGCATTGTCCGTAGTGATGTGATTCCTACAGCATCTTTGGCTTGAAGAGTTGTGGAGGGAGCTTTAACCACATACATTAAAAAAGAATCTTCCATATCAGGAGCCTGAGGAAAATTGTGTGTCATTCCCTCCTCCACCTCCTCACAGACTGCTGACTTCGCTGACTGGGGAGGGAACTCAACCATGATGAATTGCCCAGAAGGCACGGGAGGTCAAAGTCAAAGTTAGATATCAAGCCCAGATTTTAGTCCAAGGTCCTTAAGCCAGTCTCATCAACCTCCCACATCTGTTAAGCTCTCTGCTTAGTTTCTCTGCTTCTGTGACTGAGGTCATTGTTACTTCAAGTCTCATTGTCTGGACAGCATGATCTGCTTGAGCACATGTAAAGCCTTGGCCTGTTCAGTTGCCTTCTCTGATCGTAGCTCTTCCCTCTGAACATGGTTCAATATGGCTCATGTTTTTCATCTCCTGCGCCAGGACAATTTCCATTCCTAAAATCATGCTAACAGACTTGGGATGTTCAAAACCCTTCTGTTTTCCAAAGCATCCAGAGTCTGTGCAGTCCCTCAAGGTCTCTGATTCAGTTAGGGACCCACACCTCTACCCTACTTCCAAATGAGTTTACTTTGCACTCTTTGCCATAATGGCCTCTTGAAGCTATTCCTGGCTGAAATGCAGGAGCTTGTGTAGGCTTCTTTTTCAGATACTCTGGAAGACATGTCCTGCTGCTACCTGTTCTGTCTGCTTTGATGTCTCTGTGTTATGCCTGCAGTAGGGTCTCAGCTGTTGCAGCTTTCAAACAAAAGGGTTAGCAGTTAAATAGAAGGTATAAAAATAAAGAAGCTTTCTCATAGCTGAAAGTGATCTCCAGGACCTTGCAAGCTGTCGTGTTTGCTTTCCTCAGCATGACCATTCATTCCACAGTCAGCTGTAGTGCAGCACGTAACAGTAACCCAAGCCTGGGTCTCAGGGAATGCGTGTTCCCAGGGGTGTGATGGCTTCGGCTCTGAGGCTGAAAGGTGATGTGCAGAGCAGCTGTGGTTAACGTAGTATTCTCTGTGGCCCGTACTCCAGTGCAGATGGAGAATGTCTCTTGTGTAGCGACCTTTCAAATGCATGTTTTTGCCCTTTTAAATACTCGCTTTTATTATTACCTTATTTTCTTCTGCCTGGCTCTGACACAAGCTCTTTTCACTCTCTTTCATATTAATTTACAAAGAAGATCAGTTTCTCCATGGAACATAAAGGATAGGGAAGACAAACAGGGTCACAAAGATACAACATGACTTGCCTTAAATCACTTAGTAGGTTGAGGATGACAGAAGAAGCAGTATTCAAGTCTCTTGAGTGTCTCATAAATGCAGCACTGCTCTCCAAAATCAAGAGTAATGGTCCAGTGGGGTGTTTTGCTCTAACATGTGCTTGGGTTATGCCTACTCACTGAAGTCTGAAGCAAAACTTGAGTTGACATTCATGGAGGAGGGTCAGAGCTTTTATGTTACAGTAAGTGTACTCCTTATTAGTGTAAATATAGACGTTAGGGTTCTTCCAATTCATTAAAAGTCTGTTTAGCAAGCTATCTTTGCCAGAAAGATTTGCCAAGTTTTTATCCTGAATTTTCCTTTTTGTAGTGTTCTCTGCTTATTAAACAGAAGGAATTCTAGGGAGGGGAGCAAGGACTGTGGCAGGAAGGAAGAGGTTGGGGCAAGAGCACACTTGCAGATGCAGTAGCACCCACAAGATGTGGACCAGAGAAGGAGGGGAGAAGAATTGCAAAGCAGTGGCAGAGTGAAACAGCAGGGGTCAGAGAAACGCTTGCTCCCCATAAAGTCAGTAGCAGAACTTCTGAGGGCCCTAGTGGAGGCAGAGTTCAGTCAGAGAAACCATGCAGACTGCTCCCAGCTTATCTCTGGAACAATCAGCAGAATCAGTCCAGTCATGACATGTCCATGAGGGTGGGGGTTTCAGAGCAGAGGACAGCTGGGATCCCAGGGTAGGTGACAGTGATGCTGCTGAGTCTGTCTTGGGTCAGTCACAGTACTCAGTGCAAACACCTACCTGGTGTAGTTCAGCCTCTCAAAGGGCATCATCTCTCCATTTTACGGTAAAGCACCCCTTGCTTTGGTGGGTGGAAGTGTCCTTTGGCAGCGTTCCTGATAGTGTGGAGGCACAGACTGTGCTTTCCTCTAGGATACAGGAAGAAAGCTTGAGAACTGTTGTCACAGACACTTCTCCCCAGCTTGATCCATTGCCATTTGCCAGCAGCTTTCAATCAGTGCAGCAGTGTTCCTGTCTTAGTCAGTGTGAGTCGATATTTATAGCAGGCTTTTATGAGGCACAGTATCAAATGCCTGACTGAAATTCAGAGGCACTGCCCTGCTGCGTTCACTAATTTTGTATCTCTGTCAAAGAAGCTGTAGCCTTTATAATCCTGTTAGGTGAAATCTTGATCCCATTAAAGTCAGTAGTGAAACTCCCTTTGACTTTTCTGAGGCTAGGATTTCCCTTGGGGCTGACCCACAGCTCAGTCATCCTGGACAGTACTGGAATGAGCCAGGGTGATGCTCACGTGAAGCCTCGCACTGAGCGATGGCGCAGCTGAATGTTGCCCTGAGTGTGTCAGGCCAGGCCCACGGCCAGCATGCTTTCTTGTGGCCCCTAATAAGAGACAGCACTGAAAGCATGGTAGTTTATCTGACTTTCAGCTGTTACTGATGCTGTTACTTTACTGCCAGGAGTAGCAAAGTTAGATTAGCAGTAAGCTAATTACTGGGCAGTATCTCTTGAGCAAGCCAGTTCTGCAGCTGATTAGAAATGTGTTGGTACGTGGGCTCATTGTGAAGAAGAGCATGGTTTTCAGTAATACCCTACTTCCACCAATTAGTATTTATCCTGACTACTTACCCAAATACACTACAAAATGTAATGTCTGTAGTGGCTTCTTTGTACAAGTCCCAGTTACTTGCTTCATACTCTTAGCTAAGTTTTCTGTATTCACCATTTCAGATTTTTTAGTTGAAGTGTTCTTGCTTTACCTTACAGGTGGGGCTTTCAGAAGCCCTTTTGCTGCTATTCAACTGTTACACTGACATCAGTGGTAAAGCAAGCATTGCTTTCAGTGGAAATAGAGTTCAACTGGATGTGAGAAAACAGCTTTGCTAGCTCTTTAGCTGTGATAGTAGGGTCTCTTCACATACAGATAGCAGTGCCTCTCCCTACAGATAGCTGTGCCTCTTTCCTAATGTCTTTTTTGTGCTCTCTGAGGTCTGCAAAAGAAGCAAGCCTGTCACTGGCAGGTTGAAGTCTGCTATGTAGAGTTCCATGTCTTCTCTGAAAATTTGTTCAGGATCTACAGATTCAGAAAGGCAGAAACTACTGATGTGTGTACATGCATTCCAGGAAAAAATGTATGCTGGGGACATAAGTGCTTTTCCTTGCTAGGGTGAGCATTTTGAATCAACATATGCAGTTCCAACATTCTCTAGCAGTAACTTAACATTAAACGTCTGGTTAGCATTTCTGAAGAGACAACTTGACAACCCGCTATGGTCTGCTAATAAGAAGGCACTGCTGTTTAAATTAAATACATATTTGATCCCAGATCTCATGGAACCACTGACCTGTTCATGGAGCTGTTGCATGTACTCCAGTATTTCACCAAATGGTCATGTGCTGCATGTCATACTGTCCAGGTAGACACTTGGCTTTCCAGATATAGACTGCTTCCTTACTGTTGGAAGCAGCACGGTCTCCATCTCCCCACCTTGGAGTGCACAACACTTGGTATAACAAATCACTGCTGAGCAGAAAGGAAGCAGCACTTAGCTGGAAGCACTGTGCCTATTGTATGCTCTTTATTTCCTGACTGTTCTATTTCATTTTATTTTTAATCAATATCATGCAGTTTTGAGCGAAGTTAAGTGGTCCTGTGTCATAGGCCACAAATTGCTGCCTTACAGTATCACTGTTTCTGTAAGTGCCTCAGGTTGTGGCTTGTCAGCTGTTTCAGCCTAATAAAGGGGGAAGTAAAATTCATTAAAAATAAATAAATGGTAAATAAGAGCCCAAAATCATCAAGTGAAGGATAGGCCTTGTCCAACATTCCCTAGGTATTTCCTATGGACTTCAGCAGGAGTTTTGTTTCAATAAAAACTAAGAAAATATTAGGTGAGGATTTTAGGGATTGCCTCCTGCTCTGCCTGTATAAGTAAGTACTGCTGCAAACACTTGCTAAATCCTGGAATGACATTATACAAGAACTTTGCTGAACATCTCTAGGTCCTAAATTCAGATCTCCACAAATTAATAGCCCATCTCAGTACAAGCACAGAATGGGTTATATGGGCAGCTGGACTTGTGTTTCATGCAGGCTTATTTCCTGCAGTTTTTCTAGTTGAGAACAGGCTGTAGACACGAGACAAGCCACAGAACTGAAATCCCAACTAGACTTGTTTTTCAGATATCTGATGTGATGATGGGCCTGATGGGATTCAGTACCAGAGTACTGAAGGAGATAGCAGATGTTACAACAGGACCCCTCTCCATCATCTACCAAAGCTCTTGGGAGTCTGGGGAGGTCCTTGCTGACAAAATGCTAACCAATGTTATTCCAGATGTACAAGTCTGAGGGAAGACCGAGGAAACTACAGAACTGTTGGTCTAGCCTCAGATTCTGAGGGAGATCATACTGGGTACTGTTCAGCATAGGTTCACAAAGGCAAAGTCCTGGACTCTTTCTCCAATGAAGTCACCTGAGTAGTGGGTGAGAGGAGGGTGGGAGATGTAGTTTCTCTGGATTTTAGTAAAGCTTTTGATACCATCCTTCACAGCATCCTTCTGGAGAAGTTGTCCAACTATGGGATGAGCAAGTAGGCAGTGGGCTGGGTGAAGAACTGGCTGAAGAGCAGAGCTCAGAGGGTTCTAGAGAACAGGGCTACATCTGGATGGCAGCCTGTCACCAGCTGTGTTCCTCAAGGCTCAGTTTTAGGGCCAGTCCTCTTGAGTTTTTATCAGTGATCTGGAGGCAGGAGTTGAACGCACCATTAGCAAGTTTGCTGGTGATACCAAATTGGGAGCTGCTGTTGACTCTCTTGAGGGACAAGAAGCCTGAGAGAGGAATCTAAATGGCTGGGAGCATTGGGCAATCATCAATGGCATGACGCTGAACTAGAATAAATGCCAGAGTCTGTACCTGGGACAGTCATTCCAGACACAAGTATAAATTGGGAGAGGAGTGGCTGGAGAGCAGCCCTGTAGAAGGGGTCTGGGGTCTTCCTTCCTCTCTCCCCTCACAAAAAGGTTCAAGTCACAAATGAGCTGTGAAGCTTTACCCTGTGGCTGAAATGCGGTTTATATGGCATATGAATGCAGCCAATTGTTCAATGGAGGAGTTGTGCAACTTGGTTTCAGTGGGAAAAGGAGATGTGATGATGACAGCACCAATGGGCTATTTTACAGCTTGAGTTAGTCATTTCCCTTGCTGTGTTTTGGGTATGGATCCAAATGCTACAGGTCTGAAAATGGCCAACCTTTTCACCACAGCAGTGTACTCTCTGTTCACTTGTTTTTCAAAGCCTGTGTTATTTCCATGGCAATCTGTTGGCACCATCCATCTCAGCCTATGGCTCTGGTTACTCTTTGGCTTTTCTCCATGCTGTGTCTACTGAAATCATACCTACCCATCCGCCCAGAAAAGGGTCTGTATCCATCCATATCAAGTTCCTGGTCCTTCCTGCTGTGTGGCCTCATGGCTTTTAATTCTGGTGCAGAAGCAATGGCTAATAAAGGTAGTCTCTGGGCTACAGAGTTGGTTTCTGCCCTGGCCTGAGATAAGAGTAACAGCACTAGGTTTGTCTTTGGAAGCTGACTGGCAGAGGAAGTATCAGGGACACCCACCAGCTGTGCCCTCATTTCTTCCTCCCTCCTTTCCTCCCTTTCCACCCTCCCTCCAGGAGGGGTGGTGTGTGAGGCCCGGCACCCCTCTGTCACAGTGCCACCACCTGGCAATACAGCAGGCACAGTGTCACGGTGAGGATAAAGGGGACATCCTCCCAGCAGTGGCTCAGGGACAGAGCAGGCCTGGGGGCAGCTCTTAGACATGTGAGAGGAAGTTTTTGAGGAGCCATCAGAATTCGTTGGATGGGCTGGAGGGAGGAAGACTGAAGCTGGGCCAGGCTACTGGAGATGAGAAAAGCCAGCAAACCTGGAGGTGCCTGAAGCTGTCAGGACTTTTCAGCTGGACAGCAGCAGCCAGAGCAAGGGAATCTCTTCTTGAGGAGCACTGCAGAACTCACCATCCTCATCCTGTGTGGGGATCCAGAGGCAGCAGCTGTGAGAAGTGGGATGCAGAGATGTTGTCAGGGGTGTTGGTGCTTTGGAGTAGGCAGGGATGTCTGGCCAGGCACAGGAAGGATTCTTGCCCCCAGGGCTGACCAGGCTGAGAGCATATGGCTGCTCTGGAAAGCCCCTGAGATGGCTCCAGCTTGAGGGGAAACAGGGCATGGGCATCTCCTGGGAGATGTGAGATGAGAAGGCTGGTCTTGCTCACATGCTCAGGGAGTTGCCAATCACCAGACCATACTGGTCATATGGTCTCCTGTAGACATTGATGGTTGGCCACTTTGGAGACAGAGCGCTGAGCCAGATGGACCTTTGCTCTGGTGGGGTAGTGTAGTTCTCTGCCTCTTTTGTTTTAGCATGTTTTCCCCAAGGCAACAGCTCAGGCATTTCTTAAAAGGAGTCCAAGGATTAAAAAAAAAAAAATCCACAAGGAAATGGAGAGTTACCAGTCACCTGAAAAAGTCTGGCAACCATTTAGTTCTGGAGCACTTGCTGCCTCTGACTGTGGGCTTCATTGAGTGTTGCTGGTGTCAGTGACGTGGGTTTTGCCATCCTGTGGAAACCCAGCTACACTGGGTGAACATAGAATACTCTCAAGAACTGCAGGTCAGAGATGCTTTCTGCAAATGTGTCCGTACGGTCAAATTATCTGGACACGATCTATCCTGCTACTGGATCCCAGGGAGAAGAGCACTTCCCATTCTCAAGAAGCTGTTGAGAGCAGTGAGGTCACTCCTCAGCCTCCTTCTCTCCAAGCTAGGTGAACCCAGTGTCCTCAGCTGCTCCTCAGAGGCTGTGCCTTCAAGCCCTGTCACTAGCTTCAATGCCCTCCTCTGGGTGCATTCAAGGACCTTCACATTCTCCTTAAATGGAGGGGCACAATTTCTGGGTTAGCTTTCCCCTACTGTGTTCCCCCACAGGCCAGGAATGCCATTAGTACTGCAGTAGTGAATTGTTTCAGGATGTGCTCTGTCAGCATTCATCTGCCTTGTCTCTGCCCTTTGCAGAGAGGAAAGAATGGACTTAGCATGTGCTGGCTGTTTTCAAGCGTAGCTCAAAGCATAGGTTTTGCCTCATAAATCCCATGTCATTTGGAATCCTTGCTCCCTAAAGATCTTCTTTTTCCTAAAAGCCCTCTGGACAGGGGACAGTCTGTGCAAGGGAATTCATCTCTAGCCTCACTTTGCCTGCTGAGCCATCAGATCAGTATTTGGACACATGCAGATACCTGTTGTCTCTTCATACTGAGCTTGCATCAAAATGTTGAGATTCTTTTAACATTCTGGCAGTTTTCTGCACTCATTGCACCAGTTTTGCAAACTAATTACTATGCATGTGCTAGAAGATTGGTTTTCAATAGTTTCTTTTATTAATTAAAGTAAAAAGAAGTTCCTTTGTATCTGAATAGCATCATCAGTAATTCTACCACAGTGACATTCTCAGGTGGTTTCAGGTGGGTGTATAGAAAGCAAAATCTTCAGTCCTCCTTTGCAGCTATCTTACAGATGCTTAGTGGCTCTTAAAGAGAAGCCATTGCCTTGTAGTGTCAGGTGGACACCTGGCCAACCAACTCCTTACCCATGTTAGCATTAGCAGCAACCTTCCTCTTCACTAAATGCCTGCAGAATTAATTCAAAAACTCAGTGACCTGTATTCACATTCCTGGAGAGTAAAGCTTATCCCACACAGGCAGCAGTGCCACAAACTGCATGGGACTGGCCCACCAGTCTTTCACCTCTTGTAGCTTTTTCAGTGACTGGGCTGATTTTGGTGCTTTCTCCAAGGAAACTTTCAAAATGGAAGCTCAGTTAATGCCAGCTTTGGTTATTTCCTTTCTTAGGGGGAGACAAACATTTTGAAAGTGACTGGATTGACATCACCTGCTTCATGCTGAGTCCACCTACGCTCCCTGTCCATTGCTCACCTCGCTGGTGGAGGGTTTGATCTGCTGGTCATGACTTTGTAGCGCTGCACTCCAGCAGGATATTGATGGGTGAAAGCCTCATTAACACATTTCTCTGGTTCCATCCTTCATGCTTTGAAGTTATCAGATGTATAAAACAGTGATGTTCATGGTCAGGTCTTTTGAATTTAGGTAGTAGAAAACCATCACTCAAGAAACATAGGTTTCCCTGTCCACATCATATTGTGGATTTCATGACAAGAATAGTACTTTCCTTACATTTTCAGTGCTCAAAATACTAAATCCTAAAGGAAAAAGAGATTTTCCAGGTTTTTAAATAAGATCTGAACATCTTTCCATAAAGTGAGGTAGGCAAATAGGATGGAGGACTATAGGCTCTTCAGGAGGGATAGCGAGGGCAGGAGAGGTGCCTAAGTTGCAGTGTCTCTAAGGGAGAAGTATGGCTCTATAGCCCTTACGGTTAGGAATGCTGCAGTTGAGACCCTCTGGATGAAGATTAGGTGGATGGAAGACAAAGCAGATGTCCTGATGAGATCTTACGGATCAAGCTTACTGGACCAGTCATGAAAGTCATTTGACTTGAGAGCGTGCTTGTATGATTTGTTTAATCTCTGTGACATGCACAATAAAAAATATGGTGAATGATCCTCTTCCTGACTCTGTATAGTTGTAGAAGCTCTGGATAAAGTTCTGCATTATCATCATTAGTCTTCACTCCAGTAGTCTTGAAATCTCTCACGTATGTGATACTGTTCCTTCTGTCTAGGCAGGCAACGTGGTGACAGGAGAGATGGTAGAGGAACTTATTCTTTCCGGAGCAGATATTATTAAAGTGGGTATCGGACCAGGTAAGTCAAATCCAGTCAAATAAGGGTGAGTTATGGTAGCCGTGGTGGAGGAGCTGCCCAGCTGGAGCCAGTGTGTAATGCTGTTTGCCTGCCTGTTAGGACGCCTGGACTTGCTCGGGTCAATAAAATTACAGTGCCCTTGCACATAGTGTATTTAAGACACACATGGGCAGGAGCTAGTGTTTCACACTTCACTGTTACATACTGCATCTTCATCAGTGAAGATGTCTGTCCCTGGAAGCACTGAATTGCCAGAGTTGCTGTCATTATCACTGATAATGTGTTGCGTTCAGGAACACATTTTCTAGCCTGGTGAAAAGACGCTGAGTCATCCCAGCTCAAGCTCAAACAATACTGTGTTCAAGTATTCACTTCTATTGAGGAAAGATGGGTTTCTAAATAGTTTCATTATTTGTGTTCTGTTAAGCTGAGGTTGCCCATCTTGTCAGTGTCTTCAAAGATGAAATGTCATTAAGTGTGAAGTATGGACACCATTGCCTCTACCTGTTACTGTTGCCTGTGAGCTAAAACTTATTTTAATGCACTTATATTACCTATCCTGTAACATTCCCATGGATAAATGGGAGGACCCTAAACTTCTTGCAGTGTTTTTCCTGCCTTCCCTTCCCTAATACTGTTGTCTGGCATATCCTGCTGTAATGTCTTCCCTTTTTTCTTTCTCTCCCATGTGTGTTTCTTCATGTGTTCCTTCCTCTCCTGAATTTCTTCTTAGACTGCAGCTGGGGTCACCATATGTGGGTTAGATTTTAAACTGATGGTATAGCCATGATCATCAGCCAGTGCAGTGCAGGCAGATTATTTATTCTACAATGAGTCCTATAGATCCGATCTTCCTAACAAATCTGTGCAAGTTGACCACCCAAAACCACAAGTAACCAATGTTCCTCACAGAAGATGAGAACTTGGAGGCTCTTTTCCAAACAACAGTCCATCCTGTGGAAAATGACAGTGATTTATGATATTTTATATACAATTTTTATTTATTTTATATATATATATAAATATAAATCTGGTAGGGATTATTTTAAAACTACTTGTCTTCCTATTTTGCAGAAGGACCTTTTCACCTTGTCAGTTGCTTGAAAAGTCTTTGGAAATTTTTCCTTTACTGGTAGCTCAAGTATACCTGAATATCAGTTGGGTGAAGGGATACAGATTTCACTGCATTTGGTATAGAATCTGTTTGAAATTCTTGTTCCCATGCAGAACTTTATGGTCTGTATCCTATATGATAAGACCTGGACTCACAAAAAGCAGTCCTCATTTTGACTCTTGAGAAAAATAGAGAAGGCCTTCCAAAAGTTCTATATTCATGTTACTGTGTTGAACTATAATTGAAGAGGGGGTTTTATATGCATGCATATACCTTTATTTTTAGATATAGCTATATATATGCACTATGTACGTGTTTAAATATTATTGCTTAATTCCTGTAATATTACATTTTACAGCTTTATGATTACTGATTTCTAAATGCTGTGTGCTGTTTTTCTTATATTCCTAACTGTTGCTATCAACCAAATATTTCTGCTTTAAGAATTAGGCAAAAGATGGGTTTTTCTCCCTTGTGGAAAATCACCACAAAAAAAGAAAAACACAGATTTCCTGTGAGGATTATTTTTAAAAACATATGTAGAAAAGAGATACACATATTTATTGGAAGAAATATTCAAGTTACTAAATGCTCAGCTGAGTCTCAGGGGTTGTGACTCTGGTCCTTTTGTCCCTCCCTTTTACCTTCAGGCACCTCAGTACAGATTTGCTTCCTCGTGGTGCAGTAATTCCCTCACAGGGAAGCATTACCAACAAGACTCACACTGGGAATTTTTACCCTGGAGGAGAAAGGGGGGTATCAGCCACCTCAGTTACACCTCCCATGGAGTGGTGTGATAGCATTTCAAAACTGAAGTGGCAGTGTGTTCCTTTTATCCCTGAGAAGACAATATTTGCAATAGAGACTTCCTGAGGTAAAAAGTAATACAGATAGAAACACATTTTTTCCACAAGAAAAAGAAAACAAGCTGTATCTTTTCTGTCAGCCAAATGGTCTCTGATTTTTCCTCTCATTCTCTTGTCTAGGTTCTGTGTGTACCACTCGGATTAAGACTGGGGTGGGCTACCCACAGCTAAGTGCTGTTATTGAGTGTGCAGACGCAGCACATGGCTTGAAAGGACATATCATCTCTGTAAGTAAATGTCATCTCCTCTAAGACTCCCACTGTGCAAAAGGTTGTGGAATAGGAGAATCAAACAGTCCAGTACCCTGCATGTTAAAGACTATCTTCTGTCATCTCCAGTTGACCCCTCTACTAGGTGGAGATTTAAATGCAAAGAAACAAACTCCCTGTAATGTTGAAAAAGAGCTGGGCATCTCACTCTTGTTTGCACCTTTGGAAAGCTGCTTCTTGCTCCCAGAATGCAGGAAGCACCTCTGTGAACAGAATAGGAAGCTTGTTACTGTTTTCACATTGAAGCAAATAGTAATTCCTATGAAATATTTCTGGAAAAAAAGAGTAAACGGGAACATGACTTTTCCCAGAGAGTGGGACTGTGCCATGCAGGCGGTAGAGGGGAGTACAGAGTAAAGCAGCGTGAGCCCATTGGTGCCCTGGTAGCTGGATTGATTCAGACAGCATCCTCACAGAGCTGTCTGTGCAGGGGCAGGAGGGTTCCAGAGGTGTCTCTGTTGAGCACAGGCGGCACATGAGCCACTTACATTCTTACAATACTCCGGGGAAATAATGGGGAAAAAGGAGCATGTATCTGTATTGCCTGCTAATGGTTGCTTCCACCCTACCAGCAAGACCAGATGCACTTCACACAGGAAAAAGTAAGCATAGCCTGAGACTGAGTTACACTGCAGCCTACAGCACCCAAAGGTCCTGTGTGCTTCCACAGGCATGGCCAGTTACCATGCCCCTGGCTGTCAGGCTTGTAGAGCCTCTGCAGGCTGCCTGTGAGGTTGCTGGTCATCAGGAAGGTATAGGGGCTAGCCAGCCCACTGTCCTCACAGGTAGAGGCCACACACAGAATTTTATATTTGCAGACAAGTGAAATCACTGGAAGTCCCTGATTTATTTGACCCAGTTGTGACTAGAATCCATGTGAGGAAGTGGGTATGTTGTGGTGTTAAGGAGGGGAGAGCAGAATGGACTAACTGTGGATGGGCAAAGGGTTTAACTGTATTTCTTGGAGCCGTGTGTATAATGGAGCAGGAAAACAACTATGTGTTGCAATCAGATCTCTCTTGCTATTTATTGTTAATACTTATGCATTCCCTCCTCTCCATGGCTCCTATATATATATATGAATTTTACAGGGAAGAAAAAAAAAACCAGCAAAGCAGAGTGTGATTTTATGACTTGGGCAGTATTACAGGTGTTTGTCTCTATACTAGTAGATAGCAGAATGTGTGTGTAATAGAGCATGAAAGACTGACTCGTTACTCTGAAGGCTGGATAACTATAGGTGTCATCCTAGCAGTGGTGCTCAGAGACCCATCCTAGTTTTGCAATAATCACTTTCTGCTAGCAACCCTCAGAAGAACATTATTACCCTGATTTTACAAGAACACAGGGAGCGTGTATTTAGAGTGATGAAACATTAGATTTTTTTACAGTATTGCTCCTCTCCTTTCCTGCTTTGGGGATGAATCAATTCCTGACCTGCTTAGGTCATATTGGCTTTCATGTGCCCACACCTATCAACCCCTTGGCATTACAGGGGGAGTATAGGAGGGCAGTTTAATATATGTCTGCTACAACAGCTGGGCCAAGGTAATTACTTTCAGCTATAACCACTACCACTCTTGTCACTCAAGCTAAAGAAACTAAAGCAAGGGAGAGGATATTATGTTTGAATTCTGCAGCATTGAGTTAGGTACTGGTATGTTTCTTGGGGAGAGAAAAGGCTGGACTGCATGGTTATTGCCAGAGCTCTGGCAGGAGTATCACAAAAGAGAGGTATCCTTCTGAGGAAAAAACACCTTATGGGAGCAAGCCTAAGTATATAACTGGATCTAGTGGCAGCAAGCTTAGAATCATAGAATTGTCTGAGTTGGAAAGGACCCCAAGGATCACAGAGTTCCAACCCCCCCCTGCCACAGGCAGGGCCACCAACCTCTAGGCCTGGATCTACACAAGTTTGCCCAGGGCCCCATCCAACCTGACCTTGAACACCTCCAGGGACGGGGCATCCCTCACAATGTCTCACTACTATGTAGATTCAGGAAGGGGCATAGCCTGCCTGAGCCGAAGGAGACCTCTACAAAGCAGAGTATTACCACAGCTATCTCTGTCAGTTTGGCAGGAGAAAATATATCCTCCAGTTTTTTTGTTATATTGAAGTATCAGGAAGGATGTGAAAACATTCAAAGCCTTCCAGCTATTTTCATGTATATTATAGCTGATAGTGTGCTATAGGTCAGTCCTTTGGGGTGCTTTCTTGCATCCACTTCTGTCTTGTGGATGTACTTCGGTACCTTCATGGAATTGCTCAGCCAGTGTATGAAGGGAAGGAGGTCCCACTCACAGAACGAGAAAGAGATGGTGCTGACAGTGCAGGCACTGCAAGGAACACTGCGTACTTGAAGCCCATTCTGCAGTAGCTCTGCTAGGAGGGCAGCACAAACTGAGACTTTAAATGTTTGTATTACTGGAGCAATCATGTATGATTTTTGGCGCTGATACAGTGACAAAGGTGACAATTTTTAGGCAAACATGGCAGTCCAAGTGAACGCCTGGTGTCTCTCTAGAGTCACTTAGACAAAGAAAGGGGAGGTGAAATTGCACCAGTTACTTTCCTCATGCTAAATTATCTTTAAAACTCAAAGATCACCTCAGAAATGAATCTTTCATGACTCACTGAAAGAAGAGAGGAAACCCTGTCTAAGACAGAGGCACTGTTTCTGTCCTGTGCTATTTGTCTGGCCGCCAACAGTCTCAGTTTTCGTTCTTGCTAATCCACTGGCCTTGAGAAAGTGCAGTGGTGAGTTACAGCAGAGGGGGCATTGAGCAGGAGAGCGCCTTCAGAAGCAGCCTGCTTGAGATGAAGTTCCTGTATCTTGCAGGTCAGAGAACTCCTGGGCTGAATAGAGGAGCAGTTGCATATTCTAGTAAGCCAGCAAGGCGGGGAATGGAAAGCAGCCTTGCGTGTGCCCTCTCACATTTGGCTATTGTTTGAGAGAGATCCCTATTTCTCCTTCACTCTGTCCCGGCGATGGGCCACCAGCAGTCAGTGAAAAGGGTGACTAAGGGGTTCTTCATCCAGCTACTGCCATACCATGTCTTCCTCCATACAGAACACGTTCCACACAGAAATAGGCCCAGCATATGTAGTTCAGAATAAATCACCATATGTATTGTTTCTAGTGCTGTATATGCCACATACTTTATATGTCTTATGTATAATAAATAGCTATATGTTTGCTGATACTGTAGGAAGGGCTGGTTGTACAGAAAGGTTGCTTGAAACATAAAACTAATAGTTATAAACTTGTTATTATAAGTTGCATGTAATATTTAATAGTCAACTAGTTAATACTGGTTTTCCATACTGAATTTCTTTTCCTCAGCCTAAATTTTGTTACTGTAAAATGGTTTCTCTCTTCTGAGAACAAGACTGGGGAGAGTAATGGTTTTTTTTAACCATGTTAAAATAATTCTATTGACTGAAAAGCTGTTTTCCCTTCTCCTTTGGCTTAGCACCCAGCTGTCTCAGAATCATGCCTTCTACGGGCCCTATGGCTACCTTTTCTCATAGGCTTACATCAGAAGAAAGCCAGTTCTCCTGAGTTCACACTGGGATTTGCAAAGACACATTTCCCCAGGGCTCTGAGGTAGATCCTGAGCCTGCAAGGTCCTCTGTGACTGAAGCCCAGGAGTTCAAGTTATTTTGAGTGAGGCTCCTTGTTGGGACAGCTTTATTTTCTAAACTGAGCACTTGATTTTTCACATGGAATGGAGTGGTTCAATGTGTATAGCATTATTATATGCATCTTCTGGCATAACTGGTTGGTATGTCCCCTTTTTGTTTCCCTTTCTGTGAATCATTAAATTTACCTGCTTATGTGGAGACATCTACAGATAAAGAAATGCTGTGAATCATCACCATCGGGTCCTTTTATCTTAAATAGTAACTCATGAGCTTTTGGGAAAGTCTCTTATCTGCTCAGCATTTTGTAATTTGGTGACATTCAAAGTGATGTTTTTTGAAGCCGATGATTAATGATTACACACTAAGGCCCCCATCTCCGTAGTACTTCTGAAAGCGTAAAGCCTCCATCACTGCCACTACTGGGTCAGTTATAAAGGTCAGATGCTGAGCCACCCAGCAAGAACAGACTGAACCCATCTACCCGAGAGCATTCATAACCAGCCTGTCACAGACAGTAAGAATCAGGCAAATTCCTGACACTACTCTTTGAAGATTATTAGACCACTCTTTCTACCTCGTCTTTTCCTCCCCTGACACATGCACACATGCTCACACCCTCCTCCAGGTTCTGACAGACTTGTCAGAGGGAAAAAAATTGCAAAAGCAGAGCCCTTAAGAGGAGAGAGAGATTCAGCTGTCAGCCCAGCACTCCTTTCTGGAGCTGACAACAAGAGAGTCTAGCTCAACAAAAGGCATAATGTGCTAGAGGTTATCAGCAAATGGAATAAAAGCCTTTAAAGTTCTACCAGGTGCTGTTTGCCGTTTGAAAAGTCACTGACTTTTGGATCCACCTGCTCAGTTTGTGTCTAAATCCTTCCCTGCACATGGAGAGGTTCTAACACTCAGCCCCACGGCCAGCTGCTCGCCAAAGTCAGCTCTAAAATGGCTGATGGTGGGGGTGTCCGGCTGTGCTCAGCCACAAGTCACACACAGACATGTGCTTCTGCCAGAAGGGAGGTGAAACACAGTGAACTAACCAGACAGTCTGGGGAGTAGTTTCAGAAGGGGAAAGCTGTTGGCCGTCTGCAAGGGACCCTGATCATCAAAGGAATGGGGAGCCCTCTTTTCACACTATGTAGGAGGATCTTTGATCTGATGCTCAGGCATTTACAAAACCTAAAGATTCCCAGCAGAAGATGAGCTCTGCTATGTGCCATTCCTTTTTTACAGCACAGTCACACATAGACAACTTCCCTCCCCTCAACCAAAACCCCATCATCAGCTACTTACTTGCTTTGCACTGAAACTGAAGTGCATGGGTCTAAAAGGCTAAAGATCTCAAAGTGCTGTTGTTTCTTCACCAAACCTGTAGCAAACAGTGAGGAGTATGAGAGATTAATTTTCACTTAACCAAGATTAGATTACCCCATTTGCTTAGAGATTATCAGATCAAAATCCAGCATAGCTGATGGCATATTTCCTCACCCCTCCCACTGTGACCTTTTAATGCATTGTAAACTGCTGAGAAAGTTATTTTAAATGTCTTTGGTGGTTTAAGGTAGGGGTTTGTGGTACCTCTGCATTGCACAGCCTTAGTTTAAAATGGCAGAGAATAATTCAGATCATCAGGAGGAGGTTTTGTTTTCCAGCTTCTGGGATGCAGGAAATTGCAGTCAGGAATTTGCATCGCTGCTGTTACCAGTGGTATCACTGGTAGATCATGCAGTAGCCTAAACGAGCCTAAAGAAGGAAAGCAATAGAAAGGATAATATGCGTTCCCTAAGAACTCAGCCGAGGTGATGCATACTGCTCATGCATAATCAGCTCTTGACACGCTGCCCCTGAGCAGGGGCCATTCTGCTGCAGGTCGCAGAGGGCCAGTGCCCACTGGGTCCCTGCCTGAGCTCACTGGCACTCACTGTTGACTTTTCTTTGCGCAGGATGGAGGCTGCAGCTGCCCAGGAGATGTCGCCAAAGCGTTTGGTAAGGACAGCGTCTCGTGCCGCCCGTTACACCCCGCGTATCTCCAGCACCGTCAGCAGTGATGTAGAAGTCAATTTGACCCGGAATGTGTAATCAGCAATAAGTTGCATTTGTCCCTGTGGGTGACTCCAGTGAAATTAATACACCAGACATGAGTTTGCTCTTTGGACCAGACAGTTCAAATTCTGCAGCGCAAAACGTTCAGTGGTCGAAGTCCTATTTAGAAACAATCTGCCAGGTGTGCATGGGATACAGCCACTGGGACAGTAATACAAAGAAAACTGATAAGGGTTTCTTCTGAATAGGGTTCAAAGATGCCTGTAACATTGCCAGAGCCAGCTGACCTGGCCCTTGAATGGATGAAAAGATGGTGGAATGTGTGTTGGACAAAAGAACAAAGCAAAAAGGCAGGCCAGATCCCTGGAGATGTTCTTGGGATCAGCTGTCCACTTGAAGAGATGAGATTTTATTTATACTGTATCCCCTAGAGCCGAGCAGCTGTATAAAACATCTAAGTTAATAATTAACAGATTTTGCTCTCATGCCAGTAGCTTCAGTGAATTGCACGAACTGTTGCTGATGGGAAAGATAATTTAATCTGAGAGTTCTGTTGGGCATGAAAGTTACATTTGGGGTGTGTGTGTCAAGGCCAGGATTGTCACTTAGCCATAATCTTGTTGCAGCAGTGTATGTGAACCAGGTGCTAAATGTGTCCTAGGCTGAGAGGATATTTATAGACGCTTCCCCTGCCCCCACCCCCCAAATGCCAGATCCTTCAGAGAAGTCACAGTGGGGTAGTACATGGAATACAGTGGGATAACACAGTGTCTCACTGGGATCTCAGTGTAGTATGATAGAAGAGATAGCACATTATGATACAGCATGTCTGCTTGGCAGGAAGCTTTGCAAGTATGGAAAGCACGGGCAGGCCTAAACTCAGATTACAGACCTGCCAAGAAAAACTCTGGGCCTCCAGGAAAGGTTGAAATCAAAATCTGTCTTCTAAGTTTGCAGACAGCTCCTGTTTTTAGACAGGTCAGATGACAAGGAAGGCTTAATTAGAGAATTTTAAGCACAGCCGTGGAGTGATTGCTACCAGCAAGGAATCTGCTCAGTCACAGGATTTCACATCTCCCTTGTGTTACCCAGTGGGTGATGTGACATGGGGAATAGATACTTCCAGTTGGGTGATTCTGACATAGCTGAACAGCAGCATCCACCCTCTTTGACAACAAGATTGTATTAAAAAAACACCCAACCTCTCCTCAGCCCAACCCACCCTGACATCATACTGCATGCAGTGAGGCCTGTGTTCTGTCTGACTTTATCTGGCTCTGCAGCTCACCTGGTTCTTGCTGGCGCTGTTGTCCTTGGGAGCTTGTGAACTGAGATTGCAACCTCACTGCATTCCCAGCTGCCTGAGCAGAAACCTGGCTCATGGAAAAGGTCTTTCTTCAACAAGAGCATTTCCAGAAGTTAGAACAACAGGAAATAACTTCAAAGTGTTTAAAATGTTTTCCTTTGTTGTTTGTAGTAAGTCTGAAAGGTCCTTGCAGTCCCTTTGGGCTAACTGAACAGAACTTGCTTGAAACCTGTAAAAGGACAGATTCTGGCCTTGCTGATTGTCAGGAGGTGCTAGGATTCACAGTGGTATGTGTTTACAGGCTACCACAGCTTGTCCTGGGATGGAGGAGCCGCAGGAAACTGAGATCATACAAGTAGTAGTTCTACTGTGACGGCAGGCCAGACAGATCAGTCTGACCCATGTGTCACAGGTACAGGGCTGGAACTGATAAGAGATTACCCTGAGACAATAAACTTACCATATCTGTTTATGTATCATTGAGGTAGACACACTGTGGACACCTGACTAGCTGGAGCCAGGTGTGCATTTGTCAAAGGTGGGTGGCAATATAAGCTTCTAGATAAAGTTATTCCTGTCAGTGTTGATTGAACACTATTGAGGTGCTTTGCTGGGCATGGAGGCTATTTTCTCATCTACAAGGCAAAGCTTTGATACCGACCATAGATTGCCTAACACAGAGCTCCCTGCTTGCTGGGAGCCTCTTGGTGTGCAGGAGTTACATAAACACAGGTAGGTGAGACCAGGCAATAGAAGACAACTCAGGTGCACAATTTCTGGGGATGGAGGCCCGGACAAAGCATAGACAAGAGAACTTTTGGTTAAAGTGATTATACCATCTCTTTTTGGTGGATGAACATAAAGTTCTCATGAAAGGGATGTGTTGAGGTGTTAATTATAAAGCAGTGATGAATTAAAAGCCATTTGACTCATAAAACGTGTCAGTGAGTCCTAGACATGAAGACTAGCATTGACAACTGGCTAAAGATGGGAGTGGAGGAGGCAAGCTCATGGGAACAGAAGAGTAGAGTGGATTGAGAGCATGTGAAGAACTGGTAAGATCTGTAATGAAGATGCTGAGAAGCTTTACAAGTGGAAAGTGACAGCATTGACTGGTGTCAGGAGTCAGAGGCAGACTGGGCATGTTGGCAGAAGGGAAACAAAGTAGAAGCCTATTAAAAAAAGCAATGAGCAAAGAAGCACTAAAGGTGGGGGACAAAAATGCTGAGAGTGAGAGAAACTTTGGAAGAGACTGATGGAATTCTGGAACTGCTGGATGGGAACCTAGCAAGCTATTGCTGCCATGTAAGTATTGGAAATTATAATAGAAAAGATGCGGGTTGATCAGGAAGAAAAGAGGTCTTTTGATGCAGGAATGAGAGCATGAAAGCACTTTGCATTGGGCTCTCAGATGGTTCACATAACTACACCCTTGGAAAGGCTGATAACATGAACACATTTGTCAGAATGCCCCAGGGAAGCACTACTATCTCCTTTTTAAAGATGAGAAGTCAAAGCACAGAAATACTAAGTTCAGTTGCCTGGGGTCACATATATTTTTGTGACACAGCCAGGAACAGAATGTGCCTTTTGAATCCTACGCCAGCATCTTTAACACAATACTGCTGTTCCTTACAGCAGTGGTGAGAAGAGATACAGGAGCAGGGAAGGAAAATGAAGGAAAAACGATGTGGAAAAGTCAACTGAGGACATGTATGGGTTCTAAAATAACCTGACAGATCATACTGGGGGGGTTTTTCCCTGTTTTCAATAGCTGTGTGTGTACTACTGTTGCAAAGGCTTGCTGGCTCAGCTGGAGATCAGGTGAATGTAGATTCCAGAGCCAGCCATGGTCCAGGCAGACTTACTCGGCATCTGCCTGGAGGTCTGCCCAGGCTACAAATCCAGGCTGACTCCAGCTGAATTTGCGCAGAGCCAATCTGGTTATCAGTAACTTGTATTATCAGGCATACAAAAGACCTCTGAGGGACTCCATCCAGATCCAGCAGAACTGTGTAAGTGCAAGGTTGGGTTGGCATCAGTGGCTTGAAACAGAAGGCACTGTGAATCGTGAATGAGCAACATCAGCCCAGACACAGTGCAGACCTCAAGGGGAAGTCAGTACATCAGAGTAGCCTTGTGTAGAAACAGGGTGAGTCTGTCAAACTCTGAGCGAGCTACTGGGATGCTTGTATGCAACATACCTCATCACATCATGTATTATCTAGAGGGTTGTTGCCAGGTGTTCCCAGTCCCCCCAACCTAAAATAACGGCGTGCTGTCTGTCTGTATTTGAAAATGAGAGACTGCAGCTGGGTGTTGCAGGCATCACCAATACTTGTGGTCATGCAAAGAAACGTGTGTAAGTAAAGCAAGACCATGCTAAAAACTATGGTATCCTGGTTGAAGGTTAGCTGGTGGAAAAGTAGTGGCACAGACCTGAAACTCAGACATCTTTGCAACACTGAAGCAGGGTGGAAAGTTCTGGAGAGCACTGGAAATGTATATTTAATACAGGCTTGTCTTTCCTGGAGCTGTGGGGCAGTAAGCATTTGTTATTCCAATGTTCAGACATGCTGTGTCTGCTGTAATGTAGCTCCTCTGGAAGAGCTTGATGAATGATGTTGGTTTGCGAAAGTTACTCAAGTTGGATGAGTTTCAACCCTGTGATTCAAAGTTATTTGCTTTCCTCACAAAATATCCAGTCAAAAGAAAATAAATAGATACTTAAGTTCACAGGAACCAAAATTCTGTGATTCTGAAGCGCAGATTTCATGTGTCTGTTTTGCATTAATAATTTGGAGGCTGTGACACCCACAAAGAAAGACAGGGCTAGAACTGGAGATCAGGGGATGGTATTGACAAGGCAGAGTCCAGAGCGTCCTTCAGCAGACCTTTGAGTTGTTTGAATGCCCTCTTTGAAACCCTGACCCTCCATTGGTCCCTCCTTCCTCATTTTTTCCTTCTACCCACAAAGATGACATCAACTAGACTTGTTTGCAAAGGAGGAGCAAGGTTGTGCCAGGTAACAACAGGAGCTCCCCACCAGTAATTGAGAATGTCTTAAAGGATGAGCATTCCCTACGTTTTTGGCAGGTTAATAGTAGTATCAGACATGAGTCAAACTGAGGCTTTAAAACTCAGCCATCTGAAACAAGAGAGCTCAGGAAAAATCTGCCAGGTAGCTGGCATGATAAGACACCTGAATGGGTGCCCAGCTATAAATATTGCTTGTAATGTGCTCAGCAGTTTTGCACAAGCCTCATTTTTAACATCCCTTTACCATGGACGTAGTGTTCCTTTCAAACAACAACCAGGCAGAGGGAGGTGAGGTCAGAGAAGCAGCTGGGTGCTCTGCTCCCAGACACTGCTGCTGCCTCTGCTCTTTGGCAGAGGGGTGGAGGGAGGGAACTGGCTTTTATAAATCTCTGCACACTCCACGGTTGTCTTGTATTCTGAGATGAAAATACTCTGATATAGCAGTTTGTCTACAGTTAAAGAGATGGCAGCAGCTGAGTAGATCTGCTAATGATTTCACTTACTCTTCAGATTGCAGTCCAGTGCTTTTGTTTGGGTAGTGACAGAGATCAGAGCAAATCCTAGTGCCAGATTTACCTAGCCTGAGATCTTCCCAGAGTTCTGAGTTGTTCCTATGGGCATGGGATAAGTTCAGGCTCATCTGCTTTCTACGAAGTGAGGCTTAGAGCCCTGTTCTTCTGCCAGTTCTGGGAAGAAGCTGGGCAGAGGGGAGGCCTGTTCTGACACACATATGTTGAAGAAGCAGAGAGTCTGAACAGGAAAATGCTTTGGTTTGGGGTCACCATAGGCTCATGAATGAGTAAAAGCCAAACTTTTGCAAGCAAGACCAGATATGCCAAAATATCGCAGGAGGAGCTGCTGGTGGAATAGTTCCAGCCCAGCTGGAAATACTGGAAATCACAGTATGAAATCAAGAGTGATTCCAAAAACCTTCCTGATCTTACTCACAGTGGAACTGATTTCTTATTTGCAAAGCCAGGGGAGAAAGACAGACTGAACGGGCATGATTGAGTGTTCAGTGTTGTTATTCAGTGTCTGTAACATACTTAGGAGTAGTAGCTATTGCTTAGACCTCCTTTGTGGTGCATGCTGAGAACCACAGAACCCAGGAGTGGTGGTCCTTGGGCCAGAGTCATTAAATAACAGGAACAATATGCAGACCCATCCATACCTCTTTGACAAGGGATTGCCCAGGCCTACACTGAACACAAGTGGCTGATGGACTTGAAAAATCCATCATTTCATTAGAAAATCTGCTTGGTTTATGTCAGTGTTGAAAAGAGGATATTCATGAGTGTGCCTTCTTTCAGGGTACATTTCCATTTGCAACTTGTAGCCTTGAAAGGTCTTGAAAAAGGAGCTGTCCTCTCTTCTATACAGCATTAAGCTCAACTGGTCCCAGCCCTGTGATTACAGTTTCTAAGTACTGCAGTCACATTATTAATTAATAAGGAACTGTGCTCAGATTATGGAGGGTTAAAACTGAATTTGAAAATAAAGAGTGTGGGTGGAGTAGAATAATCCATATCTTTGTCATCACAACAGAAAAGCATTCTTACCATTTTAAATACCAGAGAAGGACAATTCAGCATGTGTCAGCTCTCAGTAAAGCATTTCTTCCAAGTTTGCTGCATCTATTATGGAGGGGACTCTCTGTACCAAACTATTTAGGTCTGGCTATTGTTTTTGGAGGCCACTGTGTTCCTGCTCTGTTTTTCACCCTCTTCTCCTTTCCCTGCTTTCTTACATGTCACTTTGCTGATCACAGGAGCCGGTGCTGATTTTGTCATGCTTGGAGGGATGTTTGCAGGCCATGACCAGTGCGCTGGAGAGATTATGGAAAAGAATGGCAAGAAGGTGAAACTCTTCTATGGAATGAGCTCTGATACGGCCATGAAGAAACATGCAGGAGGGGTTGCTGAATACAGGTATGAATTCCACACAGGAGCAATTGCAGTCAGCCATCCATCCAGTCACTTCTGGAGAGAAATGGCAAAAAAGGCATCTGCTGGAAACAGGCCTGTGCCTCTATTCCTGATTAAGAAGCTGTTACCAACACTTCTGGCAGAAGATCTGTGGGAGGGGTGACATCAAGGGGGAGAGAGGGAGAAGGAGCTGAGAGCTGCCACAATCACTCAGTTGCAGCCTGTGCAGTTTTCTGCCACTGCAGCACTAGTTGCATGGCCTGAGAAGTCATTAGTTCTGACTTACAGGTCTCTTGGGATGCATATGAATTAAATGATGTAACATGGCGTACCAAGCTGCAGTTTGTGGCCCTCTTGTTGTCCAGGTTGGGTTTCCTGTTGGTGTCTGGCTTCCCAGGTGTCCCACGTGCTCCTTTCTGTTTGCAGAAAGTGAATCACTGAAGCTCAGCTGGGGTTTCCCCAGAACAGAGTTGAGTTATAGCTCTTACACTGATGAGGGCCCAGGATCTCCAAGGCACTCTGTCACAGGTGGCAGCTCCAGGACTACCTTCTGTGTTTGTTGAGTAGTCTTCTCAGGCAGCTGAATCCTGCAAATTTCCCACCCCTTTTTGGATGACAGAGCAACAGAGTAGCCCCTGATCTTGCAGTATTATAGGAGCTTGTGTTCTGAGTTAAAATCCTCAGGGTAGATGAAAGCATGACAGGCTTTACAAAGGAATCTCTTGTCCATTGATATTTTACTCCAGGAAGGGATGAGAATTTTGACTTTTTCAAAAAAGCAGATGACCCCAGAAAATGTGTCTTTTCCCTTTTGAGTGGCAGGTACAGTCACGTCTCTTGGTTTTGCATATTTCATTAGGGAATCCTTCCAGTCTTACAGTATACACTGGTTTATTGAGGAGTCCCTTTTGATTCTTCTTCTTTGCTGGGGTAGGTAAAGGCTCTGATCCCATCTGGTAAACTGCTGCTTGTTAGAGTTTCGGAGCCAGTGACCTTACCTACTGTTCCAGACATTCAGGACTGATGGGTTCTGTTAGCCTCATCTGCTACCATGGGTAAGAGCTGCAGCACTATGATGGTGACAGTGCAGAATGTGAAGCAGAATGGGATCCACAAAACAAAACAGAATGCTCACTTTGATGCTGATAGGACCACAACGATGTCAGGCATCATGCTAGATAGAAAGCACCTTTGATCCCACCTGCTGTCCTCCATTCGGACATTGGCCTTTATGGTGGCTTTTGTCTGCCACTTCTGAAGAGTTTAAATGCACTATGAAAATGTGCACTGGTTTGCCTAGCACTTCACGAAGTTGTAAGATACCACCTACTTCAGAGCATTTACACCTGTCTCCTTTGGCCTGAGTCCCAGAATAATGAAATACTTTGGATTAGATGAGACCTTTAAAGGTTACATAGTCCAGCCCCCCTGCAGTAAGCAGGGACATCTTCAACTGAGAGCCCCATCCAACCTGACCTTGAGTGTTTCCAGTGCATCTACTGTCTCTCTGGGCAACCTGTTCCAGCGTTTCAGCTACCATCACTGTAAAAAATGTCATCCTTATATCCAGTCTGATTTTACCATCTTTTAGTTTAAGACATTGCCCCTTGTCCCTGATAAAGAACTTGTCCCCATCTTTCTTACAAGCTCCCTTTAGGTACTAGAAGGCTGCTATAAGGTCTTCCCAGAGCCTTATCTTCTCCAGGCTGAACAGGCCCACTTCTCTCAGCCTGTCTTCACAGGAGAGGTGCTCCAGCCCTCTGATCATCTCCATGACCCTCCTCTGGAGTCAGTACAACAGGACAATATCTTTCTTGTATTGAGGACCCCAGAGCTGGACACAGTAGTCCAGATGAGGTCTCATGAGAGTAAAAGGAGAGAATCACCTCCCTCATCCTGCTGGTCCTGCTTATTTTGATGCAGCCCAGGACAGTTGGCTTTCTGAGCTGCAGGTGTGCATTGCTGGCTCACGTGCAGCTTCTTGTCCACCAACACCCCTACGTCCTTATCCTTAGGGCTGCTCTCAATCCATTCGTCCCCCAGCCTGTATTGATACTGGGGTTTGCCCTGACCCATAGGCAGGACCTTGCACTTGGCCTTGTTGAACCTCATGGTGATCAGATGGGTTCTCACTTCTCAAAGCTTGTCTGTGCCCCTTTGGATGGCATCCCTTCCCTTGGGCGTGTCAGCCGCACCACTCGGCGTGGTGTTGAGTGCTGACTTGCTGAGGGCGCGCTCAGTTCTGCTCTTTCATTGGTCAAGATACTAAATTACTTTGAGCTCCTAGACTAATGGAGACAAGGGAAGGCTAGAGGTAGACACTGCATGAGAAACCTGGAGCCCAATGAAGTCGTCAGCTTTCCTGGTCTGGCAGAAAACCCAGGCTCATTAAAAGCAAAGCCTGTGTGAAAACGGGGAAGCGGAGAGGAAACAGCTTGTGGACACTGCACATATCTGATAGTCTGTGCCTACTGCACACAGTCTGGTTCACTACTGCTTTCAGAGGAAGGCTTTTGAGAAGAAAATCGGTTGGACATGGGCATGAGAGATGATGGTAAAGAACTTTTCAAGGGCAGAAAAACTTGTGATGAGTTTTGGCAAGTTTTTGTAGGAGAAAAAAGATATTTCTAAACAAGCAAAAATATACAGTGAATACTGTAGTTTGAGGAGACTGTGTATATCCTGGCAGCTTCTTAAAGCCAGGATTTTTCTGCACTTAATAGGAGGAGATGTTTACCTTCTGCCTCAGGAGGATGTGAGTGGAGTGTACCCTTCCTACTTTACCTGAGCCCGTGTACCTCTTTCTGTGGCTCAGGTCAGAAGCTAGTGAAGAGCATGCAAGGGTGGGCTTGGTTTGGTTTATTTTGTTTGTTTTTTAAAATCTCATATGGGGCTGCATCTGTACCAGTTAAAAGTGCCACTCTCTGCAGGACATAAGGCTCTACTGAGAGATCCCCCACTGGGGGATCAATGCTTTCCACCTGCCTGACCTGCAGGGCTGTTTTGGCACTGCAAGTTCAGTGTGATTTTGCTTTCATGTGTAACTGTGAATTTGTGGAAGAAAGAGCAGCACAAGAGTCCATCTGCATTTGAGACAAGCTGAAATGATGTTCCAGAAAGATGTGCTGCATACCTCTGAGCTTTGATTCACTCAAGAGTTCATTTGCAAGTTTCCAGAAACAATGCACAGTTTGGGGGCTTTTTTTTTTGTCTCCCAGCAAATCTGCTGATCCTCAAAGCCTCTGAACAAGTGGGCCAAGTGGACAGCACTGGTATTCACCTCACAATTTAAAAGTGACATCTGCCAGTTACACAGAGGTGCTGGCAACCATTTATGTGTACGTACTGTCCTTTGCTACCCTGTGCTTGTGTCAGCTGGAGTGTGGGAAAGGCCTGATGCTGGTCAGGCATGTGGTTAATGGCAGCTCCCTGAGAGGTCACAGAGCAGCCCAAGTATGCAGCATGGACCTCAGTGCAGTGTAGTCATTCAGGATCTAGCCACCAGTACACAAATTCTGCTTGATCCTTAGCTGTATTTTGATTTACATCCTGATTTTACAGTCCCTGGGGATCAAGTTCTGAAACCTTGGCAACAAGGGAGTGGCAGCACGATGTGAAATTTGTAGTCTCTGTTGAGACACTGCCTGTTTGTGCCACTAGTAGGTAAGATGGGAGGAGTTCCCCCAGTCTACTGCTGGCTACCACAGCTCCAGAGATACAAGCTGTGAGCCGTGGCTGCTAACCATGAAGGAGAGGATTCTCATCTGCTTGACATGGCGCAGACCAGGCTGCCCATACCTGCCTCAGTCTGGGTCTTGCTTGGCCTGTCACAGCATGAGGGTCACTGTGGTTTAAAACCAGCAGCTGTTAGTTACCTGGCACTCTAAATGTTACAGGTAGCTCATTTAGTCACTTGCTAGTTTACTGTATGAACCAAAAGGGTTCTAAGCCAGTGTTTTGGATGCTGGATACCCCAAACGGATCAAGTTAGTGGGGCTTCTTTATATGCATTTAAAAAGCCCATTTGTATGCCTGTATCAGTGACCCCCAATAAGCTGTTCTGCCTTTAAAAGAGCCCGAGCACTCAGAGTGTTTTCTTCAGGCAATGGGGAGCAGAGTGTGCTCAGCCACCCGCAGAATCAGATAACTTGTCACTTCATCTTCTCAAAGTTACACATTTTGGCTGGAGAACCTGAGCCTCCAGCAAACAGTTAAATTAAAATTGACAGGTATGGTGAGACGGCTGTAGCAAGGAATAGAGTCGTGAGAGTAATTGTTTTTGTAATGAGTATGTCAAGTTGCTTCCATTTAATTTTGTATGAAACCTGTGTACCCGCTTTCATAACTTTTATGTCATTTATATATTGGTTTGCTTTTACATTTTTATCTCCTTCCACAAGGAACATGGATCGGAGCTTGGAATTTCTGAAAGGCAATTATTAAGTTCCTTTTATGGGAGGAAAGGAATAAGGCAAGCAGGAACAGAGACTGCATGCAGTACTGTTCAGTTAGAGCCAATTGCTTTCACTAACCCTTCTGAGATTGCACTGGGTTTCTGTGAACTCTGCAGTCCTGCTGTGGTCACTCAGCAATTCACAGCTGCTACTAAGCTGGCTTTTGACTCTTCGTGCTAACTGTAGGGTGGAATTTGGGCCACAGAGACAGAACAGCACCAGCAGCTGGCTGCTGCATACTGTAGCACCCATCAGACCCTGTGCCAAAAGACTAAAACAAATAGTTGTCCCTTTCTGTTCAGGTGTGGTGGCCAGCAAGAGGCTTGGAGTGTCTGCTGAGAGCAGCTGAGCACCCCTCTCCCAGCTGCCAGGAGTTCCAGCTGCTCCATCTGCACCTTTCAGTTCTGAGGAAGGGTTTGGGTCGGGTTGTAACTCCAAGAGAGATGTGAGAGGGGCAGACCCCTCAGCAGTTGCTGCAGACTTGTTTGTGCCCCTCTACCAGTTGTGCCAGCTTTTATGACGCCCCATGTGATCTGTGCGTGGCCTGCGCGCAGGCGTTCATCGCTGGCCACACAGCCTCAGCCTGGGGACTTTTTACTTCATTTAACTTATCGCCAACTAACACAAACTTCTTAACACTGTTGGGTAATTAAACAAATACATAAGTAAACACCTTTCCTCTCCCCCTTTTTCAGACACCTCTCTTCACCTCACCAGGTCTCAGCTCTCTTTAATTTTGCCACAGGTCACACTCTGCCCCGACTCCTTTGGCGGGGAAAGGTGTGGCATAGGACCTTGTGGTAATGGTTTCTGTCTGTCACTCCACTGTCTTACTGTGCCTGCTCCATTGTGGGTTACCCACACAGTTCGTTTGTGTCTGTCCTTGCTGTGGCATGGGTCACCCAGGGACTACAGTCTCTTTGGGAGTGCATGTTTGGCACAGACTACCACCTTTTGAGAGCATATCTCCAGCTGCACATCTCCTTAGGCGTGTCCAGGTGTGTCTGCTTTCCCAGTGCTTACTGCTGTTTCTTAAATTCAGTTGGGCAGAACTGTCATGTGCTCCTGTGACTGGCTGAAGTTTTGGTGGCTCGCACCATTTTCAGATGGTACCATCACAGTGACTGGCATGAAGCAGATCATGGCTTTCTCCCACACACGTCACACCAGCAGGCCTTGCTATCCAGAGTCTATCCTCTATGCCCAACACATCACCCATGCAGCAGCTGGGTGCTTGCATGAACAAACTGGGTGCTCATGCATTAACAAACTGGGTGCTCGTGCACATACTACCACTGCTTGGGCATAAATTATCTGGGCATGCATGCACGAACTAATTGGATGCTTATGCAAAAATAAATTGGGCATTCATGCATAAATTAATGGGCACTCATGCATTAATTTTTTCAGTGCTCATGGATGAACTAGTTTGGCAGTCACACAAGAACATGGCAAGCCCAGCATTCATAGCCTACATGGCACTCCTCACCTCCACAAGGCAGGTATCAAAGAACCCTCTGAATATTAATCTAGTATGAACTCGTTCAACATCATCACAGTGTACATCAGTTACAAACTCCTCTATTCCTCCCTCTGGACCAGACAGCAGGGATTGATAGCGGAGCAGTACACTTACTGAACTGTCCCTCCTCCATCCTGAGCACGGCTTTAGATGGAGGTTATATACCCATCACAGGATCCACCCCTGGACAAGACTACAGCGGTTAACAGTGCAGCAACGTGTGCATATGCTTACTAAAATTCCATCCTCTCCCCACCCTGGGAACCAGATGACGGGATTCATTAGCACAGTCTGGGCAACGTTCTCTGTTACAAACTCTGCCCTCTTCCCGTGGGGACTGGGGTTAACATTAACACAGCCTGAATTTATGCTCACCACAGACTTCACCCACTCATCCCCTGTGGACAAGAATGCAGAGGTTAATATTGCAACAACCTGAGTACGTGCTTATTGCAAGCTTCACATCTTGTTTCTGCAAAACACACAGCCAAGAAAGGCCCAACAATTTGAGTATGTATATATATATACACAGACACACACCCCCTCCCCATTGCAAACTCCAGCCCTCACCCCTGTGGACCCCTATCAGCATTAACATCATTGTCATCTGAATACTTGCTACAGATTTTTAGGACTTGTCACTTCAAAACAACCCACCAGGAACATAGCAGCAGCTCAGGTTGCTCACTGTGCTTTAGCAGGAAAGCACATGATGAAGATAGTACAAGAGAAAACGAATACTGCTGTTAATGACCCCTGTAGGGTCATGAGTTCAGTAGCTGTAGGGCTTCGTTTACATCCAGAAAGGGGATTCTAGGGGGACAGTGTTCACATGCAGCAGTGCAGGTATTTTCCCATTCGGGGAGTAAGAAACAGTGCCAAACATCTTTGCTCTCTTGGGGCTTGCTCCACAGCTGTGATGACATTAACTGAGCTCTGACCTTTTTGCTGCACTGCAGTTGCTTCACGTACAGCTCTAGAGTTCTGTCCTGCTTCCAGCCTGTATTCCTCCTCTTCTTTCTGGAACATCCCTTAGTCCCACCATGTACAGATGAGGAGCATGGAGAATCGTTGGCCCTTCTTTGACACTTCTGTCCATAAATGAACATGGAACTAGATTTCAGGCATTTTCTAATGCTAATCTTCCAGCATGCTTCCCCCTGTATGGTATCTGTAGGTTACTGCTTGGCATCCCACTAGCTTATCAGCTGATAGTAGAGACGCAGTAGCAACTGCCAACTGTCAGAGCTCTGGGGCGGTGGCGTTAGGTGTTTGCTGGTTTTGTAGGTTTTGGTCTCCAAAGCCAAAAGTGTCATCCCACAAGCTCAAGCTTCCTAACCCCACAATAGCCACTGTAGAGGCATCTCCTGGAGCAGTGGCTGTACATGTCCCCATTTCTGTCATTTTGCTCTGGAATAAAACCCACCACCAAGTGTTCACACTCTCGGAGCGGTGTTGCCACCTCTGCAGGTCTGTTGAACCGCTCTAAGTGGGGCTGCCTCTGTTTGCAGTCGGCTCTCTGCTATCCAAACCCTGCAGTGCATCCCCCACATGATCAGCCTAAGCATGAGTGAACAGAGCACTCAGCTTTGACCCAGTGGGGCATTCATGCATAGATTAATGGGACTCCTCACCTGTGAGCCGAGAGGCGTGTGTGGAGGCAGGGAACCCCACGTGCCTTGCGCAGTGCAGCACGCAGAGCTCCTCACATAGCAGGGTCTGGTAGGTAAATTTTGCCCTGGTTCCCCCAACCCAGACACTTGCTGTTGCTCATGACCTCACAAGGAGCTCCCCAGGGGCTTTGACTGGAGGAGGTGGGCTTGGCTGAAACCCAGACTATGCAATGGTAGCAGGACTTCTGTCTGGTGTTGTGGCCTAGGCTGCCTCATTCTGCTGGCACCGGAGCTGAAAGGAAAAGCCAGTGAAGTCCCCACAGGGCAGGCCCTGCAACTCACGGCTGAGCCCCACGTGGTGTGCTGGGTGGCAGCAGCACATGCATTTTCCATCGCTGCTCATCACAGAGTTTGTTTAAGAGTTTCAAGAAAGAGTCAATTACTCATCAGATGTAGGGAGATTAATCATGGTTCCTTATTCACATGGCATATTAACACTTCTCTTTTATTGTCTCCCTAAGGCTTTGACCTCACATTTAAACTAACAGAATGAAATATAGCCAGGCTCAGACTGAAGTACCTCCTCATAACTGCTGTTGCTGTTAATGATTTGCAAATGGAGCCTCCAAACAGGCATGCCCTTTCTTTCTTGCATTATCCCCTAGACAGCTTGTTTAAGGGAGAAATAAATAAAACCAGTTTCACAGCAATGACAGATCCCCACAGTGATTTTTGCCTCCATTTTGTAGGGGAGGAGAAAAGAAACCCCATCTCCCCCTCCATGTTTCTCTTAGACCACCCAGCCCAAGGCCTGCCTCTCCAAGGGAGCTAGCATGAGATCACCTGGTCATCGGGGAGCTCCACTGCAGGGGGAATTGCTAAGCGTGGAGAGGCTGGAGAAAGCTGAAGGGGAAGGAGTGAAAAATTGCCAGGATTCTTCCATCCTGTAGTTATTCAGATGTGCTTGTGAGGGCCGTGCAGCCTCTGCTGGCATGTGCCTGTACCTGGCAGTATTCATAGCACCTCCAGCTTTTTGTGGCCTTTCTGCCTGGCTCAGGCCTGTGCCACCTCGCCTTTCGGCTTCAGGGGACAGCTCTGCAGTGGGTTTCTGTAACACGTTTCCCACTCCATCTCTGCGGGCTCTGGAGGATCAGGCTGGTAGGAGGCAGCTGGAGCATTTCCATCTGTGTTGGTCAGGGACTGGGGACAGATCCCAGGGGCTGTGACGCCTCTGTAGAGCTGTGCTGTGCCGCCTGCTGAGAACCATCTCCTGAGTTTCTGTAAGTTGCTTGAGCCTGACCATTCTTTATACTTCAAAGCTAGCAGCTCAGGCGGTCAGATTTACCTTTCAGTGAGGCTGGAAGCTTCACCTGCCTGTAGGCAGATGGTAGAGGGGAGGAAGGGACAGAGTAGGAAATACACTCATGGGATATCGCGGCATCTACAAAATTCATCTGCTTTTAGTTCTCAGTACACGTGGTGGCTGGAGTCGAGGCATTTCAGTGCTTGAGAGCACTAATCAGCATCAGGGAAGCAAGCAATAAAGCTGGGGAACCCTTTGTGAATCGGGACAGGCAGAGGATTAAGCTCCACATTGCTCCAGGAAATGCACTGTTGTGTTTTGCATGTAGACATAAACACAGTGACCAATTTCTTCTCCAGGGCTTCGGAGGGCAGAACTGTGGAGGTACCGTACAGAGGGGACGTGGAACTCACCATCCTGGACATCCTCGGGGGGCTGCGCTCCACCTGCACCTACGTGGGAGCTGCCAAACTCAAGGAACTGAGCAGGAGAACGACATTTATCCGGGTCACCCAGCAGCACAGCCAGGTCTTCTTTTAGCCTGGGACTGGGGGGGCTGGAGAGAGAGAGGGGTGGGGGAGAGGAGCAGGAAGGGCTGCTGTTTAGTTTTGCTTTCCCCTCCATGTTGTGTTCGTAGCAAACTCTCTCTCAGAACAACGGTGTCATAGCCATCGGTGGGGCTATGGCTGGGGCTTGGAAGGGGAAGGTCATGCTATTGACACAGTGCCCTTGGTTCAAAATGCAATGGCCTCATCTTTTATTGTTGTGCCTATTTCATTTTTTAATCAACATTTCTTCACCTGTTTCCCCCTGCTCTGATAAATAGCTGCTGAAACCGTGATTGACAGGGAACTGGCTTGTACAGACATGGCTCCTAACGCCTGCGCACATGCACACATTCCCTTTTGTGAGACTGACCTGTCAGCTGCCACCGCCTCTGGCAGTGCTCCCTCCAGAAGTTGCAGGCTGGGAGAGAAAAAGATGCAAGGAATTTTGCAGAGAAAACAAAAATCAAATTCTCCTGACCTTTGTTCTGGGAAACAATGGGGTGCTCGTGGCACGGCCGCCAGCCAGCAGAATGCCAGAGGTGGATGGTGGATGGGGTCTGGCTCATTCCCTACTGTGACAGGAAAGTGACGGATCTCTCTCACTCTCAGTTCACAGGGCTGGTGCTGTCCCTACTTACACCTCCCTCTGTTCAATGGACTTGCCTCCTCAGGGGAGTGGGCATTGAATGTAGCCCCCCACCTGCCCCGTCTGTGGAGGTCTTTCAGGAGAAGACCCTCAGAGCTTGCCTGCTCTTTCCTGCATGCAGTTATTGAATTCCTCGAGTTCCTGCTTTTACCTCCTTGCTCTGAGCAGATCTTTACGGCCTTGAAACTCACCAACAGAAACCCCACCAAGGCAGGGGGGTTCTCTGCAGCCTCCCTGTGCCCTGGCCTGTTCCTATCCTTTAGCAAAGACGCACATGTGCCATGCTGTGCATTGGCTGTGGCCAGGCAGATGAGGCCGGAGGGATGGAGTTCAGTTTTGGTTACTTGGCACCAGTCCTTCGCAGTCCCTGACATCACGAAGAACACACAAGAGCTTTGGGCAGGATAGCTGTGCTGCACGATGTGGGTAGGCAGAGATGCAGTTAAAGCCTTTGCTCACAAGGCAGTAATGAATGTTTAAGGCTCTGGGTAACACTTTAATAAAGTGTAATGGCCTGCTAATTAATTGGTAAATCACAATGACATTTCTTTGGAAATACACATTGCATCCACATGAATACCACAGCAGCTCGTTATGATAAATGATGTAAAAGTGAACACCAGTGAATTCTTAATGCCTGGCCACTTACTTTAAAGTGCTGCTGAGATGATAATGCAGTGGGTGTTACTTCAGGACTTCAGAGCCTTTCTTTCTCCTCCTGTGGATGCCTGTGGCAACAGGCAGGCTTCCTTGGAAAAGCAGGAGCGTGATCTGTAGGAAGAGGAATAGGAAAGAGAAACTCAAGGGTCATGCCCCATTCGCGGGACTGCGCACAAGGACTGGTACAACTGACCACACTGAGGAGCAAGTCTTAAGTCCCGAGCTCATCCCTGGTGGTTTTGAGGTGCACGTTAGCAAAAGCATGGAACATCAGCCAAATAGCCTGGAACATCAGCCAAATAGCCTGGTATTTTACATGTCTTCCACTTAACATGCAGGACTTAATTGCAGTATGGAAGGTGTGACCCCTTCCCTGTGCTGGAGGTGACTAAGGGCCTTAATGTGAGCACAGGTGATGCTTGTGCTGGAGCATTTGCTTTGCACACACACCATAGAAGAGAAGCAGGCCCTGGTGATACGGGGCTGGTCTCTGTGCCCTCCAGCCTGAGGTGTGATGCTTAGAAGGTGCCAGGCTTCTTTACACTCAGCCAGCCATGGGCCATGTTCTGGGGTGGGGTCAGGCCCTCACGGCCAGGCCTGACCACAGGTGTCCCCACACTCGTGCCTTCATACGTGGGCAGTGCAGCAGGCCGCTGGTCTCACGCCTACTCTCACTAGCGCTTTTCTACTTCTTTTAGCTACATTTCTAAGTGGAATTTAAGAAATACATATGCATATAAAATATATATATATATATTTATAAACATTTTTTTTTAAAAGGTCATATGCACACGGAATAGAGCAGCTTTGGGATGTGTCTGCAGAACAGTTTCTCTTCCAAAGGGCAGGAGCAGAGGGCAAGGGAGGGCTGCCCCTCCACAGGTGCAGTGAGCGTGGAGCCTCCTGCCTGGGCAGGCTGCGCACTCTCACAGCCAGCCTGGGTTCCTCTTACACCCACTTTCTTTCCCCTCTCAACATGCCTCTGACCTGTGGCTAATAGGTAATGATGGGGATTGGTTCATCTGAAGCTGTCCCCTGAATTCTCCAGGCTGGGAATGACATTGATAAGGTTTTGACTTGGGGTATTTGGTTTTCTAAACAGCAGCTCTGACCATCATTTCGATAAGCAGTGGGTTTCCTTTCTATTTGATTTTCTCCTTCTCTCTCCAAAGTGAGCAGCATAGAGAAATCGGCTGCGGAAAGGCTGAACTGGTGGCATGTCTGCATCTCACCCTAAGTTAGGTATAGGTTTTTTTTCAGGGATAATCATCAACTGTGCCAGCACTCACCAGTGACACTGTGTGTGCCCAGCTCTCGTTACAGGCTGGAAAACAGAAACAGAGATGAGCGGGAGCCCTCCTTTAACACCCCAGCTTGTGCTATCGTGGTTGCCCTCACCTTCACCTAGCCCCAGCTCCTGTGCCCTGCTCAAGTCCAGGGCCACTCTCACATGGAGGCAGTGAGGGAGCTGAGGGCATACCGTGCCTGGCAGGGTGGGCCAAGCAGGGGCCACAGAGCCACTGACAGACATCACATGCTATTGGTGGATATACCTCACCCGCACATTTAACCAGGTTCTCTGTTACTTGGTGTCCTTCAGTGGGAAATGAAGTTTGTCAGTGCTCAGTGTTAACTGATTCTGCGCAATGGGGTCCTCCGTAACCCCACCGGCCCAATGCTGTCCTGTCTGGAGGAACACTGTGAGTGTGGTACCATGTAGGCCAAGTTCACGCCAGCTTCCTCCAGCCAGGTAGCTGTGGAGCACCCAGAGCAATGCTGAGGCTTGGCCCTCTGGCTCCGCAGTGATTTAGTGTAACATACCAAAGACAGAGGTACTGAAAAGGGCAGTGTTGTGTCATTAAGGCAGCCCCTGCTGAGCACGTCCATCTCTGGCTTCTCAAAACATGAGGACACCTAATTGGCCCCACCACTCCAAATCGTATTTTGGAGGCGCCTCACTGCAGCATGCTGCCCAGCCCATGTACCCAGCCTGGCTTACCTGAGCTCTGCTGTGGGGAGAAAAGTCTTGGCACAGCAGCAGCCTTGCTCATGCCCACTACTGTGTGGTAGCTGCAGGGAGGGCATGTGTAGATGACCTTAGAGGCATGAGGCCAACCTGGTAGAGTGGGACATGGGTCGGTGTCCTCCCAGATGCCGAACAAGCCCGACAAGTCTCCTTTCTCCACAGGAACAAGTGCAGGTATCCAGGGGAGCATGCCTTCCCCCGCCTGCCCCCCCCCCCCTCCCCCCCCCCCCCCATTGGCACAGCCGGGTCAGCCTTTCCCTGTGGGGCAGGGGCTTGGGCTGTGCCCTTCTGTGCAGCTCTTTTCTCACCTGGGAGCATGGAGGAGGTGGGAAGGTAGATGGGGCCACCTAAGTAAATATGAAGAGCTGCCAGCAGGGGCACGAGGAGCCTCTGCTGCTGTTTGGAGGGGCTTTTCCCTCAGAAATGTGCCTGTATGCCCTTCAGCTGGGCATAGCAGGAGGAGAAATGATGAGGGTGAGCAAGAACTACCACAGCCATCAGCCGAGTCCCACCAGGGTGGGACAGAAGCTGGTGTTTGCCGGTCACACACACCATGAGACTGTGAAGCCTTTTCTGAACCAAGCAGCCCCCGGCTTAGACCCACAGAGCTCCAGCATCATCAGCAGACTTGCTGCTACTACTTTCTGCCAGTGTACAGTCTGCCCATCCCCTCCCACCCTGCCAACCTCAGGGGGCTGCTTTTTTTAGTTAGCAGTTTTGTACCAGAAGTCCTTTGTTGGAGCCAGGGGGCTTCTGCAGCCGGAGCCAGCAGCAGCTCAGCCAGTGGACAAGGGCAGGGCTCTTCCCGGTGGGCTGGGAGCTGTCCCGGGCCGAGGGGTTGGAGCATGCCTGAGTTAGCTGCTGGCACAGCTCCACACCCCTCAGCACAGCACGGACCACCCCCCACCCTCCCTGCAGCCTTTGCTTTGCTCATGGTCATTCAGATGTTTAGGGGAGCACCACTGCCCCCCAGAATTCACCTGACACAGTGTGTACTGCTTGAAGTTTTCATGTGTAAATAAATAATTCAGAGTCTGAAACTCCTGGGTGTCGCCTGAGCTCCCTGTGAGATGCTTCTGCAGAGCTGGCCAGAAAGAGCTGATGAGCGTTTGCTGTTTCCAGGCCCTGCTCGGCCCTGTGGGCATGGGGCGCACTGCCTCCCCTCATCCGCAGCCATCGCGTGTGCGCAACGCCTCTGGCGCACGGAGCACCTGCTTTTCCAGTGTTCAGAAGGTGTAAAGGGAGAGGTTGGGTTATGGGATGAAGAGCTTCACCCCTGTGGCCTGGCTTGGGTTCATGGCCATAGATGGGTACACACACCTTTCTCTGCACCTCTGCTGGGGAGAGCGGGGAGGTTACATTGGGCGGAGACTCCCCTGGGAACGCCTGTTCCCACTCAAAAGACCAAACACGCGTTTGCAATTGGCACTGTTATTTTATTAGTACGAGTATACTGAAACAATAAACTTGTACTGGTATACAGACAATTTCTTTAAAACAATTTTGTTCAAATTTTGAATCAAACATTGTTTTATTATAATAATGAAATAATTTCTACCTAGAAAACCTGCAAGCACCATCAAAGAAAGGGACCATAAAATTCAATAAACAGACGCGAGTGTATCCTACAAATAGACACACCACCATTAGAAAATAGAATATGAATTCTTCCATTTTTTTTTTAATATTTGTTTTAAAAAAGCTAGTGCAAGTACAATATTTTACACTGGAATTACAGAGAGTATGCACGCATATGGAAAAAAGTTCTCCTGTCACAATAAAAGCTCTTAACTATGTCTGTATGCACTTAAAATCTTCTCCTCTTTTCAATAAGGTGCAAAACGTTATTCCCTCCCTATTTCTCCTTTGTACTGGCCATGTCAGCTCGATTTCTCCCCAACACAAAGCTCCGATATCCCTTTTACTGGGCCTACGCTAGGAACTACACCAGAAGTGTGATTTGCAACAACCCTCATTAGTAAAACCAGACGATTTAAACGAAAAAAAAAACCAACCGAACAAAGAAAAAAAAACCCCAAAAGAAAGAAAAAAAAATACCCAAAAAAAAAAAAAAAGAAACCTTAGAATGGCTAAACCTTCCCCGAGCACGGCCCCGCGCCAAATGCTGCCGCCGGCTGCCGGGAGCGGTGACATAGCTAGTACAAAATGATTTTCAGTAGCTCACCCGAACTGAAAAAGGTTGGGAAATCCCCCTCCCTCCCTCCCTCCCTCCCCCCTTGTAACACTGCGAAAAGAACAGTGTCCAACAAGTTAATATATTATTCCAACAACAAACGAAAAAAAAAAGAGCAAATACATACATTAGTGAGTTTCAACATTAGCTGACTGTCATGAAGAGTTGTGTCTATGCCTGAACAGGTTAGTAACTGCGCTAAGAGGCCAGCCCCGTGGCCGGGCAGAAGACACAGACCGAGGCACCCGCAGCCGCCCCTGGCCCATTTTTGCCCTCAGCTATGCAGATCCAAACCCGACTGCCTTGGACAGGAGTTCTGCAGAGCGTCTTCAAAGGGAGAGTACGTGGGTCCTGCATTTTTAAAGCAAACGCCAGGGCGGGATCCCCTTGCTGGCTGGTCTGAGGGGGCAGAGCCCAGGGAGATGGGGGGGAACCAGCGGTCCCACACCAGCTCCGTGCCAGCCAAGGATCTGGGCCCTGAGGTTTCTGCTCATCAGCAATCCCATAGTACAGCCACGACAGCTTCAACGAGTGACTAACGCTCGCAGCAAACACTTCAATGCACACCCACTGCCCGGCCGAGGGAAAGGGCACAGGAGCTTTGACCAGGCAAAATAGAAACTAACAAAAAAGAAACAACCTTGGATGAAGCCTCCATAAAATCCTCAGTGGAAGACTTGAGTCCTTTCAGTTAACGACAAGAAAAAAACTACAGAAACCTTAGAGACTGTTACTGTATAAATACTACCTGTTGGCTGAATGCACTTCATTGTAACACAACTGGGGTTGGTTTTCCAAGCGCCCAGGAGTTGACAGGGCAGGGCAAGCGTTCCTGCCCCGTGTGCCAGCGGGAGCTGAAGCCTAGGTTACCTCCGGGGAGGGGGGCAGGAGCAGCCTGAAACTCCCCCTGCTCTGCCCTGCCGCCAGCTCCCAGCTGCCCAGCTCAATCTTTGGACGGGAGAAGGGCCCTCTGCTCAGAAACGGCTTTCAGGGTCCTCTCCTTTTGGCTTCTGAAAGCATCAGCCTGGCCATCGGTCCAGACTGTCACTGGAAATGTGCTCTGCTGCGACTGACTGCTCCCGGCGGCTCTTAAAGCAGAGATGGGGGAGAGGGGGCAGTGGCAGGGGCTGGACAGTCGGGTCGCCTCAGGTGTCACTCTGCTGCTAGCACAGGGCTAGGATCCCTTGTCGTAAGCACTTCTTGTTCGGGGTTCTACTCTTTGGGTTTCATCTGGAACAGGAAGTGCTGAAAAAATGTGGAACAGCATCCCAGAGAGGGGAAAAAACGGGGCTGAAAGGCTTCAGGCAGGAACTAGGGAGCTTGCGCTCAGCCGACAGCGGCCTCACCACCCCGGGGGCCGCAGCAGCCGTGCAGGGCCACAACAAGGCGACCGGCCCGGCCCAGCCTGTGAAGGGCATCGCCGAGGCCTCCCTCAAATGGGGCCTTGCCCCAGGGGCTTCCAGGGGTCCCTCGGCGAGGCAGGAGAGACTTAAAGCCAAAACAGAGCTGGAGGCGAGACTCCAGGTTTGCACAGTAGCCACCCTTTGAAGTGCCCAGCAGCTGCACTGGAGAATTGCTGCTCCAAGGTGTATTTTCAGCACAGGAATAAACAGTGTGAAGCATGACTCCATTCCCCAGAAACGGGACCCATGTAATACGAACAGAAAATTAAGCACAGTTGTTCTTTAAGAGCCTTTTTAAGTAATAATTCTTCCTGGCCAAAGCCAATACAAATCGGATCATCTAGACATGACATTTTCTATATACAAAAAACATGTAACTTTCAACCTTTCTCTGCTTTTGTATTTAAAAACTTTTTTTTTTTTTTTACAAACAAGGTATGAAACTCACTGTTCAAACAGAGCCATCTCTTTTTTCAAACACTGAATGAATCATTCCAACATTCATTTTTCTTTTGTGCAATTTTTTTTTTTTAAAACATTACCTGTACTCCTCAATGTGAGTGCTTCAAAAAAAGTTTCTATTTTTAATAAGCTTCTCAAATTAGGTTTACATCAAAAAATATTCCCACAAGGTATAGTGCTACAAGAAAAGATCCTATCAGTAAAGGTAACACATCTGAAGCGAGGTCGTCTATGTAAAAGAAATTGAACTCTGGAGTAGAGGTGTGCAACGCGTTTGGAATTTCCCCACTGAGACAAAGCAAGGCTGTCCCCAGGACAGGGAATCGAGTGGACATGTGGGCATGCGCCTAAGAAAGAAAGGAATCCACACATACTTATCCACGTGCAAACAGACATTTCTGTCTGGGGCCGTGTGCACACGTATGCGTATCTGCATCAACTAATTCTCATTTTGTGATGGATTTTGGGATTCGGGATTGGGGGGGGGGGGGGGGGTGTTGGTTGGATAAGCCAGAGGAAAGGAAATTACTGCCCGCACTCTGGTCATCGTTCATTCCCTTTGCTTTTCACATCAGCGCTGGCCAGAGAGCCCAGAGCAGACTCTGCTGGTACCGGTGGTGACGCGGAGGGAAGAAATGGAAATCATCTGTATGAACGAGCCTGTGTCCTGTTTTGCCAGTCGCCAAGCTCCTGGGACAGGGGAAGTGTTTCAAGGGGCCAAATCCCCAATCGCCCGCCTAGGGCTTCCGCCCTGGCGAACCTGATTGAGCCCCAAGACTTCTCCAGCTGCCCGGCTGAGTTCAGGGTCTGGCCCAGACTGAACCAAGCTTCAGTTTCACAAAGATTTATACACGTGCTTCACAGTGAGCTCCCCAGCAGCCTGTGCTGGCCAGCCTGAGCCTCCTGTGAGCAGGGGTATAACTGTTTGCAGAACTGGGTCCCAGGACATGCAGAGCACTGTGACGAGAGCCCCCCGCCCCACCCCCTTTGAAGTAACACGGTTAGTGTTGAAAAATATTGAGGATGTGCTCTCCCTGATACAGGCTTTGTTTTAGCTGTATTAACAGAATTTAGTTTGCAAGTATTAACAGAATTTCACTTTTTTTTTCCTTTTTACTATTGGCAACACACTTCAAAGTGAAATAGATCTCTGCAGAGAGTGAATTTTCACGATAACCAACAGCTACAGTTTGTGCTGAGCCTGCTGCTTTTTGTATTGCGATCCAAGTGAGATCTACAAAGGTTTTAAACCATGAGATGTAGGAAATCCAAACTTGTCTGTCACATTGTACATCCCTACTCCGGAGCAGTAAAAGTGCTGCTTCTGGTCACATCAGTGTACCACACATATGCCAGCCCCATCCCTGAGTAAAAGGTGTGAAAGGTTTCTAAATGTTCCTTGATTTACGGGAAACGAGAGTAGTGATGTCACTTCCCCATGCTGAGAAAATGACGGGAACGACAGGTCGAACGAAGCGACAGCGGGACAAAGGAACTAAAAGGAATAAAAATAAGGAACGTGTGTCCCCCCCCTCCCCTCCTCCCGAGGTCCGTGTCTTCCAGGGAAAGCGAGCCCAAGGGCAACGCACAAAATGGTAAAACAGGTCAAGAGCGACTCCGACTTGGGTCTTGACCAGAGGACTCGAGGTAAGTGACATCAAACTCAAATTCCCCACGATGTGGCCCAGACAGACTGAAACAATGCCTAAGTCAAATGCTATAAGGAACAGTCATTTTATATATAGAGATATATAGATAGATTAGATAGATAGACAGATAGATTATTTTTTTTTTTTTTAGAAATCCCTATAAAGAGGTTCTTGTTTTATTTTTCTTTGCCCTGACTAATTTCTTGGTGATTGTATGCGTTTTGTTGTAAACTAAACAGGCCTGCTACAAAATGAAAGGAGAGAAAGAAAAGAAGAAAAGGCCAAAAGAAAAGGAAAACCACCATCAGTTGCTATTGCGAGGCGGCCGCTGCGCAGGGGCAGCCGCTAAACCTCCTCCTTCAACTGTGCCTCAGCACCCCTGTGCCTGCCAGTGGTGTTTTTGACACGTGTCTGGGGATCGATGGCACTTCCCCAGGCATGGGGGCTTTGCTGCAAGGGATGCTTGGCTCTGAGGGGGAGAGGAAAAGCCCCCCATGCTTTGCAAAGGACTTGGTCCCCAGGGGGGTTTTGCTCTCCACGGTGGGAGCCAGGTCTTGTCTGTGTGTTGCCCAGGCGGCGGGCGGCACTGGGACGCAGGGCTGCGTGCCATCCCTCCGCCCGGACGGCACGCAGACAGTAATACATCTTTTTTTCTTTTTTCTTTTTTTTTTTTTTTTCCCTTCCTGGATCTTTTTTTAACATCAAATATGAAAAGGGTTGGTGTTTCCCGGGGCAACGGATGCTTGACCCTTACTACTTCTTTTTGGCTGGGGGGAGGGAATAGGGAGGGAGTTACTAATAGATTAAAAAAAAAAAAAAAAAAGCAACAGGGGAGGAAGAAAGAAAATCTATTTAAAAAAGAACACAACCAGGGGATATCAGAAGTGGGTATGAGATCTAGCTAACACCGCATGGGTGAGTCTAAGTTGGCACGTAAAGTATTGCACATCCTACAAAAGCCAAAGCATGGAAAGGGACAATTGTTTGGAAAGAACCAGTTATTTCAGAATTCCTCAGTCTGAAATACAAGCACAGAACTAAATACATTCCTATTGCTCCAAACGTATATATATATTTTTTTATTATTATTATTTTTTATTTTCTTTTTTTTTTTAGTGTTAGTTGAATAGATCCAGTCAGTTTACTAGCCCCTGCTTCCTTACTAACCACAAACTTGTAAGCAGATGGTTTTGACTTGAGATTTTTTCTCTCTGGGTTTGTTTTTTCTCTGTTTTCCTTCACGAGTACGCGTGAAATACGGAAATAGTGGTACGACCGAACTCAAATCTGCAATTCCTTCTACTCCTTTACCATCAAAGCTTAAAAACAAAACAGGAAACAAAAAAAACACCCAAACCAAAACAAAACAATAAATTGCAAGTGCCCTGAGCAGAGTATATGGAAGATTAAGCAACTTCTCTGAGCAGAAATATTAACAGATAAGCACTAAGTAAGCAGTGTGACCGTGAGAAGAAACCCACTCAGCTATTTGGTAGCCCGCTGAGAGGTTAATAAAATTCAAGGAAACTGAAGAAAAAGTTTCAAGCTATTTTAAATGTATTTCAACTTTTTGGTGCACCCCAGAATATGGTATAAAAACAATTAGTTCTGGTGTGAGCTAAATTTCAAGTAACAAATAACAAGAGTCAACGCTGGGGTTTGGGGTTGACATTTCTTCTCTTAAATAAAAGCACTGTATTTCAGGGGAGAGGGAAAGCAAGGTTCTTAAATTCGTTCACTGTAGGTTACTGTGTTCCTAACAACAGGCTTTCATCTCCTTTCCTCCCTGTCGGTACAGCTTCTTCAAAACTACCTGAAGGGTGCGAACTCGCCAACCGAAAACAACGACGCGGACGCCTGATCACGTAGGGCCCAAGCGCGATCCCACCAAAACCCACGGGACCTTCCTAGTGGCAGCAACAGGCTTTAGCGCTCAGCCCCGAGGACTTCATACCTGCACCTCCTCGGGGCTGGTGCAGGAGGCTGGGGTGCACAGCACCTCAAAGGACCCGACCCTACCTGGGGAAAGAAAAGACCGAACAGCATGAATCCCATCCTCACCCACCCCCCCACCCCTCTCCCGCCCCCCATCCTACTCGGTTTGTACCAAACTCGTGAAATCTCGCCTTCCCAATGGAAAATGATGCAATTAAAATAACAAATAATAATAATAAAATAACAATAGGTTTGTTTTCAAAACAAACAAACACCTTGCTCACGTATAAGAAATGTTTCTTGTGGAAAACTCTCAGCAAGTCTGAAGAAAAATTCTCAGAGCTGTCCTGGTAGGACCTGGTTCTGTGTGGCAGATACGGTAGAAAAGACCAAAAAAAAAAAAAAAGAACTTTGAAAGGAACTCAACCCCATGAAATGGCCTAGAGCGTAGGCAGGTTAGTGAGTAATTGCTACATTTGTTTATGCTCTTTCAGACCCCCCCCAACCCACAACATTATTAGGTAAAAACTGCAGGAATACCACACAAATGATAAACTCAAGATGTGCAAATTGCAAGATTCTTTAAAGTCCATCTTTTTCAGAAACACTGGACAATGATTTTTTTTCTCCTCTTTCCTTTTTCCTTTCTCCTTTTTTTTTTTATTATCTGTCAGCTCACATATGCCTTTAACTCTTCCTCAAGCATTAAAAGTTTAAAAAGTGCCTCCTATTAAGTAGTCCTTTGTGGACAATGACTGTCACATACTAGTTCAATAATTCACATTCATCCCTTTGAAACCACATTAAAACTTTCAGCATCTTGCCTGTGAGAAAACTTTACATAGTTGCATGTAGTTACAGTGTTGAAGAGATTCGTTTGTTTGTTTGTTTGTTGTTGCTGCTGCTGCTTTCCAAGCAGACTTCAGTGAGATAGATACAGTACGTACTGAGTGTTAGACCAGGATGCTCAGCCATAAAGTGTGAACAGCATTTTAAGTGCTTAAAGACATTCTAGGTTCATCTTCAACAGCGGATTCCTGTGTCACACCGAAATTTGAAAAAAAGTGGCACCAGTCGTCCATGATCATGAACTAAAAACAGTACTAGAGTTAAAGACAGAGACCTGCAACCCAACCGCAGTCGATGGATGCCTGTGATCTCAAAGGGGCAGTATGCGTCTACCTTGTGGAAGCAAATGTCAATGGCGTAACCCGGCCGGTTTGTCTAACACTGCACAGGAACAGGAATGAGCCTGAGCCTGAGCCAGGCGCACCCACGGGGCCGGAGGCCTCCTCGCGCACACCCACGCACACCCACGCCACACGCACGTGCACACCCACCCACCCCACTGCTCCTGGCCGAGCGTCCGGCGCAGGAGTCCGTACAGCCTCCTCATCTGCTGACTCCAGGCAATGGAACTGCACTAGCAAGCAGAAAGGAAATGTTGGTGTGGCAGTTGCTTTAGGGATAAAAATCAGTGCAGTCAGACCCCATGGGGGGAAAAATATATATATATACATATACACACACACAAATATATATATATATATAAAGGAATATATATATATATATATATATACTGTAGAGCCTTGAGTAAGAGTTGGCTTGTTGTTGAAAACGTCAGAGACTGTCCGATCCTTTTCGGTAACACCCATGGGTTGTGTCCTCAGCATCCACCTGGGGTGAGGAAACCTCTTCACCAACCCGCCAGGGCTGCAGCCCCTCCTCGGGACCGGCGTGCACACACACACACGCACACACGCACTCCACGCGTGACATACACCTCTGCTACAGTTCCTTTCTCCTCACCTCCCCCCAAAAAACTGGAACAGGAACCAAAACAACAAAACCAAACCAAAGCAAAACAAAAGAAGAAGAAAAAAAAACAACCCCCCAAAAAAGAAGGACGACGACAAAAAGAAAACAAAAATCACAGCTGGACCCTGTCCTACACGAGGTGTTAGAAAACAGGAGCCATGACAACACATTCATTTCCACTAAGGGTGTGTGAAGCAGATACTGCCCCTTCCATCGCTCTCGATAAACCTAGTCACTGACAAACACTTGTGGAAAAACATATGCACCAGTCTCCTGCATAATACCAGCTGCAACTATAACAACAAGGTTATAACATAAACCTAAAATAAGATGATAACATGTAAATACTGGGTTATTTAGTCTACAGTACAGTAATCTGGATAAAAATGACAAGGGATAGCCTAATTTTCTTTCCCCGAACAACTTTCACTTTCCTACGTTGGATCGACCTTCAATGCAAATCTTAACCTCCTGAGGAATAAAAGAAGGCTTGGGAAGAGTCAAAGGTGGCTCCTCTTCTGATTTCTCTAGTTTCCGTGTTTCGGGGGCTGACCACCTCCTCTTCCTTGTTGCTGGGGGCTTGCTGGGTTCTGTTTTGGTGAGCAAAGGTGCTGCAGGCAATCCTATTTTGTCCGGAAACTTCAGTTCACCGTTCTCAGCTAACATCTGTGCGCTTCCCTGATTAATCCCGTTTTCCTGCTCCGCATACCTGTGTCTACTTCCAGCTAGACTGTCATTCTTTGAATGCTTCAGCAAGATACTAGCTGAGTCCATGGGCTGGCCCTTTTTAATAGAGCCGTTCTTCAGGTTCTTGAGCGTGAGCGATATGCAGACGTCCCCCACTGAGAGTTTGGAGCATGGCAAATCAAAGAGCTGGCTGGTTCTCTCGGGGCAGCAGGATGACCAGCCTTGTCCAAATACAAAAAAAGGGTATTCTACCAAGACTTCCACGCTGACCTGCAGAAAGAGAGGGGACAAGAGAGAGAGAGACAGAGGGAGAGAGAGGAGAGAGAGTGAGATCACCCGTGTGCTCTCACACACGTGCATGGCAGCAGCGCTTCCTGCGGGCGAGAGGGATAAAGCTGAAATTGCCAAAGTGCCGTTCAGTTTCTGCAAAATCAGTGCATGGCCCGAGGCCTGCTCCTGTCACATGGGTGCTAGTGGCTTCTCCGAGCTCAGCATTTCTTAGCACAAGACCTCAGTGGGACTCGAGTTTTAGCTTTCTCCAGCCACCCAGAGAGCTCTAAGAGGCAGAACAGCTTCGGCATCCGGCAAACTCCATTTCCCTCCGTCCCCTTGTGGTACCTACAGCCCCTCATCCACATCTAAAGGCAGTTTCCAACCAGAGGACAGCTCAAGGGAAGCTCTCAGTTCTGACACACAATTTCCTAAATGACCACAGAAACGTCCTCCTCAACTCTGCCTGAGCGAGCATAAACTTACCAGCGTGACACAGCTGAAGGCATGCTGACTTCCAGGGGAAGGCCATGAGTACCTACAGGGTTGTAGCTGCAAGAGCAGCGAACACAAACTTGCCTTTCCCCTGCAGTCCTGTTACCTGTCCAGTTCTTTCCCTTCTCATGCCTGCTTTCCCACTCAGCGGTTGAGTTCACCTCCTGCACTCCCTCAGGGAGAAGATCACGTCTCCTCTTCCTGCAGTTCCTGCACTGCGTCTCCTTTTCTGCACTGCATCCCTTCTCCTGTCCCCTGCCCTTTAGGAACACACCTGGCTATGAGCCCTGCCTAGGGTCCTATCTAACCATGTTACAGGGAGCTGCCAGAGGCAGGAGAACTAACCAGCGACAGGTGCCAACTTGCTCTCTGACCCTGCAAAGGCTCGGCCTTGCAGGCCCAACATGACAAAGTACCTGAATATCCACCTACCTCTATGTGTGGTACTGCGTCTGCAGACTCAAACGCTTGATGCAGGCCCATGCGATGCACAGCTCAGGGGCCCAGTTTCCCCTCAGCACACCACAGTGGGGGCAGGACATTCTGACTAATGCTTCTTAAAAATTTGGCATGTGTTTCTGAATTGCTGTGGGTAACACCAGTGAGGTCTGCAACTCTAAGAGGGTGGTTTATGCTGAAGGCAGATATCCATTGCTCTGCTCACAAGGCCCTGGTGTCCTCTGGAGCTCTTCTCAGGCATGGGGGAGGCAGAATTCAGTTCTGATGGTGTAACCCCTATTCGGTAGGGGCTAAAGGGCAGGAGGGCACCCAAATACACTTTCTCATCTCATTTCTGAGCCATTCAGCAGGCACAAAGCATACCAGCTGCCTCGAAAGCCTTCTCTCTCCAGGAATACGAACTCACTTGAGAGGAACATCACAGCAGGCTTGTGAAACCACCTCTCACCCTTGGGAGTGAGTATCACTGCCATACTGAGTGTGGCTTTGTTAAAAATACACTTCAGCATTCAGGAATTGAAGCAGTGGGAGATACACATTGCACTCTGGTGTTCAAACACCTTTGTCCATTGTACTAAGCATGAACCTTGGGATGAAGTTTCATGGCCTGTCTCACAGGAGAGGCTGGACCCAGTGACAGTTACTTACTCTCAGAGGTGCCCTCCATGCAAGCAAGGCCCAAGGTAGCTCCCCTCCCCAGAGTTGACCAGGGATGTCAGCTCAGAGTCAGAGGCTCCAGAACCAGGTAACCAAAGGTTCACAACAGATGTTGACTGCACCTCCGGCTGGCTTAGGCCATGCCACGCACTAGCAGCCAACTGTAGTTTAAGAGACAGTTGGTTCTGTTCTAAGATGACTTGTAAAGTCTGTAAATATCTGCTATGTAATTCTGCAACGAGGCCAACGAGTAACATGGCACGTATCATCCTGCCACTCCACGTGCCCAACATAGTAAGCCATTGTACAAGGAGTGTTGAAAGGAGGCAGAAGTCACCTCCCCTGACTGATTTCTGTCATATTGAACCTTTTCCAACTAGCACTGTCGTCCAACAGTCAACTACACACATGGCAGATTTATTTCCAGGCCTGGTTTATGGTCTAAACTATGGAGAAAGAGGGGTGGAGGTAACCATGGAAGTCTCATCCCTCCAATGTTGTTGGATAAAAACACTCCATCACAAGGATTTGCAGAAATATTTGCCTAGAGTTTGGGATCTGATTTCATCATACACATCTCAGAATAGGGCCTGACTGAGAAAAGTGATAAATATCCACCATCTTCCATGGACTTCAATGGAAACTGGTGTACAGAGAGCTGTAGGTTGATCTCCAGGCATGGATCATCAGGTGAACACAGGCTTCTCCCTTGTATTCCTATGTCCCCCTCCCACCCGCCACAACTTTCCTCCCTCCCTTCCTCTCTCTCCTTCTCTCTTTCTTTTTTTGACAGCCTGTCTGCCTTCTACTTTCCCATCCTTGTCCAAAGCTATCTCTACCTGTAGGAACCATACATGCTTGTGCACATCCATCCTCACTGACACACAAGTTCCTCTTGATGTGAATATGCTTCCACTGCACATTATACCTTTTTTTTTTTGAAGGTGGCATCCCAAATGCTTGCCTGAACTGTCAATCACTGAATCAAATCCCAGAACTGGCAGCGGTGCTCATGAATAACACCAAACAATAAAGATGGCGAAACACCAGAATTTCCACAATCTGGTCATGGCGCACATGTACTGCTATCGATTTGGAACAGGTTCCTTCATGGATTATCAAGCCCTGATTGAGCTGGCTGCTTCTAGATTCAGCTAACTTGGGATTTAAAGATAAGCATTCTCTACAAGCCCTAGTAGTCAATAACCTTTTAAGTGTGAAAGTTCAGTAAAAACACCTCCACGTATTTTTTTCCCGACCACTTCATTAAAGCACAAAAAAAAATAAATTTCAAAAGCTCCCTCTCTCAGGATCTCACCACGATTATTGCAGGAGAGAAATTTGGAACACTTTTTCCAACTGCTAAGACAATAAAGCAAGAAACCAAACTGTTGGTCCCTGTTCAAGCACACCAAGGCTCTACTGCAAGCTACATTTGTATTTCTGGGCTTTAAAGCTGACTAGAAAAAATACCCAAAGCTCTGCAGTGCAGCTGCTGAATACCTGCCATTTTCTCTAGCCCCTTATAATTTTATTTCTGAGCCAAATTTGGCAGGTCAGGCTGCTCAGAAAACCCTGGCTGGAGCTGGAATGCAGGTGATAGTGGCTGGAAGATCTCATGCCCAGAAAATACCCTTCCCACCATTCTGAACCACACAGCAACTTCAGTCTTGGGGATGGCTGCTGCCACTGATGCAACGAGCACAAGCCAAGGGTGCCTCATCACAGCTGTTTGCATCAACTGCGCTTCAATAAATGCAAACAGGCATTTCTCAATTAGGTGGTTTTCTAGATGGTATTTAAGAGTGATGACACTAGGAGCAGCAGGCTGGAAACAAAGCAGCGGTTCTGGAAACAATGTGCAGTGAAGCGGTGGAGCTCTGCGCTGAAGGCCTCGCTGCCAGTGCCGAGAGACTCCCTGGGTCCAAAAAACAACTGGATGGATTTGTGGAAGAGAAGCTGTCCCTCTGGCAGAGAGAAGTCCATGCAGTGCTGTGCTCTCATGCAACCTCCCCTACGCAGACTCTGGGACTCCTAACGTTCCGCCATCATGAACACCACCTGCCTTAACAAGAGCATGTTTCCTCTGTGAGATTCATGGGGCTGTAGGCTGCACCTCCTGCTGTGGGGACTACCCATCATGACATGTGGTTGCAGAGAGGGAACCCCCAGAGGTGCATCTAGCCCAGCTTCAGTACACCATTATTATAACAAACACACCTGGGGCTTTAAGGTTAGGGCCTACTGCTTGCCACTGCCACGTGATCCCACTATTTCTCAACAGAAGCCACCTCTGTCACCAGATCACCACCTGTCAAGGTTATTGTGTGAGCTCTTACCTGCTGCACTCCCAGAACTCAGCAACATACATCTGAAGCCAGACCACAGCCACCCCATCACTCAGAGGAACAAGGACCTACTGCCCCACAGAGATCCCATGAGGGGAAGGCCAGGAGAGATCTCCATCTGCAGCAGCTGAGTCAACATCTCTCTTTTTTTTGTGTCTGTTACGATGCCAATGATAACGAAAAGGCAAGCACTGAGTGAAAGAAAAAGCAACTGGTTCCTGTGCATGCAGAGACGTAAGGGGAAAACTAAACTAAACTAAACAAACACACTAAACTCCACTAGTTCAGGCTACTAACTAGATGCTCTATCGGGACTTTTCCGTCTCCAGTGCATATGATTCTGCTTCTAAAGAAAAAAAGGAAAATTGAGAGCTTTATATTCATCTTTTCTTTTTAAGCTATACTTTAGGAGTGATTAGGTACTGAAATACAGGGATGAAAGCAAGCATTTCAGAGAACTTATTTTGCATCTCCTGTGTGTTTTGACCTTAACATCAATGGAGGTGAATTACTGGCTTCTGCTTGTTCCTGGCAGCAAAAGAAAGGACAGGTACTAACAATGAAAGTGTTATTACAAGAATAAGATGTGGAGCTGCGGAGAGATGCAGATCTGTAGGTCGTTTCTGTTAGGCAACTTGAATTCTGAGAAGTAACAGCTGGACTTTGGTGTTGGGTCCAGTTGATGCATACTTGACCTCTTCCTAATCCAGAGCAGGGATGCTGTGACATGGAAACCTAGCATCCCTCCTGGGCTAAGGCCAGATACACGTAAGGCCTACTGGAAAAGGCAGGTAGCTTGAAGTGGGTTAATTTTCCCCATGGCTCCCATACCTGGAAGAGGGTTGGATTTGCCAGGTGATTGGAAGACGGGCAAAGGAGGGAGGATGACCTCTTTCTGCCTAAGCGGTGTGCCGGGGAGGGGCAGCTGTGTGCTTGCAGCAATACGATACAATAGCAGCTGCATGGTGCCTTCCTATTTACACTGCAGTTTTATGTGCTCAGCTAAAAATAATCTCCTACCTCTGTCCCTCAACTGGTGAGAAAATAGCTTATGTTTGCACAGAGTTGCAATACGAATTCATCAATATTGTAATGACTTCCCAGAGATCCCTGGGAGGAGTACATCAGTGAGCCAAAGCTAACGATAACAACGCTATTTTTGTATGGCACTTACTCTTTACAACTTACTCTCCCTTGACAATACGATCTGAAAGGCTCCCTCCTTCCAGAAATATGCGTGCAACTGAAACTTAATTGTAATAAAAGACTTTACAAAGCTACACCACACACGCAGATATATCCCCACTGTACTCCAGAGTCAAGATATATTTAAGCAGAGCAGCACCACAGTGCTACGGCTCAAAGCAGCGTGACTAAATACTGCTCCTTCAACGGGAAGACTAAGCCCTCTTCATGCAGGCAAAGTAATGACTGCTGCATGCCTGCTAATCAGGCTAAATGCTTTCATACAGCCACGTCGTCGGGCTGAGGGTGAGGTCACCGGAGACTTCAAGCACGTAGAAGCCATCTCTCTCTCTCTCTCTCTCACAATCCAGGCAAGGAAAAGCCGGCAGAGCTGTCCCCGCTATGCAGGGACACAGCTGATCTGGGAAGAGACCCAAGTCCCGGAATCTGCAGGAAACCTAAATTAAACCTCCGTTTCTAATCATATCTCTACGTGACTTGCCCTCCATTCTGGAAGCATCCCCTGTGGGAAACACAGCTGGGAAGTATTTCGGCTGCGATGATGTCAGCCCGCTCCTGATAGGCTTCTCTGTAAGGTGACACTTCGCTGGGTGACACCCGTGTGCCTGGTCCTGGATTTTTACAAGCCTCAGCCTCCGAGGCTTGCTTTCTGCCAGAGGATGGCACTCCACCCCCTGCAAAGGCACCCTTCCCGGGACTACAACACATCCCTGCGCTGACAGATCTGCCAATGAGACAGGACACAAATGGTACCCAATAATTTGTACCTCCTCTGCTGGTGCAGAGACTGGTGGCCCGGCTGAGGGGAGAAAAATGAGAGCAAGGTGGAAACTGCAGATGGAAGATTGCTACTGTTGAGATCTCATTATTCAAAGCACCAGGGCAGATTACAGTAACCGGTCGTGTTCCAAGGACGGTTCCACTATCAGGAAGCCTGAGGTGCACCAAGATACAGTTCAGTGGTGGGGAAAAAATTCATGTTTTAAACACTGACACCTTCTGTCAGCTGTGCAGATGTATGCACATATATGAACAAAAGCACACAGGGAATCTGCATGTCTGACACGATGAGACGTGTCATAGGTAGGGATTCACCACGTATAAATGATCGGGGAAGGGCAGGCCACAGGCTGCTTTGACTATAAAAAATGTTGTGTGTGGTTCCCCCCTTGGTACCATCACTGTCTGTTTCCTCTCCAAACTGCTGGCCTGAGGTGCTTGGCTACATGAAGCCACATCCAGCTCCCCTCTCCTGCTGTCAGCCCGGTTCCTCAGTGCTGAGGGTGCAGCAGCAGGGTTGCACTCAAAACACACAAAAAAGATCTGCACCAGGATTATCTAAAATGAGTACCTCTAGGAAGTAAAATCCTGCCCAGTGTACCCTAACTGCTCCAGCCTCCCCACAGCAGAATCTAAACTTCTCAGAAAATGGGATGGTGTCAGGATAATGATTTTACGATCAATATGTACTCATTCTCAACCTGAAGATCTGTTCTAGGTTTCTTCCTGCATTGTGAACCAATGAGAAACAAAGGTCAGAAGCACAGCCTGTCCAGCCACTGAGATAGTTTTTCTTTCCACACTTCCCTTGGATGCACAGTTTAAGTGAGCCATGCAGCATTTAAGCCACCTGCAACCGAAGCCTCAGTAAAACACTGTAGTGCATTTCTGTAACTTACATGTGGATGCAGCCATTCCCAGCCAGCTCCAAGTTTTCAAGCCATGGAAACTCACTGCCTTGTGCCCAAACTGTCTCTCAAGGGTAGGATTTGAGCTGAATCTAACCTGAGCTTTCTGGGGTGAAAGGTAAAAATCACCTATCAAAATGCAAAATATATTGTCCTGTACTGCTTCCAGTATTTCTTACTTTAATCAAAACCCACAAAGATCATGCAATACTTCCCATGGGCTCTCCAGCTATAAGAAAGGCCCATTTTACGTCCAAGAGACTACACTGATCATCAGTGTGACCCCGATGTCTACTCATTCACCATGAGTGGAATGATTTTTGGACCAGAGTTGATCTCACAGATGGATGTGAACAATGAAGAACCAATCTTACGTGGATCCAAAGTGACTGAGATGTGCCAAGGAAATTTGCACTCAGGGGGAGAATAGTGTGCACCCCAGTTGAACCCCCCTACCCCACCACACGTTGCCATTACCTGTGCTCGATGTTCCCCAACTGCAAACTGTATCACGGCAATGCCTGGGCTATGGCTGTCTTCAATCCTCTCCACAGTGCTGGAGTCTATTTTCAGGTCATTGCTAATTTCTGCACTCTGTATGAAGTCTTCTGTTTTCAAGTCCTCTACTTTCTTCAGCTCCCCGTTGGCCAGCTGAATGATTGACCCCTTCATGAAGTAGGGGGGCAACGTGGGGGGTGCAGTGGCAGGGGAAGCGATGGACTGCACCACGGGCAGGTGGATCTGCGCCTGCACCATGGTGGCCTGGTAGGCAGGCTGGGTGGTGAGAGGCTCGGCGCTGAAGTTCTCGCTCTTGGGGACGGCGGTGGTGACGAACGTGTGAGGCACTGCTGCAAACTGAGGAGACGACGTGACGATCGCAGGCGCCACTCCCGAGGGCTCGATGTCCGCACCACCGACCGGTATCAGCAAGGACTGGGTGCCAGGGATCACCAGGTGCTGTGGCAGGCTGCCGGGGTACCCGATGGCTTGCTGCTGACCGCTCAGGTAGCCGATCACTGGCGGCTGGGTCCCGGCATAGAAGGCCGTTGCCGGCAGCCCAACAGGGAGTTGCTCGGAGGCGCTGTGGGTGGTCTGAATGACGGTGTGAGGGGACAGTGTGGCCACTGCTTTCACCCCCTCGTGGCCCAGAGCCTGCTGCGAAGACAAGGCGTAGGACCGGTGGGCTGGCTTTCCTAAGTGCAAGCTTCCCTTGTCATTGAGGGCTGAGGGGGAGTTCTCACGGTTGGTGGCCTGCTGCACCTCCATGTCCGCTGTGGGCGTGCTGCTGTTGGGGACCACCATGACCGAGGCTCGGACACCTGAGGAATCCCGCACGCCGTACTCAGCGGGGCTCGAGTGGACCACCACATGCCTGGTCTCGTAATGATGGGGAGCTGGTTTATTGCCTGCTTTGACTAGACCCAAGTCGGCAGAGGGTGAAATGCCATACCTCCGGCTCTTCTCTATCTCACCATTCAGTACCTCCTTGGCTTGCATCGCCTGCAGCCGGCTGCTTTCAGGCTTCTTGGAGGGATCCCTGGTGACAAAGTGGCCCCCAGAGTCGGTGTACTGCACCACCACCTGGGAGGAAGGGCCAAGGGTGAGGGTGTGTGGAATCACGGTCTGATGGGGGTGCAGGGGGACCGGGATGGTTGGAGGAGAGACGTTTCTGACAGCGCTCTGGGAAGAGCTGGAAATGTGGACGTACTGGTTCTGCTGGGTGGGTGGAGGAGACCCAGCGGCGATCAGTCCAGGTGTCCTGACCAGGTGCGGCTCAACTTTGTGCCCCTGCTGACTTAAGCCACTCATGCTGGCCAGCAAAGTGGAATAAGCCTCCAGCTGGGAGCGCTGGGATGGAGTGGTCGCAACAGCTGTAGCCGCCGCCACGGCACCGGTCGCAGAATTGGCTGTTGGGGAAATCAGCTGTGAGGGGATGAATCCGGTGTACGATCCGCTGTACTGGGGCCCAACGAACTGGAAGGTGTGTTGCAGGTGCGTGTACTGCACAGGGGAAACAGGGGTCCCTGACTGGGAGAGGGCAGGCGAGTACACCGTGGGAAGAGTGGTGGAGGCTGGAACAGACCTGGGAGCGCTTGGCGGCGAATAGTCCAGCCCTGCAGACAGTGACTTGTGCAAACCCTGCTGCAAGCCCGCCTCCACCACCGGGGTCCCCCCGGGGCGGTGCCGGCCCCCCAGGCCGCTCTGGCCACTGGGTGTGCTGGGGAGCCATGCTAGGTTATCCGCACGGTGGTTTTCATTTGGCAGGACTGGCTTCACCTCTGAAGGCAGGCTGGTGGCAGGGATTTCTCGCTTCTTAGGTGGCAGGCATTCATTGCTCCGCTCTTGGTTGGATTTCATCTTTCGCCGTCCCCCCTCCACTGTGCTTGCTTCACTGTCTGGCTGGCTCTGATTTCAGTCTGATAAACGGAAAGTCACATTTGATTTCTGCAAGGGATCCAGTGACTTCATGAGGAATCATCTCCCCGTGAGCAGGATCCTCCGACAGCTCCTCTGGATTCTGCAACGAGAGGGTGGGCAAGGGAGGGGGGAGTCACATTGTCAGCACTGAGAAATGAGAACAAACGAGAAGACACCCTGAAAGAGCAAGCAAGAGAAACAAAAACTTTCGGAAAAAAAAAGAGGGTTCAGTCACTGCCGCTCTTGTGTAAAGGAGCAGCTCACAGCTGCACTGTAAACAACAGCAAAAACCCTGGGCATGTCTGCTGCTGTATCAGGAAGGCAATTACAACTTCAGGCAGATCAGAAACTCCCCGGCCAAAACTTGCCACATTTAGCAGTAGACTCTTATTTCCCAAGGCTCCCTCTCTCCTTCTGGGAAAACCCTCTGCCTCTAAGGTGACAGGTTCGCTCTTCCAGCCTCTCCTTCCCCTACAATGATGACATTGCCTTCACCCTGCTGTGTCCTAAAAAGCACAGGAGGGCAGCAGGGAGCCCCAAGGAACATGCACACACAAAATATTTACGTTAGCAACAACTAAGCTGGTGTGAAGGGAAGGTGGTGGGTTACTCCTGAACCCTTGAACCTTGAAGTTATCCCCTGGGTGATGTCATGTCACACTGGGCAGGGCTTCAGGGGGAGCAGCTAACTGACCCCTGTCCCCCCCTCCACACCATGGCTCCTTATGGGCACATGTGCCCTTCATCTACCAGTCTGGCAATGAACCTTGGTGACACGTCTATTTACAGCAGCAGCCAGAGCCAGAGAGGGCTCTGAGACAGTCTTTTAATGTGTGGGTTTTCCCCCCTCCCCATGCTTTGAAGTCCCTCTGCTACTGACACCTCCTGCCCAGGTGCCCATGCAGGACTCTGCACTGGGAGATGCTTCCTGCCACGTGCAGGTTGGGGAGAGAGAGGTGCCAACACCATCTCCATCTCTGTCGGCATTTGATCCCCCGTTCTTGGTGACTGACAGACCAGGGAGGCTGCAGGTACCACACTCACAGCCATGGCCATGTGCCCAAACACTCAGCAAATCTGGCCCTGGGCATGCCTCACCAGGACCACTTGGAAAAGCATGTTTGGGTTTCCTGATCCAAACCAGAAGCCCCCACCATTGTAAAAGCTCACAATTTTATATTTGGCTTATTTTGCTATTGGAGCAAAACAGCTGCTTTCTCTGCTCTGCATCACTCTGCATCACTTAATTCGGTGACCTCAGCCATCCAGAGTCACTAAAGTCAACAAAGTCTTCCTAACTCTGTCATTATCTGCTAAGGAAAATACAGTAACTAAAACAAATCATGCTTTGAAAAAAAGCAAAAGGAGCTGACAGTCTCCCACTACGTTCCTGAAACCTGCCTTGCCTTGCCCCAAAACAAACTTTATGGGGAGTGAAACAAGCCCCTGTCCAGCCATCATCTGTCACCTGCATTTCTGGCTGTTGTGAAAGAGGTGCAAGTTTGGATGCTGGGAAAGGGTGCCCCTTGCATGACTGGCATCCTAACAAAAACCCCATGCACTATACGAAAGAAAAGCAGAGAGAGAAAAGAATTGAGAGTGGATGTAAAAGAGGATGGAAATAGGATACAGCCCACTTTAAAGTGAACACTGAGCAGCAATAACGATACTTATCTTATGGCAAGTAATATTCCTTTGGGAGATTTCTTTCCCTGCTGCCTTACTTCTAATGAACAATAAGACTGATGTTTATATGTGCACGCAGTACTTTGAAGACATACTAGACTAAGATTAAACCTATCTTTAAGAGCACTCTCTATGTTTATGGTCCTCCAAGCTTCTATAAGCCTGCAGGAAAAGTCTAAACCTTGTAATGGTTTGATAGAATCAGTCGTAAGTTAATTATTCCATTGTTTAAATATTGCTAAACAGTAATGGAACAGCAATAGCCACAGAGCTGGGGGCAGGGGCAAATTCCCTGCTTTGGGGCAAGAGGGAGGACGAAAGGACTCAAGGCAGCTTCGAAAGAGCAAGGGCCAGTGAGGCCTTGGGCACGGCAGCTCAGGGGCAGCAGCACCCGGTGAGCGGCAGCTCAGCACTGCTACCTCGACCTGCCCCGACCTGCCGGCATCACCTCCTCAGCACTGCGACCGCGGCCGGATGAGGGCAGCCAGGAGACAGGGTCCCCACTGTACCAGCACGGGTCTTCCCCCTCCTCTTAGCAGTTGCTCAGCTTGTCTTGGCAACAGCTAAAATTATTATATTACACATGACTTACAGATTTTTTATTTTTAAGTTGGACTAAAAATAAAATCGCCGAGCTCACATTTGCGCAGTCATCCTTGGGTAACTTTAGCTCACTTGTAGCTTCTGCCCTGGGCAGCCAGCTTTGGCAGGTAAGTCAGCAGCTCCTGGCCAAGGTGGCTGCTTGGGGAGGCTGGGGACACACACGACATACTGGGCTTGGATGGTCCTTCAATCTCTCGTGTGGATGGACATAAGCAGCAAATACAGAACTTAAAATACACCCCCATGGGGAAGAGCTGGGAGCAGAAGGCTGGCCCCCTTGCCTGCGACAGAGCAGGGAGATTGCACATGGGACTGAATAGGGCCAGTCTCCTGCTGGTGACAGACAAACCAGGCTCCCCTAAACTAGCTGTTCCAAAAGCCCAAAGTGTCTGGCTTCAGTTCCTCCTGGACGACTTTGAAGCTGTATGAAACCTGGTGAAGTTTCACTCCGCAGGATCTGAAGGTTTTGTTCTGCTAAACAGCACTGAATCACTGAGGTTTTGGTGGCCTCCAAAGTCAAAGCTAACATCCTTCAAAAAGACCAAATACTAAATCTTTCAGGATTTTTTTTTTTGTGTGTAAATCTTTCATATGGCTGACTTCATCATCACCAGTAACAAAAGGGCTGCCCAAAATCTCCTGGAGAGCGCAGGAGGAATGAACAAGCTTAACGGAGACAAGGGATGAGACAGCCGTAGAGCAGTGAAGACTGCCCCACTTTTCCAAGCTCAAGCACTTCACGGTAAGACTTTGAACTCTTACAGACACAGGACTGGATTTGCAGAAATGCAAATGTGCAGCACAAAACAGCCTACTTCTACTTCAAGACTTAAAAGTAAAATGCTAACTTTTCAGCATAATTCAAGTTCTAGCAACAGCAAAGGCAAGACAGGACTGATTTTTGCTCAGGAATTAATGAAAGGTAAGACAACCCAAACAGAGCATATCAAAGGCAAGAGGCACAAGACCCGGTTAAACTGTTCTTTGCTGGCTGTCCTAGAAGGACGAATGCCTGCTGTCTGCGGTGTGCTGCAGGGCTTGTTATTTGTACGCCTTCTTTACTTGGATCCAAGTCATTTTTCTGACTCTGGAGGTTTTCTTTCTCTTTAACTTCAGAGCTGTCAATCATGATTTGAGATATGCAAAGGAGCAGCAAGCACCGGGCGATTTCTGCTGCAGCTTTGGACATGCGTGTGTCACACTAGTGCGTGCGTGCACGCACGCGGACGTAATTATGGCTGGGAAGGTAAAGGGGACAAAGAGATCAGGGACAGCAGCTGGACTTTGGTATCTCTGGCAGCGAGTACACATGGAACATTGCTAAAGTGTCTGGACAGCCAGTGTCCGCTGGCAGCCTGCCCACACTCAAATTCCTGGAAAGGCTTAAGGCAGAAAAATAATCACTTGGAGGAGTCACCATCTGGGCTTGCTCTGGTCCCTAAGGGATTGCTCACTGGAGCTCAGGATGTGAATTTTTCATGCAAAACTCCAGCGTCTCTCTGCAAGGCACTTTAAATCTCACTCTGTCTCCCAAAACAGTATTTTTCTATTTATTTCATCTAATAAATTTAAAACTCATGAGAGGATACTGGGTTACAGCTTGAGGGGCTGACCTCCTTTATTTATCCGGAGCTGGCTGCAGCAGAGGTAAAACCAGCAACGCCAGCCTCCAAACACACCGCTGTCTTATGCTGCGTCTCACCTCCCAGGACTAAGCCTTGGGGTGCAGAGAAGTTAGGGGCAGACTCACAAACCACAGCAACACCTGGCTACACAAACGGGGGACCTTTGACTGCCTTCAGAAATCGGGCACGTTTTGCTGCCCCGTGATGTAGGGAACACCATTTTTAGGTGTCTAAAACACCTTCAGAAACCTGGTCCCTCATCCTCTCTGGTCCCTGACCTTTCTGCAGTTGCTAAGAAGCTCGCACCGATGTGTGCCGCTGGGAGCAAGGGCTGGGAACAACTGCTTGCTTGCTTGCCTTGATTGTGTGGAGCAATCACCCAAGGGGGGTCTCCAGCTTTAGGGATATTCAATTCGAAGCAGTCACTTATTGTCAAAAGGCTCCTTTGATCCCAAACCCTAATAACAACACAGAGGTTACTGCAGCTTTCTGACTTTCACTTTCCCACTCCAGGTAGGAACACATTTATCTGTGCAATAAAAAAAATGGGCCCCCCCTTCTGCCAGACACCGTTACCTTGCCTGGCAAGTAGACATCAATGCAATACTCAAAGCTTGACACACAGCTTTTTACATCTGTGGTGTTTTTGGGCTGAAGCAGCAGCGCAGTCTGATGCCCCCACCTCAAATTGCCGACCCACTCTACCACGCTAGGATGAGTGAGCAATTCCGGCAGTGCTGGAAATTAGTGGGAAGGGAGGGCACCTTGTCCCACCTTTCCCCTCCCCGCCGAGGAGGCTGGCACCTTGCAGGATCAGATTCAGAAAGACTGAAAGACAGACACATCGCAAAGGGCTCTGCAGCTGCGTTTTGGCTCTCAGATCCATATGCCAGCTTTACCCCCCGCTCCACGCCCTGCCCGCTGCCAGCTACATACTCACAGTTGTAACCACTACAGATTTCATTAGCCTTGCCATGTGCAGCTCAGCACACGCCAGTAATAGCTATAGAGTTTATTGTCCAATCCCACCAATTTCACAGCGCTCTGGCAGATTTCCCAGGAGGGCCAACTGCAGAGATCCATTAATAAGAAACATGAAAACCTCTAATAAAATTTGAAATTCTCCTACTAAAACTAAAGGATTCCTGATCCACATCGCATCTGTGAGACAGATTTGTCCACTGCAGTGTTAGCTCTTACTATGCTTCTGGGAGTCTGCCACAGCAAATTGCTACAGGTTTCTGCTGGGCAAGCAGCTCTTCTGCATGTCCCTCCTCTTCCCAGTCAGACCAGCCAGCCTCCATGCAATGTAAGAAGCAAGTGATACAAGTAAACCTCAGTGAGCACATCACTGGATGTGCGATGCCCCAAGGCTTGACATTGCCATGAAATTTTATGATGCAGGTATGTAGGTAACCACAGTTGAGAGAGGAAGACTTAGGAGGAATAAACAGTATAGCACAACACATTCCCCAAGGGATGGACAGATGACGGAGTTCCAGGACAGCCACTCACTCACTGTGTGACATTCATGAATGCAGGTGATACAAACTGATTGTTAGAAAGCTACTCCAGCAGTTAACTCTCCATTTCTGCCTCTTAGCTCCTGAATTTTGATGATAAGGGGAGACCTGTGTGTTCTCAGCAGGGCACGTGCCTCCTGCAGTCCTGTTTTACTACAGGTTGACTGCGGTTAGGTACACATAGTTATTTTGTATGCTAGGTGCTGGTGAGCTGCACAAGAGTATCACACTAGTATCAGCTTTGGTTTTAGTTGAGAACCAACTGCTGAACTAAGAGTTAGAATTAAGTTTCAGAAGTGTGTGGGTTTCTGCCATCAGTCCATCCGGGTGCCACTGCCTGGTTCTGCAGCAGGAACAATGCCCTTATTTTCAGCATCTGTGAAAGTCATGCCGTGCTCTGGATACACAGCAAACCTTTCTGTGCATGCTTGCAGCGATATACATAAGCCTTGTGGGACTCTGAATGCCATGGGTGATATGAGTATGTTCACAGCCATCTAATAATTTACTCCTTTTATTTTATTTTTTTTACAAAAAAGGTTATTAGCAAAGGAGATCCCTCCTCTTCCAGCAGGCTTTGCAGAGAGGTGATACCACAGAGTGCAGCACAAGGCGCCAGGCAGACTGGGAGCTAGGAAGCATTTGCTTCTGAGAGCTAATACCATGTCAGGGCTCCAGTCAGAGGACTGGGCGCCCCACCCAGCCCCCCATCCTCCCAGACCACCCTGTGGGCAGCACCCTCACTTCCCGGCACAGAAATCCCCTGCCTTACAGTGCCAAATCTGGATAATCAAATATCACAAGTCAGGCCCCGCTTCTTGCTCTGAAACACATGATGCTGGTTTACAAATAGAAGATTTCTTAAAATGAGAACAGCAGAGGTTATTTGCTTTTCTATTATTTTCTTCTTTTAACTTGCCCTTCTGCTGTGTGAGGCCTTTCAGGCTCAAGGTCTCTAGCTTTGCCCTGCAACCCACAAGATCAGAAACTGACTGTTTTAGCTAAAAGTGGAATTTCCCATCTCATCACTTGACAACAGGAACCAGAGTTTTGTGAAACAGCATCAGCTACATAGTGACTAGTGATAAAAACGCGAGAGCTGACAACGCTGATAAAAGTGACATTCCTGTGAGGGTGAGGTGCTGGGCTCCAGAGCCCTATGGCTCTTCTGAGGGAGGGGGAGAGGTATTTAACCGCTAAGCAAGGACCTGAGTGCTGGAGCAAAGCTATGTGAGTGGCGACTGGATGCACAGCTTTGACTCTCAGTTGCACAGCAGAAAGCAGACCACAGCTGACCCTATGAGAAGCGCCTCAATCCACAGCCATGAAGGGAAGACCTGGTGCTGCTTGAGCCTGGGATTTCAGCTCAGGCTGACTGCAAGCTGCACGGCCCTGCAGGCAGAGCCGATCCAGGTGTGATGCTGGAACACATTCCAGCAGGATATAGTGTTACCACCACCTCGCGCTGAAGCCTCTGTAACGTGAGAGAGATCTGCCAAACCCCTCTGAAGCCCCTGCTCCCAAACTCTCAGAGGTGGCTCTGCCAGGAGCATCAGGACCCCCAACCCAAGATGCCTGGGAAGGCAGCATCCCCCTTCACACACGCCCAGTGCCTTCAGTGTCAGTGTGTGGATGCCACACATTTTTAAATGCCCCCATAAACCCACTGACAGTAGGATGGAAAGGTGAATCCCACTGATGCCGCTCTGCAAGGGGCCAGATGCAGCATCTAACCTTTTATCTCCTGCACTGCGCTGGCTGCTGCCTGCTGCAGGATGGTGGGTTTACAGGACCAGCTGGTCTGAGACTGCACAGCGACATCATTTTCTCTTGCACCCAACCTCTAGAGGCAATTCTGCAGCTTAAAAGAGCGAACAAGAGTTCATTTATAAACAAGTATAAAACTGAAATTACTTTTGTTGATGTTTTTCATTTATCTAAAATGTGCCCGGCTACAATGGGAGCTGCCTACACAATTTTCCATTGAAAATTTCACGAGTGACTATAAACGTAGCAACACCCACTCACCGCTCATTTTAACTTGTGACAGAAACTGTCATGCCTGTATGAACACATTTGCACCGCAGATATGTCACACAGGTCTCCTTCCATGTGTCTGAAAATGCTCGCTAGCGTTCTCTCCTTCTTGGGCAAAACAAATTAGGAGAGACGCCTGGCTTCACTGCCAGGAGAGATGAATAAGAACCCCATGAAAAATTACTGAAACTGGGGGCGTTTCACCCCTTTGAAGACACAGCCAGTAACACCAGTAAGCAGGAGCCAACTCGGAGCAGCCATTTTACAGTTAAGCACGGGCGCTCATGGGGAGGAATGCATCTTTAAGCCTGACTGGTAAGGGGACAGTGTGAAAGCACTGCAGATTTGGAAAGGTCAGCTGCACTCTCCATGTCTCTCCTTGGAAGTCCTCCCTGCAGACTGCTTTTCTGGTGGATCCCATGTACTAGTGAATTAGACTATTATTAGTCCACCTGTAAGATGTAAAATGTGAGCCGATGTTAAAATTCCCCTTGCAAAGGATTCCAGCCTCTCTCCTTCTTTCAGGCTTCCAGCCTCTCTCCTTCTTTCAGGCTTCATTCAGCAAAGCTTTCACCCACAGCAATTTTGCACGAGCCCTTGCTCATAGCCCCAGCACACGCTCGGTGCCCTCCCGAATCAGGATCACTGACTGTCGCTACTGACAAAACCGAAACACTAGCAGCTCAGCCCAGCCCCAAGGAGAGCAGTGTGCTCCCCCAGTGCTGCAGAAGGCTGAAAGCAAGTTCAACACGCACACACGCACACATACACACAAACACACCAGCCACTTCTCTGGTCTTTCTTTCTCTAATTAATTCATTTTTTATCCTATTCATGCAGGGTCAGCTGCATTTGGGGGAGCCCTGCAGCACCTCCTGCTTGGCCTTCACAGACCCTTAAACTGGCACTCTCAACACAGGCAATGTAGTAGGGGTAAGTGCATGTATGCATGCACTCGGGCAAGAAAAAAGCCAGACCAACCCTTCTGTGCCCCTTCTCCCCATAAAACACCTGTCCTGGCCCTACAGCCCACAAAGCCAAGAGACTTGCTACTCTTCCCAAATCAGTGTGGCAGGAAGCCTCCCTCCAGGTTCATGGGGAGCCTGGCAGGCAGGCAAGATGGGCATAGAAGCCAAATCCATCACCAGCATCATTTGACCAAGGCCAATGCAGCAAGGATGAGACTGCCTCACCTGTTGTATCCGACAGGGCAATGCAGAAAACAATTAAAGGAAAATGAAATAATGCAGGTTTGCAATAACATAGCAGGCTCCACAGCCACAGGCTCCAGTTGCAATTAAAAAACCCACCCGCTCCAACTTAAAATGCAAATCACCAGTGTTGCTCTCAAGCAGGGAACGTTGACAAATGAAGGCGGTGTGCTAACAGGCAGTGCCAGTACTCTTAATTTAAGTATGTGAGAAACAAAGGTATGTACCATCCAGGACTGCCAGAAAGAGCTCACTTTAAACAGCTATCAGAAAGAACTGGAAGGGTTTAAAAGTGTCTTTTCTTACAAAAAAAAAGATACAAGAAAACCTTTTGCTCCCCTTCTCCCAGCCAAGTGAAGAAGGAACAAGAAAATAATAATCACAGAGCTCTCATAAAGGTTATTTATATAGGAATTTTGAACTCAGGAACCAAAACCATTCCTCCATTGGACGTGTGGGTCCAGTGAATCACAGCCTGGAAATCCGAATGGATCTTTTGTAAAAGCCAGTGAGCCACGAACATGCTTTCTCACCGCTGCGCTGACTTCTGTGAAAGCATCTTACCCATCTGCCACTGGAAATCCGCGGCGCAGAGACAAGTGACTCCCCGACACCAGTGAAATGGACAAAAGGATGACTAGCTACCTGCAGCTGGTTTCAATCGAAAAGCCGAGTAATTATTGCAGCCCTCTCCTGCGGCTCATATGGAGCGCAGCATGGAGCTGTGAAGCGTTATGCAAGTCTAATGTGCTGCCAGATCTCTTAGAGCAGGCAGCAGCCAAGTTGCTCCCTCCCACCATTGGCTCAGCTTCATTAACTTAATCAGGTATTCATTCATTCATTCACTCACTCATTCAAAAAAAAAAAAATAGAAAAAAATTACTCTGAGCCTGGCAAATAGCCAGTGCCACGCACGCAAGGAGCATGCTCACACCAGCCCCAGGGCTGGAGGGAAAGGCTCAGCTAGCATTCCTCATGCTTGGAGAGGGGCATTAGCTGTTGCACGCAGCCCAGACGCACACATGCAAGCATGCCACAGCCTCTCCGAAAGTACGGAGAGCTTGGGAGCTGCAGCGGGGGTCAAACGCCAGCTTTGAGGACCCTGGGATGGAGAGTAGCCCTGTAAGTCTGCACAGCCAGCAAGCAGAAGAGTGGAGTACTTCTGCAGAGCAACAGACCAATTAATTGATTTGATTATTTAGGAGAAAAAAGGAATTGTGGCAGGACAAACTCAACGCCTTTTGCGGCAAGGTCCCTATTCTTTCTTTCTATTGCAGATGCAACGTCTGTGGCACAGTTTAATCCACACAGAAGAGAATAAAGCAGAGCAGAAAGGAAAAAAAAAAGAAAAAATTTAAAAGAGAGGAACTACGATAAAACCAATTTTAAGAGCAACTGGTAGTGGAAATCTCTGACCCTGTATCTGTAAATATAAGACTTCCCACAGGCCTGTAGCATCAAATAAAGAGTCCCCTCCCTTGCACAGCTCTTGAACTCATTTTCTTGGTCTTTACACATAAGTTTGCAAAGAAGGTTATTTCTTCACTCTAGCTGTCATCAGAACGACTCTCACTGCATTTCTTTCCAGCAAGCTGCAAGAAAGCTGCTTTACGACTATTCTGAAAAGCAGGCCTTGAGAGTCAGCTCTGACTTTACGGTGCAGAGTTTCATGCAGTGAGCCAGGCTGGGCTCTAAGGACAAGGGACAGGTGCTATGTATCCCACAGCAGAAGCTGAGAGGCAGCATGAAAGCGGTCAGCATCTCTCCCCTGTATGCCATTCTGCCCCCTGTGAAAAAATACTGAGGGGCAGGTGACTCCAGGCAAGTAACACAGAAAAACAAAGCACTGCGACTGTTTACATTTGTATAGTGAAAACTATACACCCTGGTGCAAATCCTCAGCCACAGACCTGGCCGATGTGTCCTAAGAGCAGCCACACTCCCCGCTTCCTCCACTAATGCAAAACCCTCCACCTCTTCTCTAGCTAGCCTCCAAGTCGCTGTTTCTCTTTACACAAAAAAACCCCAAGCCAAATCTTCAATGGCCACTGCCACAAACCACGACACAAATGGCAAATCAGAGACTTTCCAAAAGAGCTATTAATGCTAAGGGCAATATTTAGCTAAAGGTCTGTATTTCAGATGCAAAAGCTCATCAACGACCCCAAACCAACTTTACTCTGACTCTGGCCATACGGCAGAACCTGACAGCCAACTGTTGGATCCCTTCTTGAATTTCTCTCTAGGCACATGTACTGAAGAATACCTAAGTACCCAGCAGACAAGCAAACACACAGCATCTCTTGATAGGTGTAAGGGCTACAAGTGAACATTTGGTATTGCAGCTCATCAGCGTGTGAAGTATGGCTGAACACAGCTCCTTCAACTGCTACATGACAGCACATAGGATTCACCAACTAGGAAACAAAACCTACTCAAGATGGTTTTACTGCATTAACCAAATTAAAAACAAGACGTGAAAAGGTGTCTGAAGGTGACACATTTCTCAGTCCTTAGCCTTCTGCACACCAAAGAGTGTAGGGCAAGCAGCCTCGCAGCACTGAGCACTCAAGTCAGCCTCCTTCATCAGAAGTTCAATCGTGAGCTAAGTGCCTTTAAATTATCTAAGCACTTAAGCGCCATTTCTCTTCCACTGCCTTTGTCCCCAACTCTAACCCTTCTCTAAATGGGGTCCGAAGCTCGGAGGTTCCTCTAATTCACCCCCCTTCTCTTGCATCCCTGAAACCACTACTTCATTCTAGACAAAGGCAAATTGTTCCTCCTCTAATCATGCCACCAGTCTTGGCTCCATTCTCCTGCCTAAACAGCTGCTGAAGCCTTCTTTACAGCAACAACCTCTTTCTTTGCATCAAGGCAACAAAGCACCACAAGAAGTCAACAGACCACTGTGAGATTCCATCTTTTGAGCCTCTTCTCCACGCTGGGCAGCACCAGCAAGGTGTGATATCTGACACAAGAAGTAGCTATGTGAGTTTTAGAGCAAGTCATCAGAAGAATGATGGGAACATAATGGAGCAGGAGAGGAGAAGAAAACCTCCCCAAGAACACTATTTTATCCCAAATGATTCAAACTGGGACTGGGCAGAGGTTCTACTCTGGTCTAGGTAAATAAAACGGGATGTCGTTTGAGCAATTCTGGTTCTTTGTATGAATCATTTCACTTCTGCCTCTGAAAGAATCATTAGAAGAATGCAGGGTTTCATGATTCAAGGTAGGAGAATGAGAAAGCAATATTTCAGCACTGTGAAATGAGGCTTGCATGCCTTAACCGCACCGCCAGCTCAGAGTTCACTTCTCACAAGTGTCAAGTATATTTTCCCTTCTGTATCTCTACAAGCCCCAGTTCTGTCTGTTGTCATCACTCATGGGATTTACCTAATCCCTGAAACTGCAGAAAAAAGTCACCTTTTTTTTTTTTCTGGAGAAACAGAGTCATGTCTCGAGCACACACTGAAAAATTCAAATTGGACATATCATTTATTGTCCCTCCATTCCTCCACCTGGTGTTGACAGTATAAATACAAATGATGCCCATAACAAAATGCTGAACTGTGCTCCAATGTATTCAGTGGCATTTCGTAGACGTTTCCACTCTCCACTTGCTTTTTCTGTTTCTCTGCTCACATTCCTCACACTTCAGCATATTCAAGCAGCTGCCTGCTTATACAAACACAGCCTGAAACAGAAATGTTGATTCCATTCTTCATCAAAGCTGGTGGCTTTAGCTGTACCCACTGGTCTGAACTGGAAAGCAAGGCAGAAGCAATTGGAAACTAAGGGATGGTTTAACAAGTATTACCTTGCAATTCAGCTACAAAGGGGGAACCTCACAACTTTTGAAGCACAGGTATTCACCCTTCTGGAGTTTTAACACCAGTGGACTGCAACACTGACCTTTTCAATTCATTATACTGCATTATCCATGGCAGGTACAGCTTGCTGTAGAGCTCCTTTTATACATAAACACCTAACAATGCAGTTAAAGAGTTTATTTGCATTCCTTGGACCCACAGCAGCAAATTGGGCTCAAGACTCTGCATCTTCTACTGACAAAAGCTCTCCTACCAGCTAGGGCAGCCTTTTGCACAGTGCCCAGTCAAACTGCATTAGCCCCTCTGTAGAGGCAGCCAAATCCCACTGCGGTTTGCCTATATGTTTCAGGGGGTGCTACCTACAGGGCTCTGAGGTGCTCCCTCCAGACCAGGGCTAAGGCAAGACCCGGTGTGAAAGCTTCTCTAAACAGAGACTGCTTGCTACTGATAGCATGTCAGTCCCTGCACGAGCTGAGAGGGCCTTTCAGAAGTACTAAATTAGGGGAAGGGAAAGAGATTCAGCCAGTGCTCAAAACATTTGTGTGTTCCTCTTCAGGACAGCATTTAAGTGCTGTTCTCCTGGAGAAGAACGCAGTTAAACTAGACACAGATCCTCCCACTGCAAAGCAGAACCCAACAGGGAGACTTTCTCAGGAGAAGAAAGCTCTTGGAGAGTCCATTGCAAAAGCCACCTCATCTCACCAAGATGTCTGTCCAACCAGGATGAACAGGGAGCACTGAGAACTGGTCAGCTTGCAGAGGCACCATGCTTGTAACATGTAAAGCTTTGGAAGCAATAGCTGTGTGACAGGTATGATGCAGCCCACTGCCCTGTAGCTTCCCCTGTACCTGTGGCGACATTACCCACCCATCACCCTTCCTATGGAAAAAGGAAAAAAAGGATTTCTCTTTTTTTCCTGGTTTATTTGCACTCATTTAGTCCTGGATGGAGTGATTGTTCAGTGCATTTTTTGACTTGTAGAGTCCTTATGGTAGATATGGAAAATAACACTATGATCTTTGGTTCTCCCCGTGTTTACAAATGAACATTGCATTTCTTAGAAATGTGAACTAACTATTGCAATGGAGGATAGATAATCCTTTTGGTACAAAGGACACATTAGAAAAATATGGAATAACCATGAGATCATATCACCAGGGTGACTAAAACAACAACTTCACTGGTCACAACTCATTCAGCTTGTGAGGAGGAAACGCCTTGATAATACTTTGCTATGAGGCCAGTGAAACTACAACAAAAATAAGCTACACAGTCACTCTTGCCCTTGGGTCAAAATTAAGTAAGAACTAATGGCTTCTAATAGAGGTGGCAGGAACTTTTAGAGGAAAATTTACATTAGGAAATGATTGTTTTCAAACCTGCATCTGTTGCAGGGAAAAATGTTTTAATATGTTTACAGCTGGGGAAAAATGCTGGAATTTCTTGGCAAGTATCTTCCCAGTAATATTAAAAAGAAAGAAAATAAATCCATTTGCTGGGCCCAAAATGAAGGTTTGCTTTATAAGTTTAATGAAGGTGTAATTAAAAAATGCCACAACTGCAAAAGAAATTTGGTTTGAAATTAAACTACCTTCTAGCTAGAATATAGAGCTATAGGTTTTGCTGTACAGTTTTATAAAAAAATTTTACCCATTATCTGATTTTCACTGTATTTCCATTTTTCAAGTTTTCTTCCATTACTACACGAGACATCTTTTTGAGATCTTGGAAATTCTCATGGGCAGAAATATAATTTCCTCCTAGCTCTGATTTCTAATTAGATTTAAATCTTTCCTAGCTGGGGCAAGACGTACCCAGGCATTTTGAAACATTGCCAGGTTGATTACCCATGTATATGAAGATTCACATCCTTGCTCTTGGCTGGTAAAATACATGAGCTGCACTGGAAAGAGAGTCTGCCTTCTTCTGCGATGGCATCATTCAACTCACCCCCAAGGGTCCAATTCTGCCTAAAAAATCTTTCCTTTTGACTCAGATTGCTGCCAAAACAGTATCTTCTCTAACGTACAGCCAGGTTTAGATGACAGCTACCGCACTGGTTTAGTGAGAGGGAAAAGGAGAAAGAGAGGGAAGGGAGCTGCTGGCCTGTCGAGTTGGTGTCGAAGGAGCTGCAGCACCTCAGCTGAAGCCACAGTGCTGGTCCATCCCACTCAGCAGGAATGGAGGGAAACACACCTCCTATACGTATGTTGCCTGAGCTGCTGCTGCAAGTTGCCGGCATGGTTAACAGATGTGGTACCACAAAATTTCTTGGCCGTCTGGGTGAGGCTACCTTGGCTTTTTGAGGTTTAGGGAAGTGTGTTAATGAGATCTTCTGAAGGCTCAAACTTCATTTCTCAAATGTGTTGCATTGCTACAGCTTTATCAGCAAAGCCTTGGAAGAGTTCAGTTCACTAGTGACCTGCTGGCAAGGACGGGGATATGCTCGTTACACCTACCTAGTGAAAACGTTGCAAGACTCTCAAAACTTGTAAGATTTTATCAGGTGATTTTGACAGCTATGCCCTGTGACACCACTCAGCACAACTGTGCTGAAATGACTCTAGTGAGGAGCTATGAGGTGGGGGTAACGTAACTAGTGATTCATCTGTAATCACCAAGGTCAAGAACTTGCCCAGGACCCCCTGCTAAGGTCCACGGTAGCTGCTACCCGAAGCATACGACGTGTGAGAGTCCAAGGGGAGCAAAGCTCTCTGAAAGCACTGTAAGCTGCAGCACAACCACACTGCGCCAGCACATAATGGCCCTTCCATGCAGACGCGCTGCCTACATCCATCAAAACCTTATATATGTCACAGATGAACTACGAGCTGACAGAAAACCATCAAAAAACACCTGCGTACCACCTCCTGCACAGACCTAATGCTCTAATTAGAGTAGGTGCCTCCTTGCACAGCTTACTTCATTTACAGAAACATTTCCAGTGGAAGATGCAGACAAATCAGCCCTGGGATCACCAGCAGCAGCTGCTGCCTTCTGCATGCAGAGTGTTGAGCAAATCAACAGAGACGAGCTCCCGCTCCCATCAAAATCTCAAAGATGTGGATGACAACTCCGGTTAATTAAAAGACACAGGATCAGACTAGAGGAAAATTGTCGCTCAGCAGCTTAGACTCCCCATCAAGCTGGTGTGACAAGAAACAGCAGCCTTCCCAATTTTCAGCCTGTGGTCAAGTACTGTTTCTATAGTCCTACTCTAAAATTATTTCCCCCACACATACACTCAGTTTTTTGCTGAACGACTGTTTTAGCATTTTTCTTCTTTATTCTTCTCATCTTAGCATTTCTGTCATCCCCGCTCCCTTTTAAATGTTAGTTTCTGTCCTTGCTTCGATATCAGTTAAAATGCCACTATCACTAACAGCATGAGACTGAGTCACAACTGAGATCGTGCACTCACTCATTTCTGGCTCTAGGAAAAAATTACTAAAAGGCAAAGAAAGTCCCGGGGACTACATGCCCTCCCACCAATGCCCTCAACAGCAGAAGTGCACTAGTACAGTCTGTCATTAAACATGTATACGGTTGCTTTGAAGTGTTTATTCTTTTTCTATAAAGTTTTGCTCTGTCCTGCATCCACCACCCCCAACTTTTAAGCCTATAGAAAACATGGTGAGAAGGTTGGAAGGCTCATACAGGCATTATTTCACATCTTCAACATGTTCTTAAGCTTGATTGGTTTCACATTACTCCCATTTTAACAACATAAACCAGTGGTGAAAAAGCCTTGCAAGGGGTGGTGTGTTACTCTGTTCCCGTTTGTTGCAGCGAATCCACACTGCACAGGCAGGTGAGTGCAAAATTTCTGTAGAAATTCAAACTGCTGATCTCAACCAGGGATTAAACAACATTGAACACGCATGTCAATTGCCATTTGTTTTGGATTTAATGGTATTTAAGCATAATCTTTAAGGAGAAGAGGTGATGCGAGACAACCTCCCTCCCCTTTTTCTTCACTTCCTACCTGCAGAATGTGGCCTGGAAGACACTGGAATATGGTGGAGCTAACACAAGCGGGTCTATTCTGGTCAGGTAACAAAACTAAGGAATGCATTTCTTGAGAGTTACTACATAAAGTCTTTGCTGCCAGAAGTTATTTATTGCAATGGGAACAACATCAGGCCTTCCTTGAACTAGGAACTTATTAATAAGCCAAATCACAGTGGTAGCAGTCAAGCGATATGCCTATGAAAACAGCTGTAAGAGCAAACCACAGTAAAACCACCTTGTAAAATGATGTGCCAAAGATTTCATTAAGTGCAGGCCTAATTTTGCCTCCACAACACCCCTAAACCATCCAAGAACCTTAGGTTCAAAGGTATTTGGTTATATCATTGCATCCGTTGTTTCCATGCTTATTCAAAAGGACAACCAGTGCCCTCCCTGCAGAGCAGTGTCTCTCTTCCTAGAAGAGTGATGCTGTGCTTCACGGGCCATACGTCCTCTTCCAAATACCCTTCATGTGAGGGTAGCTGAGACCCTCGTGGTAAAAGCAGCATCAAGTTCCCTCCGTGTTCGTGCAGTGGCAGGGCTGGCGGAACAGAGCAGACAATGTCTGTCCTTCGCCATCAGAAGAGAAAAAGCCGGTGATGAACAACACACTTTAAAAATCACAGTTTGGCAGTTACAGGAGATTATCTAATTACCATCATATTTAATATTATATGGCTTTAATAATTCTCTGTTATCACCAAGCTGCTAGCACTAAAAGAAAATGGGAAATTGGCTCTGATGCCTTACAGGACAGATAATGGGAAGGAGAGGCTCTGCCCTCTGGGTTCTTAGTTTGGAGCCAGCTCAGATTGGAATTGAAAGCCATTTTTGCTGGGCAGCCTCTCGAAGTGAGCTGACACTGTCAGGCTCAGTCCAGTTCCACACTCAGAGAATAAAACCCATTGCCACAGCAATGGGGTGGGCTGGAGGTGGGAATTCTTGGAAACACTTTGTCACTAGCTTTTTGTTAGCACACAAACAGATGTTAGCCTGGAACTAAGGATCTTTACACAGGGATATTTACTCCAAAGCAAATCTCACCAACGGTGACTGTATGAAGCTTGCATGCACCTTACACTGGTTTAAAACTGGAATGATTTGCCTTGGAACATCAGAGGCAGGATCAACACCATCACTTGGTGTAGAATGGCAAACCTAGAGACTACCAGGACTGCCGAGCCTTGAGTAACACTGATGACTGAATGTGCATCTCACCATTATTGCTGCTCTTGTTTCCAACATACCTGAGCATTGCTCAGCTACAAGGTGCATCCCTAGGGTGGGCTGAATCTGGAAAACCTCCTGTTGCAGAAAAGTTTACAGTTAGACCAGTAGGTCGTCTTAAATCCAGCTAAATGAAGCAGTTCAACCCAGTTGAAATAACGCAGGTGCAGGTTGACAAAAAGCTGAACAGCTCTTTCTCTTTTTTTTTGAGGCTGGATGCTGCACAGTCTAAGCTAACACCACCTCCCCTGGGACTGCCCCGTTCTCAGCAAAGGCTGCAGCACATGAACAGAGCAGCGCAGCTTGCACTGTAGCTGCTGTCCCTGCTCTGTGGATTAACAGAGACTTTGTCCTCTGGGGCAGTCAGTCCCCGATCCTGCAGGAGAAATGAAATCTCCGAGAGAAAAAGGACGAAAACCAGTACAGAAATTACAAGTAAGTGTCTTTCTGACTTTCAAATGAGACCTGAAGCATCTTCATTTACCATTTAATATTTTAGTAAGCACCCTATTGGAAGAGACTATGTAATGGGTTAATTTCCAAATGCCATTTATCTTTACTAACTGGGAATGACTTTCTGTAATTCACTTGAGGCTGCAACACCCATGGATTAATACATCATCCTCCAACTTGAGAAGATAAAAGCCTAACAAGCTCTAACCTGCTACATAGGCTATATTTAAGCAGTACCGGGTAATGATAAATATCTCCCATAAAATGTGTTCTCTTCACACTTCCTGTGAAAACTGCTGAGCGAGCCAGCTGGCAAGATGGAGCCGACGGTCCTTGCTCACAGCCCTGCCATCCACATGCCGCAAAACTGGAGTGCTCCCTTACCCGGCATCGCCCGGATCCCAGGCTGCCCACCGGCCTCTGGAGGCGAGGCCGATTTTGCTGTGGGCTGCGGGTACCCGTGGCTCTGCCCACACCCCATCAGTGCCTCTCCCTCCTGCCTGGCAGGCAGGCAGGCAGGGAAAGACTGCTGGAGAGGGGTGCAGTTTGGTTTTTCTTACACGTGCTCCATTTCCTGCATTGGACTAAACATTGTGCTGAACAAAATGCAGACTGAGCATCTCCCCAGAAACGCCAGTGAGACATGGGGGGGTGACCATGGTGGGCAGAGGGGGGTGACACAGGAGTTGGGAGGAGGGGAGACCATGCAGTTGCATGTGGTGCTTGCTGGGCCTGGATGCAAACCGAATCACTTCTCACTTCCTTCTTTCACATACAAGTGGTGGGTGCTGATAAGCACACCGGGACCTCTCAGCGCGGACACTCAGACCACATTCCTGTGTCAGGAAGTTAAAGGAGGTCCTGTCTGACCACAGCCTTTTCAAGTCATTATCTCCTGTAGACCAGATGTTACCCCAATGCTTTCCAGGACTGCTTTTAACATCACAGAGATTTAACTGCAGCCAAGTACAATGACCTCCATCTGGAGTTGGGTCTTCTTGCCCAAAGCCTGAAACCAAAACCACAACACTGGGATGTTAACCTAGCTCCTTACTCTATGTTGGAACAATCCTGTATCTTCAAGCAATGCAGGCACTCAGCAACCCTTTTGGCACTGCCTTCAAATCCTCTCCTTACTTTTGTCACTGCCTGACACACAGTGACCACTCACCCAACTTCCCAGAGGGACAGATGAGCACGACAGCCCTCCATCTAGTTTGGAGAAACAGAGAGCAAAGCAATGAGCCTGCCTTGCTGGCAAGACAAAGATAAATCCTTGGCTACAGCTGCAGTTCCCAGCCATCAGACCCTGGATGCTTGCCACTGGGAACTGGAAGGATAAAGCATTATGGTTAAAAATCATAGTTACCTTCTACAGATGTAACATATATCCCACCACAAACTTCCTCATCTAATTAATGCCGGAAAAGCAGCCATCCTCCCACCCACCATGGCCACCTGGCCATTTTATCAGGCTCAACACATCCACCAAAAAACTGTTTCAAAAGAGTCTCTTATGATAAAAGGTCGTTTGTTTTGCTGTGTTAAATGCTCCCTGGGCCTTCACTAAGCCTGACCGTGTGGGCACCGCAGAAGCTTCCCTGTCCTCTCCCAGAGATATGTCTTCTTCCAAGGCAGCCAACCTCAATGTCTGATCTAGAAAAAATTAACTCACATTGGCCTTGCCCTGGGCCTCCAGGCTTTAAGATGTCCTCCCACCATGGCTGGTTGTGCATAATGCACTCAACATTTATGCTGCCCTTTTTCTCTCATAATTTTGGAGAGCATGAGCTCAGAAACAACACAGCCAGATTCAGATGGTTCCATCTTTTCTTGCCAATTCTACCTACAATTTATTTAGACAGTGCATTTGGATTCCTGAGGATACTTCTTTTCAGATCATCATAATCTCATGGTTGGTTACTGTTTAACCACACCCTTTTAACCACTTTTTTTTTCGAAAACCACTTTGAAGAGATGATGAATTCAACAGTATAACCATGATAAAGTACTTGTTACGATTATGAGCTAGCAGCATGAACTATCCTTAGCATTGTTTTACCTTTGTCTAAATTTTAAAACAGGAAGAGATGCAGTAAGAAGTGAATGGATGCAGGTATAGGAATGACTGCAATGAAGAAGAAATCCTGCCACGTATCTATTTCCATTTTCTGATCTGAAATGAAAAACTACTGAGACAAACACCTTCTTTTACCAACTTTCTCTGAAGAACAAAGGAGACATTGGGCCACAAGTTTACGAACCTAGCAGAGCTTCCCTGCAACTTTATGCTGTGTCAGTTTTGGCTTCCTTTTCTTGTTCTACTCATTTAGAGCATGTTTGGTGAAGAGATGATCTGGCACTCGTTCTGCGCAGGTCTCCAGTGAAAGAAAGCAAACGTGTTCTCGGTCAGTTCTGAAGTGCTCCCTAGCCTCCCAGCCTGCCAATAGTGGGCAACACCCAATACCTCACAGAAAGGCAAAACTATGAAAGCATTGCCAATAGGAGTGGCAGGTACTCTGGCATACGCGCTACTGAAGATCTGGGGACAAATGCAATGGGGGGCTGTGCATAATGTACGTACGACTCTTGATAAGAGAAGGGAACTCATCCCTGCTTACAACCTTCTTTTTACATTGGCTATTTTCAGGGGAATTGCTTGCCTTGCCCCATTGAATGCAGAACATTTGTGAGTGGTGGGATGGGAACCACATTTCAGACTCCTTTTCCTTATTCCTGCTCATAGCTGAGAGCTGACGCAGACTGGGAGACCTGAAGGTACAGAGGTACCTCAGTTAGTGAGCTCCTATCTTCCCCAGGGTTGTGCAGCTTTGTGGGATTTAGAAACAGGGATAAAATCCTGGCCCCAGAGAAACAAAAGGTAAAACCTCTGTGAAATTTGCCAGGTTAAGGATTTTACCACATGCCATCTGGCCTACTGCTGCCAACATAGCTATAAAAACAGGAGTCTGTCTGGGAAGTTTTCCCCAAAAAAAACCTTTTTCAGGCAAAGCACCAAGGCATTGACAACTGCCTGGGCACCAACATGGATCTCTAGGTTTTACATATAAACTACATCTCTGTATTTTATGATGAGGATACCATTTACGTTGGTTCTAGGAACAAATAACAGATAGAAATCCAGTGTCCAACAGGAGACTGCATGGAATACGGTATCTTGTGGAGAGTATCTTAGATTTCTGTGTGGCAAACAGCTGTACAAGAAGGAAAGTCAGCACATGCACGGGACAGTATTTTCTACGCAGTTCTAAAACTGTTCAAAACATGGTTATAGCCCTGTTTCTTAGCACTGGCTATGCTTGCTCCATGTATACGCATAATTTACAACTAATTAAACTTTGGTGGAAAAGCACACACACTTTTGCACACATACCACCTCAAAGTGGATCATCCTGTCGTTTTTGGGCATTTTTTTCTTTCTTTTTTTAACAGCTCTAAGGAAAACTCTCTGGAATTTTTCTGGGGGAGTTTGCCGGGAGTCGGGTAGATTGATATGATAAAAATGCACTTGTCCTCAAAACTTGTATAAACAAATCTATAAAAGTAAATAGCAGCCCTTAGAGTATAAACAAAATTATTCTCATTTTTAATTTTGAGATCTTTTCCTTATCTAGTAATGGTATTTTTTTCCTAGTAGAAACCTTTGCCCATGCCTAAGCACAATGTTTCTACTACAGATCCAGCCACTGGATATCTGTGTACACCAAACAGCTGCCTGAGTGATTTTTAACTCATTCAAGTAGAGATCAAAGTCAGTGTCTCCCTAGTTCCAGACACAGGAAACCATTCGATCCACATGAACTTGGAACCATGGGCAACCAGCCTGCTTGAAGTCTCACCACCAAAACCATTTAGTAACTTAGCTAGAAGGCCAGGCTTAGGTTCTCTGATGAACTGGACTACTGAGACTCTAGACCCGCTTGTCACTGTGCTGGGCAGGGCTGTAAGAGTGAGTGGGGTGGATGGAGACTGAATCCACTGTTTTGCACGGTGAGTAGGTTCAATGCAATGCAGTGTTGGTTGCCCCTACGTAACTGATCTTCATGCAACCAAGCAACTTTATCAGAGCTTGAGCCCAAGTTACATGTGGTGTATACACTGGTACAGCAGCAAAGTGACAGACCCGTTTCCTGGGAATCCAGGGAAGTTGTGACTGATGCATCTGGTAAACTTGCTGTGAAGAGTGCACTTTGGTTGTTTTTTTATGTGAACAACCATACACAACAAATAGCGTCTTCTCCTTAGAGCTACTTCATAAGATGCAGCACTGCAGACTGGGTTTCCAGAGGGGAAAAAAAAAGTTTACAAAACCATAACAGCTCTAGGGGATAGTTTTTGTTTTATTTGCTATTTATATTTATCTTGTCACGCATGTGCTGTTTTTTTTAAAATTTTAATCCCTGTACTTAAAATACTTTCTCTCTAGAAAGAATGGCTCCGTGGTTAGACTCTGGACTCTCAGATTCTCTTTCTAGCTGTCCATTTGCTCACAGGGTTAAAAATATGTATATGTAGCTTTAAATTACAAGGAACCTATTCCAAATTTTAATGATGTAGTCACTGCAGACCAGCAGAGTGAGAACTCTTCGTATTACTTCCACTTCACAGACTGGAACAAGCGGGTTGAGTTCTTCAGGGGATGCTGCAAACTGGCACTGGCAGCAGGTTGCATTAAAAGGTCATGCTGAATAACTGCAGTGTTGAGGAAAAGCACACATCCTCTTTGAAACACCAGAAAAATGGGCTCAATGGAGAGGAGAGGAGGGAGGGAGGTGGTGTGTGGACAGCTGGAAGCTGCTGCCAGTTCAGTTATCAGCTCTGAATATCAGTCAATATTTTATGTTCTTGCAAGCTTTTTAGTGCATGTGCATGATCCATCCAGAAAAAAACCCCAATAACCACCAAACCACAAAAAAAACCCCAAAACACACCTTCACGCAAATTAAGAGAAAGAGTTAAGGTTCATCCATCATAAAAAAAAATAATTAAAAAATCACCATTTACTTGTAAAAAACGTGTTCCTTTGCTCATCATTTAATGTCATCTTTCAATTGACTTTAACAGAGAAGGTATTTTAAACCCCCTAAATGGAAAAATAATTGCTGATACTCTATTTTCTCATAATAGTATTGGTGATGATGTCATTGAAAACCCAGTAGAAAACTCGAGCAGTTTCTGCTCGACTCAGTACTTTCAGGGCAACACTATCTTTCGGATTCGTTAACAACAGATCTTACTCCTGATGTTTGTGAAATGATCCCAATCTCATGGGTTATGTCCCCAGCCCTGGCAAGCCATCCTGGCTTCAGTTTAACACTGTATTTCTCCCAGCTTCCACTTTGGGTACGCTGTCCTTATGTCACCCCAACTAAGAAGAAGCAAGAGCAACCAAGGAATTAAGAGGGCTTCTTGGGGAGAGTGGAGATAAAACAGGAGGATAAAGGCAAGGAACTATCTGTCTGCAATGCCGTCAGTAGAGAAAGTGCTTTACAAGGTTACCTTGTGGGGAACATGCCCTGTCCAATAGTAAAAAAAAATCCTCCATGCAGCTGCTCTGTAAAATCCCAAAGTATAAACCACTTCTTTGAAGCCAAATTAATGATCCACAGCATGGTGGAAAGCATTTCTTCTGACATTTCTGTAGACATAACATTCTTTCACCCTTTTGCCTTTCAGCAGAGCCTCAGGAACAGACTCGCTCGGATTGATGAAACTCAGGAATAGAAAACACCGACAGAGATTGCCACAATGGGAAGGACAATGAGGAATGCAGGGTGTATATTGTGTGCACAGCTATTCTTTCTAAGTAACTCTCAGCTGAACATTTGGGGATATAAAGGAGGTATTTTGTGCCCATTCTAATATGAGTTAAGAATAGAAATGACAAAGAATTTAATTCTCTTAATCTGGTTTCTTAATGCTTCCTCTTGGTTTTATCTAGTTAGTATCCCTTTTGTTTAGCAGTAAAGTTTTAATTTGTATAATTTGCTCTGTGGAGAACTAAAAGATGGCCTGCTTTTATAAACTGCTGAACATGATCATTTAAATCTGCTGCAGGACCTGGATGATTACCTTGAAACAATGGAATTTCTGTAGGTTAAATCTTTTCCCTCACAGTAAAACAAAATTAAGGAAAAGCAAACCAGAAAGGCTAAAGAATGAGATAACTTACAAAAGAGCCTATTCAGGGACCTGGGTGGGTGTGTGTATAAAAAAAAGGCTCCCAGCCCTTCAGCAGAAGCCCCCAATTACTGGTGAAAGTGTGGGCCTTTCAGGCCATTTGTAGATCCTGGAGACAATTTCCCAACCAGCTGCTGCCTGCCTTTCACTGCCTGTGCTTTTCCCTCTGGATCTGTGCATGCCTGTGAGGATTGGGGTGCTGCCGATGTCAATGCCAAGAGGATCACCATTAATACCTGCATAAAATTCTCCAAAACTCTGCATGAATTAGCAGGTGGAGTCAACAAACAACTTTCTCACAGTTTCTTCACAACTTAGCTGACCCAGTATCCTAGACAGAACCCCAAATACTGCTGTCCTGTGGGAAGGAGTTGGATGCATGTCTGTATCTCCCCTTCTTACCTACCCACCCATTTAAAACTGTCCTGGTACCTTTTGGGTGCCAATCGCATCCAGGAGGCATGTATGAGATTCCTCTCCAGTTAATGTGTTGGATAAGAAGTGATTTCCCAATTTACAGCTACTGCTTCTCTACGGTGCCCAGATCAAACAACTAGGACATCACTTCTTTTCTGCAAAGTCAACCCCAAGCAGTTTCTCCAGGGGATAAAGCACAGTAGCTCTAGATTCTGCTCTGCAAAAGGAAATCCATGAAAGATCATATATGCGGCATCTCTAAGAGCATCTGAGACCCAAGAGATACTATAATGTCCAAATGCCACTGAAGGAGTTTAAGTCACAGCTGAGATGTACTAGGGGTTGCTTTCAGTGTTCCACAGTGTTGGGCATCTGGCTCACGTTGTTTCGCATGACGCATGTGAGGGCAGCCTTCATGCCCTTGAGCTACCTGCCCAGTGACTGAGGATCTGATTATTTTTAAGCAACCTCAGAGGAGCTTTAATTAAAACCCATTTCTGGCCTATAAAATGGGTACAGTGATAGTAACAGTGGCTTCAGATTTGCAGATGCACCGAACTGTGAGTGCTGTACACATCATAGGACAAACGTTGACCTCAGTTGCTAGGAGACATCCATTTACCTTATCACCAAAGCCAGATTTATACCAGAACAAGTAACAATCTCAGCTCCTTGACTTATCCTTCTTCTTGGGCTGAACACCTGAATCCAGTGAGTGGACTGGATGGCTCCCCATCCGCAGCCCCTCCTGGCCTAATAAAAACCCTTCCCTCTCTCCTCAACACATGCTGGTGCCCACAGAAAGCATCACTGCAGTGCTTGGTGACCCTGAACAACCTCAACAGGTGCATTGCTCTTGCGGAAAACACATGTTGCTGTGTGGCTATTAATACCCCGGGAGTGTGAATGGCATATGCATGTTTGTTTGCGTGGGGAGCATAAATTACGGAGTTCCCAGGTTTGCAGTCATCACCTTTTGCAGCTACAGGGCCGTCCCTGGAGACAGGCTAGGCGCAGGACCACACACACTCGGGCCTAAGTGGGGAGCGAAGCCCTGGGGTCAGGCAGTCACAGGGTGGGGCGCACAGGCAGACCCCACACACCGTACTGAAGGTCTCAATGTGCAGGTGACCGGGGGGGGGTTCACAGATCAGGGAACAAAATAAATCAATCGTGCTGCCTCCAGACTGCTTGGCCGAAGCAGTTCCTCTGTTGATGGCCTCCTGCACTGCCGCGTGGACAAGCTGCTTGGCCCCTGCACTATTAGGTACCAAGCATGAGCTGTTCATTGTTTCAGATTTAAGAATTCAAAATGGTAAGTCAAATTGATTTCCTGGGAAGTGAAAAGAAGAAAAGTACAGTCAAACAGTTCCTCTACTCAGCATCAGGTCTGTATTCACTGTAGCAAAGACATACCCCGCAGGGCTAAGAGCAGTGGGATGACATATCCCAACAACTGTGTTTTTCCTCTGGATTGCTCTGGAGCCATGCACAGCAGAAGAAAAAAAAAAAAAAAAAAAGAAAAAAGTCTACTTTTGTAGCAAGCAAAAAGGAGCACAGATCATGAACTCATGGACAGAAATTAGGTTACCTGCAGAAGATATAAAACCTCACTGCCTTCCAGATCTTAGCCTGACCACAAACGCTGTTTCCATGCCACACGAGATGAGAATAGGGGAGAGATGATGAAAGCAAAGCTCTCATTTTTCTCAGGACCCCCCAGGTTTGTATACAGATAGAGGAAACAGTGTGCCTCTCCCTCATGGCTGGAAGATCTCTAGAAGGTGAGAATGGTGTTGATTCAAACTCCTCTGTGATCTTATCAACCCATGCTTTCATTGATCAGATTCTACCCCTGCCACATGAAAGCCTTGGCTGAGCAATGCAGAATGAAAACAGAAGATATGAGGCAGGTTGCACTAGTTTTTTCCCTTCTGAATTCAAATAGCTGTGCTACAAAGCTGTACCTTCTCCAAATTACCAATGCAAGACAGAGATGGCAAGAAGAAAGATATACACCCCCCATACACCCAGTGTACAGGGACCAGAGTGGAGAAAGCCTGCATCCTCTACATTCATGGAGAAAACAATGATAAAGCAAACCAAAAAGAAGAAGAAAAAAACCCCACCACACTGCTGACAGCTTAAGGAAGGAAGACTAGCTTTTTATTGCCCCAAAGGGATCATGCTTGCGCATAGTGAAGCCATGGCCATTAGCAACGGCGAATACATGTAGGAAGTGTTACCACCCATGACATCCCTTGCAACCACCGGGGAGTCCAGACCTCACACAGAGTTAACATTTCTTTCTACAAAGTGCCTTGGTGAAGAGGCTGTTTCCACACCCTTGCCCATTCCTCCCCCTCCCTTTGCAAAGGGATAGTTCATTGTGCTTTAGGCAAACAAGGCAAGAATCAGCCTCGACCATAACCTCCCACTGGAGATGCAATACAAACGCTGCTGGCCCTCATGCAAAGAGTCAATGAAATTAGGTGTCTGTGCAGCCAATTGCCCCTTGGCTGATGAGGCCACCTTCATACTCTCAGGGTAGTCCCACGTACCTCGTCTCACATTTTGTGTCCCCTAGTTAGGTCCTATTCATTGGCTCACCCTGCTCCTGTTGGCTGGTCAGCACTGTAAGGCACACTGCATCTGCTTTCAATGCAGAACAGGGAAAGCCTCTGCTATCTTCTGCCACACCAGACCTGTTCCTGATTTACCTCCCTTTTCACCTGTTTCCCATTCAAAATTTATCTCCCAAAATCCAGGAAAAAGCAGGCCTATGGATGTGCCCACCTTGTTGCATGGAGCTGGAATTGCCCAACGCTGTCTCCCTCGGCATGGCTGTACAGGCCAAGGCAAGCCTGGGAGAGTACAGCCCAAGCTGACCCTCACCCAACGTGGCACCACACGTTTTTTTCCCAAAGCACAGACAACAATCAAGTAAAAATAAAAGAGAACTCAACTGTGACAGGTCTGTGGAAAAGTATTAGAGCAATGGTGCCAGGAACTCGATGTTGCTGAGGCAGGGCTCCCTGTCTCTCTACCCGAAGGCAGCCTGCCCTGCCTCTCCCCTTGGCCTTCTTGCTGGAAGCACTGTGTTCTACAGGCCCCAGAGTTACCATCTGACTGTGTAGCGTCCAGCAGCATGTTGAATCACAACCAGGGTTGTATCTGCTCCCCATGAGAAGATCCATGGCATAATAGGCAGGGAAAGCACAAACCTGAAGGTCCTGCACAATACACTGGAGCACCGTTACCAACATCTACCAATCAACCCAGCCCCTACAGAGAGGAAAGAAAAGATGCTCAAAGCAAACCACCTTTGGCAGGCACAACAGCTGTTACACTGCTTTTTGGCAAGAGCTGCGGTTCATACTGCAGCCTTGTCACTCTCCACCCCTTTTCTGCAATTCCTTTCCCTCACCGACCACCTCCACTGAGGAAGCAACTCAGAAAGGCTGATGGCAGCCTCACAACATCTTGGGATGTTGCTTCCTTGCTCCATTTTCCTGGCTTCTTCTGCCTACTGGTCTCTTTTCTGGGCCACCTTTAAGCAAAGAAAATGAAAGAAAGGAAAAGATCCTGGTACTTTGCACAGTCTGAGAGCGTTCATCATTGGCACTGCGATGGGAACAGGTAGCAGCAGTGGCTCTCCAGCGCTTGCCATCCAGCTTGCTAAAGCTTACTCCCTGCTTTCACACAATTGATTAGTTTGAAAAAAACTGTTTATTGCAAAGGCATTCATTTAATTTAACTATCCACAGAGGCCTCAGATAACATGCTTCACAGGTCCCATTCTCAGACTCCTAATGATCAGCTCAATCCCCTGCAGCCTCAAATCCCTTATTTAACAAGCACCTTTGGATCCCAGCACAATATTACACAGCTGACAAAGCAGCAATTAAAGAGAAATATTTTTAAAAGGTAGGGATGGTGAGAGAATCATCAGAGATACAATTGCCAGATCCTTGTGTTAACTAAGGACACCAGAGAAGTACGGCTGATCCAGCCTCCTCACCACTTAATGTGAATAAACAGCTTACGAGTGGGAGAGGCTGAAAGGGGAGCAGCCTCCTTCTCTGTCACGGGAGAGGGAATGTGATGATCACCAAGTACCAGAAAAGCTCCCATTTGTGAAACCCGTGAAGGGAAAGAGCCTGCTGCTCCTCCCCTCAGCTTCCTAGCAGCGATTGCGAGCTCCCAGCACAGTGCCTCTCATCATGCCATCTCACGGCAAGTCTCACATCATCTTTATGATGCAGAAACACAACCAGGTTAAAAGACAAAAGCTTTCTGATAGCCTGTTCTTTCGGAAGCCTCTATTTCTGGATGTATGACCAAAGCCCTTATGCTTCCGTTTTCTGAAAAGCAGCCTTGAACCTAAACCAGTGCTGTCAGCTTTTCCCAGAGCCACGTGGACAAGCCTTCAGGCCCTCAGAAAGCACAAAACACAGTCCCTACACCTCGGGAAGAAGGAACACTGCAGGGTGCCACCACAGAGCAGCTCCTCTCCCACCATGGGAGGCTCCTACTGTGGGCATGGGTGTACAGCTAAGTGCCAGGTCTCCTGGCACAGCAGCACCCCACCAGCCATTGGCTGACCACGTGCCATCTGCGTACAAGGGGTTGACAGAATTGGATGTACAGCAAACTGCTGGAAGGAAGGGCCGACCTTTACGTAGCTCACCTAATGGCTGGTGTCACTTAAATTAAAACACTGACCACAAAGTTTGGTCCCCAGCAGGCTGCAGCGAGGCAAAGCTCTATTTTCAGCTAGCTGAGAAGCAAAATAAACAAGTGCAGTCTTGACCTCACACTCCTCTTGCCAGTAAAGCCTAACCAGGGAGCAAAAGGGACAAAATTCCAAGCACAGAAGAAACATGACAGAGTACAGTCTTCCCTGTCCAGCACGCAAGGGGCTGGCTTTTCCCCTGACAAAGTGTTACCATGCACCTCAACCACCAAGCTTGCCATGGCCAGATGCACAGCCACATACCTGCATATAAAGGTCTGTACCTCACAACCGTAAGACAGAGTTATATTGCTGTCCCTAGAGGTTTCTCTAAGGAGGACAGTTGTACGAGGACTGGACACAGGAGAACCCTTTTTTCCCAATTCAGCAAAGCAGTTTCTATGGCCTTGGTTTCACAATCCGTTTTCTTCTGAAGAAAGTGGGCTGAAAGAGCCCTCTAAATGACACTTGAAGGACAGTTTAGAGGTTGCATCACTATCCTTCTAATAAAAACAGGCTTGGGTATGCATGACGATGGTACAAATACCACAAGCTAAGTGACTCCTAAGCAACAAAACCCAAGCTTCCCAGGAAGGGTTCAAGACTGGACTGGGCTCTAAATCTGCAGTCTGTAGTGGCCTCCCTCTTAATTACAAGCGTGAGAGCATCATGGTCAGTCAGCCCTCCCCCCACACTACTGGCTTTTGAATCCAGCTCTCCTCTAGGTTTACATCAACCGCCTAGCTTCTGTGAACAAACATATCACATGTTTAAAAGTAAAACAGAAGGGAAATGGGCCAGGAAATTATCCAATATGGTTCTGAATGAGCATTTCAAGTGGCAAAGACCTCAGGAGTCCCATAGCTACCACTGCTGGGCAACGATCCCCAGCTAGCAAAAGACATAAAAAGACCCACCCAAGTAGGAGAAGGGCTGTAAAGCTAAGGAACTAGGAGAAGCCATGAAAGAAAATACATTATTAAGGAAAAAGAAAGAAAGCAGAAACACCAGAGGGGAAATGAATAAGTCTCTGGGATTAGCAGGGAGAGGTACAGATTTAAGAGAGATCCATTGTGTGAGTACAGCTTTATAAAAGCTTACAACACAACAACCTTTAAATATAGCTTTATTTCTATTGCCAAAGCACCACCACAACCTGCATCAAATAAAGTTACAATCCGTCAAGGACCTGAATGCACTGGTTGTAATGGGATTTCATGGTGCACAGTAACTTGCAGGCTTAGGTCCCTGCCACAAAGCGCTAAATTGTCTAGGAAAACACACAGGAGGAAACAACAGCAGAACAACCCTGCAGAGTTACACTGTGCACAGTCTTTTACATCTAACAGAACCCCATCAGCTGTTACAATAATTAACATGTCCAACACCCCAAACTGGAATTGCTACGCTTTTGAAAAATGCACCGCTTTCCTTAGTTGTTTCATGTGAGCTTGCAGCAAACCACCAGGCTTTCTTGTGTTTTGGGGTGGGGGATTACCCTTTCTTTCTTTCAGTAACAATACCTAGAAAACCAAGGATCGTTTATGGATGGCAACAGTTAGGTTATCTCCTATCCCAAACCACCCCTCTCAATCACCACTTTGCAAAGCCTGCCAGTCCAAAGCACCAGTTACTCCAAGCTGCTGGGGGACAAGGTTGGTGAGGTTGTGGTTACCTCCCTTGTGCCTTAGACCACACTCACGCTGAAACATGTTTTTACATCTGGGACTGTCAGCTTTTCAAGAGTAAAGACTTTGCACCCCGTGAGGCAAGGCAACCACGGCATGGCTCCCAAGGTACTGCATCATTCCTTGGCCAGACGCAAGCAGGGGGAACAGCATGGCCCTGCAGTGCCTCTGCACAAGGAGGCTGTCGCCAGGAAGGGGTGGCTGGCTCTGTGCCCCACCAGGCAGCACCGCTGAGCAAATCCAGGATGGACGTTGATGAAGGACCACGTCCCTGCGCAAGCAAAGTAGGGACTGCAGTTAAACATCCCCAGGCAGCTAACACATGACGTACCTAGCAGGGTTTCATGAGCTGCTTTCAGTGACCAGGCCTATTTCTAAACCATTTTTGTTAAGAAAAGAGCCCTGCCACTCTGGGAGCAGTGAGATGCCAGCAATGGCATTCTTATGCACTTTTTTCTTTTAGGGGTCTCCTTAGAGAAATTACACAGAAATAGCACCACAGTCTTCATCATTATGGTTGTTTTATGGGGTCTTCAAAGCACAAAGTAAACAACAACAGAGAAGATGACTTATGCTCTAAATATTCAGCTGGGTGGACAGCCGAGTGCACAACTTGCATAAACTAGGGGAAAAGATGCCAGGAGGAAGGGAACTGTCTGAAGAGCAAGCATGCTGTGGTCACCTGTAAAGGGGTGGGGAGATGCTCTGGGTGTAGGCATTGCTGCTGGCAAGGTACCAGAGTGACAGAAACAGCCAAATAAAAATAAAAAAAAAGAAAAGAGGAGTTGCTTGCTTGCAGTAGAGAAGACGGAGTCACTTACAAGAGTAAGGTAAGAAAAGACCCTGCATGTCACTTGCTGCTGCTCAGCAGGCTGCCCATTTGCAAGCTAAGCCTGCAGCCCCATCAGTGAAGACTGTGGAGCCCAGCCAAGTTTGAACTCACCGGCGGTAAGGTTGTACGAGCAGATCAGCCTGGTAGCCTTGCCTGCGCGAGTGTTCATCACAAGGCTGATAGTTCCTGCTCAAGGGACCTGAGACCAGAACCGAAAGGGATGCTTGTAGGTCAGGTTTAATTCTCAAGAGCCTGTGGCTGGGTGAACAAAGAAAGGGTGGGCGTGTATGTAAAAATAAAAGACCACAAGACACCTGGTTCTGAGTACTGCTACTAGCCTATTCCTTCCAACACCATTAATAGCATGCCAGACTTGACAGAAACAAAAGCAAGCAGCCAGGCTCTTCCTCCCTCGAACAATAAAACAGAATAGTAAAACAGAGGCAAAGACAGGTTCAATTAGCCCAAGAGCTTTTTTGATAAAGGTTACTCAAATAAACCACGTACGGAAGCTCTCCACATCTACAACCCTTCTGCGCCATTATTTGTAATAATATGACACCTCAGCTTGCAGAAGGTGCCACACTGGATACTAATAGCACACTTATTATTAGATTTTCTGCATGGTTACATAAGCCTGCAAAAGGGGAAAAATGTAAATGATTCAAGAAGATATTCTTCTTGTGGTTCTCACGAAGCCTTTAGTATCTGAAGATTGACGACGATCCCTCCTGGCAAGAAACAATCAATTTTTATGCTTCATTAAAAGAGTTCTCTTAGTACTTTCAAGAAAATGCTCAAAGGCAAGTCAGGCGAAGAAAATATATATATTTTTAATCTAAACATTCTGGGCAAAATTTTACTCTCAGATCTTTTAAACTCTTCTAAAATAAAATGAAGCTGTGCATGCCACCCTATGTTTATTCCTTCCTCGTAATCTAACTCTGATCTCAGGACGCTTCACCCTATCTAAATCCAGCTGTGTGAGCAGGCACAGATTTCAGAAAAGGCCAAAAGCAAGGTTCCCTCTAGTCCCTTGTTACACTCTCTAGCAACACTGAGGCACGAAGTCTCCAGCCACAATACAACCAATGTCAGCCCCACCAGAAGAACTTAGCCTTGTCAACCCAAAAGCAGCAGATGCCCAAGAACCAGTAACAAGAGCACATCTCTTCCCCTGTTCAGAAAAGAGCAGGCCATACCAGTGTCCTCTTAAGCACATGGTGACTCTATAAAGCCCAGAGGACATTTTTCTTGAAACCAATCAGTGGCATACACATCCTTCGAGTCCATTTCTGCATCCACTGGACTAAGGCTGCTGACTCTCTCTGGAACTACAGTCCAACATGATGCACACCCAAAGTAATGGTGAGTTAAGCCACCATTATTAACCACATTTATCCAGCATGAGTTTCCATGTCACTTAACTACATGCACACAGGATCCTACAAAGCAGCAGATGCAGGGAGGGTTTACTACACACTACAGCATCTGTCCTTACCTATCAATGAGCAGAACGCTAATTTAAGTGTCATGTTGTCTCATACTTCACTGCTGTGCAAATGGCACATAAATGCTGCTGTTACTGGTGCACAGGTCTGCTCGCAGCTTAGATCAGTGAGATAAATCTAACCCAAGTTCAGAGGGAAGGCTGACAAGCAGCTGTGAGCAGGCATCACCATTCTCCCTTTAAACGTAAACGGTGTCTAGGAAACTTACTTTTTGGAGGGCTCAGCACTCTTGTCTTCATGCATATGCAACAGTCCCCAGCCCAGGGCAAGCCTCTGGCAGCAACAGGGAACTGGGTGGACATCACCAACACAGCAGAAGATTTTGCGACTGCACCACCAGCTCATCTAACCCACCACTACATCCCTACAACAGCACAAGAGCTGGCTCACCTTGTGTCTGACAAATATATTACTTACACAATTCATATGCAAATACATACAGTGCCTTCTGAGGCACTCATTAAATTGCCCACACGAGGGAAACTTTAGGGTTCTGTATCACTGTTCCTTCATCTACTGCAAAAAAATTAATAAACATTTAAAAAATCAACCATTTGCAAATAAGTCTTTTCAGAAAGGGTAAACCATGGCGCAGATGTTTTAGATCCTGCATCCAGGTTGTGGTACAGGAGGCCAAATTCAACCTGGTTTCCTCAACTGAACTATAGCTGGAAGGAGGTATGTTCTACCTCTACACCCTTGATACAACGACCTATACTACCACTGCAAAGTTGGGATGCAAAAGGGTGCTGGTAAGAGGCAACCATTATGTGCTGGAGAAACAAAAGTGCTTTTTTTGAAGTCCTCAAAGACCAAAACTTCAGCTTCCACCTTGTGACCTCTGCTCACAAGAAGCAAAATTAATTTGGGTCCCCAAATTCCCCCACAGATTTCTGTACCTCTGTCAATACAATATTTTGAAGAAAGCCTCTTCTCTCCCACACTGCTCCACGAAGGGCTTACTGTAAGAACGCAAAACACCAGAGTACATCTGCATCCCTGCTCCGTTCATTGCTGAAAATGGACTTTGTGTGGGCCAGCATTTTGAGCCTCACATTCTTAACTTGGGCTTCTAAATCCATTTTTAGGAACTTAAAAAAAAAAAAGCTTGATTTTTAGATAGGCCGAGCAGCTGCCTCTCCTTGTTACTCAAACAGAAGACACAGTTGTTCAGCACCTTTGAGTATCAGACCAGCTTTATTTAGGTCCCTAACTTTAGCCACCGGAGAAGAGCGAAGTCAAGTGAGATTCATACCCCTTTCAAAGTGCCGTGGCTTTTATATGTGCGAGGGATAAAGCTGCCTGTGTTAGCGAGCACAAAACCTGAAAAAGCATACTTGGAGCCACTTGCACCACAACATCCCACATCTAAGTAATTCCATTCAAATGTAAATGAGACGCGTCGCAATTTCAGGATTATTTACTACATTTGTTTAGCACAATCATGTTGCAAGAGGTCTTTAAGTGATTTGCAGAGATCTGCAAAAACTGCCCCCAGGAATGTGGGTACAAGGTGTGTGGATATTTTCTTTTTTTTTTTTTTAACACAAAAAATCTGAATAGAAAAACAAACAAAAAAAATAATAAAGCACCAGAAAAACATGCTCAGAAACCTGGAGGAGAGCTGTAAGAGCCTTTTGCAAACACAGCTCTCCAACCAGAAGGAAAAATGCTTGCTATTCGCACAGGTGGAAGCTACCTGCGTTCACGGGGATATAGGAAGCAAAACAAGATTAAAAAAGGACTAATCTGAAATGTCTTGACTAACTTAATATACCTAGATTGACTCTGTAAGCATGTCATTATATTAATTATTTACAGGCTTGCCTTAAGAGGATGTAAATTTGTGTGTGTGTATGCACATTTCGATTTTTTGGTACATTTATAACTGCTGATATAGAGAGTTTTGTTCTTCGCCTCCGAAGAAATTATCTGATTCTGCCTTCATTTACACTGATCTAACTCTTAAATCCAACAGTTACATTGCTGTAAAATTACTATTATCAAGGGGAAGAACATTCTAAAATTATCCCTTCGGCAGAGAGCACGAAGGCTGAAACTCTCAGTGCTTTCAACACGATTTTATCAGGGACTGTGATCTCGGCAGGGCTGGCAAGGCAGCCAGCTGAAGCCATGAAAGGGAGCTTTGTGCCCGGCTCCACACCAGGCTGTGTAAGACTTCCAGCTTTCTGACTGGCCGACAGGGATGTTGCTCTTAGTAACACGGCAAGATTGATTAGGTACAATAAAAACCCCAGCGTCTAGAAGGACAGGAGAGGAAGAAAATTCCTCCTCCATGAAAGCTGCTACAGTGCATGGAAGTGAAAAGTGCCAAGTTGTCAAAAAAAGCGCAAAGTGCTCAAATATTTTAGGCAATAGCCTAATAAAGAGATTTGGAGATTTGGTTGTAACTGGGAGGAACCTCAGCCCCGTCTGATCCAGCAGCAGTGCAGTGTGATACCTCTGGTGAACCACACACAAACCTGCAACCGTATCTCCAGTGTATGACCTTGCAATGGCAAACCTGGCTACTCTCACTATTGTTGTGACATTTACCCTTGAGGTCTTCAAGTCCGACTTCTGCTGGTACTTTGCTGCCGTCGGTGGAGGCTGGCCAGCAAAAAAGAGAGAACTTTCCTGGAGAGCTGCCCTCCTTTGGGATGCTCCAGCAGAGGTATCCCAGCCAGGATGCCAGGGAGCAGAGATTACTTCAGTGAACCAGCTCCCTCTCTAGCAATCTAGACTTAGAAACCAGCTCTTTCCCGGGAAGACAGAGATGGACAGGTAAAGTCTCGCTGGCCATCTGACCACCAGAGATCCAGCTCAGCTCCTTCACAGGATGCTCACCCAGTAAAGGAACAGATTAGGACCAACATTTCTGTTGTATGCTGTGTATGGAACGCCACACACACTCAAAACTCCTTTGTTGACTTTGCCATCGCAGACCTCTGTGTCAGTTGAGAACTGCATTCAACATCTAACCTGGACCTACACATCTGTAAAATCTACCCCAACCACCTTACACCGTCGCAAAAATTTCACCAAGAAATGTGCTAGTTGCAAAAGGCCCCAAACCTATCAGCTAATCTTTTCCCAAGGTGATTAAGAATGAATATCACAGCACTGATGTTTTACTCATCTGTCAAAACGTATGACTCACCAAGGGCAGGTGGTGAGCATCCTGCACCAAGACTGGTGCACAGCAGGGCTTCCCAACTCCTTTCGGCTGAGCTGACAAGTAGCTATCACCTTGCTACCTCCACTCTGCCTCTCCGTGCACAGCCCAAGGATGGCAGTGGTCAGTCCTGGCCTTCTCCTGGTTCCTGCCTGATCTTCAGAAAGGACCAGGTAGTTAGTTGCCTGCTACAAGAAGCGAGAAGACATACGCTGGTCCCGAAAAGGAAGTGGTGATGACTCAGTGCTTCTGGTGCTCCCTCAGTCCATGAGGATGGCTTTTAAATGACCTCATGACACTTTCATGAGATTCAAATTAGATTTTGGGCTGATAACCCCTCTTGGTTCCTTGGACTTTCCCCCTTCATTTGCATTCCTTATCTACATGCCTGTTTCTCAGCATTTATATAGCTACCTGCAAATACACACTCAAACTGTATACACAAAGCAACGCAGCTCAGACCAGCTTTACCGCAAGTCCCCGCAGAGATGAGCCTGGCTAGTCTCTCCCAGTGCTATAAAGTTTGCAGAGCTGCTTTAAATATCTCTCTCCTTCAGAACACAGATTGGCTCGGCGAGGTGGTATATACACATTACTCTGTATACTGTGTATGTGTGAACATATGTTTGATAGCTAGATCGCTCTATTCCAATACATAAAGCCGCGTATACACTTGTTCTTTTAAAACCTCGCTGCTGCTGCTGACTTTAACAGAGGTTCCCTCCAGGAATCTCACTCCCCTCTGCCCCTTGGGAAGGTTTTCCTCTAGCCATCAGCAGGAGGACTTAGCAGCCGGCTCCAGAGCGGAGCAACGATGCTGCGAGCATCAGCCAGAGGGGGCTGCGAGAGTGTGTTGTGAGATGCGACCGCCTCGAAGGGCTGAGCCTGCCGACTGTGCTAGAGGCTCTTCTCGCTTGCGTAAATCATTTCTTGAAATAATAATGCTTAAAATAGTTCCGCAAGTCTCCAGGTTTCTCACTTGTGTTTTTTTCTCCCCCTGCATGCAGAATTAGGCAGCCGGGAATGGAAGACGTACGTCTGCGCACCGGCCGGCTATTCGCACCGGCTACCTGTGCCTGGGACCCTGTGCAAAAGGCGGTCGGAGCCTGATGCCGCCCAACTCCTAAGCGACGGAGCCGTGCGCTCATTCGCCAAGCCCCCGTCACCTACGGCTTGTCAGCGCGGTCCCTTGTCGCTCAGCGTTTCCTTAGCCAGCTAGATGCGAACAGTAAAGAAAGGGGCCAGACTTCTCGGGATAATGCATTTGACGGTGATAAAAGTGTTTCCATGGAGCTTTACAGCAAAACAAAAATTGCTGCCCTTTATCTGATGTGCACACATTTCATACTTGCAATATGTCTAAAGTGATTTTATGACTAAATCCTGGGAAAAATGCAAAGAATGCTTGGCTAGAAGCATACTTTTCCAGTAAAAACACAACATGGCTTATTAACTGCGGCACTTGGAGGAGGCTATTCAACATGAAGTGCATTTTTTCAGCTCAAGACCGAAAACATGTGTTCGGATATACGTTTTCTTTGGCTTCAGGCACCAATTTGACTGACTACATCAGAGGGGTCTCCAAGCCCTTTTAGCGTGCTCTAGCCTCGGCACAAATGAAGTGGCATTCTATTAAACATGCCAGGGGTACCGCAGCTGAAGGCAAGGTTAAAACCTCCTGACTTTTTCAGAATATATTAAGCAGAAATAATGGAAACAAAAAGCTCCATTAGGTACCTCGTTAAGATTTTTGTAGTTGCTGATCAGCAACCTTGTTATGGCAACACTTTTCAAAGTCACTGCAAGAAATGTTAATTGTGGCGATGGCGGGTGGGGAGGACGCACAATGAACTGCGGGAGCAGTACTATTAGTGTTACCGTGAGAACAGATTATGCCATTTCCATTCTATCTTTGAATTCTGGTGGGTGTAGGGTGATGTGACTCTGAATGATGTCAGATTACCCAGCCTACATTTTCCTTGGAAAGAAGCTCCTTCCTCCACTTCTCTAGCACGAGGGCTTGTAAAGACTGCGCTTGGGAAATCTCAGCTTCATCAGACGCTGAAACAATCCCCGCGCTATCTGGGATTCCTTTAATCGGACAACTGGAAGGCGTATGCTTCTTGAATACCTGGAAACAGCAGAATACACTCACTTGGGCTTGTGAAATGCTGAGAACTGATAACAAGGGGTGATTTTCTGGACTAATCCCTAGGAAACAGGACTTCGCTCTCCCCAGTGTGGGCTGAAATCCAGACAATCTCAGGCACATTTGTAAACGGGACATAATGTCACTCCTCTCCCATTAAAATACTAATTGTAAAAGCTTTTGTCTCTAATCTGCAGCTAACAAACCAGCAGCACTGCACAAAGGGGAAGAGTGCAACTCAGTCCAACACGCCTGAAGGGTAGGTACACTATCTCCATGGCATGTAACTATGATATATGAAACTGCCCAAGATAGAGCTTGTCAGGAAACGCAATCAAATGCTGAGTTTTGCTTTGAAACAGCTGTGGATTTGCACGCCCCTGGCTCCCCGGTCCCCTCACGGCTGTACCACAAAGAGCTGTGCAGCAGAGAGATGCATGGGGCAGCAGGGCCAGCCCAACACACCAGCCAGGGCTATGCACGCAGCAGCAAGGCGCTAAGCCTCTTCCCGCCCCACAAGGTTGGCAGCCAGCACCCACCTCCCAAGACGCACCATTAAATGGACCAAGAGTGAGTGGATTGCTGAATTCCTGTGCTCCCTGCCCCAACACACGCACCCAGGCTGCAGAACAGGCGGCCAAGCCATGAGCAGTACTCAGTTTACATCTGAGACAAAGATAAAATATTTTAAATCCCAGTCAGGGGCAAACACGTGTTCCCTCCTCTCAATCCCGAGCTACTTTTCCCAACCATGAGGATAGGTCATGCTGGCACTGGCTCTGATCAACCAGGTGATTTTTTTTTCCTTTCCTTTCCTATAGGGAGCCCATGGACTGTGCTCTTGTGCAAGAAAAGATCAGGACAGATTTATTTTTTTTACCCCTTTTTGTTGCACTGTCATGGGTGGGGAGGCAGAAGGATGCTGGTCCCGTTCACTTTATCGCAATTACACAAAGAGACCAACGCTTCTACCCACTTTGGCAGTGTGTGTGAGGGTGAGCATGCTCTTCCTTCCTTATCAGGGAGCAACTCCAGCAACTCTCAAACCAGTATAAACCACCTGGCAACGGACCCAAGATCAAGCCCAGAGAGAAAAGGAACACCAAACTCTGCTTATTTCCGCCGCTGAGAAACCCACGCAGGACAGAGCCAGGATGAATTAAAATGATCATCTCCTTTCATCCAAAAATCACTTGTACAATGCTACTCTCCCCTTGATACCACGTCAAGCGAGCTCCCAGTGATACTAAAAGGGGAGCGGAGATTCGCTGATGCCAGAGCTATGAGATGGTGCCTATATTAATCATTTCACCTCCAGCTTTTTAAATGCTTAAAAAAGCTTCCCTCTCACAATGAAAAAAGGAACTGCACATGCCATGTTCAGAAGCATTCGTTTCTATTCTGGAAATAAATACAGGAACTGAATTATTCTTTTTCTACAGAAAAAAAAGATGCAGTGTTTTTTTTCCTTGGTTAAGGCAAGAAGAAAAAGAAATCTACATCAGAAACCCAGAACTGTTAAACTTCTTAGATATCCATTAGATATCTATATATTCCAATGTGCACCAAAGGTTTAAAAATTAATTCTGGAACTCACTGAAAAGGTGGAGGGGGCTGGGGGAAGAAGTAATTTCCAGGTTTTTACATGTCTTCCCATACATACACACCCTTAAGTAAGCACAGAAATCCCAGTCAGACTACTGGAAGGTGGAAGGATGGAGCGACTGGCTAAAGCAGTCCTCAGTATACAGTTGTGCCCGGAAAGCCAGAGGAACTCCTCAGCTCTTCTCACAAATCTGCATATTTAAATGTATGGGAAAGTAAGAGTAACACCATCTTCTTTGAGGTGAGTCTACTGGCAATTACAGATGTGTTAATGCGTGTGTGTGTGTAAAAGGCAAAGCCTGTTTATGATACACTGAAACATGTATTTTTATTCATCACAAGACCAGCGTGTGGGGTTTTCCCTCTGCTGAATAATTCCACACCTCGCGATCAAGCCTCGCCCTCTTACACTTCTGCCTGCTTCTCCTATAACCTTTAGGTGCCTGCTCTTTACTCTTGAAATGCAGTTACTGCTGAACCATTTATATCTTATCCAAGATGCTCGTCTAACACTTGGCACAGCTGATGAGTCCTAAAGGGAGCTGCTGCCACGTGAGCCTGGTTTGCTCTATGCTTAGTGCCACCTCATCCCTATCAGTGTCCCATTTACCTTTACAGTTACAACCCAGACTCGCTGATACGCCATCCGCAAATGTCAGCCTGAGCTCTAAGTTGCCTTTAGCTCACTTCCTCTGCCTCTTAAACCTGCAAGGGAATCTCTAAGAGAATTTTCTGCTGACCCACTGCAATTTTTCTGGTGCTTCTTTAATTTTTGTGTGCTTAGCTTGGTCTGCAGAACAGCACTTTGCACATTATGGTTTGTTAGTGAAACATAGGCAGTTCTTCTCTAGAGCATCTTCCTTGCTCCTTCCTCTCTATTTTAAGCAACTTTCAGCTGAGAACAATGTTACACTGACAGCTCTGGAGACCAAGGTATTTCAAGGAGAGGAGTCAAGCACAACTCCCTTCCTGCAACAAAAGGTAGAGGCGAGCTCTCCATCCTCTTTGCGGTACAGTAAGAAACTGCATCCTCTTTCAGTCTGCCTTAGTCACTGAAAAGTCCCTGTTCACCAGACTGATGTGCTGGGCAGGTACAAGACCAAACCTGTCCACACAAATCCCTTTGAAGGACTGGGACTCAAATCCATGACCAAGAGGCATGAATTGTACTGGTGAAGTGGTTGCTCACCCCCTCCATACAGTCCCATACCTCCACAGACCATGAACAGAGCAGAGGCAGTCCCACACAACGTGCCTGTGCAGGAATGCTTCGGCAGAGAGTTGCAGGGAGCTGGAAATAAAAGCTCCTCTGCTGCTGGCATGGGCCAGGTGGAGTCTTCCCAGCCATCAGTCCAAGCAGCCACACTGGCAAAAAGTCCCTGGCTGAATCGTGCCCACGCAGCCAAGACAGCTGGTGACAGTGAGCACCTAGCTTCTCACTCCCCCTCGGGGGTGGGGGAAATACTCTGTTTTGCCCTTGAAGGGAAAAAAATCAGGATCTTCACCTTCCAGTTCTGCTGTCAGGAGCACCAAATGCCTAAATCCTCATCTGATTCCTTAGGGAGAAGAAGGTGGCTCTAAAGTGAAGAGCAGCAGCAAGAGGATGTTACCACCCAGAAACCCTCCCAAGCCAAGTTACCAATTAGATGCTTTCTCTACCTGAGAAACTAATTTCACTGAGCAAACAAAAATATGGCCATACCCTAAAACACTCACTCATTCCGAGACAAACAGGCTGGCTTCTGAAGAGAAAGTTAAGCATGTGCCACAGAAGTGTCATGCCATGCCCTCTGTAATGGCTGCCAAGGTAGGCAGCACTGCAGTTGATTCATTAGGTTAAAATTAGTTCACCAAAGGATGAGGGAGACAGGCATTTCATAGATTATTCTTTTGACATTTTACTGTAGTGACAGACGGGCCCATTTAAAAACTATCTCCGTGTCTGAGCCTAGCAGGCCTACATGCAAAATGTTTGAGATAATATAAGAAGAATCGTATTTTCTGTTGAATTCTACAGGACTTAACACAAATACGACTCCTGTTTCCATCCTTCTTTACCACTGCTGCAATTCAGCTGCTTCTTGACTGTACTATGAATTTTAAAAGCAAAGAATAACTTGCAAGCATGGTCGGATAAAAAAATCACTACTTTTCTCCCAGATCTGGAACAAGGGTTTTAATGGTTCCCAACCATTTTTCCTTTCTAGAAGCATACACTTAGGAAGAAGATACAATGCTGACCGAGAGATGACCCAACTGCTCCTCTGAAACAGGCTTACAAACAGCAAATCAACAAAACCATGTTAATAAGCAGAAGCACGGCTCATTATTTGCAGGCATTACTCAGTGTCGACAAATGCTGATTAAAAAGGTGAGTAAATCAGGCGACAAAAGCCAAGTGTACTACTAAGTGAGAAAAGTAACCTTTAAAACCTTGACTTTCAGGCCAAACCCTATTTTCAGGTGGTTGAGAGCAGCCAACCAGCCAGGAGCATGCTAAAATGTGCACAGTGACCAAACACTACATTGGCTCGCCAACATCCATCACACAAATTGATTAAATATAGTCTGCATCAGTCATTTAATATAGGAGAAATAAAGCCATTGTAATAGAATATAGTTTGCGGGATCGATACTGCCTGCTAAGGAAATAAATGTTTCGACAACACCTTGACATATATTTCCCTCCAGTACCTCATCCGTGTTCTGGTACTTATGTGGCAGTGGGAAATCATTAACCTTGCTTTTCTAAGACTATGGAAACTGCACACAACTCAGCTGTGACATCTATGCTTGTATGAAGCCGCATGGATCCTCTTCCCCACTCAGGGGGCTCTTGGAGAGAGAAGACACAGCACTGAAACACCAGGCAGCTCCAGCTGGCAAGATGCTGCCAGCCTGGTCCACACAGCACAGCTCAGCCCTGCATCAGGAACACCACGCAGGAGCCTGCATGGGTTCCTCTGCTTTCTCAACACAAAATATCTAAAGGACACAATCCCTGCAGGCTTCAGGTGAACAGCCGTCTCAGCATCAGACTTCTCTTTCTCTACAACTTCACTGCCCAGACTTGACCTGAAGGAAGCAAAAGGAAGGTGGCAATAGCTTTATCTCAGTTTATCCATGAGGAAGCAAAGAGAATACAGCAATCCAAAGCCCTGCTTTGGCGCAGCACTGTAGGGAGAGGAAGGTTAACATTTCCTTTCCATGCCATTCTTTCAAAGAGGAGCTATCAGGAAGGTAAAACTATAGTGGATATTGGTGCCACAAACATAAGTAACATTAAAAACCCCAGTAGGCTTCTTTAAAAAAAAAAATAAAAAATTCCCTAGTTTTCCTCGTACACGTTGTAGCTTTCTAGCCACACACTGGAAAATTAGGTTTATGTCCAAACAAACAGAAAAAAGACATAACTGTGGGGACCAAGCCTTACATGAAAAATGGAATTTAAGAGCTTATGACTTGCTTGGATAGAGCAGAAAAGTGAATGAGTAAAACAGGCCTGTTCTGCTCCGTCATTCTCACTTGTAATGGCTGTATGCAGCTTGCCAACAGCTCTTCCTCAGCCTTCCAGAACAGCCCGAGGAGCCTGTTCCAAGTGAAGTACAAAAAGTTTATCACCGGGTAGTTTTACAGTAAGGCAACTTCTGCTCTCTTTCCTGAGGCTTTTTGTTGTTTGGGGTTTTTTTACCAAATACAACAAGCAGAGACGGTTGCAGGGCACAAAGCTCAACAGAGAAGGATTTCTGTGTTTCCACAAGGAAACCCCTGTTCAAATCTGTCCTAAAATAGAGTGCTCTTAGCAATCCCTGTGCGATTTTCAGCCACCGTCAGTGTTGGTACCACCTACAGATAACATGAAGGTGGGGGGAGGGGGGGTGGTATGCCTTGAAGGTGATGCTGGGACCCCTTTCCTATGTGGAACCTTTCCTGCGCCATATGCAGGAGCTCTGCCTCTCTTCAGTCTAGTTTAAATGCCTGGAGTACGTGGCTTCCACCCCTTCCCAACAGGGATTATTCCACAGTCTAACAGGTCTTACTAGCTGGAAGTGTTTCTGGATTTCAGCCTACATTTTTGGCGCTGAATTCTATCCCATTACTCCTAGTCATCCTGCTTGGACCACCCAACACAATTCTTCTCCAAACTTGAATATTTATACCTCTTGAGCATAGAACTGGTGACTTTAACATTGCCCTGTTCCTTCACTCTCTTTCTCTCTCATTCAGACAAACCATACGTATTTAATTCTTAATCTTTCTCCTCTTCTCTAGTCCATTAATCACTTCTGTTGCAGCTGTCTGAATTCCCAGCAATTTGCCAAAGCCTTTCTGGTAATGAAAGTCCCCCACACGTATGAACTTTGTATCTCCTAAAGCTCTGTCTGATAAAAGACACGGGCTAATACACGCACACACAGAAACACACCAGACGTTTTCCAAATTCATTCTTTTTGTAGAAAGAGCTTAGCTTCTTTCAGGCAGGAAGCAAAAGGCATTTGTCTTTTTAAAGTTCCCTAACAGAGGTAGAAAAGCAGCATACTGTACTTTTTTCAGATAAGGAACTGCATGACTCCCAACCGCTTTCCCCGATTGCTCATTCTGCCTTGCAAAAGCAGCGTTATTTATTGATGCCTCCCTCTTCCAGCTCTTCAAGGTAGCTCACATAGAAACCTCATGTTCTGGTTTTCAGGAACTGATTGACTCGACCCTATACCTGCCCCTCACCCTCTCGTTTGCCTATTTTTTTGCTGTAAAAACTGGGCACAGGTATGAACAGGGAAATTCAATCTGATGTTCCCCTTCCTTAGGATTCGTAGACCCTCACATTGCTGATGAGCAGTAAGGTAACGCAGGGAAGGGAAAAATCTTCTTTGGGCCCAAAGTAAGGCTCTGATGTGGAAGTACATCTCTGCTCCACCAGAGACTCAGGGCTGATCTTGGGCAAGTACATCACTGATCTCTGTGCAGCTGCTACTTTCTCCCAAAAATGGGTTTTTATATATAGTATATACTTTGACGTGTTTAACCCTGAATAAAGGTTCTCAAGCAACTACCACCCCTGGCAGAAGATGAACTTCCCAGCTATAGTTTGGAGGCAGATATGTAACAAAGACCCTGGATTGCGCAGACAGATAAAATACATGCGACTCCAAGTTCTACTTAACTGCAGCAAGAACAGGGGGGGAAAAAAAAGGGAAAAGAAGACATACGACATCCAAATGCACTTTAAACTGAACACTCATTCACAGCAAGGTAGGGAAGAGGGAGAAAAGTCCTTGCACGTTGATGCCACTTACCCACAGACAAGTCCTCTCCTCTCACAAGACAACTGTGAGTATCACAGAATCACAGAACATTAGGATTTGGAAGAGACGTTCGAAGATCATCCAGTCCAACCCCCCTGCCAGAGCAGGATCACCCAGACTAAATCACACAGGAACCCATCCAGGCAGGTTTTGAATGTCTCCAGAGAAGGAGACTCCACAACCTCTCTGGGCAGCCTGTGCCAGCGCCCCATCACCCTCACAGTGAAAACGTATCTAGCATTGGAAGTCATTTTATTCCTCACAAATATTTAGGGTATATTCATAGCAACAGAGACTTGAGAAAACAATAAGCATGGTGAAATAGCCACTGAAAACCTGACTGTTTCCCTTTTCCAGCCTATCTGTATGTTTACACTATCCAATGCACATTTTTATTCAGAAGTTCAAGCCACCCAAAGCTCTTTCTTACTCATTCGTTTTATACCAACAAAACATGTACACACAAATATCCTGAGCATGAAGAGAAACTCTTAAAGTCATTATGACATTATTTGTATCCTGAAGCGAGTCATAATTTGTATGCACCCTGCCAAGTACTTTCTGTCAAAGCTAAAGTAATTATTAGGAAATATGAAAGCAGGTGTCACTTCTGGCAAGTTGTAAGATGGCTTTATATTCACAGTTGCAATGGGATAAAAACGATCCCTAAAAAGAGCATAGGAGGCTATTACTTTACATCCAGTATATGTGAAACTTAACAGTTGCCGCCTGTACATTTTTTTTCCCTCTTTGGTATTTTAATTAAAGATTCAAGCTCCTAAAAGACAAAACCTAAAAATATGTGCAAAATCAATCCCATTTTGCATAATTTCTATTTAGTTTCATAACCAACTGTCAAGCCATCTGACCCTCATTTGCATGTGCTATGAGGCAGGCAGCCGAGCTCCCTTCCGTCGCAGTGAGACGCAGGCTCTGGCCCTGCTCACTCCCACATACCAACCTCCGGCTTCTCGGCTCGATCTCTGCTACGGCACCGAGGGACAGAGGGGACACTGACTGTTACGATTACGGGGCCACTTCTCCAGCTCGGGTGCCTACATTTAAACACCTAAGTCCCCTCTTTAGGCATCTGAGTAAGATGCTAGTCTTTCACAGGTGCTGGGCACCCAGCATCTCCTACGCGTTTCTGCCAAACTTGCCAGAAAGAACATCTGCTTTTAATTAATTTACAGAGAGCTGCAGGTACGCAGGACCTTTGAAAGCCATCCCACTTACTTCAGTCCCTAAATATAAATCCAGGTGCCTACCTCTAGGCAGTCAACTTTTAAAAAGCTGAAAAAGAAGAAAAAAAAAAAAGGGGGGTTATTAAATAAATAAATACTTTTAAAACCACATGCAGATATACCCAAGGCTCTTGGATTCTTGTTCCACACTTGACATATGATGTGATATAAAAGAAAGCAGATCTGATTTTGCTGGAAAGTAGCATTTCATGCTGTAACTAGAGTATGCACATTGCTAATAATTAACCTAATTAAAGTAAGGAAAGGCATTCAGGCAAACTGCTCCTCTTCCTTGGATAAGCAATCAAGCAAACCAACCCCCAAAAGTGGTTGTATTTATGCTAAGATTTTAGGGAAATTGCAAATTTACTAGTGTATTTATTATGCAAGTTTATTTTCTTTTTCTTCCATTCAGCCAGACACCCACATTCTTGACAGCGTAGAACTTGAAAAGATTATTTTTTTTTTAATTTAAAAACTGTAAAGGGAAGAAAAATACAGGCTACCACCTGCCTCTGCAAATCTTTTGCAGGCACATTTGTGCTTCTAAGCATGATGGAGCTGACTACCCCATAAAGAACAGTATTACAAACACAGCAGCAACACTGCACCCTGCAACAGGGCACCAACTCAAAAGGCAGTGTGACAACACACATCTGTATGTACGTAAAATGCTAGCCTGCATCAGGGACCAGGGATGCCATGCTGCAAGACTGAGAGATGCTCTCCGCAGGGCTGACTAGAGAAACTCCTGGCTCTCAAAAGGGATGCTGCCCACCAGAGTAAACAGAGACACTCACTGATCTGGGGCCACCCAATTTCTAACTGGGACTTGCCAGGTAAGTGTGCATTTTGGATTAAAACAAAGTGCACAAACCAGACTTAAGAGCATACACAAAACACACAGTTAGTTTGTACCTGTGAGAGTGAAAGGATGGTATTACCAAACCTAAATCCACATAGGTACTATGGCTCTAACTGTGCCACCAGAGGAACAATACTTCATTTTCTTAATTAAAAAAAAAAATTCTTTTTAAAAAGAAAAAAGGGGAAAAAAGACACCTCAGACTCCCAGCAGGCCAAATCCCTAGGCAAGAAAAGAGAAAAAGAAAATATTCCCTGGGGAAAATCTAGAAATTTAAGGCAGTTCTACATAAGGCTCATGTAATGACAAGGGACGGGACAGTCCTCCACAAAGATCTGGTTTCCACCAGGACCAGAACCAGGACTATGCCTGGACCTACCCTGCCTGCAGCATCCCAAAGATGCTGGAGTTTGCTTCATTGAGCAGTGTTACCGTCACTGTCACTTCAAAACTTCTCCCACCACAAGCCCTGCTGGGCCAGTGACCACATGGGTCACCACTTCCACACTGTGCCACAGCCCCAGAGCCGACGCTGCCCCAGGTCTTCATATGCAGGTTCTCCACAGCCAGGAGACACCAGAGGACTCGTCCTGTCACTCTTCAAATGCTGCATTGTGACTCTCACACACAGCCCACTCACAGGCATGCCGGGGACCACCTCCACCTCTGGGCTCACTGGAGCGCCAGCAGGCTGCTACCAACCCCCTTTTGCTGCCATGCCAGGCAAGGCCAATCTCTGCACCTGCTCCAGAGGCACACTGAAAACGGGTATATAGTCTTTGCAGACAAGCAGTTGCCCCCCACCCATCAGGAACAGCCACATCTTGCTGCTGCTCACGTCAAGGCTGGGAAGAAATGCCATCACCGCTGGGTGCAGCCTGAGGAAACCTGACCTGGTGAAGCACCAAGGCCGTCACACTCCAGCAGCACACCCAGCCGACGTGCCTTCTGCTCGTCCTCACACCGCCTCTCGTGCTGTGTGCGGGAATGGCAGCCGGGTACAAGGAGTATCTACCACGCTCCCTCTGCTCGCTGCAACAGCATGTGTCTTGTGCTCCTGCCCTGCCCTTCCCACAGCAGAAGCGACCTGCTAGAAGTATAAAGGGGCTATGGCAATGGTTTAGGGGATGAGGCTGCTCTTTCCTTGCTACATGGATGTCTGCTACTTGTGGGAGGATGTCTGTCCAAGTGAGCAGAGGGGAATCCGTCTCACCAAGGAGGCAGGAGCATGCCTCCTTCCCTTACTTCAGTTTGGACCTATGGATATAGCTTTTATGCTTAATGGGAACTGCAGTACAGCACAGATATGCTACAGCCTTATCAAATAACCACTTTGTCGGCATGTAAACACACCGGGCAAAGCAACAAGTGCTGCGGATTGCCCACCTTGCTCAGGAGGCTGCTGAGATCTCAGCCAGCTGCTCTGCCCTGGCTTGCCTCTGCTACTGAGAGCCAGGTCACTCTTCTGTACAAACAGCTCTGCAGCATCCAGCACAGGTCTGTCCAGAGAGACCAGATGAGTGGCTGGCAATCCACACCAGAGTGACTCTTGGGGGAGACAACTGCGCCCTAGATTCATGTGTGAAGGCTGGAAAGCAGCCACCTACCTGCAGTCTGCTCCTCATCACAGCTCCCCCCATGCTCCAGGAGCTGGTTGGAAACACCACCACTTTGTCATTCCTGAACTGAGCAACAAAACCCCCAACAGCAGCGCAGCAGGAAGAAGCAAGGAAGGACTCTGCATGTTTATTTTTCATAAATTATGCTGGGGAGAGCATTAGGCACAAGGAGCCATCACTCATCAGAGCCAGTTTCTGCTGTGTGTCAAAGCACTGCACTACACTTCATTAGGAGCATTAGCTGGACACTGGCAGGAGATGGGTCTCTGCTGCTCCTCCTCCCCGTCCCCATCATGGTTTCATCAGACCATTCTCCTCGCATTGCTTTGGGGATCTCTTGGAAGGGGAAATGTTTTTTTAGCAAGCAGAAGAGCATGATACTTCAGGACCTGACCAGAAAGCCTCTACCCAAAACAAACGTGCTTCTGGTGAGAAACTCTTTGCTGCTGAATGCTTGGGTGAAGCACATGAGACCAAACACATGCCTGTCTCCTCAGGCCCATGTCAGACAGAAAACACATCAGCAGTGGGATGTGCTAATGCAAATTTGTGTACTCTGGGTCCCAGCAGTGCACCAAGGAGCAGGGGACTGTCATCTCAGAGAAGCAGTTCCTACCGCTGGCCTCCAAAGACTGCTAATATTGTCTGGGAAGCAGCAAGACTCTGAAAAAGTCTTGCACACTATTTCTGAACAGTTCCCTCAATGAAAAGCGTGCACATCGCTGAGGAAACCAGCAAGCGTTTCTACAAGTGTCCTAGGCTGTTACTGGAAGAATGTGCAGCTGCTGCAAGTCCAGCCTGATGGCAAGAGCCCTGATACACGGGCCTGGGCTGGGCCAATCAAAGTGAAGAGACAGCACTTGGAACAGCCGGCTTAATTTACTCCCGGGAAAGGGCTCTCCAACAAGGGTTACGATGGAAACACAGCTTCATTTTGCAGATGGAAGACGGGGTTTTACCTGCAACTGAAATAAACACGGCTACTAAGTGGTGAGACTGACTCGAAAGCCTCAACACCTAAAGCACAGACACCTAAAGCGTGCTCATTTGAGTGTTTCTTTAAGCACTGCTGCCCTGGGCTCTCATGCCACACGTTGGTGTCGCACACCTCCGCGACCAAAACGCAGGTGTTTTGTGCTACAGTATCCTGTCACACTGGGACAGCCGCGAGAAACACTTTGTCTGCAAGGAAACTGAGGAGCATCGCTTGTCTTCCCTCTGGTGCCAATAGGAAACAGCAGAGAGCTGCTGACAGAACAAGGACATCACCCTCGCCAAGGGTATTCCCAATGGTGCATGTGAAAAATCGCAGGCGTGACCCTATTTTCCCTACACCTTGCTACCCCGAAAACAAGCAGAGCAGCCACTCTGAAGGGGCTAATCCACCCACTGCAGTATTTCTGGTAATGACTCACAAAATCCCACACGATTCTGATACCATTTTCTTGATAAAACCAGCTGCCAAAATGAAACTATATATTTGGTGCTTGAAAAAAAAAAAAAAAAAAAACACAAAGAAAAAAAGAGAAAAACAAAAGGAGGTGAAAAGCCAAGACGACAAAACCCCTACTCATTGTTATTAGTAGCCAAGCAGTGGAACACGAAACCCACCGTCAGTGCTGCGGTGTAAGAACAAAGCTGATGTCTGCACACAGACCCTCTGCAGACAGGGGTTTGAAAGACGGGTCTCTGCAGCCTGCCACCAAGAATCTGCCTTCTTGTATGTTGCGACTTACACAGATGTTCGCATAATTTCTTGCATATGGAGAGCAAAAAGGAGCATTCGTTTCAAGAATGACGTGATTGTCTGTGTGGTAAGGATAGGAAGGGAAAACTTTCAACATGTATCCAATGATACAGCTAAACGAGGAGCCAAACTGTTCCCAAATGCACTCAAAGGACTTCTTACCAAGTCAGTGACAAAATTCAGATGAGACTTCATAGTGCTCTTTCTTCCTCCCATTTAAAACCCCAAATTAAATTGCACTCAAGCATCTTACAACAAGATTCCGGAGCACAAAATATATCGGAGCATCACAGTGTTCACTCACCACCGCAAAACATTGACTAAAACATGTGACTATTTATAAAAGAGAAGCCAAGAGGAATAAAAAAAAAAAAAAAGATGCTTGCTGGGCTGTTGGTGGGTTGTTTGTTGTTTTTTTTTTTTTTTTGGCAGACTTCATTCGAAAGCAGCCAAACTCCCTTCTGCTTCTGTAAGGCAAACTAACAGCATTGTGTGTGCTGAGGTCACAGGAAGAGAGCCCATATTAAGCTTGTACTTAAATTCAGGACAGCATTGTACCAGGTGCTGTGCCCACAAAGTATCCAACTCCTGCTTAAGCAAAATCTTACAGACAGATGCTTCCCTCAGGCTGCTCGAGTGGCCCTTGTAGAACTCTAGCCCAAAGTAGCTGACATTTGCTTCGAAGGATGCAGGATCACAGCATGGGAAATAAGAACAGCCAGCATTTCTTTTGAGTGCCCAGCACCCTTCAGAATGGAGCTGTTGCAGGGCACCAGTAAGCTGGGAAGAGATGCTGGACCAAGTTCACCCTTGCAGCAAGTAAAGCTTATACAAAAAAAAATAAATCTGTATTTGGCTCATTTTCACAACAGAAAAGATAACAATTTTGGGTTCAAATACTAGCTGGAGAAAACGGGCAGCATGTGAAGGCCATCACCAAAAAAATCCAATTAACTGATTTACTTTTTTTTGATTTTTTTTTTCTCCCAATTTAACATCCAGAACGAATTTCTGAAATGGGGAAAAGCAGGTAAGGTCATTTCAGAGGTACTTTCCAGCAAGACTTAAAAAACATACATGTCTCTCCAACATATAACAGACTGCAAAGTGATCTGAGAGCCTGTTTGTCCCTAGAATAGCACTATTATCACCAGAAACTTCAAGTATGCTCCCATCTTCCTTCTCAGCTGGGCAAACAACAGGTCTTAAGACCTGCCACTGGTTCAATAAACTCAAAGGCTGTGAAACTGCTCTGGCAGCTGCTTGTAACATGTCTCCCTCCCCTGCATGTTGCTCTAATGATCTGAGCACCCAGCATGCAAGAACTCGACATCACCTTCTCGTCCTGACATTTTCTAAACCAGAGTATAAGAGAAAAAAGCACGACAGCAGAAGTGAGTCGCTTTGGAAAGTTGAGCAGCACCGAACAAAACCACTAGCCTTCTTTTGGCAAGGCAAAAGATTTGGACAACACTTTTTTCCTCCTACTAAATGTGTTTACTCTTAAAAATTGATTTCCTCCATCACTATTTATTGTTGCATGTTGCTCAGTGGTTCTGAGGAACTGCATGAAAATCACAGTGTTACACTTGTTAAATTGACCCTAAAGAGCCATACCACCAGTGCATACATCAACCCAGGAGGCAAGCCTGCCAAAGCCATGCTGTGCATATCATCACTAAACCCAAGATGAAATGCAAATTCGTCTGTATCATAGCTGATTTGCATAGCTTTCCATTGGTTGTGTACAACCTTTTTACAAAATGCCAATTTACTTCACTTTCCTACAGCTTATTACCAGTGTGAGGTACATACAGCTTTTATGCAAAGCAGATTTAGTAGTTAAAACATTTTAAGACATAATTAAATGCCTTTTGGAAATAGGACATCGTCTTCAATGTGACAGTGTAAGGCACAGGACTTTGACTGGGACACAGAAATGCTAATGCCCTTTTGCAAAGGTGCAGACCCCTCTCACATGCTCGAGAGCTGCACAGCTTTTCCTGTTTTTTATCTGATCTGCAAAAGCAGAAATATTTGCTTGCAAACTATGAAGGGCCTGAATCCAGTTACTGAGTACACATTTCACTCACATTGATATCAGAATGGACGGCTGCCAGTTTAGTGTCTTGGCTGGCGTTCAAACACGCTGATTGCTGAGCCTCCTTGGATTCGGAGTTCATGATTTAAAAAAAGGAGGAGAGAAAAAAAATCCCTGAACACGAAAGAAAAACCCCTCCACAAACATTTCTGAGATGCTGCTGGGCTAGTTTTCCCCCTCCTCTCTTTTGCAAGCTCAAGTCTCTGGAAGCAAACATACAAAAGTAGCACACTGTCAGGACAAGCAGCTAGGGAGTTTGGACTTTTATCTCCAAAGCTATGATACAATGAACACTAGATCCTAACTAGCCATGCCATTTTCACACATGTACCAGGGGCCAGCAGCCCTCATTCAGGTTAGCAATAAAGAAACAGATCTGTTTAAATTTCTGCATCTTTACCTGGAAAAAAAAGGAGAAAAAAAAAAAAAGAAGAGGGGAAGGAAAAAAAAGCTTGAAATGTTCAGAGACTCACATCACAGCCAGGTACCAGGGAACGGAAAGGCTGTCTGCCTTACACAGGCCTATTTTTCCTCCTGTTTCTCCTCACTACTTCCTACCGGAATCCATCAGGTTGAAAGGCAAGCCAGGAGCTCCTTGATGCCCCCACCCCGCTCTCAAATACCTCATCTCTGAGTGCATTTACTTGATGTGGCTGGCATGCTGTGCAAGCCCTGCTTTCCCTGGCACAGCAGCAGATGCTGTAGATCAGGCCACTTAGACGTTTCAATTGAACTTGACAGGTGTTTGTTAATAGGCTCTACAATACATTTGGGAAGGGCCGCCTGGAATTGTAAAATGGTTTATTACGACAGTTTAATAAGCCCTGTGCAGAAGATGGTTCAGTGTATTACTTTCTAAGCCTGTAAATGTTAAGTGATCAAAATCTGAACTGGAAGGCAGTACACATATAACCTGTAACAAACCCAACCGACAGCATGTGCATTTATATGGTATCTGTGCAACTAATGCTCAAACGGACCTGATCATGCCAGGTGAGCCTGGGAACATCTCTGCTCCTTGCAGGACCAGTCCTCCATGTGTAACCACGATTCACAGAAATCAGGTTTATCTGTTCAGTGATAACTGCTTAGGCTGATTATTAGAAAAGTCAATTTATGCTAATTTGCCTGAGGGGAGGGGGAGCATAAAATTAACTTGACACATTTATTTAACTTTTTACAGCATTATTATTATTATTATTATTATTTAAAATTTATGACATGATTGTGCCCAGAGGCCCCAATCAGGATCAGGATCCCACTGTGCTCGGTGTCCCACTGCGCGCACGTCAATGTCCTCCCAGCATAATTTTCAGGCAAAGGCCCCATCCCTGCAAACCGTAACACAACTGATTGTGCCAAAGACTGGGAGCCAGGCCACACAGCTTAAAAGCACATTTGTCTTGCTGAGGCAAAGCAGGTACTTTAAGCCACCACATCCTACCATGCACTGGCAGCCCACGCTACAAAGGCTCCTATTTTGGAGGAAAGTGACAGTTGAGTCACTTTTGGTTTTACCATTAAAAACATAGTCACAAACATCCCCTGGTATCTACTGCTGCCTTTTCTTGCTGCTATCTTATAGATGGGACCATCATCCAGTGAATGAAAAAAAAACAACACGTGGAGTGCAAGGCCCCAGAAAAGAGAGAAGATTCGTGTCTAGAACTGCAATGGGGAATGGTCAGAATCTCCCCTTTTCTTTTAGATGCTCAGTTCAATGTGTAACAACGCAATTTTCCCTTGCAGTGAACTTTTAAGGATATTTGCCTCAGAAAGTAGCTAGTTGTTCCACCTGCCTTCGCTTCTGGACATTCAAACACCAACCCTAAAAGGTCACCATTTGGATGATCATAGCCACTCATCATCCTTGAATAAAATGGCCTTTTTATTTATATCCAAGTAGGCTTAACATCTGTACTAGTAAGATAGTAATACCAATATTAGCATGTAAATCAATATGCTATCATTATTTTTACTTAAATGGATTTAAGTATCTTACAATATTCAATCAGAAGTAGAAAAAACTGGAGCTTTTCTGAGTTAGGGCCTAAAAATGAAACTCTTTAGAATACTGGCTGCACTGACATGAGGTATGCAAGAGTGAAGAAGGATTTGCTGAGAAAGGGAATAAAGCCTCCAGGAGTCATTAGAAGACCGTCAGAATTAGAAAGGTATTAGCATTAGAAGACTCTGTCTTCCTCTGTCTCCCTGATGGTGTTTTAGAAATAAGCCATCCATAACATACATTCTTTGTAGTTGCTGGGGCTAAAAAGCACCACGTAAAAAGTTAGCATGGTCTAATTTTCAAGAAGCTTCAGAGGTTCCTCAGCTCAGGGGCAGGAGAGATGTTAGCAACGTGCTCCACTCCCCAAACTTCCCCACACCACAAAAAGAGCTGAGATTAGCCATACAAGCAGAGAGAAAAAATGGAAATACTGGAAAAATATTCACTCAAGAGGGCTGTCATAACACAGCGTTTCAGAAGGGGTGATGGCAGGCAAACTCACCTTTAAAGGTTCTCCTCCACAGCTAACTTGTCTTTCTATGCCCAAAGAAATACAGTAGAGCAGATTTAAACCCCAAGCTCACACACTGGTGTAGCAGGTGGAGTTAGGACTTCTCCAGAGCTGCAAGGTTTTATTTCAAAATATAAGTTTCCTTAATGCATCTTCTGCTATCCTTCCACTTCCCTCTGCTTCTCTGTCTGCTGTAGTTCACTGGAGCTGTTTCAAGGTACCATTAAGTATGTCAAGCCTTTTACACGCAACTGCAACCTCACAGCACAAAGCGAAACAGCGACAGATGAAAGAAAAAGAAACCATCATTTAGCCACACACAAATTCTGTGTATTTTACTTATCGCTCCTGACACGGCCTGGCAGCCCACACCAAAAAGACTTCTGTTTGGGAAGAAAGTGACATTTGAGTCACTTTTGTTTTTATGATTAGATATGAAGACATCAAACATCACCTCCTTGCCTGATGCCTCCTTTTCTTGCTTCTATCTTACGAACAGGGCGCATGTTTCTGTGGTCCTTTAGAGCACTACCTGCTTGACTCAGCACCATGACATCTTCTGGTGCGTGCAGATCACCCCGTAACTGATGGAGTGTCTCAGATGCCACCCATGGCTCTGCCCAGCTGCCGTCCTGGCAGGATGCGGTACCACTCTGGTCTTAATAGCAGAGAAGTACGTAAGGAACAGGCCTATGAAACGCTGTTTCTGCTGCCAGCAGAAAACACGGGCTTTGCTTGCTGCTACTGAACCTCCTCCTTTCACACTCCCATTTTCTGCTGAAGAAGAGGCACCTGAGCTCTGCCAGCTTTTGCCCTGCAGACCACGCTCTGCCCATGCTAGTCCCACGAGTGAGACACCTTTGGTTAGATTATGCAGTAAGATGAACTTCTTGGAAGGGGGAATTTAGTCCTTTAACCTTTTACTCCTTCTAACGTCTGGCTCTGTTCTTTTAGAATCCCAAAATAACAACAGCCTTTCTTTGACAACTGGCCTTTATCAGGTTTTAAAAAAAATAAAATCAAACTAACCTGCTTACTTCAAAGTCATGCTCTCATAATTTTAGCTGGCACATCATGAACAAAATGGTCTAGAACTAACCTCAAACAGTCATCTGGAGAAAAACAACATATTTTCCCATGTCATCACCACTATAGCACATACTAACCACAACTATTCAGCCTGTCAATTTTCAGTTTATATTATGATAACTTTACCTAAAAGCATTTCGTGGTTCAAAAACAGCAAGTGCAATGCCAAGGAAACATTTGCTAAACTGACGAGCATGGCAGCGCTGATGTGAGGAATATGCCTTCTGCAGAGCAGGAAGCGGAGTAAAAAGATTTCACCGGAGACAAAGGCCTCCTCAGAAATTCCCCAAAGTGCTGCTTCAGGTTGGCTTAATCCCACAGTCTAATCACAGTAGGTTGTGAAGGAGGCTCAGTTTGGTCCTTGGGTGGTGAATTTTCCACAAAAATCTCCCAAGAACCGTGATGAATGGGAAAAGGAACAAATAAATCCTTTTCACTTGCATTGGGATCTCCGGTTCTACACATAGGAAGGTTTTTCACATCCACCGAGCATTTAAGAGAGGTTAAAAAGTAGAGATTCATGGGAGGCTGGAGAGGGAGCTATGTGAGAGGCACAAAAGCAATGCATTTTAAAAGGGCTTTAGGAAATGCACTTTTAGCTGTGCAATCCCCATGACTCACAAGGAACCAAGCATTACACAGTCTTCAGTTACTTTCCTCATTTTAAGGTGGACAAAGGCAAACCCCTCATTAACGAAGCACGGTGGTTCAAATTCTATACTAAAACCACCTCGACTCTGACAACCGTACGCCCACACTCAGCCTTCAAAAATATTCTCATGCTACAACGCTGCTTGTGTCATCACTCCAGAAGCAAACGAGAAGCCACTGCATCCCTCCCCAGCAATCCGGGGCAAGGAGAGGATGGTTCATGACCGCAAGAACTTTAGCTGGATGCTTAGGTAGGGACAGCAAACCAAGCAAAAAAACCTAAACCGAATGAAAATAAACAAAACCCCCCCTTGAGAAACCTATGAAAACACTCTGCAACCTATGGTATTCCTCTCTTCTCTGTACTGATTTGCCCACAGTTGGGCCACAGCAGCACCATGCAGGTTTCTGTAATAAATTAATTGGTAGCTTTGCTTTTGTGGGCTGCACGAGCAGCCTAAGCCACTTTGCCTTCCCTGGCCCACTGTAACTTCCTACGATGCAACTCAGACACAGCAGCGCAGTTTTGCTCCTGGGGAGGGAATGGGGATGTATTTTCCCTTCTTGGTTTTGGTGAGAGACACGCTGAAGGTGACACACTCTGTCCAAAGACACACGATTTCAATACTGGCTATACTCTAAATGAGCAACCCCTAAAGGGCTGCTCTGAAGCTAGGCATTGTTCCCCCCTTCTCACTCTTTTTGTGAATTAGGAAGGATTATGTGCTTGTGGGTCCTCTCTGGACATACTTTCTGCCTGGAAGGAAGAGGGTAATGGTAAGAAAGGGGCAAGGATGGGGAAAAATGGCCAGGAGCTCTGCAACTGGGCTTGCATTTATTTCAAAAGTGAGTGGTTACCCATCTGCGGTGCCCCACACTCAAGACGTTGAGTTTGAGACAGAAGTTTGAGCAGATCCTCCATGATCTCACCATGGTGAGTCTGAGGGAGACCACATCCAGCGCTCGCAAAATACCCAGCTGTGTTCCTCCATTGCCCTGACAGCGATTTATGCCGTGAATGGACTGCTGCTAATACGCACTGGGCTCCCACTCCAGATGCTCTGCACAAAGCAGGGACTGTGTGGTGCCCAGGCACAGCTTGCTATTAGCTGTATTTTCCCCCCACCTCATGGAAGCTTTAAGGGAGCGACTAGGAGAAAAGCAGGAGCGCTGCAATTCGTGTCCAACCGCACAATAAACTAACCTCAATTTTTTTATGCAAGTATTGCAACTCAGCAGTTCGACGATGGGATCCCAGAAAGCATGAGACATTCTTAATTTAGCAAGCGCAACTGCATACTATGACAACTACTGAAAATCTCAATGTACAGCAGAAAATGTTTTGAGTCAACAGACTGAAAAGCAAGGCTGCTGGATTTTTGTTTGATTTTACAGCATGTTTGACGTTTTCAAGATGAGACTTAAGGAGATGTAGTATCAGATTTGAAATCGTACTTTTCTGTTGAATCTTTCATTATTTTCAGACTGTGCAATATGCTTTAGTTTGATTGTAGATTTTTAAAATATAAACCCCACGTTTCACAGTTGAGGCTTTACCATTTTCACAGTACTTAAACGCATACCTAACTTTCAATCAACCTTTTAACTTTCAGTGAAGCTGTTTGAAATCAAAAGGGTGAGGGGGTATTTAAAAGGTAAGAGTGCCCTGAAGTGTTGTCCTGACTGTACCTTAGACTTAAGTATGTGATTAGGTGTCTCTAAAATAGGTCTTCCTTGTCTAATAATAAGCACAGATCACAATATACCTTGTGTATCAAAGGGTAGCAAAAGCTACATGTCTTGAGGAGAAAGACTGAGCAGAGAAAACTGGAAGCCTCTGGGCATAAAATGTGTTTGTTTTATTAGAAGGCAGATTAACACATAGAGGCCAAGGATAAAGCTGAAACTCAAAAGGAATATGAGTCAGGGAAGTTGTTCCAGACAGCACAGCCATGTGGGATGTGACTCTACCATCTACTGTGGAAATAAAAAGGAAGAAATGAAAACTTAGTGCTGAAAGAGCATATAGGGCTGACAGGAAAATAAGAAAGAATGGAGAGCAGCAGAAGGAAATAGAAGGCTGAGTGATGAAATGAGGCCTTCAGAAATTCTGATGTGCAGCAACACCACTTCAATCAGTCAATACAAAAAAGGCTCAGTCACTTTGCTTCAGATAAATTGAAACATCTCAAAGTTTCCGTGCGCACCCAGATGTATTCTCCTCTCCTTTGGAGTTTGACATATCACGTGGACAGCTTCTCAGGAGCATCTCCCAACACATACTGAAGAAGGGATTTGCAGTGCCCCCCACCCCTTACTACTGCTTCCATCCCTTCTGATGTGTCCAACATCACAAATAAGAATTATGTCAGAAGGCATCTCGGGCAACTTAAGACTAATGGGAAATTTTAAAAAGTGAAAACTAGGCTGAATATAAGACTTATTAAAAACTCCTCCAGGAAAGCAGAGGAAACCACAAGGTCCAGATACTGGCAACTGAATAGGGGAAAACACTTAAAAACGCATTGCAGGGAACTGTCCCGTCTTGTCAGGAAAACCAGTATGGCATGATCTATGTAAATAGGTCTTCTGCACCTCTTATTTCAACACAAACAGGAGGCACATGAAAAAATAATTTAAAAATACATAAATAATGAAAGTATGAGCTAACAGGTAACAACCTGAAACGATTCTAGTCAAATTCCCATTGATTCAAAGACAGGATTTTCAGCCTGAAGTTAGAGGTGATCTGCTGGACTACTTAGTCCATTCACTGCATCACAACCCAGGCTACCATCTGCAAAATGACTGCAAAGACAGGCTGATTTGGGTGCCTATGTTACATTCTCTCCGAAACTTCAATTCTCCTCCAAGCATACATACACAGGTACATTATGACCTCTTTGGTTTGGAAAGTCTTTTTATTACCATTTATGTATTCAAATGCCTAGCCAAAATGGGCCTTGACCAAGGCCTACAAACCTAATGCCATAATAGTAGTAATAACAAGCTGAATATGAGAGACTGTTATTAAAATGGCAGAGAAGTACACATCACACACACAAATAATCCCTGAAAAATAATTTCAGTTACATGTCTGATCTTGACTTTCTGTACTGAAGGCCTAACCTAAAGTCTATGAAGTCCATAAAAAGACTTGGGAGACTTCAAAGCTGACTTCAGGCTACAGTATTTTTCCATGACTGACACTTTCCAGTCACGTTCCTTCCTGGCCATGTCTTCTCCAAGTCAAAGCAACTGAACTTGAGATCTACCTAAACTAACATGGTTGAAAACAACTGACCGAAAGGTAGTTCAAGAGTCTTGGTCTTCAAATAATTATCTTTGCTTGTGGTCAGCTGCCTACTTTTTTGCCCGTCCTTCCCAATGAAAGGATGCTTTCATAAATATTCCTAAAAAAAAAAACCCCAAAAACTTGGAAATGTCTTCTCATTTGCAAAGTATAAACTTCTTCTGCCAAGGCACAAAATGAATCTGATCTCTTTAAACTATCTTGGCTTTATCTGGGTGCAGAAATGAGGCATCTATCTGTTATAGCCACATATGTCAGCAAGCCAGACACAAAAGTATTGCTTGAACTTGGGGTGTAACTCTTGCCTATCTTTCAGGCTTATTCTTTCAGCCTTGGGGATGTTTTCTTGGTTAGTCAACTTTAAATATATCTATTGTATATACAGCGCTATTTAAAAACAGCACTCAAGTGTACAAGATAAACATGTGCCCCCACCAAGTTCCTAAACACAAGATAATAAATTTGCATCCCTGTGATTATTACCACTACTGTGTGGCTGCTTTCAATGTACAGAGCGATACAAAACCAGAGAGCTGTGCCAAGTAAGTGAGAGGCCCTGTGCAGAAAAAGGCTGGTGCTCTGGAGGCACAAGCAGAGCTGCTCAAGGAGGAATTCAGCAGTGAGTGAGAACAGGGCCTGCCAGACATCAAGGTGGGTATAATGAGGACAAAGTGATAATTTCTTCATGAGAATTGGAAGGCTCTTCCACTTGGGATACATGGGAAGAAGCTCCACAGTTACAGGAAAATAAGGCAGCTCTAAATTACCATTTACTGCACAAGCAAAACGTGAACAGCACAGAGAGGAAAGAGTGTAAGAGCTTTGCTGAAGGTGCTGGGAAAGATTTAATGCTCCTGGCAACAGAGGACTTCAGCTCTGCACAGAAGAGGAGTGAAAACATCCCATGAACATGAGGAAGGCATGTTCAGAGCAGCCAGAAACAAAGTCATCACCAGGATTTTGAATGGCAAAATTCAGATGGAGCCCGGATAGTGTCATGTCCCATTCTATCAAAGACCAGAGGGTACACATTCCATGCTCCATGTCTCTACCATCCATCCACATTCACCTGTGTCTGCACCATCTTCCCTCTGGCATCCTCCAACAGCCCAACCTTGCTCCACATGCCACCATGCTGCCCTGGCAGCTGGGCAAAGGCTGTCACAACCCACTGGATGCAGTGGTGGGGCTCACCTCTGGCCATTGCCAAAGAGACTTTGCAAGGGCAGAGCTTGGCTGTCGCTTCCTGCTCTGTCAGCACTACCTGATGGCTCTCACCTCCCCTTCCTGCTCAGTTTAGCAGCAACAAAATAATTTTTAGGAATTAAATTGTCTTTAAGATTTCCACTTCCTGCCAGATTTGATGGGAATTAGCCAAGACATTCAGTATTGGGGGGGGGGGGGGGGGGGGGCAGGGGGGAGAATGGGGATGGACAAGCAGACAGACAGACATCATCACAAACATCTCACTTCCTTGGAATCCAGGCTAAACCCACCCGGGCTGTGGAGCAGAAATAATCTGAAAACATTTCATAATGCCTCACCGAGGAGTGGTATCAGTATCATTATCTCCATTTTATGGTTGCAGCACTGACTGGTCATGACATGCCTCAAGTCACCCATCAGATAGCTTTTCCTGCTGGCTCTGCTACTGTCTACTGATTGCAAGTCAGCACCCTGCCAGTGGAGTCATCCCAAACCACAGACGCTGCATGAGAGGAAAGGGCTGCAGGAGTTAGTTATGTGAGTATCTGAACACTGGCTAGTCTCTTCGCAGACAGCAAGGAAAGGGGAGAATTTTAAAGGTTGTCTTATCTCTTAGGTTTCAAATTCTGCATATAAGAATTGCTTCTTAGCAAGGGAAGAATGTTCCTATCATGATTAAGTTGAATCTAAACAAAAATGTGAACACAGGAATTACTGAATTTAATTTTTAATGGAAGAAGGGATATGAAAGAGCAGGGTGAACTGCCATTTTATTTCTATAACTGCATACTCTTCCCCCCTATCTCCTCCTTTTAAATTGTTTTCAGTTGAATATCAAGGATACAATTTCTCCCCTGCTCCCCCATAAAACAGAAAACAAGTAATGAGCTCGGCAAGATTCGACCTCTGCCACCAGTCTCCTACCTGCTGTCAGCCAGTTTGACATCAGCAGGATAGAAATGCCTCAGACTGGATACCACAAGCTCTCCCACACTGCTGTTATTACTAGTCTTAAGACTGATGGTCCACACAGATAATTACATTTGTAGTGACAAACACTGCCTGAGATCAAAGTTTTTTCAGTGTTTGTTTTGAGCTGCTGCATAGTTACCACTACAAATTACTGCATATTAATACAATGTCAAAAAGTCCACATGGTGATGCTGGGACACAGCATTGCCCTCATTTTCTGACTTCCTTCATGAAGGTATCAAGTTCTCCTTCCTGGTATGCCTCTGAACTACATTAAAATAAATCAAGTGAAAGGATGCTATCAGAGAGGAAAGACTTTCAAGGATGCAATGGTTTGACACATGGGAATGGTTTCCCAAATGAGTGCTCCTCTCACTCTGCTGCAAGCATAACCATACCGTCCACTCTGATCAGGCAGGTAGGCTGGGTGAGAGCCACGTGCAGCACCTTCAAGGGTCAAATAGTGTTTAGATAAGGCACTGGTCTGACTGTGAGCCATGAGAAAGCCTCCTACAGTCTCAGTTCCAGTAAGAGAGTTTACAGACAAACAATCATCAACATGCAACTCCTCGTCCCCCACACCATCTTCACCAAAACAAAAATGGAAAGACAAAAAAACACAGAACCAAAAGACAGATGCTTTAATATGACCAATCTTTTCTACACTTAAGCTTTCCAGCACAATACAGGCACTGAGACTGAACTCATGTGAGTGCAAATTCAGTTTCAGCTATGCTGATCCCATACCAGCTTTGCATAACCACAGTCAGTCAGATAGTCTGCTTTTGCTCTCTGCAACATTTTGTAGTCCTGAAGGAATGTTTGAAGAGAAACACCTTCACTGAACTTAAATGCATTATGCCACAAGCCTTAAACCACCAACCGTAACTCAATTAAGGACCATTTATCCTGCATCCACTTGCTTTCCTGAAGAAGCAATCACCACTGCTTTACACATTACCCTTAGCACTGGGCTCATCAGACAACAGGCCTTGCATTGGCATGGTGGTTTCCCTCTCTGACCACGGAAAAACACCGTTCACTACTGCTTCTAGGCCCCAGCCCTGGCATGCCAGACAGCCTTGTGAGAGCACACAGGTCGGCAAGCAGGATCAGGGCTCAAGTTTGTAACAGAAAAACCAGTTACTGTAGGCCTATGGGGCTGTGGGGTGCCAATGCCGGGATTTGTTCCCCGCCACTAGCAGTCCAGTGCTCTTTCACCTGCAGCTCTCCACTTTAAATCCTTATGCAGTTGTTTCAGCAAACTAAGCTCCTCCTGCTCTTTCCAATCATTTTTATGCACTTAATGGGTGCAGATCTGAGAGCAAATTAGAAACTGCTGGTCCCAATGTGAGCAAGGAGCAGCATTAGGCCTGCAATTCTGATTGAGCTGTCCTGTGAAGGTGCTCCAGGCAAGATCTTATTAGGCAGCTTGAGTGGAACCAGCAACTAATCGTCGTGATTTAAAAGTGGTGAAATATCTTCATTACAGTAAAAAATTATCTACATATTGTTTTCCTGGGTAGTATACATAAACAGGCTTCCTCTAATAAATGCAGAGTACAGCTCAGCCTAACTCTTGCGTGTCTTATTCATGCTCTAGGGGTGCAAAGCCAGAACGCATCCCTTTGCAAGAACAAAACACATCCTTCTACTATTAGACACGCTGAGCCAGTGTTTACACACTAATCTGCTAATAAGCAGACCCGGGAATTCCAGAACACGAGATTTATATTTATTACTATTTTACATTACCATAGAATGTGCCAAGTTCAGGCACTTTAAATTATGAGGCTCCTATCGTATGCTCCCTTATCAGTCCTTCACACAACCGCGTTACTGAAGCATCCCGATAAGAATGTCTAAAATGTCTGCTATGTTTTAAAACAGCAAACTCTTCCTTTTCAGCTCTGACCCAGCCATCTCAGTCAACAAAGCTCTTTCTACTCTTTCAAAACACTTTCTACTCACGTAATGGCTGCGATCATACTGACTGTCTTGGAAAAAGTGCTACTCCCCAAAATAATACAGCACAGCTATTTATTCATGGCAGTGGCTTGACGTGGTATTTTGAGGACTACCATTTCACAGTATGGAATGAAAACACCAACATCCATGAATCTTTTGACGAGGGATTTAACTATCACACTCCAAGCTCCATACAGAGAACATTAACGCACCTTTTAAATGAAGAAAATCAGGAAACTGTGCAACTAAAACAAACAACTTGCCAAGCCCAGCATACGTTTTTGCACTTGCTTTTACATTCCCAGGCTCACTAAGATCAATGTATATATAGATAGGCATGTGTGTATGTGTGTATACATATGCATTCATTCTCAACTGCATTTCTCCGGAAGGTGCCAGTCAAAGGAAGAACAGTCAAAAGTGTAAAAAGCCATTCCTACTATAATGAGCAAAAATAGTTTTATTTGTTGTCATTTTGGGGTTGTTTGAGTTGGGTTTTATTGACTGTTTCTTCTAAAGCCTGGCTTCTATATGCTCAGGGTCTTTGAAACAACATTTGATAGCAAACATACCTATACTGCAATAGCAACAGCTGCAATTGCAATGTTAACACACTAAATTATGAAAGTCACCTATCCCTGCACTCCTTCCATTCAGCACAAATCCCCCTTAGGAAGGAAGAGGAAGAGAGAGGTGGAGTGGGGAATGCACAGCTCGTTAGCAAGGTTTCACAATCTAATGCTACCTGCCAACCCATTTTTCTGGCAGACCTAAACATATAAATATGATGAAAAGCAGAAAGTCCAAGTTCTTCACACTTTTATTCCTCAGTGCCACCATTTCTGATGGTCTGCCTGGGTACATCTGTCCCCTCACAACCTCTCCCTTGGAGATCTAGACCACCAGAAATCTACAGAAGCTGGAGAAATCTCTGTGTTGCACAGTGAGAAGGCACAGACTCGTGGGCTTGTGCTGACCGGGCTTCTAGGGCACACTGAAGGGCAAAGCTGTACAGAAACACTTGTCTGACTGTTACCAGTGTCAGGCAGCACCCTGCTCTGGGCCAATAATCAGAGAAGGTGTAGGGGGAGACACAGGGTTCGTCAGCCTGAGCAAAGCACCTTGTCAGCTTGGAACCTCTGCAAGAGGCTGCACAGGGCTCAGATGCACAAACAGACGTACCCGCTGCGGCTGAGTTCTTCTTACTCCCTGCAGTCGGCAGGTATTTCATTATGCCCAAGAACTACTTACTGCTGAAGCAACGTGTCTTGTCATCTGAGAGCAGAGCAGGGTGATTCCTCAGTTATTTCTTAACATTGCTTTTTTGAAGCAAAGAACCGCAGGGGTCTTACAGACTGCTGTACGATGCTTTCTCCCATTGCACGTGCTTAGGCACATAACTCAAAGCTCTTCCTTGCATAATCTTTTTTTTTTTGAGACAGAAGGATCTTATCATGTTTGTCATGTCTTTGTTTTTTTCTATTTCCTCGTGTAGCATTCTAGGTAGTTGAAGAGAAGAAAAACACAGTACTAACAAGTTTCACTACTTCACTGCACCTTCCTCATCTCAAAATACTCTCCAGATGGAAAGAGTTTATTTGTAAGTAGGCAAGCAGAAGGCTTACTGAAGAAAAGTGATAATTACGTTAGAATAATAGTAATGAGAAAACCCAGAGCTAATGAAGACTGCCTGCTTCATTTAATTGAAGAAGAGACTTCACCCTTTAATGAAGACTTATAAAGCTCTGCAGCTCACTCACCCTTTCTACAAATATCAAGAGCAGTAGGACTGCTCACTAAACCAAAGCCCTTCCGTTGAACTGGTTTGACTGGTCAACATCTATCAATGATACACAAGTGGTTGTACTTGTATCTCCTTGATCACTCTGCAGGCTATCCCTCAGGTTGAGTGAAGATAGACACACCAATATTTTCATAAATCTAGTAAAAGTAACAAAGAATCCTGGTAGTTGTCACTGTGGATCTAACAGACACTGCTTAACTCCAAAACGAGTTATGAGGGGCTTCCCACCTCAAACAGTGGCAGTACCTGACAGACTGCATGACAGAGATATCTTGCTTTATTTCCTGCAAGATGATTCTTTAACGAAGTCACTTGCAGTGCATGATTTTACAAGAAAACAAACAAACAACAGTCCTTTCAAAAAAGGTAAAAGAAACTCAAAACACTTCAACTGTGAGCATGAAAAGTTGTTAGCTCCTCAGTGCCCTTCCTGTCGCTCCACCCTCAGTGTCAAATTTGCTTTTATTTCACAAAAGGTACATGTTACCTGAGGTTTCTTTTTGTGAACCATTAACATCAGAAATGCTAAATCAAGCTGCTGAGAAGAGAGGTTTCATTTGCCAGGGACACAAACTTCTGGCAGCCGAAGGCTTAAAGCACAATGTGAGTGCTGGGCCCATTGCAAGGCCCTGGTCACAAAAGTCCACCCCCTAGGGAAGCCAAACCACATTTTGCCCAAATTCTTTCAAGTGGCACAGCTTTCGTAATGCTTCAGCAGGATTCACTGCAGTCCAAACATTGGAAGTGAGACAAAGGGAATTTGTCAATCACCACCCCAATTCTGACTGAAGGTTGGCTGGCACAGAAACCCATGAATAACCTTCCTCTCCTCACTTAATGCGACCCGCACTCCCGAAACAGATTTCTTCTGTTACTAGTGCCATAACTCGGTAATAACTTGCACTCGTGCAATAAACTTGATTTGCCATTGTGGGGAGAGTTTTTCTATTATTTAAACAGCTGCCAGGAAAACCCATTAGAAATAAATGAAAGACCACAGCATCTCAGGCTTCCTTTGCCTGTGTCTAGGTCTGACACCTCAACAGGGAAAGAAGCTAAAGAGCAATCCTGGCAACTTGCTGTTTTATCTTCTTCCTCTTGACCTTTGTGCCATCGGGTGTCTCTGAAACATTCATCAGTGTCTGCAGCTGGAAGCACAGATGCTGATTAACAACCAGAAACATAAAACTCGCTGAGAAGGAGCACTGATAGCATCAATACTGCCAGTTTGCCCACGAATGTCTGATATTCCCTCCCAACATAAGCATTCGGGGTCAACTGCCTGGCAGGCTGCAAACAAACCTGGAATAAATATCAATGAACAAGTTGTTCAGAATAGTATTCTGCTACAAAGGGCTCGTGATCCCTTTTAACTAACCTACCAGTAGCAGCAGCCTTTCCTTTTGAATGCACACTCCAAACAGAAAATGTAAGAAAACCTCCCCTCTAGGAGAGCTTAATTTATATTCTCTTCCTGCTACTGCTGCCACCAACATTATCAGCTTTCAGAGAACCATCAGCAGGCTCTGAGATACAGTTAGGGGCATCGCAGGCACAGCAAACCAGCTCACCAGCGATGCTCACTAACACAACAGCACAACGAAGCAGTGGTAGGACACAGGAGAGGCAGAAAAGCAGCAGAAGAAATACTCTCACAAGCACGGAATGCCTGTGTTTCGGGCAGCTTCACATACACCCCTCCCTCCCCCACTTGTAAATACTAGAGCAGCTTTCACACCATGCTATCAATCTGTGGAGGCTGGGCTTGACTCCCAGTGCTTCTTGGTTCTCTGGAAGTCTTTTGGACCAAGGACTGCCACAAGCAAGGACCTGAAGTCTATCCAGCTGACACTACCAATTTAAAAATAAGAGCAACCACTAGCACACTGTTAAACTGCAGGAGATGCTTTACTCTCATGGACCACACTGCAACCACCCTGGTGTTGTAATCATTAACAAACGCATTCACCTGCCTCCTTGCTGCGCTTACTCGCTCCAATGCACTAGTATTGCCTGGACTTCTCTAACAGCAAATCATGAAGCAAAGCTGACAGCGAAAAGCTGGGGCAGCAGTTAAAGTGACTGCCAAAGAGAAATCTGTTTGCTCAGGCAAAAGCTGTTCTCAGTCCAAACATGGGAGTCATAATCTTACAGCCATTTGCTTGGAAGACAATGAAGGGAAGGCAGAACAGATCGGGAAACCACAGCTTGCCATGGTAAGGGAAGAGAACGATCTTTGTGCCCAGATTTCTTTGCTCTGCAGGGTAAGTTTTACAAAGCTGACAACCGGTAGCAACATGTAGTGGCCCCAGGCATCATGCCTGCCTATCAAAGACTTGGATTTTAGCCCTGGAGAAATTACAACTTCTCAGTTGTCTGGAAGCTATACTGGCCGAGAAGAAAGCAAGAGAGTATTGAATGACCTAACTAAAAATTATTTTAATACATGAATTGTGTGCTGTAAGTCATAAACTTAGGGGTGCCTGAGGTGCAGGAAGCACTAGGAGAAGACAGGGAGGAGGAAGGCATCTTGTATTTCACAGGAGCAGCATAGCCACAGATTACAAAAGCAACCAACTGGGGTTGCTATAAGAGCAAAGTAATCTACTGGAGTGGTAGAGGCTAGCACACCGAATAGAAAAGTATGGATCCAGTAGATAAGCCCTGGAGACAAGGAGGAGGAAGCTCAGCAGTCCAGGCTGAAAAAGACAGCAGGGAAGACAGGTTAGTAAGTCATGAGTCAAGGAGCCATCCAGCAGGAACATGGAGAAGAGAGAAGTAAACCCAAGTAAGCTGCAGAGATGTGAATAAAAAGGTTTTGGCTCTGCGGCAGATCGTACCTGATGGCTTACAGCTTCATCGCTACACAGCCCTCTGCAGAACTCAAAGCCACCCTGGCCACCTCTCTGCTGGGTGGCAGGGGCAAGCATTGACACCACAGCTCTCACACACTGTCAGCAAGTGCCCATACACTGTATGGGGGGGATCGCTCACCCCCAAAAGAGCTCCGTGGCCGCATGCCGCCAACACAGGTTTGTAACCCATGCACTCATGGCCACTCATGGCCAGGAGGAGAGGTGACACGCAGAAACACCTACCACTGCCCACCTGGCTTCTGCACAGACACAGTAGCTCTGCTGTATTTCTGCAATGTCCATTTTAATCCAGTGCTACTCAGTTAAAATAAACTGCAGAACTAAAGGCTCAGAGTTATGGTCAGAGCCTTTATTTTGAAGCCAGGCAAGAGACTCAAACTGTTTCATCTTCCTCTCCCAAATGTCACCCTTGAGCCATTCTTGTCTGGCTGGAGGAAACATGTGATGTGAAATAGAAGCCAGGAAATAAGACTTTCTGAATAAACATTTATTTGGTGAGAAATACTTCTGATTTTTGGCAGTGAAATGTCAGAAACCTGAAGCCCTATGTATAGCATGCCTACAGAGTGCAATTTCTATTTAAAGGGAAGCTGCAGCTGTCTGTAGCTCTTAATGAAGAATAATGCCTGGGAATAAATTACTGCTGCTTCTGAGAGACATTTCTCAAATGACAGGAATCCTTCCCTTTTTTCCTCTCCCTATAAATACCGAGTGGCATGCACTGGGCATTTGTTTGGAAGAATGGACACATGCAGTTCTCTCTTTTGTCAGCAGCCTAGTAATTTCCGTAGAAAACCATGAAGTGGTTTAGCATACAGATACCACAGCGATTCAAAAGCAAAGATGTACAGAAACGTTCAAGCTTCATTCGTTAAAACATGCCATCACTCTTCCAAGGTGGGCACAGCTCATCGCTGTCTGAACAGACACTGTGCATCACTTCTAACTCTGCCACAAACGCAGCGCTGGGGCTCAAGGTGATGATGCTCACAGAAAACCGCTGTAAAGGGCTTGCTAACGTTCAATTTTCATCACTTGGATCTTCCTCCTCTCCAAGGGGCTGCCACAGCAGCAGTGCAGGCAGGCAGAGAAGGTGATGCTCTGAGGAGAGGGTGTGCCTGGCCGGCCGCCAGCATGGCCAGGTGACTAAGGAAGCGGCGCTGACATCAGCTCCAGGAGCTGTCACTCCCAGCCCCGCCGCTGGTCCAGGTGCCAGGAAAAACAGCCAGCAGACAGAAGAGGAGTATGGATGAGACAGAACTAGGGTGAAGGGAGCAAAGAGGGCCAAGGAGTGGAGAAAGGAGGCAACAGCTCAGAAATGGGATGGGGGACCAGGGCTAAGCCTTGTGTGGTCAACAGTCCCTGGGACCCTTCCTGGGGTCAGCCCTTAGGGTGACAGGCTCCACAGAAGGCAGGCAGGGAACGCTTCACGGAGTGAGGATGTTTACTATTGTGCCATCTGCAGTTTGTCCAAAATAACATCTATAGATATGAGATCAACTGAAGACGTTTGGGTTATTGACACATACTGGATTTAGAGATTTATTTTCCATTTCCCACAAACCGTGCCAGAGGTTTTCACGTAAGCATAAGGAGAAAAAAAAAACCAAGTGAAGAAATGCCTGTGAGTGAGGAACACGAAGAGTTTATTCATTGCTCCTGTCAGAATGTGTTTGTGCTTGTGTGGCTAGCACTCCAAAAAAGCTGTGGCATATGTTTTCAGGACTGAAAAAAAAAAAAAAGAAGCACCACCTCAGGATACCTAAATCCTACCAGAAAATTAGAAAACAGTATGCTGGAATTCACATGTTTCCCCTCCTGCAAGAGCAAAAGAGCCTTTCCTCGCTTCATTTCTACCCTTGCTACGGGAAATAAACATTCCTCCTTAACGAATCCTCCTGACATCCCTTCTCTCTCTGCAAAGGAGGAATATGGACTTGATTTGTAGAAGCGCTGCTATTCCAGAAATGTGCTTCATCCGAATGAGGAGAGCAGGAGAAAGGAAGTGAGAAATCTGTACTGTTTAGTAAACAGGCAGTTTCTAGGTGGATACAAGACACTGGTCCCAACTTACTGCCTCCCCCCCCCCCCCCCCCCTCCCTCCTTACAACCCCCTTTTCTCTGAAATTTGCCTGGGTGGCAAGAGGAGGCGTTGGAAGAGATGAGAACAGCTACTGCTCGCAGTGGGAAAGGTCTGATGGCTTTCTGCACATCTTAACATGACAACACCCTGCAAACACTTGGGGAAGAGAGCACGGTATTCTTCACTGAAAGCACTATATGCAGGCATTTCCTTTCAGCAGAAACACTGTCTTCCCTGGTCCCTGGTATTCTTATCTCACCAAGAAGATACTGGAAGGAGGGGAGGGGAGAGGAGAAGCCTGACTGACCACCTCCTTCCTACAGCACTGTCCTCCAAGGACAAGCCAGGTGACAAGATACACTCAAGGAACCTCTGAAGAGCTCTCCATCACCTACAAATTACTCCCCGTCCCCCCAAAAAAGCTGTCCTGGAGGTCAGAGTGAGAGCTGTTCTCAAGAGCACTTCCCTTCCACCCATACCCGGTGAGAAGAGTGCTGCTTTTCCTGCACAAACCTGCGCCTCATGAGTGTAATTCAGGGTTTTGACACCACAAGAGCAGACCACCACGATGCACTTTAAGTGGGCTTATTTGAAACCATTTAGGACAGGGCAGAATGTGATAATCCCACCTACAGCATCTTTGTCAAATACTCCATCCCCCTCCCCTTAATGTTTGATGTTCACCCCTCCACTCATGCAGTTTATCTGGCTGATCTGGCACACCACATACCTTAGAGGACCCAGGCAATGCTCTCCTCGGTGAGGCAGTGCTGCTGTTGCAATCAGTGGAGATGATTGCAACATCTTGAACAAACACCTCCACTCAACAGCTTTGCATGCTAGAACAGTTTTTTAGTATTCTTACTATTTAAGGCTGCCCTCCTCTGCTCTAGGATGTCAGCGTGCAAAGTAAGCCCTTGCGGTTTCAAAGTAGCCTTTCCAAGTGTGGGAATAAGCTGATAGGGCCATGTCTGCTTGGATACACACAGACAGTGAGAAGCTCCAGGTCTCAGAGGCCCCTTATTCATCTCAATGAGTTACTAACTTGGCAGCTTAGCAGTACTAGTAACTAACAGCTCAAAATGTCAGCTTTGTTAACTATTTCACTCTAGACCAAAGCATGCAGGAAAGGAGAGAGATGATGAAGATTATTCATCGTCTAAAATTTATTTTGCAAGTGGCTCTTGGGAAAGCAGCACCATTTAGCCTCTGTCTCAATCTGCTTTCAAAAGCCTGAATGCAAAGGGAAATGCAAAGCAAAGGGGGGCACCAGCTTTCAGGGAGCCAGAAGGCATGTCCAGCAGTCAGAAAATGTACTTACTAAATTTACAAAAACTGCAAAAAATAATTTGCTCACACTGGAGGAACGTGCAGCTGTTTTATCACTACTAACTGCCTGAAGGATCAGTGTGCACCTAGGGCATAAGTATATAAATTCTAACTTACCTAACTGTGAAATTCCCAAGGTTCCTTTTTAAGGCAAAAATAAGAACTATTCTCAAACCTGTCAGGCAGGGATTTCTTTTTTTCCTCTGTTTATGAGGATGCTTACATTTGATCTGCACATTTGCCCATTTCAACCCAGAAAAGCAGTGGGCTTCACAGGAAGAGCAATACACATAATATTTATGCCTTCACTTTAGCCACCCTTCATGGGAACAATCTCTTTTATTAAATACCGCAACTGGATCAGGTTCCTAGTTGTATGACCGTCTTTCCCTCTGAAAGGTGTGCTACTTCAATTCCCATGAACACAAACCTCCATGAGAGGCATCTGTACTGAAAACACTCAAACTAATATAACAAACTGATCAAAGCAGTAAGAGTTCAGAATACCAGGCACAAATAATCACATTTGTATTCCTCTGATTTGAAAATGGCCAAATTCACCCCTTGTATGGGCATGTATAAAACTCCTGAATCTCACCTGTAGGTAGTATTTTTCATTCCTGAAATGTGTACATATTTAACTAAGAAGTGACAGTAATGTTGAATAATTGCAGCAGTCCCAGAAAAGAACCCAACATCTTTCCTTTGATAACACCGTTCTGCCCTTGAAGACATTAAAAGGAAGAAGAAAGAGAGAGATAAATTCTGGCTTTGCAGCCCAATTCAAACACACCTGCCTTTGGTTTCACCAGAGAAAAAAGATGCTCAATACATCACTGGGATGGGAGGGAGCAAACTCTACAGTGCAGACACCGCGCCCCGCCAAAGACACAACCGCAAGGACACGTCATCACTATTAGTAACTCACAACATTCACTATGTTCTTCCTTGGGGAATTCTGGATTATCCTTTAGCATGAAGATTTTTCAGAAGCTGCTGGACTGCTCACAGGTCCTCACCGGCTTTCCTCTTGCAAACAAAGTAAGATAGAGCTGTAAAAGAAAAGCAAAACCAAGTGAGAAAGAAATGCAGGAACAGAAAGAGGAAAATCTACGTAGTTGTTTAACAAACGAAGAATTGATTCCTACATCTCCTTGAAGCAAACACATTTTTAATGAGCTCCCAGGATGGAGATTTCAGTACAGAGTGAGTGCACGTCAAACACTGATCTAGGATAGGAAGAGTCATTTGCTCTGTAGTTCTTATTAACAACAATTAAAACCTAGTTCAGAGTTGCTGAGGCAGATACATAATTAAAATAGTTCTTGGATACTTCTGTTGCCATAACAAGGGGAGGAAAAACTACTTGGAGTTGTTTTGAAAAGTGTCAGCAAACAAAGCCCACGGTGTGCAGAGATCCATACAGGAAGATTTTTGTTTTCAATGGACTCCTCTAAGGGGATACAAATAACCACAGAAAGAGGTGTTTGTAATACTGCAACAGAACAGTACAGAAACCAAAAATACACGTACACTTGCTATTCCTCAGAGGGAAGTATTTTTCACATCTGAGATTTTTTTAATATTGTGCAATTATTTCATACTTAATTTTGAACAGAGTCTCATTGTGGAACAACTCTTCATTTTTTTGATCTGTTGTATAAGGTATCAGATTATCTTCAGCCTTTTTACTGGGGTCTAGGAAAACTGCTGTGCTACAATTTATGTGACACCTCCCCCAACAAAATACTTAAAATAGAGCGTGCATTTTCATACTGGACATTTTTCCTTCAGCCAGGTTCCCATGGTCTACCCGTGCTTCCTAAATTCTTAGTTTCACTTCATGCCACAAACCTTTTCTGCCTCGATATGAATCTTGTCAAGACTTTTCACATATAACTTCAGGATTCGTGCACACGGATCCCATCTTATAAGCACTACTGTGGAATCCATGTACCCAACCCAAAACCATGTACAGGGCAGAAGTCTACACCTGGGACAGCACAAGTTCTCTTTACTTTCACTGAGAGAAACTAGGCAATCTAGAAAATGATTAATTTGACCTATCTCAGGCATCTGCTTTAGGACAGAATGAATCACTCTCTAGAAAGGTCTGCTGCTGTCCCTCCATAAAGTGAGTCTAGACACTGAGCTCAGACTAGATGGCTACAGATGAATGCAGATGAATCTGACCCTACGTGAAGGTAGGAAACAAGTGAGACGGACGGACAAGAGCAGTTCATGGGTGGAGAGCAGAGAAGGCAATACAATGACAATAAGCAGAAGAAAGCACTCAAAGAAGTGTATGGTTCTGAGACACTCCTAGTTGAACATACAAAACAACTACAACACCCTCTAAAACCCAAACCAGTATTTCCCCAGCTGCTCCAGCTTTCATGGCTGAGGCTAAGCCCTCACAGAGCAGTGTCCGTGAACATTTGCTATCTCCTCCAGATGTCTGCGACTCTCCACGGCGCACTGGCAATGGCTATGATCAGGCTCAGTTACATGGCATCCTTGTCCTCTCCCTGATGCCTTGCAGCATTGCACGATACCAGTTTACAGAAGCCTTCTCAGCTTAAGACACTCAGAGCTGGAAGTACTGCTCCTGTGTGACACTGGCACTGCAACCTCAAGATCCTTCAGATACCCAGGCACGGTCTAAACTTCCAGGACTTTTGTCAACAGCTTCTCTCCTCTACTAAAATGGGATTCTGCTGCTTATCTGACAGAGAAGCATTCCCTCAGACATCATCTCACAAGCTTTTTAACTTCAGAAAGCAGACCAAAAGGAGAACCACCCCAAACCATATTTAAAGTCAACCCTCAACATTCTGTTTAACCCAAACCAATTTATTTCCAAGATGTTTATTTCTTTAAATTAGGTGAAATTCAAGACTGAAAATAAAGACTCAAAACACGTGAACTATCTTGTTTCTAAATGTTAAAATGAAACATTTTTACATTTTCAAAATTACCACTTCTGTTTTTCTTCCAGCAAAAATTCCATTTTTAATCTTCATGACTTCCCCTGAAAATTCACCCAACACTCCTCTCTTGTCATTCAACACTCAGAGGAACCTGAAAACATAATCCCAAAGACTACGACAAAACATTTAACATTTCTGCTCAAATTAGATGGCTTCCAGCTATTTTTAGTAAAAGCAGGCAAGTTTATTCCATGTGCACCTTGTCTCCCGTAACAGATTGTGCAGCTCCTGCTTGCAGAGACTCCTCTGAGCTTCCCCGGAGAGCCAGCTGTGCGTGTAACACCAGGCTGAAACCCACCACACTCAGTCAAAGCCTTTCTGCTAACTAAACCAGTGGGATTAGGATTTTGATGCTGTTCTAGCTAAACCAGGCCCCGCTTGCCTGTACTGGGTCTCAGACCACTGTAAGAGGAGGAAGCGTTGCGTGCAGTTACCTTGTGATAGGACTGGAATTTGCCTTGCAGGCTCACACCAGCATGGGGAACGCAGGAACAACTCCCAAGCAGCGTCTGTGTGATACAGTGCAGGGGTGCTCTGTGGCAGACAGCCTCCTCCATGCACTCTTACTTCGCAGGGAAGGTGACATGAAGCAAGGCGGCCTACCTCTCCAGGAATAAAGGGTGAGAGACCATGTATTTACCATGGGGTGCCTCTGCACCACGCATGCAGCCAGTTATTATGGAGCGGATGATGCACTATAAATTCACAAGCTAGTTTAATCTGCTACAACTTGCTCATCTGACCTTAGCCGTAGGCACTTCTTTCTGTGAGGGACAAGGCATGCCTGCCTGCAAATGTTCCCAGAGATTTTTTACGCTTGAGATTTAAAGACAGCGTGGCACAAACATCAGGACTTACAGGGAGATCCCCTGCTTCTTGCAGCACAACCCTTGCCTGAAGAGCAGAGCACTCGCTCCCTAACTGTGACGGTGTCTTTGCTATGCATATCTGCTGAGCTGCTACGATGTGCTCTTCTTGGAACACGCAAAAGAGTTGTAACTTGGCAGGACCATCAAGGAAGGCCAGTTTGCAGTACAACTAGGTTCTATCCAGGCTTTGTAACTGAAGTTTCAACATGATCAATAAATCATTATCACATACACAGTTACCCGTCATATCTTGGCTGCTTTTCATGGTCCTACCACATTTTAGCTATTCAAGTATCACAGCACAGCCCTGCCTTGGAGTGCTAAAGAGTCCGTTCAGCTGACAGATTCGGAGCATAATTGAGAGATGAACAGACCTCAAATCAAAGAACAGGGAAGTACTTCTAACTTAGGAGTACTGAGATACTAAAATTGGACCCCAGGGCAATCAACAAGTAAGAACCACAGTACAAGCAAGAAACTGCATATTGGCAAAACAGAAAACCAGAAGTTGGTTCTGTGCAGTACTCTGTATTTATTCCAAGAAAAGGTCATGCTCTCCATCATGCTTTGAAGCGCAGGCAGTGAGAGATCAGAGTTTTTCCAGTCCTTTCCTGCAGGTTTTTAATTACCGTTCCTTGCGGTCTTCCATCACGTAATTTGGTTTTCCTAATTCACAAATCAGCAGAAGCTAATAAAACTGTTTAAGAGATGGTAGCGTTGTTCCCAAGTTGTTCCGTTGTTCGCGATTATCCCACAACTAATCCTTCAACTCAAATAAAACCGTAATTCATTTCCTCCTTTATTCTCCCTCTGCATGAAATAGCTTTAGACAGGTTCAATCCTGCCCCGCTGCAAATGGGAAAGGCAAGGTTGTATCTTCCTGGAGCATGTTCTACTTCAATTACCTAATGTGCATATCATCTATCACATCAGGAAAAAAACTTCTGAATTATCTTCAATAGATTTAGCTGATTTTACACACATAAAAAACTCCCTTCAATAGAAATGAAAAGAACACATGCTACAAACCAACCAAGAATTTACTATCTTTTAGATTTCAAGTGAATAAAAGCTTCTGTACACCAGCCATGCCAAACTTTACCCATCTGGAAATCTCCTGACATTTTGTCTCATGTACAAAGGCTGCTCCTCATGGGGCTGAGTCATCTTTACATTAATTGTTCTGCTAGAGTAAAAAAGACATGAATCCCAATTATGCCTGCTTCAGGGCCACAGTGAAAGAGTACCACCTTAGCACAAAAGAGGTTTCTTTTAAACGAAACAGGCAGGCATCGCTCTGATTTCTATTTGGCACCATTCCTCATGGGAAGCTTGCTTCTCTGCAGCTTTGCCACGTAAACAAGCACTTCCCGTGCCTTCGCATGTGGTCCACAGTGAAATGCCCAACTTCGCAAGGCCGTGTTACGCTCACTTTATGCAGGGTGAATAACTGTATCTGGGTGTAAGGGACTCGTAAATCGAGTTGTCAGCACTTTGCATATCCTGCAGGTCCTAAACCAGAAAAACAGTATGCAGATCATGGGGGTCAGACAAGGAAGCAATCCACCCTGCCCTGCAATTTGTAGGAGGAGGAAGATTTATGTTGCCTTCCCCACCTCTGTGAACACATCCACAGGCCTTGCACATCTTTCCTGTGTGAACGGCGTTTCCAGTACGAGTGCTTACTCACCAGGAAAATGAAGTGTGGCAGGATGGAAACATGCTGTTTGCAAAGAGCAGACAGACAGGACCAGGATGTGGGGCCGAAGGGGTAAGGCTGCAGCTCTCACCCTCCAGCACAGAAGCCACCGCTAAAGATGAACAATGATTCTCCACAACTAACATTAACTGTCAGCTGTCTAGAAACCAATGTCCTAAGATTTAATCTAAAACCCCCCACATTATTCCTCATTATTTCACCCACAGCAGGTACTTTTGCCAACTTAAGGCTCAGGTAAAGCTCTCCTGGTTTTAGCATCAACACATGCAAGTGGTTACTGAATGGGCTGGTCCTGCTCACTGGACAACCCTCCTTCGAAACCTCCTGCCTGGAAACCAAGGAAGCAACTTTGTTCCAGAGTGTTCCCTGCTGCTCTTGTTACCCATTCCCTCACCCCAACACCTTCAAACAAGCAATCAGAAAGCTGATGTTCATATTTAAATCTGCCCTCCTGGTGACAAAAACACACACACGCCAACTCAAACTCTCCCTCTCCATTTGCATGACACCTATTAACAAAACAAACACAAATCTGACTGGGACCTCTGAGACATCACCTTTACATAGATGATGGCAATCACAACCCTACTCATTATTCGTACTTCAGTAATTAACGCCGAGTCTTTCCAACAAGACTTGAGGTTAAACTGTGCTTAGCCCTGTGCTTCACTTACTGAGCTTAATTTTGAAGCTCTGTGAGATTTTCCCCATGAAGTGAGGGCAGTGTAAGGTATTAAAAGAGCAAGTAAAGAGGCGAGCGGTGAGTGCAACGCACAATGCCACTGGGTGAAAAGGAAAGTAAGAGGAGCATGTCTAGGTTGTTGTGTCTAAGAAGCAATAGTACAGAATTGGAAGATGACAAATACCTTGCAAGTACTTCCTTTCAGAGAGCAGCAACATTTTTTAGTAAAACTCCGTCATGCCATTACCACCAGCACCCCCTATTTGCCTTTTTCTCATGGCTATCAAAGCAGGAACGAGAGAGGAGAGGGGATTTCAACACTGATGTACATTTCTCTTAGCATATCAACCTTCTTCATTCTCACACAGAGGCTTTAAGTAAAAACAATTCTATTGCCTGCATGCTTGTAGCACAGACATTCCTACAGGTCTTCTGAGCAGAAGAAACTGGAAAAAGAATGCAAATGGTCCATAATAATTCAGACTCAGAGCTGGTAATGTTGAACAGATACAAGCAATAAAAATAACCACTCTGGATGCTTCTGTTACATGACATAAATTTTTTTTTTCTTTTGTGGAAGCTATTGCGCAAAAAATGCAGCTCATCCCTGAGTTGAGACAATGAGCCTCCTGCACATGCAGCACCCTTGTAACTCGTTACAGATGAGAACAAGCTCACGGGCTAGGCCTTCTTTAAATATGCAGGCACCTCACAGATGATGGCCACAGCTCTCCTGCAAAGAGATGGTGGCAAAGGAGAACCCCAACTGCTGAGACTCCTAAAGCACAGCAGCACCAGAACCAACAGCCAGGGTTCTGTTTATTTGCATTATTTTAACAAGCAAAAGATAAACGACCTGACAAAGACAGTTCCGTGGGTTGTTGCATTAACAAACAGCAGCAGAAAGGCTTGACCTTTGGCCACAGCAGAAATCCCAGCAGATGCCTGCCACAGGAATCCCCTGGTGCCGCTAAGATTTGAGCTGGGGTCGCAGCCTTTGCTTCACCAGGTTCAGCCACCAGTTGCCACATCTTCATCTGCAGGCACAGACTGTGCCACAGGCAGGGGTGAAGGAGACCCGAGTAACACAAGCTACCAGGCTGGGGATGCACACGCGGGCGCAGGCACAAACAATGCCACCACGTGAGCCTCGCTTCCTTAGGAAACCAGCCCAGAACCCACCCTTAACCTTCTCCCTGCTTCCAGCACAGCCACGTCTTCTCTGCTGCTGATGCAATGTGAAACACAGTGCTGGAAAACAAAGGCACTATTGACTAACTTCTTTTTTTTTGTCAGGATTAATATGACTATGCTAGCTTACAACAGAGATTTCAATGATTTCAACACTGAGCGCAAAGTAACAGGAACACGGTTTGGCAACAAATCCAGAGATTACCTGTTGAAACATTAATGGCAAACACCTTTTGATGTGGGCTGCTTTATGTGGTACAAAAGCCAGCACTGTAATTATGCATTTCCTTTCTATGAATCTAGTATTTAAAAGTAAAGTATTACTGTTGGGGGAGGAATGGGGGAGAAGTGTTGGTGTTTGCACACACACGTGTGCTTATACGCACGTGCATATATGTGTGTGTGTGCTACAGGAAATACCCTACAGCTGAGCCTGCCATTTACCAGCGTAGCTGCACGTAGTAAATTGCAACAGGGGAGCGCAGCCGTTTCATTCATCGTGCACCAAGCAGAGGGCTAGAACAATTGCCACACTTAAGACAAATGCCAGCATGAGTCATAGCAGCCGGAGAGCAAACATGTTTGCTGTTGGGCAAGTCAGAATATCACATCCTGAATTCACACACCTTCTTATAAATAATACTTGCCAAAATTGTTGCATTTCTTTAATACAATGCAATTTGAAGTGCGATGCTGACTCTATAAAGGCTTTTCTGACTATAAGAACAAACTACTTTTGTTCTTGATTACAGGTACCTATCTATAGTAGTAGGCTGTCTGCAGTGACTGAAGTAGTAATTGTGTCAATTCATACTTAGCAAAACCCAAACATGGCTCAAAATCTGTGACAAATGAGACAAAAAAAATAAAAAAAGAGAGAGTTCTAAACCCAAGCCATAGAACCTTTTACTTCCTGTCTGTGCCTTCTGTATCAGCACTTCTTTGATGCTCTAATTCTGACGTGCTTTAGCATGTTCAGCCTTCAGAGAAAAGGAACATCATGCTGGTGTGGGGCACAGGCCAGCTGAGAAAAGGGGTGAGAAACGCTGGAGAAGTGGCAAGAGAGGTCATGGCAGCATGCTGTGCACAGCCTGGAAGGGACCCGGCCTGCACTGTGCGAGTGTACACACAGCAGGAGTGCGGTCCCCATTTCACTACAGCTCAGTCTCAATACAACAGCCAGCAATCATTCTTCTCAGAGAATAAATCCAAACCTGGTAACAAAATTAATGCACTCTAATGGTGATGGTTATCCACAACTACTTCTAATTCAAGAAAACATCTCCAAGAGAGGTCATGCCAGTGCCTTCTGAAATAGGGCTGAACTTAAAGATATGAACAGATTTATTCAGGAGAGCTCTGGTGAAGATGCATGATGTCTTTGCAAGTAAGGGAGAAAAAAAATTACAATTTTGTATAAGATTGAGGAGGGTCTAACCTGATTTTCAGTTAGGAATGTAGTCTCATTGTACACGAAAGGGAATTCGTACACATACAAATCTTCTTACATCAATTCAAGACTGTCTTGCTTTCTCCTAATTGTTTTGTGGAATAACCACTCAGAAGTTCATTTCTGTTACCTTTCTCAGGCAAAATAAAAGGCCTTTTAGAAAAATTTTATTGCTAAAACAATGAAATTCTCCTGGGAACGACTTCGTTATGGAAATGAAGTGACAGCTTCTTTTATCTAGCCAAGCAGCAAGTCGGCATTTATAAAAGGCATTCTGTGCACGAAGTACAGTGAGTGGGAGGACATGAAAACGCTATTTTTAATCCAGATTTCAGCATTCCTCCCCTACAGATCTCCTGGAATAATAACAGCAACAACAATAATAATGATAATTAATAATGCCAAAGAAGGAGTATCATCTTAAAGGTGAGTGGCATGAGAGAAAGGAAATCGTAGTTAAGGACAGGGACAAATGTAAGGTTCTTTCAAATAAACTGGCATCGTGCCATGAATCTCACACAATTTGAGATTTGCCCCCTAAATTTTATACAGTAAATTTTCTTAAAAGGCAAGAAATTATCCTTATGTACAACATATGCTGCTTCTCTACGATTTGTTTTCTAGCAGCAATTGGTATTTTCGGAAACACTGCTAAAGGGGAACTTAACTCTAGAGTTGATGCTGTTACTATGTTTGGGTAAGTGACCATGACAGCTTTTAGACCTGGGGAAGAAGGCAAACCTCGAGAAAATCTAGGGCCAAGCAATGTTTTCAAATGCAATGAGAACAAAGGTACGATACAGACTTTGGCCCAAAGCTTAAAAAAAAAAAGACACCAAAAAGACCCTTTTCTGCTTTGTTGACCTCTGGACCTCAGAGCAAAGATGGTGAATTAACGTGTACAGAGAAAAGTGTGGGCCAAATCCTTCTTCCAGGAATACACCAGGAATACTCCTGTGAGCCTGGTGTATAATTATCCAAGGGTGGAAGTTAGCCCTGATTATTGGAAGATTGTTATTCAATTGTGCTATCATCTACTAGTGGTAATTAGGACAAGCCTTTGCATTTCACACCTAATAAAAATTAACAAGAATGAGCAGGCAGTAACAAAATGCATGGGAGGCACACGCACGCAACATGAAACCTGCTGGTGCGATCACACTTGGAGTAACCCCATCACTGGAAAGCCCTCATTTCACACGAAATTAGAGCAAGCTGGAGAAATCACACACGCTGTCTCTCCCTCTCTTACACTCAGCTGCTCTAACACAGAAACACATCGGAGTCTGGCACTGACTCATGTTTCAAACTCAGGAGCACCCCCCAACACGTATGCCGGCACACAACCCCCCATCACACATCCCCCCTGCACATCCCATCTCATGCCGCTGCCACAGGGTACCAACTCTGTCCAAATCATTTCCCTTCATGACTTTAGTCCAATGCAAAGCCTTCAGCAGTGGTAGCGTGAAACATGCAGGAACCAGCACGCTTGGCATGCTACCTCTCCCCTCTCCCCACCCCCCCGCCCCAGTAAAAATATCAACCACCTAACGACTCAGGTACAAACTGCTTCCGAAACCTATTATTTAACGACCATTCAGGGTATGCTTGGAGGCACTTCCACTCTCTCACCCTCCTACAAGACAAATTTTCATACCATTAACCTTTATTTGCCTTTTATACAGTCAAATTTAAGTCTATTAAAATATAGAGTCCCAATTTGATATTTTGATCACCTCCATCTGCTTCATGGGAAACGTATGGTGGTGAGAGAAAAAAAAAATTACACAGGACTGGAATAAGTTAGCCTCATTCTCCTTTTTTGTCCATTGGCAGCTGCCAAACCCACTTGCTGCTGGTCACTCGCCTAGCTCACTGCCAGCAAGTGCTCAGCTGGGCACGTCACCAATGTTTAACCCTCAATAAAATTAAATCGCAATAACACTTTGCACTCATTTAGGGTTTTACATACTAGAAACACTTTGAAAAAAATTAAAAATTAACTGCATGCCTTGTAACATCCCTGCAAGGTGAGTATTATTATTCATATCTTATGCAAAGGGGAATTTCACTAGAGAAGGGATAATTGACCTGCCCAAAGCTATGCAACACAGGTGCTCCTGTTTCTAGGTTCTCTCCTTATTCCAACAAACCAGTTTCAGCCTCTCCTGAAATTCAGTGCATGTTAAGGAGTCCTGTCTTCATTTCTGCATCTTTCTCTTACTGAAGGAGAGCAGGGAGCAGGGGTACAAGTGGTATGTGGGTAGCCTGAGAGCAGCCTCTGGTTATACCAGCTTGCAGTGGGACCAGAATCGATGGGACCTATGGCACTCCCGTTTCTACCTCCCTGCAGGAAGTGAGGATTAGCTGCAGTGAAGAATTTGGTCTGCGGGAACATTATGAGCCCATTCCACAAAACCAAGTTTTAGTCTCTGCAGACACCTTCTAGTACCACAGGGAGGACAGTAGAAGACTCAGCAGTGTATGCATACTGCACCCTGTTCCTCATATTCCTCCTGCCTCCCTTCCCCTTAACCACAAAAAAGCGTTAAACAAATGTTTTGTCTGGGATAAATGGCAGCAGGGCAGGAGCAATGCCCACCACCTGCTCTTGCGGGCTGCAGCCACCCCTGTCAACCATGGCAGGGCAGAAAAGGCCACACTGGGTTTGCCTGCAGCCAGTGCTGCTGCTGGTGCGTTGGATGGACCTCAGTTTTTTAAGCACCTCTTTGAGGTGAAAACTCTCATGTCACAGGCTGCACAACAGAGTAGTTGGAGATCCTGTTACAACAACAGCTGTTCACCCAGCACCACAGTCATAGCCGGGACCCAACCGCACTTACCACGTCAGAAGTTACAGTTTTTCTACCTGTAAAAGATCTGTACCCTTATGTGCAGTGACACAATTAAAGCACAAACCGTACCTGCTAGCATTAAGGATGTAATTATCCCAGTTAAAAAGGGCTTTTACTGGCAAAGCTAATCCCAGTTTGCAGACCAAGTAAGCCCTACCTTTGATCAAAGCAGTTAGACTGGAAAAGCACTTGAACACGTTGATCAGCTCCAGAGCTAAGACAAGGCTTAAATAGAAGGGTTTATCTCACCTAACCTCTCACTTTTAACCACGTTTGGTTGGGTCAGGGCCAACTCAGTGTAACCAGATCCTCAGCCCTAGCTGCAGGTTTTGATTGCCCTGAAGTGCTAGCTCAAGCCAAAGCCTCTTTAGCTATCCCACCTAAGAGCACAGACACCCCTGCAGATCAGCAGATGAGCTCCACAGTTTAAGTGGATTAGCTGTGCTGAACAACTCTGCTACATCCAGTTCTCCTGTCGGCAGCACTCGGGCTTCAATCAGCAACGATCTTACATTCTTCTGCTCCAGGAGGTTTTGCAGCAGAGGACAGAGATGGGCTGAGGACAAAACTGAGCTGTCCCCAGGCTCTGGGAGAAAGATGGGCTTGCAGCTTGGGCTCAGTGGGCATCCCAAGGGGCTCAGTGATCCAGAAGTGAGCACAACTGCCCCTTCCTGTACCCTCTCTGGCACCAGGATTTGGGGTTGGCTTTCCACTACAGCTTGCAACTACGATGAAAAATACCAGCCGGACATGCCACACACCACCTTGTCATGACTTCTTACACAAAATCTTCATCAGCAGCATGCAGCAAAGCAGGGCTTGAAGTGACACTGCAACAGGATGCCTTCCTGATCCCACCTACCCTGGCCATCTCTCTTTAGGCTGGGAAGAACAGTCTCTGCCGTGTCTTGGCAGCTTCCAAACTTGGTTCCAGCAAACTTCTCTCCGAAAGCAATGAATTGCAATTTCCCAGGTACAGCGTATCCCTCTCTCAGCCACTCCTCCCAAAGGCAGCAGGCAGAAGTGCCACATAACATAACATAATCGGTGTGAAGTTGTAACAGTGTGGGAGAATGTGGCAATTCACGGAAAATGTCATCGACCGAAAGGCAATTAGCAGCGAGTCTAAATGCAGAAGCAGAAGGGAGTGGTTTCCTAACAAAACAAGCCTTGTTAAAAAAGAAAAATTAAATGAAAAAAATCCACCCTAAAACTTGCTTTCCTCCAAAAAGCAGCATTCTCAGGAGACTGAAAGCATGTGAAAAAAATACCTCTGTGAAGCTTTCTGTAAAGATTATTCTTTACAGACAGATTTGGCAGTCCTTTCTGCTCTGCCTCCTAATGCTATTGAGTATAAGTATGTTAAGTCAATAAGCAAAGCCACTCAAAGGGGTTTTTTTGAGGTTTTCTAGGCCAAGAGAGGAAGCAGTGCGATAGGAAAGTTTTCAGAAGTGGGAGTTGTGCCTGCCTTGCTTCTAATTGTAGTGAAACTGTCAACCTCTGCATTGTGTTTCAAGACTTTACACTTCAAAATCATTCCCTCTGTGCTCTGAATTGCTATACTTTTAAACTAACTACTTCTAAAAGTGCTGTTTAAAAAATGACATCTTCAACCACATTTAACGTTGAGAATAAATCTAAATTTGCAGTCTCATTGGGTCCCTGCAAAAGTGCAGATTTTTTTATAGTACTTGACAGCCAATCTCTTAGAAATTATTTGGGCAGAAATTTAGGTTAAAGTACTTCACATCAAGAGATTTAAGAGGAAATGTGTTTTTCTTTGTTATAAGCTAAAAATAATGATGTTCTTTTTACCATCGATTAATAAAACCCCCCAACATTCAAGCAGCAAACAACACTGAAACCAATTAGTAATCTTACAACCTAAAACCCTACCTCCGTGCAGGCATGTATTAATCGTCACTCAGAGTGAGCTCCAGACGCACGTGGCTGAAGAAACTGAACCAGGCTGACTGGCTTTCTCCCTTGTACTCAGCCCAAACAGAAAGCAGGTCCACATACCACAGCAGGGATCACAGGCACTCGCTGCCCCGGGAAGGATGCTCTCAGCCTCTGAGCACCAACTTGGAGAATCACCCCATCAGTGGCAGAATGGCAAAGTCACAGACAAGCCAATGTGCTGAATTTCTCTTCGGTGGAGTGAGGAGACAGATACCTACCAAACCACGGGGGCTAGGCTTTCCAAGTGCCCCTGCACCCATCTGAATTTCAGAGTAATTAGGAGGCCTTCCATGCTGCCATAATACCAAGACCAGTTACCCTGGTTTGACTTTCATCATTCTAAAATACGGAACATCCTTTCAGGAGAGGAAAGACAGTTAGGTTCAGCAAGGCTTGGGTATATTTACACTTTGTTGCTCAATGTAGTAGAATTAATTCAGGGTAAAAGTTTACTGCTAGGTATTTTGGGGAGATGGAGGACAGGCACAGAAGCAGCTCAGCGCACACAGCCTCAGAGTTGGTTCAGCCAGATGCTATCTTCTAGCTAGTGTGATAGTGTCCAGCATGAGGAAGCCCCAAGAGTGACTCCAAATTTTGAGTAATACTTTCTCCAAACAGAAAATGATACTGTACCTTGTGGGGCTGAACAACTTTGAAGTATTATCCCGAGGTCTGCCAAAGTTCGAGGTGTTCCAGATGCCAGGTTTCAATTTAAGCTAATCTATTTTTCATATCCTTCTCCCGGACTCTCATCTCTCTGGGTTAAAGGAGGACAGTACAATGCTTAGCCCTGAGTAAAAAGCTCCTACCGTTGCTCGCAAATTACTTCCCCTCGTAGCATTTGAAGATCACATTAATCACCTTGCAAAGAAGTCCCACCCCACTCTTCACTCACTGCACAATGGGCGCTTGGCTGGGCCGAGCTGAGGTGCTACAAAGCAAGCACTCATGTTGGCACTGGTTATTTCTGCACTTGGGAAGCAGGGAGATGTGCCCTCTGCACTCCTCTTGTCATCGTTTCTCCGTGCATGGATATGATCCCTCCCCATCCCTTCCCAGTCCAACAAAAAAAAGTCTTAACCAGACAGGAGTGATGCTGGCAAAGCGCCTTCTACTCCAAATTCCAGCACCAGCTCGGGCAAGAAGTGAGGAAACGCCATGTCACATGGGAAACAGCTGAGCTATCACAAACAACAGCCAGCAACCCTTTTGACTAACCAGAAAGTGCCCAACCCAGTTCTAGTTGCCAAGTTGAAAAGCTGCCCTCGGCTCCCCCTGCAGACTCCAGCAGAGCTGGATCACCTTCTCAAATATCCCTTGTCCACCACAGCAGTCCAACAAACATTACCATCTAATCGTTCCCACAGTACACAAATCCCTTCCTGGCTTGGCACAAGGTGAGTATAAAGTTTTTGCTAATCTTGCATTTATTTTAATCCCCCCTCATGTGAATCATTCCTGTTGCCCAGCATCAAAGAGTTAATGGAAGAAAGAACCTTGGGAGCGTGCGCTTCACGCAAGGGTAAGTGGACTGGCCAGCTACCAAAGCAGATTGTTAAAGACTGCACCGAGCTCCTGGTTTTTTTCCCTTGACTGCAGTGTAAGAATTGAATGTGGGCATCAGTGTAAACCTAGACCACATCTGCTGATAAAGCAAAGTCTTTGCACTTGCACAACTGACGTTAACTGTAAGCAAAATGCTTAAATTTCATGAATTCTCCGACATTCAGAAGCTGACCTGCAGCCCGCCCCAGGCAGCCAATGGGAACTGCAGGCTCAGCTGAACTGCACATTAAAGACAGAGGGGAAACAGATTATGATATAACACAAAATCCCACTGCTACGAAAGCGAGTCATTTGTGCAACTGTTAAATGCTTAGAGTATTTTGGGCACCACACCAGATTAAAACATGTCTATTTTGGTTGTCATCTGAAAGGCAGTGCTGGGTAAAAGGTTCATGTTGTTTGCCCCTTTCATTGCAGGCAAGAGCAAAACCTGTGCCTCCAGGACTCTGTCATACTCCACTGGTAAGCTTTTCTTCTGAATTAATTGAAGCTACTCTGGTATTTGAAGATTTTTACATTCCAGCATTTCTTCCCAAAATCTCTCAGGAAACTTCAACTGCAGCTCTTGGCCAGCAGCATGCACGCTTCTTCTCGAGAGGTAACTGAATTCTGATATAGTATTCTGATTTAAACTTATTCCTTGGCAAGACACACCCTCCTTACATGCATACATGTCAGATATGGGTTGTGTTTTAGTAAAGTTCACTTGGTTAATTATTATCAAATCGTTTGAAGGTCTCTCCATCACAAACCAGGTATAAGCAGCTAGGAGCTACCTAATAGGACTCCATCTCTGGAGAATTTTATTTTGAATGGCATAAACGACCTTGGGCCAGCTTATTTCCATGCTGGTTCATGCTCTGCTCTACTGTGACCTCCCCAGAGGAAGACAACACAGTCACAAGACTCACTAGTCCCAAACCCTCTCATCTCCTGTTCTAGACTCCTTCCTATCGTAAGTCTACTTTCACTGACCTATGGGCTTGAAATCTACCCTGGGATGTGGCTAGCAACCCTTTTTCTAGCCTGTATTATCATCTGTATTTACATGACCATTATTAACATTAACAGCAAAATCTTTTCATTTACACTATTAGCAAATTCAATTTTCATATCTATAATCAACAGAATTGCACGTATAAATAAACATTTACATGCTGAGCTTAGAGACACAAAAGATATTTAATAGTTAGCCCCATACTGAAACCTCAAGTTAAACAGAACTCTGTAGTGACTTAGTCTACTTTCAGTCATCCAGTACTTTCCTAGTTCATGACAAGTTTAATTTAAAAAGAAAAAAGAAAAAGCTTATGATAAAAATCCAATCCCAGATTTCAGAGACCTAACTGTGTTGCAGGGTGCACAGTAGATCAAGTTCAGAGTATTTAATGAATAAGTATCACCTGAGAGTTTTGTGTGCTTATGCCCATGGCTGCTTAAATTTGTGATTCATGTAGAGGGCCACCAAACAGGAAAAAAAAAAAAGGAAAAAAATACTCTGCAACACAAATGTCAAAATTAATGCTAGATCTTTGGGTTGAGAAGTGCAGCGATTTTGCACAGGAATTGCAAACACCCCATCTACTGGCTTTTCAGAAGACTGAGAATTGTAAGAGCAGCAAGGCAAGTTTACCTTTCACTGAGGTTAGTAACTCAGCAATGCCCATTCACAGCCAAGAATGGAAAAAACACAGGTCACAGGCTAAAAAAAAAGTCACCCAAATCATCACAGCATCTTATAAATCACAACAGAAACTTAAAAGGATTTGGAGGAAAAAAATCTTCCAGCTGACAAAGGCCCTGTCTGTGCTGCGGGCCTGCTGTGGGGCCTGCCTTGCTGCCCTCAGAGCAGACATGGGGGTAACATCCAGCAGGGCAGATAAAGGCAGTGGACATGCACTCACTGCAGACATCTCGGTCAGTGTTGCTGTTGTGCCTCCTCTGAGGCACTCAGGAAGCAGAGCCCCTGTATTTTTTAATTCAAGAATGTTGCACACCACTTCATTAGAAGAATTCACAAGAGACTTCAGAAAGTCCAAAAAGGGAGCTTCGAGTTACGCTGCAGCAATCAGCATGTTTGATCACAGCAAATCAAAGAATCTGCTCAGTTCTTCTGAAAGCTACCCCAAGCAAGCTGAAATCTCCAACTCCCCTCAGAGTCTGCAAGGCTTTAAAGAGCAGGTGGCAAAAGTGCTGAGATTAAATCCAGCAGCTGTTAACACTGACAGATCTGCCATGGGAGTGCCAAATGGCGACACCTTTTTTCCCCGACAAATTAGTAAAGTTAATATATCCATATTACAATGCCAAGGGTATCAGACAGAGTTTGCCTGTCCCTTTCTAGCTCCACAGTTGCAGGCAGGGGCTCACAGAACTGGCCACCAACAGCTGTGACTTGGTTCTGTAGTCCAAGGAGACCAAACACATTTAAATCCATCAATACATTCTTTATTTTAATGTGAAACCTTCATAGGTAACACAGGCTATTGCTGACAGTTACACTGCAGTACGTGGTGACCCATGACATGGATTAGGGGGAGTCTGAACCCCCTTTTTACTTGTGACCTACCCTGATTTCCAAAGAGTTTCTTTAGGAAGCACTTACGCCAGTGCTTTGTCATACAGATGCATAACCAACACGATTTCTAGCAAAAGCTGCAATCACAGAAATTTTATTTGCATATAGGGTCAGAGCTGCTTTGAAAACAGAATTTTCAGTTATCTATGTTTTTTGGACAAACTCACTGTTGCAGAAGTTAAGTATTTTTCCTTCATTTGCTACTATCCTTCATCATGGGCCAAAGTCTGCCCGCTTTCATGCTCAGTCCATCTTCAGCAGAGTGGTCTGGGGTGAAGCCGGGAGTGATGTAATGCATTAAATGTCCTATATTCAAATAACAGATCGAATCTCTTTTTAAAATACTGTCCACTAAAAGCATTTTAAACCAACTGCTTAATCAGAGGCCACTACTGCTGCTGACCCCCCCCCAAGTTTCCATTTTCCGTGCCAAAGTTGCAAAGGCATAGTATGGTTTTAAGCTGTACACCAGCCAAGGAGAGGCACAGTGATGTGAAACTGGTATTTGTGTTTTGTCAGTACCAGCAAAGGTGTGTCTGCACAAAGCTGTGATAACTGTCAGCACCTCAAAGCAATTTAGATCTTCGCTTGTCTGTGCGCCAGGCAATCTTAAGAGCTGCAGATCTCTCACTTCTGAGCTCTCATGTCTCAGAAACTTCAGATATATAGGCTACCCAAATTAAAATCGCATTTTCATCAATTCCTGGGAATACACCACAGTCTGGATGACAAATTATTCCAGTGCTCAGTTTCTTCTGGGCACAAAGGCATCCTAAAGGTCTTAAAACTCAGATCTTTTTCAGCTCCAACTGGAGCTGGACCAAGTGTCCAGTGCTGGCACCAGACCCACTGCAGTGCCAGAGCATTTCAGAAACTAATCCAATAGCCAGGGAGGTGTTTTTAGGAACCCTTTGCAGAAAGGCCCCTCTGCCAACAACGTTCAACAAGATTTCTGCTGGTGACTTGAGACGATATATCGAATGTCAACTAGTATATCTTCTTTAAACACTGAACTTCCTTTCAAACAACATCTAATAGGGCAGATTACTGGTTTATTACTAATGGAAAATGATCAAAAGACCCTAGATTATTTGGCTGGCTTACCTTAAAACTTTCTCCTGCTTTAGTTTCTATGCAAAATAACTCAAGAGAGCATTCTTATTGATGGAAAGCCTATAAACTAAGCAGCTAAGGAGATGGGGAAAACTACGTTTAAAACTGGTTTATGCATAAAAATGCCATAAATCGTCCAGACCAACTTAGGGACCAGTTCCACAGACTTTCACAAGGGCTACTTTGGAAAATAAAACTTAGGGACCTGTGTTATAGAAGGGTATGCTTTCCTTACCTCCAAACGGCAGTTTCTTCTCAGTTGCCATCAGGTTCTTTTGCCTAGGAGCAAAAGGGTCTAGCAAACTAGTGTTAAAAAGGAACAACTAAATATTGGCATTTTAAGCACTGTCTCTAAGAGAAGGTACACAGCACTGGTCAAAGGAAAACCAGTGAGCTCTCTCTCCATGCCTATTTGAAGGGACAGTGGCTGGAAACCACCTGGATCAAGGCCGTCAAGCCATATAAACACAGAAACACTTCCATGATTTCAAGGCAGAACAAATATTTCTTTTTGTCTGTGCACTTTTTAGAAAACATGAACAGTAACTCCAGAGCAGAACACAGATGCCTATTAAGAAAGCCAACAACAATTACTGCTATGTCTAAGAATCAAGAAGAAAACCACATACCAGTGTATTCCAAAGGCATTCGCTCACAAAGCAAACTCACTCCACGCAAGCCCAAGCACAGAAACCTGATAGTATCTTATGATTTATGTTCTCTCAGCAGGTTGTACTGGGTCCTCCAGATTCCAGGCTTGCCTTTGAAAGCAATTAAATTTCTAGCACTTCTGGGAGCGACAAAAGCTCTCACTATGAAGACCTGCATGCTGCACTCTCGCTGAGTCTGCAGCCTGGCACACTGAAACAACAGCACCCAGGGAGGTGTGAACTTCCCCCACTTAACCCATCTGGGAGCGTTAGTACGTGAATGGCCATCTCTGAACTCTGAACAGCTATTTCCAAATTATGTCTTTGTCCAGCACCCATAGGGCCAGCTGCCGCTGTGATTTAGAGAACATTTGCAAAGCTCTCCACTCAGCCTGGAAAGAAAAAATCCCTTTCCTCACCAGCCTGCACGCAGGAAGCTCTGCAAGTTCAGCTAGCAAGAGCTACTCTAATTACTCAACAGACAGAGTACCCTTACTTACATCACAGCACATCAAGAAACCACGATGAAACCTGGGTCCAGCTGTGCTACACACCATACAAACACACATCAGGAGACGGCACCTGCCCTGTGGAGCTCACAACTTGCACAGAGAGAGTACCTAAGCATGGCAAGGGCAAGAAGCACATACACAAAGTGAGCAACAGGTGTAGTAGCGTGTAAATGCTGCTTCTGAAGTATTATAGTATAGGAATGATGTCTGATCAAAAAACAGATGTGTGATATGTCCTGAATAAAACACACTGAACAGCAGCAAAGTCAAAGTACTAAACAACCCGGCCCCAGAAACAAAAGCCCCAACACTGTTCAAATACCAAGCTGCCAGGACAAGACACATCTTTACCTCAAGAACAAAGAAAGAAAAAAAATTTCCCATCACTTGCCTATTCTCACTATTCTACGGACAGAAATGATGTCATGAAGTCAGAGTAAGAGCAGTGAGATGGGCTGACAAACAAGGCAGCCAGGTGCACGGAAGGGCGTACGCCAGTTGTACGCCAACAGGCTCCGCCGGAGCTGCCCAGATACCAGATCTTAGCCCCAAGTAAACGCAGAAGGGCAACTCCTTCCAGGACGGGTGGTGAGCCACCTCGTTTACCACAAGGCACCTTGGCCTAAGAGCGCACACAAGGACAGTTACTAAGGGGTTGCTTTTACACAGAGAGTTCACACGTCATTTACTCTGTGGCCAACAAACTTGCAAAGATCAACAGTTTTTCACATGTCAACTTACTTCTCTGCATGTTTGGCTTTCAGAGTTGCTGAATCTTTTTAATGCCAAATAAAATAGCTGGAGTGAGGCATACTCAGCACCCCGGGAAGTTGCCAACAGGTGCTCTGATAATTTTATTTTTTTACTTATCAGTGTACCTGCTTCCTCTGGTATACTCCTTGAACACTGTGCAAGTAAGAGACACAGATTATTTCAAACCATGTCATTTTCAAAATGATTTAAGCCTAGCTATGAGAGTTAAATCATCTCTATTTCCTTGCTGACAACATCTGTGGCTTTGTAGCCATATTTCTTCTCTTTCTTGCTCACCTGTTGCTATGAAAGGACTTACGGGGAAATTTTATTAGGGAGACTTTGCAAAAAACCAACCAGACATGAATTTCTATCAGATTTAGAATACAGTAAATTAGATAAAAACACTCCCCCTCTTACCCCCTTCAGTTAAAGTTGCAGTCATTTTTAAAAACTAGAGGTAAGCACTTCTGGAGACAGAAATGTGCTTACAGAAGTGTACTGGCAGAAGTGCAAGATGCTTTAATGTCCGTTAAGCAGTCTTTGAAGTGCTTAACATCTTTGGACACAAAGTACCAAACAACTGCAGATCTGTACCAAACACTTAATTACACACACAAACATATATAGACATGTCAAAAATGTTAAGTCATGAGCTAAAAGACAAGGAAATACCAGAAATATGGCAAATTGTGTAACATTTCATCTTCTTTCTTCATTTTATGATCACACGGGGGTTTTTTTTCCACAGGAAATGGTGCCATTCATGGTATAGTAGAGCCAGAGTTACTGAATAAGCAACACTCAGTAGTTTGCTTCATTCTCACTATTAAAACCGGCACTATTAACCATGCTTTAACGACAGAACAAGCTATTTCCTTACAGGTTATTTGCTGGCTGTCACCATATTACCTAACTGCCTGATACACTAAAAGTGGTGCATGTTCACAGCACCCCGTGAGGTTTTCTCTCCATCGCGCAGACAGAACTGAGACTCGGAGAGACTGAGGTTGTGGACAAAGGTCCCTTCCAAACCCAGCTACGCCGCTTGATGAGGTTTTCCTCCCACACACGTGCTCAGCACCAGCTGCCCCTCTTCCTGTGATGACTGTCTCCCTTCAGAAGTGCTAGCAGTCTGGTGTAAAAGCATTTTGTAATCCGTTATGGTGAAAATAAACTGGAGCAGCTACAAAGTACTCTTTACACTCTCTTCTGCCAACCCAGCTTTGCCTCCCACCAGCTGGGGAGTACCCACTCCAGCCCAGAGGAGGCTGAACAGGGTCATTTCCAAGGGGAGGTGCAGTGAGCACGTGGAAGCTTGTGGTGACATGGACAGACCCAAAAGAGAACATCTGCATGTACCTACAAGTCAGGATCATTACCAGGACTGAAACTTTCAAATGCAAACAGACCTCTTCCACTGGAGGCACGGAGATAGCTACAAGCAGGGACAGAGGATCAGACATCACATGAACCAAAACTGCAGGGTTAAGACACACAATTTGCATTCACAGATAGCAAAGGGGCAGCAAAATGAAAGGATATGAACAGGTGGAAATGGATGCACTCACACGAGGTACTATTGCCAGCGAGATACTTGTTGCACCGTCTTGCTGGAGACTGCTTCTCCACCACAGAACTGCTAAAGCAAGCTGCATGAACACTCCTCATCCACTTCAGTGCAAAGTTAGATACTTGTAACAGACTTAGCAGCAGTTTACGCTATACTGTGTGGTTTCACAGGAGGGTTTTTGCACTGATGCAGACGGACTGCACTTGCATAATTCAGTCTGCTCTCTCAGTAGGGCTACGAGGCTGTATCAAGCACTTGGACTGTAACAATGAACCAGAGGTAGATTGGTCTTCTATCTTCTTCTCATCAAACAGGACAAGCAGCATCCAACTGCAGGCTCAGGAATCACAAACTCCATCCCAATGTACAGAACACAGATTTCTCTCTCACCTCTTCTGTGGTTTCAGTCCTGCCGCTTCCCTCCTCAGACTCTTTACCCCCGTTTACTCCTGGGTTCTCATCTTAATCCCAATCCCATCACACAATCCACCCAATGGTCACACCAGCTCCAAAATGCAGTCCCCACACTTGATGCTTGCAGTCAAAACCCACCTTCACCTCCCCTTCCTTCAGACAGTCCCGGCAATCAACAGCTTTACTGAAAACAGGGGGGAAACCCCCTTCCTCTTCCTTCCTATGCCTAGGACCACAGCACTCCTTCAGAAGACAAATGCAGCAATAATAAAGCAAGTCCTTCAGCTTTTAAATACAGTATACTCAGCGCAGCACTATCTAATAAGCTCCTGCTGCGTAGGCACAAAGTGAGACATTTCAGAGTTTATAAACTGACTGATTATGAACAAATATTCCTGCAAATAACAAGGCAGATTCCTAACACCAGGGCAACTATACAGCCAAATTTCAAATATCCACCCCCAAATGTGAAGGTGCTACACAGCTACTCAATGAAACAGCTGGCCTATTTTTTTAAAAGGTACAAAAAACCACAGGGTTTTGTATCTCGTTCTCAAAACAACCTGAATCATTCATGCTGAAATGTAAAAAGAAAAAAAAAATCCACACAAAACTGCCACTGAGTTTGGAAAAATGTCACTTTAAAAGGTTATCCTGGAAAAATACTAACTGTTGTGCAATGCTGATTGTAGGCAGTTCAACCAGCTTTTCTTACATTACTTGCTATTTCCTACAGTTATTACTGAGAAAGTCTCTTAAACAAATCCATGATGTAGAATAAAAATGAAAGAAGATTATAGGCTCCAGTGATGTCTGGACATTTCTCAACAGGAGAAATACAGACTGTAATGAAGATGATGCCCATTAACAAGGCAATAGATGGTGAATGTGGAAGACAAGACACCATTGTGTGCAGAGATTTTTTGATTCAGATATGCAAGAGACAGGAAATCCAAGTGTCACAGTCACAGCCTATTTACAAAAATTGGGAGGAAGTGTTGACTGGTTTCTATAGACACAAACATTGATATTCACACTCAAGTCAAACAATTGTTCGTCTGACTGGAAGCAAGGTCAGGTTCTGATCATTTTAGTTCAGCACACACAAAAAGACAGCAAGAAAATCTTGTCGATACATAACCTTCACCATCTAAGAGTCAGATGATTCAGCTGCAAGAAAGCAAATAAAATTACTTTAAAGCAAACATTTAGTTCTTTCTTCATAAAAATATGTAGCTTTTCAGCAGATGACTCAAATGTGAAAGTCTGTGGCCTTTGCTCTGGCAGCCGGGTGGGCTGGATTCTGATCCACTATGCAAATGACTTAAGTATTTTTCATTTTCTAGGGTGCCAGTTGCACTCCTGAACCCTCTGCAGAGGGGACGACTGCTGGTGCTCAGCCTCAGAAGAAGAGAGCAGCGGAGTATGAAACGTTTTCCCCCCCAAAGGTGACTAACTCCCAGTTATACAGCATGACAGAGGAGTTGTGAAGTTGCTTTCTCCTCGCGTAACATTTCCAAAGAGGCAAAAAGTTTAACTTTGTAATTGTATTAAGGGAGGTGGGCAGGAAGATTCTCCCATGGATAATTCCAATTTGTGCTTTGCAGAGCATCCTTTCAAGACTGCTACTAGACCTCTTGGAGAATGGCAAGGAAGATGTACGAGCAGAGGAAGGAAGGAAAAATCTGAAACACGTCCCACTTACACAGGATCTTTCCCTTGGCTGAATGGGACTGTCCTGTCAGGATAAACTTCACTCATGGGCCTTGGTGCTTAGTACATATCCTCTTCCCTACAACAGGATGCAAAGCTTGTGTTGGAGGGAGTGATTTAAAAAATAGAAAAGCCCTAAAAGTCAGCAGGCAGACAGTCTCTGAACACAATGGTGCAGCAGAGCTACAGATGGCCTGGGAGCTCAGACCATCCACTGGAGACCAGGGAGCTGGGGACAGGTCTTCAAGGGGACTCAGAGCACTGCTGAGACTTCCCAAAAGCCTCTTAAGAGAGAAGTCAGGGATCTAAGCACCATCGTACTACATGACACACACTGCTACCTTGTTCAGGTGTTATCAGACATCACAAAAACCACCTGTTTCTAGTAGTAAGTATAGAAATACCTGGCTGTTACTGCCCATAACAGATTACACCTACACTGGGTAAGTACGAAGCACTACTGCCGCATCTCCGTAACCGTGATGAGCGCTATAATATAAGGAAAGCATATGCATTTTTTTAACCCATCTAGACACAGCTGAAAGGTGCTGACTACTGTATTAAGTTGGATTTGCTGGCTCTCACCATACCTGAATCAAACTAGCTCTGCAAATAATAATGTCTTGGTATCTGCATTTACTCATTACAGGGTTTTATTACATGGACCAACCTGAACTTTTTGCCTCCAGTGAGATATAGATAGATAGATAGATAGATAAATATAGATATATATGGAAAGAACTAAAATGCATGCAGTGCATGGTACCAGGCTGTCCTAGTAACCCTAAAGAGTAGGACAAGAGCAAAGAATCAGCAAGGAGAAAGAAAACCTTCCTCCAACTGGAGATCAAATGAAACTAAGCCAAACCAAGACTGACAAGTCTCATGGTGGGGGCTCTGGCTGAGCAGTTCTGTTCCACCACCTGGTAAAGGATCTTGATTAAAAAGAGAAGTGAAGAACAAGGGAACCTAGCAGCAACCAGGTACCAGTGCCAGGCTGAGCAACAGGTTCACCCAAATCCTTTTGTTTCCAAGCTGAACTGCTTCAAGGAAGAGCAAACCAAGTACAGAAATAAGCTTCTTTTCTGAAAAACTGTAACTGTTTAGATCACAAGACAAGACATACTGGCCTGACTTTTATATCATGGCACATACTGTAGTTAAGTCTGATTCACTTGAGTTTTGGATACCCTACCAAATAACTTCTACACCTCTCAGTGTCAGGCACTTAAATCAATAGCTGAGGCAGGTAAGTAATCACCCTGCATACCCTTAATATCATCCTGATTTTCCTTTGAGTCTTCCAGGAAAATCAGATACACAGATCTCTCATTCTGACAGTTCATCAGTCTCTAGACTACGCAGCAAGTCCCCGTAATGTTCCACTGTGGCTAGCAGAGCAGTGAACAGATGTGGAAAAAAATTCACTGACTGCTGAAGAAATTCAGGGCAAGAAAATAACTCATAATTACCTGGACTGTGTCTGAGCCTCTTCACAGCTTTATGAAGAAGAATGTTAAAACGCAGACACACATGTTTTGATTTTAGAGACCTAGGTTCTTATGCACAGCATGAAAGAAACACAAGGTGAACTACCTCAGGATGTGAGGTAGATTTCTGTCACTGTAATTCACCAGATTGTGCTTTGGTACAAACTCCTATGAATTTTTCTAGGTTGAGGCACTACAGTAACTTAGGTCAAATGAGAAGGTGCCTCCCTGTATCTTATGAAAGAGTTATTAAAAGTTCAGATGGTTATGGGCTTTCCACAACAGATACCCTAAAGCATCGGTACATTTGGAATGAGAAATCTTAGAGGACAGCCTACACAGCAGGTCTGAGACAGGCACAGGTCTGGAGAGCGAAGGGTTCCACAAAGAAAAAAAGGGTTGAGAGTGAGTATCTGGGAAAATCATCCTTGAGTTTGAGATCATGCTGGTTGTGGTACAGGACAGGTCTGGGCTCTTCTCCTGCCTTCTCAACTAACTCAGAGGAAGTTTGAAGAAGGACGAGGAGGCCAGCTTTCATACATGGAGCTCAGGTGCAAACACCCATACACAACTCCCTTGTCAGAGAAAACAGCCCAGGGTTTACCCTCCACTCCGTAACACTGCTTTGATGAGTTGTAGAGAGAAGAGAGAAATTTGGGACAAATAGTTTGACTTATTACACCTAGTTTTGTTACAGGTTTGATTTTCTGTATGACATCCCAGCAAGCAAAGAGAAAGAGTCATCTGAAGATTTGAGTCTCCTGACAACTCCTATCTAAACTTGCAAAGTGAGGCATTAACTAAAAGAGGAAGAAGGAGAAAATAAAAAGGAATTTGTGGTAAGTGGAAGCTTCATGGACAAGCACTGTTGATCCATTTTGTTTTGAAATAACAAAACAATTGACCCAAATGCAGAAGCGAAATGCAGGGGATGCACTTGAAGTTAAGAGGACTGGACTTTAGGAGCTGATACACAGACTGAAGTCTGCTCCACAGCTCCAGGGCAAATTTCACTCTCTGAAGCAGTACTTCTGAGGCAGAAACTGTTGAATGACGTGCCACTGCCTCTGCGTTCATAAATACTCCCAGCCAAGGATGTGGGTTAGCTGAGGTAACCGAGCTGTGACCATGCCGGAAAAATGGGAGCAGAGAGAGCAAATGAATGACACCAGCACCATACAAATACACAGGGGAAGGATTCAAGCAGAAGAGCGACCCAGAGGACAGAATAGTTGCCCTGGATTTAGGAAACTAAACTCAGACCTGAACATCTCCCATTTTGGTGAGCTTGTCCTTCAGACTTTCTGCACCTTGTGCGGAACAGGGGTAACAGAGGTTGCCCAACTCACACAAAGCTGTGGGAATGAAACTATGAAGGAGAGTGGAGCGCTCAGACGTTGGGCTCCCAGATTAGAGAGGAACAGTTCCCTACGCAACCAGAGACTGTGCCTCTCAAAGAACATTTTTGAAGTGGTCAAACCACACTACAGAAGCTTGTCCAAAAATGAAGACACATGCTTAATCTCTGGCCCAGAAAGTTTGTGTGAGAGATTTTTCCTTTGGCACTACACGATTAATTTCCTTGTTTTCCTTATTTTCTCACAATTTCAATTATCCACAGTTAGATTTATTGGACACTTACAAGTATTGTTGAAGGGACCACATCCATCAAAGCTGTTATTTCATCCCCCTGAAACCCGAAGTTCTCACCAAGGCACAACATGAAAGGTTTCTTTTACACATAAAGAACTGGTGACACCTTAGAATGTTAACCGTTTTTAACAGATTATAAGATGTCTCCTAGACATAAGGTAACATTATCCATAGGCAAGCACTGCAGGAAAAGGGAAGACCTGAATAGTCCACAGAACAGGGAAATATATTTCAACAATACAAAGCACATACCCAGAGAACTCAGGAAAAGAAATTCTTGCCCATACTTTTCATTAGTTTCAAACACAAGATACCACAGAAAGAAAAACCTCAAAGAAAAGTGAAAAATACAGAATCCTACAGAGCTACATCTCTATGATTTTCTAAGATCAATTAAATACAGTAATTAATGAGTTAGATAAATTTATTGTAGTCTTCTTTATTAGGTCACAAATTCATGCAAATAATTAACTTCTTTCACTACTTTGAATAAGGATCTGCTTGAAGGGAAGTCTTTGGCAAGTTCCTCAGTTTAATACATATCTTGCAAACACGCCAGTTTACTAACTAGAGAGGAACAAAAAAAATTAAAAAAAAATCTGACATGAAACATCAAATTTTAGGCCAGAAATGCATTAGTAGTTAAGAAGAAAATACCAACAGTAGAACCAAAAATAGCTCTTCAACCATTTGTCAAACAAACCTATCTGGTTTGTTTTCAAGATCCATGCTTCTCATAACTGAATGTTTCTTATGCTTGCACTGGGGTCTCTCTGAGCCTCCTTCCACTGAGATAAAAATACTTTTTTTCTCAACAATGTTATTAGCAATCATCTCAAGTGGTTTTCTTTTTTTTTTCTCCAAGACCTTTCTAGAGTTCTGCCGACTGTTTATCTGAAAGCAAAAGCTGGTCGATGCTTATCACTTTTTTTTTTTTTATTAAGTATTCAAATGAAAAATTATAATAGCAAATCATCAATTACTCAAATGTTTATTCAACCCATCTTTAGTTGGGGGAGGCGGGAGAACTAGGCAAAACTGCCATATATTTTCCTCCCATCTACCAGAATTTCTCACATCACATCCACCTCTACTTTACTTTTTTTTTTTTTTTTAAATGTGTGACTTCTTATCAGAAGCAAGTGTTCTCCTTGGGCTCACAAAGTCAGCTTTTATGCTCCTTCAACATAAATTGAAATGACGGGCAAAGCAACAAAGCAGCAAAACCATCAAAAGTCACCTGTCAAAACAAGAGTGTGTAACTGCTGGTAAAAGTCAATAAACGCTGTGTCTTGTGCGACGTGCTGGCATTTTGTTATAGTTATTCCTCCCCAATAACTAACAGATGACAGTTTAATTTTTAAAAAAGGCATTTTATAATCAGTGACCCATCTATGCTGCTCAACCATCTGATCTATCTCAAGGTCAGTGTCTTCAGTAACTGGGTATTACATCATCTGTCCTACTATAGGATGACAATTACATCATTGATCAATACCTGAGATCTAAGTGTTATAAAAAAATTCATGTTAGGGATGAGTTACAACTCAGCACATACCACAAAATGAAACTCCTTTTTGGTTCAACCCACATACCCATTAAGACTACATTAGAAAACTATCAGCTGTTACTATTACAGTGCAAACTGAGAGTTCAGCAAAGATGGGGTGGAGAAGGTGCCACAGCGGCACACCCTCTGCAAAGCCAGAGAAGATGGTCTTTGCTTTGAAAAGCTCACAGCAGCCTGAAGTGACAAGAGCAACGGAGGGTAGAAGAAAGAGGTGTAAGCAGATGGCAGCAGACCACATGCTATTTCTGTCAGTTTTTGGTGGCGGTGCAGTTTGAGGCACAGTCACATGTCCGACTTCAACAGCAATAAGTGGTTTAAGTTTTTTTAGTTTTCTCTGTCTTGAAACAAACCTGGAGCAAGCAGGCAGTAAGCTATGGTGTCGCAGTGGAAGATGTGTGAATGGACAGCCCTTGGGTCTTCTGCTCCCCTGCAGCTGGGATGGGAGTTAAACATAAGGTTCTGCATTCAGTGAGGAACAGATCAGCTGAATGGAAGGAGAATGAGTGGAAGACTGAGAAAAAGAGGACAAAGATGAGCTGGTTAAGAGTGAAGGTGAGCAAAGAGGCTCAGGGAAGAGAAAAAAGTTGGATCAAACAACAAATCAGCTTAGGGTAGAGGAGATTTATGTGCAGTTTGGGCCCAGGGACTGTCTTGTGGCTGCTTTTGCAACTGTGCCTCTTCTAGCTCAAGTCTTCAGGGAAGCTGCAACTCCCTCACTACCCCTTATGGAAATCTGTTCAAGAGACGGGAGTCTGCTCTGCCCATCTTTCCTCATCCAGGGCTCAAACAGCCCTCAGGACTAGCGTGACCCAAGTAGAGCCCCACTAAAATGTTTCCGCAAGAACACCTACAGTAATATTCAACAGAGGGTGATAACTCACCCCTGGGGTGATATATCACATGTTATGTCACATATAGGAGTACCTAGATGCACTCACCTACTTGGCTCTTCTTGTACAGGCATGCACTGAACAACAGCTCCCGTCTCAAATGTGAAGAGCAATACATGGAGTCCCAGGGAGAGATAACACTGAGCTGACATTTTCACCCCTGGATACACTAAATTAGGTACCAATCCATACTTCGGGACCTACATAGCTGGCCTCCACAGTACTGCTGTGTGCACCCAGAGGCCCAATAAAGTGAAGTGGAGGGTTGCAGGCGACTTGCCTGCTCTGGAAATCAGTCCAGGACTAACCAGATTTGATAGCTGTGACCTTAACAGATACGATTGTGAAACAGAGAGAAGACTCAAGCACCAGCATGGGAATTACGTGAGGTTTCTGAAGCATAAATTAAATGTTGAATCTAACAAATATGTAAACTGCAGCTGCATGTCCTGAAATGCCTCTAACGTCAAGAATTGACTTAAAATGCTGGACTTTAAAACATTTGATTTTGCAGGGTCCTACCTTCTCATTTTAAACAGAACTCTACTTAGTCAGGCACACACAGTGTATATTTATGGTGTATCACTGTCTTCTCCTTACATACACACAAGCATGGAGTGGGTGTCTTTAACTCACAAAGTCAGTGAAAGCATGGCATCAGGGAAGAGACAGCAATGAACTCATCTCTGAGAAGCAGTTTTTTATTTCAGGTTAGGGCAAGGTAGTTAATAGTAACAAGGGTGTTCTTCTAGTAGGCCCCACTCATGTATAGCTCTCACCAAGAGGAAGGCAAACACACTGCCTTCGGAGTAGGCCACCTGGCAAGGTTTGCCTCTGCGGGCCTCATTACAGGGTAAGGGCATTGGTCCCTGTTTCTTCTAATAAATCCTTAGTGTACTTGCAATAATAAAAAATTACTGTCAAAGTTTTGTTTAAAGTACTTAAAGTTCAAAGTGTTCAATGCCTCAGATCACATTTGCAGCAGATTTAATAGGGCAGTGCGCGGCTGGCCTCCAAAAGGTACTTTTTACCCTTGCAGACTAGAGAATAATTACACACAGAGAGGCTAACTCCGCCATCCCCTGAGTCAGGTTCATGGTGAAATAACTCCACTGATTGATGAAATTAAGATGGAACGAGACTGCAGTAATCTAATACTGAATCAGGCCATAAAAAATAAAATCTGCTTTGTCAAATATGTAGTTGACTCAAGAGATTTCCTTCCTCATTCCCTACGCAGGAAAGCACTTCTATTTTTTTCACATGAGGAATTTTAAAAAAGCAAGGCCTGGAGGATTATGGCTGCTTTTTTTTATTATAATCTTACGCTCCCTGGGGAAGCTCATGGCAAAGTTAAGTGCAAATTCCTCAAGGTAACATGAAATTAAAATACAACAGGAAAATAACCGGTCCATACAGCTTACCATGTAGCTTATCAAGCAGATAAATACAAAGTTAAATAAAAAGTTAAATGCTGCTTCAGTTTCATGACTGCTATCTCTTTATCCATGTCTCAGAACCCACCTGTGTTCTGTGGAGGAGGAAACATGTCAGTGCCACAAATTTCACCTGCAATGAAAAGTAATTTATTGTGCCTAACTGTGAAAAGCAAATTGATACCATCATCTAGGAGTTTGTACCTCACAAGGGTTGTTTCTGTAATTTGCCTTTCATTTGGAAAGAACTAAGAAGAACAATGCAAAAACTTGCAACTAAAATTAAATTAAGCTTGATTTCATGAAAAATTGCTAGATGAGGGAGACTGGAAGGAGATGTTTGTATGGCACAAGAAGATGTACAATATAGTTAAGTAAAACTATTTCTTAATTGCTAGTGAGATACCTTAGTTTCAGGTATTACAAACATTCCAAGAAAGTAATTGTGTTTCTAGTAAGCCAGTATGTTCATCCAAGGAAAAAAAAAACAAGGAAAGAGCAGAAGAACTGGACATTATTTGTTCAATGTTATCTGAAAGGCAATCTGCACAAGCACAACTGCGGAGGAAGAGGTATAAACTGTAAATCTAAACAACCAAATGAAGAAGTAAACCTTCACCCTGAAGCACCTCACCACTGGACTGATTCCTTTAAAGCACACTTAAAAATACTACCACTTTTTCCAGCAGTAAAGATGACAGTATTTGGGTTTTGCCGCTGGACTATTAGCTTGCTACAGTTAAGAAAATTCAAAAGGATGGGGCGGGACAAGGGTTAAGACAGGAATTATGTACACCTCCCCTGACTGCGTAAGAGGGACAAAAGACGAGACCTTTCCAACAACTGGTTTATGTCTTCTGTGGCAGATCTCTTCACTCTGCAGCCACTGTGCTCCCAGAGAAGTAAGATATAAAAGCCTGAGCTCTTATTAGCCCATCAACAAGAATAAACTTCAGCCTTTTACACTGCTGAAGTATTATACACAAATAAGGAACCTCCTACTCCTCAATCCACTGCCAGCACCTTCTCATACTTTTGCTTTCCACTCTCTCCTCCCTATCTATCGTTTTCAGCTATGCCATACCCACTTTACCGATGCTCTGGCTCCCATCTCCTCTATCTTCCCAACTGTCAAACTTTAGCTCCCTTGCATGTTACCGGGCTTTTCCCTATCTCTTCCAGACACTGATTATCATCCTGCTGCTCCTTCTCCCTGCTGATAATCTGTTTTTTAATAAGAAGCCTTGGGTTTCTTTACTAACAGCAAGCACACACACACAAAGAAAGTAACAGGAATCCATGGTGCTGATAACAGATTAAAACATTGCTTTTGCCTTTACTTCCTTCAGAAAGCAGGACATGAAATGTAACATTAAAGGCACAGATCAAATTTATGAAAGCTAACTGGGATCAGTTTCCAGGACAGATGGCTTGACACCCCTTCTTGTCCAGGTAAGTGTTGGGCTCACAGCACCTTGCTATTACATGATTTCAAAAAGACACCATCTTCATCAGCATAAAGCTTACAGACCTTCAGGCTGCATGGCTCAGAACAGAGCATAGAAAATGCCACACAGGTGACACCCGCAAGAAGCCTTCAAGTCCATAGAAAGGAGGGGATTTAACCCTCACAGCACAAGAAAAAGAGACACGGAACAATTAAGCATAATGCCCCAAACAAAGCTGCAAGCTGGCAGCAACACTGCAACTACAGAGAACTTGGGGCTTCTCGGATCTTGGCATCATCAAGCTGCTAAAACAAAAGCTTTTCTCTTCCCTTGGTTGTGAAGCATGGCAAAGCTGCACAAGGTGGCTGTCTCATCTGACAAAGTCTCTACAGACTTTGGTTGAAGAAAGACAGTACATATCACACCAAACCCCAAGGAACTGTCTTCTGGGGACTCACTGTCTTGTGAAGCTGGGGAGTTGGGCTCCTTTGGCTGCCACTCTTTAACAAGGATTTCACCCTAGTGCATCTTTACCAATAGCAATCTCCTCTCCCCAGGTAACCTTCACCATCAAATGCTGAACACACTGATGAAGATCATGAACAATAAAGTGTTATAACAGCTTAACTGATGGCTGATACCAATGTCTTGCATTGCTTCAGTGACAGCTTAGAGCATGAAAATGACTCGTTTCACCCTTTACTCCCCTCCCCAAATGAGCACTTTCCACTCGCCATTATAACAGGAGTGACTTTTGGAAGAAAGGACCCTGGAGAAAGCAGACCTGCACACTGGACAGTGTGACCGAGAATCTGTCTGCAAAATGCCCAAAGTCCCACCTGTGATAGGGCAGAGACAGAAATACTACAAATGTGTTCAACAGCACAGAAAGGCATATCATGCAGGCTGCTCTAACGGCAACGAAAAACTCAAATATGGCCAAGTAGCACTGTGAAAGCCTTTGGTGTAACTGGCAGGGGACTGGAAAAGGTCTGGAGGGAGTGGGGAAAAGGGTACTCATCAGGAAAATGAAGGTGAACAAAGCAGAATCCTCATTCAAAAAAGACTTCGATGCTCACTGTTGCTGGGGAAGAAGAGCTGTACCTGCATTGTACACACAAGCTGCCCAGTTTCAGCATCCAGCCTGCTCTGATTGACAGCTCTTTCTCACTGCCAACAGCAGACCACAGCAGGACTACTACTTGTGCTTTCTAGCAGTGAAAGCAGGACTAGGCATGTATTCAAATAGGTACTGATGCTACGTACTCTCAGTTTTACTCATGAACAGCAGAAACTGGTGGCAGTTAGTAAAGGCTTGTTAAGCATATTCAAATGAAGTCAGAGCATTTCTACATGCAATTAAACATGATTTATTTGAAGGCACTCTCTTAGCACTCCCTTCTTCTGATTCCTGAAATTCCAACTAATAAGGGCCAAGCCTCAATCTGAAACAGTTTTATTCCCTGTGTTGAACAAAAATGATTGAGAAAAAGGTTATTATCTAAACCAACAAAGTGTTCTGGCAAAAAAAATAAAAAAATTTCTTTGCATTTTTGGGTGGAACATTTGGAAGCAAACCAGTTTTTATTTAATAAGAAGCTAAGTGGTGTTTTTCCCACCACTGCTATTAGTCCTCTACTCTTTACTGTTCTCTGTTTAATGTCTGCATGCGTTACGGACATAGAAAACAAAATAGTTAACAGTGTCTCTGAAGCAAAGGAGTGAGGAACTAAGCATGCCTTGTTTGTGGTAAATCAGCCATACCTGGTTTTGAATCTGTAGTTCGCCTGTTTGAAAACATTTCCAGTGGCTCTTTTGCATTTAGGATGGAGAAAAGTCACTTTTCAAGTGCATAGTATAAGACAACCCAGGTTATTTCTTAAAACATTTTTGTTTGATTTAGGAGGAAGTGTGGTCGGTGGCACTGCATAGGTTTCACCCATCAGAGCTCATCTGCTGAAATACTTAATTTGCCTTTCCTAAAGAACTTCATCCCGTTACTGAGGGCAGATGAAGAGACCATATTCGTGGACTGCCCTTTGTACTCCAACATCAACAGAGAGTGAAAGAAACTGACCATACTGGCCTTCAGGTCACTGGTACCACCAAGGTGGCAGGGGGGGAACTGCTTTTATCAATTTGTGGTAAGATTTCTAAATACTGCATTTTGACACAGAATAAAAATCCGTGGGTTTTGTAAATCCTTGCCAAACACCTTTTCCTTATGTCAGACAAGCAGAATCGCTAGCTGTACATAACTTGTGCTGTATAAGCACGTTCCTTTCATAACGTACTGACTGCTTTGATAACGATGCTGGTTGCCGCTTCAGACCCTAAGCCAGGTTTGTTAAAATCTGTCCAAGTATCACATACAAAAGATGAAGGAACTGTGCTACAAATAGAGCAACTGCAGAGGCTATGGCCCTGCCCACATGCACTCTCATGTATTTTTACACAAAGCCTAGCACGGTATGATGTGGGTGCCAGCTATAGCTTGTACCATACTGCCAACAGAACAGGATCCAAAAACAGATAACAAGGAAAATTCTAGGGCAGTTTCTGTGTACTATGAGGAACAGAATTTGTTGGGGGTTTTAAGAATCACCGTTGTAACACGTTTCACAGACACTGAAAGTATGGATGCAAAAGGCACTTACAAACATCAGTCAGAAATCATTTCAAACTCATCATCTCCCAGGCAGGAGGCTTTTTCGGTAAGGTTCTGCTTCAGCTCCTGTTCCCAACTCCAGAGAGTATCATATCATAATACAGCGATGTCATGACAGGTTTTATAAAGCAAGTTGGAGCTGACTGTATGAACAAGGTCATTTTACAGTCATGGACAAAGCGCTCCGTTCCAGCTGTGCTCGAGTGCAGAGTCACAACACACACAATCTCAGCACAGTAAATTCAGTAGCACAGAAAAGCTTTTCGGGTTCATGGGCACTTGGGAAAGGCTTTATGAAGTAATTTTCCAGCAACATTTTGCAGCAGCAAGTTTGACTGACTTCCTTCCTCTCTCCTGGCTTTCTGAACCTGGAGAAACACTGTGTGGCTGTTCCCCTCGTGCCGGAATAAGCCATGTTTTCAGTCACTTGGACTTATTACAGTGAACCCTTAGATACGGACATGAGAAGACAGAAAACAAAACAAAAAATGCCATGCAATCTCGTGGAAGAAAAACATCTGAATTGTTTGTAATTTAAAGCCTTGACTTTCTATTTCATTAAACAATAACCAGATTTTATCTCTGAATAGAAATTTACAGCTTGAGCTGCACATCCATTCTGAACCAGCTGTAGACTTGTTCAATCATTTACTTTTGTAGGGGTTTGAAAGAGTCAATGGTTTTGCAATCCTGCAAACATTTTCCCCCTTTATTTCCCTTTATTCCCGCTGAACGACAGCGCGCTGTAGTACTGCTCTGCTTGGCAGAAATGCAGAAGACCTAGAAGTCTATTCGTGTTGCTCCATGCGTAGGCAGAGGAAGCATCTCAAGAACAACACGACATACCCCTCCCAGCTCCCCTGGAGTTGAAGCTGCCACCCCTGCAGCTGAGCTCACTGCAGCCCTGGGTTCCTCCACGTGTGACCCACATGGCTGCAGCGCTGGCTGGCACCTGACAGAACACAGGAATGTGAAAAATCCAGGTGAGGGTTTGAGAGGAACATGAAACGGTCACGAGGCTGCCAGTCTGAGGCTGGCTCTGAGCAAACGTAGGATGAAAGCGTGGGGTCATGCCAGAGACAGCCAGCTCAGCAGTAAGAAGGGCTTCAGATGCAAAACTTTGGGTTATAAAGAATGTAGAAGGCCCCTGGAAAGAAGGATGCTCAGACAAACTACAGACTTTTACTATGCTACTTATGTGTGTGTTCATGAATATAAAGCAAATTACAATGTGTCCAAGAGATTATCAACCCCCTCAAGAGCATGGTGTAATGCCATATAACCCTGTGAACCCTAAGTACACGGTGGTTGCAGTCCTACTTAGCAGGCTTCCACACAGTGGTACTTAATGGAAGGTGGTGAGGGGAAAGAAACATGCAGTACTTTCACAGCAGATTTGGATATTCTGGGTTACAGGCCAAAGAAACAGTTGGCAACTCATCTCCTCTCATCTCCTCTCCCCAACCTGCATCCAGAGTGGTCACCAAGGAAACTTGCCCTCACTATGCCGCTTCGATCACGCACGCAGCACAGACTGACACCTTCCTTCCTCACTACAGCCCAGCAAACAGCATCGGCTTTCAGACTGACCAAAAATAATGACACCTCAAGTGAGTCATACAACATAATGCCATTTATTATCTAAGAGGGCTGCGTTAATAGTATTACACTGGGAATTCTGTTAACCCAGCCCCACAGACCGGATTTCAACAATATTTAAGCCGCTGGCTTTTCCATCAAAGGTTTGAAAGACTTAGTGCTTTTTCTGCCTTTTTTTTTTCCTTACTTTTTAACAACTACAGAAGAAATGTCACTTTACAAAATTTATGGCTGGCCCAGTGGCAAGTCTGGGGTTGGTGTTTAAGATTCCTGACCAGCCTGACTTCCTTAAGAAAATAAATCTGAAGAAAAATTAAGACAACACAAGAGTAAAAATGTTCCTAGCAGAAATATCTTTTCTCTGTCCACAGATCAGGCCTACTGTACTCTAACATGTACTGAATTTTTCTATTTTTAATTGGAAAGATCTCAGACAAACCTCCTTGGTCCCCTTTTCCCCCCCTGCTTTCCACTTACTTTTTTTTTTCCCTTTTTTTTCCATGCTTTTCAATGATTTTTAGACAGTGGCTGATAAATACTATCAATTTCAGTTAGTAGCTCAGTCCTAATCAGGTCATATCACAGTTCACTGCCTGGGGTCCTGCCCAGCAAGCAACACCGGCCCAGCAGAGCCATCCTCCATCCCTTGGTTGCCATAGATACTGCTCAGTAACCTCCTGACACACTTACTTGGCTGGCAAACAGAAACTGTCAACACATCAAGCGCTGGTCCCTCTTCTTGTTGTTAGTAATACCACTCTTCTTCCTAGTGGCACTGAGGAGATGGTTGCGTTCGCATTGACTTGGTGAAAGCACCATTCAGAGTCACGGCCAAGTCTGAACCGCTTCAAGCACGCCTCCTGCAACTCTGACTCGGCAGCTGAAACCGCTCATACTGACCCTGAAACACACCCCAAACCCTCCTAACAAGACATCGTGCTGGTGGAAGGCTCCAAACTACAAATTCAATTTAAAGATCAAACCCCAATCACAAGGAGGTTTATGATGTTTGGGATTTAGTACAGCAGTGCCTCAAATTCCTGTTTGAAATTATTCCTCCCAGAAGGCTAGCTTTCTTTTTACACTGCCTTCCTTTCCTTCTAAGGCAATTTAAGATCTTTATTCTTACTGTAATCTGTAGAACAAGAGAGGGCACTAACACATTTTCTTGGTTTGCAGAGCTGGCAAACATCTGGATCCCAAAATGACAACAGAAGAGGGCAAATCAAAAAAATAAACTTGCACAAAGAAGTCGAGGGTTTACTTTTCCTAAGAATATCCATACAACAAAGGATAACTACTGAATATCAGTGTCTTCCACAAAATAAGTGATTCAGCTTTTAATCATGGAAAAAACTATATTTAGAAAGGCATAATACATTACTTTTTCTTCTGGTAAATTCAGCGGAATTAAGAGAACCAGATGGCCAAATATCTATGGAGTAGTTAGATCTATTACACTGATGCAGAAACATTAGAGAGGAAGAAATCCTACACGTCTTGAGAGTAGCCTGTGCAGACCACATAATAACAAATGAGATCATTATGCGCAGCCTCGCAGCAAATGGTCTTTTGACTTTCAGCAATTTATGTGTGCCGTGGAATGTCAAGTTATTATAATTTTTTTTCTATTTAAAAAAATCCTGAAGCACTGTTCTTTCTGATTTAGCAGAGAGATTATACAATGGAAAACCTCTACTCCCAATAAATAATCATTTGGCAACTTCAGCGATCACAGGGTTTGAAACGCTGCTGTTACAAAACATTGGTTTACTATTTAAGTGCAAGGCAAAAATGAAAAGCACAGCTCTGAATCCCAGTCTGAAAAAAGCAACACACCCACCACAGCATCACTGATGTACACACCAAAATAACACTCCAGCAAGGGGGAGACATTATCACCGCTTTAACACTCCTCGGCAAAGAACGCTCCCGGGAGAAGTTGTGTCAGCAGCTTCACAGCATCCTCTCACAACGGAACTCACTTCCCTTGTGCAAGTCAAAGGCATTGAAGAGCATGTCTGCCATCGCTCAGTATTAAACCCATCCCAGGGCTTTATAGAATGGAGGATGATGCAGCACCGAGACCCTAAGTGGGACATGGGAGATGCAGACTCTGCTCCCTGCCATGCCACCCTTCAGGCCAGGACACCAGCCCGCCTCCAGGCTTGATTCATCCATCTGAGCAGTAGAGGCATCCCCATGTGAGGGGAGTGCTCTGGGGACAGGCACAGGGATGGCCGAGGTACTCGGGTGTTCACTGACGTGCTGCCGGCTGAGTCCCAAGATGGTCCCTGGAAAGCGAATGCCACACTGCTGTGTGCTGCGCTTTACCCAACACACAACTAAAACTGCAGGGGATGGAAGAAGGAAGTGAGTAACTTTGAATTTAACATACACAGTGAAATTCTGCCAACGTTTCCACTTGAAAAATCACTGGTTTAGACACACTCCAAAAATAATAGCAGCTCCATTCTAACTTTATGGCTACAGTTACAGTAAGATTTTTCAGTACCACCATGTTTCTGAAATACAACCAATGATTATTAAAAAGTTTTGTTAAAATAGTTTTGAGGTGAAATCTGCTGTTCTGTTTTCTTAGGCTGCAAACAAATGTGGTCAGTGATGACACAAAAAGCAACTGAAGTGCACAAACACTATTTTCTTCTATAAACACTGGTAGGAAAGCACCTACCAATGCAGCCCGGATTGGCTAGCTGATTACAAACTATTTCGTGCTGTGCCTCTATACATTGTGTTAAAAATAATTGAATGCTCTGTTTTATAACAGCGAACTGAAAAACATGATGACAACTGAGAACTATATGAAACACAGGCACTGGTTGTAAAACATGTTTGTGGTGTGGAGTATCATGAGCAGATTTTCTAACAGTACCTTCCTTTTTCCCCCACCACAAATTTTAGTATGAACATGTCCTACAGTGAAACCTCCCTCAAAGGATTTCCCTCTTGCTTACCCACAAACTGTCCAGCCCCCACAAAACTGAACGGATTGCATATGTCAGCCCAACTAATTAATTCAAGCTTGCAAATAGCTACCCAATCATTGAAGGATATGTACCTACAGTGTTTTCCCACGCACATTCTACTTGTGTATTTTATGTTTAGACAGCCTGATATATTAATCAGTGTGAAAAGGGCAAGACTAAATTAATGAGACAATTTATACCCAATTCAGTATCTTTTCACTTGCCTCAAGAGTGTAAAGTGGCCTTTGAGTGTATGAAGATCAAGACCTTGGACTTGTACATTCTATATGGCTTGTGGGAAAACCCTGTGCTATACTGATGAGCTTGACTTCAGTGGTTAGAGTCCCCAAGAAGGAATGCATCTACATCTCTATTTGTAGACATAGACCCAAAAGCCACTAGGAGGTTCTTCAGCTGCTAGGTACCTCATTCTAGAATACACTGAATATGCACTGAACCCATTAAGCCCTGAATATCCCCAAGAGCACTGCTTGACTGGAGCTCAAACAAGGAAACAGTCTGAGGATGACTTCAAATATGGTCCTTCTGCCCACCCTCACCCTTTTTTTTCCTTTGCAGTTCATCTATTTTTTGCTCAATTCAGAAAACAGTGTCATGAAATTGAATTGTAATTAACTGGTAGTAACATCGCAATTATAGTCAGGAAAAAAAGCCACTGCTTAAAACTAGTATATTTTTATCTATAAATATGTGATTACAAGCAACTTTTCTGACACCAGATATACCATGCATTCTGTGCACACTGCTGCAGCTCCAACCCTGAATCTACCTCCGCTTAACCCAAGCAAGCTGCTATACTAACAAATAAAACCAAAACCCAGAGATCAACCTCCTTGTGGTTTCCTTAACTGAACTACAGCACCTTGTCCCATGCAGGGGAAACCTCAGCATTTACCTGTGACTTGCTTTTTACACTTCTGCAGTTAATTCAAACATTTTTCCCCATCCACATCATTCAAGCTGCCGCAGATCCAGCATGCCAATGGCTCACCCAGGGACAGCGCAGCGAGCATCTTGTCTACAAGCCTACGCACCCCCACACAAACCATGCACCGTTAGGTTAATTAAGAGGGGCATTCAGTAGACATTTGGAGAAACCTCTGAATTCTTCTCTGTGTGAAGTCCTTTATCGCATGCACTCTGTACACTTGACACCAAAGCTGGCTGGAAAATAGCTGCCAGCGCTACCCTTAGCTCCATGTTCCCATGCTCAGCAACCTGTTGTAGCTGAAGCCACGTGCTCTTTCTCAGCAACACGTGACACATCACGCAGAGTATCAGCAAGATGGGAGTTTGGGGGGTTTTTGTGGTTGTTTTTTTTTTTGATCCAGTTCTGACACATTATGGTGCTAAAGCAATACCACTGTTGTTAGTTCAGTCCAGTGCAAGCCAGTGTGTCTGCTTTGGTGTTTTCCCTTTAGGAGAAGGATTCCCCTTTAACTTAATATCCAATACATTAAATCTACTTTAAGTAATATACTAGAATATTGTATTTAACCAGAAGGCCTAAAAACAGCTCTGTATCTCAATCTCAGACACAGCACAAGCAGATACAGCTCACGATGCCCACAGCATGTACTACCAGCACCTTGCAGGCTTGGAGAGGAGAGCTGAGGTGTTGCGCCTACCCTCTCCCCCAGCAAACGTTCAGTTTGTCAGCAGAGGGATATTGTGCTAGGAAATGAAAAGACTGACAACTTGTTTCTATCAAACCACTGAGCAGTAGTAAAAACAGGGTCCACTATGGGAGGACATGATTCAGACCTCACTTAAATAAGCACAAATTAGGGTAACACACATCATTTCAGAGGTGCTACAGAAAGATTTGCCCTTTAGCTATAATCAACAAAGACTAAACACAGACTTGCAGATTGGCTTGGAAAGGCCTCAACCACTGGGGAAGAGGTCTTCAGTCAGTGTCACTCAGTTCAGTGATCAGTGAATTAGGTTGAGGAGGTGTTCATGACTTGAATCTTCTTGTATAAAGGATAAAGAATCACGTAGAGCAGAAAGACAACTATTAAAAACTTAATAGAGGCTCTGGCAGTATCGCCCACATAAAACACAGATACCAAAGAAACTTCATAGACAGGAGTCCTGGAGCTCAGATACCATAATGCAGTTAAGATCCAAATAATATGGTTTTTAAAGCGACAGAGATGATTGCCCATTTATTTCACAAGAGAAGGCCAGCCACATCTGACAACACACTTCACAAATGCAGAATTCATTTATTGCTTCTTATTCTCAGTATACACACAGAGAATGAATTAATAAATATCTAGCTTGTTAAAAGGTTATAATCTCATTTCAAAATGCTGCCTCCTGCTAAAATTTACCAAAAACACTGTCCCTCCTGCTCACTTCTCAAAACACTGCCTGTAACAGCACAAAGCAGGCTGAGACAGCTGAACTGACACAAGTTGCAATCTGTGGCATCGGATGGTTTTTAGCAGAGTCTTTCAAACTCAGAACCCAAACGAAACAATTCTGAAGCACATTTCACTGAGCAGCTCACAAGAAAGAGCTTGCAATCCCAGACTTGCATAGATGTTCAAGCCTGTAATACTGCACTCCCGCTATTGCTCTAAATGCCGAATAGACACCCTCCACTCCCTCTGCACACGCTCACCCATGCACACTCAGGCACGCGCAGTGTCACACCGTGTACTTCACTTCTAATAGGAAACCCAGCAGAAAGGAATTTTATTTTTACACTTTCACACCACCCACTCCTAATTAATGTCAATCAGTGTCTTCTGCATAGTACACACTGCAAACATACATGGCCTTATCTGTGCTGGGGAGCTCGGCAAAAGTTTCCGCTGTTGCTAAAAGCTGACTGAGCTTCGCATGCTGGATTCACACACGAAAAACCTGGAGACGCACGACCTTCCTGAGGAGTCATTAAAAAGCTCTGACTTTCAGAAGGACTTTTCTGTTGGTTTATGCCTTCCTCCCTCCCAACCCCCGATATGAATAGGAAGTAACTCTTTGGTTCGGAAGAGCCGTTGCAGACTTCCCGAGGTGCAAGAGGGAGCCGGGCCTTGCCAATACATCTCGAGAGCTGCCAGCAACAGTGGCAACAGTGGGAGGGACAGCAAGGGAATTTTGCTGGTAACTTCAGCAGAGGCTGGATTTCAGTCCACGCTGTTTAGACAGCCACAGACCAGAGCCAGACAATTTAAAACACTGTCAGCTACCAAGTATGCTCCTTTACTTGCACTTCCCAACTGTCCTAATAACTGCCACAGCAGCAGAAGTGAGGGTGGGAACATCTCGCCCCTCCCCACCCCCCAAATCCAAAGCAGACAAAGTTGGTTTCCCAGCACACACACGCTACTCACTTCTTTTTATAGATTACTTTTCTCTCGGATGCGAAAGTAAATCCAGCTCAGATGATTTCCCTGCCTTAACTTTTGTACCAGAGGAAGACTGGAAGCTAAAAAAAGAAAATTAGACACTTCATGAAATCCGTGATTAAGACACAGAAACTAACAAGACAGATGGGCTGAAACATTCAGGGAGCTTCAGTTCATCAGCCCATGTTTTTCGAAGATCTACAGTAAGCTATTGTCTTCCCCATTTAGAGTTTTTAAATCCTGTTTTTCATTGCAGTAATTTCACACCATTTCTAAACTCAGAGTCCCTTTGTTGGGTGGTCCAAAATAAACCCCAATATTTACTCAACCAGCTCACAGTCCTAGAACGTAGCCATGGGGGCTTTTTTTCTCCCCCTTCCTTTGTCCTTTTCCAGGGGCTGATAACGGCCACAGCAGGTGAGCTTGCTGGGGAGGCAGAGCAAGATAGCGGATAGGGGCAAAGCAAGAGACTGCTCAGGCAGCACCCAGCTGCACCTCACTGGGCTCTGCTGCAGACTTTGCTCCCTTGTGTGCACCCACGGGAGGAGCTGTCGTCACTGGCAAGAGCCAGGTTATTACCGAACAGACAGAAATATGAGGCCAGCTACACAACTCGCTCCCTCTTACAAACACTGATCTCCTGTGAGTAAGAAGCAGCAGCCAGCCCTGCCTGATCTGAAATGAAAGGCTGAATGCTCCTTGCAAGGGTGGTTAGTCCCTCCATAAGCTCCTTGCTCACAACAAGGGCTTGGGCTGGTCCGCAACCCACCCCCCACCCACCCCCCTCCCCGGCCCAATCTCTTCTTCCATGAGAAATTAAGTCCTCTTTTCTGCGGAGTGCATAAAGCAGCCACTCACCCAGAGAAAAAAAGGAGGAGGCAGGGAGACTACGAAGGAAGGGGGGGGGGGGGGGGGGGGGGGGGAAGGAAGAAGGAAATCTGTGACTCCACGCTTGGCAAAAGCCAGCGATCAGCTACAACTGCCGAGCGCTGAGTCACTTCTTTCCCTTCCACCTGGCGAGTGGCTGCCCGGATCCATTCAGCAGAAAGCCTCTTTTCATCGAAACTGGCATAAATCTGGAGTAATTCCCTCCGTTTCAATGGAGCTGCTCAGGATTTACGCTAGCGTGACACGACAAGCAGCATCCCGGCCGTTAAGAGCTACAAGCCCAGGTTTTCCTGCCGGAGATGGTGCTGCTCTGCTCTGGCAGGCTGCGATGCCAGCCATGCGACAGCACGGGTGCTGCGGCTAGTTCTGTTTTTCCCAATGCTGTCATCTCCAGCAGATGCTCTGCAGGCAGGACCTTTGGAGAAATCACCCTCTCTCACGCACTTCAGAAGGATTTTGACAGTCTATGAGCAGAAGAACGTTTAATAGCTTGAATTAATTATTTTTTCAGATTTATTTTTTTCCCCAGATTTCATTTAATGCTCTAATTTGGTTTTGCAGAGATGTATGAAATACTTATTTTTTAACATCTCACTGGACTGTGTGAAACAAGAGTTCAGAAGACAGCAGAAATATCTTCTGTGCAGATGATGTGTGAATAAGCAAGGGATGAGATCAAGATTGAAGGAATACCAATCAGCTTTACCAGACAATTATCTACTCTATTTATGTTCTGAGCTTAAGAAAAAGCATTGCTAGAGGATTTATGCATGCACTGGAAGGTTCCTGTAAGCAGGGAAAACCCTGAAAAAGCTACAAATATTCCCCCCATACTGTGCAATGCAGTGGCAACCAGAACAGCAACCCCCAACCTTTGGAACAGGACTCTCTCAACAAAATAGAGTTTCCACTTCACTACAAACACATCATCTGTGTAAAACTCTACACTGAGGGACTGACAGGACTTTTCTAAACAAATGCAATGAGTCTCATCTGTCCTAGGTAAGTACACTGACAACATTCAAGAGTAGGATGTAACTGCCTAGAAACAGTGACATTCAAGTAGTCCTTTCAGTGTGGGGAACGCAGTGTGCTCGACAAATATTAATTCAGCCTGAACAACCAGTGAGGTATGCAAGTATTACTCCCTGCTTCACCAGAGAAGACTGAGCACAGAGGAACGACAAGAGGGGTTTTCAGCCGTGCTTCAGGAGCCAGCTCACACCCAGGGAAAGCTGGGATCTTGCATGTCTACAAGTGTTTTCAGTGGTACTGCCCTAACTGACTTCCTAGACACGCTCTAGTCAGAGCATGACACCTAGTCAGAGCATGAAAACAAAGCCCTTCTTCTCTCTAGGAGACCCAGATGAGCAAACATTTTCTGTAACCCGACCAGTTATGCTGCCAAAATCAACAAGGCAGTGTGCAGACAAGACAAGGGAGCACTCCATTGCACCCTCCACGTCCTGGATGTCCCAACTAAGAGGCTGAGCTGGGATGTACTCCCATTCCTTTGCCATACCCAGGTTTGAGCTCCCTCCCTACAAAAGCCCACTGGTGAGAGCCAAGCACACTGGTTTTGCCCAGAAGTAGGGTGCAGCCTGGAGATAACCAAAGACTCACAACCTGGAAAGCAGGAGGCTCACTGTTTTTGATGTGGACCAAGAAAAGCCACCACAGCAATTTAGCTGGGCAAGAGGAACAGCAAACAACCCCCCACTGGGTATCACTACTTCTACAACTGTTGAAAAACGCATTAATGGTGTAAAAGCAGAGCAAAGCAGCAAGAACTTCAGCAGCTGCCAGTGGCTTCCTGTTTTCTGAGGAAGGACAACACTGAAGAACCCCTGCCTGTGGCTCAACTGATGAGGACTGGACCAGAGCATGATAAAGTCCAATAGACTTTGTATTTTGCCTTTTAAATTCCACCTCTAATCCAAAAAGAGGAAAAAAATATTTTTGAAGTCAAAGAAGCAGACAAGGGAAGTAAAGCTGAAACAACTTAGATCTAAGTGACCTAAAAAGAATGATCTCCTGGACCAAAGGTTTCCACCACATCTCCTCCAGCAGCTAAATGAAAGGCAGAGAAATGGGTATCTCAATGAACTGCTGCAGCTGCTTCCACATGAAGACAACACCTTTAGACCAGCTGTGCAACAAAAGGTAATTCTCATAGCAAATGCGACACTTAAGACTATTCAACCATCTCTTTCAAAAGCCTTGGTTTTAGCTTCTTAAAACTCTAGCACATATTTTAATTAAAATCTTCAATAGTAACATCTGCCTCAGACTGAACTTTGTGGGAAATTTTCAGCAAAAAAATCCCAGCCATTTTGGAGAAAGAGAGTAGGCAAATAGATGCACAGTTTTGACTGTGTTAAATTTATTTATGCTGCTGCTGTTGATGTGTCTAATTTATTGAGATATAAAAATGGCTTCAGGCTCTGGAGCAAGCCTGAAAATTTGGCCAAATGGGTTATGCTGATCAGAGATGTGTTTTCAGCTATTCCTGCAAAAAATCACTTATATTTGGTTAGTTTTAAATACCGGGGGAGGGAGGGGGGGCAGGGAAATCAGTAGCTGAACTCTTCAGACCTTCACAGGTGTAAACTTCACACCTCAGGCTTCAACACGGCTCCTTACAGGCCACAGCACCTATGAAAGTGTCTGTCCTCGCAGGGTTCACTGCAGAACAAAAGGCAGAGCTCTAAGTAGCTTTGGGACTTTTGAAATCAAGAAATCACAGTAAAGAAAGATACAATTATTTCAATGTGTTGTTCTTCACCTGAATATGTACAGAAACAAGACAGACATATAAAAAAGTTAAGAAACTCCAGGACTTTCTTGTTGTTTGGTTTTTGGTTTTTATAAAAAAAGAAAATAAACCCATATGAACAGCAACGTACAAGCACTTAAAATATCCCCACCACAGAACTTATCATGGTAAATATTTTCTGGTAACCCAGCATGCCTGTATCAAAAGTTCATTGGCTGATGTTGTCTAAAGTATTCTGCTCTTTCAGGAGCAATACTCAGAGAGGGTGACACTGCAGTGCCATGTTGCCCTTCCTGTACTTCACAGAATCACAGAACTGTAGGGGTTGGAAGGGATCTCGAGAGATCATGGGGTCCAACCCCCCTGCCAAAGCAGCTCCCTAGCTCATACTGCACAGATAGGCGTCCAGACGGGTCTTGAATATCTCCAGAGAAGGAGACTCCACCACCCCCCTGGGCAGCCTGTCCCAGGGCTCTGTCACTCTCACTGTGAAAAAGTTCCTCCGCATGTTGGTGCGGAACTTCCTGTGTTCTAACTTGCAGCCATTGCCCCTTGTCCTGTCCCCACAGACCACTGAAAAGGGGCTGGCTAATTCCCTCTGCATCCCGTACTTAAGATATTTATAAACGCTGATTAGGTTCCCCCCTCAGTCTTCTTTTCTCCAGGCTGAAGACACCTCCACTCAAACACCCCCAAATGACATCCCTTCCTTGTCAGAAATCTTTGTTAACAAATTCCTTTTTTTTTTTTTGGAGAGGGTGGGGGGGCGGTGAACTGTGCTTTTCTTTTTTTGTGTGTAAACAAAGAAACAAACAAAAAACCAGAATGTAGCAAGGCTCAGCCAGAACTCCGTTAATAAGTAATGAGCATCGAGTGGTTTTGATCATTTCCTTCTGTCTGAGCCTCACAAACTGACAGTAAAACAGCATATGACCCTTTACAGAACAATTTTACTATCACATTACATCCTCATTGGAAATTAAGCAACACAGATCTGACATTTTGAATGGGAATGGCTCATCCAGTTTGGTGCAATGTTACCCACTGGGAAGTCCAGAGAGAAATACGCTGTGAACTTGCACAGCAGGATTTGCAAAATCATCTCTCCAGTCACACAGCCGTGTACCCCTACACAACCTGCACCAACTTCTTCCCTCACTCCGTGCTACAGAAATGGAACTTGACACTTTTCAACTCACAGACCCGTCCTATTTTGCTGGGCTTTTTGTGTCGCATGGATGGAGACATAACTCAAGCTTGAGTTCAAGCCGTTCCTCGGGGTGTGTGAATCCTGAGGGATGAGTATGGAAAGGCAGGAAAAGAGTAAAGACTTCCTATCCTGCTGCTGTAACTGGAAACGTAGGGATGGGAGAAGTTACTTTCCTATTCAAAATTGGAAAATAGGAAAAATGGAAATAACAGGAGTTTAGAGAAGGGGAAGAGGGTGAGACTTGCTGGAAAAGAGCGTATAGTCATCTGGAAAAAACCCAAAGGATGACTAGAGAACATCTTTTGCCACAGAGACAATGTAAGAGAACAGAAGAAACACACATACAGCAACAACTACACACAGAGTTTCCAGCATTTTCTTTAAAAATAGCAGCTGGGAAGACAGATTCCCATTCTGCCTTCATTGGCGTAACTTTACTGGATGGGAATATGCCAACTGACACCAGCCATACACCTGCCCCCTTCATTTGTAAGATACAGGAGACAAAACCAATATTAACAAGTTTTTATGTCCCGGTGTTCCGGAGCCCACCATCTGTTTACATTTGGAAACGGAATGAGTGAGGTGCCCCCTGTACATGCTAAATTGCCAGAATTCATGAAGTGAGTGAAAAGTCAAGATTTCCATTACTTCAGCCCTAATTTGACTAACACCAGCACCAAGTGATGTCTATCCAAAGCATAAACACATTCTTTATAAACAGCTTAAATGCCAGTACTTTAAAGGCACAACTGTTCGTGTGTTGTAATCTCTCTAATGAATAAAATTCAATCACATCTACAAAGAAAAGTAATGTCTGTTGACACATCACTGAAAGGAAGCAAACAATGGCTCAAAATGCAAAGAAACATGATGACAAATATAAGTGAAATTACCCTTTGAATAATTTGTGCATGACCATGAGGTTTTAGTGGGCTATAAGGAATACAAATTCAACAGTTCCATTTTGCTCTCACACCAACACTTTCATTTTTTTATATCTGTGTACTTTTTTAATGTATATTTACTCTCTTTTGAAACTGCTTTGGGTGCAAGGGAAAGACTGGATTTAACATCTTGGATGAATACCCCATTTCATATCTAACATGAATTGGCTTTTAGCATTTTCCTCTGCTGCAGACAGTATTAGCATGCAGTTACTGCCTATTATACGAAATAGTGATCAAAATAAATGGCCTGTGTTGTCATATTTACTCATACACAGAGCGTGTATCTTAGGCAAGGGAACATTTTGCTTCTCATGTATTTTCATTATGATAAGGCACAGGCACGAAGAGTCCATCCCTCTGCACGGAAACAGCACGCTGAGCTGAGCGGTGGCAGTAAGAAATCCAACTTTTCCAATTCTTATCTCCCAGTACTGACAAGAAAAAACTCCTGCAGAGTCAAAATGCTTGACAAATGGTATCATTTAAAGCAATCAGTTACTCCGTCTAGGTTTCAGCCAGTTGCCCTGGAAAGCAACTTTTTAATCGCATTATTAAGGTAGCACACTGTGATTTAGTCTTACTCTTTTTTCAGCTACAAGTATTTTTGCCTCTTGCACTTCTTCTTTTTGGTTATAGGAATGATGGCCCAATTAAAATTTAATGAGATAAAACAGCATGAAACACTGCAGCTCTGATTTATAGGGTCAGATGAAGGGATCAGAAGCATCCAAACTCTACTTCCAGTCTTCCTTCTTGATCGTTTACTGTTTTGCATATTTTCCTTTCTACCCTTGCAATAACATATGGATAGGCCAACCATATCACACTCACTTGCTCTTTACGTAACAGATTCCTGCTATATTATCATCCCATGCCTCAATAGTTGTGTGTGTTCTTGTTAGCCCATCACCATAAACTGTCAGAACAAGGAAACAGACTTTGGTGTGCGGTTCTGTAGCATTTTGGCAAGTTTAAGAAAGACAGGAAAAGGGAAAGTGGGGGGAAAAAAGAGGGAGGCGACCAGGACGGGGAGAGAAGAGCAGCACTTATTCTTTCACATGGGAAGGTATGCCAAGAGGACAAGCTCAAGAGGTCCAAAAGGTCTGCAACAAGCAGGGTGCTGCACACTGATCTGGGGTGCTGAGCACCCGCTGCTCCCTTGGCAAGTACAGAAAGCAGATCGCTGTCTCACTCAGGATTGAGCTTTTGGGGTCACAGATCATCACATTCCCTCCAGCATCCAGCATGGTAAGAGATGCACCGGTTGTCATCCACAGGTGCTTCCAAGCCCCTTCCCTCACCACCATCGCATGCAGACACTCACCAACACTACACAGTGGAGAGGTGACCACACAGACGCTGTGGCAAGTATCAGTCAGCTCTTCTAGTCTGACACAAACACAGCAGCAATACGAAGCCGCTGTTGTAATGACACAATGCTAAGAAAGTCAGAGAAAATGTATAAACGTACCACCTAATGGAACTAACCCAAGTCACAGAATCACAGATTGGTTTGAGTTGAAGGAACCTCAGAGACCATCCAGCTCCAAACCCCTGCCATGGGCAGGGATGGCCTCCACTAGACCAGGCTGCCCGAAGCCCCATCCAGCCTGGCCTTGGACACTGCCAGGGAGGGGGCAGCCACAGCTTCTCTGGCCAATGAAGTAATCTTCCCTCTCCCAACACTCTGAAGGAGCACCAAGTATCCTCAGTAACTTATGTAAAATAAGATCTCCACCAAGTTACTTTTCAAAACTTGCAAAATATTCCTGGAAGTTTTTCAAGCATCATGGGCACACCCGAGTGCGTGTTAACCCCCACATCTAACAAGCCTGTTTCTTCTTTCATTGAAAGCAGCTGCCCTGAATTTGAACACTGGCAGACCTGGGTGTTTTCCACAGCTGGGCTCCTTATCAGAGCTCTATAAATGTCACACCTTTATTTTATTAGTGAAAGACGTATTTTCTAAATTAACAATAAAAGCATTCTTTTACGTGAGGTTTTTTGGCCCCCGTTGTGACTCGGAATTCTTGAAGGTCAGATAAAGTGGTCCTTAGAAAGGGAGAGAAGAAAATGCCCTTCAATATCCTTTTAAAGAGGCTCCGCAGTAAAAAGACAATAAATAGCTGATTTGTTACATGGCTCTGAGGGCAGCCACAAATGCTAAGGCCACAGTTAAATGAACTTGGTCATGAAAGGAGCAGCAGCTAGTCCAGTACCGTATCCACATTAGTTAACTATTTTTGTGATTCAAGTCCAAGACTTCATATTGTTCTATTTCCGCCTATTCCTCTGCTCTAGATTCCCTTTGTGACACTTTTATCAATGGAAAATCGAGGGAGGGGTTTCCAGCTGGGAGCCCAACAAAAAACCAGGAGGTTCAGTCTGGTTTTCTCACTCGCGCTGCAAGAGCCATTTTAGAGCCAGTAATAAAAGAAAAACTACACAAAGGAAAAAAGACATGACCTGAAATTATTTTATCATCATAAATGCTGCACCGCTCTTTATTCTCTAGTACAGTTAGTCTCACACATTGCCACAATAATTTGCCAGCTTAAACAGTGTTCCTCACAAATAGTGCATTTGTATTAAGGGAAGATGTCAGCAAAAATTTCAGGGAAAAGCTAAGGAAAAGTTAGCAGCACCATCAGTCAGGTATCCTCTTTTGTTATGCCCTCATGATTTTTACAGATTTATAGCTGCAGTATCACAATTAGAAAAATTTCAAATAAAATAGCCTGATTTGTGTCCTCTGTGAGAGGTGGGGGAAAACCACACAGCAACAGCAAGGGACGGTAACTGGCTGGCTGGGAGCCATGCAAAAGGGATTCTGCTCAGGCACATCCACCTGGTTACACTGGGGCTGGCACTACAGCAGCCCTGGGGCAGGCACAGGCACAGCCCATGGGATGCTTACATCAGAGCTGTAACCTTAGAAGGTGGTTTTGAAAATGAGATCATTTGCACTAAGAGGATTTTCAAGGTAAGTCAACGGACAGATCTGGTCTCATTTAAGACCAGAAAAGACTATCAATCATACATCGGAACATTACGGCAGCGCAGACCGTTCATCTTGGGAGGCACTTCGTCTAGTAACAACAGAGCTCACACAAATGTCCGGGAGCACCGCTTCACACGGACAGGCTCCTGGAACTCTGAAGCCCATCTACTGTAGCCATTTTCATACACCACCAAGAAGCCTTGGCCACCATCACGTCCTCAAGCGAAAAGACAGATGCCTCAAAACCATCGGTAGGCAACTATCCAGCCATTGCAGGCTCTGCAAGTGTCCCAAAGCCAAGGACAGACCCTGCCTGAGTGAGACGGCTGATCGGGCACTGTGTCTGTGATGGCCCTGCTGAGAAAAGCACCTTCAGATACAACAGAAATCGAGGCCGCTATGCCAGAAGGCAGCAGCTCTCACCCCAATTCCCTAAGCCTGGCAAAACTGCAGTAGGACAAGAGCAGCAAAGCTGAAATAAAAATACAAGGGTGCAGAATCAGATGCAAAGGCTGTCTGCTCAGGTACAGAGAGCACGTAAAGGCGGGTCTGGTGACAAAAGAAAACTGGCAATCATCATCATAAAACAGCTTGAGAGCTCAGAAGGCACCTGAGAGCGCACAGTAAGGTACCCAAACTCCCAGACAGTACCTTTTAGCCTGTTGGACAACTTCTAATAGTATTTTCAAAAGGCAATATGGATCTCAGGTATCTTAACCATAAAAAGCAGTCAACTAGCACTGACTGAGAACTGACTGCTAAGCATTCTTTGAATCTGTACCACAGACCTGTTACATGAAACAAGTATTTGGAGGGACTCAAGTACCAGACAGCTGCCCTGTCGATATCCCTATCACGGGAACATGCCAGGCAAGAGGAGATAAAACACTTGTAGTGTTTGTGGGAGCTGGTGAGGGAGTGCTTTCATTCACAATGCCACAAACCCCAGTATTTTAAAGAGGCTGCTGTAAACCTGGCACCTGCTCAATTTTATTCTGAGCTTCCTTATCATTGATTATGTCCTCCTTAAATAAATACATGAACTTCATCAGTGACTATGGCAAACCCCATAGATCTGGGTTCTGTCTCCAGCTCTTTAAGAAAAGAGCCCCATTTCCTTTAAGGGAAAAAAAAAAGACAAAAAAAGAAGAGGAAAAAAAAAAGACACCTACCACACCCACCATTCAAACCTAGTAATTACAAAGCAAAAGATGAAGGGGGGGGTGTGGGGAATTATTTCCTGTCCCTGCAGGTAAGGTTGAAGTCCTGAAGCACTAGATGTGAGAATAATTAATTAGAGATCAACAAGTTAAACAGCCTAACAGGGTCTTTTTCATTTATTAAATATATTTTGCTTTAATGACATTAATTTTTCAGAAATGTACAATAATCTTTGTGGTTTAAAATGACTCTGTGTTCATTTTTTAATGGAGAGTATTTTTATTCATCTAATACATTATCCTTTCAAGAAAATTATCATACTTGACTACAAGTACTTAATGAGGTGCTAATTACTACTCCTATTTCTCCCCATTTAAAACTCCTTTGAGGAATGAGGTCAGAAACCTGGTTTAAAGCACAAGACACTTCCCTTTAAGGGAAAGGTACTCAAAACGTGCCTGTCATCCCTTGGAGTGACGGTTATCATGGAGGCTTGAAATCTCAAGCCCAGCACAACAGAGATCTCTCCGGCTGAGCCAGCAGCTGATGGCAGTACCCCCTTGCCTGACAGCCACAGGTGCATGCTCGCCCAACAGTGCACCCCTCTTCTCCTCACCTCATGAATGATGTGAATTAAGTCCCCCACTTTTTGTTTAATGGGATGAGTTTTACTTCTCCCACTGCTGTCAGCTTTCGGCAGGCAACTTGCCCACCTCTCCCTGGGAACATGGTTGAAGGGCTTGTTCTACTACAGCACACTCATGAAGCCATTTATTCCTTGCCTGGCTTCTGCCAAGTGCTGTAACACAATGACGGGCAGCTCCACCTTCCTCTACGCAGAGGCCCTGGCATCCTGCCAGCAGCTTCAGCCATCCCTGTGCCTGGCTAGGGGTGCGGTACTTGAATTTGGGTTACAAACACCTTCCAGAGCAGAAGAGGCTGTTTTGGACTCCAGGAACTGCAGCAGGTTTAAAGAGCAGAAGCAAAGAGCAAAAGCAAGCGTTTCTGAAGCCCTCAGGAAATCTGCAGACATTCACCCATGAACTTCACTTCTGGGTTTGCTCTGCATTGTATACTAATTGCAATTATCTAAGAGCAGCTCCAAGATGAGAGGAGGGGATAGGAAACCTTCCTTTTGGCACAGCTTCTTCAGAGTTCAAAGGACACATATGGCCTGCAAACACAGCGCAGGGGATAATATAAAATTAAAGGAAGGATGGGAGGAAAATGAGAATGCAGCAGGGACAAGCAGCAATGTTGTTCTGGATCTGCTTGACAGGAATTTTAAATAAAGGGCGGGGGGGGGGAAATCAACAAACACACACCCACAGCCCTCCCCCTCCTCCCCCCTCCCCCCCCCCCCCCCTTTAATTCCACACAGGAGCAGAGAGAGGGATTACAGAAGGGACCCCATCTCAATGGAAAACCACACGGGATGGTGGGTGGGCAGAGAACTTAAGCCCATGTCCAAGGCCAGGCAGCAGGACCTGGAGAACACTGCCTAGAGAGCAGGACTGGAAGCAGAGAGAGATACAATGGCTTCAGGAAGTACATAGCCAGCACCTCCAGAGACGGGAGGGGTTTGTTTCAGAATAAACATGTGTACAGTACCAAACCTGCAGGGAGGGGCAGCACGTCTGCCCACAGCATAAAGCAAGAATAAAAACGTGTCTGAATAGCACAGGTCCCGATGTGCCTTGCAGTGCCATGCAGCCACACAACGGGAGCCACATCAAAGTCAGCAGCCAGAGAGACGGTGCCTGTGCCCACCCCAAATCCTGACACCTGCCTGTGGCCCTGTCTTGGTATAGATACCACAGCCTGCTCTTCCCTCCCACTGCAGGCCATGTCAAGCACAAAAAACAATTAAAAAGAAATTACTAAGCAAAAAATAAACAAAACAAACTCATCCACAACAATCCTCAGTCATAATTTCTACATAATTATTGCACAACGACTGCCCATAATGAGAGAATGAATTTATAACCACACACAAGCTATATTTACCAGTGGATTGGTTACAAAGCAAAACAGCAGGAAACCACAATGTGTATCTTCGTATTAGCTCCTCGGCAGTGGTACAGAGCAGGGCTGCCCGTGCAGCGGGGCAGGCTGGGCAGGTGAAACCCAAGCACACCCACAAAAGAGGAGCACAGCCCCATGGGGATGGAAGCTGGACGTAGCAGGGCACAAAGATGCCACCAGGCATTCAACGGAACCTATGTAGAGGTGGGGCTAGAAAGACCTTCGGGGTTAAATAGCTGGCTGCCCAAACAAAAACTGAACGGAGTTCCACCTCCCAACTTTCCCAGTTTCCAGCAATTTTGATTCTTAGAGCAAATTTTAAAAAAACAACCCGACAACACAGAAAACAAACCAAAAATACCCATCTCACAACTGGAAGTCAGGGCCCAGGAGGTGAACTATTCCTGTCCCTTGAAATGAACAGTCACTCCTAGAGAGTGTTTGTGCTCTTCTCCCATCAGCTGCTCAACACTCAACCCCCCTGCAAAATGGGCACGATTCAACCCCAAGGACAGAAGGCCTGATGAGGTCAGCAGCTGCACCCCTGGTGACACCTTTTTATCACCGGGGAGAGTTGATTTGGGTCTGTCTACCAGCCACCATGCATAGCTGAGCTCAGGGGGTCTTTGCACCTTTGAAAGCTACTTTGCAGGCAAATGTGGCCAAAACTGCCTGACAGCTTTGGAAGTTACTGGAATAGCAGCTGGGCCAACAGACTCTCAGAAAGGCAAGTTCACGAGAGCCCCATTTCCTCGGGCTGACACCGCGCGAACAGGCAGCACTCCTGCCACCAAGAGCACCCATGACCACCTCGGCCCAGCTGCTCATTCCCACCTCCCCCTGTGCTAGTACAAACCCTCACACTTCCCAGGCCGGTGTGAGAACGATGGTGAGCTAGATCCGGGAACAGATCCTGCTGAAAACACAAGCTTCTTCTTCTTCTTCTTCTTTTTTCTTTTTTTTTTTTAGGGATTATTTTTGACTTGGATCCTTTCCCAGACCTGGCTCAGAGCATGACTACACAACGCTTATGTCAGCACAAGGAAGTCATCTAATGAGCACCCAAGGAGGGGGCAGGACTGCTGCTGTTGCCATCCCGGCCACCTTAATGAGCTTGTAAAACAACGGCCTATGGACAGCAGGTTAAAAAGTCACAGAGCTTCAGTTAACCGAGGCAGGCAGATTAAAAAAACCCCAACACCACACAGGTTACCCACTCACTGCCATGTCAGGTTGCCAGAACACAGCGAAAGCACGGGGCCTGTCCTCGAGGAAAAGAAACCCTGTGCTCAGCTCCACTGCAGCCCAAATGCAGAAGGGCTCCTGACACACACCCAGGGAAAATCTTCCTCCTTACTAGTTCCTAAGCATGATATGGAGTAAAAAATTGCACCTTGTAAAACACCGGTATCTCAAAATGACCTATTCTCTTATCTTTCTGGCTAGGTGTGCTTTCCCTGCCCTGCTCTGTCACTGGAAAGACACCAAACAGCCCAGCCCTAACTCAAGGTGGAAGCGTAAAAGCAAGAGAGAGGGGAAGGTGATCGGGGAAAACACCTCTCCTTCCCCATGGACTGTGGGTACAAACACACCACAACAAACAGCATAACCCTAAACACATACTATGATGGAGACAAAAAAAAACCGTGCTTTCTGCTGCTGGTGTTTATGCTGGCCAGTGTGCTATTATTGCTCTGGTGGCAATCAGCAAACCTGTCATGAAAAGAAAGGATGTGTTGGGCTTGCTATCGATCCTTGTAATTCCTGTCTGAGTACAATCATACTGTCTTGAAATGCAGCCCAAAAGGGCACTGTTATTCCGGAATTGAGTTGCTTTTCAAAGATGAGTCAAAAGCAGTTCCACATACTTAGATCTCTTCTTGAGGTTGCCGACAATTTTTCCTGGCTTTATAGCCACATTTTCTGATCCTTAATGTATTTTCTTTCCCCTGTTGCTGAAAGAGCCACACAAATAAAGAGAAATTTGACTATCCCAGGAAATTATGTAACTGACTATAAACAGAGGGCTGTCAAATATGCACAAAGTAAACTAACTGAAATAATAAGATTTTTTTTTTCCCCCTCTCTAATATCCTTCATTTATAGTCACTGTAGGTGTTACATGCAACAACATTAAGTGGAACAATTTCATACAGCACTTTCCATACTGAGACAGCTATGCCATATCCCCCTGTGCAGCAGACAGTTTCTAGGGCTCACTTTGTATTAGACAACTGAGCAAGGTACCTCAAATTTAAGCTGGAATGGTATCCGTTCCCTAGAATCAGAGCTAAAACCTAGATTGGCCATATCCATAGCCAGACCAACTCTTTCTCCCTGGTAAAGCCTGAATGTCACCAGTAGCTGGTAGGCAGAAGCACGTGCCTCAGAGAGCACAACTCTTGCCTCCAAACAGAGGCAGCTGACACAAGAACAATGCATGGGGCCAACCCTGGCCCCAAACAATACACTGCTTTGGGATGGCACACGCTAGACACTATAAGGGACAACCTCTTGTTTGAAAAGCCTTGCAAACACACTCACAGGGATGAGCAGAGAGGCCTAGAGTGACAGCACTGCTCCCCTTCCCATTCATTGCTTATCAATGGGAAAGAAAAAAAGGCTAAAAAACCCCCCCACAAAACACACCCAACTCATGCCATATCCAAATCAAACAGTAAAAGAAATACATGCATCCTAAGCACCTGCTGTATTTTATGTTCTTTCTCTCACTGGCTCTATGATTTTATTATGTTAATAATGTGTACAGTGACAAATTATAGAATCATAGAACGGTTTAGATTGGATGGGACATGGGCAGGGACACCCTCCACTAGACCAGGTTTCCCAAAGCCCCATCCAGCCTGGCCTTGGACACAGTCCTCTCCAGTTTTCCTGTAGGCCCCCTTCAGGTACTGGAAGACTGATAGAAGCTCTCCATGGAGCCTTCTCCAGGCTGAAACCCCAACTCTGACTGCTCCAGCCCTCTGATCATCTTCATGCCCTCTTCTGGACTCATTCCAACAGCAACTTGTATTGAGGACCCCATAGCTGAACGCAGCACCCCAGGTGGGGATTTACCTGAGCAGAGGGGCAGAATCACCTCCCTTGACCTGCTGGTCACGCTTCTTTTGATGCAGCCCAGGATACAGTTGGCTTTCAGTTTGGCTGCAGGCACACACTGCCAGCTCAAGGTGAGCTTCTTGTCCACCAACACCTTCAGGTCGCGTCCCTCAGGGCTACTCTCAACCCATTCTCTTCCCAGCTTGTAGTTGTCCTTGACATTGTGCTGATTCACCTGCAGGACCTTGTACTTGGCCTTCTTAAACTTCTTTAGGTTCGCATGGTTCACCTCTCAAGCCTGTGGAGGTCCCACTGGATGGCACCCCTTCCCTCCAGCATGCCCACCACCCCACACAGCTCGGTGGTGTTGGCAACCTTGCTGAAGCTGCACTTAATCCCACTGTTCAAGCTGTTGACAAAGATATTAAAAGGGGCCAGTGCCTATACCGACCCCTGAAGAACACCAGTCACCCAAACAGACTCAAGAGAACACAGCAAGACACACAAGAAAGTCAGTTTTCACCATTAGACACAACATGTCACAAACACTCTAAAAATAACACCAACCCAGTGCTTAAATATCAATTCAGTCATATTCCTGCATCCAAAACCGGTCCCCAGAACACATATGAACACATACTGCAAGCGTGGCTAAAACAATAGTACCAAATAAAACACATGATGCTAATTTAATTGCTACAACAAATTGGCCATTGTAGCTAGAAAACAGAGAAACATGGTCCTGAAAAAGTATCACAGCAGCACTGACCTAACAATTGTGAAGTGTTCATATTTAACATATGTTAACATAAATTCATAAAGCAGTTCTCTCTGAAGGTGGGAAAAATGGTTAATTAATTGAATGCAAACTATAAGGAAAAATCAAATCAGAAGAAATCTGAGGGAAGAAATATGAAAAGATTTGGAGTGCAGATGTGTGTGAAATTTAACACAATTCCGACTTCGGGACTCTGGGATCACACCTCTCTGTGTTTTTCAGACCTCAGGTTCACAAGTTTATTCATTTTCTCATGCATGGTTTCAGGAGGACAGCTGTCTGTAACAGTGAAGTTCTGCTCTCCAACTCACACAACACATTCCCACTGACTCCAAGCAGCTTAAGGTTAACTACAAATACAATGGAAAATCTGAGCTAGCTCGTTGCCTTTATTTTTCCATTTTTTCCAATGTGCTATTAGGCTATTCATAATGAATATCAAATGAATATTTTCTGAATTAACAATTAGGACAAACAAAGGCTCTAGTATTTTACAAAACTAGTTGATGCAAAATACTAGATATGTGTTCTAGGCCTCAATTTTTTCAGACCTTTATTATTAAATTCTGACTCCTTTTCATTCCATTAGCACTCTCAACAGCTTATTAATGTAAAATAAAAGTTTAGGATATCTACTGTAAAATAATGGAAGAAATCAATAAACTCATCAATCAACAAAAAGAAGCAGAAAAGAAAAATGACAAAACACATTCTGTTCTATTACTGTCACAATCCTAAATGGTGTTTTAATTATTCATACAAATATCTCTAATGCATTAGTAAATGTGACCTATAGCATATCTTTTTTTTTTTTTTTAAGTATTGGGTCCCAGTTCAGAGACAACGTTTCTTTTAGGAATACAAAGGAGGCACCTAAATATTTTTTTTTTCTATTTGATTCTACGCCCTCAAATACCATCCTGCTTTGGATCCAGAATGCCACAAGATTGTTTACTTCCCAGCACTCCCTGCTGAGAGCAGAGCCATACAGAAAGTCACGCGATGTCACACAGTCTGTAACAGACCATGCAACAACCACAGGGCAGGAGCACCTCTCCATCACTCCTGCCATAGCCAGCAAGCAAATTTCCAGAGCTGCAGCCCAGAAGGGGAGGCAGCCAGTATCCCACATCTTGACATCCCACTGAGAAAATGAGAATAAGACAATGACCTAATTAATATCTTTGGGAAGAGAAGCTAGGGTCTAAATTCTGGGCCTGCCTTGCCAAGTCACTCCTCCTTTTTCATCAACAGGTAGGAAGGACTCTGTGCATTAAATACAGAGCTCCCCAGGCTATCCTCTCCTCACTCATTCACTACTACGTTGAGACTGCCCACCCAGCAGCTGTCTGACTAAGTAGTAACTTTCTTGTCCCAGGAGAGACACGGGTAGGTAGCACAAAGGAAGCTGCAAACCGTGTGAATGGAATCCTGGGTAGAAGTGGAGTTTTTCATATGATGACAGTAATCTTCAGAAGGGAGCCTTATGTGCATTGAGTTCCACAAACACAGCGCCTTTTCATGTCAGCACGGCACAAAGGGTTATCACACAACCGCTGTTTATATCATCTATTATTCTCACCCCTCCCTTACTCAGCAACTTCCTCCTTAAGCCCTGGCATCTCTTCTCCATTTCCCTCACAATTTTGGGTCCTTTTCTTCCCAAGATTATCATCTACTGGAAGTTCTCCCCTCCCAGTTCACTGCCCACATCCCAGTCGTGGGCATGCCTCCCTACAACACCTGGTGTCTGGACAAGCTCCGCATTCACTCCAAATTTATTGCTCTCCTGCTCTTCCAAGTTTGCGAAGCGGGTTTTCACTCAGCAGCCTTCGCCTGCCAGGAGAAGGGGTAGCACAGGGAAGCTGGAAAGAAGAGCTGAGGAGCACCAGCCACCAGGAGAGTAGGGCTTTGTCACTAGAAACCCAAGGCGGAAATGCACACCGTGTGTCTTACTTAGTTCAAAGCCGAAATGTTTCTGTCTAGAATGTCTGTTTGTATCTCAAGTCACAAAGAAGCCATTAGTACCAATAATGTGTCATTACGGGGGCGTCAGCAGAGACTCTGCAGCTAAGGTTAATTTGAGATGCATAATTTAAAGCAGAACTAAAATCCCTCCATTTCACACTTTAATGACTGAATTCAAATCATTCTTCAAATTTGACACAGTAGCTCTTAAGGGGACACTGCTTTTTTTTTTTTGTCCAATTTTTATGTAAAATAGAAGCTATCTATTGCAGAAGAATGTACAGATTCTCCCCTTACGATCACTTTAACCTGTTTTCTGCTCGCGTTTCTTTTCAGCTGCTTAATTTTTCATACTTCACACATTTCCTTCTGACATGTCAGAATATGCCTGAATCAGGCCACTTATGCAATTTAAAAAAAACCCAATACTCAGAGTTAAAAATTTCACTCATGGCACCCCCAGTGATTTTGCCAAGAACAGCTGACAACACTGCTTATCTTAAACATACCACATCACTTAGGTAACAGCAGTATCCACACAATTCTCTCTCCTTAGTATTTCTACTCTGAACACCCTGCTAAAACACAGAACAGATATAATCCTTGTTTTTTCACGCAAAATACTGAGGCAAAGACAGAAGGATGCTGTAGCTCAACAAGTGCTTCAAGCTGATCCAAGTCTCCCAAATCCACTGGTAATTTGTTTTGTCAGGCAACATCCCTAAGCACAGCTGATAAAACACAGAAAATAATTAAGCAAAAACTCATTGCAAGATAATGAAGCAACATGATTGGGAGATCTCCGTGCTGCTGAAGCAGAGATGCAGCACCTCTCTATCAAACATCTCCTGCCTTTTACGTGTATTCTCAGCTCACATAATGTTACCAAAATGCACAGAAACATACAGTTTTTGTCATCTGACACTCAACTTGATTTTGTTCTGAATTTTCAAGAAATCACAGTTCAAGCACACATTCTTTGGAGAACTGCCCTCCCCTCCGTGCTAAAAATGGTAATGGAATTGCACAAGGGAGAGAGGGGGGGAGAGAAAAAATTCCAAGAAATCTTTTGACTCATCCATTGTTATTCATCAGGTTTTTGCAGCAGAGAATGGAATGCCGTCAAGCTAAAATTGACAGCGCTATTTTCTGATCTCTAAGTGATGTCAATCCTTCAGAAAGCCACAAGTGCTGAGAAAATTTTTCTCTGCAAAATTCTAAGAATGACTCTTAAATTTTGTTAGTTTGGGGGGGGGGGGGGAAAATCCACAGAGCTAAAAGAGGCACTTGGAATTAAACTCCTATGTAGGTGTGCTGAGTATTAGTCTCACAGCTTTGTGCTACCAATGACTCAGACTTATTGCCACAGGTGTCAAGAGACCTGGGACCTAACTGGAGCTCTGTAGAAACCTGCTGCTTTGTCTTTTTTTTTTTTTTTTTTTACTATATAGTAAAAAACTTGCCCTCAAAGACAGACAAAAAGCAGGCTTTCATACTCAGTACAGATCTAAATCTTTTTAGTCGATGGGTTTTACTGTCCAGTTAACTTTCACTTAGCAAGGCAGATTTTCTGCTCTTTAATTCTTAAGGTTTCCAGAACAACACAATGTCAACTAAATCTAACAGCCAAAACAGCTTCAAATGAAGTTCAGGGTGTAACACATCTTCTCTGGCATGCCAACACACTACTGTTAATCGTAGCTCATTAAAGATGTAGTAGAGGAAGAATTACATTCACTTCCAGCACCGTTCCGTCAATACAGTGAGATAATCATGCTGCTGTATCATACATAAAGCAATATTTATGTGTCCTGGTTTGGGTAATGTAATGGAAAGGCAGAAAGTGGTGATTCACTCCTTGTTCTGCCTGTTGCTACAACATGGCTTTCGCCTATTGCAGGGCCCAAGCCAGCAAACAGAGTGATTGGTTTCAAATGTTAGTAAAATAGAGACCTGGAAAATGAAAGAGTCAAGTCAGTTGAAATGCTGAACAAGAAAAAAAAAAAAAGAAAAAAAAAGAAGTCTGGATTGCAGATGAGAAGTACTTTACAGAGCAGGCCTCTGAGGTAATTCAAACCAAATGCAGGCTGAAACTGAAGTAGTTTGGTGAGTCAGCACAGCAAAAGGATACTAAAATTACATGCAAGAAAAGTACAATCCTTTTTGTATAACACACTGTATTTTATCCAGAGTTTACCAGGAAACAAATTAATTGCCTCCTTTGTGCCTCCTTCAACGCCTTTTGGACTCAACCTCTACCTTCCAGAAACAAACTGCATGCAGGCTGGCTAGCTGCAAACTCTGTTGTCTAGGACTTTAATTTCCCTTTCAAGAAAGTTTAATCTCCAGAGCATGACAACGTTAATAAACAATTGCTGGCATGAATGCTACTGGCCATCTTCTAAGTTACTATTACTTTCCTCTGGAAATAAAATGTAAAATAAATTCATAGTTAAAACCAAAACTGCAGAGAATCATCACAGGCTCTAACAATGGCGAGTGCCTCCCAGATTCTGCCATCCCAGAGGTTTCAGCCACCTACGGCTTGGTGCAGACCGGGATTTTAGCACTAAATATGCTTACCATCAGTCAAAGAAAGCCTCGTATCTGCCTCAAACATTTTAAAACCCATACCATTTTTAAACTTACAAAGCAATTTTCATCTTCATTTTCATCTCATTCTTGCCTCATACTTTCACAAAAACGTAATTCTGTGAAAGCTACAACAATTACTTGTTTAACAGAGACTGCCACTCTCTGAAGTGCTTTCCGAGATAGATTTGTACGGACAGACGTGGGTAGAAATGAATAACCCAAAAATATCCACAATAGATAATGAGCAAAATCTAGGGAAGAAAAAAAACCCCACATACTTCAAATGCAGCCCGAATTGGAATGAATGCCTACAGTAGCAACAGCACAGGAAGAGCAAAATGTTATTGTACATTGCTGGCGTGCAGCCCGTAATTACAAAAAATACTGCAGTATTCCACAGTAACAGCGTAAAATATTATCATTTCAAACAAAGCAGCTGCAGCACCCGGCCCACAGGAACCACGTCTCAGAGAGCCAAGGGAGGAGAGGATGGCCGGCTGCTGAAGGACTCGCAGCTGCAAAGGGCGGCTGGGCGTGGGGTCCGTGAGCCCTCAGGATAGCTCCTCCTCGCACCCATGGCTCCCCTGTCCAGGGCACGAAGCTCTGCTGCTGGGCAGCAAAGGGGTCAGTCCCACATGGGCTCCACATGGCTCAGGAGCAAACAGCTCCTGCTGCGTTCGGGCTCTTGCCATAACGTGCCTTCTGCCATATTTGCATTTCACAGTCTCTCGTATTCAACGCAATCTGACCCATTCCAGCTCCTCGTCGCTAACCCCTGTGTTACCCAGCCCCCTCTTACAGTCTGCCAAATGGTTTTCACAGTGGGCTAGCAAGAGGCTCCCAAGCATCGGTTGACATACGCTGCCATGGCTATTGTTCACGTCCCTGGTGAACTGGCAAGCAGCTGTTCTGCCACATATCAGCATGCACACATCTTTATTGACAATGCTCTTCTTGACTGCTCTACCCAAGGACTGGCAGCATGGTCCCACCAGGGCAAACAGAAAGTTGCAGTTAAGTCTGTTGTCTCACTGGCACCTACAGCACAAAAATTGGTAGTCCTAGTTCATCCCTTGTAGAAATAGCATCTATGGCATTTGGTTTCTACATGGACCATGGAAAAAGACCAGCTAAAGACCCAGGTGTTTTCTCCAAACGTTATTGGCTTGCAGAATTAGCAACCAGAGAAAAAGCAAAATCCTGAACAACAAAGTTAGTGGAGAAGGAAGTGCTGCTCAAATTAAAGAAACTTACTTCTAACTTACACTTCCTATGCAGGCTGCAAACACTAGCTTTGCCTCAGTTATCAGTGCTGCCTGAGGTATTTGGCATCTCCCCCACAGCTCAACAACTCTAAAGGTAAGGTGAAAATACAAAGCCAGCTGTTTGGGCAGTATCCCTTATTGAGTTGTTCAAATCACCATGAAAACCGGTTTTTGTACCCCTAACCAGAAAGATTATGTTTTTGGAGAGAGCAAATTAACTACCATGCCTCAGTACTACTGAGCTCACCAGCAATCATCTTCCCCATACCAGCTTTTCTCTGCCAAACACAAAGGGGGCTGTAGTGTGTAGATATATATGTAATATATAACTAATAAACTGCAGTAATATGTGCAGTGAATCAAAACACTGCATTTTTGTACCCTCATGAGCCATTCATTGGCATAGGGATTCAAAATCCCATTGGAGTACTGCAAATCCACGCAAAACTCTGCATGCTGGAATCAACTCTTTGACATACATAACAGATGAGGGAAGTAACACGTAACCAGACGCCCCTCTAGTAAATGCACAGCTAGAGACCCTAAAGCCCTAAAAACGTTGTGTCCACGGGCAAAGGAGAAGGGGAAGAAGAACAGAGTCCCATATCCAGAAAAGAAAGAAACGTTTAGGCTTTATGAACTTCTTGTTTACAGTGCCTTACTTTTTCATGTCTGTAATTCAACTACCACGAAAGGTAGCTTTTCAGGACATGGGGAGCCCAGCCACTGTGGGCTGGTTTGCTCCATGCCCGGTTGATCAACTGTTTCTTGGTGTCTGTGAAATGCCAAGGTCCCACCTCCAAAGCCTCCACTGTGACTCCACAGACCTTCTTCCAGAAGGGAGGTCTAACTTGGAAGAAATACTCCTCTGGAAAAAAAGCAGATGGCAGTTTAACCAGTGAGAGGCCCACCTCCACTCCCTGAGTTGGTGTGTCCTGGCCTTGGTGGCTTGGAGAAAACAGCTGGTGTGCTTTCACAGTAACTTTCCAAGGCAGAGGAGAACAGTGAGTGAGTAAAGGCAACAACTTGTTTAAAAGCCTCAGTATAAAACTTCTGGCTACTCTCATTTTATGAAGCAAGTTAAAACCACTCTCTTCTAGAAACTGCATGAACCACTGGCTTCTGACCTGGATCCTGTCTTTTGCAAAGCTGCTGGTGGGCTTGGATCCAAGGTTCAAACTCTTATCTTCTCCATACTAAAATGGCTTAAATCATACATCCTGTGTAATATATAGACTCACAGTGAGGAAGCACAGTATTGGCATGGTTCATGTTTACATCACTCTTTTGAAAGCCAACGCACATGGTTGAGGCAAAGGGTTGGAAATACTACAGCTTTCAAATATTTTGCCTTATGTGGTTTACAGCCAGCACAGCCAACGGCTGTGTAAGCTTCATCCATCTTCATCTGACATGCTAAGGGGTGAGAGCCCCAGGTAATGCCCACCCGAGCTGAGCAGAATGGGCATGGCAGCATCCCACTGCAACAGAGCCCTAGGCTGTTCCACTGCACTCTCCCTGCAGCAAAGGTCTCCATTCTCTGTCCCCACCACCTCCTATTCACAAAGGCTCACACACACACTTACAAAAACAAATGAACAATTCCATTATGTGCCTGGCAGCCCGTGCACTTTCCTTCTGATTCACAATAGAGGCACCCCATTGAAAAGATCCATATACAGGGGGGGGGGGGGTGGAATAAAAAAAATCTAAGCGACTCTCCAGCAAGCACACATATTATCAAAGCCTCATTTCCACTTAACACAAGTTGCTTTGGGAACTAATGCAGCTGACTTGAGGGGAAAACACAAACAAACAAACAACCTCTTTTTCCATTAGCTAGGGGAGAAAAAGAAGGAAAAAAAAGATCGAACCGGTGCCATCTTTGTTGAGTTGAAGAGCTCAAAGAAGCTAATGGTTTAGGAGAGCTGAGGAGCATGGATGTGGGACAATTTGTGACTGATCACTGCCATCTGAACATGGCATGCTGACAGCTGAAAGAAGAGCAGAGAAAGGCAAAACAAAACAGGCATGTGTTTAATCCGGGCAGGCTCGGTCCCTGTATTCACTCCCAGTGAAAAACATAAGGCAGGCGAAAGTCGGTCCCTCCGCCTGCTCAGCTCAGCACCCACATAACTCCCTGGCACACACCACAGGACCTTCCCCAGGCACATAAAAGGAGGCATTATTTCTTCACGTGCTAAAAAATAATCAAGCAAGGGTAGGAGTAGCAGTACAATTTATCTTTTAAAGCGTCTCTCTCCAAAGAACTTCAGTTTCTTTAATACTCTGCTAGTGAGTTCTTCCATTCTTCAATACAAAGAAAACCAAACAAGATTCAACGATTTGGTGACTACAACAGAGAGCTGATGCTATTATAAAGGCCATGGAGATGCTACAAAGATACCTTCCCCTGAACTTCAGCATGCGCTGCCTCAGAGAGCAACAAGGCGGCTGCTGTGAAAGGGGAATCAGGCAGGTTTTATCCTGGTCTGACGTCAATGAAAAAAAGACAGGAATAAAAGTATTTTGATTTATGCTCTGCAGAGCTGAGGAGGAACGTTTGCCACCAGGAGAGTGGGATGGAGAGAAAGCAAAGGTGAGTTGAGCGCTATTACATGTGGGTGACTGCCGCGCACTTCTCGCTCTCCCATGAGTTTGGCCGGGACTGTCACCCTACACCTGAAACAGGGCTCACTCCAGACAGGAAGGCATTTCCCCACCTGACCCACAGGGATGTGGGGGAGAGAAGGGAGGAGCCTATGAAGGTCATACAGCAGCGGTTTTGTACAGATTTGCATTAATACCTCATTTCACAACTACAAAAATCACCTCCGACTCCCACTGCAGAAGTCTTGTATTCCTGTCTGGGCTCACAGTCCCTCACACAAGACCTGCACATAACAAGGAGCTGGCTACAGTTTTTGATAAAAAGTTTGGATAAATCAGTATGAATGCCTTCGGGACTATTACAATTTCCCAAGCAATGGCTCTTGTCCACTGAACAGAAAGGAAATATTTAGCTCCCTGCAGCGAGCCTGTTGATTTCAAAAGAAACTTAATAGCACTATTCCTACAAAGCAAATAGAGAGCGATCACCAGGGGCCAGCTATGCTCTCCTCTCTTCTGAAACCCGGTAAGCAACAAACGTCTGCAAATGCCACCAGCCAAAGGGGTTTGGTATTCTGAGCATTTGTGGCACTGTATCCCTTCCTTCTACCCTGTTACATGGGCCCTTTGGTTCTGCAGGTTTCTTAGAGTAACTTTGTCTTCTTCAGCACACTTGGGGGGGCGGGGGGGGGGAGGGCAAAAAGTAATGACTTGAAAGTTTTATTTAAGGAAGAGGTCAGTTGTTTTTAGCTTTCATTTATGCAGCATTTTTAGTGGTTAGGGGTTTTACAACTGCAACATTTTCTCTTTACTAGACAAAAAAAAAAGACTCAGAGGCCCTACTTCTCTAATGAGAGAAACAAAAACAAACAAAATGAAGACTGGAAGGAAAAGGTGAGCTTTTCCCTGCGACTCATGATTGCTTTCATTTTTGAAAAAAAATACTCAGCTCGAGACAACACAATTCAGCCTCAGTCAGGAAACACTTAGTGTTCGGCTGCTATTCAAATATCCAAGTGCAATTTGCAACTCTAGTTGTGAAAGGAGACATTATTTTCTTTATATTTTTAACTCTATTTGTTCAAAGACACGCTGATGAAGCAATTAAGGCAGACATATTATTAAAGCTGGTGTAGAATTTATATGCTGTGTTAAGAAGTTTGGTATTTCAATGAGGTGTTTAAACATAAAACTGAGAACTATGTGTTTAATACAAAAATATACTTCAGAATGCTGTAAAATCAGATTACCCGTGACATTATGGCCAACAGTACGAGAACTGTATAGGCATTTTTCTGGCTGTGCGTTGCATGTCCTTCAGTTGCTTTCTTCTGCAGAGTTTCCATACGATACAGATTCCAAATTTGGAAATATTCAGGCACATGCCTAACTTTCAGGGAGAACAGCCTCATTGATTTAAACAGGGTTTAACCCTTGTAACTGTTAGAATGATTGCTTGTTTGTGGGATCGGACCTCATGGGGCTTGTTTTCAGGAAGATAAGCTCATTACATATTTTAACTGCTGTTTCTGAGTTTGCCATTAAAGTCCTCTGCCTCACTCTCCCATCTGTTTTTATTGCCTTCAATAGAAATATCACGACACTCTGAGGTAAACAATGATTAATTTAATTACAAACTAACTGTAACTTATGACAAGACCCTCCAGTCACTTACCTCAAATCACATGAGTGTTTCAAGATGCAATGGTAAATCTCCTTTTTTTCCCCTCTCTCACAGGAGATGCTGCAGCCTTTTTTTTCTGATGTTTTGCATTAAAACTCTTTCCCTGTGCTCCAGGATCTAGAACAAAAACAAAACAAGAAACACTCTTGTCATTTCAAGTGATTGGTGGGTGGCTCAGGGGAAATCCCTGACCTTTCTGCAATGTATATTTCATTATCTAAAGCAACTGTGATAACTCCCCCCAACAGAAACAGTGTGAACACTCTTCTGCAGGCTGTACTTTAAAAAAACCCCACCAAACCCAACCAAACAAAAAACCACACTATTTTAGACCACTCAGAGCCGTGTTATTTTTAAGATCCGCAAGACAGTATACTACAAAGTATTCATTTAAAGCACAATCAGTATATACCAGGCTCCACAAATCTACGAAGGTAAAAAAGGGGAGAAAGCCCAGAGACATAAATCAGAAGAAAAATCATTATGTAAAGCATCAAACTGCAACACGGGAGAGCAATCATCGGCTTTATTATTAGTAGTAGTACTACTACTACTACTGTTATTACCACTAATAATAGATACAGGGCCAACTCCCTAAATCTTCACTGAGTTACTCAAGTTAGTTCTGTAGTAGCAGCGTGGGGGAAGTAGTAGCCGTGCTGGAGAGGCAATGCAGCATTAGCACTACGAAACCCAGCCCAGCTGACGAGGGAGGAAGGAAGGGCGGGAGGAGGAGCGACACAGCAAATGAGTAAGAGAAACTGGCAGGTCTCTAATACAATCAATCTTGACATTCTCCACCATCGCCAAAAAAGGTCTGAAGGGTTTTGAATTTTCAGCAAGTGCTGCTGCTACCAGAACACGTTCGCACTGCTCCCCGTTTCACCCTCCTCCCTCTCCCGGTACCTGCAGCAAGACAGGCCAGGAGCTGGCTGGGTACACAACCAGGCTCTGTCAGCAGGAAAATCCCCCAGCTAGGAGAAGCAAACACTGCCAGCCAGCACAGAGTTCACTTTCCCTCTGAGAGCACGGACTTGCATTTGCATGGCCCCTCTGAATTGCTGGCATCCCAGTTATTTCTCTACCAACAGTTTTTCAGACCAACAGCTATGTTCATTCCTGCTCTGCACAGCTCCTGAAAGACAAACCCTTCCCAGGGCTACACCTGCCACTAGCCCCATTCAAGCCAAGAAACTTTCACAACACAGCAAAGAGGAGGACTTGACCTTGCGTGCATGTAAACCAGACTGGTTTGGTTTTCTTCTTCAGCTAGGACAGACAGACAGCTCTGAATAATATTTTCCATTCCTTTTAATTAAGAAACAGAGACATTCTCCACAGCCTTCTGTGTCTGTACGTACTTCAGAAATTACAACTTTTCCAAAAGTGGTCAGAAATTTTAAAAGTACAGCTTTCTACGTCACAGTTTATTCCCATACACACCCCCCACAGACAACAACCCAAAACTCAAGACCAAAGGCCACCATACAAACGAGGGGAAAAGCGGGCTTCCCTTGACACCTGGACGGAGCCTATGCCTATGTCACCACTCCCTGAAGCCGCTCACGGTACAAATGAATCCAAAATACTCCACTTAAAATGACTCTGGTTCCCCAGCTCAACCGTGTTTGTTCTCGCTTAGGTGGTGCTGCTCAAGGAGCCTGCTCTCGCTCAACGCCAGTGAAGGTTGTGACAGCCAAGCCAACAGACTTGCAGGAAGAGGACAAAGCCCTCCAAAGCTGTGATACAAATCCAGAGAAGGCTTGAAGTTCAAAGTGAAATGAGGACATTCTGTCCATGACTCATGCCACCTAGAAACCATTCTTAAATTAAGAAAAAGTGTTGAAGGCATTACTTTACAGAGCTTCACCCTGCTGAATCAGCTAGGTTCTGCCTCTCATTTTTTCCCCCCTACTCAAACAGAAGGTGGCTGGGGCTTCTATTTTAAGATATCAAAATCCTCCCTTTCTCACTTACATACTTGCATTTTTAATGTTCTGTTTCAAGAGACAAATAATGTTGTTTGAGGGACAGATTTCCAGCTAACTACTCTCCAAGCTTTCTGCATGACCTACAGGCAAATGCTATGTGACACTTCCTGAAGGGCTACAACAGCTCTGAATGACTCTTGAGCCCATACAGTGACACATAAGTATGACTCCCCCCAGTTTCCCCATGCCTCAGTTTTCCATCTCAGAGGGCTGATGTGAGGAGCACAACGCCCGTGCTGATTGAGTGGATAATCTAGTAATGTGGACAAGGTTATCAATCTCTTAACTCACATGAGGCTGAAACTTCACGTCCACGGAAGAAGACCTTGTAAACCAAAATGAGGAACGAGTCATCAGCCTGTCCCTCTGAAACCATTTTCAACTAGTGTGACTCCCTTCTCCTGGGTGCTCACAAGCAAGCGTGGGGGAGACTGAATGGATTCACTGTAGTCACACAACAGCTTTACAGCTGCTGAAAAAAAGGCCTATTGTAGCTCTGCATTTTACTATCTTGAGTAGCATACATTACTTTGCTGTACAGCTTCCACTACTCAACTCATCCTTACAGAAACAGGAGCAGCAAATCAGGGGTTGTCAAATGAAAAACAGGTTTAACTGTGATGGAGGAAATGTTCTTGTTTTCTAAAAAGAGAAGCAAAGGTAACAATTTATACAGTGGAGGTCAAACCCCTAAGAATTTGGTGTAATAAAAATACTTTAAACTGGTTCTACCCTCCTTTTGTAGGAGTTTGTTGGGTTAGGGGTTTTTTGCTACATCAATGATACTGTGAGCCAAATTTCACAATCAGAAAGGAGCAGCAGGCCTGCCACATGCACATGTGCTCTTCCTGCAGTGCCCACTCACCGCCTGCACCTCTGTTTACGGTGTTTGCTCAGTACCCTGACTGGTATCAAAACCAACTGTGAACTCAATACACAACTGTTCAGTCATAAGCACAAGGCCTCAATCGACTGTCAAATAATGCTGGACTTGGCAAAAAAATACACCTGAGTAGATTTGACAGCCCCTTTCTACATGTCTTGAGTTTTTCTCCCTAATGTCTGGAAAGAGGGAGGAAGGATCGTCCTGAATTAGGCACATTCCTCTCAGCATTCAACTACTCCACTCTCCCCCTCCTGGAGAAATGAATGCAGCTTCAAGCAAACTGAAAGAGTATTTTGTCAGCTCCTTCATTCTTCCCAGTGCAATAAATGAGACGGTGCTCAGCTTCCCTAGCCCCTAGCAGAACCAAATAAAGCCTCACTCTGAAGTAAGTATAAATCCCCCTTCCTCCTCCCATACACACAGAGTGTGCTGGATTTGGCTGGGACAGAGTTAATTTCCTCTGTAGTAGCTGGTATGGGGCTGTGGTTTGGATTTGTGATGAAAACAGCGCTGTTAACACAGGGATGTTTTCCTTACAGCCTGAGCAGTGCTTGCACAGAGTCAAGGCCTTTCCTGCTTCTCACCCCACCTCACCAGTGAGCAGGCTGGGGGTGCACAAGGAGTTGGAGTGGGACACAGCCAGGACAGCTGACCCCAAGTGACCAAAGGGATATTCCGTACTGTCTGGTGTCATGCTCAGCATATACAGCTGGGAGAAGGAGGAGGAAGGGGACAACATTCCAAGTGATGGAGTTTGTCTTCCCAAGTCACCGTTGGCATGATGGAGCCCTGCTTTCCTGGAGAGGACTGGACACCTGCCTGCCTGCGGGAAATGGTGAAGGAATTCCTTCTTTCATTCTGCTCTGCTTGCACACTCAGGGGTGCTTGCTTTACCTATTAAACTGTCTTGATCTCAACCCAAGAGTTCTCTCACTTTTACCCTTCAGATTGCCTCCCCTGATCCCACTGAGGAGTGGGAGTCTGCCAGAGGTTGTGGGGTGCTTAGCTGTCAGCTGAGATTAAACCACAGCAGTCCTTTTTGGCACCCCACACTAGGCACCAACAAGGACTGTCACAGTTTAACCCAGCAGGTAGCTAAACTCAACACAGCCACTTCGCTTTGCTTGCTTCCCCACCAGTGGGATGGGGGAGACATTCAAAGAAAAAAAAAAAGTAAAACTTATGGGCTGAGATAAAGACAGATTAATAGGACAGAAAAGGAAGGAAAAATAATAAAAACGATAAAAATATGCAGTCTCCTCACTGGGCAGTGAGGAGAAGCAGAAAAGGCCTTGACTCTGTGTGAGCACTGCTCAGCAATAATGAAAACATCTAGACATTGTCAACACTGTTTTCAGCACAAATGCAAAACATAGGCTCCTATGAAGAAAATTAACTCTATCCCAGACAAAACCAGGACAAGGCATTAATCCTGCCAGCTGCACAGAACCCGAATTCAGTCAGGGTCCCGAAAACCGCAGTGTATTGCACTTGCAGTGTGATGTACTGCTAGCTCCCAAAAATAAAATTATGAGTGCTTAGCAGCACCCATCTCCCCAAAAGGCAGTACTTTGTTCAAAAGCTGGACTGGAAAAAATCACAGGTTCTTTTTCTCTGCCTTCTGTCTTCAGAGCCATCAGAATACAACAGGTGCTATGCTAGTCTGCACTCAGAAGGCATAAGTATTTTGCTTTTCAACTAAAACAGAGACAGATAACACCCCTTGCTTTGGCAGTCTGGGACTTTAAAACCTCAAATATCAAAAGCTAGTAGGCCACCAGTGGACCCTTCTTTTCCCCAGCCTTCCTTCATTTCACAGTGGAGCTTCTCTCAAAAGGCCAAAGAAGCTGAACAGACTGAGCTGATTTTCCATTCTAGTCAACTTGTACGTTTGCTATTTCATTGGTTTTGATCAGAGTCAAGTCATGCGTTAGCATGAAACCAATTCTTTCATAACCAATGAAAAACTACGGCAGTAGAAACAAAGAATCAAGTATAGCAAGAAATAAAATCCCAGGACGAACTACAGAGAAAGACTTGGCTCCTGGTTTTGGATTTAGGCAGGCTTGTCCACCTCCAATCGGACTGCTAGCCTCCCTTGCCATCCCCAGGGCAAGCCATTCTGGGGTGGGCCTGGACAAAACCCATGTGGTATTTTCACATGTGACAGAGCCAAGGCCAGATGAGAGAAAAGTGGATTGCTAAAATACAATCCCATTTTGGGTTATGAAGGATGGAGGAAAGGTGGCACCAGGCTCTATGCGCACCTGCTGTCATGGGGACAAGGACTCTTTCCCCCAAATCTCCTAGGAACAGCGCTGCTGCGCTCCCCTGCCCGGGATCTGGCAGGCTCAGACACATGTTCCCACTTGGTATTTATCCTTGGTTGCAGTTTTGTGTAGCTGGGTTTTAATGTAGAAGGAGGGTGCTGCAGAGATGGCTGCTGCAAGAAGCCGCTAGAAGCTCTCTGCAGGCCCCAGAAAGATTACATCGGCCAATTCAAGGCCAGAGTTGCTGCTGACCAAGGCTGAGCCCATCAGCGATGGTCACAGCGCCTCTGTGAATCACATTTAAAAGAAAAAAAATCTGCAGGCAGGTGCATTTTGCCACCTGAAAAGGGGAGTGATAGAGTGGCTTTGGTGGGCATTTGGCCTCTAGCCAGGGCCAAACCACCACACCCTTTTCCTTGCCTTCTACTTTTAAGTAAAAACAGCATGAGCTCCCTTCTTTTCTTAACAGCAGAGAGTGACTTTATCGCACAATTTCTGGAGTGAGAACAACTGGCCCATGCTCACTTCCCTCCTGCCTTGACACAGATCATTAAAAGGCAACGCAAAGCCACACTCTCCCACTTACCCAGAGGGGTGATAGGCCTTTCCAGTCACCCCAGCCTCACCAGGCGCTCTCCTTGACACTCTCTTAAGTGCCTCCTTATCCCAGTGTCTGAGCACAGCATGAAGGCCTGAGACTGACTGTACAAGGCAGCAGCCTCATCCCACGACAGGTGACCCTGCCATGCCACAGGGCACAATCCTTCCCAGCTCCCGAAACCCAGCGTGCCAGTGGATGGAGAGCTGAGTACTGCCTGCCCACTGTCTCACTGCCTGAGCTGCCCTGGGCAGTAACATCCTTTTGTGAAACTTCAACAGCTTGCCCATGAAGAGCTAAAGGGCACGCATAGTTCAGCAAAAGATGTTAAGAAAATGAGGTATGGTATCATATTGGGTTTTCATAGCAAGGTTTTGGTAGCAGGGGGGCTGCAGGGGTAGCTTCCATGAGAAGCTACTAGAAGCTTCCCCCATGTCTGATAGAGCCAATGCCACCTGGCTCCAAGACAGACCCACTGCTGGCCAAGGCTGAGCGCATCACCCGTGGTGGAGTGCCCCTGGGATTGTTAAGAAGAGGGGAAAAAGAAAACTCTGCACAGCAGCCTGAAGAGAAGAGTAAGAAAATGTGAGAGGAACAACCCTGCAGACCCCAAGGTCAGTGAGGAAGGAGGGTGAGCAGCTGGAGCTGCTCCACGCACCAGAGCAGAGATTCCCCTGCAGCCCCTGGAGAAGACCATGGTGAGGCAGGCTGTCCCCCTGCAGCCCATGGAGGATAACGGTGGAGCAGATATCAACCTGCAGCCCGTGAAGGACCCCACACCAGAGCAGGTATATGCTGCCAAAGGAGGTTGACAATAATTGGCGAGTGATCTCTCCCTCTCCTTATCTCAACCCATGAGCATTTTCTCTCCTCCATCTAGATGAAGAGGGGAGTGATGAAGCAGCTTTGGTGGGCACCTGGCCTCCACTCAGGGTCAACCCACCACAGGCTTAATTTTCAATGTCTAAATACATTCTGGGTTCTTCAAATGAAGGGTTCTACAAAAAAACAGAAATTTCATGTTCTTTGGGACAGACGACTCAGGTAATTTTTTCCTATTCCCTTTTTCTATGCTTACACAGCTCACCTACCTTCTAGCTACAACGAGGCTGGATTTAAAGATGTAGTAGTTTGGTACTACATGGAAAGACTGAACAATCAACATCTGCATATCCCTAGTGCCACGGAGTAAGGGACACTTCAGCAGAAACCTGCAGTGACCTTTGTTGCAGTACACTTTGGAGGCCTGACCATAAGCTTTTTTTAGAACAGAAATCTGACTAAGCCACAACCAGCTCGGCAGCACTGTAGTTTGGTCTTACTTTTTGAGATCAGCAGGACTATGCCCACAGCTTGGCCAGCAGCTAAAATCTTCCAGGCAGAGAAATGCTGCCCGGATTCAGTGACTTGGCTGGCTACAAAATTTACTGTTTCAGTCAAGGAGAGACAGAACACTAAGATGACACTTTTGTCTAAGTTTACTTGTCCAGACTTTCAAAAAAACCCCACGTTGTACTGCTGCTTCTGTCATCTCTACTTCTGCTTCCTTTTCTTCAGCACAAATCGTAACATGAGCATTTCAGCAAATACCAGGTTTGGCACTAGGCTCTCTGGGCTGCCAACTGTCATATCCAGAAAGCAGGAATGTCACATCTGCCAGACTGGCTCTCACACCTACTCTCTAAGGTAACATCATGTATTTTTCCAAGCCGTGCTAGCAATAATATGACATTACATCTCACCATACCGTATGTTCCTTCTCTGCCTCAGGAAACACACCAGATAAAGCCTACACACCTTTAAATAAAGGATGCCCAGCCAATGCCTTACAATGACCAACAGCCTTAGTTCAGTGCAACATCTGACCAGCCTCTTTATTTTAAGGGTGTGAGCACTGTCTCCAGTGACACACCCTCATGTCAGCAAGTCAAACACAAACTACTAGACATGGGTCATTACTGGTTAAGCTTCAATGTGCACTTGGCTTTGTATAAGCTCCTTAAAGAAGAAGATACAATCCTTCTTTCGGTAGAAGAACTTCTCAAAACAGCCTTCCTTCTCTGAGGCCTACTCACACCAACCTTCCCCTTTCAGTAATAACTACAAAGAAAAGGGAAGAAAGAACATTAAGAAAGAAAAATTATGAAATGTGTTTTACTAACCGGCACAACTACAAGATCAGATCAGTGAAATACACCTTTTTTTCCATCCCTTCATCCCACAAGGTCACTACAGCTTACTGCTTTTTTTCAGGTCAGGCACGTAGCTTTTGAAGCAAGTCTTCAGATAATCCATCCTGTCTGGGCTTTTGGTTGTATTGTGGAATGGTTGCAGTGAGGTCCTGGAGCACGTGAAAGGAATCCCTCTTGGGAGGAACTAAACTAGAAGCATAATGTTCTCCAGAGCAGGCAGTTAACAGCACCAGACTGCTCCAGAAAGAAGCCACCCTGAAACGTGGTTGGTGTGAGCCTCGTGATCCTACCACCAAGTTTTTTACATATACAGATACTCTCCAGTTGGTCCACGCTACTTACTAACATAGGCACAGTCATAAGAAGACAAATATTCTGCTGTCATTCATCTTTATGCCACCAAATAATATTCTATTATTACATTCTCCTGTAATATTGCAACAGTGTAACAGCAACAGCAGCAAGAGCATCTTGAAGTGAACATGGAGAAAAAAGAATAGATCAAAGTAGTTTCAGCTACAGTAACTAACCTAATTTCTGTAGTTTTACGAGTTCTTCAAGACTCTGTTTTCTCTTCATCTTGCACCAAAATAGTCAAGAATGGTTACAGAAAGGAAAAAGTAAACCAAACTGGATAGAAAGACTGAAAAAAGTACTATGTGTTCCCCACTAAACCCCACAAAAAATAATAAACTTTAGACATTAGCTGTAAAAAATGTTGGCAGAAAATTTTAGGCAGTACTGGTTTTTTTAAGGTAACTAATGCTGTCATCTGAGCTCACCTCAAATACCCTCTGCTATTTTTCTCTTGGTGGATCTCATGTTCTATTTCCAAAAAGACCCCCCAAATTCTTGCCATTTCTCATAACTAAGACATCATCCCACCTTTATTCAGTGCCTGAACAGCTAAGAATCCTCTGACAGCACATCTTTCTCAGTTACCTTTTGCCACCTATTAAGTAGTACCTGCTGAGCCTATGGAGGAGATGTGCAGGGCATATGGAGGTCTGCAGCCCACTGGTTAGAAGCCACTTACCACTACATTTGCTGAGCACATTATCAGGAAGGGGAGAAAGATCTTTCCCTCACAGGCTGTTTCTTCCTAGCAGTTTTAAGAGCGTAAAATTCAAGAGTTTCACTGGAAGTTGCTAAGAAATACCTTGTGATGGAAACCTCCTTGTGTTCCTGGTGCAGGAAACCAACTGAACCTCGTTGCTCCATCTGTTCAACTTTTTTAAAAGAGTTCTGGAGCTGGCAGCAAGTTCAAGAGTGACACTGACCACTGTGCTGAGAAGCTGACCGAGACCAAGTGAAATTCTTTCCTAGTACTCGAATACTTCTTCCTTCACATGTCTTCCACTAGCCCTCCACACAGGAGACAGCTCACTGCAAGCAGGAAGCCCAAGCATGGAGGAAGTATGTGTAAAATCCACAGTCTCACTTCACTGCCACCCATCCATTTTCATGAATGAAAAGGGTGCAGTCATTAGGGGAAGCTGGGCCCTGTCACGACTGCTACGATGCTGTTTGTCCTCTCTTCGGAGCATTGTGGATTTGTGTTCATTTCCTTCAAAGATAATTGATTCTATGGATTAAACCAGCCAGAGACACGGTTTCTAATGTGGTTAATTTTTAAGACAGCACAGCTTTGTGCCTAAGTCCTTGTCTTGCATTTTCAAGAGCAACCTGAGAAGGTCTGGGACCTTTAATAACTGATCTGTGCATTTAAACCGCATTCACTAGTGACTCTACACACAGGTCAGAAATGATGAGTGTTCGGGCTCTAACCTGCCAGCTCAGCCACACAGGCCTACACCATGCTACATCTCTCATACAGACCTGGTCACCTCACTTTGCCTGTCTCAGGCTCCATTTGCCCCCTGCAGAAAATGAGAAACATGAGTGAAGGTGCTGTTGGCTCAGAGCAGAGGAAAGCTGGAGACCTAAAAATGCTACATTTATTACGGAAGTGCCGGAGAAGTAAAGGGAGTTAAGATATTCTCCCAAGTAGTCTCACCAGCAGTGGAGTCCACGAAGGCTAGTTTCTTGTGGCTCTATGTCTCAGGGGTAGGTGAGCCCATGCACAGGAGGCTACATGGGCTCTCTGCAAAGCTAGCCCTGCCCTGGGAGCACTCACAATGGCTCGCACTCCACACCCCAGTGCGCTCTCACACCTGCGGTAGCAGAGCCTAGGCTCTCCTTCAGAGAGTGCACTAATTTCCATTGTCCTGTAGCCAACCGCCTGTTTCACAGAACATTCCAACGACTGGAAACCTGGAGCTGGCCAATGGATTCCAACCTTACTTCAGGGAGACGGAGAGACATAGCACACTCCAGAAAGAAAACAAACTAATATACCCACCTTGGCCCATAAAAATGATGTTAAACTGGCCAGAAAGGTAAACAAATGTATCTGATGTTAAAACTCAGAACTGCAGTGCCAGTTCTGCAAGATTCATTAGTATCAAATCCAAGCAGTCTTGCCCAGGGAGGTTTATTCTACTTGCATGTCAGTCTGAAACACAGCTCTTTGCATTCTGCTTATGGATAATATTAGGTGTGTTTTCTGGGGAATTAAATGGTAATCTCGTCTCTGTTCCATTTCTTTAACATGTAACACATTCAGTTTACTCCTGTAACTTGTTTGTGCTATTACTAAATTGCAACTACAGAAAGTGGGACAACACTTTTTTCCTATGCAAGACAGGAAAAGTGTATCTGTAGATTTAGGCACAGATAAGAGACTCGAATCTGCCTCAAAAGACATGGGAGAAATAGGTGTCTGGGGTTTTTCGGGGAGAGGTGAGACAGAGAAAGGGTTTTTCCCCTGGAGGATCGAAACAAGGTATTTTTCCCTAATGTGATTCATAACAAGATAGATAATGACAAAGTCAGGAACAAAGCTAACTTTATGGAACATTCACAGTGTTGCACACAGCTACATATAACTTATTAATTTGGTGAAAAGAGTTTGTAAACAGAAAAAAAAACCCTCAAACCTCTAATTTATTTAGGCTACCATACCTTTTTATATTCACACATGTGTACTAATGTGGGCTGCAGTGCAGCCTAATCACTCCAACATTTATTCAGACCTAAGAGGAAAATACTTTCAACCTACAACTATTTGTCATGACAAAGCAAGTACTCATCAGTTTCATTTTCCAGCACCAACCAGGGCCAATTTTAATACTATATTGCCTCCTCCAACATTCCTTAACCTTATACCTAGGGGTTTCTCTTCGACATATGCAGCTAGCGACTCAACCACCACGTATCTTTCTTATCACTGCTGTCCTGCAGAAAATGAAAGTAACCCTTCAACCAGGCTCTGCAGGGCGATGGAGGCTTGCAAGGAAAACAACTGCACAACCCTCTTTCAAATGGGCAAAATGGGCAACATCCTGCCTTCACTAGCCAGTATATTACTAACAAAAGCCACTGACCATTACATAATTGTTTTAAGATAAGTGTTGTCTAAAAAGCTACAAATGTACCTCCTTGTACTAATCCCTGGTCTCATATTTTATGCTAAAGTGCACGTGTCTCAACATCTAGGTATATACTTAAATGTAATATAAACCACGTTAGTCAATTCAAAGCTATATATAAAAAGATATTCTGAAAGTCAACAAGGGCCATTATGCTCCTTTAGGCCTATGCTAATCCAGATGGCAGGCCACACAAGTTCAGCCTGGAGTCCCCTCCACAGTGGGCATCACCCTCCCTCTGCATACGAGTGGGCAGCATCGAGCTCAGTAATTTGCGGCACAGCATTCGCAGAAAGACTTCCAAACTCTATAGAAAAGTTTCATCCACCCGTGAATGTACTGCTGTCCTAGGCCTTTTCACAGTTATTACCAGGATCTTCTCATTATCATTAAAAACAAACTGTTCTTCATTGTGAAAGAGTGAACTGTTCCCTCTGCTCTCCCATGCTCCAGTGAGTGAGCTTTTCACCAAGCACTGACACGTCTGTACTACAGAAAAATGTTCCATTTTAAAAAAATTTTTAAAAAAATTCCTTCCCTCTCATTTGAGTATTTTTTCAGAAGTGCTTTCCACATACCTTAAAAGCTTAATTTAACATTTTGCTATTTAAAATGTGTGTCTTTGAAAAGTAATGGCAGCTGATCTGCACACAAAAGGACGAGATATTTCAATTTGTTGCATCGTTTTGGAGCATTGAAGACTCCTGGCAAACACGAGCAAACGGGCATTCTGCGCCTTCATGTCCCATCGACATCACGAGCCACCCACTGCAAGTGTGAGAACACTTGTAATTTGAGGGGTTTCCTGCAATAAAAGATTTTGTGGCAATCTTTCCAAAATGAGCCCCAAACCATTTCTGTGCTTAACTTCTTGGGCTTCAGAGACTGAGCAGGACTGCTCATATTTTCAGGGTAAACACCAGAACAGTCAGAACTGTAATCCAAGCAAGCCAGTGGTACTGCTGTTAACTGTCTGTACCCTCTGCTCTCCCTCTCCTTGTATTTCCAGAAGCATGAAGGATAAATGGGCCTTCTACTATTTGTACTGATCACCTGTTAGTCACAGCAGTCTGAAAGGCAAACTGACACATCCACTCATTTTTACTCTTTCCAGTATTTATAGTATTATTTCTCCAGGACTGTGAAGTAGCTGCCAATTATTACTAGACTTTTGGCATGCAGAAACTCATGTATATGAAAAAACACGATCAAACAACATGCAGCTCATTAAAGGAAGTCTCTTAACTCCATTCCCTGTCCTAATACTTTGTTTTTATCTCCTGGAAATATTTACCACAACACCTGATTAGGTTGAGTTGCTTATGTATTTTGAAAATACAAATTATGGCATCACTCATTCGTTGTGTGACAGTAAACTTCCAATTACACAACCCCACAAGCTCACGCCGCGCACCAAGGCAGGCACAACCCAGCCCCAAAGTGGTGGGGGGGAATGAGACAGCACAAGACTACCTGATCTTAAAACAATACTTGGGCAATAAAACAGCTCATGCTCTGAAGAACTAAGCTTGGACCAGCTCCAATCCCAAGCCAGAGTGAGCAGAGCCATGTCTCTCCATTTTACCTCTGCAGGCAAGGTGAGAGGTAAGCACTCGCAAAGGAAGGGCTGGCTGGATCACTTTCCTAGGTGTATAACTTTAAGACTCATTTCCCAGAGATGGGCATTTATGCCAAGAAGTTATTGGACCCCAATCCTATGTTAAAACCTACTGTCATTCTCTTTCCTTTCCTCCAGTTTACATTTGAGCTCCTCAGAGCTCAAATGTGCTCATACAGAGGAGCACTGAGGATTCGGTCCTTCACACGTGTGCAGAAGCGTACACCCAGGGTGTCAGCCTTGGCTGCCAGGAGCAGGATCCAGCTCTTTTGGACTGCAATGGCTCAACATTATTTTCCCTGCAAGCACCAGAAGAGACTGGCAGCTTAAGGACCTTGAGAAATCCACCTCAAAAGTCCTCATTTATACCTCTCCTATCCCACTTAAAGCCCCTCTCTACACAAAACTGGCAATAATACTCGTAGCAAATCAGCAAGCAGAAAAGTAAGAACTTACAGTGTATGTATAAAACTCACTCTGGTCAGTATTTATTTCCTGTCTCATGTATCTATCATAACACAATTAAACAGTTCCTCCAGTGCTAAACAGCTGTTGATGTGATATACTGTCTTGATTCACGTGACAGTGGATTCGGCCAAGGCTGCAACTCATTCAGTAAGCTAAGCACAAATGCCATGCCCAATTTAAGATCCAAGTAAGGCTTTAAAACGTTAGCCTAAATCTGCATACGAGCATCATCTGAGCAAGCCCTTCTGCCCTTGCAAGTCCAGCCTGGCTGGTCAGTACGAGTGGCACGAGGGAGATAGCTGCAGAGGACTGCTCTTCTGCATCTCCTCGTGATGCAGGAGGGAACGGCGATTGGTCCCGCGCAGATCTGCATGGCGCCAGCAATCTATTTATAAAGCTCTAGCGGGCTGAAACTGCATAGAAACTGCAGCCATCTCTTCAGCTGAAGAGGGGTGGATGTCTCTAATTCTGATTCCCATGGTGTTCCCTGCAAAAATGACAATCATTTTAATATTGCGTGGGGGAGAGCTGCCGGCATGTTTTGTACGTCTTTCTCTACACCAGCTTCAAGATTCTTACACCTCAAGGATTATCAGCTTTGTCACTGGGTTTCAGATTCCACATCTGTGATTTATAATATGGGCATCCAAATTGAATCCAGCATAACACTTCCCCACTAGGTCCAATTAGTCAGTAGGCACCGTGAATTTCTCTCCTTTTTTTTTTTTTCCTTAAGCATATGACAATAATAAAACAACAACAGCAAAAGTCATTTAGAGTCATACTATATCCAACTGTCATTTGTAAGACTTTACTGTATTATTAGTCAGAGCTTCTGGTGACAATATAACCCACAAGACTGAAACTTGAGTGGTTTATACATGTCATCAGAGCCTGAGATAAAAATGCCACCTTAGAAAGTGGGAGTATTTAATTTTTGATAATACTTTTGTACTAGTATAAAGCATTCACTTAATTTACATGAGTGACTTCTCAAGGCATTTGTATCTGTTTGATCCTTTACAAATACCTAGGTCTTTTCTTCAGATCCATTTTGCTAGGGCTTATTAATTAGAATTCCTACAAACCTTTAGGGTTTGGGGGAGTTTGGGACTTTTTTTCTCTTCTTTTTTTCCAAACCACACCACAGGACTGTAAATGCAAAATTGCAACACACACACAAATACCAAATTCTTTTTATGAGGAGGCATGGATTAGTTATGTTGCTTGGTAACAGCTGCATGGTGTAGTAGCTGGTACTAGGTATCTGTACAAACACATGTCCACAGGCGGTAGAACAAAAGCAGACTAATTCTCAGTTCCTGTAAAATGGCTAAACCCCACTGCAAACCGGCTGCAACTCAGATTCATCACAGCCACAGCTCTGGACATCACAACTAGTTACACAGTACTAGTAACTACAATACCAGAACTTGATGGCTGACTTCCCAAGTACTGAAAATGCTCATAAGAAATGGAACGTTGTCAGAAAAAGCCCATTAAAAAAAAAAAAAGTCACTGGAACAAAAAATTGGAAGCATCAGTTAATTTTATAGCAGTTTTCCATTAGCTCATACTGCTCCACTGAAGCTCCCTTGTACTCATGGATGCACCCATGTGCATGCATGCACACGTAGGCACACACAATTTTAGGAAGTAGAGGACAAAGAAAGAAATAGGTTTTATGAACAACCAGAGAAGTAGGAATTAAAGAACTGATTCAGCAAACTAATTAAGCACATGATTAATTTCCGTTATCTTCAGTGGAGCTTGACTACTGTTAAAATGCTTTGTTGAATCAGGGTCCTCAAAACACAGTACTCCTCAACCTGTTTAACCCACCGCAGCTTTAGGTAGAATTAAACACGTGGAAGGGACTAAAGGTAAGGAAATGCTCAGGTTCAGCAAATAGAGCCTTGCAGGAATTCTACTGGTTAGGAAAAACCCCACAGTGGCTTGGTAAATTTTCATCACCTCTAGCGGTTTTTGAATAATGCAATGGTCTTCTTGGCAGCTTCATAAAGCTGTGATCCACGCAAGAAGTTCTGCAATGTCTCAGCACTTCCTGGGGACTCGGAGCAGTAGGATAGCCTTGCAACAGAAGCAGAGATTAATCATTTTCTAATGCACAGTAATAAATAATGTATCCCCCATAGTACATAAATTAAAGCTGTAATTCCATCCTGGTTCTGTGATGACACTAGAAGCCTGAGATGGAATTTCAGCCTCGTTATGACCAGTCAGGATACGCATTATTCCTAAAATTATGTTCTGAGAGTTGATAATGAGCTGAGAAGTTCTGAAGGCATTACCAAAAAGAAGTAACATGTAATTACAAGCAGAAAGCAAAATTAAGTCAGATATTGTTTGCAGAACTTGCTAAATTAAGCAGTAAATCTCATCCCTGAAAAGCCCACTCAGCATATTTGTAGCGAGTCAAGCAAAGATCACTACTACTATCAAAAAAACTGGAAGCTGTAGTACCAGAGAGTGATGCCTCCATCACAGTAAACAGAAAGAAACATGTTAAAGATCAGGTTTGTACACTGAAGGTCTTTCCCAACCAAAATGATTCTATGATGGCAGAGTCCTTAAAACACTGTAACTTTTTCTACAACCACACACAGCATCTCACTCCTAAGTCAAACAAGTATCTTACGGGTGCACAATGACAAGCGTAAAATATTAGGAGAAAGTCACAGTATATCCCAAATCCGCATTCCTATTTGACAAAGAAGCTACTGAACAAAGCAAAACACTCATGATGAGAAGTGTTTTGTCCTTTAGATGACTGTATGTTCCCAGCTTGCACACCATAAATGCTCTAGAACATTTTCATTAAGAACACAGTCCTGACGTTTTTCCCTGCAATTTCAAGAAACCCAAGACTGTAAAGGTATTTTTAAAGTCTAACAACAAGCATTTTAATGGTAATAAGTCTAGAAGCATGATGACAGCCAAATCAATCATCTAGATAGAGTTAACTGCTATTCACCCCAAGTCCCATGACTTTTAGCAAATCCTGCAAGATGTCAAGTAGGTCTGGAGTCAGTTTTCTTTCAGAGACAAGAAGAAAATAACTTTTTAACCATCTTAGACAAACAAGGCACAAACCTTTACAGGATCACCCGCGGCCTGGCATGGCTCCAGGTTAAGAACTTTTTTGCACGGTATTATTCACAAATTTATCTTCCCCCCATCCCTCCCACCACATTCCTGATAACGTGAGACTAAGTCACGCTTACCCTCTCACGCTGTCCCCTTATTACATTTCTAGCTTAGAGAGCAGTAAAGAGGAGTAAGCCTGAAGATTATGACATAAAGTCAAACAAAACAGTGCAGGAAGCTGGTGTTTTTAAAAGCTGAGAATGTTCCAACCTAGAGTAACTGGTTTTGAGTATCTGATGCTTCCCCACAAGCCACCATAATATTTGTTCCTTACCTCCCAACTCTTCCTCTTTCCACTTCCCCTTTCTATAATGTTACACTAAGTGTTCAAACTTGAACACCTGGACTTACTTTTACTACATTCATATTTGAGACCCTTCACAACAATAGTCTCATATCCGAGGGGCCACTCACCTGGAGATACCCACTAATTTTTCTCTTCTCTTTTAACCACTCTGATAACAAGCAAGATTTAAAATCTGAACATAATTATATATGTGCCTACATCTGCATTTAAGGACACACTTTTTCTGAGAACCCCTTTCACGACTATTCATACAAACAAAAAAGTGTCAAAACTCATAAGAAAAGGACAGAGAAAGCAAGACAGTCAATGCCTAAAGCTCCTTGCCTCCTATCTCCACAAGAAGCATATCATCACCTCTAAATAGCAACCTGAAACCTACTCAAGAGCCTTACATAAGTCATGACTCAAGAACTAAAGCAGTGAGTGTCAAAACATTAAAAGACACGGTACCCTCTGCTCCTGGTAGTAAAGGATTAGCTATTGAGAATATGCAAAGGAGATTCTTGCACTGGAGAGAAGCAGCAGCAAAAACTTCTTAGAAATCCAGAGAATCACAGAACGCTTTGGGTTGCAAGGGACATTTCAAGATAGCTATTCCAAGCCCTCCCCTGCCACAGGCAGGGACATCTTTCACTAGAATGGGTCGCTGAAAGCCCCATCCATTGAAAACCATCCACACAAACAAAGCTACACACTTCAGTAACAGTAGTACTGTTACTAGCTACTAAAAACCCTTCAACTAGATGTACTCTGGGGGGTTCTTCTGTCTCAAATAACTGATGTAAGCTCCAGAAAAAGCAATAACCTAAAGCTCAACGTATGCCTCCATCTGCTTTTCCCTAGGGACTCAATGAAAGAGATGGTTTTTCTCCAAGATCTCTTAGCTAGTAGGTTATATTGCTCGTGAGATATTGTTCATAAGGAATGGCAATCTAACACAGAGACTAAAAGGTGACCCTGTAAATAAATCTCAGCTGCAAAATCGAATACCTCTCCTGGTCAGAGCTGAACAAACACTGCTATATTGACAATGTAAGCAAAATGCTGAGAAGATAAATAAATCTGCAATGAGAAAGAAGGAAGGCAAAATCCTCTAGAAGTAAGTGAGAGGGAACATGAGAAGAAAAGGGTACGTGGCAAACCTACGTTAGCGCGACTCTGACCAATTCAGGCTCAGCCCATGCTCATCACCACACCATCTGTGCTTGAGTATAAATGGAAGGGTTCCCTATCACGTTTTCCTTCTCCATGCAACTATCACGTTCACATTCAGATACTCCAAGGACTATGCGACTGATTCAAAAATTAATCTAAAATTCTGCTTACATAATACCCACCAGATTGATTCACAAACTCATTGCACTGGTCACACAAACACATACTAGACATTGTTTTCCAGAATGCTCCTCTTCTGGTCTGTGAATTAGGTTACAATGTTTGCACTCTAAATTTAAAGACATGGTGCACGCCGAAGTCTGAGCTTCAGCCTGTTGATCGTTTTTTCCTCCTTGTTCGTCAGCTCAACACCCAACACAAGACACAGCTGCAGCCGTGACAATTTTGTAACCCAAGGAGGGGAGCAGGGCTTTAGAACCATGTAATTACAAGAAGGAAGAAAAGGTAAGATTCAAGAAGTCCTGTGTCAGATACAGCACAACTTGGAAGAAATGCCAGCACTTGTCAAGGCAACCTGTGTGGTGAGGACACACCTTTTTTTAGTATCTTTGTCAGGAACATGGACAGTGGGATTGAGTGCAGCCCCAGCAAGTTTGCCAACACGACCGAGCTGTGTGGTGCTGCTGCCATGCTGGAGGGAAGGGGTGCCATCCAGTGGGACCTCCACAGGCATGAGAGGAGGGCCCATGCAAACCTCATGAAGTTCAGCGAGGCCAAATGCAAGGTCCTGCTCGTGAATCAGCACAATGTCAAGGACAACTACAGGCTGGGCAGAGATTGGACTGACGGTAGCCCTGAGAGAAGGATCTGATGGTGTTAATGGATGAGAAGCTCAACGTAAGCTGGCAAGGTGTGCCTGCAGCCCAGAGAGCTAATGGTATTCTAGGCTGTATAAAAAGAAGTGTGACCAGCAGGTCAAGGGAGGTGATTCTGCCCCTCTGCTCAAGTACAACCCCATCTGGAGTGCTGTGTCCAGCTCTGGGATCCTCAGCACAAGACAGACATGGAGCTGTTGGAAAGAAAGAGGGCATGAAGATGATCAGAGCACCTCTCCGGTGAAGACAGGCTAAGATGTGGGCTTGTTCTTAGAGAAGAAAAGGTTCCGTTGGAGAGCTTGTAGCAGCCTTCAGTACCTGAAGGGGGTCTACAGGAAAGCTGGTGAGGGCCTATTCCCAAGGGCTGGAGAGGGACAGTTCCTAAGGGGTAACGGATTTAAATTGATGAGAAATTTCTTCCCTGTGAGGGTGGTGAGGCCCTGGCACAGGCTGCCCAGAGAAGCTGTGGCTGCCCCCTCCCCGGCAGTGTCCAAGGCCAGGCTGGATGGGGCTTTGGGCAGTCTGGTATAGTGGAGGGTGTCCCTGCCAATGGGAGGGGTTGGAGCTAGATGGTCCTTCAGGTCCCTTCCTACCCAAACCAGTCTGGGTTTCTAGGACATCCCCACCAATACCATACCCAGAGATGTGGGCTTTTCACCACAGAAATTTTCAATTTCCCTCCTGGAAAAATGAAGGGAAAGGAGGGAAGGAGTCTTTTTTTTACACAATATTGTAAAACTATTTAACTCTACTAACTTAAAAATACTCATTGCCAAAGAGTTACTAGGTTATATCCGATACAGGCATTAAGAATCCAAAAGCAGAAGCTCCTGCTGCTCTTCAGATTACTGGCGGTGATTTCTTTCTGACAAAATATAGGACAAATTAACATACTGCTAATGCATACTGTGTTAATTATTCTGCAGTGCCATGTAGTAACCCCGATGGAAGTTCAAACAAATTGTGACAGATACAGATAGAAATGGTATTGGTGTATAGCTTAAATTGGTATTTTGTGGAGTTTGCAGCTATAGCACGTGAGGCCTGCATAGTGAGGCTGTGCGATCTGCCTGCAATGATCTCAGGTTATGCTATTAGGTTAAATACTCCCATGAGCTGTAGAGGGGTGAAGTTCAGCAAATCAATTCCAGGCTGTTTTGTAAACTTCAGTACAGTTCCAATTCTCTGGTACTGATACGGATCCCATGAACCACCTGTAAGCACACACCAGGCTTAAAAAGTCAACCAGTTAGCACGCTGCACTGACAGCACCGTAGGGAGGGCAGACACTTAGAGACAACACGCTGCCAAAATAAAGCTTTAATTTAGAGGAAAGAATTCTGGCTCTAGGAGCCGCCCCGAGATAAGAACTGGGAATACATGGATAAATAGAGGCCATGCTACGAGTCTACACAGAGCGATTTCCAAAACTCATCCTCTCACAGCTTTACCAAAAAGCATCTAGGTGAGCTGAGCAGCAGCAGCAGCCAGTTGCTGCCAGGGACCCCTGAAGCCAGGCAAACCCCATTCACTGCTCAGCCCAGCTACCCAGGACACCCATGCCCAGCCTACAGCCCACAGGGCACAACACTACCCCCCAAAATGCCCAATCCAGCCTGTTGCCTGCTCACTACCACTCAACCTCCAGCATCCATCACCCCTGGGGAAATGCATCCAGGACCACCTCAGCCCAAGGCCCCTCTGCCTCGGCTCTTACAAGCCCATGGCAAGTCGTGGGGTGCAGTTCAAGTCATGTTTGACAATGATCCTTTCTGAACACAGCAGATCCCACAGCAAACCCCAATCGTCAGAGGAGAGGCAGGGTCAAACCACTGCAGCTCACGCTGGCTGAGGTGACACAATCCATACCCAAACACAGACACACCTAAACGTGTAATCACTACATACAAGCACTCTCAATGAAAACACATTCACCTGCATTTACAACATGCAGTCTTATTTTTTGATGTTGCAGTTGTGTTGCTCCCCATATAAAAAAAAAGAAGTCTCCATTGGCTTTCCTCAATCATTATTCATATTAAACTAATAAGCATTCATTAAACTAATAAACATTCTGGCAGCGACAGAGTTTAAACAGCCTTCTCTCCACCTCAAATCCACTACCAAGTATTTTCACATATAAGATGACCATCCCACAACCCTGCTTTTTGGATGCTAATCTAAACTGAGTTCTCCAAACCAGTACAGTACAGAGTTACTCTTTGGGAGGGGGAGCGCACAAAAGGAGTGAGAGAGGGGCCTTTAAGATGAAATAAAAATAGACTTCCTTGATCCCACCACAACACGGCCCAGACATTCTCCCTGTGGGGAAAGAAAATGTTTCTTAGTGCAGTGAGAGTTTTTATAACATTTTCTTCTTTTTTTTTTTCCCCTTCCCCTGTGCAACTTTGCTTCCTGAAGAATGCTCTATATAAAAGACATGACATTTGGCAACCCAGCTCTGCTGCTTTGTGAAATTCTTTTGGCAAGTGCCCTACGTGCTGACTGCATTAAGCGCATCGGGTTATTTATTTATTTATTTGTTTGTCTGGGCAGAAGTCAGAGGGAGCAAGCCATACAATTAATGCTCAGCATGGCACTGCTTCATCCAAAAAAATAGGAGAGGAGCCAGGGAGGGAGGGAGGGGCCGGAGCCTCGCCTTTTAGGAAACCTCATCATAGGAGAGGAGATGGTTCTCCAACCTCTAAGTGTTGTTGCTGCTGCTCTGGGGCACATGCAGTGATTCTTGGATCTCAAGGCATTTAGTGAACATCAATTAATTAATTAATTAAGCCACAATTCCACAACAAAGGCAGGTATCATTACGCATCTATTTTGCATATGGGTAAAACGAGCCGCAGAGTAAACCTAAGCCTGTACGGATCTTGCCCGGTGTTCCGAGGCAGGAGGTGCACTACTTACCAGCAGTAAGCAGCAGGAACGCATGGCACCGGCCGCCTGCACACCCACTCTTCCTCCCTCACGCCCTGAGTGAAACCAGAACATGGAGAAGTCTCCACACACCACTGTCTTTCCAAGGGTGCAGCCCTGGCTCATGACTGCGAGGCACACAGACCTCCATCGACAAGCACCGATTTTCACACCAAGCTGCACGCCCACAACATACCTCAGCAATGTTTACAGCAAGTGAGGGATGGCACCACGTATATATATATATACACACACACACACATCATGTGTGGTCATGCTCTCACAAAGCCAAAACCTCCAAGGGTCAAGGACTCGAATGAGCAGCACCCATTTCCTACTCAGATGCCACACACTAGGCAGGAGGGCCACACACTGGCGTTTTGGAGTTACGGAGCGTGTTACTTTAGGCTTAACAAGGGAACAAAATGCTTCTCAGAAACTAAGGAGAATTTTGCTTAGGATCACAATTAGCCCTGGTTATTCACACCGGGGCCAACAAAGCTTGGCAGCACACTGCCACAGAGATCCCGCAACTGCAAATTCACAAAACCATGAAGTTTTCAAGCTAAATAGGAAAGAGACACGGAAACAGGAGAGGACAGGACACACCTGCCCCGAGACGGGACAAAAGCCAGTCCCATCAGACTGGAAGGGTAAAGCTTCTGCACTTACCACATATCCCCTGCTATTTTCAGGCCACATTGTTACTAGCAGTGAAGGGCGGGATTCATCCAAAGAGTAGTTCACTCTATGTGGGGAATGCTGAAACAGGGGCTTGGTGCGTTCCACGGGAAGGAGCTACCAAGTCTCCAACCAACATGACCCCCTGCAGATCAGGTACAGAGAGGATTTTCTCCATCTCAGGGGTCTGAGACCAGACTGGAGACTCTGCTTGATCAGGTGGTGCTGCTTCAAAGGCTGCCTCCGAGGGCGCAGCCAAATCTGTAACACCCTCAGTCTTTGGAAGAAGCTTTAAGCAGCATGGTCTAAAATAATGCCGCATGTTTCACACGGAAAAGCGCTTTCTATGAGCAAGTGTAAAAGAGACAGCTGTGTGTTCGCATCAATTGCGTGCACCCTGGTAAGAAAAATGTCTAATCTAAACCTGCCTAGTGTTTTGCTAGAACAAGAGGAAAACGACTCTTTTTTTGGTTTATTTTTCTTTTTTTAAAATAAAAAAGTCTGGCATTACCTACCTTCCTGTTAAAACCTTTTCCTAGAAATTCTGTCCTTCATTTCTAGGCCAATTTTTATGATATCGAAGTAGTTATCACACCAGCAATACTCAGTCCAATTCTACAAAGTTTATTCAAGGCAAACAAATTTCAACCAGACTGCCAGTTTTAGCAGAAGTTTGATGTGATCAAGGGCTCGAGACAGTTAGATACAAGCAAGTCTAGAAGAGACAGATGTGGGTTCACATCACTTCAACTGCACAGCAGCCTCTGCCCATCATCTGTCCCCAGCAGAGCACACAGGAGGCTCTCCTTTGAAAAGCATTTAGGGATCACAGCACTGAAAAGGACCAAAGGGACACAAATGTCTCAACAAAGAAATCACTGGCATCCCCTCATCTAGAGCAGGAAGTACTAAGCTTTCAGTAGTGCAACTCCATCGCTATCTTCAACCTGGAAACAATATATCAGCACCTCATGGGGGGATTTCAAGCTCAGTGTACTGAAGTTAAAGATTGCCAATGCAGGATGCACACCTCAGTCTGCACACCAGCCAATTCTGGAAGTACAGGCCAAGAGTAAGTGAGGGAAACCACAGCACAGGTTGTCTGAAGCTGTGATCTCATTAGCCCAACGCTTGGGCAAATCTGAACTCAAGAGGCTGTGCATCTGTGCGCATACGCTACATATGAAGATAACGACAGATGCACGTGCTGTCCCAATGCATAGTTTCACATCAGGACATTCACAAACACGCTTTTACTTTAAACAGAGGAAACCATTAAAAAAAAAAAAGTATGAAGAGCTAACATTTTAGGACAAGCCTGGCAATCTCATTAGCTTCAGCTGCACAATGCAGAGCTGCTATGAAAGACAAAGTTACACAGCTTAAAACTGAATTACAGGTGGCTTGAGGGGAAAGACAAGATTATGACAGAGGGACAAGACTTGGAGGAGAAGGGTAGGATAGGACAGAACACTTGAGAGTGGGACAAGGCTGGGTTGTTTTTCGCTTTACACTTGCCAAGTGAAAAAACAAGCATGAGTCATAGTAAAGGTAAGTCAAAGTGTGATGTGACTGCACTGGAGAGCTGAGCAGACCACACTGCATGAGTCAGCAGTGCAGGTAAAAAGGGTGTTAAGAAGCAGCAGATGGGACATGTCTTTACTAAAAGAACGCTGCAGGACACAGGCCTCCTTTGCTCTAATGAAACAGTCGTGCCAAGCTGCCGCGTGCTGGCTTGTATGCTTGCAACCCTGTGAATCAAAGAATGCCACACACGGAGGTTAGAAAACCAACAGGCAAACAGGTGCAGACAGATCCTCATGCAAAAGCAGCACAGAAAAGCAGAGCAACAGCACCCCCCAACACGCACTCACCCTGACGAGTGCCCTGGGACACCACCCTCCAAACCACTCGGGCGGTGGGGTGAAGAGGAAGAGCAGGGGAGAAGGAAGCTGTCACTGGGATGATGGCATTCAACCTGCCTGGCAGCCAACATTTCTGTTCCTGCTAGCCACCCTCTGCCTTCCTGGTGGGTACCAAGGACAGGAGGCTCCAGCCCCCCCTCCCTGTTCTGCCTCCCCAGCATACACCTGCAGAGCTGGGAGGCAGCTGCAGCCACACAGCCAAAAGGGCAGCCAGGGCCATTCGGGGAGCTGTACCTGCACCTCCGGTGGCTTTGCAAAACTCCTGTTTAAAGCTCCGCCTTTTCGTTCAAGACTGCAAACACCGTTTTGCTGCAAGAGCAGAACACTGAGCCCCAAAAGACCCAAGCACCACATTCTTGGGTAGCAGAGGCCACACTAACTGCAAAATGCAGCTGCTGCTCTGACCACATAAACGACCAGCGATGGCGGTTCTTCACTGGCAGGATCCCCACTCGCTGCACTTTTGAACCTGGTCAGGAAAGATGAGGGCCCTGTGTCTTGAGCTCAAACGAGGACAGAGACATAAGGCAAAGCTCAAATCACCTTTCATGTCACTTCTTGGCTGAAGTATAATTATACCCTGCCTGCAAGGGGCAAGATGGAAAGTAAGATGCTCTATTTTTAGACACAAGATGCTGCTTCATCAGGTTCATCTAATTTCTAAGAAACAAACCTTGGCAAAGGTGTGCCTTTGAGGGGGTGAAAGATGACTCGTTTCATTTTCTTTTAATGCAGCTCACTACATGAGTAGTATAAATCTAAGCAGCCTACTTTAGCCACATATACCTGCCAGCTGTTCTATTTGGGAGAGATGGTACCTATATTCTAGCAAAATTATTTTTCTATTTTACCCCCAATCTGTCCAGCCAAAATAGGCATGTAGCGTCCAAGTATTTCAATGGAGTTAGAAGGTGTGTCTATTCCCCCCCTCCCCCAACTCCAAGCATCTTTATTTATAGATTTCAGAAGTTGGCAGGTAGGGCGAGGAAAAGCAGTTGCTGAGCCTAACACGCTCTGCACAGCAACAGATCTGTTGTAACAGATTAACAGGCAGAGAGAGCGAGAGAGACAGGAAAGAGCCTTACTCTCCTTCCTTACACACATCCTTGCTTTCAAATGCAGCTTTACGGAGATGATGACAGTAACTGCATGTCTAAAATAAAGACGGACCGAGAGCCAGGGCTTGTGCAGCCCCGCTGACAGCAGAGTTCAGCCCTGCACTTTGGTCACGCACTTTTCTAACCCCAGCGTGTGCCTTCCAAGGAGGAGGCAGAGGAACTACTCTTCTGTGGACATCGCGAGCATTAGCGAAGGGGGCGGGCGGTCAGCCTGTAAGAAAAACAGTGAAGTTAGTTTTCATTTCCTGTCGGTTTTAATCTTGTCTAGAGGCTTTGCGAGCTGCTACTTCCATTTTCTGGCCTGCCTGCAGAGGAACTGCTTTCTTTACTCATTTGCAGAAGGTCCTTCTCAGATGCCTACAGTCAGCGTGTCTTGGGCTCCTGAAATCCACCCCACCCTGCCCACCATTCGTTGGCTGCAGCAGCACCAAATCAGGCTGCAACCACAAATCAGTGCGCTGGCCTCCCCCTTGCAGCTCTATAAACACGCTCCAAATCACAGCTTCCACTGGTAATGCTCTTTAGAAAAAAAGGTTAAAAATGCACGGGATCCATGGAAAGGGCTGCACAGCTTCCTTCCTTGCACAGTCTAATGTTTCCCTTACCCCCTGAAGCACTCTTATACCCATTTGAGTGCCGGTTTTCACACTCTGTGGGCTCTTTGATTTTCTTTGAGCTCACGATGCAAATACTTCTATATATTCTGCAGGCGATTCCTGAAATGCACGGCACAATTTGCATGGGGACACAGAGCACCAACAAACCCGAAGACAATTGGTGACAAACTGTGATCACAACTCAGGCACAGGCTCGCTGACTCCCCCCTTGTCCTTAGCATGGAGAAAGTGCTGCACCTACTTAACTCCCACCAAGGGGCTCACAGCACAGAGGCTGCCAAACAATGACGAATCGATGACAAACCATTACTGATAGTTCTGCAAAACGGTTCCTACGTCTCTTAGCCACAGCCTTCTGGCAAGATACACACTTCTGCACGTCCACTTTCAAAAGAAGCCAGGGAATAAACTCATCCACCTAACCCAAGACGTAAGACACAGCTAGGCAAGGGTGATGCCCTGCATCAAAGGAGGGTGAGGATGGGTGTCAAGCTAGAACAACAGAATGGAAAGGTGCCAGTGATAAAGTGAGAGCTCATCTTGCTAAGAGTTAACCAGCACAACTCACACCAGGAACAGTAACTTCTCCCCCTGCGTGAACTGTGACCAGGAGCAATGCCAGCAAATGTGCACAGCAAAAGTAGTCACAGCTAAGAGAGATGGAAGAAGGGGATTCCCCTGATCCTTCACCCGTTCACATCTCATAAGATTTATCTCAGCACCACATCCTGAATTCCTTCCCCAGTTTCCAAGAACTGGCCTTTCATACACCCACTAGAGAAAAAAAAATAGTTGGCCTAATATCTTTACTTCCAGCCCACATTTGCAAAGCTTCCCGAGAAGAAAACCACCCGGCTCCACAAGTGATCAGTGTTATCACACTTGATCCACATGTGCCTTCGGCTTGCTACCTCCCGTGGTACCAACAGCCATCACTGCAGTCCTGAAGGGATGGTGGCATGAAATGGTAAAGCAGCATTTTCCTTGCGTGTTCTGGGATACATTATGTAGCACACCAGAAAACAAAATCACTAACTTTTTTCCTAAAATCGCTTTAACAGTGTTCAGTCTCACTTCCTCATTTATGACTGAAAGAGCTTGAAAGACAGAGTCACTTTTGCAAGATCCAAGAACGTGACTGGGAACACAACTGCAAAGCCCCAAATCCTGTTCCTCTCCATGGTCTCCTACACAACCCTCTTCTCTCCCTCTGGGCATGGTGGAGCTAGGTCACCACCTTCTGCCTACAGACTAACACATAAGTGCATTTATGTATGTAAATTAAGACATTTTAAACGAGGCCGCGATGATCCATTTTACATTCAAACTCTGTATCTATCAAAACTGTCTGAATTCAGGTGTTGAGGGGGTATTTTTAAGTAACATTTAGAGAAGGATATGTTTGCTGCTGAAGTCTCAAAAGAAAATCAAACCTAGGAACTGACAGCAGCTACCAACTATACTTCTTAAACTAGTACTGACAGACTGACATCCTACATGACCTCGCAGTAGCAGTCCCTTCTGCCAGGCCAGAGAGGGCACCTCCTCCATTTCAGTGCCATTAGCAGGATAGGTTCAATACTTAGTAAGAAAACAGGGAGTTCAAGTAATGACTGGAAGGAAATGATGAGCTGGTTCAGGATCTATGATTCCAAAATTCTTATCTAAGATACCGTGACCAGAAAAAAAAAAAATTGACTTAATAGCTGCAATTAACTGTTCCATTTAAAAATGGCTTAATTTTAATGCAAAACAAGTCAGGGTTTTGGGGTTGTTTTTTTTTCTTTTCTCCCCTCCTATTTCTGAGACCCCTCCTTTAAGGAAGCATTTAGTTACGTGACAGAAATGTTTCAAAATCTTTTTTGTGAGTTTTTGCTGAATGCTTATTTTCATGTGAATGTAGCCTGATACAAGTCACATGCAAAACATAATCTAGTAAACAGTGAACAGAAAACGCACCGCTGATTAAAATAAAAGAAAAATTAGAGGCTCAGAGAAATCTGTGTTGGGCCAGATTACTGGTAGAACATCTGTAGAAATATAATGTAGTCTAAGTTTAAAAAAAGATACACAAAATTATTTCAAGTACTGAAAGCATCCCCTTCTTTAAGGACAATAACCAAAAAGAGTAAATGCAACATGAGATTTAGAAGCTGATTATTTTAATGAAGTTTTCCTGCTCGCTGATTTTAGTCACAATCAAAATCAGCACTTTTTTAACTCCCCCCTGAAGAAACCCTCCACAAGAGGAGCAACGCTGATTCATTTCTGGTGAGATGGGACACTGGAGATCACAAAGAACATTAGTTTGCTGATGGGTGGCAGATACAGCGGGACAAGTGCATGCTAGTGCTTCAAATAAATAAAAAAAAACACAGGCAAGAGGCTAAGATGCGTGCATGTGCGGATGCACACCCATGTTTTGTTATCAGGCTCTATCAGGGGACAGACCTGCATCACAGCAGGCTGGGAGGAGGAAGGTTTTTGTGAGGGGGTGATGGCCAGCAACTCTGAGTGCTCGGGGCAGTTGGTCCAGGATGCAGAAGCACCAGGACAGGCTCAGCAGCGGGTTTCTTGGCATAATCACAGCACCGCGTGGCCAGAGCTACGGGGCTGGGGATGCGAATGCATGGTGATGTCTGACCGCTCGGGGTTAGCGTGGATCCTGCCAGGATTACAGTAAGCCTTGCTAAATCTGTGCTGGGCACATGGTGACTCTGCACCATACTCTGCCAGTGCTTCTAGTCCAAGGATGACAGTGACAAAACACCCCCCAGGGCAAGCTGGGAGCAACGCTGAGCAGGAGACAAGGAGCTGCTCTCACCAGACCCAAACTGCTTGGCCCTGCCTACTCAGGCTTCTCTCCTACCTAAGTCCTGTAGCACCTCCAAGCAGGTTGTTCCCATGAGCTACAGCTGCACAGAAGTCCTCTTCCCTGCCCTAACACAATGATAGGGGAAGCTGTGTTTCAAAAAGACAAATCCATTTTTTTAGCAGAAACAGAGTTAGATGGCTTCAGGGGACCTGCAGACACTTGCAAAGTCACAGACGTGATCCTCCAGCGAGAACAAAAGGAGGAAAGCATGTATGGGGGCATTACACGCCATTTCTCACAGCAGGAGGTTACACTATGGGGAAGAACCTCTCCTCCTCCCTCGTGCCACCTCCCATATGCTGAGCAGCAAATGCATGAAAAGACGCCATCAGGGTGCCTGCAGGAGCTGCCCAAGTGCTTTTTGGCTTAAGATGCAAAGGACAAGTTTGAGGTTTGTTCTCCAATTGCTGTCTCATGCACTCAACGTAACAAGACATCGGAGAAGAATAACTCATGTATATAGATAGCAATGAGGTAATTAAAGCCTAGTTCTTCTTGGCCTGCTCCCCAACTCCACATAACAGTACACAAGTGCACAAACATCTAGGTTGAAAATACATCATCACACTCAACAGTAAAACTCCCATGCTTTGTGGAGTACTGATGGCTTTACTACGGCCACGCTACGTATTAGTGGGTACTGACTGTGTTTGCACAATATTTCAATAAGCAGAGCCAACCAACATCACTTCCTCTATTTCTGTATAGAGTAATATATTTACAGGAACAGCCTTTTGAAACATTCCAGTAAAATTAGCTTACTCACAGATTATTTTTTTTAAACTAGAACAGAGAGCAGAAGGATAGTATCATCATCGGGTTTTGTGCATAAATCAGCTGTCTATTTACCGCTGATGTGTTGCAATAATGAATTGCCACTATCTTCTGAGTTATTTGTAGGGTTATTAGAGATTACCTAAATTCACAGGATCACATGCACACACAAAAAAAAACACACCCCAAGAAGCTCTCCTCCCCTGTTATTTCCTGGGAAGCAACCTTCAGAAGCATTCCACCTCCTTCCCCAAAGCAATGCCCAAAATATTCCTGGAGGAGGTTTGTCTGTTTTATAAAAACCTCCAGTGGTGACGGTTCCACAGCTTTCTCAGAGGCAAAGGACTGCAGCACCAAAACACCCTTATCACTTGAAAGCTTTCTTAAATGTTTACCTAAGGCTTGCCACCTTTAAATTAAGTCTATTTCTTCTCTTTGACCTAACACCAGCAGTTGCACTGTACAGTTTACTCCCTTCCTCCCTGTAGGAACCTTCCACATACTTGAACACTGCTATCATGTCTGTTACTGGCCTTCTCCCCTGTAGACTAAACAATCCCAATTCTTTCATCTTCTTTCCCAGGTCATGTTTTTCAAATCTTGGATCATTTTCACAGCCTTCTCCCTGGACACTATCCAGCTGGCACTCTCATTACATTGTGCCCCAAACTAGATGCTGAGCCATTTCCAACACTGAGTGAATGGGTTATTTCATGCCCTTTCTTTACCCAACTCAAAACAGGGATGTGAAAACTTTGTTCCTTGTATGACCGACTGTATGACACTCAGAGTCCGAGGTCTACCATGTCCTGCAAGCAGAGACCAGGCCTGGGAGGAGCTGAGCTGGGGCTCTTCCCCGCAGGCGTGCACGATGGAACTCGCAGGGTCGCCACCTCCTGGGTCGGTGCCGAAGCAGGCAGGGGAGGGAAGGAAAAGCTGCCCACTCAGCAGAACACTGGCAGCCAAGCTCCCAGGGGACGAGAGAGCAGGACATGCTGCAGGCTCGTTTTCTCTGGTGGTCTGGGAACCAGCTGTGATTTTTAACACCCTATTCAACTAAACCAGGCCAAACTGCCTCCAGCACAGCCCAACTCCAGCTCACAGACTTCTGCTGCAGGACCACTACTGAGTTAGCCATCCCCCATCCTGTGTCATGTAACTGGCTATTTGTACCCCTGTACAGTGCTTCTAAGTTTGCATCCTGGGTTGTGGGTCGGTTTTTTTTTCCCTTAAACCATTCCCCCCAGATAGCCAGGGCAGCTCTGAACTTTAATGCTGCCCTCCAAGGAGCCTGCAGCCCCCCTCCATGCTTCTTATCCTATGTAAATTTAATAACTGCTCTCTCTGCTCCATCAATCATTTCAATAATGAAAACAATGAGTAATACCAAAGCCAGGACAGACCCCTCGGGAATCTCACTCACTCCAGTCTTGCAGTTTAACAGCAACCCATGAATAACTACTTCAAATAGTGCCTGGTGAAACTCTGCGCACCCACATTACAGACCAGCCAACCAGACTCCCAGCCTGCTTCAAAAAAACCCGTGTTAGAAAGCATCCAGAGCCCCCCCCATTGAAGAGGGAATAATTTCTATGAGAGAGGTCCAATTACATTGTCATAGGTGCTGTTGGAAAGTCTTTGCTAAATACTGCCATAAAAACCTCATGTGTGCTGATCAGGGGAATAGGAGGACTGATAACCAAGTTTTGGGATAACAGAAAACTTCAGCTGATCTGAGACAGCAGGAGCCTGACTTTGCTTCCAGCACAAGAAGGAGCTTGGAAGAAGCTAACTGAAACACAGTGAGGAATTTCCTACCTGCCATAAACTGCTGCTAACTCATCAATAAGAGAGATACTACCACAGAGGTGTGGTTTCGGTTGGGTGAGTTTTTTTAGTAAACCTGAAACAGTTTCTTAGCTCTTCCAGATGTTTCTTGAGTTGTATTTCTTACTGCTACCTAAGAGCCTGCCCTGCTCAGAGCTCACAAACAAGCCAGCAGACAGCAAAGCCCATGGCTCCCAAAGCCCAGATGAACACTTTAGTCAGTCACTGAAAGCATCTCCAGCTTCACACCAGCACAAGGAGAAGCAAGTGGCAGCGACTGGTGCCTGAAACAGGGAGAAAGGGTAAGTTCCATGGAAAGTGAAAGGTGAGGCAGCTTTCCAACGCTGGCTCCCTCTGCTTGCCAAAATAGCAATGCCTTGCCCACGCCTTACTCCGACTTCTGTGGAAGATGCGCTTGCTTCCCAGGAGAGCTTACTCTCGCAATGCAGATGTGCCTCGCTGAGGCAATCGCCTTCCGTTGCGTAACGCAAACCAGAATTAAACAATATATGCTATTTGGTGCATTTTTAAAGTGCAAACCAGAAGGAACTGCGGGGCTCGGTGGTGCTGCCAAAAATGTGAACGCTATGATTTTAGCAGGGAAGAATATACCGTATCCTTCACCCTCCCACAGCTTACTCTTGAGCCGCAATTTTGCTAAATCCTTTTGTACTTGTCAGTAAAATACAAAGTCACAGATCGGTGTGACTTTCATTTTGATCTCCGGTGGCTGGGTATCATCACCCCAGGACCTGCCACAGCCCCACTGGCAGCAGAGGCAGGGCAGATCTGGGAAGAACCCAGCAGGTGACTGCACTGAGGTGCGCAGAGTTGAACCATTCACCTCATGTTCTACAGAGCTGGGGTAAAAAAAATTTGAAGTATGTTAAAAAAAAGTCATGAACTGAACCTGCAAACAGCCATTTCCAGTTCCCTACAGGAGGAAAAAACACTACAATTACTGAGGCATTCTCTAAATACAAATATACATACATTTAGATTCTTCTTATAGTTTCCAGGAGTTGCACAATGCCATCCCTTCAGAGGAATACAGGTTTTTTCTAAAATATATTATGCATAACCCAGTTTTCCACAGTGGAAAACTCACCAAGGGAATGCTGTTTGCTGATAGCAGAAATGTATCCCCAAATTACAGTAATTTATAGCCTCATTTTCATTGACAAAAGAAATAATGTAATTCTCTTCTGACAAATATCAGTACACTGAAAAAGTAATGAATAAATGCCTATAAACAGGTATCAAAGAAAGCAACTATCAATCACTGCAACAAAATTTTAATTAAATCATTAAATAAAAAAAAGACTGAAGTAAAAACAAGCCACATAATCTGAAATCCAACTAAAAAAATCTGTCTATCATGCCAAAGCAGAAAAACACAAATCAGAGCACTAAAATAACGCAATCTGTTAAATGACTGGTCATCTAATTGTTATTCATCAAGCTCCAAGTATGCTAAATGAAGCCAAAAGTAGAGATTCAACAAAGTACTCAGGCATGTGCCAAAGTATACCTGTATTTTAAGCACATTTTGTATGTGACAGTAGCTTAAAACTCTGGAAGCGTCATGTACAACTCTACAACGATTTCTTTTTAAGAGACAGAAAATACTTAGAAAGCGATCTGCACTGTCCACATTTTAGTATTACAAATCAAATCAGCATTCAGCCTAAGCTGAATACATGTTTCTGGAGACACATCAGAAAGAACCCCGAGGATTAGTCCTAACACAAAAGGATGAGGGAGTTGCCTGCTGTCATCCTGCCAATTCTGCAGAACAGAAGTGTTAGCAAATGAGGCATGAAAAGATGTGAGCAAAGAAACTCATACCTGTGAAGAATGCAGCAGTATCAGGTGTGCAAGAAAATGACAGAAAGTAGTATCAGGCCCAATCACAAGAACTGCTGACCAGCTCAAAGTCCTTTTGGCCTCAGCTGGAAACACTTAGCACCCTTAAGGCTAGCTAAACTTATAAGCCGTCCTAATTTAATGCTGTAAATTAAATTTGAATATTCAGCACTTAACTTTTTAAAGCTCTGCCCTTCAATCTGAAAGCACCAGCACCAGCTAAAGCTCTAGCAACATCAAGAAAACCTTCCTCTGTGCCCCCATTTCTATATGTTGCCATAAAGGATACAGTCCTCTTTAATTCCTCATAGTGATAGAAGTATCAACTCTACTTATTATACTGCTTTAGGGAAAGCCCAAAAGCGCCTGCCGGGGGCTTTGAAAAATCTCTCATTAATGTAGCTGGTGGCTTTCAGAGCACAATGACAAAGGGAGACCATTATTTGAGTGTGTGGGTGCATGCCCACACGTGTGCAGGGAAAGTGAAGAAGAAAGAGGCACACGCTCCAGACCGTAACTCTCCAAACCCAAATACAGCAACAAACCCCATTCAGTGCAGATGGACAGTCACGTTATGAAAATAGACAGTTGACTCAATACTACCATCTCGAGCAAGGGGGGCTGACAGGTTTCACAGGCTACCTCTGGGGAAGGCAAAAAGTTGGGGAGGGGAACAAGGAGTTCTGCACCTGCCTGGAGACACCTTAAAAGTAATTTTAATTCATCTGATGCACAAGATTTTAAAAAAAAAAAAAAAGCAAGAAAGCAAAAAAAAAGCCAACAGCCACAGGGGAAAAAAATTAACTGAAGAACAAAAGGCTTAACTTACTGAACAAGACACCACTTTAAGAGGTTTCCCCACTTTCCCTGCTGTAAAGCGCTTCTGAAAAATTCAGCCACTGATCTACCGCTTTTCTTGACCTTTTTGCTGAAAGAGAGCAGAGTAAAAACAGGAAAGAGCTCAAACGATATGCAATAAAGATGCTTCATGTTAGGAAAGTCTTTTGAGTCACTGTTGCAAATTCATTCTGTGTCAGATTTGCCAATATAATGCTTGCTAAAGACTATCTATTAACAGCACCCGCAGCCAAAGTGAGCGCGTTGTCTCTCAGCTGGTGCAGCAACACTGTACGCACCATACGATGCGGCTGTGTAACACTTACATCTGTTGCTAGCTTTCCACACCCAAAAGCTCACATCGTGTCTCATGATTAATTTATAATGCCCTGAGCCCCGAGGAGATCTGCTCTTCTGATTGCCTTTTTCTTAACAATAACGCAAATAAACTTGGAATAAATCTATTGTCTGAGGAACCCCTTCCACTAATTTGTTCTTTGATGGTTTGGTTGATTTGATGTAGCTACACATCAAGAGTAAAGTGGATCGTAGCTTAATACAGAGTGTGGTTAATCTTCCCTTTGCATAATGCTGGTACACTATGGCCCAAATACCAGAGATTTATTTGATGTGTACATGCTTTCAAGCATTAGTAAACAAGTTGCAGCCCATTATGAAAGAAGAGCAGATCCAAACAGTTGTGAAGCTCTTTATGTACTAAACAGACACTGGCAGTACAGTGTACTTACATTTGCATGTGCACTAGGCTTTATAATTTTGGAAGCTATTTCACTAAGAAGTAACCTTTTTTAAAAAAAAAAAATATGACCACAAATACAGCTGAGATCACTGCCCATGCCCTGATGCAACATTGTCTGAAGCGTGACAGAACTGGCAGAGAGAGGCACAGTCTTTTTTTCCCCTCTTTTTCTCTAATTGATTTTATTCCTTGTAACACAGCCAAAAAGAGGAAAAACATATACCAGAGCCTCACAAATGTATAGACACATCAATTCCCATGAAAAAAAAACCCACCAAGAAGTCTCTCTCACTTCTCATTTCTTATTCTGCCATTGCTTTAAAGGATACGCTACAGAACATACAGAAGTACTCTACCAAGTATCACAGACTTTTTTACTTTACTAGCCCCATCAAATAAATTATTATCCTGCATTCTGTGACTAGAACTGGTTTATTTCGTTGTTCACGTACTATTTAAAACAAATTGGTCCTTTAAAAGCTGGTTGTAAGAGGAAAATGCTCTCTTAAAATAATTTTTAACAATGCAGTTTCTAGCCACAGTCCAGCAGAAGCACTTCCAACACACAAAAGTTACTTCCATGTGGCAGTGGTCCCTGGATAAGAGAACCAGTGTGAGTCTCCAGGAATTTAACACACACCCCTGTAGTGTTAGGTATCCATTCTCACATTTTTTTCTACCTAGTAGAAGAAAACATGATCCCACGCTCAGGCACCAGCTTCAGAGGACAGTACCTAACTCCTCACCCCCTCACATACTTATGTGATTTTCAGCAATTCTCCCAGTGTTTACACTACACACGTTGACACCTCCCTCCCCACATAGGCTACAACTGGACACTGGCAAGGCATTTGCCATCTCTGGCCTGGATTTCATCCTGTTTTGTGCTGAACACGAACTCCAGATGACTCAGGAACAGCTGCCTCTGATTCCCCCTGCCCCTACAAGAAACGAAGAACCTACAAGAGTTAGAGAGAAAGCGGGGGCTGGAGAGGGAAAGACCTTTCAGACAGCAATTCAAAAATCTCATGTAGAAAACCTCCACTCCTCGAGCGAACTCTTCAGATGAAGCCTCAAATCGTGGTGGTAGCTATCAAAAGGATGTAAAAGTATATGCCTGTGAAGGAGGTGCTGTGAGAACAAACAGATCAGTGACTGAGAGGCACCAGGATACCACAAGAAAGTAACACAGTAAGAAGAGAGGATGCCAGTGTTTCAGATAAGCAGTTACAGCCATGTTTACTTAAGCTGTTCTGCTGAGTTGTTCCCATTTCATGCACAAAACTTTGATTTAAGGAAGGCACTTGCAGTTCTGTCTTCATTTTTTTTTCCTTCAAAGCATGAAAGAACTTCCTTTTTTCAAAACCAAATTAACAAAGTTTATGTTCAAAATCTCTCAGTCCCAAAAACGTCAAATCTGAACTCTATTAAAAACAGCAGTTACTGCAGCCAAATGCTCCAACAACATATTAAACAGCCTATAATATTTCTAATGCCCTACTGCCTGAAGTCTATGATCTGGAAAACCACCCAAGAGCAACAACTGCTACAGGGAAGACTTATCTCCCTTGGCTATGGCCCTCTGGCACCACTGGCTTTGCCAGACAACTCTCCAGCTGTGCTGGGCAGGCACACAGACCGTCTCCCTGGCAGGAGAAAGCCTGAAGCGAAGAGGCAAATTAAAAATGGAAGATATGCCAAGCTTGTGAGCATGGAGCTACTCTTTCAAACTTAAGGTCCTGCAGTTCTATGGGTGGGTTTTATTATCTAGTTTTATTGGACCCTCCTTCTCCAAACCTACAGCTTCCCTCAGATCACCTGGGGTTCCGCCCATTTGTTCTCATCTGTCAGGCTGGAAGGTTTCTCAGATCCCTTTCCCAGTTCAATTACTAATAAACTCCATGGAAAAACTCCCTTGGCAACAGTGGGAACCAAACTAGGCATTCGCCCTGAGCTCAGGTATGGACATTCTGCACACCCAGCAGTACTTCCCTCTGGTTGGCTCAAAGGATGCTTGGGAAAAGCATTTTGATGGAGATTTCACATGTGCTGATCATGATGGTGGAAAATACAGTTCATGCTGTCTCCCGACAAAAAGCCACTCTGCATGTTCTTCTCTGCAAGGCGTACGCTTAGGAAAGTAAAAATACCTTTTCTAGTAAGTTATGCAAAGCAGAAACAGCCTCCTGGTACTATTAGAGCTGACTGGAAGCTACAATGATACTATACAATGATATTAATAATACAGTTCACTTGAACTCCAGCAAGGCCTCCTGAGTCCTAGCTGTCCCAGCAGGAAGAACACTGCCGTGCCACGGTGCGTGGGCAAGGCCCACCAAAGCCCCAGGGGAACACAGCTAGGAAGGAAAGCCTGTGCCCACCGGCACAACCCGCTGCTCCTCCTCTGTCAGCCTGCACCACACAACCCACAGGCACAGTACAGGAGCAAGGCTGTCCCCATCCAAGCAAGAAATCACTCCCATACCTGGTACAACTGTGCTCTGCTTCAGACCTTTCTGAGCATCAAACCTCCCGCTAGAGAGCTTTTCCTGCTCAAGATTAAGCAAAGCAAGGATGACTCTGCAGCTCATTCCACGCTGTCATGCCAGTGGGTCACTGTGAATATGCAACAAAGGAAGAGAGGTGCTGTGAACCAGGCAGCGTGCTCAGCTACAAACCAGGCTGAAGGTTCAGGACTGATTTCTCCTGTTTCAGGCCCATCTACTGGGGATGCAGTGGGATTTTAAAAAGCTGACAGAGCTAGTGCAAGAAAGGAAAAAAAAAAAAAGGGGAAAAAAAGGATTATTTGCATACATCTAAATAATGAAATGAAGGCTCTTTCACTTCCACACTTCGGTATTTCAGAACTGGCCAGGGGACTATCATCATTTACTACAAAGTCTGACAAATGGATGGATTCCCACAAACACTGACAGTAACAGTTTATTCCCTTTAATAATGAAACCTGAAAATATTTTACTCTGAAGGATGATTTTTCCCTGCAAACTCTCAAGTTCTCTGAAAACAGCCATAACGGCAACACTGCTCACAGGACATTTGGTGACTTTACAGAAGATGTACTATAACAAACATTTATTTTTAAATAAATTCACTAAGCTACCCAAGCAGGTAGTGTCTTCAAAGCCATCCAGTTTAATTACTTTATTAGATCAATGGAAAAAAATGGATACCAAAAAGCTGCACGCATAGTCAAAAACAGAGGTATGGATCAACTGAAAACGTACAAGAAAGCAGGAGAAACAATGCAAAAATAGGGCTAGGGGAGGAGTAAAATCAGCACACCAAAAAGATAACTTTGTGATCTCATTTCACCTGTAGAAAAGCTGAGCAGCAGGCTTTTTCATCTTTCTCCATTTCTAAGCTCCCCAGGTCTTTCTCCTGGCAAAAGTGATGCCCTCCGCAGAGTGGCTGGGTGCCAGCTTGCCTTCCCTGAGTGACTGCTCTTCAGAGGCTGCCTTCTCCCTCAACAGGTTCACAGACCACAGTCACCGGTCACTACTGCCACCACAGAGCAGAAACTAAAAACCACTGTTACACTGCAAACCAAGTAACCAACAACACTTTACAGCACACAGCCTGTGGTGCAGACTGCATTGGTGTGTACTTTCCCTGCAGTTACGCACACCTGGTGCGGCGCTGTTGTATCCATGATGCCATCTTGTATCCAGTTACCCCAATGAGGAAACATTCCTGAAGGATGGAGAATTTTAGGTTATAGATCTTATGCAACATTTGGGGTGCATTTAAACAAACGCCAAGCTTATCAATTAGTTGCTGTAATATTTTATGGGTACCCTGAAACTTTACAGAAGGCACGCAGGCTTGCAGGCACCCCTCCACATGCCTCATCCCTCTTTTCTTTTTCCCAGCTGCGCTGCTGGCATTGGGCACCCACTTGGGATAAACCTGACCCCAAAGCAGCAAGGAGCAGCCTCTGCTCTGGTGAGGTGGGAGCACCAAATACAGCATGGTCCCACAAGCAGGGAGCGCCTTGCCACACACCACCACTCTGGGAAACGCTGTGGGGTCGGGGACACAGCCAGCTTCCACGCTCAGGGAGTTGCGGGTGGTGGTGTTAGTCTGGGAGCCCAAGGACCTCACAGACCTCAGGGGCTTCAGGAGAGGCTTGGAGGCCGTGCCACCAGCATCTACCCCCACCTGGGAAAGAGGGACCTCATGGAAAAGCCATGGGTATTAGTCTGAGGTATAACAGGAGCTCACTGCAAGCACAGTGCATCTCGTTCAAGGGTGGAATGGGGGCGGGAAATCCCACCCCACACCCCGCAGCCCCGAGGAAGCCAAATGCTCAAAATGTGGAGGACTTGCTTAAGGAGGGGAATGGACCTAAATGGACCTAAAGCTAGTGCGATGCTTACACGTATAATGAACACTTTTCTATCTGGCACACTTTGTCACACTGAAATCCCTCAAGTACCACACAAAAAACTCATCAGCCTCATCAAAACACAACAGCAAAGGGTATGCAGGGGCAGATGAAAATGAAAGACTGGTTTCCCATCCCCAGGCAGTTGCCCATCCCTCAACAGCACAAAGGCAGGAGAGTCCCCAGCTTCCACTGTTTCAGGCAGAGGGTCCCTAGGGACTCCCATAACCACCACCACCACCCTCCCCCCCGTCAGTCTCCAAAACGCCCCTCAGGAAGGACAGGCATCAACCTACTCTTTCAAGGGTCCGAACCCCTACTCCCAAGGGTTCACATCTGCAGTAGGTCACTCTCACTAGAGGTGGAAACAACATTTTTCTCCTTTTGCAACTGATGCTGGGTGAATTATCTCCAGATTAAACTAAATTATGCTGTACTTTTGTGTACTCTCACTTATTCTAAAAGGCAGTGTAATAAACTGCAGTCAGGGAGGCTGGGCATTTATCTACCAGGCTTTGGTACTTCACATGTATTAATGAACAATGTTAAGAAAAAAGTTGTGGGTCACAGTCCTGACCGTAAGGTTTTGAAATCGCTAGATGGGAAACCCACTCCCCACATGGCTAATGATTCAGCTTTAAAAAGCATGTATTTAATACTTACTTAGCAGAGGGAAGTTGTGGACAGTTATACCTCAGGGTATTTCCAAAAATGACACGTATTTTAAAATGCAAATTCACAAATTCTGCAGCATACGTAATTTGAATATCTAGTATGCATCCTGGCCACATACCATACTGCTAGCAAATACCACAGCACAAACAGCTTTTCCCAGACTACATATATCCCCAGTGACACATTAGAACAGAGTTTTAAAGGATAATACAAAGATAAAAGCATGTCGTGTATATGGCACGCTTTGGAGCAGTTACCATATGCTGTCAATAATCTATGGATTAATGGGGCCCTGAAGTACAATACACATTGGCCACTTACAGCTCCATGGCAGATTATTCCATTCACCATGAAAATTAGCTGAGGATTAGGCATATGTCACAATTTTTCATTCATATTTTTAACTTGGTCAGCTGTAAGATACTACTGTTGGGGTTTGGGAGGGGGTTTTTTTAATAATCTTATTCTTTAAAGTTCTGATCATAATTCTGTTGACTTGCACTAATATCAAGGAAACGGGTTTAGGTACTAAATCAGAAGATTAAAGTTATCTTAATTTACTCCCGTGTCCCTGAGAGCTGCTATACTACAGCATTAAAGAAAAAAAAAAAAAGGTGAGAGAAAAATTCATTTAACCTATTATCCTACCACTGACTGCAGATGTAGCTCATATTTTGGGAAACATGAAGAAATTGAGCAAGTATAGGATGTAAAAAGGGAAAAGGAAAAAAGTAGTTTGCTTTGGTATGATTACTTCCAGTTTGGGTGGTGCTTTTCTGGGTAGTTCAAAATCTAGGTGCTTTTCTAAATCTTGGTGTTAGGTTGCTGTTGCAGGTGATTACACAGATCTATTTCACTGCCTGCTCCTATCTTCCAACAGGCCAAAGTCTCCCAAGTATTTTGTTCTCTTGGTTTTTATTTAGAACAGAGATCTGAATAGTCAGGTGAACAGCTAGCCACAAAAAAAAAATGTCATTCATTAGCTACAACCTAACCTAAGGTGTGGGATATTCTCCCTCCGCTCTGCAGCTCTAGAGGCTCCCCAGTACAACCATCATGATTTGTGCCTGAGCAAAATGACTTCAAGACAATAGCATACTGGAACGCTTCTGGGACAGTATTTTCCATCCACTCAGTACCTGCTGTGAATCGCAACGCAAACCTCACAGCCCTGGAGAGTACAATCTCCACGTCTTACTACCTTGTCCAGCTCTCCTTAGTGACAATGAGATTGTCCCTAACGAATTCAACAATCTGTGCAGGCTAAAACACCGTTGGCAGCACCCTGGGGTCAGGAGTCTGCCCGGTTTGTATACACACAGCAGCAGTGGGAGGGGATTTGCATTTCTTATTAAAAGCACTGATGTTTCACCCTTTGGACAGGAATGCTGATGACTGCCAGGGATCTGGGATTCCCTGACGTCCCCCTGCAAAAGGTACCTCTGGGGACTTGTTTCTGTGGAGTTTACCGCCGCTGAGGCACAACGGCACCACAATGGTTCTGTGACCTGTCCCACTCCTCCTCCTCCTTACAGTGGGTAACACACAGCTGAAGGAGCTGCTTACGCTTGGCAAAGGAGAATGGTGCAACTTTGGCACAAAATATATTGGAGCACGTACGATGATGAGTGTAACAGGTAATGCAGAAGGTAAACTGTACTTTGGTTTTGCCTTTTAAATACATACCTATCTTTTAAAATCGCCTGGTAAGCAGTCTGTGCAGAGGAGAGTATTATAGAGTGCAAAGGAATGCTAAACTTGCTTTTGCATTCTGAGGACAAAAGTTACCATTAATCACATCAGAAGAGTATGAAAGTGCAAGACTTATTTTTGAAGGGAAAAAGAAGTCACAAAGACCAAAATACTTTCAGAAAGGAGGCTAACAAACCTTTTCTTCCTGTTCCCAAAAAGAGAAAACCTACTTTAACTCACTTGCACATAGCTAAATGGTTAGAATCAAACTGGTGCAACCAACACCAGCAGTACAAAGCCCAAAATGCACTCTACATGCTCCTTGATAAGGCACTTTGGAAAGCTACCTACCTACCAGTGCCATCACCAGCTAAGCAACTGACCAAAACATTTACACTACATCACTGACAAAAGTTAATCAAGAGATTTACCAACAGCGGGGTACCATCCACAACAACACTGCACACTACACAGAGTGACGGAACAGAACAATTCCTGTTCCTCAGCCAGGCTGAGTTTTGCCAGCCTCTCCTGCTAGCTAAGTATCATAGTGACCTTCACCAGTCTCCATCTTTACTCTGCACCCTCTTCAGGGTAAGTTTGTTATACTGTGAATGCAAAGAGGCAACAGTCCTTGGGCTCCATCGTGTAGGTAGGCTGCAACTTACTGTGTATCTGATGTGCTGCATTCTCCTCCAGATCTCACCACACATTTTTCTAAGAACCAGGTAAGCCACAACAAACTTAAAAGTAAGGGATCGTGCACACTCTCATCTGCAGACAGGGGGAGAGCAAGCTTGCTTGTTAAAAAAAAAAAAAAAAAAGAGAAAGTCAGATCTACTTTGTGCTTAGAAAAGAAAGGTCCCTCTTATTACAGTAACCCATAGTCCAATCTTGACATTACAGAAGATAACTTGCTTCTCAAGCGAGTTGGAGAACAGTAAAGACTACGGATCCACAGGTGTCTTTTCTTGAACACACATACACTCATGTATTTGTGCAAGCGAATCCAAAACACTCTGCAGCCCTGTACTGTTAACCTTTCTGAGTCTGTTCATCAAATAACAAATGGGGTGAGGAAAGGGGAAGACAGAAATGACAGAAAACCACCTCTCTGCTTCCAACTTTACCTGTATGGGGATATTCCCAAAGCTGGATATAAACCGTCCAATCCTGAAAGGTAATTCTTGCCCCAGTTTTCACAGGGCTATTTTTCAACTTATTTAAAGAACTTAAAAACTTTTCTGCCTTTTCTCTGATCAAAATGCTGCCCTTCCTCCTGCAGTCCTGGCATTCTTTGTGGTAAGACTGTTTCAGTATCAGTATCAATGTTAATATTCAAATGTCAAGTTGGTGACACTATATTTCCTGTGCTATTTAAAGCGTTCAGCACAATCATTATCCGTGAAATATTAAGCACTAAATTTTTGCTACCTGCTTACAATTTCAGCAGCCCTAGCTGTGACAGAACAGCATGCACACTGGTCACATGCAATTTTACATGGAGATGCATTGTTCAGCTTTTCTAGCAGTACTCACACATTTCCCCAAATTAGCTTTTGTTGTTTTCAGCAAAGCTACACATTTACTCTTTTCTGGAGTGCAACCGAGCCCTGAATATCAATTGAATTTATAGTATTTAGTGCCACAGGCTTTTGTTCCACATATATTCCCTAACTGATAGCAACTTCAACATACATTGAACTGCTGAGCTTTTTTTTTTTTTCTTTAATATTTATGGAATAGTAATTCCTTTATCGTTTATACTCCTCTTAAAAAAAACCACAAACCTTTCATTTTTGCTCCCCCCACCCATCCCACCACCTCCCCTCAACCTCCCCCGTTTCAGTACTTAGTTGAGTCTCCATCTTTGGTAATTATCTAAACTGTGGTTACACATCTTTGGCTATAAGGGGTATTTTTATTATAACATGTAGGTGTCTTTAAAAGCAAGATACATTAGGAGCCACGGAGTTGAGAATGCACTGAACTGCCACTCCTTCCTACTGAGCTGCCAAACTTTCGGAGCAGTTTTCATATAACAGTTCGAACTGAAAAATAAAGAATGCCTATTTCTGCATACAGAAGGGTGCATGTGAATCAGATAGACACCTTTTTCTCCTTCTCAAGGAACAGCTTTGTGAGGTCGAGCCTTCCATTAACAGACAGCATTATAAGCTACAGCTCAAAACAAAAGAGCCCAAGTAACTCAAGGAACGCTTTATGCTCAGCATATGGCTCAATCACGCCATGAAGCACTTCAGGATCATTGTACAGGTCAGTTATTTCCATGGTTCTCCCCTCAGACTGGAGGCTGACTTCAGAACGTGCGTGCATCTTGCAGGCTCAATCAACTTCACTCCAAATTTGAGCCAAAGGGGTCTGATCCTAACCCTCCGAAGTCAACAGGAGGAACGCCAGTGGGAACTGGGCCTAAAACAGCATGTCTACAGTAGTCAACAGTTCTTATATAAATACTTGCTAATATCTCTATACTGACTGGTCATCAACATTTCCATTATAATCCATGTACTTGGGGATGTCTGCACATTGGATGCTATCCATACTGCTCTCCAGCCAGCTGAAAGGAATTGTTTTTGAGTGATACAAGGCACCTCCCTCTCCTCTGGAGAACTGCAGACAACTAACAGAACCCTCATTTTTCACACAAATCATCAGGATCCTACCATCTCAGGCTGAAACACACTTTACCTGCTTTGCTACAATGTGCTTTTGTGGGGTAATAAAAGGAAGCTTTGGGTTTGTTTCAGCAAATCAAGAGCTACTGCCTTTTTCATGTGTCATCATGTGAAATCATCAGGGGTAGAAATGCAACAATGGGGTTTAAACAACAGCTCATTAATAACATGCCCTGCAATTCTTCATCATTCTGTTTACACCGCACAGAGAGTTATAAATAAAGTAATAAACAGCTAAATCTAGCCTGCCAAAATAAGGAGCCTGTCACAAATGGTTTTTTTAAAAAAAAATAGCAAGAGTAATGCTAGCATCACAACCAGTACCCTTCCCACTCCAATCAGTGAAACTGTCCTTGAATTTGATCTCCTGTTGCACCCAGAAGGATGGAGACGTTTGTCTACAGAGCCGCCGCACTATGATAACTGAACTGATTATTCTAAAGTGCTTGAAGTACCTTGAGCACAACACAAGACACAGGAAAAAAACCAAATTTCATTTCACAATATGCAATTCATACTAATGTCAATTAATTCACATTCACAACATAAGCTGAAGCTGTTCAAAAAAACCCACTACAGTATATTCTGGGAACACGTACTAGGAGCAAAATACAAAACTTGGCTTAGTTCATCCAATGTACCAACACAACTTTATACATCTTTCTAAAATGAGCCCAAGACTTCCTTCTCCTTCCTGCTGCTGGAGAGATGCCAGCATTAGGCCCACCAAACTGCTTGATCAAGAATCAGCTCTAGAAGTAGCTCTCCTCCTTTCTGTGGAAATCAGCTGTTAAGGGGGCCAGTATTCACAGTTTTCAGCAGTGACGTAAAGTACAAGTCAAACTGCTTCACGGCCTAGTTGAGAGGTCTGGCAGAAGGAACAGGGTAAACATGTTGCCCCAAACTTTTACAGTAAAATGTGACCATTTCTTCTCTTGCCCTTGAAGGAGTCCTCTGCATCTGCTCATTCATCTTAAGCCCTCCCTGGGCACCTGGAAGCCAAGCCACACAAAGGACAAGGATTTGCAAAATGGTTCTACTACCACTCCCCACCACCATGTCCCCGAATTTCACCAGTAACACAGCACTAGCCAGGTGAGGTGAACCCTAGGTGGAGGCTCATAGCAGGGCTCTTTCTCTATGGCAGAGGCTTCTCAGTATTTTGCCTGGGGTACAAATGCACACAGTTTAGGCACTTACATTGACAGGTGAACAGCTTTGTTCTCAGTATTAACCACAATTTCTTTTGAAATCCTGAACCGGAGCGAAGAGATGACCCAGGTCAGTATTCACACATCACACACCACAGCCTCTCTCAAACACAAGTGAAAAAAGCACCCAACAAACAACAACAAGAAGCGCAGCTACTGAGTAAATCCCACTTACACGTGCCACAAAAGCTCTTCATTTTCCATGCCCATCCAAGAACACAAACTACCCAACGACTGAGTACCAGCTCCCCACAAAGAGCCTCTGAACCTGTCAGAGAATCCCAGCTCCCTGACAGCTCTGTACCAGGCAGCTGGACATAACAAAACCACACTCAACCTGCAACACATTTAGCACCCAGACATCAGCTTCTTTCCATTGCATACCTACTGCTTCAGGCCTCTCTAAAATACACACACAAAGACTTCACTAGGAACAAGGGAAATCAGTGGCTACAACTGCAACGCGCCGTGTTGCTACCCAGAGAGGAAGAGCGCACAATCCAATGCTGAGTGACTGCCAGCAAGGAGGAGTCCCAGTTTTAAGGCCTCAAAACCACTTGGAAAGCTTGCTGCCGGGATGATTACATACATCCCTTCTGAAAGGGTAAGGCTTCAGAGCAGCACACACAGCAGATTAGGCGCAGGGCTCCCATGCACAGCCCGCAGAAGCTGCAGATCTGACCCACCACACGTACTCGGCGCTGTAACGTGCCTCTGAGCTCCAGGGTTATAAAAGTAATGGTCGTGCCGGTGAAGCTGCAGTCTGTGAGCAGCGAGCGCGCGCAATACGTGCTCAGCTCCATCTGAAATGAACTGGTCTGTCCAGCAATTTTTAAAAAACAAGGGAAGGATATTGTAAAACTCCCATAAAAATAATAAAAAAAAGAAAAGTAAGGGCAGTGTCTCTCTGAAAAAAAGGGACAATTTGGCATTTGCAGTGTGTACAAGATGTCTTCATACACTTTCCTGATTCCTTGCCAGTAACTATTCAAAAAAGACCACTTAACAAGCAAACAGGTCTTCAGCACAACAAATAATAAAAAAGAGAGCAAAGCTTGTGCTATTTAAATATCATGAAACATTCTGCTAATCATGCACAGATGGAAGTACAGACGCTTCTGCCAGACGCCTTGTTCAGAAACTTTGCTCTATTTTTAATTATTTGATGCACAGAGGACCTGTTTGCTGATTAAAAGGGCACTGCCTTTAAAAGGACTCCATCAATATGGAGCCTAGTCTTGTTTCTAATGGAGGACTTAAAAAGTAGTAACTCATACCTCCAAGCTCCCTGCACCAATTCTTATACTCTTATAAGCATTTGATTGGTTTCTTTCAGATGCTTCTCTCACCTTGGGAAACTGCCTACAGAGAGGAAAAGTGAAACTAACTATAGTCAAGCTATTGTTAAATACAATGAGTAAATCCTTCTGGAAAACGTGTGTTTTCCACTAATATCCTTTAGCTTGTATCTTTCTTTGTGTTACCTATAAGAAGGGGTACCGATTTTCAGGTAAAAACATTATTTTTGACAGTTCTCCTTTCAGCCAAGAGCCTAGTATTTTTGTGAAAATGTATCACCTCCAGAATTAGCAACTTATTAAATTGGGTTGGGTTTGGTTTTTTTTTACTCTACTATGACCACATTGATCATTCCAATAGTCAGCTCTTGGCAAAAACACAGCGATACACACAGGCACATGAAAGAAACCCTTCCCATTGTTACACCTCATACCTTCTGTGAACCTCACTCACCCAGTGGTAGAATTCTTCCCTCACTGAAAAGCCTCACTCAAAATGCATACCGTGTTCAATTTAATTTCTTTTTCTGAATGAAGTGCTTTTCAAACACTCTGTTTTGGTTTAGTTTACATTTTATCTTGCAAGTTTTGCAACCTGCTATTAGAGAACTTTGCCACTGGAGCAGAGTCACTGTATGAAAACAGCAGGAAACCCAAGGAAAACTGCCCAAGCTGTTCCTTTCGTCCCACCAGTGCAACATGTGAAAACTACATTACATTTTTTAATCTTACTAACCTTAATGATTTGAAGTGCTGCTATTAACACTGTAAAAGAATCCTTTGATCAGCAGGCCACATGATATGATAATAAAGTTAACAGTGACCCCATTATCTTAGGAACAAATGACCCAAAGGGGGTGGCTCCAGCTCATGCTCAGCTACACAAAAAACAACTGCATTTTTAATTATTTTTTTTTTAATACTGTGAGCATATAATATTATATGAACATATGCAACCGGTTTGTTAAAGACCAGCTGACAAGCCTGAAAAGCAAGATGCCTGCTGAAGAGATGCTGCAGCTGGAAGCCAAGAATGACTGGCAGAGGCACACGGGACTGAAAAATCCTATGTTCGGCCAGGGAAACAGGCACCCACAGTGAAGCTGCAGAGAAGAAATAACGGGGTTCTTTTTCCCCATGAGGAGAAGGCTGAATGGAGCAAAAGGCTTGTCCAGGCAGATCATCAGGGTTGCAAAGCTCAAAATCCAGCTATGACTAACGAGGAAGGAAGAGAGGTAGATGAAACAACATTCAAATTTGCAGTTCTGCAGAAAATTACTGAGGTATTGAAACCCTCTGAGCAGAGATTTTTGACGCACAGAAACACACACACACACAAAAATCAAGCTGAAGAAAGGGCCAACACACAAAGGATCACGCAGGTAACAAACCCAGCGAGGGAGCCGAACAAGTAGGTCAGATATGCAGCAGCAAGAACTGCTGAGCATGAGAGAATCTCGGTAGAGAAGGGGGTGAGGAGGAAAACTAATTGGCCAGCAGTAAAAGATTAAAGTCCAGAAAAGGTTAAAATAGGGCAGAAGGATGAAAGAGTAAAACACTGCGTGGATTAATCTAATTTACCAACACATCCACCTGAAGCACGGGAAGAAGACCAATGACACTTTAAGGAACAGTTTTCATTCCCTTTTCACTTGGAGGCAAAGCCAAGCAAATGGTCAACTGCTGTGGCACCAACCAAGCAGCAACAGCTCCAAACCTAGAGGGCCCCAACATCCCCCAGAGACCCTAGGCCAGACCCTGTGCTCTGTCACACCATATCTAGACCCACATGGCTCCAACCACACCATCCAGCATACATAAGGGAGGTGGGAACCATACCCCTCATTCCACCGCTGCCTCTGGCTGAGCGCCTCGCTGCGACGCACGCACAATTCACGTGAAACAAGATCAGGAGCATAAAAACCTGGTTGCTGCAGCACAGGCTGCGCAGTGCTACTGGTTTCATAGAGACACTCTGGCTGAGCTGTATAAACAGCACCAAACACTGCAGCCAGCCAGCTGACAGCTCAGATGAACGCACTTCATAGCAGAGCTGCACACGTAGCAGAAGCGTGTCTTAGTTTGCATTTCTTCCATTCCACACAGCCAACGTGACATTCAACAAGTTTGACTCCTTAGGTAACCGGGGCGTACTTGACTGCTGCTGTTTAATGTACTTCAGATGCTTACTATAAACCTTCTACCCACCTCAAAGCTCCTTAGGGCCCTTCCTGGCTGTACTCTAACAGATAACAGTATCTGGGTAGTAGTATCATGTAACAAACGTCGCACTTCCACTCAGGACTGACGTATTTAACTCTCTTGCTACACACTGCATCGCCCCTGAACCTGCCCCCTGAGCTGCAGTCAAAATAAACTGGGGGTGACTAACAATCTGTAGGACATACCCGTGCTGGTTTGTATCATTCTCATAGCTGAGGACCAGGCACCAGGACTGAGTTATTCTGCTAGCTTGTGCAAAAATGGAACAAAATACAGATTTTTTTTTTTTAATTTTTTTTTCTTTAGTCCTTCTTAGGTCCTTCCAGTATTGCAGTATCACATATACTTTAAGTCAATATATAATATACTCGTGCACTACCCAAACAAGTATATGGTGCAATTTTCAACTACAGTTTATTCATCCATAAGATCCGCCATCATCCTCTTTCCCTGTAAAACAGAACACAGACCTCAACAAACGTTACAGAGACAGCACTGCCGTGTTACTTATCTCCCCACAATTTAAGTAATCAACTGTCAAGTTCACAAAGGAAATCAGAAGTGATTTCCAAGACTGTGTCATCAACAACAAAAATACCAGGCCAGATCACAGCAGAGATCCGAGAAAATTTAGCAAGACTGACAAATAGGAAATCTGAAACTCACAGATGAGACCTAAGCAGTGAGGTGAAGCAGCTTCTCAGTTCTGCAGACTAGGAAATGCAAAAGCAAAGCACTTGCCCAGATCTACCAGTTTGTCTTTGGCTATTCCGTCAGCAAGTGCTGCTCGTGGAGGAGTTGTGCTAACAGAGGCCAGGTCAGCTGGTGGGGTAAAAGGGAGAGTGAATCCATAGGAAACATATAAAAATCTAGGATATATTAGTTTTCTCATTTGTAATAAAGTAGATGGGAAGGCACTGCTTCATTTGGGTGCCAGGGAGAAAACAGCAGTTATCTGCAGACAAACCTCCAATCCGTATTAATAAGTTGGGTTTTGCTTGTTTAAAACCACATGTTCAAACCTTAAGACATTAGTATGCAATTAGGAACTCATATTAGCTGAAAGATCATGTTCACGACATTCATATGGTAGTCATTTCCTTGCATAACTATTGACAGAAAACATCAGTATCAGTGGGCCTGGGGCCAAACATTTCAACTCAAAAGTTCCATCTCGATGGCAAGCAACCCCTTGCCAAGGGAAGAAAATACCCTGGCACAAATCTGTAGCCCTTAGGCACAATCTCTTCTGAAATCATAGGCAATGCTGACCAAGACAAGTCTCAGTCTTTGGGGAAATGCAGCAAAGCCCAAAGAAGGTGGTGAACAGAGGGAGGTTTGGACAATTCACAGCTGGATGACCACCACTGCAACCTTTCTCCCCTGAGCAGGTGGTTGAAGACCAGCTCAAATCACCATCTAATAACTCCTTGGCTGACTCTGTAAAATTAATCTGACACCAGGGCTTGGGATGCAGGTCCCTCCACAACAGCTCTAATGCTTTATGGAAGGACCTGTCCAGGCATAGCTCCAAGGTGCGTAAGAAAACCTTTCAGATTGCAGGTGGAGCTTTCTGCTCATGGTCATACTTTTATTGTCTGATTCTTCTGGAGGACTTCTGGTTTTGGCAATGCCTATACAGCACTACCTGAGATACTCTGAGTCATAAAAAACATGTAAATATAAAAAAAAAAATTAAGAAAAATGAAAAAAAAAAGGTTCAATGACCTTCTGCTGGGTTTTAATGTGCTTTTTTTTCCCCTCTCACCCGCTTGCATCTTTGCTTTTAAAACATGACATATTCTATAGAAAAAAAGTATCCAAAAAGCAAAATGGAACTTATTTTTCTATGAAAAATTATAAAAATAATCCAACGAACATACAGATGGAAAGCAATTGTGTTCATATTTGAATTCTGTACTTCAAGTCATCTTTGATCAACTTGATTAATATTCCTCTCAAAAGATTTTATAGCTGGTGTACTTCATGAACACAATTAAAGTAGATTAATCTGTTCTGAATTGTATGTTTCGTAAAATTACTGTTCCTCTGATTAATTTCACAAAAAACACATGTAACTACGTAGGAATGCATTTTTTCTCATTGATAAAACAAGCTTGTGACACAGCTTCCAGTACTGGCCAAGAGATATCATTGTGAGTATCTAATAAATCAGCAAGCCTGATGATGCAACATCATGTGAGCTAATACACAAAATACTCCACATCTTATTCAAGTAAAATTAAAAATAGCCCAATTCTTGGCTTACAGCACCGGATCAGCTAAAATGCAGTTGTTCAGGTATCAGTATCTGTGGGACAATGCCGCCAACTAGTCAAAGTAGCTGATCCACAAAGCTTCCTCTTCTGAAGTCAGTGACACAAGTGCAACCAGATTCAACAGCATGGTTTCACACGGTTGAATTTCAGAGACAGCGGGTCTGAACAGGAACCATCTGATCCTTGATCTGCAAGAAAGACTCGCTCTGACCTTACCAGGACTGCCATGAGCAGGCTGATGTCACTTCTCCCCATAAATCCCCTCGCCTGGCGCTGTAGCTAAGCGCCGCTGAACTCAGGTACCCTCTAGGAACACTGGGATGTTGTAATTAGCAGCGAGACTTGTAATGCATTCCCCAGCCAGAAACAAGGGTTGCTGTGGCCACTAGAGTAAAAGAATGTGAAAAGGGATTGGGGGAAGAATAAGGACAGCCAGGTAGCAGTAGAGAAAAAAACAGCGATAATTTAAGCATCTCATATTAAAAGACCAGAAACATCACCAGTATTAGCTGAACTGTCAAATATACATCACAACAAAATAGTGATCTCTTTTTAAAGAATAAAATTTCCTTTAAAATGGATTACTTCAGTGGAGGGGAAAAATGATACACAGAAGATAACTCTGACACAAGCTTCTACTTCCTAAAGTCTAAATTGAGATAGGTTTTGTTTTGATTTTTGGAGAAATGATGTTTAACATCCTGTTTGCAGTGCAACAGTAATCTAAACCCATATTTTACTTTTTGGCAAATTCCACACATCACTCACGTTAAGCTTACCGTTAACTGCAAACTGTTAACAAGTCTTAGCGTGGTTTCAATGTTCCTATGGCAAAACTAAACAACATTTAGAAAACAGTGATATCCCCAGGCCTGCACTGTAGATTCTGAAGCACAGATTAAGCATGGTATTCTGCTCAACAAGCTCATCACTGTTAAGTAACTCATCAGAAAATAAAGAGGGAATTATCAAATGGGAATTGCCAAGTAATTAGTTCTCTGAAGCAGATGACATACAACTGTTGAAGGGAGGGGCTTCCCTGTTAGTCATATGTCAGAGTAGAGCCTACTAATCTGTAAATAAAAATGCATTACATATGATCAGTGCTATGGGGTTTTAACCACTAGTGGTACATGGAGAATAAACTTGGAACTTTTTCTAGTCAAATCCAACTAGGGTTCTTTATTTTTTTTCCCTTCTTGCATACTGAATTTTCAAACCATTCTGGATCTACTTGCTGTCAGGTTACCTGAGGAAAGCTATGAATACGGCACAGTACCAGGGAGGGGATGTACTCAGAGGCTGAGGATGAGAAGAAATGCATTTACTATCGCATTAATTTAAAAAATCACTCCCTGCTCAGCTACTACATGTGGCACTAAAAAGGAACCTCACCAACGAGAAAATACTCACTAGCACAAAAATTCTGAGCGCAGTAAAGGAGGATTAAGTCTGCTTTTTGTAATTATCCTTCTCTATTAAATCCTGACTGCCTTTCAAGTAGCTGGCCTCAAAGAACGTTAAATTTACAAAATTACGAAGGCCTTCACGCGTGGGTACCTGACAAAAAAAATGTGGTAACACTCACAACCACACTCGGAGTGAGAAACACTTCAACATTTGTACTTTTTATAGACTGAAGAGTGACTTGATACATCCTTAAGTCAGGTTTTCAACTGGTCCCAAAATGGGTTGATCACTGCTAAGTAAGTGATCAGAAAATAAAGAAGGAATAACAAATGCGGGGTTTGTCTCCATCACAGTATATCACCACACACTCAAATGCAGACACTGCCACCTGGGCTAACTTTCAACCAAACCTATACCCCTGGTATCAAGGGCTGGCCCTGAGGCACAGCAAAACCCACGGGCACAGCCCAGCCCAACGCACGCAGCCCAGAGTGAGGGGCATGAGGAGGGCACGTGCAGATGCCAAGGCGCACACACACAGCTGCGCGTCACATCTAGACATCTCACCACTTCAGCTCTCAGCACGTACAAGTTCTCCACTGCCCTAAAACTTAACTCTAACATCCAAAAGCCCACATGTTAAAGTAATGCTACCAGGTTACAGCGTGTGAGGCAGCAAGGCTCTTACTCGATCTGCAGATACACCGCTTCAAAATAGAAGCCAAATCAAACCTCAGGCCTTGGCTTACATCTCGTTATGACTGTGAGCCTTGTGTTTTTATCTCACAAAGATCACTACGCCCAACTCCATTTACACTTTTAGACCCTGTTACAAAACTTTTGATCAGTCTGACATCTGACCTTCATTTGGTATCAACCGAAGAAACAACAGGAAAAAAACGTGACAGATCGGGGTTGAAGGCGTGAGGTAGGGCTGAGGGGACCGCAAAGCCTCCATTCTAAACACTGGGCCGCTTCATTTAGTTTACCTTATAATTAGTCCCTTATAAACAAACAAACGCTTTAAGTTAAAGTTCTTTCTAATTACTATCCAATTATACCTAGATCACAACTCCATTCCACGTCTGCTCTTCACACATTCAAAATCTCCATCGCTCACCTTCTTTTAGCCCTGCAGCCATTGCTGGCTTCCATGGACAGTATGAGTGGGGATGAAATAAAACCAGCTGTGATAAAAGGACACCAATATGGCAATCAAAAGGCCACTGTTGGACACACTAGCACAGAGACGGATTAGCTCTTGCCTTCACTGAAAATTATTTTAAAAGGGCAGATTCCTGTCCACTTACAGAGACCAGTCGCCAGAAGTCTGCATAAAACAGAAATTATGTCTTGCTTAAAAAATAAGCTGCATTAGGTAGTGTACAGACATACTTATGGAAAATTAAAGAAAAAAAAAAGTTCTTACAAATGGGCTGCAGCTGTAAATTCAACCCGATACTACAATATGATTAACAGATAGCAAGTGACTCGGCAGCGGAAAAAGATTAAAAAGAAGTCTTTAGTTGTTAAGATGTCCAGTGTCTCACGCAAAGTCCTCTCTACACAATTGCTTAAAGGAAAGCATTGAGTCATTTGCCTAGGCGGAAGGAGGCAGCACACGCTCCAAACAAGTAACAATAAGTCTATGTTATTTACAGCAGGCTAAAACTAGCTAAAGGCATGATAACAAAGAAAAGAGAAAGAAAAAAAAAAAAGGCATTATCTCTCTATTTATTGATTTACTTTTACTTTTACTAATACCCATGTCCTTATCAAGGCAAAATGCTTAGCAGGATCTGCAAGAACAGTGCTTGGGTGGGAAGGGTAAGCATGCCTGGAGCTCACACACAGCGGTGATGTCATTCTCTGAAGCCACACGGACTCCTCATGTGAGTAAAAGCCACAAAGGCACATGGGAGATCTGATTCTGGATGCGTTCAAAGGCGTCCCGTGTTCGATCCCTCTGACATTGCACGGTAACAACCCAGGCCTGCCTAAAGCAGAACAGGGCTGCTGCCACCTTCACCCTGAAACAAATGCAAAAGCCAGAAGGATGATGGGCCATAGCATGCAATGCTCAGTCTCAAGCTGTGAAATCTATCTGTGGCTGCTTGCTGCATGGCGCTGGGTCGCATTTCTTTCACGTGTTACTACTGCGAGCTCCCACCTGCTACATCCAGGGACAGAGAGAACGTTTGTAAGCAAGGCAGTCCCTACCCCAATAGCTTTATTTCCCTTACTGAGCAATAGAGTAGGCACGACTTTGATTGTTCCCTAGAGAAAATGAGAACTAATGAGATCAACAGTGGGACCCCAAACTCAATGACTAAAATGTCCAACAAGAAAAGAAGCCAAAACAAATCTCATCTAAGGTCTTCAAATACATAACTATACATGAAAGCTGCACCAACACAGAGAAAAAAAGTGCTTCCATGCCTCTGCACCAGACTTAACTGGGTTATACTTTTTTATCCAAAAAATATGTGTTTAACGCCTCAGATATTCTTTCACATGGAATTGCTGGAAACACCAGATGCTAAAATATTTGAGGTGACTTAGCAATACATTGTGTATACCACAATATAACTATTCTTAGGATGTGACCAACACACTATAAACAATTCTTCCAATTAAGAGATACTAGTAATCACTTCTGCAAATAAATAGAGTTTCATACAACCCAAGCTGGTGCTGAGAAAAATTAATTGCTTTGTGGAAACATTAACATCGTAACAAAATCCTTCCTTTTATTCCATCTCACAAGTCAATAGCTGCTACCAATTCAGTTTTCTTCCATAAGGAAAGATGAAACGTGTGAGGTCATGGGCACGTTGGTGTTTCACTGTCAAGAAATTGTTACTGCTCTAAAGGGAGAGAGTGGTTACGATCCACCCCCACCACCCAAGCTCATTTGCAAACCCTAACAAGGCATGTCTTTGCATGTAACTACTTGCCTAGACAACCTTCCTTTAAAGCACAGCACCCTTCCCCACAGCCAGAATACAAGGTAAATTATGTGCCAAATACTTTTCTGTGACATGCTATATATGATAAAAAGTTACTCCACAAAGGAAACTTTCTGATCAGCCCCTTACAAATAGAGGCTACAGCAATTAACTTCTCTGGCTCGTAAACAGGAAAAAAAAATCCATTGCTTTTCTGCAAGTAACCACTACATTTCATTTTCTTTTACTTAAAGACACAATTTTCTTATGACCCTAATCTTTTTTTTTTTTTTTCCTAAGCATTAGCATTATTGCCAATCCCAAGCACTCAAAAAATCATGTAACAGGTCCAAAAAACCAGGCTGGCTTCATGACAATCAGATTAAGGAAATAAAACAAAAATTTATGTTCTTTTTATTGGCAGTATGATCATTGAGCCTTGAGCCTTGTTGGGGTTTTTTTTTTCAAGGTACTCTTTTTACAACCATATGGGAAGGAGAGAGAGAAGAGAGGGAGAGCAGACTGATGATACATGTGCACTAATACATCCTGTCTGGCTACAGCACTGCAGGCAGAAACAAATCAGAGGAATTGAAAACCTTCCTCAAACCAGAGTAAAAGACACCCAGGCAGTAGTTATGCCAGACCAAGTTTAGTACACAGGAGGAACTCGGCACACTGGGAAAGTCAAGCAGGCTGCAAGCAAGAACCACTGGAGGAGACATTCATAAAAGTGCATGAAGGGTTTACATAATTTTACGCGTGGCATTTTACCACAGAAATCAAAGCCCTTCAACTTTCCCATTCATACTGTATAGTCTTTTGGTAACCGAGTAGGCTCTGACCCGAGGTGAGCACAGAGCCACTCATCTGGAACCCACTGTCCTGTAAGTCACCGAACTGAGTCACCAGAGTTAATGGAATTTTTCTAATCAGGGTTTCTCAAGGACCTCTACTGCCAGGCGAGGGAAGTACAAACGTAGCACGGGTAGGTAATCACACAGGCACCGGTAAGGTGTCCACGCTGATCAAAGCCCAGAGCGGACGGTGTACACTTGTTAGAGGAAATAAAAAGTGTCATATTCTCACCTTATTGGCAGTGCATATCTGTACGGTGAAGACAAAAATGAAGGTGGTCACTGTCCTACGGGGGTCAGGAATAAATTCACAGCTTGTATTGCTTGCCCATCTGGCTTGGCCTGCGATGTGGCTGTTGAACCAGGCGTTGAGGAGATGGAAAGCAAAATAGAAAGAAACGAAAACACAGTTAAGAGTCAATCTACAACATGCTAGGACATCCCAGAGAAGACTGACAGAGACTGCTTTTGCTACTACTCAAGCACAAATAAACTACAGACTTAATCCTGCAGACAGAGCACATGGAGTAGAGACCAGAGCCCATTTATTCAAACCGAGTGCTCTTTTCGTATATGTGATCTCAATGAGGTGAAGAATTCTAAGCGAGTTGAAATGACTGTCATCACTGCCAACAGAACATATTTGATTTGAGGAGGGGCATCATCCAGAAAACATAACCGCTGCAACTACTAGTATTAGGTGAAAAATAATCAGCTTTGGGAATACGACATTACCCTGCATGCTATTTTTGTCCTTAGTGGTAGCATACTAGAATCCATGCAAATTACTGCAAATTTCCAAATATTATAAACAAAGCAAAATTCTATGTGATTTTTTTTTTCTATTTCTGTATTTTTACTCAGTAAAATTACAAAGAGCCAGCGTTGAATTTCTGCTGACATCACATATTAAGCAAAATACTTTTTTTTTTTCCCCCCACTTGGAATCTCACCAAATATTTTTATCACTCTTGGGACAATAAAAGGACTTAGTGGGACCATTTCTCCCTGACTGAGAAGCATTTTTGTTGTTTCAGTTTATGAGCATACTTACCCGCTCCTATTTATGGAAGGATTTACACACATACTTAACTCTAGATAGGTTCTTTAATCAATCCTCATTCAGCAAAACCCTCACTGGGACACGTACTAAAGTAACTTTACAGACCAGGACCAACGCGCACGCACAGATTCGCACGCGTTGTACAACCACCTCAGACTTCAACTTTGAGCAAAAAATAAATAAATTGGGCATGACATTCTCCACACATCCACAGAGATGAAAACAGAATTACGGTCATTGATCCGGTTTTGGTCTTTTTGCAAAAGTAAGGAGCCTGCAAAGTTTCTTACATTTTAAAACATCAGTCACATTTACCAGCATAGCCAAAAACAAGTAAGTATCTCCAGCTTCTCGATGTAAACAATGAGAACCACTGAACCAGACCCCCAAATATATTGTCCCTTGTCCAAATCCCTGTTTGCTTATTCATCGCACTTGAAGAGTCTTGCATAAACGTAAAATATGAGAGGATGCGGTCGGGGTTTCCAGCTTGCACAGCCCAGGCGACTGAAGCCACTGGAACACAGCACATTGCTTCTCTGTGCTGAAACCTTTACCTGCGCCAAGCCTGTCGGTACTTCTGTTTCCTATGCTAATGATATTTTTATTTGTTGAAGCACGAGTCGGTTGCAGCAGTCTCAGAAGAGACCTACAGCTAAATCCGTTATCTGCAGCCCGTGAGTTGTACACGCCGTACCTGCACGGCCCCTCCAAAGCAGCCAAATCATTCACAAGCCGCATGCTTAGCCGAGGCTGTCACACAGCCTGACTTCTCTCAAGTGGCATCAGCGTGAGCCGCCTCACACGCTGGAGTACGTACGCTTGCAGCCAGCCGGTGCTTCAGACCATCTATGCAATTCTGACACGCACTTCCTTCAGAGCCTGCCATACCTCTTTACTGCGTTTCCCCTTCAATTAGTACGCCACAACAAAAGCGGCACACTCGATGAACAATGACAATGACAATCCCGACTGCCATCTACTCAGATGTGCTGCTAGACTTCAGCAAGGGGGGGAAATTAGGCCTCGATTTTTGTTTTACTAGCTACGTTACTAAAACAATTATTTTTCAATTCCAATGTTTAAATCCTTCGCTGCTTTTCAGGTGACTGCATTTAAGTGTCCATTTTCTTAATTAACAGGAAACTAGGCCACTGGATCTATTACATAAAAATTTTTGTTAAGTGAAATTCCAGGTCTCTCAAAAGCGTCTTTTCAAACAAGACTAGCTTTTTTCAACCTTTCTCTACACATTCAATCAGGACAGAAGGACAAGGGAGAAAAGTTGCACTGCATATTTTCAAAAGTCTTTTAACTACGTATACACGGCCTTTTTGAAAATAATTACTTTCTAATGCTCTTAGCCACACAGGTAATTTGTCTTATAATAAAAAATGCATAAGCAGCACACAGCACACAAAGGCTCACTCTACAGGAGTAGTCTTGTGCCCAATTACTCCCCTCTGTCCAGCCCGTCCTCCTCCTAAGAGGCTCTTCTATTTCCAGCCACCTCCTCATCACAGAGGCCCAAAACGGAGGCGGTTGTGCCAAGCAGAGGATATTCCCTCCTAACAAGAAGGGCGAGTTAGTCGAGGGACTGAAAAGCTGCACTTTGGGTGCAGGAAACTGCCCGCGAACTCCCTGTCCCCTCGCCCCTCTGAGGAGAAGCACCTCTGCTCGGCAGGCAGGCTGAGACCTGCAAACTCATCACACCAAACCTGAGACCACCAAGCTGCCTGGCGCCGCGAGAGAGCTGAACCACCGACAGGCATTTCTCGTTACCTCCTCCAGCTCCCGTGCTTTACCATCACAGCGATTAAAATATCTATTTTACTGAGATATTTCTGGATTGCATTATGTTCCAGCCTGGTACTACAAACGCTGGGGAGCTGTGGGTGCCGGTGATTTCTCATCACTGAGACACGAACTCCTCCGGGCCAAGTTCAATATTAGTGTAAGTGCAGGCAAGATTAGTGACTGGAATAGGGGTGTTAAGTGTCTGCAGAAGTGGTTAACATGGCTCCTTAATCAGGCAAAAATCCTATTTAAGCCCACGGTGCTTTTTACTGTAAAAAGATACAGAGAAAATAACGGCGATATGTAGCAGATCACTGTCTGAGCTCTGTTACTCTACTACATGCCTGGATTAAGTCCAATAAATGGAGTTATTCTAGATATACACCCATGTAAGTGGCTCACAATGCTGTCCCCTGGAGTCACTCCAGATTTATGACATTAGAACAGAGTGCCAAATTTGGTGCCTTTAAAAAAAAAATTATACCTACGTTTGGCAAAAACTGGCTCAAAAGAGTGGGGTCCAAACACTGAGAATGAAGACAAATACACATTCCTTGGTTAAACACATTTTTAAGAGTAGTGTGCAGTTCAAAGCTAATCCAACTGCGTATTTTTTCAAGGTATTACAAACTTTGTGGCAGAAAAAGTCTCCTGCTCTATGGCTATAATACTGCGACAAGCACAAAGGCAAAAAAAAACCAAAATGGAAAATCAACCCCAACACAAAACATTAAATGAGTTACTTACTGATGAGAAATTTGTTTTTAATAGTACATGCTCAGGGGGTTTTAATTAGGAGAAAATGAAGCCAGCTTTCACCTAACACGCAAAGGGGCCTAGACCTTGCTAAGAACTATGAAAAGGCTTAACAAACTTGAGTGACAACAGTGATATCAGGTATCACTGGCTTTAATTTTACTGGAAGGTGTGAAGTACGGTATGTAAGTGGAGAGTAACAAGCCCGTGGCCTAAAATACGAATGCTGGGATGGGAACTGTTGCAAACTCACAAACACCATCACAGTCACCAAGCAGTTAAACCAGCCAGCACAAAAAAAAAAAAAAAAAAAGAAAAAAGAAAAAAATGTTAAAACTCCAAAGAAACTTTTTATGCAAGCTTTTTTAAGCCAAAAGCATTTTTACCAAGTCCCACACCTTTGTTAATTGGCTAAGAAGAAACGCAAGGGGAAGCGTGGATTTGGCTAACCTGCTAAACGTGCCACGTACCGTCCCATCTGCCTGACGCTCCAGCAAGGCAAAAAAGACCCTTCCTGAGAAGTTCAGCCATTAGGAAACCACCACCGGCATCCTACAATTTTCGTCAAGCCCGAGGCTGCAGCCGTAGGGCACTGACACGGCACAGGCAGGGCTATCGGTAGCCCGGCGGGTCGCCAGCCAGCCAGCCAGCCAGCCGAGCGCACACCTGACTGGACGGTGAATACCGTCTGTTACCATGGCAGCCTGATCTAATTACATGACTGATCAGGGCTGGAGTAAGCGCGCTGAAAGCCTACACCGCTGACATGTCGCTACATGATGGGAGAGACAGGCAGGCAGGCAGGCGAGCGCGGAGGAAAATCTATCGACCTCTGCCTTATGTAAAAAGTGAGGAGATTACAGCCACCCCTTAGAAAATTAAATAACAATTTAAAAAAATAAATAAATAACCGACAAACCGCTGCCCGTAAAACGCCGGGTCGGTTTTACCAACGAATTAGGTGCAATAACAGGCAATTACAACTTACTATTATCTCGCAGCATCGCAAAAGAAATAACTACGGCGTAATATTTTCCCCGGCCATTCTCAATTTCCCTCTCCCTCATTCATAACCCCTGCTCCGTACCATAAAACCCAACCGTCTCCATCACCCGAACAGAAATAGATCAACGCGGAGCCGGGATTTTCCTTGAGGGGAAGGCTACGTTTGAAACTGAAATTAAAAGTCCTTGACTTCTCGGTGTGTCAGCAGAGTAACTCACTACGCCTGACCACATCTGACACGCGAAGTAACCATCGCTGCATAAAATACATGACCATGAGCGTTAAAGGTTAAAGTGTAACCTGCGTTACAAAATATGAATTTCTTTACCATACGAAAGGGAAAAGGTCCCCGGCAAAGGTCATCTACCTGCACCCTTGCCGATCCGTACACAGGAAACCTTTGTAAGGAGGAAGGCTTCTACAAAGCGGGGTTTCTCCGCCTGGGTGTTAAGAGGAACGCTTAAAAATCTTCTCCCCAATTCGATCTTAGAGTTCGGGCTCACGGGGGAAGAGATGCTGCTCGGAGGAGTCCCTATTACACAGCATACGGTAAACAAAATAAAAATAGCCTGCCGCTCTCGTTATCTACACAGTGCATTATATAACGGGCTTCCGACTTGTTTTCTTTTCTATTATTACTCTTCAGTAATTCCTCCTCTTCAATAACATGTAAATCGCTCCCCATTCTGTCATTTTATTATTGTAGCTATTACTATTACAGTAGGAGCTAGCGTTTTCCAGCAGGCTTTAATTTAGACTTTAATATTCTCAGGAATTGCACCGGCGGGTTCGGCACCCACGAAACATACGAGGGGTCATTTATTTTGCTTTCTGCCGGTAAATTACGACGCCTTAGGCGAAAATTAAAAGAAGAACCCAGCAGCCCAAAGCCCCGCAACCCCCGCCACCGGCCCGACCCGACCCAAGCACACCCCGAGGCCGAGGGGGGGGGAAAGGAGGGGGGATGGGGGTAGGTGAGCGGCAGGAGGGCAGCGGCCGCCGCTGAAGGCGAGCGGAGCCCCGGGGCGGCGGCGGGGAACCCCGGCCCCGCTCCCCGCGGGCGCCTCGGGACGCCGCCGGCCGGACTCCGCGGCCGCGGGCAAGCAGCGGGGCGGGGGCGGCGGCCCCTCGGTTCCTCCTCCCCACCCCCACCACCTCCTTCTCCTCCTCCGGGCCCTCCCGCCCCGTCCCTCGGCCGGCGCTGCCCCTCCCGCCCCCGCTCCCCCGGCCGGCAGTACCGGGTGGCGTCTGCAGCCGGCCTGGGCCCTGAGTGAAGCGGAGCGGGGCTGCTGCCGGGCACATCCCAGCCCCAGCGCCGCCTCCTCCTCCGCCGCCGCCGCCTCCTCCTCGCTTCATTCACCCTCCGGCAGCCGCCCAGCCCCGTACTACATACGCCGTGCGGCGGCGACCGGCCCTGCCGGCACCCGGCCCCGCGCTGCGCCCCGCCGGGCCCGCCCGGCGTACACGCACCGCACGGCCCCCCCGCACCGCGCAGCCACACACACACACACACACGCACGCCCCGTGTCGCCACACGCACGGCACACAGCACACACACCGCACCCCCGCACACACGCGCAGTCTCACACACACACCCCGAGGCCGCCGCACCGGGGGCAGCCGCGGCTTGCAAAATGTCCACCGGCCCCGCGGCCACCCACACCCCGCCCGGGCCGGGGAGGGGTGGAGGTAGCGGGGGGGAGTGAGGCAAGGCTGTACAACCGGCTCCCTCCGTGGGGCCGCCCCAGCCCCACCGCCCGGCCCCGGTTCCCTACTCTGGCGGCGGGGCGCGCCATGCCCCGCACCCCCGCCTCGTTCCCTCCGCCGGCGCCCTCGGCCATTTCGCGCTGCCACCCCCCCCTTCCCTGCCCGGGGCCGGGCCCGGGCCCGCGGCGGCAGCAGCAGCGCCTGCGGTCCGTGGCGGGCCGGGGGCGGCCGCAGCAAGGCGGGCTGTAGCCCCGCAGTGGGGTGGACAGTGCGCTCCCCTCTACCCCCCCCCGCCCTGTGTTTTTCCAGCTGGAAATTGCCGGCGGTTTGCAGTCTAAACAAGGGAAGAAGCCGGGGTTGGGGCGGGGGGGGGGGGGGAGAGGCAAAAAGCAGAGTAGGAAGAAAAAGGCACTTACTGTAAAGTGTCAGTGGAGGTGGGGTTGGCGGGGGGGGTCAGAGAGAGACTCGCACACAAATGTCTTCCTAGCTGATCACGGGGCTTGGGTCTGCTTTTTTGTTTGTTTGGTTTTTTTCCTTCCCCCTGCAGTGACACAGGTCCGGGATGTCTCCACCACTGTAGTAGAAATGATGTCTGCGGTACAGAGCTCGCTCCCTCTCCCCTCTCCAGCATGTAAATGGGTAATAGAAGCCAAATATGGAGCAGTTGGCTGCCTCTGCAACAGCTCAAGGATCCTACTTCATGCAAAAGACGGGGGGGGGGGGGGGGGGGGAGAGAGAAGGGAGGAGGAGGAGGAGGAGGAGGCAAGGCAACACTCTGGCAGGCGGCCAAGAGAGCCACACAGATTATTGCATACGCACAGCACCGCCGGGCCAAGGCGGCCTTAACCCTTTGCGGGGCCGCCGCACGCTGCCCGGGGCAGGCGGCGACGGGCCCGGGGTGCGGGCGGGGAGGGGAAGGGGGGGCTCGCCTAGTCACTTACCTCCTCCTTCCCCCTGTAACACTTCAAAGGCCAGGCTGGCTCTACGACGGGATTAATTCCTGCGCACGCCGCCGTTCCGCTGAAGTCCCCACGCCGGGGGTAGGCTGCGTCGCGGGGATCTCAAAGCACTTTGCAGGCGGATTGAAAGGAGCTGGAGCGGGGGGGACCAACCCCAAACCTATATTGTTCAAAGGGGAAGGAAGAGACAGCTAGCGAAGCGTGCTGTCCTTCACAAATGACAGGGAATGCTGGTTTAAAGGATGCATGAAAATCAGTTGCTCAGTCAAGGCTGGTCTGTCTCTCTAAGGGAGGAAATAAAACTGTGCTGGAAGCCAGGGAATGCTCTGAAGCAGCCTCTGTGACAGTCAGAAGAGGGTGATTTTATTTAAGATGCCATATTGCATTTCGCTGTGGAGAACTGCGAAGCGATGTAGAGCAAGAGCCTGCATCCCACTCCCTTTTTCTGAATTAGTTTTATTTATCCGGATCCTTGGCATATGCTTGAGTTGCTTTGTAGAAAGTACCTTCCACTTCATTCAGACCAAAGAGGCTCTGACTCATACCGTCACTGAACTACAAGACAGGCAGGGCTGAACCACGCATGTTTGGGTACTAACTCCCTCTGGATTCCTTAGCACGCATTTCATCAAAGATCCCCTTGCATCTCTCCCAGCTGTACACAGACTGCTGTGAGCCTCTCCCAAACTGCCCCCCAAGTAAGGCAACTTACGCTTCCCTGGCGCTTCCAGTGTCAGCTCGTTACTCTCTTACTTCTCCCAACACAGGTCTCTGCAGTGCCATAAACTGCAGTCACAGGCAAATAACGAGCAGGGATGCAAAACAGAGAAAATACCCTCTTTCTGGACTGGCTTGGACGGATCTTCAAGTCTTAGAAGAAAAGACAGAACACCAAATTACCGAGCCAGGTACAACATAGGGAAACAAAACAAAGCATGGAAGAAATGAATGGGGGGAATACAGCCAAAGGATAGCAGGCTGCTATGCGTGCATGCAACCTTGACAGTGGTCTGTAAGGAGCCATTCACTCACTGCTTCGGTGTCAGGAAGTACAGCACAGAGAAAGCCTCTCCACACCCCAAGGACCTTGCAAAGAGATACTGCATAAATACCAAAGGCTGTTATGTACCAGTTCTGTGGAACTGGACGCTGTGAGGTCACAGGCCTCAGATGCGCACTCCTTGCATGGCCATCCAGACCAGGCTGCTTATTGCAGCTTGTACCAACTGGCCACAACAGTAAGCTCCAAGGCACCAGGTTTCTATCTCCTATGTGTCCATTCTATACCAGCATTACATGTTAGCATTAAGTGTCAAAAAAATAAAGTACCCTAGGACTCAGGCTGTCATCATGCAGATCAGCAAAGTAGCCCCTTCTATAAATGACTGTACCAGTTCACCGTAATTGCTAAAGGACGTAATAATAACGTTGTAAGCTTCACTGCTCTTGATTTAGGGTTGATACTATAATTTAGACTAGCTTTTGGAAACAGGAGGATGTCTTTTACCACAGAGCTTTCTGCATCTTTAGTACAGGTTCACGATGAAATCCAACATCATTTCCCGCTTTCGGAGTGGTCCGGGAACAGAAGCAGCAACAGGCCAAGATGTCTGACCGAACGTGCTGCTCGGCACTATGACTACAGCAGCAAAGGAGAGAGCAAAATTATCTTCACCCAGCTAATGCCAGGTTCATTGATTTAATAAAAGGAACCAAGGGAGAGAGACAGAGACTGGAGATTACTGAACACCAAGTGAAAGCCCCAGGAGAAGCTGCAACCCTGTCATCGGGGTTCAGTTCTGAGTACACGGCATTCTCCTGCCTGCCACCTTTTTTATTCCAGCTGTAGAGAGTGTTACCTCAGGAGAAAGGAATCTTTCCTTCTCAAATGTTCACCTTGCCAAGAGGTGTGGCACACACAGAAAAAGAGAAGCCACATTCATGCTGAAGCAAGCTTTGGGCAACTTTCCCTTCTGCAGCAGGCTCGTGTAAGAGGCTTGTGTATTCCTCCACTCTGTGGCTACAGTGTTTGCCACAGGATCCACAATTTCTTGTCATGCTCCAGGCTCTATGCTTTTAAAGCTTTGTTCGTGTTTCTGCTCCAGAGTTGAAGAGACCCCTAAAATGTGAGTGCCCTGTCACTCACAGCAATACTGTTTCCCTGAGCCAGCAGGCAGCCTTTACCCATGGCTTTGGGAAGTGCCACCACTGCCGCCAGCCACATCGGCTTCAGAAGCCATTCTTCACCACCATCTTCATATATGTTGGTTGCATTAAAAGATGAGAGATGAGGGGACCATGCCTCTGTGGATGCTACCTGACAAATGGGATATGCAACCACGTCCCATGATGTCCTTGTGCCTCTGCAGCTCCCCCACTGAGGGCCGATTTTGGGGCTCAATATATTCCCTCCATGGAGAGTATAAAAAATTATAGAAGTGCCAGTGAGGGGCAGAGTGGGTGGGAAACAGCAGCTGAACCTCGTGGCCTTTGCTGAACGGGTGGGACAGAGGTCCCTTAGTACCTATTAGGACAGTGCAGCCTATTGACCCAGAAGTGCAGAACTAGCCCACACAGGAAAGTCATCTGCTGTGAAAAGCAGATGTGATTTTACCTACCACCAGGATACATCAGTCAGTGGCAACAGTGAGAAGCAGCTCAGCAGCGAAGCTGTCAGGTCCCACTCAAGGACCTTAGTGCACTCTCACAGCAGCTTAGAGCCACTCTAAACCCCACCAGCTTGCCCCCTCTGAGAAGGGCACATAGCAAGGGGTTGTGTACACAAAAGTAGCAGCATACTTCCAAACCAAAACTCTTCTATCATCACAGACCTTCCTGCCCCTGGGAAGGGAAAGGGAACAGAGATACGTAACAGATGTAGTCAGGTGGCTGCATGCAGCACAGGCAGGGGCTCCGACACCACAGTGGTGCGTGGGGCACAAGAACCCGCCCTGACTTGAGCTTTTTTGATTTACTGCTGGTGATGTGCTGAAGCCACTGTGACTCCCAGCTGAATACAGTCTTGATCAAAAGATGCTCATCAATTTGACATGCAAGATGCATGCTGCCTAGAAGAAACTGACTTTCAAGCAGCTAGTTGTACCGTATCCTCGACACTGCATGTTTTACAGAGTTAATAGTACCTAGCAAAAAAATGGGAGAATAAAAGGCACAAGAAGTTAGATTTGTTATTTAAAAACAAAAAAACATTCAGGAAAATCCAGTGATTGACCATGTCGGTAGCGTGAAACGTACTTTCACAATTATTGATCATTACAGTCTGTCTTTAATATGTCATACAATGACATTGTTGGTCTCATTACAGCCTCTAGTGGACAGCAGCAATCCGCCTCACAGACCTGTCACACAGCCTGCTGGAATGACAAACCCTACCAAGGAGGAGGCTAGTCTGAGGGAGAGAGAACGTAAAAGGGAGCGTGAATATTCCTATCCTCTGGCAAAAAGAGTTTCTGAACGCAATCAAAGGTTTGTTGTCATTGCTTGTAAGGTGCCTGGCTGCACACTTCAGGTATTAACACTGACTTGTAAATAAACAGAGAACTTCTGCTATTCATTTTGGTTTCAGACAGCTTTCATAAAAACTAAATTCATCTCAAATATTTTTATAACAGAAATATTGGTTGCCATGTTTTTGGCTTAAGTAAGATGTTTTTATTCCAACTCAGAATCTGCCGACTGTCCAATCCACCTCCTATCTATTTATAGCCCTCTCGCATTCAGATAATTTTTGCTAATGTAGTTATTTTCATTATTATTTCAGACATACGCAGCTGGTTTAAGGTATTTTAACAGCTTTGACAAATGAAAAACTGTAATTTGGATTACAGCTGGCTAATTAAGGTGTGCTTTCCTCAGGGAAGTTAAAAATGTACAGGATCTGAACAATAATGTATTTGGCACGTATTCTTTAACTTGAAGTGCCCCTTCTATGAACATCATAAAACATGACTAACATCTTTATTTTTTGGGCATTCACTTCAAAATGAGCGTCTCCCCTGTCAGAAGAGGGGTGTTGATGATGTCCCCCAGAAATATGTGCTTTTTTTTCAGATGGAAGGAAATTAGACTGGTAGACAGGGAGAGCAATGCTGTCTCTTTAAAGCCACAAGTATCTCATGCAAATTAACATTTAGTGAAATTTAGAGCAATGCATTCATGAAGACTGAGCAAGTATGTAGTACTACACTGTGACTCAAAGAGAAAAATCTTACGGTCTAAAAAGCTGAGGTCCTTTGCAAGTGAATTCACAGGAAAGGCAGCTGATGATTTCTTTATTTTACCACACTGTGGCTAGGTATGGCTTGTAGGGGTGCTGAAAAAATTAGTATTCATCATGCCTTATCGTAAGGGTAATGAGATATTTAGGTAGGAAAAATGTTTACCTTATCATTGTCTTGATTTTTTTTTTAAAGAAGCAATCAAGTTCCTCTTTAAATAACAATAGCTTCAATAGCTTTAAAATAACAATAGGTCCTTAGATGTAGATCTGAAATAAGATGCTTTGTTGTGGTTGTTGCTATTTTTTAAACAGGGAAAGCAATTCCTCAAGGGATTAAGAAAACTGATGAATCCTCTGCAGTCTTAAAATCAAGGCTGAGTTGGTCTTTTGAGTAAGTTGTCAGCCAGTTACAGGTCACTGATCTAGAAGGAAGGCCAGGTAACCTACCAGTGACCACACCAGGATGGACCACAGCCACACTGAGCCCCATAAACTGATCCAGCAGTGACTGGTGGAAAATAAATGAGCGAAGCCCTTCTCTAGGGATGGTTAACTGGCCTAGGCACTTCTCATGTAATAACTATAATGACCTGTGGGTAATAACTATTATGAACTGTTAGGTGTTTTATGACCTGTGCTCTTAAGCTACCTGAGGCCTCCATCCACATCCTGGTCTCCAGAGATCTCCCCTGACACTGCGGTTACCCCTATGGCTGGTGTGAGCAGAAGGTCCAAGCCCAAACAGAAACTAAACTGCCATCTTATTCCTAGAAGTGATCGCTTCACGTCGGGGTCAAAGTATGTCAGCGAGGCACAGAGGGGAGGCTCTGCTCTGGGGGAAGCGCTTGGTTTCCAGGGATGTCAAGGCAGCACTTTTAACAAGGGCTAACATCCAACCACAGGGATGGTGCAGACTCAAGGAAAACTCACCAGCCACTTTCTGGAAGAGGTCTCTCAGCTGCTATCAGGGAGCAATCAGAGGCGACAAGCCCTTGTAAGAGAGACGTGTTGTCCCTTTAAATCATACCTGGTACAGAGACCTATCTGGGTGTCCACTTGCCGGTTGGTTTTTTTCCATCTGCTAAAGGCGTTATTGGTCTAGACAGATTAGATTAGCATCTATCATGTAAACACTTAGGGTTGGGAAATAACTCTTGACCTTCTTAAAGCGTCTTACCCACATATAAGGCAGTGTGGTTTCTAAAGCTTGCTACTATCTCTCTGATCAATGATACACATATTTTGATAAATGCAATGAAATTTTGGGGGAGGAAGACAACGAGCTAGAATGGGCTCCTTACCTGTTTGAACAGACCTAGAAATTGAAAATATGGATTTTTGACTCCTAAGCCCTTTAATAGCCCCAGCTGAGCTGTTCTGTTGTACTGAATATATCCTTCCTACCTCATGGATCGTTGGCTTACCAGACCTTTAGAGCCAGCGTACAAAGTCCTGCTGCCTGTTTCGTTCACGCGATGAAAATCTTTTGCTGAGAAAATGTGCAACATATGAGCAACAGTTATTTTTTACCCTTGCTGTCTCTACCTCTTCACAAAATGTGATACACATGGGCCTTGGCCCCAAAGCTCACGAACTGAAGTTCACTCAGTCCCACCAATATTGGTAAGTCAAGGCTCGTGCCTTGGTTTCAAGACAGGGATAAGTGCAAGTTGCTTTATGTCCAAGAGCAGAATTATTCTGTATCTATATTTTCACTATACTGGCAAAACAAAAATGAATAACTAATACAATATAAACTAGAAATATAGTAAAGATTCTGAAATATAGACAAATATATACAGAAAATAACTGTATTTCTTTGTTTTCAAAAGGTTTTGTATGCACAGGAATGGGAACTCTGAACAGTGCCTAAGCATCAAACCAAAATTTAAGCAGGATAATTTTGGTATGAAGGAATTGCTGTTGCCTCTTAGATGTGATGCATAGTCATTGTCAATTGGAAAATCCTCAGGCAGAGATGGACTGCAGGCATGACATTGAGTTGCCTGGAGGGTAAGAAGTCCTCAACCTGTAAGGCTTTGACCAACCACCAAGGTGAGCATGGTAAACATTTACCTTCCGTCTGATTACAAGCTGAGGGGGTATTTTTCCCATTTCTTCTGCAAGGTCACAGGGAACTCTGAAACTCCATAGTTTAAAAAAAAAAAATTGTCCTGGGAAAAGTGACATAAAGCCTGAGGAAGGATACTACTTTAAATCAGAGTTATTTCTGCTTGTGCAGACCATTTTGTAGCAAGACTGGGATCGCTTTCACTTCCTACTGCACAGAGGCAGCATCTTTCCCTCAGAGATTTTCCAGATCCTCATGTTCACTCTTTGCCCTTCAGCAGAGGCCTTTCTACTAAAGGCAATAATTGTTCCCATACTGGATGAAATGCTATAATTCTGTGCCTCTCTCCTTCATCCTACCCACTTTTTCCATAGGAGAGCTCCCACTTACACCTGTCCTCCTGTTTTGGATCTGTTCTCATATCATCCTCATATGATATTATTTATTTATACTTAAGGTAAAAGATTCCTGTTCAAAGTTCTAGAAGCCCTGGTACATAGCAATTACAAGAAAAACACAACCATGTGAAAACAGTTTTCTCAAAAGGAACTTACTTGGGCATACAGGTACACCAGAAACACCTGCCTAGTATCTTCAGCCTCCTCCCAAAGTGTCTTTTGCCACAGAGCCTCTCCAAAATCCTAAAATTTAAACCCCTTTGAAGTATAGGTTCTGTCACAGGAATAAACGTGCTCTTGCATGGATTGTTCTGCCATGGACTCAGTATAGCCATGTGGAGTGGAGCAGACAAACTCATTGCAAGCTGTTCTACTCAAGAGACGCTAGTTCTGAACATGGACACTCCTTACAGATTTTTCAGTTTATATTCTCATTTTCTTTGCACAAAAGGCCATAAGAATGCCCACAGAGTGGCCATAGGAGAACATTGGTCATGAGTAGATGCTTTGAGACATAGGCATCACATACTACTTCCTCCACCAACTTTCCAGCCTCCCACTATTTTCAGCTCAAGGGACTTCCTAAACAGGATGTGGTTTCATCATATTTAGTAACCCTCAGTGGATTTATCTCCCAAGAGTTTTACTGTCTCCCTCCTCAGCACATGTAAACCATGAGCATCTGAAGTCTCCTATGTCATGTTGTGCAGGTGGAGTCCCTGATGCAAGAATCACCTCATCCTGCCTGCTGCATTCAATGCTCCCAGCTCTTGCACCGACACAGAAAATGGCCGGTTCCTACCCAAACTCTCCATGCAACCCAGTCCTTTGCAGACTTCTTTCAGTCCCTCTAAACTGCTTTTCCTCCAAGCTGCAAAGATTGTTACACAAACAATTCTGTTAAAGACTTCACGGCTTCTGTCACAATTCTAACATGGTTTGGAGTCCCTCTGTCTTGGTTTTAGGCCTGTGACATCCTCAGTCCCTCCATTCTTCTGCCTGTAGAACAGGGATAGTAAAAACTATCCTTTTACCTCGTGGAATAGTGGTGACCCAGTGAAGTACAACTATTATTGCTCTTAAAGCAATACAGAATACTCGGTTTTCCCAAGGCTTTGCCAAGGACTCAGAAAAGCAACCATTCCACGTATCAAGGACAAGAGAAAACAGTGTTAACATAAATAACCTGATGATTCTATCTACATTTTTTTCATACTTGTTTAGGAACACAGGCTGACTGAAACCCTTCCCAGCTCATAAACTGTCTCTGTCAACCAACCTACTCTGATGTTAAGAATCTGAAGTGACTGGATATCTCCCACCAACCTCAGGAGATTATTTCACACACTTACATATATAACAGGTCTGAAAACCATGACATGCTACAGAAGTGGGATTACCAGATGGTTTCCCTGCCATTTAATGTCTCTCCCCTCTTCTCATTTCTTAAGACATAAATTTTAAGTTATTTCTCTGCCTTATTTGGCCCACCTTCAGCTAGGTGTGTAAACCTGGTGTCTGATTTAAGGTTTACAAGTTACCCTGTTGTCTTAATCATTCTGAATCATATCTAAAGTTAGCTATATCATAATCATAATCTAAAGTTAGCTAGGTGCTTAAGGGTATGTCTTCACAAACACGTTACGGTGAGGCAGTCAAGGGTGTGGATTTACATGACGCCGTCGACTCTGCTATAACTGCACAGATGAACACCCTTTGCCTGCTGGCAAGCAGTAAAGTGGATTAGGCCAGAGAGTCCCAGCCAAGATCAGCTCTGCCCCCCTGCAATTGCCTTTGCTGCTGTTCTCCAAGTACCACTCCTTTCACCAGTCAGTCCCCCAGCACTAACGCTGTGCCCAGAAGTAAACGTGACAGATGCATGTAGAGCATTACCACCTCTCTCACCTCCAAAGTGAGGCACAGGGGTTTTTTTTCAATGCGCCCCTGTAATCTTGCAAACTGAACCCATATTTAAGAGTCTCTGTCTCCCCCGCTGCATTATGGCTTCAGCCCTTCTGTAAAGTTTCGATAGTAGGACATATTCCTTGCAGTCTTCATCGTTGCTCATACATGAGTCCTGTTAATTCCTGAGCCCCTCTGTTTCCCTCTGCTGGTTAAAAATGTATAGCGGGGGGAGCAGGGAGGGTGGGAAACAGCGAGCAATTCTTCAGATAATTCCCATAGTCAAACCATGTGCCCAGTGAGGGGGGGAGGTGGGGGTGTGTGGAATGGGGAGGGCAGAGGGCACCAAGCTTGCGAGTGCTGTATACCAGTGGTTGCTGCCCCAGAGATACTTCTGAGAGCCTGCAGGTATCGTTACAAAATGTATATATTTTGTGGGGTCCTGTGCAGAGTTTATCAGCTGTGCAGAAATTCCTGCAGAGTTTATAATCTGGGCAAGCATCCCAGCCCCCAGTGTTGTCTCTCGCTAGATTCTCTTTGGAGTATCAGAGGTTCCCAGGAATGCTCCCAGAAGCTTTTAGCTCAGCATGAGTCACTGCCAAGTTGAACAGTTTCTTCAAGTCCCTTGTAGCGATCACCCTGAAAACTGCAGAAGAGGAGCCTGCAGGCCCTATAAAAGTTCCTAAAAGGCTCGACTTGTACAGGAGTCATGGTCTAGCCTCCAAAAACATTCTGAACCCAGACATGTTTATCTCAACCTTGCACACATTTAACGTCTCTCCAGTGAGACCACAAAATCTGCGTGATGTAGCTTGAAATTAAAGCCTTCTCACAAAAGTTGTCTCTTTGGTGATTTCCTAAAAGAAATTTTTAATATTGTAATAATCTCTCAGATCCCTAAGAGGGGGTCAACACCCCTTTCCTACTTGAACTAGATGCTCAAATCAGTTATATGAAGCCAGGTTCCCTCCCCAGACAGTTTACAACATAGGCACCCAAGTCATATTGTCTGCAGTAGATGATGCAGTCAAATACTGATGCAGCTCCCAGGTCAGTTACCTCCTGAGCAGAGGCTCCATTTCTGAGATCGGCCGGTTTTCCAGAAATAGCAAATGATCAGTGGTGCAAAAAGGTAGATTTCTCCAAAGGTGAAATCACAATGTGTTCTTATTTTAGCCTACAAAAATTGTCATTTCCTGAAAACAAAATGAAAGAAGACATTCCAGCAACCACCAACTCCTCTTTATTCTTCTTCTGAAGAACTATAACCTGATATTCCTTACATCCTGCATTTTCCAAGGATTCACCTACCTTCTTATGTGCTAGCATCTTAAATGCTTCTTGCTAGCCAAAATGTTCATTTGGTTTCTTAAGTTCTGGCCTGCTGCTCCCTGTGAATCTGCTACTCCTGTAGTAGCAGTTTCCCTTAGCAGCATGCTGTATTCAGGTTGTTTACAGTCACCAGTTCCTGTATTCCTTATAGTGTTCAAGTCTTCAATGAACAATGCAATAGAACATTGTGGTGACCGGCAGAGAGCAACACGCAATTCGATATGAATTTTAGGTGAAGCCATTTTATTAGGTGAAATCACACAGATTCTATACCTTTATTACTGCAAACGTGGCAAGCTAAAAAACTAATTGGTTACACACACTGTTCACACCATATTGATTGGTTAGTAATTTTAATGAGTTCTGATAAACCTATCTTATAGCTAAACATCTTTAGTTTACCTTTAATGCCTAAAAGTATCTGCACACCTGCTGTTTTGACCAACTTGTTATGGTTGGTTCCTAACATGTTCTGTTACTCCCAAATACCTTCCCATAACTGCTTCTTGGTTTAGGGTAACAAGCCCGCTGTGTTTTGAGAATGTGATTTTTAGGATCCTCTCAGCATGAGTAACTTTCCTTCTCTCATGGAAATAGAAGAATATTGTCAGGGCCTAAATCTTGGGGGAAGAGAGCTAGGCCGCTGGCAGGCCTGCTGTCTTCCCCGACAGAGCATTTACCAGCTTGAAATCTCTAATATTTGGACAATAGACCTGAATTTGTTTTTCATTTGTTTCAGGACTTCAATCTCTTGAATATCCGGCTGCGTGATTAAAATCTGGATTGTGAAAATGTACTAACAATACATTTGCCATGCAAATGTTTCACCTATTAGTTATTCCACTACTATACACTATGGTGCTACTATTTTGTTCTGACACTTACTCCTTTTAAACTAACCCCAAAGAATTTCACTCTCACCCATCGTGGTTATCAAGCTCTCGCTGGAATATACCACTCTCGTCAGCTTTTTCTCATATATGTTGATTAATAGGCCTTCTATATTGATAGTCTTGTTAGGAGAACTAGGTCCCTCTCATTGAGAATGCCCACTGGATAATCATCTCCATCGCTCAGTAACACTGCTTTCAGTCTGTTGTATAACTCTTGCATAGAGACGCTTGGCATGTAAACACTCTCCTTAATCTTCATCTTTTGTTTCAAGGATAAAACAAAACAAAGCAAAACAATAACAAAACCTCCTTTATTTTGCATGCTGGGACCACATGCCATTAATATTAATTAATTAATTTATTTAAAGTTGGTAAAGGAATTTGCTCTTAGGCTGGGAATGTGACTGCCAAGTTTCCTGCCTGCAATTTGTTACGGCTCAGTAGTAAACTCCTGAAAATAGGAATTTGAAATGGAAATAGTGGCAGGCCTTTTAACTACGCTATAATAAGCAGGGTGTTTTATCCTGCATACTGTATGTCGTTACACAATGGCAGCCTATCATAATGTGCACGGAAAACAAACAGGGTCTCTTTAGATTGCTCTCCTGGCTAAGACTGGGCAGACAGAGGAAGTAAAACAGGCCGAAAAGACAAAAGACTGGAAGGTCAAGAACACCACACCCAGACTTAAGCCCTTCTGTTATGCAGTGGAGCACAGGGATCTTAAGAGAACTTGCGCTTGAATAATTTGACTTTGATCAGCTTGCTATAAAAAAAGAGGTGCAGTCTGCTAAAGGGGTTAAAGGAGGAGACTTTCCCCTTAAGTCTTAAGCTGCAAATGAATGTACCCAGGCTTGCCCTGTTATACAGAACAAAGCTCCAAAAAGTTATCTGTTTCTCACAAATGTTTCTTATCTGCCTGTAATAGTACATTCCATCTAATTCTCCGTGTACATAAACCACAGTGACAGTAAAGCTGGTTTGCATGCTAGCTTTGAAGCCTCAGCTGAAAAACATCATGTTTTCAGAGTTGCTGAACACCTAGAGTTCTAAGAACTCATCTGAGTTCCCCCAGATTTACACCGGTGCAGATGATCTTTGTGAAAATAAAAGACCATAATTGTTTATTACAAGGTAATTGGCAACCAGAAAAATAACTGAATCGTATATACGACCCTGAGTCTCTGGGACTGGAACCCAGCACTTCTGGTTTGTAGCACACATGCTTAAATGCTGTATATTGAACTGCCACATCACGTCTATTTTTACTAATTGAGTTTACTTACTTGTGTTTGGGCACCGTACCAGCTACTCAGCAAGTCCAGGAGATTAATGTAAAAGCCTCTCTGCATTTAGAAAGTATAGGCACTCTAGATTTACAGCTGCTTATTGTGAGGGTGGCTCACTGCTGATCCTGATGTCTTTGAGTAATAGATGGTTTTGTGAGCTGCACTGATAATGAAAATGATATAATTTGCCTCCTAACATTAAAATAAAGCAGACAGAACCAAAAAAAAAAAAAAAAAAGCAATGTGTTCACCTTCAACAAATAGCATACCTGAGTACAGGGCAAGGGGGGAAAAAAGCCCAGGCAAAACTGAATGCTATCGATTATCTTGGAAATTCACATGAGGAAAAACTTGCATAAAATAACCCGGTCTGATCTGGACTGTGAAAGCATTGGCCCCTGTAATGTTAGAATTTATAGCTTTAATCTTCTTAAGAGCTGCATGGCTCTTCTCACATGCGGGGAAAACAGATTTGATGTTTCTGAGATTAAAACTACTGAGCTGAACTTTGCTTGTTATTGGCCAGAAGCATTTGGAAACCTAATAAAGCATTCCATTAAAATCTTGGCATTTTAGTAACACAAAAGAAATAGGCTTCTCAAAATGCAAGTCCAAGGCAAAAGGACACATTTGTGGGGGGAGGATCGTGGAATTTGGATTTTAACAAAGTTTGCAATGCCTTAAAAATAGATCAAAGGAAACATGAGGTAGAATGGAACAATAAATGCTTGATGTAACCAGCAACGTGCAATTCTTTGTTATTTAAACTTTATTATATTTGAAGACATCTTTTAGTGGTCTTTTAAACATCATACTTTTGTGAGTCTATGAGTAGCTGGAAGTACTACAGCACTCGTCACTGACTAGCTGTGTGGTCTCTAACAGGTACCATAAGCCCTGGCTTTCTTAAAATTATGAACATCCACAGCCACAGCTGAGATCAACATGAGCTGCTAGTATGCTGGGCTTTAGATGATCAGCTTTACTCTAAGGCTAGCTGGGCTACCATTGTAGCCAGGCAGCTCACGCTGAACAGTTATGCACCTGAAGTCAGTATATGGTTTGGTTTGATCTAGGAGGATGTGACTATTATTTCTGTAGAGAGAGGCATAATACTCGCAGCAATGGTATGATCTATGAGTTTGAGCTGTGGCAGCACTGAACGAGGGTGATGGTCTTGCCAGTAGTGGTAAAACCTGGTATGGTACCATTTGGGAAAATGAGGTGAGAGCTACCTAGTGCCAACTGCGCTTGCAGAGAGCTCTTGCTTGCCTTCTCCACCAAGGTACAGTGAAAAGGAGCCTCACAAATGACTTCTACTGTGCTCTGCAGGTAAACAAACAGAAATAAAGACTCATAATCAAGCATAAAAGAAGTAAAGCTTCATAACCAACCCTAAATACAACAGGTCTCTTGCTAAGATACATTGAAAGGGTTTGGAGGTTTGTCACAAGGTAAACAACGTTAATTCCAATGTGCTTTGAAATGGTTTGGACCCGTCTACTGGAAAAGCCAACCACAGAAGCTATGCTAGAGTTTGCCTGTGCAAGGTCATATCTCATTCAGACCTTCTAATTACAGGCTACTTGTAAGTTGCGCTATAGAGGCAGAAAGTACACAGGCTATCTCCTGGAAAGCCTGTGGTTAAAACCCTGGTATGCCTGTAGTGATAATTGGGGGACAGAGAGACAACTGAATGCCTAGAAACAAATTTTAGCCTGGATTTTACACCATCCAGAGAACAGTGTCGAATCACATCTGGTGTGATTCAGTCCTATGCAGGTAACACAAGCTCATCCCACTGCAGATGACCCCCACAGAGATCACTTCATGCAACTCCATTTTCCACTCTTTCAAAAGAAATTCAGCTTTACCCAGCTGAACATTGCAGAGTGTTCATAAGCTGCCTGCTAACATGACTAGTGGGCTTTCATTTTTTGTGTGCTAGCATATGAAGAGCTATCTACTACTGTAACAGATGCTCTTTGACAGCACAAAATAATAGCATTCAGACTTAAACTGTAAATTACAAACAATCCCTCTCTAACTACAAAATGAATACACGGAATGGGGAGTCCTGTCAATGAAGATATTAGTAAACCAAGTTGAGGAAGACAGATTATTCACTAAAGCTAAAGTAAGTAAAATTTTATTCAGTTAACACTACTGTCATTACAGCTCTCCTGTCCTTTGCTGTAATTAGTAGATACGAAACTGAGTAATTATAAGCAACACACGGTAAAATCAGTTATGCGTTTACTTGCTGCATAAAAGCAACAGAAAGTGTTTCCATTCTTCCTTTTTATTAATTTCTATCAGTAGAAAAGATGCTGTAGAAGTACTTACAACTGGTAAGACGCCTGGCCACATCAATACAGCCCTTTCTCTATGGATTTCATAATTATGTTTTCCCCACCAAACCACAGACCAGGCTGTGAATTAAAAGTGGCCTTGCTGGCCCACTGGTGCAGCTGCCATGTATTTGATTACAAACTTAGTAGTACTAAAGTCAAAGAGGGGAGTTACAACACAAGCTGAAAATGAGTTCAAGCGTAGCTTTCTGTACAGCATGTCCCTGGTAACCTGGCTGCAAAAAGCACACAATACACAGAGATTATTATTTTTATTTTTTTTAGCCTTTAAACAAATTGCTTTCCCTCTGTCCTCCCTAATCTCTTCATGAAATCCCAAACACAAAGATCTCCAGAAAGATGTACTCTGGGAAAATACCCTAGATGACAAGCTCTGCAGCAACACTCGGAATTTTTGTGACATCTCAAACCTAAAACTTCTTCAGAAAGGCCAAGGAGGAGTTGGGGGAGAGCAGTAAAGGATGTACACACTGTGTTACATAGTACAGTGGTTCCTGCCCCATGAAAGGAGCATCTCAGGAATTCCCAAACCTCGTGGTAGGAGTGGTGAGTGCAAAGCTGGCCTTACAAAATGCATGCAGCTGCTTGAGGGGTAAAATGAGTTAGCAGTTCTTTGTTCTCTTCAGCATGCACTGGGGGACATTTCTGTGTCACTCACAGCTCAGGATCAGGCTTGCAAGGCCTGATTCTTAGGCTTTGGGAGAAACAAGCAGGCTCAAGAACAGACTCTGGCATCTGTCTGGAGGCAGGATTTAATAACCTTGCATTTCACGGGCAGGAGTCTCAAACCCCTTTGCATGACAAATGCAGCCAGGTTTGAACCCATGCATTTTCATGGCCTGTATCTCCTTCAGTACCTGGTGCTAGATCCCAAATGCCAGAGTTGAACCAAAGGGACACATGGGTGAAGCTGCCTTACCTAAGTCTTGACTGTGTGCATTAAGGAAGCTGGACTGACCAAGCATCTCTCCTCCGAGAGAGCCTCTTGGCTCCTCCTTCTTCCTCCTTCCCAGACTAAGTCATGAAGGAGGCACCAACCCCATCACCTTTGCCAGCACTAGTTCGGGGCAAGCCCAGAGCCATCATTTGGGTGTTCAAAGAACTCCACAGCATCAAAAGACTTTGCTAAGGACATGCCAAGGGTCAGGGCCTGCCCTCCAGAGCCTGACCAAAGGGTGTACGCACACACTGAGGAAAGAGGCTCCCTCCTTTGCACAGAGCTGGCTCCATTGCTCTTTCCGATTCCCCTAGAGATCCAGGGTAATTGTATGCGAGTTATGAGGAAACCAGCAGACCAGTTAGTATATGAGGGGACCCGGCGGTCTCAGTCAAGATTGCTGCAGGTAATGCTGTGAAAGGACTGCTTTCCCTGGCTCCCCAGGGCACAAGCCTCTATCCTGGGATCCAACCCAGCCGCAGGTCTGGTGGTAGAAAAGTTCCCTCCGTCCCCTATCATTAGAGCTGACAAGTTAAATGAACTCATTAGTCTTGTTTTAACACACATGGCAAAACCACCATGCAAACCCAGCACACCGAGCAGCCTCTACCCATGGTGCAAGCTAAACGCAGAACAGCAGAAGGGTCATAAAGCGAGGATTAAAGTTCAACAAGGAAGCAGATAATGAAGAAGCCTATCCTGACTATGCCCTATTCTAGCCAGCATGATGTGATCTTCTAATTTTAGAACCGCTGAAAATTTTTCCCAGACCAGAAGTTGACAAGAGGCTGAGCAACGCCAGTGTCATTAAATCCTTGTTTTCAGGCACAGTGTTGTCTCCACACTGCAAGAAGTTGTTTCAGCATGTGAAATTTTACAGGAAGGCACACACTGTCGGTGGATGCCCATACAGAGAGCTATGTAATATGTTGAAACCATCTGGCATTTTGCGGTTTTGCAGTATCAGTCAGACGCACTGTCTGGAAACACAGGGCTCAAACCCAGAGTCCTTGATTCAGGTCAGATACCTACAGATGCCTGTGGATGTTTGGCTGGCCTGGGCGCTGCAGAATAAAGCACTTAATTAGGCGACTGAAGTTTATGATTGATTTCAAGGCCGGCCGAGCTAGAAGCCTATTACTGCTTAGGAAGTTTTAGTAAATGTAATTATTATGGCACATTTGATATAATACATGGTCTTCGTGAAATGCTCCCAAATATTGTTTTAAAGACTCATTCTGTGGCTGTTATGCTTTTGTACCTTCTGACTGAGGAATCAGCCAGATGATGATGTGAAGCTCACTGAAAACTACCACTAAAATTAATAGAGCATAGTTACAGAACAGTATTTTGTATAGAATTACCTTCGCTGGAGTGTGAACAATGCTGCTGAAAGCAGGCTCTGGGTTACATTACTCCTGTAATCCAAATTTTTTTAACCAGCTGATGTCACTAGGGAGATTTGAAGCCTTTATAATTACCGCTCAAGGCCTGGAGGAAGGGGGGGAGAGGAAAGACAATGAAATTATGTTTCATATGTTGATTCAGAGAGTAACCTGCAGTGGCCTGTTAACTTGTTTCATCTATCAGGAAAAGCAAATTAATTCTGTATCCAGTCGGTTTTATGAGTGGCAGCTCAATTTGCTTTCCCAGTTAAGCAGGGAAGAAAGTGGCCTTTTGTCACAAACAATTGCTTCCTGCAACGCGGCAGAATAAGATGTAAAATAGGCAAAGAGCTTTGGGTACAGCTTCCAACGTCCTACTAAGAAGTAAAATTTCTTTCTTTCATCTTCCCTCAGAGAAGGAATTCAGGTTATGCTCTGCACTAAATTAAAGTGTTCTGCTCAGTTATGTACATGTACAGCTTTGAAAACTGTTCCTGCTTCTAGGTCAAGGGCTCTCCCTGTGGCCGGGTGCCAGCTTTATCCCTGGACTCCCATAATCCCTTGAAATAAATCAACTTTCCATTGAAACCCTCTGCCAGTTCCACTTCAGACTAAAATGCGCTGTCTGTAGCATGATGCTCTTTTGTACTTTTGTGGAAATAAAAAAAAAAAAAAGAAAGAAAAAAAAAGAAGAGAAACAATGTGGTCATTGTATATGGGATATGGTTCGACGTAACCCACGTTGTGTACTTTAAAGGCTATCTTTGTATGTTGCCCTAACCCCAGATTTCAGTGTTTATTATTAGAACTAAGAAAAATACCTTTGACCGAAGGAATAATTTGACTGGTTGAAAAGGATCCCAGCTTGTGTGCGTGCGTGCGTGTGTGTGTGCATCTCATTACTACTCTGCTCACGTGGGCCAAAGTGTGTGGACGCATTATACTACTTCCTAGCCCGGGCAGATGAAGCCCTCAGATATTTCCCCCCCACTCCTCTTTCCTTTTCCCCTCTCTCCCCCCCCAATATCGATTTTCTTCTCTGTGTGTTATAAATGAACCTGAATACATTCACACGTTCCTGTGGAAGACTAAAAGCTGTCACTTCATTTCTGGGAACCAGGCGGCTTTAAACTCAGCTGCAAGAAAGCCCAGATGCTACCACATCTCCAGGGGAAACTTATCTATTCAGAAAGGGGTAAAACTTCTGAACAATAATAACAAAATGTATCTTAGAGATGCTGCTGCCGTTCTCCTCCTGGTGCTGAGGTCAGTACTTTGGAGAGTGGGTGCCAGTCAGAAACTGCAGCACTCTCCTTAGAAGACTGACATTTCTGAAAAGCTCTGCTTCTCACCAAATCTCAGTAACTTTAAATGGTCTGCCAGTTAAATCAGAACAGCCTGGTATAAAGCCTCCAATTTTCTGACAACCTTTATATTCTCTTGGCTCCCACAAGGCCCTAAAGCTGATCGTGTATAATCCTGAACTGAATGTAAAATAAATATGAAAACCTGTCATGATTTCACAGTTTTCCAAAGGATATTTCACTAAATAAAAAGAGCTGTATTTTTGGCACGCGAACACTCTATATAAAAATCACAGTTAGTTCTTTAAAATAAAGTTACACAATGCGGTGCCAGACTCTGCCCTCCAAAGTTCCCCCCTGAGCACTGGGGAGCAGCCAGCTACATCCCTATGAGCCGTCCAGCCCTGAAACCCGTGTGCTACTTTCCCCTGCACAGCTGCTGTGCAAGTCAGCACAATAACACCAGCTTGAGGCAGACCCCAGCCCCTGAGGGTCCCTCCAGCATAGGAGCAGAGGGGCAGTACCCACGTCCCACCCGAGCTGGGATGCAAGTCTATGGTGACCAGATAAATCCAGCGCTGGCAATCGCTTCCATGCTTGTGGTGCAGGTACGGCCTGAGCAAACCACATCCCAGAGCTCACCCAACCTTCATGCCCTTCAAATCCGTTGCCTAAGAAAATAACAACTGTTTGCAGAAACCTCTTCCAGCTAAGCCCCTGTTATTAGCTAGCTGTGTTAACTGTGTGTCAAGGCATGGGCTATAAGCTGGAGTGTCCACAGGACTCAAGCATGGAAATTAATCTAAACCACTGACAAACTGGAGCTGATTTCAGGCTCCACTGGATTTTCAGACCTCAAAAGGATCTGCAGGTCCCGAGTCTAGCTACAAGGCCACAGACAGTAGGTCTAGCAAAGTAGGGCCCAAGCACAGCAACCTGGACAACAGAGGCCAGGCCCGTTTTGACCGAGGCCGTGCCCGGATTAATGAAGTCTCTATTTGTCACCTGGCAGAAAATCTAAAAGACCAGTCCTGCAAGTCTTGGTGTAGCTCATGGTTAGAATCAGCTCACGCTTTGGTAACACTGCACAGTTTGGGTGGTTGGAAAGGAGAAAATGGAGGCAAGGCAAGGAAATTCAAACAGGGAGAACCTGTGTTGTCAGCCACATCATTTGCAGGTTTGTCTGCAGAGATCTTCCATCCAAGGCATCTTGCAGGCTTTTAATGTTACACACCTGCCTCTCCTATATACTCCTCCTGGAACAGGGTAAAAGCAACTTCACTCTATAAGCCCCAGAGTAAGCCATACTGGGCTTTAATTTTAAATCAGACTGAGTGAAACTAACTGGTTTTCCCCTAAAAGCCCTCAGTGGGCAGTTTCTTCAGTTAGCTTCATCACCTTCAGGCCTTCCCTTTAAGTGAGGAGCGCAGCTGAACCCAAAAATTCAAAGCAAAACTCAGCTGAAACTATTATGTTTCATCTGGTTACATGTCAAAACCTCAAACCTCATGTACAGAGGGCTCAAATTATAAACCCATCAGGCTTAAATCCAGGGCTGGACCCAGGTTTGCCCAGAGAGCCCGTGAATCTTTTAGAGAAGCTGATCCAAGTTTCAAGTTCATAATGAATCGCAAACCCAAAGTGGCCCCGGGGCAGGGAGGGGACTTTTCCAAGGTTAAACAGTTGAGTTAGAAGGGGAGCTAAGAAAAGAACCGCAGCCCTGGCCACTTCACACACTTTGCTACCAACAGAGGTGGAAACTCTGCTTGAACTTCACTCTGTATAGCTTTCGCCAAACCACTCAAAAGAACCACTTTTTTTGCCTGTTAATTGTTTTAATAAGTCACGTGGCGATGAATGACTAAAAGCTACATCATCCCTCTAAGGATTCAGCTGTGGAAAAAGCATCCATTTAGCTGCAGGGTAGTTGTTACTGCATGGCTTTGATTTTTGCTGCACAATGCACGCCCTGTTTATTGAAACGCTGACATGCTGCTCCGGGTGAAATCATCATCACTTACAGGTGTGATGAAGGTAAAGGAATGAGCTCAGATCCACGTATCTAGACCCCAAATGAGTCCTGCCTGTTTATCTGTATCGCCACTACACTATCAGATGTTGGCTAATGCTCTTCTGGATATATTTTTTTAACACTACCTAAAACTCTGCATCTAAAACACATGAAAATGAGACGTCGAAGTGAGGAGACACAATTACAGTTAGAATTCCTGCCCCTCCTGGTGACTGCTAGTGGGCATGGCACAAGGCTCACTGGAGATCACCGGGATGACTTCCAGTTCATGGCATAATGTAATGTAGCCCCTTTTGAATCTAGACCATCATGCAGTGGTCACTTATTTGCACAGGTTGTATCAAAAATATCAAAGCTTTAATCTTTCAGGCTTTGAGCCTGAACAACAAGGAGTTGTTACAGGATCTAAGATATGAAATACCATCAGGGCTGAGGATTGCTATATAGTGCTTCTGACTAGTTCCCACTGTCTGGCACCTGAAAGGGCATTAAGGAGCTCTGGCACTATATCCAGAGTTCTCCACCAATAACTGAAGCTGCTTCTACAAGATGGGAAGAAGAGGAGGGGTATCAACATGCAAGGACCGAGTCTATTTAAGGTACTGAAAACACTTTTGTGGGGTGAAGGGTCAGCATTTGAAAAGTAAGGTATGGCTTCTATATACACAGCGGAAAAAGTGAGGTTCTGATGCATACCTTTCCCCCATTCAGGTTAATTAGGAATTTTCTGTACTCCCAGCTAGTTTTGCTTGCAGGCAAATTTCTTCTGAGCTCAGCAGCCAGGACTGTATCTAGGGCTAAGCTTTCCCACCATATCGCTCCAATATTAAAAGAATTTCTCTGGCTTCCTGTTAAACCGTGCAATGATTACAAAATTCTTTTGCTTATTTAGGGCCAGATTCAATAAAAGCTCTGTCCAGCTTCCGCATCATGGAAGGCCACAAAAGCCCCAAAATGTTTTGGTTTTGAAGCCTGTGTGGGCTTCCATGGCTCGAATGCTGGGTAACTATTCCAGTGAATGTGGTCCTCATAAAACCTTCTCAAGGTCTCGCTCCATATGGACCTAGTGATTTCTCTTTATTCTCTCCAGTGTGGATTACAACCCACTTCAGAGTATCTCTGATTTGTGCCTCTAGCTACAAGCTAAATCCTAGAGGAATAGGTCCTTTTCATATCAGGTCACATCCTCTGCAGAACGCTGACAGAGAAATTAGTGTTTCTGAAAAGAAAGCGCCACTTACACAAATCTGGTATGTTTTGCATGGAAAGGCTTTATATGAATATAAGCGAATGGTAAAATCAAAAAGGAAATTCAATAAACTACTCATTATCTATATTCATATGACTAAGCTACACATGGAACGTAGCTTTTATCCTCCATAAAAAATGTACAGATGTTCTATAGAAAACTGTATGAACAAACTTTAACCTCACGACTGCTATTATTTTGTAATAAAAGGCTTACAGCATAATGTGAGCTTTTTTTAGAATGTAAGTTCCATGTGAGTAGTGTGTTGTTAATTTAATATTAATGCAATGCACCAGGAAGAAGTCTGCTCAGAATCTCAAAGAGAGAGAATCACAGTGCTGCAGACAGGAGATTTGTGGCATGGATTATATTTGTTTCAGCACTCGGCACAAAATTCATTGACCAGGATTCCATTGCCACAGGGCAGTGGAATCATCTACAGACGTTTTCACATGCCTTGGCATGAGGATTTTGCTGCAGCGTTCCCGCTACCGTGCCTGGGAATCATGTGGTTAAGTCACCTTGCGCTGCACTGAAAATTTACCTCTTGCTGTCAAGTGCATATGAATGAGCTTCTTTTTTTGGGAACAGCAAAAGAAAAAAAAAAAAAAGGATCCTCTGAATAAACTTTTTAATTTCTTCTGCTGAACCATCCTTCAGGTAGCAGGTGCGGATGCTTTTGCCAAACTTGCAGACTGCAAATGCGGTGCCTGTTTTGCTGGCACCACGAACAAACTAAAGCGGGGGAGCAGAGCAGACATCCAATTTCATCCACACAGTCTCCCTTTCCTGGTGCCTGAGCCCTCTCCTCTGCAGCATCTGCCAGTCAGAACACCTATCCTGTATTTCTCCAAGGAGCCAGTTCACTGTCTCATCTCCTCATCTCCAAATGCATTGGGTGAAGTAATTTATGACTCCCATTATTATAATCGCTTAGCAGCTCCCAAGCATGTAAAAATAGCAACAATAATCTCTCCCACTTTTCCTTCCCTAGCACCCCATAGGAGCTTGATTAATTCTGTAGGGGTTACACACGCACTTGTGTGTTTCTATAACTTACGGAGGGAGTTTGACATTTTCTGAGAGCCGTGATGTCTACAGACATCTTATTCATTGCAGAAATACATCTCCTCAGTCTAGATAGAGCTTCTGGGAAAGTCCGGTGTCCAGAAGCTTCCTTCTATGACTTGACAATTTCACTGCTGCTGTGAAACACACTTGCATGCGATCGTGATCGTAAGGGAAGGCCCCGTCTCCGAAATGGTGAAGGCTATTTTCTTGGAAGCCTTCCACGATCAAACTAGAAATCCTAACCCAGGACTCCACGTAATGAAACAGAACTTCCATGCATAGCAGAGAGGAAAAAAGAATGGGGAGACATTTATGAACAACAGGCCTATGGCAACGTGTGTGTGGTAAACTGGGATACTGCTCCCAATTGTTCCAGATTTCTGAGCATGCGATTTCAAAAGCAGTTGTCATTTTATGTGGACCATCGTGGCTGCACTGCACCCAACAGAGTGAAGACAACAGTCTGGTCCCTGTGAAGCAGAGATGGAGCTTTCTAATTTCCATGCATATTCGGTGCGCGAGTACTTCTAAAGCCTCCAAGCTCACAGAGGTGCAACAAATGGCAAAGGCCTGCAAGAGCTACGGAGGGAAGAATTTCCAGGTGTTCTTCTGCTTCTCGAGTCAGCATCTAGGCCTAAACTGCTAAGAAAATTTTTATTAGTTTCTCTAAAGGTATAATTTCAAATCCCTTTTAGTTAAATGGGTGTAGAAGACAGAGCGGACATTCTCATATTTCACTATTAAACCATGTCTGGTTTGGTTTAAGCTTAAAACTCTTTAGGAGCTGATCTGGTATTTGCAAGTAAGATGGCCTTAAGCTAGCAGAGTCAATTTGGTTTACATGTGATTTTGAAGAACCCTGATGCAGCTATTTAATAGAACTGAAATCTTGAGACTTGTCAGGTTCACTTCTGGCCATTTGTTCTGCAGTGCAATGCTGGCTTCAGGAAGGCACTGAGATAATTAGGGGAAGGCAGTAATCAGGCTTGCAGTAAAGAAAATTAAACCTAGATAACATCTACAGAAAAGCAGGCACTTTAGCTCACCATGTTATCTCCCCAGCTCTCCAGCGGTTTCACATGTGTATGGAAGAAATCTTGTCAGCTTCCAGGGATGAGGACACAAGAAAACAACTGCTGCTTGTGACTCCTCTGGCTCCACCTTAGGAGAAAGAACAGAATGATTTCATGGAGCTTCTACTGATAGGCACAGCTTCTCTACGCTGGTTAGCAGCATTCGGTGATCAACAGTGTCAAGTATCAAGAGTGATCCAACAAAATAATTATGCACTACCATTTTTCACTAGCCAGAGTTACAAGGACGGTCTGAGTACCCTGTGCTACCCTGAAACCTCAGTGACCAGCATCAAGTTACTGGCTGCCTCACAGCTGATGTTAGAGATTAATTTTTGTCAACCTGATGAGCAGAGGACAGTTAAGGTTTGGGTGGTTGCTTGTAGGATCTTGCTCTTTGAAAGGCAGATCCATGAATGAATCTTACCACACCACACCTTACCTACGACGGAAGAGTCAAATCAAAAAGGGAGACCATAACCTCTTTTCTAAAACCACAGGCAACTCAACCCTTTTTGCAGTCAGCTCATTTAACAGACTGGCTGGTTCCCTAGAGAGCAAAGCCCCATGAGCTGATGCATCATATGTTTCAGTCAGAGTAACAGGACTTAGCATGGGTGGGAAGGATTTGCCTCCTCCCTGTATCAGTGACCATTTCTTCCTTAGCAATCAGCAGGAAAAACATCTTGAGGAGAAATTTTTCCTGGGCAGTTGATGCTCCCATCTGCAGTGACCTGGGTCTGCATATGTACGCCCCTGAGAACACTTGTCCTGCACCAGCCTCAAACAGGGACTAGAACTGAGCCCTCATGTTCGACTCCACTTTCCCCTGGCTGCCATCACACCTTGCACAGTTACAGGGAGTGATGCAAGTGACAAGTGCACTACACATTTTCTGGAGTCCTGCCTTCATCTTTTAGGCAAGGAGCACTGCCCCATCGCCCAGAAAGCTCCACACATGCAATTAAAAGAAAACAACTACCACTAAAAACAACCCAGTGCCTTTGACGCTAGAAGTAACAACTCATGGGCAAACTAATCATCTATTAACATTTTTCATTAAAACCATCACTCCCAGCTGAGATTTACGAAAGACCCTGCCAGGCCAAAATGTCAGCCCGGTTATAGTATTTATTATTACAACTGTCAGGCCAGAAGGGCTTGCTGCAGAGGATCCAGCAGCCATGCTCAGGCAGAAGCTCCTGCCTACAGGCCAGCCGCCTCACGAACAGGACTGGCAAATGTCAGATGTCAAGTTCTTTTTTGGGTCCTGCCCCCTTCCTCCTTTGACCACCACGGATCACTTTAGCCATTCAGCAGCCGGCAAAGACCACATCAGGCAGAGTAAGCATCAGTGTTGTCCTGCTTTTAGAGCTGGTAAAGGCCTTTGTCTCAGCTTTCCCTATTTTTAAACCACTATAGCATGGCTTCAAGGGTTCGTGACTGTCAATCAGCAGCGGAGGGACAAGCTGGAGGATGAGGTGTACTTTCCTCAAGGTGGTGGCGGCTCCCCATAGCCATGTGCTTCGGGAGAGGTGGCTGAGAGCATCTGTAAACTGCAGGTCTGTGCTCAGGAGTCATGGGCCGGTCCTGGTGCAAAGAGAGGCTTGCACTTTGGTTTCATAATGGAGTTCATGGAAGTCAGTGGAAATTGAACTGCAGCCAAGGTGGAGAGCCATGTAGAACAGATGTCTTTACAGAGGATAAAACAAACAAAAAGAAATACTCAGAGTCCGAGCTGGAACTCTTGGCCCACGCTAAATCTGCAAAAAGCCCCAAAGTGCTCTAGAGGGACGCCGTCCGACACACTTAAATTCCACATGTATAAAGTAAAACACATTTGCATTGCTAATTTAATAAAGGACTTCTTGACCCAAAGTCAAATACTAGCACAAGTCTTCTGCATGGAAAAGCTCTGATAAGCACGCTCCTTAACTCTCTGCGAACGTTCAGTAACGCTCCTTTTCAAAAGTACGTATGCTTCTCCTAGTGTCTGATGCTAATTATCTTATCAGATAACAGGCAGCCCTGTGCTGAGTAGGTATGTAATATATTAGCCTTGGGGGAAGGAAAAGAAAAAAAGCCTTATCTTTCAAGTAGATTTGAAACTGCATATGATCTTTCTGAGTCTGTGGAAACTTTCCTCTGCAGCACAAGAGCTTATATAAGGAAGAGAAAGAAGAAAAGGGGAAAAAAAGTAAAAAAAAAAAAAAAAAGCTTCCAGGCTGCAATTCTCCAGGCTGCTCCTTTCTGTTGAATTTTCTCCTCTGTTGGTATTTTGGAATGACATACAGGTTAAATCCTTCACCTGGTATGGAAAGCAGCTTTGGTAATTGCAAGTTTACATTACACTAGAAACGAGCAGATTATAGTAAACAGATGAACTGTGTAAATAAAATATCACCACTTAGCTCTCCTTTGTGACTTGTATTCTGATACTGCTACTACTGCTTTTACTACGACTACTACTACTACTACTGCTAGGCTTCAGCTGACAGCTCAGCTTGAAGCCCTTTATTCATCTTTATTACTACTTCAGCTGTTTTGAGAGCAAAAAGGCATGGAGGGCTTATTGGCCAGAGGCTCTCTAACCTAGCAGGCCTGTCTGGGAAATCAATATGCCGCACTCAAGAGCACAAAGATGGATTGTGAAGCCGGGGCTGGCGAAAGAACGCGCACTGCATCTGGAAGGACATGGAGGCAGCCAGTTCTGCTCCGCCAGAAGCCTCGGAGACCGCGCATGTTTGCACACCAACCTCGTGGCATCCTTCCAAGACAATTTGTGAACCTTGGTTCACACCATTTTCAAAGTAGGTCATACGCAGTAATCTCAGCTGAGGAGAGATACACTGTCAGCGGCAGTTGCTGCAAGGAGGGCGATAGCTACAACCAATGAGCGAGCTGGTACAAGCGGAGAGCCGGGGAGCTATGAAAATGCTCGGTCTGGGGCCAGCCTTGCTCAAACAGCTGACAGGCGAGCTGTAACAGACCCAGCCTCTTACCATTTATAGCTGTAAAAGGACCGACTGTTCTCCTGGACACAACCGCCAGCACGGCTTAAATATTAATCTGAATGAAAATACAGTAGGAGAAGAAATCTAACCTTTACTTAGCTCTGTGTTCCTGACAGCAGGAATCATGGCTAATTCTGAATTACGGGATTTAACTGTACTACGGGTTTCAGATTACTGCTTCCTAACACACTTCCCTCACCTGCCCCTGCTCCAACAGACAAAACATAGGGCTGAACCTAGATGTGGTTTTGACAGAGGGGATTCCTAAAGCCCTTAAAAGTTTCCTGCATCTTCCTGTATCCCATGCTTAAGCTGTTTTTTTGGGCATGGAATTAGAAATAGGAGCTTCCATATGTATATTTTCAAAAGGAGGTGTCCAGGAAAATAAATACAGAAAGGAGTGAGCATACTTGTTTCCACATGGCAACAATATAAAGACCATCAGAGAATTACTGGTTTAAAGCAACAGCCTGAAACTTTGCAGGCACAGGAGCTGTCAGGAACGCGTTGCCTTTAAACCCAGCCTGCGCATCATCAGGGCTGACTTGATGCTCGAAAGCTGAAGGATTGCCTGAAGAGCGCTACAGTGTTATGCAATTTTATAAAAAAGAAAAAGAAGAAGAAAAAAAGGGGGTTAATTTTTAAACAGGCTCAATTTAACCTTGCTTCTGGTCAATAATTACACGAATCTGAATGACCATATGCTCTCTGAAGAAATACACTCTAATATAATGGGTGTGCATCATTTTTAGCCCTGAAATCCACACAGAAACTGCAGAGCTGGGCAAGCGGTGCCTTTTTTTTTTTTTTTTTAATCTGGCAAGGAAAAAGACTGACTCTCCTTTGCTTGAAAAGTTATTCTTTTTCTTCTTTTCCTTCTTTCTTTCTTTCCTTCCCTGTGATGTGTCAGGCTGGAAACCTTCTACAGAACAGAGCGGATGATTTCTGAAGTTACCAAGCTCTATGCAAAGCAAGAGGGGAGATGGCACGTTGCAGACTAGCACCAAGGCTTATCTCTTGTCCAAGAAAGAACATGAAGAATGACTTTCTGGTTCCTTGGGAGCGACCTACCTGATCAATAGCTTGTCTGGGGCATTGTAAGACATGCAGAAACATGCAACAATGTGTACTTTTATCAGCTGAAAGGGTGCTGTAATGACTTTCTATGCAAACACACAGAAAAAAAAAATCCATAAATCCAGAAAGGGTTATCACTCAGCACATCATCAAGGGAACTATTTATTCTCTAACACGGGATGTGATATGTTTCTGCCAAAATCATACTGCTTGCCCGTTATCACTAAGCTTTGAAAGAAAAGCAACCAACAAAAATCCCTTCTGCTGCTGCCTCCCAAAAGAAAATCCCTTGAAGAAAAACTGTAACAAAGAAAACCCCCATACACTTCACTATTTTTTCCCAGAATGACAAAGAAATGTAGCTGTGGTTACAACTGGTCTCAGTATCGTAAGTTTCAGGTCACGTGAGTTTTCAGGCTAACTTTTGCTTTTTCCCAGCCAACTGCTGGCAGTTGTCATCTCAGGATCAAGAGCAAACTACTTTGAAAACAAATTTGTTCAGAAACCTTTTTAAAATGACACAGGGGGAAGAACAAAATAAAATCTTTTGTGTTTTTCATTTCAGCTTGGATGTAACCTCTTTTTTTTTCCCCTCTCTAGTCTTTGAAAGAAGTTAGTCTGAAATGCTAAACAGGTCACAAAGTAATTACATATCCACCTGAAAATTAAACACACATTCACAGGCTTAACTAACAGCATATTGTAATTCATAACAGGTATATGTCACTCTATTTTTTTTCATGGTTTATCATTAGGGTGCAAGCAAAACCAGGTCCCACTAAAACCCAGAGAAGAAATGCTCTAATCTCTCTTCGGGGTTAAAAGAAGAGAGACAACAGCAAGGTGCTTTTCTGTGGATTAAGTTGATCTGATACTGCAAGGCAGTCACAGCAAGTCTTGTGTGTCTGACATCCTGGCATCAAGGTTGTGGGGGGTCTCTGGGGTTACTCAGGGGACTGGCTGAGCTCCTGTGCCTAGGCAGGTCAGCAGAGTCAGCTCCTCACCCAGGCCAACACGCGATCAAACCTGAATTACTTTCAACATTGTAAACCTGCATCTCAATTGAGAAGACAGACAAAGGTTCTGGCAAATCCTTTTATGCTCAGTCCAGAGCCAAATTTACTTTCTGGGACACACACATATCTTCTTTCTCTGCTGTTACTGAACATTTTTTGTTAGCTTACTGCATTTTCCCTGACCTTTCACAGCACAGGTTTGGCAGCAGCATTTCAGGGGCCCAAAAGGAATTGAATCTACATTTCCTTCACAGAGTAGAGGTGTTTGGGTTACCAATATCTCTCTGATGGATTTCCTTGATGGTAAGAAAGACATTTTCCTTTGACCTGGAGAGGGGAATGCACAGTGCTGGCAAAGCCCAGACGCCCAGGGAAGAAGTGGAAAGGACCTCAGCACAGCCTTCACAGAGGTGCATGGTGGCACAGAACTGTGTATGAACACAGTTGGTTTGTATATGACCTGCCCACCTCCAGCTGAACATGTGCCATGAGCAAGTCTGAGATTTTTTGAAGTGCTGCAGTACTGAATAAACTGGTGCTGGTTAAAGGAGATCTTTGCCCAATGTGGAGATTGAAGATCAATTAAAGGTGGCTTAGGTCAACCTTTGCATCCTTATCCTGAGTTTCCCCAAGATCAGCACAGGTAAGGACTGAGGGCTAAGCTATTATTTACTTCCTTTTGGATCTGCTGCTGCAGTGAATTTGAAGAGTAGCGTGGCCTGGCTTTTCCTAACTCTGTCTGCACTGAGCAAGAGCTCTGGCTTCACAGACAGTGCTGTGTCGGGGACAGGAATCCCACACATCACCTCCCAGATAATTTTTAAACTGAGCTAAGGTTTTTCTCCTGTTTAAAAATTCGATTTTGGTTTTGATACTATTAGAATACTCTAATTAGGCATGGAGGACTTCACATGATCTCTTCTGCCTATGATCATCAGAGAACTAGATAGGAGTACTGTGTCCAGTTCTGGGCTTCTCACCATAAGAAGGACATTGAGTCCAGAGAAGGGCAACCAGGCTGGTGAAGGGGCTGGAGGGCAAATCATATGAGCAATGGCTGAGGGAGCTGGGATGTTTAGCCTGGAGAAGAGGAGGCTGAGGGGAGACCTTATCACTGCCCAAAGTTACCTGAAAGGAGGCTGTAGAGAGGTGTGCGATAGTCTCTTCAGCTAGGTGACAGGAGACAGGACAAGGGGAAATGGCATGAAGCTGTGCCAGGGCAGGGTCAGATTAGATGTTAGAAAAAATTTTTCCCTGAAAGAGTTGTCAGGGCCTGGAACAGGCTGCCCAGGGAGGGGGTTGAGTCACTGACCCTGGGTGTGTTTAAAGAAAAGGGTAGATGAGGTACTTAGGGATATGGATTAGCATAGGACAAGAACAGTTGGACTCGATAATCTTAAAGGTCTTTTCCAACCTTGTGATTCTGTGAGTAGGTTGGAGATAGAAAATAAGATTGTTGTTACTGCATGTTCAGTAGCATGCACATACTTGCATGGTAGAGAAGGTTTTCCATAACAGAATCTCTATTGCACATAACACAATCTCTATTGATGCTACTGCAGAACCCTCAGGTGCTACCAGTTGTTCACTGTGCCTCCATGGTTCTTGATGGCCAGAAAGAACATTGTCTCCTGGGCCAAATGGTCAAAGCACATGAAAGTAATATACTGTGTCCACAGTAAAATCACAGACTGCATTTTTGTTCCATTCAACTTTTTCTCCTCCCTTCCATACCCTCAACTCAGCTCTTGGTAGCACTGGAACAAGCCCAATGCGCGAACTCCAGGGAAGTCAACAGATTCATACTGATGTAACTGAAAGCAGAAGGTAGCTAAGAGGTTCAAAGATCTGTGTTACCCCTGACATCTCTGACCTAACTGCTTAGCTGACCACCACCGGATGCAGTCCTAGTTTAGTGTTTTGCACCTCCCACACTCAGAATGTCAAATCATGTCAACTCAGTGGTAGCTGAAGGAGCCTGCTCCTCCATCCCATTCACACCGTGACAGGTAGGACAATAGCTGGCTCAGCCTGAAGTACTCCACGCCCTGGGGCCAGCAGTGTACCTGGGATTTTTACACCGTGATTCTCATCATGTTAGCTTAGCACCACCCAGCTAAATGCATGTTGGCATCAAATGAAGTAACATGCTAATCTTTCTGCTATTAGTCAAACGGGGTTTAAAAATCTACTCAGATGCTTTGCAGTTGCAAGATTTCCCTGGCAAGCGTGGACACTGGTCTGAGTCATGAATTCCCACAGACTCTAAGCTTTTGTTAAGAGGGAAAAAAAAAACCCAACAAAAAATAAGCCTTATGGCAGCAAAAAACACCTCTCCAAACTCAGGCTGATTGCAACCCCATGCAAAATTGGTTTCCTGAGTCTGCAGAGAAAGAGCTCCAGCACTTGCGCTGCTCCCCCATCCCAGCGCTGCCCCTCCATCCCAGCGCTGCCAGCCAGCACCCACTGATGGAGATTATCAACATCTCAACCTGTACTCCAGCAGGACCCAGTGCTGTGCAGGGTAACCCAATAATCCCCCTAATTTCATGCTGAAGCATGCAACAGCTAGAATTGAGGCCAAGAATGGGCACTGGAATGATTCACAAGAGGTAAAGATCCTGAAGGAAGGAGGCTGAAAGGATGAGTTACAGAAATAGCTTGAATGCTACCAGAGAAGCAAGGAGGAAGGTGAGGGATACTGAAATGAGAACACACTTCTCCCGCCCCACCCCCATGGCTATCAGGAAGTTGCAAGGAAAAGAAAGACCTGCACTGGTCCAACAGCTAGGAATGGGAGTTTCAGGCTGATCAAACACTTACTAGCTCCAGAAGGAACGGAGGGACTGCATGTCAGGCAAGCTCCCGCAGCAACTTCCTTGCAGAAGTCCCTCAAATCCCAAGTGCTGGTAGGAGCTTCCTAGGAAGACACCAGTAGCAGCTTGTGATAGACATTCTCTCCTCTTCCTCTAACGTGGGTAACTATATCAGCCTTGCCGGTGTAAGTGCATTTCTTGAGAACATTTTTACCCATCTAAAAATTGTACCAATTCTCTCATATTTCCCCCAGTGAAATGGTGAAAATCAGCCAGGTGATTATTTTTAGTTTTACCTCTTTTTTGATGAGAGCAAATATTATAAAATAACAATGTAATGTTTATTGGGACATTTTGTTATATATATTTTTTGTCATACCCTGAATACCACACATTTTACTAATTCAGAGTTCTCTCCTCTTGACCACTATCTTATTCACCTGGTTAAGTGAACAGGAAAGGCACAGCAGCCCTGCCAGTAACTCAGCATTTGGTAGGACATACACAACCACTAAAACTGAAACTTTTCTCAGTATTAATGATGTAATATTTTTAAGATTGCTTTATTTTTCTGTGCACTCCATTTGATTTGACCTATGCCACGTAATGCAAAGTTCCATACCTTCTGTCCCACTTAATTATAATAATTGCAGAACCTAATTTTGCCTTCAAACATTGTTAATTAATATTATATTACAGGCTGGGTGGGTAATGGGATTCACTTGTCTGTTTCAGATTCCTACCCACCCCTCCCCCCCCCACCCCAGCCAAACCAAAGCAAGGTTTGGAAGATTTTACATTATTTTCCAGTGTTAGTGCTGAAGAATTAGCTGCAGAATGTGCTCTGTGGTGTTTAATAATAATTTCATATCACAAGCAAACATTTTTTGTTGGCAAACAATTTGCTGAAACATCTCAACTTGAATTCTCCTCCATGCCTACAGTTGGAATATTTGCTCCGTGTGTGAAGAAGTACATCACAGGAACATATAAACCCTGTATGCTGTATGCAAGTAGATTTTTCTTTTTTTAGAAGGAAGTGTTACCAGTTATCTGAGCTAAGCTGCCGGTAGTATCATTTTGGGTGGGTTACGTTCAGATAGCTCCATCAGGCCGCAGGTAGGGGAAGAAAAGCCATCTAGTGGGCAAAAATGTAACTAAGAGACCAGAAAATGTTTTCAGGCAGGAAGCCTTCGCTAGAGAAATCTTTTTTTTCTTTTTAAAAAAATTTTGTTCTTCATCCACAGCCCAGCTTATCTAGGAATACTCTAGAAGTCTCCGGGAAAGCAGGGTTTACTGGAGGGCAACAGCATAGATCTCTCAACCCCAGGCTTTTGACAGATTTTTTGATTAGCAGTTGCCATAAAACGTAAGGGCCTCTGCGTCCCTCCTATCCCACACAGAGAATTTATCAGCATATTTCTTCCAATGCTGCGAGGGTCATCAGTCGACTGAATATCTTATCACTAGATTCAACACTACGTGCCAAACAGACTGGCATTGCCACAGGGCTTAAATAGCTGAGCTAATATTTAAACTTTTGTCCCCTCTGATCCCTGAAAAATAATGAGAAGAGACTTTGTGACTTGGCAAACAGACGAGCCAAACGGCACTCGGAACAGACTCTTACTAAAATTATCTTTGAGCTTCTCCGGGACGCGCGACCAGGGAGGTCTGGGGAGCGCGAGGCAGATCAGCTGAACCCCCTCCTCCCCCTCCCCTGAACCCGTGTGCAGGACTCATTCAGCATCTCACGTGAAAAGTAGGGAGAAGGGAACAAAAACACCCTCTCCTGCTGATGTTATTTACAGCACTCGCTGGCCTTTGCTGAAATGCTGCCTACTAGGGTTGCAGTAGCCGGGGCAATGAGTTCAGTAACTGAATATATCCCGAGCAAACGGGCCCAGCTCCACACAGCTCTCTTCTCCTTTCATTTTTGCCAGGGAGCACGGGAGAATAAATACAACAGCCTTTTTTTTTTTTCTTTTTTTTTTTTTTAAACACAATGTTTTCAGAGACCCAGCCCCCAAACTCATCCTCTTCTACCACAAAGTTCAGAGCATTTAGCTAGGCGCTTTCGGCTAATCTTAAAGAGAGGAAAATGATCAGTCATGCCCAGGCAGGCCACGGTACTGAAGCCAAAGTATAATTTCTGTCGAATTACAGCAACACAAAACCACCATCATCAGAGACTATACTGTAATGATGCAAGCAAACATCTGTAACTCCTGTTGCTCCAAGCAAAATATGGAAGTGGGATTAGTGACCTGCCGCTTAGAGACTGCTCCGATCCTGAAACAACAGGTTTTCCTCCCTTTCCTGTGCCCCTTTTGTTTGAGATAATAGGTAACCCCGGATATTTTGTGCTCCCATTAAAACAAACCTTAAAAAATCCTCCAATCATTCAAAATAGTTGGTTTTAGGAGCATCCTATGTGATGATTTCCACCCAAGTGACCTTTGCAGGGGCTTGCATTTATTTACCCAGAGGTCTCAATGGTCTCCCTTTCCCATTAACCCTGCATATTCACGCTTAAATATACCACATAAGCAGCAGCCACCCCCTTAACATCGTTCCTGTTTGCCCCAGCATGAGGACTATTTAACGGATCACCTCCAACAGAGCCACCGCTCGCTGTGCTCAGACAACCCCCGCGTTGCTGGGTTATCAGACGAGGTATCAGCAGCTCCCGAGCTACCTTGCACAGACCTTCTCTGCAGCCTCTTATTCATCCCCCTCCTAATGAATCACAGCCTTTTCTCTCTCTTCTCATAATAACCAAATAAGGATGTCAGGGTTTGGCCCATTCACTATGTTTTGTGTTTTAATACAGGCAGGAATGGAGTACAAAATACTGCCAAAAAGTTTAGCAGCAGGAGCAACCTTTTTTTTTTTTTTGCTATTTTCATGTCTGCAGTTCCCAATTCAACAATGCCGACTTGCTGTTCTGCAGGACCGCAAGGCAAGGCATTCCTAAACAGTAACACCAATAATAATAACAACTGTCCGACAAGGCTTCACCCTAGCCATGCATAAGGGCAGGACTGGCATAGAGCAGAAAAACGCTGCTTTGCTCCTCTACCAAGCCTGCAATCTAAACTTTGCACTGTCAATTTAAAACTTTGGCATCTGCGTCTGCAAACGGGGAGGAACCCGTTTTCAGATCCTTGTGAAATATAAACTTCAGCTGTTGCCAAGCTCAGAGATAGATTTGCTCCTTTTTTTATTTTTAAAAGTTTCCTGAGTATGTGAAGAAACCCACAAAGCCATTTTAGAGTCATGTAGCTATGAAAAATGTACACGCTTCTGTTTTTTTAAGAAGCATTCTCAATCATTGTAATTATTCCTTGAGAATGCTTTTTAAAAAACAGAACCACGGCTATTTTTCACAGCTACAAACCCCTAAAACGGCTCTAGAGCTTTCTGTGAAACTTAACAAAAAATTGCCTTTCAGCTAAGAACAGTAAAAATAGATCAAAAACCAATTAAGCTGGCCCACATGGCAGAAGACAGGTGTGCTTTGGATGTGGTATTTATACAGAATCAGGATAAGCATTTTTTCACTTTTACACAGATTCCTGAAGACTATAAATATCACAAAACCTCTTTGTGCCGATGCCCATCACATCCATTTAAAACACCGGCCACTCGAAGAATAATCTTAGGATGCAGCCTGAAACATTTCATCTTACCTCCTACCAAGTTATAAATGTGAATTAACATTAAAAGCAGCAGACTGATGGGTGAATTATGATAATAACGAGTATTCAAAAGCAAAACTGAGTAAACTCCTTTGGAAAACGCAGCCAGAGAGAAGGCTGGGAACACTGAAACCAATTACGACTGCTTTAGTGTTACACCTGTTTAAATGAATGCCAAATTCAGCACAGAATTATTTACATTATGTTATTAACAAAGGGACACACGAGTAAGGGGAAAATAGAAATGGTTTATGCAAAACAGGCTCTACTGAAACCAGCTAAAAAACTTGAGGTATTTGTGGGGGAAAGTAAAAGCTGAGGTCAGACCTGCTGCTCTGGCTGCCCCCCAGCGGGGCAAAGAGGCTCCTGCTCCCTGAGCCCGTTCTGGCTGGTGGTCATTGTCCCCAGGCCGCCGGACTTACACCAGAGTAAACACACATGTAATTGCCCCTTATGCAATTCAGTCACAATGATCTTCCCTCTCTGATACTTGCAACAGAGGTTATTTTATAAAATTATATTGCTCAAGCGGAAGCAGATTTAGGGACCGATAACCCAAGATGACGTTCCAGGAGATCCAAAGGAGGATAGCCCTTTGCAGGTGTGGGGTGGGTGACAAGCAAATGGGAAGAGGATGGGGCCATCAACAGCTTCTTTTGCAGGCCATTGACTAGCTGAAAAAGGAGAGACAGGGATATTCTTCTTGGAGCTTGTGACCCCTTCCCCCCTTCCGTCTTTTGGGTACTTAAGTCCCTACATACAGGATGGTTCCCCACCGTATAAGACACTTCACATACTAAAGCACCTGACATACAAGTAAAGAATGCATTTCTAAACAGACCAAATGCAAGGCTGTGAGCTGGAAGTGACTGAAGGAGCCTGCCAAAGCTGCCCAATGTCAGGGATACCCATGGAGACAGGTTCCAGCTCCATCCCCAAGGCATTTCTTCCCAAATACCCACCCTGCCTTCCTCTCACCTCTAAGATCCTGTTCAATTCCTGATGGTTTGGGCAGGTGGCCATTGATGGAAATCAACAGATCAACACCTGCAGAAATAGGTTTTCAAAACCAAGCCCTACTTCTCACTAATATCCTCTCATTGAAAAATGCCAAGCCATCTGAAGCAGGTGACTTTCGTCAGGCTTCCCCAACACTGGCTAAAATCCCTTTTCTTTCAATTCAGCCCTTTATGATGCATCTACTCAAACTAGCTCAGGAATGGTTTCTCAAACCAGCAGGAAAACCAAGCTGTCTCCTTCACTTCACGCAAGCACATTCAGTGGTTTTGACCTTGTGATAACAATTGTCCATTTTTGTCACAGCCAGGATACACCTAATTCACTCTGATCATTTGTTTAACTCAGCAATATGACAGAAAAAGACATCTCTGTCTTTTATACAAAAAAAAAACCAAACCCAAACTTACAAAAGGGCTTATTCTGTACAAAGATAGCACCTAAAGAGCAGCGAGTTTTCATTTTCACAATTCATATTTTCACTGTAGCAGCAAAATGAAGTGGCTCTCCTCTGTTCCCATACCTAACACAAGCACTACACAGGTAAGATAAGAGAGGTTTTACGATGATCTGGACAGACTGCCGTACCCTAGCAAAGCTCTGGGGACATTAAGAATGGCAATAAGCATTGAATAACAAGCAGCACACCACAGAAAGAAAAAAGGCAGAGCTCATACTATGTTCAGTGCACATCTCGGATGACTTTGCCAGATCCTCGCTGTCTCCTATAGAAACGCTCGTTCCAAGAGCAGTTGAACACTGCGGAGCAACCACGGGCTCCAAGAGAAGTCTGTGAATTTGTTCCCAAGAAGCTCCCAACTGTGCTTCAAAACCAAAGATGACTGCCATTTAAGGTTCTCCAGGGCTGAAAGAGCTTACACATTAAGATTTTTTCCTCTTGCAACCAAGAACACCAGGACCCAGAAAGAGTTCCAGCTGATTTTCCAAGCAGTGAGTGACTGGCTTTCTCAAATACAGCTGTTTTCTTCATTAGAAAACTAAATATAGTTCTGCTCCTAGCAGGCTGACTTCCTTTTAAGCATTCTGCCATATCCATGTGTGTATTTCATTCAGGGTTTCTGCATGTCTACGACACTGTGATTCTATTTCAGCCTTTAAGTACATTCAAGAAATTTTTCATTTCCCTCTCCCATATTCACTCCAGATGTCCTGAACTCTCCAAAACTGTTTCATGTTAGGAGAATTTGTAGGGATATTCTGGCATTCACACTGCTCCCATCTGCTTCAGTATTTTCAGGAAAGATCAACTTTCTTCCCCAACTGTTAGCAAATATGGACAATAGGTTTATGGTTTTAAAACATCCATGATTTTTTTTGCTTGTACCTTGTGAAATAAGTATAATTAATTGCTGCTATGTCAGGCTTCTAACTTTTTCCTCTTGAAATGATGCTGGAGCGAGAAACATGAGGAATTGAAGAACACCCTATGTCTCAGAGAACATACTGCAACAGCATTAAAAGCTTCCTCATAATGCTGTGCCAGCATGCAGGAAACTTGTTTTGAAAAGACCCCACTGAATGTGAGGGTGGAGTGTGGGGGTGTGGGTGGTGGTGATGAGAGCACACGCTGCACTGGTCCTTCCAGTCCCAGTCACCTTGTTTTCCACCCCAGGGGAAGCAGGGCACTGCCACTCTCTGCTAGCTCATGTGGTGAGTGTGGAAACCAAATTGCAAGAGGGGACATAGGACAGGAAGAACCAAGGAATGGACATAGCCCTGGACTCTTCTTAATGTGAAGTTAGCACGTGCCTGAATCGACATAGCTCCTGAGGGTTCTAGCTGCCCCAGTTTAGATCCACAGGTAAAAGTCTGTGGCATATTCAGCCCTCAGTGAAAATGCCCAGTGTTGGACAAACAGTGTATTAAAGATTTGACACACTCACCAGAGCCAGGCAGCATCAGAGAAATTCCTTTGCTTCTACTCCAGGGAAGCATCAAACTAGAGACATTGTGCACAGCCTCCACTGAACAGGCCTGCTTGAAGTCAAGGGAAAAGCTCTTCAGGCCTTGGCAACCACTCCTGCCCCTTCAGAGGTTCATGGGCATCCCATTGATAATAAAAGGGTGCAGCCTTTTCAGACAACAGATAAAAAGGAACTTTGCTGAGAAAATCAGCAAAAAGGCCATTTGGGATCAGCTCCATGGGGTATGAGGAACCAAAGTGCAGCAGAGTTGAATTCCTCTGCTTCAGCAAGGGCAAGGCAGCTTCAACCCATCCCAGCACTCTTCCTCTTGAGCCCTTCAGCGTGATTCTCCGCATCACTTGACACCTCCAAACAGTGAGCTTTGTAACGATGGAAACACCAGTTGGAACAAATACACAGTTTAACTCACAAAACTCTAACCTGAGGCATATTTCCTTTTCCAAAGCTTTGGTCATAAATACGATGTGCTTCACTGAACTTGTCCAGGATGAAGCTGGGAAGCAATAAGCAACTTAATACTCAGGATATTTCTGGATGAACAGTATTTGCATAAGCATTATGAAACTTTGGTAGCATTTCTGCCCATCCTTAATCTTCTTGCAAGCGTAGGTGTGTTATCTAATAAATTTAAACAAGTACAACCTCTCTAATACAGATAAGCTGGTTACAAAAGTTTTATGCCAGGAAAGATAATTAAAAGGGAACTCCAGGTCTTTTTTTTTCTTTTTTTTTTTTTTTAAATCTTGAGTATCAGTGATGCCAATTGCTAAATGTGTCTGAGAGTGCAAAGGTATCCACAATCTCTTCTAATCCTATTTACTTCTAGGAGAGTTGAGGTTGGTCATAACCTCAGAGTCTCAGGTCAAAAACTGATCCGAAGCTGGTAGTGCTTTGAACTTTTTGAATAGGGAAGAGAGAAAGGAAATACACTGATAGCCAGGTAGCATTATTTAAAATTAAATATTGTAAATGGCATCTACCTCCTCCCTCAAATGTATACTAGGATCAGTCCCTACAGGGTAGATAGTCTTGATCATTTTCTACTATGCTAAAAAATGTATGTGTCAGCTCTTCCTTCTTCATCAACAGGAAATAATAATTCACAAGAAGACCAATACAAATCAAAAGCAAAATAATCCAGCCATGTTTTGCTCCAAACTATGATGCTGCTGCTGCAGTCCCATCATAACCAAGAACAAAATTTGGCTTCTATCTTCTCCCTCTGAATGTCTCATTCTGACCATACCACTATTCTATTTTCTGGTTAAACATTATAGTGTTAATTTCTGCTTCAGCTAATTTAGCTATGCTAAATGCAAATGCTTCCTGTACTTATGAATACAATCTGTTCATAGTGAATAGTTTTGAAGATTTGGATGAGTTAAAACAGCAACAGTATCCATGTGGGACCAATCTTCCCTGGACAACTCTGATGCTTTGATTCATAAATTCTTTCCATAGGAAATATCTGTGGAAAATCTCCAACACATCCAGAAATGCACAACTCGGTTCCTTGAGTTATTAGGAGTTTTAATACTTACTGCTTCTCCCTTTATTTCTTACTTGTATATAAGCATTAGGTCCTGGGTTCACATGAGACCCCTTTTATGCTTATTTTCAATTATTATAGAATGTGTGTTTTTGATAGCTGCAGTAATATCTGTCATTAGAACTAACATATGAACCTATTAAAAAGTAACTCCCAATTCTGAAATATCTAATTTCTGCATCTAATGGGTGTTCTAAGGCATCTCTGCACCTGCTGTTACCATTCTGCACACCTGACCTTGTAGAATGAAGATGCAGTTATGAGGAAGTGGACCATTATCTGTCTTGGAGTACAGAATTTCAGGCATTCTTGAAAGAACACCCAGCCTTGTGAGATGTGAGAGTGACAGTGGTGGGAGCACAATGGTAAGCCTGCAAGCAGAATTCTGAGAGCTGTGGCATTCACAATTCAGAAAAATATTTGGAGCAGGAGAGGTGGTGAGATGGCTACTGGAATGTCAGGATGTGCTCATTTTGTCACAGACATCAGAGGCTAAAGGGTTTGTTTCCACTGCAGCAGTACATTTTGGAAGTGTGAGCCCTGTGCTCAGTTGTCCAGAGTGGAGAGCTTAAGCATACCTACAGGGTTTTCTGCTCATCTCTGGCAATAAGAGCACTCGTGATTTGACATGAGTTTCTACCAGAGGACTTTGGCTCCTTACCCCAGATTTTGTAAAGACTCCTCCATAATCCCCTGTCCATCCAGCCACTGGTGCAGCAGTGCCAGGTGTTGCCTTGGCATGAGGAGTTCTGCAACCGGCTCTAGTTCCACCAATCTTGCTTGCGATGGGGTCCCACCAAAGACTCCAAGTCTGTCCTGAATTAAAACTTACATAAACTCTATAAGAACTTTAGGCAACCGACATCAAATTGCAGCTAGTCAAGAAGAAAGAAGCAGCAGCTAGCACTTACAATCTGTGTGGGTCCAGGAATAACATTTTCAAGTCATGATGGTACCTTTAAAAATCTGTTGTCAGTCAAAGAAAAGAGCAACAGCTTCAGCCCTTTTCATTTGACAGACTCCAGTTTATTCACTCTCTCTCCTCTCTTTTGTTTTTTTTTAATTTTCTGCCTTCTTCAAACTGTGTGTGTCTTCCTCATGACTCCACTGCTCAGAACTTGTGTGGGTTCAGGATACAAGTGGATGCCCCGCGGATGGTGCAGCCTTCATCTTCAAGCAGCATTTCTCTCCAGCCTGGTACAACTCTTGACTGGCTGCTCCTCTCCAGGTTAGACCCATAATTGCAAATACCACTTGATTTCTCACCTCCCAGCCCAAGACAAGACTGCAGCTCATTCTTCCTCTCAGCAGGAATGCCGTGGCAGCAGAATTCTTTGGGTAAGCATTCTGTGGGTTTCTTTTAAAAACCAAATTAGTCATATGCAGAGTATGTCTAGAGTGGAACAAAGCCAAAGATAGAAGTTCTTTTTCAGATCTAGCTATGCCAGCTGAAGATGATGATCTTTCCAGCTGCCTCTCCCCCTTGCCAGAGGTTACAGCAAGCTGACCTGCTAGTGAGTGAGCATGCTTCAGGCAAAATGAGTGGAGTTGACTTAAGGTGCTTAAATATTGAGTCTTTCCTCACTCTTACTCTGACTTGAACAGGTTTATGACACTCCAACAGGATTATGAGTGGTCTCCACGATGCCGAGATGAGGGCTATCAGTAGTAATCTTTTCAGCTAACAGGGTAGTATGTAAGGGAGAGGAGGATTCCACAGTCCTGGACTAACAAACTCTACCATCAGTATAGCTCCTTCTTATCCCTCTGCTGTGATTGAACCCAGCAGGCAGCTAAAACAACCACACAGCTATTCGCTCACTCTCCACACCCCGGTGGGACAGGGGAGAGAATCAGGAAAATAAAAAAGGGAACCAAATGGCAGAGATAAAGACATTTTAATATAACAGAAAAGGAAGAGAATAATAACAACAATAATAACGCTAAAAGAACATACAAAACAAGTAATGCACAGCACAATTGTTGACAACTTGCTAACAGGCACCCAGGCTAGTTCCTGACCTGCAATCCTACCCCACGCCAGCTTCCCTCAAGTTATATACTGAGCATGACATCATATGGTATGGAATATCCCTTTAGCCAGTCTGGATCAGCTGCCCTGGACAAGTTCCCTCACAGCTTCTTGGGCTCCCCCAGCCTCCTCACTGTCAGGGCAGTATGAGAAGCTCAAAAAGTCCCTGACTTGGTGTAAACATTGCCTTGGAATAACCACAATATCAGTGTGTTAACAACATTATTCTCATCCTAAATCTCAAACACAGCACTTACAGCAGCTACTAGGAAGAAAACCAACTCTATCCCAGCCAAAACCAGGACACCTTTATGGAATTGCCCTAGCAGTAAACCAACTTCAGGGAGTATCATCACATTTGCAGGCCTTGTTCCTCATGAGGGACATCAAACACCCCAATATGTGCTGGAGGGACAGCACAAAAGGACAATAAGCAATCCAGGAGGTTCCTGGAGAGCTACAATGACAAGTGACAGAGGGACCAAAGAGGAGAGGTACTCTGCTGGACCTCATACATGCCAAAAAAGAGGATCCTATTGGGGATGTGAAGCTCAAAGTCAGCCTTGGCTGAAAATACCATGAGACGGTGGAGCTCAAGATCCTGAAGGCAGGAAGGAAGGTGAAACACAAGCTGGACTTCAGGAGAGCAGACTTCGGCCTCTTCAAAGATCTGCTCAGAAAGTATCCCATAGGATGAAGTCCTGGGGAGGTGGGAGGCCCAAGAAAAATGGTTAATATTCAAGGATCATCTCCTCCAAGCTCAAGAGTCGTCCATTCCAATGATTTTTTAAAAATTCCAGGAGGCCCGTGTGGATGAAAAAATTATCTCTAACAAAACTCAGACACAAAAAGGAAGCATACAGAGGGTGGAAACAAGGACAGGCAACCTGAGAGAAACATGGAGACATTTTCCATGTATCCAGGGACAAAATTAGGAAAGCCAAAGTCCAAATGAAATTGAATCTGGTGAGGTATGTCAAAGACAACAGGAAGGGCTTCTATAAGTACACGGGTGACAAAAGGAAGACTAGGGAGATGTATGCCTGTTGTTCAACAAGATGGGAGACCCGGTGACACAGGACATGAAAAAGGCTGAAGTACTGAATGCTGCCTTTGCCTCACAGAAAGACTGGCATTCAGGAATCCCAGGAACACGGAAGATGTACCCTAGGTGGAAGGGGATCAGGTCAGGAAATATTTCATCAAACTGGACACACAAACCAGTCCATGAGCCATGATAGGATACATACGAGTGCTGAGGGTGCTGGCAGATGTCATTGCAAGGCCACTTTCAGTAATCCTGTTTGACCAATCATGGCAACTGGGAGAAAGCAGAAGTCATTCTTGACTTCCAGAAGGACAAGAAGGAGGACACAGGGAACTATTTGAGCCTGGGAAGGAGATGGAGCAGCTAATCCTGGAAACCATTTCCAGGCACATGAAGGACAAGAAAACTATAAGGTGTAGTCAGCATGGCTTCACCAAGGAGGATATGTAGAAGGCTGAACTTCAATTTCTTCCAGATTAGAAAATAAGTTAAAAAACTAAAATTCTTCTGTAAGCAATGGCCTCTGTGCTCAGTTCATGTTTCTCAGTCTCAGTAGAGCCTAAGTAGTCTAGCACAATAGTAGTAGCTTTGATTTCAAGGGTGAAGGAAACTGTTAAGAAATGTCAAAGATTACCTTGCATTAAGCTTGCCAGCTTGTAAACATGAAAGAAAACACACAGAACATTTGACTATGACTATGCCCTGATACTTTGCTTGTTGATCAGTCCAAGCAAAAAGCAGGTATGACAAGTGTTCTCATTTAAGTTGTAGTCATTACCTCATGCTTCATCCCTTCTGTTGATAGCAACCTTGTCATGCAGCCAAACAAACAACAACCAGCATAAACAAAATCGATCATTCTCATTCCTATAGTACAGAAATGTACATAATAAAACCCATCAATTCCCACAGAGATACACTTTAAAACATTTAAGTAGCAGCTACGAAAAAGAGACATAAAACAAAAATAGGCTAACAGCATCTAAAACTATTCTGTTGAGATGTCTGCAGCTGTAAATGGGTTAGTTTGGCTTTCTGAGTTATAGGTTGCAGACACATCTATACAAGATTATAGTTATGAGTTACTGCTGTGTATGTTTAATGGATTTTCCTGCTCTCTGGTACTGCAAGTTCCTAGTCTGGAGTTTTGATTCCTGCCAGATCTAATCAGCTAATACTATGTTTTACAATATTTTCTTGTTACCTACTAAATCTTAGATCCTCAGACCAAGGAATGAAGGAGTGAGTGCTACACTTTTGATTTGATTATGTGAAAACTGTCTCTATTTTCATCAGTTGGTGCCATCAATATATTTGCCTTGTGAAAGTCAAGAGGCTTACGCTTCTCCTGCATCTCAGGTAAATATTTTAACATCTCTATTTAGACGCTGTTTAAAGTATAGCTGACTGTGTTGTCTTAACTTTACATATTACTGCTGCCTTGGTAGCCCTCACACAGCCTCTATGAGTCCATAGGTAATCCAAGTCCCCATCTCACATCGCTCTTGTATGCAAATAACTGTTACCAAATGCTAATACACGTGAACTCGTCTTCACCTACTGACAGCCTTAACTGACAATGACATTATGAAAAAGATCTGAAACAACATCCTTGAATAGCCTCTGCTTTTATTATCATTTTTTTAATTCTCTTCCACTCTTACTGAATATATGGCTACCGCCTGCTAAGATATATAAGCAGTTTGTTGGAAAGCACCTTTAATTTCCATCAAATTGGACTTCCAGTGACACTGGGAATCTGTGTTAGTTGGGTATCTTTGCAACGGCTCTGCTTAGTCACCTCTAAGAGGCAGCTCTTGAAACATCATCACTAACCTGAACAATGATGTACTTAAGACCAGACGTAGAAATCTCCGGCGCAAGTTCCCTGTACAGAGTTCATAAGATCAGGCTTAATTTGAGAATGTTATTTGTACTGTGCAAGAAGTTTAAATAGATAATACCTATGTCATCACAACCAGCCATCCGCTTGTATCACCTCTGTATAAGAACAGCACTACCAGAGAAAGCTGAGAAAGTCGGTATTGAAGTTTACAAGAGGTACAAAATCCCCAAGGTCACTAAACGGCTTTTGTGTGGCACAAGGCACTGCTGGAAAAATTGGTGTGAAGGTAAAAGATGGAATTTCCAACGGGAGTCGAGCAGCTTTTAGCATAAACTGCAGATGAGCATCACAGTTGTAGTTTGATGTGGTTTTACTGGCAGTAACCAAAGACAGGCAAATATTAGCGCTGTGAAAATTTTATCCATCTTAGTAACTCGGTTTCTCTTTGTACTGCTTGTCTCTCAAAAGCATGTATTAAAGTACCACAAAACGCAACACATGACACCAATCAGCTTCAAACATCTGTTGTGTAGCACATGGAAAAGCACGCTACAGAATTTCTAAGGAAAGCTGCCTTGTAACTATGCAGGAAAGCTTTACTGATTCTCTTCTGTAGGGAATTAAATTCAACTAAAATTCACAATTTTTACAAATTAGGCAAAGCATACATGGAAAGCAGGAAACAGCAGAAGCTCTCCCTGTCCCATGCCTTCTTAGCACAGGAGTATTTACATTCAACAGCTAACAGCTGCCTTTCCCACTGCCCCATCAATCACCCTGCGCAGCCTGGTGAGGGTATTTCAGTGACTGCTTGATGAGCATGGAGCCCAGAAGCGCATCCCAGCTCTTGAGGGCCAGCTCCCCATGCTAGCAGTGGCTGCCAGCACATTAAGACAGAGCGTGGCAGTACACCACCTCCTCTCACCCAGCCTCACTCCCCGACTCCCCTGGGAAGGCAATTCTGGCAGGAGGTCGGTAAGGCCAGGGCGAGGGGTGCCGGGAGCCCAGCTGAGCTGCAGCCATCAGGGCTGGCATTGAGCTGGGTCTCTACTACACGTTTCACCAGTCAGAGGGTCAAGTTACAGCATGATTCAGATGTGTGGGGCAAAGCAAACCCAGGGTATGTCATAAGCCGGCTAAGACTGGAAAGGTGATCAGCCTTGTCACTGCTACAAATTGAAACCATGATGTAAGTGGAGGAGGGGATGACAGCGTTATTAATAAATGACAGGGCAGCATCTGCAGGGTAGAGAAACCTTAATAATCAAAGTCGTGCTCTCTCTCCACTGACCTTCTTGCTTGAGGTAAGCCGGCCAGAGGGTATAATCCCTTCTGACATTGCTCCCAGCTTCCCCGTCCCGATTTCCAGGGCAGGCCCTAAATACAAACAAAACAGATGCCTACTCTGGTCAGCCAGCATTTTTTCAAAGGCGCTTGATAGGAACATCTGTAAATCCCTTGATCACCTCAGTATTTGGGAGGCCGGCCAGGCTGCGGGCAGCGCAGCCACATGGCAGGGGCACCCTAGCCGCTTCCTTCGGCCTGCTCCATCGCTCCCGACTGACAGGCCGTGCAGCTCCCTGCTTGCGATCCACTGAGCCCCGAGCGGCTGCTCCGCTGTCGGAACTGAACCTTCATACCCGTGTGGTGTGTAACGCAACAATTTATTTCCTGATAAGCATTTGATATTTATATAACCGGAGATGAGAGAGAGAAAAAAAAATCTGTCAGAAATAGCTTTACAGATGAGTCTTCTCATTGTCTAACAAGCTTTTCATTGTTTTTAATTTTCATTTCTCTCCATGGTTCAGGGCACTTTGGAAAAAAAAAAATCTATTCAGCAGTTTCCCACTCATAATTCAAGAAAGAGAGTCATGTATTATAATAGAGATAATTAGCTTTGACTGAAAATAATAAGCTTGGCACCAAATATCCCCCACTACTGCACAGAATAACCATTTATCGTCTTATATACTCTCCATCAAGCCTAATTACTGCAACAGTAATTACTAACCTGTTGAAAGAACAAAAGAAAATGCAACTAGCTCTGCACTGAAATAAGGAGAACATGACTGCTTCTAATAAGAAGCTCTTGGTCGCTCCCCCTCAGAGCACATTTGCTTGCTGTTTAGACCCTGTCTCAACACATATGCTTGTAACCCCCAAAAAAGCAAATGCATCCACAGATAGTCTGCTCACACTGGTTGGGTCCCATCCGTTTGGGCCAAGCGTCTGTTTGGTTGGACTGAAGGAATGCCACTAATTTTTCAATTTCTGGGAAGTTAAGAGAGCAGTGCTGGTCCCAGGCTGTGCTGCGACACTGCAGACATCCATATGCCGGACAGCTTTGCTTGCCTACTCTTTTGACCTGACAAACCTCTCCCTGGCTGTTATCCTGACTTTTCTCAGCAGACACCCTGCCAATCACACCAAAGTGTGACACTCAGAAAAATTTAATAAATGCAGCCCTTCTATGTTGAAAGAATAACATGTGCTTAAAGGCTTTGGATGTAATTGCAGTCAACATGGTTTCACCAAGGGGAAGTCATGGTTGACTAATCTGATAGCCTTTTATGAGGATATAACCAGGTGGATAGATGATGGCAGGGCAGTAGATGTGGTCTACCTTGACCTCAGGAAAGCATCTGACACCATCTCCCGCAGCATCCTCGTGGCTAAACTGAGGAAGTGTGGTCTGAAAGGTCAAGTAGCGAGGTGGACTGAGAGCTGGTTGAAGGGAAGAAGCCAGTGAGTTTTGATCAATGGGACAGAGTCCAGCTGGAGGCCTGTATCTAGTGGAGTCCCTCAGGGGTCAGTACTGGGACCTGTACTATTCACTATATTCACTGATGACCTGGGTGAGGGAGTAGAGTGTACAGTCAGCAAGTGTGCTGAAGACACACAACTGGGAGGGGTGGCTGACACACCTGAGGGCTATGCTGCCCTTCAGTAAGACTTAGACTGGAGAGTTGGGCAGGGAGAAGTGTAATGAGATTTAACAAGGGCGAGTGTAGGGTCTTGAATCTAGGGACGAACAACACCAGGTACCAGTGTAGCTTGGGGACTGTCCTGCTGGATAGCAGCGTAGGTGAGAGGGACCTGGGGCTCCTGGTGGACAGCAGGGTGACCGTGAGCTAGTAATGTGCCCTCGTGACTAAGTTGGTCAATGGCATCCTGGGGTATATTAGAAGGGATATGGTTAGTAGGTCAAGAGAGGTCCTTCTCCCCTTCTACTCTGCCCTGGTGAGACCATAGCTGGAATACTGTGTCCAGTTCTGGGTCCCTCAGTTCAAGAAGGATATAGAACTCCTTGAAAGAGTCCAGCACAGGACCACCAAGATGATTAAGGGAGTGGAACACCTTCCTTATGAGGACAGACTGAGGTGTGACCTTATTAATATTTATAAATATGTAAAGGGAGAGAGTCAGGAGGATGGAGCCAGGCTCTTCTTGGTGATGACCAGTGATAGGACAAGGGGCAGTGAGTGCAAGCTGGAGCAGAGGAACTTCCATGTGAATGAAGTTTTTCACTGTGAAATGAAGTTTTTCACTGTGAGGGTGACAGAGCCCTGGAACAGGCTGCCCAGAGAGGTTGTGGAGTCTCCTTCTCTGGAGACATTCAAAATTGCCTGGATGTGTTCCTGTGTGATTTAGTCTAGGTGATCCTGCTCTGGCAGGGGGGTTGGACTAGATGATCTTTCAAGGTCCCTTCCAACTCCTAATGTTCTGTGATTCTGTAATCTTTATCTTGATAATTGTACTGTGTTCATTAAGCATTTATCCTTAGTTCCACCCCTTCCCACTGTTGCTCCCGCTTAAATTCACTCTTAGAGCTTTACCTCTGACAGCTGAGTAAGACCTGGAAAACAGCAGCAAGTGGCAGCATGAACCCCTTTTGCTACTCAAGGGATTGCCCAGGCCATTGCAGCTACTTGAGAAAAGAGAGAAATTTCATGAGTTTCCTTATGTCCTGTTCCATCCAGGTCCCTCACAATGGGACCTGTCCCTCCTCTCTTTGCCACTAGGAGCTAAAGGAACCCGGTGCCTTTCAGACACCATTGACACTTTACAAAATCTGGACTGCTGAAGTTGTTATGCTCATTGAATCCAGGAACTGGAAAAATGCCACACAGCATATGCAAGCATTCACAGCTAATCAACCCAGCTGAAATTTCAGATACTGAATATTCTCTGGGAAACTGTTCGCAATCAATCCACAGCATGTAAACAACACAACCCTCCCACCTCCAAAAGCCCCAACAAGCTATAAAGTAATTCATTGCATAAATATAACCAAAGAATACAACCTAGAAAACCTCAGGACCGCTAATCTGAAGCACTCAACAAGCATAAGATACGCTCTGCCTCAAATAATGAGGCTGATTTAAACTTCAAAAGAAGTTTGGGGCTTCTTTTTGAGTTCTTGAATTTTTGGCTCCTAGATTTGGAAGCCTTGTGGTCATCATGTTTCAGGGCTTTTTCACCAGCATCACGAGGCCTAGAAATTACCTTTCTTTGCCCTGACTTTTTACATCATTGCTTTTCTCCCCCAGTTGGTAAAAGCTTTAAGGAGAACGCAAAAAAAAAAGACTCCAAGAATCGCTTCTAACTGGTGTATTCTCTTCCTCTGGTGGACATACATGTCAAAGAAGGCATTCAAGTCACTTAGAGGGGGCTTCCCAAAATGATGAGAATACCAACAAATGCAGAAGCCATGACATTCCTGATTATCCCAGACACAGCAAGGAGGGAATGATGTATTTTCAAAATAAATTGCAAATCTCATAGCCCAATGGCTATGTCATTGTTGGGTTTGGAGGCAGAGTAGGATAAAATCACCAGTGTTTTCTACAGCATTTACTTGGCTACAAACAATACATCAGTATTATTAATAAAAGTAATAAAAGTACATTTTTCCTCCCCCAAAACCCATTACCTAAATGTGATTTAATTTTGTGTTTTAACATCTCATTAGTGAATTTGAGAGATGCTTATATCAGGATTGGAGTCTTGCAGCTACTTAGGTTGTAAATGAAAATTTAAAACAGCAGCAAGTAATATTTTCAGTAATATTTTCTTGATGAAACAACTGAGAGGCATGTCTGATCTACCTAACAATGAAAAGGCCTGAGAAAAGTTTTAATACGTCATTTGCTATTTAGAATAAAGCAAAATCAGGCCAGGGCATCAGAAGCTAGTGGGATAACTTAAGTCTCCATTTTGTCCAGCATTAAAATGTTAATTTACAGGGTCATTCTGCATGCCACCACAATTTTTTTCTAACTGAACAAAAGCCCCAAACCAACCCAAAATGGCTTCAACGGGATTTTAAAAATATTTCAGTTTTCCCACCTACCCGATTCATTTCTTGGTTAACCACTGAACTGCACTTCTCCCAGCTCTTTTCCAACCAGCACTTCTCTGTAACACACACAACGTATCTGCTAACTGAGCCACCAAAAAAATCCCAACCCAAACGATCAAAACTCAAACCAAAACCAACCAACCAACTAAAAGCAATTCTAAGTTGTAGGCACTGGTCCATCCAGAGAATGGCTCTATGGGTTTTCAAAGACAACAGGCCTTTAGGATATCTAGGATTTATATAGTTGGACTTGGTACTCTCCCGGAAGTCTGCTCTCACACATGCCAAACTAGTTTGCTTTATCCTGCATGAATCACAGCAAAAAAGCCCACTCAGGAAAAATATCCAAAGAAAACACTAGCAAACTAGTTAGTTGAAAGTAGGACAAGCCTATGCCAAAACTAGAAACTCAAACATATCTGAACTTTGGGAATATAGACCTTAAATTCAAATGTATTCTCCACGTCTACAATAGGTCTCAGAAGTCCAATTTGTGTAATTATTTCTACTTGTAATTATGTCGTTTGGTCACTAGTGCCTGTTGGCTGTTTTGATGCTTTCAGGAAAGGAAGTGGTTTCTGGAGACTAAGAAAAATGGAGCATAACTCATTCCATTAGGAAATGTTGCTTTCCTTAAGAACAAATACTTCTTCAATAAGGACTTTGGAGAGTTTCATCACCCTGATTCCCAAACACACTCCAAAGACGTCACAAAAATTATTCTGACCTACCTCTACACGGGTACAAATCTGGCTTTTTGCTGAATACAAATTCCAAGATTCAAGATGATAAATTTATTTTAAAAAAATCTTCAGTTTTGCATTCATCCAAACTGTTTCTCAAATCTAGGAGAGAGATATACAAAATACAGGTTTTGTTTTCAACACGAGCACCCTTAGCATCTGATGACCTTTTGCCTGAATTTCTTCTTCAAGACTCATACCAATACCTTGGTTAAAAAAATCTCACAGTAACTCTTTTCAGGATAGGTGGATTATCAGAATATCTGGCGCAAATGCAGCTTTTACAGCAGGTCCTTTTTACAGGATCAGCCACACACGGAGAATATGTTATATATTTATTGGCATTCAGAAGGGGCTGTAACATACTTTCAGTCTGAGCAGCTTTTTGACTTGGGCACAAATTCTTCTTTCCCCTTTAGAAGACTTCATTAAGGTTCTAAGATCAGCTGCAAAGAGAAAGGCGTTACAAAGAACTTCTCCAAGAAGTAACTGCCTACACAGCTGATTCAACAGGACGTACCGAACTGGATATCGAGAATAACATGCACATGCCTATAGATGGAAATGGAATTCTCACATTCTCAGTTAATACAGATCTTTTTTTCCAGAATATTTTTATATCTAGGCTCTCTATCCAGTTTGGAACGTCTTCACAACTTCACCCTCTTCTGGCTTTACAACATACCCCACACAACATATCCCACATGAATAATGTAGTGACTGGACACGCCTCTAGGATTTTGTGTGCGTTCTTTTAAATAACTTTAAATGTGGCCAGAGGTATTGTAAAACTTCCCTTGTGAACAAAGCCATGAGCTGGTCTGGAACTTCTTAGTCAGAAAATAAAGAGTAACCAAGCAAACCAACATTTGCCCTTGCAAGATTCCCTGCTAGGTACAATAGCACTCCACAGTCTCTCTCTCTCAGGTAGATCCTCACTGCGTATGATTTGGCTTTGGCAACGCTTGGCTGCTGCTGGCCACCTGATCTAGATTCGCTCACTCTTCCTCTCCTGAAGAAAAGGTCAAATGTTAATGTCCTTGTTTGGATATTCAGACAAGTGAATCTTTCTTGACTTAGTGCTGCAGCCTAACTGCTTTCAGAGCTGGCATTTTAAGGCATGAACTGAACCTGAACAAGAACTGAGCAGGACGTAAGGAAACAATGCCATCCCATCAGTTCCTCCAAAGAGCAACACACAGTTTTCTTCCATTCCACTTTGCTATTTTAACCACAAAGTATCACAATTTCACAATTTTTGCTGGAAGCATCAATGGAGAAATGACTGCTCCTGAAAATTACTCAGCCCTCGTGTTTGCTGGATTATTAAAGCCCTACCTCTGCTGTATTCCACACAGGACTCCCAGGCTCCCTCTTCCTCCTAGTACTGCCACCATCTCATCTTATGTCCTTTTTCGGCCTCTTTACCCTGATACGTCTATTCGGCCAAATTTTGAAATCACTGCTTGCTCAGTGACACTAAAGGTATCTCCCACCGAATGCCCCAGAGACTTGACACGAAGAGTATGTAGATATAACAAGGCCTTTACATCTCCCTGTCCTGAACAATACTGCAGTGGTCTGACACAGGTACAAGGGCTTCCATTATACTCTGTGAAGATATTTAATGCTATACCTTTCCTCCTCCAAATGAGAAATGTGTTCCGTGGAGTTTGACTAGCTGTGCCCTAAAGCAAACACATCTTCCTCCATTAATGCACCCACATTAGCCAAAAAAGCCAGGCTCCTTTCAATGGCACCCCTTGGCTTCCAAGCGTCCTGAATGAATCATCTGTTTTACTTCACATCTGAGTAGTTAGGGATCTGTGGCTCCTTCACCTTTAGCTGTCAGTTCAGAGATAAAGTCAGCTCTGAAAAAAATGACCAAAACTCCATATCCACCAGATCAAAGGAAACACTTTAAAAACTCATGTCTTTAGGTCTTTTTCTCAATCACCAATCAACTTTTGCATTCCAAGTTTGTCTCATCTGAACCAGATAACAACTCACCTCCCCAAATCACTGGCCATAGCATAACATCTAATTACAAGCCTGTACACTTCCACAGTTCAGTGCACACAGTACCTTTGTTAAAGCCTGGGCTGCTACGGCACAGAAAGGGAATTAACACCTCTTCTCCCATGACAGAGTGGTTGCTCCAGGCTAACGCTGACCACCACCACACACAGTCAAGTAGTGTAGCTTGCGAGGAGTAAATAACTGCAGCTCTGGCAGCCTTGTGACTTTTCTATACAGGACCATCCAGAAAAACTATTTACATCTCCTACAAATTCCATGTTGAAGGTTGTGTCTCAGCTGTGCCAGAACATCCCAGTCATACAGCAAGAAGCCATGAGAAAGCTGCATAGACTTTTTTAACAGCCATAAAACGAGTAGCTGAATGTAGAGTCTTAATAGATGTTAGAAACTGCATGAAGGACACATAAAGCAGAGAGGAGGATTCTGGGGCCCAGAGGTGGGTGAGTTACTGCTGGTTTGCCACACATGTGTCATTACACAGGGATCCTGAGAGCTGAAGTTACCAGAGCTAATTGTTGTTGTCCATGCAGTATTCTTGAAAAATCCAACTTGTTACAACAACAGGGATAAAAATTGAGTCTGCATCTGTCAGTGGGTCCTCAGCACCAGCATGCCTAAGACTTCTCTGAAAACAGAAATGCGAAGTCCGAGTCACGTGAACATGCTGGGAAACATATGAGTTCACCGAAGAGTTAGATGCAAGGATCTAAGATTCCAACACACAGCTTCTGGTCAGAGTGATGCTCACCCTGACCTGTCTATAATGGCTTTTGTCACTTAGATGAAAGGGTAAAACGACGTGTGCTTTGACCTCCTTTCCCTGCACCTTCCCCTGTTTGCATGCCTCTTGCAGCCAGAGGGAATGCTGCTGTGCCCAGCAGATGTAGGGCCGTGCACCTAGGCAGGCAGCTACCCAAAGCATAATCCACCTTCTGCTGGCTGCGAGCGCGCCTGTAAGCGCTAATCCACAGCCCACCCAGAAGCCTCTTGATGGAACCACATTAACCCCAAAGCCTGCCTGTCCCTCTCCAAGCTAAGCACAAGTCCTGCTTCCAAGCAGTGCTTGTTCCACCCGCAAAGTTGTAACAAGCAGCATTAGAGAACAGGTCCATCTGGAACCGAGCATGCTGAAACATTGCTTTTGTACTTTTCTTGATCCCCGGAGTATCTGGGACTTCTGATGCATCAGGAAAGAAACTGGATATTTTAAGAAGCCTTTTAACCCACTGGCTAGATGGGGCAGATGGGAAAGGGGGTCAAAATGGAAGCTGCCTAACAACAAAATCTGTGAACTCTGACCTTCTGTCTGAAGATGAAAGCTGAGTTAGATGATTTTTCTATAGATGTCATTAAGGCAGCTTTTAAGGCTACCCTGCTTGAACTCTTGGTTGCACTTCAGTACTGTAAACAACCGCCGGAGGGAGAGTTAAGTGAGTGGAAGTCCAAAAAAGTAAGAAGCGTTTTCAGCAGTGGAGAATATTGACTATTGTGAGAAGCCATTTATGCCCTGAAGGGCCATCAGCTGTCACTATTTCCCTGGCACCAGAGTCATATTTAGGTGCCTAATAGGAGTTAATTAACATATTCATTAATAGGTGGGTGGAGTTGTGTCAGTCTCAACAGATAGGAAACACTGACATCAAAATAGACTAATTAACGTAACTTGAACCTGTCTAAACTCACAATTGATAGCAAGCACAGAAATTGCAGCATCGTAACAGAGAATTGGCATAAAACACGTTCAGTTCAGTGTGCTTCCCACGAGTAGCCAGAAACAGGTATGCAGTATTACCCGGACTGGTGAGTTAATGAATAATTAGGGCATAGAAATATTGGCTGATCAATGAAAGACTTATTCCATTTTGAACTTAAGGTCCTCTGAAACACCCCGAATCTTATCTAAAGCCGTTCTGGCTGAACTTTTTATCCTCAGAAGCATCTGCAGATAGCTTGTGGCAATGCCTTCCCCAGGCTTAATACATATTACATAAGCCTGCGTCACTTGAATCAACTTCAAGTTTCCTGCATTCAATCTTTTCCTTGTGTGATGAGAAAAAATGAATAGCTCCATTCAACCCGTGCTTTTACACCATTCATTAACAGATCATCAAAAGGCTGACATTTAGTTGTAGACATGTCCTAAATTCAGAGAGATCCTGAGTATTCTGGTCATCGGCAGGTCCACTTCTTCCTTTCTACCGTGCTCCCGCTTGCCTTGATGATGACCCCAAGGAAGTGGCAGGTCCTACTAGAAACATTTTGCCACAGCCAACGCTGCATAATTCCATCTCCTAAGTCCACTGTTTGGACGAGCACTTAAAAAGAAGTGACAATAAAGAGATGAGTTCAAAACCAGCAATTAAAACAGAAAAGCTGCTGGTAGCAGATACTGTGAGGGAGCGGTGGAAAGGAGAGGAGAGAGAAAATGGGCCCAAAGTGAGATCCTTGCAAATGGGAATGAAATCTCACTTGCTGGCATGCGCTCCAGTAAACAGGTTGCATACTATACTCTGCTTCCCCACCACACTCCAATTCAAACGCTGCTCACATACGGAGTGTGAATGTTCTTGTTCAAATCCCATAAGGTTTTTATTTCCTTTGCTTATTGACAAAACAGTAAAAACACTATGTTGAACAATTTTGCTACAAGAAAACAGCAGTTTGTCAGAACGATCGAATAAGGCTTCCCTCAATGGAAAAAACCACAACGCTATTAGGCAGTAGAATGTAACAGAGTTAGTTCATTATACAGGTACCGAGAGATTGCATTATTTTCTCTTAAAAGGTAGCATTTATACAAGTTATACAGTATTACAGGCATATGAAAATTACTTGAAAAGGGAGTAGGGAATGATGTTGAGAGGTTAAGTGGGGTGTTCCCCTTTATCTCCTCAGACAATACAAAGCAAGCTGATGCTCAAGGAAACTGAAAGGCAGTGAATTTACCAACAACAAAAGGATTTTTTTTTTCATTCAGTGCATGATAAATAAGCTATGAAACTTGCAGTCTTGAGACATTATTAAAGCCAAGAGCTTATCGAGATTCAAAATGAGATTTTTGTATACGCACACAATAGGGAAACTGGCAGTAGCTCAGAGAGGTAGGTGCTTTTGAAAATTTCCGACAAGACCTAGAGGCTAAAGTTCCACCTTCAAAACCGATTTAAGCACACGGTGATTACACCCGCATGAATAAAGCCTGCTTCTGTAATTGGCTTCATCATTCAAGACTGCGCTAGTACTAAGAGCCTCTTAGCTGGAACTTACCCTCCTCTTGTCCTGCCTCTCTGGATGGCAAACCCAGCTAGTGTTCATCTGTCTGCTCCTGGTTTTCTACGAAGGCAAAATCTGTGGCGCCTACATCAGTTGTAACGTCAGGGGCCATGACTGAGGTGGTTATTTACTGGTATATTCTCCAAGGTACAAGTCTTAGGCTCCTTATAGAGGCCAGAAAGAACTGTGGTCAAAGGCAGAAATTGGCCTCCCAGGTGCACTGTCAATAGGCTCTGTGTGTCTGAAGGGCCTTAGAGGCCACAGTAGATTCTTGCCTTCAATTTAAACTGCTTTGACAGAGAAGGACAAAATATTGCCATGCACAAAATATCACAAAGTGAGACGGGTTCTGAATGGGGCAGGGAATTCAGCAAATAGCAAATTCACCAAGCAACGCACCTTGTGTTATCCCAAAGTGTTTGGAAATGTTTGTTGAGCTCACCAGCTAGTTTTGTCTAGCAATGGGTATCCTGTTTCAGCAAACTATTTACAAAACCACTACTCACAGTTACCCCATTTATAAACTATCCAGACAATTAGGATAATTCATTTCCCTGGCTAAGAATAACAGATCCCATGTTCAAGAGCACTCCTTTGGCACTATCCTACCAGTTCTTCCTGCTGTGTTGGCTGGGGGGGTGGGTGTGAGTGGAGAGGGGTACGCTCTGACTCTCCTCTTTGTGCAAATAAGCATTCACTAGCAGAGGAACATAGATGCTTCCACTTGCTGGGGAGACCCTTCACCATCAGGCTGCCTGGTTTTTCTTAGACTCTCATTAGTTCCATTCTCTGCCTCTGCACTAAATGGCAGAATCTGAAGTTCTCTTGAAGCCTCTTGTTTTAGCTGCTTATAAACACGTAGCCACTCATTGGACCACAGGCCAGACTAAGAATGACAGACTGCTTAGCCAGTGACTCTTGAGTTTCTGTCCTTGTTCCACCAAAGGCTGTTCATGCAAATGTGGAAAAGGTAATGGATGCATCCCTTCACCCAGCAACGCCCAATAGCTTGGCAGTGCTGTTAAAAACTAGGAATTCAAAGCCTCTCAGAATGGAAGAAAATCTGAAAGTTGGTCTCTGTGATGTAAGCATGACTGGGATAAAGCTTTGCGGTGGGTGTGCCTAGGCCTTCTCCTGCAGCAAGCTCCCCAACAAAACCAAAAAAAGCATTTCAAGTGAAAAAAGGCAGGGTTTTTTAATTATTACTAGAAACTACAGAAGTTTTTTAAACAGAGAAAACTCAAAGCAACTTATATACCTCTCTACAGCCAGGTCCTTGGCTACACTTAGCTCCAGGACTTGCACTTTTCCAGGCTTAGGATTTTGTGATGGGAGCTCTGCGTGAGGTATCCCCAGACAATGCTTTAAAGTTCACTACTAGCCTGTATTATGTACTCAGAGTCAAATAAAACAGGTCCATCTGCTGTTGCTGCAGGAATGGACATGTGTTCCCTCACAAAAGGTCATAAAAAATTATTTTTCTATTACAGACTGAGCCTCCCACCCAGAAATAGGAAGCAGTCCTTTGCTGCAACCACTGGTTCCCTCTAAAATGTCGACTGGGTCAGGAGAGAAGTGTTTAGGGATAGTAACAAGTAAGCCTCTTCCACCTCACCTGTTTCTTGAATAACTGTAAGTAATTTTCACCTAAGCAGAGGAAGTGACCTTCATTCCTCCATACTTGTTACAGTATGTCCATGGCCATACAGAAAGTCATTGGTTCTTCTATCAATCTATTCAGCATTATTACATATCATTGAATCACTGTCACACAGCTTTCAGAAACAAAAAGAAATCTCCCTTTCACAAAAAGACAGAAGCAGCAGTAAGATGACAGAGATGCTTCTGTAAGAGGATCAGTTTGGGGTCACCTTCTTGCCATTAGAAAAGGAATTGCCAGAGCACTGTTCTGGTTCTGGCCAGGCCAGAGGTAACCTCCCCAAGCAGCCAGCACAAGTGAGCTAAGTTAACCCAGGCTGCTTCCACACCACCCAACATCACTCCCCCTAAGAGGTGCTGGTCAGGGAGGGGTGCTCCTGGGTGCCTCCAGGGCAGTCCAAGTGGGCTTGGGTGGGTAAGGTTCTCTGTGTTATCACCAGGTGTGAGTGTAATTTGCCATAGGATGTTATTTTTCCCCTTTCATGGTGGTTTTGTCAGCAAACTGTCCTTATCCCAACCCACAGAGGCTCTATCTGTTTCTCCTCCAGGAGTGAGCAAGCCATGTGTGGTGCTCAGCTACTGTTTGGGGCTGAACCACCAAAAGCACTTATACAAAGAATTAGTCCACACAGTTACTGTATCATCAATTTTCATCGGAGCATCATGCACACTCTTGTTTATGTAGAAAACCCCAATGCAAAGACAAATCTCTCACCACCTCTCTGAACAAACAGAAAAAAGGAGTTTATTTACCCAACTAAGAAGCCACTAGCTCTGCTGAAGTCAAGGCTGAGACATTTTTATGCCAAGGCCAAGCTGAGAGCATTTCCTCTGTCAAAGTGACTACAGAAAACAGATTCATGCTACTATTTGTATCCCAGTGATGCTAACGGGTTTGATCAATTAATGTTCATGCACTGTTTTGAGGATACAAGAATTCTTCTGAAAGTCTGTATCCATCTCTGTTGGCAGACTATTTTCAGCACTGAGATCACTTCAGAATAGTTATATGAAATTCAACAAAGCTAGGAAAAAAGTGAATGCAATTACCAGCTGAGTATACAAGGAGGGAGAGCAAATGGTTTAGGCACAGGTACTTACGAGACAGGTCGCATTTGCTGCACAGATTTGTAATGTTTTGGCAAAATATGGAGATTTGCCAGAAAGGGTAGCAGCAATGCTGTATTATCTGGCTTTTTTATAACATACACACACCCTCCAACCATGCTTGCCTCAACTGAATAACCTCTAATCTGCATTTATATTCTTGTATCTTTATCTATTATGCATTACATGCACATGAAGCCAAGTCTCTGATCATACAGAGATGCTATTTAGAGTACACAAAACTTCCCTGGAGGGTTTCCATTTAGAGGAAGAAGCAGATTATCATAACTCTCATGCAATGGTAAAGAGAATACAAAAGGCTCAGCTATTTCCACTGCAGAGTATCAATGTCATTCATGTGTCCCTATTTTAATGTATTCAAGTACAGCAGCAGTCCTCCACGAAGAACAGGGAACAGGTTTCCAAGAATATCAGGTAGGAAATAGATTTTGTTCTCTCTCCTGCTGTTGTCCAATTTAAACAGCAAAGAACTTCAGCCCAAAATTTACAATAGTCTGTTATTCAACTCACCTGCAGTACTACAATTAGTGACTTCAGAAGGTTACATGCTGCCTTTCATTTTCAGCATGCTTGGTCTGCACTGATGGATAAAAAAGGGCAATGTAATTAAATGATACGGTAATAATTGCACGGAGCACAACAAAGGGGAGGAACTCCACTAAAAGAAAAAAACGTTAAAAGCCACATTTTTTCCATGTAAACTCACGCTGCTTACCCATTTCCCTCAGGACAGAGCAGCAAATCCTAACGAAAAGCAGGTAATGGAGGAGTCATGCTGAAGTGGTTGTGACTGCGTTTTGGCAAGGTATGGGGAGCAGGAGTGAAGTGCGTGGCAGGTGGGAAAGGTTTCTGAATTCTGCTGGGCCTTATCCTTTCACACTTAATGCTGGGTCATTTGTGGAGACGCACTCACACGTCGGGTTCTCCCAACAGGCCAGATGGGAATCGCTCCAAGGGGAGGTTGTTCCAGTAAGGAGAACACTTAGACTAAGTACCTCTGTTCGGAGCCAGCTGGAAGCCCAACTCTGAGACTACAGGGTTGAAATTCATTCCTCTGGGATGCCATTAGCATACCTGGAGTGACATCAAAGATAAAGCCTCTTTTTTCCCCCCTCTTAATACAAAATAACTATTTTGCTTTAATATACTTAAAAGATAGATCGTGTTAGCTGTCTCTCTTGTATTTTCATTGGGGGCTGCTTCCTTTTCTTCAAGGAGATTGCATCCAGTTAGACACTAAGCATCAAACCAAACCACTCATTGCTGATTTCATAACATGACTTGCAAAGAAGCTTTCTTTATTGATCTTTATTAGTCAATCTCTCACCAAAATGGTAAGAGCCCAGACACACCTCATTCAACAGTTGTCATTAAAGCAAGCTAGTTGGTCCAACTGGCAGGGATAAAATCTCTGCCTCACAAGGATTTCCAAGCCTGTGACCATCTTTGCTAGCAGTTCCACTAGAGGAGAAAGGTTGATGATGGCAAACCAGGACTGTTCACAGAGCACAAGACTGGACCAGTATAAATTTACAGATATGATGAACTAAAATAAAGAAATTATAAGACTGAAGTGTCTTCTGACCCCTCCACTTGATTCCTTCCCAGATAAAACAAAGCACTTATGTCCACAGAAAGAGTCAGAAAAACTAAAGTGATCAGCTAAAGGTCCTGTGCTCATAACACTCATGAACGAGCAAAAGTCTTCTCAACATTGTCAAAGGAAGGGAGCAACTGGAAGCTGTATTTCTGCCAGACCTGTTGAAATGTCTCATGCTTTACTGAGTTAATGGGTCTAAGCAAGGAAGGGAAGAGAAGTCTGTGCAAAAGGAGTTTTTAACTTCTGCTGCATCAACAACCTCATCCCAATGAGGTACCAGTCCTCTGAGTTGGGAAAGTCTGTTTGGTCGTCTTGGCTTGTGTGGACTGTGCAGCCACAAACTGGTCCAATAATGTACACGTGGCAAGGGACAGGGCTAGGTATGTTCTGATACACAGACAAGTAGGAAAGAAAGAAAATAAAGCATTTTTGGGAGGTGATGGAGCAGTGCTCAGTGCTGCAGTCACGTATGCTGTGATTGGCCTTCAGCAACCCAGACAACTGGATTAATTGTAATGTACAGAGACACTGACTCCTAGTGCTTTGTAAACAAAAAAGGCTCATGACTCTCTCCAGAATTCTGGCCATGGTTCACCATCTGCAATGGTGGCAAGAACAGATTTTAATCAATGCTTAACTTCTGGCCAGCAGGTACTCCTCACAATACCTTGTACATCAAAGAGCATTTGCTTTTGCCTCCCTCCAGTTACCCTACTCTTCACCATGATGAGATGACAGCTCAGGACACACACTGGGGCTGCATCTCCATGGTACACTTGAAAGTCCATCTTTCTTAGTCTCTCATTTCGTGGCTTCTCCGTGGCCTGGAAGGAAAAGTAGGGCAGAATGCTCTAACCTATAAAGAGGATCCCCTCCACTGGGTCGTTGCCTCTATCACTGAGCTGACTGAGGGGGACATCTGGCTCTTGGATCATCATCCCTGACTGCAGAGCGCCACACATGAGAAGTTTGCTCTCTGCCACCCTGCCCAAGGAGTCATGCAGCTGCAGGAAACACTGGCACGCCTTTCAAAATGACCCAGCAGCTCAGGTTCTGCCTATTTATTAACAGACACAGCTTTTAATATTTTTTAAAAGTTGGAACTAGCAATAAAGTGGCTGGTATAAGCCCAGCCTCTTCTACCTTTGCTGGCATCTGCTCATATTTCTCCCAAGAGTTTCTCCCAGGAGCAGAGCCACAGAACAGGATGTGATCATCACAAACATATGAAAACCTTGCTGCCACCTAAGCCTTGGCTGCACCCTTCTGTGCTTGCTGACACCTTGCACACTACACACGTCCTTCTGGAGCATCACTTTAGTGGTGTGGATTGAAGATGTCAAGCTGAGGAGATACTGCTGGAGTAATTTTTTTAATGGCTGGGGGAGTAGGGCCTTGGTGTGGAGGGTATACTGATACAACAGGACCAGAAAACTCTACAGCATTCTGGAAGGGTTTCTTTCCTCTCTCCAGAGACTATCTAGACTATCATAGGTGCTTGTAAGAGGAGGTGGCCAAAATCAGAGGCTCTAAGTAATCCCACTGTCCCTGTGCTAAAGAACATGTGGCAGGACAGTTTGACATAAAATTTACAAAATTTCTCCATTTTCTTCTGTTTTCCTTAATTTCCTTCATTTTCCTTCCCTTAATACCTCTGTGAAAGGGATATTTTCCTATCATTTTGGAGGCAGAAAACACAATAAGATTGCTCACGATTCATACAATTCCCCTTTATCTCTGGAAATTATGGCAGAACTGGGAAGACAGTCCTGACATTTGGCCTCCAGGTCCCATACCTTAAAGAGATTAAAATAAAATTCACTTATTTAAAAAGAAGCAGAGGCTGTACATAAGGGGGTCTAGAGTAGTCGGTGTAAAATGGTGGAAAAGGAAACACCTGGTACCTAATGAGATGTTACAAGCCTGTGTTTGCAGTGAAAGTACACAAATTCAAGAGCAAAACAGACTCATGCAGCCTGAAGCCAGGAAAATCCCACGAGCGATGGATTGATCTTTAGGCCTTCAACATCAATAGGACTATTCATAGAGTTGAATGTTACACGTGTATTTTAGCACCTGGTTGAATCAGAGCCTCAGATAGCAAATCAGGAGACTGCTGCTTGTTTTCAGCCTGCAGAAAAGACAACCCATTCTGAGAAGTACACTGATTAGCCTAGTTTATAATCTCCTTAATATCAAAAGTTCCACAAAGATACATTTTGTTCCCTAGAGCTCCCCAGAAATCAGCTAAACATATGGACTGCTTGCTTACACCTACTACAGAAGGCTGAGTATTGAGGATTTATATATTTTAGTCTATGTGGTGTAAATATGTATAAATTTATATTGTGTTAATTTATGGCATACACTACAGAAGGTTTTGCGTGAGCTACATTGCATTCCTTCCCACGTTTCTGCTGAAATATTCATCTTCGGGTCCTTTTCTCCATGTTTTCCTTCGTCTCGCCACAGATGTTTGGGCAGCTTGCGTTAGAAGGGAATGTGCCTTAGAAGTACACTTAGGAATTTAGGTGATGAGAATACCAAACTCAACTGTGTGGCTACAGCCTGACAGGATTAACAGGCTTGGTGAACACTCACCAGTGTCTTGGACCTGCCTTCTAACACACAGGCAAGCACTGCGACGTGGCTTGTAAATTAGCACCGCCAAGCCAGACACCCAGCGCACAGGGAACTTCTGTCTCCAGGATTGCTAAACAAGTGCCTGACAAACATTGCGTTCACACACACAACACGGATACATAAAGCTGCTGTGCCAAAAGGGGGACGGATTCTCGCAAGAACAGGCACCTGTGTATCAACAAACTGCACTCGGCATTACCACAAGCAGTCCCTTCCATCTGCTGGTACGCAGCTCCCAAGAATGAAAACGTATTAAACGTGTCCCAACCGCTTTGAAATCAACAGGACTCTTGCTGTTGGCCCAACAAGAGCAAGGTCAAGCCATTGGGCCAAAACACAGCCCTTATCTCCCCTTCAGCCCTTATCACAATTCTATCAACACAGTCTTTGTGTACAAGGACTGGCAGCAATCCAGAGGTCCCAGTGCCAAATTGTGGCAGTATTAAAAGCCTGCAGCCTGCCACAATGTCCAGCAAGAGATCTGAAGACGTGCAGAAAACTTAAGCATGACCTAACCAACAGAAGCGGGGCCCGACACAACTTTTATTTGCTTACATTCAAGTTGGGCATCAACACGTTGCATTTCGCTGACTGACTGGAATACAAAAACGTACAACTACACAAATAGTACCAGAGGGAGTTATCTAAATAAATAAATAAATTGTATATAGCTAAATAAATCTTTCGGCTCATACAGAGTCCCAAATGCAGCATAGTGCTAACTGACAGAGAGGAATGAGTAAGAGGATGCGCCTGCAAATATTTTCTCACAGACAACTGTGAATTACTCTGAATTTTTGACCCTTTTCTCCATTCGCTGTCCAAAAGAATTTATATGTTCTGTGTATGGCAAAATACTGGGAGATCTGGGTTCAAAGTCCAGTGCTGCTTCAGATTCTCTGTCTAATTCTGGGAAAGTCACTCTTCTCCTTTGAGTCCATCTGTAAAAGACACAATAATTGACATTCTTGTCCAGTCCTCTTTGCTTTTCTTGTCTACCTAGGATCAGGGACAGATTTTAAAAGGTATTCTGATAACTAACGCTCCCACCAGTGCTCGACGACCCCAACATTTACTTCATTTTGCCCTTGAGAATGACAGCAAATATCTCCTATCCTCAAGCAGCTGTGGATCCTCACCAGATTTGTCCATACACTCTGGGACGATGGGTGCCCATCAGTTTGTATGTTGCCTAACAGAGGGTTGGCAGTATCTCATTTCGCAGGACAATGTTAGAAGAATAAAACATACAGTGGTACAGAGCCACAGCAGATTTCAGTAATGTTTAATTTAGTTTTTCTAGATATCTTTTCCACAAGTACTTCTACAGCTAACCACAGAAAAGCAGATACATTAAAAAAGCTGAAAAAGCATTTTTGCATAAGAAGGTGAATAATTCTAATTTAACAGGCAACATTTACTGTAAATTCAATGAAGGTGCAGATTACATTACCCTGCTGCATTGCTCTACAAAGGTTTGAAGAGACCGTACATTTTGCCAGTTTTATTTTAAGCAGGCCAACTGTAAACCAATCCACAACCAAAAATACAATTCTCAGACTATTGCCACTCTTCTACCTCACCCTTGTTTGCCCAACTCTTTCCCAGTCTATTTCCTTGGCCCTTGTAGTCTCATCTGCTAGAGGTATCCCACGGTGGAGTCTGAAGTTGCTCAGTCTAGGGCAAAGTCACCAGGACTGAGCACAGCCCTATCCTGGTCCTACCACGTGCCGCTTGCCTGGTTGACACTAATCCTCTCCGACACAAAAAAAAAACCTACAAAGACACCGTTTGGCCCTCTTTTCCTAGCACAAGAGAGCCACATTTTTAGCTAGGGTCCTGAAACAGTCCTCAAAGACAAAAGAAAAATTAATACTCTTCAGGGTTCCAATGTGGCTGATTTTCTAACTCTCCTACTTCCCCTGTCCTTTTCTTCGTTCTTCAAGGATTTAAATGACTGAAGGATTAAAAACAACAGAAGTTAGTAATCATCCAATCACGCCTTAAAGACAACAGAGCACAGACAATGAGTGTTGATAGTTTGAATACCTCAGTAGGCTGAAATATATTCAGAGAGCATTTCGGTGAATTTAGGTAAATGGGGAGAATGGTTAAAAAAACAAAAAAAATAATCCCAAAAAGCAGTCTGATCTTGGATAATTAACAGCAGAAACAGGGCTAAATTGAAATAAATTATTCAGTGCAAGTACTTCAGACAGCTCTTGAGAATAACACATGGATCCGTGGCACTCTTTAGGGGACTTTGTGCCTATAAACTAATTAATAGATCTGACTTCTCCATATGTAGTTTTTCCATCTGTAACAGCTAAAGTATGGATAGGTTTCTTCATATAACAGGAAAAATTAAAACTAAAGTTATTTTTGTAAGTTGTAGAATATTCTCTAACTTATTCAGAATGCAAATGTGTGAAATACCATGACAGAATGGAAATTGATTTTGTAAAATGTGAGAGTGAACGACCGAGCTCTGAAACATGTGGTGCAAAGTCAGAGGCACGGCACTCTGCTTCCTTCCCCTCCAACCACCACCGCCCAGGCATGTCGCAACCCAAACGGCAGAGTGCAGCAGAAAAGGGCAGCTAACAGCCCCCTCCTTGCTACGGTGAGCGAGCAAGAAGGCTGCACCACACGCCTTTTCATTCTGAAGCTGAAGGACCGCACGTTCCCGCCACCCTGCTATGCTGTACAGCAAGGCTTCACTCAAACACTTGCAAGCACTGGTCATAAACGGCTTGGGAGACACACACACCATTTTACTGCCTGATCTCCCATGTTGAGGAAGTTGCTTGGGCCCTTTATTTTAATGAATACAGGAGCTTCCAGCCACTTCTTGGGGCAGTCACCATGCTGAGTGTGTTGGAAAACTCTGTACAGCTTACTAGGCCAAGCAGAGCTGGCACACGCGAGCTCATCCAGCCTTTTCAACTGGTTAGAAATCTGTCTTCAGCCATTTCATCCAGCCTAGGATTTGAACGCTGCTAGGACACAGCTGAGAAATAGCTCACTTCTATTTTTACAGATAATACCTCACATTTTATGGGATTAACTTTGACACTTGGACTTCAGAGGTAGCTTCCAAAGTTTTAGCCAAACTAATGTACCTCTGTCAGGGTCACCCATATACATTAATCAAATCCCATCTGTGAGGACTGACAGTCTCTCCCATGCTTCCCTCTCCATGCCTGGAATCAGTGTGGGAAGTTGTCATTCACATGTTAAGTAAGTTAGCTTACTTATTTGTAAATCTTAGTTATTTCTAAAGGTTACTTAACATAGAGCACATCAGAAGAACATGGCACTCTTAGCATTTCAGTTTTCAAAAAGCAAGAAGTGTTGTACAGCCAAGTCACCACCAACATTCACAAAGACCCCAAAACTATTCAGAGGCTCAGAAACATATGGATAAGTTTGGGTTTCTTACCTGACATCTTTTCTCCCAAAACAGAGAAAAGCAACAAATTGTCCAACAGTGGTATGATGCCCAGATAGATTCTCTGCCAAAAATTAACAATTCTTGGTTGTTTCCCCTGCCCTTATCCAATATCCATCTCCAGCCCATACCTCATCACCCTGCAGCCCAAACATCTGGCCACCTCCACTGGAAAATGCCTCTTATGCAGTCTAATTGCCACAACTCGATGCCCAATGTTCCTGCCCTAGTTTCTAAATCCAACATTTGCTTGAGTGTGTTGACATCAGTTCTCATTACTGACTTTAAAGAGAGCATAGAGAAGAGTTTCCTTCGCTTGATGAGATGTCGTGTTGCCAAACACAGAAAACAAGCCCCGACATCTATCCTTCAATTAGCATAAATAATGGCAAACTTGGGGAGACAACCTGGAGTTTCATCCAATTGGAAGTTAGGCCTAAACCACACTAAATACTTATCAACATTTTTGAAGACTGTACTCAGATGTGGGGGCTTGGTTTCACTTCCCCTGTGAAGTGATTTTGCACCCAAGACTTAAGACATTTTCTTCTATTTATCTTAGGGTTTTTTTCTCAGACTTTACTCCATATTACAGAGTACTCCACCCAGAATTACCTTTTGTCTCTTTTGGTCTACTCAGAATTACAACCACACCACACATATGCATCTAGATTGTTCTTTGTTTTGTGTTAGGGTTTGGTTGTTTGTTTTTTTTCCTGCAACCCTGCATGCCTTTTTAACATAGTTGGAATTCATTTACTCTTGCCCTCTCTTTGTAGTCACGTGCATCTTCCTTTTGTCATTCCCAACTTTTCACTTTAGCAAACGAAGAAATTAGTCTTATATGCAAGAGAATTTAATTTGTGTTAGAGCAGAATTATGACAGCATTTCAAAAGGAAAAGAGGACAAGGTAGCAGAAGAACCTACTGCTCTCTACCATCAGTTCCTCAACCATCAAACTGGACACTACATATGCAGAATTGGCATGGTCTTTCACATGGCCCTCCTTTTTTTTCCACATTGTTTAAAAGAAAAAAACCAACAAACACATTCATTTGGCAATTAAGAAATCATTACACTGCTTCATTTACACTTCTGCTTATTGAAGCAAAAGTTTTCCTGGCAGTCTCTCTAATCTGTATTTAGTATGCCAGTTAGAAGAATAAAACACAACGCCAGAGTGAAGCCGGTGTGTATGGCTGCTCCTCCAGCTGCCAGTGCTACCAAGGCTGAGGGGAAGGCAAACAAGGGTGAGCAGCAATCCCATTTTCTTGGCAGTCATAGAATCACAAATTGTTTGGATTAGAAGGGACCTTGAAGACCAACTAGGACCATCCCCCTGCCATGGGCAGGGACACCCTCTGCCAAACCAGGTCATGCTGTGTAAGTATCATGGAGTCACTGTGCAGCAAGGAGAGCGCTGCTCAACAGAACAACCAGCCCTCCCCAGTACCACAGGGCTGTCTCATCTCCACTACAGCTGTGCAGCTATTTAGCACTTAGTTTGATATCACATACTTTGTTATTTGTAAACGAGCAGTCAGGTCAGTCAGGATCCATCTGAATGCAGCCCAAAGAGCCTGTTTCCAGCCTCAGCTGCTACTCAGTGGCCACACTCAAAGAAAAAGAAAAAAAAAAAAAAGAAAAAAAGAAAAAGAAAAGCTGTTCTCTGGGGGCTGAGCTTGTTTCCTATATAGTAATTTCTTAGAGGTGAATCTTCCTCTAACCCGGTTGGCTGACACAAATTGTACAGGGAACAACAGAAGGCTTGTCAGCACTGCTCCAGCATACAAATGAACATAACAGACGGGTAGCATTAAACTCACCTAAAGATAAAATTATGGTCTTCAGTCATTGAGAAAGATGATAGCTTAACCACAGGATGTATCGCAATTAGCTTCCTCAGCAGCCTACAGAAGCAATATATACAAATTACAAGATAATCTTCCGCAATTTGAAACCATTTAGGATCTTTAGCATCATACACTTGGATCAATTTAAATCTTAAAGTTGCTATCATCTTTCCTTCTTACTCAGAGATAAATATCTCCTCATTTTCTAGTGAAATACAGTAGAGTTTTTTTTTTAATCTGGCCTTCCTGTATAATTTCTTTCTTTTAAGTTAGATGGTTGGGCTATGACGAAGTCCACAGGACTGTACAGGGTTGTAAAGCAGAAGCGGCGCTGGCTGGCCACCTCAATACCTGTATTAGATCGCCCCCAGCGGCAGGGAACTGTAAAAGAATTTTGTTAAAGAGAGGGAAATGAAAATCTCCAGTTGAGAAGTAGGTCTGCTGGGGGAGTGGAGGGGCTGGGGGTGGGTGAGGGGAAGAATAAAATGCTGCAGGTAGAAATCTTTAAGCTTTCATCCACTTCTAGGAAACTGGAATGGGAGGAGCATCCCTCCTACTCCTGAAGACATCTGCACTGTGGGCATACAGGGATACTACGACAATACAAGCAAGGTTTTAGCAAATTAAAGCTTGTCAGAATCATAGCAAGCTTCCCGTTGATCTGGATCCACTTAAACTTTCATTACAATTCTGTTCTTTCTGCTGTTCCCTTTTGGACATATGAGACAAAGTTTAGCTCAAGAACTTGAGAGGCTCGATTCTCTGCACAGCTTAAGAGTAGCCAAGATGGTTTTTTTCTATGGCCTCCTCCTTCCTCCTCTTGCCTTGTTTTTGACTTAGCATCTGGCAAAACTGGAAAAACCCTGGGACGTAAAAATTCCCTTAACTGTGAGTAAGCCCTCATTATTATGTCTTCCTTTATAAAATGGCTTGTTTGATTAATGCCTGTTTGCATGGAAAATTCTCTCCTCTCCTTTGCTCTCCCCTGCAATTGCTTTGTGTTTTAATGTCTGCTTTGGCAAGGGGGAAGAACTGGATGCTAGGCTAAATTGTTGGCCCTTTCTGAGATCTGTGGGACTTTTGTTCATTTCCATGGCACCAAGATTTGACCCTTATTCTTAACAGCTAGGGCCTCCAACAGTGGCCTACCGCACCACTTTAAGTCTCCGGAGCAAATAACCGAGTCCAAAGTTGCTATTTAAAATACCAGTGATTTTTTTCAAAAGCCTGTTTAATTCATTAGGCTTTATCCAATCCACTCAGCCTTGTTCAGACGAATCCAGTGAGCTGTGTTCTCTCATGCTCCCTTGCCTTCTAAGTGGCAACACTTTCAATTTTGCACAGAGTAAGAATTTACCCCCAAAAAAAAAAGTTTAAAAAAAATAATCAAATAAAACCTTCCCTATACTTGCATGTGGTGATTTTAGAGGGACCAAATCTCTGCTATAGAAAGATGGCTATATAAAACCTAAACAGGAGGCTGACACTTTTTTTACACATCAGTCCTACTTGAGTTTTTGGAAGCCAGTAATAGACCTGCAAACATTTATGTACTTGGCAATTACAGGTAACTGTCTGGACTCACAGCCAGTGGAGTTAAATGTTTGAGAGACTAATTCATGATATTATCTGGTTATGAAGCTAATTATACCTCTTGTCATTGTTGACAATGTATGATTATAGAGACAAATATCTTGGTTCTGCTAGTCAAATTCCATGGGAGGGTATAGACAGAGAGAAAGAAAGAAAAGAAAACAAAGGAAATCAAAACAATTTTCTCATGTGAGAAAAGACTACCCTAGTCCAGAAAAAGGGAGGGGAGAAAAATAAAAAGGAAAAGATTGGCATTGACAAGGACACTGAGGTTTGCTTTAAAATGCTAAAGTAGATGATACATAGGTAAACAGGTATACAAGGGTGTTTTCAGTGCCTCTCTAAGTATATATGCAAAGGCAAATTTTAAACTTCCAGAAAACTAGAATGGAAAAAAAGTTATGAAAGAAAATCTTGAACACAACACACAGTTCCAGCTTTGCAAGTAAGGCAATACATTCCAGTACATCGTGCTGATGCCAAGGCTTCTCTCAGACAAAAGCACATCTTTTTTGAGAGTCAGAAGTCCTCTTCAGAAGCAAGGACTGGAATCACAGCCATTGTGATCTGCAGTCTCCTAGTTCCACATGTACAGCAGTCAATGTAGAACTGAAATTGTAAGCCTTTCCATATTTTCCATAGTGTTGCTTAGTCTGTATGCTCATCCCTTAGTTTTAAACTTCTCCTCATTGCAATAAAGATTAAGTTCATTTCTCAAGTTATTACACCAGAAAATCTGTCAGGCTCAGAAAACTCTAAATTTTTTTCATAATGAAATTTAAAAAAACCCAACCAATTACTACAAGACATATTTCCTAAATACTAATTGAATTTTAGATTTTCTTTTTTTTTTCTGACAACAACAAAGCCCAGAGTTTAAGGAGTCTGTTGCTTGTGAAACTAAAATTTTGAACAAGTCTAAATTTTCTTAAGATCATCAGTTACCTCACTCATGAAAAAATTTCAGTGACCTGACTGAAAAGGAAATTTTGATTGTGCCTGTGGACAAAAATACAGCGCCAGAAATAATGAACAAAACTCAAGTAAAGTTGATAACAACAAAAACATCTGGCAATTTTAGTAGAGAGAGGGAAGGCTCATGATCTTTGTGCTTTTGATTGGAAAACTGCTATGAAATGAAGAATGATGTAGTATTTCTATAGAAATATTCTTTCATGGTTTTAAAGTTAATATGCTACGCTGGTCAAAACCCCCCCTGCAGGTCATGCTACAAAGATTACCTATATCCTGATTTATAAATGTATAAAGGTCTCTAGAAAGAAGCAAGGATAGTGGCATGGCTTGCATTTACCTTAAGTACTATACGGTTTTACAAAGAGCAGTAGAGTTCTTCTCATTTTCATTCTTTCTTAATCTAAAAATGACACGGACCTTCAGCTCAGCTTCTATATGCCCTCTAAATGAAAAAGGTTCACTTTCATTTCTCCTGGCATAATTTTCCTTATCATCAATAATTTCTTTCAGCCCACTGCAAATGTATGGTAGAGGCAGGCGACAAGACTACTCCATTCTCAATAATGGTATTTCCTCAATTTTTTTACATTGATACTGCTGTTAAAAATTTGTTTCCAAAACCACTGGTAAACTTAGTAGCTACAAAGATGATGAGAATAACACCTAGAAATGGCATCCATCTCTCCTGATCAGAAACTAGTCAGCCCAAAACAACCTGTGCTTGAACTTCTGAATTTAAAAATGCAACTTTACTTAGCCTCCCAGAAATAATAATTGAATTTGGGATTGTCCTGGTTTCAGAGGAGATAATTTTCTCTTTGGTAGCTGGTATGGTGCAGTGTTTTGGATTTAGTATGAGAATAATCTTGATAACACACTGATGTTTTTAGTTGTTGCTAGGTAGTTGTAGTGTTTACACTAAGTCAAGGACTTTCAGCTTCTCACACCCTACCAGGTGCACAAGGTGCTGGGAGAGCACAGCCAGGATGGGTGACACAGACTGGCCGTAAGGATATTTCATACCATATAATGCCACGCTCAGTATGTAACTGGGGAAGCAAACTGGGAGGTGGGATCACTGCTTGGAAAAAAAACCCAACTAGGCATTGGGGTTGTTTTTTTTTCTCCCTGCAAGTGGTGAGCAATTGCATTTGTACACAAATTGCTTTATATATTATTATTATTATTAACTTCCTTTGTTAGGGAAGCAGCTAGACAGTGCTAAGTGATGGGCTGGGGTCAGACCAGAACAGGGATTCACAAAGCAAAAGGGAAAAAAATTATACATTAATGGTCTAACCTCTGTCAATGTTTAAGTCTGGAAACTGCTGTTGTTTTAAGCAAGACTAGTAGCTTTGGAAACAAAATAGGTAGACCACACTGAAACTAAGTTGTGTGTAATTCATATTCAGAAACTCAATGTAAATTTTAGAAACTTTAGGGAAAAGAGAGCAGAAGTACACTGAGGTATGCTTATGACAATCAGGTTTTGGAAGAGTGAAGATAATAACATGCACACTTGGCCACTTACTTTCATACATGCATGAATGGCAGCAAACTTCTGATGAAGATTTAAAGTGTGATAAGAAGTTTGGTTTTTTCCCTAGGAATATCCTTATATACTAGCCATAGAAATGTGAGTTGCCCACAGCCACGCAGACATACAACCCTAAAAATGCCATTCCCTTTCATGGCTGTAAACCAAAACAGCAAATCATTTCAGCAAGACCATTTTATGTTTTCTGCTTGTTTCTACAAATAAAGGCAGGCCTGGGCCTATCCCATTTTCAAACAATAAAAAAAAAAAAAATCATTTAGGGATTTAACAAAAATCTAATTTGTATTAACCATGGCACAACATAAACATTTTCCTCAAAGCTGAAGCACAAACAGCTTACGCACATTTTCCATGTGCAGGGGTTTTTGTGTGTGTCTGTGCGCCGCCGAGACTGTTTTCATTAAAACAAAGAAAAAGCCACTTCCCCTATGAATCAGACTTTCATATTTAAACTGCAGGATTCCTCATTTAATGGTTTACTTGTTGATTGAATTAGTATGGATGTTTAGCAAAGGTGGACCAACTAGGGGGAAAAAAAAAACCAAAAGAGTAAGAGGACAGGGAATACCATTACAGAACAGAACCAGGGAACAGTGAGATTTAATCAGCATAATGCCACAGCAAACAGATAGGACTTGAGAACTTGTAGCTCCTCACCCCTCTTCCATCAATGTTAATTTGTGACATGCTTCCATGCCCTGTGAGGCAAACACAAGTTTTGAGCTGGGACTGTGAGAACAGCTTTACTTAAAACTAACATCAGAAAAAAATCAAAGACGAATTACATGGGCTTCAGCTATAGTGGCTGGTCTTGGCACTGTCAGTGTACCTCATCCAGAGATCTGCCTTAGAGAAGCCAGGTATTTGCTTAAAATGTTCTCACACTTTATATGGCAGCTCTTTTGTCATGGTGGCCACCCTCTTGGACAGAGAGCAGGATGGGTAGGAAACCAGATGTTACAGCTGGTGCTGCAGGACAAGCCACTTGCTGTACCTGGGTCACCAGGACTAAGAGAGTTTCCCAAGTGATAATAACAGATCTGTGGGACCCTCAAGAAAGACAGCAGGAGGGTACAGACAGCAGATTTGACACCAGGACCGTGGATTTGTTACCCTATGTACAGAGCTGAAGGGCTGAATGGCAGCTCTAGGCTCCATCCCATCCCAAAGCTATAATGAGCTCTGCATGACAAGACCTCACTTGCAGGCATTCAAGGTTTACACTTTTGAAAATGAAACCATGGTCTCTCAGTCAGGATCTTTTAGCAGATAATCTTTTTCTTTGCCTTAGGTGTGGGCTCGGTACAATTGTTTCCTCTGAATGCTTCTCCCATTGCAATAGAAGTCACCCTACTGACTCAAGTTTAATAGGATTTGAACTCACTGCTGTTTTCTGCCAGGAAAGCAGAATCTTTCAGCTTCCCGTGCAAAGGAACAGAGATGTTAAAATTAGCCACAAGCAGTATATTGCTCCCTGAATACAAGAGAAAGGTATTGCAATTTACTGCACATAGGAAATTAGTTAAAACCAATGAATCCACAAGCAACAGATTTAAGCAAAGTGTTTTCTGGTTTGCCAAGATGGCCATCACACACACAAACAACAAGACATGTACCTTTGGGTCTGGTTTGATCAAACAAGAACCACTGCAGGGTCACAGCAGATAGCACTATAACTTACTTCAGCATCTTATAAACAGTGTTGAAATGGGTTTTTTAAGCCACAGGGCACAGAGCGCACAGAAATCCAGATCGCTTTCTCTGTGCCTTTTATTGCTTCTGTTTCTGATAACAGCATAAACATTTCCTCTCTTACTACCTCAGTTAATACCTGTAACGTTTCTGAGGCCAGTGGGAAGAGATGAGTGTTGTCCACCAACTCAGATTTTTAACTTATTTCCTACAGCATGGCAGGCTCTAGCAACTGGAAAATGATGAGCAGGTAAAGAAAAGAACACTCAGAGCTCCTACTTGGATGGATTCTGTTCAAACCTTACTGCATCCCTAACCACAGAATGTTAGGGGTTGGAAGGGACCTTGAAAGAACATCTAGTCAAACCCCCCTGCCAGTGCAGGATCACCTAGACTAAATCACACAGGAATGCATCCAGGTGGGTTTTGAATGTCTCCAGAGAAGGAGACTCCACAACCTCTCTGGGCAGCCTGTGCCAGGGCTCCATCACCATCACAGTGAAAAAGTTCCTCCTTATATTCACATGGAACTTCTGCTGGCACCCGTTGCCCCTTGTCCTGTTGCTGACAATCACTGAGAAGAGCCTGGCTCCATCCTCCTGACTCACCCTTTATGTACTTATAAACAGGTCACCCCTCAGTCTCCTCCAAGCTAGAGAGGCCCAGCTCCCTCAGCCTGTCCTCGTAAGGAAGGTATTCCACTCCCTTAATCATCTTGGTGTCCCTGTGCTGGACTCTTTGAAGGAGTTCTGTGTCCTTCTTGAACTGAGGGACCCAGAACTGGACACAGTATTCCAGGTGCAGTCTTACCAGGGCAGAGTAGAGGGGGTAGAAGGACCTCTCTTGACCTACTAAAATAGGTTGTTTCTTCTTCCTGTTCTAAGGCTAGAAGAGGGACTGGAGCAAACATCAAGTATCTTTACCACGCTGGGGGCTAGAGACAGACTCCATGAAATCAGGAGTGTGTGGTAAAAAGAGGATGGAAAGGTGGCGAGGGCTGGAGCACACAGAAAGGAAGGATGGTGCAATTGGGGTGGGGGTGATGGTAAGTAGCAGAGAGCAGGCAGGGAGCAGAGGCTTCCCATTGTAGATACTGCATTAAGAACAGATTTGATTCTGTGATTCTGTGACATTTACAAACCTGTAGCACTGGTATGTGCAATTTTTTTAACTCTCTCTCAAACAGAAAGCAGTACACATGTTTAAAGTACAAAGTTACTAAGAACAGTGAGCAGAAACAAAATTTGTCTGGACAAATAAGTGCTTTTTGTCTTCCTGGGGCAATAGCTCCCTGAGCAGCAGACCCCATGAGCATCTCGGGGTTTCTTTCTGCCATAGACAATCTGATGTCCAATAGGCACTGAGTTCTGGATCCTGGACCCTGCAGACCCTGCTGCCTTCTCACTTCTACCTGGCCACCTGCTTCTCAGAACTTCAGACAGTTAATGTATCCTAGGCCATGTCAAATTTGGTTGAAACAGACCACAGGTTCATGAAGAACTGGTTGCATCATGTGGGAGATTAATAATTAATACAATCTCTCCTAACAGATCATGACTTCTTTCATTAGGAAGCTTCCTAACAAAAAAAACAAAAAAAAAAAAAAAAGGGAGATAAACAGGCTTCTGCTTTATTAACAACCACTTACAAGCCAACTTTTGCTCCTGGTCACACAGCTATAAGCCCAGAATTACTGATTTACCAGCTAACTTCAGTGACAGTGGAGAACAACCCAAAGTACCCAACTGGACTGACACACACACAGCACCTAACTTCTGTTCATGAGAAGTGATGGGGGCAGCACATACTAAATCTTGGAACAACTCCTCGCTTGTGTTTGGCAAATTAAAACATCTGAAATAGCAGGTTTGAATCCAGAGCACTGTATGGCATATTTTAATTTTCTCTTTTTAGTAGCACACAAGAAACGAGAATATTTAAACACGTAGTATGCAAACCTGTATTCTGTTGCCTGAGGTATGGTACTTCCACAGGACATTGCTAATCCAATAAGCATCACAAAAAACACAAAGCAAAATGAGCTTTTTTTTTGGTTACTGACCACTGCAACATTATAGTGAAAGAGTTCTAAATCTGGGTTCACTTTTTCCTATAATTGTCTCATGCCTACTTTTACATTCTACTGGATTAAACCAGATTAATTTTAGTTTTCTTTCTAGACACTTTTCATGTCCTGGCTCAGTAACAAGGCTCCCTTTTTAAATTTTTTTTTAAACAAAGTCTCAACATCTTCCATAATTTTTCCAGTCATGTTCAGTAGCTTAAAAAAAAAATTGAAATGACTTTAATATTTGGACTTAGACAAGCCGGCAAAACAAATTTCTCAGTAAGTGACAACACTTCTTCAGATAGTGTCTTCAGCCCATTTTTTAGCACTTTATACCACTTCGTTGCTTCAAGCCCCAGATCACTTGTTTCATTTTCTGAAGGAAAAGAGGGATGGGTTCCCCTCTGTGCAATCTCAGGCAACCCATCTGTCCTACCTTAGAGCTGCAGACTAGAGAAAGGACGACTCCTTTATCTGCCATTGTAATGACAGGCTCTTTCAATGGTCAGCATGTCTTTGCACACGACCCAGCACAATGGGGCCATGCTATCATCGTTGGTGGTCTCCCAGTCCTACCCCCACACAAACAACAACAGCAGCAGCAGCTAGAATCAAACGTATTCTCACGTTGGATTGCTTTGAAACCCATGCTCTGAACATAAGCATTCTCCAGCAGATTCTGCTTCATTTTCTGCAGCACATACAGCAGCGCACTTCTCCCCGCGGTAATTGACATTTGCACTAGCCTGGTTACAATGAAGATCAATCCCGTTCCTTCCTAATAACAACAGAGAGTCACCTGGGATGATGGATTTTAGCCACTAACTTAATTGATCATACTGATAGAGATTTTGGGAAATGTTATTCTAGCATACCAACACAAATCAAATCAGACAAGCAGGCCCAGAAGAAGGAGAGTGACTTTCCCAGACACGTGGTTTCACAGTATTCAAGGGTTGTGAATGTAAGAATGATACAGGAAGTCTGGAAAACTAAACAGCCAAGTCCTCAAACTCATTTGCTCGTTTCCCCATGAAAAGTAACACAAAAAACGCCTCACGCTCCAGGGCAGTAATGGCGGTGAATCGGGACTCCCACACACGGCCTTGACACACCAGCCTTTAAGGCAGCGTGGCTTTGCACGCTGCTGGCCATCTGTGGAGCAGAGCTGAGAATCACTGCTCTCCACAGTGGGCCTTCAACGAATCTCAAGTGGAGTAACACTACATCCCAGGTCAAGCTGTTCCTCTTGCTACAGTTTTGCATTTGATTTCTAAAGCTGAGGCAAGTAGAACAGTGCTGAATCCAGCACCTCTTCACTGAGAGATCACTTGCTTACATATCAAACCACTAACTTCCGCTGTGGCTCCTGGGAGTTGCCTTGTTGGTTCAATCCAGAGTGCTCTGCTCTAGCAGCGAGAGTCTCGAGGAAAGCATCGAGCCTTTTCCTAAGCCTTCTCGTGGAGTCAGATTGCACAGTAACAAGGAATTCCTGGCACTGCGGTACAGTAAACACTTCTCCCATGTCCAGGATATAACACCAGAACAGATGATAATAAATAAGCCACTTCAACAGGGCTATGAAAAATGATCCATGACATATCTGTAGTGAAGCAAATGTCATCTCAGAACAGGCTTGTCTGGATGCCTACAGGAGAGCACACCAACCGTCTGGCTCAAATTTGCAGCCCACTTCTAGTACGGCGCTGTGAGCATATTGGTGACTGACTAATTCCGCACAGCGGTTCTCTACCTACTGAGCGCTCTTCTGAGCTATTAGCGTCATAGCATATCAAACGGTCTGTCACAAATCTGTTTATCACCCCTTTCCCAAATTCAGGCAGGTATCCAGCAGCAACTACTCAGCAGAGATACACACACACGCGCATGCGTTAGCGCTCTGGTAGGCTGGACCACTGCATCTAATTCAGGGCAGAATTACAGCCCTTGTGCATTTTGAGATCACGTGTCTTGTGGGATTAGAAGTGCAGCTCCTTACATTAAAAGAGCCTCTTTATGTTCACTCGAAGGGCCATTCACAAAAGCTAACCTCAGCCTGGCAAGACCATGTTTCTGTCTGTAGTCAGCAGAGAAGTGACTCCAATAGAGAACAAGGTGATGGAGAACAAGGTGATCCAGAACAGAAGCCTAGTTTAACTATTCTGATGGCCCTCTCTCTTTAATCACTGCTGTCTAGGGAACCTTTGCAAATACCCCTTCCTTTCATGCTGCCAACTCCTAAGACTTTATTATGAATTGTATAGTATTTGATGTTTCTCTTGAAGACCCTTTTTTCTGAAGTAGTTTAGTTTTATAGTAATCTTGGCTTTTGCTAAATACACATAATATAGTTATTAATATAGACACATCATGATGGAGAAAACTTTAAAGTGTGAAGTCCAGAGATTAAAGAGAGAGACAAAATAAAAGTAAATGAGAAATTACTGCAGCTTTCCCTAAAGCCAAATTTATGACATTCTGGGGCTCGATGCTAGCAACAGTCAACTCTGTCTTACTCTAACGGTCTAAGTAATTTGAAGTTTGCAAAAGGAATGCCTACATTGGCCTGGCATCTTGCTCCAAGGCAAGATTGGTTTGTTTGTTTGTTTGTTTAGAATATGTTCAGTATTTGGTTTTCTCAAATGCCCACATATATTAGAATTCCATTCTGTTTGTCATTTTAAGACAATTTAGGTTATTTACAGTAGCTTGGAGAAAATTTTGCCTCTTTCTAATATCTGCACACAAAAATTGTAATTGGTTTTCTTAAAACATCATCAGCATTGCTTGTGACTGACAGTCACAGTTGCTTAAAATAAAAAGGACTTCTAAAAGAGATATTAAAGTCTCTTAATTATTAAAAAATCTTCAAATAAAGTGACCATTTCAAAGTAATTTCAATATCTGTTTTAGGATCATGTCCAGAAGTTTAGATATTGTTTAGAGAGAAAGGCAGTCTTAAGTAGATGTTGCTGTTCTTAGCTGATTATTTTCCCAGAATGAAGTCAGCATGTTAGGTCAGTTCCTCTTCTTCCTCTGGATAATTTTGGTGGAGTCCCTCTTATATTATGGTTATCATCATCAGATGAAAATAGCAGAGATGTTCCAACAATTTATAATAGCTCACTTCTTGGGTATTGTGTCATCGATTCCTTTAGAAACACCAAATTTGAGGTGATGGGGACTTGATTCTATTTGAATGTTAGATTCCTTTAACTACCTCAGATGGGATTTTAAAAATTAGCATACAACTAGCTAATCCCTGTATTCTCCGATGAGAACGGATTAGTGGAATTGTTGTTTAATTCTTGGAAGAAACCTCACAAGGGGATCATCCATGCCACACACTGGCATTCAATACCTTGCACGGCACCCAGACAGGTCTCCAGCTCACAGTATGCCGGTAAAGGAACCAGCACCACAGGGAATGCAGCCCAAACCTGTGAAGCAGGCTGGGAGCAAGCAGGTCCTAGACTCCACCAGCTGCAATCTCTGTTTGATAGAACTCCAGGTTACCAGTTTGAAAGTTTTTTAATTTTCTGTATCATTAGAGGAGGGGAACAAAAGGATAATCAGTGCATACAGTCCACGACCTGTTTTCCCAACCCTAGGAGACATGTATTTTAAATGTCACACAGCAAAGGGCCACAAGACATAGACAAGATGCAGATGAAGTGAGAAAATGATATAACATCAGCTTTCTCCTCCACTATATTCTTCACATATAACTTCTCTAGTATATAGAGACATTTTTAAAATATATCCACTTTATTTAACATCCTTTGTGGACCACAGAAGTCTATTTTGCTCACCAGTGGACAACTCTATCAGGAAATTACTTAATATACATTCAGTCTACATTTTCTTACATTATGATATTGAACTTCCTCTTAGCCCCAACCCACCTTCCATAATAAACACAGCCTTTTGGGTTTTGGCATTGAAATCTGAGTATGATTAGCAGAGCATTGATGTAATCAATTTACAGCCATTCAAGATATATACAGAGCCTTTTATGGGGTTTGTTCCTCTTTCTAGACTCATTGTTATGGTGAAGTACATTCTTTTTTACCCTTGAAAGGAGGATGAAGAATCTCCCTAAGGGAAGAAAGAACTTCCTAATACAAAAATACAGTACTGGATAATACAGGCCTGTCCCATTTATATTATTATAAATAGATGGCATGTAAGAAACAATGGGAAAATGCTTTTTCCTTGGTAAGTAAAGGTCACATATTAGAATCTACTGCTCCATTCCAAGGGGAAGCTTATACCTCCAGTCAAGTCCCCAAAATATCTATCCTTTGAACTTACTGTACTACCTCACAGGGCTCAGTAATGGGGTCAGTTAGTTCTCTTTAATGTCTTTATCAATGATTTGGACAAGGGGATTAAGTGCACCCTGCAGACAACACCAAACTGGGTGGGAGTGTTGATCTGCTGGAGGGTAGCAAGGCTCTACAGAGAGGATCTGGACAGGGGATTGATGGGCCAAGGCCAATTGTATGAGGTTCAACAAGGCTTGTATCAGAAATAGCATAGCCAGGGCTAGGGGAGTGATCAGTTCCTCACCAGTGAGGCCACACCTTGAGTACTGTGTTCAATTTTGGATCCCTCACTACAAGAAGGACACTGAGGTGCTGAAGCACATCCAAAGAGCAAAGCAGCTGGTGAAGGGTCTAGAGAGCAAGTCTTATGAGAAGTAGCTGACGGAACTGGGGTTGTTTAGTCTGGAGAAAAGGAGGCTGAGGGGAGACCTTATTGCTCTCTACAATGACCTGAAATAAGGTTGTAGCCAGGTGGGTGTTGCTCTCTTCTCCCAAGTAACAAGGAAAGAGAAAAGGGCCTCAATTTGAACCAGAGGAGGTTTAGATTGGCTTTTTGGAAAAATTTCTTCCTGGAAAGGGTTGTCAAACATTGGACCAGGCTGCCCAGGGAAGTGGTTGAGTCACCATCCCTGGAGGTATGTCTTAGACACGTAGATATGGTTATCCAGCGAGGTCAGAGTTGCCACAGCTGCAGGACTACCTACATCCAAGCTAAAGATCCAGAAAGGTTAAAGTATTCACACAATGTGTGAGACTGCTATGCAACCCCTACAATTCTGTGAATGAAAACAAGGTAGCTCTGTGTTTCAAGACCAGGCTATAATCCCAGTGGGGAAATCCCCCAAACTCAGAGTCATTTGATTGCAAGGGTAAGATTTTGTTCAAGATTAAGGCATTTAACATGCAATAAGTGTCTGAAATCCTATTACAGCCAAGGGAAACCAACTCAATATACTCCATAAAGGTTGTAGAACTGTTCTGCTGATATCCAAGAGGTGTCTACTCCAAGGTAAACCAAATCATTTTGTTTCATTAACTTCATTGATTCAATTTCCATTGACTGCAATGGAATAGAAATATGACTGATTCTACAAATTTTTTAATCAAGTATCTACAGTTACAGAGTCTCTAGAAACCTCGTTTAGGTGGTTTAATCCCAGGATAAATTCCACTCCAAACGCAGAAGAGAAACGCAAAGAAGAGGGCTTATGGCACAAATGGTCTGTTATAAGACTATTAACATTTCTGTGCTCACAGTGAACAAAACCTTTGTTCTCACCAGTGAATGACACGCTGCAGATGATGGAAGCTGCTCACTGTTGGCTTGGCCAGAAAAAAAGACCAACAGTCATATGGATCCCTTCAGGTTCATGTGGTTGTGGGAACACGACACCTGGTACTCGAGTCCAAAGAACTGCTGTAGGCAGCCTCAAGCACACAACCACTTTTACCTTCACAGCAAAATACACCACAGAAGGAGATCCTATGAGACAGGGCTTGGCAGCAGAGCAGCACAATGACGTGTATGGACCTATGACACATGAACACACCGCTCTGCACCTTGCTCACCGCTGCACATAGACGTCCTGCTTTGTGACAGTAAGAGTGGCCTTCACTGGAGGTCGCAGCTGCCAAATTCTAGCATAGTACTACCCACAGTTGCCATCCCACTAAAGTACCAGGAAAATATATCTAAAGCATCAGTTCTCAGAGCCACACAGAGATAACTAGATCTAGAAACATTCAGGAAAAAGAGAGCAAAAGATGTATTTCAAAAGACTGGTTCCTCCCATTCCTTCCCTTGCCAATCCGCTTCTTTCACCAGAAGACCTCATGAGCCTGATACATCACCAACATCCCTATTACCATCAGGAAAAAAGCAAGGTAAATGCCCAAGGTAAAAGTCCTCTGCACTTTCTTGCTGCTCCCCTAGCCATGAAGGACCGGAGTCAACCAGTTTCCTCATCTGATGACTCTGCGACATCCCTCCGCAGACGTTGTCTGTAAAAAGCCTTTTCCCTGCAACGCAGCAGAGCCAGCCTGCAACAGTGCTATTCATAGAGCGAGAGAGTAAAGTCTTCTCAGGATTGGAGGCTCCTAGGTGAGCAGCTACAGTAACTGATCCCAATGTTTCCCTTGTATTATATGATCAGAGAGAATGTGTGTTTTCATTTACATTTTCACCCTTTGGTTTTCTCCATTTGGTAAATACTGGCAAAGTAAATGTTAAGATGTCAGCTCTCTCTTCCAGAAGTGATTGACAGTCCCCAAGTGCTCTGGGCTTTTTATAACCAATGTGACTGACAGCTTTTAAGTGGAAGCAGTTCGTGCAAGTTTAAAATGTTAGTTGTCTGCACGAATAACGTGGAATATTGGCTTTTCTTGTATCTATCTAATGGTATTTCCTCCTGCGTCGGCAGCCACTCTAAACCCTCGCTTGTTAAAAGGAGAAAGAAAAAAAAGACTCTGTGTTCTCTGCTCTGCACATTTCTAAAGCTCTCAGCCTAACAAAAGGCAAAGTAAACCAATGCCTGTATTTTAAGCCGCTGCATTTCAAAGCAGCGCAGCAAATAACTAATTTCTTTTCATATCAGGCTTAGCTAAAAGATGGTGGTGTCTTGTACAGTAACATTTCTATTTAATTATTTTCAAGCATTCTGCACTAAAAAACACTTTCAAGAAATCCAACACTGTTATTATCCCATCAATGCACCCAAAGTGGTTGGCAACCACGTTACTGAGTCCAATACACCTCTTGCCCTACCCCTCTTATAGTTAAGGCAGACAGGTACTCCAAGCATCAGGTGTAAAATTTAAGGTAAATACTAGAAATACACATGCCGCTTCACAAATAAATGTGACAAAATTAGCATCTTGTACACTTCTGCCTATCAAGTCCAAGCACCAATGAAAGAAAAGTCTTCAGTGCATGAGAAATTGTTCATTTAAATGCCCCTATTTAACTTTGCAACAAACATGCAATTTAAGTGATGCAAGCAAGCACATTACAACCATGAGGTAGGAACTTGTGAAAACGTTGCTGGCCACTCTTTCCAGCAACAAGACAGAAGGATCTGTCAGTGTCCATTTACTGAGTTTCCCAGAACGGATTTCATGTAGTTGAAATGCAACCTGGTTATTAAAAGTTACATAAACATCCCTCATTTCACATTACTTTTACCTTGAAGGACTTCTTGTGCTTCTTCCATGCTGTGTAACTCTGCAAATGTCTTCAGTGTGAATCGATAGAAAAAAAAAAAAACAACAAACCCCAAACCAACTAAAAAAACCTGTCTTGTGCTTTCTGAGTAAAGTAAGAGGATAGAGGCTCTGCATAAAGACAGGCTAAGCGAAGAATAAAAAGCCCATTTCACACTGGGGAAAAAAACACCAAAGTCAAAGAACAAAGTCTTTTTATATTTGGCTACCATGACAAGGAAGGTGCAGTCCCTTGATTCTTCCATTTTCCAACCCTGACTCAGCATGCCTAACACCCATCCATAGAGAGAACATGGGCAGGTCCTGCCCAACAGCAGGGGAGACAGAGGCTGAGCAGCCAGGCCACACCAGGCTCAAACTTCGCATCCAAGCTGCGCCTGTCCTTCACCCTTCACTCTTTTCTCCCCTAGGTAACACAGCCCTGCAGCTCAGGGGAATGATATAGAACATATAACACAGTAGAGAGAAACTCGCACTTCAGTTCCTTGTGAACTTCTCTTTGCTGAACGGCACATCAGCCTAGAATTAACCTTGGCTGTTCAAGAAAGTGAAGCTGGAGAGTCAATGAAAACAATCACGAGGGCACTGTTGAGAATTTGCCAGGCCATCGACATAAAAATATTACTGAGTAATTTTTAGGATACAGAACAGACCTTTCCAAAGCTGTAAATAATGTCTTCCTTTTAGAGGAGAGCTTTTGGGTTCCTATGAAAGAGAAACCAGTTGCGTATTAAGTGATATTCCACCTCACTTTCTTGAATGTAGTGCAAGGGCTTCTTATAGTTTCCTTTTCTTCTTCAGTAACATGACTTGAATGCCTTTTTTTTTTTAAGGGAATCTAAGTGACTATCATTTGTTAACTGTAAAACATGATCTACCTCAGAGAGTAATACAATTTCCTCTTCTTTTCAGCTTCTCATTTTTCTCAACTTTAATGCAGTTGAGTAAGATTTTCCCCTCTCCAGAGGGCAGGCAATAATGAGGTTAGGTTGGTATCTTTATGACACTGACCTTAAAGTTCACTTAATTTTCTCTCCCATCTCCCACCCCCGCCCCAGCCTTCAAGTCCCTTCCGATTCATTTTTTACTGTTGAATATCCCTAAAAAGAGAATCTGAGGTAAAATGATTTATCTGTGTCCACAGTTTATCAGTGTGGAAAATAAACAAATCACTTCTCAACAAAATTAAGAGTTGCTTTAATCTTTAACACTGACTACATCCATTCATTTTCCTTCTTATTATGAAGAACAAATTTCATCTTCAAAAATATTCGAAAAGGGCCAGAATACTAGTTTTATTTCCTTTAAAGAAAGCAAGTGAACCCACTTAATTCTGTTAAGGTATTTTTCCAAGTCTGGAGACCAGTGCTTCATTTGTTTTTATTTAGGTACTATAAATAGTTAAGAAATTTCCTCTAATTGATTTGAACATGTTCAGCAACATTGATTAATCTAAGCGACATTATCTTCTGGAAGTATTCTCTTTTTATCTGTGTCTTTAAGGCTGCAAACTACACCCCAAACAGAGCTAGTCAAAGTCCTACAAGTTGCTTTCTCAGTTATTCAAAACCTCATATTCCCCACAAACAAATGGCAGTAAAAAGAAGAAGAAATGGGTCTGCAGTTGAGTGGGTATTTTATAAAAATTAAAAAAAAAAGAGACATTTTCTCACAGATTGCAGTGTTTCAAGTATGTATATACCAAGTAACCTGAATCAAGGATACTATCAGTTCCTTCCTCTTCAAGCCGTTTGCTTCAGCACTGATACACACCACCTGCATTTTTAGAGGCTAGAATTAGGCTTTGACAGCCTGCACTTGCTAAAATACTACATTCATCTCTCTCACTTGCTATATTAGCGAAGATTTAGCTAGGTATGATTTATTATAGAACGTTCTGCTTGGCATCTGCTAGATACATTGCTGTGGTGGTTTTGGCCTTAGCTAAAGGCCAAATACTCACCAAGTTGCTCGCTCACTCCCCCCTTCAGTCAAAAAGGGGAGAAAATAGGTATTAGGAGGCTTAGGACCTGAGATAAAGACGGAGGGATCGCTCTCCAATTAGTGCAATGGGCAAAACAGACTCAGCACAGAATAAAGGAAAGTGATTTATTACTACTATAACTAATACACCCAGTGAACCAGAACGAGATAAGAAGCAGTCAGGCCTTAAAGCACCTTCCCCCCACCCCTCCCTTCTTAGCACACTTAAAACTCATCACAATTTTACTCCCTTCTTCCCCCTCCAACATGGTGCAGGGAGGGGCAGGGAATGGGCAGTGGGCTTCCAGTGATCCCTCACAAGCTGCTTTTCTTCCCCAGATCTCACCACTTCTACTTCCCCCCACCCACCGCCTCTTCGAACTCTTTGACTTTAATCATAGATCTGCTCCCTTCATCCCTCCCCTCACAGCACAGGGAGGGGCAGGGAATGGGGAGGGGGGGTTTCAGTCCATTCTTCCAGAGTTGTCTTCCGTCTCAGCTGGGGGGAGCATTCCACACACACACACACACACACACACACACACACACCTACTTCCCCTATGGCACCATGGGGTCCCACCCATACGAGAGTCGTATCCACGAACTTCTGCAGCATGAGTCCTCTCTATCAGTGAGCTATCTCCTCACCACAGGCCTCTCAGCAGGACTCCCCTCCACAGGGTGCTGACATCCGGGTCCAGACCACCCCCCCCCGGGCCTGGTCCCGTGCAAAGTCACAAGTCCCCTGGCAAACCTGCTGAGGCGTGGATCAATCTTCACAGGGCACAGAGGTCTCTGCTCCCCGTCCTCATCCATGGGCTTCAGGGGGACACCCGTTTCACCATGGTCTCACCATGAACTGCAGGGGAAACTCGCTTTTCGCATTCTACACACACACACAGACAGACACCCCCGCCCTGCGGGTCTGGCCTTGGTGTCTATGCAGTTTGTTAGATCTTCTCCCTCCCGCCCTCCCGCTCTGGTGGCAAAGTGCACCTGCCAACAGGTTTTTTTCTCCTATATGTGATTCACAGAGGCACCATGATCAGCTCTGATAGGGCCAGCCTCGAATTTGGCCTTGAACTGACCATGTTTGCAAAATATGGGGCTTGCAGAAAGCTGTAACTGCGGCTTACAAAAGCTCTGAAGCAGCACAGCCACACAAAACTGCAACAATTGGATACTGCCAAGGTTAGCTACACAGGAGTTTTCCCTGATTCCAAACTCTGTTCCTAGGGAACATTCATTAAGATGAGGAATATACACTTGCGGTGGACATATGTTGATTGCAATGCATTCAGAAAGTAAGATAGACTTCTGAGATTACTTCATTATCCCTCCCAGCACAATTCTCAAAGTCGTTCTAGGAAATATAACATGAAAAAGAAAAGGTATTTTCACAGAAGTCTTCAACTTACTGTAACAGAACTGCAGTCACAGCCAAGTCATGGAGAAGGTCAGTAAGAGACTATGAATTCCTGAGCCATGAGATGGGAGAAGATGATGTTTTTGAAACTCAGTGATGCTGGTATCTGAAGTTGGAGCTTTCAGCTGGTCCATTAGCATATAATGAAGCAGCACAAAAAGGCTCCAGCTAATGCACTCAGTAAGAGGGTAGCAGTGACAGAATCAGGGTACATATAAACACAGAGTAAAAAAAAATGTGACCCATTTTTTGGTGTGACTATGCACTGCTGTATAGTATGGTTCCTTACACCGCAAAGTACATGACTTTGGAGGCATGTGGGTTTATATAGCACATATCTGTCAGGTTGCCTGTATTCTGGATTGAGCATGTTACCACTAGGTTTTGTTCTGATTTTTAACGACAGAATTATTTTCTTTCTTAAAACTGGGCTTTATCTGGTTTAATAAAGCAAGCAGATCAAACCAGTCTCCATACAGGCTGGAGACAAAGCTGCTTTCCCATCTTATTTTAAGTGTCCTGCATGAAGATCTGTTGACTGCCATTTGGTATTGTTTGTAGACAGTGACATTTCTGCCTGATAGTGGGGTTACACGAAGGCTCCGCGTCCTCCCTGACTCAGCTAGGAATATCTTGGTAGGACTGGAATGAGTCGGTCTATTCAGAGCTGCCCAGGGACCACAGGATTACATGAAGAACGCCTGCAGTGACTCAGAGATGTTGTGCTTGCAGAGGGAGTTGGGACTAACCTTTCTTTGGCAAATGCTTGGCGACGCGTTTAAGGTGCAGCAGCAATTGGGGAAAGTAATCTTATGCCAACAGGGGATGATCTGGAAAATTCAGTAACAGACACTAGTAATTTAAAACCTTAACAGGAAAGATGTTTCTTTTGCAGCCAGCTGTGCTATGTAAAAGAGAGAACACAGGCGATTCAAGAAGGTATTAGAAAGCTAGGATTTCAAACTGCTGCTTTTTAAAGTGTTCCTGTTTCCCTATGCTCTTCTGTTTTACATATCCCAGATCTGTCGTATCTATAAGAAGGGAAATAAGCGTAAAAAATTCCTATCCTTTGGGAAACATTGAGTTAGCGTAACTTAATATTCTCTAGCTAGCCGTCAACAGCCATAACAACTGCTTAGCTGTAACAGCTTCCTGATCTACTTTTCGAGGGACTTTCTCTTGAGCTGACACATTCTGATGATGATATCTAGGCTCAGGGCCTCCAGAATCTAGTTTTTAAGTGGCAGGTAACTTAAGCTCTGTTGAATTTTGACAGATTTATAAATTATATACAATTTAACCCCAGCAACTGAATACAGTGATTAATACAAGTCCAAGCTGTCCCTGCAGAGTTACACTGTAAAGAAGGTGTATCTCCAATGAAGAGTTTTAAAGGAAAATTCCTGGGGATCTCTCAATCCCCTGCTGACGCGAACGAGACTGGGTATGCACCTCTAAGCTATAGCTCCAGAAAGCCTGCAGAAGTCACGTAAATTATCACTGCATCTGGTAACATTCAGCACACACATTCAAATCTGCATTCAAAGCTATAAATTCCAGGAACAACCTTTTATTAATTTATTTATATTGTTGCTCGAGCTATGGTGGTGGATCTAAGAACATGAAAAAAACTCGTTGGAAGGATCTGTGTTACCAAAAGCTAGTTTAGACACTCCCCAGATACCCAAGGTGCTCTACTGGAAGATATCAGAACTAAAATCTGATTTCTAACAAAAAATTTGGAAAAAAAAAAAGGAAAAAAAAAAGAAAAATAGATGCAAAGGAGGAGGCACATTTAAGAAGAATACCAAAGCAGATGAATAAAAACAGAGACAGCAGGGAAGGACAAAGTTAACAAACCCCATCGAGGGCTGCAAGAAGAGAATCACCCCGCTTTGGATTAGCACCACACTCTCACTAAGCAAAATGCTAAGGAAAGTTTGGTTCAGAATAAACATGGTGCATCAGGTAGCAGAAAATGGCTCCTTGGCCTGAATATGGGGAGGAAGGAACACTGACTGAAAATGCCTTCTTTGGTTAGACAGATTACATTAGAAAACAAGCTAAGGAAGCGTTCTAGTCTCAGCTTAACACTGTCCCTGTGGGTAGCTCCATTTGTTTATTTTGCCTTCAACCTTCCAATAGCCCCTTAACACAAATCATCCAGCCCTCAAACTCTGGGGTACTGTCCTCTCATCAACCACGGCTTGCCGGCTCCTTCTCAAAGCTCTCGGCCTATTATGTATTTGAGCTGGCTTGTCATAAGGCCTAACAAGCTATTTCAATAGCTTCCTCACACTCGAGAGTTACTGAGCTCTTAGTGCTTTCTCACCCCTACTTAAAAAGACAGTGTTATTGGAAAACCTAATATGTTCAGTATGACAGGGCTGGGTTTACAAATCTACTTGTCTGGTTTCTATTGACATTTAAAAACAATGTTAGTGACAAAAATGTAATTATTCTTAAATGATGGAAACAAGGAGCCAGGCGTGCTGAATGAACTTTTATTGAACCTCTATTCTTTTCACTTCAGATTTTGGCAGAGGGTTTTGCTGGTTTCTATTTTATCCCAATCAGTTTATCCATGTTCCAGACTTAATACGTTCTGTGGCTGGAAAGCTTTCCAGTGCAATTCACCCCTCACCACAGAACTGTGCTGGAAAAACCCAGCATGCCGCTGAAAAACAAGAACATTTTCTCGCACTCACATGTACAGATAGAAGTTGAGAACATGCACTGAGCATATGCTGACATAGCTTGTTCTCTATCGTTTCTCAGGCTGCTTGAAACTGCAGTTCTGAAAGGTGCGAACTACCTCATCTCTCTCAGTCTGGGCCGGAAGGATTCCCCTCTCCCAGTCTGTAGAATCTGCTGATTTGTACAGTGCCACAGAAATGTGTCGGTTTTGCTACCAAATACCCTGGTTTATGTCAGTCTAATATTTTGTTTCCTTTCTCCCAACTCTGCTAGAGCTCATCTATCCAGTTGCCCCTTCCTCTCGCCCCTTCCTCTCCAATTGCAATGGGCACAAGTATCGATACAGAACTCTCTAAACATGAGAAAACTTTCACGGTGAGGACAATCAGACATGGGCACAGGTTGCCCAGAGACATGCAGAGTCTCTGTCCTTGCCAATACTCAGAATGCAGCTGGATGATGTGCTGGGCAACCTGCTGAAGTAACCCCTCCTTTGAGCAGGGAGTACAGGCTAAACGATTTCCAGTGGTCTCTTCCCACCTCAGACGTTCTATGACTCTGTTAAATTTCTCCACGGAAGGAGATGTTTCTTCCTGCACCATTCCACAGACCCCTCTAGGAACCACTTTGGGACCTAAATAGCACATACAGGTCAGGTCCACCAGCATCACCTACTGCAGCTGGAAAACGATATAACAAAGCCCAATGAAACCACAGAAGAATTCCTGTTTATATGGAAGGGTGCTAAGAGTTTATCAGAGCTATCTGGGTAGGAATCAGCTATCTGCCTTGATGACTACCTGCCATCTCTGCAGCCTGAAAGAGTCCACAGAAAGAAAGCAAATTAAAGGAAAAGAAAAAAAAAAAAAAAGAGAGATGAGTTTTTGTACAGAAAGATTAGAGGAGGTTCAGAGATGTAGGAAGAGTGATGTGTTAGTAAGGAGTCTCTGGGTCAGGGAGCTGTGTTCATGTCATACTATGACTTCTACAAACAGCTGTCTTGACTGAACTCCTTCCTAGTTCTTTGCACCTCTCAGTAAGGCAAGACAACACTGAGCCCTGGGTTACAACAATGTTAAGGCACTTTGTTGCCCACTTTCAACTCCACACCACCTGCTTGCAAGACATTTGTTCTACTGCCGTCTTGTTTAGCCTTAGACTCGGGTGGGATCTGCATTGGACAGATTTAGCAATCTCAAATTTAGATATTTAGTATCAGCTACTCACCCTCACAACAAATTGAAAGCAAGAGACATCTCATAATAACAAGACTTCACTTCCCAGGAAAAGCGTTTGAGACAGGTGGAGGGGGGGGGAGAGAAGAAAAAACCCCACAAAAAACATGATTAGAGAGGGTTGTTCTACACTGATCTTAAGGGAAACATAGATGCACAACCAGGTACCAGAAATTGGCCAGGAAGTGTTCTGGTATGACTACAAGGGTTTTGGAACAATCTTCAACAATGGAGACTCACCTTGTCAGCATTTCCCCCTTGCCAACACACTCTAAGTGAGCATGGTATTACAAGTTTAGTTACCATCATAATGACTGGTTTTAAGCCAACACACAGCTGTGGTTACCTGGACTGGAACAATGCAAACTGAAAAAAATACTAAATGCAATTAAATGTCTTAGTCCATCTAAGAAAAACCCAAACAAATGTTCTGGTTTCTCCTGTTGGCTGTAGCAAAGTGAGAGGAAAGGATGCTCACCACCTTTCCTGCCATTCTTAAGAATAAGTAGGGACCAGAAGGTACTTCAGTATCACCAACCACCTTCACTGTGGACCAAAGAAAATTCAATATATGCTTCACTAACAGCTGGAAGTGAATGGGGAGAGGGGAGTAGAAATTTTTAAAACCATTAAGAAAGGAAAGCTACCTATGAGACACCATGACAGCAGTTCCCAAATCGAATGAAGCATGGAAAATGCTGGAAGAGTAAGACACAGGTGGGAGTCAGAAATCTTTCTGCCTGATTTTGTCTTTGATCCACTGAAATGACACCAGCAAATCTTTTATATACTTTCTTTGTGCCTACATTTCCACATCTGCAATTCAGATCACAGTTAACCTGCAAGGTTTACTCCACAGGATATAGGAGGGCTCAAAGGTTTCTGGAGATCTGAGACACGGTTAAGAAATACAATTATTAAAAATGTGAGCACCTGGGAGACGATCAATAACACCTCTGAACAGCATTTCAAAATCAGGAAGGGCAGTCTCCAGGCACAGGCCCTTACAGCTGAAACCAGCGCTGTGTTCCCAGGCCAATCACTCCACGGAGCCTGGGGCCTGTTTGCCTCCGGCACCACACAGGCTCCCTGCAATGCTGTGCCAGCAATCAGTGCCTAAGTGCAAAACAAAACAACCTGTGCCCAGAATTCACACAGCTGCAACTGCTTCCACCTAAACCACACAGGTCCAAAACCCTATTTGATCAGGAGGAACAAGTGTTCCACGAGTAACTAAACCACAGAGGAATAAAACACAGGAGGGGTAAACTGCCCACAAACATTCAGAGGGCAGCACAGGTAGGAATTCAGTGTTAAAGGACACTCAGCCTTACTGAGAAGTGATGCACTATGAGCAAGCGAGTCACAGAGAGCACTGAAGGTAATTCAAGCAAGCACATACTATTAGAGAATCATAGAATGCATTAGGTTGGAAGGAACCTTTAAAGGCCATCTAGTCCACCCCCCCTGCAGTAAGCAGGGACACCTTTAAGTAAAGCAAGTTGTTCAGAGCTTCATCAAGCCTGACCTTGAATATCTCCAAGGATGGGGCCTCCACCTTTCTGGGAAAACTGTGCCAGTGTCTCACCACCCTTTGTAATAAATTACAATTAATTTACATTCTCACCCATTCAAACTCCTCTGCATGCAAAAAATAATGTGAAAAGTAAGGTATTACCAGGATAAAACACTACAACAAGCAATGTTAGGTAACAGTGTCCTTAAACAAGACTAGAAGACTCATTCCCTTGAAGACTCGGTTCAAATGCAAAGCTGTCAGCAGCAGTAGCATTAACTAATGGCAGTAGGAATTTCGTCCCCGTTTCTAACAGGCTGTCATGCTTTCACTATCTGTGAAAAGCTGATGTAGTTAAGCCATGGGAAATATAAGAAAGTTACTGGAATTAGTGAGGATGCATATGTTTCTGGGTTTCTAGGAAGGCTGAAGTATGAGAATTTCACAGATGTGGGAACTTTTGATAGCATTCCAGTTGAAACAAACTTGTAACAAACCCTGTGGAGAGGTTCATTCAACAGGATGAGCTAACGAAGAAAGCAGTCATTTCTGGCTGGTGGCATCAATATTAGCAGCAGCTGCGAGCTCGGTAAACAGCTCTGTTTTCTGGTTGTCAGAGCACTGCTAAAGCAGATGTGAAATTCATCAAAAATAGGTCACAATCAGAAAACATGTAAGGGAATGCATCAATATCAGAGCGATCTGAAAATAAGTAACGCTGGGATATTTCAGCAGCGTTTATAAGCCCGCAGCGTACCAAACAGAACTGCACCCAACAATAAGCTGCTTCACGTGGGTCTTGCAACAGGACCTTCCACAGCCTGCACTGTCTGCATGAATAAGGGCGCAGTGCTTTCGGCAGCTGAAGTGTCAGACAGAAGAAAGGGTGTTGAAGCACACTCTGCTTTCCTTTGAATTAGGTTTTCTGAGAGACACTTCCATTCCTGCCTTTTTTCCTCAAACTATAATTAGCCTAGACTGAGGTATCGCAGTGAGCCAAACATGGAATTTGCCACGGTTTGTCTTGCCTTTGCCACTACAAATAGATTACAAGTTCTCTCTGATAGGCAGCCCTCCTGCTACAGCCATTCCTCCACTGACAGGAATCGTGGCCAATTACATTCCTTCTCTCTCTCTCTCTCTCTTTTTTTTAATACTTTTAAAAAACTTTTTTCTTCCTTTTTTGAGAAACACATGGAACACAATTCCCTAGAATTCCTCCATATGGAGATTCACTTGGATCTACTTCTAGGACTCTTGCAGTACTTACTTCCTTTACTACCAAGCATACAAAGGAGCAAGATTTAACTCTGAAGGGTGCAGGCTGAGAAAAAACAACGTACTTGGGCTATAACAGGACTACACAAGGAACATACCTGTCCTGTCATTCCCCCAGTGAGCCTCTGCTGCTGGCCTTCACAGTGCAGGTGTGAGACTATCTTTAGCCAAATACCTTCAACAAGTTGAGCCTAAGCCCCATAGCCTGAAGCAAGTTCAAATACTTCTCACCTGTCAGTTACAAGATGAGGACACTCTCCCTTTGCCTGGTTGCTTCTACTTCCATTACAACAGCAAGTTTTACCCCTCCAAGACCCAATGACAAGTGTTAACAAAAAGAAGGGACTTCTAAAAAAAAAAAAAACCAAACCCACAATGAAAGCTGTTGGTATAGTTGGTCCATATGTGTTAAGGTCAACTACCACATTTAATTAGGAAAACAGGTCTTCAGTAAGTATTCAGCAATTATATCCCTTCAGTCAAGTAGTAGTGGCTAAAAAAAGTGTTAAACACAGAACCATTGAGAAACTTTCACCTTACTGATTTTTCAAACTAGCAAGCAGGCTCACAGAACTTGTTTTCTCTCCTTCAGAGGAAAGGAGACAGTAAAGAGAAAAAGGCTTGTATCCAGATTAGAAGAAACCCTTTATGGTTTATATTCAGTTGGAAGCCTTTCCTGAAGCAAGTTAATGGTCACTTTAGCAGACATTTTTTATCACTTAGTATCTAGGGTGAAACGTAGTCATTGATTACCATGCTAAAAGCAGCGATATAAACATAATAATCACTGATATTAGTAGTTAAGTGACAATGTTCAAAGGTGTTTGGGGGTTTTTTGCTAGTGGGCTTTTATGACTATTGTTCATTTAAGGAATAACTCAGAAACAGTGGTATTTGCCACAGGCATGAATCTGGGAGGTTGAAGCATGATGCTGCACTATGCTCTTTTGAAGAACAGTTTTCTAGAAAAGGAGACTGCAGAGGGAGACTAGAAAGCTGTTACTTTCCTGGGAGGGCATAAAAGGATTGTTTCATTCTTTCCAAAGAAATCAGGCTACATATTTCACTCAGTTCTTGGTCAGATTGTTCCCTCTCTTCCTCGTGGGGCTGCACATTAAACACCTCTGGCTGCTCTTCTTTGACCGCGGGGGTTTCTCTCACTGCGCTGGCAATGCAGGTCGGTGGAGCACAGACGGACAGGGACAGGAGCAGGTTCAACCTCTCACCACCAAAACCAGAGCAGTATGCGTTCTTACCAAGACAAAGGAGATGGTAACCATCCCAGAAAACCTGGCAGACATTCAGCTTACACAAGGGTTTCCAAGTGTTCCATATATGCAGAATAAAGATGAAACCTCTGATATTTGTAGTCTGAACGTGTCTACTTGGTTTATGATTCCTTTCTGGCCTGAACCGAACTTCTATGTCTATGAATTCTGATTTAACCCAGCAAACCCCAATAAATCCAAAATGCAGGCATGGAACTGTCAGCTCTTGAGGTCTGGCCCAGAATTTGGGGCTTCTGACATCTGAACTCCAGTTTCTCAAGTTGCTTTGAGATGCATTTGAGTTGGACTCAAAATGAATTCCATAAACTTCCCTGGATTTTTATTGACTTAGTGACACAGAAATCCTTCCTCAAAGATAACTCATCAACTGTTAGTCATTAGATCCTCAATTACAGTCAGATCCTGAGTTACCTTTTGTACTGTAATTTGTTGATAGATTGTTTAAACTGGTGCTTACCCCAATTTTCCACTAGCTGCAGCATGTTTTGAAAATTTGAAATGGCTTATTTCAACTTGCCTGCAATGATCTGTGTATGTCTGGTAGGAAGCATAAGGAAGTGAATGATTAATCACATTCTTCCTAGTAATTTAGAAGCGTTGATGAATGCCAGGAAACATTGTAATGAGTACTGGGGGGGGGCAGGGGGGGAGGCAATACATTGGAACCCTTACTGTTGCTTTCAATAGAAGCAAAGTAATTAAGTCTACCAATTAGAAATTACCTTATAAAAAATAAATAACAATAGACACATTTCATGCACTGTCCTTATTTGTGTGCAGAAATCATAAGCCAAGAACATATGATTACAGCATAAAATCATTCATCATCACAGCAACCCCAGCAGCTCAATCTTAAAATTGGTAATGAACATAGACATGGACACAGTCAAACAATTTCTCTTCAACAGACATCTTTCAGCCTCTCATTTAGGAAGCAGCACTGTACTTCCAATGCTTACTTTGGTGAAATAAGCAGAAGCTGTATCTCTGCTCCTCACGGTTGTCTAGAGCTAGGTGGCTGCGTAAGGCACAGCCTTTTTTTCTGTGCTGTAGTTCTCACAATCTTTTGGACAGACCAGAAGGAAAAGCTGCACCTTTGCATGCTGGAGGAAAAAAAACCCCACTCCACATCTCATTCAATTATTTTGAAAGCATTATAAGCTGTTAATTATGTACACCAAGAAGCTGTGAATTGAGGTTGAGGATTTTCTCTGAAACAATTCAAAGAGATTTTGTTGCTCTATTCACACCATAGTAATTTCAGCCCCATGTTTTCTAGAAGTCCTTGGCTTAACAGGTATACAAAGTCTCTTATCCAACTCGGACTGCAGATTTCCACGAATCCGAATGAACTGAGTTATAGAGTATTTCTGCAGAGAGCTGACAGGAAAACTGAAAAGCAGAGCCTTGGAAGAAAAAACACTTTTTTTTTTTTTTAACTTTAACAAACACCCAGAACAAAGTAGGAAAGCTCTGCTGTTACCCTCTCCAGTGCCTGTGATCTTATACAGGGATAATACGGGGTGGGGGGAATAATTAAAAAAAGCCCCAAGTCATAGCAAAACCATTCTTTAGGGCAAAGAGTTGCCTATCGAGTTTAAAGTTTCCATCAACACACTTAGAAACTGGTAACAAACTGGTAACATTTCTCTAGAAAAATTCTAGCAAACACACACACACAAAAGTGTCAGGAGGAGCAATCATTACAATCCTTTTAATTCCAAAGTGTTCCTAAAAGGAAGTATCGCTGAAAACATTCATGCTTACCAAAGGAAGTTCAGCATGTTCAACTGCACTGGCTGCAGAATTGAAGCCTACCAAGCCTAAAGCAGAAAACCACAAATTTGACAGCCATGAGATTCCCCTCGGGCTCATCTTTAGGGACAGAACACCGGAAGACCGTATAACCACAGTGCAGAAAGGAATGCAGCTTGAGACAGAAGTGTCTGCCCTGTGTAGGTAGTCACACAGCAAGCCAGTGCCTAACCGTGCTAAACAGACAATGAGTAAACCTGCTGTTATTTCAGAAGGGGGAAACAGAAAGAGATGAAAGAAATACCACTTTTAAGCCAGAAGCTGCACGCTCGCGCTAACCGCGCTTAAAGCCGTACGCTAACAACTTGTTCCGAGTGACGTCAAACATGTCATCGTATCTGGGCTGGGGACTAAGACCCTGCAAAAACAAAGCAGCTTAAAATAAATTTAACGTGAAAGCCACGAGGTCCACGTCAAGACCAGAGCCAGAATACTAAAAGAATTTTCACAGGAGTACAGAGAGATGAAAATAAAAACAAAAGCAAACTAAGCCGCATTAAACACACCTATTATAAGAACTTATTCAAGTGTTACAGATTAAAATAAAGGACAGCAAGCAGCTGGGAGACTTGTATGATATTTGTGACTGCTCCCTGCTCTTCTGCAGCACTCCTATATAAACCATTCAGGCCCTCTGTGTCACTTCCATAACCCGTGGGTAGCTGGGATGCCCATGTCACAGCAGCAACTGCCAAGATGGCCTAAGCTCAGCATCAGAGGCAGAGGAGAACCTGCCCCACTGGACAGTGGTGCATCTGCATGTGTTCATGTCTGCCCATCCACGCATGAGTATGCAGAGGATAAATGAATACTCAAGGAGCAATGGAGGAATAAGAAAGCACCCTCCCTATTTGGGACACCCCTAGAAGGAAAGGAAGCCATCCAGAGGGATCTTGACAGGCTGGAAAAATGGGCCTGGGTGAACCTAATGAGGTTCAACACTGCCAAGTGTCAGGTGTTGCACTTGGGCCAGAAGAATCCCAGACATAGATACAGACTGGGAGAAGAGCTTCTTGAGAGTAGCCCTGCTGAGAAGGACCTGGGTGTCATGGTGGATGAGAAACTTAACATGAGCCAGCAGTGTGCTCTTGCAGCTCGCAAGGCCAATGGGATCCTGGGCTCCATCAGAAGAGGGGTGGCCAGCAGGGACAGAGAGGGGATTGTCCCTCTCTACTCTGCCCTCGTGAGGCCCCACCTGGAGTACTGTGTCCAGATCTGGGGCCCCCAATACAAGAAAGATGTAGAACTGTTGGAAGGGGTTCAGAGGAGGGCCACAAAGATGATTAGAGGGCTGGAGCACCTGCCCTACAAAGAGAGGCTGAGGGAGCTGGGCTTGTTCAGCCTGGAGAAGAGAAGGCTGCGGGGGGACCTCATTGCAGCCTTCCAGTACCTGAAGGGAGATTATAAACAGGAGGGGAATCAACTTTTTAAAAGGACAGACAATGGCAGGACAAGGGGGAATGAATTAAAACTAAAGGAAGGAAGGTTTAGATTAGCTATTAGGGGGAAGTTTTTTACAGAAGGAGTGGTGAGGTCCTGGAACAGGCTGCCCAGAGAGGTGGTGGATGCCCCGTCCCTGGGGGTGTTCAAGGCCAGGTTGGATGGGGCCCTGGGCAACCTTGTGTAGATCCAGGCCTGAGGTTGGTGGCCCTGCCTGTGGCAGGGGGGTTGGAGCTCTATGATCCTTGAGGTCCCTTCCAACCCATGCCATTCTATGTTTCTATTTGTATCATACATACATGCACATATGTATATATCAATTTATATCTTTCTTATTCCCCTTGATTGCTTACTAAGACCTTGCAGTTGAGGAACATGATCAGGTAGAAAGCAAAGCAGACATTATGATGACATTTTTATTTGACAGCTATGGAGCACCCATTTCTTTTTGTCCTTCCCCTCACCCCCACCCAGGGCACTGTTGCTATGAAGCAATACCTTTACAGGGCAAGTTGTAGCCTTTTTCCTCAAGATTAAGCACAAAAGAAACCCCAGTTGCAATGCCTGAATAAAACTGAAGGGCAACAAGCAGCCATCTCCCTATTGCAGCATAGACAGCTGCTAAAATAAATTACTAAAGCCTAGAATAAAGCACAAGGTAAAAGCAGTTACACTGTGAAAATGTAACAGGCATATGTGTCTACACAGACGATTTTAAGCTGTAGATAAAATTAAAGATGAAGCGTTGTGCCTGGTGGGTTACACAGCAATATGCCAACAGGAAAAAGAAAGCATCATCCAAATGGCTGGGACACTACAAACATCAACACAGGGCTTGCATGTGGCAAGAGGACAAGCTAAACAAGTTCCCAGAAAGTCATATATAAATACATCAAGGAGGATCTTTGGTCCTCTGAGTAAAGAGCAACCAGAGATGCTGTCTGCACCACTTGGGTAAGGCCCAGCTCAGGCCCAGGGCTGCCACGCTGCAGCCCAGAATGGTGATATCAGGCTGAGGTGGCCAACGCAGCGTGCCAGCATGGGCCCCACAGCTGCGCTTCAGCTATGGAACATGCACACGTTCCTCCATCATCTCTTACGTGTACGTGGAGACAGCATAGGGCAACTGTGTGTGTCACTTTGTACTGCGTCTGCTGTAATGCTCTTGCAGCCACAGAACTGGGGAGGAAAATGTATAGATACATTTTAATTTTTTAATTGTACATTGAAGGGCGAAGGGTCCAACCAGAAAGCACATTTTCAGTTGTCCCATGAAACATTTAACTCGGCCTGGCAGCAGTAAGTTTAGGCTGCTTACTGTCTTCCCTGCTCCTCTGGCTTCAGCAACAATCTATTGCTAACATCCTTCTACACTGCACATCCTTAAGAGCTCCCCAGGGATCATGGGCTCTGTCTGAGCCGAAGGGAGCAACTTCCCCCAGAGAGTAAGCACTGCTGGGCAGCTAGGAGCACGAGGAACTGCCAAGTGACAGATAACCACTCCTAGCTGTCAACCTTCTCTTCACAATGCTGGCGCATACTAGATTTGACCAGACTGGTTGTTCTGTCCAAAAAGAGCAGGAGTGACTCGTCAGAACACCCTGAAGTCCAATTACAACCTAATTAATGTCCCTCTGAGCAAGGCAAGGCAGACCTTCAGGGCAGACACACCAACCTGACATCCCCTGACACTGAGCAAGGGAACTTACTTCCCCTCACAGAGTACAAATGCTTCTGCTTCACAAGACACACAGAATCAATTGTATTGACTGAAGGATCTGTAAGCAACGTTTGAATGCTCAGCCTGGACACAAGGGGGACTTGGAACAACTTGGAGCTTACCGTCCCCCAGCCCCTTCCAGAGACCTGAAGCTCATGTTGCTTACCAGAGAAACAAATTCCAAAGAAAGTGGCACATAAACGATACATGTTGCTGTAACCTTTGCTGGGAGAAAAGTCTGGTTGGAACTTACATCAATGCAGAAGAAAAAGCATTCAGCATTTCCTTTTTAAGGTGCTAGAGATTAATTGAACAGAGACAGCCTTGTTCAAGCCCTGAGCAACACTTGATGGCACATGAGGGATATAGATTCACTTTAATTTTATTAGGCAGTTACTTGAAATAAGGTGATTGAGGAAGAGGTTTTAGCTAGAGATAAAAGCTCAACTATTTTTTCTTCCAATATAAAATGTCACTGTAAGGATGCCAGCCTGAAAAAAAAAAAAAGAAAACCAGCCCCAAACCTACACTGTAATAAATGCAGAAATGCTCCCAATGATTTTGTAAGTGTGTGCTGCTGACATTCTGAGTAGATATAATCACTACATGTCATGCTGGCAACTACGTGGTACTTGCATCCACTTTGGTGCAGCAAACTATGAAACGTAGATAAATTAGAGGGAATGCAGAAAGGGGCAGTAAGACTGCAAGGGTTTGGAAAACATTAGTGAAAAGGAAAGGTTAAAACAATCATTTGTTTAGGCAGAGAACGGAAGCGATGAGAGATGACAACATGTTTCCAAGATGTAAAAGGTTGTTTTAAACAAGGGAAGGCTTCACATGACCCTTTGTTCATGTACTACCTTGAATGCAATTTTCAGTGAAGAGGATTTAGTTAAATATTAGGGGAAAAACATTTGTAACCGTGGGTATAATTAAACAGTAGACTCAGCTACTCAGGGGGTCACGGTACCCTCATCGAAGGGTTTCAAGTCAGCAAGTCATCTGTCGGGAGAGTTGTAGTACAGATCCTGCCTAAAAGCTGGGTGACGTACAAGATGACTTCCTGAAGGGCACTCCGGCCTCACATTTCAGCGGCACTTCATAGCTTGGATAGATGTCAAACTGGCAATTATCACCCAGGTCCTTGTTTCTCCCGTTTAAAGAGCTGGCCTCTCGAGTGTCTCGGCTACACTGGCAGGTGACGCTCCCAGAGCCCAAGCATCAGCATGAAGCCAGCCCATGCCACGCACAAAGCCGTGCTGCTGAGCGCAGTCACGCAGGGGCCTGCGGTATGCTGTAGCTCAGGGCTTAGCCCCCAGGCCGGGGGGATGACAACCACCAGTGGGCTTTGCTGCATGGGCAAAACAGGGGTGCGCGGGCAGCCCGGCAAGAGGCAGACCTCGGGGCCACCGAGCCGGGGGGCTGAACAGCGGGTTCCACTTGTTCCGGCCAAACTGTGAGGCGGCACCCGGCGCCCCACGCGGGCGAGGCCGTGCGGGAAAGGAATAAAGAAGTTTAAAAACACTTAAAGAAATTGAAACATCAAAAAAAACCAAGTAAGAAGAGGGCGTTAGGCTCAGCTGGAATCCCCTGCCGGACATGGTACACCCCGCGAAGCGCCCTTTCTGCGGGGGCAGCCCGCACAGCGCCCCGCCAGCCGGGCTGAGGCGCAGGCACGGCGCCTCACAGCACCATGCGGTGCGCGGCGCGGGCGGCGGCGGCGGCGCGCCCCCTGGCGGCCCCTGGAGCGAGCCCGGCGATTGCCCCCCCCCGCTCCAAGCTACAGGCGGCCGGAGGCCCAGCTCTGCCCCCCGCAAACACGGGGCTGAACCGGTTAAACGGGGCGGGGGGCGGTGCAGGGAGACCGGACCGACTCTCGGCACAAAAGAAAACACTAGGCGTGGGCGAGCAAGGCGGAACGCGGGCATGCCGCAGTGCCAGCTATGGGGAGGAGGAGGAGGTCACCGACCCCCTTCCAAAAGCTGTCATAGCTGGCTCTTGCCCCGGTCCAAACCTCGACAGGAGCGAACGGGAACGAGGGAGACCAGGCAGGGGCTGGAGAGGCGGGAATCGCGGCAGAACGGGCTACGAGCGCAGCCGGGATGAGCAGGGAGAGATGCTGCGGAGGAAGGCGTGGGGGCAAGCCCGGGGCAGCGCCGCCTCACCAGCCAGGAAGGAAGGGGGGGGGCAGGAGGTGGGGGACGACCTTTTTTCTGGGTTTTTTTGTATGTGTGGGTTTTGGTGGCTTGTTGTGGGGTGGGTTTTTGTTTGTTTGGGGGTTTTTTTGGTTTCTTTTAGTTTGCAAATCGCAGGTGCCGTGGGACTCCACTGCCCTGCCCTTCTGGTGCGACCCCGAGCGAGAAGGTGACAGAGAACCCCCAGCGTGAGGCACCCGGCAGCTGCCCTCGGCTGCCCCCTCCTCCCCGCCGGCCTTGTTGCGGCCAGAAGCTCACCTGCCGGGCCTTCGCCGTCAGGAGCCGACGGCCTCGTTCCCCAGCCCCACCCCCAGGCTCCTGGGAGAAGGGGCTTCAAACCCTAGGCCACCACCATAAAGCTTTAATTTAAAGGATTAAATATTACCAGATGTTACAGTCCGCTGGGACCTGTTGCTGTGAAGTGATTCTGACAGTATCAAAACACTAGGAGAACTCGCGTAACTGAAAAGTTAACACCAGGCAGTCAAAACGGAGCATTTCAATCTGAAATTTCAACTCTAATATATATCTTCTGGAAATTGAAATTCATCCTGGGCTGGCTTTTAGTTTTCAATGAATTTTACCTGTGCTTGAAAGCCATCAGGTGCTCGTTTCGGCTCTGGAAATATTCCCACATCTGCCCGTGCTTTCTCCTCAGCAAGAACTACTGCTGCTTGGTATCTTCAATGCAACCCGCTGCATTAAACTGCCTGCTTTGGCATGTGGGAGGGGAGGAGGTTTGGTCAGTTTGGTGCTGAAGGTGTTCCTCCCCCTCCCTAGGTGTCACTGCATGCCAGTCTGTGATCTTGCAGCTGGTTGTTTTCTGTTAATGGCTCCTGTGGGGCTGGAGGCATGAGTCTATCAATAAAACTTGATCATCACCACATTACGTGAGAGAGTACAACTTCCCCACAATTTAATTTAGCTGTTTAAACAAGCCCAAGCCTCACAGAATGTTTGCCCTCCGATTACTCTAGACATGGTTCTGTGATACCAATTTCCTAGAAGAAATTCAAGGACAACAGAATAAAACAATACAAAAAGTTCTACTGATTTCCAAGTTCTAACTCATTGGAGGTCAGTTAAGTGGGGGAAAGAGTTCCTTGTTACATGGAACATGGAGAGAAACAAACACACACACAAAACCAACCCCATAAGTCCACTCCAACTGGCAAAAGGAACTGCAAACACTGAAGAGTTTCAGCTTCCTGTTCTAATAGCATCTCTGTCTAACCAAGTCCAGTCATCATATCCACCACCACTCACTCTCTGCCCCTCCATCCACCCCCATTCATGCTCACATAGGTCCAAGATTCAAGAAAACATATCTGGAGCATCTAACAATATTTAGTTAGTTTAGGAAGACAGATTCTTCGGAACAGCTCATGTTGCCAGTTTAATTTTTTCTACTTAAACCAGTCCTTCTCCATGGTCACAACCGTATCAAGCTAAGCTGCCTACTCAACCTCTAGGTAACCTGTTCTAAAGGAGTACGGGGGGGTCCTGTTTCCTCCCTGGAAGGTCACACAAGAACTGGTGAACCTCCTTACAGCCACAAGGTAAGAGATTTCAGCCTGCATTTCATGCTTTCAGCACTGCCACCCCACCCCCCATATTGCAAAGTTCACTTCTTGCAAGCACTTTGCAACATGCACCCCTCATCTCCGATTCTCAAGGTCTTCCCAATGATCTTGTTTGAGAATGTCTACAAACAACTTGGGTTAAATCAAACTTATGATTTTTTTCTTATTTAAGAATACCCTGTCACTCGCAACATGTCTGCTGAGCACTGCCCACATGCCTACCATAATAAAGGGATGCTCCCTAAGGGCAGGACCAACCAAAGGTTGTTGACAGACAAACCTATCTGGACAAGAAGATACACCCTTCATTTCAGTGTTTGCTTGCAGTCTCTAAAGAGTGCTCAAAAGTGGCAAGAAAGCCAAGATGAGGAGAAACATACAAGTGTTGTATTACAGTCCGGATCTGTGCATTTCTGCTGCTTCCAAGAGTGCTTCTGAGAACCTCAGCAGAGCCCGTGGGGGTTTCCTTGCTTCTGTGAAGAACTGTAAATTCTTCAGAGAATGGTGACCTCTTCATAGCTCTGAGGAAAGTTGCACTTATGGAACTAGGAGAGCCTCACTACTACTCCCAGCACAACTACTAATAGCTTAAGAAGCTTTAAAGAACCATCATCCAGGGACAAGGTAGACATGCAGCCTGCTTGGATGTGCAAAGTTAAATAAATACAGTGACACAATATATGAAACAATGTCAGCAGCTGGATCAACACCCAGGTAGGAGGAGCTCCTGACTTTGAGGGGAAAACAAGTGATAACACATGAGTCACCAACAAATCTCTTTTCTAACGAAAGTCCCACTGATACCAGTTTGACATAGAGAAGGCACTCAGTGCCAGGCACTCTACAGCATTTTTTTTTACCTTCATGTTCTCAATAAGTGAGAAAGCTCCAGCCACGTATCTGTCAACTTTCACAATTTACAGACCTCAGCATTTTCTAACAGAGGTGCTGACTCCTGCCGAGCAGATTTAAGTCTTGCTCCTCTTATTTACATTTAGCAGATCCTTCAGAAATCATCCCAAGCCTTCAGAAGTTCATGGACCACAAGTTAAATACTTTCCCAGACATGAGTATATGCTTCATAGCCTGGAAAACCTAGCATAACCAGGCAGGCAGCCAGAGGCAGTCTTTGGACTCTTACTTTTTTTTCTTTCAACTGGCATGATTTAGCTGCATCCCTTTTATTTATTTATACAAGGCGTTCTTGTGGCAGAACGGGGAGGATTTACATAGAGATGTTAAGTAGCTGCTCAGCTCTTCCCCATCATCTGTATCATGCTGGCACAGAGCCCTGCAGAAAGCACCACAGCCTGTGGTGGTTTGCATCTCCTTCGCTAGCAGTAGATTGCCAGCAAGTGCAGACTATACCCCAGCTGTATTAAAATGATCTTCACAGGTGATGCTCAGAGGATGTTGTACTATGATTCTATAACTGAATCCTTGTGATATCATGGATGCTACTAATTTACATTTGAATTAGCATATCAATATTTATATCTGTATGTCCAAATATGAAATGCAGATAGATGTATATAATGCTTACTGATGTATTGCTTTAGGAGGTGCATAAATAGGTGACTGAAGCAAATAAATTCAAGTTTATGCCCATCTCTCAGGCTGTTCACATCCACATAAGGACCATGCTGTGAGAAGCAGTTACACAGACCAAAGCACATGCCCTCATGATTCTAGCTGGAGTCCAGTCTGCGCTCACCCTAGTGCCCCACAGAACTTCCTCAATCCTTTGCTCCACAGACAAATCTATTTTCAAACTCTTTATTGCAGGGACCTGTGTGACACAAAACTGGCCAAGAAGGGGCAAGCAAACCTGGTTGCTCTGCATTCTGCAGACTACAGAACAGCAGCTGTCTTCCTCCCCCACCCCTCAACACACAGAAAATGTTGTGTGATGGGATTAAAATAAAGACATACCCATGAACATCAAACAATGTGAACTGCCATCTTTTTTCCTTAAAGGATGTGTGTATGAGGCACGTCTCAAAAGCAACACCACCAAACAAAAAAAATTGATTCTACTGCAGTAGAATCAATTTTCATTTTCCTGTTTCCATCTTCAGGTCCTCTCCATAGCAGTTAGTCCCTGAAAGACTGGATTTCACTGATACCAGGCTCTGCAAACTGCTACTTCCCTTTGCCCTCTGACAACAGCATTGTTCCCTCTGCGGGTATTCCCAGAGCCTCCACATGCTTTCTGTCCGAGCAGCTTGCAGCGCTCTCCTCGCAGAGAGGACAGCCAGACAGAACATATTTTTTCTTCCCTCTATTAGGGCGTGTTACTCAGCAATATCCCTTGGCTGAAGGCCAACCCTGATTTATGTAAAACTTGGCTAATAGTTTGACTATGCTTTTCCTTGAAAAGTTCCTTAAGAAGTTTACATCTGTTGTATCTCAGCTCCTACCTGTCCAGCAGAACACCAAAGTGCAAAGCCTATTCAGGAACTGAGTGTGTCAGTGCTGCAGACCAAACCACAACCTTCTTTAGGGAAAAGATAACCACTCTTCCCGAAGGGAAGGCAGTCCCTGGACAACATACTGGAGCAGAGACTCCACACCTACACGTGCCCCATATGTACTTACCGACTAGCTTTGAAAAAGGCCCCAAGAAATACCCCTGACAAGCCATGAAGTAACCAGTGCAGAGTGAGCTACTGCCAGCTTTGGGAGGTCATCTCAAGTGTTTGATGATTAAGTCATTTTGAGTTAGGCAAAGTACACCTGCACATTTACTAATTACTCTTCCACTACAAGGTTCTCTCGTGCACTTAGAGATGAATACACAAGAGAGAGAACTTGCTGTTTCAGGACCACAAATTGCAAACTCTGCCACTTGGATGGAAGAAAGGACCCTTAGAACCTGCCCCAGTGCTGGCCTGCATGGATGAACTCTTTCAGTCTCCCAGTTTCTCCATTCAGTACCTGGTTCCCGAAGATTTGCCAGTATAGGGAGATGCAACTAAGCACTGTGCTCTCTGTTTAATTAATGCTGATCAGGTAATAGGAAGAACCTGTAAAACTGGCAGAAGACATAATAAAAGGTAAGTGCCAGACATCCAGCCTGCCTCACTATTTCTTTAGCTGTGACCCTACAACTATGCCTGTAACGTAGCCTGGACTGACACACAGCTGTTGGGTCTCTGTATGGCAGTCACCACAGGCTACAATTCAGGCATATTCCAACCCTCCCATATAACCACACTTCATTGCTCAGAAAACTCCTATGCAAAGGTAGGAGAGAAACCATACTCCTCCCAGCTGGAGGTCACACATCAGAAAACAATCCTTAATACCCTAAACCAGATTTACAGAGACCAGAGCCTGGGTATTCAATAAGATTTATGGTCGCTAAATGCTTCCTTTGGCCTGGGATTCCTAAAATGCTGCACTGGTCCCTGAAAATATTGTGCTCAGCAGTGGAAAAAGTGCTGAATAAGGAACACAGCATGAGCATAAGAGACAAGAAGCTTCCAGGACCAGGAGCAATAGTTCCTACATGTAAAGCAAGTAATAGCATGAGTTGGGACAAGAGCAGAGAAGAAAGATGCATGAAACCAGGAAGATTCCTTCGTGGACAAGAGAAAAGGAAAGCAGCCCAGAGCTGTGCGAACCCTGGAAGAAGCAAGTAAGTTTCCCACTCTCCTCCATAGCTCCTCATGATATCTAAAATAGTAGGAACACTAAAGCAACTAAGAAAAAAAGTATGCTACTTAGTATGATTTGGAATTGTGCTGTACTCCTTCTCCTGAACTTTGTTTTCAAGTTCGTAATTAAGCCCTCCATTGTGTGCTCTGTTAGAGCCACAGCACTTCCCTTTGAAGCGTGAACAGCGGCATCAAGAGCGACATAAGCAAGCGGCGCCTCTGAACAGCAGAGTGCCACAGAAAAACTCCTCAGGTGCTGAGGGGCACAAGGCCATACTTCCCGTCCTCTCAGCAGTGGTGCCAAGTGTGCAGACACTGTGAGATTCTCATCTGCTGGATGTAAGCCATCACCCTTCTGTCCCCCAGCCCTTGTGCAGGAATGAGACAGCTCCCAGCTTCCTATCATCACTGGCAACTTTGCCTGCCATCTAATCTTCAAGCCGCAAACAAAAATCTAACTCTGCCCTCCTCTGGGTAAAGAATGGGGTGCAACCCACACACATTAAATACTTTAAGATCATACCCTTTGTCACAGAATGCTTCTTAATGACATTTAGCATCAGACACCACAGCAGGTCGCTTCCAACATATCCCAGAAGAGACCAGCTACAAGGGAAACACTGGCCCCAGTTTTTAGACAAGCAGCTTGTCTCTGTGCTATCAGCCTGCTCCAGAGCTTCCAGATAGAAATGGAAAGTGCGCGGTGGGGGGGGGGACCCTGCCAAGAGTCTCCCACACTAAATACACGGTGTGTTAGCTGGTATGCTGGGCTTTTGTACCAGGAGGGATTAACAGGGATCTGCAGCAGCACACACAAGGACGTGCATGTGTTCTGCCACCTATAAATAGGCTCTCCACTTAAAAACACAACCCAAACAGCCAGCTGTTAACAACTAGGCCACAGAGTCTAGGCAGCAGTTGTTGCCTGCTGAATAAATCTGTGCAACCTACTCATGCTTCAATTGGCAAATGATGTACAGATTAATGTTTGATGAGAGGTGATAATATTAACATGATCTCTGAAGAGGCAGGAGAGAAACATGCTAAGCATGAAAATGCACTTTGAACTGATGTTCAGTGGGGCTGTGAGCAGAGCTTTCCAGAAAGTGAACATTTCCCTCTCCCCCTCACAGCTGCCACTGGCAAAAAACCCAAAACAAAACAAAGCATTTCTTCAGTGAAGCACCTGAACCCTGTCTTAGGGTTGATTTCATTGAACGTTTAATCCAGAAGACTGAACAACGTTACCCTCACACCACTGGTCTGCCAAACACCCAACAAGACGGAGACCCTCTGATACTGAAAGCAGCCAAGACCAAGCCAAGTCTTATGCCCCGTGACAAGCATGTGGTTGACACCTGCTGACTTCATTTCAGTCCTGAGGTCAAGCTGGAGCTGAAGCTGCTGTTTCATCTAGTTTGTATTGCCTGCACCAGAATGCGTGCATCCCAGCAGGCGAGTCTAGCTTTTAGTGTTTGAACTGACTATACAAGAGAAGTCCCTCATCACATGGAGCAACAGCTTTGACACCACAATACCCATGTAAATAAAACACAGCAAAACCTTCCTAACTTCTTGCAATTTTTTTTGTTTGTTTTTCCCCCTATTAGAGTGAGTAACAAGGAAAGAAGATCTGTACAGCTCAATAGTTAAAGCTCTAGGATATATCCCACAATGTATGCCAATATGGATTCCAGTCTCAGACCAGCCAGACTGGAACAACATCCCAGACTTCAGAAGCGAGACTCTGCTTTAGGTAAGCAAGATCAGAATTACGCTGAGAATCTGGAAACAGCAACCCTTACAGAATCAAAACAAAAGAATTAATCCACATCCAGCATGACCCAGCAAGAAGCTTAAACTCTTGAACAGCCACTGCCAAATTTAGCCATGGTAAATCTAAATGGTCACACTTCCTTCTCCACTTTGCTTTCTGCCAGAGATTACTCCTCCTAGAACAGCAATGGCAAAATACTGCTCTTGCACATACCCTTCACAGGCAGCTTATGGCAAATTGCGATGTGAAGGTTTGCATAAAACGACAAGCTGCATTAAGAGCTTGAAATTCCTTTCAGATGAAGCTAAGTATAAGTCAGTGTATCTCAGAAGAGCGTGGGGGCAGGGGAGGTAATTGATGGTTGAAGGGCAGAGGACATTTTTTACTCCTTCTGGCTGTGAGGCTCTCACCTGGGAACTGTTTCAGACATCTAAAGTTATTTTTCTTTCTCAGTGCTCCAGAGTGCACGTCAGATACCCATCAGCTCTAGAATAGGCACAGTGTGAAATACTTTGAGAAGCTGACATTATATCAATAAGCCATATGTTGTTCTTTAATGCCCACAATGGGAGTCCCTTGTAAACAACAGGAGAAATAATCACGGGTATTTAAGGGCTGAACATTTGCTTAATTTCCTCTAAAGCGAAACATTACTAATACAATTACGTTGGTCGTATGTTAAACCTTACACAGCGTTAAAGATCTACGGTGACAAGTATACAAACCAAGGTCCCAAGCAGATCTGGTACCCGTTTGCAGTCTTCCTTCACAGCAGTGCAAGCTCCAGAGCTCATAACAAGACTGAATGACGTAATCAATATATGTTTTTATATTTATAATGTGATTGCAACTGAAGGTCCCTGCTCACACATGCACATAACAACGTAATTTCCCCTCCCAGTATCACCACCACACGTTGTTAAAGATCTACCAGGACAAACTACTAAAACATTACTGAAAGGCTTTTTACAAAGTCATAAAGGCTGGATCTGCACAGGTGTTTGAACTGTGCTTGAAATCCCTCATTTCTAGATATGCTTTTGTGTGTATATTTCGGTTTTCTTGGCAAAAACCATCTAAACTGAGTAACCTGCAATTATGCTTTGCTGTCACGGTAACTCTGGTAGCTCTGCTAATCAGGAAGACATGGATCCTGGGCGTCCTTTGCTGATTTACACACAGTTCTACAGTTTTACATTTTATGTGTCTGTTCTCTGATGACTGCTGAAATAACATCCTTTATTAACTACCTCACTGAATTCCACACATCGCCACCCTCAATCACAACCAGCTCTTAGGCACGTGACTTCTGTAAAAATTAAGCTAGTCCTAGGTGGGGAAAACACAAAAATGCACATTAGGGAAGAGACATCATAAAATAATTCCACCAAACATCAACTACAGCAGTCTTAAAAGTGAGCAATTAGAATATGAGAGGCAAGATTGCAACTGTGTGCTTGCATTCCGCTTTTTCCATTTACTGTAGGAACAGACTGTTCTGTCGCACTCGCACGGCTCTTCCCCAGTTACACTTGCAAAACCCAAAGTCATTTGCAGAGAAAAAATCAGCAGAGCAGCTGTCAACAGAAGAGTAAACGTGATGGTCCTATTACCATTGCCCAAGTGAAATGTTGACTTAGAAACTCCAGCAATCTGGCAAGGCTCACTGAAGGCTCCGTGAGCCCGCAGCAGCACTGCAAGCTTGTACTGGAGGATTTTGCCTTAGATTGCTCACATGTCAAAAAAGCGTGGAGCTGCTGTTGTTATTTCTTAGGAATGCAGAATATATCTCATGCATACATAGAGGGTGGTACCTCATCCAAGAATCACTTAAGTTTTGAGAGATGAGGCAAGAACAGAAGATACAAACCTCCAATGATCCCTTTACACAGGGAACGTTTTCTATCCTGACAAGGCCAACCAGCTTCTCACATCTCAGTGTACCCAACAGAAACTGCCCAGGCTCTGCACTGCAGGACTTATTTTTAAAGCTGGTATTTCAAGCACTTACAGTTCCAGGGCATCACTTAAGAAGCTCTGCTCCAAAGCAATTTTTATTTTTTGGAGGGAAGCCGTTCCTTCACACAGCCTTGCTGACTTCTTTCAGAAAAGCAGGAAGCCGTGACCATGCTCATCTGGTTGTACTGGGTTGTCATCCTTCCTTAGTAAATTAGGAGAGTCATCCATGAAGTGAGCTGGAGAAACAACATCACATCCCATGCTCTCCTGTGTAGTGTTGCTGACACTACTAAAAATAGCTCCTGCCTTCCACCCTTCCACCCCAGAGATGGAGGCTTCCTGTGAACAAGGCCTCTACTCAGGGTATACACGTAACACAAAGCACTCTAGTACATCACCACTTCTCCATATGTGGAGTTAATAGATTTGTAATATTTTCCAACCTAAAAGCTATCCCAGCCACACAGCTAGTATTCTCCTAGTAAACACTCCCCAGCTTGAGCAGTTGTATTTTAACTCACTTTTTTTTTTTAATCCTATCTCCACAACTGCTGAAGCAGCTTCATGTTTCTGCTCATCTTTTTCTGAAATGTAAGAAAGTGAAAAATGTTTCAGGAGAAATTTTGGAACCTCTTTGGATGTTTTTGTTGGGTGTTTTTTTAAAACATATTTTGTTTAAATAGAAGCAAACAACAAGTTTCTGATCTCAAGTCACATACAAATCTGGACCATTCCCCATTTAGACAGAAAAATGGAATCAATCTGTTTCTGAGCTGCGTTTGCATTAGGACTGAAAAGCAGATGAAACAAAACTCGTTTTCCTGGGCGAGGACAGGCAAAGCATGGAGCTCCCCTCCCTCCAAAGGGGGCAGAAGCTAGAGGGATGGCCCCTGACAAAGGGAAGAGACCCATCGAATGGAGGGATTGATATGACCCAGAGCCAGTTACAGATAAAAGAGGCTGGAGATCTGAAAGGAGCTGCTGCTGAGCAGAGGAGCCAAGCTGTGGTGCAACTTCCTTAGAAGCTCTGGCGGTTTTGCATTAAATGGTATTCTGTCACTGTGAAAAAGGATGTTTATGATGCGTGGCTCACAGTAATGACAGACTGCGTTTGGCAACGCAGCAAGCCCCTCGCTGCCCCATGCTCCTGAGAGACCCAGATGAGGAGCACTGGCTCCACCTCACTGCATGGCCAGTCTCCCATCAGCACAAATGCCACCAGGAGCAAGCAGCTCCTCACCTCTACTGCCTGCCAAGGCAGCATGGCGGGGACCGTGCTTTACCTGCTCGAATTCAGGACAACAGCGTTTGAGGAGCTTTGCTCAGCACAACCTGCATTCTGTGAACAGCAGCAAAGCTCTAATTAACAGCACAGACTTCATCTCAGCAAACTGTTTTAAAAGAAATTGAGAAGTACATGAATACTCCAAATTTAATCCATAAGGCAGAGAACTGAACTGCAGACTCTGAGAAGGCAGTCCCTGGAAAGCAGCTACATTATACGCTCCGTTTCTCATTCCAGGAGCATCCCAAGTCCAATGTGTAGCAGCTCTATATGCAGATAAGCCGAAAGGAAAATGTCAGTTTCAAACACCCATGAGGAAAGTTCAGATCTGGAGTCTAATTAACTTCACAGATCTCCCTTGCCTCCAGGCCTGAGAAAGTTGCAGTTAAGTCAGGCAGAATCTCTCATGCTTCAGCCAGACATCTAGATTTCAGACAATAGCATTTCTCTGAGCTCTTCCACAAAGCCCAAGCTGCAGTCTGGAACAACTAAGGACACCAGCTGACTTGGACTGGAAAGCTGCCTGCTCTCTTAGGTCACTTAAGAGCCATGTGGTGCTCAATTGGGACTGTGATCTTCCAGGAACAGAGCTGGCTCATACCACGACAGGAGCTCTGGCATCACTTCACAACAAAGCAAGGCTGATGGCTGGAACATTCCCAGCTACTGGAAGTGCATGGGATCACAGGCATATTTCATCCCCTGGAAGGTAACTCAACCCTTACTGCAGCCTTATCTCAGTGGTGAGCAGAAGTTTATGGTGGAGCTGCATGCACATCCACACATCCATCTCTATTAGCATAACATCTCATAGAGCTTGTTCCTGGGAATGGAGAGATATTGACAAGAGATCCTGGTTTACACATGACCTTCCTACCATACACAAGTTCCTTTGTTCTTAGAGAGCTTTGGTTTGCCCCTTGTAGAGGGTTTGTACTTCCAGGCTCCTGCATTCCCTTAGAAAAGTATATTTGACTCAGCCCAAAAGCTTAGAAGGAGAACCACCAGCAATTTCCATTGTATGGATAACTCACTAGCATTGCTGGCTTCAAATCTGATGCCAAACATGGCATAGAAACAGAAGTTTTCCCAGAAGACCAAAAGGTCCACCAATTCAAATCAGAGAGACGACACAGATCCCACTGAGACCAACAGATACACTTAAAACACCAGTAAGGTATTTCAGCAGGGACAGGAAAGATTGGTGTATTTGGGCTGACAGCAAGAGCATCTAAGATGGAGGCGTAAGTAGTTTTCAAAGAGATCAATTTAACAAAGGAACAGGGAGTTTTGCTGTTGCTTGGGAAGGGAAAAAGAATAAAGACTGTGGCAGGCAAGACATACTTCAGATAAGCACCATCCTGCAACTTTGCGATGTTTTTTCCAGTTGGATAGAGCTAGAGAAAGAAAAAGCTCTTGTCTCAGACAAGCAACATTCAGCACAGGATTGGACAGAGGTGGGACACACTGCAGAGGTTCTGAACACCATGAAGATCTGTCCTTCAAAACCATCAGGGCAGACTTCGTTAGGTAACAGTGCCCCCCATCTATACATACACACACTCAGTATTTCCCCATATTCAACTAAACCCATGAAAGGCCAGCCTGAATCCTTGTTCAAGAGAGCACTATGAAAAAGCTGCTTTGAATACTGCAGGAAGAGGGAAAAAAAACCCAACACACTAGCATACCATGCTCTCAACTGTCACAGTACCTGCTTCTTCTAGGAATAGTAACTGGTAGAATTAACTTGCTTTTAGTGCAGAGGAAGGAAAATGACATTTTTTGTCAGAAACGTTAATTTCCTACTTGTCAGGCTTTCTGTAGGACTACCTCATGTCCATGAGAAACTTGCAACCCCAAAGAGAGACTTTAAGCACCCCTACTCCTAATACTGATTGAAGCAGTGATCGAGTGCTATTCACTTGAATAGCATTCAGTCAAGGAGACTGAAACAATAACATATGTGAAACAGCTTGAGCCTTGAGGATGTGAACTATACAGAATTAGTTAACAGATTTTTTTTTTTAAACCCACACACTCACCATAACATTCATGTAGTAAATCCGAGTAAGAGCTGTATTCAATAGCAACACAATCTGTATGTGAACATTCTGTGAAGAGAAAGACTAAATTCCATGAATCAATAATTTGTTTCAATTGTCTTGGTTCTGTTTACTATCTACACTAGGCTTGCTGAGTCTTAACTTATTAATGTTGGACATCCTCTGTTTTAAGTCTTTGTATAAGGCTGAGTGAACAAGATCTGTGCTTACTTTGACTTCAGAGAGAATTAAGCCTGTGCAGAAGCATTTTCCAGATTGAACTGGACTTTATTAGCTCTGCTCTCAGAAGTTTAGAAAAGGAAAAAAAAAAATCACCACATCATCCAAACTTAAGGTAAGAGACCCTTCATTTAATATAAACAGTATTGTTGTGCAAAATGAGGTATATAACATTGGTAATCCAACATAGTTAACATGAGCAGTAGCATTAACTATTTGTTGTTACTGTTGCAATGTTGGCCTGTTGGTGTTTAGTACTGACAGAGCTGCCCCAAACATCTATTGTTTACGACATTTGTTCTAGCTAGAGAAATTTTATACAATTTGCTGATCAACTGCAACCACTTCCCACCTAGAAATCCAATGCAAAGAAGGGAAGAAACAGCTCGTGGGATCCAAAGACAAACACACTTTTACTTAAAACTCTGTAAAGAGAAATCCCTCTCTCTCTCCATATGGTTTTCTCTTGGCTCTTAATCATCTTTTTACTGGCTTCCAGCAGGCTGTCTCACTATCATCTAGCAGTATCACTAGCAAGCCCAACTTGTTATGCCAAAGTCATGCACAGAAAGATGAGAGCTGCAGAGTAGCGTGCCTGGATGCAGCAATCTTTACTAGGGACAGATCTAGCATACACGTTGCGTGGCAGGGTCACTTCCCTTGCCTCAGCGGAGCAGCCACTTCTGCGTTCCTAAAATGTGGCAGCAGGTCTGTGTCTGCGCTCCCTTAGGAGCGGGAGTGAAGAACGACTACTACAATTGAAGCTATAGGGAAATTCTGCAGGCAAAAGTGTAATTACCTGAGTGGGAACTTTGGCAGAAAACCCAAACCTCTTTTGCTCCTTAAATAGAAACAAATGCTGTGCAGTCACCATGGAGAGATTACGTACAGCAGTTGGACCACATGCAATGCCAAAATACAATACACTCACTCAAAAGGGCCAGACACAGAGCTGGTTTAGCCATGCTCAACCAACTGTCAGTTCTCCATTGACTACAGCTATCCGGTCAGTGGCTCCCCCTCTAGCCATCTTCCCCTTCCCAGTCTTTCAAATACTAAGCTATGGGTATTAAAGCATGGGCTCCACATTAAAGGCCAGCTCTACAAGATGTTTAATGCACCCAGGAGGTACCTAGACCCTGACATAAGAGCCAGAGATGGAAACCCTAACGAATTCATCCACTACCACCCAGCTGAGATTTCAAATTGGCAATAGAAGAAAATCCCAGGGAAAGGCACATGACATAGTGCCTGTCTGAAAATCTACTTGGATCTAGCTAAGCTGCCAGTCTTTGAAGTGCAGCAGTTCTTGTACAGTCTGCAGAGGCCTTCACTTTAGTTGCAAAAAAATTCTATTTAAATCCATGTCTGACATGGCTGATTTTCAGTCACCATTTGCAGCCTTTGTCTCTCCCTATGCCTTTCCTCTGCCTACTCCACAGCCCAGCTGTTTTTTAACCTCCAACCCCACCAGCCCCAGCCCTCATCTCCAGGGGCGGATCTATCCCTCAGCTCCATCATCCATGTCTCTAGCAGACAGTCACCTGCTCCTCAGGACTCCTGCAGCACCCAGGGGGAGAGACAACAAAGCAGAGGCAAAAGAGGCACCCATTTTCCTCTTCATGCATGTTATGGGCTGCAGTCTTTCAGAGTCCTTTCTGCCTCAAACTCTTCCCTGAACAGCTACTTGTGCTCACTAATAGCGCACTTCTCTCTGTTGTAGTTTTGTGTGGCCGAGTTCTGGTGGAGAAGAGGGATTGCAGGGGTGGCTTCTGCAAGCAGCAGCCAGAAGCTCTCTGCAGGCCCCACAGAACGAAGACCAGCCAACTCAAGGCCAGAGTCGCTGCTGACCAAGGCCGAGCCCATCAGGGATGGTCACAGCGCCTCTGGGAATCACATTAGGAGAAAAAAATGCAAGCAGCTCCATTTTGCCACCAGAAAAGGGACTGAGAAAGGTGTAAGGAACTCTGCGGGCACCACGGTCAGAGAAGAGAGGGGCAGGGCGATAGGGGGGTAGATGGTGGTGTTTTAAGATCTGGAGAAGGAAAACAACTTGTGAGAAACTGACACTGCCCCTCCCTGTGCCACAGTAGGAGGGGAGGAAGATGGGAGCAAAATCCTGACTAAAGTCTGCTAAGAAGGGAGGGGTGGGGGGAGATGGAGGTGCTTTAAGATCTGGTCACACTTATATTATCCAACTGGTGTCACTCTGTGCGTCTGTAGTATAAATTAGATAATTTCTTCCCTTTATTTTGTGTTGAGCCTGTTTTGCCCATGACACTAATTGCACAATGATCTCTCGCTGTCCTTATCTAGACTCATAAGCCGCTCAATATATATTCTCTCTTGTCCAGCTGAAAAGGGGAGTGATAGAGTGACTTTGGTGGGCATCTGACCTTCAGCCAGGGCCAAACCACCACACGGCAAGTGACCCAACTATTCAGTCCTGTTTTCAAGGAGAAATATGGCTGCTCAGAGTTCCTGAAAAATCTACTCTGTCACTTTCTGTTGTCTGAAGTCAGTAGGAATGCTGTCAGACTAAGAGTGTCAGAAATTTGCCTCTCCTTCAAACCAGCCAAGCTTTGTTTTGCTGATAACTTCAGCCAGCTGCCAAGCCTTAGGAGAGTGCTTTTTATCTGCGTACATGTCAGGCTGGAGATACGACATGGGAATCTTTCACTTACTGAGAGGAGCATAGCACTCACTGCTGGGTATGGGGAAGTTCTGGAGCAGTTCACTTATTCAAGAGCATAGACTAGAGACAAGTGATACAGCTGTAGACATGGAGATGGCCTGACTCCCATTCAGTTTTCCTACCTTGCAAGCCACTGAACTGCTTCAGGTTTTTGAGTTTTGAAAACAACTTTCCACATTTTAAAGTATATGCACATTTCCATTTCCCCCCCATAACACCAGTAATTACAGAAGCAGCGTTAATGATTTTGAAGTAATTTTTCCCCAGCACACACCCCCCGGAACTGGTCTTTGTTTTCATCCTCACAAGACAAAGGAATAGAGAGACCTGCTCTTTTCTCCCTCTTCCCACCATTGCTAGCTTTCTCATAGGTCCCCTTTTTGCTCAGTTTCCATGTTGTGCTTCACATAGGCGTTATTCCATGTGCTTTCTTAAAAAGAAATATCCTGCATTTGTATTTACGAAGAATTATCCTTTATTTTTTAACCAACACCACACATCCTGGTGCCTTGGCTGTACCGAAACTTGCTCATTCTTAATTCTACAGATTGATGAAAAGCTGCTAAAATGAGAAGGTTTTTCTATCATCAGTCAGCATCAGTGTGAGAGCAGTCTGCTCTTGGAAGTCTGTAGCTCTGACTATTCAAAAGCATACTGTTCACCATGTCAATGTAATCATGCACAGATATTAAAAGATCAGGCTCTAAACATACAAATTCTGTTGAGATCCTAGAAGGTTCTTCTCATAAATATGAATGAGGGCTAGTTTCATGCCACTTATGTCCCATGTATTCATTTCTTCAAACTATCACTTGTCTTTCCTTTTGTGTGCCAATAATCAATTTGTAAAGCATAAATCATAAGTTCACCTGCCTTTTGATTATGCTACAGATTACAGTTTTACATTTAATCAGTTTTCTTACTTTAATAACTGACCTTCCGTTGCTTTGGCTCCCAAGGTGGGGCTGTACAAAAGGACTTGTCATGGTTCAGCTGAGCTCTGGGTGCTACTCACTCCTCCCTTCATCCCCAGGCTGGGGGAGGAGGAGAAATGTCTGAAAGCCGCTGTGGGGTGGGGTAGGGGCAGTTTCCTGGGGCAGCACAGGGAGAGGGAAACAACAGCAACAGCACTTGGGACAGAATACACACAGAGCAATAACACAAAGCACTTACTGGCTGACCGACTGGATGCTCAGCCTGCACTCACCCCACCCCAGAGCTGTGGGGACCTGCCCCTCCCCAACTAGCCCCCTTTAATGGGGGCCTGCTGTCAGTGGTATGGAAACATCCTTGGCCAGCTCAGCTCACGTGTGCTGGCTCCTGGTGAGAATTAACTCTGTCCTAGCCAGAACCAGGACACCACTTTATCACTTCTGTGTTGGAAGGAGCAAATAAATAACACCTGTTGGAAGGACTGAAATTTCACCGATCATTTATGTACAAACAAGTTTTAGAACTGCAGCATCACCGCAAGTGTTTAAGCAGAAATGCAAACAGGAAGCCCAGCCTGTACATCATGCTGTGCCATACGTCAAGCAGCAATTGTATTTCAGCATCATCACATACAACCTGCAAGCACCTGGCAAAGAGGGGCGGGGGGGGAAGAAACCAGCAACAACAAAGCACCCCCACACCAAAAGGTTATTTGACTTGCATTCTGTCCAAATTCAAACTGGACCGAAGAAGCAGATCCCTGTTGATTGAGGATGACAAAAATAACAGAGTTTGCTGGAAGACACTTGCTTCTCAAGAGACAGTAGATGCACATTTGAGAGTTCCTTGCAGCTCTAGGATACCAGCACAGGGAGGTACAGCCACACACTCCGAGCTATGTACCTAGCTACAACCTGGAAGCCATGCAGCAACCTTCCTGCAGTTCTTTGCACAGTCAAATAGGACCCACTGAGGGGGAGGAAGGTCACTAGAGGCTCACTGCTATGCTATGCAAATGAGTTTATTCAGCTTTTCCACCAGAGCAGCTCAGGGTTTAGACTGGAGACGTAGGGCTGCCTGCAACCATCCAGAGCGATCTCTCAAGACTGGAGTCACTCTGTCTCAGTGTTGGGGTTCATTTGAATCTAGAAGTTCACCAGCTTTATTACTTGAAAGATGCATTAGTCATGTAAACATCTCTGCTTCACATATATGGAAAAGAAATTTGGCAAGTTATGCAGAAAGTTTTCCACTATGAATCAGGGTAAGGTCACAAGCTGACATTCATTTGTTACCAGCATCTCAGGAAGATAAAAATAATAATTCTTCATAGGTATTAATAGTTACTTCGGCCTTTTGAATCTTTGTTTCATACAAGGAGCCTTTTTCATGTGAGTACTTGAAAAAAAGATTTCTTCTGTTACAGCTGATGATCTCAGCACATGTGACCCAAGACATGATCTTCAACTGATAGTACAGCTTTAACCTTGCTTTTTTTTTTTTAAATAGCAATCTCTTGGAAGTATAAACCACAACTGCCTTTTTTGGGGGGTGTGTGGTTTTATTTTTTAAAGTCTCCTACAGACATTTACTTCTTTGTATGTGAACAGACTCAAAATAGGAATCAAGAAATTATACAGTAATCTCAAACGATGCTTCAAACATTTTCCTCCATCATAGCCTGCCCCTATCTCCTGACTACATTTCTCCCCACTTAAAAGCCTGCCATGCTGCTTGGAATTCCAGATTCAGGGCTGATCTTTTTCACCTGCTCATAGTGCTGAAGAATTCTTATGAAATCAAACCAGACACTGAAATGTATGTGTATTTTACATGACAGTATGGTGTTCATTAAAAAAAAAAAAGACAAAAGGGTTGGAAATACTCAAGTGGCTTTGGTTGAGTTCCTATGGGAGGTTCACTAACCCCCTGAATGACCTGAATGATTTGCTGTGCTCAGACCAACATCCCAGCTGCACAGAAGAGACACATTCCCTCTCAGCTTCAGATGAGGGTGCCGGGACAAGGATGATGACGTCTGTGTGCCAGGACCTAAGAAGGAAGCCTTCTGTGGTGTTATTTATTGTAGCAACAGGCCCTGGCAACAGTTAAATTCCATGGCGATAACAACTAACCAAGCTCTGGGAAGAGACTAGGGCATTCATACTCTCTGGCCTTGCAGCAAGGAGAAGCAGATGATCAGAATTTCACCATGGGTTCCAACATTGCTAACAGGGTCACTGTTGCACAGCTGTCTTCTGAGGAGCTACAGAACCCCTAGAAAGCCAAAAGCCAGGGAGTGCCACCTTCTAAACAGAGCAGGTTAGGAAATGTCTTAGCATGTGAGTGTATGAGGGCACATACCTACAGAGAAACAGTTTTGCTGATGTTAACAGTAGGTCTGAATATGTCAGGGAGCTCTTAGGAGAAGGGCTGTCTACTCACTCAGCTTCACACAGCCCTTATGCTACAGGGGAAGCAGATGCACCGTTCGGCCAGACGAGAGACCTGATTTCACAGCACCTGAAAAGTGACTTTTCACTGTCTGTCTCACTTGCCTCATTAAAGTGACAATTAGACACACTTGTCTCCCACACCAGTGATGAATTACAATACTACAGCAAGGGGGGGTTTGCCTCAAAAAGATATTACGAGCATCCTGCCAAGCTGGAGTTCACATACCCAAGGAGGCAGCACAGGTGAGCTGAGCTGCCCAAGGGTGTTTCCACACCACATGACATTGGTCCAAGTGTGGTCCAAGCAGTTGGGTTGGTAAGTGCTTTGCGTTACCACCACGTGTGTGTGATTTCTGTCCCAGGCTCTGTCGTTGTTGCCCTTCCACAGTGCTGTGTCATAACTGTCCTTATCCCAACACACAGGGGCTCTGTTTCTCCTCCCGGGGAGGGGTGAGTGGTGCAGGGTGCTCAGCCGCTGCCTGGGGCTGAACCATGACCACGAGGCAGGGGGCTTGCACGTATACAGCATTATTATAGGATATACATGTGTGCAAACACTTTCTGACTTCTGTAGCATTGAGCTGGCTCAAGCCCAGACATACAGAGAAGAGGCAGGAGTACACCTGGGCTCTCGTCCTGCATTCACAGAGGTTCAGAGCTATTGTCTAGAAGGCACACAGGTTAATGCCTTCCCAAGGGATGATTTAAAACTCAGTTTCATTTCCTAACCATTGATCCACACACAGAAGACACTTAGTGAAAAAATACTCCAATATAGTTAACTGGATTATGCACATATTTAAGCTTAAGGTCATTGCTTCCTTTCCAAAATGTTCCTAGAGACCTTTCCTTGCCATCAACACCCACCTATGACAGAACACAAATAAGTATCAGGAATGCCTCTGTATTCCACTCCACTCAAACTGCCAGTTCTAGGGCAGTATTCTAGATACCACCTTAAATCTTTAGAAGCCCAAAGAGCTTTTCTTGTTTCTTCATCTTGCAGACTGAAAATGACATCATTGCTGCAACAGAGGCTTCTCCCTCACAGGAAGGGCAGCTCAGCGAGCGGGCACTTCAAAGGATGGATCCAAACTTGAAGGTGAGACCAGTGAGGGAGGCTCCCCTGAAGAACTACAAGATTTACATCCTCTCAGAAAAGCAACAACGCACAAAGCACAGGTAAACAGTAACTAAACTTTACACCAGCTCCACAAATAGAGACCTAGGAGCAAATAATCTTGAGGGTCTATTGTTACAGCCAATTTCTATACCCAGAAACATTCATGCTGCGACACAGCAAGGAATGAACTCTTAGCACTGACTTAAAACCACGCAATAGTAGCAGAAAGTATTTCCTAGCTGATGATTATATTCTGCAGCATGACTCAATCCTCACTACCAGAACAGGCAGCAGGGTAGATCCTTATCTTGGCAGATGCCTGGAACAGGCCAAGAGAACAAACTCAGCCTTGTCCCCAGGCGTAGCCCAGTAACTAGGATTACGGCACACTGTGAAGATGTGTTGCCCACGGGAGGGCTGTCTGCTGTTAGAGTCAACAGAACAGTCAATACAATGCCCCTGATTAGCATCAGGTAGAGACAGTAAGTAAGTAACATGTTATTCCTTAAACCTGCAACCACAAGACAAAGGGCCAGTTACATATAGGAAAAAAGGTCTAAAAAAAAAAAAAATCCAGAAACTGTCATGACAAGGAAAAGTCTAGTAAGAATTAGTTTTGTTTGTTGGTTGGGGTTTTTGAGTACAAATGAACACTTATACACAAGCTTTCCTATAACCTCAGGGTACCCTTATAATAAGAGTTGCTAATGGGAAAGCAGCGCCATCTTTGGTGCATTTAAACCCCCTAATTTTGTCGTTTAACTCTTGTATTTTTCAAGTGCCATGAACAGCTTACATTTCACAAACACACTAAATAGGAAATCTACAGTGGTTGTTTAATCTTTGTAATAAGCAAGGGTTGTAATAAAATATTTCAAATTGAACACAAAAGGAGTAATTACTGCTGTTTACCATTCATTAAAGAGGACTTAACTCTCAGAGCCCCAGAAGAACGTGATGAAAGGATTTCATTTCAGATCGAACAGAATTATTTTCTTGCTCTGAAATAAAGTGTTTCAATTCATTTCGAGCTCCCTTTCCTCCCACTTGCTTGAAGATAACTTCAGAGGAAACTTCTAACCAGAAAGCTTTTGAAATCATGCTTCAGGCTTCTGTTTTAAGACCAGAAAAACCACAAAACATACCATACCAACTACATTTTTCTCCTGAATGAACAGATTAGTAAAAACAATACAAATTCACATCACTTGTCAACATTGCCCACTCATCACACTTGCATTTTTTGCCAAGATATGTTTTGCTGTATGCTGACTTCTGACATTTATGTATGCTGACTGGCAGCTGAACCCCACTGCTTTTTGGGTGCCTGGTTCAGTTATCTCAGGAGAGGTATGGAGTCAACTTCAACTAGATGTTCTTTATTTTTGTTTACAACTAAAAAAAAAAAAATAAGCCAACATCTTCATACCCACTCTGCTTATAAAGACTGGCAGATGTCAAATAACTGTGATTTTGATCTGGTCCAAGCATTCTTCATACAAAAGCTTTAACTTCTGCCAATAGAGGTTGGGCAGATGGTAGAACTGTCAACTGAGGGCTGAAAAACCTGATGGATCTTGGCATTGAAGTCGATAGTTTATTCATGTCTAATATGTGGAAACTAAACAGCTACTCAGAAGGGTTTTAAAAATAATTTGGGGTTTTTTCTTAATTGCTGTTTATAAATATATAATTAAGTGTTGGAACGCTTATGATCAGACTCAAATGCTGTTACAACAAAAATCATAGACCATGAAATCATTAGAAAGTTTGGGTTTAACAGAAGAGCACAGTGATCTTTGTAAGACAGCCTACTTTTAGACTTGTACTATGCCATCCTACCCTGGCTTTCTCTGACCAACTCACAGTTCCCTCCAGAACTCGAACTGTAAAGAGCTCCCTATGGATCCCCTTCAGGAACACACTCAAAAATTGGCTTGACAGGCCTTCAGCACACTCTTCCATGCCTTCCTGAATCCCCCTCTCCAGGTGTAAGCAACTACAGTGAGAAACTGAACTAGGTGCCTGCACCATTTCTGAAGCCACTAAAAAGTCTACTGTAAAGCTTAAGCAATGAAGAGAGCCTTAAGCAGGCCTCCACTAGGCCTTCTCGGTACATCACCTCTTAAATAAAAACTCTGGCACTAGAAATACATCAAAGTTTTGTTTGAATACTAAGTGTTTTCATCTTCTGAAGCCACACTGCTCACCAGCAAGTTCATCAGTAAACCATGGCCCTTACAGAAAACAGAGGCTGCTTCTGGGTTTGTTTCAAATAGGGACAAAGGAGACAGCAACAGTACTAAGAAGTCATTCTTTGAAAGTCTCACTGGAAGTTATGTATCACAAACTTGTTTCTTGAGGCCTTAAAACTAGAAGAAATACTACTGTCAGGGCTTATAATTAAGGCCTCAGAAATCCAATCTATTCACACTTCTAAGATATCTACAACTCGCATTTCCTTTCAGACTAAGAAACCATTACAAAATGGATTTTAAAAAAGTATAGAACTGGTATTAGACTGAGAAGCTAGTTTCTTTTCATTCTGAATGATAACCTGAGCTTTATCTTGTTTTCTGAACTCAAATATGTTCTTTGTCATTAAGCACTGCGTTAAGGATCAGATGCCTCTTCCAGACAGGGTTTCAAGTACAGATGCCAGGAGGAAGAAGGTCTTCAGGCAGTTTGCAAGCAGCTTAAGGCTTTTGTGAATACATGTCATCTGAAGCATGATTTCAACACTGCTGGTCACAAGAACCAGTTCAGGCTCAAACCAAGGATGATTCTGAGTAGCTTTGCCATTTGAGGTAAGCATAAGGAGGACTAAACAAGGAAGTGCCACCACACATACAGCCTGGCCACTGGTGCTGCCTAACACTACGCCTATTGCCAGCATTTTGGAATGAGGGGCTGGAGTGTCTCTGAGTGTAGCATATCTATAGCCTTTACTTTCTAAACAAAACAAAATCTGTCTGAGAGAAGTATCTGAACGGATTATTTAGCCTCTGTGGCTGAATTGAGGTAACATACTGCAGTCAGGTTTTCGTATTTTTCAGCTTCATAAAATAGGCAAGTGTCTGTTCTTTTTTTCCTCCTGTATTAAAAAGCTGTCTGGTATTAAATTACACATACTCTTTTATTGACAGAAACCCAGTCTATGGTATTTCTCCTTAGAGAATTTCTAGTCTCCTAACAGGAGGAAGGCAATTCCCCACCCCCACTTAAAAAAAATCAATACAGCTTTTTAAAATGAACCTCATACTTTTCACTAACAAAGCCAACTTTTGCAAGTGATATTTTACATTTGAGCTGGGGAACCTAGAAGTTTAAACATCAATCTGTCACTAGCTGTTAACTATTAGCTTTCCCTTAGCAGCAATAGAAAGTTTGGCCTGTGCTACCTGCTGTAAGAATAATTTATTCTGTTTGGGCTCAAAACCAGCAGGTTACACATCAGTAGAAGGATTAAATGCACCAAACAGACACAGTAGAAAAGGCTTATTCCCCAGACATATTCCAAGTTATAACATGCTGCTCTGGAATTTTAGCATTGACACACAGCTGAAGTCATACCTGACATTTTGGAAATGACCAGGAATACACATAAATGGCTTTCTGCTGAATTTCAATCCTATATTACCCTCAATGAAGGGAAACTCACAGACCTCACCACTATGAAAGACATGTGCCACCAGATTGGAAATGTATTTATTTATTTTTAACGACAGCATCAGAGATAGAGACATCCTTGCAAGAGTTTTCCCTTCCTGGGCATAGTTCTGTTCCATAGAAGCACCTGCATCCTTTAAGCCTTGGCAGCATTACCCACTTTCTCAGGATTTCATGCCATTGCCAACACTGTGAAACAGCTATAAACTAGAAGCCTTCCATCATTTGACCATCCCTCACTTTACCCTGAGCAAAGGATCTTCAAGCAGTAAAGGTTAAGATGCCTCATTCTACCTGCTTCTACATGTTGCTGCTCTAAAGGAGCAGTACTTTTGAGAGCAGTGTTTCACAAGTCTAGCATAACAAAGCCAAGGAAGAGCCATACATGCCACAGGGTAAGCCAGCCTCTACAATTTTAATAGCAGCTCTTACTGAAAACACCAGCAGAGCCAGAGCTTCCACCCAAAATGGAGATGGAGATAACTTTGCATGATAATGTTTTAGAATTTGGTGGAAGTAACTGCTTCAACTTACATTAAGCTCTTAAAAAACATCCCTACTCCCAGGAAGCAGCAGGAATTGAATTACAGGCAGCACTGGACTCTTGTTAGTGCATAAGCTGTTGTAAGATACAGCCTACCAGGTACCTCTTTTCCAGGTCTACCTTTAAAGGCACAGCTACATGTGTCAGCAAGAGGGTAAGCCCAAGGACCAAAAGCTGCAGTTTCAAACAGAGCAGTCTCTGGGCATTTGATCCATTCCACATGGGTTGCTATTTAAAAGGGATGCACACAGGTTATTATTTTAGCATTTCCATTGCTGTTGGCTTTTACTGCAAATTGCTTGAAGCTTTGAGAACTCTTGATCTCCCCCCGCAACTGTTTATCTCAAAGCCAAGCTCTTTTCTCAGCTTATATAGACACAGAACAATCTGGAAAGCAACCTGCTTGCTGAATAATCTGTTTAGTTTGGACATATTGGGAAGAATTTTCCATTCATCTCTTCCTATGCAGTACACAGTTTATCTTGGGTAAGGAATGACATAGTCATATCTTCCCACTTTGGGCTTTTGCTAGAATGGCCTTTGTCATTAGAAAGTAGAATTTCTTTCTTTCCCCTCCCCCCAACCCCTTATGAAAGAGTCTTTTGTTTCATATTTATGATGATTGAACATTGCTTTGTTCAGATTTTTTTTGTGTGTCATCTGCATTCAGCACGTCTCCTTTGTATATCAGTTTTCTTCCTACTGAATCATGCTCCACCTTCGTCTCACTAAATGAGTCATCCTCTATACTATTTGCAGCACTTAACACTTCTGGCAGCAAGGCCTGACTTCTAGAGTTATTTATGGTAATAAAAGTCTGGGGAGCAGATAACTCTGGAAACTTGTAACAGGATACTGTTTCAACCAGGTCCTCAGTTTGGGTTTAACACCACTAAAACTGCTTACCATAGAGAAAACAGTAGAATCCAGCCTCCTGGCTGATCAAATAGCCACTGCATCTTTCCAGGAGTAAGTGCCTCAGCAGCAGAGCTGTAGGATTGGGCTGCTAGTTTGTAGGCAGCAGAAGCCATCAGTATTGTGATTAGAAAGCTCTAACGAAACCATTCCTAAATCTCTTCAGCAGTAATAAAGAAGCTTCCCTAAATACTTATGGCCTCATTACCAAATCCCCACATCTGCTGTGTGTACAGCAGCATCACAAGCTTCACAGAAACATCACTCAGCAGAAGAGGGGAATTCTCACTGCAGACAGCACTGCACTGAAGAACTGAGAGAGCACTGAAGTTATTGGCAGGCCATTATTTCTTGACTCTCACTGGCATCAGAGTCCATCACCCCCATACAGTGGGAAATTAAAAAAAAAAGCAGAAGGCAAACAGCAAAGTGTCACCCCAACATCCAAATATTCACATATACCCTGCTGAAAGCTTTTAATGTCTCTAAAGAGAGATGCCCTGGAAAAGACTCTGAACAAACCAACAACTGGCTTGAAAAAAAAAACCCAAAACAAACCAGTTTGGAAACAAGGAAGTGGGTGATTTTAGACTGTAGGACGTGAAAACGTCTGCTAAAGACACAAAAAAACAGGTAATCTCATTTGATTGCATTTTTTTCCAGTGTCTGCTTTATCATCTAAGCCCTCTACTTTTTAATAAGTCAAGCTAATGCACACAGTTTGTGTACAACCTACTACCAAAACCTGATTAATGGCAGCGCAGCGGGTTCTATATTCATCTCAGCTGTTGGAAGTACAAGTTTATTGTCACTGAAAGCCTGCAAGATTATGCTAAAAATACACATGGGAGAAGAAACTTCTGGAGCAGTTTGGGTTTTTGGTTGTTTTAAATCTTTCCTATAGCAAAAGATGCATCATCCAGGGACACCAAAATAAATTGTTACTCTAGTTAGCACTGAATTTAGTTGTAATTATTACATTTGGGTAGAAAGATAGAGAGAGCTACTGCATGGGATTGACACATCCCTACTTCCATCCCTCATTACAAAGCATTGCCAGTTTTGTTCTAGGTTGAGGAAGAGGAACTGAACAAAATGTCACAACATCACATGTTTTCCCTAATGAGTTGCCCACCAAACTACAGGTAAACAGACTGAAAAGGACTGCCCAAGTTTTGAAAGTCAAGGAGGTACAGGCACCCCTTACCTTTAGGTGGTGAGGCAGAGGTACTGCTGAAGGAAATGATGGCAGCAGCAGACAACTCTATTGAGAGCTCTATCATCATCAAGCCCAACAACTTCTAGCTGCATCAGTGAAACAATCAGGATATAAGCTCTCTTGCAGGAGTAAATGACTCCTCTGCAGCTGTGTCTTTTCTTTTTAAGGGCATAAGTAAATGATTTCTCATTGGGCACAGCTGAGTTGTGCTGCTGCCTACCTCACCTGGGAAGATGGGGTCTGATTGTAATTGTCACACACTGACCATAAGTAACAAAACAAAAGAGAAGGGCCAGGAAGAGGCAAACGAGTAACCAGGCAGTCACTACCTCTGAGCACGTGCACATTATCATGATTATATCAGATACACTTTTCTATAATTTAATTTAGACCACTTCTTGGACAGCTTCATGAAAAGATTCCTTTTCCCTGAGGAACAGGAGGCTGGAAAGGCATCATATACACACAGAAGGGCATAAGAACAGGCCTGTGCAGGGAAAATGCGTGACCACCAGGGATTTGGGGCAGCATAACACAGGGGGACCCTAAGAGTAAGAAGTAGATCTCTTAACTTACTGTGCAGAGCAACTGGCAAAGAGCTGAAAGCTTCAGATAGTAAGATGACAAGAGGCCCCAGGAACATCTATTTGACAAGCACAGAGCACACAAAGGAAGGACACAACAAGTACTGAAATTACAATGAAAAGAAAACCCCAAGTAATGGGCCGAGATACACAAAGCCCAGGTGGGTTGCCCACATGGATGGAGATGACTGTTTCTGTTACAGAGTAATGTGTTGGGTCAGTCTTTTGAATTTGGGGTCTCCCATGCCCTACCTCCAAAGTGCACACAATGCTTACTACAGCCAGCTCTTCCAAAAGCAGTAAGTAAAGCAACTGTGCCATTCACACTCTCCCCACTATCAGCCCTGCCACCCCGTTCTGGTCTACCACTAGGCATGTCCATCCCCACTTCTATTTGGGCCACAGCATCAATCCCACACCATGCTCACCTCTGCTCCTACCCCAGCTTTTTACTTTCTTACCTCCAGCTACAGGTGACACGTTCTTCCTTTCCACCTTCCAAACCAAGGGAATTCAGCTGCAGCACAAGACCATTCTTCTCTTAAATCATGGGCCAAGCATTGCAGAACAGACAAAGAAGCAAACCCTATTTTTACAGTCTCATGAGAGCTCTCCCTCTCACCCTCAAAAAGAAATAAAAAACTTTTCTGCTTCCTCTTCACTTACTGGACTTGTGCTATATCACTAAAGGGAGGAGCAAGAGCTCCTCTAGTTTCCTGAGCAGCTGGAATCACACCTGAGGAGCTGAGTAAGGCAGCCCATCACAAAGAGCCTGTTCTTTCAGCCCAGCTCCAGGCCTGGCCAAATTGGCAGGTTTTGTGAAAAAAATCCCCCCACTCTATTGGCAAAAGAGAACAAAACCTGAAAATCACCCTGTGTTGCCCAGAAAGAACAGCAGAAAGAGAGGAAAAAGAGAAAGAAAACCCTTAGGAAACTGAGAAACTACTCAGCTGGGTGGAAATTACCCAACAACCTGACAAGTAGAAGAGATCTAAGGGTTCATTCTCACCATACAGTTAACCTAAGCTAAGGCTAGCTGCCCAGGCTTGGAATAAAAACTGGTGTGTGTATGCACAGATACATCCCCACAGACTGTTCCACCTGCCTTTGCAGTGAAGTTACTCAGTTGCTGATAGTCTCCCAGTGCCTTCCCATAGTTTCAGAAGGACAAATGATGGTCTGTCTGAAACTGCCATTGCTTCTACCACTTCCTGGGGTAAGATTCCTGCAGGGAATCTGAGTTCCCTGCAGCAGAAAGCCGGGTAAGCCCCTGTGATACAGGGAGAGCAGCGCAGCATCAGGAAAGGTGCCTTTCTGTAACAGAGCACTGCCCGGCCCCTCTGTGCGTCAGACAGGATGACTAGTCTCTCAAACCAACTGTGCAGCAAAGATACCCTGGAAGAAGCAGCAGGATACGAGAGGGCCTTTGCAGGTGGCATTACTCACAGCAGTCTGCTTAGAAAAAACTTCCTAGACTCAAAGAATTGAGAGGAAGCTGTGGCATGGAGAAGTTCAGCTGGTGGGTTGAAATGTAATACTGTCTAGCTCATCAGCTGGGCAGGACACAGGCCTATTTCAGAAGGGAAGCACTCAATCCTTCCTCCTGAGCACATCCACGAGTTTAAGGCTAGAACAGACACCTTTTCCACATCCACCTCATGGGGCAGGGTGGGCAGGAAAGGTGAGTAGCCTGGCCTATGCTTTGTCAAGGGGTTGCTATGTTGTCTGACTGACTGCCTCAGTCCAAGGGGAATCACAGAGTCTTTCTTGGGCACTCACTGGTAGAGGCTGAACACTGGGTACAAGCAGTGGAAAGTGATCTCAGAAAAAATGCGTAGATTTCTCCTTATACAATGTTAACAACAACTTTAATTATTGCCTCTATTAGGAGCATCTGCTGAAACCCACAGTTTCATACTTTTTGGCACAGTAAGTTTCTGAGCATTTTCCTGCAATGGAAGATACAAACTCTTGGTTTGGCACACAGTTTAAATCTTTTCTAAACTTGGAAATAATTTAAAAATAAAGATCAAATCTCTCTGTTAACTAATGTTTGGATTACTAATAAGAGAAGCAGTTAAAGCCTGCCTCACTGAATTGTCTATTTATCTGAACACTAATCTAAGTCCCACTGAAAGCCAACTGTGTCTGTCCATTGCCCTCAGTGGATTGTTGGACTCGTCTCTAGATGCATAAGAGAATAACAAAGGGGGAAGAACAAAGCTACATTTCTGAGCAAAGGAACAGCCTGCTGTTTTGTCTGGGTTCAAAGGGACAAGACATGGTGAATATGCTTGTGTGTAAAACTACACTGAGATACAGCTGACAACTACAGGGCTCCTAGCCCTGGCTAACTGCACTGCACACACACACACACACACACAAAAAAAAATTAAAAAATGCAGGGCAGCAAGTAGGTTCCAGGTGTCTGCTTTTAAAATGCCTTCAAGTGTTTAATGTTCTCCTGTTTGACTGTTAGGTCTCTTACCAAACACCTTGGTGCACAGTTCAGCAGTGCCCATGACCAAGCATCACTGACTTGTGTCACAGCCACATTTACACTAATCCCTGTCCTTAGATGGATCTGGAAGAGGCAACAGGTAGGCAGTGGGAGTCCACAGCACCATAGCAACTGTGCAAGAGAGCACTAGTTTCCTTCTCAGCACTGATCTCTCTCTGCTAGCCACAAACAGAAGGAGGGAGAGATACACTCAAGTCAGAGCAAGAGTGAATTGAGCAAAGATGCCTTTTATCACATGCAGGGGCAAAGACAGGAGGGAAGGCAGAAGCATCTCAGTAGGCCAAGCCAGCCAGGGCTTGCTCTCCTCAGACACTTAAAACCATCATGGACCTATTTCCATGGACGTTTGCCTGAATTTGCTCCCTCGAGCTTCACCAGAGGGCAGCCACTTTCTGAAACTGAACTCAAACTGGCTAAGCACTTGGGTGAAGGGAGCTAGAGCTACAGACATCTGAGCATGACAAGCCTGGGGTCACTCCTGCTCAGGTTATGGGCAAGCTAAAGGATTCCTACCCTTGGCATTCAGGGGCTTCTTCTCAGCCTCTGCTCTAAACCTCCCCAGATAAAGAACAGGTCAGTGTATGATGCTGTAACACCCAGTCAAACTTCTCTGCATACGGGGCTTTGTGCAACGCCCCTGCTGCTCCTGCCTCACACAGCTACTGGGGGCTCCAGCACAAAACGTGCCAAAGCCCTCGGTATCTCCCCATCTCTCCCGAGGGTAATTCATCCAGCTGCTCCCAGGCACTGCTTGCCCATCTCCAGTCCCCAGCCAGCCTCAGGCTCCTCCCGGGCCTGCGGGACACCTCGTCTCGGCTGTGACTCACGGCAGGACGGCCACCGCCAGCAGACAACCCCCGGCCTGACGCGGGAGCCAAGGGCAGAGCCCGGCCGGGCTCTCCCCGTGGAGGGGACGGGCTCGCCCCTTCCCCGTCCGCCCCCAGCAGGTGTCACCCTGCCCCGCGAAACTCTCGGGGCCGGCACCGGCGCCGCTCTCCTCCGCCGGGCTCCTCGGCCTTCCCTTCCCCCGCTCCCTGCCTCTTCAGGGCGGCCGTGCGGCTGGAGCGCAAAGCTGAGGGCTCAGCCGCCTCCCGCCGAGGAGAGGACGAAACCCGGGGGAGCCGGGGCCCGGTCCGGCGGCGGTAGTGTGGGGACAGAGCCGCCCCAGGGCGGACCCCTGACCGCCTGCCCTGACACTGTCCCTGGGAAGGCTGGATACTCACTTCTGACCGGGCTTTTTTCCACGAGTTTTTGAACGAGAAGGGAGAACACAGCGTACACGCAGCAGTTACGCTGCCGTCCCTTTCAGTCACGGTTTCCTGAGATGCTTAGCTAAAAGAGAGATATGAATAACGATTCGTTCATGCTGTCTCTAGGAAGACAAACAAGGGGGAAATACAGTTCCAATAATACAGAAAGATAGTTGAAGGGAAGGAAAATTATGCATATACTATCACTTTGCTTTTTTTCTTACCACAAAGGCAGCTCTACTATGTGAAGCCAATACCAGTCATCTCCCTAGCAGCTTTTTCCTGTGTGTAACACCTCTACTGAAGGGCGTTTCATGTGATGGTGGCACGAAGAGTTCATAGGAGGGGACAGAAATACTCAAAACACTCGGTAGATCGGGGCCAGGTTCTGCTCTGATGGGGTTTGCATCTGGCTGAAGGAAAAGCAGTAGCATGTGTGCTGGTGTGAGTGTGCAGAGTCAGGTCCCTTTGCCTGCGGCCCTGGCACCCGTGTCAAAATCACTCTCAGGCAGGTGAGGGTGCTGCTGGAGCTCCAGACATGACGTGGTCAGAGCTGCTCCCTCCGTGGGCCTGTGCTTCTTCTCTCCTCGCATCTGATTTTGTATCTATCTTGCCTTCCTCATTTTGTTCACTTGTTCCTCTGACACCGTTCTTCTTTCTGACCCAGTTTGCCTTCTCCCCAGCATGCAGGGGACTCGCTAGGCTTTTTCCTGCCCTTGCTGCACTGCAGTTTTCTATACGCCGAAGAAGAATGTTCCATTTAAAATACTGGCCCTTGCTGCCAGGCCACCAAAATTCTGCCATTTCAGAGTAGTGTGTGAATATCTGGGACAAACAGCTTTCTCACAAAAAGCAAGGCAAGGCTGACCACTATGCCCTACATCTCCAGGGAGAAACAAAACACACACCTCAACCAAGAGGAGCAGTCTCAAGTAAGCCCCTAATATTCAACAGACAAAAGCAGCTGGCAGGAAGTGAGATCTCTCTGATTTTGAGTTGTTTGAACTCGACATCCAAATGGTTATATCTTGCCTAAGTCTCTGTTTTATAACCAGGCTGTAGTGCTGAGCCAGTGTGTGCTGCAGCGGCTCTGGGGAGCTCTCTTGTGTGAAGTATATGTGGCCTCCTAATTTGCTCTGTGCATACTTTTAATATTATCTGGCATGATGAAACCAAATAGAGTCCTTAGAGCTTTACTGAAGCTTTGCTTTAGCTGCCTACCTCTGTCAATGTATCTCAGACCAAGCCAAATTACTAAATGGTGGGGGCACAACTGTGCCCCACAATGCAATGTTCTGGCACGAATTTGGGAAGCTTAATGCCAGGAAGGGCCATTAAATAATGTCATCTGACCTCCTATATATACAGGACATTACATTTAATTACTGAGCAGAGTACTTAAGGGTACAGAGGGATCTTAAATGAAAAAACTGAGTCAGGCCCTTCAACCTCCCTTTGTGTTTCTACATTAATTTTACATTTTAAAATAACTCGGCTGCTTTTTAAGTGCTGTCAGAAGTGCTGGTTTACTTTGAGGAGCCAGTAAGTTCTTATTTCAGGCAGTACATCAAGAGAAACCATAATTTCTCCCCTCAGCACAGGATCAGTGAGTACTGAAAAGAGGCTTCAGTGATTGTTTAGTGACAACGACTGAAGAAATCCCAACTGGCAGAAGACTCCTAGGTTTTAATGTGCAAGGGAAAGTTTTGGGGCAGAGGGCATAGGGAGAGGGCAGGATAAATGAGGAGAGAGGGCTGAAAAATGGGGTGGTTTTAGATAGAAAAGTGTCTGCTGTATAACCCCTCTCAGAATGGGAGTAAGATAAATATTTCCTTCCTCTTTTTGACAAAAAAAATCAAAACCCAAACCAAACTCAAACCAAACATCCATGGAGCATTTGATAAAACAAAAAGGCAACTTCTGGAAAGTAAACCCAGTACCAATCACACACACAGCAGGGACTCAATTTAGCACAGCAAATTCCTTCTCTTTTCCTGTCATCTTGCAGATTAGGAAGGCACAGGATAAAGAGATCTTGTCAGGGATATTAACGGAGCTCTCCTGCCAAGAGATATCACACATTAGGCCTGGCCCCAGCCTCTCCTTACCATAAAGCAGCCAGCCCTGAAGATGTGTTTCCAGCTGATAGATACTATCTCAGGGAGGTCGAGGACATAGCAGAGTTAGAATGTCCTACCCAGGTGTGTGACCCCTGCGTGCCCTTGCTCACAGCCACCCCATTAACCCTTCTGCCTGGGATTTTATTCTGTGGAGTGATTTGTTCTGAAATAAAGCCCTGATGGATATATAAGCAACAGGATAAACTCGCTCTGTACCAACATTTTCTCAGCCCACTGATACTGTTTTCTCTTTTTCCTTCTGGGTTTGTCTTTAACAGGCCATCTCTTATTTTCAGTATTGGAACAACTCTGACAGGTGCAAGATCCATTCTCCCTATCCAGCACTTTTAGCATAACAAGTCTCTTATTTTGGAGGAGAGGAAAGTGGGAGAAAGAAAATTAATAAGGTAAACAGAAACAAGTTGAGAAGATTTACAGAGATGGGGCAGGGGAAGTTTCCTCTTCTGCACATGGCAATATTTAGTGTGCTGTGGCAATCTGTAGTGCCTGGCTACTACAGCATGCTGATATAACTGCTTCCCTTATTTTGAGTCTGTTTATATTTCAGAAGGTACTAAGGCCAGGTAGTGATATGGAAGTTGATGGTTATTGTCCATGGCATCTTTGAGAGCTGCGTAGACTAGGGTCTTACTTACAAATCCAATGAGTAAAGTCCAGCTGCAGAACCACAAACTGTAGAAAGTCCTGCTAGACACTAAAAACTTCCTTCTGAGGTTGTACTCTCACCTAGCTGTGAGAGCCATACCATTCCTCTTACACTCCCTGGATGCCTACAGCTAGAAACATGAGCTATTACAGTTGGAGTCACAGAGCCAAAGCTCTCAGGCTAGGTCTACAAGGGATCAAAATTCTGAGTAACACAGTGTCTTACACTGTGACTTCATCTACACTGGGAAATTAAACATGCCTGGGGTCAAGTGGTGTGGAATGCCAACATCCATCCTATTAAATGGTCCCTGATCCAGAGTATTTTCTGAATTGTGCATGGGAGCTGCCAGGGAAAGCACTAGCTGGCCAATGTAACAACTGCCAGAGACTTTTCTGACAACTGAGCGTAATGACAATTCCGTTTATATTCAGAAACCTCCCTGGACAGTGTTTAAATTACTAGAGCTATCGTGCTATAGCACAAGCTATCTGAACCTATGTTTCCCTCACCTTTCTGACCAGTGTAATATTCCATCTTCCATCCTCTATATTATGTGCCTGTGAGCCCACTGCAAAAACAATTATTGCATTATTTGATACTTGCCTAGTAGAAACAAGCTATTTTAGTGAATAAACACTCACATTAAGTCCAAAAATCACTAAACTAGGTTAGTGTGCTTGACACAAAGATGGTGGTTTTATCACAGTGGCTGTAGTGACCGACAAGTTTCATGCTTTACCTGTTCCTTTTCCCATAAGAATTCCTGGAAGATCACCCCTTTGCAAAGGCAGTTCAGACATTCTCTGGGAATACTTGTTCACTCCAGCAGCCTGACAGGCAAAAAAAAAAAAAGAAAAAAAAGAGGTCAGTAAAAAAGACTTTCTCATGGACAGCTCTCATGAGCTAGGAAGTCAGGAGACTACCAATGCTCTCCAGTGATAAAGCTACTCCTTGGCATATTCATGCCTCTCCTAGGATGTTGCGTTCAGAAGAAAAAGATGCTTCACGATCCTATAGGATACTGAACACAAGCACTAGATGGAGCAGCGGGCAAACTTCTGGATGTTTTCCCTGCTTAGATTCAATCCATGAAGTTACCAGACAGCCGACTTGGAATCTGAGCTCTCGGGCAGACTCCAGGTAAAGATGCAGGTGCACCTTGTGTAGGACCAAAACATTACACAACAGTTTGGATTCAGTGCAATTAATGCTGATGTACAGCTGGTGGCCACGTTCTTAGAAATATTCTTAGATGTTTTTTCTTTGTCTAAAGGTTTTAAGCAATGTATACTTCTTGGAAGATTTTTCACTGCGGATTGGTAATTCCCCAGTATCCCACTTCTAGACATGAGACTGCTGAGTGCTTCAGTCGATGTAAACTTTCCCAGTGAGGGTGACAGAGCCCTGGCACAGGCTCCCATGGGGGGTTGTGGAGTCTTCTTCTCTGGAGATATTCAAGACTCGTCTGGACACCTGTCTGTGCAACCTGCTTTGGCAGGGGGGTTGGACCCGATGATCTCTGGAGGTCCCTTCCAACCCCTATGATTCTGTGATGCTGTAAACCAAAAGCAGACCTTTTTATTTAACTGTGGATGGTGCATTGCACCTTGTCTGCTTTACAGAAATGCCCCAGCTCTGTTAGAGCTGGCAATCCACACTGACTCTGGGCTTCCTTCCTGTTTGACAGCTTTCAGCATCCCTGACTTTAGAAAACTCAAAGTGTGTATGGAGGGGGTTTTCTTAAGGCATCTGCTTTGGGTTCCAGGAGGAAAAGTTATCTTGTTGGAGGGGGAAAAGCATATTGTTAGAAAACAGCTTTGTGGTTCTTAAGGTAGCTTGGAGGGAGAATGGACTGCTGATGCATGTGTAGCTTTTAAACATTTTTGAATGCCATTGTGAACTTCAGCTTTCTTTAAAGAAAAAAAAAAAAAGGAGAAGGGATATTTCCACCTCTTCCCTTGACAAAAACAATCTTTGTAATGTCAACCAACAGCTAATGCTGGGCTTATCACTCCTTCCACTCTGGCCTGCTCTCCCATCTCAGTTCTCTGTTCTGGCTTCTGAAACTCACACCCTTTGGAGCTGACTGAATAATGGGCTTTTCACTTCAGGCTCTGCATCAAGTAAATGAAACAAAAATAAAAAAATTCTGTGGGTCAGATATGGAGTTACTCAATCTATCTTCAAGACCCTACATTTTAAACCTCATTGTATAAATGAAAGAAGGTCACTTTTCAAAGGAAAATTTAAACCAGATTGTTTCAAAAATGGCACTTGTTTGAAAGATCACCCTTCCCTGGTTTTTCGCCTCTGGTCTGTTTATTACAATCTACCCTCATGTGCCAATTTCATGGCCAATGGCTGCCCTTTTCCAGACACTGCTAATGCCCCTCACCAGCTTCCTATGAAAATAACAGTAGAGTTTAAACCTGAGAGCTATTTGAAGAATTATTAGGGTCAGCAGGTAAGCATAAACATTTATATAATCATCTGTATCATCAGAAAGCTAATAGTAGCCCCCAAAATTCCTATTTTTTTTTCCCCACTCTCCCCTTTTCTAACAGCCTTCCTAAATTTGTCCAGTGATTTGCCCAGGATTCATCAGTCTGACTTGACAGGTACCAAATGCTCTGAAGAGGCAGGAACAGCTTACAGCTTGCTTAGAAGGACTCAAAAGCAAAAAGTTTCATTTACCCCCGTAAGGCTGTTTGCTGAACTGGAGCATCAGCAGGTTAATGGCTGTTGTCTAGTTGCAAAAACAATTTATTTTACCTTTTAAGACCCAGTGTAGCATCATGTCACATCTCTCCATAACCCCATTAGCATCTCTCGGGAGACGCATCAGTGACTCTGGCTGCCAGGGAGAACCATTCCCAGCCCTCACAACAGTAATTATTGCTTCATTCACCTTGCTCCCCCCTTCTTGCTCTGACACCTCCGGTCACTCGTAACAAGAACTGATGCTCAGGCAGCCAGCTTACAGCGATCCCATCGCTCATTCTCACCCCCTCCAGCACGGGTGCCAGAGGCAGTCACTCAGGAGGACTTGCCTTGACCTGTGCCTGCAGCTGGGGCTGATTCAGGGTGCGATGGCAGTACCCCTTAGTGTCTGGCAGCAGACACATTTCCAAAGTGGGTGCAAGATGTCTGCATTAAACCCTGCGCCAGGGAAGTTTGAAAATATGCAAAGGAATGCCAGCATCACACCTTAAATCCTGCTCTGGAGAAATGCAAAAAGGCACTGTAAACCTGAGCCAACAGCACTTGGTGTTGGAAGGAAATCCCATGCCAGAGTGGCCAAATCCACAGAGAAAGAGCTCGAGTTATGCAAATCCAGATGACAGTGTTGATCAAGCCGAGGACATCACTGTCACGTAACGGCAAAAAGCAACTTGCAGGTGCCGACACCCGCTGGCAGTATTGTTGAGAGTAATTAGCCCCAGGTTCAGATTAGTAATGATGGTCACTGAGGCCACTGATGGTCACTTCTAGAGAAGAGAGGAGCACAGGATGTTAGCAGAGAAAACTTCTAAAGTCTGCTGCTTTACTAATCGTGGTTTGTAAAACACCTGATTAATAATCACTTGCACCCGTGCAGAGACTTTCATGAAAACATCCCTCCTGAGGAAGACCTCACTGATTCTGGGGAGAGTGCTGCTACACTAACTTTGAGGACATGCACCATAACCATTACACCACTTCCACATGCTCTGCCACGAGCTAGAGAGGAGACAAACTCCACTTGCAAAACACACCGTCTCTGCAAAACTGCAGACCCAGATGTACCCAGGACTAGGCTAACACGGTGCCTGCATGCACCAGACTCTGCCTCTGCTTAATGGGCACACATTCTTGTAGCATTCTCCTATTGCAAATTGCAATTGCTCTGAATTATGGTAAGGTTCTTTAAAGTAAAGATTTTGTATATGGAGAGCAAGGATAACATTTCTTGAACTTGAAAGCCATGCACTTGTTTAGCACTGTGTTACTTCACTTAATGGAATGATGAAGAGTGGAAGCTAAACCAGACTACCTGCATTTTCATGGCCTCCTATGTGGCATTGTCATCAAAGTGATGCTGTGGTGAGGAGACCAGCTCACGTGCATCACCAAGCTCTGAAACAAGCTATGCCATGATGTGAAAGTTCCCATGAAGCTCCAGTGACTGTGAAATTATTGAATGTGAATTGCTTGAAAATGCAGTATTTTCATAATTGCAAAAGACTGAAATTCTGTTCACTACTTACTGCAATGTTTCAAGCAATAATAAAACCAAAGCACAAAATCCCCATGCAACAGCAGATTGAAGAGACCCATGATAGTAAAAAGTATTACTGAACAATAAAATGAAGGATAATCTTGAATTAAAAGATTTGACTCAGCACATCCAGAAAGAAGAAAATCATAAAATAAGAACCTATGGATTCATCTTCTGGCAGCATGAAAAGTAATTCATTTACCCATGTTTTTACTTTGGCCATCTCATCAATAGAGTAAAAATGATTTGGCTCATTGCTGTGAGCTCTGTTCTGTTACTGCCAGGAGACAACACTCATTTTCTGCCAAAGGGCTGGGATGTCTGCAAAGCACAAGGATTTGACCTTCTTCCCTTCCCTTCCCTTCCCTTCCCTTCCCTTCCCTTCCCTTCCCTTCCCTTCCCTTCCCTTCCCTTCCCTTCCCTTCCCTTCCCTTCCCTTCCCTTCCCTTCCCTTCCCTTCCCTTCCCTTCCCTTCCCTTCCCTTCCCTTCCCTTCCCTTCCCTTCCCTTCCCTTCCCTTCCCTCCCTCCCTTCCCCTCCCCTCCCCTCCCCTCCCCTCCCCTCCCCTCCCCTCCCCTCCCCTCCCCTCCCCTCCCCTCCCCCTTGTCCCTTCCCTTTTCCCCTTTCCCCTTCCCTTTTCCCCTTTCCCCTTCCCTTTTCCCCTTTCCCCTTTCCCCTTTCCCTTTCCCTTTCCCTTTCCCTTTATTCAAGAAGAGCAGCATAGGTACTGCTGCTCTGCCTAGCTGCCTCTTGGGAAATTTCTTTAACATCTAAAGCCTTTTTTTGGCAACCAATTTGTTCTCTAACAGCAACAGCCTGGGAGTTGTGATAGATCCCATTTAGTCTTTTGAGAAACAACTGAATTCTGTGGGTTAACTTGTCTTCTTTTACCATCTAAGGAATATTGGCAGGCTGCAACCATTTTCCTCAGTTAGCCCTTGAAATGATTCTTCATGCTTTTGTCACATAATTAAAATTAGATTATTGCAACTCCCTGCTGGCTGGCCTTAGAGCCTTGTAAACACTCCAGCTGGCCCATAGGTTCGTAGTGAAAGGGATGCTCTAAGCATATTCTTTCTTTGTCCTCTCTTCTCTCATCTGTGCTGAAATCGCTGCACTTGCGAACTGCCAGCAGAATGTATTTGGTTATTGCTTTCTAAGGGCAGCAAGCATAATGTTAGAGACATTATGTGCCAAAGTCTGTCTCAAGCTTTGCTTGAAAGAGTCTGGAAGTGAGAGCTTTCAATCTATTTTCTCTTTGTCAGTGAGGTCTCTTTTTGCTGAAAAGGAGAAGGGAAAGAAGGGGGAGGGAAAGGAGGAGCACAGGCTCTCCTAATGCAGCATTCAAAGGGAAAATGCATACAGCTACATGATTTCAAAACCTGGGACTGACTTTCATTGACCAGTAGGTAAATGCCATGGACATTAAGCAGTTGCTGCTTCTCCTATGACAAGCAGTCTCCCATCCACCCCAAAAGATGAAAGCCATTTTGGAGTAACAGCATCTCCCAGTAAAGCCAGGCTTTGGGAGTTCAGTAGGCTGCTTTCCTGGTTGACTTCTTTTTATGTCACATTTGCTTATGGACCATTACTCCCACATTCACATCCAGCCAGTTCCATCTTATAAATCTTGTATGCAACACTGTGACTGTGTGAGATTTGCTTGATGAGCTTGTAGGGATTATTGTATTAAAGTTCTCAAGGGCCTGAATAGCTGTTAATGAGAGAGAACAATGCCATGATAATGGTGCTTTAAAAGTAAGTAATACTAATGGCATAGTTTGTGTTTGGATGTGATTGCTCATCTTACTGTCACATGAACAGATCATCTCCTAGTGTCCTCTGGTTTTATGGGCCTATAACCTCTCAGCTAGTCAGTAAGCACTTATTTTGCTGAAGGAGATTTATAATGGTGAAGAAGCACAAACAGGCACTTAAACTGGCTGCATTGAATTCTCCGTGACTATCAGAGCCTCATCACCTTCACTGAGCCAAGAGTACATTTGTTAGGTCGAGTTTTTGCATAGCCCTGGCCAGCCAGCATTATGAAACAGTGACTATGGGTGCAGAACCACAGTAGTAATACTGTAGGGTAGGAATGTTACCTTATTTGTGCTTCATCTTATCATTACTGTTAATGATTTATGTTCCAGCACAGCCACCTCTCTGCCCAGTCACTTCTTCTGGGTTTTTTGCTCTCTAGACCTTTGGGCACCCGTGGCTTGTTCTTAAATCCCTGGGACAGATCTCCAGAAGGGCTGCTCCCTCACCCAGCTGGAAGTCGGAGCGGCGCGGGTCTTTGGCAGCTCCACAGATCAAGGCTGCAGCTCCTCTAAGGAGTCTGAAAACACAGTTGATTTCTTACACTCAGCTTCCTGCCACGGTGCAGTTTGTAACTGCTGGCAGCCACAACACAACATAAGCTCCAGTTCTCTTTTTCCCTCCGTCCCATTGGGGCTCTTGCTAACGTAAACACATGGCCACGTGCTGAGCGAGCGCGCAAGGCCACGGCTAAGGGAGGGAACACCATCTCCTGTGACAGAGGTGGTATTTGCCATGCCCTGCTGCCTCCCCAGTGCCAGCATCTCTGCTGGGGACCTCAGCACCACAGTGCTGGCGTGCCACTGCCTTTGAACAGGGATGGTGCCAGCCTCCCAGACAGCCGTAAGCATGTGAAGCCAAGACACCATGTATCAGGGCCTGTGCATGTGTCAAGGGCAGGTTTCCCAGCCTGAAATGTCAAAGCAACTGTTTTTCCCTCAGGAGGTGCATTTGTCTCTGTGGTGAAGAAAATGTATTATCACAAGTGTTGCCTTTGAGCTCAGAGCTGGATAAAAACCAAAGAGACACTGAATCCAGCAAAACTTCAGCATCCCCTCGTCAGAAACATGCACATCCTCTGGCTTCTTTTTCTTCCAAGAAGGAGTCTGCTTCCAAAAGGAGCAAGCTGAATACTGACCAACATAGTCCATGCTTCCAGACGTCACATGACAACTGCTTGGAAAACCTAAAGTTTGTTCTACTGAGGACTGCTCTCAAACCTAGCGTCCTTGGTAGCCACTTTCAAATGTTTTCTGGTCACAAGCCCATTGCAAATTGGGACTTCACTTCTGGTCAGCCCCTGTCCACAAATACTGGCACAGATAAATGGCATCTAATGGGGCTCTCTGCTTTGTTCCTAACATCACAGCCCCACGCAGAGACACAACCCCTGGTTACAGACTTGGTGATGTAGAGCACTTCCACATGCTTAAGCCAGCTGCTGGGGGCTTGCAAGGGTCTGCACAGTGACGCTGCCGCTGCTGACACCCCCAGGCATGAAGGGGACCAACCGATTTCAGCATGCTGGCGAGCCAGCAAAGAGCCCTCCTCCTCACCACACACTGTGGGCTTCAGCTGTTGGTTCTGATTGAGCTGGTTGCTGCTGCGAGCCAAAGGAGCCGAGACCCGCAGGGCATTTAACATCTGAAGCATCTTTGGGATGCTGCAGAAATGTGGGCTTGCGAATGAAACAGACAGCTAAGCAGAAGGAGGAGCATACTTCATCACTTGACTCAAACGGGCAAGAGGAAAATCTCCAGTTGTCCTTCACAAGTAATTTCACGTTACTTCTTCTGCATTGCTCTGATCATGTTTTATCTCTTTCACAGTAACAGGAAGGAAGGGGGGGGTTAGATTCTTTTTTTTTTTTTTAAATGAGGCTATCTGGGCAGCGACCCAACGAAAGCCTCATCGTCCCGGTAGAAATCCATCTGACCATAACTTGCATATTCCAGTATTCATTCACAGGTACAGATTATTGATTGTCCACGTATTTTTACTCTGTCATAATCAAAATACAAATTCTAGCTTAACTTAAAATAGACACATCAGAAACACTTGACGTGACCTGCATGCCTGTCAACAAGTGATAATCAAATTTCCTTGCCATGCTAAAGTTGGGCAGGAGGCATTTCTTTTTAAAAAAAAATAAAAAACAACAAACAACTTCTCTGGTTTCCAAATCATACTGAACTTCTGAGACACAAGGGGAGGTTTTCTTTTATGCAAAGGAGTTAAAAAGCTGTACAAGCAGTTAAAGGGATGTCTGCTGAAGCTGGGACAAGGGTAGGAGGCACATTTCTCTTTGAAATAGCCTACATGCAGTGTTACTGAAATGTAAAGGGCGAGGGGGAATTATTTCTCTGCTTTTTCTGTTTATTTGTTATGTAAATGCGGTTTCCCTTGTATAAATATTTAGCTTCTCCCTTTCTTTCCAAAAATCACACAGCAGCAGGCGTAGGAAAGCAGGGAACTGGCGTTACAGTGGGTTAGTACAAGTTTCAGAGCGGAAACAAATTGTAAGGCACTTGCTACAAAGGTACAGCCCAAGCTGACAGCCCCTCACAAAACTGCTGGGAAAGAAAGAACACAGTGCCCAAAGGGCACTTCAGAGAGAGAAGTTTCTTTTAAAAGAATATGGTGATAACGTAGCAGTGTTCAGCAGGAGGAGAGAAGATAAAGGTGTAAGGAAAGAGCAGTTATTCCAGCCACTGCCTGCGTAGGCTTCCCCTGGAAGTGTCTGCCAGAAACACAGAGCGCGTCCCAGCTATACACACAACTGGCCCTGTGCAGCACACGGTTAAAATTACCAGCGTCTCACTGACTTGTGATCCAGACTAAGCAGGGCATTAAAAAAACCCCAAAGAGCACAGCATCTTCTATTCCTGAAGAGACCAAAAGGGTACACTGACATAACAGTTTCCAACAGCTGTCACAACAGCGCGCGCGGGGTCACGCTGGAGCTGATGGACACAGCCTCTTGCCCACAGAGGCTCCTGCCGGAGCTGTGCTTCGTGGGGATGCGCCTTGCCAGGCTCAGCTCTGGTTACACTGTACAGTATATCATAGCTTAATCCTTCGGGGATTGTCTGGGTCCTCCTCTGAGGGGTTCTCCAGCATTTCCTTTTCTGGCTTTGCCAAGGCAGAAGAATGCCTGTCCCTGCCTCCTTCATTTGATTTTGCCTGTTTTGGCTTCATACACAGAATGGCCCTCCTCACCCAGAGGTGTGATGAGATGAGAAGAGGACTTTTCCTTTCCACACCATTGTTTCGGGGTGCAAAAGTTCCAAATCTTTGATAAATATCAGACTGGGAACAGAAGCATCTGGCTGTCATGACATCATTGCTCTAAGGCATGAACTTGCCAGGTTAAAAACACTTGCTATTTCTTTGAAAAATCTCCCACTACGTTCCATGCGACTATATTGAGAGGAAACTGCAGTGAGGGCAGCAGAATAGAAAAGCTCACAGTTATCAAATAAAGAAAGGCTCGTGGTGTGGGAGAGATTGTTGCCCCTGTTTCCATGAGACAGGAGAAGGATGAGGACACAGACATTTTCGGCACCCCTCCTTGCCTAGCTTTGCCCCAGCTCTGGATAGGCTACTAGTTCCTCTCTGAAAAGCCCCTCCGTGGAAAAGAACCATTGCAACCAGCCTCAGAATCCTTCACCAGAGTATCATGGATGGCAAGCTCCCCACAAACAGACATGGTAAAGTAAGGAAAGCAGATACAAGACTTCCAAAGGTGATGGATATTTAAAAATAAATGCTTCAGGAAGAGACCTTGCTCCTATCCAGCAGCACAGCTTCAAGAGGGACGTGCTGCACCACAAACTTCCCTGACCAGGTGTTGCCTAAGTGGAAAGGAAGGAAGGGCTCCATGGCATCAGTTTGCCATGGAACGTTTGCAGGTGCAATCTCATGATGTCTTGACTGTTCCCTGTGGATTCCAGGTGAAAGACTGAATTCTGACTTCCAGTTCACTTGTCCTCTCTTCCTATGCAGTTTGAGGGACTTGGAGCCTGGGTCTCTGTATGTCTAAGAAAATGGTAAAGACCATGTAATTTCTGTGTGGAGAAAGTGAGAATGGCACCTCAGGGAAGCTGAGGTGCATTTAAAAAGCCCAAAGTTTTGGTAGGAATGCCACCTGCACTCTGACTCTTGTCAAGAACAGACTGGCAATGCACAAACCAGATTTTAGAAAAGACTTGTGTGCAAAATGTGTCAAATGTCTGGTACAAACTATGGTCTGAAAATATGTGAAAGGAGAATGGATAAACGTGATGCTAGGGGTGTTAACCAGCATTCTGATTCTCTGTCTTTGTGGGTGGCAATTTGTGTCATTGTAATTTTTAAGTTGCTTCTGGACTTTGTGTTCCCCCAGTCACAGCTGTCCCTTCCTGTTCTGATGCTGGGAAACACACCGATGCCCCCGATATGCCAAATGTGGAGAGAACTGTTTTCATATGCCATGCTTCACCAGAGGGGATAAAACCTCTGAAACGCAGTGGGAATAGTAAATCTTTTAACCTTTTCCTCTTGCCTCTCCCTCAAACCACACGATTGCATTCACAGGAGAGAATCAACACATGGGACAAACACAAGGTCACTGGATGTGGGACTCACATCCTAAGCAAATAATGCAGAGTAGCAGTGAGAAGACTTTTGACCCCTGATTATGAAGAATTCATGGGAATTTCCTGCTGGAGGGACCTGAACTACTGGAGACTGTGCATGCTGTATGCTCCATTTGCACCCTTCTCAGAAAAATTCCCTTGTAGGCAACTGCAAAATGCATGTGTCTCAGGCATTCCCTTAGAACTAGCAGAAACAAAAAATGAGGAGTAAAAGGCTGCAGAAGATGGTTCACAGAGGCTGGAGATTACTGGAAGGAGCATGAAACCATGAAAGGTGCCTATGCCCAAATTTCCTGTACGGCTCACAGCAACTGCCTCATGAGCAACTGCCCGCTCCTAATATGACTAATTGTGTAACTCCTTAATGACTTATTTCCACTGGAGTTTATGAAAGTAAGATCAAAACAAACCACTCAGTTCGAAATCACAGAATCACACGGAATCACAGAATCACAAGGTTGGAAGAGACCTTTAAGATGTAGTCCAACCCTTCCAGTTCTATGCTTAACCATCTCCCTAAGTACCTCATCTACCCTTTTTTTAAACACATCTAGGGTCAGTGACTCAACCCCCTCCCTGGGCAGCCTGTTCCAGGCCCTGACAACTCTTTCAGGGAAAAATTTTTTCCTAACATCTAATCTGACCCTGCCCTGGCACAGCTCAGTGCCATTTCCCCTTGTCCTATCTATAGAAATGTTCACTATCTGCTGTCAACTGCGGCAGGTTAGTTCAGCACAAGTATGAGTCTATGCACACACCCCATTCTGCTGAATGAGATGTAATGCTCCTAACTGCGTGCTCACGTTAACTGCTCTGCTCAAGCGGGGTCCCCATCTGTCCCTACAGAGCTGCACATGCAAAGCCTTTGCAACTTTACTTTGCAGCCATTAGTTTTGGCCCCACAGGAAGCTATTTATAAATATCTGAATTAATTAAATCAAATCTGTACAGCAAAAAAAGGAATCAACTAAATATGGTCACTATGGCAACAAATATTTCCTGGATGTAGTCTTGTACATGCACTCCATGAATCAGCAATGGTCTCCCCTCTTCCTGACAATGGCAAAAGTTGTTGGGCATTTTTTTCCCCTTTGTTTTGAGCAGGTCCCTACTGAGTAAGATGACAAACATAATGCCTGAGTATTTTAGACAAAGGCCACTTTTCAGCAGTATTGTATTCTAGGTTTAAAGTTATGAAGAACTTGAAACTGGGATCCATTGTTTTCCCTTCTTCTTACTGTCCTCCTGCCTCCCCCGTACAGTGAGAGCCTCTGCTACATGGAGAAACTCCACGGGCTTTGACTCCTGATTCAGATATTTAACTGACCCCTTCACCACCCAGATCAGCTGGAAGCAAGGCTAGAGAAATAATGGCACAAAACAGCCTGTTGTTTTCAACAGGGAGTCTTGGCTGACTCCTGTGTCCACACTAGGCAAAAATAGAAAATAAAAGGTGCTGATGCTTTGCCAGGCCCCATCTGCAAAATATGCTCCTGGCCATGTCAATCACAAAAATGAGACCCTCCATGCAGCACGTGGTGGAAATGTCCAAGTCATGCCTGCGCATAATCTCTGAACTCACCAAACATGGCCACAAACCCCCCTGGAGTTTTACAAATGCCGTGCTTTGTGGATTGAGTCTTTGGTAGGTTGTAGATATCTCAGGGGGTTTGAGCTTTGTTGGATCTCAAAGACACGAAGGGGTTGTCTGAACTTACTTTCTTTTTTTTGTTTTCTTTTTAATTCAGTAAACCAACACTTTGAAAATCGTTTCAAACAAACACCAATCTTGCCTCTTGCCAAACGAGAGGGCATTTCCAGGGCAGGTCTATGTTTCCCCTCAGCTTTACTTCCCTGGTCACAATGTCTGTCTGTCCAGGTATTTCTTTCCTTCCCCGTAAGGACTAGCGAAATCCACTGGCAGTGTCAACCTAACGCAGCAAAAGCCGTCTGTTCTCAGACACAGCTAAGTTTGTACAAGTTTCATGGAAACAGTTCTCTGGCAGAGAGGAGCGATCCTTCCCGTGTCCTGACAGCTAGGAAAGTTGGTTCGCTTTCTTGTTAGCTCTGTGAGAATCTACCTTAGCGCTCAGGCAAGAGGCAAAAAAGAATACACACACTTGGGCTTGCCCCAGTCGTGGGAGAAGCTTTGGTAGGAGCTGACACCTTATTTAGCCACTGGTATCAATCAGGGCTCTGCATGAAATCAGCCTTTGTAACTCCCAGTGCTGCCTGACCTTGCCAGTCACACCCCAACAATTCCATGGTTAATATCCATCTTTAAGCATCTCTTCACAGCTACCTGTGTCTATTCAGGTGTGTGGTTTCACACTGAGATCGCACCCCAATGCAGACTGATTTGTTTAGTAAAATTACATGCAGTATTTCGGAGCAGAGAAGGGATATCTGTTTATGCAAGAGGCACGTTAGGTTTGTAAATCTCAAACCACCCCATCCGCACAACCAAAACTGCAGCCCTACAGAGATGACAGAGCAAAGGAAATGCTGGGTTAGCCTCTGATTTGCAAAGTTTGGGGTTTCTTTGGGGTGTTTGTTTTTCTCTTTCTGCGCTGACGCAAGAAATTACAACTGGTAAAAGAGCTACCCTTGAAATAAGGTATTTAAAACATCAGTAATCAAATGCTGGAGCTGACACGACTTTAGCTTTCAAGATCCTCCTGACAGAAGTCAACCTCTGAGGACAACAGGAAACGAATGACGTCTCACTCGCATCGCAACCCCAGCAGCAGTACCAGTGCGTTATCCCAGGCTGCCCCAGCAGCTTACAGCTGAATTTTGGTATTATTGTATCTTATTTATTAATATAGTTTTTAAAAAGCTAATATTTCTAGTAAAAGTAAGTGCTGCCAGACTTGTCCTGTATTAAAGGAAAAGCTCTTCCCGCCCACACCGCCCCCTGCATGTTCATAAAAATCTAAAACCCTTTATGGTTGGGTTGAGAGGGTACCCCCACACCCCACGTGGCTGTTTGTTAAGGGGGTGGCACCTGCAGCGTAGGGTTATCTGACATTTGTTAATGCACATGTCAGTTAGAAAAGAATAATGAAAATGTAAGTAAAATGCAAAGGAATCCCAGGGTAGAAGTTCTATCAAAAAAAACCCCACTTAATGAAAACCACATATATTGCTTCATTTTGTGCCAGCGACCATATATATATATATATATGTTAATTCTCCTAGAGCCTCATTTGCCTAACAGCATGGAAACTGTCAGCATTTTAAGAACTGCTATCAGATAACACGAAATGACATTAGGCAGACCATACAAAACAGCAAACAGGCTCTAGTGCCTATTCTTGAATCCAATGACAAAGAGGGGTGGAGTTTTGCTGCACAAAGGCTGTAAGATGGTTGGACACGATCTGAGCCCCTAAACTTCTGTGGTAAGGGACATTATGCGGCACATCGCAAAGACAGAGCTCGGAGAAATTTCATGTGACAAGGACTGAGCTGACATTTTAATGTATACCCTTGCCAGTACAGGTTGGGTTTCACCCCTGCCCTGCCCCCTGCTTCTATCTTCTCGTACTTGGCTGCAAATTCTCAATCAGCCAGCTAAGAAAACTGCCATGTAATACCTAGATTTCACTTTTAGGACTGGTTTCATGACACTTTCAGAGGGACAGCGGTACTGAGAAACCCCAAGCCCAACTCCTTTTGCTAGAGGCTGCTGCAGATTAGTCACAGAGAGACCGGCAGCACGGATCGGAACCTCGCAGACGGTCTGAAATACTGAAAATGCTTAGGTGTCTACTGAGGTCACTGTAGGGAGTTTGGTTATTTTCAAGGGGCCTTCTCATGTGTTTAAAAAGGTGCCTTTTACACAGGATGACAGCACAGACAGAACTACCAAAACGTGCACAGGATGCTTTTATAGAGCAGGGAAAGGGACAGAACAATGTCCCCAGAACAAACTCTTTACTTCCACCACAGACCCATGCATCCTTCCACACAGATTTCCTCGCCTTAAATAAGATTATGAAAATATTCCACCACCCACCACCCCACATAGAGTATCAATTTTAAAAAATACCTTTTACTCGCTAGTATTCCACATGAACTTCTAATTTGGATGCATTTAGCTTCTCTGGCTTTTTTTCAAGCTAACTTCCCCCTACCCCCATCTTAATAAAACCAGATTGACATGCTTGAGAATCAAACATGAACAAAAATCTCCCATTCCCTCCAAAGCATGGCATTCATGAAGATATCATGAATAAGTAAACATTCTCTAGTGTTCCATTTCTTTTGTCTAGCTTATTGGTGTTGAGAAACCTTCTTCTTCATTTATTTATGTTGGTATTTTATTTCCTTATTGAGTTTCAAAGATGAACAGAGAAAAAATAAATACCAAGGACGTAGCTGATAGGCTGAAATGACCAAGGCTTTTCCCAGGGAGGATAAAAAAATACATGCTTTAGCAGAAAATTTTTGTTGTCTCATTTCATTGAAGACACCTACTTGCAATATGGAACGCGTGACAGTTTGCGTGCGACAGTAGCTAGCAAGCCAGTAGAGCAAAATTCTGTTTATCAATGTGCAGGAATCCGATTTCTTCTTGTAATTCTGATTTAATGACACTGTATTCTAAGCCCTTCAATTACTGAGGCAATGCACAAGATGGGGTCAGTGAGTGGACTGATTGGTGCGTACCTGACCTTGCTAAACTCCTTAACAAACCTCTGTAAAATGATCCAATGTCAGAAAAATTATTGCTCAGACTCTGATTTTAAAAAGTAATGAATTGGTAGATGTCTGTGAAAATTAACAGACCTTGACAAATGCTAATTGGGTAGGCAGGATGCTTATCTTAGGACTGAAGGGACAGCCTGCATTTTGTGCCTTAGCAAACCCAAGCACTATACCTGAGCCTTATACACATTTCAAACGAAATTTTGATTCGTGCTGACAGGGTCTGTTTTTCAAAGCCAAGAGAATTCTTTGGTAGAATTAAATCCGATTTGATCCTTGTACATGGCTAATCAAAGGGCAACGTGGTATCTTTTCTGCAGCACTGGCTGTTGTAGTGTCTTAGCAGAGGACCTTTTCCAGAGGTGAAAATGGAGGCATTAGAGCATGGCACGTTTACTGTGTCCTACTCCATAACCTCACACCTTACATGAACTGTGAAACTTAAGACTAAGGGACAAACATCACAAACCAGCCAAACAGTACTATTTTTATTCTCATTACAAAGTCAGAAGAGGGTTTATTTTGTTACTTCTTTTTAAAGGCAAACGGCCTTCTCCAACCGAGGACAATGAACGCTGTAAGAACGCTTCGAAACCTCGCGTTACCTTACTGGGCTGCAGAAACGAAACTCCCACTACTCAAGCAGCGACACGCTCGAATTTCCACGTGCAGGGCAAAACAAACAAAAAGCCTCCCCACAGCCTGCTACATGGTCTTGGAGCTCTAGGCCTCAAGGCTAGGATCTCACAGGTTAAAGAGAATTTTTGACAGAATTCGACTTTTAAATTGGCAGAATAAATAGAGAAAGCAGTGGTGATTCAGTGCAGGCAGAGCTCCTCCCTTCTGAGTCAATTCTGTTCGGGTATGGCAGGCAGATGGGAGAAGTGCTGTGTACCTGTAGGTGCCACCTTACCAAAAGAACCTACTGCAAAGATCCTGACCTTTTGGAGTGGTGTGAAGGAAGCCTCCATGATCTTTCTCAGCTGGAAGTTTGTATCACTTGAGCATTCAGGCCAAATTCAAAACCTAACTCATTCTACCTACCAAAAAAAGAAAAAAAAAAAAAATCCCAGCCAGAAAATATCCCTCTGAACCAGAAAAGAGAATCTGCTCCAATGGTCCCTGAAGAAGACGAATGCTGTGTCACAGTGGAGAGCCAGCTGTACCACAGCAGTGTGCAGTAAGACTCAGTGCAGGCTAGTAAATCTCTCCAAGGTCCTTCTGGAATGCAAGCATCAGACTACCATCACGTGTCACTACTTTTTTTAACAAATCATGTCTAATCCAAAAAAAATGGAACCACCTAAAAGCTATTGTTGTCTTGGAGCTATTGTTAGTTGAAGAAACCAAGAGTGCAAAGTAAAATGGATATTAAGAAGCTCAGACTAAAAATACTTGACAGCAACATATGATAGCTTTGGATCAGAAAACATGGTTGAACTGCTACATAAGCTATAGTAATCTATGTACTCCTACAACACAACTCACCAGCACATTAGGGGTGAGACTGACAATGTATTGTCTACCCTGAGAGAGGACAGCATGGCTTGACCTGTGTCTAAAGCCTACCTCCCCTCCCAAATGCTCTCCTCCAGCACTTGCAAAGGAAGCCTCAAGCTCCAGCCCGAGTGCCCGAGTCACAACATGAAGGGCTCCTCTGTGGCCCTAGCAAAAGATGCTGGGTGAAGAAGACAGAGCACCAATTTAATCCATCCTCTCTTCTGCTATATGCCTTCAAGCCCCACATACCTTCAAGGGAAAGGAGAGGACAGTTCTGTGGAGCAGTTCTCCATTTCTTTCTCTGCTTACACTGGGATTAGCAGACATGTCCCTGGGGGAGGACTGATCAACACTGAAACCTCCCATTAGTAGGCAAGGGAACATTTTGGACTCTGTTTTAACTGCCTCAGCCACTGGCTGACAGCCACATTGCTTGCAAACTCAGTTTCCCCAGTACAAGCAATGCAAGAACTACGTTTTTAAAATAAATTTTAAATGATGGGTTGAATTCAGCAAAAGAGGATGTGGCATCTCGAGTCTTTCAGCTATTTGATGGGAGGAAGTCACCCCTCTGGAGGGCTGAGAACACACAAGGCCACAGAGAAAGCAATTCCTGAATCCAGAGCTGCAGCACTAGGACAGGCTATTAGTTGCTCACTAAGGACTTTTCCCAGGAGGATTCATCCAACGTGGCTTAAGGACTGGAGGGGCTGAAGTGTGTTTGCTGGAGTTCTCTCTGCATTTCTATCCACCCAACCACCTTTTGTTTTCTTTTTCACTAACCTGCTAACAGGTGTGCACCGCTCTGTGAGGCTGATGTCTAGCACACAGCTTGCTGACTGCCAGTTTAGTCCCTCTCAGTAACTGACTGGGGTTTAGTGGCTTTGCCTTCCCCCAGCATTCCCGCACTCCCGCTTCTTTTTCCCGCTTACACTGACTCAAGGCTGGATGCCACCTGATGTACTTTCGTTTGGCCTCTTTGCTCTTGGCAGCACTCCCCAAATTTAGACTGGCTGACAATTTTATTTCTCAACAATATTCTTTGTGGCGGAACTTATTTGCATACAAGCAAGGGGTGAGTCATGGGGTTGTAGCAGCCTCAGCCAAGCTTATATGGGTTTGCAGGGAGCTGTCAGCTCAGGAGAGCTAATCTAGACGTGTACAACATTTTGAGGATGCACAGGAGTGTCATCACGGTCGTCCAGCTAGGCCACATGAATCAACATCAGTAAGGTTTTGCAGATTTGTTAGATGCCTGTCTCATAGTTGCCTGTGACCAGGACAGTAAGTATGAAAGTCTGGTGTTTCACACTCCCAATTTCTAAGCTTCAGCTAGTCTGCAAATCCACATTTACTCCTTCCCCTGCACAATTTCCTTGCTTCTTGTCACCATTAAAAACCATTGTACTCTCTGTGTGTCCCGTGGCAGGAGTGGGAGCTCTGTGATTTTGCAGGTCCAGCCTCTGCTGTCAGCACTCCCTCCATTACAGCATCATAGGACAACTTCAGGTCATGCCTGGCAGTAGCCTCATTCTACCTTCTGACCTATTCTAGCACTGGGAAGGACTATTCAATATAGCACTCATGATTTGGTATTCATAAGCCCTTTCTTTCTCTTTTTGGTTTCTTTTTTCCCTATCACTCTTTTCCTTGTGCGCCCCTACCAACAGCATGTGCTCGTTGTAATCTTTATGAATACATTCAACCTTCTGGCTACACTTATCTTTCACTCCTGCCTCACCTGACATGCCTATTACTTTCCTGTATATAGGCAATATGTCTTGCATCCACAGTTTCACAAGCTTTGCATTTTGTTTGCTGAATCACTGAAATTCTGTGTCACCCTCTCAACCGCCCTTTAAAAGGAAGAATATTCCCATCACATAAAAACGACCCTTGGTGGTCTACATTTGGTGATGTAATTGGGAATAAGGAGGTTACAATAGTCAAAGATTATGTGGATTAGTGCTCAGGTACTATTGCAAAAGGGACTTTTGGGAAACAGGAAGATTAATAGGTTTCAGGAAAAAAAATTCCTTTGATGAAATCTGTAATAAAGGGGACACAATATCAGAAGCTTCCCCAGTTAGGAAATTTTTAGAAGAAATTGACAATTCAAGAACTGATCATAGATGAAGATTGTACATCAGCACAAAGAGTAGGAAGACAAGGTTCTAAGTTCCTCACTCTGTAGTCTAAGAACTTGAGCATATCACCTACTCCTGTACTTTCTGCTTCCTCAAAGTAAAACTATTGCCCATGTAACATACTGGAGCAGAGCAGAGGTTGACTTTAGGCTCCTATTTGTAACAGGATGTGGTTGGTGAGAGTGCACATATTAACAGATAAAGTCATTATTAGGTGAATGCTTTGGTGTGGCCACAGCATTGTGGAATGTCAGCAGAAACGTCTCGCTGACCAAACTGATGGTCTTACTTGGCTAACAGAAAAATAGTGACTTTTATTTTCAGGCCTACCAAAAAATCATGGACTTTTAGGCCTTAGGCATTCTAATAATTAGTGTCAGCAAATAAAATGTGCAGGCATGTATATGCATTTATCAACATATAGAGAAATTCCAACTGCATTTAATTGAGGGGGTACTGAATGTTCTGAAGACCACTATTATTTACTGAAACAAAGCCCTAGGAGGAACGACTGGTGTGCAATATAATCAGGGTCTTTGTTGTTTTCAGAAACCTAATGAATGAATCCATGACATCCTCTGGTTTCTGACATGACAGACATATGGTGCTTATAAATAAATAAAAAGCATGACGATACAGTTACGCTGATGCCAGTGAGTGGTAACATTTGGTAAGCTGGCAAGTTGTCTATTCTACCTTACCTTGACAGGAAACCCACAAAATCTCTGAGTAAAAACAATTAATTGTAACTGATAGCTTTTGGGGCTTCCTCCAGTTAAGCCATGCTACGAGGTTCCAAAAGAAGTATTAGATGATTTTTGAATGTAGAGCTTCAGATACATGTTTTTAAACCATGACAATTACACAGAAAGTGTTTGTCATCTACAACAGCCTTCAGCACCAGTATTGAGAGACTCACAGTGATACGAAGATTGAAGCAGGACCTTATAGGTGCCTATATTCAACTTTGATTCAAAAGTGAGATCTTGAACATGCCAAAATAGCCATCTAGGAGAACAATACCTCTCTCAGGCTTTGCAGCCATCTACTGTTTGTGGCACTCACCAGAACACGAGTTGGCCCAGGTTGAACTTCCAAATCTCTTCATGGATTTAGGTGCCCATCAGGTTCCTCACCTCTGAAACTCATCTGTGAAACCCATTAGGCTTCACATCTCTCCCAGGAATGCCCTACCTAAACACTCTGTTTTCCACATGTTCCCACAGCTTGCCTGAACTGTCATGCTTTCACCAGTGGCATCACTACTGCAAAATTTTCAGGATACAGGAATAAATTTCTTTCATCTACACTTGCATTTCAAAGTCACAACCAGATCCCTAGCAGGAAGTCATCTTGGTGGCCCAGCCCAAAACACAAAAAGCACTTTCTCTCAAGCAACTGAGATAATGACACTGGTGAAGCTGCAACACAATAGATGCTGTACAGTCCGTGCTTAAAGGCATCTTGAAACGCATCACTCCAACTGCAATCTCAGTCAGCCACCCAGCATAGCCAGGTAAACACCAACCAACCGACAGCGAACTGGAGACTCAACCTCACCTCATCGAATTCATCGAGTTTCATCAGTTTCCCATGGTACTTACATGTTCCCCAGGTGAACCTTGCTCTTCAAGCTTCACTGTACTGACCCTTAACCTGAGCACAAGGACACAAGCCCTAATCAGGCCAGAACACACCCCTCCCAAATGGGCATAATCTGAATGAACCACCCTTCCGGGGTGTTTGTGATGACCTCCTTTGGGTTAAGACTAGCCAAAAAATTTGGGATTAATATACAGTTTAGGAGAGAAGTATACAATCTATTCCTGAACACTAAAGTGTCTGAATGGTCTTTAATTCATTTCCAGATGAAGGAGATCACCTCTCTTTGGATAAACCTAGAGTTAAAGTGATGATTAAGACTGAGAAACAGTTGGAAAATATTTTTATTTCTGAGACTAAAGTAAGATATAGGCTGGTACTAGAGGCACCTAATCAACCTCAATTTGGTCACAGGATAGTAAAGATCATCCATCCAAGAGGTGGAGGAGGCCCATATTTGTCTTTCACAGGGTCAACCATGAAGAAATAAAGGTTTACGTTGACAGTGGACTGAATGGACTAGAGTTAATTGCAGAATGGCAAGGTATCACTTCTGTGGCATTTAAATGAGGATTTCTTAGGAATCCTAAGGGTGGGAAATTGCTCCCGAGATTCTCTCAGGACCACCAAAGTAGAAAGAGGTCTGATAAGAGGGTAGAACTGAGTTTGCCCTCAATAGGAAGGGTTCTCTTCTTGTCTGTAGTGTTAGCATTAGAGATATGCTGAGAAAGAATGAGCTGGAGAACTGTATTTGTATTTACTGGGATTGCCATCTTAAATTGAGGCTGCTAATACAGTAGTAGAATGGTGGTAGCACATTTTACAGGGTATTTTTTAATCCCTTAATGGCCAGAGTCACTTCTGGTTTTAGAAAAAAGGATGTTAGCCTGCCAGCATAAGATGAAAATTGGACCATACGTGCTTTGAATCATAGCAGGAACAGTTCTTGTGTTGAGGCTACAGTTAGTGTTTGATTTAGGGACAGAGATAAGGTCTGAGACGAGACCAGATGGAGAATTGTGTGGCCATCTTAATCCCCTAGGGAATATCAGAGGACAGTACTAGTGAGATTGGGCCAGATACTCAGAGGACAGCAGTGTTGCCTCTTTTAACTATGGTTAGGCTGAGGATTGGGATTAGGGTGTGAGAGAAAGGAGACTCCAGAACCATTGAGCTTTGCAATGGCTGCGGTACCGATGACAGTTATGCTTCAGTTTAAGGTTATGAAAAGAAGGGCAAGGACTGCTGATACTATACGTGAATCCTGTGAGCACCACTGAAACAGGAGGAGAAAAATCTAATGGGCAACAATTTAGGCTGAAGGTTTATTTTCAGTTATTGTAGGGTCTGTAGTCCCGTAGCATGAGGGTAGTGTTGTAGTGCAAATCAGGTCCATTGCTGCAGGGGTCGCCTTTCTTACTCTAAGGCTATGTTTGGTTGGAATCAGGTTTGTGCCTTAGGAGAGAAGGACCACAAAAGGCTTGTTCATTATGGGAACCTGTACAGGCAGTAAAAATAGTACGCAGATTAGGGACATCAGTTAGGTTTTGGTTCTGGATCCTGGGAAACCTGCTGTTGCTGTTAGACCAGAAGGCTGGGTTTGGGGTTTGAGTCCATCAAGGTCACCAAATTTACAAACTTGGGCTCTGTTTTCTGTTGGACCTTGTGGCTAAGGTGAGACAGGCAAACTCCTAAATACAGCTGCAATTAGTTCTGGGATAGCAAAGTGTTGCTTTTCTGGCTTTAATACAGGAGTTTGTGTAATGACTGAAAAATGAGGCTAATTCACCATTCCTGCAGGTGCCACGAGACATGCAGGAGTGCTGAGCACAGCAAGGGAAAGGGAATGTGATGGAATGGGCTACATTTGGGTATAGATGAAGTTCAGCTTTCAGGTCCATGAGGGCCTGAGAAGTTAAATGCACTCCTAAGAGGTGTGTGATGCAGTGCTCTAGCAAGCGCTGACACCTGTAGCTGGGCTAGTATTTAAGGTCACTGGGCCAGAGTTTAAGGTTACAATTAGCCCTTGGAACAGAAGTGGTTGGAGTGTCAGGTTTAGCACAATGTTCCAGACCAATACGAGAGCCATGCCGCAAGAAATGTTGGGACAGAGATAGCTGGCGTAACTGGATTCAGGCCGAGGTCAGGGGCTTGTCATAGCTTGAGGTGAAAAGCAACATTTACATCTGGATCCTGCCAGGGGTGTTAAGCTTCAACCTGAGTTAGTCCTAACATAATAAACCAGATTATATAATCTGGAAAGTCTGAAGGATCAAGTAGGGTTTAGTGACAGCACGGCCTAGTATTGCACAGGCCATTAGAACTAGGACAATGACTGATGAAAAAAATATCAAACAGGGTCCAGGTTAGATATGAGGCAGGCAGGGCCTAAGTTTAGGGCTAAAAGTTGTCATTATGGCTAATGTTTGTTACTGGAGGGGCTGGCTGAAGAGCTTTATGAAAGCCCCTCCGGCAACTGATGTATTGCTCTTTTTTCTAAGGGAGAAAGGGACTTCACGGCAAAATGTCTAACAGAGGAAACAGGAGAAAGAGGAAAAAGAGACACCGGTACTTATCAAGACTTTGGGACCACAAGGGAATGGTTTAGAAGTCAATACACACGTGCACATCTGTTCTCCCCAATCTTTAATCTGCCTCCCATCCTTCCTGTCGCGCCATGAGTCACGCTTCCCCCCCAACTCCCACAGTCCTCTACCTCTCCACTTCACACAGACGTTTTTCTTCTTGTTCCTCTGTGTCCCCTGCCCCAGCACAGAGCAAAGGCCGTAAGAGAAGAGAAAGCAAAGGCAAGCAGCTTCATCGTGGTTTTTCATCCTCTGTCCAAGCCACTAGTGGAGATGCTGGGGCACCGTTGCTTTGCTAGCCTGAGGAGGGAGGGAGGGGAGGGTGGCAGGGGTTTCACCACAAGCCTTTGGGGAGGGAGAGAAACATTTGCGGACCTCCAGCTCCCGGTGAGCAGGTTCTGCTCGCGGGCTCTCCGGCCGGCAGGGCAGCAGTGACCCCACACGACCCTTCCTCCCGGCACTTGCCGATATGCACAAGCCAGGGGCAAACCTGCCTCGGAGGGCACCCAGCCTTCTCGCAGGGCACTTCTGAAGCACCCCTTCGCCCGACCGCTCCAAGGGCCGGTTCCCGCCGCACGGGGAGGGCATCCAGCTGTTGCCAACAGCTGTGTTTCAGCCCCCGCTGGGCCGCGGTCAATCGCAGAGTCCGCCCCGCCGTCGTCCCCGCCCCTGCGAGGAGGAGGAACCGAGTGCCCGACCCTGTGGCTTTTAGGGGAGGGAGGCCACTCGGTTGTTAGCGCCCAGGCCCAGAGCTCCTCTTGCAGCTCCTGCTTTTGCTCGCTTCTAGCACTACGGCCGCCAGGCTGGCTGCTGCCCGGCCTCCTCTCCTCCTCTTGCCGGTACCTACCTCAAAGCCTCCGGAGGCTGCACGGCTCGGCTCGTGAAGGAGGAGGAAGCTGGGTTTGCAAAAGCAAAAGGGAATTACGTTGTAACTGGGTGGCTGGGGGGAAACGAGGGGAAGGCAGAGGGGGAAAAGAGAAAAAAAAAAAAAACCCTGAAAAAGAGAAAGAAAAGAGCGGGGCTGACTCTGGAAGCGGGTCTCGCCGCCCAGGACCCGCACGCCCCGGCGGCCACGCGTGGGTGCAGAGCGCGGCGCGGCGCGCAGGGCCGGGCGGAAGATGCACACGACGCAGAAGGACACCACTTACACCAAGATCTTTGTCGGGGGCTTGCCCTACCACACCACCGACTCCAGCCTGCGCAAGTACTTCGAGGTCTTCGGGGACATCGAGGAGGCGGTGGTCATCACCGACCGGCAGACGGGGAAGTCCCGGGGATACGGCTTTGTAAGTGCCGGGGAGCGGCGGGGCGGGGGGGGGGGGGGAGGCTGGGGAGAGCGCAGGTGGATGGCTGCGTGGGCATCGCGGGGAAACTGCTTCCACGGGGGGTTGCTGTAAGGAGGCAGAAGGCAGCCCCGGGCTCAGGGGACGAGAGGGAGTGTCGGGCAGTTTCGCTTTTTCTCTTTCTTTTTTCCCCTCTCCCTCCCGGTGAGTTTGGCGACGGGACGCGTGGGGGGGGGGGGGGTGGGGTGGGGGAGGTGGGGGCGGAAGACTTACTGAAAAAGGAGATTGAGGAGGGAATTGCCTAGTTTCTCGCAGTGCCGCCAGCGCGCCTGTTGCTCCCTGATACGGCCTCTCCGGGGGTTATCTGCCGGCGGCGGAGCTCGGCCCTCGCCCTCCGCCCTGCACCGGCTGCGGCTACCGGAGCCCCGCTTCTCGGTCCCGGCGCAGCCGCCGGGGCGCTGCGCTCCGCTCGGCGGGCCGGCGGGAGTCGGCTGGGGTGGCCCGTCACCACCCCGGCTGTCCCCCAGCGCCGCCCAGGGGGGCAGCTTGGGTCGCTGCCGCGGGCTGGAGGCTTCTCCTTCCCTGCGGGAAGAGCTCTAATGCGCGGCCTCGCCCGTTAAAGGTCACCATGGCTGACAGAGCTGCTGCTGAGAGGGCTTGTAAAGACCCCAACCCCATCATCGATGGCAGGAAAGCCAACGTGAACCTGGCGTACCTGGGTGCCAAGCCGCGGATAATGCAGCCAGGTGAGGAAGCGGCCCTGAAGGGCCTTTCTGTCGGTACCTCAGGTTTCTGAGGAGAGGAAGACTTAAAAAAAAAAAGGAAAAAAAAGTAGTGCTGTCTGGCGCATCCCTGAGAGTATAGTAACTTTGGGGCGATTTCTTGCATGTGCCTTATTTAAAAACCAGGAGCAATCGAGAATAAAATAGCTCCAGGAGGACTTCCGCAGCTCAGAAACTTCATTGGTTACTCCTGCTGCCGGGAGTGTTGTGGCACTGACCATTTACAGTATCGTTGCAGGGAAAGACTGGCCTAGGAATGAATTGCTCCCAATGTGTGCGGTCTTATTAATACAAACACTATCTTAATGCGAACTCCTCGAACAGATGGGAGCTATTATGCAGACCTTAAAACAGAACGGCTCTTCCTAGGGCCACATCTGAGCCAATCTGATGTCCTAGTCGCTTCCCAAACTGCTACTTGGCAGCTAGAGGGGCAGGAGCGCGGAGTGTGGTACACCTTTGTGCTCTAAAGGAGGCTGTTCTGGATCCCCGTGTGCTTAAGTCTGGGGGACACTTGTGTGAGTAATTAAGTGCCCACTAAGGAAAGAAGGGGTTTATGCTTGAGCACGTGAAGAACAGAAATGGTTAGGATCTGAGACACACCGCCCCCCCGCCCCATGCTAAGTCCTCATGGGTAGAGATGGCTCCAATTTGAGACTGTATAAAGTACACAAATACTCTGATGGAATAGAATACCATATAATCCTTCAGGGGCAAAAGCTGGGGACCAGAATGGAGCATGGAATAAAATGTGAATGAAAACTTTGTGCTTGTGGTTTAGAAAAAGTCATTCTGCTAAACACCGCTAGTAAAGTGTGTGCTTTACTTAAGTTCCATATGAATGTATGGGAAGTGTGTGTATATGGGTTGATGTATTTTGCTTTCTAATTTGTGGGTCTGCAGCCTTTTAAACATCGTCATGGGAGGCTGTTAGTGAAGACCAGTACTCTGCATGTGTATATATAGCGTAAATAAGTAGCCAAAAGAATACCCATACAGAGAACATGATGTGTTTTTGTTGGTAGGTTTTGCCTTTGGCGTCCAGCAGCTTCATCCAGCTCTCATACAGAGGCCTTTTGGGTAAGTCTGTTCAATGGGACCTCAAACAGGGGAGGAAAGGTCTGTTTGTTTGGTTTTTTTTTTTCTTTAAAGAAGGAAAGAAAAAGTATGATCCTTGAAGGCCTCTTGCAGTAGCAGCCTTGTAAACTCACCAGCAATGCCTAAGTCTGAGACTTATAAATATATACCCGTAGATGCGCTCACCTTGTCGGTCATGTTCTAAATGCCGCAGCTGAGTCAAGTTGTGTGGGACGTGTCCCCTCCACCTAAGCAGTCCAGTCCCATATGACCCTATGATAAAACAAGGAGGTATGACTTGATGCAAGATTGCTGTGCCCCATTTCTCTTTTTTTTTTCAGCTTGACTCAATGTTATTTATCTCTTTCTAATCTGACAGGGATCGTTTACAGTTAAGATAACTGATCAGAAGGATATGATGATAAGAGGTGGAATAGTTCTGTTTGGAATTAAACTCTGTAACCAGTAGACTCAAACACAAACAAGCTAAAATGGTGATTAACGATGCATGTATGTTTTTTTTCATATAGTCAATAGACCTCCGTGTGCTTTTATTTATTTATTTATTTGTTACAGTAATGAAGTGGTGTTGATAGCTAAACTGTGTGCTTTTATTTAATTGGAAGAGCTGTAGTGAAAGTTTTGGGGTTTTTTTTGGGGGGTTGTCTTTTTAATTTTGGTTTTGTGGTTGAGGAGTGACTGCCAAGGGGAGCAGAGGGCCTTTTTTTTTTTTTTTTTTCCTTGCTTTCAAGCTGTAGCCTGTGACTTTTTTTAACCATATTTTGTAGTGAGTGCTAAATTGTGTGACTTCTTGATTTTTAAGTAAATCAACGTATTGCTTGCATGCTCATAATTTTTTTGAGGGGGGTTTGTTCTTGGGAGGGGTGTGGAGCTCCTTATTAACAATGTGCGTCCATTTGGGCTTTCTAATTTGAGATTTTCAATTTTTTTTTTTGTTCCCTTCATTCTGCCTTTAATATGTAGTACGTTTCTCCTTTACTCGAGTGCACTATTCCAAGTAGATCTAACTCCTGCTTCTTAAGGGCATATAATCAGGAGGAGAAGTCTGCTTTAAACTTTCCATACAGTGTCACTTCACTAATGCACACCGACTGAGAAACTCATTGCCAAGTAATGCATTTTGCTAATTAATGAATAGGCTAACAATAAAGTAGGGAAAATGCCTCACAAATTTACTTTGTTTATTTGACTGGACTAGCTTTACAACATTTTATCTAGCTGTTATTAGAGCAATCCTAGCTTCTTGGTAGCTTGGTTTGTAAAAACAGTAGGAAACAGTTCCTGTCCTCAAAACCATAGAAGAAAGTTCCCTAGAAACTTTACATACATGTAAAAGAGAATGACACATTTCTGTTTTTTCTTTTTGTTTTCCTCCTTCTGATTATCTTCTATTACATTTTGACTTCTTTGAAGTGTGAGGAAATGACAGTGTATATGCCCTCATCAGTTTATGCTAGGGTAAGCAGGAAGCGGTGTGTGTTGGCTCCAAAGCTGCTACACCACTTGTTGCAACGAGGGCTGCCCGGGGATCAGCCATGGAAACATTGAGTATTTGCTGAGCACAAGAGAAAAGCAGAACCTGTGTCAATCCCTTGCTTAAAGGACAGTGCATATACAGGTGGTCTTCTAGCTTTCTTTACCCAGTGCCAACAATAGATGATGTAAGTTGTGTTTAGGTCAGGGAAGTTCCTCCAGCAGGCTGAAAAAAGTTTTGTTTCTAATGCAGTGTACATCAGTCCGAAGAAGAAGGATGTTGGTTGCAGGGTCATGTGTATATATATGAAACTGGACATTTTCTATCCTTGGCTTTTGCCTCTTTTCACTTTGAGAGAGCTAAGGAGGTTACTAATCCTGCTTTCACCTCAAAATTTCCAGTGACCTGTACCTTTTTATAAAGAATGTAGTCCAGATTAAGAACAACAGACCTCACCAGAATGAATGAACATTGCTATTCACTGTCCTCCCTGACAATAAAAGGGGCTGTTTGAGTGCTTCCTTCAATCTGCTTCTACTGAAGAGCTCACTTTTAGAGAATGCTAGGTGGATTGCCCTGAAATATACAGTCCCCTTAAAGCCTTCCTTCCTCCTTTGCAGTTGCACTTTTTAAAATATACACTTGACTAATGTTGTATAAAATGAATTGTAGTGGTGATTCACTACTGAGACTCTGCTAATCCATACACAAAAGCTCCAAATGTGTTGTTTAGTGGGGTGCTTTTTTGGTGGGTTTTTTTTTTGGGGGGGGGGGTATCCCCTACCAGAGTGCAAATTGGTGAGGTGTTGCTGTGTTTTGGTACAATCAGCAGTGTTTTGACATGGTTCCTCACCTATCAAACAAGAAACTGAAAATAATTGGATTATGTTACATTACTTTTACTGAGAAGATGCAGAAGTACAGTATTCTGAATACAACATTATTGTGGAGGAAGGAGCCAGAAACTAGATTAGCTTCAATGCATGAAGCATTTAAAAGGCTGGGAATTCTTCTTCATTCAGTGCTGCAGAGATCAATTCATCCACCAAATAACATTTCTCCCTGCTCTTTACATTCAGCATCTATCTTACTGTTGGTGCATTTTGTAGAAAGCTGTTTGATCGCCGGATGGGTTATCTATACAGCTCTGTTTTCAGGATTGTTTATTAAACAACTATCTCTGAATTCAGTAGGAATTTATGGAGGGGGAAGGTGACTTTGCTTCCTAAAATAGCTTTTCTCATTTTGCTTACGTAATTTTTACTCTAATATTGGTGGGAAAAATATGGGGTGCTGGTGTAGGGTATGACTTGTGCTGTTTGAGATTTTTAAAATTTTTTTTCCCCTTGAATTTTCTGCTGAAACCTTGTATCACAATCAAAATGAGAGTATTCCCACTGCTTTTACTAAGAGCAGAGTTAAATCCAATGTTATTAAATTCATTATCAAATGGTTAGCTGATACTACCTGCTTGGTATTGCTTTCCAAGAGTTAAGCAACAGCTTTTCTTGAGAGAGGAAAAAAAACCCACAAGCCCTCTCTTGAATTTCATGACCAAAAGGCCTGTATAACACTGAAGCATGGACAATCTGGAAAGAGGAAGCAAAGCCAGAGCTGTCAGAAGTTAACCTGCGGAATGCTAAATGTCCTCTTAATGGTATCAGACACAAATTTAAAAAGAAGCTTATTAAGGGTCTTGTACATCTTGATGTTTACGTAAGCAATTTCTTGCCATAAGGAAAGATGTGCATTGCTGAAAATCTACTCTTTGACTGTCACTACAAAACCAGATGATGCCATGCAGGGGCCAAAGCAAAACATTTAGTTCAAAGTTAAATACCTACTTTCAAAAGAATTGAATGCTGAGGGTCAATGATGTGCTGCTACTGCGGAGTTTCTGTATGCCACAGCTCTCTGCATTCATCTAGAAAGTCCCTTTTTTTCCTTTGAAACAATTAGCTTTCACTCTATTATTGCTTATAGGATTATTTTTGGGGTCTTAGTTAAGCACAAATCTTCTGTTGTAACGATGAAGTTCTTAAGGCACAGGCCAGAAGTGTATGTCATTCAATTTTTAATGTCCCAAAGCTACAGTTACCGCTGAAGTTAAATGTGGCTTCCCTTTTCCTTTATTGCAAGAGCATAAACCAAAAAATCTACGTTCCAAAATAAAAACTACTGCCAGGAAAGAAAGCTTAAACCATGTATAATCCTCACGCTCTTACTCTCAAAAGTAGAGCGGCAGCTTTTATTTAAAATAGAAGGTACTGGGGATATCCAGTATAACTGGGAATTGCTTTTTCGGCTTTTGACCTGGCAGGGCATTAAAAGCAGTTGGGTTCTGAGTAGCTGAGATCTACATGTGCTGCTGGCTTCTGCAGTAGGTAGAAATTTACTTTGGCCATATAAAGCCATTTTACTCGACTCAAAACAGTTGTAGCATGACAGATGATCAAAAATAGCCCCACTGCAGCTTACGCTGTCAATCATCACGTGTGAAATGGCATGGTGCTGAGCAGCCTGCACTGGGTGTATGTTTATTGTAGGGTAAGATGCAGCAAACAGATAGTGTTTCATAACTTCACCACCTGTTAGTTTCCTGGCTTCAATAAAACGAGTCACATGAGTTTTAACTGCAAGTGCCTGTATCTTTCTGCCTGGCTCAAGGAGGTGGCCAAGTGTTCTAATGTCTTCAGAAAGTCTTAGTAACACCAGTTCAAGTCAAAACAAGCAGCTCGCTGTCTCCCCTGTTAGGATCAGTATCTTTCATGAGTGCTGTATGTAAAGATTCCTTTCACGTGGTGTTAAATGGACCCTGAATGGTGCAGAAGAGGCTCTCAGTGACTTCAGAGCTGGTTATATTTTAAAAACACGGTGTTGTATTTATTAGGATTGTACTTGATGGGTGACCAATACAAAATGCTTGTTTATGCTCATCCGTTTCGTATGGAGAGCTCAGGTAATGATGTGTATTTAAATGCACAGAGCCAGCTTAAGTATGCTTCAAATGCACTTCTGGCTAATCACTTCATAAATTAGGTGAGTGTTAAAAACCCAACTTACAGTTATGTTTCATGTTTTCTTTCCTTTCCCCAATCCCTATTTGTCACTCCTTTTTTTTTTTTTTCCTCTCTTCCCTTCTCCCTTCCCACACTAGTAAATGAACATGTTGGGTTTTTATGATTGTGGTGTTCATACCTTAAACACGACAGCTGAACATTTCTCTCTGCTAATATTCCTACCCCATCAACTTAGCGCTGCATTTTCTCCTTAAAAAGAAAACTAGGCTGTTCTATGAGTGTCATAGCAAAAAGTGACAGTGTCACTTCTGATTGTAATGGTTCCTTGTTGACCACTTAAGCAAATCTTGAAGTTATTTTAAAAATTAAGCACCAAAACCCCCCTTTCCATTAAATCTTTAATTGCAAGAAAAGAGGACAATTTTCACCGTTGCAATTTGCATCTGTGCTTGCAGTGTGCTAAAAGGTTGATGCAGCCTTTAGAGTTGTCTGTAAAGGTGAAGTGCAGTGTGAAATAATAGTAAATTGGCACAAGTAGTTTTTCCATGGATTTATTAAGATTCACTGACTGGAAAGGAGTTGCATGTGTGAAGGACCTATCTGTGGAAATCCAGATGGAAGACAGGGCTATGCATGTAAAATGAGAGTTATACTAAGTGTATTATTATTTAAAAATCAGATTATATGATGATAAAATACAACCATGACATGAGCTTGTATGTACCTTTTTGTGCTAAGACCACAATATGACCAATTTTCAAAGCTGAAGGGCTGAATAAACAAGTCAAGGAAGCAGGTTTTGTGATTTCAAGATGATGGGAAAGTGTGTGTACAGATCTGTTCAGAATGGTTATTTCTTAAGCTGTAAATTTCTTTTTTTTTTTTTTTTTTATTTTGTTAAGCACCAGATCTATTTAGGCTTAATCCTATGCCCACCTCCCAAAAAACTCTATGCTGTATGTCTTGCATAGAAATAAACAAGCTGGCACAAAACAGGACATCAGTGGCCTGATAATCAAACAGGTTTGACCCTTGTGTCCTTACGAACTTTTATAAAAGTGTGATGCACATGTACTTAGGAGTCACTGTTATGGATTTTAATAGCATCTATGTAGCTTCCCCTCAATGGCCTCTTGTGACGGAGTGAGCTGCACTATCGTTCGTTTGGAAAGTGTGATTCTTGCTGTGTTTACCACACTTGTGAACTTTATTTAAACTCCTTTGTCGCCTGTGTTGGTTTTTTCTTATTTTTAATAAGGGTGACTGAGGTTGCAGAGAAATTAATGTGTGCTGAGTCTGCATAGCAACTTAAGTAGGGTTGCCACAATACGTTCTGCCTGCCGCTCCCCAAGAAGACCTAACATACTGTCAGGGTTCAACCATTTTGTTGCCTTATTGGCTGTTGTCAAACTCATTATAGTGATGCTGTCAAACTGCTCAGTTACTAATAATAAAATTATTGCAGGAAATAATTTTACTAAGAGTTGAGTGGTTAAGTGAGAAGCAGAGTGATAAAAATGGCTTCCAGGTGATCTGAAAAACAAATACCCCAATTTTCCAGATGGAGTCTTACAACTGTCATCAGTGATCCTGGCCCTTCTAAAGATTTTGATAGTATTAAACGTAATACCCTCAGGCAACGTTAAAATACTCCTGTTTTAATTCGGCCATACCGCTGTGCTGTGGAGCGATGCAGCTCCTCGGGCCGGTGAACTGACAATTGGTCCATTGAGTCTAGTTATTGTGGCAACCCTATGCACATAACAACAACTAAATCGAGTTTGGTTTAGTTCGGAGTATGGATATGACGCCTGGGCGCTGACTCGCGTGCCGACTCTAACTCCCTCTCCCATCTTTCAACAGGATACCTGCTCACTATGTCTATCCACAGGCATTCGTGCAGCCCGGAGTGGTCATTCCCCATGTCCAGCCCGCAGCAGCCGCTGCTTCCACTACACCCTACATCGATTACACTGGAGCTGCCTACGCCCAGTACTCTGCCGCCGCCGCCGCCGCCTATGAGCAGTACCCCTATGCCGCCTCGCCGGCTGCTGCTGCGGGGTACGTGGCGGCGGGGGGCTACGGCTACGCGGTGCAGCAGCCCCTCACCGCAGCGGCACCTGGGACGGCCGCTGCAGCTGCTGCTGCTTTTGGCCAGTACCAGCCCCAACAGCTGCAGACAGACCGTATGCAATAGCAGATGGACTTCTGAAGGAAGCTCGCTCTTTCTCTTCCTCTTTTCAGCCTTCCAGTATAAGTAGTTAATCAGAGACAATTGATATTAACTAAGGAGCTTTAAGGAAAGCGATGCTATTGCAAAACTAAAGATTTTTATTCCACTGTCTTCATACAGTATGCATCCAAACCATGTTGTTAGAGAGAGGGGTAGTACGGCATGTCTAGTTTCAAGTATCAAGCCAGAAGAAAATGGGGGGGGGGGGGAAAAAAAATACTGTACTGTCATGAAAGAGTGGCAGGAGTAGCAATGGGACTTCATATTTTCAAACAGACAAACAAACAAGAACCAAAAAAAAACAAAAAAAGAAAGCAAAGGTGTACTTTTTACAGTATCAGGGAAGCAAAACTGCCTTTTATAAGTAAGAAAATGGTATTTGAAAAGTTTGAACCAGGGAAAAAACTGAGTCAGCAATATGTAACCTTTATCCATTTTAAGAGGAAACAAGCGTAAAGCACTGATTGTCCTTTCTAGCTTTCAGAAGTTGTCTTCATGAGATAGTACCTTCTCACTGTCTCACTAACGGGCATCGAACAACCCAAGGAAGATGGCCGGCTAGTAAGATGGCGGACAGGCACCAAAGTTATTTTCTTCTCTGTCCTCTGGATGAGTGGAACTATGGAGCAAGTGATGTGGAAGTAAGGGGTGCAACAGCTGTAGAGACAATCAATAACACAGACAGTTCTGGACAGAACACATCACTCGTGCTCATGTGATGAGCTTGTCACATCCTAATCCCTCGCCCCATCCTGTTTCACTTTTGGGAAACTTTAACTGCTGGTGTCAGCTATTCTGATTCTAAAATAGGATCAGCCCTTTACTACAACAGCCTTCTCTTTCTATTTATTGCATCTATTCCTAAGTTGTGAATAAAGGCAGGAAGAAGCTTAATGAATTAAAACCTTTAAGAACTGTTTTAAGGGAATTTTCTTTCTGAAACCATTTGTACAACTTTACTATCTATTTCAGGATTATATTTAAAATATTTATTAGCAAACATACAGTACACAAGGCGACTTTTGTTACCAAGACTGCTGTTCTTGAAGGGTTAATGGTATGATTTATACTGTGCCTTAATTGTTATGCTATTTAAAAAGAAATATTTATTTTGAAAGTTTTACTATGCTGCGCTCTAAAGAAAGCAACTTTAGATGTGACACTGTAAAATTATGTATTCATCTCATGGCATAAATTATTTAGTAGGCTTAGATGTAGCATATTAAATATTAACCTAATTAAGGATGTTGGCTTGGATTTATTTAAATTCAGTATGTGCACTGTATGAGGGTACTCTTAAATTAACACTTTTTTAGGTTTTTACATAAAATATTGCTAGTTCATTCTTTTCCCTCTACCAGTTTTTCATGTAGACCTCTCAAATACATTAGTGCCGTTTTCTCACTCATCTGTATGTAGACTGACTATTTTTCCCTTTGCTAGAAAATGCTGCTTTACATTGTCCTGTGAAACTACAATACTTGCAATTTTTATTCTTGACCGAAATGGAATTTGATATTTTACACTGTATTGGATTTTTTTATACTTGAACAATTTCATACAAGGGAAGACAGGATAGAATTTTTATGGACTTTATCCAATGTCACTGGATTTATTTTAAGTATTCTGAATACTAGCCAGTGTTATAATGTAGACATGACTCTCCTGTGCGTATTATTTATTCAGTATGTATGTTGCTTTACAGCATTTCAGATCTCTTAATCTATTCACTCGTATTAAAACAATAAAAGAAAGTCTCATCCTGTCTGGTGATGTTTTTGCTCAAATTGTCTTAGGTCTTGTTTAATTAAGACTAGGGGGACACCCTTTTATGCAATTTTCCTGGTCTGTGGGGCGAACAGCAGCATATGCATAGACTTCAAATGCACAGACTGATACAAACTGTAGTACGTGGAGGAAATTCTACAAAGATGGACAAGATCCATCCTGGGAGTTACCATCATTCAGAGTGGAAGGGAAGGTCCCAGGTCACTTATGGATGGCTTTGTCCAGCCAGGTCTTAAAATCCTCTACATAGAGACGGCATAACCCCTCTGAGTAATCTATTCCACTACCTAATTATTCCCATAGTGTCAATTTTTTTTCTCCTTCTATCTAGCCAAAGCCTCCCCTGTTCGGTTACAGCCTTTGTGTCTCGTTCTTTGGCAGAGAGCCCAGCCCTATTTTCTTGGTAACCTCCTCCTAGGAACTGGAAAGTGACTGTTCCCTTCAGTAGCCTGGACAAACTCCAATGCCTCAGCCTGTCCTTACACACCTCATGCTTCAACCTCCAGCCATCCTGATGGCCCTCCAATGGAATCGTTCAAGTTTATCAACTGCTTTCATTTACTGGGAGAGTGAGGACTGGATCCACTAGGCCAGCTGTGATCTAATGAATGCTGAGTAAAAGGAAATAATTACCTTGATTTCCCATCTGTGCTCCTGTTGATACAGTCTGATGCACTTTGACTGCTCCCATGTCCTTTTCATCAGAGCTGCTACCAAGCTAGTTAGTCCCTGGCCTCTGCAGGGGTTTAGTCCACCTGAGATCAAGGACTCTGTCAGTCCTCACTGAGTTTTATGAAGTTCCTGTTACCTGAGTTCTCTAGCAAGTGTAAATCCCTCTGAATGACAGGCCTTGATCTCAAGCATATCAACTATAAGGATGGTTGAGTCACCATCCCTGGAGGTATTTAAAAGATGTATAGAGATGGTACTTATGGGTGTGGTTTAGTGGTGGACTTGGCAGTGTTCGGTTTACAGTTGGACTCGACGACCTTAAGGGTCTTTTCCAACATAGATAATTCAGTGATTCTGTAACTACACCCTCCATTTAGTATCATCAGTCCTCAGATCTGATAGTACTGCATCCTGTCTGTTCTTCCAGGTCACTGATAAAGATATCAGACAGGAGGGACCCCTGAGGAACTCCACTGTAGCCAGCCTCCCCACAGAGCACATGTGTTCTTTTGACCAATGATTGAGTCAGTTTTCTGCCTGGCTAGACTCGAGCAGCTGAAATTGCATGCAAAGATTCTGTGGGAGACCACATGGAAAGCCTTGCTAAACTCAAGGTAGACAACATCCTCTGCTTTCCCCTCATTCACAAATCATCTCATCATAGGAGGCAATTAGGTTGGTCTGGCGTGATTTACCCTCATAAGTCTATGGTGGCTATTCCTTGATCACCACCTTCTCCTTCATGTGCCCAGAAATTACTCCAAGGTTGCTCACTCTGCGATTCTTCTGTAGTTCCATAGATTGTCCTTCTTGTCCTTTCTGAAGATGGGTGTGTCACCTGCCTTTCTTCAGGCATGGAAGACCTCTCCAATCTCCATGACTTTTCAAAGAAAGGTGATTGTGAGCAGCCTCACAATAACAACGGCCAGCTCTCTTAGTACATGGACTAAGATTCCTCAGGAGGTCCCTGAATCAATCTCCTTCCACACCTAACAGTTTCTTTTGTCCCTGAACCCCTCCTATAATTACAAAGTGTTGTTACTAAAAACCTTAAGGCCAGGCACCATTTTGCACATAGTACTTGAACTGGGAAGCACTCAAGTAGCTGCTCAGATCCAGCTGATGATGGATTTCGATAAGAAATTTAAAACTGCAGTCCCTCTGAGTGGAAGACAGAGGATGCAGATGGCTTGGGAAAACCATGCTGCACAGGAATGTATTATTTGATATAGGATGAAGAAAACATCTTTTCCCTACACATAAACCCCCCCGTCAGTGTCCTGGGAGCTTCCCCTTCTTCCATCTGGAGGTGACAGACACCCCAGGGTAAAGCACGAAGGGAAATGTTGCTGCCCTGGAGAGGCACTGTGTTGTGGTAAGCCACAACAGGAACAGAATAAAAGTTTATGACTCAGTTTATAAAGGTCAATTGCATGCTGGCTCTGTAACTTGACAGATTAAATAATCTCAGCAAAAATGTAAACGTGCAAGTGCCACTAGTAAACCTAGATTTGGGCACACAGCATGGACCCGAACTCTCAGCTTTGGCAAATGAGCAGCTGAACATAAAATACCTCAATAACACCTTGCATACTTGAAATGCAATCAGTTCATATCACCAGCTCCAAAATAAAATCACTGAGAAATAGCAGCACTTAATTGTGAAATGAGTGAATATGTAGTAGAAGTGTTCATGTTTTACTTGAAAGACAGCAGATACGTAAGTAGCAAGAAATGGCACACAAGGCAATTTCTAGTTATGCTTGAAAGCCTTAAAAAGAGATTTTACAATGAAATGGGACCAGTGCTGAGGTCCTTGAAGAGGAAGTTGAAGTTAGGAACACTATCGTTAAAGAACGTGTAGTTTTAAAAAGGTTTCATACCTTGAAAGCTGACTGCTAGAATTGGAATTTTTCCTAATATTTGTATTTCCTATTAACCAGTGTACATAACTCAGCATCACTAGAGCTCTCTGTATCTAACTTTTATTAGAATGTGCAACCATTGGGAAGGACTCTCTCAGGATTAAAACACGGTGCAACCATTCAAAGGACCTCTCAGTCCTGACCATTAGATGCTGGGCCATTTCAAACTGAGTGATTCCCTAGTTATGCTCAAAGCTTGGTGAGAAAAAAGCATTCTGTTCAGAACCTTTGTTTCAGTTTTAAATAGCTTGCAGGTATGGTTTGAATTGCCTTCAGCTGAATTTCACTTTATGTTCCAGGTTTTTGGTATAAATAAACATGTAAGCAGTGTATTCAGACTGCAAAGTGTGCAACTTTTGTGTTTTCCTCTGTGCTTGAACTTCAAACCATCAGCTATACTTCCTCAAACTAGCAATAAAACAGGCTCTGGGCGAAGTCTAACTGTAAAATGCTCACAGCCTATAGAAATTTTTAAATGAAAAAATCATGAGCAGTAAAAACTGAGGATCGTGATGGAATTTGGCCTTGCAACAATCACCAAAACAGACAATGTTGTGAGTACAATAGGAAGAATGGGATAATGCAGGAAAAGGAAAACCACTCAGGCTTATACTACATTTAGTATTACCATAAAGAGTAATTTTACAGTCAATACTACAGCCTATTGATTAGCAAGACTGTCTTACAAGATGCACGCTAGAAGTTTAATTCCACCTGTTCTTTGTATATCCTTGCAAACAATGAGAAAATGCTCTTTTAAGCTAACTTACTATATTCCAGCCACGTATTACCAGGCCTTAGGATCCCAAGGACCACATTTGTTATCTTGTAACATACTGCATTTAGCAAAACCAAGAAAAGACCTTACAGTAGCAGCAACTAAAGATTTTTAAGGACTTTGAAAGTAGCATGGTTATGTATGAACTTACAAAAGCCTTACTATAACCAAAGATCGGACTCTAATGGTTTGCTTACAAGTTCTCTTTTTCACCCATCAGAAGAGGGGTGGCCAGCAGGGACAGGGAGGTGATTGTCCCTCTCTACTCTGCCCTTGTGAGGCCCCACCTGGAGTACTGTGTCCAGATCTGGGGCCCCCAATACAAGAAGGATGTAGAACTGTTGGAGAGGGTTCAGAGGAGGGCCACAAGGATGATTAGAGGGCTGGAGCACCTGCCCTACAAGGAGAGGCTGAGGGAGCTGGGCTTGTTCAGCCTGGAGAAGAGAAGGCTGTGGGGGGACCTCATTGCAGCCTGCCAGTACCTGAAGGGAGATTATAAACAGGAGGGGAATCAACTTTTTCAAATGGCAGATAATGGCAGGACAAGGGGGAATGGTTTCAAGCTGAAGGAGGGAAGGTTTAGATTGGATATTAGGGGGAAGTTTTTTACAGGAAGAGTGGTGAGGTCCTGGAACAGGCTGCCCAGAGAGGTGGTGGATGCCCCATCCCTGGAAGTGTTCAAGGCCAGGTTGGATGGGGCCCTGGGCAACCTTGTGTAGATCCTGAGGTTGGTGGCCCTGCCTGTGGCAGGGGGGTTGGAGCTTTATGATCCTCGGGGTCCCTTCCAACCCTTGCCATTCTATGATTCTATGATTCTATGAATCTATGATTCTATGATTCTATGATTCTTCAAAGCCCAGTCTAAAATGATAAGAAAAAATAGGCTTGACCTAGTGTCGAAGAATAAGGAGAAAACTACAACTGCATTCAAAAATGCAGATGTGCACACAGAGTAATTAGAAGCTTTTCTCAACATAAAGAAAATTAGCTCTGGAACATTTCCCAGTCCCATGTGCCAACTTTGCTGAGATAAGCCATGAATTTGGGCTAGCTTACACAATCATTATTTTTGACATCAGCAGTCTGGGGTTAAGGAGGAGCTCACCAAAACACATTTCCTTGCCAAGCTTCTAAAAGTCAAAAGGTACAGATATCCATATTAATTGGTGGGAGGTCTCTGAGATATACATATACTCTTTAGATAAGTACCCTTATGTTAATCTTTCGACCTGACTACACAGGTGTTCTTGCTGCCTTTTCTCCCCTGTCTAGATGTGGCTATGTGGGGTGATGTGCTCCCCACTTCAACACAGGGCAATGGCTCTCGCAGGTGACCACTCAGTTCCTACTTAAACTGGGTAAAATGTTTCAGTTACATTAAGACTATCCCACAGTTTTTCACCTCATATTTTATGAAATGTGGAAAAATCTTTAGAAAAGAGCTCTTCCTATCCACAACTCACTGCCAGAATTCAGTGATTCCATTTGAACCAGAGCAAAAGATGCCAAAATATCAAAACTGACAGAGGTAGATTATAAGCAAAGCTCAGTGAATCCATCATCAATCATTCAGCCGTTAAAAGTTTTGACACTGCACTTGCAAAGGACATGAATCAATCTTTACCTCACACTTGAAGAAGAGGACATGTTTTTATCCAGCACAGCAGGTAAGAGATTTTGCCACCCTGGGGAAAAACTTTTATTGTTTTGAAGTTTTCTTTTGGCTGTATTTGTAGTGATGACAAAAACTAGCTAGAGCTTAAAATACTGAGGCAAACAAAATGCTGTCCCAGAAAAAAAAATCAGGTAATTAAAAAAAAAATCAGGAAATTTAAAAAAAAAAATCTGTTTTGATAATTTTAAATAAAATTATTTTAATCATAGATTGTTTAACAAGAAAATAGCCCTGCACTTAGAAAGTACCAGAGCAGAATGTTCTGATTCTTTCCTGACAAGAACAGGTTCAACTGAATGGTTTGCAACAGAAACACATTAGTGTATCTTCCAGGCACTTCAGAGGGAGGACCAATTGCTTGCTCAAGGCTGCGGATGCCATACTGGTGCCAAAAACTGGGATTCCTTGGCTGTTTGTTCAAACCACTGGAATTCATCTCCTAATTTGTACACTAGTAGTATTTCTGAATGAAGATAGAAATAATGGAAGTCTAGAGGCAAATCTTGGTTTCACTGAGGATACCCAGACCAGCTGGGAATATTTTATGCAGATAAGTAAATACGGGCAAGCGTTACCAAGTTGAAGCACAAGCTTTTATTCAGGGTATGCCCAAAGCTTCTTTAAGTGATGGTCAGTCTCAATTCTCATGTCATTTCTTCATCACTCTAGCAATGAAGGTCCTTAAAAGTGGGCTGCTCTTTTTGCCCAGTATGTAGCCTTCCTAACCTTGGAAGATGGAAAGTAGCACATGAGTCCAGTAAGGAATGCCCACAGCTTCCTTTTCAATATACTACAGAGCAGTGTACATGCCTTAGCACGAATTAATGTTACAAACAGTATTCAGGGAAAATGTATTCTGCCTAAACCACGTTTTAGGTATCACAGTACACATGTTTAAACATTATTGTTTCCTGATTTTCCAGTGATGAGCTACTTTATCGAGTAAACTCTTTTCTCATTTTATGTAAAGTGCATCCTTTCACTAACCTGAGTGCCACCATAATTTATACTGTTCTTCATGTAAAATAGGGTACAGAGATCTCCAGGCTTTATTTTCCTGTAAATGTCAACAGTTCCACTACCACTAGTGCATCTTGAAACTGGTTTTCCTCTGACCTTATCAAGAACAGCAATTTTCCTGTCTACTCTAACAGCGCCTGGGATCTTGCCAAAAGAAACCCGAAGCTAACATAAAGCTCCAAGAGCAGCGGCTGAGTGTGGAAACAGAAGTGTGCCCAACAGCCTTCAGGGTGCTTGTGGCAGAAGGGAGCTGCTCCTGATGTGGCTGCAGTAGCTCAGCTGAAAGGCACACCACAGCTGAAAGGCTTTCTTGTGTGAAATACACGTTATATTCAAAACCTGCCTGGACACTGTCCTGTGCAGCCCGCTCTAGGCGATCCTGCTTTCAAAGGGACTTGGACTAGATGATCCAGGAGGGTTCCCTGGAAAAGGAAGGCCCTGAGCCCCAGGGTCAGAGGGGCTGCTTGTGGGCTATGCAGGGAGGTTTCAGACCAGGTATGTGTTTCAGTTCTGGCTCCTTTGGTTTGAGAGCTACTGCTGGATGTTTAGCATGGTTTTTATTGAATGCATCTGGCGATTCTGTGATGTCCAGGGGTCCCTTCCAACCCCTGCTGTTCTGTGATCTACAATTCTGTGATTCTGGGATGCATTGGTTTAGCTTCATAAAGGCCAAGCAAAGGGGAAACAAAGCAGCCCTGTAGTGACTTTCAGAGGAAGAAAGTCTGGTGTCCACTGGAACTTCAAAGAATGAAACTGGCTTCAAAGATCTTGTATCTTGTCTTCAATGTAATGCAAGCCTTATGCAATGCCTTGGTCTGATCCAAATAGTGGCTGTGGCACTTGCCAACACTTCTCTAGTACAGGTTGGCAAAGATACAGAGTGTGTGTAGGAGCCTCAAGGAATCTGGCTTTCCTAAACTCAGGGAATGGCAATGTTAGGGAGAAACAAGCCCTACTCTGTCTCTACTCTGTCTTCTATAGCATTTAAGATACTGTTTATTTGAAATGTGGCTGCACTGTATTAATGATGCTTTCTTTCAGCAGGATGGCTTGGTTCTAACTGCTGCAGCTGCTGCTGCAGAGAGAACAGAATAGCAAGCTTTGGGTGCAATCAAGATGGGCTCCATTGCCAGGGACTGGAGCCAGGGCCTGGACTGCAAACAGAAGATCTGCATGAATATACCCTGAGAGAACTGCTGGAGGTCAGAGAGTATTGTTCTAAAGGGGTCAGAAGTACAGTCTGCTTGGTGGCAGTGAAAGTGCTATTACTTGCAAGCATCAAAAAATTTTCATGGATTCTTACCATTTACTGTGGTATTTAATGTCCTTATGAGGATGGTACAGTTGCTTGGAGTTCAAAAACTAGGAGCAGATCTTCCAGGTCTTAACTGGCTGAGAACAAGGGTAGTTATTGCCCATTTGATGACTCCTGAGGGCAGAGTCATAAATATGCCAACAGGAAAACAGATTATTTGTCAGTGGGATGTTACTAAATTTAGGCAGGGATACCTGCTATTCTCAGGCTTTGTCAGTCATACAGGTAAAAGACTCAATGATACTAACTGACTTTTAATTCCTAAACCAGCAATCATCTCAAAAAAATAACTATTTTACTGCACTGTTCACAGATCCTGGTATTTAGAGGATTACCTGTGTCTGCAAGACTGTTTGGCCACCCTAGAGAACAGCTCATGAAGGCCTTGTTGCTGAGCAGACCATGCTGTATGTAAACCCTTCAAACAGCACTTTGCTCTACTGGGCATTAAACTGCTCCAAAATTTGTAGTATGGGTACACACTCCAACACCTCTGTGTGTTTGTTTAGTGGGAGGACAATTCTGCTGTTCAATGTCATGTGCTAGAAAGAAGGAAAAGGTAGGTGCATGTTCATGATTGTGATAACGACTTGGTGGAGAGGAGGGGTGAAAACACCCTAAAGTGACGCTCAGCTTATTCCCCAGAGTTTGAGAAAAATTATCAGCAGTAAATCTCTCATGCTGTTCTTATTCTTGAGAAGTGGCAGAAAGCACCCCACCTTGGGATTTTCTGAGAAACAATAGGGAATAAGATTGCTCAAGGAGCAGCATGTGGGGGAACCATGCCAACTACGAAGCTGAAGTACTGTACTTCATTTAAATGGAGCCACCTTAGGCACACCTCCAATTTGTAGGCTTCATCACAGCTTGTCTGGATTTACAGCTCCTGCTCCTGCTCTAGGAGGTCCTGCAAATTCAGTCTCTCCATCACCGCCTCGTTTGAATTAAAAACATAACTGACCAAACCGTTCTTCCTCCTGCAACTGAAATCCTCCTACTTTCTCCAGGGCTACGGCTACATGAACCTGGACAGCCTTCCTGGAAGGAAATTCTCCTAAGTCACAAGGTGGTGCAAAGCCACTGGCAAAAATCTCCTTAACCTACAGCCTGGAAAGCAGGACATGTGGAAGGCAGAGCTGTTTGCAGCTTCACAGGCAATGCATTGAAAAAAGCAGTCGAACAGGGCCTCCCCCATTATTTCTCAAATCCCCTATCATCTCACTTCTTTTCAGGTAAGTGCACCTGCACTCATTTCTCAGCAAGAGGCCATCTATATTTACAATAGAAGGTAGAAAAATGAATTGGTTAGTCTGTGGCTAATCATGGAGAAAATGAGGAAGGGAAGCTGAAATTTCTTATTCCAAGAGGGAAATATACTTAAACATAAAAAGTGGAACACTAGATCTTATTTGTAAAAATTCTTCTATGTTTATGCTTCTGTTTAATTGTTTCTGTTAAAGGAATATAATCATAGAATCATAGAATGGCATGGGTTGGAAGGGACCCCAAGGATCATAGAGCTCCAACCCCCCTGCCACAGGCAGGGCCACCATCCTGGCAGCCTGTTCCAGGACCTCACCACTCTTCCTGTAAAAAACTTCCCCCTAATATCCAATCTACACCTTTCTTCCTTTAGCTTTAATCCATTCGCCCTTGTCCTGCCATTGTCTCTCCCTTTAAAAAGTTGAATCCCCTCCTGCTTATAAGCTCCCTTCAGGTACTGGAAGGCTGCAATGAGGTCCCCCCGCAGCCTTCTCTTCTCCAGGCTGAACAAGCCCAGCTCCCTCAGCCTCTCCTTGTAGGGCAGGTGCTCCAGCCCTCTAATCATCCTTGTGGCCCTCCTCTGAACCCTCTCCAACAGTTCCACATCTTTCTTGTATTGGGGGCCCCAGATCTGGACACAGTACTCCAGGTGGGGCCTCACGAGGGCAGGGTTTAAAAAATGTCAAGGGTTTAAAAAAAAAATTTATTTTAAAATACAAACTAGTGAAAGGCTTTCAGGTATCTGAAAAGCTAATTGAAATGCTTTCTTTAAAAACAATTAATTTGCACCACGAACATTTCTTCTCACTCATTCCAATTATGTTTCCCTATGCCAGACACGCATACATTTCCCTGGCAAATGTTCTAGCTCTCTCTGTCTCATTCAGTGTTTTATGAGATCAGGTTGTAAATCTTTTGACCTTACCCTATTATTGCCTTTGTTTAAAATACTTAGCATATACTACATAATGAGTTATATTTCACCAATAATAAGCAGTAATCATTCAGATGTCTTTCATTAGAAGCTCAGTCTAGTATGTTTTAATTTCTATTTGATACCCTCTCCCCCTTTTCAATTTGCTCTATTATTTTATTATTCTGAGTCTGCTTTCACAATCTCCAAAACTGCTGCTGCTGTTGTTCCTTTTCCCGTTGGCCTGGACATAACAGTGTGGGTCAGGCAGCACGAAAGCTATCAAAAATTTGTTGCCTGATGAGGGTTTTGTTGTTACTGGAAAATAATTATTAACTATCTCCATTCTCTCTCACTTTCTTTGCACCCCTTCTCTCTGCCTGCTATTTCTCCTTCTCTCAGGCTTCAAGCTGAGACTGCGCTCTCTAACATTTTCTAGTTCATTGGAGGTCATTAGCAAACAGCTTCAGAGACACTAGACAGCATGTTTGCTCTTTTCATGTTGCTGCATTTCAGGTTTTGATGGGACAGAACCTATTAAGATCTTCTCCTGTACTCTTCTTTTCACATAAGCTCTTTGTTCCTTATGATCTGTGAGGGAAAAAAAGTGCACACACATCCTGTCTCGCTTCCACAGCTGAAAAACAGCAGAGCCACAATTTCAAAGGTAAAGAACACGCTGCTGTTTACAGATACTGGCCTATGTCTTTACATCACTGATGCCCAGACTAGATTCAAATATGGGATCAGATGCACTTACATTTATAAGCTGCATGTATAATAAAATACATGCAAAAATACAGGTGCAATTGTAATGCAGAAAGCCTCCAAAATCTGCCCCACTGTGTATTTTGAGAGTTTACTTTCCAAAGCCACGATGTGCTTATTACAAACCTTCTTTAGACCCTGCCAAATTCTAGGGACTGTTCATGAGACCATTCAAGCCTGCCAACTCCTCCAGCTAGTCCCCTGGAATACAAAGCCATCATCAGGGCAGCAAGGAGGGCACACAGCAAACTCACTAACCTGGCCTTCAAGAGAGCAGGCTTCAGCTTCTTCAGGGACCTGCTTGGTAGAGTACCATGGGACAAAGCCCCAGAGGAAAGAGGGGCCCAAGATACCTGGGCAGTATTCAAGGGTCATCTTCTCCAAGCTCAGGAGCGATGCAGCCCCACAGAGAGGACGTCATGCAAAACTGCCTGGAGGCCTGCATGGATGAACAAGGAGCTCCTGGGCAAACTCAAATGCAAACAGGAAGCCCACAGAGGGTGGGAGCAAGGGCAGGTAGCCTGGGAGGAATACAGAGAAACTGTCCAAGCAGCCAGGGATCAAATTAGAAAAGCCCTGATAGAATTAAATCTGGCCAGGGATGTCAAGGACAAGAAGTTTCTATAGGTGTGTCAGTGATTGATGGAAGATGAGGGAAAAGTGTGAGTGCCCTCTGGAAAGAAATGGGAGACCTGGTCACCCAGGATATGGAGAAGGCTGAGGTACTCAAAGAATATTTTGCCTCAGCCTTCACCAGCAAGGACTCTAGCCACACTGCCCAAGTCACAGAGGGCAAAGGAGGGTAAAGGCAGGAACTGTCAGAATGAAGAACTGCTCAGCTGTAGGAGATGATGAGGTTCAAGAATATTTAAGAAACCTGAAGGTGCACAAGACCATGAGACCTAAGGAGATGCATCTGCAGATCCTGAAGGAACTGGCAGGTGAGATTGGCTAAACCACTCTCCATCATATTTGAGAAGTCGTGGCAGTCTGGTGAAGTTCCCACTGACTGGAAAAGGGGAAACATAGCCCCCATTTTTAAAAACAGAAGAAGGAAGACCTGGGGAACTACAGGCCAGTCAGTGTCACCTCTGTGCTTGGCAAGATCATGAAGCAGATCCTCCAGGAAACTATGCTTAGGCACATGGAAAATAAGGAGGTGATTGGTGACAGCCAACATGGCTTCACTATGGGCAAATCCTGCCTAGCAAATTTGGTGGCCTTCGATGATCGGGTTTTACAGAATTGTTAACTAAGGGAAAAGTGATTGACACCATCTACCTGGACTTGTGCAAAGCATTTGACAGTGCTCTGCATGACATCCTTGCCTCTAAATCAGAGAGATATGGATTTGACAGATGGACCACTCGGTGTATAAGGAATTGGCTGAAGGTCACACTCGAAGAGTTGTGGTGAACGGCGCAATGTCCAAGTGGACATCAGTGGCAAGTGTTGTTCCTCAGTGATCAGTACTGGGACCAGTGCTGTTTAACATCTTTGTTGTCAACATGGGCAGTGGAACTGAGTGCACCCTTACCAAGTTTGCTGACAACACCAAGCTGTGTTGTGCAGTCAACACATTGGAGGGAAGGGATGCCATCCAAAGGGACCTTAACAGGCTTGAGAGGTGGCGCCAATGCAAAATTCAACAAGGCCAAGTGCAATGACCTGCATGTGGGTCAAGCACAACTACAGGCTGGATGGAAAACAGATTGAAAGCAGCCCTGAAGAGAATGACTTGGAGGTGCTGATCGATGAAAAGCTCAGTGACTAGTGGTGTTCCCCAGCGCTCGGTGTTGGGTCCAGTCCTGTTTAATATCTTCACTGACGACCTTGATGAGGGAACAGCATCCACCCTCAGCAAGTACGCCGATGATACAAAGCTGGGAGGGGTGGCTGACACGCAGGAACACTGCGCTGCCATCCAGCGAGACCTGGACAGGCTGGAGAGCTGGGCAGGGAGAAACCAGATGAAATTCAACAAAAGCAAGTGTAAAGTCTTGCACCTGGGGAGGAATAACCGACTGTATCAGTACAGGCTGGGGGAATACCTGTTGGAAAAGAGCTCTGTGGAGAAGGACCTGGGGGTCCTGCTTGATGACACGTTGGCTGTGAGCCAGCAGTGTGCCCTGGTGGCCAAGAGAGCCAATGGGATCCTGGGATGCATCAGGAAGAGTGTGTCCAGCAGGTCAAAGGAAGTGATCCTCCCCCTCTACTCTGTGTTGGTCAGGCCCCACCTGGAATACTGTGTCCAGTTCTGGGCTCCCTGGTATAAAAAAGACAGAGACCTTCTGGAGAAAGTCCAGAGAAGGGCGACAAAGTTGATTAGGGGTCTGGAACATCTCCCCTATGAGGATAGGCTGAGTAAGTTGGGACTCTTCAGCCTTGAGAAGAGAAGACTAAGGGGGGACCTAATTAGTGTTTATAAATATCTTAGACATGGGTTGCAGGGGGAATTGGCCAGCCCCTTTTCAGTGGTCTGAGGAGACAGGACAAGGGGCAATGGCTGTAAGCTGGAGCACAGGAAGTTCCGCACCAACATGCAGAAGAACTTTTTCCCAGTGAGGGTGACAGAGCCCTGGGACAGGCTGCCCAGGGAGGTGGTGGAGTCTCCTTCTCTGGAGATATTCAAGTCTCGTCTGGACGCCTATCTATGTAATATGAGATAGGGAGCCTGCTTTGGCAGGGGGGTTGGACTCGATGATCTCTTGAGGTCCCTTCCAACCCCTAAGATTCTGTGATTCTGTGTGATTCTGTGATTAGCTGTCAATGAACACTTGTAGCCGAGAAGACCAACTGTATCCTGGGCTGCTTCAAAACCAGCATGATCAGCAGGTCAAGCGAGGGGATTTTGCCCCTCTACTGTGCTCTTGTAAGACCCCACCTGCAGTACGGTGTCCAGCTCTGCGGACCCCAGTACAAGAACAACATGGAGCAGTTGGAGCAAGCCCAGAGGAGGGCCACAAAGATGATCAGAGGGCTGAAGCACCTCTCCTCTGAAGACAGGCTGAGAGAGTTGGGCTTGTTCAGCCTGGAGAAGAGAAGACTCCAAGGAAGAATTTAGAGCGGTGTTCCAGTACCTAAAGGGGTCTACAGGAAAAATGGAGAGGGACTGGTTACAAGGGTGTGTAATGACAGGACAAAGGCCTTAAGATGAAGGAGAGTAGATTTAGATTCTATATGAGGAAGAAATTCTTTCCTGTGAGGGTGGTGAGGCCCTGGCACAGGCTGCCCAGAGAAGCTGTGGCTGCCCCTTCCCTGTCAGTGTCCAAGGCCAGGCTGGATGGGGCTTTGAGCAGCCTGGTCTAATGGAAGGTGTCCCTGCCTATGGCAGGGGGTTGGCGCTACGTGATTTTTAAAGGTCCCTTCCAACCCAAACCAGTCTGTGATTCTGTGATTCTAAATCTTCTAGTTCCCACCCAGAATTAGATTTGGAAGTATTAAAATTAACTGCAACCAGCAGATTTTCTTCATCGAGAATGGCAATCCATTGAGAGGTTTTTGTGTTTGGGATGATAAGCAGGGCAAGTCTTGATAAAGTCAGGAAATAGAAAAATAAGCAGTTAAAACACTGGCTTAAGACATTATTAAGTATTGTTCAGGGATACCTATTTTTGGTGGAAGAAACAACCAAAACCAAAAAGATCAAGAAGAGGAGGCAGCAGAAAAGGACCCTTTCAAATTCTGCAGAAAGAGGTAATTTGTGAAAATAAAGAGGGACTTATGAAAGCAAAGAGAGAGGGGGGGAAAGCGAATAATTTACTCATTCAATAGCATTAGCAGAATTTGCATATCCATCCCTGTTTCAGAGGCTTTGAATTTTTGGGGTTTTCCAGCTGCTTTTCTTACCATTTTGGCATGTTTTCTCATCACACAGAGCCACTTGTCTCTCAGACACTCTTGCTAACAGACTGCTGGCATCTTTCAGCTGCTCTCAGGCCTTCCCTTTCAAACCTTCCAGCTGCCTCTCTTACCCCTCGTAACATTACCAGCCTACCCATCTTGTGTATTTTTTAAAATCGTTTCCAGCTGCCACATTTGGTGCTCTAGATACTTTCCATTCTCTCCCCCAGAATATGGTCTTTTGGAGTGTTTCTGTGGGGTGATGGTATGACAGTGAATTTCCCAAGCCTCTTTCTGCCCTAATAGGAATTTCATCCAAGCTCTTTCAAGGTTTCCATGCACCAAACCAAAAATGTCTTTCGGCTCTTGGCAAATGCCAAGAAGCTGAGAGGAGGAGCACAGCATGGTGCTAAATCACCAAGGTGGTAAAAATACAATGATCCATGATCAGATAACCAAATCCCACATCTTGCTCTTTCAGAGATCTCATGGATCTTGCTCTCAGTTCCCTTAAGCATTGCCCTATTTCCCATGCTGTGTGCAAAGCCTCTGAACTTCAGAAGATATTTCAGCTAATTTCAGCTTACAAATTGGAATCACCAGCCCAACAGCATCCCCAGTCCTTACACTACTCTTGCAGATTGAAGCCTCTGGAACTGACATGGAATGTCAGTTTATGTTTATGTCAGTTTATGTTTTTGTCAGTTTAGGTTTAAAAAACCATACTTTGGTACATGTGAATGCTTTGACTTTCATAGTCAAGAAAAAAAACTTAATACACAGATTCCTCTTAACTGTGTGACAGTTTCAACACACACCTGGTGGTTACTCTCATCCATGCTTTTGCACTTTAAGTAGAGGGTGATGCTTTCATGTTATGTTGGCTTTCTAAAATTTTGCCATCTAAATGTACTCAAAACTACATTTCAAGGCTATTGGCCTTCCTTTTGCCACTACTTTGGCAAATCTGGCCTTGTGAGGCACTTAAAAGTTATGGAATAATATCTGGGTTTTCTACAAGCTCCCTTTAATAATGTCACTTGAATAAACGTGCTTGAAGGTTCAGAGAAGAATAATTAAAAACCACCAAAGATCTTAGCTGCATATCACCTCAGTTTCTATCTGATTCACCCAGGCCTGTTTCTTTTTATCCAAAACCGTTTTTTATCCACACAGAAGCTTAAATTTACCTGCTGGAGAGGCCTGGCTAAAGAATTTTCTGTGAAACTTGTGCCCAGTGTCCACAGATGAGCCATGAAAAGCCATGTTGGCATCCAGACCTTGCTTTGAAACAGGTCATGAACTCAGAAAACCCATTTATAAATGTCACGCCAGGCTACAGAATGGGATGAACGTTTGGAAGTGCCTAAGAATGAACCTTCCCCTAACAGCATGGAGGAAGGCTCTTCTTCCCTCTCCTCATTGAGAGGAAAAAGGACTTCTGCATCTGCCTTCTCAGTCTAAAATTGTTAGAGGGAGAAATGAACTTTATCCCAACACTTGGAAAAACACCATGAGGAGCTTGCAATTTGAATTTAAGGACCAGTTTGATCACTACACAGGTCAGGAGAGAAGCAAGGATAGAACTGGCAGGATAGAGAGGTTGGAAGAGTGGTTTTAAAAAGAAACACAGACATTTTCATACTGACTAAAACCTTTCCCTCTTGAAGGTTCTAACTGCCTTCCCCACAGCACAGTGAAAACATTGAAAGCTCTCCAGATACCTTCAGAGAACTTTGGATTGGGTCTTCGGGTCTTGTTTTCAGACTAGATGGTTTTACTATAGAGCATTAACAGATGCTTTCAAACAATCCTAAAGTCAGGACAGCTGTGGGATCTTTGCAATGCATGAGATTGTTACCAGACCCAAGAACAAAAATCCCAGGTTCCTCCCCAGCTTGGTTTCTGGTGCTTCCAAAAAGCTTTCCTGATAAAAAGAGAAAGAATTACACAATTAACTATGCCATCATGGGATGACCTGCTGGAGAAGAGCTCAGTGGAGAAGGACCTGGGGGTCCTGGTAGATGACAGGTTGGCCATGAGCCAGCAGTGTGCACTGGTGGCTAAGAGAACCAATGGGATCCTGGGGTGCATCCAGAGGAGTGTGGCCAGCAGGTCTAAGGAGGTGATCCTCCCCCTCTACACTGCCCTGGTCAGGCCCCACCTGGAGTATTGTGTCCAGTTCTGGGCTCCTTGGTTTAAAAAGGACAGGGATCTCCTGGAGAGAGTCCAGAGAAGGGCTGCAAAGATGAATAGGGGCCTGGAGCATCTCCCCTATGAGGATAGGCTGAGTAAGTTGGGACTCTTCAGCCTTGAGAAGAGAAGACTAAGGGGGGACCTAATTAATGTCTATAATTACCAGAAGCAGGGGATGCAGGGGGAATCAGCCAGCCCATTTTCAGTGGTCTGTGGAGACAGGACAAGGGGCAATGGCTGCAAGTTGGAGCATAGGAAGTTCTGCACCAAGATGCAGAGGAACTTTTTCACAGTGAGGGTGCCAGAGCCCTGGGACAGGCTGCCCAGGGAGGTGGTGGAGTCTCCTTCCCTGGAGATATTCAAGACCCATCTGGACACCTATCTGAGTGATATGTCCTAGGGAGCTGCTTTGGCAGGGGGGTTGGACCCGCTGATCTCTCGAGGTCCCTTCCAACCCCTACAAATCTATGATTCTATGATCATCTAAGCACATGCAGTTCTCCATACCTGCCAAGCACTATCTATACTCTAAAAAGAACCCTACTAGTAAGAAATGTTGTTATTTGGAATAGCCTAAGCTGGGGTTGCCTAGTTCTAAAGAAACCAAACATGCTGACCATGACACAGCACTCTGAACTTTCCACATGAGATCACCAGATAACTTTGACAGTGAGAAATGAAGATGGGGTTATATAGGGAATCACTTTCTATATCTAGGGTTGTGTCAAGTTAAATGGCAGGAATGGGTTCAAGTACTTTCCCAAAACACCAAACAGAAGCACAGAAACAAAACACCAAAAAAGCACAGAACAAAAACCCCACCAACAGGAGATATGTCCTTCCCTTCCTCCCCTTTCTGCAATAAATCAGACAAGCACTATCTGATGATGCCAAACACTACAGTTCTCCATCTTGCATTTTACCATTGCTACATACTGTAGTCTGGTGTAAAGCAGAACTTGCTTTTAATAGAGAAAATTTAAAGTCATTTCCACAGGCCTAACTTCAGGAAAACGAATGTCACTAGTATTGCTCTACAGTCCAGACACACAGATCTCTGTATTACTGTTAGAAGAAATCTCTGCTGCTTGTAAAGGATGCAAGGGGGACTAGCTCACCTAAGGTAAAGCTTCTGTAGATTCTTCACCTGGTTTTATTTTCCTCTACGTAACAGGTTTTCTGGTGATATTATTGCAATAGAGATGTAAGTCAAATATTGTCTATCTTTGCCTCTCTGATTAAAACTGAACTAAATCCTGAAGACAGTTCATAGAGACGATCATGAAAGCAATCTAACTGCACAATAAATTATTAATGTCCTGTATCAGCAGCAGCAGTGATACTCTGCTGCTAACTCAGAAAACAACCACTATCAGCTTGAAAGATACAATCTTAACTATGAGTTTAAATATTGTCAGTAAGTAACAATAGTGAAGATAGTCTGGATTTAGATAGACCATTTGAAACCACTGGAACAAAATGTTCACAGGGTAGTTCAACTAGGCTCAATGTCAGAAAAAAATATCAAGATGATTTTGTGAAGATTTATATTTGAAATGATCAAAATGTCTATTGGAAAAAGTGGCATCCCAAAAAAATAGTTAATTAAAGAACAAAAGAATGTCTAAGATGAAACAAAAAATGGAAAGAACATTTTCCACTACATTTTTCATTATTTCAAATTAAGTTTTTTCTGAAAAAAATCTTTGTACCAAAATTCTGTAAGCATGCAGTCCATTGTATGATGGCAAATGGAGGTGCTCAAGGACCTCTAAGTGTACGGAGAGAAGGGTTATATTTATGTTTTGGTTAATTTTCAAGTCCCATCTTCCAATGAATCTCATGTCAGCATCTCATTAACAGAGCTGACACAGTGTGGACACTGTACAATGTTTATATTGCATGTGATATGTATTTCCATGCAGCTTTTGCAAATGAACATTTGTAACTCTCTAAAAGCCACAGACTGCAAGTCAAGAGCAGATGTCACAGACTCGAATCCCTATCATCAAACACTAAGGTATGAAAGAATGGGAAGAATGAATCAAATATAGTAAGCAATTTCAAATAACTGCATATTGGGTTTTATCTCACATATGCTATGGAATACAAAACATGTATGTAACACATTGCATTTTATGCATACAACACCTATTTTTTGCACATTGGTTATCTTCTTTTAATCAGCAAATTCTTTTACTCTTGAGACAAAGCTGCCTGTTTTCATTTACACACACGTAGATGAAGGCAGTTGGCTCTAAAAGTCTCTGCTACTCAGCCTTTACCTCAACATTTCTGCTGTGCTTTGTTGCCCAGCGTATCAGTGCTGTTTGATCACTTCTGCTCACTGTGGTGTGAACATACGTGCACATATCTGTGTGGGGACTGAGAGCCAGATGACGTGTGGAATGTAAGAGATGCGCTTGCCAGGTAACTAACACAGGTGTGGTAGCTGCAAACCCAAATGCCTCAGGTGACTGGGTGCAGGAGGGGAGTTTCAGATAACTCATCACTGTACCAGTTTTTACCCTTGTGTAGTTTCACTGAGTCTGGCCTGTGACACGTTCTTGTGGCTGTTCTTTGGGGGGAAAAAATCAAACAAAACTGCTAGAAAAATAGACTTTTTTCTTTCCCCCCACATTAAACAGAGAGGAGCAGATTATACAAGTGATTTCAATGTCCTCGAGCTGGAATTATTGCCATTTTAATGGGCATTTTTTCCTGGCTGGGAGAGTGGTTCAATACAGAAATGTCTGTTGAAGGATTTCTTTTCAGACCAAAGAAGGTGGCAGGTTTTTTTTATGAGCAAGTAGTTACAGCAAATCCATATTTTTGAGGTTACTGAAGAAGTTGTAAAAAACTGTAAAAATTGTGGCATATAAGCAAAATGATTCCTAGAAAGTTTCAGCTCTTCATAAGGTTGTGACAGAGTTACATAGCTGATCAGGTTTCAAAATCTAACATTCCCTCAATTACTGAAACACAGCAATTGTATAAATGTGAGCACTAAGTTATGCACCACCACTAGTGTCCCTCCTCCTTTCTGGACAGCACCACCAGTGTACTCACAGTAGATACAACCCATAGAGACAACCCAATGTTTACTGCTACAACACAGGCATGGAGCGGGTAACGGCTAATCCCATTTCATCCTGTGTAACACCAGTCAAAACAGACAGTGGTGCTGCCAGACTCAAAATATCTCACTGTGTCCTTCTGATAATACCAAAGGACAAGAGTCCCACAAGTTCAGAAGTATCACCCTTCTGAAACAGATGGAAAACATAAAACACTGAAGAGCCAGTTGTATCATAAAACTTGATTTGAGTCAAACGAGCCGATTGAACCATAAAACAACTAAACAGCCAACTGACACACAGGCCCCTGCTTTTATGCCATGGATGAGGACGGTCTATCTTTATTCACTACATATATAACTATTGATATACAGGTTTGATGACAAGTTATTCCTTAGAGCATGTAAGAAATTCTAGGTTAATATACTTGTGCTAAGCTGCAACACTGCAGAGCTGCCTGAACACAGAACCTGCAGCAGTGATGGGTATCACAGGGAGGCCCGAGCGCAGGTTTTTCTTACAAAGCCCAGTGCAAAGTTCTGCCACTGAGTTTTTGATCCACTGGATTTGCTCTGTGACTCACATAGGAATTTGACACATTCATATTTTACCCTGCTGTAAGTACCTCGATTGAGGCTTCCGAGGCTAATCAAAAATTAAAAGTAACACCTTTTCCTCAGATCAGTCCATGATTCATCCATCCCTGTCAGTGCAACCTCAGAGCTCCCACTTCCCAATGCCATGTTCATCCCCAGCGTCCGAATTCTATGTCTGTTAGAGACTTGGCAGGCATGACTGGGCAATGACCTGACAACATTCAGTATAGAAGCCACTGTTGATTGGTAAATATTTTTGCTGCAGTAGCTGTATAAATAAAGTTTTGAGTCATCAGCAGCAAACACATTCTTAGTTTCAGATTGTGTTTCAGCTAGATAATTCCACGAGTGCTGGGTCAGACGTGCAATGGCTATAAATCACCAGATCTCTCTCTCTCTCTACAGGCCTGCAGGCCTAGAAGAACTGAGAACCTCACCTGAAATATTTAATAGGCTGAAATAACTGTTACAGGCAAGAGTCTACTTGTAAAATATTAACAGAAAACTGACATAATTGTCTCCAAAGAAACATTAATGCTAACCAACGATGCAGTTCTTGCCCTAAACAGATACCAGACTCTAAGATGCAAATGAACAGAGATAAAGGAAAGTAGGGGAAAACATGACACCAGAAAGGTTTAATGCAATAAATTCTTCAGCTTCTGCAGTCTTTTCAGTATTAATGTCTATTTTACTCAGAAAGAGAGGTCTGAAGAAAGAGAATGGGAAGAGAACATATTTGTTCTGGACAAAATGTAATCCAGTTAAAACCAAAAAGCCCAAATCCACTGTCAAAGCAAAACTGCAACCCAAAGCCACCCCTGACAGTCAAAATATTTCCATGACTGCACTTAAAATAACTGGCAATGGCCTGCCCATATATTGTACCCCAAAAAAAACTCCCCTAAAATACAGGAGATAAAACCCTGTGGTTAAAAGCTCTGAGGCACAGGAAATACTGAGGTGACAGTAATAACATGATTTTTTGCTCCCAAGCTAATTCAAACTGTTGGAAGAACCTCCCCTAATGTACCAAACAAGTCCCACCACCCCCTCAACTTTGAAAGAACAAACATGAAAATGGGAGAGTGCGATTTGTACCGAACCAAATTCTATTGATGAACCGAGGAAATCTGCAATAAAATCCTAAAAATCTGGAGATAACATAGAGGGAGCCACAGGATGGTTTTTAAGCACTCTCAATGCTAAGTTTACTCTCATGGTACAGAAATCACTCTCACTTAGTATGAAACTTCATTTGACACACAAATTGTGCCTGAAACAACAAAAAGCAGTAGCTTGGCCAAGTTTCCTAGTAGATCTGTGGATAAGACCACAAAGCTTTAGTCTACAGGGAAAAGCAGTTGACTTGGCAAGTCTGTCTGTGGCATGCTGACCTTTTTTTCAGTAAAGGTCACTGTGGAGTCAGGTTCCTGAACTTCCCAGGGATTCTACAGCTCTAAAGCCAGGGATCTTTTAGGCTGTGGCATCATGATAGCCTAAAGCAACATGAATTAATAAACCTCTTTTTTTAATTCCCACAAAACCTTTTCAGAAGTCTAGCAGCAATCAGGGTGGTATCAGTCCAGTTCTTGGTGATCACCAACTGTGACCATTGCTGAAAACCTCAGCAAGTGCACATAAAAACAGCTGCACTGAAGTGAAAGGCTGATGGTTTCTGGGTTTATGTGATGAGGTCTCATTGCCTGTTGCCTGCTCTGAGCACAATTATGAGATTTTAGCTTACAGTGCTACCAAGCTGGTTCTTTTTGTTCCATTCAATTCACTTGAAAAGAAAAGGCAGGCAGTGATTTTTTTTTCTCATTATTTTTAGTGGAAGAAAAGTGCCCTATACACCTTGGACTGCAGGAATCAAGTTCTAAGCCACAGTAGATTATGATAAATTGATCTGCTATACAGGCAAATAGAAACCCTTGGGTTCCGCCACATTTTAAGCAAGAGAATGACAGACTGAAACAGGATTAACACTAGGTTAAATCTTAAATTAGGTGTGCAAAGCCTTTCATTTTTTCAGGGTGTGGCTCACATATTAAATGATCAAACCAGTTTTTAAAGATGTAAAAAAACCCCATAAATAGAATGATGATTCTAAAGACTCATAGTGTAACTCAGATACAGAATTGTAGATGCCATAAATCATCATATTGTTATTAATTCCAAAGAAACAATATCTGCTTACACTGTTGAACCTTGTGATCAATCTTTTGGATTAAATGATTATAAATTTTCTTTAAAGTGCATTTATTTTATATACTTTATATATTTTATATATTTATCTTTGGCTTAGTTTTTTAGGGCTCATAATAGAAATGGTTTAAATAATGCAGAAGAAACTTCATGGAAGGAACCTCTTGTTGAAAGGAAAAATAATTTCAGAAAAGAAAATGTAGGAGGGATGGACCAGATGGTCTCAAAAGGTCCCTTCTAACATGAACTGTGGTTCTCTGATAGATATTTAGGTAGCATATGTGCAGTATGTTATATACCGTGTGATACATACCACAGATTATATACTATACTATGCATTATATAATTATACATTACATATATTGTGTAGATAAATGGAAAGAAAAGCTAATCTGATTATTTCCTTGAAGAATGTTACAAACTAAAACAGTATTAGCCAAGAAAAGCAGTAGGAGAAAAAGGGATGTTTCTATGTTCTCAATCAGATTTTTTTATGGCTCTCCAATTCATGTATAACGACAACAGAGAAGGAACCACTACAACTAGTAGCACTGGAATTCCTTGCTCAAAGCAGATCACTCGCAGGTGTATATGCATACACACACTCTCGACAAAGCAGCCCTGATACAATACTGATTCATTGGTACTTATCATTCCGCGTGCAATCACGCCTTCCCAGTTACTCTGAAGTTCATGAATACTGCATGAGCGGGGCTGGGAGTGCATTCCCAGCATCCAAAGGTTTTTAAAAAGGAAAGTCTGCAACCACTCTTGAACCAAGCATTAACAGCAGGCAGAATCTACTGCTGCTGTACAGAGACTGAGTAATCCTGCCCTGCACAGGTGGAGCGTGGGAGGTGAAATCCAGAGTCAGTGAATGAGGTTGCTGGGCAAGACACACACACACACCCCCACGCAGCAGCGGCTGCTGCTGTTCTTGCCAGTAGCCCCAACATCTGAAGGAGACAAGCTTTCTTCAGAGGTGAGCTGGTTAGGTTGCACTAAGGTTTAAGGACATTTTTACTAACATTTTTGCTAATGATTTGGCGCATTACGCCTATCTCCTATTAAATAAAGGTAGCGATTCAGTTGACTTCAGCTGGAACAGGAGGGGACCCCTAGGGACTGCCACCTGCTCTTTCAAATCTATGGCTGAACTCGCGCTGGCTTCAATCATACTGGCACAAACAGACCTGGGGCTCTCCCTTAAACAAAACTGGACTAGAACTGGCAGATGTTTTACACAGAAAGGTTCCTGCATGAACTTCTAAATGCTAAAAACAGCCCCAGGACACATACAGGTGCAGACTGGCACTGCCCATCTTCTTTTTAGTGTCTGTACTGAAACACATCTTTCTTTACACCTCTGCGGTTCTGAGCCCTTGCTCATCATGCTCTTCCTAATCAGAACCAGGAACATAAGAATGTATATATATGTGTATACACATGTTTTTCCTTAAACATGATACTAATTGTTCCAATGCTTGTTATTAGTAGGCATCCTGCCAACAGATAGAAATGTGACATGGTAACTTTGAACCTAGGTTTTGGCTGTACTGCTGAATATGTCTACCTGCATTTCAGGAACTGAAGAGAATCCAAAGGCTGTCATAAATGTCTTAGAACTGACGTCCCAAATGACAAAAGGAGAGTGGAGAAAGGTAGTAACAAGTTTCCAAATAACTAGTAAAAGTAAATAAACAATAGTCCCTTCTGTTCTGCTTTCATTAATTGAATGGGAAATGACCATACAAAACATACAACGTTTTGGGCAGGGACCTGGATAACACAAAACTCAGCACAACCAGTGAACAAATCAACCTCAAACAACTCCCATTTGTGGAGCACATCAGGTTCTCCACCAAATTTGTTCACTAACACTAAAAAAGAAAGGGTTTAAGGACGATCTGCTATTAACACCATGAGGGTTCCTGGGAAAGCTACACTTCAGAACTATTTCAACTTCTTAAAGATTATCACACAAACACTGGTGAGCCATAAATACTGACAGATGACTCAGGAAGAGGGGATTACATGTGCTGCTTACCACAACCGATGATGTAAGTCAGCCTATGGTTCCAAATATATTAATGTGGAGACCCTCTTCTGTTTCCCCAAAAGATTCCACTCCATTGTTCCTCTAATTATCTGTTTATTACGTGCTATATAAAAGAATTTTCAATAATTCATTCCCTGCTGCTGCTGAAATGCAATCCCTAAAGTTCCCTAATGTAGCCCCTAACTTTTTGTCACTAAGGTACGAACACGGGAGGTTACAGAAGCCATAGACAACCCACTCAAGCATGCTGAGGCAACCAACCACAGGTAAGCAGAACAGGTTTGTCTGATTCTTACAGTCTGAATGAAGCAGGTAGCTGGAAGAAGCTGTCATTTCAGGATTGGTCAGCTCAGATACACACAACTTTTTATATATCTGTGGCATACTGTTTTGACTTTGTAAATGCACAACTGTTTTGACTATTACAATTTAATGCTTTATAAACCCCATGAGATACACAGCTTTGAAACAACAGTCTACACCAGCTACAATGCCTGAGTCTATCTCATCCTGGGTAAATGAGTTGGAGCTACTCACAAAAAAGATTTGGAGATATGCCAGCTCAGCAGCTGAGCTGCAGAGGCAGATGACCTCCTACAAATCAGCGGGGCAAGATGGAGCTGAACCTCACTGGGATGCTGAAACGTCCCTCAATGCATATCAAGTGCTTGTGGGCCACAGATTCATTATGAACTTGCTACTACGTTCTTTCCATCTAAAATATTTATGTTTTAACCTAATAGGACATACAGAAATTTGGATTAAAAGCTGTCTAACAATTATTAGTTGGTTATTCCACCAATATCATAAATTGCCTTGTATTTACTGTCGAATTTATATTGCACTCTAAGCATTTGTTTTCCTTCAAACCATACATATATTGTCAGCCTTATTAGCTCAAGGCTAAACATTAAATCTTCATCATATTTCTCTCTTATGCTTCTCTTTTCATACTCAGTCAGTTACATTAGTGGAAATCTGTATACGACTCATGTTGTTTCAGAGGTACTGATACGACTGAACCAGAATCTAAGCTGAACTTCTTATTTATACCAACACTTTATATATTTTTAATGTTCATGGTCTAATTCATAAATCAGCCTCAGAGTGTTGTTTTCCTTTCTTTTCCTTTACGAAGATACAAGAATGGCACATTTGATGGGGGATTAAAAGAGAATTCCAAGATGAATTATTCAGGAGAGCAAACAATATTCTTCTCTAAAGAAAATGATAGCTTTTAGAAATACAGTGCAGTATGTACAGAGACTGTCTAAATACAGGAAAGCAAGAAAATAAGAATGAAATAAATGACTGGTTTTGAAACAAAAACATTACTTCTGGTACATAAATCTCTGGCCTACATTTATTCAAGTGAAACATTAATTCAGAAATGTAGGGTGAAGTGCTGACCCTATTAGCGAGTGACAAAACAGTCACTGTTTTGAGGGGAATCAGGATTTCACCACATCAGCGTGAAATATTTATAGTTCTTTCGAATCCATTCTAGGCATTAAGTTTAAATAAGTTTTGTTCCTTTTCTTTGCTCCTCCTTCACTTTTTTGAAAACAAAAAAAAATTTTAAAACCCAGGGAAGACAAGAAGATAATCTGGCTACTCCAGTACTTCGCTTGATTTATCCTAAAGCCTTTATTTGCTTTATACTTCCAGGGTTCTTACAAAAGAACAAACCCACTTTACTCAACAGAGGAGATCTTTGCCACAGCTGTATGGGAAAAACCTGCCTTGAGAAGGACAGATTTCAGAGAAGGGGGCTGATTTTAAAAAGCTGTCAGAATACCGTGAAATAAAAAGATGCTGCTCCATTTGCTGTGCAGAATATGAAAGGCAGAGTAAATGACTGTGCTAGGCTCTGTGCTGCTGTGCCTGATCAGCTCCTTGTACATAATCTAGGTAGTCATCATTTGTAAAATAATAATTTAGGCTGACAAAACTGTGTATTAATATAAGTAATGTACTGTACCTAGGGATCCTTGCCAGCAGTTTCATTTTGCAGGAGGCTATAAAACTGAGATATCCTTACTCTTCGAGTCCTCAGTCGAAGGAGATGTTGAAGAAGCAGAAGAGAATTCAGTCTGCTGTCACCTCTGGCATTCCAGTTCTGTATAGGAAAAGCACAACTCACCTGAGTATCTTTCAAGAACTAAATAAAAGATTTCAAAGACTCACATTCAAAACTTATGGTCTTTCCCTCTCTATTTTGTATTGGGGTACTAAGTGTATTTACAGAAGATATTTGGCAATATCCAAATGGGACTCTACAAGACAAGCCCAAGCATGGTGAACCTGGTGAGGTAAAGGTCTTTATTTTCTGCCTGTGTGACTGATCTAACAGGGACAGAGTGCTTACCTCGCTCGCCCCCCACCCATCCAGCACAAAGGAGCCTGGAAATGGGGGAGGGAAGAAAAAAGCTAGGTATGACATTGGCAGAAGGAGGTAGCAAATGTCACCCAGTAGCTAATTACGTATTGGGGAAGAACAGAGGAATTGTTTCTAAGGGGGTTTCATTGACTTTCTTGGCCTGCAGTGTCTGCAGTTGGGGTGATGCTACTTAAGAACCACTGTCTGAATAAGGGCACAGCCTAGTTACGTGCCTGGAACAAAACTAAATATATAACTGTCAGAACACACATTGGTTACCTGCCCACATTGCTATTTGATTATATCCTACAAAGTGTTCTCTCGGTGAAAAATTACATCACTAAGTTATCAATTCATGTGATTTTACCACAAATTTTGCACAATTTCATGTTTTTTCTGAAAGCATCATTTCCTAGAATTGGATGACTGTACAATTATTTCAAGCAAAAATTAAGTTTCTAGCCCTGTGGGTTGTATAGCAAGTCTTGAATTCATCAGTTGATTACTCCCTAGCATCTCAGATATAGCAACAGAAAGAATTCCAAATATCCCCAGCTTTTTAGGGAAAAAAAAGAAAAAAAATCTTATTTTCTGTGTGCCTGGATTTTTCAGTACTTCTGCTGCATCTACTGCCTGGGCTTTCCTATGCAACAAGAACATTAATCTCAGGGAAACATTTGTCAGTCATCCCAGGAAAAAGTTTAGAGCTGGCTCTATTTGCAATCTGGATTTGGCAAGGGGGAAACAGAAACAGCTCTTACTGAATACTGGATGAGGGACAATCACTTTACTGATGATGCAGATGCAGCAAGTCTCGACAAACCCTTGCCATTGTCGTGACACTGGTGCCATCATATACACAGTGATGAGAGAAACACGGAGCAGCAGGCAACAATGAAAAGAATGTCATCTACCAAGAGAAAACTGCAACCAGAAGAAAACACAGACTAAAGCACCAGATTGTCATGGCTGACCCATTCATGCATTCTGAAGGTGACTGGAGCTCCTGAGGATGCTGGGACATTTTGAATGAGTCAGAGAAGCTGTGACAGCGACCACAAAAACATTTTTAGTACCTCTTGACTTTCATCAGTATCTGGATTCACTTGCATTTTCCTCAGACACCGCCTCAGACACAAAGCCCTGACAACGGTAAGGTCAAGAGCACAGACACAGAACCAGCTGCAGTGACCGTAGTAAGGTGCTCCACAGCTCACAGCTGGGGCTGGAACAGTGGCCCAGCATCACAGAAAAGCTGTACTGAAACTCTGGCTAAGGAAGGCTGTATATTCTACTACTACACTGGAAGCACAACTCGAGGACACCGCGAGCCTCTTAATGGATCACCCACAGCCTACACTGAAAGATGAGAACCAAGAAGCTCAAACAGAAATGCTTACACTTCTTAAACAGGAAACACAACATTGACCAACAAGCAAGACTTCATTGTCCTTTCTGACTTCTTCCATAGGTTTAATGCATAGCAAAAGAGTAGTTCCAGCTGACATGACAGCACTACACTCACACACTTGAAAATCTTGCTTTCCTTCCTCTGATTCTCAGCTAGATCATCCTGACTAAAAATTCCTTGCAAAATTCTGCCCACAATTAAAATGAAAAACATGAAACTTCATTTGAAGTCTATGTCAAAGCCCAGTACTATGAAAAACAGGATTTTTAGCAAAAATACAACAGGAGCCAGGGTCTCACGATAATAAATACGCAGGGCGATGTAAATACTTAGAACTGGGGTCCAAGCCTACAACATTCACTGAGTAGCTTTCCCAAAAGAAGAGCTCCCCAGAACTGAATCAAACCACAAAATTACTAGTAACCGTAGTGACAAGGATTAGTATTTGGGAAATCAGGACGTTTTCCCCTTAGATTCAGCAAAGCCCTTCAACATATACTGAATTATAAACAAGTGAGTAATTCCATCCCTAAGCGACAAGCTGCTTAAATACAACTGGAATGCCTAAGTGCTCTGCTACACAAGATGCCATTACTCACATATTTAATGATAAGCATGTGCTTATTATTTAACTTTTTATGTTGCCATGTCTAAAGAGAAGCATACAACTAATTAATGTACAATTATGAAATGAGAGTCCACACCCCCAGAGCTTATTGCATAAAAGAGAATACAGAGGAGAGAGAGAAAAGCAGCAGAGGGACGTCTGTGAAACTAAATAGAATTTGAGTCTGCCCTAATCTTATTTTACAGGTGATCAGATTGAATGATGACAGATTCAGCCTCATTTCACACTACTTTGCAAGAGAAGAAGCAGTCCACTTCTTTGGCAGAATCTTCCCTTTTTTCCCCCGCTTCCTCTGACATTTGATCTGCACAAGATATCCAGAGAGTGCTCTTCACCGATCCATTTAGTTAATTAGCTACATGCCGTTCTTCAAATTCTCTCTAGACTAAACGGCAGACCTGGTAAGCAAAAGGCATCTTGGCATGTCCTGAATGCACTCCAATATAATTTAAGCAGTCCTAGCAACTCAAACTACCAAGGTTCTCCTGTTATACTCCAATTTATTTTCATATCAGTAAGTGCTTGTGCAATTTTAATTAATATTTTCTGCATTGCCCCAGCAAAGACAGACTTCATGCACTCAAGGAAATGAGAGACAACATTTGTGGTTTTCTCCACACTCATCTAAGAATAATTTAGATGCAATTTATACTAATAGGGAAATTTTATAGTCATATACATTGAAAGTCCATTTTCAACAAATACTGGGAAGATAAGAATTGAAGCTTTCAAGTTTTCTTCTGTGAAAAAACATGATGCAAATAACGATGCGCCAGGGTATTTTCTTCTAACTACGTTACAATGCTGTGATTCCACAGAGATTTTGATAGCCAATCTCTGCAGCCTCTCCCATGGACCTCGGGATCCCTGCTTTAGAAATACATTCTTCTATAAAAGGAAATAAAACATGCCAGCCTTGGCACATACTGTCTGCAGCAGCAAAGTCAAAAAGGAAAAAGAAGATCATAAAGTTATATTAAATGCCATACACTACGCTCCATGAGCTATTATATTTTAATTGGGTAACTTGGGCAAGATGGTTATTACTGCACTTCTTGCATATAAGAGCTCCTTGTGATTTCAAGAGGAGTTGTAAGAGGTTTTTGAATGTTTTCATCCTGAAGTTGGTGACCCTCCACCTACTAAAAAAAGTACACAAATAAAAAACTTTAATTTTAATGTTGCAATTACTAGCAACATGGTACTACCTGCATATAAATCTAAGCCAATATATATGAACACGTTGTTAGACTAAGGGCAAAGTACTCAGCCCTGAAGTCTAATCTTCTAGTCAGTCCTCACTTAGTGTTTCACTTTAAGTCAATGCCAAGCAGTTTCAAAATATATTCTTTATTGCTGCCCAAGCTGCCTTTTTCCTTGATGAGATCAAACAATAGCATGTAATCTAGTCAGTATTTTTGCACAGACAACATTTCACGAAGTCCAAAATTTTCACATCTCTCATTCCTTTATTCTCTCAGGGGACTCCCTGACTTAATAACTATGAAACTCTTTAAAGAACTGCTTTTAAGATTACCTTTATTTATATAGAAACTGCAAGGCCCTCTTCTCTAATGCTACGTCTTACATCTTTGCTTGCCACTGGGTTTCCTCTGTATTGAGGTGACTTTACAATTACTGAATCTCCTTGTTTTCCATTCTTACTACATTTATTATTTCTTCTTGTTCCCTTCACCTTAGTCTTAGCCTTTTAAGCTTGCCAACATTCTCCTGGAGAAGAGAAAATAAAGAATTTGTTTATCTTGTGAAGAAAGCAGTCATGAGCAAAGATGTGCCATAGGGAACTTGGTCTAGGCATGCTAGTTTGGTAGCCTCCTAAGACTTTCCATGAAAAAGAAAAGCCCACTGTTTTTTCCTTCTTTTCTGCATGCCTGTGATGTGGAAGGATGATGTGGAGTGCCTGACAGTGCTCTTACAGTAAGAGCTTGTAAAACTTTTCACCGGTTAACTACATTACATTTTTCTCAAATCAAATTGACATTCTACAGAAATTCAATTGCATCATCCTAACCTTTTCGCTTATCACTGCACAGGTGTTGGGATTTTTTTTCATCTTTCTGAGTTGTAATGAATACGGACCTGGAGCTTAAATCTAAATGTAGTAGTTTCAGAGTTTCTTAATCCTTTTGAGTTTTCTTTCCACAAAGAGATCTTCTGGGTCTGAATCTCACTTCCTGTGCAAGAAACGACTTCTTTAGTAGTTTCTCTGTTCTGCACATTTTTGCAATCAGGCCTTGAATTCCATGCCACCCTTTTCACTTTTGGAAGGTTTGGCAAGACCCTCTGGTTTAAAACATGTGCTGTTCTGTTGACTTCATCTGGCTGTTTATACATGCCAAGGAGGAGTTCTTTTCACTGCACACAGGAAGCTGCAGCACTGATTATTTGCAATTTCCAATGCCAATTACATTGTCTGCATTACTGAGTTTGTGTCCCAGACAGATGCTTACAGTCAGCTTGCTTAATGCTACGTCCTTAGGTACATGAGGTCTGTGAGCTGTGGTTAACCATGGCACCCTTGCTAAAATGCAACTTTCCTCAGCCCCATTTAACTGTGGCAGGATATATAAAGCAAACTGTTAGTTTTTACAGCGCTGCCGTCAAACCACCGGAAACAAAAGACAAAGTTTTCTAAAATCAGCTATATATTTGATAAGTGCTACCGATTTTTGCACAAGCACATGGTTGACTTGAAAAATATAAGTGGTCTTTTTCACTATCGCTAACTAATGAATTATTGTTCCACTGAAAAGCAAACTGTTCCTTTAAAGGCTGTGGACTCATGGTTTTGTCCCAAGACTTCTGTACAGCAAGTCATCTCATTCGGTACTTCAGAGGTGAAGCAGATTTCAGGCAGATGATCAGATGCCCCTTGGGACCATGTGGTGATGAGCACCGCAAAACACACGTGCTCCCATTTGGCCAGGGTACAGACTAACGTGAAGCCCATGGAGCCTGAAATATGAGGCTTAGGCACAAGGGTTTGCCTGCTCAGAGAGAAGTCCTGATTTTGTGGTCATACTGAATGAAGGCCGTAACCCCACCATGGGCCCAGCTATAGCCATAGTCGGGCTAGTACAGTGTACTCTGCTAGTACAGTGTAGTCTGTCCTGGAGTTGGCAATGAACTATCTGGGTGTACGTGAGGCTGCCCTCTGCCTCCCCTGCCATGCAAGGGGTTTGGCGGTTTCCAAACTCCTCTCCACTCTCCTTTCCCAGCGTGGGCTGGGCCTGCGTGGCGTGGGGTGCGAGGCATGGGGGTCCTCGCCTCCCGCTCATCCGAGCAGTGCCCGATGGGCAAGCAGGCACACCACGCTTGTGGCTGTGGGTGCCCCTACCCTGGGTGCCTGCACTCTTCCCTGCTCCTCCGCGATGCTCCATCACTGCCATTTCCTCTCAGGCGCCGAGCCGCCGCACCGCCGCCGAGATACACCTCTCCGTCTCCCTCCATTTTCACACTCCACCCACTTTTTGCTTTCTTTCTCCATCTCTGCCACCGTCTCTCTCTCCTTCTGGACTTGTCTTTATTTGGCACTCCCGGAAGCCGCCGGGCATTTCTCTCCCTGCCTGCCCGGGCAGCTGATGTGACTGACTGACACCGGCTCCCGCTGAGGAGGAGGAGAAGGAGGAGGAGGGAGAGCGGCGGCGAGGCAAGGCAAGGCGAGGCGAGGCGAGGGAGGGGGGAGCGAGTGACCGGCCACGGATTTTCATTGCAGAGAGAGGGGGGAAAAAAAGGCTACACGGGTCATCAAAACAGGTAACTCAAGAGCAGGCAGCGGCGGGAGGGGCGGGATGCAGGGAGCGGCCTGACCACCCCCCCCCTCCCCTCCCCGGCCAGGCTGGGGCGGGCCCGGCGCGGCCGGGGCCGTGGGTGCGCTCCCACCGGCGGTGGCGCGGAGGGGCCCTGCCGCCGTAGCGGACATACTGGGGAGGGGGGTAGTGATAAGAGGACGTCTTCGGGCACGGGCCGGGGGCTGCAGGGCGGCGGCGTAATTCGTTGAGCGGGCAGTGCCCTGGGCGCTATCTAGGCCAGGGCCCCGCGGGCGCGGTCGTGCTGACGGCCCGGACCCCGGCCTAGCCCTCAATTCCCCTCCTGTCACCTGCGCCGGGCTGCGCACCGCAAGCCTTTCCCTCTCCTCCCCACTGGTGTTAACTGCAAAGAGCCGGGGCAGGGGGAAGTAATGGGGTAAACCCCAGTAAAATACCACAGCAGATGAGGGATCCCCTTCGGGGCTGAACCCGGACCTCCCCCGCCAAGCCCACGGTCAGCCCGGCGGCAGCCGTGACTGAGTCCCGGGGGGTGCTATCGGCCGTGCCCCAGCCCCCACCCCGGATCCCGGTAGCCCAGCTCTCCCACGGGTTATTAAAAATGCCCTCCGCTTGTTTATGCAGACCTGACTGTGTCAAGCGATGTCAGTCTTGAACTCTCTTAAATCAGCGTTAAGATGATCTAATTTTGAGGGAGGCAGCTGTAGCGCTCGTGGGTAGCTGGGCTCCGAGTCCTTGGTTCCTCCTGTGCTTGGAGCCAGAGGTATGTATGTGGTGGGTGGGGGTGACTGAATAGCCTCCGGGTTTAGCCCAGAGAAAAGGGTTAAACAGCATCCTAGGGTGGGGGATCTGAAGATGGAATATATACCTTTATATAAAGAAACATTAAGGGGTTCTGCAAATAGAAGACAACGTTCAGAGGGGGCAGGAGGAAGGCAGAAATGAAGAACTGTGAAGTGGAGGTGCTGCATTTTGCGATAACTTGGCATCTGAAAGGCGTACTCCCCTGAGATGCAGCTGGCACAAAGCCGAGGAGAACTTGTCATGACCCCACCTAGAAATGTGAAATCTGCCCTTTGCTTTGAGGATTGCTATAGATCGGTATCCTAGCATTACAGGATCAACACTGAGGATTTTTATCGAGTAAAATGAAGATTTCATAGGTGCAGCCTTAAAAACAAAGACCATCTGGGGATGAAAGCTTTCTTTACCTGTGTTACCTAAACGTGGTTGTTTTCCAGTGATGGAAAATGTTTTCAGAAGGAGTCCTACACAGGCCCCAGTTCACCAGGGAATATTTGGAAGGAGTTTGTTTAGCAGGGGGACTGAGTGGGACTAGTTCTGTAAATTGTTATTAACCTATTTCTAAGCCAGGCAAAAGTGGCAATGGCTCATTGTTCTGTAAAACTGTAGCCTGAAAACTAGTCCTACTTCAGAAACTTTAAAAATTATTTAGAATGGCAAAGCAGTAGATAGAATGAGATGAAACTCAATACAGTACTCTCAAAACTGGCCTTTTAAGACATTACTGTGAGTTAAATGTCCCAATTTTATTAAAAGTTTATCATAGCATTTCCTTTTAATTACGTATTACGCAAATTGTAATAAACTTTTTCTGATTCTAGGTATTTTTAACACAAGGATTTCATAGCACTGATTCAATTTTGGGCAAGTTTGTGCAAGAACAAAGACAGCCCACCTTTTGTAGCAGAGCCAGACACACACAACAATATGGCCCTCTTAGGCTTGGGCAGAACAAAAAGTGTGTATTTTTGTGATTCATGTGTGTCTTCCCCCTCAGACAAATGCTGCTTAAATGTGGAAGGTGGACAGGCAGAACTCCAAATGTAATGAATAAAATATGTTCTCTCAATTAAATAAAAATGAAGAGGGTGTGCATTATTTACAATTACAGTAGAAGCGACCTTTGACGAGTTTTCATTATTCTTTGTCAGCTGTGGCGCTCACTTTAGTGGAGAATAATGCTCCTTGAAATACTATGAGGAGCAAGGGTACTAAGATTACATGTATTAGCCCCCACCCATTAGATTTTCAAATCCCAATATATAATTTTTACCAACCATTTAAAATACACTGGGGATGTTAAGTTGGGGGGGAGGGAGGGAAGTTAAAATTCCTCCCGGAGCAAAATTCATGGGGGTCTATATTAGGAGATATTGGGGAAATAGTAGAGTGCAGCAAGGAGGGCTGGAAGCCATATGGATTGTATTCAGCTCCCAGCCTTGACACTGACTTGCAAGATTACCAGGAGCAAGTCGGATAATTTTTCCATGTTTCAATCCGTGGCTTGTCAGTGACAATAAGGCTGCAAAAGGTTTGAACTCTAGTGAGAAAAATGGTGAATGGCCAGGCATGTTAAAGAAATAATATTCTTTGTGGGTCTGCACGAGTTTTAACATCCAAGTTCAACAGCAGCAAACTCAGTAGTTGCAGTTGCTCTCTACTAGAACACCTGACCATGAAAGAGAACGTTCTTTACGTATCAACCTTATTGAGGCAAAACCAAAGAAACACCTACAATAAATCAGGTATAAATTATTGCAGCTATTCAGACAGCTGTTTCATTAAGAATCAGTTAAAAGGTTTTGCTTGATTAATCACCCCTAATGTAGATAAATTATTCTGATTCCTTTCTCTAAAGTTTTAAGTGCATCTTTAGCAATAGGGTAAGCAATTGGGAACTTGTAATTTTCCTGAGGCACGGAGTCAGCTCCAGTTTCTCACATATTTTTGAAAAATGAGTCATTTTGGAAGATAGGGTTTTCTGATTCTTCAAATAAGAAATGCTTTGAACGCTAAAACCTCAGCTATTCTTTGAGAACATCACTGCCCAAACTATACCAGAGTTATGAACACCTTTACTAAGCATTGTACATTGAAATGACAAAAGTCCACCTAAACACAGCTGCGGCTATGGCAGAGATTCTGTTGGTTCAGCTAGTTCAGCCAAGGTTTGGGGGTTTCTTATACCTCAGTGATATTTGTCACTGTGTTAGCAAGACTTTAGGGCACAGACATGGCCTTAGTCCGTAAACATACTCGCTGCTGTTGTCTTTGTTTCACCTGTGTATGTAAGGCATCCTGACTATGTCAAATTTCAGGGACTTTCTGTTGCCGAAAAAAGGTCCCACTGAGACTGCTTCCCTGAGTATACGCTAATGGAAATTGCTGTGTCTGACCCACAATTTTTCAGAGAGTAGCAGGCTAAAGAAATTGCTTGTAAAATTCAAAATACTGGTGACATGCTGGGAATCAAAGGCTTAATCTGTCTAGCATATATATAAAAAACCCCAGGTAGATGCTCAAGTACATAATTGAATAGTGTCATATTTTTCCAAGAAGACGTGCTCAGATCCTATGCATTAAAGTTCTGTTTTGTCTTCGTTTAAATGCTTAATTAATTGCTTTCTGGAAGGAATGCAAAGAATTATTTACATTTCCATGTGTGATCCGTCATTGTTTACAGAGCAGGAACATCAGACTAATTCACCTGACCAGTCTGGGTCCTCTAAGGCAACCATCATAGAAAAGGCTAACTTTACAAGCTTCTAAGATGGGTCCAGTTTGGTCTTCCTGGGCTTCACAATACCTCACACTGAAACAGAGGAGGGATAGATAGCCCAATGTCTCAGATCTTGTAAGCAAGCAAGGTTGCATGGCTTGTCATTAAAACTCAGGACCTCTAGTAACCAGATTAGAGCAAGAAACAGAAAGGTGTTTTTAGTAGCCAGTGGCCCATTTCACCCTGAATCATAAGCAAAGGCACAGCCCATGGCAATGGCAGCAGTACTGCAGAATCGGTCAGCTGAATTTTAGAATGGCAGGTGGGTCAAGGCCTTGAGTTTCTGCGATCAGTAAAGATCACAAATGAGCCGCAGAGCCGAGGCAGTACTCAAATGGCAGAACTTCTGCTTCAGCCTTCCTGGATGCCGCCATGCTGGAAAGAAGGGCCACAGGCCGCAGGCTGACTGGGGCAGCCACAATGAGCCTGAGTCCGTCAGACACAGGGTGCTGAGATCATCATTCTGGCTAAGAGCGAGAACACTACACCTAGCTTGGCTGAAATCAAGCCCAGCTATTCAGGTTTCGGCATAATCTAGATACGCATGAGAACTAGGGTGTGGAAGTGGTGTGAAAGGCCACGCTCTGCAAACAAAACTGTTACTAACCTGGGCACTGTATAACTCTACAGTCCCATCTCTTCTGAAGAAGTAATTTCATAGTTTGTGTTTCTCGAGCTTGCAATGCCATTTGTTCAGTTTTAGCCTTCTCCTTTTGCTTTTCTCCTTTTATATCCCAGAGGAACGACACTCTCCATAAGAATTTGTACTTTATAGAGTTTACGCTTTCGGACAGTGCAAATTCAATTTGGCTGGAACTGTAGCGTAAAGAGTCTTACTGTTCAGATATTATGAACCCAACTGAAGCACGTTAATAAAATCAATGCCTGCATGCAGTATTTTCTCTGTTCAGCAAGGCAGCCTGCTTACATACAGTAATTGGACTTGTGACAGGTAATTAGATGGCTTGTAAGGCCTTTAGGATGCTTGATTACATGCAAAGCACCACACTAATACATAGCAAATGAGGTGGCTAAGAACATTGTGTTTCTGTGTATTGGAGAGATACTAAAACTCTTACACTTCATTGGAGGGAGAGAAGAAAATAAAACCAAGACAAAAGACTATGAGTGGTGGTGACATAAAAAGGGAGAATAAAAAGAAGATGAAAATGTACTTAGAAACTGGGTTGCCTTGGTTATTTTAAGTCAATCATGCTTACACAGGCTGTCAAGTCTTGACTGCCTCAGTATATCATTAAATAATGAACATGTTCTTTATGATCACAAAATTGATAAGACAGGCAAAATTATGCAGCGAGGGATAGGAGCTCTTCACAGAACTTACATATAATTAGAAAGTGAACTGATATTCCAGGAGACACTAAGCACATACATGAACACATGACATATTTTAAAGAATGGAAATTATCAGAGGCCTAACCACAGTCCATGCTCTTATTACATTGACTTGTAAACACACAGCTTGACGTGTACAGTTGCTTACCCATAATTATGGGACTAAACTGGGATGTGATAAGAAATCTAAAATGTGTCAACAGTTTTAGGGGTTCTTGTCAAAATAGGGGTTGTTTTACAAAGCAGTTTTGTAATATTTTTTAAATAATGGGATAAAAAAATGCCTTTCCTGCATGCTTTTCTAGACAGCAGCTTGATCACTGGGAGAGGGAGAGAAGCAGAGAGAGACCCAGAATGCCAGCAGAAGTATGCTTTGTGGTACCAACAGCATAATGCCAGACAAAGGAAAAAACTTAGGTTAAAGAGATGCAGCACGAACCTACTTTTTCCTCTTCTCCACAAAATCTTTGCATATAAAAAATAACCCTTTACAAGCACAGAGGATATGCCAAAGAGACAAGTTCACAAACATAGTAATTTAGGTAGCGTACTCTTACATGCAACAGAGGACTCGTTTGTAGCATATTGGTGGTTTTAACACACACATTGACTTACAGACAGAAATATTTTATGAGTGTCCTGGAGCCAGCCAAGACTTCAAACCAATGTTCTGCTATTTCAGGTATAACACTTGTCCATTTTTACAGCAGCAACAACAACAACCTTGTCAAAATTCTAATACTGTTAGATAGACAAGACTATACCTTTGACTGGGATTTAAAAAAAAAAACCAAACAAAAAACAAACTATATACTTAAAAGAGCACTGCTTCCAAAGGAGCTTGTAACAGATCCAGGGGCAAAACAAGAAAAAAAGGTCACCAAAGGCTCTGATTTGAACCCTGAATCATTTTCCTCAGACAGGGTTTTACTGAGAGGTCTTCTGGTTTAATCCAACTTGACATCAGTTTGACAAGCCTCTGTTTACATTCCTCCCATACAGCTAATGGGAAACAAACCACAAACCATACAAGGTAATGTTTCTGTCTGTCTACCAACACATGCTTTCTTCTAACCAATGCTCCCTTGCTTTGCATTCTCCACCCAAAATCTTTTATGGTAGTAACCCAAATAGCTTCAGGGGCTCCTCCTTAGCTGCTCAGCCAGTACCAAGCTGCTTCTGAGCTCTGCCTGGGAAAGAGCAACCCCCAAGGCCCCAAGCCTGTGGGGTTTTCATTGTCTGGACCAGAATGGGCTGCAGCAGGAATTTGGGTCCAATGCCAAAGGTGGCAAAAACACTGCCCACTCAGCACAGCTTGGAGTTGGTACATGAGTTTGAATGGTGGTGTAGGAAACAGGCTCAAGGGACTGATTGGTTGCTGGGGGTTTTTTTCAGAAATGAAATGTCATAAAATGCTTCTATAATTCAGGGGGGCATTCAGGAACATGTATGCATTTCCCCTCCTTTGATCTATATTGATATGTATTGTAAAGAAGAACTCTTAGAGGCTACAGTACTTTGGATCTGCAAAATGTTCGTAACTGGGTCTCTGACAGCACCAGCTAGCTAATGTGGGGTCTTGTATTTTGTATCTCAGTGGCAATTTATTAGAAGACTAGAGAGAAAGCACAAGTGCAGTCCTGCCTGCAATAAGATTATGATTTTCCGAGCAGTGTTGGAATGCTAGATATAATTAAAATGCTCCACTGCTGCCTGGATTCTGTTTTAGGCAACTGTTTTTTTGGCATAGAGAGGAAAAGCAAAATTTGACCTGTAGCATCTCAGATGATGAGCATGAGTGAAACATGGTTTAATTTTTCTGATGTTAAATGGATTTGGAGGGACTGGTACTTGGGGGAGGAGGGGAACCCCAAAAAAATTAACAAAATGTTTCTTTTTCTTCTCAATTGAAAGAGTGCTAGAAAGTTAACCCAAACTTTATACTTTTATCTCACTGACATTTCTCAGAATACTATCATACTTTACAGAGTGGCACCATTCCTGTGTTCAAAAATGCCACTTTTAGATGCCTGATAAGTCATCATATGGTTATTTTCCCCCCTTATGCTACTCTACTGCTTTTCCCTGTGGGCTCATTACATTTTGTTTCTTCTTGTGATAGAGCAATATGGTCTTCTGTCGTAAGTCACATACAGTGATAACAGGAATAGTACCTGTGTGTTTTGGCTTCCAGTTTGACTATTTGGGATGAGTATGTCAAGGAATACAGACAGTTTTTTCCCCCTCGCTAATAGATAAGTGGAGCTTTCAGGCAGCTGTCAAATTGAGGAGAACAGCAGTGATTATGGCGACCGGCAGGGAGCAACACGCAATTCGATATGAATTTTAGGTGAAGCCATTTGATTAGGTGAAATCACCCAGATTCTATACCTTTATTACTGCAAACGTGGCAAGCTAAAAAACTGCTATTTGGTTACACACACTGTTCACACCATATTGATTGGTTAGTAACTATAACGAGTTCTGATAAACCTATCTTATAGCTAAACATCCTTAGTTTACCTTTAATGCCTAAAAGCATCTGCACACCTGCTGTTTTGACCCTCTTGTTATGGGTGGTTCCTAACATGTTCTGTTACTCCCAAATACCTTCCCATAACTGCTTCTTGGTTTAGGGTGGCCTGTGCCCCTATCAGTGAGGCCACTGTGTATTGAGAATGTGATTATTAGGATCCTCTCAGCATGAGTAACTTCCTTTCTCATGGGAACAGAAGAATATTGTCAGGGCCTATGTCTTGGGAGAAGAGAGCTAGGCCGCCGGCAGGCCTGCTGTCTTCCCTGACAAGTGATATTCTCCCAAGGCCTGCTTATAAAAAGAGATTTGCTTTTTGGTCCTCAGGATGCTTTGTTCTACCTGGTTTGGCTTCACTTCTTTTTGGGAAAAAGAGACAGATGGTAGCATTACCACATGCCTTTAGCATTCCCAAAAAAAGATAACACTAACAGTAAACAGGGCAGATCTCTGGATCCTCCCTCTTAATTTTTTGTGCACAAGAGACAGTTAACAATGTCAACATTTAAATGGTTGTCAGTAGGTGGGGGTTAACACATTTCCTGGCTCTTGCTTGACCTTACAAAGGACAGTGTACTTCCCCACCAAGAAAGCAACTGGGTACAGTTGGAGCACTGTTGCTTTTAGCTCCTTGTAGGTGACCAGCATCAACTCCAAAAAAAGATTTATGATTAACCCTGATAATCCACTTCAAGATCAAAGTATTCATTAAAATTCTAGTAGAGATGAGATAGAGAATCTGTCTTGATGTAAAAATGTGCTTTATACGAGTACAAGCATCCCATAGACATATTTACATCCTCTTTACTTCTCATTAATGTGCAAAGATTTTATTTGGCACAGTAAGTAGACCAGTCATTATTTATTTATAGTATAAGCTGTGATGCTGTATTGCACAGACAGTAAGATCACAGAGTCAAACTACCGCTTGTGTTCTGACTCCTTTTGAGCTGTGGCTTTGTGGTGTTGATCTGACCACGCAGTGGTGCAGTGTGGAATGTTAAGTAATCAGATGAGCAGCTGACTGTAGGCCAAGAAAATGCCAAAGGTTGTCAGAATATGTGCCAAATATGTAAATCCTTAAATATCAGCAAAGGTGTCAATGTTTAGACTGAGAATGGATGAAGAGAGTTGCCATGCTATTAGCGCTCAGTGGGGTCTTCAGAACAGTAACATTACTCCCAGCCTTGCTTGTAAGATAGAGACCTTGTCAACTGATGGTAAAACAAAGTGTAAATATAATATTATTGTATGTGCAATTGATTGACTCTTGTGGTGTTATATAAAATAATGGCAAAAGTATACTTGGACAGTATTCATACATGAGAGGGATAGCAGTGTGTATACTTACGTGCACACATGTATGTACATGTAGATACAAACACCATGTAGTCACGAATATAGCACACAGATAAAGAGGTATGTTCAGTGTAAATACAATGGTTGAGGAGTTATTAAGTGTAATATTCCTTATAGAAACAATGAAAACCCGGCATTCCCAAATTCATGGTAAAAATGGTTACTGCTATGATAGTATATTAGTCTGTGGTTGCCTTGCTGGTGATACCTGCTTTTGGTAGGACAGCACTGTAGCTCTCCAGCTAATGGAAACAGAATAAAGCTGTGAAGAATATAGTGAGCAAAAGACTGTGTTACAGTGGCAGAGTGCATTAAAATGTCCACAGGGTTATTAAATCTGGTTATTCTCTGAGTTTCTGACACCATAATCTCTATTCTTTGCATCCTGCAGAGAAGGCAGTTGTCTGATGCACTTCTGTTCATTTGAGAGATTCCTCAGATCTCCAAGTGCCCTCAGTCAAATACGTGGGGTTTTAGTCAAACAATTGGATCCTTCCACAGGCAAAATCAGGCTGAAGAGGCCAAAAGTAACACATCCTCCAAAGAAATTTTGAGGCAGATGGAAAAATCAAAACAAACCAAAAAAACTGCCAGGCTGTATCCTTCAAATATAGACAAACAGGAACTAGGCTGGAAGTATACTTTAAAATACTGATGAAATGTGTTGACTGTTAGTATGCTAGGTTAGACCAGCCTGACTTTAGACTGGTTTAAAATGTAACTTTTAAAACAGACACCATGATACCATTTTAGGCTTTTATGTATCTGGGTAAAATGTGAAAAGAATATATCCATAATATTTTTGAGGATTAGCAGTGCTTTGTTTTAAGAAGAGGTTTAAATATTCTGACAAAAGTTTGAACATTTCAGAAGGTCTCCTGATACCTTAATCTCATTCCTCCCAAGATAATTGTAACCTTACAAAAGAGTAAGGTTTGGGCGAGTTGGTTTCTTTTTAATTCATTGATTTTTTCAAACAGAATAGTGTGCATTTTCAATATAATCAAAGAGAGCCCCTTTGAATTTTGACAGTGTTTATATGCGTGCTATCTTATGTCACTCTCTTTTGGGGGTTTGCTCTTTTATTTAATGTAAATAGGAAAAACCCATAAACTCCTGACAAAACTTTCTCATGAGAATGGTTCTCCCAAGGGTTTCTCACTGTAAAATTTTCTGTTTCACTTTTGGGTCAAACACAAAACCTTATTATATTTATAGGATAAAGTCTGACGGTCCCACCTTGTTTGACAAGCAACATGACTCAGCACAAGAGCTCTGCATGTGTTTCCACAGCCCCAGTAGCTAATCTTTTCTTGCACTTAAATTTTAAAAATAAAAATAGGAATTTTTGGCACTAATTTGTAATCAGAACCCTTCTTTTTATGTTCCTTTACTCTTAAATTATAACATTCAGGCATTCTCCCCTGGGCATGGGGACACTGAAGCAACATTGTTTTGGTTGCTGGTGTTGCATAGTATTTCAGTTTATTGGACTCTACTGTCTCCCAAATACTAGTGCTTTTAGCAGGCTGTTCATTAGGAACTAATACATTCACACCTATGTTCTGGGCATGGCTAACCTTTCTAGTCTACAAGCCATACAACAGCTCTTGGCTGTTGTGGCAGAGCGCCACAAGGTAGGGACTCCAGAGAGGTATGACTACCTGCTTCCCACAGCTGGGGATACGAGCTGCACCCATCACCTCTTCTTCTGCACCCCCCAGTGCTGGGTGCGGGGGCTGGAAGTGTTCTCAAGGATCATGCTAACCAAAAGCTATACATCACCCCCCCACACCTCTCCCCTCTGTACTGTATGTCACTTAGCAGAATAAAACACTCTGAACCTTAAGAGAGGAACATGTGCATTAAACTTGTTACATTAAAAGAGAGGGGATTTAAACATAGCTTTGTCTTTGCTTACATAACCTGAGCCTGCGGTGTATATAGCACTGCGTTGCCTGAGACATTGGCCAGCATTCAAAACTGTCGATGCCTACTCTTCCTCACGTGTAAGTAAGCAGATACTCACACTGTGGAGAAAGTTGCTAAGAATTTAACCTAACTTTTATTTCATTTTAAACCAAAAGCACTGATGCAGTACTGCACAAAATGCTCCCTGGATTTTTATTTTTATTTTCTTTCCAAAGGTTAATTAGTACTTGATTTTAAAAAAAACTTGTGACACACTGATTCACATCAGGTATTTTCATAACAAAATGATTAAGTGATGGGAAGTCATATCAGAAGAATAAACTGAAGACCTTCTTGACTTCCTGTATAGTCTTCAGTAAAGTGGCTGAGTGTTACTACAAACCATAAACGACCGAGGCAAATTTCAGAATGCACGTTTAAAAAAATCCAGAGATACACTTCTAAAGTCAGGCTTTCATTGATCAAATACTAATTGGGTCTGTAGTTTTGCCTCTGTAAATGGCTGATGCAAATTCTTGTAGGCATAAGGTTTTACCAGTTGTATTTACAAATATTTTCATCATCTCTGTATCTGAGCATGCACATCTATTTGTCATAAATTGTCCACGTACAGAGTGTCCGAAGCTGCGCTAGCTGTGGTTTGAATCTGCCATGAGCAATGAAAAGACAGGGCTGAGTCCTGATCATAATCCCTGTTGGCAAAGCAGCAAGTTCCTGTAGGGCAGCTGCTTTGCTGCAACTGTTTATATGCCAGAAAGACAATACTTAAAAAGTACAAGTTTTACCATAAAAGCTGAGGAAACATAAAGCCATGGGATAAACAGAACTGTACTATGAAGTAGAGCATGGGTTTTACTCAGAGGGGTCTAACACTGTTTCTGTCCTTGATTATTTTTTTTCAGAATGGCAGAGAGTCATGGTTTGATGGAGAGACTGGAGAAAGCAGTGACTCGACTTGAATCACTATTTTCAGATTCACACAGATCTGCTGGAATGGAGTGTGATGCCATCAATGGAGTCAATGGAAGTAAGTTTGCTTTTTGAGGTGTCTCCTGTTACTAAAAAATTGCAAGTAGTGCATGTGTGTCTTCTCAGAGGGAGTGCAATTCCACCCCTTAGGAATTCTGAATCAAAATAAAGCGATATTTTTAAAAATCAGTTTAGAAGTGTTGTGTGACAAGGTGAGTCGTGTGCATCATTCTAACATAACACTGCCTAGAAAATTTGAGATTTGACTGGTCTCTTATACACTCTGTCCATATTTCAAGCTTTATCTCTCTTTCTATTTTAGCATATCATTGTAGATGACTCATCAGATAAAAATGGCTTCTCAAGCCCAATTAGAAGAAATGAGACATCCCCAAAATTTACAGCATAAATATTCTTGAAGAAGTCAGAAGTGTAAACGTTGAGTTCATTTGCCATACTTCTGAATTTCACAGTGAGAACCTACTTAGAGAATCACAGAATCATGGACTGGTTTGGGTTGGAAGGCACCTTAAAGATCATCTAGTTCCTACCCTTCTGCCATGGGTTGGATGCCATCGAGTTCCACCCTCCACTAGACCAGGCTGCCCAAAGCCGCATCCAGCCTGGCCTTGGACACTGCCAGGGAGGGGGCAGCCACAGCTTCTCTGGGCAGCCTGTGCCAGGGCCTCACCACCCACACAGGGAAGAATTGCTTCCTAATATCTAATCTAAAACCTACCCTCCTTCAGCTTAAGGCCATTAGCCCTTGTCCTGTCACTCCATGCCCTTGGAAACAGTCTCTCTCCAGCTTTCCTATAAACCTCTTCAGGTACTGGAAGGCTGCTCTAAGGTCTCCCTTGGAGCCTTCTCCAGGCTAAACAACCCCACCTCTCTCAGCCTGTCCTTCATGGTCCTCCTCTAGGCTCACTCTAACAGCTTGACATCTTTCTTGTACTGGGGACCCCAGAGCTATATGCAGTGCTTCACATAGGTTCTCACCAGAGCAGAGAGCCAGAATTACCTCCCTTGACCTGGTGGTCACACTGGTTTTGAAGCAGCCCAGAATACAGTTGGCTTTTTGGGCTACAAGCGTTCACTAACGACTCATGTTGAGCTTTACATCAATTAAAACCCCCAAGTCCTTCTCCTCATGCCTGCTCTCAATCCATTCTCTATGCAGCCTGTAATTGTGCTTGGGATTACCGTGACCCACATGCAGGAGCTTGCACTTGCCCTTGTTGAACTTCATGAGGTTCACATGGCCCTACCATAACTTTAAGCTTAATTTACTTGTTTAATATCCTTAATCAAATATTATTTCTTTCATAAGCATTTGCTCACTAAGGGCTGCCACACATTCATGGCCTTACATTTGACCTCTCCCTTCTCATAATGGATCTCCAAAGCACTAATTTGGAGAATACACCAAGAAAGTCATCTTCATTTATTCACATCATATCACCAAATCCTATTTTTTCACTCTTTTGTTGTTGTTGTTCCTGAAATTTACAGGCTAAATAGATTTATAAACACAGTAGTTCTAATATTGATTGAATAGAGGTGCCCTTTCATTTCTCCAGAGCTTGTTTATTCACCAAGAAGACTGACAAATATCCCTTTACTATCTTCATTTCCTTTGCTTTCTATATTCTTTGGCCCTTTCCTGCATTCTCCAGAGAAAAGCACATCCCAGCATGGGCTCACTTGCTGTACAGAAGCTGCAGAACAAGCAGAAAGTTGCAGGCAGCTTCCTTACTGCCAGAGAAACAGGTCAGTGAGTGTCAGCTGCTTTATTGTCCCTGTATTCCAGCCATTACCCAACAACACATGTGAGGGACCTTCCCCAGTGCCATGGGCCTACTCACTGGCAGCTGCTGTGGAGCAGCTGCCTGGAAGCAGCGTGTTTCTATGGCAGGAAGGGAGCATCTTCCAGCACGCTTCCATAGCAGATGAGTTAGCAGTCCCAGTAAGCTTCAGTAATAAAGTGCTCTTAGTCCAGAGGAAACCGAGACAGCCGGTAAATCATAGCAAAGTCACGGAGAAACATGATCCCTGTACAAACCAGCAAATAAATCAATCACTACTAGGGAATCCACATTTTTTAAAAATTGGGGCTTCAATCCTATAATGAATCTGTTTAGGTCAATCTCTGAATTAATCCGGAGCTCAACTGCAAAACCAGGAGTAGTTTCAGAACAGTTGATGAACTCACCACATGAGGTACTTCCCTGAAAATTGCTATACTCTTAGCCTAAGAGTTGACCTATCTTGGTCAACTGAAAAGATTCATACACCCTCCCAGGGCAGCAGAGCCTTAAAGCCCCAACAGGTCCATAGAAGAAACCAACAGACAAACCTGGTTGTAGTGAGATTATAAAACGCACCCACTTAGAAACTGCAGTAAGGTGATGAGATGAGCAGCACCTTGCCAGCCTGCACCACACCACATCCCCAGGCGGAGCTGCCTCACGTGGGGACTTGGGAATTTGCTTTTCCTGATGCTGTTAAGAAAGACTGTACCAGTTCTTTAGCTTGGGCAACTGATACACATACAGTGCCTCAAACATCATTGTGTCTGCCTGTGTTACTGTGCTTCTGCAGAGGTTCATAAAACCTCCACAGAAACTGCAGAGTTGACAGTCTTGCAGAACAGGTCTCTCTTGCCTTTTCTCCTTTAAAACTGACACTCAGCCAGAGCGTGACCTTTCTTAAGTCTCGTGGAAATGGAGATATATTGCTTTCTTCTACCATCACCCCCACCCCTAAAAGACCATTCCATCATTAGAATTATTAGAAAGAATAACCTTGACTTTTCAATTAATGCTTTTTCAGAAATAACAAAATCATGAGGATGGGAGAACTGCACCTTTTCCTAAACGGCATTACGACAGCAGGATTGCACACAAATCATTCAATTGCTTTGCATGGCCCACAGCAAATTCTAGTAAATGCCCTGGGAGTTAGCTGTACTCAATAGTAAAAAACAGTGTGGCTGGTTCTAGTTTTGCACAGAACAATTGCCATTTGGTGAACTGCTATTTAAAACTCTGCTCTAAAGGAAAAGGTTACAATGATTCTCTTGGAGACATACACAGGTTTTGACAAAGAACATAAACGGGCTTTGGAAAACATCTCCACAACTAAAACCTTTTGTATACTAGATCATTTGAGGGGTTTACACACAAACACTTAATATGGAAGAAAGCCCAGAAATTCCTCAGAATTAAAGGTGAGTGACATCAGGAGAACAAAAGGAGCCTTGAAATCCCGCCTTGCTGACTAACTACTTTTTTTTTTTCCACACAGGCCATTGCAAACTCCAATTGCCACAGCCTTTCTTTTTTCTGTCAAGGAGCCAGATGACTCTTGTGGAATAAAGAGGGCTTTCAAGATTATGAATTTGGACACAATTGTCATATAGTGCCAAGAGGTTAAAGCAAGCTCTGTGGGGAAAGCCTGGTACCTCTTCAGAGCAATCTTCAGGCTTCATTAATGAGGGAGAGAGGCTGGGAAGAATTTTAACCTTGGTCTCTCAGATCCTACAAATGCCACAAATTCACACATGTTGGACCTGGCAAAGGTTCTGAGGCATAGAGAAGACATGAGGATGTGTCAGGGAGTAAAGGAGGGCTGGAAGGCATCCAAAGAAAGATAACATTTGCTATCTTAAAAGGTACCCATAAAGCCATTTAGAAGCCAGGTGCTTAAGAAACCAAATCTCATCTGCATTTTCTGATTGTCCACTTTATCAGGAAACCGCTCTGTATGCCATATAGAAAATAGCATTTTTATTCCTTCACTAGAATGTATAGCATATATATAGTCAATGGAATGTGTAGTCTAGAAGACTCATTAGAGCTTTCTTTATCCAGTGACAGTTTTGCAAGGTCAGACAACAAAGGAGATGACAAAGCCACATCTCACTGCATAATTCCACTGTCAACCCACCTTAAAGCTTCTTACTGGAAATTTAATTGCCTGCTATTAAAAGCCACCAAGCAATATGAAGATCATTATGAATGGGAGGGTGCTATACAAACAGCTGTTCAGTCTAGAGCAGGTTCAGTTTAGGGGAAAATATTTATTTTATGTACAGTAGTAGAATTTTGTTAAGACAATCATGCTTATCAGGTCACTAGGCCTTTGAAGGGCTGAGAAATGTTTATTTTAGCACCTTTGATTTTAAGACAAAAGAGGCTTCCTACTACGGAGTAAATTACATTCCCGTTCCCAGACAAGTTCTCCCAAGAGGAGGGATTTTTGTTTCTATCTAGGAAAAAAACCCAACCCCAAACCCAAACACATCCTTTCTCACTAATTTTGCAAATAAATGAGTATGGGAGAAGTTAAGTTTCAGCAGTTTCCCCTGTTTCTACAGTATTTCTCCTCCATCAGCTACAAAAGAATGTCTCATGCATTATCTACTTCATGAACCCACTGTAATGGAATACTCTCTTCTATAGGCATAGCACCATATGTTGAAGCCTTTGATAGGCTCCTGAATGGAAGTGTTGCCGAGTTTCTCAGGTACAGCAAGATTCTTGAAGGCGACGTGAAGACACATGTGAGTATTCACTCAGATTATCTCCCCCTGATATAAGCATACAAGTTTTGGAATCTGTGTAATCTGCCTTGATTGCAGAGTAGAGGAGAATCTTAATAGAAGCACTCTGGATTATTAGTTCTTATAGTAGTAATAACTTGGCATAACACACTGAGGACAGTTGGTTCAGGCAGGGCAAAAGACTGTATGGATTTATAAGAAGAGACAGTTCTTCTACAGCACCAAAGGTTGAAGACCATATATATATATAAATATATATTATTCTATTTATATATAAATATCTAAAAATTCTCAGCCAAAAGGAATTTGAATTGGCTGCTAAGCCCTTTGCATGACAAGAACACAGTTAAGAACAAGAGTCAACAAATGAGTAGCAAGCAAGAGGTGGGTCCAAGCAGTGATAACTTCTTGTGGTTGTCTTCTATGTGTGTATCTCATTGTTCCAAGTGCTCCAGCGATTCTGTTCTTTTGATTGCTTGTTTCTATTACTTGCATCTCTCTCATTTGGAACAGCACAGGAAATGAAAAAATTAGTGTCATGTCAACACATTTAAATTACCCTTTTTTACCACATATGTCATAGCAAGGAAGTACTATGGTATCATTTTCATTAGTAAATTACTTTGTAGCCTTCTAATATCTGGTGATCGGAGCTTGTTTGTTTCATTTGATTTTTTAAGCCTGTCTTCTCTAAAACTGGTGGTGACAGAATGACAAAGGATGGACTCACCAACAACTTACCCACATAGACATGGGGAAAAAAAGGGAAAACCTACACACACACAGAAGAGACAGGGTCATTTTGAGCTGGGTCTGAGTGTGAGGCTTTTGACTTTGCCTAGTAGATCCATGCCATCATGCCTTTTTCCATGTGAACGTTTCCAAATTCATTGCAGGTGCTCTACATAACAAACAGTGTAGCCAGAAAAACATGCAGTCCAACAAACTACTGGGATTTATCCTGCAAGGCCAGCATAAATATTTTGCAAGACAGCCAATGCAACCAGGCTACTCACAGAGCAAGAGCTCAGGGATTATTCTGTGAACTGTGGTGTTACATGTTCTTGTTGGTAGGATAGAGTTTCTGACCTAGTTAGGCCTAGAAAACTGGAGGGAGTAAGGGCAGACCCTGGTGTTTCTAAGGAAATGCTGCACTTCCTTTTTATTTAAAAAAGTCTTTTCATGTTAACAGTTATAAACTTCTATATATGGATTTTCTTCTTTTAGAAAATAAAGGAAAAATTAATATACTGAGTATGTGGGGAGTTACCCACCTAGCTGAGCCAAGGATTGCTCCTTGGAAAGGATCTGTTCTAACTGTGGCCATTACATTCGTTAGACACCATTATTTTGAAGTTCATTTCTTAACAGTCTAGACCTGAGAGATTCAGAATTAGCCTCAGTACCAACACTAAGCAGGGAAAACTATGGCTTTTAACATTCAAAGTGACTAAAACCTTTTTAACATACACTATCTGTAAATGTTTAAAGCAGTAAGTGTATTAATTTATGCATTTGTTACTGATACTCATAATTGAGTCCATATAAAAGAATATTAATAATTTATTTGCCAAGTCTGTGGATACTCCCTAGCATATTGTTGATGATAGTGTAATGCAAACTGTGATAAGGAGTATTTGTTAGGACTGGGAGATTAGACATAAGCAACTTTCTCCTACATAAAGAAGCCGGTGATTCTGATTGCAGCCTATTAAATATTCTGAAATCTTAGATTCTGAATTTACAACATGAAGCAGACTGTGGTTGCCTTATGCTCATGCTTATCACTGAAGCAACATCTGTGCTTTACCTTAACAAGTGGAACAAGGAGTATTTTTCTTCTGGGTGTCTTATAGACCATGTGTCCTCAGCATTATACTTGCAGCTGCTGTCTCTTTCACATAATGAGCTGAAGGGAAGGTTGTATTTTATTTCAAAAAACACCTGTTGCCTAGAAAAACCTCACATACCTGACTGACCAGAATGGTAATATGAGAGAAAGAGAGACTTCATATTATGCCAAAGAAATGAGGGATTTAACATGTTGTGTTTTGTGCTGATCACTGTAAGGACTGTGTGGTTTGTGTTTCTGGGGAAAAGATATGTGTTGGGGAGCCCTGTTCCTATCTTTTCGGCACGCTGTGCTCTAAGTAGTCTATCAAAGGAGAACAAAATGAAAAAGAGAACTAATAGCTAGTTCCTGGCTCTGTTAAACACAGCAGCACGGTGGATTTTACATAGATTAGTTTATCAAAGGAGAGTTCTGCTTAGACTCAATCTTGAGAGCAGCATATTTCTCATTCAAATTACAGTACATGCAGTGAAGAGTCTCTGAGGTCAGCTGCATTAAAGAAACTAACTACTCTTTAAAGGACAGACAGAGAGAATGGCTAGGGGGTTTTACTTAGGCTATTTAAAACAAATTACCCTAAACGGCTAAGATGAGATCCTTTTCCTGTCCTGTCACTGTGAAATAAGAACCCGGTGATTGTGTGGGCATTTCTGTGAGACACACAGTCCCCTACAGGCACACGTGTCATGGAACCGCTTTCTGCTGCCTCTGTCATAACTACAGAACATGTGAAGTCAATAAAAGAGCGAGCATGGCCAGGACTGCCGCCAGCCAGCTGTCCTTGGCCTGACATACCAATGTCTTGGAGGCTGTCACCAACTATTACAGGTTGCAACAGCCCTGAAGCTGAGTCACCATGTGTGCCAACACTGAACCGTTCTTCTCTAAGAACAAGGGGAATTTAAAAGCCGTGTGAAATGGGCCATGGGTCTACATGTAGGCAGTTCTCTTACGGCCAGCAGATAGGATAGCGCTGTCTCATTGCTGGGTTAGAGAGACACATGTCCCATTGTTTGCCCAGATGCATCCAACACTACAGAACATGTGCTGAGGATGGCACAGAGCTGCCTGTGGAAGGTACTCAGATTGTGTCCCAGTAAGGAGGCTGGTCACGCAGGTGTGATGCGCTCTTGGCCCTGTCAAAGCAGTGCGAGCGAGATTTTAGAAAGAAGCCAAGAAGCAGGTTTTTGTGATGTGTTTATTATGAGCCTCTTCACCTTGTGTTTGTTTATGGGATATCTCAAGTGGTGGAATGCTTTGGCTTGAGCTTGAGTCATGTACCAGATGAGACATAATGATAAGAAGAGAATGTACTAGTTCTGCAAGAGAAGGAAAGATAACGTAAAATTCCCGTATTTTATGTGGTACGGAGCAGGATTACAGCCTTCCTGTCAAACACACAAACTAATACTTTTTTTATTGTTTATTTGTAAAAATCTTTTAACCTCCCAACCCCACCAGCTGAAAGAACAGATTGTCCAAATGATTCAGTTCCCTCTTCTCTTATCCAAGCTTGGAAAGAAAAACTGTAGATGCTTTTTCCCTCCTCTCTTCCATCAACTTGCAGCCCCTGGCAGCACTGAGAGGTAAAAAGGCTGCTGGTTAGCTTGCAGCTTACTGGGAGATAGTTTAGGTACAGTTCATTACATCTATGAGTACTCTATAACTCGAACAAGATAGCACAAAGCAGCAATTCAGAGCTCGTTATCCAGTCTGCAGGGGTTCCCTGTGTGCACGTGCTGTTTTGTTACCATCATGAGCAGGGAGAACAATTCACCCCACAAACATTGTTTGTATGCACACACCCACAGAGAGGTTCTTTTCCTTATCTAGTAGATTAAAGTAATGGCATCCCCCTCTCCTCCTTCCAGGCACAGTCCATATAAATACAGGCAACAGAAAAGAGGAATTATCTTTTATGAGGTAGATAGGCACTTTGCAAAGTGCAGCTCTGGTTTGAAAGGATCCTGGCTTCCTCATTTTTTTCCCAGAGAGTAGTAAGTACACATGAAACAGCTGTATCTTGTCTTTTCTTGTAAGTGATGTTGAAGAATTAGTCAGTGGCTTTCAGAAATAGCCCTGAACTGTGAACAGGATGCACTGCTGTCTATGATATACCAAAACCCACTTTTGCACGTTATCTTACCTAATCTAAACGCAGACTATCAAGCCCATTATTTGGCTGATTCCTCATTAACAAGGCAATTTGCTTACAGGGCAACAGAATGCACAAGTGTACTCTCGTGTTCATCTTTTGTGCCCAGAGGCTGTGCGGTTTTAGGCATTGTGTTGAAAGTTGAATTAGAGCTCAGAGAGGAGGATGATGTCAACATGCCCAAAGAGAAACTTGCTGTCAGGATGCCTTTGCATCTCTGTGATAGGTATTTTCTGCTACATGAAATAAACACCAAACTGAGTAGCTACTACAGGACAGGGAAAAAAACAGGATACATAAAAAAGAACAAAAAGACAAACATTTTTTACAGCATGAAAAATGCAGTCAGCTGAAAGAAAGAGACTATGTGTAGAAAACAGTACTGCTATCCACCAAAAGTGAAAAAAAAACACCCAAAGAATCATCAACCAAAAAAGCAACCTTGGAAATCTGTCAGTATTAAAGTTGGTTTTAAGGCTAGTTCAGCTACATTTCTCACCCTGTATGTGTAGTACCAGATGCTTCATAACATAAGCAATAAAGAGTGCTCGCTTTAATATGAGAAGAAAGTTGGGAATGCAATAAACAGAGTGTAGCCAAGCAGCTAATCCACGAAAAGTATCGGTTTTAGGAGCTTTACAGCTTCTGATTGCTCTGTTCCAAAGGATGACTTTGCTTGTGGCCTAGGGATTGGATCTGGCTCTCAAAACAAGCAAGGATGTATTGGGTCAGGTGTGGCGATGGTGTGCAGAGGTGGTTGGCTGACTGTAAGACACCTGGTTGGCAAGAAAGTTTGCTCCTGAGCATGAAGGACCTGTCCATTGTGACTCTAGACCAAGACCCCCTGAAAGAGTGGGAGTTTTTCCCTTCGTTTTGATGGGAGCTGGGTTGGGCTGTGTATTAGTTTCCTGACACTGACACTTGCTTTTTCTCATTTGAAAAGGCAAGGAAGAGACAAAAGTCAGACTCTACTGAAAACAACAGGCCACAGTGCCCAGTACTGGGTATTTAGTGTGTTGTTGGCACAAAAAACACATCGTACCTGTAAATTTAGGGTGGGGGTGGTGGGAATATATAATGAAGACAGTCCATATGGCATTCCCTCAGTCAGAAACAGAAGAAATTAGAAACACAAACAGCCAAGACTGTCAACAGTTCTGCATAACCTGAATTCATGGGGGGTTTTGCATATGGAGTAGTTCCTGACTAACCCCATAAACATGTTGATTTTGAAGTAGTGCAGTTGATCAGGGACTATTTTTTGGGTAAGGGTCTAAAACGGTTGGTCTCTAAAAGTAGGAATTATATCTGTATGTGGGTACCCAGTACAGTGGGATTTTCTGAATTCCTAAGAATGCCAGGAGTAACATGTCACAGTGATTTGAGTGGAAAACCTTATATGCAGTGGGCAACCAAAGAAAACATCATTATTTGCCCAAGAAAATGGTAAAAGGTAACTTGCTTGTATGGAAAAAATTCCAATACTGGAGGGCTATTTAATCGATTGGATAAATTCTGAATAACACCCAGTGTTCAGGCTCAATTTAAGGTCTGTGTTTTACCAATTAATTTAATTAATGATTGGAGCAATTAATTGAGGCATACATTAAATTTTCGTCTATTTGAAGTCTAAATCAGAACTGATCATGTGCTCTAGCTCGTGTTAATTTTGCTATCCTCTACAAATCTTTCATTGAAGCTCTTCAAGAGCAAATTGGAGTCTACTGAGAGGAATCCTGGTTTTCTTGGTGTTTTTTCCAGGAGCATCAGTGTTCAGAGCAAGAGGCATAAGGGCCCCATGGGCTCCACAGGTTGAAAACCACTGCGTCAGCTTAACCAAAAATCATAAGGTGATAAAATTACAGGGCTAAATTAGCTATCTAAAGAACAGCATGCAGACCAGCTGCACTCACAGCCACAAATACAGTGGGAGAGTGTCTCAGGGGGCCTGTTGCAAAGTCGTGGCATAGGACACTTGCCAGCGTGAGGTAAGGAGAAGCTTATTAGAGAGGACTGGGCATGTGGAACTAGCGCAGATCCAAGCTCCACAAGGAAACCTTGGTGAGGTAGTCAGACTTCCACTTCTCTCTCTCATTCAAATCAGAGCAGGATTGTGAGGGTGTAAGTGGCAGCGATCTCAGGCACTCAAACCTCAGAACAGTGAAGTCTGTGGTTCTTAGTACAGCAATTTCCAGTGAACCACTGGCAATTTAAACTACCTTGACCCATCAGGAAAACCAACACAGAGGAGCAGAGAGACACCATCGCTGGTTTTGTCATCAATATGAACCAAAAACTCTCTTTAACTACCATCAGTGCTCACAGTTCTTATTTCTCTTGTGCAGAATTATGATTCTTCATGTTTCAGTAGTAACACTACTTCAGCCCATTTATTTCAAGCTGAGAAATGCACATCCATGACTTCTAAATATTTTGTTTACATTTTTTTTTCTGTTTTGGGACACATATCTCCCATGCTTGGTTGATGTCATTGGTTGCTCTAGGCTATGAACAAATGTTTTATTAGTTTTCAGACTCATTCTTTCTGAAAAGCATGTGCACACTCTTTTCACTCATACTGCCTCCCCATCCCTGATCTGCTTTTATTTTGCTAGTCAGTGGTTGCAACAGTTTTGAGTGTATAGAAATGCTGGGCTTGGAAACGGAGAAGGCTGGTCATTGTAGTCAGCAAAAAAAAACAAACAATGAGCTCAGAATCTGGCTCTTCAGTCAGTTTCTAGTAAAAAGGAGTTCAGTGAATAATTAGAATTAAGCCACAAGGGAAACCAGTGTGCGGTTTGAATGTTGTTTTAAATAAGCTGGGAGTGCTGTCAGGAGTGATGAGGGTAGAATGTGACCACAAATGTGTATTGCCTCTTTTTATCCAGTATGAATTGCATGATCAATATGGCCAGATTTATGAATATTGAAGAGCCCATTAGGATAGATTAAACCATGTCACTGTTAGGCTACTGACACCCCTAAATAGAACCACATATTTCCATGATTCAACTGAACTGCCAAGCAGTTTATTTGTTTCAGAAGTCAAATTGTATGTTTTATTCTAAACCCCAGAGATAGAATAAAAAGATTGGTTTAGCATCTTTAACTAGATCTTTGAGGCTGAAATGATTTATTTCTTCTTGATTTAACATGTATTCTGCGTAAAAAAACCACCTGAGGGCAGATCCACTTTTGAGTCCCATCACTGTGTGTGCAGATAACTGCCTTGCCTTTGAGAGGGGCTGGGGTCCCCTCTCCAAGTAAACATGAGCTTTTGGCCTTTAGCACCTCTGAAAAAGAAAGCATCATTCCTCAGGTGGTAGAACCCTTTAATATATAGGTGTGTCAGCTTTAGGCTTTTGAATTTCCTTGCCCATTGGCCCAATTTGGTTGGGGTCTGGGATTCTTCCAAGGTGATAAAAGTGGAAGTGAAGTTACAAGGAGACAGATTCTGGCACTGTTAACATTTCAGTTGCTTTCAGGGAGCTCAGTGGGACCACTTGCAGTAGGGTGAGGAGCAGTTAGTTAGTGAACACTAAAAGCTAAGAGTATTTATGAAGTTATACCACAACAAGTGCTTTAACCTTTTCAATGTACAGATATAAGCATCTGAAGTTCCTAGAACTTGTATTTGCCAAATCAGGCACACGTGAATGACAGCCTAAAGCCTGTGAAATCCTAAAGCCTTTTCTGAAATGTCCTCAGCATGGATTTGGACCTTCGCTGAGAAGGGCTCCTGAGGGAATAGTTGGCCATAGAAAATGGGAGTGCTTAGCAGCAGACCTTGGGGCAAAACAGCCCATCAGAGCAACAACTGGAGTGCCTGCAGCCAGTGCCAGCAAAAGCACCTTCGTGTAGATGACAATGGGACCTGCAGGTTCCCAAGAACTCTGTGGTTGTCTGATGTGCTGGTTTGCAGTGTCTGTTCCACGTAGGAAATGCAGGTTTGCCTTTCCTTGGGGAAATGAGGTCTCTGCATGACTAATTCCTCAACATAGGCAGCCAGCCCCTCCAAAGAATTCTGAACTCAGATTTCTATGGAGAAGGGGAAAAAAAAGAACCTGAATCTTGATAACAGCCAAAGTTTGGACTTCATTTACTTCATTTATTCAGTACATTGTGTGTGGTTCCTATTTATTTAAGGAAGTAATGCACACAGAGATACAGAATGTAGCTCCAAGTAATAGGAGAAACTAGAAGCCTTAGAAATCTGTGAAACTCTGTTGTACCACAGTTTCTGCTCTTTAATGAAATCCTGAAGTGGGCTGGTTTTCCTTTCCCATCTCTCTTTGAGAAATCTGCTTGCTTTTGCAGGCTAGTCAGTATGGAGAGCTGTATTGTGACTAACTTCCATAAATGCCTGGGCAGGTTGGGCTGCTTTCTATCTACTCCCCTAGTACTGACTCAAAAAAAACCCAACTTTGTCATGGCATAACCTCTGACAGGGAATGCAAAGAATATTCCTATAATGTCATTGGTTAAGTTAATTTGCCCTGCAAAACTGTGCTTTTCTGAGTTGTCATTCTTTTACAGTGGTAGCCTTCACCTCAGGAGTCCTGGGGACAAAATTTGAGGCAGTTCAAAACCAGCTGATCACTATTTGTTGTTACTCATACTAAAGCTCATAAAATACACTGTGACAGTCTGGTTATTAGAAGCTCCAGGCAACAATGGTAGCCCAGTATAGATTTTAGTGACGCATCCTCTGCACTGTAGAGAAACCATTTGTTATTATGATGGTTTTATGTTTGCTCTTAAAATGTTTGGCTGGTTTTATCGGCTGTTTATTTCTATGATTATCACTAATTACATACAATAAAGGCAGAACATGACAGCACAAATTCGTTTGGGGGATGTCCAGTCTATAAGCACCAGGGTGTAGAAAATCAGGTGTTGCACTGTGCCAATACCATCTTTTACTTCTGCTGATGCAGAGACCTTTAAATGTAGATCCATGTCTGTGAGAGACAGCTCTGAAATCTCCAGCAGGTGACTGACTCTTTGCAGAAGGTAGCAGCCTGCAATGTAAATGGCAAACTTGAATTCTTGAACATTTTCAGAATTGTTCAGAAAAGACAGGTATTGAAAACAAAACAAAAAAAGCCCAAGCCTTTACTCTGCAAATAGACTACATCTTCAGAAATGTGGGAAGTATTTCTTTTTGCACACAATTCTCAGTTTTCTTCTATGCTGAATCTTCCGGAATCATCGATACCCTACATCTGGGTTTGGAACTTCCATATAAAAGTTGAACAGATGCCAAGAGCGTTGCAGATTTTTGGCAGTTGTAGGAGACCTTCATGAAGAATTTGAAACTCTGGAAGACCCAAACTGGCTGAACTTTGGGAGAGCATCAGCTAATCAAAAGCTTTGGTCTGGACTTGCTCTTCTTCTCTGCTGGGTGGAGATTATTAGGGATGTTTTGGGAGAATATGATTTCCTACTGCTTCATTTGGCAGTCATCAGTAGCCACAATGGCCCAGCAGCCAAATATTTATATGTTTGAAACAGTGACAGACAAACAAAATAATAACTGTTTCTGCTACCAAGATTAATAATTACTTTTTTTAACAAAGCTGACAAAGCTTCACAGTGAGGGTGACAGAGCCCTGGGACAGGCTGCCCAGGGAGGTGGTGGAGTCTCCTTCTCTGGAGATATTCAAGTCTCGTCTGGACGCCTATCTGTGTAATATGAGATAGGGAGCTGCTTTGGCAGGGGGGTTGGACCCGATGAGCTCTCGAGGTCCCTTCCAACCCCTAAGATTCTGTGATTCTGTGATTTAGATAGTACTCATTAGGTTTTAAAGTTAACATTCCCTCAAGATCAATCAGAACAATTCATGTCACTCAAAATTAGGAGAGCCTAGAGAAAATTCTGGAACATCAAGGCAAATTTTATTGGTGCAAGAAATGGGAAACCTTTATATTCTTTATCCAAGGCAAGAATTTTGTAATTAATGCAAAACCAATTGTTTGGGCTTTAACTACCTCTTTATCCCAGTACATATGTACAGCTCATGTTTCGTGCAGAGACATAAAATGGCAGCAACGATTTACCCCAACCAATTCTATCCACCTGCCTTATGGCATCAGCGCTGAAGACTGATACGGCTTGAGCTCTAGCAGAGGTGAGAGCCCCGAGTGGTTTAGGCCCCAGTCAAGCTTACTAGAAGGTAAAGTGAATGAACCTACATACAGATGCTACTCTGGAAAAACAAATAGCTAATATTAGCAAGCATTGTGTACACTTAGATGACACAGTGTTTAATGCACTGGCAGATGAACACGCGAGCGGGACCAGCCCTGACACAGGCTTAGGTTGGTACTGAACAGGAAGTAGCAATGCAGGGAGCTTTTAGCAGAAATTCCCTTATATGGACATAGCCACAGAGGCTGGAAAACACTAAAAACCCACTAACGGAGGGCAGCTGATCGGTGGTAGTCAAATGTATCTGTCTTAAAATAGAGAAGAAAATATCTGGGGTGGTGTCTGGCTCCATCAGAATCAATGGCAAATCTCCCATTGACTTCAATTTTGACTAGAATGTCAACCCTGTTTTCTGCATGGACCAGTAAGAGAAAGGTGACAGATTTTTTCTTTCTTTCCTTTTCCAGTACAAAAAGGGCTCTGCTTTGAGAACTGCCACTGACTCTTCAGCGTTTGGCCCAGTTTTTAAAAAATCCCTATCAGCCAATCAGCTGTACAAAATAAATACTGTCTCTTCAGCTGGCCTGGGTAGTTTCTATGGCAGCCCCATATTTAATCTAAACTCTGTTCTCTTTCCATTTCTTGCTTCTCCCTTCAAGCCACCAGTCACTTCACCACTTCACTTTGAAGAGGTTCGTGAAAGCAGAATGTAAAAGACAAACTGTTTCTCTTCCTCTGGCAGTACTGTCTCTTTTAGAGAAAGACAGGGGTCTTTGCTCATAACAGCAAAGCTCCATCTGTAGTTGTCATTTGCTGCCAGTCACCATGTCTTTTGCTAGACCCAAAGGACCCAACATTATTTCTGCAGAAACTATGGTTAGAAGTCCAGACCACTAAATCCCAATTCTTTTCCCTCTGTGCCTTCTTTGCTATTTTCTTTCAGAATAAAGTAATGAAGTATATTTTAGAAATCCAAAATGTATATAGATCACTATTTTGATTTGCAAATTATCCCTGTTAATATTAGCACGTGTACACATGCTAACAAAAGAAGTGATACCTATGCTTGTGTATATATGCTGCCAAAAGACAAAAGAAGTCCAGGGGATTCTGATATTTACATTATGCTTTTCAATGCTATGACTCTGAGCAAATACATTATTAAATATAATAACATTTGACAAATTTAATATTATCAGGTCAATAGAATAATTTTCTTGACTAAATTTCATTAGGAAATCCTTTGTTTGTTTCACTTCTATTTAGTTCTACGTTTTTTCAAAGACTGAATTTACTTGTAACTTAAGATTTGAATATATGTACCTGTTTCTTCTTGTAGTTTGCCAAACTGTTGTCACATAAATATTCATATTTATTAGCGCTTGGATACCAGGGTGCTGGGCAACTTAGATGGAATAAAACATTTAAATCAGAAAGAGAATCTCATCTGCTCTGGAGAACTGGACTTTGCCAAGGCAAAAGCTTCAGGCTCAGTGCATCTATGCCTACTCAGTTTGAAACAGTGCAAGTTTGGGTGGAATCCAAACAGTAGTGTGAGTAGTGAGTAGTGTGAGTAGAAGCATTGTCACCATCAGACATCTCTCATGGAGCGATTTTTCAAGCACTGGCTTCTGGGAAATACCAGAAGTTGGCATTGTATTGTGACAGAGAAGGATAAGCCAGTTGCTAATAAAAAGATTACTTCTAAATATGTATGATTCCTCCACTACTGCAGGCTTACCTGTAAAGAGGGCTGTCTGTGGTGTTAGTGCAATGGTGATAGAGAGGTCACTCACCAAAGTCAGCCACAGGCTTCAACAGGCATGGAATGGGGCTGATACTGCATGTATGTCAGACTTTGGCTCTTCCAACAATACCAGGCACCTGAGTCAGCTATCAAATACACCTGAGGTAAAGGATTTAGACACCTTATTCCACACTTTACTGATGGGGAAACTGAGGTGGTGAATGGAACACCACGCGATCCTGGCATTCAGGTTCACAGTCACAGCCATCTCCTCCAGACTCTAGAACTAACTGCTGAAAGCAAAGCAGGAAATGCTTTGTATACCCTCTTTGGTCAGTTTGGGTCACCTGTCCTGGCTGTGTCCCCTCCCAGGCTCCTGGGTGCCCCCCACATTCTTGTTAGCAGGACAAGAAGTCCTTGACTGCTTGGCAGCAACAAAAATATCAGTGTGTTACCAACATTGCTCTCATCCGAGCTCCAAACACAGCACCACACCAGATACTAGAAAGAAAATTAAGCCTATCTTAGCTGATACTGGGACAACTTGCTTCCTTCAAAATATTTACAACAGCTGAGGGAGCCGATGGCTTCCGTGTTACATCTGATCCCAAGAATGCCAAAAGAACTGCCCAAAGTTTTTAGATGTCAATTATCTGTTGCTCCAAAATATGCCCATTTCTAACTGTAGACAGATGTGTACCAGTCTGTGGTCTAGTCCACTCTGGTAAATGGACTCATGATTCCCAGGCATTTTTGACACTCATTGCTGTCATTCATTGTAACTGGAAGAGTTTCACCCGATTTGTTCTGCGGCAATCTTTTGGCTGAGACACATTAGTTACTGAGAAACATTTTCATTCATTAGTCTTCACTGGACTTGGGGGTTGGGTCTAAGGAAAGAGTCATCATCTCCCTACAAAAAGTAGTGCTGTCTGCTTAGTTACACTGCCTGTCTGCTAAGTAGAAGGATGAAGTGTCACATCTCAAAGACTACAAGAAAGTACTGGAATGGTGATAGACAGAACTAATGCATTCTTAATAAGAAGAAACTTACTTTGATGGGATGCACGGAAAGAAGTACCACATGCTCAGAAATAGTAAATCTCAGAAAGCCATTGTTCATGCTGTTGGAGAAAGAAGTAAAATGGAGAAATTGTGTTAGCATGACCCTTGGACTGAGATTTAAATTCAAAGGTGAGAGATGTCAGTGCTCTGATCCTTACACAACTGTAAAGCTTTGGGAACTTGATAGATTCTGGGCATACAGCACGAGCCTTCCAAACTATCTCTAGTCCACTGACCACTGAATGTTTCCAACATCCTATAATACATTTCAGAGAAAGAGAAAATACAAAAAGCCACACTTTCAATGCACCAGAGAGAATTCAGAAGAATGCTGTCAATTGAGGGCTTGTGTGCCCTCAATAGCAGAAGACTTCTTAAAGACATTTTGAGAAAGCGGCCTTGGTCACACTGTGCAGTAGAGGAGGAGGAGTAACAAGCATAAAAGAACAGTACAGATTGGGAGGAGAAGAACATCCTGATTCCACATCCAATGATAGTTTTAGCAATGTTCAGATGAGCAAGGCACAGGTATGAGGCATACTCAAGGAATGTCAAACTTAGGAACATCAGCGTACATCATCCAACAGTCTGTCACCAGCACTGACCAAATTCCAGTGCTTCAGCAGAAAGAGGTGAAAAATCAGATAAGAAACTAGTTGCTACTTTCTCCTCTGGGCAGATAAAAAAGTCCTCCTCAGCCTCCATGAGTGACCAGTGGGAACTCAAAAGCATGGATGTAATGCACTGTAAGCAAAGTGCCAAACACTCACATTTTTCAGACCTCATTGATGCTCAGAACATGTTCAAGAACTCACAAAACAACTATAATTTTCCACATGTAGAGAGCATTTTGCTACAGTTCTCTGATCTGTTTGATCAAAATTTAAAGCTCTATTTTAAAATAGTACTGGTCCTTTGTAGGAATTTTGAAGATCCCTTCTGACCTTCACTTTTTGGATAGTTGGAAATCTTCTAAATTCGGGACTGTGATTACTCATGACCCAGTTTACAGACCTGTGATCCTGTGCTAACACTGCCATTTCCTTCATTCTTGGTTATTTACATGCTGTATGAGAATCATCATATTCCTCAGCCATCGTGTTGCTAAGCAAAACAAGTGAAACTTTTCAAGTTTATCTTTGTATGACAGATACTCATTGCTCTAAACATCCAAACAAGTTTCCTCTGCACCAGTTCTGGTTTCAGTTCATCTTTATTTAACACGGATGACTTGTGCATTACATGAAACTCCAGCAGAGGTTCTCTCCAACGCCACTAATGCTTCTGTAGCTCTACTACAGATACTTTGCCGCAGTAAGGGTGACAGAGCACTGGAATAGGCTGCCCAGGGAGGTGTTGGAGTCTCCTTCTCTGGAGATATTCAAGACCCATCTGGACGCCTATCTGTGCAGTATGAGCTAGGGAGCTGCTTTGGCAGGGGGGTTGGACCCCATGATCTCTCAAGGTCCCTTCCAACCCCTACAGTTCTGTGATTCTGTGATAAGCTCTTCTCACAAAGCCGCCTTCCTGACTTTTATACTTGCATTTTCTCGTCTTCAGCATTTCCAGTTAATCAACACATAGACTATTTCCATTCTCAATGTAAATCCATGCTTTCCTATAGTCAAATCATTAAGCTCCTCAGACCAGTCATCTTCATTCACTGATTAGAGAAATATATTTTCTAAAGAAATCTATTTTCTAAAATTTTGCCATTCTACAATACTAAGCCTATATATATACTAGCTATAGATCTATTTTTGTCCATCTTGCTATTTAAGAAGAACCAAATCCATTCATAATCACTTCCTCCTAGGACATTAGTTTTTGGTCAGATGTTCAGCAAGATCCTCTTCACACAAAAAACCTAAGCTTAAAATAGCACACACTTTGTTGTTTTATAAATTTCTGTAGCAAAAAGTCTTCTGAAAAGTCTCAGAATATCTAAACCTGGCTATTATTGATGGTATTTATGTCTGTGTCTGGAAAATGTAAGTTGCCTGTGCTCATAGAATTTCCCTTATTATTTATTTCTTTATCTATTTATAGAGATGACTAGCCTCTTCCAAATCACATCCTGTCAGACGATAATATCCCCTTCTCCCCAAATACTGTCCAATCTGGGCCTCTTTTACCATCTCCCTTGCAGTCTTTGCATCCTAACAGGTTATGTTTTATTCATGCCATCACATTTTAAGATGAATAAACACAATTTGGCTCCTTTACTTTGCTACAACTTCAAATTTCCTGACTTTTATGTATTTTAACTTGCATCCACATAGGCCTGTATATAAAATTTCCTTGTTTTCTTTTTAGATTGAAGAAACCCCAAAGAAAAACAGCATAAGCTTCCCCACCCATTCACAAAGTGATTATAAATGTACCTATTCATCTTAGATTAACTTAACAGCATTTGGTTTGGGTTGGTTTTTATTTAGCAGTATACACTAGTTATGAATAGTTCTTTTCTATACCAATAATGCTTTCTCCTAGTCACTACTCATCCACTTGAATGAGGTATAGGTAACACTGAAATAGCAATTAGATTCTAATCAATGTACATCATTCATAATGTACAAAAAATGTGTACTGTTCAAAAAAAAGCCAACAAAAGAGACCAGAAATGTGAACAGTTGGGAACACTGGGGAGTGCAGGGATCCCATCCACACTGTTAGCATGTAAACATGCTGTCAGATGCAGCTTTAATCCCCAGTTCTAGAGTTCTGTGGGGGAGTACTGCCCAAAAGCCTTCAGCCAGTGTCCCTCACATCTGTCAATCTTAGGGTCTGCTTGCAGAGGACAGGCAAGGAATGAATTACAGCATGGTCCCTCAGGAAAATTGCCAAGCTCAACTCTTCTTAAACATCACAACAGCCTGTTACAATTCAACAGGAAGGAAAAAAGGTTTGTGGGTTGCTGTTTTCTGCATAATAATAAGTTGTTACCATGCACTCAAGTGAAAACATCACCACTGAAACAACTAGACATTCTCTGAAGTGTTAAAATTAAGTCCTCCTGTGACTAATCCACCAAACTGTAACCAAAAGACTACATATCAACTCATTTTGTTTCCTATCTGAACAAGATAGGGATCTTAACTTTAGATTTCAGAAGTTTATAGCTAATCCTGTACTGTAATGCATTTCTACTCATCAGCATTGCTGTGATATAGATGAGAAGCAGCGAGAAAGATTTGAGCTGTCACACTTGACTTTGAGCTGCCAAGAAGAGGTATTGGAGATTACAGGCTAAGGTTTAATTTATATTCCTCCTTTGTTACAGGCAGAGATGGTACGTGCTGCTTTCCAGGCACAGAGATCTTTCCTGGTGTTAGCATCTCAATGTCAAGAGCCTCAAGAGGTAAGAAAAGTGACCTAGCACTTCAAGAGGAAGTGTATTAAAAAGCCTGAGTTCATGAGTGTTTAATATCAATCCCTGCATTTGCTTTTATTTGTATAGTGCCCTTAGAAGCTTGACTTCAGTGTTACTAGTGTGACACTGTGATAATCAGAAAGCAGTGGTTCAGAGTTGAGAACCTTTTCTACATCAATACATAAAAGATCACTGAAGAACCAAAGGAGATTTCCACTTTACAGCTGTGAGTGGCATCAGTGTTTCTTTGGAAAGCTGGAAATGCCATGGAATAGAATGGCCTTTTGCTAGCCCCTCATGGATGCTCTGTGACAGACTTCAAGTTAGGGGATAAGCTACTGAGAGAAAAATCAGTATTAGCTTGATTAGACTAGTGTTTTCCAAGCTAAAGTCCAGGTTCATCCAGTAATGGAAGGAAAGCAAAAGAATTTTGTCAAGGAAATGAAAACACAATTTATATCAAGTTGATTTATGTAGTTATTTTGGTGGCAACTATTTAAATCCTCCCCTCACAACTAGAAAGCTCAGGAAAGCTGTGGAGTTCTTATGAAATCTTATCTGTGGTTTCTGGAGGGCACAAGGTTTTGGCCAATAGCACTGTATCATTCCTGGGAATAGCGATCATGCAGCCCTTCTGTAGGACCACCCTCCAACCTTCCTCCTTGGAGACTGCAGAGAATGAAGGGTTCACTTCATAGTCTCTTTACGACCTTCAGTTCTTTTTCCACTAGCTCCCTGCTCCATAGTTCATTAAAATCTGCATTTTCAAACAAGAACTCCTGCTACTGCTATAAAATGATTGAAATTTTGCTGTCACTGTTGTTCTGAGAGACTCCAATTAGGAGTTGTTCTAATCAGTATGTTTTAATGGCAAGGGTACTCAAGGAAAAAAGAAAGAAAAAGCACAGGCAAGAATTTAGATTTACAGAGTTCCAAGCTAGAAGGGATCAGTTGTTTTTCCAGCTGTCCCTGATCTCAGAGAGTAAAAGTGGGTCATGACTCACAGAGAGCAGGCAAAATTCCCATTGGTACAGGCCTCGAGCAGTCATTTATATTGGCTGTGAATACAATTGCACCCAGTGACCCACAAAACTCTTCATGCTCATAGGTAAAATATTCCCCGATGAATAGTTTCCGACGGCCCACAGTGTTCTCAAGTGTTGGTATTGTCCCAGCTCTGGTAGAAGTAAAAGCCATGGCTCACTGTTTGGCCTCCTGTGCTGACATGCCACCGGTAGGATTTTCTCTGCTATCCAAGTGAGAATGGCAGTGGCTTCTCACTTTTACCCTTACAACTTTCTGACCTCAAGTCAAGGCTTTGAGATTTTTTTTTTCAGCTGTGAAGCGTAGAAACATTCATTTAAAAAATGGTAACAAAACAGGCAAACTGCCCCCTGCCCCCCCAAAACCCCAGTGGAGAAAGGGATTCTCCAGCAGTCCAGAATGACAATTACAAAAGTGTTAAGAAAAGCAGCAATAAGCACCTTGCCATAAACCTCCTCAGAGCTGGCCACCTGTATCGATACGACTGAGTTGCACAGTCAGGCTTGCATAGATTTCTGCAACTTGTTGAAGGCCAGAAAGTACAATTTTATCAGTTAGCTATCTTTTATCACCAAGGAAATGTCACTTGATGTGTGTGTACACATCATTCTGAAGTTAAAATACTGGTAATGTTATGGATTAGAGTTCCTTTCTCAGTGAAAATAAACTCAGTCCAGTTACTTATGTCTTTTTAACATAGAGACTGTTAACTACACACTTTTGTAGGCATCCAAGCATGTGTTGCTGTTGATTCCTTTTCTCTTTTTTGCATGCATTTTTTGCACGGATACATTCAGCTGTACTTTAGGCAGACCTGAAAATGATTGAAGGCTGTCTGTTCTGTGCAACTTGAACAGTATTTTCCACTGCAGAGAGTGACGGTTCCAGGGAGTGGGGAAAAAATCCTATTGTAAAGCCACATTTTTTAACCATTCTGACAAAGCTGGCTATCACTGGCTAAACTCGGAGAAGGAAAGAAGCAGGGGTCCTCACCCCCACCCCCCAGCACCTTACTGATGGAATGTCATCTGGGCTCTGGTTGTATTTATAGCCTAGAGCCAGGGAGTCAGTGTGGAATCCAAACAGGAAAGCTAATGATTAGTGTATCAGAATGCACAGAGTAGAGAAAAGCAAATGAAGATGACAGCATATCTATAAATGCAAGAGAAAAGAGAGTAATTCTGTCATTCAGCTGTCTAGACTGTTTGCTTTATAATGTAAAGCTGTGAATGAGCCAGCGAGTTGCGATTATGGCATAGTAGCTTTGTAGACATTCAGAGACAGCGGTGTGGAGACTGAGGGGATTTACTGAGTTCCTGTCATGTTGGGATGTCATACATGGTGCTTTTTAAAAAATAAAAAAAAAAAAAAGAGGGAGGGGAAAATGCCCTGGAAAAATAAATTAGCTCAGCTCTTGCAGCTTACAAACTAATGAATGTGGAATTCAGACAAAAAGAAAGCTCCTACATGTATAATAATCCGTAGATATTTTTTGTGCTCAGCAGAGAGGGAAATGTGTGTTGTACAAAAAGCAGGAATATTTTTCCCCTCTGTGCAAATGTTGAAGCTCCAGTATTCATGTAGCTCTTTAACTCCCACTGTGAGTCACAAGTGAACATTTGCAAACAGTTGAGCTGAAGTCGCTTTTGCAGAGTTTTGCTTCTTGTTGATAATGTTGGAGGGTTTCGAATCCGCTGCGGCGCACGGCCTCTGTTATCTGTGGATGTGAAAATAGTAGGAGCTGGGAAGGTAATTCCAGCTGGCATACCGACCTAGCATCAACTGCAATAAATTACTTCGCAGAGAGCATGTTCTGTTACTTTTTATGGTCATGTTCTATATTTGTGTGTGCAGTGGAAGGGATCACATGACAAAACCACCAGTTGATATTGCTGTTTGTGTATGTCCCGGCTAATGACCGCTGGGTACAGGCTCATTCAGCAAGATGGGATTCTTCAGTTCATCCACTTACTAGGGATTATTTTCTGACGCCAAACTTCAAACATTAAAGCAAAAAACAAAGTATGGTTTACTATATATGAGGTGGTAAAGTGATGGAGAAGGGAAAATAAATTAGAATATCTTTTGTATTGGGTGAGGAGTTGTTTAAAAAGATACTTTGAGGCCATACCTGTACATGTTGCTTAGGCAATTCAGAAAATACATTTTAACATAAACCCTCAGAAAACATACTGGAACAGTTTGGATCTGACTTTTCTATTCCCCGTGGTCTAAGCCAAATACGATTCTGCTTCAAGCATTATAATTTTATTGTATAATAACTCTAAAAGTTATTAATGTTCCTGAGCAAGTTCATCCAATAGGGTCTTTTTTAATTTATGATCATGAATACTGACATACAAGATCACTGCTCAAAGTCACTGCACTGAATTCTTTGGGAATGGTAATTTAAATGCTGTCTTCTCTTCATGAGTCGTTTCATTTTGCTTTAAGAGTTCAAACCATTTTAAGAGTAGCTTTGAGGGCATGAATCACCCATTGTGCCCACACTGGGAACTCGTTAATGAGATAAGTTTTTCTGTGAATCAAAACAAGCATATGCAGGACGAGCGCAGTCCCAGTTAGAAGTACTACAAACAGATTTACATGGCAGATGCAGTTCAGACTAGAAAAGATTACGTAATTTCTCATTTAAAAAAAAAAAAAAAAAGAAAAGATGAGTTCCTATGACTGCCAGAGCTCATGGATTTAATTACTAACATTGTGCAGACAAACATTCCAATTAAATGCCTAGCTTAAATATCCAGATTCTACACACAGGTGGGAGGAGAGGGGTGGAAGAAAGCGAGTGTTAAAGGAAGGCTTTTTCTTTTTTTCCTAGAAAAGGGGAATAAAACCTGAAACCCAAGAAGCCATCATTGAAGTTAGACTTGGAGCCAGGAGAACAAATCCTGAAGTTTTTAATTTTTTATAGTCAAGCAAAGAATCTATTGTAAGAACAGAATAGTTGTGGCAATTTCTTTGAATAAAGGACTCATTCTCAGAATTTTTATGTAGAAATCAAAAGTGGAGATTTACAATTCCCTACTCTCCACCAGTGCAGGATTACTCATTTTTTTCTCTCTTCTATTTTTAAAGTACTTCAGTAATGGATTCGTGGGACTTAGTCTGCATCCTAACAGCAGTTGTCTTCTAATTACCTCAACTTCCTTTGTCATACCCTTTCCCACTACTTTTCCTCATACTTACTGGGATCACCCTCTTTTCAAAAATATGTAAAGCAGGGTACTCCCCACCTCATTAATTTATTACTTACTTATGCAAAAGAGTTTGATCTAAGTTTTGGTAAGCATTCTACTTAGTCGGTTGACTGCTGCAAACCTGCACCTCTGTATCTAGAAATAGCTTAAGTAAGAATTTGGTTCAGTCCTTTTAAGGCCTTCAGGTCCCAAACGTACAGAAGGTGCCAAGAGTGACATGGGCAGAGCCTGAGAGTCCTGAGCTCCAAAGGAAACCCCTTCCCCCTTCCTGTTCTCCGAAATCTTGCCAAACTGTTGACATATTTCTGTTATCAGCAAGTCTACAACTGCATGCGATGTGCGGTCAAGCTGCAGTGCTGGACCTACTGACAGTTTTCAGTGCCTAGCCTGCTGCCTTACAGTGTTCCCAGGGTCATTTTTGGATATTGAGGTCTGCTTTAATCCTCAATTATTCCATCATTGTAACATATTGCCAGTTTCCAGATAGCCTCTTGACACCTCTTATCATCATTGTGTCTCAAAGGTGCTCGACTGCATTTAACCAGCCTTGAGCTCATTATATTTTCTGCTCAGGTCATTAACTCCTGTAGGTATCCTTGTACCATTTCTCTTCACTTGTGGTTGCCAAAACTTGCAGGTCAGTAGCCCCTGCAATGAAAAGACAGATGCATCTGAGGTTCAGTCCTGCCCCTGGAGCAGCCCTGAGAAGGCCCAGAGACACTTAGGGAACCAGGGAACACAGAAGGGCCATGATCAGCGCTGCATCTCCCAGCCTGTATGGAAGAGAAGCAGAGCCAGTGATGCACACTATTGTGCGCCTCTAGACTGGCTCACGTCACCACCACCAGGCACAGGGTCTCCAGCAGTTCTCGTTCTGTGCAAGAACCAGGCTCCAGTAAGCAAAGGCTCCTTGCACCTGTCTGCTCCAGTACATCCATACTTGGACTAGGAACAGCATCACCCCATAAGGAAGATACTATCCAAGATGATACTCTGTACCATGTCTAGCTCCCCATCTGACATACCTGCTGAGCAATTCTGCGGATCCTACAGACTCTTACTGGAATTCTGCAGTGTCCTAAAATCATGTCCAAAAATCACCAGGCTAGTTTCCAATCCCTGTAGCAATGTCCATACTCAGACTGTGCCATTTTAGCTCCCACTGAACTATGCTGATGAGACACTCCCTTCTCCATTAAGTATCACACAAATCCAAACCGGTACACTGCTTTCTCTGTGCTACCCAGTTGTTCCCCAGGATTCTTGGACTGTGCATGATCTTCTAAAAAGGAGAGCACTGGGGATAGAGCTGACTGAAAAAGCAGGGCTTGTCGATTCATGGATTATTTAACTTTCTTTTTTTCAAATTTTACTTTGGTCTAAATCAGAGCACAACCAATGATTTCTGAATTCTGCAAGCTTTTCAGACTCCAGGACTGCTTACTGAACCTGGCGGTCTTACAGTTTGTCTCTGGGAGATCTCAGGTAAAACACATGAATGTCCAGGGCTGGACCATCTAACATCCCTACCCTAGGACATACTCCATTGTGTAATCTAATTTGCCCTTGCAAAGATGTGTCAGATATCAGATGTTGTGAATTAAACAATAGTGGGTCAACAGAACACCATTTTCTGGCCGAGCTTTGCTACCTGCAATGCTCGGGACCCCACTGAGACGGACTATGATCACAGCAGCAAAGCTTCAGGAGTAGTAAATCAAGAAGTTGACAACAGTTCACTTGTGTAATTGTTCTTGTTGATTAGGTATGGGATGTTGCCTGTTTGCTTAAAGCAAGAGGACCCTTCCTTGTTGAGTGTACTGCCTATGGAGAGCTGCAGTGGACAGGAAGACAGCATCTAGAGCATTCTAGTCCATTTAAAAACCAGCCAGAGTCCTGGCTAATGGCTCTGGGTGTGATTCCGCTCTGCTGTAAACTGATGCATGCAGTTTGTATCAGGCCCTGGTTGTCTCTGGCTGGCTAGAAGCTATTTGTCTTTCATGTTCCTCTCCATCTGCCCTCCCTCAGAGTTTACATTTCAAAATAAACCCACAAATGACCAAACTAGTGATCTGCCATGTGAGGTTATGGTTTGCTTTTCCCTTTTTTCCCCTACAAAGCACAAAGTTGCTACAGCTAATATTGGCTGTTAGATTGAGAGTAAAAGCCAAATACCAATTAAGTCACTTTGGAAGCACACAAATGTGTCTAAGCTTCTGTGCTGATGAAGCTGACCAGACATTTCTGCAGATTTGTCTCTCTGTGTCATGGTCCTGCTGTTGCACAGGGAGTTGAAGTAGCAAAACCTGTCCTATTGACAAAGAAATCAAACACTTGTTACGCCGCAATGTGGAAGACTTAAAGTCTGAGAAAACAAGACCAGAATAAACTACGTCTCTCTGTAGTTACAAGGAGGAGACTTCTGAGCCCTGAAAATATCAGAATAGTAGAGGGATGTGAATGTAGTGATCACAGAAAGATCTCACTGAGAGTCTTCACTGCCAGTCAGAAACTGCTAGCAGAGAAAGCATTGGATTAAGGTGCAGTAGGTTAGACCGCAATTTTATGAGCAAAACTGTGGTACCAAGTGTGAAACACTTTCTGCAAGGACATGTGGAGATAGGTGGTGCTCAAGGAACAATTTGATAGCTGCCCACAAAGGCTGGTGGTATTTCACCATAGAAGTAATTTTTCAAAAAGTATTTCAGAAGTCTGGATGCAGTACTGGGGATGCTCAAACTTATCAACTAGTTTAGATTCACCTCTGGGGGGGGGAAATGTTTTCTGTAACCTCTATAAAGAAGTTATTCCTCAACCTCATCTGAACACTGTTTCCATTCAGACTGTTGGTACACAGTACAACACAAAAGACAGGCCTTTCTTAAACCATGTATTGACAAAAAAAAAAAAAAGGACCAACTTAAAGTATTCTTTACAGATTGTCTTTCACAAAAGACAAAATATAGGAAAGTATAGCTCTGAAATCATAGCCACCCACAGCAGTGGGGATCAGTGAAGCTGCGTGTGTCTTATTCCTATAGACACAGGATGGGATTCTGCTCATCAGCTTTAACTGTCAAGGTAGGCATGTTGTGTAAGGTGTCTTTCCAGGCTCTCTTTAGAGTACATGGCAGCACCTCTAGAGCGCAGTCTTCATACCTGCTAATGTCCTCTAACATATAGTATTCTAACATCTATCAATAGGTGGAAATAATTCCTCAGGGACATCTTCATTTGCAATAGAGGAAAACAAGTCTCTGCCAAGAGCAGATGCTCACCTTTTAAGTTGTTAGAACTGTGTGGCGGATGCCATCCATGGCATCATTCATCCCTTGATAGGATGAAATGTGGGATGGGACTGTACTAGGCCCATTGCAGTGATAATGGCTCTGTCTGCATTAGTGCTCTAGTTCGCAGTGGGACTATATTTTTCCTTGAAATCAGCCCCATTTGCTATGCTGTGATTCATGCTCTTAGCCTGTACCAAATGGGTGTCTTTCTGATGAAGTTAAATGGAAGATACACTCCTGGATAGCACCTAAACCACGATTTACAGCCACTCCAAAATAGCACCCCCCTTCCTCCCAACAAACACGTACAGCGTGAATGTCAGGCCCTCAGCACCAACTGTTTTGCTCTACAGAACCATTTCTGTTAGGCTGCTGCTTGCCAACGTACACAGAGACAGCTGACTCAGATCAGCCCCATGCTTCAAACTTGCCTTTGAAAAATACGATGTAAGTATGATGGAGATTTGGAACTGACAGAAGTGAGTAACACAAGTGTAGACCATGGAATAAAGATTGCAGTCATGCTGCTCTGGTTGCAGCTGATCCTAAATGCTCTCAGCTTTCTTTCACTGCTCCTACGCCAGAGGTTGCCACCCCCTCAGTGTAACTTAAAAGGGTATTTGTTCCCTTGCTGTGGTTTTTTTCATATTAGGTCAGGTTGATTTAAGCACTAGAATAGTGTGATCTGAATTGTGGTGCCACCCATCAACATACATATTCTTCAGTAAAGAATCTCACCCCTCAAACCCGTGTAAGATTATTTTAAATATATGTAAGATCTTTAAAAACTGTCTTTTGATTTACCTGCTGGGTTTTGCACCTTTGTGATTCACTTTGGCAAGTTTCTGGACAACAAAGGTCCTGAGAAACTACTAGTTTACTTAAGTGAAAGCTGAGATTTTCAAGTAATCACTGGCTCAAGCTGCCAGAGCAAGCCACACAGGTTAGTGTGACTTCATAGGCAAATCACAAAAATTACACACGCCAGAAGTTTGGCCATCCTCCTGAATTCAATCTATGTGCCCTAGTCCCATTAAATCTGTCATATGGGGAATTTCTCCTGTGAGTATTACAAAAACGTGAAGGAGAAGAAAGTCTGTTTGGTGTGATCAGTAGTAATTTTGGTATGCCAGGCCATTTTTTGAGACTGGGTGAGATCATGAAGTCTCCGAAGCCAAAGCCTGGTGCAGTTCCTGTGGCATGCTCTAACTGTTGGGGAGCGGTTTGGCTAACCACTGCAGCAGTCTTAGTACTTCTATTTGTTTAGGTATTAATAACTGAAAATACCATCTTGTTTTAGTAATTATTTTTAAAAGGACAAAGGCATACTGGGAATTATTCTTGATATTTCTAAGTTGTGCCACTGTGGTATTTTTTAAACATTTCAGCAAAACTGATATTATAATAGGAATGGTGTTTATACAAAGGCTCTTAAATTTCTGTTAAACAACTGTGCTGTGTCTTGTATGACAAGAAATTTTATCTAGCACATGCCAAAGGCATGCTGAAGATTTTTCCTACAGCTCTGATTCATCTCCTTGAGTTCATTTTTTTTTCTTAGAGATACAGTATAGACAGTCATTTTATTAACAGCCAGCTGTTTTAATATTTATTGCAATAAAGAGATTATTCTTCTAGAACCCTCAGCACAACTGGTTCTGCATTGTAGAGCCAAACAAGACTGATTACTCCCAGAATTAATGAGCCTTTCTATACCCATATGCCACATACACTATAATTCATCTGCAGTTTAATCACTAACCAAAAATTTAGAACTGACTGCAGGGAGACAGGCCTCAATTCCTTGCAGGCTCATATTCCTTTGTGTCCTTCCAGAGAAACCTGGATCACAAGAAGATTGTGTTTGCATGCAGAGATGTGCACACATCTTGTGCCACCAGGCAGCCGGCAGCCATTGCAGAACAGGCCAAGTGCACAGTAAAGGGAAGGCAGGCTGGACTCTTCTTCCAGTACATCTCACATGGGACAGGGCAGAGCAAAAACCTCAAGCCCTTTGTGGCTTTTTCTGGGGTCGCTACAGTGCCAAGTGAATGCTCACCTAGACAAGTGAATGCTCACCTCGACCTACATTCCTTAGCAATATCTATTTTACCCTTAAAACTCCCAAAGGGTGTTTTTTCTGTGAAATTACACAAACCCACTCAATTTTTAAAACCAGTGATTCACTGGACAGGTTAAGCCCTGTGTCTTTAGGGATAGAAATTCTGTCTGTAGCACCGATAGAAAGCCCTCACAAAGGTGGTTGGGAGTTGTTCTAGGAGTAGGATGAGGTGTGGGTCTTACGTTATCACAATCAGGAATACGCTTGGCCCTCATTTTGCTGCCTTATCTGTAGATATTGAAGTGTCCTACAAAATAGAACAGCTATGTTTGCATCATTTCATATAGGGAAAGTTGAGGCACAGAGAGGTAACACAGCTTTCCTGCAACCTGATGATAATTTGGTGTGAGAACTGCAAAGAAAGCCCCCATTTATGGACTCCCACTTCTGTGCCCTATCAACAGAAACGTGCTGCCTCCCAGTGCTGCCTAGATATACCAGGCATCTGTGGAGCTGTATTTTTAGCCCTGATATTCTCTTTAGCTGGAACTGGGCCATGAAGATTCACAGTAAGCTAAGGACTGTAAATATCCGTTAGACTTTATGGGAGGAAAACTGGCATAATGTCAAAGCAGAACAAGCACTTTCTTACATTTCAGTTTTGTTAACTACTGTCATACTTGAAAGATTTCCCTGCAAAATAGGAAAGAACTGACCGGCTGCAGCGTGTTATAAAAAGCAAAAATTAGAAGGAAGAATTCCTGCAGACTTTATCATGTTATGGCAACAAAACCAGTTTTTAAGAACTACAAATCATGGAGGTTTTGGGGCTTTTTCAGACTTAATGACTTATGCTGTTAATTAAGCCATCAATTAAAAATCATTTCATCTCCCAGTAATATTGTAAATATTTGTTCTCTACCAACCAACTTTGCTGTAGAAGGCCAAGTATCCCCATGCATTTCAGATACACAGGCCTTTCTCATAATTACATTGCCACTAAAATAAAATATTAAGGCTCCATGGTTGGATCAAAATCCTTATACAATGCAGAACCTCCTTTTGTCCTGTTTCTGGAAGTGCCTTTTGAGCTATGTTGATCCGTAGCAAACATGCTTATTTTAAGGTGACTTAAAATTCTGCAGAGCTGAGGTCTTGCAGCAGGGTGAAATGTATTGCAGGTTGGGAAGATCAAGCAGCACATAGGCCCACATCATTTTGTGTGTGTCATGACAGCACCAGTCCTCAGCAATATAAGGATAAGCTGTCTCCAGCAAGCACTTAATACCATTAAGCAAGTAGTCATGAGAAAAGATGAGAAAACCCCACAGATCAGGTACAGTCTGAATAATTTACAAGAGCAGTGCCAGGGAAAATCAGGATGGTGCATTCTCTTTGGTGGGACATAGTATGGGTTCTGCAGCCATACTTTTGCAATAATTAGATTTTTTATAGAAACATTTTATGGAATAGCAAGGTACAGCAGTTGTTTTGATTGTAAACTAAAACTCCTTGTCACTCAATGTCCTGTTTCCAAGTGGTTGATTTTTTTCCCAGTGAGTTAGTGCTCTGAATTAGTTTTTCTGAGACACGGGGCCGGTGTGATTAGCATTCACTTTGCACAGGAAAGAGCCTGGATAGCTTCTACATTCATTCTGCTTTTCTCTTCACTCTAGACATTATTCCTTCCGCTCAACAGTCATTCCCCTGGATACCATTCGTTTCTGATCAACACAGGAGAATTTCCCCAAGCCATGGTTTGCAGGCAGTATGTTTCCCATTAAATCCTCCCACATTACTTGCAGCCAAAGGAAATTAAAACATTAAAACTTACCAGTAAGGAAAGCTAAAATTGACAACTGCCTTCAGTGTATTCCTTTTTCAGCTTATTGCCAGATGCTAAGATGTCAGTAACCTAACAAGTAGCTTGTGATGCTCACAGAAAGAACTTGGTTAATAAGAAAAACTGAAGTCAGGGTAAAGACTCTCAAAGAGTCCCATGGCTATCACATGGAACATACAAGCATTCTGCTGACTCTGAGATACAGGGTCTCTGTGGGTCCTAACCTGGGTGGCATGTCAAAATGCTGCCAATGCTGAGAATAATTTTTGCTGCAACACATTATTAATACTTAATGTCTGTGCATTTTGCTGCTGTAACTAGGGCAGGGTAATTAAATTGTTACTTTAGTGTGGAGAATATGCTGACTTTTCTTTCCAACTGTTAAATCAATGGGCAGAGAGGACAGTGTTAAACCTCAGGGTGCTTTTGGAGTCCGCATTTTAACAGCAGTGTCATATTTTCTCCCTTTCCCTTTTCCCATTCCTTTCCCTCTTTCCCTCTCCCTTTCTTTTGTCTTATCAGAATGAGGTAGCAATGCTTCTAAAGCCAATATCAGAGAAGATTCAGGAAATTCAGAACTTCAGAGAAAGGAACAGAGGAAGTCAAATGTTCAACCACCTCTCAGCTGTCAGTGAAAGCATACCTGCCCTTGGCTGGATAGCAGTGGTGAGTGATGCACCGGGATGGTTGGGGGGGACGAGGTGGGGGCTATAAATGTGCTTCTGGATCATAAAATCACAGACTGGTTTGGGTCGGAAGGGACCTTTAAAGGTCACTTAGCTCCAACTCCCTGCCATGGGCAGGGACACCCTCCACTAGACCAGGCTGCCCAAAGCCCCATCCAGCCTGGCCTTGCTCACAATAGTTCCAAATCGTGCAGAACTCTGCAGTCTCATCTGCATCTTTATTCGTTCTCCTACACACAAGAAGGTGTTTTATAATATAACTAATACGTCAGAGAAGGTGTCTGACTAATGTTTTACTTCCTTTCTCCTTCTGTTGTTTCCTGCTACCGTGGGCTGATGGGCCTAGTCTCCTAAACCAGGCCCTTATGTCAAGGAGATGAATGATGCTGCTACCTTTTATACTAACAGGGTATTAAAGGACTACAAGCACAGGTATGTTGCCAAGCCCCCGTATCTGCTAGGCAGAGAACAGAGCATTAACCATACGAGTACATTTCACAAGCCATCACAGAAAGCATTTTGTAAGCTAGAAAGCCTTTGGTAAAATTTGTTTGCTGTAGTGTATCTTCCCTTTCTCATCTGTCCTGCAGCATGTTGCAGTGAGAATGGCAGCAGCACTGGCAGCGCTGGGTTTCGCTCTCTGCAAATTACAGGATTATATTTAATCTTCTGGCATTCCAGCATCATAAGCTTATATGCAAATGCATATTTACATATCAGTGTATTGCTAGCTAGCTGCTATGTGTCCTTGTCTAATTTGTGCGCTCATACTGTTGCTGTTCTCCCTCTTTGTTTGAAAATGTGTGTTTAGGTGGTAGGTGTATATAACTGAGCATCTAATTCCAAAGGTCCCAAATTGATTTTTTTCTGTACCACTGTGTTGTACTTAAAGAGCACAGGGAATTCAGAGAGAAATTCTGTGAATGAGATCTGTGAGTTGACAGAGAAAGGGAGAAAATACAAGTCCTTCCTACGCCCTCTTAAAAATATCAACTATAAATCCTGTTGCCTTGGTACTTCTGGAGGCCAGATTTTGGATTTTCAATTTTTATATGCTGGTGAAGAACAGTATTTGCAGTTGGTTTTCCTCTTCAGTGAGGAAAGCTTTTTAATATATTAAATGTAGCTTTAGAAAGACTTATTCTGGAGAAAAAAATGTCTCACATGAAGGTGCAGGCAGGGTACCTTAGTTAGGTATTTAGTTACTCCCCCAGTAAGAAATTCTTTGCTGTTTTTCACTGAATCAGATCACAGTGTCTTCCAAAGTAATAGGAGGTTCTCCCTTGACTTCAGTAGGCTTTGGATTAAACCTGTTGACCCAGACCCTCAGAGGTATTAAGCATCAAACTCCAAAGGAAATAAATTGGAGGTAGACACCTAAATCCTTGTGATTGTCCAGTACACAGCAGTCACTATTCAGTAATAATTTCTTTTCTGCATCTTCAGAAGGAAGGACTTCATCTTACAAGCAGCTTCTCTCTCTCTGCTCGCGGTTTGTGTTTTCACTTACTGCCCCATTGAAAGACGAAGCCTTCCAGAGCCAATCTGTGACTTGTACTTTAAAAATTCTCCATGTATAAATATTTTGACTATAACATGACCCAGTATTACCGTGACTGCGTTTGAACTTCGCAGCTAGAATATCTTACAGATCCCACAGATATTTGATTTTCTAAAATTCAGCACCCTGACACTGCTCCATGTACCTTTAGTGCTTCTTCAGCTGACTTTGAGAAGGAACAGGAAGACAACATCCCCTTCCAGCAGGAAGCACTCTGAGCTAAAGACATCGTTTGTCCTTGCTTGTCCTGCAGAAGGATCTGAAAGCTTTCCAGTGTAGGAGGCTTCAGTATTTTCAGCACTGGGCTGGCTGGCTGCCCACTAACTGGTTTTTCCATGGCTTTAATGCAGACATTGTTTTTTACCTGCTTTAAACAAGAGTAGCAGTACTTTGTTTTGAAGTACAAACATACATACCTATAAAAATTGTCTCTGTTTTTACAGTGATACACGCCATGTTGATTGGGTAAAGTCATACCTGAACATCTGGTCTGAGCTTCAAGCTTATATCAAAGAGCATCATACCACAGGTCTCACATGGAGTAAAACCGTAAGTACTGTTTCCTTCCTCATGAAGAACCATAAAGTGCCCAATTTGATTGTAATGCAGGTCACTAGCTCAGAAAAAATAAATATCTAGGCTAGGAACAGAAGTCATGGTCCATGGACTTCCCAACCAAGCCAATAAAAGTTTGAAAGGCAGGTGGAGAAGATGTGTCAGACACTGTGGTACAGGCCATAACCCCCAGCTACAGATGATGAGAAGAGGCAGATAGAATTCTCCAAGCCTGCTACAGCAGGAACAAAAACAAACCCCCAAAATTTAAAGGACTTGTCAGACTAATGGAAAATGGGGGAACATGACAGGAAAAGGAGAAGAATGATGGAAAAAATCAGAACAAAGAAGTTTAATAATGGGAAAAAGAAACAGAAGGGATGCATATCAACTTATTACTTCATAGATAGCTATCTTCATAAATGTTATTTTATACATACAGAAATAATATCTGAAGTAGAGTAAATATAACTGTATGCATAACTATTTAAACTGCCTATATACATTTATACAAGCATCTTCTGTGTGTTACATCTCAGTTGCAGAGCAAGATGTTGACAATGAATATTGTTCTCTAAGAGAGCTATAAACACGAAGAATTAATTTTCTGTTGGATATAAATATAAGAGTTTATACCCACTGTCTATACTGATGCTATGTTCCATCTTATTCTAATAACATGCTTGTGTTTATTAGCAGTTTAGGAGAATTGCTGAAGGATATTAAAAATATAATCAGCCAGCACTTTGTTGTAATCGTGTCCTAAACTTAGCAGTGCACTCACATACTTGCACAGGCAGTCTTTCTTACCAAGTTTAGAATTTCTTCTGTTTAGGTAAATATTTATTTTTTTTAAAAATTTAGTGACTATTCAGAGAATTGATGGAGGCCACCAGATAAGTTAATTCCCAGACTAAACCTTTGTTAGAACTCGTGAAGAAAGGGAGGTGAAGTAGAGCTTTCAGACGGAATGTATCTCACCGTGGAGTAAGGGCTGGAACACCTCTCCTATGAAGAAAGGCCAAGAGAGCTGGGGTTCTCGAGGCTGGAGAAGAGAAGGCTTCAAAGAGATTTTATTGGGGCTTTGAATGTATATAAACAGGGCTTATAACAAAGACAGAGAAAGACTTTAGCAGGGCCTGTAGTGACAGGGCAAGGGACAATAGTTCTAAATTGAAAGAGGGTAGATTTAGATTAGATATAAAGAAGAAACTTTTTTATGATGCGAGTGGTGAGGCCCTGGCACAGGCTGCCTAAAGAAGCTGTGGCTGCCCCCTCCCTGGCAGTGTCCAGGGCCAGGCTGGATGGGGCTTTGGACAGCCTGGTCTAGTGGAGGGTGTCCCTGTCCATGGCAGGGGGTTGGAGCTAGATGGCCCCAATGTATCTTGAATAGTTACTTCATCTCACCCTGTGTGGAGGTGATATCCATGTACAAGAATGTATGGTACTTGTACTCAGCAACAGACTATACAGCTTTCTCCTTACACCCTTCATTAGACATTGTACAGGGCCTTACAGTACTCCAGTATTCAAGTGCAAGTTCAAACACAAGACAGACCGGGATCAGTGCATACTTCTTAGTTTGAAGCGAAGGAAAAATGTTTAAACATTGTTAAATAGAAGACTGGAATTATCTACTGCTTTGTAGGTATCTATGGTAAAAAAAAAAATTTGAACATTATTCTCTTCCTTAATTGAGTACAAAATTTCACACTTGCTACATCCTACTCTATTACAATCAGTGAATGTGAGAAGAGCTAATGATTTTTAAATGATCATTAGATAAGGAAAAGAAATTGTAGTACCCAGTTAGCAGAATTAGCCTGAGAATCTGGGACAAATTCAGGTTTTTTAATACAGAGAAAGAATCATCTTCACCTTTAATGGAAGTGTGGGAATAGTGTTATAAGATAAAGATTTTTTTATAGCCATTTGATCAAACCGGAGGAACTCTCAGTGCAGGGGCAACTTGTAATCTTATTCAGAAATATAGCTATTGCAGATTATATTTGACTGGTCTTAAACCAGTATCTCAGCCATCACATCTTTCCATTTCCCTTTCTTCAGTTGTGCAGCAATTTGCTGAATACAAACCTAGGTGTGACGTATTTACTCATACTAAGCATAGTTTCCTGCCAGCAGTACTCACTCCATCAGGAGTGATAAACCCATTACTTCATCTGAAGTATTGATTTCACTCACCTTGGACATCACTCAGATCTGAAAGTTGTCTTGGAAGTACAGCTCATTTAAATTAACATGCATGTAATGTGTGTCAGAAAGATCAAATTACAAATAGGTTTTTATGGATCTGTAATTTTTTAAAGTTTTACTTCATGTGAGTATAAGGAAATTAGAATCCAGCAAGTTAGCAGGTTGTTTAAATAGCTTGCTATTTAAATGTTAAGTATTTCTGTGAAGCTTGGTAACAAGTGCGTTCACAAAAGCAGTGAGTTACTCCAGTGATAATTTGATTTTTATTATGCATTTTAAAGTGAGAACGGAAGTCTCAGATGAATGCTATGTGAAGTTTAGCATAAAGGTCTGCAGAATGAGGGCCCAGGCAGAAATATGATAAATATAAAAGCTGCAGATATATACCAGACACAGTTGTTAATCATTGCACACAGCAGCTTCCATCTTTATGCATAAAAGGTAAAAAGGAAAAAGCAGTAGTTTGGCAAGGCGTTAACTAAGTGGCACATTTGTGCAAGGGAAACATGGATACAGAAATGCTATTTTATTAGAGAGAGAGAGAAAGTTCTTGGCCTCTACAAACATACATTTTAAAGTACATTATATATGGATAATTTACCCTTCATATCTGCAGAAGTCAACAAAGCAATGCTTCAAACTTTATATAAAAAGCCATTAAGTAATATATTTTGGTATATCTGAAGAGACTAAAAAAGTCAGGGAGAACGTTAACTATTGCTTCTCTCAGAGCTGTATTCTCATAGCTGAAACTGCAACAAAATCCCAGGAACATGAGGCTAGATCAGATCATGCTTAGGTTTCCAAAAGGTGGGGACAAGATTTTTTCGTGGGCAGCCAGCTCCTTTACTTATAGATGCTGTATACTGTGGTGTGCACATTTCTGGCTGTGCTCCACAGCAGTGTCACAAAGCTGTGCCACTTCCAGCCACCATGTACCCTTCCATCAAGCTGCACAGGGCAGCCGGAGCCAACCTAGGAAGAGATCACTGGTGAGTACAGTAAAGCACTCCTGGCTCTGGCAGTAAGCACACAGGCAGACACTTTGGAGGAAAGCGAAAGAAACGTCACCAGGCAGCCACTAAAACAGGTGGAAAAGGTTGAAATAATGGGTAAGCAGTTGGCTGTGACAATAACAGGTACATCTGTCAGCTTTATAATAAATTGGTGTTAGAAAAGTTAGATTTTTGGATCTAACACAATTCTCTCTCCTCGTTCACTTTGGCTCTTTGGCTTCACTTTGGTTCTAAGATGTGTGACAGTATTTTACTCCTTGAGGGCATCCTACTGAAATGAGAGGGACTATGTGAGGAGAAAGCCAAGAAATCAGTGGAATAAAGGACCTTGAGACCTTTGTGTATCTGAGCCTGTTTGGTTACCCATGTGGGGGTGGTGGTACAAAACATGACCCTATGTAAATCATGGGCATTTGAAGACATGAGGGATGCAGTTAGGAGATTTGTCAGCACTGTACTCACAGAAGTAAACTACATTCTTAAAGTATGCATGTCTGTGAGCAGGATTGTCCCAGGGAGCAAAACGTTCCGCTCTATATTTTCTAATTTTCATTACCTGACTGTGCATGTATCAGAGAAAATAACGCTGTCACTGGCAGTCAGGTGGATATACAGTGTTTCCTTAAAAGAGTGATTTTGCAGTTCATTGTTTCGAATGTAAAGTGTGAGCCACCTTCTGCCACACACGCACCCCATGGTGAGCAGCAGTTCGTTCTACTCCCTGTATCCCAATTTAGCTATCTTGACAAAGGGAACAATAGCAATTACCAAGCTAATGGAGGTCCCCGAGTTTTAATCTGTGATCAGCTAGGACATTCTCAGCTGCCAATGAGCCTCCTGCAGAAGCTGTTATTACAATGAAATGTTTTAGATGCCCCGTGTAGCATTTTTACCCCTGCAGCAACTGTCACTTTCGCTTACTACAACTTTCTGACCTACAGCTGCAACAGTAACCTATCTCTTCTTTCACTTCTTACTGACAAACAGCAAGTGCTGCTTTTTTTTCCCCTCCTCCTAAAGAAGTATTGAAGCATGGCTTTTTTTTCCCCTCTTTACTTCGGGGTGGGGTTTTTTTGGTTGTGCAAAGAAATGAACAGCTGTAACACAAGCTCGCAAGGATGCTTAATGAAAGGTTTGTTTGCTACAAGGGCTGCATGAGTAAGCTGGGGGAAGTGAAACTGCTCCTGTTTCTGCAGGTTATCTGTGCAGCAAGAAAACAACTAGTAATAATGAGAAAGTGATGTAGTTTCCTGTATATCCTGTAAGTGTTACAAAACAAATCCTGCTCAAGGATAATTGAATGTTTCTCATTTGCAGGTGGATCTGCACTTCAGTTTTTGTAGTTGAGGAGAAATTTTGCCAGCAAGATTATTTCCCAACAGGAAATAGTTACAAACTAGCAGTGGATTTCCTTAGTGTTTAATACCCAATTTGACTCCAGTGATGAATGTTTCCCCCCTCCATTTACAAATCAAAACAAATTCTCAGGAGCAAGTCTGCATCCTTACAAGCAGTTGAGATTTATTTATATCCTGTTCCCAGTGAAGCCAATATAGTATCTTCAAGTCTTTTTTTCCCGATATACAATTTTTAAAGTATTTCTAACTCCTTAGATAGTACCTTGAAAGCACTCCTTAAAAGCTGAAATTCTCCACAGGTTCCACACAGAGAAGAACCATCTTAATTCCTACGTTAGCCTGATTGAGCACAATTATACTAGTCTCAGTACAGGCTTTGGCCATTCAGTTCTTGTCTCACCTCCAGACATTTTCTTATAGAATGGCCCTGCCTCTCTCCTGTGCTATCAAAACATTTTCCTGTAATATACTGTCTCTCTACATATTGAGGTGAGCGAGCTGCAAAAATCAACCTCTGTGGGCAAAGGCCTCTTCCTATTATCCTTCCCATATCTCTCCTGTGCAGTGTTTAGTTTGACCCACTTCTCAAGCCACCATCGCCTCAGTCACTTCACTAAAGCTAAAGGTCAAAACTGTAGTGCCAAATCCCAGCCACAGCCACAAGTGCAACCCCAGAGGCCTCACTCAGATAGCAGTAAGGGCAGCATAGATAGACTGATTTAAACGCCTGTATCTTGGAGAAGATGTAGATAAGAGTGCTGAATTTTCCTCATTTGTGGCCTTTCCTCTGCTTTCCTGTCCCTTGCCATTCCTTTCTCTTCCCTTCCTTCTCCCTATTTCCTTACACTTTTTTTGTTGAAAAGTTTTCATTCTTTAATCCCAGCTGCTTCTTTCTCAGCAGTACACTGTTTAGAAACTGGCTATTTTGTTGGTGGAGACTGCCACGATTACATCCGCATCCTTTTGAAAGAAAGTAGTCCTACTCCCTTATTCCAACAATGACTGACAATTGCTAGCCTTTACTGGATATCAGAGGTGCCTTTTTAACATCACTGATCAAGCATTCAGACAGGTTAAGGGGTGGGGAAGGCTTGTTTGAGAACAGCTGTCATACACAACTTGATGTGTAACATAATTCAACTTAGTTCCAGTGGAAAAGGGAAAGGAGAAAGGAAGTCAAGAGTATGCAAAATGGAGAGAAAAGGAAAAGGCACATCAATTAATACCTTACTATATTGCCAAAGGGATTGGTGTTCTTTTTAACTGAATGCTTATATAAGTAAAAGATGGTTTAATATGCCTGTGGGAGCCAGTTACTTGTTGTCAGTTACATTAGCATACAGTTCTCACGTGATTTAGAAGACCTTGGATTTGTACAACATTTCTGGTTGGGTAACTGTGAAGATGTAAGCACCTTTTAAAATCCTGAGCAGGTGATAAATGGCAAAAGAGTATTAAAGGGGGCTTCAAAGTTTGAAAACTCAACAGACAAATAATTCTGCCGAGGCCCAGTTACAAGAAAAGAGGCTGGCTTGGGTTTTGTTGTTTTGTGTTTTAACTCACAAAGACTACAGACCCTGTAAGTCAGCTGTTTCATCTAGTAAATTGCAGATCTCAGGGCAGTATAACCCTTGCAGACAGGTGGCTTAAATAGGGTAGGTAATAGAACTGTTGTGCTAAGCTACTTTTACACAAAAAAACCACCTTAACTAGAGCTCTGTGACCCTGAGTCACAGTCCACCTGTTCCCAGAGGTTGGTTGATACATGATATTTTGAGCTTCATGAGTCTCGTCTTTGGCTGTCCATATGTATGGAGAGAACAATACAGAATGCTGAAATAATTTTAGGTGTGAAACTAGGATTACTATTAAGGGGGACAAAACAGAGGGGGTTTTTGGGTGGGGATTTTTTTTGGGGGGAGGGAGGGGTAGAAAAATGTCGTCCCCATTAGGATTCCTCTTTATCTGCTGTCATGAAAAGGCTTTTCAATAAATTAAGGAAGGGATTTTATGCCTCTAAGCCACCTGCTGCCTCAGCCACAAACAGATACTTACCTCTTAATATGAATGACTAATAAAATAGGTACTATATATTATACACATGCATACAGAATTTATTTATATGCATTATGTAGAAATTTATAATCTGTCCTGAGTAGAAACAACCTATAAGAAAGCTACAAGAAATGTGTCCCTTCAGATATGTCCCTTCAAACGCTCTACAGCAGGTTGCCACCATAAGAACTTTGTTTCTTCTAGTTTCCATCCTGCCCTGCGTCAACCTAAAGCTGGATAAACAAGGAGGAAAAGCCTGGGTGTGTTTGTACAGGGTCTGACACATAAGCCCTGGTATCCCCAGAGATAGGAGCCTCTGACAAGGGCTCCTTGCTGCTACAAAACTACAAATATAGTAACAGTGACATGGAAGGCTAACCCAAGGAACTGTTCAGCAAGAATAGCTCAGGAAATAGTAACATTTGTGATAAGACATAAAAATAAATCCTTACTGCCTCTCAGTAGCTGTGTTTAACCTAAAGACATGGCAAAAATTATTGACAGTGTGGCATCCAGAGCACTTGTGTTATACATGAACAGCATTTATTTCTCTAACAAGACCAGCTGTTGCCCCGTGCTCCAGGGAAGCCTTTAGGAGAAATGTCCTGTAACAAGGCCCAGCCTCTCAGAAGCAAAGGGCTTCACTCAACTCTGCTGTACTTTCAAGGGAATTAAATGAGATTCGACTTAGATGAATTTTAGCCAGCCAGCTGCCTCAACATAACCAGTCATTTCTTTTTTCCAGTGAGCCAGCTAGGTAGCCAGCAATGAGAAAAAGAAGAATATCTCACCCTTCTGCCAGTTTTACAAGATAAAGGTAGAAATACAACATACATTGAGTCTGTAGGGCAATCCTGCAAACCCTTACCCAGTGACAATACACATTTATCAGACCCAGCTCCATGAGCAGCTTCAGACACTGTCACTAGAGTAAGCTGCTGAGCTGCAGTCATTGGGAGGGCCTCCAGCCTGTCTGCAGGTGGCTGGGCTATCCAGCAAGGAGCAAACCCTGACCCCTGTCACCCCGCTCAGAGCATGGTTTAATCAGAGGCTGAAGATAATTTTTGCCCTGGGTGGAAATTTCTGGAATGTTCCATCCCCTACAGAGTTGTTCCTGCATGGCCACAGGGCCCACATCTCCTGTACTTGATAGGACCTTACTCAAAGAATATCTCCTGTTCTTGATAGGATCTTACTCAAGAGAATTACATCCCCATCCCCCCACGCCCCCCCCCCACGATTTCAGAAAGCTCTGGGAACAAGGTTTAAAACTCATCGAGTTCACTGGGATACAAAGCTAGCAGGTTAAAAGTTAATGGCTTCTTTTTGTGTTAACTTTCCCACAAAGTCAGGCTGAAGCTATCTGTTCCCCTGGTAATTCTCACAAGGGGCTATCCGCAAATGACGGCAAAGCAACCACCCCGACCTGTTAATGGGAACAGTCGGCTGTCAGCGTCCATTCATGTGATGGCTACAGGCACCACAGCACTGAGCAGGGCAGCTGCTACCGAGGCAAACAGCTGAAATAAAAGAGGAAGAAAGGCGGCTTGCAAACAACCGCCTTCGCTAGTCCAAATGGCTCTTCCTACTCTTTGTGTAAAGATACACTGTTGCTAACATCTGCTTGGAGTTAATCTGAAGGGGTGTTTGCAAATAGCAAAGCTGGTAAGCACCTGCTGCTTTAGGATGGGTGAACTTCTGCGAGCATACAAGATGTTGTTTTATTCCCAGCAGCTCTCACAAGTGCCACCCTATACAGAGCAGCAATGAATGGACTTTGTGAAGGGCACTTTAGTTGAAATTGGATAGGGACTGTACACGAGTATTGCCAGATACCAGGACAGTTTAAGAGACTGGGTCAGAAATATTTTAGAGCCTGAGAGTCTGCGTGGTCCTGGGTGACTAAAGGAAGCAAATTAATTGTCAGAGACTTCAGTTGGTAACTTGGAGGTCTATACATTAAATGGCAGATAAAACTAATGAAAAAGGAAGGTTACAGGAACCATTTCACTAGGCTGATTTTAAAACTGTCCTTTGGATCAGCATATTTGAGTGCAGCCACAGGACCCATCTTCCTGGCACGCAGGGAATGCAAGAAGTACAACGTGTGGTCTGCATTTCCACTTCACTTTCATGCTCTTTCTGTCCCCTTGTTAGAGTTCCCCCGAGCCACTCCTCCCACAAATAATTTCACCTCACTTGAATGTTCGTTTGATTTCAGCCAGGTAAATCAAAATGGCAAAGAGAAGAAGACAAAAGCTGGAATGAGACTGAATGCCTCTTTACAGCAAGTCTCTGTACGCCTCCTCATTAGTGAGACCTTTCCATATATACACCATTTCAATGGCAGATTGTCCTCCTGGATATGTCCACGCTGTAAGACAGAGCAGCTAGTCCCTCTCTGTACTTAGGCAACCTTTGTTTCTTTGATTTGTCCTTCCATTTATGCCTGGCCTAACTTATGATTGAAATTGGTTGCAGTTTCCAGAATGGCCATAGATGTTCAGACATAATTGAAAGTAGCATGATGCTTTGTTAGCTTGTGTAGCTCTAGCTCAGGTCATGAATTAAACAAGAATTTGTCACCTAGGAGAAAAGTTAACAACATCTCTTATTTCTGTGACTGCACAAAACTAAGAGAAAGAGTGGGAGGGGTGACTGAACCCCAGGTGTCTTCCAAGACCTTGTGACCTCCTATGTTCTTAATTAGATCTAAGTCATAATCTTTTGAGCTTAGTGGAGATAGCTACTGACCTTGGTGGAGGGACCAGACTTGTAAAGAAAAGAGGGAGCAGATGGGCACATGCATGTAAGGGATAGATTGTTTTTCCTACTCTTGAAACCCTCTCAAAGGACTAGAATGTCTTCACTCCTCAGGTTAAGGATTGAGATTTTTGACTAGACTTGTCTTTTCATCTCAGTACTGCTTTACAAGAGAAAGATGCTTTGAGTTCCCCACATCCTTTCCTACCTTTGCTCTGTCTTGAAAAGCAAGTAAGATCTACTCCGGTCTTACAAAACCATGTCCAAATTTGACTGATGTATTTTAAATCCTTCCTTTTTGTCTGTACTTTCACAAGATAGTGCTTTCTGAGTTCTGTTAGAGAGATCATCCACCTCCACAGATAAATCTGAGTTTTGCTTCCATCTTGGTGACATAGATATTCCCATACTTTTGTTGCTATTTGGAAATTGCCTTCGATAACACTGCTCAGCAATAGCATTTGAACCTGGGGTCTCCTGCATGACCTGTGATGGTGGTTTTTCAGTTTGACAATTCTGGCAAAGAGCCTGGCAGAGGGAACCACCAGTCTGTCTTGTATGCAGAATACCCAGATAACTTCTTTATCTTTTTTTTTTTTTTAAATCTAATCCGTCTTTGCAGCTTTTGCATAATATAATTGGTGTTAATTCCAAATGAACATGCGATTCTTTCATGCACAAGTTTCTGGAGAATCACAGCATTGTATTTATGCAGGTGGAAGCAATAAGGTATGTTTGGGAAATCAGATGTCAACCTGGTATTTAATAGATGATTTTTTTGTCTCAGGCTTCAGGTTATTAACCACAACTACTATTAATGCCCTCCCATACATAATTCCCAGCTGCATGTTCGCACTGCCCTGGGAACGGTGTGTGCCATTTCTGGGTAGCTGAGTATTTTAAAAAGCCCTGCAAATGCAATGTTCATCATTCTGGATAACCAGGACGTAGTGGATTCAGTTGCTATGGTTGCAGGCAGCAGATAGGGAAGATCTCTATTGCACCTCAGGCAGCAACAACTGATTGTGCCCCTAAATCCACTTACATTCATTTTTTTAATTACAGTAATTCACAGTTGTGCTGACTCTGCTGCAGGTAACTTTACTGGCATTAGCAGGAGCAGGAAGACAGGCAGTGTAAATTGAAGGCCCAGCAAAGTAGTCCCCAGCCCAAAACAATAACCTATAACTAGTAAGTATCTAAGCAGAAATGCTTCTAGTTAAACACATCCATGCAACAATGAAATGTCCTAAAAGCAGTTCACATCAGTTCCTGTCTAGCTTGACAACAAACGATAATCAATTCCAAAAAGGGCTTCTTATTTGATCAAAAAGATTTAATAGCATAGAAGAGAGCTCATTCCCTTAAGAGATCTTGGATCCTTTCAGAAACAATCAAACTGTACCACTACATCAGTTTTATTACTCACCTGAGTACCGTAGATTCAACCAGTCTTTTTTGTGCAATGCAATTCTAATGTCACTAATGTGACAAAGAATCTTGCTATTTATTCATCACTAACATATTCCATAAACACCTCCTCCAAAAGCAAGAGCACTTAGATGCTGAAGACACATGTGCCAATAGAGGGTGTACATTAAGAGGGTAACTAATATTACTACCTTTCCATGCTACTTTAATTAGGGTCATAATGACTGAGAGGTTTCAATGCAGTTAATTGCTCAAACGTGCCAGGCTTCTTTTTTTTTAAAAAAAAAAAAAGTATGTCTGAAGAGTTTAAAAAAAAAAAAAAAAGAACTTGTGCACCCCAGCCCTTTTCTCATTATCAGTTTGGGGTTACAGGCCAGAACAAGTTTACTTTTTTAAAAATAGCAACAGTTTTCACTCATGTGAAATGCATGAACCTGGTGGATACTTTGCTGTTTCAGTTTTGTGGAGAACAGAAAGAGATGGCATCAAAAGTGGTTAAAAATATCCTCTTAGTCTGGCTAAGCAATATCTATTTTCAGTATTGATTACCAGGGATGCATTTTTAACAACTTGTATCTCTTAACAAAGGTAGCCAGTTAGCAGAGCTGCGACTCTGTAAGTCCCTGTCATTTTCCCTTTGTATCTGCTCAACTAATAAATGTACGGGTGCAGTGCACAAAGGCTGGATAGCTAGCTAGCTAAATGCATCAGAACCAGTCTAATTTTTCTCACAGGTTCTTCTAAAACAGTCACAGCGCTGCTGCAGAGAGGTGGCATCAGAGTGACACTCAGTGGCAAGACAGAAAAAGTCATTCTCAGTTTCTCAGATTCTAACATTGGAATGCATAACACCTTAATCGGATCATTATTAATATTTTCTGTCTGTTCAATAATATTTTATGTAAGCATTATAATTAAGACCAAAATATGCACTTTTGATTATGCAAACTGAAAGATTGGATTACTTACTTTACCGATGCCTTCCTCACTTGTAACTTGTGTACTGTGATCTCCTGCAATTAAAAAAATAATAATAATTTGAGAAGCTGAACTAAAAACTCAAATACTGATTTTCAGAAATGAAGAGATTTGAGTCACCATGGGTTTACATTCTGGTGTGATTTCAGTCTTTGCAAATGACTTGAACAGTCTGAAGAATAGTATTTTACATCTTGTGTAGAGTTCAGCATGTTGCATCTGTATAAGTGACAGTTCATGACCGTCCTGGTCACTTGTGTTAGATCAAAACATTTTCTGTGTGTTTCTGAGTGCACACTAATACATGGCTACCTGAACTTGGTATCGACAGGCAGGAGACATTCTCCATTATATGTAAGTAAACACTGGAACAAATTATTAAAGATTTTTAACATCAGTCTTGACAAGTATTTGATAGAAATATTTTAGGTGGAGTAGTTCTGCAGTAAGGTAGCAATGTGGACCCTCAGCCTTTCCAGCCTTGCCTGCTTTGATGCAGGGAACAATTCACAGTATTGCATTCAAATGTGGTGCCAGAAATTCTTCTGAGCCTGTGGCAGCCTCAAGCCACTCAGATCCACAGCATTCAGGGATGTTAATAGGTAAGAGTTATCAAAATACCATGTTCCTTGAAATACTGTGCACAATTTCCATCTATCTCTAACAGGGTCCCGTTGCATCACCCATGTCTATGCGATCTGTTCTAACAAGCACATCATGCCTCTCCCCACCACCACCCCCGCCGCCACCGCCTGGGCCACCCCCCCTCTTCGATACAGAGACCGCGAAGGACGAAGGAACTGCATCTCGCTCAGCCCTGTTTGCACAGCTTAACCAGGGAGAGGCAATTACCAAAGGTCAGGAGCAAAGACAGCACGTTTTGGTCCCTGAGTCAAACTACATCTAGAGTTGCTATATGGATTAACTTAACTTCCACCGTGTTTTTAACTTACATTTAAGCAACTCAGATGTTTCTGAGGCTTGCCTTGAGTCTGATGGGCACAACTGCATACCAAAACCTCCTTCAGAAGCAACGGCACCCGAATACGTACAGCATACTTGACATTCACAGTATTTATTTAGATGTATCCTTTTAAGGCAGCCAAGCTGGACATCTTCAGTCCCCAGTAGGTGGTGAACCTCTAAGTTGCAACTGCAGTAAAAATTTATCCCCCTTTCTGATTGACATTCAGTGTACCAACGTGTGTCAAAATGTGAGGTGAAAAGGTAAGGTTCACCCATCAGTGTGGAGTACAATAATAAAGCTTTTTGTATTAATACTGAACTTTGTAATTGATGTATCTGCCTTTAATGCTGCAGGTGTAGGTCAAATATTTTCATAAATCAGAAAAAGAATCTCATCTTTATGGATGGGAAAATACACCAGAGTCTCAGAGCTCACTGCAGCCAGAGGAACTAGAAGGCATTGGAGCATTTCCTGTTTCAGATACTAAAATGGCCTGTGCACAGTAAAAGAGGTTTCATATCAACTGCTAGAAATGTGTAGGCAGTTACACTTTAGGTGGTTACCCAGGGAAACCTTGGGGAAATAAAAAAATGTAAACTCACAGAATAATATAACACAATTACAAACAAACCTTTCCTGCTTAAATATGAACACCCTTCATACTAGAAAACAGACTGTCTTTCATAAATACCCTTTTTTTTTTTACCCAGGGCTTCGACATGTCTCTGATGACCAGAAGACTCACAAGAACCCCAGCTTACGTGCCCAATGTCCATCTGTTCGTTCTCCAACAAAAAGCCATACTCCAAGTCCCACCTCTCCCAAGAATTCCCCACAGCAGAGCCATGCCCCTGTCTTTGAGCTAGAGGGGAAGAAGTGGAGAGTGGTGAGTTCCAGTCACACCTCTGAATTGCACCCTGCACAGTTCAAACCAGGTTGAGCACTGAAGGTCTTGTAAAAGGCTGCCCAGGATCAAGGTGCAACAAATCAAAGTTGCAGCTAAAAGGGGCTGTTTCTTGCATTGCTCTGCCTTGCTACAGTTTAGGTTTTACTATTCTGTAGTGTCTGAATTGCATTAATTTGTCTCTGATACACTCATTAATCTGAACTGGAGAATGTCAGAACCAGCCTATAAATTCCTTGCTAAATCAGACAATCCCCCAGAAGCAACTCCAGTGGAGAACTCCAATTAAATCCCTTTTTGCAGGCCATCCATGTGACTGAGAGTAACAGTATTACCACAGAGCACTTTGACCAGCTTTGTTAACCAGTAGAACTGGACATTCATGTTTCACCACCATGCAAGCATGTCTCCCACACCTAAAAGCAGATACATGTTTTCCTTTGCTCAATCCACAAATGGAAAAGAGATTTGTTTCAAGTTTGGGAGTTAATTCATGTAGGCATATCCCAAAGAATCTATGAGGCAAAATTCACATCCCTGTGTTGGTTAAAAGAGGGGAAGAAACAATATGCAGTTTAGTCATGCAGAAAGTTATATACACATGTGGAATGTGGAATTGAGTTTGCAGAAAGTGCAGTCACAATTTGCCTGTGTTATGTTGCCTTAGGGGTACAGTATGTGGAAATTTCCTTGTGGATCTCTAGTCTTTCCTAGACATCCACGGGGTGGGGTGTAAATGTCCCTTCATGCTTCATAATGAAATTTCTTTGCCTACTCCTTACTGTATGTGGTGATGCCTTCACCTGCACAGGCAGGTACAGGGAAGTGATTGTGCCCCGGTACTTGGCAGTGGTGAGGCTGCACCTCGAGTACTGTGTTCAGTATTGGGCCCCTCACTACAAGAAAGACATTGAGATCCTGGAGCGAGTCCAGAGAAGGGCAGCCAGGCTGGTGAAGGGGGTGTAGAGCAAACCTTATGAGGAGTGTCTGAGGGAGCTTGGGGATGTTTAACCTGGAGAAGAGGAGGCTGAGGGAAGACCTTATCACTGCCTACAACTACCTGAAAGGAGGTCCTAGAGGAATGGGTGTTGGTCTTTTCACCCAAGCAACAGGTGATAATATGAGGGGGAATGGCCTCAAGCTGTGACAGGGCAGGTTCAGATTAGACATTAGGAAACAATTCTTCACCGAAAGGGTTATCAGGCATTGGAACAGGCTGGTCAGGAAGGGGGTTGAGTCACCAACCCTGGATGCATTTAAAATATGGGTAGATGAGGTGCTCAGGGATATGATTTAGTAGAGGACAGGTACGGTTGGACTTGATCTCAAAGGTCTTTTCCCACCTAGTGGTTCTGTGATAACACACTGTATAGAACATTGTATAACATTTAGAAAGAAAAACTTGCTCAATTCTTCAAGGTGCCTGTCTAAATTGGGTGGAAGCCAAACAACAGTTTTGTGAGGGCATTTTAAAATTACTGTGAGCATAATGTCTTTGCTACAAAAATAATGGGGTTTGTCATAGTCTGTTCTTCAGTTCTGCAGCTCTAAAACATACATGTGTCATCCAAAGGTGAATTATGAGAAATATCCAATCACCAAGCAGATTAGATCTTAAAGCCACAGGAAGGATATTGTTCTGTTGTAACTGAAGGTGCAATGACTCGAGGATAAGTTGTACTAAACTCGGTCTGACTGTTAGCTAGTTAAAGATAACCAATTAAATAAACTTTCTTTTCAAATAGGAATACCAAGAGGATAAGAATGACCTGGTCATTAACAACACTGAACTCAAGCAAGTGGCCTACATTTTTAAGTGTAACAAATCTACACTTCAGATAAAAGGAAAAATCAATTCAATTACTATTGGTGAGTAGATAGCTCAGCTCAGCTTTAAATGCCAGTCTTGAAAAAAACTGACTTAGGTGATTAATAATGCATCTGAGTCATTCCATTCCCTTTAATGGATTGAGCACGTGAGTAAAGCCGCTCAGCTACGCAGCGCGAGCCTGGGAATTTTTGTAGTTAATGTGGCAGGTGTGCCTATGTTTGCTTTTATCTTGCCTTTCTTATTTATGATTGCTTTGATTTTAGACAACTGTAAAAAGTTTGGCCTTGTGTTTGACAACGTTGTGGGAATCGTGGAAGTGATCAATTCCAGGGATATTCAGATTCAGGTAAATATCTATTTGAAAAAGAAATCCACAGAGATACATAGAGAACAATCGGGAAACAAAAAGCACAAGATGTAGCTAGAGAGATTTCAAAAACTCACTGGAGCACAGTAAGAGATTGCATCCAAATGTATCTTTACATGCACTAAATTCTGCTGAGGTATTTAGAAAATGCCTGTGAAAACTATTGATCGTTGCTGAACAAACCTCACTCCAGTCCTTTCTGGTTCCAGTGAAGCTGAGAGCTCTTTACACTGTAAGGACTTTTAACTTCTCGACCTAATTTCCTTGCTTTAATGGTAAACAGCTCCTAGCACTTGGAAGTTGAGCGCTGCTTATGGGACCAATTGTGGCAGTTCGCTAACCAATTTCTGAGCCCAGAATATGGTCACTTCTTTTTATTTTTTTCTTTTTTTCTTTTCTTTTTAATTCTTTCAATGGAAATGTTCAAATAGACTGTCCAAGGACAACTACATGCCATAAAGTGAAAGTAAGTGCTGGGATTTCAAAAATCTCTCCTGCAAGCAACATGACACATTACATGAGTAAATAATGCAGTCGCTTGCCTATAAATGGGCAATGAGCCGCTACTGGCTTTGTAAGCACAGCTTCATCACAGCTCATGTTCATTCTGGTTCTTGTGAAAAGAAAATGATGTGTTTTAAATCCATGTATTGCCCTTTCTATTGGGGGTGCTTGCCACATTCAAAAGATAGATGGTCTGCCTGACATTTACAGCACTTCACCCATGCTATTCTAAAGAGGTCTAACAACACATGCCCAATACAGACAATCTAGTCTCAAGGATGCACTATTTTAAGTGAACAAGAAATCAATTGTTAATTAAATTACACCAGACTGTCAGCTAGATGAGGTCTTTTGCTTAAAAGGCTGTGCCTGCTGTATGACAGTAAATGTAGACAATTTCGCTCCACACTTCAGACATACTGGCCATGGCTATGACAGGGAATAATAGCAGGACAAATTTTTATTTTTTTAACTTCATGCAAATGACTGACATTGTTACCAGCTGTGCATCATCTTCTGAACTCTAGCAAGCAGTTTTATTCATGATCACTACATGTCTTCTTATGGCAGAGGCAGTTAGTTAAAGAAAAAGATCCCAAGCATTTATTTGAATGGGTTTTTTTAAGCAAGCAGATTATTTTTATCATTACCTCTAGAACTATTCATGAGAGCTGAAAAATTCATACATAATGAGCAGTGAATCCATAGCTTGTTAATACTCAAATAATGGGGAAGTATCTTTTCTAAGCATCAAAATTCTTTTGATTAAGCAGGTTCTATGAATATTGCATAAGGCTTTTGTGCCACGGAGCAGAGTAGAGTTCCCACTTAAGAAGGCAGAATCTGGCTATATGCTCTGTGCTGCTTGAATCAGGCAGTTTCTGCAGAGTTTGAGTATGCCAAGTGCTGAGCACCTCAGTTTTCTCCGTATTTTGAAGACCTGAGCTTATAATTTGCATACACATGATATGTTACTGGAACAAATGTCAGTAAATTCATCCTACAGATTTTGCTATAAATAGTTATTTCAGTGCCATATTGCTTGGTTCTCCTTCCTTCTACTGTGGTTGTGGGTTTTTTCTTGCCAGATGTTTGAAAAAATTATTAAACACACCCTCCTTTTGTTCTCTATTGCATGAGAACCCATTAAAGGAAAGAAAGATGCATTTAAGGCGTATCGATCACTACACAGGTCAGACTCCAGGATCAGAGTGGGATGTGCAAGAGGGCAGACAGGCTTGTTCTTTGTTTGCTGTCACATTTAAGGAACTGAAGCTGAAAATAGATTCTTAACTTGAATGATGTGAGACACTTTTGTCAACAAGTACATATCTGTTGCATGCTGGTACTGTTTTATGGCTCAGAATAACCCCTATCCTTTCGATGCATTGTCCAGAATATATTGCTGCCTTTGGTAAAGAGGACAGCAGGAGAAGGAGGATTTTTTACTGACAACCAGCAGGTCAGCCTGTTAGCCATGAAGAAATCTTTTCATCTGTAGAATTGTAAACATTTCCCTTCCTCCCTAAGTACATCTTGGGTTGCTTTTAAAGGAGCATTATAAATACGTTTAGAGATGTAATTAAATTGATCTCAGTACTTTTTTTAGAACTGCAGCTTGCTGGAAGGGGATAAAACTCCTTTCCCATTGCATGCTGTAACACCTGGAAGAGCTTTGAAGTCTTTAGAATACATTACAAAACACTTCTGGAGTAGTACTGTATGCTGTATACTTGCATTTGCCCTGACTGGGTTGGAGTTGACCTGTTTGATTTCTTAACGAGGTCTCACTGATGAACAAGGTGAACACCACCCAAATATCAGCATAAAAGTTCCACTCAAATTAGAGACAGTCAGGGAAGCACTTCCATTAAACTGTATATTAAAAGCTTGCTGCTCGATCTTTGTTACCACCAGCAAGAATTTTCATAGTGTCTAAATCAAACCCGAGCATCATGCAGGCAGCTGACGCACAGCTCAGATGCTGGAGGCCAAAATTAGAACTGGCAGGCAATGGGGGTTTTATTAACAGTACCTTTGTGTGCATTTTAGATTTTGTATTAAGTAGATGTTATTTTGCAGGTGATGGGGAAAGTGCCAACCATTTCTATTAACAAAACAGAAGGCTGCCACATCTACCTCAGCGAGGAATCACTAGATTGTGAGATTGTGAGTGCCAAGTCATCCGAGATGAACATCCTCATCCCCCAAGATGGTGATTATGTGAGTGAGATATTTTTTAAGCTTTCTTCCCCCTTCCCCACTAGGCTGGGTAGCTAAGAGCATTTAAACTGCTGGAAGAGAAAGTAACATACAATGCATATTATGTCACAAAAAAAATTATCCAAACCAATTTAACTTCTTTGTACCAGTATCTCAGCTGTCAGTGCAGGAAGAACTCCTTATTTTCTGGAGCACAAAGTAATTTCAAAGATCAGACATGACACCGTTTCTTCCATTTCAATAGGTAACGGCTTCATCTCCTGCCCATTTCATTTTCTTTCTTTGATATCTAAACATAATCTCCCAAAGGAATTCACTTGACACAAGAGCACTCAAGCCTGAAGGTGATGATACTAAAACTAAGATAAACATAATACTAGAACAGATAAAATAATGCATTACAGTATACTTGCTTGTTCTAAAGCCATTGATACATGGGTAGCATCTGTGGTACTTTTTACTATTTTCAACGTGCATCCTTAAAACCAACTCAAACATGCATTTTCCCAGCTCCTTTTCTGTTGTAGCTAGATTTTCATACTATGCTCACCAGCATTTCTAGTAAAGGTATGCTTTGTCACTTCACACACTGGAAAAGATCATGCAGGCAAAGCATGAACTTGTAATAGTTTCCTAGTTTCCTCAATGGAGCAGTGTTGAAATTGCACTGAATGGCCATAGAACTCCCATTTATTGACTAATCTTTTGGGCTGGAATTTTATATGGTGAAGGTGTTTAGGCTTTATAAATTAAAATATCTAACAAGAGAATTCTCATGCTCCACATTTCAGAAAGTGCCTGCTGGATGCCCAGCTTCAGATAACTAAATAGGGAATGATTATCAGTGAGTGCAGATTCACCTATTTCTTTAAAAAAAAAGAAAAAAGTCCTTTTGAAAAGTCCTTTTGATTAGTCTCACCTCAGATCACTGCATCTGAAATTACAGGCTATCAAAATACCATTTTGAGGTCTGCATGAAAAAGCCCTTCACTTTTTCTTTGTTTAGTGGGATCAGAGAAAGACCCAATGACGTCTCCCATCCTTTCACTAAATACATGGAATGGAAGGAGACCCTCTTTGATGTTGAGCTTTGTTTTGTGTACCCCACAAGGGATGCTGAGTGTTTTGAAGTGTATTATACTTAAAACAATAGAGTGTGGTGGAAGTTTTTATTCTTCCATATTATAATATTGCTTTCATCCTTAAAATTAGTCTCCCTGCTAAATCTCCACATCTAAATCCTTTCTACTGTCTTCCAGCCCAGACACTGATGGAATCTGAAGTCATTCCTAACATGAGGCTAATTTACTTAGTTGTTCCAAATAATGACGTGAGAGGGATTATTGCAAAGTAGCACATACCAAGGCTATTTGAAACTGGGTAGCAATAAGGCTTTTTCCTGTGTGGTATTGTAAAATAGCTTCCTAGGGTAATGAAGAAGGCTTCTCTCTAATCCTGGCGTGTCTGAGCTATCAATGCTTCCTCAGTCATGTAGCACTAATAGTATTCCACCAGTTTTCATGAGGTATCCACTGCTTATTTAACCATCATTGTCGCCTTTGTTTCTTACCAGAAAGAATTTCCGGTTCCTGAACAGTTCAAGACCGCGTGGGATGGATCCAAATTGGTCACTGAACCTGCAGAGATTGTGGGTTGACTTCCTAACGCCATACAGCACTTGCTGACCGTGACCAGACCGCAGCCAGCAGCATAAACCAAGCAGTAATGTAAAGAACTAGAAGTAGCAGTAGCTCGTACTGCTGTGATAGGCCTTCAAGCATTAGCTCTGCATGCTAGAAACAGTCACACACCTGGCACGCTTCTGTTAGGCATCCCGGTGTTCTTCACAGTTCCACAGAGTTTGCCTTCACACACAGGTTTAATTCTAAATGATGTCATGTGAATGTAATGCATTAAAACCCCCACCCTCCAGTCACATCATTGGTTTGGAATACTGTATACATTAAGCCCAAGTGCTGCATGATACACTTTGTTATCATCTGGCTTCCGTGCATTCCTTTTTATGTTTCTGCTTATCAAAAACAGCATCAAGACTCCAAGATGGGGCTTTTTTCACCTACTAAGCAATTCTTCTACAATGCAGTAAAAAATGTACCCCTAGAAAGTATGCACTGCCTTGTAGTTCTGTGAAATTTAAACAAGCAAAAAAATGACAACTTTCAGCAATACATGGAAGATTTTAAAAAAAAAAACCCACCACAACTGGTATTTTAATCACTTTTCTAATATGTACATTTAGAAAAATCCAATGTTTTCTGTGAGGTAAAATTTTATTATGATCTACAGGCTTGATGTTGCCCTCTCATTTCTTGGAAATTAGTAATTCTTCCTAAGTTAAAGTGTCATCTAAGCTAAAATCTGGCAGCAAATAACTTGAAGATTTTTGCTCCTTGGTTTTTTCTTTTCTTTTTTCTTCTCTTTCCTCATCCCTTCCTTTCCTTTCCTTTTTCCTTTCCTTTCCTTTTTCCTTTCCTTTTTCCTTTCCCTTCCCTTCCCTTTTCCTTTCTTTTCTTTTTCCTTTCCTTTCCTTTTCTTTCTTTTTCTTTTCGCTTTGCTTTGCTTTGCTTTGCTTTGCTTTCCTTTCCTTTTCCTTTCCTTTTTCTTTCCTTTTCCTTTCCCTTTCCTTTCCCTTCCCTTTCCCTTCCCTTTCCTCTTTTCTCTTTTCTTTTCTTTTCTTTTCTTTTCTTTTCTTTTCTTTTCTTTTCTTTTCTTTTCTTTTCTTTTCTTTTCTTTTCTTTTCTTTTCTTTTCTTTTTTCTTTTCTTTTCTTTTTTCTTTTCTTTTCTTTTCTTTTCTTTTCTTTTCTTTTCTTTTCTTTTCTTTTCTTTTCTTTTCTTTTCTTTTCTTTTCTTTTCTTTTCTTTTCTTTTCTTTTCTTTTCTTTTCTTTTCTTTTCTTTTCTTTTCTTTTCTTTTCTTTTCTTTTTTCTTTCCCTTTCCTTTCCTTTCCTTTCCTTTCTTTTCTTTTCTTTTCTTTTCTTTTCTTTTCTTTTCTTTTCTTTTCTTTTCTTTTCTTTTCTTTTCCTTTTCTTTTCTTTTCTTTTCTTTTCTTTTCTTTTCTTTTCTTTTCTTTTCTTTTCTTTTCTTTTCTTTTCTTTTCTTTTCTTTTCTTTTCTTTTCTTTTCTTTTCTTTTCTTTTCTTTTCTTTTCTTTTCTTTTCTTTTCCTTTCCTTTTCTTTTCTCTTTTCTTTTTTCTTTTCTTTTCTTTTCTTTTCTTTTCTTTTCTTTTCTTTTCTTTTCTTTTCTTTTCTTTTCTTTTCTTTTCTTTTCTTTTCTTTTCTTTTCTTTTCTTTTCTTTTCTTTTCTTTTCTTTTCTTTTTTCTTTTCTTTTTTCTTTTCTTTTCTTTTTTTTTCTTTTCCTTTCTTTTCTTTTTTCTTTCTTTTCTTTTCTTTCCTTCTCTTTCCTTCTCTCTTTTTCTCTCTTTCCTTCTCTCTTTCCTTCTCTCTTTCCTTTCCCTTTCCTTCTCTCTTTCCTTTTCCTTTCCTTTCCTTTCCTTTCCTTTCCTTTCCTTTCCTTTCCTTTCCTTTCCTTTCCTTTCCTTTCCTTTTCCTTTCCTTTCCTTTCCTTTCCTTTCCTTTCCTTTCCTTTCCTTTCCTTTCCTTTCCTTTCCTTTCCTTTCCTTTCCTTTCCTTTCCTTTCCTTTCCTTTCCTTTCCTTTCCTTTCCTTTCTCCTTTCCTTTCCTTTTCCTTTTCCTTTTCCTTTTCATTTAATTTCCTTTTCTTTTGTCTTTTTTTTCTCTCATGTTCTTCAAATTTTCACACTGTATTTTGCATCCTAGTAGTGTGGCCAGTAGGTCTGGGGAGATGATACAATGCCCTGTACTCAGCATTGGTGAGGCCACAGCTCAAGTGCTGTGTCCAGTTCTGGGCTCCTCACCATGAGAAGCACATTGAGGTCCTTGAAGGAGTCCAGAGAAGGGCAACCAGGCTGGGGAAGGGGCTGGAGGGCAAATCCTATGAGAAGCAGCTGAGGGAGCTGGGGATGTTTAGCCTGGAGAAGAGGAGGCTGAGGGGAGACCTTGTCACTGCCTACAACTATCTGAAAGGAGGCTGTAGAGAGGTGGGCGATGGTCTCTTCAGCCAGGTGACAGGAGACAGGACAAGGGGCAATGGCACTGAGCTGTGCCAGGGCAGGGTCAGATTGGATGTTAGGGAAAAATTTTCCCTGAAAGAGTTGTCAGGGCCTGGAACAGGCTGCCCAGGGAGGGGGTTGAGTCACCAACCCTGGATATGTTTAAAAAAGGGGTAGATGAGGTACTTAGGGATATGGTTTAGCTTAGGACAGGAATGGTTGGACTCAATGATCTTAAACGTCTTTTCCAACCTTGTGATTCTGTGTGCAGTTACATTCAGAAAACTTAAGGAGGTATATATGTCAGATGCCAGATAGTTTCCTTACTAATAATATTCCTTTAAAATACTGCTACAGTACCTCATATTCATTAAAAATATCTTCCAGTTTCTTTCCCACATTTGTAGGACTTAATTTCAAACAAAACAAAGCCATAGATTTATGTCATACTAATTCTGAACCCAAGTAAAGGGATAATTTCCCTGTTTAGCCCTTTGATAATACTTTATAGTTCCTATTGTACATGCTTTTTAAAAAAGGTGGTGTTGTATACATTTGTACTATTTTAGCCCATAGTATGAATAACATTTTAAAAATTTTAAGTCAGCTTATGTTTTTGATCACTTGTAATACTTTGTACCAGTGAGATGCTTGCAGAGCTAGTTACAAGCTAAATTTTGTGCCTAATTTACCTTGAAGTACGTTCATTCTTGAGGGTTTTTAAATATATCCTTGATTGTAAGCCCGATACAATGCAAGCAGCAGTGCTCAGTCTGTAAGGTTTTGCTATCTGATGTTTAATCTAGTTGTATAATGTGTTTGCTTTAATACATACCATTTTTTCAACAGTAAACTTCTTATGAAATAAAAAGGAAGATGTACTTGTTTAAATACGAAGTCGTTCAGAGCTTGCTGTATTGCAGTGTTTCTCCTGTATGCTTCCTCCTCCTTAAATGCTGTTTCAGATGATTGAGAAAACGTAACTGCTCCTCCCATTTCATTAAGCATTATCACTTTTGCTGCCATAATCCAGCTGACAGTGGCAGGTATCCTGCATGCCAGCAGACAAACCCACAGTTCCGTGCCTATGGACAGACAGACAGGGGATTGAGCTTTCCATGGGTCGCACTTCCAGACACACCCCTGTCTTCCAGAGATTATGGCTAGGAAGATGATCATGACATGGTGCAAGTTTATAAGGTTTGCCTTCTATTTTTAGCTTTTCCCATTGCTTCCCTGTGTGGCTTTGGATGTGTCCCTCCTATGTTAACAAACTCCCCAAGCAGTCCACTCCCTATTTCACTTGGATGTGCTTCGTATCTAAAAAAACGGGCATCACATACTTGTCATGATAAAAGGATTGTTGAAGGACTGTTGAATCCTTTTGATCCTAATTTGTTCCATAAAACAACCTCATTCTGGAGCATTCTGACCTGAAATACTGACTTGTTTTCATCCAGCACCAAATACGGATCAAGTAATTATGCAGCAACAGGAAGCTACTTAATCCTTTGGAGGTATGATACCAGCCAAGTATCAAATGCTTGATGATAAACAGAAAGCAGCAAAACAGCTCTGAATCACTGCACAGACAAATGCTTTTAGTCCCCCCTAGAGATTTAACAACCCCCTCAAAACCAAACTGCGTGAAGGCTGGTCTGATTATTCCTTTAAATGTTTGAAGGCAAACTCCCTTGTGGTGAGCCTGTCACTCCAACACTCACCATCCTGCAACATGCAAGGCCCAAGAGTGGTTTTTTGAGTGGCTTCTTCACAGAAAGAAGCCTTGCACAGTAACAGTGCGTGCCCCACAGTCTGAACACACCTAGGAACTTTGGCACAGGGCAGATGTTTAAAAGATAAGGAAGAAGTTCCTGCATGGACTGACCCAGGGTGATGGCTCCAACGGGAGAAAAGGCTAACAAATCCATCAATTTCTGGACACCAGAAAAAACAGAACAGAAGAGAGAGTTTTAAATATGCAAACAGCTTTTATCCAGTACTCTTAGTCAACTACTAACTACTAGTCAATGAAAAAACATCTAAGCAGCTCTTTTCAGTTCCGGTCCTCACCAAAACTGTTTGTCATACATTTGCAGTAGGTTGGACTGTTCTTTTTCCCTGCAACCTGTCTTTCACTTCAAAAAATATAAAGGAATGCTAAATAAACAAAATAAATTCAAGGTTCTGATTCTACCCTACATGAATTTGTGTACAGTTAAAGGTTAAAAACTCATTTTCTAAAAAAATGAAGTATACCTTGAGATAGAAATTGTCAACAAGCTGCAGAATGATGATGTGATGAATCATCCCAACCATGATCAGTTGTGTCCACTCAGTCTTCAGCAGCAAGTAAGATGAATGCTTAATGGTTGACTCCAGCATGGAATGAACTGCTACATGCTGTGCATCCCTAAGGTCCTGCTGATCATTTCTTTTAGCTCCATGCTATCATGGAAGATAAGGCCCTTGATTTCCAGCTCTATGCTGCACTAAAATTGTAGTTACACTCTAAACCAGTGCAACTATTTAGTGCTTATGGAACAAATGTGTATGATGTAATTGGCCAGTTCTATTTTATAAACCTGCATGGGTCAAATATTCAGCAGTATAGGTGTTGTCAATCAGCCAGTAAAATACATGTAAAAGAGAAGATTTTTTAATTAAGCATTCAAAGGTAAAAAGCTTTTTTTCCCTATGAAAAGCTTACTTGGATCTCATACTTTCTTAAGTAGAACCTCTGTAAAAGCACTCATGACGTTCAACAAGGGGAACTTCAAAATCCTGCACCTGGGACAACCAACCCATGCACCAGTATATGGTGGGGGGCTGCTCACCTGGAAAGCAGCCTGGCAGAAAAAGACCTGGGGGTGCTGGGGGATACCAGTTGAACGTGAGCCAGTGATGTGTCCCTGCAGCAGAGAAGGCTGATTGTATTCTGGCAGGTCAAGGAACGTGAACCTTCCCCTCTACTCAGCACTGGTGAGGCCACACCTGGAGTGCTGAGTCCAGTTCTGAGCCCCTCAGTACAAAAGACACATGGACACACTGGACAGCATCCAGCAAAGGGCCACAAAGAGGATAAGGGGACTGGAGCAACTCTCCCAGGAGGAAAGATTGAGGGTGCTTAGACTATTCAGCTTGGAGAAGGCTCAGGGGAGACCTGTTAACGTCTGTAAATATCTGAAGGGAGGGTAGAAAGAGGACGGAGCCAGGCTCTCCACAGTGGTGCCCAGTGACATGACAAGAGGCAACGGGCATAAACAGAAACACTGGAGGTTCCCTCTGAACATCAGTAAACACTTTTTCACTGTGAGGATGACAGAGCACTGGCACAGGTTCCCCAGAGAGGCGGTGGAGTCTCCATACTTGGAGATCTTCAAGCGCTGCATGGACACGGTCCTGGGCAACCGGCTCTAGGTGGCCCCGCCTGAGCAGGTGGTTGGACCGGATGACCTCCAGAGGTCCCTGCTGAAGTCCAACCCTTCTGTGATTCCGTGATACCTGCTTAGCTATTTAGAATATCGGTTACTGAGAGTTGTTGGGAAGTGAGGAGCACCGATGCAGTGACTCCCCGTATCCACCAGGTGGCAGGACCCAGCTGAGGCCTGGCCCTCGCAAGCTGTTGCGCTGTTAATGAAAAAGTACTGGGCAAACAGTACTCACAGAGGACGTGCCCACCGCTCGCCACACAACTGGGAAACTCAACTCTCTAAAACTCACCGTAAAAACATTAGAAGATTACTCTGATTTTGAAATTATCGTCTCGGTCAGAGGAGAAGGGTGATGAAGAAGGGGATTCCTTGGGATGAATCATAGAATCATAGAATCATAGAATGGCATGGGTTGGAAGGGACCCCAAGGATCATAGAGCTCCAACCCCCCCTGCCACAGGAAACGTGGAAGAAAGAAAAAACCTACTTGTTCCCAATGATTAATTTCATCTTTTGGGGTTTTTTTTTTCGAACACTGCTAAGCATATGTCCATTAAAAGCACTTTTAAATAAACCTCACCTGACTGAACTTGAAAGCAGCATTCAGCAGAGCTACTGAAGGTAAAGGGGTAAGTAATGCCAAGTCTACATTTGAAAACGAGCAATCTTTTCAGTGTCCTAGGGAACTGGGCACTTGCTAAGGCTTTCCATTGCCATGGTTAGAATCCAGACAAACCATGCTTGTCCCTGCGGTTTGCTGGGTCCCCAGAGTACCTGAAGCTTCACGAGTTCCTTCAGTGTTACTGTACTATATGCATGTTCATAAGCCTGTGCATCACGTTCCTTTCCCAGAGATGAAAATTCTGTCCATTTGAACTCCTTCAGGGCCTCAACTCAACATGCACCCTTAGTGCATTCTCCTGACAAGCTCTCTGACTGGGGTCCCCCTAAAACAGAGAAGCAGCTGCCACTTTTTTCACACAAATGGAGGTAATGCTCACTTGATTACATGATGTGCTAGCAGCAGAGCAGTTAAGAACATACATCAAACATACATCCTGCTGGAGGGGATCTAGGCCCACCACTGTGAAAATACATTGCCCTGAAGTAGCTACTGCCCTCAGAAGCTGCCAATAAACAGGCCACTGACATTTAAAGCTGTCCTTAGATTAAAAAAATGATAAACAACACTCCCCAAGGAACATTCTGACTACCAGAAAATGAGAACCTCCTCCCTCTGTATGGTTTAAATAATCCACCACCCAAAACTCAGCTATTATATCTTCCAGGCTGAACCCTGCTTCCCTAAGCCTTGCCAAAGACCCTACCTACTCACCACTGGCCACCAAGAACTCTCCTTCTCCAAACCCCTAGTTCCAGTGCTGCTTCAACAGAGGCACACTTGCATTTCCTCTTGGGAAACACTTTGGAACAGAATAGGGAATTCGGTAACTGCTAAGTGACGTATTCCTGAGTAAAGCTGCTTTCTGGTTACTCTTCATTCAAGCCAGGTTAAAGTAAAAGACAAATTAAAGGTATTTATACCCAGCTCCCACGTCAGACAGTACTGGTAGAAAGACAGTGACATGAAAAATCAATATACCCTCTAAGATAAAATTTGAAAAGTTCCTTTTTTTTTCTCTCCAGCTGACTTGCTATTGCCTTTCTATCAACCATTAAGTACTAGGATTCTGTTCTTTCTCCTTTACACCTGAACTTGGATCTAGTAGACAGAAAATACCTCTCGATGGACCATGATAGCTTTAAGAGCCGATTTCTCCTTCCAAACCATCAGACAGATGAGACAGATCAGTTTCAGGGTGAAAGTCTAAACTGACTTGACTTGAGACACAGTTGTGCCATTTTTCTACACTGAACCTGGCTATTTGCCTCAACAAGGGGTAAGGTTCTCACTCTTTGGTGACTCTGTGTATCGGTAGTGAAGAATCTCTTTAACCAACATTTGCATTTAATTTCACTCTGTACACAATCACACATACTTGACACAAATATCTAAACATAAGCTGCTGGGCACAACAATAATTAACCACTTTGGAATGACAAGAGGTTGCTGTTGATTAATGTCCAACAACTCTCATCCAAGAACTCTTTAGAAGAGCTCCTATTATTAGAACACTTCAGCATGATGCAAGAGATGTGATCTGAATCCCCCAAGCAAAGGAAGGAATTGAACTTCAGTTTCACACATCCAGATGAATGCTTCAGCAATGCCTTAGTTTGAAAAGTTGTTTTAAAATCCTGCCTTAAGAACAAGACGCCAGAATACATATTAAAAATGAGCAAAGAGATATGCCTGTAGCTCTGAACAACTAGATTTACAGCAGACCAGTGCTCTACTACTTCCTGTTGACTAAAGAATTGTCCACTCGGGCTTTTCAGCATTACCTATAGCTAAAGAGCTTAAGATGGTGTTCCAGATTCCCCTTAAACTTTAACTACTACAACATCAGTTTTCTGTGCTTACCACATGTCTTTTGTTCCAGTTCAAAACATTCCCTCTTGCCTAAATCTCATTTCTAGAAAAGAGGATACTTAACTGCCATGGCATTGAACCACTTACTTCCATCATCTGGTACAATGAACTACCCAATATTATCTCTGTGCCTGATTCTGCCATCTTAAAAGAAAGCAAACTAATGTGGGGAGATATGGGTGCTGCAGAAGGTTGCAAGCAATCTCGTAACATGTGTGGCAATCTGACACAGCTATGAAAGAAGACTCCCTAAGCTGCGAGTTCCCCACCACTGGCAAGCCCTGGTGTTACAGCATCTCTATCACATGCATCACAGAATAGAAAAATCTGGATGTTTGCAGAATTTGTGGGTCCTTTGTGTTTTTTGTTGTTTTGGTTTTGTGGTTTGGGTTTTTTTAAGGCAGTAGAATGAAAAAAACAATGACTGAAAAATTTCGGAATGAAGAAATATTACGTTGTCTCTGATGCCTGTTACTCCCCTTCTCTCTGCTGCCAGTGATTCAGTTTCACCTTGAGTACCCAACATAATCCTACAGTCAGTTCTACATGGTTATGCCTGTGTAATGCTGCTCGTAACCTGAAAATTCACATGTGATTGGTAGCATTATATATGATGCTTGTGAGACCCTGTAATCGTACTTTAAGGCCTGGGTTTGGCTTGCAAAACCTGTAGCTGCACACATGCACACAAACTCTCCCACCCATACACACCACTGACTCCGTTTAGTCCTGAAGGGTCTGTGGTGAAAATCCAATTAAAAGAAAATTAAATAGACTGTAACTGATGAAGAAGTGAAACCTTATAAAGGAAGAACCTCTGCTATGCTACTTTTAGTGTCAGTTTTCCAAGCTAGTTTTTCTACTAGGAGTCAATAGCTGTTTTAAGACCATGTTTTCTTTTATACAATTGTCTACCTTCCTTCCTTCAATTCATCATTGCCCTTCCTACTCATGCTAACACTTGCTATGTCTCCCAAATAATTTACCCGTATCGATTCCACCCAGGTCTGTGTTTCGAAACACATGCCAGTGTAATTAGAACCATATTTACATAATGAGTGCCAGCACCTAACATAACTGCATTTAATTAAGATGGTATGGGTTATTTGCTAAGCATTTCATCAATTCACCTCAACTTGTCTATATGAAAGACTTTCTGTGCAGAAATTTCTTCAGTTTTTAAATGAGTTAGGGTTACGTGAGCAAAGAATGTATTTGTTTTAGTCTAACAGAAAGAAAAAACTTCTGGGGGTTTTCAGCTGTGCTATTTGCTGTGTTAAAAATGGGAAATGCTGTCTTTAACAGTGTATATTACTGGTTCGCTCAGTATGGAGCTATGCCAATATCTGTGTGACACGGAACATGTGGACTGTTTGAGATGCTTCAGGAACGTTCAAGACTAAAACTTAAACCTGGAGAGATGTATTTAAATTTGCTGTAGGGCTCCTGGCACTTTGTTCAGGTTTCTTTTGTTTGTTTGGGTGGTCTTGGTGGGCAGTGGGGTTTTTTGTTTGTTTGTTTGTTTGTTTGGGGAGGGAAGGGGGGTTGGTTTTTGGGGTGGGGTGTTTTTTTTTTCTTCCCACAGGAAGAAAAACCATCTTCACATGATTATGATAAGGGAAAAGATGACAAAGGAGAGATAGGAAAAAATTAGCATTCAGCCACCAAAACCAAACTGCGGAAGCACACCACAGAAATAGCTGTTTAACACTTTTTTCTCTCCCCAAACAATTCCAAACCAATTCCTATAAGCAAAGTGTTTGAGGCCTCGAACGCTGCCAGAGGACAGCCACAGCAGCTGTAACCAGGAGGACAGATAGCACGGCCCAGCCGCACCTGCCCAGAAGCAAGGCGTTGCCTTATTCCTCACTTGGGCTTACGGGCCCAACCTGCAGTCCAGGCAGCGTTCACACGCCCGCTGAAGGCGCAGAGGCGCCCAGGCGGGTGGAAGTTCAGGCTCTGGTTAGGCCCGTTCCCGCGGCTACGAAAGCCCAGGGTCGGTGGGGCTGCCAGGGGGTCACCTGGGGGGGTGTCAGGCCAGGAACACGCGTCCAGCCCTGGCACCTTCGGTGTGGGGGCTGCTGCTGGACGTTTACCTTTAGTGAAGGCGGAGGCGCCCTGCAAAGCGCCTTCGCGGGGAGCGAGGCGGCCACGAAGACTGGCACAGAAGACGGCGGCTCCCTCTGCACACCGCAGCACGACCTCCGGCGGCGACTAACCTCGCTCCCCGAGGCCAGCTCGTACAGCCGCTGCCCAGCTGCGAGACCAGGCCCGGGCCTTGAGCCGAGGAGCAGGACAGCCGCCGGGAGGAGCGCGGCTTCAAGGGCCGCCGCCCTCCCCCCGCCTCACGGAGGGGCATCGCCGCTCCTCGCGCTGCCACCGCGCGGCGCCCGCGGGAGCAACCTGAGCGGGGACGCCTCTGGCGCTCACGCCGAGAGAAGACTACGTGCCTCCTGCGCGTCCGCTCGTGCCGGGAGACCACCCCCGGGACGCGGCCTGTGCCGCTCGCCGGGCATCAGCCCTTCCCCGCCACAGAGGCTTCCTTTTTACCTCGCGAGCGCTTGGGACCGCCCGCGGCAGACCGCGCCCCTGCCTTCCCGCTAGGCGATACCATCTCACGGAAGGGGGAAGCACGGTTCTTTCCTGGCACAACGGCAGAAAGGGGTTTTCCGGAGAATGGTACGCTCCGCGTCAGGCTGCGTGCCCGAAGGACTCCGCCTAGCGTTTGTCTACTTCGCTTGCTTCCTTTCCCCCCCCCCCTCCTCCGCGGCGAATGGGAGAGGCGAGGCGTTTCCCTAGTGCATGCGCGGTGAGCGCAGACGTTCAGTGTCAGCGAGAATGGAGGAGATGGCGGAGCCGGGTGCGGGCAGGGCCGGCGCTGGGGCGGCAGCGACGGCGGAGGGCGACAGCGAGAAGAACGACAGCGTCGCCGGAGGGGAGGCCGCCGCTGCGTCGTCGCCGCCGTGCTCCCCTCCGGCGGCCGTCGGGGGCGAGGGTGGCGGGGCGAAGCCCCTGAGCGCGGCGGAGTACGCGCGGCGCGTGCACCAGTGGCTCTGGGACTCGTACTGCGGGTACCTCAGCTGGCAGAGCTGCCTGCCCGCCCTCCTCGCCGCCTCCGCCGCCGCCTCCGCCGCGCCCGCCGGCCCCCATCGCGTCGCCGTGCCGCCGCCCCCTCCCTCCTCGCCGCCGGGGGCGGCCGCCGCTGCTGCCGCCGCCGCCGCTGCCTACTATAGCCCCTTCTACCTCTTCGCTCCGGCGCCAGCTCACACGACCGCCGGTCCGGGACCCCGCGCCGCCTCAGCAGCAGCAGCCGCCGCTGCCGCCCCGGCTTGGCTGGGAGCGGCGGGCAGGTTGACCCCCCTGCCCAGGGCGGCTTCCAGCAACGCCACCGGCACCAGCGGCAGCAGCGCCCCCAGGGAGACGGGGCGGCCGGCAGGTGAGTGGGGCCGGGCGGGCTCGGGGGTGCGTGTAGGTGTCTTGGCGTGCGGTGGAAGAGGGCGGCCAGCCTGGCCCTCGGCACGCTCGGTTGTGGCAGCGCCCGAACCCCCGGTTATCCGCCGCCTGCCGTGCGGGGCGGGCAGGCTGCTGGAAGCGGAGGCATCGCCCCCGGCGGTGCCGCTGGCGTGCTGCCCGCAGCGCCGCCGGTCTCCGCGGGGCCCTCCGCCGCAGTTCTAGGAAGCGGCGCCTGGAGAAGGAAGCTGGGGGTTTGCAGCGCAGGGGGTCGCTGCCTCCTGTGGGCCGCGGGGCCGGGCGCGTAGCCGTGCCGCGTCCAAGGTGGCAGCTGGAATCCCGAGCGCAGCCCGTGAGCGGGCCTGAGAGGGCTGCCTTGTGCGCGGGGCGGGCTTGAGCGGCTTGCGGGCTTGAGCGGCGTCTGCGTGGCTGTGAGGCAGTGTAGGTCTTCCAGGGAAACTCGGGGTCGTGGTTACAGGCCCGTGTCGCGCATCTGGCGCTGAGCACCGTGTTTGGATGGTGAGATCTGACCGTGTCACTCTCAGCGGGCTCTCGGCGCTCAAATAAGATCCCTTAATGAAACTGGAGCAGAGAAAATAGAAGCGCGCTTGCGTTCAGCAGGCCAGGGGCAGGTCCTGAGAGAAGCAGCAATCTGCAGTCTAATGGCTCTACATACCGCAGACCCTGCACAGCGCCGCTTCTCTTTGTGTTTGTCGGAGGCGGACTCTCTCTGATCACGTGAGAGAGGCGACCTGGAGCGCGAACGCTTCTTAACAAGTCGAGGAGCGCACAGGACGCGTTCCCTGAGTGTTTGTTATTGCTTTGAGTAGCAGAAAACTGCGGCGCAGAGCACTGCTAAAGGTCTTCGGAGAAAGAGAGAGCTGTCTCTTCTTGCTGCGGGGCAAAGTACAGCATTACTGGTCTGTAACGTTATCTACGAGCCCGGTGGCTGGGTGTGAGGGGAGGACGTGTTTAGTTGCTTTTTCCTTCCTTTGGAAGGGAAGGAAATCCAGCTTCTGATCTCGCTGCTTTCTTGCAGTCTTGAGCAGGTGGTGTTTGAACGAGGCTCTCAGACAGAGTAGTGTTTTATTTCATTACGCCCTGATCCTGAGTTGTAGATTGCTTATAAACAGCTGTTGCCAGCCATTGGGAAAAGGGGATATGGACAAAGGCTAGACTGAAGAGATTCTTGGATTTTCACCTAATTCTTTGGGAACTAATTCCATATGTTAAAGGTAATTTACGGCACAAATAGCACTTGACACTGCTGAATGTGGTTATTCTAAATACGAAAGGCTGTGGCAACACCCAGCCTTCCTAAAGGAGCCCTGTGTGTGATGGGGTGATATGCTACAATTACAAACGAAGACTGTTGTGCCGGGGTGCTTTGTCTCCAGATTGCACATGGATGTATTTGGAACAGCTAAGGCGATTACGGCTCTTTCTGTTCTGCTGCAGCTTATTGCCCACGCAGCAGGCTTGGCAGGGTGGGTCATGTATCTGCCCCTACGCCACTGCAGTTTACAGCCCGGCGTGCTTATGTAAGCTGAAATCAGTGACAGCTCATGTTAATGTTGAGTGGTTTAAAGTGGGATGTCAAATCGTGGAGTCAGTAACCGCCTCTTCCAGTTCAGTCTCCCTGCAGGTGTGTGTCAGGGAGCCCATGTTAACCGCGCTCTGGGAAGTGGCAGGCACTTTAGGAACAGCCGTCGTGGCTTAAGAAGCTTCCTCCCCTCACCTCCCCCTCCTTACTGTGAGATTACAGCTCTCCCGCTGGGAACAGCGGAGCACAGCGTGTGTTCGTGTCTCCCCTGCTTTGCCAGGCCGACTGGCGCAAGCCCATGGTTGCTGCTAGTTTGATGTAAGATCCTGGGTTTTGTGCTGAGGATAGATGGGTGTTGCGTTTGGCTGTCTCTTCTGTAACAAATAGTAACTAACCCCTGGCGACATCGTGGGGTTTTGATAGGAGGAATGTCTCAAATCACTGCGGTGGAAATCCGCCAGAGCCCGAGGGTTGCCAAGGTTCCTTAATGTAGTGGAGGTTAACATAATTTGAGTGCTTACTTTCTTTACAACTGAGTAAGAAGCTGAGTCTAATATATTCAAATGAAACTGTGCCATTAACTTCAGCGAGTGTGTTCCTTCTAACAGAGCAAATGAAAGCTTTTATCTGGCGCTGTGTGCTCAAGCCAGGACTGGGGAGACTGCCTGTGCTCCCTTCTGCTGCAGTTGAGGAATTTTAGTTGACAGCTTGGGCATGCTTGGACAATGAGCTGAATCTGTTTCAGTATTATTTAGGTAACAGTCAAGCCACTTTATAGTACTGATGCAGAGTAATCAGTGTAACAGGTATAAAATAAAGATACATAAGCTGAGGTACATTAAATAAGTACTTGTTTTTACCCAATGACTGCTTGATTATATATAGCCCAATCAAAAAGTGCCCAAGTGCTATGGACTTCGAGTTGCTTCTGTAGCTTGTGAGGCATTATCAGTCTCAGCAATCAGACTGTGGAGGCTTATTCTGAGTGCGGTTTGAGTGATGTTTTTTGAGATTGGAGAGAGGAATGATTCTCTTTCCCCTCTCTTTTGCTCCTTTCCCCTGTGTGTGTGGGGGTTTGCCTTCTCAGAAACTCTAACACAGTCACTACTCTCCACAAGTTATATCTGGTAGGACTTGGGGATTTCTAAATGAAGTTTTGAGGTCAGTCCCTGCTGGTTTCATGTGAGCAGTCATGTTTGTTGTTGGGCAGTACAGAGAGGTAGATAAACTCAGATGAAGTTGTGTTGCAGTGCTATTGCTTGGCAACTTTCAAGAATAGTATTTTTGTTGCCTTAATCACCCGAGGCAGCACTATCAGCAGAGGCCTGTAACTGTGACACTGATTATGCCCCCGTTTGCGCTTGGCCGATTAAGTGGCGGGAGCGCGTTAGGTTTTCTGGCCTGTGGCAGGGCGGCACGGCTGCCGTATTTACTACACTGAGATGCCTCTAGGAATGATTGTCAGGTGTCACTAGTATTTTTATCTGCTCCTGTTTCTGGGGCTGACTTGAAACAAACCAGGCTGTGTTGTGTACTTTTAGGGAGCCGGTACATATGGAAGCCTTACTGCTGAGCCATACATCTAACTTTGCCTTTTACCTCAGCTCTCAGATTTACTGAAATCTGCCTGTCTGAAGTTGCTTTAAAGAAAAGAACACAAAAATTGATGCATCCTCAATGTACTTTGGTTCTTTAGTGGGGTGGGATTTTGCCTGTAATCCTCATTATGAAAGGACTTAGAGTTCCGAAGGAGTTTGATTTAAAGAAGGCTCTTGAACCTCAATTTAAATAATTCAGGTCACCTTTAGTCCTATCCTTTTAGTAGGAACATGTGAGCTGAGATAAAGATCGTGATAATGTGCTTGCAGGGAGGCTGATGTGAAAGGTTCTTTAGATGATTGATCGTGTTAACTTCATGTTAGCGCAGTAACACCAGGGTAACGCTCGCTCTTTCTGTTGCAGGTCGGGAGTTCGTTATCCCTTCGCTGGCACACAGGTTCATAGCAGAGATGGTGGATTTTTTTATTCTGTTCTTTATAAAGGCAACCATTGTTTTAAGTATTATGCACCTCAGTGGAATAAAGTAAGTTGAACAATTTAAAGCTTTGTTATGTGCAGCTTTAAGCTCTTTGTGTTCTTTGAGGTGTCATGACGTATATACGGCAATGCTTACGCATGTGGTGGCGCTTAGTAACTGTCAGAAGTCGAGGGAAAAGCACTGCTAGGTCAATCTCCTTTCAAATGCTTTCTGATTTTGGGTCAGCTGTTGGAAACAAAAGGATTTGTACAGGTGTTTTCATAGGCTCACAAAGTCCCTATAAGGACAGATTAGACATTTTTTAAAAAGTACTCTAAAAATGTCCAAAAAAATCTTCAAATAAATTTATTTCTCAAACAGCCTTTAAGAATACACTGGATCTGGCTGGGATGGAGTTCATTTTCTTTATAACCTCTCCTAAGGTGCTGTGGTTTAGATTTGTGACCAAAACACTATTAACCCACAACAAAACAAAAAAATAATTCAGATCTTGCATGTCAGATCCGTATGTACTTTTAAATTGCAGCCCAATTTCTAGGAATGCTGCCATGCTGGGTTTCTTCAAAAGTCCTATTTAAGTGTTGTGTGTATCAACTGTGTGTTAGACCAAAAGATTCTTCATTTCACATTCTTGTACTCCAGTGTAACAGTGAGTTTCAGAGGCTGTAGATACCTTATTCCATAGCACATTTAACTTTTCTGCTTTGGGTTAGTGTAATTAAATGTTTTAGTCTGATTAGGAGATGAGAGCTTGGTGTATCCAGTAATTCTACTGCTGTACAAACACCTTTCAGAATCCAAGTTTTCTGCTAAGAGAACCTTCTAAATGTAGACTGACTGTGAACTGACACTATGCAGATAACATCTTTCAGGCACCTCAAGCAGCTGCTTGAAGGGTATGTGGAAGAGAGTCAAGTCCAAACCAATAAACACATGGGTGTAAATGATCAGTGGTTTTTGTTTGGATAAGTGTGTGATTAAAATGCCAAACTCGTAGTTCTGTGCAGTTGCCAAAATCTCCAGCTCTAACCTGACAGCTGGTGCTTCCACCTTGGTTTTAGTAGGCTGAGGGCGATACAACACACAGCACTGGAGGGATGGGGAGCAACTGTATGAATGTTGCCTCTGTAAAGTACTGGAGGTGACAGAGAGAGGGGGAATCTTTTTCAGATAATTCATGGTATATTTAATACTGCTACTTTGGCAGAGTCAGTGATTTCCTTACAAGAAACTTCAGAGAAGCATTTTGGGTTGTTGGAGGGTTTGTTTTTTGTTCGTTTTTTTACTTGTGAGATAATGGTGTCCTTGAGGTTAGGCTGAGGAGTTGTCATGGAAAAAAAATATGTCCTTGCAGGCTCAGGACAGAGACTTCAGGCCAGGGGTGCATCAATGGGAAACGCAGGTTGTGCCACACTGTTTTCATAATTCCTTCCATTTTCAATCCTTAAGTCTGGGTAAAGAGGGCAAGTGCTACAAATACAGGCGGACTGTTGAAGCGGGACTGTGTTTGTTTCTGCGTGAGTAATAATTCTCACTCGGATGCGTGAGTAAAGTGTCCTTGCCTAAGTGCATATTGCAGCTATGTCCATTCCAGGGGTCAGGTAAGAATGTTAATTCTACACAGTTTATCCTGTGACTAAGCTCTCCAGTCCAAATTGATGCTTTGCATAGCATTGTTAGGGAAGATGACTGAAGGCTTCCAATTGCTTTAAGTTAAAAACTTCCTCTGGCGTGCCAAGGTGCCTGCCTGGAGAAGAGGATGGTGAGCAGTAAGGACTACTGAGAATGGGGAGCCTTGGTTGTGCTCAGGAGGGTCAGTCTCCCTCGCTTGCTCGGGGGGACTCACAGCTTCTCCCTCACATTGAGTGAAGTGGCTTTTTTCTTTTCTTTTTTTCTTTTTCCCCTGGAAGGTTCCTGTAGGAAGAGACTTGTGTGCCTTGTGTTTACACACAGCTAGATGGTCACATGCAGAATCTCTTTTTTTGTAATCCCCCAAGAAGTGTGAGAATTTTCAGAACAATTCTGCAGCTCCCTAGCCTGGGACACTGCTGTGCAGAAGCAGTAGTGAAGAACAATCTTTTCTTATGGGAAAAGACAAAAGAAAGGAGGCAGCAACTCAGAAACCTGGTGTTCTGAATTTTAATGGCCTGTTTAGTATCAGGGAAGCCAAGGAGCTCTTTGTATCTTAATACCAGAATGAATGGAGTGAATTCTGGCATTAAAGGGGTAATGTTGATGTTGAGGGAAAAGGTGGTTTTAAAGTACAGTCTTATTTTTGTACAGGGACATCTCTAAATTTGCCATGCATTACATCATAGAAGAAATAGATGAAGATACGTCCATGGAAGATTTGCAGAAGATGATGATAGTAGCTCTCATCTACAGGTTATTAGTCTGCTTCTATGAGGTAACTACTCACAAATGTGAACTTCTGTTGTTTGCCATTGGCCTGCAAAGTAAATCCTCTTGGCAGTGTTTTGCACTATGTGGCAGCTCCTGCTGCTCACGTGGTTTTGATGAAAACCAGGTTTGCTGGACCAACGGACAGCAGGGTGCTGCGAGGCGCTGACACAGCTTTTCTTTCACAGATCATCTGCATTTGGGGCGCAGGCGGAGCGACCCCGGGGAAGTTCCTGCTTGGGCTGCGAGTCGTGACATGCGATACGTCTGTGCTCATTGCGCCCAGCCGTGTGCTGGTCATCCCCTCCTCTAATGTCAGCATGACGACGTAAGTGCCCGGCCACATTGTTGATAGTGAGGAAAGCGTGTGATTCAGAAGGCAGTGCCCCTTTTCTTTATTATTTGCTTTGGCAATGATGAGATGGCAGGAGCTACTGTTAGAGTCTGTGATCTAAGAATGAACTGGCAGTTGCGCAGTGGCCCGAGTATTTTTCAGGTTGGGTGGTAAAACCATCTCCTCTGAACCCTGGGAATTGATTTAGTTTGTTTTTCATGCTGTGCACAACTGAGGGTTCAGTGGTACTGGGCTACCTGCTGATACAAGCAGGGAAGCAAAAAATAAGGCACTGAGTGTTTTATTCTCATTCCAGGTCCACAATACGAGCTTTGATCAAGAATTTTTCTATTGCTTCGTTTTTTCCTGCATTCATCACGCTGCTGTTTTTCCAGCATAACAGAACAGCCTATGACATCGTAGCGGGGACTATTGTGGTGAGGAGAAACGGAGTCAGATGATGTCGAAACGTGAAATTTCCAGACTGGTTTTGAACGTCCCTTCCCACCCCCAGTGAACAAAGACCTACCCCAAAACTGCAACCAAGGTGTCTATCAGAATCTTTTGCCCAGATTAAGTGGGAACTGCTTCAGAAGCTGAAGAAAATGCTCTGCTCCGGCATATGATGCTGGCAGCAGATGGTTTTTTTCATAAATGCCAAAGAAGTTTGGGAGAAACAATTAAGTATTAAACCCAGAAGTATTAACCTCTGATGGAAGAGAAATGAGGAGGCTGTATTAACTGCAGAAGGGAGCTGTTTTGCTCCTCAGCCTGTGGAAAGCAGATACCTGGACATACTTCGCCCTGAAAGAAACGTCACTCCTACAGTTTTGGATGTTGGCAAGCCACTAGAACATTCAAGTTGTATTCCAGGTAGTTGCCCAAGTGCTGTGATTATACTCTGAGGGGACAAGAACTGAAGTATTAGCCAGTCAGGCACGTATTGATTAAATTGCCATGTGTGTAGAAGGAGTCCGAGCAGTGGCTATCATGTCCCTCATTATTGCTTCACAGATTATAATTACCTCACCTCTTCTAAGTATTTAATCAGAACATTGATGTGAAAAGGTTTTCTTTGCATGACTTGTCTCGAGCGTTGTCACTTACTTCACATGTCAAAGCTAATAAAGAGGTGGAATAACAGCTGCCTGTTCTCTGGGAAGGGGGTGTTGTGCTGCAGTGTCCGTGAACTGGTATGTCAGCTACTTCTGGAGCTATGAACAGGACAGATGATGCTAAGGGAAGGAAAACCTTCTGCTGGGAGTGAAAGCACTTCACTCTTCTTGCATATAACTCCAAGCAAAGCACCCAGCTATTTCAGGAGCATGCAGAAACTATTACCTGAAAGGTCACTCTTTCACTTTACAATTCTGGCTCATTGTATATTTAGAATAACTTAATAAAGAAGTCTTAGTATTTTGCATGATGAGATAGCTTTAAGATGTGTGTGTCTCATGTTGTTAGGATCTTGGGAACGGAAGGTAGCCAACCAGGTTGATGCTTTATTCTGAACTCTTAATGTGTGTAGAGCCTGGTTCTTGTGCGTCCATCCCTTTGGTGTAACTCGCTGCTCAGTGGCTGAAGTTCTTACCCTGCCTTCAGTTCTGGACAAGAGTGTGGCTGACAGTGGAAACATGTGAGAGCTTGGTTCTACTTTATCAGTAGTGTGCTCATACCCTGCAGTATTTTAGCCTGATAGGTGGTGTTCTTCTGTTTATAAATACAATGTTGTGTGTATGTGGTCTGATCTTCATTTATGCTGTTTCAGCACCAGATCCACTGCTTAATAGTGGGAGAATGACATCGTTCCCTCAGTTCCCTCTCCAGAATGACATCACTGCCTTATTCTGGAGAACTGTCGGAGAGGAAAAAAATCCCCAAAAAAACCCTGGCAAGAAACCAAATTTTAAGGCTTCTGCCTCCTCAGTGTGTCAAAATACCTCATCACATTGAGGGTTTACACTAACAGCTTACTAACAGGGGGGAAAAGGATTTAGCATCTTAAATGTGTCATTAGCCTTAGGAATGAAACCATCTAAATGCTACATGTGGGCACAGTTAATAGTTGTGACGGGGCCAGTTGCTAGAGAGAGGCTGGGGCTGCCAGAGTGAACTCAGATCTGTCCTGGGGTGAATACTGCTTGGTTACAATTTCAGCATGACTCAGAGAACTTTGGTCTAGTTACTCCAGCCTAGAAACTGGGAGTTTACGTGGAGGGAGGAGGAGGGGGAAAGCAGTGCAGTTGGCCAGAATTTTATTGTTACCCATTCTGGCATAAAGGGAAGTTTCTTCTTATCCTGAAGAAAGAGAGAGAGAGAGAAATGACAGGCCTGTCCCTGGAAATGTGGATACGCTACCCCGGTGTAAAGGCTGGCTGTTTGTTCACCTCTCTTGCAAGCTGCACTGAGGATTTTTCTCTTTGTCAGAGTAAGGTTAGCATTTGTCCCCCCCATCATACCTAACCCAGGGTTAGCAAAGGGCAGCTGGAGCTGCGCAAGCAGGGAGCAGCCCTGGGTGCAAGGGCAGAAGCAAAATCCCACATGGAGGCAGCAGGAGGCAGGTAAAGGCAAGTCCTTCCAGTTCTGCGTGGAGCAAGCTCCAGCTTAGCATGTCACCTGTACACAAACTGCTGCAGCTCAGTGAAAACTCAGCCGTGGTCCCCAGATGAACACGGGCAGCTCCCTCCCTTAGGGCTTTCCCGAAGAAGCTACAGAAGTAGGAAAAACCCCAGCTTACTCATGGGTTACAACTGGGTGTACTTCAGCCGGTTTTAGTAGCTCTATAAAACCTAACCACAACCCTTGCAGGCACACAGTTGCCACGATTTAAGTGTACAGCAATACTCTCCTTCACACTAGGGAACCTCTACCTAACTTAAGATCCTCTTCAGCACTGGTGTCACTGTCAAAAAAGCAGATGCTGTAGAAAGGATGTGATGTCACTCTGCTTGAGCACATCATCCCGTACAAGTACAGCTGCCTTCATGGCAAAATAAAACCGACAGACTGTATTTCTTAGTTTTTATTGATGGCATTTATCCCATGGTTTAACATGTTAATTATACTGTAATAAACATGGCTTTAATATTAAACTTTTCCTTATTATCCAAAGTCACCACAGTCCATTTCAGTAAATATAAAAATATATACTTAATACTTTGTACAATACTGGTTTTTGGTCCAAACAAAAATGGATCAGAAAAGCCAATAAACTTACTTTAAGAATTCCCAATTTTAAAGATTTTCTAAATGGATTTAGGCAACTTTGAATAATGGGATTTACATAAAATCTGAGACAATACTAAACAAAAATGGCCGTAACACACAAAATTAAAATTTCCATTTCACAGATTTGTTATGCCAAAAAAGTACATAGAGAAACAAAATCGTATTTACACATGTTCCATAATAAAATAACAAAGGCGAGACAGGTGATAAAGGGCTGTAAGAATGAAAATATAGAAATAGCATATAATTATTAAATGAAGAACTACAGATCTAACAAGTCCTTAGCATGGATCGTCCTTTAATCAGTCTTCCTCTATCAGAAAATTTTAGTGCACAATACACCCAAACTCACTCACTTCACACATACACCAGCACAAACTCAGCATAGAAGTCATTCGGTATCAACATTCTCTACTCTATACAGCATCCCTCGCTGATATAATTACAATTTCGAGGCGTCAGTAAACGCAGATGAGCGCACGTAGTGGCGCGGATGAGGAGGTATTGTACAAGCCATTCGCTGCGCAGGCTCTACTCGCGGCTACAGCCAGACCGTGCCGAGTCAGTGACAGGAGTAACTCGCTGGAGTCTAAGAGAGTTTTGCTTGAGAACAGCCCCTGTTGCCAACTCTATTCGTTACCAAAAAAAAAAAAAAGAAGAAGAAATCTAACCAGGGGGATGGGAGGGAAAAGGGCAGCAGAGCTTTATTTTCCTTTAGGCAGATCCGACTTCAGCTAACCCAGCATGAGGTACAACCCAATAACTGAACAATGCCAGGTGGTAGCTGCTTCAGAAGTCGCTTGAACAATGAGGAGGTTATTTCCTGCGCCTGACCGCAGTCTTTATCTTCCGACCAGGAACTGCAGGTCCAGATGCAGAGAAAACATTCTTCCCGTTAGTCCTATCAAAAGAGATCAATAGTTCAGAGTTTAGGACACCCTAGCTGCAAATTCAGTGGCAGCACTGAGAGATCCTCCAGAACAACCGTTCCACAGTCCCATCTCACTACCCACCAGCTGGCAACAACCGTCACAGAGCATCAGCAGGAGGAAAAGAGTTCCAGTAACCCACAGCAATTAAATCTAACTGAGCAGGTAAGCACCAGCGTAACAGCTACATAACGGCTTTTACCTTTCAAGAACAAGACAATTCCACATCGGTTGATGTGTGGTATTTCTGCCAGCTGGGCTCCTTCACAGACAGGGCTGCCTCGCGAGCCAGACAGGCCAATACAAGGAAGGACGCCCAATTTAGTTGTAAACTCCGAGCCTCATCAGAACAACCCCTGATTTACCGGCAGCAGAGCCTCAACACTGTCCACTGATACTACCCCAAGCTCAAGTGAAATTCTGATCTCTTACCCCACTGTAAATGCCGGAGGCTGGATGAATGAAAATCCCGAAGAGGCAGAAGGCTGTGCCGGTGCGGCTTGTGTCAGAGGATTTGCACCAAAAGTAAATACTCCTGGGTTACTCGGGAAGTTGAAATTAGAATTGTTACTTCCAAACTGGAACAGAGAACCTGGGAAGGTGGGGTGGAAACAGAAAGGAGTGAGAAAGGTGGAACGCGAGCTCGTCCCTCCCAGCAAAATCCTTGCGCTCTTCATGCTACCTTGGATGAATTAACTTTATTTCATAGGTCAGGGTGACAAACGTGTGCACGCATGCACACACCAGGAGTGCCAGAGCACCACAGAACAGTATAGAGAAGGATTTGGGATTCTTAAACTAACACTGCTGGCACACTGATATCCAATTCTTTACCAACTTCTGTACCACCTTTACGTTTCTACCTCTACATACTGAAGGTATGAATAAAATCTGAAATTGCAGTGTCACGGAATCACATAGATTTGTATTTAATAAAACTTCCTTGTGTTCACAAAGTCCATCTGGGGATTCCTTTCCATTTAATGTACTAACACAGAGCCTCATTTTTAAAAAGAAATAATAAATAAATTCCTAGCAGACAACCCAGGGAGAGTTTTACCTTTAAACTGAAACCTGATTAATGAAGGATGGACAGAGTGACGCTGTGTGCCAACCAACCTACTAATTAAGTGTCAGATGCTTTTAATGGAGGCTAAACTTCTGGAGGTAGAACTTCTAACAGGGGGGGAAAAGGAGGCTTTTCCTTTGAAGTATTTGATGCGAAGGTATCAACTACGTATGTCCTGGCAGCGTGTTGTCTGATAATCACCAGTGTGGAACAAGTCTCTCCTACACTTAAATTATAGGGATTGTTCCCTGCCCCTTCCCACAGCATTTTATACTTCATCAGTAAAAAGAACTTTAAATCAAAGTCGTACCTATAAATGCTTAAAAATAATTCTGACCATATTCTTACAGAACAATGCCCCACACCCGTGTAAACTGCCAAAGCCTGTTAACAAACTCAAGTACCTAAGTAATTAAGAACTACTAAAACAAACCCCAATACAATCACTTTGCAGTGCTTCAGCTGTTCTGGCTTGCACAATCCTACCAGCAAATACTGTATCCATGGGTTGTGATGCTTCCATTTAATCCCTAGCTTTCTCAGGGAAATAAAGCCCAGCATTTAGCGGTAGGGCTGCCAAGTCTCTTGTGGAGAAGGGTTACTGTGAAGCCCGCACACCTATAGCATGGCCTCCATGGTCAGGAGCGAGACCCAAATGACTTAACTCCGCAGTCATTATTTTTACAGAGGGGGAACTCTCACACTGCAATAGGGGCGGCAAGGCAGAGGCCATCTCTTTCTGTATGATCTGAGGCACACCTCCCAAACAAACCAACCAAAAGAGGAATCCTGGAGACACAAAGGAAAGCAGGTGGTTGGCACTCACCAGAAGCACTGGGGGTCCCAGTGCCAAACCCTGGCTGTTGGGTAGCTTGCTGTCCAAACACGGAGGGCTGAGTACTGCTCGTCACCGAGCCGAAGGCATGAGGAGCAGGCTGAGCTCCAGCTGAGAACAGTGGTGTCGACAGTGATCCAAAACTTGGGGCACTTGGCTGGCTGGACCCTTGGCTCTGGCCAAATGTTGGTTGCTGACCGGCGCCAAATGCCGGGCCGGCAGCAGGCGCAGAAGAAGGCCCAGAGCCAAACAGAAACGAAGAGGATGCTCCTTGGGGAACAGAAGGGAAATAAATGTCAGTGTACACAGGGGCTCATTCCCTCCTCCCCCCCAAACCAGAATGAATCTAGAAACAAAGGTTCTAAAAACTCATGTTTCCCAAGGCTGGCAGCCAAATCTCAGCTTCAGACTAATTGTGTGAGAATCTAAGACAAACACGACATCAGCCGCAACAAGAATTGCACCTTTTCTTGTGAAACACCAAATTTACCAGACTCTGACAAAATTAAATCTCAAACACGCTGGTTGTCAAGACTCCAACTGCTGCATTAACATTCGTGTTCCAGAAAGAGGCTCCCACAAACGGTACGTTTCAATCTGTGCTGACTAAAGGCCATTTTTATCTCATACAGACAACAGTCATTCAAATTCTGTTTTTCAAACAGGCAGAACACAGCTCCCCATTTTTTAGGATTAGGAGAACAGGCATCTTCCCCGACAGCAACTGCACCCCTCCCTGCCCAAGTGTTTACGATTATTAACTCCTGGAGACCAAATGAAGCTTGCTGTGATGTCTCTGCACTCAAAACCTCAGTTCAGCAGAGTCACGCTCTACGTCACATCCACAAACAGCTGCTGCCCTTCTGCACAGCCAGCAGGAACCACGACGTCAAGATACGTGACCGAACCCGACTCTGAACACAGGCAGCAGGTCTGCTACGCAAAAGGGGGTGTTTCAAAGAACGCCGCTGGCGCCGTGGAAGCAGCCTTCAGGCAGCAGCAAACACATCTATTGCACCATAACTTGGAAGGGGTGACTGATTTTCTTTCCAAGAGCACGGAGGGATAGGTGGTAGAAGCTAATGCAGGCTTCTGCGTTTAGAAACCAAACCAACCAACCAGCAGCCTTTCTGAGGACGTTTGAAACACATGCTGCCTTCTAACCAAGTGACACAGGAAGTTACTGATTTGTGAGCAGGTTGAACTGGTCCACTGGCTGCTATGATTTAGGAGAACGTTTCTGAGATCTTGCCCAAATTTAATTTCTGTGAATGACAAGGTTAGCCCTCAGATGGGACTAGATGAGTTTCATTTCCAGCACACTGCCAGGCCAGCAGGAATAGAGAGGATTTGGCACATTTAGTCTTGTGCCATACTGCTAAATTCAAAAAAGTGAACATAAAATGGGAAGAAAATTTAGATTTATCTCTGTTGTCTCTAAACTGCTATAAATTACCAAACATTGGCTGTAACACGTATTAGAAACCACTCCTTAAGCAGCAGCAACTGCTTGTAGAGCTACTGTTTATGGATCCTTGTGAGAGGAGCACTTTCCAAATCTTGACATTACTTACAGTGCTTGAGGGCAGGAGAGAAAAAAAAAATCAGGAAGGCTGTAATTCACTGACTTCTAATGGTGAGCACCAGGCTGACAGAGAGGAGAAGAATGAAACTATCATTCCCACAGTGCCAAGTTCCTACACACTCTGAAGCCCAGTAAAAGATTTTTCCTTTGCAGAAAACGCCACTGCTGCCAGTTCATTCCTAAACCGTACTTCTCAGGCTTTCTGGGAAAAACTGAGCCCCGATCTGCACTCCTCAATACTATTCCTGTACTTCCATCCATCTGGCCCACACACTGTCCTCAAAGCAAGTCATCCATGAAACTGTATTTTCTTTGGTCCACGCTGCAATGGCAAAGCCAAGAATATTTAAAAGGTACCTGTTGAACTTGACGTGGTTGTAGTTCCAAAGGTAAAGCCTGAATTTGCTGCATTGGTATTGCTGGCTCCAGAACTGAAGAGAAAAGAACTAAGACCCGTGCCGGTGCTGGAAGTTGTGGTTGCTGGTTTGTTTTCTTGAGAGAAGCCAAATGACTGAGATGCTGCAGACTCTGCAGAATTGCCAAAAACAGAGCTGCTCACAGTGTTGCTGGGCTGTCCAAACACAAAGGGAGTGGGAACTGACTGAGGATTTGAGGAAGAAATGGCGCTGCCAAACACTCCGCTGCTGTTGGCTGAAGTGGTGGGTACGACCGTGCTGGAGGAACTTGAGCTCAAGAAGCTGAAGGATGGCTTTGCTACTCCTTGATCTGAAAGGAAGAAAGGCTCATAAACCACCACAGAAATGCCAAACAAAATACAGCGCGTAGACTCCTGTTTGCATCGCTGTACAGACTCAGCTACTGCTTCACTGGTTACACACACTACAGGTTGCCTGTCATGACCTGAACCAGTATTAAAAAGTACTTCTGAACTCCTCAAACAAAAATGGATTTCAGATGTTCTCAGAAGATCAGCATCAAACACCCATTTTACGGCTCTGCTCATTAGAGCACTGTAAAACACAGTGATACGCACCTGCTTAAGCTCACTGTACTTATGCACCTGCAAGACCTGCTTTTAGGAGCGACTGAGAAGGACCCTCTATTAAGACCACTGTGGTAACATAATGAGAGCGGTTTTAACACGCTCAGAGCTGTCTTTTCAAGTTGGTCGTTCTTCAGCCTTCCCCGAGCTGTTAGTGTAATTCTCATTAGCAGTTTGTGACCTTGTTTCAAACTTCCCCAGCAGTTACGGCCCCTTGTCACCTATGCCATGTTTAAGGGACTATGCCACTCTTCAGAACACTTGCTAAAATTTCCCTTTTGGCAGAAGGTGATTCATCAAATTTCCATGACTAAACCGAACTCCAGAACCTTACCTGGCAGGTAAAAAACAACCAACCAAATAGTAATAATACCCCAAGCCAATCCCAAGCATCATAAGCGGCCCCCCATCTCCCAAAAACTCCAAAGCCCTTTACCTGTTCAGCAGCAGTTCAACCTGAGAGTACTGTGATTAGAACCAGTCTGACCCTATGTATTGCTTTTATGCAGGGTTACTTACTGATGTCCTTTTCCATATCACTTCAGAAGTTAGCAACTGTGTTTTAGAGAATAGAGGTATTACAAATGGAATTTAACCACCAGAATTTTTCCACACAGGGATCAGCACTGAAGAACTTTCGCCCTCCGCTGCAGACTTTCAACAAATTAAAGGAATACAGAACAGTGAAGTATCTGGGCCGCAAGTTTTAGACTTTTGTAGCAGTAGAGAAACAGGAGTACACCCCACAGCACAGCTGTGAGTACATGGGAATAAAGAATTTCCTCTCTCATCAGCCTTCTCTCTGTGCAAAGCCAGTCTAAGGCCCCTCTACTGCACCGCACTGCTGGTTTCATCACCAGCTGTGCTGCTGGTGCTGAGGCAGCACACCTTCCGTGTCCGTACGGGAAGCGAGGCGGGTTCCTCAAGGTGTGGAGATTCGTGTGGTCTGAACCTAGCATGAAAACTCACTGAAACCTAAAAAAAGACTTGCTACACACCAGCAATTAGGATAAAAGACAGGCTGCAGGTAGTAATTGTGCCTTTTCTAAAGCTCCCATGCACAAGCGTATCGAGTACCACACATTTTGTCCAGCGTGGCCTCAGAGGTACAACGTGATGGACATAAGAGGACAAGTGAAGACAAAAGATGTTCCGTTTACCTGAAGTACTAGTTTGTGCCCCAAATGCAAAGGATGGCTTTGCCTGTTCCGTTTCCTTGTCTGATGGTTTAGCAAAACTAAAATTGAATACAGGTTTTGCTGTGCTCTCCTCTTTGGTATGCTCAGCCACCCCAGCTGAAAAGATCGGTTGTGCCTTTATCTCTTCCTTGTCAGCTTGCTTTCCAAAACCTAATGGGGGAGCAGAAGTGACAGAGTCCTGTTTCTCTTCTGTCCTTCCCAAAACAAACTGAGAGGCAGGTGCAGGCTCCACAGTGCCAAAGGAGAAGCCTCCCTTTGTTGAAAGAGTTTCATCCTTTTTCTCATCTGATTTATTAAATGCAAGAACAGTTGATGCTACCTCTTTTTCTGCTACAGTTCCAAAAGTGAAGCCACTGACTCCGGTTTTATTCTCATTGGTGGCTACGGAAGAAGTAGAATTTGTGCCAAAAGCAAACCCCCCCAAAACTGGTTCCTCTTTCTTTTCCTGCTGTCCCAGGCTCGCTGTCCCAAACTGAAATGTTGAAGGGGCCTGACTGCTTGTAGATGGAAGTCCAAAGGTAAAACTGTTACTTTTCCCACCTTTTTTACTATCTTCTGATTTAGAGTCTGAGGAAGAAACACCAAATTTTAAGTCCCCTGAACAAGAAGGAAATTTAAATCCCCCAGTCACATTGTTGGAGGATGCAGATTCAGATGCAATGCCAAACTTGAAGCTCCCTTGTTCTCCAAACTTAAAATTCCCTGTACTACTTAATGTGTGAGAAGATTCAGAGGAGGATGACTGGACACCAAATGTAAATGATGGCATTGCAGCACTTGTGGACACAATAGCAGTACCAAGACCTGCAGAAAAATAAGTGACAAGGTTAAGTTTGCAATATACAGGTTTTACCTACGTGGCTGGGATTCCAGTCCTGAACTTCACAGAGTCATCACAGAATCATTTCAGTTGGAAAAGACCATCAAGTAGAACCATGAACCTAGCACTGCCAAGTCCACCACTAAAGCATGTCCCTGAGCACCACACCTACACAAAGCTATTTAAAGAAAACCCCAACCCAACCACATAAGAAAACTCCACAACTCCTCTCTACCTAGACCTTTTCACAACAGCATTCTTCCATGTACCACCTGCCTTGGAGAAGTACACTGCCAACTGCTTTTGGTAGCTTCATGCTTCTAGTCTAAACTCCAAATGAGCATCCCATAAGGCTTGTGAAGAACAACTATGTCATTAACACAAGCTTTTCTCAAAGAAGCACAATCTTTTTCTAGGGGAAGAGTGTGGAAGCACAGGCATGATGCCTTAACTTAAGCAATATTCCTAGAGGAAAAACAAACAATTCTGACATACCTCAAAGGAAAAATAATTATACTAAAAATAATTTGCAGAATGCACACTCTTGTTTTTCCTCCTTAAATATTACCTTTGAGCTCTGCTTTGGTGCCTGGCTTTGCACTTTCACAGGATACACATTTTGTGGCTTCTGCTTTGTTTTGGACCAAGCAAACCTCACAATCCCAGCTTCCTTCGGGTTTCTTGAATTTGTCTAAACCCAGGAATCCTCCAGAAGTAGAAGAAAATGCAGAAACACTGCTACTGGTCACAGGCACTGAACTCCCTGAGAAATAAGCAATAGTTAATCATCCCACTTAAATGACAACGTGAGCATGCACTTTTAAGGAAACAAAAGCTCACTGAAATACAAAGTGCACAGTAAGAAAGAAAGAAAAAAGCCATCAAGCTACAAGTTCATTTCAGTCAAACTCAATCTGAGATCGCATACAATAGAAACAACTAGATTCTTCTTTAGCATCCATACAAAAGCACAAATGAAGAAAAAAAAGCACAGATCAACCCAATGGCATGCAAATAGCGACTGCAGTTCATACAATACAGGGGCACAGCCTATTTCAGATGCAAGTTAAAGGTACCCTACCCAACTAGAACTAGTAAAACGATTGTCAGGGCACACTCAAGTTAACAATCAACATCAAGCGATGGGAGGCTGAGAATTTACCAGAAGGGTTCATCACCAAATCAATCCCAAAAGGCAGATGTTCAAAAACTACACATGACAAAAATTACAAAAACCTAGATGAGAGGAACTCAAAGCTTCCCAACAGACAGCCCTCTGTTCCCTACACAAGCTACACTGCCTTCCAGGCGCTGCAGGAACTTCCACAAAGAGGCCCCAAAAGACAACGTTTTCCTTCAGATTTTTCTCCCCTGTAAAGAAAGACTCCACATGATACCACACCCCAACAGAAAACTTCAGCCTCCTAAGAGGGAGGATTGAAGAGGACGTCCAGAAGGCACAAGAGCATCACATAACTGTCACATTCACCTACAGTTTTAAACCAGTGAGTTAGGCATTTAAGAGCGAGAGAGAGGCAGGCAGAAGATAACGTCTCAAATTCAAAACAGTAAAGACATGAATGGAATTCCTCTTCCACAGCACATCCAGACAATTTTTATGGTCTCATTTTATCTGCCTCATTCTTCCCCTCGACAGATGTAACCTAACTGTGCTGTTCTCTGCATCACGATGGTCATGGCAAAGCCCTCACATTTTCAAAATGTGATGGCTAGAGTTTCAGACAAAAGTGCCAGATGATTGCTCTGAGGCTGAAAGTACATGAGAATAGCCCCCCCTGAAATGCATTAACTTACCTGAAGAAGCTTCACTCTTACTGTACAGGATGATTACAAAAACGCTCAGTCTAGTCCATCTTGAGATTCCACCCCCCCCTCACACCCCAACATATTTGCAAAGGTGTTTCGTGACACAACAGAATATTAAACAATGTTAAAAGACAATGAAAATTAACACTAATTATTTGTGCTTTAAAAACAATACGCTCATCACACTCAAAATCAACTATCACATGTAATAGGAAAGAACCCAGCACTGCATTGCACAAGGCGCCCCTACCCCCCCTCCCCAAGGTCTAGAAGAACCTTGACCCTCCAGAACAAGGTCACCCATGTTCTGAAAGGCTACTACTGACCAGTGTTGCTTTAGCTCAAGACAACTAAAGACTACACTGTCTTGAAATCCATTTTCACACCTCTGCTCTATTACACACAAATGCTGAGTGGAGACATCACCGACCATGTTCTGTAAATACCATTTCTACTCGTGTTTTGAAACAGAAAAAAAAAAAGTTAGTTTTAACTCGTTCTATGGATTTCATAGATGAAATGCAAACAAGCAAATTGGTTTTAAGTTAATTAAGGCATGCAGTTTAGCCATCCTTCCTCACCAGCTGCATACAATTGCTTCAATTCAGCTCTGCACTAATACGTTTCACAAGCAGTTCAGTTCATGCGACAGGCTGGAATGTGGGCTGAGACCTCCAAAGTGCCTGTAACCATTCCTGTGGAGAGGCACTAATCCATCCTGCCTGGCATACAGCCATGCCGCTGCAAATACCCTTTTAGGGGCAACGTGTTTTATTCTCAAAAGAATGCACAGAAGCTGAGATTGAAACAACAGAAAAGAGAACAACACACCTGGTTTCTCAGACTGACAAGATACACATTTGCTGTCTTCTGCCTTATTTAATACAAGGCACACCTCACAGTCCCAAGAGCCTTTAGGCTTCTTAAATTTGTCTCCAAACCCTATAGTGACTGTTGCGTCAGTGCTGCTGGAGGAGGATGTCACTGTCACCGAGTTGTCTGTGACCACTGGCAATGTCAGAGCAGGCATTACTCCTGTTCCAGGCTTTGGTGTCTCACATGCTACACATTTTGTAGCTTCAGGTTTGTTCTGGACCAGACAGGTATCACAATCCCACATGTTGGGTGGTGTTTTTAGTATGTCCTCAAAACCCATTCCCCCCACTGTGGGCACTGCTGCCTTGGAGGCAACACATTGACTTGAGCTTACAGTCTGTTTCGTACTCTCAATTGTTGACACTTCAGCAGCTTGACAGGTTACACATTTGTCATCTGTGGTTTTGTTTTGTAGACAAGGGTCATGTGTGTCAGACTGCCCAAATGAGGGTGCGGGTGCTTGTTTAGAGGTGTCTTTACCTGCAGAAAAACTACTTATCGCAGGCCTTGTAAGAGGCTGTGCAGATGCAGAGGAGTGTGTTTTCACAGATGTAAAGCCTAGGAAAAAAGCAAACAGGAACAATGTTACTGACAAAGCAGTACCCTCACTATGTGCAACTAGGTTATCATACGAGATGGCATAAAGTTAAATCAAGTACCAAAGGTTATAACCATACATTCCAACTGACTGTGAGAGGAAGTCCCTGGAAATCTTATCTAATGGGATGAAATTTCATATGCTGCACCAGGACACAACAGAACAGTTATTTAAAGCTTGGGTTTAACTCTTCATTTCTGAGAAAATTTTATATACAAGCCTTCACTGCTAGATGCAAGTGTGAACAAACAAGTCCTGAAAGCTGACAGACAGTCACAGACTAGAAATAATTCCATTTCATCTGAAGACACTGTGGTGGTTCAGCCCCAGCCAGCGGCTGAGCACCACACGCTGTTCACTCACTCACAGACAGAGCCTCTGAGGGCTGGGATAAGGACACTTTGCTGACAAAAGCTCCGTGAAAAGGGAACAGTAACAGCCAGCAGCCAATTACACTCACACCCAGTGATAACGCAGAGTACCTTACCAACCTGACAATAACAGAGTACTGTGAGGACTGACCAGACCCCACTCAGACAGCACTGAAGGCACCTACAGTGAGGCACTCCCCAACCATCCCTTTTTACAGGGGAGTAATGTCAGGTGGTGTGGAAAACAGCATGGGCTAACTCAGCTCAGCTGGGCTTGCTGCTTGGGGAGGATACCTCTGACCTGGCCAGAACCAGGACAGACACCATGCCGAATCAAGTAAAATTTCTAAAGCTATTTCTGCCATCATAGGTGACTCACATTTACTTTAGTAGCTGTAATGGCAGTTGGTACTTGGAGCAGCAATCCAGATGGTATTTCCCCACAGATACTGAGTTATTAGGTAATAAAAAAGAAGACAACAGAACTATTGTTGTCTTAATCTTTGTGCAAGATGCACTGAACACAGGCCAACTCCTAAAATTGGCGCCAACCAATTTAAAGGTGCCAATTTTAACAGAAAATAAGAACCACCAATATGGAAATCCTAAAGAAAATGCTATGGCAATGCATCTTAAGTAGCAGCACAAGTTGCCTGTAAAGCTAAAATGAAGGGTTTATTTTTTATGATGTTGGTGTTGTTTTGAGTTTGGGATTTTTTAATTTTTTTTTTCAAAGCACAAGTGGAGTCTTTGAACAGTGTGGATTGAGAAACTGCTTCTCTTAAAGTGATAAAGAAAATCAACATCACTCCTAGGTGTTTCCTTAAACAAAAAGCACAGTACATTTTCTCACTTAGCTCTTTCCAATATAAAAAGCCACTATCTTAAGACGTATAGAGGTTTGTCACTTTATAAATCTAAGTCCTGCTTCAACTGAAGGCTTATGGGAAAAGATAAAATTTAATAGAGTCCTTTTTCTTAAAACAAAAGACAACATCCATGCATGCACACTTGATTAAGCAGCTGAAAAGAATTGAGATTGCTTAATAATCATGAAGTTTTTAATGAGAAACAGCCCAGTTCTACCTAGAATTTGTGTTTGAATCCATAGTAACTGTTATCATTTAAGGCCAAAAGATTTTTCCTAAAGATGTTTCAAAAGCTGCAAGAAACTGTCTTGACTATTCTTAATTTCCAGAGATCTTGAATATGGGAGAGGAACATTTGTAAAACACTTTACAAACATTTCCCTTCCGATTCCATAGAGTGATCAGGGTTTCATTTAAAATAAAATTGACTAATTCTCTTTATATTTCACTTACAATTACATTCTAACACATAAAGGAGAAGCAGTGCATCTGGTTTGAATTTGCAATTTTCCTTTCAGCAATAAAATACACTTAAAATAGAAGGGGAGATGGACCCTAACATATACAGTGTTTAGCATCACGCTCTCCTATGTAAGTATTTATAGCTAATATTGCACTAAGTGTGACAAAGTGGGGGGTTGTTGTTGTCTTGGCTTTTTTTTTTTTTAAAAATCAATGCACTTATATGCTAGCATATTTTTTCAATATCTGTTTTAAAGGAGATCACTATCTTACCAGGGCTCTTTAGAATGTCTAACACACTTCCTTCCTTTAAGGCCTTCGCAGGTTTGGTGGGGCCATCGTACTCTCGTTTTTCTTCCTTCCTTTTGCTGGTGCTGTTTACAGTGGAAGTACCTTGAAAAGCAAAAAAACCCACACCTTTCAGAAATAAACATACTTAAAATAAATTCAATGCTTGCTAGAAGCAAGAATTCTCAACTTTCAAGCTCCTTATATAGGAACCTTCAAAATTCTACCTTGTTCTTGACCGTTTAAAATGACAACTTGGTTAAAGCAGATCTATCACTCAAAACACACTTTGCCTGGAATTGCTAACACACTCAGAAAGGACAGATTTAATATTTAATACACAAAGAAAATCAGCACTTCATATCTGAAATGCTAATACTTCTGTTACCTAGAGTAAGTAAGGACGTCACTGGTGTATGACTGGATCCAGAAAGCTCCGATGATTTTGCAACAGGATTACTAAATGTAAACCCAGTCTGCTACAAAAGAGAGAGATTTTTCAGATTCTGGAACTAAAAAGACTTCAACCAAATTTTGTATGCAAATAAAATCTGAAATCCTTTACATTTTTGCTATACATCCTGGATGACAAATTATGTCAGAAACTTGCAGGTTTCCCCCTCTACCCCATTTACCAGAGCACATTCTGTGTTGTTCTGCAATATTCTACAAAAGGCTTGAGAAAAAGACGTGCTTTACTGATTTTACTTACAGCCGGTGGAGATAGCACCTCTGACTCAGTAGATTTCACAATTGGAGGTGAAAAGCTGAACACAGGACTGCCAACATTACTTGCTGGTTGTACCTGTATTTGAAAACAATTAAGGTTTATATCTAAAAAGACAAATACTCTGGTTAAACAATAGCAGCTACCTGAATTCACTACCTCACAGCCATTCTGCAGTAAAGTTGTGAAATCTGATGTTTGATATTTATTTCTAATCCGCAGAAAAAAGTTACAATAAAAGAAAACGAAGCCTATAAGTGAGCATATAGTACAGTATCATCAAAACCAAATTCTGTATAACAAAGGAAAACCTGAAATGCTAGGTAGATCTAAATACATTAAATATCTGGAAAAAATCCAGACCAGGCAGCTTAAGAACTTTAAAAAAAACTCAGCTCAGTTCTAGTCAGTGCTTCAGCAAATATCTCAGAATGTTAAAGCAGATACCTGTTTCTAAACCTATTTTTGTATGTCAAGTACTCTGGAACAGATGAGTGTTTATTTTACTGCAATAACATTCCGATTATCACACCCTAAGCTCGTACACTACACTAGGCTTACATGACCAGTAATACAACGCCATAATTTAACAGCTTGGCATAAAAGCCCAACAAAATCTCCACATCATTTGAAGCAGTTATACAATTATGTTAACCAGAAATTTGCAAAGTGTAAGCCAGACAGAGCATGAATCAAAAACTTTTTGCATCCCCTCACCTCCAAACCGGAACACAACCCTGATTTATTCAGCAAGGTACAAACTAATGCTGGTTAGTTTCATGAGCACCCTAGAAGTTACCATACAGCAGAGCAGATGTATACTCACGCTAAAAAAAATATTCACAACATACAATAAAGTTTTACCTTGTTCATTGTTGCTGTTGAAATGGTGCTTGATGATGATGAGGCAGCATTACTGGGATGAAAACCAAAGTTGAATGAAGGCAGTGATGCAGTACTAATGGGTAGGGGTACTTTCGGTAGTACTGGTTCCTCCACTTCCTAGAATTGTTTAAAATTTTAATTGTTAACACATACTACTTTCCCACCCTGTCCCATCTTAAATACAACAGAGAGATCTACAGATTAAGACAAAGCAAGTTTTCAAAAGCAACCCTAACTTCCCCAGCTCAGCCTGCCAGGTGTTTTTCACGTTGGGCAGACCTGTTGCCATGCGATGCCACATTCAACACCTGCCCAGTAAGAATAGTAAAAATTGACTCAGAATTGTTACCTGTGCAGAACAGAGAGGGACAGATTAGATATGGTTTTGTTCTCTGTACTTTAGTTATTAAAGATCCAGAGAAACATGATTTCCAATTATCCTCTCCTTCCTTCAATCAGGAGTACCTTCTCAAAACAAACGGAAAAGTGTTCCTCTTAAAATTACACAGAGCAACTACCGAAGTTTCTGAAGTCATTACTCCAGTGAACTTGGAAAAAGGTTATCTTTAGAGAAGACTGGTTTTGGTTCTCCTTACAGTACCAAATCTCCTACATCTCTTCCACAGCTTTGATTTGAAAAGGTCTGTTCGACCTTGATCTTCAGACCATTTGTATTAAAGAACTGTTTGGTACTCCTTAGAGTACCAAAAACCCCAAACCAAAGCACAAAACACCAAAAAAGAAAGCCTGACTAGCAGCGTAGATGATCATACTCTGATAAATCTAGTTTATATCATGTATCAGAATTTGAATTTAAAACTCAGAAACCAGTGTATGTTACAAACTCCTGGTCGTACCCTTGCCTTTTTCAACTATTTGATTACCAAGATTAGATTAGATGGGTTTAAATGGGAATGGGCAATCTACTCACAACTTGCACAGCAGTACCAAGATCCACCAGAAATGACTAAGCAGATATAGACGTTGCTACTACAGAAACTTAATGTATCCTACAGCCAACATCTATTTCACAGTTTTGATTTGAGAAGTCTTTTGGACCTTGATATTCAGACCATCTGTGTCATAGAAGTGTTCTCCAGTATTTACTATTTCTTATTTTGCATTTAAAATTTTTATAATGTAAGATCCAGTAGTAGGCAGCTTACATAGCATCCAGTCAGAAAAATAATCTTTGGGATAGTCAAGACCACAGTTTTATTAGAAGGCCTTTTCCTTTTAAAACAAGGAAAAACCCTCACTCAGTAAATTTTAGCGCTGAAAACTGTGAATGATGATTAGCAGAAATGTAGAATACTGTCTTCTGCTTTAGACTCTTGGCCTCTATCTTACTACATAACCTAAATATGAAATAACAAATTAAATCATCTTCGTTTACTTCCTCGGCACTTGCTTCAAACATGATTCTTTTATAAAAGCGCCACAAACTTCCACCAAAATTCTTTCACTTGTTAATGAGGAAACTTTATAGTATGAAGCATGTCCACGATCATATGACTAAAGATTTTAGAACTATAAAACCATAGCTGAGACACTTAAACTGATAAACACATTGGAGCCTGCCTGGAAACCCTCAACAAAACCCCTACAAAACTGAGGCGTCATTATTATAAATTACTGTGAGGCAACAGAACTGGCATACTTAGCTAGTTACTTCAGTAAACTTCGTGAGAGCAATCAACCTAAGAGTCCCTTACCTGTTGTTCTTGTCCAGGTTTTGAAGTATAGTGTGCTCCTCTTTCCCTTCTCATCTTCCCACCACCTCCTCCTGAAGCCAGACCTCCTCCTGAAGCCAGACCTCCTCCTGAAGCCAGACCTCCTCCTGAAGCCAGACCTCCTCCTGAAGCCAGACCTCCTCCTGAAGCCAGACCTCCTCCTGAAGCCAGACCTCCTCCTGAAGCCAGACCTCCTCCTGAAGCCAGACCTCCTCCTGAAGCCAGACCTCCTCCTGAAGCCAGACCTCCTCCTGAAGCCAGACCTCCTCCTGAAGCCAGACCTCCTCCTGAAGCCAGACCTCCTCCTGAAGCCAGACCTCCTCCTGAAGCCAGACCTCCTCCTGAAGCCAGACCTCCTCCTGAAGCCAGACCTCCTCCTGAAGGCAGACCGTTGGATGCAGGAGTACTGAATTTAGGGTAGGTCAAATTGCTGGGACAGAACAACAATACACAGGTTAATGGAAGGAAAAACAGACAAACAAAAAACCAATCAACTTTAATTTTTTCAAGCTACTTATAGCCACTGTTAGTCCTAGAACTGACACCTTCTAATCAGAATCTGAAAAAACGTTTCACAAGTTCCTAATGCTGGTAAATATTTGAGGTTCTAAACAGAAAAAGCTTCATTAGTAAGAGCAGCGATGAGAAGGACATACATACGAAACAGTCACAACATCCAGAAAGGAATGATGACTAAGCCAGAAGACCTGAAATAGAACTGATTTAGATTGGGTTTTTATACTGTTTCCTTTTAATAGTCCAGACAGTGGAAATTTTGACTGCCAGTTCTCTGCTTCTGTGACAAGCACGTATCTTTATGGGGATATAAAAGAACAACTAAAAATACATAAGGAGAGAGAGAAAGCGCACGCGTGCGAGCATGAAATGCTGCCAGCAGCTCTTACGGAATAGAGAGGCTTAAACTCCTGTGGCAAAAGGTTCAGAAGCAGCCCTGGCTTTCCTGAGGCCATCACCAGAAGCAGCAGAGGTGTTTGGGTGTGCCAACATTCCAGAAGTCTTTTCAGACATGAATACAGATCCCTTTTGTAAGGCATACAGAGGCATTTTTCTCTGTTCATTACAAAAGCCTAGGTCCAAACCAAAAAGATTTCCTAATCCAAGTGGGAAGCAAAAATAAAAGCCTGCCAAAACCCTCAACTCCATCTCCCAAAAAAACACAGCACAGCCCAAACCACAAGTGAACTAGGGAATAAAAATAATAAAAAAATAGCACGGCATCAAAATGAAGTATCCCTGGAAAAAGTTAGCATATCAAAGCTTATCCTGCAGCCAAGCAGTCAGTTATTTCAAAAGTACATTTGATCACACTGGAAGACACTAGGTCAAATTTCCAGAAGACTGAGGAAGAGAAGTGATCTAAACTTGTCAGATACTTGCAAACAGTCTGCTCAGCACTGTAACCACTGAGAGGAATCAAATCCTTACGGCCATATGCTCAAACTTTTCTCTAATCCAAACTGATAATCAATCTGAATTCTGAAAAAAATCTTAAAATACAGCTTTATTCAGACAATTATAAACTGCCTATAATATCCCTGTATTCTCACCTATTATCTTCTCACCACCTGTCAGCTTCTAAGGGGCAGAGTTTTCTGTCCTCAAGCCAGTCAGCCCACTCTACAATTCCGACCTAGAGTTAAAAACTAACTAGCCTTTGGTAGGCTGAACAGGGATGTACCAATGTACTGCAGGTTAACTGCACAAAGTGACTCTGGCCTGCTGTCCTGTATCAGTGCTGTGTTCCTGCCCTGGAAGACTGGCTTTATAAAAGGATTTTTTAAAAATATTATCTACTCTACAGACAACATGGCAGTAAAAATTGTGAACCAAATAAAAATGAGGGTTTTTTCGGATTTCAGTTTACATGGAGGAGATATGAGTTCTACTAAAGCAAAATTAGAGTGGTTTGGAAACACACATGTTAAAACTTAACATCTGTTTGCACCCATGCTGAAACCTTACAGCTGATCTCTTACACCCCTGCAAAGGTGGTTACTGTGAAGTCTAAGTATTAGATGACAAAACAAAGGGTTGGGTTTGGGGTAGTTTTGCAGGCCCAAGAATGTACGAGACAGCATAAGAGTTTCTTGGAAGATGAACGCAGGCAGCAAAACAAGATTCCCTGCTTCTGTTCTCTGGAAAGGACTACTCCTCCAAAAAAAGTGTCCTTTGGATGCAAGATGTCTTAATCCAAGCACCGACAGTGCCATCGATGTTATCTGGGGGTGAAGTCATTCTACATAAACCAAGCAAGTAGTTTAGTGCAAGACAATCTCCTCAGGAACAGTTTGGGTTGGAAGGGACCTCGAAGACCATCTAGTTTCAACCCCCACTGCCATGGGCAAGGACAGCCTCCACTAGACAAGCTTGCCCAAAGCCCCATCCAGCCTGGCCTTGAACACTGCCAGGGACGGGGCAGCCACAGCTTCTCTGGGCAACCAGAGTGTTTCACAACCCTCACAGGAAAGAATTTCTTCCTACTATCTAATCTAGATCTACCTTCTTTCAGTTTAAAGCCATCACCCCTTGTCCTATCACTACATGCCCTTGTAAGAAGTAATACAATTATTAACTCTCCTGGAATTTTGTTTTAGAGACAAATTGGCATTTGGCCTCTAAATTATTCTGTAGGGCTCCTGTTTTCATGGAAACTCACAGAGCAGACAAGTGACTTCTCCACACAAGGAGCTTTTAAAAAAATCATACCTTCCTCCAGGTTTTTGCTTTTAATAAGAAATAATCTACCCCTCAACTGTAAAAGCCACTGTACCTTACTTATAAAGAATCTTTCAGAAAGAATAATTCCTTTAGGACAAAGCTGTCAGACTCCAAGTGATTAAATAACGAGCTGAAAACTAACAGCTGCCCCCCCTAATGAACATCAAGATGCACAAATGGTTAAAGACTCTCATAATACATTTTTTTCACTGTAGTTTCTATTCCTTTCCATTCTCCTTTACTGAGAACTGTTGCTGCCCACCCAAAAGACAACAGAGGTGCAGACTGCAGTTACAGAGGAGAGCGCTTTCTTCTTTCAAGTATTTTAAATGAATAAATGTCTCATACCTTTCCGATGGTTTTACTCGCTGTTCCGCAGGAGAACTCTCCTCTCTCAGGCCCTGAAAGTTAAGTTTTATTTATTTCACAATATACCCAAAAGCATTTATGTACCACACACAAAGCAAGCACTCATGTTTTATGTTGGGGTTTATTTATACCACTAAATATACTTTGTCTACTTAAGCTTGTTCCACAATCACTATGACTATTCACTTTGATCTCCAGCCTAAAAAGCCCATAGATTGAACACCAGGTCATCTTTACATTCAGATTGATATTGGAACCATGGGTTTTAGGGTGTTTTTTCTGGAAGAGGTGCCAATCTTGTTTTAAGGAAAGTTTATTAGGTACTCTATCTGCACTAAAGTGATCAGAATGAGTAATAAAGGTTATTGTCAAAAACCTCCCTTTGAACCTGTAGCTCACCTGAAAGAGTTTATACACAACATCAGCATGTTTCATCAGCAATGTCTTTGCGTACAGGAGCATGAGAGAAAGAAAATGTTGGGTTTGTATTTACACAGTCTTTCCCTGAGAACAGCCTGACCCAATAGCACATCATCACGTTCTGAAAATAACCACCAGCCATTTACTGTTCCAAAAATATAATTAAATCTGGAAAACCTCAAAGTATTTCCTCCACAATGTTTCTCACTGTCTTAACACTTACCTCAAACATACTACCAGTACTCTTTGCTGAGAAAGAGCACCTTAGTAAAGTAATTACTTAGAAACACTCCAGGCCTACATAAAGCAGGCAGATATGGACCAGAAAATTTACTTACTCTATGCTCTGTATCTATCCTCCTGCGAGTTCTCCTGGAACCAGTAGCTGGAGTCAGAGATGGTCTAAAATACACTGTCTCAGAGATTCCCTTTGGTATCACAAGTTTCTTGACAGGTGGAAGCTGCGATTCCACCTTTGAAAAGGAAGAACAATCAATTTAATCAATTTATTCCTGCACACCCATCCATTACCACAGCATTTTACTTATTTATAAGTAAGTTACAGAATTATAAACCTCACATCAGTCTCATCCCCCAGTGAAAGTGAGTTGGAAATGTTGAAAGCATTTAGCTTGCAGAGGGAAAATCAGTAGAAAACTAGTTATAAAAATACAAAAAGCTAAACAAACAGCTAAAATCTGATAGAATCCCGTTTCAAAATTTCACAGGCAAAATTAACTCACACTACTATAATATGCTCTCATCTTTTCCTCTCTTCTACCCACATTGTGATTTTTTTTTTACTAGCTTTATCCATTACTTTAACATTCAAAGCACTAAGCAGCTAATTATATAGGCTTCTGGGTTTCATTTTTCTTCTTTGAAGTAACACACCAAAAAAACCCAAAGAAAGACACCCTCCCCTCCCGCCCCCCAAAAATCAACCCCAACTTGTAAAACAATTTACAATAGCCTCATTCATAAAAAAAAATCTTCCAGTGTTTTAGATTTCTATTAGATGCACTCGAATGTACTACTTTGACTTCCCTTGTCAAAGCATTTTCAGAGACAAGTAGCTTTTTAACAGAAAGCACTCTATGTTCTGCAAAACTGACCCAACTGAACTGTGAAACAACACAGGCCCCAAAAGGCTACAAGATTTAGCAAAGGCTCCACCTTCAGGCTTAAAGATCAGAAGAGTAAGACTAGGGATGCATGCTATTATTTAAATCAGTAGCAACAGAAAGCTGTTTACAACACAGCTTTAATTTCACAGTATTATATCACAATAAAATTAATTCTGTAATTCTATCTATAAAGTGAATAAAGGTATATACCTTTCTAAAAAATACTACATTAAATTTGAAACCTAGAGTAAAATGTGGTTTTAAGCTAACAACTCCATTTTGAACGAAAGATGGTCTGTTAATGTTTTTAAATGTAAACGGAACTGGAATAGAACAGTTGAGGTGGAAGAGACCTACAACGATCACCCACAGTCCAACAGCCCGACCACTTCAGGGCTGACGAAAGTTAAAGCACAGTACTGAGGTTATTGTCCAAATGCTTCTTCAACACTGACAGGCTTGGGGCATTGTCCACCTCTCCAGGAAGCCAGTGCCAGGGTTTGACCACCCTCTCGGTTAAGAAATACTTCCTCATCACAAGTCTGAGCATCCCACTGAGGGGAGGGCTGTGAGCTTTGAGCCATATGTCTCAGGGATAGAAGAGCTCAGCACCTCCCTCAGTGTTCCCCCTCCTCAGGAAGCTGCAGAAAGCAACAAGGTGGCCCCTCAGCATCCTTTCCTCTGAACTAGACAACCCTAAAACCATCAGCCACTCCTCAGATGCCGTGCCTTTCAGCCCCTTCACCAGCTTTGATACCCTCCACTGGATGCCTTCAAGGACCTTCACATCCTCCTTAAATGTCATGCTATTGATGATTGCCCAATGCTCCCATCCATTTAGATTCCTCTCTCAGGTTTCTTGTCCCTCAATAGAGTCAACAGCAGCTCCCAATTTGGTATCACCAGCAAACTTGCTAATGGTGTGTTCAACTCCTGCCTCCAGATCACTGATAAAAACTCAAGAGGACTGGCCCTAAAACTGAACCTTGAGGAACACAGCTGGTGACAGGCTGCCATCCAGATGTAGCCCTGTTCTCTAGAACCCTCTGAGCTCTGCTCTTCAGCCAGTTCTTCACCAAGCCCATTGTCTACCTGCTCAACTCCAGAATGATGCTGTGCGGGCCAGTATCAAAAGCCTTACTAAAAATCCAGACAAACTACATCCACCGCCTCCTCTTCATCTGCTAGGCAAGTGGAGGATATAAAATTAAGACAGGAACGCAAAAATAAAAGTCACCCAGTTGGATGTTCACTACAGTAAGAGCCATCTTGTCTGGTGCAGATCCTCCAAATAAGGAAAATACCACCAAAAAGTTTTGTCTGGGTGCTCAAGTGTTCTGTCAACCACACAGAAAGGAAAACACACGACCCTCTGCCTCCCCCTGCTTTACATCAAGTGCTACCCTTCCCCTGCCAAACTTTACGCATTCTAACCTTATGAATAGACTATTTCTCTACTTTTACCCAGTGACAGCTGTGTGCAAACTTCTCTTTCTGACTGACGTCAGGCTCTGCGGCAAATCTGGCAGAGCTTTCTTAATGCCTCATCACAGGTGTAGTTCTATGATATAACTGAGAGTCCATACCAGCCTTGTTTTCAATTATTTGGATGATACTTCGAGTAAACAAATTACACGCTCTGCTTTTCAAGATGGTACAAGAAATCCAAGATATCTGCAAACTCTGAGGTGACTGGAAAATTAGTTATACTTCTAATCAAAGGATTAGCATAGAGATTCCTTGAAACATTCTGTCCATTTTTGCATTAAAACAGCAAATGAAAAGTTTGCTTGGAAGAAGAAAATCCCACACTTCTGTTCCTTCAGTTGCCTGATCCTGAAGTGGCCTTCTGAGAGTTTTACAACTTAAAAAACCTCAACAAAAGTGACTAAAAAACATCCTTGGTTTAAATTTTTTAAACAAAACCAAAGGAAATAATGATTTACCATAGCATTATCACCAATTCAGTGCTATGTCCAAATGGTAATTTATGAAGGTAAGGTTACAGAAGTGGTAACATTTACCAATTTTCCTTCTTACTTTGAAGAGTAACAAAAAACAGAAGTATTATTTTTCTGTTCTAATTGAACATGGAAATCTGCACAAGGACTGTATGATCAATGTTTTTGTTTTTCTTATCACTCCTGCAAGAGAAGGCTTTTCTAAACATTAAGATTATTAACATGCAACTTCAAGTTGCAAGGCACGATAGAACTACTTTTTGTGTTCTAGAGGAGCTGTTCTTGATTGACATATCAAGGCACCAACACATAAAGATAACATGAATCTTAACCTGACTAATACTAACAGTCCTTCATATAGTGTGGGCAGAAAGACATTTTTAGCAATTTCCACACAGCCAAGACAGTCAGAATTCATATACCCTAATATTCACTTGCACTCGTGTATGCTGTCATTGAGGTTAATGAGATTTCTTCTATTAGATATACACTTTAAAGCAAAGAAATTTATCTATCTCAGCTTAAGATGTTACTGATTCTTACCTGTCTTCGTCTGGACTGGTAGCTAGTCATATTCAGCAAACTCATATCCACAGGCTAAGGGGTGGGGGGATGAGGGGGGGGGAAACAACAAACATTAAGTATTAGAGGATGATTTTTTTCCTAAGAGAGGGTTTCATCCAACAAAAACATGGGGGGTTTTGTGATCAACTTACAGAAGATAGTGGAGTAGAAACAGGAGATGGAATCTTTTTAGCATCCTGTTGAAAAAACAATGGCAATAAATTAAATTGGACACTACCTAAGGAAGACCTTAATCTGACAGTAGCATGTTTACTATGTTTTTCAAGCACATGAAACAAAGTAGATTAAAAGGAGTGCCATTTACCGCCAAAGGACTTGACATCTTCTCCAATGACTCCAAGATGCGCCGTGCTGCGAAACTGGTCACACCAAAGGACTGCGTACTCGCTGGTTTAGGTTTCACTTGTCTTCTCACTGGTGGCTGAAAAATTGGCATTGCAAATGTTAGGAAGCTTGGCTTTGAATCAAACACACGTGCATTTTAGGCCCTATAGCTACACTGACAATATAATCAATACTCGTGATGACAGAGGAAAATGTAGTCGCTGGGTACCGAAGCCATAAAGAACAAAATACGCTCCTTGGACTTTACAGAAGTAGGGCCCCATACATCTTGCACATGGGATACAGCAACAAAGGAAATACTTAAACGTAAAAGGTCATAAAAGGGAAGATGTTAGGCCTGTAGGGTCTTTGAAGCGTAACCAGGAAAACCAAACTGAAGCAAAGGATTATGCTGCAGAAAGTACTTTCAGTGATAAAACAGATCTCACAGTTTCCTGATGGCATAAGAGTACCATCTTAAAACCAAGGTGTATGATCATCATCAGGAATTTCTAGTTTTACTTGTTTCTTCCCTTCCCCCCAAGATTACAGTTGGCTGAAGTTCTCTTTACTCAAAAAGATAAAATTCTGATTTAAACTGTAAAAGTTCTGAACATTATTTCACAAAAAAAATAACCTGTTTTATTTGCACCGCGTGACTTTCAACAGAATTAAAAGCAAACTTCTTTTGGTGTGACTTTTTTTTTATAAAAAAAAACAAGTTAAACCCCTCCTGTAACCACATCACATTTACCACGCTGCTATGTGATGACAGGAAGCAGACCGTACAGCGTGTACAAAAGGCAAGTGAGACTCGCTGTAATCCACAGTGCGTGGAAACAAGCAAGCTCGTCTCTCCTTTGAAAGCCTAGTGCTTTGGTTCCTCTTTTCAGCAGAATCCACATTTATTTGGTAAAAAAATAAAAGTAGCCTACTATAAAGGGTTCCTAGCTTACACGAAGTTGTAAGTGTTCTGAAGTCTGATTTAAGACCAAGTCAGAACAAACCACAAGTTTTCAAGGTTTCTCCCAAGTCAGCAACTTGTAGATCTCCTTGTTCTGGTGAACAGACTGCCCAAATAGGTCCAGCAAACTCTTATTTCCAGTTCCTTAAATAAAGTTCCTTTTGGCTTTGGATATGTATCTTTTTTAAATAACGGTCATTTTGATTTTAACTCCAAATGACCCAGATTTATTGACTTCCTTTTAGATTCAACGGTAACTACTAAGAGTTGAGAGCAGTTTTAATTTGCTAGTTCATCTTAGAGCACCAAGAACTCATAAGGGCAAGTAACTCTTCTCAAGACCTATCTGAATGACCTTAAAGTAGAAAGCAGTTTATTGTTTACCTTGAGATTGCCTCTAGGACTGCATGCCTCCCTCTAGGCAACAGAAGAGCAAAAGATCAGCAAAGTTGCCTTTTAGATACTGCTACAATAAAGAATGCAAAATTTCCTACAACATAGTCATAGAATCATAGAATGGCAAGGGTTGGAAGGGACCCCAAGGATCATAAAGCTCCAACCCCCCTGCCACAGGCAGGGCCACAGCATGAGTATAGTCTGTAGGTTTTACCCAAGCATACCAAATATCAGGCAGGTAACTTTAGCCACTATAAACATAATTGTTAAAGTTATGCCATCAATGTTTTCATTTGCATGTTATTTTAACATCATACAGCCAGAGGCAGACAACAGCACTTCAACTGAATTTTTTGAAAGACTTAACAGCAGAGGAAATCCCGACTCAAACTAGCCTGAACCTGAGGTGCTGCTGTCATTCTTGTGCATTATGACAAGTATTTCTATGTAAGCTGTTAGAAAAGAATTTAAGCAGCAATTGTTCTTTTCTATTCCTGTAGGTTGAGAGGGCAGAATAGGAACAGCTGCCTCATTTTCAGCTCCCTGGGCAGTGCTAACCTTTCCCTGTGTTGCCTACATTTCCTCTCACACTGCACCACTCTTCTCATACCTCGTAAGGAGCAACCCGTGTTCTTGTCGGCCTCGATGCTGCAGCTGCACCACCGTAAGTAGTCTTTCCAGGGTAAAACGGAGAATCCCCAAACTGCAATGTCCTATAGAGCGAACTGCTTCCAAGTGACTACAGGAAGGTATTGCGATGAGTGGTTAGTAAAATGGCTACACATTCAAATTGATTAAAATCAGTACTGTGCAGTACTTACAGGATAGAGAGATCCAAAAGCAGATATATTGAATGCAGGTTTTTTAGAGCTAGCTGCAGGTTGCTGTGAGAGGGAATGAGATCTTTCAGCCTCTGTGGACCAGAGATGTGCTGCTGAAGTATTTTTTGAAACGGTGATATCTGCCAAAATGATACATGCTGTATGTAAATGCCTCGTGTACATAGACAACTTTAATATTACAGATCACACTAACTCCAGAGTTCTTTGATGCAGAAAAGTAAGTCTTACAGAATGAAAAAGTCCCTTAACACTCATTTCTCTATCACACTAACCTTCAGAGTTCTTCAAACAGATCAATTTCATATAAGGTATGAAAACCAATTATCAACTTTGAACTTGAAGTCTGCTCAGAGAACTGCAAATAAGGTACCTTTCAGTAATCTTTCAAAAGCATTACAAGAAGTTAATAGCATGCTTCCAATACAGAGCAATTTTATTTTTAATTCTTACACAATAAAATAAAAAGGAACAACATAAACACTGGAGCATCTATAATGATGCAAGGTTTTTCCTATGGTGGTAAAGGGTTGGAGGCCAGCATAGATCAGAATTGCCACAGGTATTATATCTGAAAAATCCCCCCAAAGGCTGAATAGTTACTGTCTTTTATACCTATGCATTATGGAAACACACCAGAAAGCTCTAGTAAACACAAGTTGTATTGCTAAAGCCTGACAACATCTCTGAATTGTAAAACTATTTCTCCAGAGAACCTGCTAAGCATGCCTCAATCCCCACTTATATGGGGGACTAGACAAAGCTACAAATCAGCTGTTTCCCCTTTCTCTGTGAGACCATCTAGGTCCCCATCTAGATTAATACAACGTGGTTTGTTGGGTTTGAGGGTTTTTTTACTTTAAAATGGTGCACATTCCTTACTGAGTTTGACAATAGTACCATGTCTTTTGCTAACTGATACCTTCCAGCAAGAAAGGCCAAAGAAACTGCCCCAAACCTGTTCAGTCAGAATAGTTCCTTTATTGACTCCTGGTGAAAACACAGGAGGGAAAACCACAATTAAAAACCCCCCAAACCACCAAATTCTTCAGTTGCTATTTGTCACCTGTATTTAATCACATTTAACTAGCTGTCAGTTAGATATTCTGAGTCACTCTTCCTCCCAGCAATCAACATAGCTGCCAAGCTACAAGTCACCTTCCGTTCTTACTATCCCAGTTCAAGATTTATAGGTAACCTAGCTAAAAGTGTGTTTATCACTCTTTGTAACACCAAGGTCTCATAAATGTATTCCAAAGCATGGTTATATTAAAAAGATGACAGGATTGTGCACTACTAAAATACTAAAAATTAAATTAAATTCTAACATCCAAAGCTGACAGCTGCCTAACTTAATTTACAGATGTGGAATATCAAAGAATGTGAAGTATTTCACCAAATATCCATTAGAGAACATGAAAGTTACCTTTATCAGATGCTCTAGAGGAGAAGCCACTGGTTGTTGAGATGTTATCATCATCGTGTTGAGAGGTAGAATCTTTTATTTCTTTTACAAAAGACAGTCCAGGACCGCCAATTCCAAGTGAAGCTGATGTAGAGGGCTGACAGTGTGGTACTGTGGAATCCAACATGTTACAGTTCAGATGGCTCCGATGAAGAGAGGGCCTCGTTAACGCATCCGAGAAGTTCAATGCTGATCTACTCGTGGATGGTTCTAAACAAGAACAGGGAGAGCATTAGCCTTCCTTACAGACAACCTCACAGAAGCTAAACCCTGTTTTCTACCAACAGTCAATCTATTGCCAAGTTCTAAGCACAAAAATAGAGAAGCCGAATTTAACTTCTTCCTCACCCAGATCGTGTTTCATCTGTGTGATTACAACAACACCGCTTGCAATACTAAGCATTAGTGCCATGTCAAAGAGTAGTTAACAACGAGGTTACACCAAATTCTGACCCCACACTCAAGTGCTCTAACTCTTGGGTCTTTCACTAAATCAAACATCTATCAACTCCTTCTGCAGACAAAAACTTGCAATCAATTTTCCAAAATTTGAGATTACATGGCAAATTAGCAAGAACTCTGCAGTTCTCTGCATACATAACGTGAAAATGTGTATTTGCAGAGATTTTGGAGAGTTTGGCTGAAGGCTGGCCAAGCAACGGAATACAGGCTCTAGCACACTGGTACCTCAGGGCTGAAAAAACAGGCTATCTAAAACTGCAACAGCAATAGTAATTCTTTAAAAAAATCTTTTTAACTGTAGCAAGAAAGACTGGTCTACAACAACACAGACTACAACACAAACTACTAAGGTTCTAGGGCGTCCATCTGCTCCTGATTTCTTGGGAGTTTGCTGTGCAGCTGTTCTTAACTGAAAGGTCCTTTCACACAGTTCTTCAGGAAAGCCAACACGTGTTCCTCATTCATGAAGACCTTCTCTATTCCTTTATCCAAACTTACTCTCAAGCTACAGCTACACAGAAGGCAATAAAGCTCCTTATTTACAATTAGATTACATTGGTGGCAAAGGTATTTCCACATTATTTTTCATTCTGCCAAGAACAGAAGCAACTGACTTGCCACACAGATGGTTATGTACATGTGCTCAGACAGAACTTCTGATTAAAAATTAAGTTTCACAAAGCTACAAACTTAAGAGAAACTCAAATGAAAGTGGAGGAAAATTCAGCGAGAAGAACTACAGAAACAGCAAGAGATACTGATATAGAACAGAGACTGGTCTTTTGTAGGACAAACTAAGAGTTTACAAACTTATCTGTAAAAGGGTCAAATAGGTTCTCAAAGAGCCCCCACTAGATATGCACACACCTTAAACTTACTGATAATTTCAAAAAGAATAACGCCATCACCAAAGTTACCCAGTTATCCATTAAACTAACAAGGAATCTTACTAAATTGACTGAAGAAGCCCAAGGAAGAAAAAAATATAATCAGGACCTGAGAAGGAATTTTCCTCTGGCATTCTATGCATCTGGTCTTTTGTGGACAACAAAACAAATGAATGTTTTTATTACCTTAGGCGATTAGGTAGACTTTCATTCCAGATCTTTTAAAAAGAAAACGTAACCCAGCACACTTACTGATGAATATTATCAGTATTTTGCACCTAGCTAACTGACTACCTGAAGTTAACTGATGACTTCCAAGGGCTATAGGCAACCTCCTATACATTTTGCAATTATGCTTACAGTTTAAAGTTAAGACAGTTTCACAAACAGTTGTTGGATGGGGGTACATATGGTTGGTTTTTGGGGGTGTTGGCTGTGCTTTGTTGCTGTAGATTTTTTTGTGGCTTGGGGTTGGTTTTTGGGTTTCGATTTTTTTTTTTAATTCTGTCAAAACGCTCCTTACAGCTTCCCTTAGAAATTTAGATTCAAAGCTAGAAATCTGTGAATAAATACAGATGGCCAGAATACTCAATCATTTTTCACATACCTCCTAAATTAATTCTTGCTGATTCACGACGTGTGACTCTCTCATCAACCATGGTATCTTCATTTGCATAACCATGATGAGAGTTTACTGGATTGTCTTCCTGGTTTGTAGACTCATTTGTATCTACACATTTATCTTCACTTTTAATGAAATACTTCTGTAACCATCCGGGTATAATGTTCTTCACCGATTCTGTCACTCTGCTAATGATTCCCTGCTTAAAAGAAAACACACTTGTTAATTACAGAAACAGGGTGAACTGCATGTGCTAGGATGCAACTTTGCACAAACCTTTAAGACAGATGTTGGGTAGCAAATATTCAGGACAAGCCTAAGGTAGAACAGCTTGATCCTTGTCAAAGGATCTCTATTATTTCTGGGACACACATGACAAAAATTCACCTGACACTGGTTTACTACTAAGCAATGACTTTCTGCCCTTCCCAGTGACCGTGGCAACATTCACAACTCTGAAATTTCAGCCCAAGTTCACCAGAGGCTTAATTCCCACAGTCATCAGGAAACTCTACTTCTAAATCCTGATGTTTTTTTCTTTTTTTGAGGATGACTCCTCTTACACTTTCATTTGAAAAACTAGCAAGAACAGAAGCTTGGCAATTTTCTACAGCGATAGCAACGATGATAATAGCTGTGAAAATCGGTGAACTTAAGTATTTCCCATTTTTCCTACGCTGAACTGCAGTAGTAACGTGCATCAAAACAACACTTTATGCTCTGAATAGTCAGGGTACACTGAAGGAAGGGAAGAAACAGCTATAGCATGTCTCACTACAGGACTGTTAAATAGATCTATTTTGATCAAATTTCATTTCATGGTATGTTGAAGTTTTGGATCTCCAAACTTTAACTTTTGGCAATTACTAAATAGATATTCCATTTTTGTATTTACCAATTATTTGCAATGCTTACATTTTACAGTCAATAAATCTTTTATTTACCATTTTGGTTTAGGCTGTCACTTGCTCCCTATCGTGCCCTCAAGATTTCAACACACCTTCCCTGTCAAATCTCAACCCAGTGCAGCAGATCTCTTGCCACAGGGAGCTCCCTCCCTCCCTCTTACACTGACTGCGGCCACAGAACCAGCTGCTAAAAACTCTAAGCAAACGTTAAAGCCAGCTCAGCAATTTCAACACTTTGGAAACTGAAAAGTAACAAGAGTTAAAACAGATTTTTGTTGAACTCCACTGTCAGTTGCTAATAAGGGTACCAAACGCTCTTGCCAGGTTTAGGCAACACAGTTTTCTAGCCAATATTAAAATTCAGGAGGAAAAAAAAAAAAAAAGAATATTCTTTGAACATGTAACAGCTACTGTCTAGTAAATAATTCTGAAACAAGACCTCTGCTGTACTAACTTTTCTTTAAAAAATTAGCACACAAAGAAGCGCATATCACTTATTCAAGTCCTTCACACACGGTAATGCAAACACCAACTTAGAGGAGTTATGAACAAATTACACATCCCTGAATCTGAAGTTAAGAAGGGGTGGGGAAAGAGGAGGAAGGGAAGGTAGAAAACAAAAAGCCTTTTCACAGAAAGCCGTCTTACTTTACAATTTGACATTTTTCATAATGATCTGTAATTTCATCTTGTACTTGCACAAAGACAGAATAAATATCCAGGGACAGTTTAAACCAGTCTGAGTACAGCGCAATAAACACATCCATCACAATTACCACACTAAGATGCACACAAATATGCCACGCTCAGGGTGTTGCTGCTATTCTACATAAATACTAAGCCTCAGCTTTCCAACAAAAACTACTAACTGCATGCAATACCAGAGCTGGCTAACTTCAGTGCACAGTACCAGCAAAGGGGCAGTCCCTACTCTAGCCTCAGATCCTCATTTCCACCTTTCCATGGGAAACTTTCTCCCCCTTTTCTGAGGCAAGTATTTTGCTGCTATGAGTATTACGAACTCACAGGAGTTATAATTTGCTAAACTGAGTGAATGTTTAGGACACAAGCCACATCCAAGGCAATGCTCTTTCCAAAAAGCCAAGCACTACTGCATTCAGTACTGCTAGAGAGTTTCTTTCTCAGAGAAGAGATATTATTGGCCATAAAACAGGCCTGTATGAGTCTCTTGCTGAATAAATCCTCCCAGGACCAAAAGCCACCTGAGACTCAAGATGGAAGAAGTTGTAGGCATTCAGAAGAGTGAACGCCCAGTCATTAGTAATCCAAATGAGTAACTGGAGAAGCTAGCTAGCTAGACTAATAATTAACTGAGATGACATTTTACCATCTATATCTAAAAGCAGATTGGTTTGACCTTTCCTTCATATGGCAACCTGGCTCGCATTCTTCAGGTGACCAGCACTTTAAGGCCAATCTGGGTAACACAGGGTAACCCCCTAAACCAACCCAGGATCTGGAACTTGCTCAGTGCAGCCATACTGTAGCACGGACTGAACAGCCTGCTCCATCTGGCTCAGGCAGCGTGGAAGACAAGCAGCATAGTTTTATGCTCCAGAATACTGCTGGCTTCGTGACAAAGCAAGGAAAAGCAAAATGCACAGAAATGCACCTCCATTTTCTGTCTGCAAAATGGAAACACTGATTAGAGGCACTGTAAAAGAATGAGCCAGGCATGATTGAGCCATCATCAGACAGATATTGCTAAAAAGAAAATAACCAAACCCCACCACTTTCTCCCTAAAGTAGGCCACACAGCCCATCCACCAAGAAAAAAAATTTTAAAAAAAAAAAAAAAAGAAGAAAAAAGGTAAAAATTTAAAAGTGTAAGTCAGGCAGTTAAGGTACACTGACCAACAGCACTTTAAACATACGCACGCCACATCCTTGCCGTGCCTTATACCACCTTTAAACCTTACATTTTAATCTTGCCCTAACTTTCACTTTTCTTATTCTTCAGCTTCAGCACATGCGCTTGAACACCCTTTCCCTGAGCACGCAACACAAGCCTAGCCTGTCGACAGCAGAGCACTATCCCTCTACGGCTGCTGTGCCATCAGCTCTGAGCTTTGACCATCCCAGGTTCCCTGCCAGCATCATCTCCCCACGCAGGCATCCCTTCCAGAAAGCTGACAGATACTGAGCGTCTCACTGATGCAAACAGATCTTCAGAGGTGAAATACGAAAGACACAGCTCAAGACAATAACAGGCTTAGTCCTCCACCAAAATCTGAGTGGACCACTCAGATCCCAATCTCCTCATGCCACGATGATGTGCCAGTCCCTTTCCTGAACGCCTTTATTCACTGCAGCTACACCAAACACACTACTGCACAAAAACTCTCCTAGTTCCCAACCCCAGGTTAGGAGCAGAGGAAGTGGCACTGGCACACAGCTTTAATGCTCTTAACTTCTCATTTCTACAGGTCACTGAGGCACCAATCTTAATACTGTGAAAGGGCAGAAGATGCCATGGTGCACCGTTTTAGTCACTGGATGTGTTTTAGTTTTGCTGACTGATTTCAGCAGTTTGAGAACTGCTGTCAGTACCAACAGTTGTCTGTTCATCTTAAATGCACTCATACTCTAGTCTTATCCTAAAATACCAGCAGGAAAGCTAACACAAAAACAAACCAAAACAAATAAAACTCAAAAGAACCCACTGAAAAGATCCAGTAGCTTAGTAATAGGTATTTACAACAGTTTTTCTAATTCTGTGCCTCATCCTAAGCATCCATAGCTCCGCTAGATATATCTAAGTCTGTGTACATGAACACCACCACAGCAACAGTAACTACAGTTACAGTTCCTTAAGGCATACTGACTTGAGATGCAACTCTAAGCAAAAGATATGTAGATGGAAATACTAACCAGTAGTAAACAAACAGCTGTCATACTTTACTACTTAAAAAAAAAAAAAAAGTTTTTTCCAAAGAATTTATATAAAGAAAGAAGAATCAATAGGTTATGGTCACAGTTCGACTTCCAAACTTAAAAGCAGGCTACTTCTTGGCCAAATGTATTAATGGAGATATTTCCCAGCTCCTAAGGGTCGTTGCATAACACAGAGGTGTTGGGGGGGTGGCATAGGGAAGTGCTGGCAAGACTACTCAGCAATCATACATTACTGGAAAACATCTATTTTTGTAAATGAGTTTATTTCAGTCTGAGACACTTGACCAAATTCCACTACATAACACAGGACATACTACGAAAATTTCATGTAAATTCTATAAAAGGTCATGCACTAACATGAATTTGCCAGAGATGCCAATCATGCAACTGGATAAAAGAGCTAATTTGCACTTCACTGTACATTCACCTTTGAAAAGCATCAAGTTTTTACCTCCAGGCCTCTCAGAGATTTCTCTGCTCCCCATTTCAAAGTTCAAGTTATTAAAACATATGAATTGGTTAACTCCTCTAAAAGAAAACCTGCACCTAACAGTGAAGTTCACTGTGAGAGATCAGATCAATCTAACAAATTCCAGCCATCAAAAAGGAATTTTTTGCTCTCTCCATCCCCCACAGTTACCTCATGCCAGCTCTGGCGCACAGCAGACTACTCTCCGTACTAGCTGAATTCATTAATCTGGCAAAAAGTACGTTTCTCTGCTGGACTAATGAGTTCAACTGGCTCAGCACACTGGCCCAAGAGAGAGGGAGCAAGATCAGGCAGCCAGGACAAGACGAAAAAGAAACGAAACTCCCTTCTTTTAACCACTTTGTGCCCGTACTGCCACTAAAGGGATTGTCCCTTCCTCTCTTCACCTCACTCTTCCCTTGTGCTGCCACTAGCAGATACACACACATAGCCAAGTGACAAACTCTTATCAGTGTCCTAGCAAATACATCCAGACAAAAATCTGTCTTTAAACTGTGAGGGTGATTACTACCCCTCAGGGGCAGCCAGCCGCTGGTCGAGCCCACCACGTGGCTGGACGGGTGGTGATGCAAAAGCAGGAACAGAAATGGGAACATGACATGATTTTCTCTTGCAGCGGCACAGACTTAGACTTGCTTAAACTAACTCAGCCTTTGCAGTTTTGGGAGTGGTTTCAATCTGGACATGGGACAGCAGAGCTTCATATTTCATTTAGAAAAAAAAGACAATAAAACTTATTACTTAATACGAACAATGTGTTACAGGAATGCCATTAATTATGTAACATTTGAAAAACAAGAATTGTATTTAAGGCAAGTGAACTAGTTCAGATATGATTTCCAAAAATCATGAAGAGAGGATGATTATTCCATACGCCAGTGTATTTCCTTCTTATAGCCCAAAGTGAGCCTTACTTTCCTGAGCCTAGTTAGCTTTAGAATAAACATCCTAGGGAAATTCAGGTGCATTTTGGCACTGCTTGCATGTCTGTACCCATCATTATCACCTCCATCTGAGTGCAAAAAGCCAGCGTATTCACTAACCTCACCAGGTTAAATCCCTGAAAGTTTAATGATTTTATCCCAGATTTTGTCCAAGCCTTTAGTTGAAAAAGCCACTACACTACAAAAGAGAGCAAAAATTACATGGCACCTTCCTTCATATGAAGCGCTACATTAAGCACTAGTTAATCTTCAGCAGCCATCAGCAATGGGCACTGTAAATCACCACACATATATACAGTGTTAATTTTTGAGACAGAAACCTATCACCAGCACAACAAAAAAATGTAAGATTAAGGAGGCTACTTTCAGTTACAATTCTGCACAGTTTTAAAGGAGTTAATTCTTAATATCTGAGAAGGGACTCCCAAGTACAGTTAATATTTTCATTGAAAGACTGCCACACTTATGCAGTGTCCTGCAGCGAAGTTCCGAAGACAGTATGTAGAATTACATTAATTGAAATGCTGCTCAGACTTCCCCCCCTCCACCCTATAAGGGAACCCTATAATCTAAACTTAATATTTTTACTTAACAAGTACAATAATAGCTAAAGAAACATGACATCAGGATAACAAAGTGATAACCACACAAACACAAAGTTTTCAAAACTAGAATGCTCAAGTAATACATTTCCCGTAGCACCAGATGGTCTTTACAAGGCCATTAGTACAAGTTATCAGATTTGGCAAAATATGACAACATTTACTTTATATTTAAGGTTTAAATAAACAGCTTAGGCATAAGAGCAAACTCTTCCTCTTTCCTGCATTTACAGTAAATCAGAAGTTTATGCATAAAAGGGCTCTCAAGGTTATCATCGCCCATACTACAAATTTGCTACCTCCTATACTGTACTCAAGTCTGAGCAGCAAACAAAGCCTTCTCAGCACTGCTTTGCCTAAAAGCGCTCACAAAACACAGTATCACAGGCTAATCTCTGGCACACGGTAGCAAGGACACGTTCTGTATGTAAAACATAAGCAAGGGCAGGCCAAATTCTGCAACAACTCCTGAAGCACTGGTTAAATGCCATCTAAGGGCAGCTCAAGAGCTTGCTCATGTCCATCCCTGTGTCCAATGATTTCTAGCATGGACTCGACTTTACCGGTAACTTGAAATATACTTCCCTAAAGGACGTACTTAACAGTACAAAATTTCATCCCTCCCACACAGGAATCACAGTCTTCAAACAAGACAACTGGAATTACATTTTTTAATTAAATGTGGTGCTAGCAAAAGACAGCAAGGTACTTTCCTGCTCCCTTTGACATACCTCTTCTATCCATGCTGATCTCAAACTGGGATGACAATATGACTCCCTAGTGGTGTTGCAAAACGTTAATACATGAGTCCTGATTCAAGTTACCTCATTCACAAACTAGAACACGTAAGTTAAAATGAAGTAACCAAAGAATCACCTCTAGTTATTATCTGTGATCATCCGGTATTTTAGCAAAGCTCAAAGCCTTCCTCCTTTTTAAGCATCACCCATAGACACTGTCGTGTTTAAAGGTTAAACCTCACAATTCATCTCCACGGGCAGAACCTACAATTACTCTACCCAGGCCACATTTAACCCTGCTGCATACACTTCCTGACTAGGCTTTAAAACGTGTGCCTAGATTTTCAAATTGGTGCCTAGCAGAAACCAAAACACTGATTCTCAGGCACAGCTGTTTCAGCTGCAGCTGTGACAGCTGTTACATTTTTTGACATTTTAAGGTAGCATTCTCACAGAATCACAGACACAGATTTAGAATACAGTTCTAAAACTGTAAAGCCAAGGTAGGCTCACCTTTGCTGCAGGGTAGTAATCTTCAGTCCTAAGGGGCAACAGTGTCTTTCTGGACATTTATTTTTCATCACAGCTCAATTGAGAGACCCAAAAGCATCTCACCAATATCTCCTAACACTGTTCTCTTACTAGTAACAGCAAAAATTGCCACTGCACACAGAGGTGTATTTTTTTTTAGGGTTTGAAGGTAATGGCTTCTACAAATTTGTATATATTCTCTACCTCTGTAAAGTAAGTTTAACAACAGAGACGAAGAGCTAATCTTAGAACAAGTGCACCGTTATGGCTAAATTTAACCTGTGCCTAGTTGCACCACTGTAATACCCCAATACAGCTAACACTGAAACTAGTTTAAATCTTGTTTACATCCACTTAGCTCAGGATGACTTAACTACAAATGCACCTGTATTACAGGTTTGCACACATTGATACAGCTTTTCATCACCAGTTTAGTGTTTTGGTTTTGTAAATATTTCAGCACCTCACTAGACCTGTAATCCAGTTATCAAAGAAAACAGTAGATAAACAGTTTAACTCTTCACTTAGTTTACTTTAGCCTTGGAGGTCACCAGACCTTGAAGGAAGGAGTTGAGACTCATCTCCTTCAAAAAACAGTCTGACTAAACAATACAATCCTAAACAAAAGCAAAGCCATTCAGCTTTCCAGGATGCTTTCACACAACTCTCTCCAACAGCAGAGCTATGGAGACAATAATAAACGACTTCAGCAGGAAGACAGACAATTTTCTACTGGCACAGGTATTTGCAAAGCTAAGTGTGCTACAACCGTAGCTGTAAAACTTCAGCGCAGGTTTGTGTCTTTGTGTTGGCATATACATTTTTTTTCCCCAGCAAAGGTGAATGTAAAGATGAACTTAGGCTTATTTTAAAAAACATGCTGGTAACAATCAAGCCAAACACACACAGAGGCACTGTAATTAAATGCAACATGCAATTATTAGGTGAGTTACAGAAACTCAAAGGAAATTCCCCCCTCAGAACTATTACTGCTGTAACATTTCCTACACAAAAGGGAGAAGGGTCATTTCCAGTCTTTCTTGTCCAAAGAAGGAGAATGTAAACTCTCAAAACAAGCCGAACAAACCAAAAAAACCCTCCCCAACAGACCTCAGTTAAGAGATCTTTTAATTCAGGATTTTTGTAGAGTAATCTAGAATACCACAATGACAAACACTGTATCAGCAAGTTGCAAAACTACTTATGCTTCAGGCAAAGTCAAACGAGCTAGTTAGTACTTGCCTTCTCTCAACTTTTAAGATGGTCCAACTCACTGGGGCTTAAAGGGTTTTAAGAGAGTACTTACTCTGTCCCTTCCACCCTGGCAATCTCCCACCAGAGGTGCTGATAAATAGCTGTGAATAACACTACGTCCAAGAGGATCAACTGTGCCCAAAATTAACAACTCTTTGGCTTAAAAGTTGTATTTACATTGTACAGACATAACATTATTAGATAATAACAGACAGTTACTATAGGCAGGTAAGACCTGTTTAGGTCTAAGAAGTAAGCAAGCAAAAGTCTTTTAAGCAGCACTATAAATACAAATAAAATACAATATGGAATGCTGTGGAAAGAAGGGAAGAGACCTGGCATGAGACATCTGTACAAGGGATAATAAGAAACATGTCCAAATTGAAGGCAGTTGTTCACAGAACTGAGTAAGTTTAACACTCTGAAAAGTAATAGTAAAAAAAAAATCTGCCTAATGGCTAGAATTCTCCATTAAAATATTGCAGGCATTTAGTTACTTCTCAGCATTGCAGACTTAAATTGTACACTACAAAAAGCAGAGAAGAGTTTTCAATATATAGTCTTAGTACATCAGAAGCAGCATACACTGAGGAACATCTCCCACTTTCATCATGACTATTCAGTGTATTGTAGATGTACAATAGCTACACAAATGAATACTGGGTTGATTATCAGATTGATTATCACTGACTGGTTTGGGTTGGAAGGGACCTCAGAGATCATCTAGCTCCAACCCCCTGCCATGGGCAGGGACACCCTTCACTGGACCAGGTTGCCCAAAGCCCCATCCAGCCTGGCCTTGGACACTGCCAGGGAGGGGGCAGCCACAGCCTCTCTGGGCAGCCTGTGCCAGGGCCTCACCACCCTCATAGGGAAGAGGTTCTTCCTAATATTGAATCTACATCTTCCCTTTTTCAGCTTAAAGCCATTGCCCTCTGTCCTATCCCTCCATGCCCTTGTAAGCGGTCCCTCTACAGCTTTCCTATAAACCCCTTCAGGTACTTAAAAAGCTGAAGATTTTTTTTTTAAATCATCTAGAAAACAGCAACCCTACAGGAAAGCCTCTTGGCTATTCTCCTCTTGAGGGCATCCTTGCAATTTACTCTAGATAAAATGCAAGTGAGATGCAGGCATTATTTCTCCCATAAAAAAGCAGCATAGTCCCGAAGACAGAATTAGATGGACCCGCCTAAGAACTACCAATGCAGACTGACATTGATGTTTATGTTGAAAACAGGTCTGTGCATGCTCTGTGCTGCAACAGCAGCACAGCAGCAGTATGGCAGTAAACTACAAACTCCTGCTCAAAGAAGGGTCAAGGACAGCAGGTCACCCACAGCTGTGTCCACATGGGTTCTGAGCACACTCCAAGGATGGAGACCTCTCTGGGCAGTTCTTCCAATATGTTACCTATCTGCACAGTTAAGACTTTTCCCGACACAAAATCAGAATTTCCATTTTTGCAACCTGAGTTCATCATCTCTCCCTATTGTCCTGAACCTCCTAGAAAGGCCTTGCTACATCTTCTCTATACTCTCATTAGGTATTTACTCTTGTTAAGCTGAACAGTCAGCTCTCTCAGCCTTGCAGCTCAGCCCTTCCATCACTGTGGTGGCCCTCATTTAGCCTCACTCCAATATGTCAACATTTTTTTTGGTACTGTAGTGGCTAAAATTGGAGATAACACTGCTCATACAGTCCTAGAAGTGCTGAGTAGAGGGGGGAAAATGTCTCTTCCCTCAACATCCTTCTCACATTCTTACTAATACCCTCCAGTATGCAGTTTGGCCTTCTTCACCTCAATGGTATGCTGCTGACTCAGGTTTGATGTCCGGTAGGTAGGTGGGGTTGGATTGTTTATAGTCTGTTATGGAGGGCTTTTGCCTTGACCAAACCTCGTGAGGCTCATGGCAGTCCTTTTTAGACAAAGTCTCTCAATGGCAGCCCTATCATCTGATAAGGCTGATGTTATCCCGGGTTTGTTATCATCTGAGAACCTGTTGAGGATACATACAACAGCATCAGCCCCAATATCAACCCCTGAGGGCCTCTACTAGCAATTGGCTGCCACTGGAATTTTGTACTGCTACTCATCACCACCCTTTAAGGACCCACTAATTTTACAACCACAGTCCATCTGACAAGACTGTATTTCATCAACTGGACACGGGGATAACATGGGAAACCATGCTGAGGACCCTACTAAAGTCCACTAATCATCCTCCACTGCTCGCCCCATGTCCACTGAGCCAGTCGTCCCACAGCGTTAGGAATTTGTTACGCCATGCTATGGTAGCCCACATCTGAAATGGCTCTGCTCAAACTTCTTCAGGCACGCAGAAGAGATTTTGAACTCTGTCCTCTCACAGTCCTTAGAATCATCAGCAGCTCAGTTCCTCCATGGCAGGGGAGCAAGAACCGGTTCTAATTACTGACTGGAGGAATAAATAACTCAGAGGAAGTGATGTGCTGCCAGCAACCAAAAGCAATTTGCAGTGTCCCAGCTAACACGGTCAATTATTTCATCTGTGGTGCGGGGTTTTTTATTTTCTCTCCTAAGATACTACTCACTAATACTGTTTTTCTCCAATACTTCGCTGCCTCCAAGGCTGTCATGACAATACTTTTAAGGACAAAGCCCAAAATATTAATAAAATGCTCTAGGAAATCATCATCCAAAATGTGTTGTACCACGGACAGTACTGTTAGCCTAATTGAGAGAAGACTGTCAGTATCTCAGTTTAGAATTTTTTTCCCAACTAGGGTACCTTTTTGATCACAGCAGCAGTGGAAAGTACCATGTTTAAACATCTGTGTTGCTAATACATGTTAATATTGCGGGGACAGATTTAAAACCCCCTGATGTTAACTACTAGTCCATTATTTTGAAACAAATCTTTAAACACACATTAAACATTTCTTCAAAGCTATTAATTTTGTGTGCTAGCCTACTACTACATCAAAACAGGCAGAGAGATGCATACAAATATAAATACAACCACCTAAGCATGTTTCAAGGTGCAATCCTATTGATAAGAGTTAAACCAATACAGTTATACTTGTGTAGGTCCCTAGTGCCATTCTTAATCGTGTGTCTGTGTTTAATTAATATTTTCCTGCTTCGGGTTTAAAAACATTAACTACTTTACATTACTTAATACGATACTATAAGAAATCTTTAGCATGACAGTTTCAAAATTTCCTCCCAAAAGAAACCTGGAGGTTTGCAAAATTCCTTCTGCCTGCTGTGTGCAGTCATTGCCCGCCAAGGAAACCCCATGCATACACCAAACAATTGTTTACAAATGGCATTCCTTCAAGAGAGTAGCAGGTGCTTTAGACATGGCTGCATATAGTTTAAGTTCCTGATCCTGTAGTTATCCTGCCTGGGAAGAATCTTACACAACCTCTCAAGTGACTCTGCAAAACTCACTAATCCAGGGGGATTTTCACGACCAGCACTAGAAAACCTGCCTTCTCGTGGCCTTCTGGTCCCCTCTTTCAGGATCATCAGCATAAGACCAACTACAAACAGGCAGAAACTTCTGCCAGTTTCATCAAGCTAAGCATCTCTGGACTGTTTGCTTGTGTATCAGTGCAGCACATCTACATTATAAATATGCACTGGCACGTACATGTGTAAGAAAAAACATCGCTCCCCAGCAGAAGTTTCAATCTATAAATATTATCACTAATATCAAACAACTCTAAACTGAAGCTTAACATAAACATACAGGTTTATGGGAAGGTTATACAGCCTTTTCAGACAATTGGGGTTTTTTCATGCTTACATCTGCTTGTATGAGCTGAAAAGTCCAAGTCAAAGTTCTCTAACACTTTCATCTGAACGGTTAATTATCAAGTAAAAAACAAAGTTAATTTGGTCTCTTCTCCTGTAAGTCACACTTACAATCTTTGAAATCTGTGTGTTGTTACCTGGATGAGAACGGCACTATTCCAGGCTAAACCAGTGTAACCACACACAAAAACACATAACTAAACACAGAATTAACAATAGGAACATATAGATACTATACCAGAAACTCAACAGTGTGAACACTCATCCCATTAACACATCCACACTAGTAATTCACATCATCAGTCTACCTAAAGGGCTAGCATAAATCAGCAATTAGAAGCACTGGGGCTACATCCAGAAACCCAGGTGCTGGGACACAACAGCTCCCTTGCTTGCCCGTGCTTAGATAGCTCTCAAGCCATAGTTTTAACCCAAGTGCCTAAGCTCCTTCTTACACAGTACAGGAGGAGGCTGGGTATTTCAGCACGAGGTGTCTGAGTAGGCAGGTAGCATGCTAAGCACAGCGTAATCTAAAGCAAACACATCTGGCATAGAGCTGTCACAGAATCAATCACAGAATGCTAGGGGGTGGAAGGGACCTCAAAAGATCATCTATAGTCCAACCTCCATAGTCAACTCACAGTCACTAGGAAAGCAGAGTTGATGGGAAAGGGTCCCCTCAATTCTACTCCCAGAATGCCCAACTGGGACACAAACTATTTTCTTTCTGAGATGTGATTCCCACCCCACAAACCCTGAGGTAGGAGACTATGTACCATCTTTATATCTAGCAGTGCTGCTGCTTTCTGTTTGTTGGTTTAACAATATAGCTCCTGACTGCACTTTCTGTAAGGCAGGACAGTACCTCAGAAGGGAAAACACCACAGTTTAGTTCCCTCACTAGCAGGATAATCTATACCTGTATCTCCACCCTCCAGGTAAATATGGAAGCTGCAACTCAGTCTTCCAGACAGCATCTGTTTACCTCTCCTATTTGAGGCATATTTTCAAAAAGGCTCTAGATTTTAAAAAAACCAAAACACACAACCACCAAAAAAAAAAATTCCCCCCCAACCCCAGATGAACATAATGGAACATGGCTCTAAAGTTTAATGATCAGGCCCTCAGGGAGAAAAAGGCAGGAAATACTAAGCTTTGCTTGCTTGTTCCAAGGAACATCTAACATAAAACATGTAACTTCTGAAATCAAGAATCAGAGCCTTCATGTGTTCAGTCTTGGAGGGCCACATCTTCTTATACATACTCTTTCTGGCTCATTCTTTTTCTGGATAGTAACACGGCTTCAGTCAGGAGAACTGAAGACAACACACAGCTTGGCAACTGGGATATTTGCCCAAAAGTGGAAGATGTAGGTTGATCCCTCTAGGCAAAAAAGAGAATTTGAAGCAGGGTCTACCACATTGTGAACAAATGCTTTAGCTAACAGTCGTTAAAAAGCAGCAGCACCACCTCCTCTTCCAACTGTCTTCTAAAGCTGTGGCTGTACTTCACAGTATAAAGACTGACTCTGCAGCACACGTTGGGCGTGATGGGAGAATTCTCACCTGACTGAACTCCCCAGGAGACCACAGCAAAACAACAACAGCCAGAAAGCAAAGAATCATGAGCCAGGCATCAGACTAATCTTTTCTCATACAAGTGAAAAGAAGAAAAAAAAAACAACCCACAACCCTTCAGATATCCTAGGAACTTTAATGCTATTAGCTATACTGTGTACAGTGCTTAGGCACCTTCGGAGCTCGATGGTAAGAGACTGCAGGTTTTCAGGACCATAGTTTTGCCCAAAAGCACCTAAAATGGTTTTATTAAAGTATTTCTATGAATGTACTTATTGATAATAGTTAGGAGAGAGGGGGATCAGAATCAGAGGTACCACCTCATGTCAAAATTGCACTGAACACTTTCATATCTTCCCAAACTCACTGCTGAGAGACAATTAACACTAAACCACAGAACACTTCAACAGAGGAGGCATTATATTGGAAATAGGAACACTTGTCAATTAATTCCAATTTAAGTTAGCTATCTACCCAGGGTTCATCTTTTTACGGAATGCAAGCTAGTGAGCTGCATAGGGTTAAAAAGCTATCCATTGTGACAAATGCACATGTCTGATATCTATCAGTCTGCCTATTTATTTAATTATTACGTCGTCCCCCCCGATATATTACTGCTAATCTGATTTGCAGCATCCATTCTCTGAGCAGAATCCCAGAGACATCCCCAAGCACGTGTTTGCTTTGGCACATTGTTTAAATAAACCTACTGGAAAACGCACAGAGGTAACAGACAATAGAAGAATCAGAAAACCATCTACGCTAATTATTTTAAATTAATGTGTAAGGTTTCAGTTACCTGCATAATATCTATGTAGTACCAACATACAACATGGCAATTTCAACGTTATTCTGCCCCTCACATAAGAGCTTGCAACATTTGTTCTCTAAGTGCAGTGATCCTTTGTATGAAGCGTCACCGTGCTGGCTTTACAAGGACAACGCTGCTGATGATCGGTATACTATATAAAAGACGTAGTACTAACCAAATAATGAAAACAAATTGAGCAACAAGCTCTTGCATAATACTCCTGTAATTTTGCATACAGCATTCAACCCCCCAACTTACGTTGCCCATTTAATAACATAAAGGCCGAACAGTCAACTTCAGGTTCATACATACCTTCCACGTGTATTCTAGAACACTGCCTCAGGGCATAGAATCATAGGATCGCAGACCGGTTTGGGTTAGAAAGGACCTCAAAAATCATCTAGTTCCAACCCCCCCCTGCCATGGGCAGGGGCACCCTCACTAGATCCGGTTGTCCAAAGCCTTGTCCAACCTGGCTTTAAATTTCTTAATAAGCCAGAATTGGGAAAGATCCCCACTTCTTTCCCTCCAGCCACTCCAAACGGCACGGGATTTTTGTGTTGTAATTTACAGACTGTTTTCTGCTCTCCACCTATCCTGCCATACAAAGGAGAACAAATGCCGTATGAATTATGTTTCACTTGCACTGCATCAGCACATTCAGGCACAGGCAAGAGGCTGAAGAAACTACCAGACGCAGACCTGAGAGTTCTGCATGCTGCATCCTACAGAAACACAATGGCAGCTGCCTAACTGCACAGCACCCTCACGAACTCGTCTGCAATTTGAAACTCGCCAACAAAGGCAAATAACCGAAGCGATGCGCTTAAATCTTAAGAGCGACTACACTGGGCCAACACAGCATCGCGGGGCGGCGGTGGGGGGTGCGGACGGACACCTCGTTCTGAGACGCGCGCAGGCAGACAGCGGCCCCGCGTTATTCTTCCCGGGGCTGGCCCCTTGGGCGTTAGGGAGTCTGACGGGCCGCAGACAAAACGATCACCGCGCCGAGAGGCAGCCAGCCCACGCCAGCCGCGCGGCGCATGGCGGGGCAAGGACCACCTACCCCTTCCCAGCCGCCGCTTCCTCCCGCCTTTACTCCCTGCCCAGCGGGGGCATCTCCCACAGCCCGGCGGGAGACAAAAGGGAGACGAGGATCCCCCCCCCCCCCCCCCCCGCCGCGGGCCGGGGCTGCCGGCGGAGCGGGCGAGCGCCCGGAAATCCCACAATCCCCGCGGCCCCGGCGGGAAACCCTCCTCCCCGCCCCCCCCCCTCTCCCTCCCCGGGCCGTTCACCGGGAAACCCCGGCCCAAAGTCTCGCACGTGGGGTTGGGGGAAGGAAAGGGGCGGCTCCGCCGCGCAAAACCGCCTCCCGCCGCCGAGGGGGCGCCGGGGGAGCGGAGGGGGGGGGGGGGGGCACGGGGAAAGGGGCCAGCCGCCCGGGGTGACCCGCAGCCGCTCGCCGCTGCGCCTCACCTGCTTGCTCCTCGAGTAAGGAGGCTTCCCAGCGCCCAGGTGGCACCGGCGGTTCCGGATCTTGCCGCCGCCGATCCCGCCGCCGCCGCCGCCGCCCGAGGCCATGATAAGATCCGGCCCCTCTGTTTCCTTCTTCACCCCCCACCGCTGCTCTAGCAACGCCGCGCGCGAGCCAGGCCCGGCCGCTGCCACCGGCCGCCTCGTGCGGCCGCGGTCCCTGGCGCTGCGCCGTCACCGTCCCCGCAGGGATGGGCCCAGGCCGGCCTCCTGCTCACCGCCGCCGCCCGCCACGCGCCGCGCGGCCTGGCGCGGGGGCTCCGCGGCCTGCCCCTCCCCGCCGCGCCACCTCCCGTGCGCGCGCTCGCTCCTTCCTTCGTGGTCTCTTACGGAGGGAGGCGCGGCGCGCGCGCTCTCCCTCCCCCCCGTCCCCCTGCGCTCTCGCCTGCGCCCTTCGCCCGCTTCTCGCTCGCGTTCTCCGGCGCCGGCCGGCCCCGTCCTGCTCGCCCGCTCGCTCGCGGCCGAGCAACTGCACCCCTGCCCCCTCCGGCAGCACCACCACACAGCGCCCGCCCGGGATACCGGACGTCACAGAACCGCGCGAGCTGCGTCACAGCAGCCGGGCCGCCCGGCAGCCTCCGCGCGCCTGGGCAGCGCCCGCTCGAGGGAAGCGGGAGGGGCCGAGCCGGGCCGCTTCCTCCTTCGTACGGCCGGGGCCGGTTCGTCTGCGCGGGAAAAGCCCTCGCCGGGCTGCTGCGGCTCGCGGCGGGCTCCGAGCAGGCCGGGAACAGAGGTTTGCTCCCGGGTTGGGCCGTGCCGGCGGCTGGAGGGCCGCGCAAGGGTGAGTCCCGGCGGCGCTGGCAAGGGCGGGCTCGGCCGACCTCTTGTCGCGCCGCCCCGCCGGTTCTGGAGGCGTTAGGTCACCAGGGATAACAACGGGCTCCCCGAGCGCCGGGGCTACGCCGGGAGCGTTGGAGGGGAACGCGGCAGGAGAGCTTGCAGGAGGGCACGGGGCGGGGCGGGGCGGCCTTTCCCCGGACGTCGCTGTACAATGTGCCAGCGATGGACACGGCAATCCGCAAGCTTACACCTCTCGCTTGAGGAGCAGCTGCGGGGGCAAGAAGCTTCAAGGAAGCCTGTTCTTCCTCAAAAACAAGAGGAAAGATGCGCTTCTATTACAAACTTGTAAAAATGTGGAAGACTTCTTTTGACTTTTTATTGTATTAAAAGTGTAGTTGAGGAAAAACCTGTGGCTCTGCGTCTTTATTTAGAGCATTGGTCTGCACCAGGAATGCTGGACCGGAGCAGAAAATAACCAGCACCGTCTCTGTGTAGAAGGCAATATAAATGCTCACCCCAAAAACCCCAGAAGGTACTAAAAAAAGTCTACTGACATAGAATGAGACACAGGAACTTCACAGTGAAGGGCCAGAGTGGTGCTGTAGCGCACACCCTTCCCACCAAAAAGCAGCGCATGTCACAGCACGCACCTGCAGAAGGTGGGAATCAAACCTGGGGATTTAGGGGAACTTAAGCCACCACAGCCAATTCCAAAGGCCTTGAAGAAATACGAATGAGCAAGACCAGCAGAGGAGGGGTTGCTTTTACAAGTGGAGTTTTGTACTGCTGAATCTTTGCTTCTTGTTTGATTGCCAGCTTTAACAACACTGGTATCTTCCCAGCTCTCCTAGGTGACTTGCTCCTTCTCCATTTCTTAGTCCTGCTTTCAGAGTCGTTTGAAGGAGACAGCCATTTCCGAAAACCCAGCAGAGCAGAATTACCTTCCAGGTGTTTCCCCTCATAAACTGCACCTTAAGGGACTCCACAGTCCCTTCCTCTCCCACCTTACTCCCCTAAAAGCAGTTCTTTGTGCAGCAGGATGATTTGCCATGGCAAACAATCCCATCCAGGTTGTGGAACACACGGGTTTAGAAGCGATCATCTCATCTCATATAAACTGCTGATGTGTTACACCTGCACACCAGTTTTGGGATGAAGCTCTACTTCTATGGTACACTTGTCAAATTTAATCACTAAAATAAAATAAAGGTATTTTAGCTTGGATTTGCTAACCCTTTTGTTCAGGAAAATTCATGCTGAACTCCAGCTTAGGCAAGGAGAAGGAAAACTATCGTCGATTATTTGCACGACTTGCAAAGGGATGTAAACCATGAGCTTTGCTAACAGACTTTCAGCAGTAATGCTGACTTTAAAACAGCACTCACTCCCGCACAGGACACGTAAGAGCCAGGCAAATTTAAACTCCCTCCTCCTGACATATGCTAAGTATATTAAGGTAAGCTGGAACCACTGTTTTCTTTTCCACATACATGTCAAAGGCAGCTATACTACATTTGCTCTGTAAATTCAAGTGCTGCTTTATTTACTTATTTTACTTCCATTTTTCTCATTTAGAACAATTTCCATATGGTGACATGCCTTTAATGACACTCATGACTCAGAAATACTTGTCAATGTCGTCAAACATGAGTCACTGAAGTTAAATAAATGTTATTAAAAATGAGACAAAACAAAAGGCAAATATATATATATATATCCAGCAGAATGATAGGGATCATCACCATTTGATCAATCTTCCCTGTGAGTTATATCTGCAAATTACTCTGAGGTAGCACTAGAAAGAAGCTGTTGGTCCAAAAGCATCCCTGCAAAAAGAAACATTCATGGCTTAAATACCATTTAACCTTTTTGTAACCTTAGAAGTACTCTTTACCCTTTTTGGCCTGTTTCTTTCTGCCTGTTCACTGACTGCAGAATTAGTAGCCCCTCAAACCATCTACTAAAACCTTTCTGTTCAGAGAGGTGATAGGAAACAAAACCACTTTTTGTTTTATTGAAAAAATTAGTGGGCTTTGAGTAAAGGCACTATCTATTGCAGCTAGGTGCAATGAAGAGTTTACAAAATCATTACTAGATGCCCTTGAAATAATAAAAAAAACCCAACTCTGTCAAGCTTTAAAAACTCCACCCAACAACTACACTTCAACTGGGTAAGACAAAACACAACTAGAAGTGAAATGTGTCAAAAGAGTTTCTTCTGAGAATTCTGGTTTGCTTTTGGTTTTCCTGTTTTTCCAATGCCGCTGCTGCAATCGGATCTTTGTCGAACCAACGGCAGGCAGCCACACGCTGCCTTCGGGGTTTCATGTAAGCTGGCTAATGCTGTCTGGTAGCTGTAAAACAGCTGAGTTTACGCAGTAAAAAGCTTCGGTAATGCATTCTAACAGTTCTGATGCACCCACTCCCTCCTGTACTTGTGGTTCATGGGTAACACGGGAACAAATTTGCATTCAGTATGCCTTTAAAGAATGCGCACAGCATCTTGAGCCCGTGTATGCACTCCTAGCTGCGAAGAGGAAGAGACGAGTAAGGCTCAGGAGAAAGAAAAAGAGGTCAGAGCGCTATTTTAGAATGTCACATGGGCTGCAACCAACACTCTCTTCATCACCTCATTTTTCTTGTATGCTGCCTGGAAGAAAATACACCCCCAACATCTCTCAAGTTTGGAGATCTAATGGCCCAACCAACCTCTTCCACTGCATTACATAAACAGTATGGTACTTCACAGTCCGCAACAGAAGGTGCACGCATGCATGTCTGAAAACAGCCTCTAATGCAGAGTGCAGAGACCATGTTAATGGATTAAAAATTCTGCATACATAGGGTGACTACAGACTTTTAACTTTGAGGTTTATAGACTGTGGTGATAGTGTCAGACTAAGTGAAATCACATAGCTACATTGGACCCTCACTACACAGTTCATATACAGATCAACCTCCCAAATGCCTAAAATCAGTATAGATGCTCCATAGTATTTCTGCTGAGCCAATGAACATCCTTATCATCACACTTTTAACTGATACAACAAAAGGTTTCCACAAATTACTTGTAAATTAAGTACAGCGTTAGGTGATGCTCTGCAAGCCACTTCAAAGCAGAATATAACCCAGGCAAGACCCGGAAGCTGTTTTGCTGCTCTTAGTCATGGCACTGGACAGAAACAAAGTCCTTCACTTGGCCGATCAGTTTGTTACTAGCAAGCTCAAACACCACAGCTGTGCACTACAACTGAAGCGGTATCAAATCCTGTACAGCTTGGAAGCTTTAACACTCCCATCCAAATTCAAAAGGCCTGCAGCTGCTATATTTTCTCCCTACTGCAATCCCCTGAAGCAATTGTATACATGCACAGAAGCACCCCTTTCCCACCCAGACTCTTTGCTTCATTTATTCCTCTTTCTGTCATGTTGTCATTAACCTCCCTACCATTAACCCTCAAAAGACTCACCAGTTCACAAAAAGCAAGTGTCCACCCAAGGAATCTATGTTCCCAGCTACCCTGCAACTAGCTCTCCTCAAAGCAGGGAACACTTTGGCAATGCTTCTCCTCCTTCCTAGACAAGGTTGTTTAGTTTCTTTTTCTACACATATACCTGCACAAAGCCTAGGAAGAATGAACTTCCTACACTAAGTACTCCAAAACCCTTTTGTTTTTAAGCATTTAATGGGAAGGACTTTGAAAATATTTGTAGCTGAAATTAAACTGTGAAGAGAGGAAGATGCTGGGCAGCAGCTAGAAATGACCTGCCAGCCCCAAGTCATCACTCTGCAATATAGTATGTGCTTTAAGAACAGCATATGGGTTGTGACCATACTTTAATTACATGAAATCATAAAAAACCTGGAGAACTTTATTCCTGCTATGATAGTAATTACAGTTCAGATTGGGTACTGCTGTGTGTGATGGGGACAAAGATCTTGAGTAGCTTTAGTGGCTTCCATAGCTAGTGCTAGGATAATTTCTGCTACCTTGTTTCTTGCCAGTCTTCTGTTTCCAGCCTTACTTTATCATTATGTTAAGTAAATAATTTTGCTGAAGCAGTGCCTCTGACTGGAAAATATTTCATACCTCCCAAGAAAACAGCTTAGAGAATGCCACTCAGAAGTTGCTACCTTAAAGCAAAGCTTTCCTCATTGCTGTCTCCCCTAATCTCCCTTGACTTGAACACTAGAAACTGACATCTTGATAACACTTTATAACCTCACCACTATAAAACTCCTAAGCATGAGGACTGAATACAGAGATGTTTAGGACAGGATGCAACTTCCTTGAAGAGCGTTAGTAGGATTAAGCTTCTTGTTCCCATGGGGTTATTTTTCTTTCTTTATACCAGAAAGTTATTTTCTCCAAGGATTAAGAACATGTATCATTACACCAGTTTGTCTGCTGTGAAGTGTCATAAGAAGATTAACAATAAGGGCAAGAATAAAGCTGCCAGGAAGAATCATCCTTCATTTTTGCAACATTTGTGGCTATGGCAGCAGAAAATTTGCCCTTCTGTATGTTTAAAATACTGTATTGATAAAGCCATTCTTATTGACCTAGCAGATCAACAGTAGTACAGCTGGCACCAGCAGACTGCAGGTGAAAGAACAGATTGAAGTGTTCCCATATAAACCCTGGGAGTGGATCCCAAACACACATAACCTAAGCAAGAATGTTAAGATCGCCTAAGTAATTTGGAAATTACAGGAGAGCTAGTTTTCACTAGCATCCTGATGCCCATACCAAAGACAACTGAAATACCCCTACTGCCTCCAGCTAAATTCCACAAGCCAGAAGAGAATGTGCTTCACACATGTAAGTCAAATCCCTTGCTGGCAGGTTTGCAGAAACAAAATTTTATTTACACAGGCAAGTCTACCTTTAGACCCCATTGAACTCTTTACATTTCTAGAATATTTACATGATTTCAAGATGCTCCAAGAGTAGAGTGATGAACAAAAAAAAAAGATTACAGAAACTGTCAAAAGCATAGCAAAAAAACCCAACCTATCATTGTGCTTTAAAACTTATGATCTAGAGTAATGTAGAAGAAATGTAATTTTAGCACCTTGGCCATAACGGTCATGCTATATAAGACACTTAAATAGCAGGGGGGATGTCAGAAGTGACCGTATCCAGAGGTTGCCAGTGACAATTCATGAGGGAATCATAGAGTTCTTCACTTGTCTCCATAAATTGTCTGTTCATTTCATCAACATCCAAGTAAAGTTGTGGATCTGAAAATAAAAGCCTGGTAAGTACAAGCGTCAGATCTTGGGAAGCATGCACAGACAGACTCACAGGATGTGAGGGGTTGGAAAGGACATCTGGAGAGCATCTAGTCCACACCACCACCCCACCACTACCCCCTGCTAAGAGGTTCACCTGCAGTAGGTTGCACAAGTGCCTAATAAAATGTGGGTTTAGTTAAATTTAGTAATTGAATATATTTAATAGTAAGTTAAGAAATTCTAGGTGAGTCTTAAACCTGTCAAGTCAACTTCTTTTAGGATTCATGTATTAGAATGCTAGGACTATATTGCTATTTTTAGATAAAGATTTAAGCATAACTAACCATGAATGTAACAAAACTAATTTAATTATTTTCTACTATTAATATGCATGACTTCCAAAGTCTCTGTACACTGACAGATGAGTCTGTAAAGGGACTGTCTGAAAGCCTTCCAGGCCAAATAATTAAGTTTCATATCAAATCTTGAAGTACAAACAGATCTTTTAGGACCTGAAACATAAGCGCTTACCAGAGTTTGGAAAACAAGGCTTTTGCCTATGAGTTTAACATAGAATATGCCTGTACATAAACTCTGTATTAGACTGTTTCAGGATGAGAATGAAGGCCAAGTTCTGAGAAACCTACTGTGAAGTGCTCAACATCCCATTCTAAACATGGTGTATACTATCAGCTTTAAAATCCTACCTCACCTCAGCTATAACCCAGACGACCTCACTACATCAGATGACATTCCAAGACAACCCTCATCCACTAGTCATTGACTTGCATTGTTGAAGGGCACAAGCATGGCTAAATTCAAGTTGCAATGATAAAACTCATCATTACCTTCAGTTATTAGGTCATCATTGATTTCAGTCATAACTGAAGTTTCCTAAAAAAAAATGTAAGAGGAAAGTAAGAAAAAGTTTAACCAGAATCAAATTTCAGAAAGCATAACAAATCCAAAACAACTTTGTAATCCCAAACCATTACCCTCCTCCCAAAACTACAAGGATAGACAGAGGGGTTTTGTGTTTGCTGGGGAGTGGCTTTTGTTGGTTGTTTTTGCTTTGCTTTTTAAAAAACACATAGTGAAGTTCAGGTTGGAAGTGACTTCTGGAAAAAAGCTCTAATTGATAAATTGGCTAATTTAAGACAAACCTATCTTACTTTAATTTAAGCAAAATACATCAGAATAAACAGGAACAGAAGCCACTTACACAATTATGGTGTCAGAACTGGCATGTATGAACAAGTAATGGTGTATAAATCTCTATACAGATGCATTACTTAACCACTTAGACACCTCTGAACAAAGCCTACTGTTCTAACCTCTACACTAAGCAGAAAACGTAATTTCAGTCTTAAGACTTTTTACTCCAACTTGCTAACTTATGCAACTTATTATTTGTGAATCTTTTCCTTTAAAAAAAGCATGTAATATCTTTACCTCAAAAACAGCTGGAGTCATAACAGCATCTCCTAAAGAGCAGTCTCCAACAGCTTGCATGCTATCATAGGGAGCATAGGAGCTGTAGTTGTATTCAGCATAAGGATCATAACCCCACTGTGAGTAGTAGTTCTGATAATCCTGGTAATAATCATTATAGTTGTACGACTGGTACCGCTGGAATTCTGCCTTCAGTCTGAAACATGAGAGGTTATATGCAGTTAGAATTTAAGAGTAACAAACAGTAAAGCCAGTCCTGAAGTTAAACAGCATTTAAAGTTTAAAAGGAAGCTTTTCTGAATAGTTGCTCAACCAACAGCTTAAATCAAAGATGATCTTGTGTTTGTACAGAAGCACATGCTCTCACCTTTGTCAATACAAACAGTAATTATTTTCATGGATTAACTCAAGCCACGACACATTGTTATTCGAGTACTTTCAATATCTAAAGAAGCTGCTGATCTTTGTGCTCTGCTAAAAGCTAATTTATTATGACCAGAGACATTTATCAAGCACAGCTGCTTTTAAGATGCAGCCTTTATTAACCCTTCTACCTTTTGTTTGGTTAATACCACAATCTTATTTCCAGCAAGCGGGTGAAATCAGATAACCTGTTTCAGAGGAGCATCTGACACTGCCCGCTAGTTTGCTATGTCTACCTTCACCTGCTCGGATTCTAGTCCATGAAGCATTTAACAGCTACCAAAGTATAGCACAGTCAGGTGAAGTCAGCACTGCCACTATCCAGCATGAAGCCAAATCAGTAGGAAAGTGACAGAACTCATTGGTTCCTAAGACCAAAGGGGCAGTTGATTGGTCTTCACTACTTTCCCTCTCTCTTTTTCAAGGATTTTCAAGGACAACTTCACCCTGAAGACAAGAATCAACTCAAGAGTGCTGCCTGTAGTAGAACAGAAGCACACTACATAAAAAGACCTTCAAAGAACCCAGCTACACATTTTAAAAAATCCTCTATGCTTTGACATTTCTTCACTGATTACATACACAGACCTCTTCTGTTCAGAGTCCAATTTCTCCACTCTGTTAAGAGACAAGTCAAGTCCAGGATTTTTGTGTATAACAGACTGAAGGAGCTCAGAAACGGCTTCAAATATAAGTGATTCAGTAACAAGCTACCCTAATGGCCAATGTTTTAATGTTATTAAAGCAGAATACTCAGCCTTTCAGGAACAGATACTGGTTAATGATATTTGCTTTAATATATACATTTGTTTCATTACTGTAAGGCTACACATACATACTAATAAATAGGTATTCTAATGCCTTGCTACTGTAGTAAATTAATTACTAGTGTCTCAGTCTTCCACTTCCAACTTCTCTCCTTCATATTTTTCGTTCCTACAGAGATTTATGTAAGTACTGTTGACATTCATCTGGAGAGAAGTGAGTAAACCTCTTTTTATGATCTCTTCTTGTTTCCAAAATAATTTAGTCAGAACAATTCTGGACAGTGCTCTCTTGAGCAAAAGCATTTTCATTCTAAATCAGAGGCAACATTTGCAAAATTATTCAGGGTAAAGAGAAACATAAGTTGTTACTTTTACTATTTAACAGAACACACAAGCTAACCTCATGACAGTACTGTAACTGTTTTTATGTAAGGTTGATTTTTGTCTGTATCCTGGATCAAACTTTATCAAATTTGGTATCAATTCTCTAACTGTTCACACCCTTGAATTACCTTAAGTAACTGATCAATAGAACTGAGCTGGCAGAGTAAAAAACCACTCTAAATCAACCAACTTTAAATTCCATGCTGCTTTAATCTCTTGAAAAAACAAAGTATAGTATTCTAAAACTGTTTCAGTACACTTCCTTTGGCTTCCCTACCCACCCCATATTCCCTATTTTTCCATGTAAGAGCTCCTTCCTCTGCCATAGAAAGTAATTATAAATGTGTTTAACTGGGCTATTGTAAGACTTATAGCTGGTTACAACAGCAGCTAAGTCCAAGTTAGAGAGTCTGGCTAGATTTAAGAGCTGGATTCCCTCAACAATCCCGACAGAGGTTGACAAATCCAGGGAGTCAGAACATTATGCTTCTGTATCTTGGTTCTGTAGACTCCATCATGTGTACAGCAGTTACAGCAAGGGCCACATACTTTGCAAAAGCAGAGCTACAACAATCTGATTATTTAAAATCACTGTATTAATGCACAACTCATTTGTTACCTTTTAGAAATTCCTATGCTCAGCCGGATTCGTTTTCCCCCCAGACCTGGTGCATTCTGGCAGTCTTGCAGTGCCCTCATCTGATCACCTTGCTCACCAAATCTGACAAAGGCATATCCTCTACAATTTTCAAAAGGGAGAAAACAAGTTCGAATATGCATAACAGTTACAAAGCTAACAAATTCAATTTCTGTCTCCTGGAAAATCAGAGGATAGTAGCTACTATAGCTTTTAAACAACCTCTCTGGCATGTGCATATGTACAGAAGATACTTTCACCAAATTAAAAACTTGGGCCAGAAGCAAAAAGCTTGTCTGGTAGCATTAAGACGCAACTTGCTGAGCACTAGCAAAGCAATACATTTTAATTGCTATCCGTAAGTAATTGGGATTCTATATTCCTGCATTTACAGCAGTTAATTTATCAGTTAGCATTAACCCACTCCTACCACTGTACAGCAATAATACTCTTCTTGTATTTGCTTTCTCTTAACTTTCTTGTATTTATCTACTACAGCCAGCACTGTCTAAACAGTTAACTTGCTCAGCCCTACTTCACCCACTGCCTGGCCAGCGTAACTTCCACTAGGCTTCATGTACCAACAGTTTCGGTCTCCCAGCCCTCTTAAGATTTGCCAGGCCTCGTGTTTTGCTCCCACGTGTAAACAGGGAATTATTGCATCTTCAGTACTGCAGATAACTAGGTGGACACACTGCTGTATGTAAGCACCGCAGCACGTAATTCAGCACACAGCTCTCCCTTCTCCCACCATTTAATTTCTTTCATGCAGGTACAATTATGACTGAATTAAAGCTTACCACATTAACTGCTTAAACTAACCAGAAAGTTTTAGGAACCCAAGGATCCGTGCTGTTAAAAAAAGCAATGCTAGAGACTAATTCTCCCTCTTCCTGCCTCTGACGAAAATGCAGAAACAGTTCTGACACAAGTTCTCTATTACTTATAGAAGCAAACATATTAACAGCATTACAGATTTTTACAGGCATTACCTGGAGTATCCCAGCAGATCTGTTGCTATTTTGCAGTCAATACATGAGGGGTACCTCTTTAGAAAATAGTCATAGAGCTGGAAATCATCTACTTCTGGAGTAAGCTCCCCAACAAATATTGAATAATCTGGTCTTTAAATACATAAAAAAAGAACAATTGTCAAGTTTGAGATGAAGGTAGATACCTTAGTACCACAGCCCTCTAACATCTAAGCAGGTAGTTATCACGAGACAAACAAGGAGACAAAATCTGAAGAGTATTAACTGCAAAGCCCTACTGAGTAATGTGCAGAACTGCAATGCCATCACACCAGCAGAAACTTCAATTTCTCTGGGTCCATTCTACCACTTTTGCAAAAAAAAAATTTCAACAAGGACCCATTTTATAAGAAACTTTTAGAAGTTAGTTCTAAGGAGTAGTATTTATTGTCAGGGAGAAGGAGGCACAAAAACACAAGGAAGCAAAAATTTAGGCACGTTACAGCCATGATTCAAAAGAACAATGACTATTTTGCCACCACTTCTCAGATTATGAAACTACAAAGTTCACCATTCTATTGGCAATACATTTCCGTAAGTGGCACCCAGTGCATACACACCAGATGTACCATTCAAGGACTGCAAAAGTACGTGACAGCATTCACTGGTCACTGTGGATTTAAACAGGTAAGCGGTCAGAGCTTCACATTTATGAAGGTCTTTACCTGGCTGAAGTACTACTAGGGACAAACTCTATCCTTCCTGGTTTTATTTTGTTCTTTTTCTTCCGTTTCTTCTGTGGTGTTCTCCACCAGCTGTAGGCCTGAAGACATTCTCTTTTTTTCGCCATCAAGTCCTGTTGGGAGAAAAAAAATCACCTTTATAGTATTTAGCCTCGTTTACATTCCTCCCTCCCACTCCCCATCACCACAGGTGATTTCCCCATATTCACCTTGCCCTTGAAAGAAGCCTGGGGTCCCATTTCTCCCTCCGCCTCCCATGAGGGAAAGCAGCCTCTGGGGAAAACGCCTGGCAAAAATAACAGAGCCAAAGGATTGTATGAACAGCCATATTCCCCTGACTTGTCAAGCTGGCTAAAGGATTGACAGCTTCCTCTTGGAATTAGGGAAAAAGCAGACAGCCCTTCGACGTTGGCCAATCCTAAATGTTAATTAGCTTCAGGACTGGACTGTGTTCCACTTGAGCTCCAGGACTCAAAAAACCCTGCAACAGAATGGTCTGAGCGATGAAGAGGCAAGGAAATCATCACTCTTGCCTGAAAGGGATCTCAGCTGTCCCTACCTCCCCTCACTTAGGAATTCTTCTTTTCTTATGTGAGACACCTCTCCTCACTACCCAGCTATGAGTCTCTCCCAGGCCAGGAACAATGACTGGAGGCCGATCAGTGGAATGTAAGGAGAAAGTAGACCAGGAACAGGCACTAGCTTGGCTGAGGGAAACTCAAACCCAGATGCAAGGCCAGGAAGAAAGAGGCATAAAAGTTTCCTCTTGGAGAAAAAAAACAAACAAAAAAACCACACAACACCCCAAAAGCCACAGTTTAAAAAGGAAGTGGGGCAGCTACAGAAAAGAGGAGGGTAGCAACAGCTGTGTTAACACAGGTTGCCTCCCTCAAGATTTGAAGAACGAGGATTTCCAAAAATAAGAATATAGCATCTTGCAGCATTTTTTACTTACGCAGGCTTTAACGTTCTTCCTCTAGAACACCTCTACATATATCTATATAGAGAGTGTTATGCGCAAGGTCCTTCAGAAGAACTCATGCTCAAATAATCCAAACTGCAAACCTTAATGTTACACCCCCCGACCTGCTTCAGTTGATACCGTTAAGTGTCCAGAGGACAGCCACCAATTACCAGAAGAAACCGTAGGACTAAAAGAACACCCAACTCAGACCAAGCTAGCTATTTCAGCTTTACATTTACTAAGAATTCTGAGTATGGTTCTGGAATCCATTCAGGCACTGCAAGCCTGAATTTCTGACCAAATGATCTTACCTGGCTCGCCATGGTTCAAGCTGTCTCCTGCGTTCCTCAACGAATACTGTTGCACGGGTCCACTTTATTGTACTCCTTCCGCTGGTAAAGATGTGGGGGAGGAACAACAAGAATCTTAACCTAAAGATTAACTGCTTCCCAAGACGTTCACCCTGCCTTACACTTTCAATGCCACCAATTCAGAACTTAAATTTCTAAGTTCTGACATCACTGCTATAGCAGTGGAGATACAGATATGTGGCCAATAGAGCTACAGTCAGAAGTAATCTTCACTTTCTTACATTGTAATAGTCCACAGAGTTTTCCCACTGTCCAAAGGACTAGGAATTAGAGAGCTTTTCAGTCATCTGTACCTTACCCTTAGCTCTGAAATACCTACACCTAATAGATTAATTCAGCAGATCCATGTTCTGCGATAGTTAAAAACAAGGCAAAGATAAAGGCTTAAGTATGCTTTGCATAACCCATTTGCCCCCCCCCCCTTAGTCAAATAAGTTGATTTATTTGTACCACAAACCATGCAGTTGAAAACAAGTAGTGGTACTTCCTATGTGCTAGAAAAATAGAAAGAGGGAGGAGGGTACAGTACAGGTAAATACAATCCTGCTCCAGACCTTTCCCTTAGGTATGTCTTCTCTTTTGCCTCTTCCATACATGCACTTCACTCACTACCAGCGAGTTAAACAACGAATGGCATTTTCCTGCTGTCATGAAACCAGAGTATACGTCTCCCAAAAAGGTACGTACCCCTTCACTGATTTGGATACCTTTTAAGCTTTCCTCCCTCATCATCCAAACAATATGAACCAGCGCAGAAAACAATTTCATTTGGGAAATATTTTGCAGCTACTTCCACACAGCTGTTCATTCACTACTGCTGATTTTTTACATCCAGTTTTGCTCCTTCTATAGAGATACTTGATTGAGTTTTAATCACAAAATTGCTTGTGTGGAAATGCAAATGTTTTACATACTGGCAGGTCAAATGCCCATATATATAATACACTAAGTACAGAATGCTTGTAATGCCTTAAAGGGTGAGCCACACAGGGAAAACAGTTCAAAGAACTACTTCATGGAATAGGCTAACCTGACATGGGATAGCCATGCACCATAATTAGAGTATCCATGCATGGTGGACTCATTCAGGCTAACTATGCACTTCATCCCCCACACCCATTTTATAAACCATGGAAGCATTCAAGCGCAAACAAGCCCTTAAATGCTGACATACACCAGCAAAGTGAGCATATGCCCTCTTATTAAACATAACTGTGCTTATTATAAAGAGTTATCAGCAGCAATTTTTTTCTGAAGGCCATTATTAATAAACATATCCACACAGCAATGTTCCTCTAATTCAAGCAATACCTTAATAAAGGAACCATAAGCATCTCCATGCTCTAAACATGAACTGCATTCACAGCTGCATAATTAAACTTACCGTTCTTTATTCGTGCAGATTTCAGAGAAGATGGCACACACTACAAAGCAGTTTTATTGCAAAAGATTAACTGAAGGCAGGTGATGCAATTGCTTCTTTATCAGTTATCACAACCTTTTTGCAATACTGCGTTTCTGTACTGTTGCCCCTTGTCTGATCTTGGCTGTCGTCTCTATCTTTTCACTAGAAAACAAAAATATTTAAAAAGCTGTTAAAACAACAAGCATTAACATACTTTTTAAACTGCGATCGCAGTCAGCTTAGCGTGTCAAACAGTGGGGCAGCTTTAGCCTCCAGAATCCAAACCCCCTCCTTAAATGGATTACACGTGGATTTTACCAAACCATTTATTCCACGCTTCTATTATGCTCATGCTGACAAAAAGCCGGATAAAGCTGTTTACGAATAAGATCGCCTGGGTGAACGCAGCTCGCCCAAGCTCGGAGGAAAAGCTATCCCCTTCTGTATTAATTTCGCCCACACGAGGAGACGGGTCACGGCGGCGGGCCGGGGAAACTTCCAGAGCGCCTCCGGCCGGCGCGGTGACCCCAGCCGAGCCGCACCGTGCCGTGACGCATTTTTATAAGCCACTCGGCACGACGGGAAGAGCCACAGGGCCCGGCAAGAAGTGCGCCCCGCCCGGCCGCGGCTCTCCGCAGCGGCCACACTGGCGCCGAGGCCGCGCTTCCCGTTTATTGTGCTACGCGATAAAGGGGGGAGAGGGGGTGGGGGGCGGGGGAGGGAGGTAAGAGAAGGGGAAAAAAACCCACAACCCACGATTAAATAAAAAAATATTAAGAAAAGGCAGCCGCGCGGCCCTGAAGGCGACGGCGGCGCTCCTCCGGCAACGCCGGGGCGGAAAGGGGGGAGGGGGGGGGGGCTGGCTCAGCGGGCGCGGGGGCTCTTCGGCCCAGCGACGACGGGCCTCCCTCCACGCGTAGGCCCGCGGCCCAACCGCCCGTGAGACGGCGGCCCCTAGGCCCCGGGGGAAGGGAGGGGCTGGCCCCCCCTACTCCGTTACGCAGGACATCAGTTCGCGCCCCCTTCGCCGCCGGCGGCCCTCACATATCGGCCTCCGTCACCGGGACGCCCCCTCACCCCCCCACCCCGCCCCGATCCCGGCACTAACGTCTCTCATCCTCCGCGTCGCCATAAGCAGCAGCGCGAATCTCGCTTCCGCCCCGTGAGGCCCTTCCGTACGGGCTGCCCCGCGCAGAGCCTGACCCGCGGACCCCACGCCCTCACCGCTCCCCCGGTGCTCTTCCCTTCCCGGCGCCTGGCTGAGGCCGCGGGCTCTTCTCTAGAGGAACGCTGCCGGCTGCCAGCCGCGGCTCCAGCACAGCGCGGCGTGCTCAAGCGCGGGCTCAGGCAGAGCGGCGGACGGACCGCGGCTGAGGCAAACAGGGCCCCCAGCTGGCGCCGTGCGTGGCCAGGCGGATGGAGCTGGTAGCGGGCTGCTACGAGCAGGTCCTCTTCGGGTTCGCCGCGCGGCCCGCCGAGGTAACGGGGGGGGGGAGGGAGGGAAGGAACACGCGCGCGCACGGTGGCCGTTATCTGCCCCGTAATGGCCGCCCGCCAGCCGCCCTGAGGGAAAGGTAGCTCGAAAGCGCACTCCACACGCTACTTACCGGTCCGTCTCTTGTCGGCCGTGGGGCCGGGCGGCGGGTGGGCTTTTAAAGCGCCCCGGGGGCGGGGCAGCCTCCCGCAGCCGCAGGCTCGGCCCCTCGCCGCTGGCGTGGGATGTGGGAACGGCCCGCCGACACCTCGCCGTGCGGCCCGGGAGGCGCGAAGGGCTCCCGGGAGCTGCGGGTCTTCCGAGCCTCCGGGAAGCGGCCGGCTGCGTGGGTGCTGGGGATTGTGGCGTAAGATCGTTCCTCTCAGCCTCTCGGCGCCGGGCTTGGAGGGCTCGGGGGCCGCTGCCAGGCGTGTCTCCAGCCTGCAGTGGTGGAAAAAGGAGCAATCTGCCTCCCTTGTCCGTGGTATTTACCCCTGTGCAGGTACTTCTTCACAAACGGCTTCATCTAAGCCGGACGCTGGTGACAAGAGGCAGTTTGCATTCATACCGTTCAGGGTAATCTCCCAACAGCACGTTGATTCAGTAAGATCCCATTAGACTCACAGCTAAATATAATTGCTTGGCATTTTACACGTACTCTTTTTCAGGTTTTGCTTTATAAAAAGTCACAAACACCTTACAGGATAATGAAGCTGAGGCATGCCGTGGTCAGCTTCAGAAAGACCTGTTTATTTTGTATTTCATTTACAGCCTTGGACAGTTGTCCCTGATTTTACTCACCATGCCCACTCTGCCTCATTGTCCGCGGTAGCAGTGAATAACAGATACGTGGTCACTGGGAGCAGAGATGAGACAATCCAGATCTATGACATGAAAAAGAAGATAGAACATGGGGCATTGCTGCAGCACAATGGTAAGGGAGCTTTTCTTCATAAAAAGCATTAACGATAGAAACTTAGAGCTGAAAAGGGGGCCCTTGCTATAAGAAGAAGAAATTTATTCTTTTTTAAATAAGTTTTCAGTAGTGATGGTGTCGCAGCCACGACAGTCTGATTGTACAAGCAAGGTAAGCATTTGAGCATAAAAACTCAAAAATAATGTTGGGTATTAGCCCTCAAATACAGCTGCTGCTTCAAGTTACTTTTTGTTTTAACTTTTAAGAAGTTACAGCCCACAAATGGCTCATCAGCCATTTTTGTTACACCAGGACAGTTTAGGTAGGCCATGCCTACTCCCAGTGACCATCTTTCCCAGTGCCCTTGTCCTATCACAGGTGTACATGAGCCACACAAAAGTGAGAGTTTCTGCGTGAAAGCAGGCTGCTCTGTTTGGGTCATTTGTTGCCCAATCCTGATTGTCCTTTTTTTTCCTGATAACTAAGAGGTACATGGAGCTAGAGTGAACCTGGCACTCATGTTAAACTCATGTATGATAACTCTGGTGCTCATAGGAAGCAGCATAGATAGTAAATTCAGCTGTGTGTCAAGAGCAGGGGTTTGACATAGGAGCATTCCTTATCACTGGTAGAAGTTCTGTGCTGAATGTGCCACAGCAGTTGGGTACTGCTTTTTTCAGGAGATCAGACTTGAATGGCTTTAGAGACACTGATAAAGAGTACATGTACTTGAATGTAAGACAGAAATTGGGGAGGAAAGGGGGCACTTGTGAAGAAATACATAGGTAATCATTCAGATTTGCCAAAGGGTGGGATAGTAGCTGGCATATTTTGATGCTAGAAGCTTCTCTGTTAATTAATACATTCTCTGTGTAAAACATTGTAAATTGCTCTCATTTGGATTTTATAGGCACAATAACTTGTTTGGAGTTCTATGGTACCGCACATCTACTGAGTGGGGCTGAAGATGGGCAAATTTGTATCTGGAACACAAAGAGATGGGAATGCCTGAAATCCATTAAGGCACACAAGTGAGCTTTTTATGTCTGCATATTCATATGAGTTTTAATATTTGTTCTCCTGGTAAATAATGTATGTGGCTAATACATTGGTTTTGGGTTGTGCCTTTTTTTATCAGGGGTCACGTGACATCTCTTTCTATTCATCCTTCTGGGAAATTAGCCTTGTCAGTTGGGACAGATAAAACATTAAGGTGAGTCAAAAGTGATGAAGAAATGCTGAAAATCCGAGTTCAGTAACTGAGTGAAGTGTTACAAGCAACAATTCTGTCTTGGTGCTAGACCGTGCAACACCAGTAAAACATATTTGGACATAAAATGGTTCAAAGATCCATTAGTTTGTCTTTTTAAGTTCTGCATACCAGCAATATTTTAAAGTATTTTAAAAATAGGCCTTGCTGTTCCTAGCCTCTTGTGCTCTGACTCTTCATAGTTACTTGTAGATGTATAAATGCATTTGCATTTTGTAACACCATTTGTTTAAACTTCTGAAAGCTGCCAGGTCTCATTCAGTGTGAGAAAAGTAATTTGCCACTTAAAAGTGCATACATGTTGCTGTGTCTATGTATTTTAAATACCTAAAGTGCTGTTTAACACAATAAATTGGTATTGGGCTCCTTTTGGGGTCTGCATGGCAAACAGTGGTTTGTAAAATAAATATCACTAACAAGTCATCACTTTCTTTTGCATTAAAAAGGCAGTAAAATGAGTAGAGATGCTTAAAAGCTTCCTTTGGGTGCCTTGTGTCAGCATATAGGACTTGAGTTTCGCTGTGCTGTTTTTAACTGGCACGCACATTATCCGTTGTTGTCTTTCAGAACTTGGAATCTTGTGGAAGGACGATCAGCCTTTATCAAAAACCTGAAGCAAAGTGAGTTTATCAGTCTAAATCCACTACAGAGTGAAATTACATTGTTCTATTTTTTTGCATAAAGGCAGACTGGATTAATCAACAATCCATTAATTGCAAGCAACTTCCTCAATATCATTTTTACACATGCAGGCCAGCATACATAAGCATATATCCTTAATAATTTACAAAAAGGAAAACACAGTGACACAACAGTAAGTTTTATTTTCCTTGAAACTTGGTGTCAGGACATTACTTCATACATTTCTGATAATCAAAAGCAAATGTTTAAAAGCATAGGTTCCTTGTTTATTCTAGGTTATTTGATTTTTTTCTTGAATTTTTCTCATGTTTAGGTAGAAAGCTGTCTAGCAGCTTCTAAAGAGTCTTAATTTTAGATTCCCATGCAATATAGAATGCAAAAACTGTGTATATGTGGATACAAATATATCACTGTGTACAGATGCCCACATAATTAAATGGTCCCCCGATGGAGAGAGATACGTCACCGTGATAACAAATAAAGTGGATATCTACAAACTTGATACAGCTTCAATCACTGGCACTATCACAACAGAGAAAAGAATATCTTCACTTAGATTTATTACAGTAAGTACAAAAAAAGGTGCTGGGAAATTAACTAGTTTGAAACACATTGAAATAATCACACTTGCCTTTCTTTTTTCCCATTCCAAGGATTCTATTCTTGCCATAGCAGGAGATGATGAAATGATAAGGTTCTACAGCTGTGACTCTCAAAAATGTCTGTGTGAATTTAAAGCTCATGAAAACAGGTATTCTCTATGTGTTTACTATTTAAATATTTATGGCAATGCTGAGTACTCAGTAAAGTTCAATGACTTCTAATGTTCAGCATATTTTACTACTCTTATTTAGGTTTAGTACAGAAAGTTTACTTCTGCGCTACTTCCTGAATTTGGGGCAGACTTGATTGCTTTAGTGTGAGCACAAGTACTGTGCTGTCCATGCACATTACAGAACAACAGGGTATAGAATTAGAAATACTACAGTTCTAAATTTATGACCTAAGTACAGTACAAAATATTTTTGTCTAAATAGAAGATCAATATAGATCATATTTAAGCATATGTCTTAAATATGAGATCTCAATATACTGACACAGATCTCTGTTAATCTTTTTTTCAGCAAAAAAGTTGTCTTCCCTTCCCCAAACCATTGCTATATCAGACCTGTTGTGAGGTCTGTAGTTTTTCTCAGGCAGGAGATGAAAATGGCTGTAACAAGGTTCCCAGTGCTGGGAACTGCACTGTACTGAACAGGAATATTTGGTAGTGAGACATCAGGCAATGTTCTCGCATCTCACCTTGGTTAGTCCTTGTCACAGTTCCCTCCCTGTCAGTTCTGAGTCTGAATTACCCAGCAGCCTCATCCCTGCTGCAAGGCCTGAAGTAGAGCCCCCACCCCTGGCTGGTGTGGAATCGCTCTAGAACCATGGGTTGGTCACCCTGGTATATCAAAGCTTTGAAGTGGAGAGATGGTGGGTAAGGGGACCGAAACAGAAAAGGTTCTGCTAGGTTACTTGGGTTTATATAGAGTATACATTTTTGGGGATTTTTTTTACTTATGTGTGTGTAGATGTATACACCACATGCACTTTGTCAAATACCAGTTGTTTGTCCAAATGCTGTTTCTAATTCATCAAAACAAAAAAGCATTAACAAAAATGTTACTGATGTGGTTAAATGTATGCTTAAATGTATCATGCTGAATTGAATCCTACCAAGACCAGGGAAAGCAAATGTTTCTGCTGTAAATGACAGCACTCAAAACAGATTACCATTCCAAGCCTGTCATTTGTGGGCTTTCTGTTCAAACTGATTGTTAGACTGTTGCCTATTTGTCCTTAATTTCTGTCAGCTTACTGTTGTGAAAAGAACTGCCAGGCTATAAAGTAACGAAGTAGTACATTTTCTTCACAGAATAAAAGATATCTATGGTTTTGAAAGAGAAGGACAACATGTTATTGTTACAGCATCCAGTGATGGTTACATCAAAATGTGGAATCTGGATCTTAATAAGGTTGGTCTGTTAGACTGCTTGTTACATTTATGGAAAAATATCAGACAGCCAAAATTGCAGGCAGCTCTGTTATAAAGATTAATTTTAAATAACTGAGGGAATTTTACTTGAAATCTGGGTGTCTCCATGTTGCTCCATGTCATGCTCCACAGAGATGTGTATGTCTACGCGCATATTACTATGCACTTGTGTATTTTTTGTGGGTTTGTATTTTTTTTAAAGCAAACTCTAAGATCTGATTATATTATGGAGATTGAGCGCACCCTCAGCAAGTTTGCGGATGACACCAAGCTGAGTGGTGTGGTCGACACCCTAGAAGGAAAGGAAGCCATCCAGAGGGATCTTGACAGGCTGGAAAGATGGGCCCGGGTGAACCTAATGAGGTTCAACACTGCCAAGTGTCAGGTGTTGCACTTGGGCCGGAAGAATCCCAGACATAGATACAGACTGGGAGAAGAGCTTCTTGAGAGTAGCCCTGCTGAGAAGGACCTGGGTGTCACAGTGGGTGAGAAACTTAACATGAGCCAGCAGTGTGCTCTTGCAGCTCGCAAGGCCAATGGTATCCTGGGCTCCATCAGAAGAGGGGTGGCCAGCAGGGACAGGGAGGTGATTGTCCCTCTCTACTCTGCCCTCATGAGGCCCCACCTGGAGTACTGTGTCCAGATCTGGGGCCCCCAATACAAGAAGGATGTAGAACTGTTGGAGAGGGTTCAGAGGAGGGCCACAAGGATGATTAGAGGGCTGGAGCACCTGCCCTACAAGGAGAGGCTGAGGGAGCTGGGCTTGTTCAGCCTGGAGAAGAGAAGGCTGTGGGGGGACCTCATTGCAGCCTTCCAGTACCTGAAGGAAGCTTATAAGCAGGAGGGGAATCAACTTTTTCAAAGGGCAGATAATGGCAGGGCAAGGGGGAATGGTTTAAAGCTGAAGGAGGGAAGGTTTAGATTGGATATTAGGGGTAAGTTTTTTACAGAAAGAGTGGTGAGGTGCTGGAACAGGCTGCCCAGAGAGGTGGTGGATGCCCTGTCGCTGGAAGTGTTCAAGGCCAGGTTGGATGGGGCCCTGGGCAACCTTGTGTAGATCCAGGCCTGAGGTTGGTGGCCCTGCCTGTGGCAGGGGGGTTGGAGCTTTATGATCCTTGGGGTCCCTTCCAACCCTTGCCATTCTATGATTCTATGATTCTATGATCTCATCTCCTCTTTAATAAAGTCATGCTTCCCTTCAGACCTACCTGGTCAGACTTACAGCTGTCTAATCAGAGGGCCAACCATATCCTGGGGTGCATCAAGCATGCATCTTGGGGTACATTAGCAGGTCCAGGGAGGGGACTGTCCTGCTCTACACTGCGCTGGTGTGGTCTCACCTTGAGTACTGGTTGCAGTTTTGGGCACCACAGTACAAGAGGGACACAATTACTGGAGAGTGTCCAATGAGGATGGTGAAGGATCTGGAGGGGAAGTCTTATGAGGAGAGGCTGAATTCCCTTGGTTTGTTCAGCCTCGAGAAGAGGAGGCTGAGGGGAGACCTCATCGCTGTCTATGGCTTCCTGACAAGAGGGAGCAAAGGGGCAGGCGCTGATCTCCTCTCTAGTGACCAGTGACAGAACCCAAGGGAACAGCACGAAGCTGCGACAGGGGAGGTTTAGGTTGGATATTAGGAAGAGGTTCTTTACTGAGAGGGTGGTCAGGCACTGGTACAGGCTCCTCAGGGACGTGGTCACAGCACCCAGCTTGGCTGAGTTCCAGAAGCTTCTGGACGATGCTCTCAGTTCCTCAGTCTGACCTGGCTGGCCAGGTGTGGAGCCAGGAGTTGGACTCAGTGATCCTCATGGGTCCCTGTGATTCTATGACTGCTGAGAATTGTTTTTTTATTGTCAGTGTCTGTCACTACTCTTGTAAAAACACAAACCCTATGGTGTCCTTTTGAAAAATTCACACACATTAATATACTAGGTACTTTTATTTCCTATATTTTCAAACAGTTGTGAGTAGTGCAGTCTTACCTTTAAAGTTTACCATGTTTCTTGTTTGCTCTGGGGTTTTTCTTTCAAATAATGTTTAGATTTTTTTAATTTAATGCCTAGTAATAAAGGATTTACTATATTCCAGTGTATCTTGAATAGTTCGAATAAATACCTCAACATTTATACACTCAGTATATCTCATCTGAATTTGCCCATTTTTAATTCCACTCCCCTGATCATTTTTATACTAAGTGCAGTAGTGAAAATCCCTTTCTTCTTTCACCTCATATCTCTGTTCCCCATGTACAGTCAACACAGTTGATTCAATGAGATGTAATAATGCTGAGTAGATTGATACAGATGTAGCTTAAGAGACAGTTAATTCAGAGAACTCATTTACCTTTCTCTGTAACATCGTCTGTATTTTGACCAAATGTGTGATTTTCTCCCTGTGCAGGCAGTGTGTTGTAAAACTTTGTATAACTCTGTGGGCTGCTCTGTCCAGCTCTGGGAGGTAGAATATCTCCTAATACAAGTAGTTTCTGATGGATTAATGCTGTTAGGCTGCACATGTGTTTGCGATACTTTATCCCCTGATATCTGTAATAGGATATTTACTCAAGTATTCCCAGCGCTGACTGATAGGAGTTAAGCAATTTAAAACACACTCTGAAGAGATTACTTTCGATCAGAAGCCTTGTCTTGTGAGGGAGAAAAGGAATCTGATGCAATAACTCAATTCAAATTATTTTAGCTATACAAAAAAAAACCAACCAAAAAACCCAAACATATTACTCTGGAGAAACTTCTGAAACCATTAACTATTTTTTTTGTGGGTCTATGACTGATATAGTTATTCCTTGTGTTAAACTTACCCAATGTGCCTGAAACCCACTGATCTTGCTTATCAAAATACGTTCTTAAAACCAGTGGGATTTTTTTGTAAAACCACCACTGAGGAACAGTGTTAGGGACAGGACTGTAACAGTGTGACCATTAACCATATATAGCTCTAGTTCTAAACATTGTTGGGCACCAGAAATGAAGTGGAAGGTCGTCAGTAAGGTACTTTATCTCTTCAAATACTTCAGTAAATTTAAACACAAATAACCTAATGTTTAATTAATCTTTTCCTATATTATCTTCAGATTACAGATGTGCCGTCTTTACTGTGTGAAGTCAATACCAAAGCTAGGCTGACATGTCTTGCAGTATGGCTTGATCAAGCTTCAGAAACAAAAGAAAATTCTAATACAGCTGCAGCATCATCTCAAGGTAACACAACTGTGTGCATTTTTGATTGCTTACAGGACTGTGAAATGGAATATACTAAGAGGGAGTACTGCATCGGAAAAAGTTTAGGTATCTTGAAGAATTTGGGATATGATGCTGGCAAGTGACATAGATATCCTTTCCAGTCTTGGTAGTGTCTCAAGCCTGCATGTATGTTGGAGGACATAAACCTCTTTTCAGTTTTCTTATATGAAAGTTTTCATTCTTTTTACTGGAATAACATGGAGGAAGTCACTGTGAAGCTCCTGGGGCAGATAAGTGAAGAATAAATATTTTGATAGAACTGCATGTCTTATTTTCCTATAGGGAAAAAAAAAAAAGATAGGCCTGAGACCAATGCAGTAAACTTAGGAAATCTGTCTTAGGTTTGTTTAGGTTTGGTTTTTTTCTGTTGTTTTCCTGAACTGTAGTCTGTTTACATACTAGACGTTTAGATATTTTTGTCTCACAGGCAAAACTACCATAAACAGCACATTCCACTGTAAATTAAAAACTCATTAATAGCCCCTTTTGTACAACAAGTTACAATTAAGTCTTTGTGCCATTTGAGACTATAAAGACTGGACATAAATCTTGGTGCAAATAATTTCTTGCTTTTTTTTTTCAGCAAATGAAGATGAAAAACCATCAATAGTCAGGAAAAGCGAAGTTTGTTGGACTGATAATACTGGTAAAACAAGAAAAAGAAAGAGAAAAATTACTCTAGAGAAGCAGAAATTTGAATCATCATTGCAAAAGAAGAAAAAGAAAGGGAGCAGCTCAGCATGATGGCAGCTACTTTCTCTCCTGAATGAAAGGCAGATACTGGTGTTGCTGTAGTTATTACAAGAATGTAAGCCTCTGATGGGATATAGACCCCTTAACATCCATTGTTTGAAAGTAACAAATGTTTTTACCCTAATAACTGATCATTCTGGAAGTAGCAAAAGAGATGCAACTTCTCCCAAGTGAACAAGTCAAAAATAAATTAATAATATGTAATATTTGTATTTTTCTACTAACAATAGCATACACTTCTTAACTGGCTCTGGAAAAGCCAGCTAAAAGGATAAAAATAGCTGCATCTGTCTCGGTTATATTTTTGTCTCACTTAAATGTATATTAAAAATGCATACACTTGTTCATTTTAGTGTTGGATTCATTACTTTTCCTACAGTAAAAAGGAACATGTTAAAATAATTTGAAATATGATTACATTCCATTCATTCACAGAAAAATCATGCTTTCTAGTTCTTCACACAGACTTCCACATTGAATTTATAAGCAAAATGTTGAGGTTTTTACTGTATCCATACTTCATGCAATTTTTTTGTCTTTGCACACAATTCACATGTTGAAGTCTTTGTTTCAGAATATGATACATATTTTTAGGTGGAGGAGTTTATATCAATAAGGTTTTACTTTCTTTTCCCCTTTGCCATAATATTTTTTCACATCTTTGATCTGAGATGTCTTGTTAACAAAATTCTAAAATCCTAATATTTGATATGTTGGTAACACTGATAAAATGTCACCCATCTGTTTTGCACTTAAAATATTCCTTACCTCATTCAGTGGGAACGTGATCTTATCCTAAGTCTTACTACAAATACACAAATTTACAGTGGGAAAACCAAACTCGGGCTGGAGAGAACAAGGTCAAATATCTGTACTAAATGTACTTATATTTTTTAAAGTAAAGCATTTTAGTGTCGTTTAGTGTTCTGCACTGCTGGAGTAGTCATTATTTCTTCTGCATTCAGAGGACGATTGAAATTATGCTTTATTCTGATTCACTTTAGTAATAATCTCTTCATTTGTATAGCAAGAGAATAGGTACAGACAATCAGAGAAAAGATTGAGCCAAATGTGGAAACAGGAATGCAGTCTCTCTTAGGGATCTAAAACTGGATACAACTCCAAGTCCTCTCTGTGTTTGCTCAAACACTGGAACAAAGCGAGCATCATTGGTGCTGTTATGACACCATTCACATGGCAATGGCAGTATTCTCTCTGTGTTTATCTTCTGTAACTCTTTGCCTTAGATAAATGATCACAACCCCTTGTCTGAATATTCAGTGTAGTTGATTTATACGACCTCAGTTTAATCTGACATTAAAAGGATTTCAACTCTACTTCAGTTTGAATATGCACGGCTTTTAACTTCAGTAACACCCTGAATATGTGTGTGCACACAGGCAAATGCTGTAAGACAAAACAGTTTGCAGACTTGGCAGGAAAGGTACCAAATAAGATTTTTAATTGATAACAAGACTCCTGTAGTAAATATAGGATTTTAAAAGTATAAACTTACATAAGAAAACTTCATGCTGTGTTTTACTTGTAAAGTGGTATGTCTGTTTTGTAGTCCTTATGTCTGTTCTTGACATGACTGCCCCTACTAAAACAGTTTTACTGGTTCAGTTTTTAAATACATAGGCTCATGTCCAGAGACATCACAGTTACAGAAGCAAGCTGCCTTGAGTACCAGAAAAAATCCAGTCTGCACATAAGAATTAAAAAGCAAAATTCCACAGAATTCTGATTCTAAGGTTTAGATATACAAATAAATATTAGACATGTAAAAATCCAAACTCCCTGTATAGTAACAAAAAATTATGCAACTCATGAGGCTCAGAACAATTTGTGTATTGGAGACCAAGAAGACAAGTCCAAACTGCTTCTAAGGTGAAATAGAGAAACAGTCCTGAGAGGAGAACTCTTAATTTTCTATACCTTGAGTGAATGCTCAGCCACTAACCAGTACTTGGCAATTTTTTGTTGTTGTTTTCTTGTGCACACCTGCTTTTTCAAAACATGTTTCTATTCTAGTTTCCAGGAAAGTGCTTAGAATGGTAGATTGGAGGCAGCAGTGCAGAGAGAGAGATGAGCAGTGTGAGAGCTCTTCCTGTGTCAGAAAGGGTGAGCAAGCTTGATGCTGGTGTAGAGTAGATGGAGCCTTAGCTTCCAGAAACAACAACCCAGCCTAGCCAGCAGCATCTCAGCTGAGCCCAAGGTGAGTGCAGCAGCTACAGCAGCCGTGAATTTCTTTCAGTTTTCCTGCTTCCCTCTTGGGGAACCTCAATACGGGGTCACAAAGCAGAGCCCAATGAAACTGGAGTGTAGTCATTACACAGCTTCAACAGAAAAAGGAACCCCATCCGGTATACGTTAGATCTGTGGTGGTTGTGGCACTTTACAGGGAGATAGGCAATCTCTATTTAAACCACTTGGGCCAACAAGGGAATTAAATAGCTCTCTACTTTCCAACCCTTATGCTAATTCATAAAGATGGGGAAATTTTAAATGCAGCTAAAGAAAGGTACATTTTTCAGAAAGCACAGGCCTCTGGCTGCTTTGTGCTTTCTGGTATGAGGAGGAACTGATGCCCCTCAGTTCAGGGACCTCGTTAGAGGAGTGCTGTTTCTTTCTATATAGAATCATAGAATGGTAAGGGTTGGATGGGACCCCAAGGATCATAAAGCTCCAACCCCCCTGCCACAGGCAGGACCACCAACCTCAGGCCTACACAAGGTTGCCCAGGGCCCCATCCAACCTGGCCTTGAACACTTCCAGGGATGGGGCATCCACCACCTCTCTGGGCAGCCTGTTCCAGGACCTCACCACTCCTTCTGTAAAAAACTTCCCCCTAATATCCAATCTAAACCTTCCCTCATTTAGCTTTAAACCATTCCCCCTTGTCCTGCCATTATCTGCCCTTTGAAAAAGTTGATATGGTTAAGTGTCAATGGGATCGAAGTGCATAGTCAACTGAAATAAACGATGTGTGCTACCTATGTGAAGAAAGCCAGTTTCAGCACTTGAGAAAAGAAAGCATTTATCTTTGTAGACAGTTTACACATCTCTACATTTTTCCACATTAAAAAAATGCAACATATTTTCATTACAAGATGCTACCCATCTCCTAATGTTGCATAACCTCTACAGCAGAACAGTCCTTTTTCTGTTGCACAAGCTATGCTTGTAATTTGAAGGTGACAGAAATCTTACACATCTTCCACAGAAGGGCTGTACTGAAATGACTGACCGAAGCTAGCAGCAGCCTACAGGCTGCCCAGAGTTGTGGCTCATGCCACACCAAAAACCAACCCCAATTCTCAGGTGCACACCAATACCTCTGCTCCTGCTAAAGGACTAGGCTTTGGTGCACACGAATGCAGTTACGAGGGAGCTTTGCCCCTCGCTGAACAAGTAGAGAAAAACCTCTTCAGCAGTGAAGTCTCGTTTGTAGGGACTCGGGCTCGCTGGGGCATCCTCCATACCCCCGGCGGGGCTGGGGGAGTTAACCGCAGCTCTGCAGCTAGGTGGGAGGGAAGGCACGAACGCTTTCCCCTCGGCAGTCCACGGCCGCGGGTTTTGTTGCTGTTTCGTTGGGTTTGGGGGGTTTTTTGTTTGGGTGGGTTTGTGGTTGGTTTGGGGTTTTTTTGTGGGGGGTGGATGGGACGGGGGGTATTGGGGGGGACGTCACGTTTGTTGAGTTGGGTTTTTTTTTACGTTTGGTTTTTTTCTTCCCTCGGAACAGCCGGAAGAGGGAAGTTTAGGGCGGTGCGTTACCCCCTCACCTCCCCTTCCGCAGTCTGCTCCGCCTCGGGCTGCTGTGGAGCGGGGCCGCCGGGCAGGTAAGCACCGCCCGCGTACCCTCCTTAACGGGGCTCACGCAGACGTTCTCTCCGCCGTCCCCAGGGGCTGCATTTCCAGAAGCACGGTTTTCATCTCTTGAGCGGGGCTTAGGGCTTAGGCTTTAGGAAGGCCTTGTTCGTGCAAAAGCCGCCTGCTGCAAAAGGCTTTTTGCTTGTGTTATTTTTTCCCTTAAAAATATAAGCGATACTGACTCTCACCCCAATTTCTACTCTAGTTTTCAGCATGGCCGTGGACTGGCTCGGCTTTGGCTACGCCGCCCTGGTGGCATCAGGAGGGCTCATTGGCTATGCAAAAGCAGGTACGGTGCGGAAAAGTGCTTGTATCTCCTTCACCCCCAGGCGCCCCCCGCCCCCTTAACCGTGTGTAGTTGGGCGGCTTTTCATGAAATTCTCCTGTCTCGAAATTCGCGCAGATGGGAAGTTTATCAGTTTGTGCCATGTGCTGATAACTTGCTGCTGTTGGGGTGTGGTGCTTTTGGGGTGGAGCTCGTGCTTTGGGTTGATAAGCCCACAACCTGCTTTCTGGTTGGTGCTGGTATCTTAACTCTGCCATGTGCTCCTTGGGTGAACTGGCACAAGTTTGCTTCAGAAAGGCTTTTCCCTGCTGTTTTAAATACAAAGTATTCTGGAAGTGTTCTATATCTTCAGATTACAGAAATCACCTTTTCATCTTTTTGTCTTTGTCCTTATATGTTTATTCTCATTTTAATGTGTGGTGGTAACAGTATACTGCAAGCTGCAGAGTTCTCAGAAGGACTCTTTCTCCAAGTCGAGCTGAACAGTGCACATCAGTACTTAATCTAGTTCCTTTTCTGCGCTCTGTATCATAAACTTACCCTCTGACCTAGTGCTTTCATTTCCTGCCTTTTTTCTGAGTTTGCCCTCCTCTGGACAGCATTGTGGATTAATCCCTGCTGCAACACTATCTCTTTCAGCTTTGAAAATCCCTAAGCCATTTTAGTGTTTGAGATACGAAAGTGCATTGCTGAAGTCAGTAACAATCTTACCCCGGTGCGTTTGACTACATAGATGCTAATGCCTATTGCTGTCTGTCTTCTATTGGCTTCATTTATCCTTTGGGCTGTGAATGGAGGTTAGGGCAGGAGGGGCAACACTGAGAACCCAGGTATTTCTCTGAGGCCATTAGGGAATGGTAGATGTCTGTCTTACCCTATGGTGCTGGATCAGAGGACATCTTTCTGCTGAGGCAAGGGAATCCAGGTCATGGGATTTTTGAAGGGGTAGCCACAGTTTGTATGCTGACTTGTAAGGAGTGGGGGAGGAAGCTATTGTATCCCTATTAATAACTTTGAGAAACCAAGAGAAAATTGAACTTTTGTCCCTAGAGCTGAGGTGGTGACCTGTTCTTTTACGGCCACATCTGTTTACCCACACAGACAGTGCTGAGCAGTAGGTGCCTTGGGAAGAATATGAGAACAGGGCAAACAAATAGTGATTGATATTTCTCTTTTCATGTAGTAAGTTCTCTGGGTCCCAGTGTTTTGAGACTTAGAAACTCCTGAGACAGAAGTGATGTGGTTGTCTCTGTGACATAGCTGCATAAACAATGCCCTGAGGTAAAATTCAAGTATATGATGGCCATCTGGGATCCCAGGCAAGTGGAAAGAATTGTAGCTACCACATGTTGGTTGCTAAACTGTATTCTGTACAGACCAGCCACATACCAGAGTGTGTCTTTTACTTGCACATGTACAAGATTATCTGGTGCTTTCTGTCATCTTTCTCTCTTGCTTTTCACACCAAAAGCAGGATCTAAAGCAGTGTTACAGCTGCCTTGTTGATGAGTGAAAAATTAGTACTTTCTGGTAGCAGTATGTGATAGCTTGTGTAACACGTAGAGGAGCTCTTTATCAGCTTAGCCTTGCAATCCTGTAAAATGGAATATATAAAGGACCACCCTCAGAAGCTTTAAGTCCTAAATTCTTCGTTAACCTTATTGAGGGCATTCACTGCTCACAGTGGTTATGCCACTTCATTACTTGATGTAATCTATAAATGAACAATTTGGATGTGGTATCCTTTATCTTCTGCTATCTTGGGATAATTGTTTATACTGAGGACTTGATCCAGAGTTTAGGTGAGTCCAGAGACCCTTCTCCCAAAGCCTACAGTGTCCTTTGGATCATGTCAGGTGTACTTAAGAGATAGGACTGCTCTTATTCAACTTTGCTCTCTTTGCCAACTTTTTTCTTTGTTTGCATGCCCTGCAGCTCAGTTCAGTCCTTGTGCCTTTCTCTGATCTTAAAAACCCTTACCATTTAATCCATCTACTTCACTGCATCTCAAGGAAGTTGTGATAGTACTGTGTTGGAACAACATGCTTCAGTTCACACAAACACCAATTCTTTTGTTGTTTTCACTACTTTTTTTCTATCATAAATGTATCAGTGCCTTTGCTGTTACAGAATTAAATACTATTGCTACTTCTACTTTATGCAAGAGTATTGGAATATGTTTCTTGGTGCAGATCAGTGTGGTATACTATCTTAAAAACCCCTCTCTAATCTGCTTTGTAACAATGAATGCCCATCTTTTTGTTATTATTGGTGTTTTTCAAAACAGAGATGCTGTTGAGCAAGTTTGTTTCTTGGCTTCTAATGTTTTTTTACTTACTCAGGTAGTGTCCCGTCGCTAGCTGCTGGTCTTTTCTTTGGGAGTTTGGCTGGACTGGGTGCCTATCAGCTCTCACAGAATCCAAATAACGTTTGGATTTCTTTGAGTAAGTAGCTTAAAATTTTATTAGAAGGGATTACATTTACCCTAGAATAACTAAATGCTTTAAATGAGTACCTAAAAGTCTTTGTGGAAGAGTTAAAACAATGTTACAAATCTAGTTTCAATTCAAACTTGTGTTTTAGTGAAAAATCTCCATTAGTGGCCAAACTCCACTTCTCTCCCTGGAATGTGAGCTATTAGCACTGCTTTGTGGGGTATTTTTAAGGAATGTATTGAGAATGCATTTTGAAAACTGCTTGCCTTGGTGTGTCGTGCTCAGTGATGTCTCACTACCTTCTTACATCCCTTTTGCAAGATGTATAAAGTACTTTGGGTGATAGTTTAAACTTAGGGTTTTGTTACTTTTCTACAATAAGAGAGGAAAATATACTTTATTTATTACTGGAATTTGTTTTCTCAACATCAGAAAAACTACAGGTTCTGAAGGGAAATGTATGCAAGGATAGAATGAAGCTTACATGGGTTTAAAAAAATCAAACATTTTCTGTTAAAAAACTTGTATGTGGTGAGGTGGCAGACTCCAAAATGCAATTTTTGTCTTTCTGCCATTTACAATACAGAGCTGAGGATTGAGATTAAGCTAGGATGGTTATCACCTTAACTTGTGTGTGCCTAAAGCTTGTGCCAGCTGCAGAATAACATGACTTGAACATCCTGCATTCACTAATAAAATTGGGCACCTTGAAATTGGAGTGGACTGAGAAAATGCACATAGATAATTCCTGCAGCTCAGTTGATGCCTGACTCTTGTTAGGCTGCTGTATACACTTGTGAGTGTGGGGATATATACTTGTGAGTGTGTGTTTTGTGTACTTCTCTGGCCAGTATCTGAGGTAGTAGTGTCCTCTCCTGATCTGGAGGAGACATCAGTGCGTGATAGTCCTCTAGCACTAGCCATGTTTAGGTCCCCAGGCTGAGTTGCATTGGTGGCTGCCACCAAGCACCTCTCTTGTACCTGGTGTGTTTGAAGGATCATAGTGCAAGGGAAGTGCTAGTAAATGGATGTCTGATCTCTGCGTTCTCCTTTTGGCTGAATCCCATTTTCAGCATCCTGCAGGAAGCTGGACTGCTTCAGGAAGAGGAATTCCCCTGCAGACTGCCTGTACCCCTATCAGGTTATTTTATTATCACTGAAAATGGCAGAGACTGTGTTTGGGATATTTTTTTAGGTATGACAGACATGTGGAATTACAAAGATATTGCACATCTGGGGAGATTTAACAGAGAAGCAAGCTTGAGTAATGCAGTTTCTTCTTCTTTCTCAGAACTGGAGCTTCCCTTTACTCTGACTTTGAGAAGGTAACTGTGGAGAGTTGCTGCTCAGTCAGCGTTTGAAGAGCTGCCTAAGTGGTGACATAACATCTATCTATTTGAGATGTGAAAGTCAGAAGTAAAAAGGGCAGGCCCAGCATTTCTCTCCAGTATTGCCTGCAGTGCAGTCCACTTTCGTGTCTGCTGGACGGGTCGAAAGCTGTGTATGATCAAGCAAATACAGCAAGCTGAATAGGAGTGGGACAAAGTGCTTTCCCAAATATAGATATATAGATACATATCTATAATTCAGTACAGAGTCTTTTCCTTCACCTTTTCATGCTTTCAAGTTCTTGGATGTGTTCTACTGCTGTCTTGGACGCCTCAGCGAGGCAATGAGCAGTGGTGACAGCGGTCACTGAGGTTAGCCCAGGGGCTGAGTGAGAGCTCCTGCTGTACAGAGAGGTTCCCAAGATCAGGGCAGCCCATGCAGCTCCCTCCAACCACTGTGAAAACCCGGAAGCTAGCCCAAATTTGCCCTCACCCTGATGTCATGTGACCCTACCTCCCCCTAGCCTTAAAAGGCAGGGACTAGTCACAGTGTCTACTTGGTGCAGGGTCAGGACCCCAACACCTTCCAGTGTGGAAGTAGGAACACAGTTAAAACAACCACAACAGCATGTAGCTGTGCAGGTCTCAGGGTGCAGGGGATGCCACAGCCTGCTGGTAGCAGGAGGCAGCTCTGATCAGGGCTGTGTGAAGAGGTAAGGGATCTCCTCAGCCAAGCAGCACACACTGGCAAGGTGAGGCGGATGTGCTCAAAGACAAACTAGAAAGACTCATGAGCATTAGGGAGGCTGGGATGGAGATAGATCAGTGGAGCAATCTGTCCTCCCAGCAACAGAAGTGTGAGCACTGCTGCCTTAAGGGAGCCTCAGCCTAGGGACTTAAAGTGACTTTCAACCTTGTTCAGGCCCATGGATTATTATCCACTTTTCATTTTCTAAGTAAGTAGTAATGAAACACATAAAAGAAATTTGAGGACCATTAAAAGAGATTTAAGGGACCTGGGATGCATGGTGCAAGGATCCCAAGCACAGGTAGTGTGTTCCTCCATCATTCCTACTACAGGGAATGGGGAGGGATGGAATAAGAAGAGCCAGGAAATTAATACCTGGCTACAAGCAGGATATAAGCCAACAGTGTGGCCAGGAAGGCCAATGGCATCCTGGCTTGTATCAAAACAGTGTGGCCAGTAGGTCTAGGAAGGTGATTGTGCCCCTGTACTCTGCATTGGTGATGCCGCACCTTGAGTGCTGTGTCCAGTTCTGGGCTCCTCACCACAAGAAGGACATTGAGGTCCTTGAAGGAGTTCAGAGAAGGGCAACCTGGCTGGTGAAGGGGCTGGAGGGCAAATCATATGAGGAGCAGCTGAGGGAGCTGGGGATGTTTAGCCTGGAGAAGAGGAGGCTGAAGGGAGACCTTGTCACTGCCTACAACTACCTGAAAGGAGGCTGTAGAGAGGTGGGTGTTGGTCTCTTCAGCCAGGTGACAGGACAAGGGGAAATGGCATGAAGCTGTGCCAGGGCAGGGTCAGATTAGATGTTAGGAAAAGATTTTTCCCTGAAAGAGTTGTCAGGGCCTGGAATAGGCTGCCCAGGGAGGGGGTTGAGTCACCAACCCTGGATGTGTTTGAAAAAAGGGTAGATGAGGTACTTAGGGATATGGTTTAGCTTAGGACTGGAAGGGTTGGATTACATCTTAAAGGTCTCTTCCAACCTTGTGATTCTGTGTGCAGTTACATTCAGAGTTTTGTGTATGTGAAGACTGGCTGCTGATTAGAACTGGAGGTATTTGAATACTCAAGTATTTTTGTTCTTTCCTGTGTAAGATACTGTGGTGCCAATGTTTTACATATCTACTTACACAAGGCTGTTAGGTGTCAAGGACAGTATTTAGGGTGGTGTTATGAGGAAGAATGACACAGCTAGGATTGAAGATAAGCTGGGTCCTGCAGGATCAGCCCTGACACAAAAACAGTGGTAGAAGACATTAACACATCGTGAAACAATGTGTTAATATGTAGCTGTAGATGCACACCTAAGGCTAAGGATTTACCGGTATGTTTACAGTGTTTTGTCTGTCTTTGAGATAGGGTCTTCCAGGGATACAGTTTCACTGTCTCTGTGGAACTACCTGGCTCTTGTCTCTCTGTCAGGTCGTCAGGGTGGGTAGCTTTAATACACAGTTTAGTAGGAGCTGTGCAGGGCTGGAATGAATTGGTAATGCTTAGCACTCACATAGCACATTTCCCTTTCAAAGTCTTTTGCAAACATAAATTAGTTAATTATCCAAACATGACTGCAAGTTAAACAAGAAAATGCTCCTTTCCCTTTTAGTAAAATGTGGAGGAATTCCATGCACAGCTTCAGCAATTTTTCTGTGCATGTGGAAGGAGTCCATTCCAGAGCAGCATTGTCTAGAGTAGTTCCAGTCACCAAAGCAGCACATTCTGACAAATTTGAAGAGTGTGTGTAGAAGCACGTGGAGTGCACTGTCTGCTAGAACTTGGTTTATAATCCTTACTCTACACATACTGAAGCATTTGAAAGTTTACACAGTTCACTGGCTCTTTTAGTTCATAATGTGGAATAACCTGTTATAACTTGTTTTTCCTTGATGCTACTGCTTCTGTCTGTCCTCTTAGTTTTGAATTGTACCCTCTCCCTCACATGCAAGCATCTCTGCTGACTGGGCTGTATGATCTCTCATTTAAGTTACATCTGGAACACTGGCTGCTGTCATGGGAACAAGATTTTACAACTCTGGAAAATTCATGCCTGCAGGGCTAATTGCTGGTGTCAGGTACAACACAATATACTTTTTTTTCTTTTTTAAAATCTTCTGTGTGTGATTTCTTACTTGCTTAATTAAATTGAGAGGGAGTAAATCTTATTTTGTGGGGTTTTTTTCCTATGTACCAGTTACATGGGAAGGATTTGAAAATGAATTGGCAAACTATTATTGTTGTTTAATTATGTGTTTTTCCCCATATACAGTTTGCTAATGGTTGGAAGATTAGCACTGAAGATGGCAGAAAAGCCCCATGATAAGTAACTGTTCATTATGCAGTTTAATATCCTGATAAGGAAACCTGGTAATGAAGTTCCATCAATGGAAAAGCAAGAAGAGGGAGCAATTTTCTACATCAAGACTTTTTTTCCCCCTTTGTCTTACATAAAGGGGAGTGGGATGATGAGACAGCTTACATATGAGGTGCCCTTTGTTTCAGTGCTGTGGTAGAGCTGTTATTGTAGTGAGAAATCCATCCTGGAGTTGATTTTTTTTTTTCCTCCAGAGATGTTTCAGTGCATTTTAAAACTTCCTATTTTTATATTCCAGAATATACTATCATGTATGAAGCAGAGAGGACCTGTAATTTAGAAAGGATCCACAAAGAGGCACCAGGAGTAGTTGGCTAAATAAACAGTGTCTCTCATACCCTTTGTACTCAGTATTACAGTACGCTTTACCTGTTGCATTCTGAGTTGATACACTATGTCTATTTTACACCAAACAGATTTTAACTTCTTATTGTGAAATGATGCTGAAATGTTGCTTTTCTACAAATAAAACCTGTTGTAAAGTATTATTGGGAATGAGGGGTTTTTAATTCTTTCTGTGTGTATGGGGGTAGGGTGTTGGGGTATTTTTAACTTTTTTTCATTTCAGTAGAAGTCCTTGCAGTGAACTGTTATCCAAGTGCTATCAATCTTGCAATGATATTTTAAAATCACTTTTTACGTGGAGGGGCAGAAGATTAAATTAGAGGCCTTCATTAACACTGCATTAAAGTGCTGTTGGCAAGGAACTCTACTCTCTGGATCAATGGAGTGAGATTGGCACTCGGCTAAATGACCAGTTCTGTATAACCAGAATAAAGTAGTGTAACGTTAACACTATGTAATTCTGATCTTACGAGCATATTTGACAGTAGAATTTGTCAGCAGTTTGGTTTTATCACTTAGGGAAGTTGCTGTGCCTCTTCAATTCTGTCTTTAGATATCACAGAATCACAAAGTTGGAAAAGACCTTGAAGATCGACTCAAACCGTTCCTGTCCTGTGCTAAACCATATCCCTAAGTACCTCATCTACCCTTTTCAAACACACCCAGGGATGGTGACTCAACCCCCTCCCTGGGCAGCCTGTTCCAGGCCCTGACAACTCCTTCAGGGAAAAATTATTTTCTAAGATCTAATCTGACCCTGCCCTGGCACAGCTCTGTGCCATTTCCCCTTGTCCTGTCTCCTGTCACCTGGCTGAAAAGACCATCACCCACCTCTCTGCAACCTCCTTTCAGGTAGTTGTAGGCAGTGATAAGGTCTCCTCGGAACCAGGAGAGTTCCTGGTTCTGCTGTGGTGCCTGAGGACTGTGGTGTGGACGGTGCATCGGTGACATCTGGTGCCTTTGTTGACACGCCAATCTTGATTGCTTCTGCTGTGCTCAGTCTCTTCAGCAGTGTCTGTGCAGGCACAGTTAATGTCAGCGTGGCACTGAGGTGGAAGGGAGAGGCAAGAAATGTGGAGGGAAAAAATCCTTTATCAACTTGCTCTTTAGTAATAAATGAAAAACTGATATGCTAGGATTGTTACAGTGTGTAACTAGCCTTTTAAAGTGATTTTTTATGTAGTGGATATCTAAGATTTTACTTTGGGACCTCCATACCACTGATTACCTTAAAACTTTGTCAACTGTGAAATACAATCACTGCAAAGTGGTTTAAATGGGCTTACATCTTAGGTGTAGTGCTTCCTGTTTCGTGGTGCTTCCAGGGATTTATAACAATCGCCTCCAAATGCACAAAGCCAGTGCTAAACTGTGTAATTGCTCCGTTTCAATGGTCACTTCAAAGCTTGGGTTTCCTGCTCTGAAACTGGCCTTTAACTGTGTGGAGCCAGAGTGCCATTTCCCTTGTCGTGGATCAGTGGAAACACACATGGTCATAGACTGAAGGTTGCTGTGGTAGAAAGTAGTAATGACAAGCAGATCTATAGACACTGGGCCAGTTGTGCTGTGTGCTGCTAATTCTCTTTGCAAAAATTGTAAAATTAATTCCAGGGGCTTTTTTAACATATTTCATATTGGAGCCTCTCTTGTTTCCAGGCACTTAATCTGTAAATAACCAGATCTGTACAGGATGGATCTGCAGGGAGCAACTCTAAAAACATGTAAAAGCACGCCTGGAATTCTAGTCTGGGTTAAATCATGGTCTCTTTGACCATGCTGCAAGCAAAATCCAACAGAAGTTTTGCAATTACCTTTCTATATTTTAAATCACCTCATGTAGTTGAATAGAAAACTCTAGACTTTTCTAGAACCGTTCTAGTGGAGACATTAATGTCATTTCTCTGGACTGCCTGAGCTTTTAGGTTGATTGTGAGATAATCCTGTAAGGTTTGGGTTTGTTTTTTCCCCTATTCTGGGTGGGTTTTTTTCACTGAGGGTGGTCTCTGTGTAAATCATGATGATTACTTGTGCATTTAATTTGCTGTGGCCATGCCATGGCTTCAGTGAAACTTCATTCACTGTGTCGGATTGTGTAGGGATAGAAAGTTTGGAAAGAGGGATTTGTTTATTTTTAGGAAAGGAATTGTTAAAATATCTCTTAAATTAAGGCCACTCCATTCAAAGCACACCCTGAAGAGAAAAATGTTAAATATTACACGTAGCATCAGCAGGAGCTGAAATAAGTCCTGATTTTTTTAAGAAGGCAAAAGAAAGGGAGATTTGTTTCCCAAAGCACAGGCTGGGTCACCAGGATTCAACAGCTCTCAACTTAATCATGTCTCCAGAACTCAAATACGTTACGGTAGTGACAGAAGGAGAGAGTTTGCCTGATCAAATCCTTGTTTCCCAGAGTGAAGATGAAGACCCTCTATTCCATGTGTTGTTTTCACATCTAGAGTGCCTGGTGAGAGCTGGGTGGCTACAGGAATTGTCAAGTATTTCCCCCTTCTCTGGAGGGGCTCGCTCAAGGCTAGAGGAGGGGATTTCCTCTTTGCTTTGGTGTACAAAGGATCTCTTGAAAGTAGGAGATGTGTAAGTGTGCCTGTCTTTAGAATAGCAGCTGGTTTTACTAGAGGTTCTGGAAAGGGAGAGGTGTTGGGCTCTTGCAGCTCCCACTCAGGATGGCTTTAAGCTCCTTTCTCAGGACGTGGCTCAGTGCCTCAGGCCATGGGATATCCCATGGGAGGGGCAGCAGGAGTATTGCCCAGGGAAGCCACACTGCAGCATAGAAGGCAGCAGAAAGTTCCTGGGACTGGTGAGAACAGGAGCAACTCCTATTTTTTGTTAGTCATCTTTTAAAGCTAAAGAGTAAGTGGTAAAAATACAGAAACATCCTGCAGCTGAGAAATGGATCCCAGGCTCCTCCCAGCCCGGGCAGAAAACCCACGGGACATCTAAGTTCCACCTACACTGTAAGTTCACGTCTGGCTAGTCCTAACTTCTTTCCCATTCGGGATCTTTCTTGTGACCTCCTAATTGCTCGTCCTGAGGCAGGACCAGGCAGGCACAGGCTGAGAATGTTAGAAACCACCCAGTCAGTGAGGATGTGAGCCCAGATTTGGGGGAAGTCAAAATCTTCTACCCTTGAGTGCCCCGACTGTGCCTTAGTCTGTACAGGTATGGTGCTGGGACATCTAACACAGCAGTAATGTACTGAGGCTCAGTGGCAGCGCTGAGGAGAGGCAAAGCAGTCTCTTTACTCGCCCATCAATGGATGATGTCACACCCTAAGGTGTTCTTTCAATTAGCATGATGTTGGCAGGTAGCAAAATCTCTTTACTACAAATCTGTGGTGTAATGTAAGAATGTAGGTAACGTTAAACTAGTAGTACAGACAAGTGTCTCTTACAGACTAGTAGAGGAGAATGAGGATGGAAGACGTTTCTGGTGAAATGGTTTAGAAGGGAAATAGTCATCTGCTGTCCTACTTTACCCCTTATTCTAAGATGATAGTATGTGACTGTTTTTAATGCAAAGCGTATCTCCTAGCTCTCATTCTGCTGCAGGCCTCTGAAGTGCAATTTGCCATGTCCCAGTTCTGTCAGTCATTGTGTTGGGAGCTGTTGGCACTCTGTCATCCCCAGCTGAGGGTCAGTCCGCGCTGAAACTAATATGGCCTGAAGTATTACACAATTATCCTTCTGTGGTGTTAAAATTGCTGGCTTCTTGGTGTTATGGTCATGCTTTCTGACTGCATGGTTTAATCACCTAGAAAAATGGGAGGGAACAGAAAGGTCAGGAGAGCCTCCAGGCAGTTATGACAGAAGGAGGAAGGGCTTTGTTCCTCCAGAATCCCTACGAGTAAAAATGGCAATTGCATCAGTGGTGGCATGGAGACATCTGGACACATCTCCTCTCCTGCTTCCTTGAAACACCACGCTGGAGCAGGTCAAAATGCTTATGGTTTTGTGCCATTCCCCCAGCTCAGTTCCGTGCACAAGCGAATTTGGATGTTTCTTTTTAGTCTTCTTGTGCTTCTCTTCTGAACCTGTGGAACAGAGATAATGTTTTCTGTATCCTTTCCCTTGTCTGTCTTCTACATTGCTGTCTGAGCAGCACATGGCGTAACATGTTCCCTGCCTCAGAAGCAAGAATCCTGTTTTCTTTCTGGTAGTTAGTACAGTCTGTTCTTGTTTTAATTAATACTCTCTCAAAAAAACAACGAATGAGAAAAATTATGGTAGGACAAATAGCTATTTCCCTTCTTTCATTTCATTAAATGTTAGCATTTGCATAGGATTTTGAGATCCTGTCCTCCAACTACCATAAGTCAATTGAATTGAGTACTTTGAATCTTATCTTGAGTTGGGAAGGACCCGAGGGGATCACTGAGCCCAACTCCTGACTCCACTCAAGGTGACCTAACAGTGAAAGCACAGATCTAACCGAGTTGTACAAATGCTTACTGAACACAGACAGGCTTTGGGACATGACCGCTTCTCTGGGAGCTTCCTTCAGTGCTTGGTGACTCCCTCAGTAAAGGCGGGTGTTTGACCACCACCCTCCTTTTTATTTATTTTCCCTTTTTATTTCTGTCCCCCACCCTTTCCCTCCTTTTTTTTCCTCCCCTTTCCCTCCTTTTTTTTCCTCCCCTTTCCCTCCTTTTTTTTCCTCCCCTTTCCCTCCTTTTTTTTCCTCCCCTTTCCCTCCTTTTTTTTCCCTCCCCTTTCCCTTTTTCCTCCCTTTTTCCTCCCCTCTTCTCCCCTTTTCCTCCCCTTTTCCCTGCCTTTTCCCCTTGTTCATCCTCTCCTCTCTTTTTATCTTTTTTCCTTTTCTCTTTCTCTATCTTTTCTCCTTTTCTATTCTCTCTTTCTCTCTTAGTTCTTTTTCCCTTTTTTCTTTTCCTCTCTTTTCTCTTTCTCTCTCTTTTTCTCTTCTTTCCTCCTTCCCCCCCCCCCCCCCCTTTTCTCTTTCTCTCTTTTCCTCTCTCTTTTCTCTCTCATTTTTTCCCACTTCTTTTTCCCCTTTATTTCCCCCTCCTCCGTTTCTTTTTTCCCTCTTTATTTTTTCGGGGGGGGGGAAGCGTTTGGTTTGTGTGTCGTCGTGTCCACCCGTCCCCTTCCCGCCCTTGTTCGTCCGCCGTTAGCGGAGGGCTCTGCGGGGCCGAGCCGAGCCGGGAGAGGGCGCGGCCGTGCCGCTCGGATGCGGCTGCCGCTCGGCCCGGCGGGCTGGCCGCCGGCAGAGCTGCCCCCCCACCTTCCCCGGGGGATGGAGCCGAGGGTAAACAACAAGCAGCGCGTACCAGCTTCTGATTTGGGGTTTACCCACCCGCTCTGACCCGGCAGGCCAGACGCGCCCCTTGGCTGGCTCAGCCGCCGGTGAGCGCCCCGGCTGCGTCACCTTTGCGCGGGCCTGAGGGATGGAGAGTGACCGAGGGGCAAAAGGCTGCCCTGTCTCTCTCTCTCTCTCACTCTCCTGCCGAGCATACCGCACAGCCCCAGAGCAGTGCCGCTAAGGAGCGGGAATAAGCGGGCAAAGAATGAAACTAAACCCCTCCTGCCAGAAAACCACTGTGGAGAGATGAGCCGGGCCTTTCTCACGTGTGCGTGTCCAGCCAGGAACAAGATCTGCAGGTGTAGGCAGCCGGAACCATCAGCAGAGGGCAGTTAGCACGGCTGGACACCTTTTCCAAGCTCTTTTAAGAAACATACAATCGTTACAGTCGCAGCATATATTTATATGTACTTATGTATGTGTTTTAGTTCCGGACTCCTCACCATGAGAAGCACATTGAGGTCCTCAAGCAAGTCCGGAGAAGGGCAACCAGGCTGGTGAAGGGGCTGGAGGGCAAATCCTATGAGGAGCAGCTGAGGGAGCTGGGGATGTTTAGCCTGGAGAAGAGGAGGCTGAAGGGAGATCTTGTCACTGCCTACAACTACCTGAAAGGAGGCTGTAGAGAGGTGGGTGATGGTCTCTTCAGCCAGGTGACAGGCAACAGGACAAGGGGAAATGGCACAGAGCTGTGACAGGGCAGGGTCAGATTAGATCTTAGGGAAAATTTTCATTGCAAGAGTTGTCAGGGCCTGGAACAGGCTGCCCAGGGAGGGGGTTGAGTCACCAACCCTGGATGTGTTTAAAAAAAGGGTAGATGAGGTACTTAGGGATATGGTTTAGCTTAGGACTGGAAGGGTTGGATTACATCTTAAAGGTCTCTTCCAACCTTGTGATTCTGTGATTTTTTATATATATATATATATATATATATATATATATATAAAATCAAAGAGAAGGTGCTGGATACGTTTCTTTGGAGGCAGTGCTCTTTCAGCAGCGCTATAACAATAGGAAATGGCTGAGATCAAATTATCTGCCGTTACCTGAAGGCATCCCTTCAGTGGGAGGGTTATTGGATGTGCTGAAATTCCTTTTCACCCCTCCATTCCCCAATAAACCTGCACACAGTTTCCCCTGGGGATGGGCCAAGTATTGCCCTATTAGTATGCAGCACCACAGCAAGCAGGGCAGAAAAATACACACCAGGAGGAGAGAAAAGAGATGAAAAGCAGCAGGAGCAAAGTAAACGCTTTTAAATTCAAGACAGAAATTTCTCTCCACCAAGATTCCTGCTGGTCTGTGAGGTCATGAAGAGATATACAATATTCTGAGGTGATAGTGAGCTTGGCCCACTTACTCAAGGTGTGTTTTCAAAACAAAAGTGAAGGCTAAACTGTGAGGTAAGGGAGATTTTTTTTGATGGGAGTAAGAACCCAAGAATTAAAACAATGGGCACAGACTGCCAACCCCACAGTCCACTGAAAGCACCCTAATCCTTAAAACTGGTGTGGTAATCATCTCTCTGTTTCTCTGGGTGGTTACATATCTCTGGTGCCTAACCCTGTACCCAGCAACATCTTCACTTCCCGGACACTGCATTACCTGCCATTCCTGCAGCATTTACATTGGCTGAGGGGCTGTCGTCAGGTTTTCTCCTCCATGTGCCACTGCTGCCTCATCCCTGCCAAACAATAAGGACTCTCAGTGCAACTTACTATTATAAATATTGTCTATACAACTTCATTTTTGTATCAATTCATTTATTTATGTGAAGGACCGATAGGTAGTTTAACAGCAACTTCCTTGGGCAGCAGGGAGAGTCCCTGATCAACACAGCCCCAACTCCAGCGACGTCCCTCTCATAGCCAGGTGCACATTCAACACACACATTCATACATGTGCACAGCAGCAGGCAGCACCAGGGATGCATGGGAGGTTTATTTACACTTCTTTTAAGCTTTTTGTTTGCTGATGCATTTTGTTGGTATTTAGCATCTGGACAATGCCCTCAGTCCCATTCTCTGACCTGGCTGGCCCTGTGTGCAGCCCAGAGTTGGACTCCATGGTCCTTATGGGTCCTTTCCAACTCGGAAGGTTCTGTGGTTCTATATAACATTCATTTCCATGTACTCCATTCGTACACTGTCAAGCAAGCAAATATTCCCAATAGCCAATGGTAAAAGGGTACAGGCTTTCTGAGACAGAGGTGGCAGCAGCCTGCAATTATTCCTGCTCCTCTTAACTGCCAGCCACCAGCTTCTCTAGGGAATGGTGTGTTGCACAGAGGCAGAAAACGGCCATAAATTTTGTTAGACAGATTTGATTTATAGAATATATCCCCTGGGGATGCTCTTCAGGATCAGGAGGTACCTCGAGAGTATTATATGCAGGTGAGTGTTAAGGTGTGGTGTCACCTATAGAGACAGCAATCTCTGTAAAGACAGAGCAAAAAAACCTGCTAAAAGAGGATGGTAAAAGCATTCCAATCCTTCCCCATCAACCATTGACAGGGTGTGCTGCAGGAAAGGGAAAAGTGAACTGTTTAAACAACCATCTTGTTTAAGACCTAAGAAGTACTAACCTCTGTTTCCCTTTTTTTTGCTCCAGGAGGGGTTAGTGTACACAGAAGAAGAGGAGGTTTGGGGGAAGAAGCCTAAGAGAGCTCAGCTTACTTTTAACTGCATCTTGTTTAACTGAGTTGATGGCAGCGCCATGCAAGATTTGTGCTCACCCAGAGTCTGGCTGCCTTCATTAGTCCCTCATTCCTCATCAACCACGTGTTTTATGCCCAGCTCAACCCTGAAATTCAGCTGTGGTGTTGCCCAGGAGGCCAAGTGACTCCTGTACTGCCATGCCTGGCCTGGCGCTGGGTACTGCATCCAGATAATGGGAAGGTGGCGTGTGCCGCTGTTTCCATTGAATTCGAGAGGAAACAGGACTGTACAGCATCCTCAGGAGCAGGGGAAAACAATTTAAAAACAGGTGGCTAACTAAAAAAAAAAAGGAAAAAGAAGGAAAAAAAAGGAAGAGTGAAACATCTGAAGTGCTATGAAGATGGTGCCCTGCATGAAGGTTTCCAAGAAGATTATCCTGAGGTGTGGCAGAGGTAAGCGTTGCTGACCTAAGGCATGCTGTGCCAACTGACCCACCTGAGCTTCTGTCCTTCTTCTGTCTTTAGCACCTTGCTTTTCAACAGAGAGGTCTGACTGGGCAGCAGTAAATCTATTTGCAGATCTTGGGGAAAAAAACCCTACAACAAAAAGCCTCTCAGATATCCAAGTATTTCCCTGCAGAGGAGAGTGCAAGGAGAAGGTATTTTTGTGTTAATTTCTCCTGAGGTTGCTCTGAAATTTATGAAAGAGGAGGAAAACGAAGCAATAAGCTTTTCTTTAGGTGGCTCCGGAGGCAACAGTGATTCAGGCTTAGTTTAATCACCTTGCCTGGGCAAACTAATATTCACTAATCCACTCAGAATTGTTTTTTAAAGGGGATCCTCTCCCTGAAGACGAGGATGTCTGAGGGACCCTTCACCCAACCACCCTGAGTAAATGGGTGCAAACTGGTGCAGGCTGGGATCTCAGGATCTCAGAGCCAATGTCCCTTATCCTCTCCGCTAGGAATTTTTCCCATTCCCCTGGAGAGTTCCCATTGCATGGGGAATGAGGTTCTGTGTGGCTTTGGCTTATGAGCAAGGCTGACTGGATAAGTCATCAGTAATTTTGGGCTGAAGTTCTCAACTGCACTCAGTTATCTGTGCCTATGGCAGAGCTGTCTGTGTGATACCCAGACAGGGCAGTGTGGCTGTTCACACACACACCCCCCCTCACTCCCTAGTTAAAGCAAAGCTGCTTTAAAGCATGATAGATACTTACAGCTTGCAAGGATTGGGGGGCTGGCCGAAAATTACACAAGTGCCATCATGCATTAGTTACACCTTCTTTAGCTCCTCATACCTGTTAGGCACCAGGTCTGGTCTTTACTATGCCTAAGGAGCAATCCCTTCCCTTTGTACAGCCTGTCTCCTGAAGAGGGGTTGGACCAATTTTTTTTTTTTAAAGGCATCTTCTTCAAGGAATATTCTCATGGCCTCTTCTGGAAAGTCAGTATTTCTTGTTATCTGTTTCCCAAAGAATTGAGGTTCATTCAGTCATGCCATGTCCATCCAGCCATTCCTCCTTCTGCCAAACATTTCGAACTTCCTGGCACCTTCAGCTGAATTCCCTACTTTATTTCTACAGGGGCACTGGCTCCTCTTGGCTACTGCTCTGTGGTTTTCCCTGCTCACTGATCTGTCTCCTTGCAGTGCATGTGAGTGGAATATATCTCTACAACGAGCATTTTCCTTTACAATTCAGAAATAGAGGAATTACCAATAAGGCAAAGTAATCTAGTTTTTGGCTGGAGTAAATTTTTATGAATGATAAAACACTCAGGATGGAAATCCTGACCCCTCGTTGTTTCTCCTCTCAAAAGCCTTTCTCATACAAACCTCCAACGAGGTGCACTAGTGGCAGCAGTCTGTCTCTGGCAATAAATGAAATTCAGGTGACAAAATCAAATATGATTTGTTTCTTCAGACTTGTAAGATGGTGTGATGGGCGCAGCACGGTGGAGCCACTGTCAAGCAATATAAACTTAAACAAAAGGCAATGTGGGGCAAGAAGTAAAGGTGGCTTTTTTTCGGGTCATGAAAAATAAATCCCCATCAGCTTGCTCTTACCAGGTCTGATCACATTTTAGATTTCCAGCTGGATTGCTATACAAATGCTGCTACCAGTGCTGACCCCAAACATTAACCTAATATAGTCAAAGTGGAATCTGGCTGTGGGACAGACTGGGCTGAAATTGGACATGGATGGTGTAAATCACCTTTAATTCATCATTACCCTTGTTTATCATAGAATCATCGAATCATAGAATGGCAAGGGTTGGAAGTGACCCCAAGGATCATAAAGCTCCAACCCCCCTGCCACAGGCAGAGCCACCAACCTCAGGCCTGGATCTACACAAGGTTGCCCAGGGCCCCATCCAACCTGGCCTTGAACACTTCCAGGGATGGAGCATCCATCACCTCTCTGGGCAGCCTGTTCCAGGACCTCACCACTCTCTCTGTAAAGAACTTCCCCCTAATATCCAATCTAAACCTTCCCTCCTTCAGCTTTAAACCATTCCCCCTTGTCCTGCCATTATCTGCCCTTTGAAAAAGTTGAATCCCCTCCTGTTTATAATCTCCCTTCAGGTACTGGAAGGCTGCAATGAGGTCCCCCCACAGCCTTCTCTTCTCCAGGCTGAACAAGCCCAGCTCCCTCAGCCTCTCTTTGTAGGGCAGGTGCTCCAGCCCTCTAATCATCCTTGTGGCCCTCCTCTGAACCCTCTCCAACAGTTCTACATCCTTCTTGTATTGGGGGCCCCAATGCAGAGAGACCTCTTTCCCAAAGAGACAGCAAAGTGCCAGCTTGTGGAAAAATCAGTCTCATGCTCTTTAAACATTTATTATGCAGTTCCTTTCTTTATATAGTGTCTTGTGTCTGTAGTCTGGTGGCTTTGCGTGGGCAGAGGCCTAAGTAGGGCTACGTGCGTCTGAAAGGCTGTGCTCAGCTGGGGCCCTGCCAATTGACTAGCCATGGGAGGGGGCCAGGTGAGCTCACAGCCAAACCCCTCAGCATGGTGCAGCGTGACACAGGGAGAAAGAGGAGCAGAGGCAGAGCTCACTCCCCAGATCCAAGTCTTGTGTCATGCGTTGGCCTCCACACATTGACTCAAACCCCTCGAGTACGGAGAATTGCTCCCCTGGACAAAGTGTCAGCCTAAAAGCTTCCCAGGACACAGGGGCTGGCTGGCTGGCTGGGTACCCCCATCTGGCTGCACTGTGCAGCTTCCTGGGATATGCCAGCACTCCTGGTGTCACCACTGTCACCTTGGCCACCCCTGCTCAGGACAACGGATGTTCTGGTCCCTACTCAGAATGTATATCAGGTGGATTCAGCCCCTCACAGGGAGGAGGTACAGCTGACAGCGGCTTGCTCTCACCAGAGCAATTAACTAAAATTAATTAAATGAATACAGAGCAATTAGCATTGCCACCTTCCTGAAGCCTTCTGTTGGGTGACCTGTCATGGCTGGGAATTCCCTTGCTTCCCTTGGGAAAATCATGCCTGGTAGGCATTGCCCCTGCCAGAGTGACCGGAATTGATGTGCTCATTAGGGGAGAGGGAAAGAGGAGGGAGGACAGTGCTTAGATGAAAACACTCTGGTAGGCCACATAAAGATCCTGAAGCAATATGAATTCCCTGCAGTGCTTCTGACAGTTAACAGGCAGCTAAAAACTCCCAGCCATTATTCCTCGTTACTTTCGCTGTCACTGTGAATACCTGTGCAATTCAAGGTAGCCACGCTTCGCTCCTCCAAAGTGCTCTGTTACTGAAGGTGGATTGAGAGCCACCCTGAGGAGAAGGACGTGGGGATGAAAAAATGGGCATGATGCAATAGGCAGTGCAAGTTTGCAGCCCAGAAAGCCAGCTGTATCCTGGGCTGCATCAAAACCAGCGTGACCAGCAGGTGGAGGGAGCTGATTCTGCTCCTCTACTCCGCTCTTGTGAGTGCTTGTGGTGGATTGACCCTGGCTGGAGGCCAGACGCCTGCCAAAGCTGCTCTGTCACTGTTGGCTGGACGGTCGCATCCAGAGGGTGATGGTCAATGGTTTGATGTCCAGATGGAAGATGGTGACAAGAGGTATTTCCCAAGTGTCTGTACTGGGACAGATGTTGTTTAATATCTTTACTAGTGACATTGACAGTGGGATTGACTGCACCTTCAGCAAGTTTGCTGATGACACCAGCCTGGCTGGTGAGGTTAATGTGCCAGAGGGTCAGGATGCTATCCAGAGGGAACTGGACAGGCTGGAGAAGTGGGCCCAGGTGATCCTCATGAGGTTCAACAAAGCCAAGTCAAGTGCAGCGGGTCCAGCCTTGAGCTGGCTGGTATTGGCTTTTTTGAGCCTAGAGGAAGCTTCCAGCAGCTTCTTGCAGAAGCCACCCCCTCCTCTCCAGCTACCACAACCTTACCATGCAAACCCAAAACAGTATGGCATCCAGCTCTGTGGTCCCCAGAACAAGAAAGACAGGGACATGTTGGAGCAAGCCCAGAGGAGGTTCAACAGTCTGGTCTAGCGGGGGGTGTCCCTTTCCATGTCAGAGGGCTGGAACTAGATGGTCTCTGAGGTCCCTTCCAACCCAAACCAGTCTGTGATACTGTTATCCTAAGATGGGAGAGAAAACCCACTACTACACAAAAGGCAGCCCCTCAGTAGCCTGGTGAGGCAGGGCAGTGTTTTACAGAGGTAGGAAGGCACTGATGTGTTGATCAAGGCTTGGTCTGGCTGTGTCACACCATGCAGGCTGGTGGGTACAGTTTGGAGTGAGATTAAACCTGAGACACAACACAAGGGGACCTTAGCACCCACAAACACCCATTGCCTGTGTGCAGCTTGGCTTTCTGCCCTGCTTGTGGCCACTCACTGCCATCTCCACTTTTTGGCTTTAAAATATTTCTCCAGGATTTCACATACGGAGCAAAACTGCAGCTTTGATAAAAAAGGAGGGGAATGAGTTAAAGATAAAAGGGTGCAAGGGATAAAACCCACCCTGGCTGGCTGGTTCAGCTCTGTGGTAGAGACCTACACTGAAAAAGCACTAAGGTAGTGTAACCAGTTGCACCTGACCAGCTAAAGTCCTGAAATTCAATGTTCAGGTTGCAACTTTGCTTTTTAAATGTTTGCCAGGGGGGTTGAGGAGAATGGGAACAAAGTGAGATGCTGGAGCTGCAGCTGCCCAGCTCTCAGAGGGAGACACTGATCTCAGCGTTTTCTGGTCTTCACTGCAGCTTGTTTGTATTTTCCCTAATGTGACTGTATTATATATACAAAGATACATGCTGCATTAAGGAAACATATCTCTGAGGAAAATAAAAAAAGCATTTACTTAACAAATCATGTCTGTTTCACAAGTAATGCAAATGTCTGTTCTGAGGCAAGGAACCATATTTAAACTTGGAAGGTGGGTTTTTTTTCTATGTAAGATTAACAGAGCTTTCTAATGCATATAGTGTCGCTTCTCTTGCCAGCTGCACCCTGCTTCATAACTTGTAAGGGGAATTTCAGTGCTGTCTATTGAACTGTGACAGAGACAAAGGAAATTTTAGAGGACAAATGAAGGATGCTCTTGAAAACCAGGGATGTTAATTGGTACTCTGCTTTGTATCGATCTCACTCTTCTGCTTCTGAATTTGACTGAGCTTCTGCAACCCCATCCCAGGCAGACTGCCATTAAAGAGTTGTTGTCTGCATTCACCCAGCAGTATTAAAACCTCCATGATTCTGATATCCACCTTCTGAAACTCCTTTTCCTTTTCCCACCAGAGATGCCTTTTGGCAGACAGTCACAGTTTAACCCTAGGCAAAACCAGCACACAGACTTCCTGTCATTCTGTACCCTGCCCTAAAATCATAGGAATTTATCCACCCAACTGGTCTATCAAAAATTGTCCAGCACTCCCTGAAAAAAACCCACCCAGATGGCTTGCAGTGCATCACTTAGTCTTTTTGCACTTGTGTTCCGTTTGCAGGGTTGCCTGTAGTGTTGTACATCCGAGTTTCTCCACATTAATTGCCATGATATTTTTCAGTCTTTTCCTGCCAACCAGGCTGCTGGCTTTGGATCAGAAATCACACGTGTGCCAGAAAGAAGTGGATTGCTGTCAGCTGGCTCCCATCTGCTTTGCCGTGGAGAGAAGGGTGGGGTGCGCAACACGGCTTCTGCAACTGGGGAGAGAAGGCGTAAGATATACAAGGTGTATGAAAGTAAGTGGTAAATCAGGGGTTAAACCCCCCAATAATCAAGCCCAGGGGTCCCTGTCTGGACAATATTCAACTTCAGCGCAGTAGAAATTGTTCCTATCACTCGACTCAATGGTGAACTGAGACTGAGCATAGATTACCCACCTTCCCATGCCTCAGTGTCCCCATATGTGAATTGGAGACAAAGATGCCAGACTCCTTTATAAAGTGCCTTGGGACGTGCTGCTGAAAAGCAGTAGGCATTATGTGAACCCAAAACACCTTATTCGTCATGCTGTGACATCTTACACATTCGACCCTGTGGGCATATTAAAAATTATTTCTGGGGAGTGAGAAGGTGCCAGTATATATGTAGCAGATAGGTGAAGAAGCAGAGATAAGTAAAGATAAGCAGAGCTCCCACTGTGTTGGCTGAAAAGAGGCATTGCATGCAGTGTCTTGGAGGAGAGCCTGCACACCACATGAGTTACGGGTACAGGGACTTGCAGAGGGGCCATTCAACATGGATGGCCATGCCTTTCTGCAGAAGAAGGAAGATCCATGTTGAGGGTTGTCATGTTTTCCCCTAGAAGATTTTAGGTACAAAGATGTCCATGTGTGTGACATGGTGCTTCCTTGGTAGCCCCCACGTTTCTGGACAGCCATGAGCATGTTGTGTGTGTGTGTGTGGCATACAGGTGGTGGTTGTGTGCTGGCTAAGTGTAGTGCCACCAGCAAACATCAGACATATGGCATGGCTGCTCAGTGATGCCATGCAAGGGAAAGGCTGTGCTTACCAAGGACACAGTGTATACCCGGTTAGCTTCTGCTCTCCAGGGAACCCAAAAAACTTCCAGACATAGCTCCCACGTAGAAATACAAACTGGTGCCAGATAACCTGGCAAGATGATCGTGAATAAAAGCGAAGAACTCCCTCAAATTCTGATTTGGCATGGCATCCATGCTCCCTTCTCTCTAAGAGAAGGTTGGTTACGTGTGTATGAGTTGGTTATGTGTGTATGACCTGGAAAACACACTGTTTTGGGCTTCACAGGCCAAGGAACGGCTGAAGGGGTTTTGCTTGCATGGCTAAACCTCTGCTGGGAGTTCGAGAGACTTCTGGGCTTCCTGAGCTTTTCCTCAGTCAGGAGGGCTGAGAGGCTGCCACAGTGGGGCAGGGCTGCGAGTGTGGGGTCTCATAGTTACTCCATGGGATACGATGAAGATGTCCCACAGCCCTTGTGCACCACTGCCAGGCCATTGCTGGCACTGCCCGGCCTGTTCATGAAGGGGCATGAACCCCCAGTCCCCTCTTTGCCTCTCAGGATCAAAGACCTGGGTTTTGATTTCAAGAGGAAGGGAGAAAGAGGGTCACAAGGTTATCTCCAGCTCCTTTGATCTTTCCCACACACAGGTGTTGAGGGAGCTCATTGCATGTTAAAGCAAGAGGGCTACTTCAGAGAGGGCTGGTTACCAAAACCTACAAAACTGTCAGTCCAACCAATGAGAGCAAACATGAAACTCACCTCTTTGCTAGGGGAATTGCAGGGGCTCGGCCTTGTTTGAAAGGGAGGTTTGGAAGGCCTTGTGTGATGGATACTGTGAAAACTTTCCAGGAAACAATTAAAAAGAGGTGGGAGCAGGAGGGTCTTTTAGCTTTTTCCCATGACTGTTTGGGTAACTGAAAAGAGCTACTTGTTGAGGGGTGAACTTCATTCCCGGAGAGAGAATTTGGGGTGCCCCAAACACTTTGGGATGCCCCAAACACTTTGTTTCTGATGAAAACTGTTCTGAGTTTTGCTCCCTGCAAACAAAAAGTGAGCAAATGCCAGACCAGTCATCCAAGTAACTCCACAGCTCAGCACTTGTTTTAGGCCATCTTTTTTGGGGGACCTCTTGTAAACAGGTTTTTTTTCCAGCTCCCTACTTTCCCTGCCTCACCTGACTTTTCTTTTGAACATCTTCATCTTCCATTTCTAAGGCAGACTTCTCTCTTGCCTCTTCCCATCGCTTACCTCTTCTGTGAAGAGCACAGAACTTTCCACCACATATTGATCAGATGTTCCTGCGCCGGTAATTTCTGTTTTGTCTCAGGCAGTGCAGCAAGCCAGCACAATTAAAAGGTAATGCCTGTGCATGGCATAGAACTCTTCTCTGGAGTTTTTTTCTACACCTGTATATCGATTAGGGCAAAGTTCTTGCAACCTTGAATGTGAATCGAATGTAAACCAATATGCATTTGAGCCAGGCTTTCGGAAGCCAGTTGAAGGAGCACTGAACAGTCACAGGCATGGAAATTGGCCAGATCACGGGTTTGCCACGCAAACTACAATTTGATTAATGTGGCAGCTGCTTGATGGGAAATTTGGAGAGATTTTTTGAGGATCATGAGAGGAAATTAGGCCATCTTAGGCTTCTAAGGCTCTATAAAACTCCGTGGTGCTCCTCCTTCCCTGAAGGTTTATGAGCATGCAAGCAACTTCTCTATTTAATCAAGAAAGCAAGCACAGCATGAAGGCTGAAAACATTTTCCAGGGGCAGTGTGGACTCAATCTTCATAGGATAAGAGACCAGAAATCGTGGTCTGTTCTGGAAATCTTGACCTCAGCGTCTTGGTTTGCATAGTCCAAATCCTCAACAGCCTATCTCCCTTTGTCCAAATCCTCAACAGCCTATCTCCCTTTGTCCAGTGCTAAGGTCTAATTTAGAAGGACTGACAGCATCAAGTGCTGAGCATGGCCTGGTTGGCACCTCTGGACATCTCCCTGATCTCAGAGGGATCTCTCACGAGGTTGGACAGTGTGTCCAGAATGAATCTTAGCTCCCTCCAGCAGAGCCAATGTGTCTGAACTATGTGGAAAAGAAGGTCCCATGGTATGAATCATCTACTTCCCCTGGTAGGAACAGGGTGGTTCTAATCAGTGTGTTACAAAAAAATCCCAGAAAAACTTCTTTCTGCGAATGATCACCATAAGCCATCTGTGCAAGTTTAGCTCAAGAGGGGTAAACTCGGAGTCAGTCAGCAGCATTGAGAAGCTTCTCAGTGTTAATGAAGGGTTCACTGGGATTTTAAGACTTTAAAATTCTGCTTTTGTGGGAATGCAACATTATTGCAGATCCAATAACCATGGCCCAGTGGAGAGGTTTTGGACTGGCACTGGTATCTCTTTTCTGTTTTGGGCTATGCTGATTGTGACATGGGAAAGTACTCTGTGCTAGATTTAGGAGAGTTTAATACTTTTGGCAGTCACAAGATCCAGTTTCATCCTTCTCTCCTCCCAGCCTTTCCACACACTTAGTTTTCCAATGGCTGAGTCCCCAGGGTCAAAGTAGTTTCCAGTCTGGAAACTACTCATGGTCTGTAAGATACCAGAAGTTGATCTGTGGAAGCTCCACAACTGAAAACCAAAACAAAATTACCACCTGTGACAGCATGAACAGACAGAATGGGGAAAATACAAGTACTGAACAGCCTGATTGGTATTTTGGTTGCAAATAAAAGCTACTGTGGTAACTGCACAAAGCAGCCTTTCAATTTGTTTCCCAAAAAATTTAAGTTGCTCTGGATTGGAGAAGCACCAGTTTCAATGCATGGCTTTTTGCTGCTGTCCATGCAGCCATACGCACGCTCCTCTGACAAGGCTGAGCTGCATGTCTTGTATTTAAATGCCAGCACAGAGCCCAGACTGGTGCTTCCCAAACTGTTCTGCATCTGGAGTTAAAGGTCACCTCACCTTCACCCCAGCAAATCTGGAAGTGACCAGTGTTTTTCCTCTTGTGCACGAGTTCTGCAATTAAAGCATTAGTTCCAAATTATAGAAGAATCAAATTCAACACACACATACACACATCTGCCCTGAGGGAATGTGAAAATTCATTTCCTACCTTTTGCAGGGGGTTATTCTAGCATCCAGGCTCCTGGCAGCTCTCAGCCCTTCCCTCCCAGTGGAGCCCTCCCCTCCCTAGGGAGAATTTCCATCTTTACTAAGCCTCACACTCACAAGAGGGGAGACCTGAGGTCTGGTCCTTGCTCAGATTAAAATCTCAGTGTTTTAGTACCACATTTGCTAACTTGATTTTAAAGAAAGGCAGGATGCTGAAGCAGGGAGCCAAGGCAGTAAGTGAAATTCTGGGACCACCGCGTATTGAAGCAATGGACAAGGCTTATTTTTTTTCACTGGGAGCATTTATTGCAAGTAAGGAAAGTGTATTTAATTTATTTCAGTTTCTTCAGGTTAGCTCAGTCAATGACCCATTGACCTGCTCATTAAAAATGAGAAATTAGGTTAAAAAACCTGGGAATTTCTTTTTCATATCCACTGTCCTATGAATAAACTGAGACACTGGGGCTGAGATCTGCTCATTCTGGGCTGTTTAAGCCCTGGTTAACAGTTTATTTCACAAACAGCAATTTTCTTCATTTAATAATTCAGTTAACTTTAAATATGAAATGTGTTTTGCAACCCTCTTCTTTCCCATCCAAATAATTTAATGTGACTTTATCTAATAATGAAAATCAATGCTCCCTTTCTGTATGTTATTATGACCTAATTTCTATCCGAAGGCAATTCAACATAACTCCCAAGAAAAAGATTGGATTACCTAGTAAATACAAAGTATCACTTGCTATTTTCTAATATAATAAAAAGCAAACATTAAGCATTTGAATACAAATTTCAGTTGTTTAATCACAGTATTTACATATCACATTCTAAGATAGCAACAGGCTTTGGGTGCTACGGAAGAAATCTCTTGTGCTTCCCAGTTATTAGGAACCAACCATTATTTGGAAAAATGATTAAATAGAAATGCAAAACAGGAATAAAACCTGGTAACTTCATTTCAGGTCACTTGCTTTCTCCTTTACGTGGTAATCAGAATAGACTGTTTCAATCTGATGGATATGAATCGCTCCACGCAGCTGACTTTTCCCAACAGCAGGTAGTGTTTAAGTGCCTCTGCGGCCATGAAAGAGAGGAGGAAGGAGGCTCACTGCTAACCCTGTTGCTGCTGGCTTGGTTCAGCTCCACTGACTCCCAGCCATCGCTCGCAAAGGCCTTCCAGCAAACATACTTTTTGCCTCACGTTTCCCTGTACTGCCTTTCTGAGGAGCAAGGCGCTTGTGTTTTCTACCTGGCTTTTCCCTGTCTCCAAACACCCATCTCTCCTCTCTTGTGTAGTCTCAGTTGTGTTCCCCACAGATCTCTCTGGATGGAGAGAGACCTCTGAAACCATCAGGTGGGGCTGAGCAGAAGCGCTCGGAGGAGACAGAGCTTTCCATGCAGAGACAAGTTGCAACCTGTGAGGTTTGTGGAGGGAAGCCTGAGCATCTGAAGGGAGAGGGAAACCAGAGAGCTGGAGTTTGACATTCTGGGAAGTCAGGAGATGAAAAGCAGCACAGCCTTGATGCAGCAATTCAGCCCAGGGGAAGAGATGCCATTTACTACAGTGCTTGTTACCTAGGACTCGTCTGCTCCTCCCCTGCTTTCTATCTGACTCTTAGAGTCCCTCCAGCATTACACAACCTGCCCACGGTTTCTAGTAAACCAGCCCAGCCTGAATGCAGCAGCTTTAACTCTCTGGATCCCTTTGGGAGAGATTCAAAATCCCACTGCACCACTCACTGCAATTACATCTTCTTCCAGGAATAGGGAGGGCTCGGGCTCTGCGGCTTTCCAAGGGCAGCCCCATCCTTCTGTCGGGATGCCGCTGCTGTGCACGCAGGTTACCAGACTTCCTGGTCTCAGGTGTTGCCTCCGAATTCTTCCAGTATGTTTAGAATTGCTTTTTCTTTCTGTTTCTTTTTTTTTTCTTTTTTCTTTTTAAGTAAGCATGCTGAGTGCCTCATGCTGTCAACCCTCAGTATCTCAATATTCAGATCAAATGCCACGGCATGATGTGATGCCTGGGGGATAAAGAGAAATAGGAGATGACATTGGGGGCCACTAAAACTTGTTGGCTACCAGTTAGCTCTAGTGCAAGTGGGGGAACAGACCCAAGGAAGGTTCATCTGCCTTGAAAGGTGTAACTGCTGGGTTGTAAAGCACTGTGGCTGCGCATGTCTGCAGAGTTTAATAGAAGAGTGGGATACCAATCCACAGGAGACTGCTTTGAATCTAGGCTTCAGGCATTTGCTGTGGGAAAAGAGTTAATATTTCCTCCTCCTTAATTGTCATGAAAATGAGACACAATTTAATTCTGGGCCATTTTCTATGCCAGATAAGTGGCACAGTGATTCTTTTCTCAGATGTCTGAGATGATAAAAATGATGCAAAGATGAGAAAGTCAAATTCCAACACTCAAATCACAGACCTTCTCCTTCCCTCCACCAGGATCTGGAATGCCTACATTTTTTCAGGTGTGAAATGAATGAAAGAAAATGCAAGAATTACCTCTTTCAAGATGCACATGATTTCATAGCAATTGCTTCATGCTTATTTTCGATTCCCCTTTGAGCCTTGCCTGATCACACTGTTTACCCCATTTAAAACTATTTCTCTGTGGAATCAAATCTGGTTAAAGCTAAAGCCTGAGGGTAAACGCTCTAACCCTGGATTTATAAACCAATTCATAAATGTGAGCAAAGCCAGCCTTGCCTTTCATGGTAAATAATCAAAATTATGCGTCCGACAGAAGTACTTGGCTGAACATAGCCAGTGATGGTGGTGGCTGTGTTCAGCACCCTCCTTTGTCTTGTCTCTTGTCAGAACAATAGGAGCACAGTCATACATGTTACAGTGCCCCGCACAGAGTATATGTGGGATGCAGCCCGACGTGTGCTGCGTTAGATTTGTGATTCCATAATGCCCTTAATAAAGCTGCCCTACTTTCTTTGTTGCTTTGTTGCTATGCTTTTCTAATATTAGAAGTGCTGAGTGCTACAGCCTAGTCTGATTAATATTAAAAAAACCCAAACCCCAACTCTCTATTACTAGAGCGTTCCTCATTCATCCACTTACGGTCATTTGTCCTACGCTGAAAGGTGATGTGTCCCTAAACAGTGGAAAGGCACATACACAGCCGGTGTGTACTCCCCTGCATTACAGGTGAGATGGGTGGCAACTGGAAGCTCCCTGCTGCATCCTGCACTCTGATGAGAAAAGTCCTTCCATCAGGATTTGTTTCATAAACCATAGTTGCCACACCAGTTGCTGAAATGCCAGGTATCTGTGTTATTCCTAATGATTAATGCCCGAAGCCTGATGATTATATATATATATATATATATATATATATATATACACACATAGCTGAGCTGTTGAAATACTTTTGAAGAAATACTCTCCTCTTAAATAAATTTTCTTTGAAAGAGCGCATTTTCATTTCAAGAGGAAGATTAAGCCTTGCTTAAATATTAACAGGAATTCCTGGTGTGGAAATTATCTGTTTATCTTGAGTTGGGAGTCATTCTCTAGCTGTTATGTTTTCAAAGAACATCTCAAAAATGTAACCTCATTAAAACTGGTGCCTCCGTTTGCAGATTTCATGGGAGGGATGCTCGCTCCTGTTTATTCTGATGGTGATGATTCAGGCCTGGGTACCAGAAATTGGTGACTTTTACCTTATTCCTTCCAGTGCACCAGGGGAGGACCTGTTCTGAATGACAGCAGGCATGGGACAAAGAGGAGGGGGAAGTGATAAAGCCTGATTTCAAGAAGGAAGCATACAGCTTTGAAAAAGCCAACAAATCCCTTTTGCTCTTAGGAGGGAGAGAATTGAAAAAAAATCTGACTCTTTCTTTGTTAGAAGGAAACCAGTGCTGCAAATTTCCCACCCCCTGAAGCGCTCAACAGTGTACTCTCCTTGCTCCCCATGTGGATGGGGACCCTCGGGTCCCCAGGGAGGGACTGGCCTCCCTGTTCTGGCCAAGAGACATTACTGCCTTCCTGAGGATGACAACGGTCACCTTCTTCATGACAGGCATTACACAGGTTCGATACTAGCCAGGATTGCAGAGAGACTCTCCAGAAAGAATCAAAATAATGTAGTCACTGTTTCAGGTAAAGGAGAATTTGCAAAGAGGCAGTAGCCTGGAAACTGGACTGGACTGAATTTACCCTTTGTGCAAATAAAGAACACATGGTTGACCATTATTGATTTGATGAAGCAAGGTCACAGAGCAGGTAATGCAGGCCAGACTTCACCATGCTCGCATCAGTACAGCTGACAGACCTTAAAGCCTGAAAATTTAACAGCGTTACAGGCTTAAAGAACCTGATTTTAAGGGAGCGATAGCTGTGCAGAGGTGCACTGATGTCTGAAAGCAAATGTGCTGACCCTACTTGCACTACTGGGATAGACCTTACTCATGTTCTTCTCATTGTTTTTTTTCTTCTCAATGCATAAAAAATGAAGACTTGTTGATGTGCATTTATTTGCCCAGAATACAAATAATCACAGTACCAATCCAGAGCACCAAATGCACGTGCCATAATTCAAAACTGAAGTGGAAACAAATGAGGAAGACTGCCTAGGATCATACTTCAGGCTGGCAGGGACCTCAGCAGGTAATGTGGTAAATGCCTCAGTACCTTTCCTTTTGATAGCCTAGCAGGGGAAAGAGAAGAGTGGCGTTTCAGGGTGTCCAGGTTGCTAATGAATCTGGCTGCAGACAGATGATAGGAAAGATGCAAATGTCTGTAATGAGTATCATTAAAAAAAAAACCCAAAAAGCAACCTATATGTGAAGATCTGCAGCAGGACACAAGCCTGCATTAGAAGAGCGCACTGCACTGTCCAGAGGCAATTAGCTGGCTTCATCTATTCCCAAGAAACACATACTCCTGGGATTCAGCATCTTCTCGGTGCACACAGGACATAGGCTTGTTGCAAGAGCTTAACAGAAATTCCTGCCTCCCCTGTCTGAATCATTGAGCCATTGTCAAACAGCAGGAGGTTTTCCATCATGAAAAGCAACTGATCCTGGAAGGCTGTCCAAATCTGCAGTGTGTAACATACCTGACATTTAAAAAATAGGCATGCAATAGATATATTTTGCTTTACAGCCTGTTCTCTATGGCTTCTTGAAAGTTGTGTTGAATTTCCAGCTGCTTTGAGACGACACTTGAGGAGAGGGGTGCAACTGACCCCAGCATGGCGCAGTCTTGTGCTACGCTCCTATATAGTTTCTATCCAGCTGAACTCTTTCAAAACCCATGCTGCATGTGCAGGCTTAGAAGGCTGGAAATCACATGTGCTCTCTTTCATGCACTCCTGCATGACTAATAAAGTGATGATTCTCTGCTATTTTCATCCTAAAGCAACATCTCAGCTGCCCTGCAAGCAATGTGCAATGTTCTATTGCTAAAATAATAATCACTTCAGCAGCACATTACAGCTATTTGCACAGCACTTAACAAGTGTGAGATGACACAAACTACCGCTTAGGCTCAAAACCATTTTTCAGAATTAAGAATTTCTATGCACCTCATTCACCCTGTTATTCCCTACTCTGCCGCCCCAGCAAAGTACCAATATAAGAATCCCCTTCTCCATGGGTCTTACATATTTCAGCAACCATGGATTTGCTAAGTTGGCTTGTAAGCTTTAGCTACTTCTGCCCCATCCATCGCAATTGTCCAGGGTCTCTGGATGCCTGGCAGGAGTCCAGGCAGAGCAGCAAATTGTAGAATGCTTTGGGTTGGAAGGGACCTCAAATACCGTCTAATTCCAATCCCCTGCCATGGGCAGGGACACCTTCCACTAGACCAAGTTGCCCAAAGCCTCATCTAAGCTGGCCTTAAATGCCTCTAGAGATGGGGCTTCCACAGCCTCTCTGGGCAGCCTGTGCCAGGGCCTCACCTCCCTCATAGTAAAGAATTTCTTCGTAACATCTAACCTAAACCTACCCTCCTTCAGCTTAAAGCCATTGCCCATTGTCCTATCACTATAGTACCCAGTGAACAGTCCCTCTCCCACCTTCCTGTATGACCCCTTTTAGTATTGGTACACCATAATTAGGTCTCCCTGGAGCCTTCTCTTCTCCAGACTGAACAAGCCCAACTCTCACAGCCTGTCTTCACAGGAGAGGTGCTCCAGACCCCTGATCATCTTTGTGGCCCTCCTCTGGACATGCTCCAACAGCTCTGTGTCTTTCCTGTATTGGGCACCCCAGAGCTGGATGCAGCACTCCAGGTGGGGTCTCACAAGAACAGAATCCCCTCCCTTGACCTGCTGCCCACGTTCTTGATGCAGCCCAGAACACGGTTGGACTTCTGAGCTGCTATCGCACACTGCTGGCTCATGTTGAGCTTGTCATCGCTCAGCACCCCCAAGTCCTTCTCCCCAGGGCTGCTCTCAATCCGTTCTTCACCCAGCCTGTAGATGTGCTTGGGATTGTGCTGACACACATGCAGGAGCTTGCACTTGGTCTTGTTGAACTTCACACAGTTCACACAGGCCCATCTCTCGCCTGGTCAAGGTACAGGTACAGAAAACTAAATTTATTGTGGGCAGGCCCTGCCTCCTGTGCAGATCCAATACCAGCTGCTGTCCTCTAGGTATGTCTCAAGCATGTCTGATTTGCTGAAGGCATGTCAGGGATTTCAGCTGTAGGTAGGTGTACAGCATGCAACACATCTGATGATTCAGTGCCTGTATGTGCTGTCTGGTGCATATGCCCGTGTTTCTGTCAGGAGGGAATGACCAATGGGAACTTTAAGCATGAATTTCACCTTCACGGGGCATGGTTGTACCCATACAACTATGTGTCTGTTCCTTCCTTTCATTAAGGGACCCCATGTCCATCTTTGCTAGCAGGTTCTCTACCTGCTTTCTCACCTTACTGAACAGCAACTGGTAGGAGCTTAGGAAATCCAGCTAGGCCAAAATCGTGTGTACTGGCCAAGTGCCCCATTTCATGTGCCCAGTTGCTCTCAAACAGCTCCCTAATGTGGACCCAACAGAGAACATTGCACTTGTTTTCTCTGAGCCTCATTTCTCCACTTGTGATGTGGGAATACGTGCACTTGTCTTCTTTTGTAGGATGTCCATATTGTCCAGGAGGAGGAATTGTACTTATTTAGGTCCTTCTCGATGCCCAGCTGAACAGGGCACCAATGCCTGCAGACATATCTTGTTAGTGACATAGCTTCTTGAAAGCTTGCAAGCTTCCTTTCAGCCCATCCACGCTTGGTGTACACAACTTCTAAAGACAAACCCTGGAAACCGGGAAGGAATAAACTCAGAAAATGTACTGAATGGGCTCAGAGAGTCCAGGTATGGCCACAGTTCCCATTGACCAGAGCAAAGAATGGCTGACTGCATTACGAAGCCTTTGCTAGCATCTGTGGTCTGCTTTTCTCTAGTTCTCTCTGTGGCACTTTGGACTATTAAATCCTACAAATGTTAAAGCACCTTTAGATCCCAGAGCAAGAACTCCGTGGGTTGTCTCAGTGGGAATGTGTTCAAAGAGACACTAAAACGAAGCGTATGGCTCTTTGCACGAACAAATCCCTGTCAGCCCGAGAAGCTGCCAATTGTGGAGCATTAGATGTAGCAAAGGACTCACTCGGCTCACACATCCTTTCTTGTGCTGCATGCTAAAGCTGTGGATGAGTCAGTACAGCTGAGTGGGAGAACCAGACAGGTCTGAATCACCACTTTTTCCCCATTTCTGAAGCACCATTATTTCCATGCAAATAATTTTAAGTCTCAAAGGCATAGAAGAAGCCCAGTAGTGATGATCGCAAACTTCATACCCCAGAAGGAGCCAACTGGTTAATGAAAATTCACAGCTGCTTCATGTTTGAAGACACTGATTTATGTAAAAGGAAATTAACGAATTAATCTTAAAATCCTGGAACTTGAGAAGTGTTTGGAGAGACAGTAAGCTCCATTTCAGGATTTCACTGAAGCTATGTATTATTCAGCTCTTTCCATTGTTGTTCAGACTGATGTATGAGAGTTTTGAGAAATGCAGCTGTGGAGTCTGACAGGATAAATGTTAAAAAAGTCTCAAAAAGACCAGATTTTCTTTTAAGTTCAGAGAAGTAGGAAAGAAACAGTGTGGGATCCTGATACTCTATCAGGCGGATCTTCAACTTTCTGTTGAGTTCAACAGGCTCTAGATAAAAGCCTCTGCAAGATGTGGGAAGACACCTTCACACATTTGGAAAATAAATTGAGGACGTTTATCTGCTAAGTGTTATCTGTATCTGGAAGACCACCAACATTCTGCATTTCACTTATGCCAACAGATAAGCAGCATTGCACGTCAGGTATGCTAGACTGATCCTTTTATACCTGTTACATATCCTTTTGTGTCTTGTGCTTTCAACTTAACAGCTACTTTAATAATATTAAAGCTAAATACAAAGTTAATAGAAGTTAAATGAAAATAATTTAAGTAAAAAAAATAAATCAAGGATTTCTGACTTCTATAATCTCAACATTTTTTTAAGAAGTAACTGATACAGTTCTACAGAAAGAACTTCATACAGTATATGAAATCCAATGAGAAGACAGCTTCAAATCTCTGCAAATAACCATATCAGAATTCTGTAGAAAAGCTATGAAGTTAGGATTTTTCTCATAAACTACAGTATAATGACCTGGAGCTGCAAAACTCAAATGAAATCTGTAAAAGGAACAGAATTGTGACTGCAAGACTTTTTTTAGTTTCCGACTAGTTGCTGTAATTTACAGAATTTAGAAACAGAAAAGGGATATATGAGACTTTCGTGGGATTTTTTTCTACGTGCAACCTGAAAACTCCTTTTGGGCTAAGAAAAACCTCAAGAAAGAAAAAAAAATTGTAAGAGAAATCTGTATGCCTTCCTTGAAGGAAACTTTGGAAACTTTAGAAACCAAACGTGAGCTTTCTTGGCAAGCATGTTAGGCGCAGAAGTGGAAAGATCTAATAAACACACCACCAGCTTCATAGTTCAATACAGGCAGCCCAGGGAACCTTGGTCTTGGTTAGGCACATCTTCAAAGTGAAGCACTTTGCAGCCGCCTTAACCTTTATTTTTGCTTTGCACAAGAAATCTTCCCCAGATTTGACAGTACTTCAAGCACTAGTGATGTGGATTTGAGTGCAGATTCTGATTTCGCTCATGTTTGCAGTCACCTACATCATGGTGAGGACACGGTTGGCATTTCTAAAAGGCCCATTGTCCTTCATCAGCTTCCCTCAGTCCTTCTGGGTCCTCAGGAAGACAGGCAAGTGTAGCGTGGTGGCCCTATTTCACACGATGAATGGAGAAAGAATTGTACCCTAGTGCAGTACAACCCGTTACGGGGTATATCCCCTAAAGTCCCTGTAACAAATGAGGGGGAACACAGCGCCACTGCAGATGCCAAAATTCAGATTTGGCATAGTAATGTGTTCAGAGGTGGCCTTGGCTAACTGGAGTGTTCAGAGCCAGGTGCCATAGCTCTGCAAAGCAATGTTAACCTAACTGGAGGAAAAAAAGGCCTTAATTCCCATTTTCAATGCCTTACTTTAAATTCCTCAAATAAATGACCTTACTTAGATCTTCATAAATTGGCTTGTGCCTACTAAAAGAATAAAAGCTATATAATGACTAAATAGGCATACATACAGCGTCTCTTTGACCTTCACATGTTTAACCTGCTCCTGTAACGTGCCTGCTTTCCTGGGGTTTATTATTACGTGCAGACAAGCAAAGAAGACAAGAAAGATGTTCCAAACTGTTTAGCCTGGCAACATCGCCTATAAACAGCTTTGAGCGTCTGACGGAGAGCCCCAACGCAATCTTTGTATTTTAAAGAAAGGTAATACCACTGTGGTTATTTGACAAATGGATCTGGATCATGTTTCAATTGTCAGAAGCCAAAGAGTATCCATCTCCTTTGCTTCAGCGCTAATAGCACATGGAAAGCAAAACATGTTTAACTTGCGGCGATCCCTACAGCATCTGTGCTTTCTGTGATAAGGAAGGGTTTGCTGAGAGATGGGGGCAGGAAGAAAACAAACCCGCTACAGAGTATGGAGAAAAGGTGCTGGCTTCCAAGCCTGATTTTTTGAACACTGATTGATTGCTTTTGTAACATTGTCCCTGGAACTTTTCCATGAGTCTAATATAGAAAGGGGGATTAATTTCCTTTGTCTTTTCTTTCCTTTTCCTTTTCCCTTTCCTCTTCCCTTCTAATTCCTTCCTCCCTTTCTTTCCTTACTCTTCCTTTCTCCTAGGAACTGTTAAAAAAAAAAAAAGACAATATGTGGAAAAACATCATCTTTATTCTTATCCTTCAGCTGGAATTGGGAAGTTTCATAATGTATTATTTTTTTTTTAAGACCGAGACAGACAGCAGTGCAACTGTGTGGCACTCACTGGGGCTACTCTGCTTTCAGAGCAGCCGATCGACGCAGAGCCAGGGCAGAGATTCGCCTCTGTGAGAACAAGCTCTGTGCGACCCATGCAGGGTCAAAGGCCGCTATGGTCCTTGGCCACCCCTTGGCAGCCCCCTGGGTCAGTAGGAGCATGGCTCCAGAGGTCCGTCATTCAGCCAGACCAAAGGCAAGGGTGTGATGAGCAGGAGCTGGCAGGTGGCCCTGCAGCAGGGCTGGAGTGCCGCATTTCACCCATCAGTCCTTCTGACACAAGTGGCTGTCCCAGTAAAGCCGAGGAGGATGTTTGTAAGGGCTGCAAATGAGAGGCTGCCCAGGTGGTGAGGGCCTCGGCCAGGCACCCCAGTTGGCTGGCCGTTGTGGGGAAGCTCCCCAGGGGGCACCAGATGGGGTTTGGCGCTGCCCACAGCACATGCTGGGGTTCAGAGTGGCTCCCCTCGTGCTTTAGGACATCAGATCTCTGGAGAGCTGTCACGGGGGGAGGCAGACTGAAGGCCAATGGGCGCAGCCAGACGTGGCTCTCGAGCCCCCCTGTGCCCTCACCGAGCGTGACCCCCATGGCGCCCCATGACCACGGCCCCTCCGCGGCCCTCCCGTGGGGGAAGAGGCGGGTGGTCTCCCATGCCAGGCGGCGCGGGGAGGGAGGTACCCCGAAAGCCGGCCTACAGGCGGACGGGATAACGCCGCGGGCCCTCGCAGAGCACCTGCGGGGAAGGGAAGTGTTCCCGCGGGACCCGCCCGCCGCCCCCCGTCAAGACGGAGTACAGCGGGCGGGCGGGCGGGCGGACGAGAGGGCGCCCGTCAGCTCCCAGGGGGCGCCCCACAGCGCCGCGCCGCCCGCCGGTGCCGGTGGCGGGGCGGGGCCGGGCCGGGCGGCGGCCAATGGTTTGGAGGGGGCGGTGCGGGCGGTGCAGGAACACCCGGGAGGTGACAGCAAGGCCCCGCCCTTCCCGCGGCGAGCGGGCGCCCGCGGCGAACATGGCAGAGGAGCGGCGCTGAGCTCCGCGCCACTGCCGTTCCCCTTCCCCGCCCCCCTCCCCCCTACCAACACTTGTTGGCCGCCTCCGCCGGGGGAGGGCGGTTATTCCTCCCCGCCCCGTGTCCGTTAAGGGAGGGCAGCCCCGGCGCCTCCGCGGAGGCGTGTGTGATGGTACGGGCATGGCGGGGCAGCCGGCGGCTGAGGCGCTGCTGAGGCGGGGGGCGGCTGGTCCCGGCCCCGGCGGCGGCAGCAGCGGCAGCCAGCGAGGGCTGCTTCTCTCTCCCGCTCTCCCGGCGGCTGCCTCCCTCCGCCCCGGCCGTCGCTGAGGGAAGGAGGGAGCGCCTCGGTGTGCCGTGCCGTGCCGCCTCGCCTCGCCCCTCGCCGCCGCCGCCGCCATGCTGCCCGGGGTGGGGGTGTTCGGCACCGGCCTGACGGCGCGGGTGATCGTGCCGCTGCTGAAGGCGGAGGGCTTCGCCGTGAAGGCGCTGTGGGGCCGCACGCCCGAGGAGGCGGAGGAGCTGGCCAAGGAGATGAGCGTCCCCTTCTACACCAGCCGCATCGACGAGGTGCTGCTGCACCAGGACGTCGACTTGGTCTGCGTCAACTTGCCGCCGCCGCTCACCCGGCAGGTCGCCGTCAAGACCCTGGGTGAGTGGGGGTGGCTTGGGGGGGGGCGGGAGGCGCGGCGGCGGGGGCGACCCCGTTCCGGGCTCGGGCTTCGCGCTCGCCTCGGGCTGAACGAAATTAAACCCCACCTCGGTGCGGAGTTTTCCCTCGGCTTTGCTTTTTCCCCTCCCGCCCCTTCCACGTTCGTTTGGGCAGGGGCTTGGCCGAGCTGCGGGTGCCCGGCTCCCCGGCTCCCCGCTGTAGCAGGCCGAGGGGCGGTGGGGGATGGCGCGGCGGCCCGGTGTGACACCCCGCATTCCCCGGTGCCCGGCTGGTCCCCGCCGATGTGGTCCCTGGCAGCGGGCAGACGCCCCTCCGGGATGCTCGGGCAAGCCTGGGCAGGGCTGGGCCTCGCACCCGGCCCACGCAGCGGGGGAGGGGGTGGGAGGAGGGAGCAGGTGTCACCCGTGTCGCGATAGAAAGGAGAAAGTCCGGGTGAAAAGGAGAAAACAATCATCCTGCTTGCGTTTGGTCCCTGTACGCGCCGTGCAGGGGAGCGGGGAGCCCGGCATCGCTCCCGCCTTGGGGGTTTCCCGGGCTGCTCGGGGGGCTGGGGGGTGCTGGCTCTGTCCCCGGCCCCCAGCTGCAAACCAGAGGCGGCGGCAGGAAACGGTGACAGCGGAGGAAACGTTTTTACACCCGAGGCGTAATTAAGCTCCGCGTACAAAGGGAAGGAGGGACTGAGAAAGTAGGCATGCACTGTTGTCAGCTCCTGCGGTTACAAGCGTGCAAAAGCGGGCCGCATCTCGCTGCCTCCTGCGTGAGCAGAAGCCTGGGCTCTGCTCTTCCAGCCTTGCCATCTCTGCTCCGCGAACGCTTCTGCTCTGGTGGATTGTTATTGTAATTATTTTTTTAGTGGGAGTACCCCTCCGGAGTAAGGAAACCTTAATTCTTCCCTGCCGGTATCGGTGGGAAGAGGTAAAAGTCACACGGGGAAAATGCCGTGAGTCATCGTCGTTGCAGAGCGCGTAGAGGGTAACAAGTCGGGGTGGCTGCTTAGGCTCCGGGGCCGCAGCTATGTAGGCTGATGGCTATCGCTTCCAGCCTCATAAATGTGTGTGGCGTGGCATGGTGTTCCTTGCTTCTGGTGTACTCATTAGAATTGGTTACCATTCAAACGCTGCTGTGTCGCAGCCAGCTAGTGTTTTCAGCTATTAAAATGAAGTAATTAAAGGAATTAAGGCAGTATCTAAAAAAAACCAACCCTGTAAGTAGTGTCGGCACTTCTCTGGGAGCCTTGCTTGGTGCTGCCTTCGGTACTTGGAAGTGCTTGTCTTGGAGTCAGAGCATGTGCTTGCCTTTTACAATACGCTTTTGACTTTTTTCCTCAAGATACAACACTTGCACCCGAAGCCCGACCTGCTTGCCAGAATGATGTGTGAATGGATTTGTAATGTAGAAATGTGTATCCCACAAAACACAGCAGCATCAAGGTAACAAGGTTTCACGTTTGACCTGCATTCATTTGGTGGCTATTATGTCAGTTTTCCTGTGACACTCTTTCCTGCAGGTGTTGCTTGTGGAAGTGCCCCTGCTCTCCCATGCTCTTAGAGGTAGCATCCCATGAGGTTTCAGGCAGACCCAACACATTGTGTACAAGAATACCATTTCTGAAATAATAATAAAACACAACTGGTGTGATTTTTTTTTTCTTTATTTTTTTTTTCTGGAGGGCTTGAAGTTATATTATGTTTTGCCCCTCTGTGAATATTTGTAGCTTAATAATAATAATAACAATAATAAACCTGTTCCCAGTCATGTGATGAATTTTATGAATGATGCTGGCAGTTGGCGTGGCTGAGATGATACTGATAAGTTGCTGATGCAATCTGCTAGCAACGGGCTGGAAGGGGAAAAAAAGGTGTTTTCTCCCTATTCATTGGTACTTCACTGTTCTTGGTTCCCTTTTGCCTTTACTTACTTTGGTTTTCTCCTGTTCCATAGTGCTAGTTATGTGCAGGTTACAGTGCTAGTAAGATGAGTGTGAAAATGCATGGAGTGATCATGAGGTAGGCATTAAACATATTATAAGGTGATAAAGTGCAACACATGATGATTTTGAGTGTATTGCTTAAGGGGTTATTACATAGAGAGATATCTCTTAGGCTATAAGTAACTCCTCCCCTGGTTATTTCAGAGTTGTGGTTTGGTTTTTTGTGTGGTTGTTTTTTTTTTTATTAAATCCAGGTATTGGATTTGTAACAAAAGTTTTTCCGTGTTCATGCAGGTACAAACAGGGGGCTAGAGTGGTTGGTTCCCAAACTGCAGAGGAATACCTCCTTGCCAGCAGCTCCTTCTCCTGGTCCTGCTTGTGCTTTGTGGGAGCTGCTGTGCCAAGGGAAGAGTATTTTGCTTTAACCACTGGATTTTCTGTTTTGAGGGGAGGAGTGCAATCACATTCATCAAGTAGGGGTTTCAAAAATCCCCTGTTAAGCAGGGGCAATGTAGTATAGACTGAGAGAAGCAGAACCTGGAAATACATTCCTTAGAATGATAAGGAAAAGATATGGGGTTTATCTCTCTTTTCAGATTTTTTCAATGAGATTTTTTTTCCTCTTGATTTCACACAAACATTGTGGCAGTTAGTGATAGGACAGAGGCAGGGATACCAGTGGCTTGGATGGAGGCTTCAGGAGGACTAAACACAGTGCTTTGCTTTGCAGTGGTAGAGGTTGAGAAAGTTCATAGAATCACAGAATGCGTTAGGTTGAAAGAGAACTTAAAAGGTCATTTAGTCCAACGCCCCTGCAGTAAGCAGGGGCATCTTCACTAGATCAGGTTGCTCAGATTCCCCATCGAGCCTGATGTTGAATGCCTTCAGGGATGGGGCCTCCACCACCTCTCTGTGCAACCTGTTCCAGTGATCTACTACCCTCACATTGAAGAATTCTTTCCTAATATCCTACCTAAATCTCCCCTTTGCTAGTTTAAACCTAGACTATTTGTTAATGCACCCAGGTCTGTCATCTGCATGAGGGGAGGTGTATCTGGCCTGGTAAGAGACAGCAACCAACATTTGGGTTGTGCTTGTGTTTTATTTTAAATTGGCTTGTTGCCCAAAGCTGTGTTTTCATTTGAGGAGGTTTCATTATTAAAAAGTAAAAGCCCTGGGGAAGTGAAGCATTCGGCAGTGTTTCCATCACCCACCTAGAGCTCTGTGTGCAGCGTGTTTCCCTCTCTTCTGGCCTGTTTCTGATGCAGACTCAGGGGGTGAAGGTGGGGTGAAACAGTTGTGCCTGCAGCTGTGTGTAGCTCACACCATGCAGTGGGTAGCTTTGTTCTCACTGGTGTGGCGGATGTGCAGATGTATTGCTGCTTTAAAGGTAGTTACAGCACAGTAGCCCATCCATTGCTGTTTAAACATGAATGTGTGAATACACGCCCCAGCTGAGGAAGTCCCCAGCCTGTGTCTTTCTGGAAGCTGGGGGGGGTGGGGTAGAATGGGAGAAACATGGCTTTAAACTTGCCCTGTTAATTTTCCGTGTAAGCCTCTGCAGCTCATCTCTGTTAGAAACAGGATTCTGAGCTGGGTCTGACTTGGTACAGCAGTTTTCTTAGGAGCTGGACCAGTGTTGGGCAAATCTGGAACAGCCCACGGGGCTGGTTTGGATGGTGGTCAAAAGCACAAATAAAACCCATGGCGTTTTATGTGAAATACGCTGATGGCCTCTGTTGCTTCTGCATGAAAGGAATTGTATTCCCTGTTTGCTTCAACAAAACAGGGCTGATCGACCCCTTCTCTTTCCTGCCTCCAGTCCATCCCGCTGGCTTAGGAGCTCTTTTGTTTATTGCTGTTTTACTACTTCCCTGTAGTTGTAGCTGCTGGATGCTTGCATGATGCAAAACTAATGTTCTGACTGATTTGTTGCTTGGTGGACAAGGAGGGTCATAGTTTCAGTGTTTGGGTAAACATAGAAAACAGTCCTGCTGAAAAATTTAGCATGTTTGCTAGAAGTGGTGAGGTTTTCCCCTGCTCGTGCATCGGCAGTAAGGTTGTATCTCAAGCCTGATCAGGCGTGGGAGATGTGTTCGGATACCAGGAGAAAATATGTCACCAGAATGCCTATTTATGCTCTGTGTCACAGGAGTTGCTGGTACAGACAATATATGACCCTCCACCTAGTTCAAAACCGTCAATGTGTGACTTCTTACAGTGTAATCCCTCCCCCTTCTTCAATTAAACATGACATTCTTCAGATCCTGACTGAAGCGGTTGCCCTGTGTGACTAAGTAGCTGCCAAATCAGGTGAAGTGATTTACTGCACGTGGTGATGAGAACTACCTGATGACACTTCATCTGAAGGCATGGATGTTTCTATGTGCCTGGTCCTCTCAGTGCCCAAGCCAAGTCAGCTCAGCTAAAGAGACCTTATTCCTCAGGTTCACAAGTGTTTCTGGGAAGAATCATGTACTGGGTATTTTCAAAGTGTATCTCTCGAGATGTTACCCTTAGTTCAATTTACAGTGGTCTTGCTTAGCCTTTCATCTTAAGGACAGGAATGCTGAGCTGTGTGCTGAATGCTCACTGCACGTGTTCGCAGCCATGTCTACACAGTATGACTGTTTAAAGTGTTGTGATTTGTAGTAAGTGCATGGTAGGAGTCCCTTCTGCCTGGGGGCTATACAGAATATGACTTTCTCAGTCCTCTAGAAGTTGTTCCTCGTAAGAAGCACACAAATTTGTTTGCTGACCAGCGCTTCTTCTATACTTGATTGTGGTCATGAGGCAGCATCTTTATTTAGAGAGGAACATAAATAGTACTGGTCGGATCCTTACCTTCCCACCACTTCCCGAGAAGCACTGGCCTCACACAGGCATGCAGTACAGGCATGCTCTCCGGAGTATGTTTGTGAGTACTCCTTGTTAAAGCACTGGCAGTGTGATTGCTGGATCTACCCCCAAAATAGGAGGAACATCAGCTGCAGTGAAGCAATTCACAGATCTGATGCAATCCATAATTAATTTCTACATTCCTCTGCACCCATGCAAATCAGGCAGAAGTCACCGGGTTGTAGCAGTGGATAGAGCTCGGTCCAGAGTTCGCAACGTGGTTAGGAACCTTTGGGATAAGATGCTCTATTAAGGGAAAACATTATAATTGTTATTTATTATTAATAGCAATGTAATATCTGTCGTGCAATATTGAGTTGAAATTTGACCTAACAGCGATGACTTTCAGCAGAACACGCGCTTGCACTTGAAAGGCAGATGACTTTGCAGCATATTAAGTGTGAATTATGGTCATCTTACTGCAAAAGAAAGTCAGATGAAGTGCTGTCTGTCTTTAATCAACAGAGTTTGCAAAGGCTATGATGCCTTTTTGTCACATATTAGAAAGTCAGTCCAAAGAGCCTGCTGGCAGGTGGCTGCAAGATGTCTTCCTCCTTGAGTGATGATATTACACCACAGGAAATGGCACCTAGCTTTTCTGTGACCTTTTTCTCTACTGCAGACCTCTAATTCCAGTGTTAATCCTGTAAAATGCCTACAGAGATACTCTGGGATTGGGCCTCTGAGACAGGTAAGGTAAAGGGTGCTGCTGAGGTATGTACTGTCTACAAAAAAATAAAGACACCCCCATAGCCCCTTTGTTCCATTTTTGGCCTTCAAATCAAAGGTGTGTATTAACTTTTCCTAAACGTTTCTGCCTGTAAGTAACCACGAGGTGTGGTGTTGTGATGGTAGGGATGGTTGGGATCCCAGTATGGGCCATTAGGTCCTGGGGCACTGAGCTCATGCTGTGATGACACACCCAAATTTGCCTAAACAGCTGTGTGGGGTTGAACTGGTTGATTAAATTGTGTAAGGCATGAAGGCCACCACTGTGATTCTGTATCCATTTGGGTCAGTTTGTGTTGCTGCAGTTCCCTCTGTACCAATTTAAAATGGAGTGCATGGCCTCAGACGTCCTAAAAAGCTGCAAAGACAAGTTGCTGTGTTGGTATCTCTGGAATAGCATGATCAGCTGAAGCAGGATGGGTTGGACCTCTTGGACTTTACAGTGTTCGACAGGTGAGTTAGCTGAAACAAATGTGTGCCCAAACCCTCTGCTGCCCTACTTCACCCTGTGACTCCAATGGCAAAATGTGAGGCTGGAGCACTGATGCCTGCCTTCTGGAGCGGCCGGGGGCTTGCTCCTTTGGCTCAGGAGCATCAAAAGAAGTGAGGCTGGCTGCCATTTGATCTGCCTAGGCAGAGCCTATAGTCAGGGTGGTGATACTTTAAGAATTCTGACTTTCCTCTATGAGAAGATCCTGCTAAAAGGGGCACTTATATTGTTAGAGCTGTGCCTAGGCTAAATATCGTAATTATTTAACTTCTGGAATAAATTACTGTGTCCCTATAACATGGGAAATGGCAGAAAAGAGGCATTTATTATTATAACTATTCTCTCTTGTGTAGCTTTGTGCCTTTGTTCTTATAAGCAATGGCCACTGACAGCTGCTGTGATACCAAGCTGCCTGTTCCCTTTACAACAGACCTCTGCTCCGTAACTTTCTGTCTTGTTGCTCATTATTTGGGGACTTGGGTTGCCAAGTGCTCTGTGGTTATAGGTAAAGAAAGGACTTGTATCCTACTTCTGTTGTTCCAAGTTTTGGAAGAATATTAAATATTAGGGGAATTAAGGAAGATTGTGTAGATAAATGCAGAGAAAATAAAGTATGTTGAGCATACGAAACCAGGAGACTTTCAAGCTTGCTACTGTTGCCTGTTTTCCTTCTTTTTTCTTAAAGCCCTCTCATGCCTGAGATTGGTGCTGCATGACAGAGGGATTTTCTGTATGACTTCAAACACAGGGAGTCGAGCACAGCCCCTGATGGGGCAGATTAAAATCTCTGCAAGTGCCAAATATATTATACGTTGCTCTGTCTGCTTTTCTTGAAGAGCTAGGTACGTTGCGTTAAAGCACACTACAACCTGCTGTCCTTTCCTTTGTATGGGTAGTGGCTCTTGCTCATTTAGCACCAGTGATGGCAAAGCACTGAGGATGAAAATAGAGTTAAATTTCTATGACAGCCAGGACTGGTGTTTTTCACAGGCCACTGCAATGCAACAACACCCTTCGCTGTTGATATCAGTTTGCCACAGCATTATCCGGAGTTGCTACGAATTGTTCTGGCTTCCTCAAACCACCAAAGCAGAAGCATTTGGCCTACTGCTTTTTGTTTGTTACTTACATGATAAACTCTTAGCTCATGGTAGCGAGCGGTCGGAGTCAGGGACTTAATTTACAGGGTCAGCTTGCATGCAGGTAACAAAACTACTCTCCTTACAAAAAAATGATTTCAGGTCTTAAGTCTTGATTTAAACAAATTGATTTAAATGGCTGTGTAATTAAACTGGAGCAATCCCTTGTGTAGGTTTCCTAAATTGATTTAAGGCCTGGTCTGCACATAGATTATTTTTTTTTGCCTGTACCAGTATAATTATGACTGCAAGGGGTATGATTTCTTTAATGTAATAATTGCTGCGTAGCCACGAGAAGTCCAGCTGGCGTGACTCCTGGCGTGAGCGCTGCTCTGCTGGCGTAATGGCATCTGGTTTTGGTGCCGGTTATTCCCGCTCTTGTGCAGGCATTAATTGCCTGTTGCATATACATTTAGAGCCTACAGCCGGTATAAATATGTCAGTTACCAGTGTGGTCCAGCTCTAGGTGTATTGGTGCACCTGTACTCTATACAGGTGGTCGATGTATTAACTTAGGTGACTTATTGCTGTGGGCACTGGGAGAAATCCAATTTAGCTTTTGGGTCACTGTCAATTTAGAGACCTTTGAGCAAAGGTCTCCAAAGGGTGTGAAGAGTTTTTCTATGTGTGTTTTAGCTGGCTATGCTAAAAATGTGGTGGTGAAGAGCAGAGGAGGCTGGAGCTTGCTGCACTGCTGAACCACCAGTGTCAGGCAACAGGCTTGGAAGTGTAATTATTCTTAAGGTATCTGCTGATACCTCTTGGAGCTGCAGTTTCAGATGGTGGAGCTGCTATCCAAGGTAATGTAAACACCAGATCTCTTAATACACAGGTCTGTAATCTGACCTGCCCAGGGTAGCAGGAATTTTAGGGAGTTGTGGAGGAGTGAGTCCAGAGGAGGGCCATGAAGATGATCAGAGGGCTGGAGCACGTCTCCTGTGAACACAGGTGAGAGAGTCGGCTTGTTCAATCTGGAGAAGAGAAGGCTCTGGGGTGATATAATTGCGGTGTACCAATACTTAAAGGGGTCATACAGGAAAGTGGGATAGGGACTGGTCACCAGGGAGTGTAGTGCAGGCACAAGAGTGAATGGCTTTAAGCTGAAGGAGGGTAGGTTTAGGTTAGGTATTAGGAAGAAATTCTTTACTGTGAGGGTGGTGAGGCCCTGGCACAGGCTGCCCAGAGAGGCTGTGGAAGCCCCTTCTGTAGAAGTGTTTAAGGCCAGGTTGGATGAGGCTTTGGGCAACCTGGTCTAGTGAGGGTGTCTCTGCCCATGGCAGAAGGTTGGAACCAGATGATCTTTGAGGTCCCTTCCAACCCAGAGCATTCTCTGATTCTGTGAGATTTACCTCTTCCTCTCATTTGGAAAAAGATGATGGCATCCTCCGTTTTAACACAGACAGGGTTATTTATCAGTCCTAGCTCCTGAGTGTGAGCATGGGGAAAAGCACAGACAATGAAAATATGGTATAAGGAACTTGGTAGTAATATAAGGCTAAACATAATGATTTAACACAGGGAATAAAATCACTTCATCCCTTGCTACTGTGCTGGAGTTTAACCTCAGGGTAGAAGGTGGTGCCTTCAATTCCATCACAGCAGCAGTCACAGCTTTAGTGAAGCAGATGGGGTTGAAAAAAAGGTAGCCACTTTGTTTTGCATTCTGATGTTTCCATGGCTTTTATCAGCAATAAAGACCCTTGTTTTGGCACTTCCTTGCAGTGAATGTTTGGCAGTCTTCAGCTCTTCCATCTGGCCATTTTTTGCCAGGAAATGCCCAGAAGGGAGGTCATGGTTGAATTAAATACTGTCTCTAGGGTACCGGGCTTCACGTGGCTAATGAGAAGCCTTAATATAGAGAGCTTTTCAAAATCCAAATAGTCAAGCAAGGAGAGAGAACTATAACCTAGTAGCTATCCTTTCTGGACTAGAGTGACATTACTTAAAAATGTGAAGCCAAAGGCTAGACTGAGCACTTGGAGTTCTTTCTCTTAGTGTCTGTACATAAGCATTATGTATAGTTCTATATGTATGCATATCTGTATAAAAATTTAAAAAATCCCCAAACATTAAGGTGAAAAATATATAAATTAAAAATTCCTGGAAGTCCCTCCCCTTCCTTCACTTCCTCAGCCCATAAAAGACAATGCAACTGTTGCTGTTTTGTGTGGGGATAGGAAAGCAGGGAGAGAATAGCTCTGAGAACATCTGGAACGGTTGCAGCCAAGTTTGCATGTGTTGAAATACATTCCAGAAACGTGCCTGAAAGATGCCTGTAAAAGCCTGGATTCTGATCCTGCTTGCTCCACTGTAAATTCAAGTGAAGCTCTGCTGGATCAAATGAGATCGTTGAAATTCATGGTGGTGATGCTTGAGAACACGTTGTATCCCAAAAGAAAAACTCCCCCAACTGCAGGGAGAGGAGCCTGGTGGCCTTGCAGGTCTGTGTCCTCTCAGCAAAGGCATCTCTGTCAATTTAGGAAATGATTGGTGTGAGTCTTGGGGCACAGTTCTGCAAACCTTTGTTTACTTCAGTAGTCTCCTTGAAGACGAACCCACTAATTCCTTACAGGGAATATTTGTCAGGTGCAATAATTCATGTAAGTAGGAATTGGCTTGCAAACTGCATTTGTACCAGTTCATCAAATAAATCCAAAGATACAGCTTCATCTATGCAGTTCCACAGCTTGATACATTTGTGGTTCTACAATGTGTTATGGCAGCGTGTCTGCAAGAATAGAAGATAGAAAGGACTTGGGAGAGAGGTGGTTAGAAACATTAGCTGTAGCCTGTGAAAGTGACACTAAATGAGAGTGACAGAGCTTGCAGAACTCTCCTGTGACTTGCTGCTTGCTCTGAAGGAACTTGGCAACTTAGTGTTGTGAAAGATGCTTGGTGGCTAAACAGTGTGAGATGCTCTGATAAAGACTTGTTTCTCAGTCAGAGTGCTAAGCAGCACTCTCTGAGACCAGTTTGTGGATACTGTGTTATCTGAACACATGAAAAGAAGTCCTGCATTTTGTATCCTGGTTAACAGGCCGGATTTGTTGTTCATGTTGCTGAAGAATTCGACTTTCATGAGATGCTCATCTTGCAAAGGTGACATCCTTGCTGAACTACCCAAAGTACATTTGAGCATGGTCTGTGACTGTTGGCATAGCTTGAGTGTGCCATGGACCAGAAATGTAATTCTGGCTATAATTTTTACTGGGCTGCACCATCTAACCATTATGAAAAAGTAGGTGGATGCACTGTAGGCCTAAAATGAGGACAGTCTGTGTTCGCAAGCTGTCTCACTTCCATCTCATAAATGCTGATCTGCTTGCTTGCGGGCTGTGGTGCTAGCTAGCAGACTTACTTATTTATGCCTTTGATTATAGTGCTGTCTTGCAGCTCTTCATTTCAGTTTGTGTTGGTACTCTGGCTGTCATTGTTTGACGTGACAGATTGATTCACGTAGGCGAAGGTGATCCTTCACAAGGCCTGATGTGCACAGATGTTTCAGCAGCTGCTGAGACCCCACCTGCTGTCACCTGTGTGCAGACAGACTTGACCCCTTATGTGCTAGGTGGGGACAAAGTTGTTGGTGTTATCCCCTTGGTTTGTGTTCAAGACTCAAGTCTGCTCTAAGCAAGAGTGAGTGGTCTGGTGAGAATGAGCCTGAGGATTTCTGTCCTGAGCCTTTGTTCTCTGTAATGTAGATTGTGTGTTTTTAATTAGATTGCATTTACCTGCCTTCCTGAAGCTGGTTTCATCTTTCAGGATTCCCATAACTACAGGTTGGGGATGAGGGAGCACAGGGAGATAGAAACAAAATGTAAATTTGTGTGGGGAAACTGGTGACAGGGATAAAAGCTGGGTCCTCTGGAGCCTCCTCTGCTTGTCTGTTGCTGGACCTGCTGTGGCTGAATGCTGTTGAGTGGATGCTGATGATGCAAATGCCTCTGAGCTGTGGGAAGGGGACCAATCTCTGTCATTCTGGCTAGGGCTTTTCCCTGGATGGTTGTACAGGTCTGAAACCAGGGTGGGAAGAGAGGAGTGGGGACACTGCAGGGAAACCTGATTCTCAGTTGAAAATAACCTCTGCACTGTTGCTGGTGTCCCTTTTTGATGTGTACAGGGCAGCTTGTGAGGGAATTCCAAGGATCGGAGGGACTGCCTACTCCAGGGAAGACTTGTGGCTGTGACCGAGTGATTCGTGGCTGTGTTGAGTTTGAGGATTGCATCTGGCACTGAATATTTTGTGGGTTATTAATGCCAGTAATCATCTTTCCAATGCTGGAGCTTTACTTAACAGATGCTACAAAAAACCCCAACCTTAAGCCAGCTTGCCATGAGCAGTGATGGCTCAGCAGCTGGGAGACTCGTGTATTTATTTTTAATGAAGTAGGAAGTTTCTCTTTAGTATATGCTGTGTCCCTCTGCACACAGGAAAACCCTCTTTCTGGGCTGCTGGGAGAAGCTGCCCTTTTGAGGGATAAACAATAGCATACAGACTGTAACATTGGTTGCAAATACAACCTTGAACATCATCTTAAGCTGATGTGAGCAAGTTCAGATTTGCAGCTGATGTTGGGAGGAGCTCCAATGTAAAAAGATACTTAATTTTCAAGTCTGGGCAATTTTTTCAGCCCTGTAGCATGCTTGCTTAGGGCCTTCTCTGCCAGACAGAAACATCTGAGAGTGCTGGATGAAAGCAAGTAGAGTGTTCGTAGCTGCTGAAGCTGTTGTGTACCATCTTGGTGCGATTGTGCTTACAGGGAATTAGCTGGAACTGCACTGTATAGGACCATATGTAATGTCTTTCCCTTTCTGGCTCCATCTGCGTATTGGTGTGTTTCATCAAGTCTGTAAGTAAGTGGGGCATTTGAAAACATTTCTTTCACTTGGTGCTCAAAAGAAAATTGTGTGGTCGTGCTCTAATTGCTGAATTGGATTTTGGCAAATCATTAAGGGCTCTCCTGGAGAGTCTTACATGTAATGCAACAAGTATGTTGTTAACTGGCCTTGTGAGCTCTTTGGTGTAATGAACAAGGAGCTGATTTTGAGGCTTTTGCTCACTTTGGGGAGGACTTCATCTTGCATTTCCTGTCACTGGAAAGGATGCATCAAAGAATTAACAGCAGAGACATCTCCTGTGCTGTTAATTGAATGATGTAGAAGTGTAAAACTGTTGGGTTGTTTTACTTCTGAAGAGTATATATTTTACCAAGGCACTGATAGGACATGGCTTTGACCCTTTGAGAGGTCTGTGTGTTTTCAGAGTCCTCTGAGCAAATAGCACCCATGCTGATAGAGCTTCCTGGATGCAAGTGTCAGGTGCTTGCACTGTGGCTCAGGACCAGGGCGAGGATGATGGATTATTTCTAGGTTTTTGTAACTGTCTGTCTGATCTAAGTATGCTAGCCTAAATTCTGCATGGATTCTGTGGTATTAACAGCTAGGAACTCTGAGTGTATGAACCAAGCAGATTGTATGGATTATACTCTTGTGATTGTAACAAGCCCAACTGTGCAGACATTCTTCGTCTGTGTATGAAAAATCTCTAGAATAACCTTCAGATGGGCTGGTGCTGCAGCAATAGGCTTGTGAAGTTGCTACACCTCCTAAAGCAGGAAAACCTGGAAGTATCATATTCAAGTCCTGCCAGCAAATAAAAAATATATACATTTGCAGTTCATATCTTTAGCAGTAAGATCACCTGGAAAGGTCTTTTTCTCTCTATCCTTTTATTTACAATCTTGCCTGGCACTGTAAAGCCTGTTATGGCCTGAAACTAATATTAGGGGAAATTAAAAGTGGAGGTAAGTGTGCTACTAATTTGTTTGCAGCAAACAGTGGGTGTAGTTTCTTGGGGGGAAGTGTGTGTGAGAAGCCACAGAGAAAAGAGTCAGAAAATGAGTTTCAGACTAAGATAGGCTAAGACTCTGTAGCTCTGGTTTGAGAAGGGTGTACCAGGAGCTTCTGTTCTGGTTCCAGGCAGGTCTGCTGTTCAGTCACTAAACCTGTAATTACAAGGCTGAGAGATGGATTGATGTGAACAGTAGTTAGGATATTAATTATAATACTGTGGATGTTGTGGGGAACAGTATGCCTTACATCCTTTATTTAAAGGAACCTGGGAATAATTAATTCAAAATGCCACAAGCTGTCAATCTTGGGTCTTGTTTTTTCTTTTAAACATTCAAGCAACTGTAAGTTGCTTTACAGTGTGCAAGATAGTGGCAATTTGGGGCCCTAAGTCAAAGTAAGGTATTCATAGCCAAACGTAGTTTTGGTGAGATTAAACTACTTTAAACTGACCTGTTGCTTTTTGGATATGCAAGCTAGAACCTTCCCCTTCCCCCCCTGCACCCTGTCTGAGATTAAATTCTGGTAGGAAATCTAGAAGTCAATCTTTGTGCTCACGGTGGTGTCTCCTTGTGTGCTCATGCAACTCAAACCTTTTCCCCCAATAGTATGGATGCAGTTGGTCTTCATGCCTCTTTGGGATTAAGTTGCACAGAGGTGGAGCAGATGGAGAACACTAGGCAGCTGGAGGCAGGAGTCTGTGTGTCTCTGGTTCCCAGTTTCACAGGTCCTGCAGCGACTAACATGGCTGTGGAAATACTTTTCTCCTGTGCCTTTTCACATCTCAGAAGAAGCTCTCAACACTGTTGATAGCTGTAGGTGTTGGAGCTCATTGATTTGATGCACGTAGCAGCAGTGAATGATCAGAGGCAGCAATAGGTTACAGGGCTATTCCAGAAAGTGAGATGTCATTTGGATTAGGGGAGGTGGATGTGTTGTAAAGTCAGGTGAGTTGCATGCTGTTGTCCTTACAGACTGCCTCAGTACAGCACCGTGTGTTTCGCATTAAGTGTAGGAAGGAGGTGATCCCCCTGTGCAGGGTAGGGCCCGGAGGCACCTTGTCCCTCTCTCTGGTGAAGAGCAATAGTCCTGTGAGCTCTGTAGGCAGTTGATTCCATAGCCATCAACCCAGAGACTACTTCTACTTGGTGGGAAGACTCTAGCAGATTTGCTTGCAAGGTCAAGTGCTAAAAGATTTTCAGCCCTGAAGAATTCAGTCTCTGAAACTTTTGGTCATTCACCAGACTGGCCCACAAGACTTTCATCAGTATTAGGAGTGTGTCAGGGCTCCTAGGCGTGACCCTGACTGAACTTCCATGTGCCTAAAACCTGAAGACTTGAAAGCCCTTTGATTTATTACTGGCAGAAAGTCATCTGTTTGAAGTTGTTTTCTGTCCAGCAGTTGTTTTGTCCAAAATTCCCATAGAAACTGGTGCCCTACTGAATGCAGCATTATGAGAAATGGGAAACCAAACCCATTCACTCCCATTGTCTCAGCACTTCCATGAGACTGAAAAAAAAATGTGGCCAGACCAAACTTTTTTTTCAGTTACCCTTTTTTTTGGTGATCTAGTGCTTGCTTTATGGCAGATGCCTTCTTGCCAAGTTTCATCTTGGAGCAGTTTTTATGCCTAAGCTGTAAATAGGTGTGAGTGGGATAAAGCGAGTGGAATTGGATGGGAATGTCCAGTGGGCCATAGCTCTGCTGTGACTGCTGTCCACATAGTAGCAAGCTTCCAGGCAAATGGGAGAATAACTGTATTCTTTTATGTGTTGCTGACTTTTTTTTTACGCAAGGTGGCTTGTGTTTAGCTCGTTACCTTCATTTGGAAGCAGTGCCACAAAAGGACACTCGTGAGGGGAGGAGTAGCATGGGCTGTTGCATGGTTGAAGACCTGGATTAAGGGTAGAAACCACCAAGTCTTCCCTCATCTCCCCTCTGTGGGAGGCAGACACTTGCTGCCGGTTCCTTGAGCGTAACAGCGAGGTGGCAAGTCCTGCCCAGCTCTGTGAGAAACCTCATGTTGAAAAGGCCTAGTGTTCTTAGGTATTTCTCTGAAAAACACCAGATAACATTTGCCTGGAAGAGGAGGATGTGTTTCAGTAAAACGATAAGCAGGGGGGAGGGACTGCTCTCGGGGGGCCTGAGCACGAGGCGCCTCCCTCACTAGAAACAGCGAAAAACAGATGAATACAGAAAGTGGAAAAGCACCCGTGATCCTGACAAATTTGGCCTGAGGAAACCAGTTGAATAAAGGCAAGGTTGGCAGGCGAGCTGATGGGATGGGAGACAGCCAAAGCAGGAGGGAGCCAGTGTTTAGTGCAGCAGGCTGTGCTGCTCTGACTGGGCTTGCAAAAAACGGAAGGGGAAAGAGGGTATAGTTGAGTGGTTGAGGTTGTGACTCTCAAAACGCCTTGCCTGTTCTCCTCCTTGCCAGCCACGGGCTATGTTTCTTGTTACCCTCCCACTGCCAGGCTGTGGGCTCCTTCCCTGGAAAGGACTAGGCAGCAGTTGCTCCAGATGTGCTGCGAGGGCTCTGGTGGTGGTGGGGTCCCTAGCACTGAGCAGCAGCTGGGAGGAGAGGGCTGGGGTAGGAACTGGAGTAAGGTTTGTATCACACTGGGAAAGGGTGAATCCACAGGGATGTTGAGGGGGAAAGACATCATTGACTTCAGTGAGAGCTCCAACACGAAGGTGGAGTGAATTAATGAACTCTTCTTGGAAGTGAAAGTGCCAGCTGTGCACTTTGGTGGTGAAAAAGATTAAACAAAGAAGCGTGTTCCCTTTGCTGTCTTTTCTTCAAGCTAGCTTGAAATTCCCAGAAAAAGATGCTGTCAAGGCACTCTCCCTGCAGAGGTGAACTTCGTGGCTCAAGACTAAGCAGCAAAACACGGCGACCTGTCTGGCACTGCTAACTCCTCGCTGACTTACCAACCCATGTTCTGGATAGGCAGAAAATGCTTTGGGCACCAAACACAGCAGCTTACTGAGAAGATCCCTGTGCTATGCTGGTGAAGGATGTAAAGTTAGCCTTCCTTTAGAAGAAAAGCAAAGTGGAGAGAAGTTAAGCACAGTTCATTAAACAGAGGTGGTGAGTAGCTGTTTCAGCATCATTAAGCTATAAGACGTTTAATAAGAGCCTTGTTGAGTAACTTCAGGAGTTTTTGCCAAACACAGTAAGGTTGAAGTGATCTCTGCTGTGCCTGTGTTTGGCACGGCCCTACGTAATCTCAAGTATGAACTTCCCAAGGTTGGCTGTTGAAACACACTGTAGACAGGCAGTCGGTGTCTCCTAGTCTGAATTCAACCTGTCTGTAGAAGTTTTTTAAAAATCTGGACTTGAGGTTTTTGGAGAGGGCCTCCAGGTCAAAACTTCTCTCCTGAGCTCTGGGAAGCGGATGATGCTGGTCAGAGCTCTTGTCAGGGCTTGCTCTTGGTTGCTATACTCAACAATGTCTTGCTACCCTGTCATCTGCCTCGAGTTGGGTAGCTTTGGCAAAACCTGTTAGTGATGAAGGCCTGAAAACACAGGCATGTGTTAACCCAACCTATGCTATGATGCTTGTAATAGATATATTGAAATGAAATAAAGTGACCCCCATCCCTCCTACCTGAGCATCATCCAGGGTAGAATTAACCAATGATCAGGAAGGGCATTAGACATGGCAGTTGCATAGCATGTGGGAATGAGAGGATCTTTTTGATGTGGGAGTGGTTTGGCAGTGGTTCACCTGCAGTCTATTTCACTTGTGCAGCAAGTGTTATGGTTAGGTGGGCACAACCTTACTTGTCCTGTATGAGTGGGGTTATGCCCCAGCAGTGTTAATGGCATCCCTGCAGTTGCCTTTACTGTTGAGACACAGACTGCACTTCCCTAAAGCACACAATACCTGCAGACCCTGGAGTGCCCAGCCAGTGGCTTGTAGGCAGCAAACTGCATGTGGGCATCTCCAGAGTGATCTGTGGCTTTGCCAGGTCCAGGTAGAGAAGGAGAGCAAACTACGTGCTGCTGCTTTATCTGCTCAGCGTTACTGCTTCTAGGTCAGGCAAGGCTTAAGATGATTTCTTGGCTACACAAGCAGGGCTTCGTGCCTCTGGGGGGGAGGAGAAGGGAGGAAGAAGAATGTTTAGGTCCTAATGAATCCCTCTTGAAGCTCTTGATTATTGCCAGTCTCCAGAGTGGGAATGCATGATAGAAATACTCTGCTTTCTATTTTCTTGGGGCAGTGTTTCTGCTCTGTGAATTAGAGGGTATGGCTTGCACCAAGAAATAGCAGCAGAAACACTGCTGTGAGGATGTGAGCAATGCTTCATCTTAAGAGGGGTTAAGAGGCAAATGGAGGACCAAGGTGCAAGAGAGAATTTTTATTGTTTTTTTCCTCCAGTAAAGCTTGGTGGTCCTTTGCTTAAAAATTGAGAACATTTTGCTTGTAAGTTCTAGCTAATTGCTGTCCATCTCTTACCCAGTTCAGAGCCTACACTTGAAAAGGAGAGCTAAGGGAGCTGTCAACTGTGACTTGCTTGACTTGGCCCAATACACAGCGTAGCCTTTTCCTAACATGGCTATTTCAAGAGCTAGGATGACTTTGTATACTTGAGCTATGTTTTTCTTCTCCTGGCTTCTTTTTATGCACGTTTTTCTCATGTGAAATATTTTGGATTAGATGAGATCTACAAGGAGGAGTTGACATTACATTTCGAGGCTTACTTCTGCTTTTGCATTGGTTTACTGACATCATATCCCCTGGGGTCAAACCTCTGGGCTGAGAACCAGTATTTAAAAAGATTTTTTTGCAGGGTGGAGGAGTATTTTGTAACTTCACCCCCAATGTAACTTCACCCCCAATGGGTTCACTCTTTCCCTCTTGTGCTGCTTGTTTGCTGTTTCAGATTCCACCTCTATGACATGGAAAAAAAGGCTGCTCTGGCCCTCATTGAGAAACTTAGGGCTTAACCATCTGCTTGAAGGCATTGATGATACTACATGCAGCTTGATCTCCTGACTCATTTCTGAATTGCTGGTACATCCCTGTATGCTGTTGAGCCGCCTTTGAACCTCACTGTGTCACAGCAGTGAACATGAGGAGTAGATCTACTAAAGTCAGTCAAATAGTACCAGCGTGAAACTGGAGTGACCAGAAAATCATGTCTTCTTTCTTCTGGATTATGTATGGCAGAGAGGAGTGAAAGCCCTAAGTGAGACAAAGGAGTTTTGAAAGCAGCTTTTTGATTTGCTTACCAATTAGACTGGTCAACTACACTGACAATTTCAGAGACCACAAGCTGATTTTAAGTGGGTCCTGGTAGCTGCATAAACAGAAGGTGTATTATTCACAAGCTAGCTGAGCATTTGTCTCTTCCAGTGGATTGGGACAGGCAGAAATGTGCTTGCTTGCTTCACCTGGTTGGCCCTCTGGGAAGGGACCACTCTTTGCAGAGTGGAGTGGAGAATAGGGAAGGTGTCTGATACAATTAGGCTTATTTGCACTGCGAGTTAAGAACAGTTATGGGAAACCCATACGAATTCACTTATGACTTGTTAATGCTACGTGTGTCAGATGGTAGGCAATGGGAATCAAAAGTCAGGGGCACTCAAAAGCTAGATTGCCTCAAGCACAAGTGTACTGGTGTGCAAACTCCACGATGGGATCATCATCGTGCCTCCTATGTCTCACGGAAAATAAAACTAACAGTCATTTTCATTAGAAGCTGTAGATCGTGGCCTCCTTCAATGCACTTCTGAATCATAACATTGTAGAAAGCATACCTTACCCAGCAGGAATTCAGCAAATCCAATAACAGGCTTATGATGCTGGATCTGTTTTGAGATGTTTCAGTGCAGCTGACCATAACCTAGCCTTAGAGAGAGAGAGCTGTCCTTGTTAGTATCCATAACTGCAACATTCATGTGGGATGTGTTTGTGGGAGGAATGGGTGTTGTGTGTGGTTTCCTCTTGAAGCATCCTGTCACAACAGAGTTAAATAGGTACAGAAACATGGATTTGGAGTTGGGTGGCCACAAAAAGAAAGATACTCATTGGTGGCTGCTGCTACTGCCGTCATTCTGTATATGTTCCGCTTGTGACTACTTCCTTGGTAGCTGCCCTCCTCTCTAATCCAGCAACAACTCTAAAATGACATTTTCTTCCTTTCCCATCCTCTACTGCTTACTTTACTAGCTAAATACTGAGGCTACAACAGGTGTAATGTTAATGTACCGTGAGGGAAAGCTACTGAAAGTGCTGTCTTCAGATAAAACCTGTCAGTGGTGTCACTTGAGTGTATTCTACCAAGTTTTATTTAGTGTTACATGTGATGGGGTGGATATTTTAGCTGGCACAGATATACAATAAAGTGCGTAGTCCCAGGGCTGCCCTTTATTGTAATAGTCACAGTTCATTACCAAGAAATAAGAGTATTCAGAGTGAGCTGGCATAATCATGCCATACTAGAAGAACTGGTCATATTACATCTTTGGAATAAGCTGCTGTGGATTCATCATGAAAACAACTATTCAGGTTTGGATTTGTCTCTGACAGACAAACTCTCTTACTGTGTCATAGGTTCATAGCTATTTGAGACAAAGCTGTTGAGGCCACCTCAAACAATCTCCAGCACAGAGCAGTTTTCTCATGGCATGTTTTTGTGATATATCTAATATTAAATATTTTCCCTGATGAGGATTCCACCACCTTCCTCAGGAGCAGTTCACACTGCTCTTTCTGCTGGAAGGGGAACCTCTCTAGCCACACTATATTGACCTTTCTGAATTCAGTCACATTATTTCCACTTAACTCCAGCTTTTAGTACCTTAATGAGTTCCCTTCAATCCTTTATGTCCCATTCTTTGGGTTTACATCTATGTCTATTGGAGATTTGTCATACCTGTCTTTCAGTGTGATTGATTAAATTATGTGAGTCATTAGCAAACTGAGATAATCTTTAGAACTGCACGTAGATGCCATTAAAATGGGTTGGAGGGTTAGACCATTGGGATAGAAAAGCTTGGAGTTGGATAATCCTCCAAATGTGTTTCCAATGTAAGTCAAATCCAGATGGTGTGGTAAAAAGCAGAAAAGCTGCTTTCGTGATGCTGTGGCTGCAGTCCATCTTCTGGTGTGTGGTCAGGTTGACCCATCAGAGGATCTGAGCCATTTAAAGGTTGCAGAGACAATGCTAAGTGTGTCAGCAGTCGCTTGCAGGGCTGGATAGATGGGAGAGAAGCATGCACAGGGGAGTTGTAACGTGTTTTTCTCAGCCCTTTTGTGATGACTGTGTTACCAAGGGGCTGTGTGTTCACTCTGCACTGCTACAAGTGGTCTGTGGGATGGGATGTGATGTGCTTTCATGCTGTACCATGTGAAGACGGCCTGTGTGATGGTGCTGGATCTGGCATGCCCATTGATCACAGCCATGTCAGAGAGGTAGACAGTAGCTGTGATTTTCCTTTTTCAGCTCTTCAGTGAGCAGCACAGTCTATTCACTGCAAGCCTGCCAGCAGCTCTTGCCGTTCAAGTGGGTGATGTTCTAACAGCGTTTGAGAGCTGGCGGAGAAGGGTGATGATCAGATGCAGCCAGCTAAAAACTAGCATATGCTCTGCAGGAACATTTGTTCTGTATCCTGAGCTGAAGCTGAAATTTAATCACAGCAGAAGAATTTAACGGTCTTTTGGAAAGCTTACTTACATACTAGGTGCACCAAGAGGGTGTGTAAGCCTTGCTTTATGAAACTCAAGGTTTTGGCGGTGTCAGGAAACTTGGGGTGGGTATGGCCTTTTGAACATAGAGGTCCTGTTAGTGAATGTGTTGAGAGGGTTATAGAGATAATGCCATCCACTCTGGCTTTATGTCAAACAATACTATAGTAATATTAGAGCCTGAGGGGGTATAGATGTACTCCTTAGGCTGTGTCAAAGCATTATAAAATATATGTAAGGTTGTAGCTGAGGTGCTACCTGGCTGGAAGTGCAGAGGAGAGGTTCCAGCGGAGGAGCCCCAGTTGGATATTCCACTGAGCTTTGTGGGACAGTCTTCTCTCTCTCTCTAAGGTGCTGTGAGACCAATCTTGTAACTTGAAGTTGGGTTACATGCCCTGTGTCAATGGCCTCAGCTGGCAATTGCCATCATCTTATTAGGTTGGCTGAGGAATGTGTGAGTTTGGAAATCGAACCCCCCATACTTTTGGGTATTTGTCCCCTTCTGGATCCAATGTGCTGATGTAAGTGGTGTGGAAGAAATAATAGCTGCTCTTCTGTTGAGGAGCAGGATACGAGTCTCTGGGGTGTTAATCTCGTGCTTCCGCTGGCCTGAAATTCACAGAACAGTAAAAGGTTGTATTAAGAGACCCAAATGTAGTACATGAAGAATGTGTGGCACAGTAAACCAGTCTGGTTCATACTGAAACTCATGTATAATTCACAGTCTTTGTAAATATGTCAGCTTAATGCCTCTTTGGCACCTATCAGCAAGGCTCTGTCTCCCTTGGGTTAGTCAGACCTGACAGCTTCTGAAACTGTACCCTGAATTGTGTGACAAATGGTGCTGAACTCTGAATGTTACTGAATAACAACTAGGTTTTTTTTTTTTCCTCTGAATTCAAAGCCTCTTATCAAAGACTTTTTAAAAAGTTCTGCATTGCCTGAGTACAATTTAAAATCCTCTTCCTGGTTGTGATGGAGAAACCCTTTAAATTTTTAGTGGGGCTGGGTTACATCTAGCTGCATACACCAGTACCAAGCTTTGGTTATCCCTCCCTGCAGCACATGATGTGATATTTCTTGATGTTAGCGGATTGGAGTTTTTAGCTGTCTGGGAGTTCTTTCAGATACTTATTTGTGGTTTAATATGTATGATATTTTCCTTCTGACTGTAGCATGCATGTAGGCTTCTCTGAGTGGGAGTCAATTGCTAATGTGCAAGAGGGCACAAGGCACAGAAATGAGACTGGTCTGGTGCATGTCTACTTTTCATTAATCGCCTGTGGTGTCGGTGAATCGAGCTGTGCTTGTGTAAAGCACGTGGGAGCGCGTGTTCGTGTTTGGTGCTTGCAAACTCTCCTTTTAAGTGACAGCATTGGTCTTTTTAAGTAGTCAGTGGAAAGGGATCAGTCAGTCAGGGATCTTGACAGGCTGGAAAGGTGGGCCCGGGTGAACCTAATGAGGTTCAACACTGCCACGTGTCAGGTGTTGCACTTGGGCCGGAAGAATCCCAGACATAGATACAGACTGGGAGAACAGCTCCTTGAGAGTAGCCCTGCTGAGAAGGACCTGGGTGTCACCGTGGATGAGAAACTTACCATGAGCCAGCAGTGTGCTCTTGCAGCTCGCAAGGCCAATGGTATCCTGGGCTCCATCAGAAGAGGGGTGGCCAGCAGGGACAGGGAGGTGATTGTCCCTCTCTACTCTGCCCTCGTGAGGCCCCACCTGGAGTACTGTGTCCAGATCTGGGGCCCCCAATACAAGAAAGATGTAGAACTGTTGGAGAGGGTTCAGAGGACACCCACAAGGATGATTAGAGGGCTGGAGCACCTGCCCTACAAAGAGAGGCTGAGGGAGCTGGGCTTGTTCAGCCTGGAGAAGAGAAGGCTGCGGGGGGACCTCATTGCAGCCTTCCAGTACCTGAAGGGAGCTTATAAGCAGGAGGGGAATCAACTTTTTAAAAGGGCAGACAATGGCAGGACAAGGGGGAATGGTTTAAAGCTGAAGGAGGGAAGGTTTAGATTGGATATTAGGGGGAAGTTTTTTACAGAAAGAGTGGTGAGGTCCTGGAACAGGCTGCCCAGAGAAGTAGTGGATGCCCTGTCCCTGGAAGTGTTCAAGGCCAGGTTGGATGGGGCCCTGGGCAACCTTGTGTAGATCCAGGCCTGAGGCTGGTGGCTCTGCCTGTGGCAGGGGGGTTGGAGCTTTATGATCCTTGGGGTCCCTTCCAACCCTTGCCATTCTATGATTCTATGAAAGCAGCAGCTTGGTTCAGTCACTATTACTTGGAGAAAATCAAGTTACAAATGTACCATAGGCACTACAAAAATAATGTTAAATAGCACGTCTTGCTGTAGCTCAGTCAGGCGCCTGAGAGCTTTGAGAGCTGCTGGGTGGTAAATTGCTAAAACACACTGGTCTGCGGGATGCTAATGTGGCCTGGGCTGGAGCCAAAGTCCGTAGAGGTCTAAAGGAGTTGTCCAGCCTGCTTTGGACTGGATCCTTGGATGAGATTTTTCGGAAGCAGGCAGTAGCACTCATCTCCATTGACCATGACCCCAGTGGGAGCAGAGAATACAGGGCTGAGCTTTCCTGGTCTGCTGGATTTAGTGCTGGCTTTACTGCTGGCTTTGAGTGATTTAAAAGCACTGAGGGGAGGAAAAATAATCTGCATTTCCAAGTCAGATACATCATATATTCTTTCAGGCGCTGGTTTTACAAGTGACTTAAACTCAGCTATAAAGCTCTCTTTGCCACATGGCCAAGGGAATTGTACTCCTGCATGTGGGTGTGCCAAACCAGGGACAGTGAAAGGTGAGTCTGCATTGCTGAGCACAGCTTTTTACCTGGAGCTGGGAGCCCTCTTGGGGAAAAACTGACCATCCAGAAATCCTCCTAGGGTGCATATCTTCTGCTCCTTTTCATGAGTTCTGATTTCTTCTGTCTTCAGGCTGACATTTATCACACTTCAACAGTCAGCAGAAGTTGGGTGGCAGCCTTCATTCCCTGTTGCAGGGTTCCATGGTGCTTCTTTATTCTCTCTTGAATTCCTCTAATTACTGTCATTGGGAATCAAAACAAAGCCTATCTAATAAAAACAAGAGCAAGTCACCCTGCAAATACATCAGCACAAAGCTGGCTACTCTTTCCCACTGAGGCTATCTGAATCAAGCAGCCTTTTCCCTATCACATTCAAAGCCCTTGATTTAAGGAAGGGGAGTGATTACTCAATCATTAAGGATAATGGCTATTTACTTTTGGAAACAATGGACTTGATGAACCACGAAAAATGACCTAATTTTCAGAAGTGCATTTGCCTTGGAGCAATCTAGCTGGGTTTGGGATGGAAGTGCGTAGATTTTCTTTGTGAGGTGGTAAAAAATGACCTTTTGTTCCAGGATAAATCACAGATTCTTTTTCTATCTGGAGGACTGAGGTGACCCCATGCCTGGAAATACCAGGCTAGAAAACAACACTAGCATTTAAAGTGATGGGTATAGAATAAAAAGAAAATTAAAACTTCATAATGAGTACAAGTTCTCAGGCTTACTTAACAGCTTGCTAGGTTTTCCTTTGATCACCTTGCATATGCTAACTGTGTAGCTGGGGTCTGTCTGCAGCAGTAGGATTTTACCAGTTATTCATTATGTGGAAACCTGCTCCTCCTTGTTTCATGTTATCACAGACTGGTTTGGGTTGGAAGGGACCTTTAAAGCTCACCTTGCCATGGACAGGGACACCCTCCACTAGACCAAGTTGCCCAAAGCCCTATCCAGCCTGGCCTTGGACACTGCCAGGGTGGGGGCAGCCACACTTTGTTTGGACATTTCCATGTAGGTTACAGTGTAGTTCAGGTGTGCTGGGACGGATGTAGGCAAGGGTATTGGGGAGAGTATTACTGTGTGAATTGGCATGTTCCTGAAAAATAGGGTGTGCTGCTGGACTTGCTGGGTTGAACTAGAAACTGGATGTGATACTGGTGGGATAGTAGAATGATTTTCCTTCCTGACTCAATTCTCCTGGTGGTCCTGCCAACCTGTGTGCCTCTGGAGCTTGAGTGGTATGTGTAGTATCTACAGCCTGGGCTGAAACAGTGACTGCTGCTCTGTCATTTAAACAGTCTTGGCGTTCATGTGGATTTATTTCTCAGGGTGTAGTCTGAGATTCACCTCGACTTCAAGACTGGGAGTAAACATTACCACAGACTCAGGCAAAGAGAGCGTTTGGCCTTTCAGAAGACATCCTGACACGGTGCTTACCAGAGGGTATGGGTGTGCATGGCAGTGGTGTCAGAGGTCAGGATTCTGCTGCTGTTTGTAATGGTGGCTGTGAAATAGTCACTAGCAGCTGCATGTGAACCTAATGAAGAAATACTAATAGCAAACTATTCAATGGCAAGCAAAAAATCACATGGGATGGACAGAACTGTGTGGTTTTGAGCCTATACAGGTGATTGTTTCTAGGCAAGTGACTTGTAAAAACCTTACATGAAAGCACCACAAAATTTGATATAAACAGAGTAATGCAGGTTTTATGTACATTTGGTAAGCATTTTTAACTTAATAAACCCTAAGCTTGCCTCTTGATGCCCATGCATCTTCCTCTTGCCCACGCATGGGTTTTCCCCTATTCCAGATGTGTTTCTTGTCAGACACACAGACGTGCTATTGTTGCCTTCAGTTGGGCCTCTACTGGAGTACCCAAACCCTCACAATGATATAATGTGAAATTTGTGATTGCTGTTTGAACCTGAAGTCTCTGTCAGTGCCAATATTGAGCTCCACAGGTGGGCTCATGGTCAGCTATTTCATTCTTGGACTCTTTGCCTGTTAGTACTTTGTGCATAAAATGCCCAATTATTTTACTGGTAGAATGAGAGGATGTGAATCTTATTTATGCTACTGTACCTCCTCCTAAAGTAAAAATCCTTTAATATGCTCCTGTAGTAAGTATATAAATACTTTAAAGCTGTTTTAGACTTAAGGGAATGGAGTGAAATAGCCTCTGGGCTCTTACGAATCAGGCATATAATACTTAATATCTCTGAAGGGGATTGTTCTGTTGGCATCCAATAATATGTGGCGATTTATAGGGAATCTGTTATTCAGTTAGCATTGAAAGCTTAACTCTGTCAGCTAGGTGAGCTTTTGATACAATGATGGGGTCATGATTCAGTGCTTGTAGCCTGAATGAGTGAAGCCTCCACGCTTCTGCTGCTGTCTCTGTCCTCCAGGGCGCACATGAAACACTCTGCCAGAGTCCAGAATTTTTTTGTAGTTTGATTTTTAGGTTGTTTCAGCATTTATTGCCCTTTCTGCTATTACTTAGTTCAAAAAGAATTGTGTGATCCAGCTTGTCTTCCAACAGTGGGTGGACTTGGGTCACATACATGGTGTCTCCCACGTGTTAATGAACTTGAGCAAATAAATGCTGCTTCTTTCCTGGTTAAACACAAAAATTAGATGTCTAATCACATATTGGCAGGTTCATTTCACACACAGGTTCCTAAGGTCCTCATGCTGAGTCAAAGGAGTGATTCTAAACTACAGTGGGGCTAATTTAGTTGACAAAGCAAGATTTTATACAAGTAGCTATTTTGTGCTACCTCTCTGGAAAATACAAATATGCATGTATATGTGTAAACAGAAAGGGAAAGCATCACTCTTTAAGAATTACATGTACTTTTTTGAGTGTATTTTAAACTGTTTTACTACAAGTGCTTTGTTTCATTGGTAGTGTGCATTTATGGTGGTCGAAGTTGATATAAGGTCCATAGAAAGACACAGTATCTTCTCTTAAATCAACTGATGAAGCTGGGAAAAGAAACCCCAAACTTTGAAGTGCACAAGCCTTTCTCTTCTAGAGTGTTACAGGAACCTTAAGGAGTGAGACAGACCCCCTGAAACTTTCAGCAGACTTTCTGTTCTTTAGTTTTATTTTGCATTCTGGGCAGTGAACCATGCTAAAGCTCTTTCCGCTTCACTGGTGCACACTGGAAAAGTGTAACTGAGAGCTTGTGTAGTTTTGAGCAGACACTGCAGTAAAATTCCCTTCTGACCCCTTTTGCCAATGCCACAAAGTCACTTAAAAGGCTGGATTAAAATTATCTTGCACAGTCAGAATTGGTTAACCTGTGCTTGGTTTATATGTCTGGACAAGCGAAAAGCTTTCATTGATGATTAGTTAGGCTTTTGACCTGTGTGCCATTGCCGCCTTTTAGGACCTCCCTGTACCACAGGCTTGACCATGTTTGAATGTGGTTACATCCTTTCAATGTGAGCAGAGACTGAGAAGATTTTCTCCATTACTTCAGACAGGAGAAGCGGTGCTCAAGAGTTCTGGGACCATAGCAATGGAGGGCCCAGGCTCTCCAGTACAGAAGGTGGGAGCACAGGAACAGGAATAAAAGCAGGATGAGGGTCACAGTTTTCTGCCCTGGCAGCTCAAAACTGTCTAGTTGGTGGCCTAGCCTAGCCAGGTAGGCCAGCAACAGCACTGAAACTGGAGTTGTCCTGGTGCAGTACACCCCCTGCAAAGTCACCAGGCATCCTTTGGCCTGTGACAGCCTGTGCCATGGTGATTTTGTTGCTGTTGCTGCTAGAGTGAAACTCTCTTGGGTGTGTCAGCATGTGCAGTAGCTGTATTCTGCTTGTGGGGTGGACAGGTGTGAGGGGAAGACCAAATGTAACTTCAGAATGTTACGAGTGTTCACTTTTAAAATGAGGATAAAACCTAAACTAAAGTAGATTAAAGGTGGGCATCTCATACAGGCTTTTTTGTTTATTCTCATTCAGGGTGATGGGTCTGTATGATGACACTATATATGAGTTAGACTCAATGAGCTAAACTCAGGTTTGACTTTTACTTGTCAAGCTGTCAGGAAACCTGTAATAATTACAGTAGCAGAAACAATGCTGATGCAGCTGTAAACTGTAAGGATGGTTTCTACCAGTGGAGTTTCTTCCTGTAAAGAGAGTGGAGTAAGGTACACTAAAATAAAGCATGATACAGATACAATTGTTTTCACAACAGACAGATTGGGGAATCTGAGTGCACAAGAGAGGTTTTAAAACCTACTCCAGAGTTTCGACTTTAATTGTTTCCAATTTCTGTGGGTGGCTGGTAATAAATTAAGATACTTGTATTCTAAAATATTTCTCTTAAACTTTCAGATTTACATTCAAATAGCAGAAGTAATGGTGTGTTTTATTTGCTTGGTTCTACCTCTTGGCTTGTTTGGTACACACACTGCTTGTGTCCAGACGAAAAGATGCACATGCCCATATATTAGATCCGTACTTTGTGGTACATACAACATGTGTCATGTTAGATGTTATCACACCATAGTGTATCTGGCACATGAACAGGGTTCTGCTGTGCTAGGCACTCTGTCAGCACAGAGCAGAAAGCTGGTTCTGTCTGATGAGCTTTTCATCTTAATAGAAATCAATTTATAACAGATCAATGTAGATGGTACGTGCAGCAATGCAGATAAGTGAGGGACAAGCTAGATACCAGTTCTGGTATAGGTGGCACTGAGAAGTTGACACAGAAAAAGCTGGAGGAGTTGAGTAGTGGCAGGAAAGGCCATGTGAAGGAAAGCATGACAGCACTTGTTGGAAAATCTGATAGTTGGGTGATAGCAGAGGGCTCCATGGGGCAATCAGAAGCAGGAATTGATGCTTTGGAGTGAGAGTAAGTGATGTAAGCCTTGAAACCAGAGATAAGCTCATGCTGAAAGTCTTGAAATCAAAGATAAGTTTGATACAAGAATGTGTGGAGACAGTGATGAATGAGGTGGTAGTGACAGGCTTGGGCTGTGATCTTTGCCAAAGCCGCCTAGGTGGGAGAGAACAGGATTCTCTGTCAGAAATGGTGGGACCTGGCAGTCACTGGGATATTCGGTGATGATCCCTGAGAAAGGAAGAGCTGCACAGATGTTGCAGAAAAAGCAACGTGCAGGATATCTTGTCTACCCCTCTGCATTAACAGGCTAAAATACATAATAAATTCAGAGTGCATTTCCTGTTACTATTCTGCTTGCAGGTAGCTCTGGGAATAACAGACCCGTTTTTCTATGTAGCTTAACCCTTTTCAAGTGAAACTGCAGAGAGGCATGTTTCTAGTCCTGGAAGAAAACTGTCTTGCAAAGTTGAGGAAATAAGGAGGAGCTATTAGACTAAAAAGTGCATATCCAAGATGATACAGGGCTTATCTATCCTGTACCCAGGATGAAAAGCAAGGAGAGAGGCATAATTAGGATTGGTTACAAAGGGTTTAGAAGACAAGTCTTCTGAGGAATGGCTGAGGAGCTGGGATTGCTTAGTCTGGAGAAAAGGAGACTGAGGGGAGGTGTCATCACTCTCTAAAACTACCTAAAAGGTGGTTATAGTGAAGTGAGGGTTGGTCTCTTCTCCGTGGTAGCTAATGACAGGACAGGTCTGAAGTTGCAGCAGGGGGAGTTTAGGCTGGATATTAGGAAAAAATTCTTTACTGAAAGGGTTGTCAGATACTGGAACCGGCTGCCCAGGGAGGTGGTTGAGTCACCATCCTTGGAGGTGTTTAAAAGAGCAGATGTTGTATTTGGTGACATGGTCTAGTGTTGGACCTAGTAGGTCTTAATAGATGGTTGGGCTTGATGATCTTGAAGGTCTTTTCCAACTGAAACCATTCTGTGGTTCTGTAATTTGATGGGAAGTGAAATGTTCCCTTTTACCATGTTGTGCTTGACCTGAAGTTAGATGTTGTGGATGGGCCATCCAAAAGACAGTCCAAGAAATTACTGAGTGCTGAAAGTGAGATGCCTGGAAATAGCTGTACATCTGTGTATCATCACTTCACATACAGCTGAAACAACTGATAAAATTAGTCAGAGATAAAAGACAGAGGGGAAGGAAATGAGAGCTGATGAGAGTATTGTAGTGGGACCACAGAACATGGGAGAGTGTGTTAAGGAGGGCGTAAAGGATGAGAAACTGGGTTTGGACAGTCATAATTCTAACTTCCACCTCCTGAGAGACAGCCCAAACCATTGTACTAATGCTGTGGCAGTTTTGTAAGGTCCCATTAGTGATGCTGGATGCTATGCAATTAATATCATTACAATGTTTGTGTAATAAGGAATACAAGCAATCACTGGTTGTATTAGTGTTCTGCTTTTGAAAAACAATGGAGCTAACATCATGTGTGATACTAACAAGATACAGACCTTATATGATGACTTACTGTTCAGTGCCAGCACTGCTGCTTGGTTATGGAAGAGGGCAATGGTTTGTAATTAATTCCATGAAAGATTTCAACAGTAACAAAAATGGGTTTGAAATTGTAAACTTTTTTTCTCATGTCCTAAATGAAGTGTTTTGGGGTGGAGATTCAGTGACCAAGCCATGGCTAATGGGGCACCTTTGGTTTCAATTATGTTGCAGATGTCTTGCAACTCATTGAAGTTTGATTGCCAAAACTTGAAAGGATAAGAAAGGGGGTTAGGAGCAAGGGAAGTTATTTGCTGATGACTGAAACACGGCAAGCTTTTGCTGAGGAAATGCAATTTTCCTGTAAAAGCCACATTTGCCATATTTTATACTGAAGAAGTAAAGAAGTAGATGTGTTAAAAATGACTTTCACTCAGGCTTCGTCCTGGTAAAGTACAAGCTTGACTCCATTTCTCTTTTCAGGCTAAGAGGTACTGTGCTGGTGGTCTCTGATCCTCTCTGCAGGTGGGGCTTGTGTCTTCCTACAGGGACACTGTACGGGGTGCAGCAGTGAGACTTAGCCTCCAAGAAAACCCCAGGATGGGGACTATGAAGGACATAAAAGATCATAGGTGGACCAGTAAAGAATTGGGGAGGGGTGTTGAAACTGTTGTGTAGCAGTAGAAATGTAAGACCATTCTGGGCTGTGATGGAGAACCCTTGATGTCCATTGTGTTTGCAGAGATCCCAGGGCCATGTGGCTGCATTAGCTGTGTGTTCTCACTGAGGTCTCCTCACTGCTTTGGCAACATGAGGATTTTTGGGGTAGATGGTCACTCCTATTTGTCCCAAAACTTAAACAGTTTTCAGGGCCTGTCTGTGATGTTTCTACCCTAGCTCTTTTTTTTTTTCTTCCTGGAATTCACCCCCTACTAGAATGGGAAAAAAACCCTCACAAACTGCTGTCAAGAAAATGATTGCTGTGATCCCCTCTTTTCTGAACCTCTCTTCCCCTGTATTCTGCCTGCTCCTGTAATCAACACAAAGTGAAAAAAGTAACATCACTACCCTGTGATTTCATTAGATATTAAACTAAAGATGACTTGATTCCCTGTCCTGCTTGTCTTCTGTGCAAAGCAGGTGTAAAGCTGCTGCCTTTTTGGCGGGATAGCAGTTTGTGCTCTGCTTGATCCCTGTGCTGGAACACCGACCAGTACAGTATATGATATAACCCAGGTGTTAAAGACCAGTGTGGATGAGTTCCAGGAACAAGGCTGGAGCAGAAACACAGGATCATATTTAGAGATCCACATAGCATATCAAAGTTGTTAGATGATGGTTTGATCAAGGAATCTGTCATTTTAGATGATCCTGTATTTGCTGGTGGATTTTTGCCTTGACTTTGCAAGAGTGATCAAGATAGGTGTATTAATACCAAATTAGGAATATTAATGCCAGGTTGCTGTTTCTCACAGGCTTGGTATAATCCAGTGGGATGACTGCACTCAGAGATGTGACATTTTGATTCTTATTTTCCATCCACTTTTTAATAACCTTTGCTGTGTTCTTCCCAGCCTGCTGTGCCAAACAGAATGGTCATAGTCATAAGGCTCTGGCTATTTTCTCTGAGTACAGAGAGTTTTGTTCTAGTTTATTTTTATTTTTTTAAAGGTAAAAAGAGAGGGAAGTGGTTGAATGCTGTTCTCTTTACTGTTTATATGTTCTTGTGTGAGCAAAGAGATTTGCAGTCCTTTCAGGAAACTTTCAGACTGGGTTCACAAGACTTGCTCCTGGGAGCTTGTTCAGCAGCTGGGTCTCCTCAGCCCTTGTAAACCATACAGAAAGTAATTCTAAGCAACTGATTATCACAGCAATTCTTGGCTGGTCAGGAAGTAGGAGCTTTGGGAAAGCAGTTACTATTCTGCAAAAGCAGAATAATTGCAACAAGCAGTAATTAGTGAAATCAGATTTCACTCTGCACTAACTGCCCTTGCATATGTATGCTACTGCAGTTGTTGGCTATTTCCTGTGTAACTCTGTCACCAGTCTACCATTAATAATACAGTTTTAAATCCAGTGGTAACACACTGGTCAAGTCATTATCAGGATCCATGTGCTCAGCCTTGCTTCATAGTGCTGTGGTAACTCGCTGTCAGCTAAGCTTTTGCGAAACTGTGGCAGTGATCCCTGCAGACTGCGGCGGTGGCACCATGTTACGGCCCGAGATTCTCTGAGTCACGGTAAGATTCAGGAAACAACCGTATAAATAGAGCTCTTCAAATAGTACCTTTACATCATCATCATGTGTTTCCAGTTGGGGGTTAAATACTTCCTCATTCCAGTGGTGATATCACTTTTCCAGACCCTCTCTAAAACTAAATATAGTCATAGAAAGTGCCTCTGTGCATAGAAACTAACGCAGCTGAGTCATTTACGAGCATGGAGAGTAGGAGAGGATATGCTGTATCATACATCACTGATGGTAATACAGGAAGGGGGGTATGGTCCTGAGGCGTAAGCTTGGAGGTCAGTAGTTCCATCATGTATGAAACAACCTTGCACAGAGCACTCTGTTGATGCTTAGGCTAACAAAATGCTGCCCATCATTGGGACATCTGGGTACCTTCTGCCTGGAGTAAGTTGGAGAGTCTTTAGGCAGCTTCTTGGGACTTCTGGTAACTTCCACTTCTGTAAGCTCCACTGGCAGTAGCATTCCCTTTTGAAAGGGATAGTAAGGAAGAAGAGGGATGGATCCTTTCTGCCCGATTTCGATGATTGCTGAATATGTGCACTCAATTCATCTCTCAAAACTCCTGAAGCAATTGCACTGCAGGCTTCCGTGGTAGGTGCTCAAATTCAGCATCATCCAAAATTAGTGGCAACTCCTGAAAATGTTGACTTTTAATATTAGTTTCCTATAAATTTGAAAAAAGTTACTGGGCAGGAGTGAGTGGTAGGTAGTATTTTAAGTAGAATAAAACAAGATATGGCCAAGTGTCTGGCTTCTGTATAAAAGTCAGTAACATTCATTAGATAAAAAGATCTAATGAAGGCTCATGCCAATGAGTAATTCTTCTAATGCCTAATCCTTCTGTGGTACAATAACCACTGTACGCAGACATCACTTCAAACTGAAGGCATGATTCCCTTCTGATCTCTGGATGTAGAAGCACAGAAAGAAAATCACTGTTTAGGCCTGTAATTTGCCAGGTGACTGGGGAACTGATGATCTGCAGACCTCAGAGCTCTGCAATGCTGACATACTACGACCAAAACCTGGGGAGGAATCTCTTGTTCCATTTTGGACTTTTACTTGAGGAAAGTTGTGAAGGCTATCTTTTACATGTAAAAGGAGAAGGTAAAAAAGAAAATCCAGTTCTGGTGCAAAATCATCAGACTAAGATGAATCAGCTTACTTGCCTGATGATACACAGTGCTTTTCTACTCTACCTTTTCCCAGAAATGCCCATGTTAGAGCCATTGTGGAGGGGAGCACAGCAGGTGAGCAGAGAGCATGTTTCCTTGTCATATGCATTCCAAATAGTTAACACCAGTACCTTTCTTTATATCTGGCTTCCTTGCATTTCTAAATAGTATTTAATTGTGAGATATTTAGCTGCTGTTTTGAAAGAATAAATATCTTTTTTAAGCTTCAAAAAGAAAACTTGGGGGGAGGGGGAGTAGAAGTGTACCTCAGCTCACCTGTAAGCCCCAAAGGGAGCAATTGCAACTTTTCCTTTTAGCACACCTTGTGTGCAGTGAACCCCAAATGAAGGCAGAGGCCCCAAGTGAGTTGTACCTGGGGGGAGTGGTGCTGGGAGTCTAGCTGATTGGTGGTGTTTGGGGTAGTGAGTTGGGCAGCATGGGGAATAGCACCAGAAGCAGGTCTCCTAATCAGAAGAATAGGAGAAAACCACTGCCCTAAGGTTTTTCTGTGTACCTGGAGGGTTGTACTCATCTAGTTACATGGTCTGATATTCTGGATATACAGAAATGGAGGATTGCTTCTGAAGTTTTACAGCCAAACTTGTGGGTGTAAGGACAAATATGCGTGGGGAAAAGTAACTGGCAGGTGATGCTTAAGTCTTTCCAACAGGAACAGAATGCATCCAGCTGTTACAATTCACGCTTTGGTGAACTGCATTCAGTATGAATCCTTGTCAGGTTTCATTTGGATTTGGCAAATGCCTATTTTGTAAAGCATATTTTGATTTATGAGGGCACTTCTGATGTCTTCCTTGATTTTTTTTTTTTTTTCTTCTTCAGACAGTGGGAGCTCATTCACCAATTTCTGAAATGCTGGCTTTCCAGAACTGAAAGGTGCCACTTGTCGAGCAGCACAAAGACGTGCTGCCTTGTGCTACCTGAGCCAAGGGAGGGAGTTGTATGCTTGCTGTCATTATGGGGAAGTTTGTGGGTAGGTAAATGGTAATTTTCCAAACCAGAATTTGGCACCATAAAATGAATTTATTCTTCCTGTTGAACGAAAAGACTGTAGAGTTTTTACTGGGCATAGTGATTTGTTCTCTCTGAGGTCCAGCAGGGAACAAATTGGGGAAAAAGCAAACGCAGCAGCAGCAGCTTTGCCTGAAGTTCCTGCTTCTTACTTGCTGAAGCTGTACCAGTGTTTGGGTGTTTGGTAGGTGTTGAAGTGAAAATGTCCTCCTCAGCCTTCAGGTGACCCCGTCCCTAGCGGTAACCCATCTTTGCACTGCTCAAAAACATCTCTGGCCCTCAGCTTAGCACTTCAGATGCAGAGAGACTGGGAAAGAAACAACAAAAGCTTATTATGAATTGCCAAGAAATGCTCTGCTGTAGGATCTAATTAGGGAAATTAATGTTAGCGTAAATTCAGCATTGGTGTGTTCAGCAGTCTTGAGGGGAATAAACTGTTACTGTTTCCTTGCCACAGACTCAGGTAATACTGTAACCCACTGACTGCTTTGTGCTTGTTGTCTGAGCTGTGTCCGGAGGGTTTTGGGGAGATCTGCGCTCCTTTCTTCTGTCTTGTTAAGCTGAATCAGGCTGTGCTTACAGCTTTCATGTCTTATTAGTCTGTGGCATTCCCTCTGGTATGTACCTTCTCTGTTTCCAAGACATCACTCGTCAAAGGTGACAGCATCTGTTGTGAGCTCAGGGAACACGAATACTTAGGACTTAGCATAGGTAGTCCTGTTTCTTCTGGTGTTTGTTTATTCTTTGGAAGGTTTGTTTTTTAAGGATGCAGGGACTGCCAGGCTGTAAAAGCACAGTGGTCAGTCCTGGATTATGGTATCTCTTGTAGTGTTTTAGCCTTGAATAGCGTTCATTCTCTTGTCTCCCTTGGCTGTAAGGAGCTGGGGGATTTGCCATGGACCAGGTTCAGAAGGTCAGTGATCGAAACAAGTTTTGTTATTTATTTTCCTGTAGCATCTGTAGGCTCCTTTCAAGGCCAAAACAATTTTATTTGAAGCTTGTAAATATATATATGTTCCTTTCTCTGAGAGTTTATGACCTTATTGGGCACAAAGGGAAGCCAGAAGGAAATTGTAAGTTAAACCAAATCAGTTGAATTTTAGCACAGAAACACATATCCTGGTGCTGAAAGAGCAGGAAACTTTCCAGCCATTCCTGTGGCATACTTTTATCATTAGAGCGTTTTTGGGGCAGTGCATTTGGAAGAGTCTGCGAAGCAAAGCACAACCAAATTACTAATCACCTCATATCCATGCAGACAATACGTGCTACATCATCAGGAGGTATCTTCTGTCTGCATTTCCAACGAGAGCAGGCTCAGCAGGAGCTCTGCACGCTTCCAGCAAGAGACTCCTGCGAGCAAACCACTGAACAAAACGGCTAAAGAGACCCTTTCTCCATGCAGCTTTTGGGGAAAATCTTTTGTTTAAACAAAAGAAACCGAGCCAGTAGTGCCTGGAAGGACGCAGGCTCCCTGCTGAGATGTAAATCACTTTTGATTCTGTATGGAAGATGTATTCTGGGAACAGAAATGAGTGACTTGAGGAGCTGTGAGATAGGGAGAGTGGTTGGTGGCAACCTTTGCCTGGTGTTGAGGGGTGATGGCTCTTTACACCCTGACAGTGTGCTGAAGGGAAGGAGACATGAAGGGGCATGCTCTCCTTGGAAGTGAGTCAAGTTGGAAAAAGCAAGTTTAAAAGACATGCCCTTTGCTTGTGGTTTTGGGTTACCCACTGTTATACTTTTTCTGTGTTAGCACATGGGAGCCCACTGTGAGCTCGGTGTACTGTGTAAACATGGAGCAAGAAAGCAGCTCCTTCCTTGGACTGTCACAATCTCATCTGTCACATTTCAATTTTATTCTTAAGATGGCTTTCTTGCCCATGTTGCTAGGTGAAAACCCCACACAAGCCTTTGGCAGGCAAGCAGATAATGCATGCAGTGGCTTTAGATACAGAAAATGGGAGGAACAAAAAGGAGGGAGGGGGAAACTTTGGGTTTTTTGTTTGTTGTTCTTTTCCCCCCAAGTACAGCACAGAAGGTTTCTGCTGTTGATGACAGCAGTGGGTCACCACTTCTTGAGGATGAAGTGGCAGGTTTCCATATGATGGAATGACTAAAAGCTTGGCCTTGGAGTCCTGCCTCGGAAGGACAGCCCTCTGGTGTGGGCAGCTGCCAGTCAGGGCAGCCCCAGCACACACAGTGCTGGCTTTGTGAGCAGGGTATGCTGATGCTGTGTGACTGGTGGGTCTACCTGTGCTAGCCCTGATGTAGGTGGTGCAGGTAGTAGCATCAATAAAGACATAGTAGCATGAGGTCCATTCACTGCAGCGTAGCACCTGGTAGGCTTGAACCCTTCTGCTACCCGTGATAAAGCCTCCTATGACTTCTTCAGGTGGCAAATTCAAAGCCTGCGTGGAGGTGGCAGCGTGAAGTCCAGTAACAGTTCCACGTGCTGTGTAGATGCACCAAGAGGATGGTGCTTGCCCAGAAGGGTACAGGTATGGTGGTAGCAGAGGCAGGCTGCACCAGTAGTAATTAGACAGGCAGTGGAAAGTCTCTTCGCTGCTCTACCTTGCTTACTAGGCAGGATAAAACTCACTTAAGAACAACTCTGTGTGTTGCAAAGAGATCTCCTGCAGTTGTATTTTGGAAATCCTGGTGTTTTCCTGCCTAGAGCAAAGTAAAAAGCTTTTAAATGTAAACGTATGCCCAGTCCCTTCTTTCACTTTATTCTCTTGTAATAGCTGGCTAATTTTCTTGCTGATGATCTGCAGCTACAGTAGGCCTTGACTCTTCAGAGTAAATCAGAGTAATCCCACGGTAGTCATTGATATTTCCCTGAGGTCTAAGGAGCTTTGCAAGTCAAAGTGGCTCATCACAAAAGATGTTATGTATTTTAATTTGCTCTTGGAGGGAGTGTCCTCATTCTTGTCATCTTTGCCAGTGTGATACCAAGGAAGGTGCAGTGATGTGACCAAGGAGACAATAAATGAAAGGGATTTGACTTTGTATTGGCTACTGCAAGTGCCAAACTTGCTGAAACATCAGTTTCTTTATTAAAAAACCAAATTTGATTGACTTTACAGATGGAGTTGAGCTCACTGAAGGGTGTTTTAGCCATGTAACAAGCTACAGATTTTCCTAACTTCAGGGTAGGACTCTGTTCTGGTTTTGGGAATGTTCCCATGCAACAGTGTGAGGCTGCTGGTTCCATTTTAAACAACTTTCTCGATTCCCCAAAACAATAAGGTATTGCTTTACTCATTCTTGCCATAACACATGAATACAAGTACAAGCCAGTAATCCATAGAGGTTTAAGATAGTCCAAACGAGCATGAATCAGTTTTCAAGTTTTGTAGGTCATATTGTTCTCAGTAGTGACTCAGAAGTCAGGCTCCTCCTTTGAGGCTTGGGATCTTACCACATTTGACAGTAAAGTTCATCAGCATCAAAAATCAGCTTCACATGAGTGTTCATATGACCAAATGACATAGGGAGCTGAAGTATTAAGATCTATTTAGTATGTAGAAAACAAGAAGTAAGCCTCAAAGGTGATTTCCCCCCCGCCCTAATATTTAAGCTGAAATTCACTTGACTCTGACTTTTAAAGTCAATTAGATTCCCACTGACCTATTTATGTGCCCCTAACGTTGCCTGCACTAAATCTTTTGGTACAAAAGAAAGCTAAAACAGGAATGAGTAGAGCCAAACCAAATTCTTCCTGTCATTTGATGTCAGGCTTCACTAGAAGGCCCCTAAACATGAATTAGGTCTCTTATAGGACTGAAATTGTTAGGTTCATACCATGCCTGTACACAGGCTTTGCATGCTAGATAATTACTGCAATAGAAAACAACAGAGATGGAGTTGGAAAGGTAACTACTCCTCCACATCCTCTGATGTCTATTGAAGTCCCTTCCTGATGTTCTACTTCTGTTGAGAGCCTGGGAGCTCTAGGCCTGGCAGGGATGTTTGTAATTGATGTTTCCAGCGTCATTCTGATGCCGGTTGCTGCGCCACAGAGAACATGTGTTCCCAGGAAGATGAGCTGTCATGAGGACCGCTCAAGGGTAGTGCTGAACTTTTCATCAGGTTACCGTGCTGTAAGCTGGTCTCTGTGCTGAATAATGAAAGCAAGCCTTGGTAGAGAAACCAGTGAGCTGGGCATCTTAAGATAAAAGCAAGTTTGAAAAGGGAAGAGTATCAGCCTGTTGGGGAGTTGGGGGGGGGCTTACTGAGGGAGTTCACCAGGAAAGTGGTGAAAGTGAAATAGCTACAAATATATGGTTGTAAAAAAGAGTGCGCATCTACTGGGGACTTTGTCCCCCTGGAACAAGGCAAAGGAAGAAAACCTGTCAGCCTTCCTTTTCAATAGACTTCATTAATACTAGCTGATGCTTTTTTTTTTTCTTTTTTTGCTGCCCATTGCAGAAACTTTTAGAGCAGCCACAGCTGCAAGTGTGGTAATGGACACTGTGGAAATTAAATGCCCCAAACTAGCAGTCACCTAGAAATCAGGCATAAAAAGATAAACAGCATACTGGGTCACACCAAGATTCGTATCTGGATTCTCCTATGGTGCCACAAGAATGTGCTGATCAAGGAGAGCATGGGAGCCCAGCCCCTGTCTGTAGCCTGCACCCTTGTGCTCTCCTGCATCCAGGGCTTCTGTATTGGGGATGTTAGGAGGAGCATCCTTGCCTGATCTTTATACTGTTTGTTTATGGGCCTACTGTCCTTGGATTTGTCTAATCCCTCTTTGAACTGTCTGCCTGTGACAGATGTTGCAGGTCATCACTGTAGCAACAAATTCCAGAAATTCACTGCAGTCTCAATAGAGATGTATCTTCTCTTATAAGTTTTAAATTATTTCCTGCTAGTTTCAATTAATGCCTCCCACATCTAATAATACTGAATTTAGTGAAATACAGTTCTGAGTACCTTTTCCATTGTCTTCATGATTTAGTAAACCTCAATCATTCCCCCTTCAGATTTTTTCCTTTTTAAGCTGAAGAGCCCCAGCCTTTTCAGTCTGCCTTGGTAAACAGCTCCTCTGTCCCCTTAGCCATTGCAGTTGCTTGTCCATGTACCTCTCTTTATTTCCACTTCATCCTTTCTTAAATGCAGAACCAAGAAATGCCCCCAGTACTTGTGAGGCCTGTAGGCTTCACGGAGCTTGGACTTGAAGATGTAACCAAAGCCCTGCAGAATTTACCATGCAGAAGAACCGCCACAGCTGCCAGGCTGCGTCTTTGCTGGGTGCAGAGATGGAAATCTGTTTGTAAAAACTCAAACAGCAGCAGCAGTTTGTAATACATTTGATATTTCATACTGTGAATGTGAACGGCACATGGCAGAAAGAGGGGTAGGGTGGGTTGAAGTAACAGAGGGCTACCTCATGCTTTGTGAACGAAATGGTTTAACACATGGTCCCAGCCCTGCAAGCGTTTCCAGCTGTAGCTGTGCCAAGAACAATCACATGAGTTTGCAGGGACTGCTCATGGTAATAAGCAGCATTGCTGCCTCTGAACCCACAGTGCTTAGGCCTGTGCATATATATAGGTAAGGGTTTGGGGTTTTTTAAAGCCTTTTTACATTTTGATGATGTAAATGTCACTGCCTTAAAAAAGCAGTGTGAAGGTCGGCTTAATTGTGTGGAGAGACGGCAGGAATTTCCCCCTTTGTGTGCAAAATTGATAGCTAGACTGAGACAATGTTTTATGCAGTTTAAGGTTAGAAATGGGTTTGCAGGTCCCTAAACTTGACCATATGGGTAAGGATTTTTAAATCTGGTGATCCTTTTTGTAGTGAGACTTATTTTTGCCAGGCTTTCTTGTGTTGCAGCTCCCTGCAGATGGAGGGTTAACCCTGAATGAGTGACTTTGCATGGTAGTAAGATCTACTGCTTTTTTGGTGTTGCTCGCTGGAATAGTGAAGGAATATCCCATGCTTTTGCTGTGTGATCAGCTTTGTGTGATTTTTCTTTTTTTCTTTTTAATCACTGCATCTTCTGAATGGCATCTGCATGCTTTGAACTTGGCTAGTTGTGTCATGGTTTTGGTAGATGGTTTCTTGAAAGTGTTGAGGCCCCTGTTCCTGCCAGAGATCAGCTGTGAAGTTTTAGCCTATTGACCTAAGCTCCAAGGATATCTGTGCTTTTTATTGGAAGCTATAAATAATTAGGTGCATCAGGTTTGATTTACTAATTGGCAAAGAGAAAACTGAAAGAAACATTACATGTGAGAGGCATTGCATTACTTGTCAGCATTCTCAATCCTTTGTGTGTAGGGAAGGGTGACAGCATGCATTAATATTTAGTTTTAATTTAAAAATTCTGGGTCAAGGTAACAGAATTTACAGTCAAGGTTTTGTCCAGTGAACTTTGCCTTATGAATCCCACTTCCAGTGTTTTAAAAAGAGCAGAGCATTTTCTAGGCTAAATATACTTTGTCACCCCTTTCATTCATTTTTCTGCCTTTCCTCCCTTCATTATGAATGGTAATCCATCCAAAAACCTGCAGTGGCTTTACTGTGCAGCTGCACTTCATGTATGAGCAGCTTGGCTGCCTTCCCAAAAAGGCACATTTTAACCATGGTTGTCATAAAAGCTGCTACCAAGGATTCTCACCATACTGATAGGCTCGTGCTTGGACCAGCTTGGTTGTATTTTTAAGTCGGGTCGTACTCAAGAATATTCCTGGCCCCTGGCAACATGGTACAGTGGCGCTCTGAAATGTCATCTCGTGGGACATCAGCTGTCATTTCTGAGTTGTTGAGAAATGAGTTTGATACCTACCTAGTCCTTGGTGAAACATTTGCTCGTAGGGCCATCTGCCCCTTTAATAGAGTTGTCATTTCAGCATTACTTCAGTTTCGGCAGCAGCTGCCCATTGATAATAAGTCAGATGTGGGGATGTCACAGAGAACAGCAAAGCCTGACTGCAGTGCTGGCATTGCCTTCAGCTCTCTCTGCTAGTACATCATCTCCCCAGTTAATGAAATCCTCGTTGCCCTCTCTGCCTGATCCACCCTTCAGATTTCTTCTTGAACTGTCTCCCAGCCAGAGAGGCGAGTCATGCGGTAGCTCAGACCAGATGCCTTTTTCAGGGCCTCCACTTATGGTGAGCATCTTTCTGTGCCTGCTGGGATGTGTTTTCCAGCTTGGCTTGGTTAACCTAAAACATTGGCAAAGATATGGGAATTGACTGTTTCAGTTTCACATGGATTAGCATTTTGATATTCTCTTTTTAGACCTGATCTTGGACTGATAATCACACTACAAGGCTCTTGGTAGATGGTGCAAAGATGGGCACCATCCTAAAATGTGTGCCTAAATTAAATAAAGTAAATAACCTTCTGGCAGCGTGTATTCCTGTTGAGTCTAGAGAAATCCCAGATTATTAGTTTAGACCAGTTTAGATGCTTAACTTTGTGACGGCAGAAAGGAGCAGAAATGAATCTAAGGCTTGTAGTCTCTCTATGCCTCTCTTCAATGCTATACAAATCATTAATGATTATCTGCTGTTTGGCAGGATGTTGTGGTTGGTAATGATGAAAGTGCCCAGAGATTTTATAAGTAACTAATTCACACAGAAGGGAAACCTGCCCCTGTGTAGGCAGAGGTAACCCAAATGAAGTGACAGTGGCTTCTTTTGAGGAGGAAATGAAGAAGGAAAAAAAAAAAAGAACTTTTATCCCAAGCAGCTAGTTTTATAAAATTTATAAAGCCGAAAGCATAAGCAGCTTTTGTGGCAATCTTGGCTCCACTTTCTGCTCCCCTACAGTTGAAGCCTTTCATAGATGTACACATTTCTGTGCATGCACCATCTGATCACAAATCCTTCATCTCCACCCAAATTTTGGGAATGAATGAATTCCCTCTTTTTTTTTTTATTCTGTAGTTCTTTCCCTTCTCTGATGGTCTCAACTTGATGGATGATTTAGGTGCGGATGGGCTCTAGCTACCACTTCTTTTGATTTCCTTTTTTCTTGTGTCCATTCCTCCCTATGGTCACATGGAAGGCTCTGAGGAGCTCAGTGCACATTGTTGTGTTGCCTTGCCTAGAACTTCTGGTTGCTTTTTTTCTTGCCTTTGGGTGGTTTTTCAGTCAGAAGGGGAGGGTAGCAGTTGCTTTTATGGTTAGAGCAGTGATTGTATGCTAATAGAATAGACTGTTAGGAAAAAGTGCCACATGCTTCCAATCCTTTTGGGTTTGTAATAATCCTCCTTGTGAGAGGATTTCGCACCCTTGCTTTCTGGGGCTTATGAAAAAGACCCTGATGCCTTTCTGTCTTCAGGAAGTGTGGCCAAGTTCATTGGGTCCAGCCCTCAGGAAGCTGCTTGTCCAGAGATGACCACTTGAGTAGAGGGTGAGTTGCCATGTGAGACCCTGAGCCCTTGGTGTGTCCTGCGCAGTGGTGAGAGTCGTGAGGTGCTCAGGCTTTGCATTAGGTCTCATTCAGCCCAGTGGTGCAGTGATGAAGACCTGTCACTGAGTGTTACAGCTCAGTGCCCACTGCCAAAAGTAGTATGAAGGCAATACAGCACTGCCTGACAGGTTTGGCTACATGCTTCATGCCACTTGACAACCTGGAAAGGCTTCAAGGAAGTTGCAGTGCACGATGCCTGGCATGCCAGATAAGACCTTCTTAGTCACAATTAGTTGATTTTTCCTTCTAGATCAGATTCATTTTGGTTTAGCAGAGACTGACCCACCAGAGCTAGGTGCTGTATTTGCTCCCACCTCTGAGGCACTATTTGAAAAAAACTTCACCAGTCTGGAGAAGACCAGTCTATTTCTTTTAGCACAAGACCTGATGTAGAATGATGGATTTTTTTTTTTTTTTGCTTGCCCTATCCTGTTTTACTTTCTTCACAAGAAATATTTGTTAAAAATTTCCTGGTTGGTTTTAAGAGCCACCCAAGGACTTAACTTGTGCATCTGCACAGCTGTAGCCCCAGTAGGGCATGGCTCATGGGGAATAGGAAGTGCTGGAAAAAATTTCTCCACTCCTTTGTGTCTGCACGTATTGAGGAAACCAGGGAATGAAGTTAAGTTTTCAAGTGCTTTTCCGTGGAAATCTGTTACTCTGGCTTCTAGTTGTGATCCAACCATGTCATTTCCCACCAGGCAGCCTGCACATTGTGCTGTCCTTGATCCCCTTAGCGCTACTGCCTTCCTCGCTGTCAGTGGGACACTTCTCATTCACTCCCAAGTACGTACCTGGTGGTGTGGCACCCACCACGTGTGATGTGATGAGGAGGGAGCAATGTTTTCCCTCCTAGGTGCACGCTATGCTTGTGCCACAAGAGTTGCCTTAAAGCAGCCTGACAGATGTTAGGGCGCTCACAGCTGGGGTTGTTTTCAAGCAGCCTGTACGCATGTGAAACCTTCTCCAGGTGTCTTACTGTGAGATGTTTTGCACTTCATTTTCCTCTTGAGGCCTCCCTCTTGCAAAATAAACCCGCCTGGCATGCAGGGTAAATAGCCTGGTGTGTGCTGGAGAAAGCCCTATGTTTTTAACTTGTTCCCCTTTGCTTCTTGCTCATAGATGCATACTAATGTACATTATTAAGGGAAACCTTAAACTCCTTTTTTCATTTAAATTGTAGATTATGACCTGATCTGAACACAGATGGTATCTACTTGTTCCACAACTAGTTTTATCTGTTTCACTGTAATTTTTTACAGCAGCATTGGGTCTTTATCTGGGGCAGGGAGCTTGTGAATCTGAACTCTGAGCCCTGAGACTTACTCTCATTTTCCTGATTTCGCTGGACTTGGAGCTCACAGGATCTCTCCCTTTGGCATTTGGCCACAGATTGAAGCCCTCTGTGACCTGCTGTGACCCTGTAGCTGCATAAATTTGCCCTAGATTTTGGCTTCTGATTGTAATGTTTTGCTTTATTTTTTTATTGTGTTCCTAATGCAGCGATGCATAAGGAGACAAGTGTTTCTGGAAGAGGATTTAGGTCAAGCTGAAAGAAATCTCTATTAAATGTCATTGATTTTGCTCTGTATAACTAGGACTCTTTTTGGAAGTCCTTCTTTAAATATTTAGTGACACTTTTTCCTCTTTAACTCAAGGGTCAGTGTCTCTTATTGGCTGATGGTGTGGCTTTCCTTGCCAGCATGCAGAGGTTGCCAATTATTTCTTTTCATCTTACCAGGCTTGGCTTTTCACTACTTCTGTAAGCAGTGTTTGAGTATCATACCCAGATGATAGTCCAGCTCCCCACTGCTAGATGCTGCTCGCTGAATTCCTCAAGCAAGCTTTTCTTTGCTGACTGGGATGCTGTTAAGTCCTCCTTGTATTACTCAAGGTAGGTTGAGGAAAGGCCGTGTGTTAGCACAGTCTTCAGTTTCTTGCTTACATAGCCTGTCTCTTTTCTGCTTGGCACCTTGGACCAGCTCCTCTGCAAGTTGGATCTAAATCCCTTCCTGACCAGAACTGCATTTTGTAGATGCAAGTAACACCAGCACATTCTGCCTGCCCCGCCCCCTCCCTTTTTATCTGTGTGCTGAGATATCCATTTTATCATCATGGCACATTGTTTGTAATGCACTGTACCTACTGATGGTAAAGGTATGTATTATTGAACAGTCATAGCTTGTTTAAGTTGTGGGTAGTTTTGATATATCCTTGAGCTGGATTCAAATGTTTGTGTGAAAAACCTACTATTAACTTTTGCTATGTGGAATTATTGAATGTGTTAAAAGTCATCAGGAGTTAGATAAACATGTTTGACTACAACCAAATGTACATGAAGTGTGATCCTGTGAGCTTTATTTCCTAATGAAATAAGCCTAAAAAAAGATTCTGTGGCTAGTCCCATCTAATTATGTCTTAGAGAAAATGTGGAGAATTGAATCTCTGAAGCTTTCTCATGCTTAACCTAGCTTGCAGGTTGCTTGCAAGTGATTTAAAAAATGAGAACTTCATTGCCTCTTCTGTGCTATTCTGTTGTTTCTTTAGTCTCTGATTCATATCTTCACTGGCTAAACTTTAAGGATTTGAATGAATAAAACTATATTTAAAAAATCTGATGTATATCTCAATGCCAAATATTTTATCCTCAATGTTCCCAATAGGATCAATAAGTTAAGAAACCACCTGAAAGCCAAACAACAAAAAGTTGACACCCATGCTGCCTCAACAAAACAAGCAAACAAAACCCCCAAAAAACTTAAACTAGATATTGTAGAGTTTGCTTCCACATGAGCTGTGAAACCATTTCTAGGATGAAGCATTGCAATTGTAGACACATGCAGGTTCAAGATGCTATGTCCTGTCTCCAGTTGCAACTGCAGAGGTGGAATACAGCTTCAGTAGTGGAGCTGGCAAGCTTCACTGACCCTAATGCTCCAATGTGAAAAATGGCCCCGTGTAATAATGTGTTATGAGTTTCATGTAGTTAAAGTGTACCTAGAAGCCCAGCATTATCTTATCAGTGGTATTGTATGCCATGGAGCTTGTGCGTGTTGACAGAATTATAGAATCTTTAATGTTGGAAAACACCTCCTAAGATAAGATCAAGTCCAACACCATGCTCTGTACTAAACCATGTTGTGCAGTGTTGCATCTACATATACCACCTTCAGGGATGGTGACTCCACCAACTTTCCGGGCAACCTCCTCTAGTGCCTGAATACTCTTTTCAGTGAAGAAATTTTTCCTAATATCCCATCTAAATCTCCCTGGCACAACTTGAGGCTGTTTTCTCTTTTCCTGTCACTTGGGAGAACAGACCTATGCCCACCTGGCTACAACCTCCTTTCAGGTGCTTGTAGAGAATAATAAGGTCTCCCCTTGGCATTCTGTTCTCGAGGCTAAACAACCCCAGTTCCCTCAGATGCTCCATGTAAGACTTGTGCTCTAGACCCTCTACCAGCTCTGGACATGCTCCAGCACCTCAGTGTCCTTGTAGTGAGGGGCCCAAAACTGAATGCAATACTCAAGGTGCAGCCTCACCAATGCTGTGTACAGAGGACGATCTCCTCTCTAGTCCTGCCTGCCACACTGTTCCTGGTACAAGAGTGGAAAAGATCCTGCTTGCAAGACAAACCAGTGTTTGAAGCTCCTTCTTGTGGTGGGCAAGGCCTCACTTAGGTGTTCCTCAGGACTCTGTGCCCATATGCTTCTCTGGCCCTTTCAGAGGCATTCAGCTGGCAGACACAGCTCCTGTCTTCTGTGCTCTGCTCACTAACACGGGGAAAAGCTTTGTTCCCTTTTTACACCCACATACATTTGTACCCACTGAAGCAGTGAGGGAAGGCTTTAGCCCATCTTGACTGGCTGTACGGAAGCCCTGTATAGCCAAAATTCACATTTCTGTGCATTGGACTTTGACTTGTCACTAATTTTGGTTCCACTGTGAAGTGACAGTGGAGAGGGGCAAATGGGGACAAGCAGTTCTTGCAGAGGGAAGTGAAGCTGTGAGTGTTTTTATGTGGAAAATTAAATTAAGCCCTAGTGAGGCAACTGGAGCAGGGCCTTGGCCAAGAGGGGAAGCCAGCCCCTCTGACTCCCTGTGGTGCTGGGGTCATGTGTTCTCCCTGAGGACGTTTGAGTGTGTCATGCAGAGGTGGTCTCCGTTTGAGCTTCAGCGGGAATGTCAGATCAGCTGCAGTGGCTGTTTGTGACAGGCAAATAGCCACATAGGAGAGAGGGGCTGCCCAGCCTCTGTGCCAAACCTGCCCGATTCCATCAGAATGTTTCATAGGGAGACAAAGCCCAGTGCTGAAAACCAGGCTTAACTGCGTCTTTCCTTTGGGGGAAATAAAAAGTGCTTCCCATGCAGATCCAGTCCCCTAAAGACACAGCAGAGTAATGGCTGAGAAGCCTTAGCCAAGCTTAATTGGGGGGGAATCCTCCCTGGTCTTTCAGGGAGACAGTTAAAATTGTTTCAGTTTTTATTGGATGATTTTCCTTTTCCGATCCTTCCCTTACCAGCATCAGGGACTCCTACAGTTGCTGACTGGTTGTGAGGGTGTGTCAGTGTTCTGCAGCTGACACATGTATCTGGCGCTCCTGCTCGAGCCATGGCGTCAGCCTGCATGGAAACATTCCCACAGCAAAGCTGTGCCAGGCTGCTTGTGCCTGACTCACTAATGTTATCACCCTTCTGTAACGCGGGTGTATCCCATGCTCCTCCCGCTGGTATATGCCAAGGTCTTTTCCAGCCAGTTCTGGCAACTGAGGGAGCAGCTGTGTGCCCTGCAGAGGAGCTTCAGGGAAGTGTGTTGTGGGATGGTCTGAGGCCTTTGCTGTCCTGGCTCAGGGGAAAGTGGAGTAGAGGGTTTAACCAATGTCTTGAGCTGTGAAAAAGTTTTCTTGATGGAAGGGGAGAGGGCTGGGATTAAAACTCCTTATAGTATGTAGTGGAAGTACCTATAGCTGCCTACTTGGATGATGAAAGGGCTGCTCCACACTGGAGTTTTAACAGTCTACTGGGAACACTCAATTCCCACCTGTTAGGTACCCAGTCACAGGGCTTTTCCTATCATACTTCTGGGGAGCACAAATTGCAGCGCCTCCACCCAAGAGCATCTCTGTATAAAGCTGGCCAGTGACAAGCAGGGGACAGTCCTTGCAGAGTGCTCTCCTGTAACCGTAGCCAGTAAAAATGATTTTTTCTTGTAAATGCATTTGGGATATTCTGAGGCAGAAGTCACCAGCAGTGTCTGATACAGTCCCTGGAGAGAAAGCAGTAACACTTTTTAAGATCGTATATGGGCTGGAGGGAATAAGCCAGTTATATCTAGCTAGTGTGTGTGGGAGGGAACCCTTGAAAGATACCATGTTGTTTTTTACACAGTTAGATGGGGAGAACTGGACAGTGGAGCTCTGTGCTCTTTGTTTTTGAAGCTACTCTCTTCTACCCTCTAAATGGGATCCCCTCCAAAAACCCAGTGCTTGGCAGAACAGCATAAACAAGTGAATAACAGTCACCTAACTAAATTTTTGCTAAGCTAAGGTAGCAACAATGTGGCTGTTTACATATCTGCATTGGAGCAGTCATTAATCCAGCAGTGTGTGAGGTTCATTTGTTTCCTCCCAGGAAGGGCTGTTTTCACACGAATAATTGCTTCCATGTGAGAGCTGGAGGTGCGCTGTTCTGTCCTTGTCACTGAGAAAGGATGTGCTGGAAGGCCAGGCCTGTGGTACATACTTGTTATGAACAATGGGGCTTGCTTGCCTCTTTTTAGGTATTTAAGTGGGACACTGGGAGTGTTTGCTTTCTGTAATCGAAGGGATGTATTAGTCTTTTTTGAAATAGAAGCAGAAGAGCAAGAGATGAGCAGGAATTGGCATTGCTTCCTCTCAGTAGTGTATTGTGTGACCAGATTTCTGTGTTTTGTTAGTTCTCACAATTTTACGTGAGCCAAACCAATGATGACACCAACAGAAGCCCCAAACAATGCAGTTGGAGAACCAAATATTCTCTGTAGACTCAGGAGGGCCAGTTTTGCTCAGAACAAACACAACAATTTTCTTCTTTTTCCCAGAGGTTAGCCCAACTGGATGTGACTCAGAAGGCAACTTCTGTGAAGTTCAGCTTCTTTTTGGTGTCGCAGAGCCAACTGAAACCTGTTGTCCTGTAAAAACACTGGCATCAGCACAGGCATGTGCTTTGTTCACCCTCAAGTGCTGTAGCGTTAAGAATAGTGTTATTAAAGGGAAGCCACACCTACAGCATAACAGTAGAGGCAAGGCTTGTTCAAGCTAAAGGAATTTGCATCGCTGGGATGGTCTCCTATAGAAATGGGAAAACTCCTCTGTTAAACGGAGCTTGCATCAGAGAGGCTGCTCTGGCATGTTGCTGCATTTCATGTCCTGTCAGGCCTCGAGGACACATACTAGCTGCACAGTTGAGAAAAAACGTTTTTGAAACTGAACACGTTTGCAGGGACAAAAAAATCACTTAAGGAATTTAAATAATCAGTCAGCATAAAAAAATGCATGTGGTAGTTTGGCAGCCTGTGTATGAAATCCCTGAAGACTGAGCAGCCTGTTGTCTCCTGGTACTTTGAGCTTCTGGAGATGTGTGCAGCTTGACACAGCCTCTGCTGTAGCACCACCCAGCCTGGGCAGCAGGACAGTGTCTCTGTTCAGATCCACCAAGTCACGCCTCTTCCAAGGCAGCGGCACAGATGATGCAAGCAGCACTCCATATGCAGATAGCACTGTGCAAAGGTACATTAGCTATATTTTTCACATGGCAAAGGGTCATCAGTCTGCTTTATCTGACCTTGCCCATTTGTTCTTTGATCACCTGTAAGAAGATGGAGACCTGTATGCAGGTACTCGCTCAAAGAAGGGGGGTGAACATGTACAGGAAAACTAGCTTTGACTTGTCTGGGTGCTCCCCTTGATGTCTGCCTCAGGGGCAAAGCCAGTATTGAAACATCCATGACAGGAACCCACAGATTTGTGGGGCAATGCAGTGTTGGGGATGATGTATTTGGTGCTGCGTTAGAAACGCCTCCTCAGTGCATGCTGCTACTAGTAAAACGTTCACTTGTAGGCTGATGAGCCTGGGAAACGAAGATGCTCATGGTCAAGACACCAGTGGGTAGCAGCACGTGCCTGAGCTGGCTGCTGAGCTGTCTGCTTTTGCCCCAGCCATCCTGCTTGGGAGTGCTCTGAGCAAAGTCATTGGTCTTGTCAAGGGTGGTTTTGATGATGATCATGCTTCTCATGCGGCATCTGGAGGCAAGGTAAGCCTCTTTCTTCACCCAGCTCACCACGCTTTTGGGAGGTGTAATAACGAACATTTGGCCATTACTGAGCCAAATTTGGGGTCAGAGGGGAAAGGCGTTACTGCAGCGGCTCTCCTGAGTAGCCGAGCACCCTACAGCGCTGCCTTCAGACCAGACTTGCCTCACAAAAGAACTAAAGTAGTTGTTTTGGCACTTGCCTCTTGGCATGCCGAGTCACAGAGATGTGCTGCTGCTGGCAGCGAGTTGTCTACAGAGAAACTGGCCTGTCCTGCATTTGGTGCTCTGCTCATGTCTAGTTAGGTGGTGTAAATATTAACCCTTAGCTGGAAACAAAGGAATAAAAGCTACATTGCATAAAAAACACATGTTTAGCTCACTGGAGGGTTTGCAGGACCAGCTGGCATCTCTCCCACACAAGCCTGTTGCTGCTGATGGGTATGAGACCACAGGCCTGTGGTGTTTCTGCCACATCTGTAGCGAGCTTTTGTCTCAGCACCCTCCCCGCTTCTCTCTACCTGTACAGGAAAGTAGCCAGGGATTAACCACACCTAAAGCTGTTTTTTCCCCCTGCTTGCATGGCATCTGTAGTCAGGTGTGTGAAGGCAGGAGAGCAAGAGCCTGGTGGTTTTGCTGCATGCAGAGCGCCTGGGAAATCTCTGCCCTTGGGCAGTCAGACCAGCACTACTACTGCTGGGGTTTGGTCTCTCTCTTCCAGCTAAATGGCAGTCCCTTGTAGCACAGAGAGCTGAGCTATTCCAACCACTGCAAAGTGCAGATACTGCTTTAAAAAAAAAAAAAGTGGAAATGATGGCAAAATTGGATGGAAAAGCTGAAAGGATAGACTGCTGCTTGCAGGTGCAGAAAGGGTACTAGGGGAGGAAGAGGTTAGGTATGATTGCTGCTTTTGCTGCTTTCACAGTATCTGTACTAGAAAAATCACTAAACTTTGTGACTCCTCTTTCCTCCGTCTGTGCAATGGGAGGATGGTACCTGCTTGGCTTTGCCAAGTGCTTTGAGATCTACAAGTGAACCGTCATCCATAACTGCCTCATGGCTGCTTTCAGTAACACTGTGGTGACCTGTTGGTTGTTCTTGTTCCTGCGAAGGGGGATAATCAGGCTCCCCGTTTCAGTTGTGGCAGGTTGCTGGGGCAAGCTCACAGTTAAGGTGGAAGTAGGTGGTGGCACAGAAGAGTCAGGACTAGGGAGTACTAGGGAGCCTTCTGTTTGGCATTGGGGGTTTACCAGTTCAGGTTTAAATAGGCTTGAGTCATAAGTGGAAGGGAAAATAAGAGTGTGGTTTTAATAAATTCCTCCCATTCCTAAGCAACAGCAAACATATAAATTTGGAATCAGCCTTTTGACACAGAAGACCTGAGTGACACCCTTGTGTCACTGGCCACAGAAGGGGTCTTCTCTAGCAGCCCACGAGCTTGCAACCCTCGGCTGGAGTGCCGAGCAAAGCTCTTGTCTAAATCCACCCACACCCAGTCACATTTGGGTTTCTAACCAGAAACTTCATCCAGACTGAAGAACATTGCAAATAATAGAGACCTCCCAAGGAACTGTCTGTCTGATCTGCATGGAAATTAGTGTGTAAGATGTGGGATGTGATGTTTTACATACCAAGTTGCAGTGGCGTGGCTTCTAATGTGGCTGGTTATGCTGGAATAAAGATGACCTGTAGAAGTGAGCCAAACCACTATAAAGTGCTTTTTATCAGAAAAACCATATGTGTGCTTGGGGTGGGGGTGGTATGTTTTTTAAGGCATCCTTATGAAATGAGAGTAATGAACTGAGTGTAGACACAGCCTTAAAAAAAGAAGAATCCCAGGCTAGCTTTCTGTCTGTATTTACTGACGTGTCTTCTAGGTTATTAAAACCTAGGGCTACATTAAATGATTCTAAAGCTAGAAACTTGTTGTTAGGAAGCCACTTGAGATATTGTTCAATGTGACTGTAGAGCTATGAAAATTGGAGTCATTTCCATTTGACATATGTGCTGTAATTATTGAAAGCTTTTTTCCCCAAATTTAGTTTTTTATGTCTGCGGTAGTTAATTCACAATCTCCTTTTAACATTGGCAATTCTAATTATTTGCCAAGAGCAAACCCTTGCTAACAAAAATCTAGCTTTCTTTAGCCTGGAGCTTTTCTTTTGATTTCATGATGAGGTACTGTTAATCAGAGGAATCAGTGCTGGCCTCTGAGTATCCAGCAGGGCAGAAAAACACTGCAGTCAGAAAAAGAAACACAATTAATTAGCCTAAGCTTCTTTCTAGCATCCCAACCCTGGGTCTCCTGAGCTGGCGGGTTTGAGTGGAGAGGTTCTCTGTGAGAAGATCAATCAGAGTTAGCATCTCAATAGGACTAACAGTGAAAACTGTCTGTGCCCACGGTGCAAATTCTCCTTGGAGTTCTTGCTCATTCTTCTGTAGAGGTATAAAATAGTTTGTATTTGGGGAAAGCAGTGGTGTTAGGTTAGAAAAAAAATCTTTCTAGGGCTGTTTGGAATCTAGGACAAATCTGTGACTGAAAACATAGTAGTTGAAGGGCTTTAGGCTTCTAGGTGCATATTGTTGTTCAGAAATAAAGCGATTATTATTCATTTGAAAGTGCCTTGTCCTTTCTGCCATCCTTTCCCTTGGAGATCAGCATGTTATGCAGCTTCTGAAAGGAAACGTAAGTGCAAGTGCTTTCTGAGAATTACTGACCTACTTTACAGGTGTTTTATTCTTCAAGGAATCAGATATGTACCTGCAAGAGTGTAGGTGGATAAAAAGTACGTTTATTTCACCCACCATGGTGTAGGTCAAGTGCTGGAGAGCTCTCCCATTTAAGCTTCTACCACTGGAGTATTACATTAAGTTCTCCTGGGGCTTGAGCTGAGAGCAGCGTAAGGTATGGCAACCTTCCTCCATAGCAGAAGGTCTATCTGAAGGTGGTGCCATGGAAGGAACTACACTTGTTGGCCTGTCTCTATTCCAGGTACCCAGCATGTATGTAGTAAAACAAAACCTGTTGTTCGTTTTCCATTGTTTGCTTGTGGAGCATCTAGCACAAGAGGGTCTTGGGATTACAATACAAATGCATCTAAAGTAAGCACTGAGGTTGATGAAGATGACATCAAGTTGGTCTCCTGTAACTGACTACACCCATCCTGCTGAACATAACAGGGAATCATACCAGTGTTGACGTGTTTTCCAGCAGATTCTCTGTGGTGGTGAAGAGCTCCCAGTCTCCTTTACAGCAAACTGTGGAAAAGCATAGTGAAATACGACTTCAGCTGCTACTGTAGTGTACCTGTGTCTTGTCCAGAGTGCACTGAGCCAGAGTGAGCATGAATAGCATTTTCCAAGCAACCCATTTGGGAGGATTAGTCTGGGGAATGACTGCAGACAGGGCAATCTGGCATCCAGGCAGATTGTGCTTGATGAGTTATAGCTGTCTGAGTCAGCTGGTTGGGCTGCCACTGAGTCCCTGGCTCTTGTTTGAGCTCTGCAGTCTGGGGAATAATTAATCAAGCATCCATCTTTCTTATGGACCCAGGGTTGGAGCCAGGGAAGCACGATGTCAGCGTCTCACATAGTTAGAATTGCTGATTCACTTTGATGCATCCTTGCTGTTCCTTTTCAGAATGCCTTTATGGCTCCTCTTTAGCAGCACTTAGCTCACTCTGACAAGGATAAAATATTAACTGGGAAAGTGTACCAATTCAAAGGCTATTACTTTTTTGGGGAGGGCTTTATATTTATTCAGAAGTTTCTCAGAGAACCTGAGAGTTAGGAAGTAGTGTTGGCTGAAAAGCTATCTGAAGTGCAGGTACTTTAAACCACCATTTACTTGCCATCTATTCACCTTGCTGCTCAAAGAACCAAGCCAATGGCCAGTGAGACTAATTAATGGGATTAGGTCTGAGGTGAATTTGACCTGAAGCTTGCTAAGGCATGATGCCAACTCCCCTGCAAACTCCATTATCAAAAACTCTCTTTAACCTCAAAATGGGAGTAGAGCTGGTCTGACTAGATGATCTTTCTGAGGTCCCTTCCAACCCCTAACATTCTGTGATTCCATGAAGGAGCCAGACCCAGTAATGGCTCAGGTAAGCCTGTGCTACTCAACATCAACTCAGAGAGGTGAGGTCTTCTATGAGTACATATTTTGTCTTGAGAGTGTCCCAACAAAGGGATTTAATGATGATCAGCACTTTATTTGAACTGACTTGGTTTTCTTGGCAAGATGCAAAAACCTCCACTAGCCTAAACAGAGTACTTAGACTGTGAAGCAGAAATTAGAAACCTTGAAGAATCAAGTCATGGTCTCATCTGTAGTCTTAGGCAAACTTTGATGACCTAGGCAGGTAGAAAAATGCTCTCTATCAGGCTGACTGCTGTATATGTACTTTTATAGTCTCCCAGATCCTAGCAAAAGGGCACACCAGAAACTAGCAGGTAGAAAAGGCACCCTCGAGCCCCTTGGATGAATTTGGGCGGCTGGTCCACCTGTTTCATCTTGATACCTTTTGCTTCCCAACTTTTCTCTTCCTGTCTGCTGCAGCCTTTCTTGAGAGTGGAGCAGTCATGTCAGCCTCTTCAGTCCTCCTCCCGATGCCACTCAGTGAGCAGAGGGAGAACCTGCTGACACAACAGGTAGGCAACCACTGAGAGACTGTTCTCCTCCTGAAGGCATGTTGTGCAACCTGGCATCCATCCATCCATCCCTGCGTAACTTTTTTCCATTGCTCTGGAAGATCTGGTTCCCCTGCTAGGCACAGTCTCATGGGCTCTGGTAGGCTTTGCCCAGTAATTATAAACTGACATTTCCAATTTCTGTAGTTGTGCACTTGAAAGAGAAGACCTGATTTACAGTGTGAGCATGTACGTGCAGGTGCACAAGGGGGGATACACAGGAGTGTGCATACGCTCACTGTCAGGTGAAGGAAACATCACTGGTCAGCTCTACCTGCCACATACCTGCATTTAGGGATGTGAAAGAGACTCTCTCATGTTCCTTTCTCTGCCCATGGGTGTATCTGTGCCTATAGACTAAAGCAAAAAATGTGTGGCTCGCAGCTTTCAAATGCATCTAGTTACATTAGTGTGTCCCAGTCCACAGGTGGGTGCTTTGGTGTCCATAGCACAGGATTTGGGAAGGTGAGTAATGGTTTTAGAATTCATTTTAACCACTCAGATCAGAAAATTAGGTCAAATGCATGCTCCATTCATCCAGCACTGCAGGGTTGACACATTTTCTTCAGCACAGAGATCCTTCAAACTTCACTGGGCAGGAAAAGAAGTAGAAATACTCCAGGTGCAAATACTGCAGAGAGATAAGGTAAGGGAAAATGTTTGGAGCAGAGCCTGGGTTAAGTTGGTAGTGCAGCCTGATCCTTCATATAATCATCCCATAGCAAGGATCATACTATAAAAACTGCAGCGTATCGCACACAACCGGATAGTATCACTGAAGAAAAATGATCCTGAAGTATGAAGTGCAGGGAGAGGACAGGATTTGCTGCTCTGCAGTGTGAGGTACAGATAGGGGTTTGACACCCCAACTTGCGGGGTTGGGGTTTTTTTTTAAGACTTGGATTTCTGGTCACTTGACTGGCAGGATGTAATTTTTCAGTGCTCATAAGGCTTTGCAAATCCTGTACAAATCTGCCAAAATAATGGCTGCATTAATCACTTACTGGCATTTTTCAGATGTTTATCTTTTGTCACTTCTTTTACTACCCTATTACAACTTGCTAGTTTTAATGGGGAAAGGGCAGGGAAGAGAAACATAAAGAAAATTAATTCTAATTATCAGCTATAAATTTATCTGACTCAGTAAGCGTAAACAATTCTGTGATGGAAAAGCAAGCTGAATGAAAATTAAACTGCCCGATTTCCTAATCCTCCCAAAGCCTTTACAACAGCTGGGCATTTAGTTGTTGTCAGCTAACACAAAAAGAAACATATTTAAATACAGATAATAATGTCCCAGGAGAACAGAGGATGACCATAGGCTGTGATTGCCCTGTGATTTCATTACTGTGGAAAAGAAAGTTGTTATAATATACTGTATTGGTGGTGTGCATTTTGCTCTGGAAGTTGAATAGAGGGGTTGAGTATAATTGGAACAAATAAAGGACCTAAACCAATTAAAATCCCACTGAAATTAATGAGTGTTTGCTTGAATAAGGTCTAAGTAGAATGGTTTTCTACTTTTGATTTCTCTTCTTGCATGGGGAAGTACTCAGCAGGGATATGACCCTGCAGTTTTGTCAGGGATTTGAAGACAGAAGAATCTAACAAATTTGGGAAAGCCAGCGTGGTTTGTCGCATAGACTTTCTCCCAAGTGTATCTGAGCGCATGGAAAGCATCCAAGTAGGGCTCAGGGAATCTAAGTCTGAGCATGTTTCAGATGCCTGAACAGATAATCTCAAACTGGGACCCCTGAAGCGTTTCCTTGTGGGGTGTGAGCAGCTGGTTTGCCAGGGTGTATTTGCACCTCCTTTCTGTTTCCCAGCACTTAGGTTTTTTATGCAGTTAAAAATACACTAAATGCTTCATTTATTTCAGTCTCCAGTGTTGTTATTTGCATAAGCACCTGCAGAGGAGTGGTCAGAATGACATGCCAAGGTGGGCTATAAATCAAACATCTAGTCTATGATAGGAAAGGGCTAGAGAATTCTGCTTTGCCTTGCAAAGTGTGCTGGTATACATAATAACGCAGGACTTGGTTGCTTTTTCTTGCTCTTGAGCATGTTCCCTGTGGATTCAGTGATGCAGATGCATTATACTCCCAAATCAAAGGCCACAACTCGCCCTAATAAGCAATCAAAAATTCATAGGGACTTATTAGGAAAAATAACTTCAAGTCAGCACATTGTCAAAATCATGTGGATATATATGGTCTTTGTGGAAAGGGTCATATTTTCAAAGCATAGAATATCTCCAGTGGGAGGGGGCCCATAAGAATCATGCAGTCCAACTCCCTGCTCCTCATAGGACTACCTACAACTTTATGAAGCAATCCCAACTCCAACACAGAGCATAAAAGGACTGCATCTATTTCATAGTGCCTTGAATACCGCTACAGCAGCGTTTATATACCTACAGCAACAGTAATGCATGCGCAGGCACAGACCCAGTCTCTAACCCTACTGGCTACCTCCATGTGAATAAACATCACGCCAATATTAATGCATAACAAAAATGGATACCATCATTACAGTTTTCTGTCAGCTTTATGAACTGTCCTGGTTCTGCTTAGACGGTGCTTCCTTACCTGCAGGCTTCGTTACAGTCTCTTGGAGTCGGCAGGGGCATGTTCCCTAGGCACTGCACCCTCAGCAGCTATCTACAAAGAACCCAGCATCTCTTTTTTTTTTTCCTTTTTGGTTTCAAGACAAACCAGTTCCCCATCTCTTCATTTCCTAGAATGGTTTTACAGACTGCTAACCCAGCTGAAATCGTTTCTGTAAGCTTGCAGCTCATATTAACCTCCTCACGGAGACTGCCTGCAGTTCTCACGCTGTTTGCGTGAGCGTGTCTTGTTTGCTGTGTGACACCTAAGCTCTTGATAGGGGTGCCGCTCCTGTCCCTATCAGCAGGGTGTCTTTGCAGGGGTTTTTCTGCATCATAGAGGTAGTCACTTGAGCGAGCTTTGGATTAGCCTGTGGTTACAGAACAGCCAAGGCAAAGACTCTGAGAAACAGCGCTTCCCCCCCCCCCCCCATGAATTAGAATATTTAAGGTTTTGTTTTCAAAGCAATTGTGGGGGAAAAAGAGGTTACATCAGTGAGCATAAAGCAGCCTGTGATGCACCAGGGCCTGAAGTGAGTGCATGAACCGAGACCCTCGCTGCTGTGGTGGTGTGTACAGTTTGGGTGTGTGCATGTTTCCTGTATAGAATTTTTCAGCTAATATTTGTGAATTGTGCCCCATTCCACTTGACTATAAGAAGTAACGGTGCGTGTGTGGTTTTTTTGCTTCATAATATTTTGATGCAGAGGAATAGAGGCAGGGTTTGTAAAATCTGTGCAAGCCATTGATTTGCTGTGGCCAAATGAGCTGTTGCTTGTCAGCAGGGCGGTGTATTGCTCCCTGTGTGCATTCGCCGTCTGTTTCAGCCTCGAAGGAAAATATGTTCTTTCAGTCACTGCTATTTTCCTTCACACTTAGAGCAGACGAGGAATACACACATGCCCTGTTAATATGAATCAGTTCGTGAGCTATGACTCATTATGCTATAGTAACTTGATTTTTTGCAACAGCTATACGTATCTGTGATTAACAAAGCCTGCCTTGGCCCATGTTAGAGCTGTGAGTAATGCCAATCTTGTTAGGCATTCATCATCCAGATTTATCTCCTTGTCAAAAGTTTTGTTAAATACAGTTTCCTCAAAGAAACATTGTCTTGCCATCAATTTTCCCCTGGCAGATGTATTGATTGAAATAAATGCGTTTCTCATGCCACTCAAGGAACTGAGTGACAGATCGTGCGCCGAATACAATAAATACAGCCATTGTTCTTATTGTTGTTATAATTATTACTATATTGCAATATCGATGGCATCAGAGTCTAATAATAGCCGAGACACTTCTATACACTAATAAGAAATCCTTGTCCTGTGTGAAAAGGTTTTCCAGTCACCTGAGTGGTTGTTTTTATGAGATGGCCCAGAAAGAGCTCCTTGTTTCGCAGAGCAGAGCAGCCTTTTATCAGGTGTGCCACTCCTCCTGCTGGAAATGTCCATATCCATATTTATTTAGGCTGTTTTCTGAGGGTTTCAAAAGCTTTTCATCACTGTGCAGTAAGTGAGGCAGGCACCTCCACGTGCAATGAATGCATCAGAAAATAACCTCTGTCCCACAGAATATTCCATCCTAGCATTGTATTTCTCTGTCCTGATGTCCATATTGGGCAGTAGCTTAATTCACACATGTACCACCATTTTAATGTAGATGTGTTTTCTTCATCATCCCTCCTTCCTGGGCTGTCACTCCCTGGGTACAGAAAGGTGCTCATTTTCTCTGAAGTCTGTTTCTTTCTCCTCTATTGTTACTTTTATTTTCTGCTGCAACGATGCTAGCAGTGCTCCCAGGAATACTGGACTGAAAGAGAGCTGTTAGGATGGGCCTCTGAGTCCTGGGGATGTTGCTGATATAGTGAGGGCTTGCTGTGCTGCTCCTGGAGTGGCAGGAGCATCTCTGGACTGTTAGCACCAGCCCCTTTCCACCTTGTAGCGTTCTTCCTTCCCTTTCTCTCTCCTCCATTCCTGTAACCACTTTCCTGCTTTCCTTTGCTGTGGCCGCTGCCACCACTTGCTCATCTGGAGTGACTCCATAAACCCCTCTGGCCACCTCGTATCCCCCAGGGAACCCTGCGGGGGGAAGTGGGACTCTGGGTTTTGCTTGGGTCCTCCTGATGCCCAGGTGGCAAATCCCTTCCCACAGCTCCCACAGCCCAGGTGAGCTTTGTATTAAAGAGCAGGATCTCCCTCTGGGCCTTTTGGCAGTGCTTTGGCAAGGCACCCAAATGAGAGAAGCGCTTTTTGTTGAGTTTGGAAACTGTGCCTGGGGCGCCGGGGCATTGCCTGCTGCTAAAAGCCAGGGCCGTGATATCTTTATAGACATCATCTGGAGCTGCGTGGGAAGGAGCTGTTTGCAGAGTTGGGGGTGCTGCTCACCAAATAATCCTGCGCTGGCTGAAGAGCAGATGAGAAAATGGTGATTTGTGGTGCTGGAGATGCGTGGCTTATCAGGCGCGTAGCAGGAGAAACTGACTGCGGCTGCTGCATCTGTGAGAGACTGGAGAGCTGCCCCGGTTATCAATACTTCATAAATGAACAGAGCTGCTTCTGCCTTTGAATTCTGTATTTGCATACAATTTCTGACAAGCATTCTCAAAGCTGTGTGTCTCTCCTCAGTGCATATGCGCTAGAGATACGGAATGGTACTCAGCTGGTTTGTTCCAGCTTCGTGCAAAAGGGATGGTGACTGTGAGGCTGCAACAAAGACCGTTCTGAAGCAGCAAAAATAGAGTCACACGCTTTTAGTCCTGAGGGTCTCCTCTGTAGTCAGTGGTTCAGTGCACTCACACCTCGGGTCACTTGTACTTTCTTTGGGGTTTCATAGGGAATTTGGAAGGGAAACAAAACTTCATTACCAACCCCTGGTTTTTTCAGAGTGTTTAAGTATTGTAATGAGTCAGATAACTGAGCAGATTTTTTTTGAGATCCTCTGAATGTTGTATCGTTTGTAAATTGGAAAGAAAGGGGTAGAAGGGAACGGTTCAGATAGCTACGGGGATCTCTGAAGTCATTACTGAGGGAAAAAACCCCAATTCTGTATGTTTTTCTATATAGGTATTGACCAGAACTCATAGAGATGGGAAGACATTTTCTGAAGATCCACAGCAGTGGCCGTAGTATCATCCACTGACAAATAGTATTGCAAGCAGATCTCTGCCCAGTATGGGACTGTGCAGAATACACAGTTCTACTGATACTCAGCTTCTACCAAACATCAGTTTATCTGTAGGGAACCACGCACTGGGTCCTGCTGCCGAATGGAGTTTCTGAGATGGTTTCAACCACAGACTTGATGATGTGTCTGAGTTTGGAATGGAGAGAGAACTTCATTACCACTCCAGCCCTTGGTTTCATTGAGTGTATTGTGTCCTTTGAAACAGGACAAATTGCTGTAAATCAAACATTTAAGTGAGAGGTAGTGACTTTTCATTTAAGACCTTACAGTTTTTGATATATTCCTAAGGATTCCACCAGTATGGCCAAAATGACTAATTTGCAGGGAAACTTCAGCTTTTTAATTAAGCTTGCTACTTTTTGTTGATTTCAGCATGTTTATAGAAGCAGTTGTATATCTTAGCTTCATTTTTCAGTGTTATAATGCTGGAAAAATAAGAACAAACCACTCCTCACTCATATGTTAGATGATACTATTTTGTATTTGCAAGCCATGTCAAACTGCACTAGGATGGAAACCATGATCTAATTACAACTAGTAATACGTGTACTAGTAACACAGCATATATCATTGCAACATCTCTTACAAGCCACAAACAGAACCGAATGCCAAAGATGGTTTCCCCTGATTCTGCATAGGATCCAAAGGTAAAACCAGCAGCTACAGTGGTCAGAACCTAAGAATAAAAATTTGCCCATATTTATCTATCCTAACCATATTACTGTGGACTGTCACCATTTGGAATGTATTTTTTTATTAGCTTCTTTTTAAAAAATAAAACTGTTTAAGGAAGATACTGTAGTCTGATATAAATACTTAAAATCATTCAAATTTGAAATAACCTGGCAAACATGCTTTCCCACCCCTCCTGTATTTGCTGAGACTCTCACGCTGTTCCCTGTGTGTTGATAGTCCCTCTTTAGAAGTGTACTTTTTGTTGAGGACTAATTTAGCTTTGTGCACCAGAACCTTCTTTCCCCTTATCCCCCTCCTGTCCAAGAGCAATAGGTAGTGTCTGCTAACTAATGAGTCTTTCTGGTGCCAGCAAAGGCTTTGATGATATGCCCAGGCTCTGAATAGAGCCCTCTTTTATTTTCTTGTGAATGGCAAGAGGAGAAGATACTGTACTGGGGTCTCGTGTCCTCAGCCAAATAGATAGAGGTCTAGTCTTGTTCCAGGTCAGCAATGGGCACTTGCTAGTTTCTGGGTTTTTTCCCTGTGAAAATGTTTCTGTCCTTACTTGAAACAGTCAGAGCAGTTGAGAAAAAAACCTGACAATTCAGGTTTTGGAATCGATGAAGCCTTGTGCAGGTTACAGCTGCTCTACCCTCCCTGTGCTGTGTGCCCAGGAGTTCTGCTTGGCTTTAGGCTGTGCGGCACAGGGACATTACAGGGACAAGGGAACCTGGGCTGCTGGTAGCTGAGGAGCCTTCTGTAAAATGAAGTGCCGCAAACATCAGGCATTTCAAACTTGGGAGTTGAATTCTTACTCTACCTCCTTACTTTTCCCTCCACATTTAACACTGAAAAAAGATAAACGCTACTAACCTGGACTGTATCTACTCACCAATCACTCTGGGCTGTTTGGCTTTCAAAATCATCTCCACAAGGATTTATTTCTTCTAAAATGAAGACCTGTGTTTGCAAATAAATTGCACAACTTCCTGGCAAAAATTACTGTGAGGTGGGTGACAAGCTGTTAGATCTTGGTTAAAATTTGACTTTCCAGTGCTAGAGAAATCTTCACTCAAGCAAATGGTAGCATCACTGATAGTATAGACAATTATTTTCTATTTTCTCTAGAGCCAGCTGCTTGTAAAGGGGTGGTTACACACATCTTTCTTCAGAGATCAGTGTTATTAAATAACCTTCTTAAAATAAATGTGAATTGGTATCTTAAGATGCTGAGATTTGCCTTGAGGGATGTATACACCCTGGGAGATTAAGAATAGCCAAGGTGGACCACTCAGCCCTTGACCTTCCCTGTGAGACACTGAGAAGCAAGAAGACTAGTGTTGGTAGTGGTTTTGTGATGTGGGCCTGCTCCAGAAACTTTGGTTCATTTTAAAGAGGAACTGAGCAGTTGTCAGATGTCGCTGTCTCTCAGTCTTTAGCAACCAGACCTAAAAGTCAAATTCTCTTGTGTCATTTTGCTCAAATTCATGTCCTTTCATGTCTTTTGGAACTGCTAGAGCAAGTTATGCCTATGTCATTGGCCCAGGGGTTAGGTATATCTCATGGATGGACATCTTCCATCTCTCCTGTTATTTGTTTTTCCCCAGTTTTCCTGCTGGAAGGAGGAAGCTAGGGGCGTTTAGAGAAGCAGACCTGTTGGGTCTAATGTGGTTGCCACCTCATGACCCCATGCCTGGGAGCACAGGTGGCTTGCTGTCACCATGACACTGGTGCCTGTTAATGCAGGTTTTTTGTGTTCTTGGCCTGGAGCTGTGGGATCACAGAGTGGGTATGATGCTGAAGCTCTGCACTGCAGCTGTGGGTGGACTTGAGAGAGTCAGTCAACCTGCACTCCCAGGAGCCTTGCTGGGAGACGCATTGCCTGACTTCAGCTTTGAATTTAGGCTGGCCAGGACCAATCCCTCCTCTATTCTGTTCCATGTCAGAGAAATCCTGCATCGTGTTACTTACCACCTGGCTGGCACTGCTCTTTCATTTTGAAGCCAAGCAGAGAAACTGGGGTAAAAGCTGTGTGGAGCCCTCAGAAAGAATGACATGTACTTAAATTATTTTTTAGATGACTTTACCTAAGAACTCAAGAAATCAATACTTCTGAGTTGCTTGATACAGGACTGTAGCATCACAGACTAGATTTCTAGATGCATGTGGAAGGGGTGTGTATCCTTTCATGCAATGAGCTGTATTCGACTGTATTGCTTATCATTACACACAAATATATAGCACTTCCTTGCTGAAACAAGCTGACTGCAGAGCCCTGCTTTTACTTAATTAATGAAGATCTTGCTGTCTGCTGTCCTGTGATTTTTCAAAGATGCCAGAAGGGGCAAAACACATGGATAGAACGACAAATGGTAACAGCTGATCCTTTCTTAGACAGCCTTGTCAAAAAGGACTGGCTGAGACCAAAACCCCAGGCCAGGAGACCAGGGTCAGCTCCCAGAGAATCCCCTGCAGCACCTGCAGTCAGAGCACACCTTTGCATGAGACTGTCACCACTGACAAGAGAGGTTTTCCTCGCACTCTGCCCGCTGCTTGACCTCTCGTTGCTTTAGGGAGCGGCTCAAAGGGAAGGTACCTTTTTTCTTTCTCCTTTTGAGAAGAGAGCAGAAAGAGGAGAGCAGAAAACAATGGTGTTTTGATCCGCCTGCTTCTTATTCTAGTTGCATAAACACACCAGAGTATTTCTCTCAATTAAATTAAGCAAACCTTTCATGCTCTCTCTGCTTCAAGAAAGCTAATGTGGCTGCTTGCAGATTTGCAGCTACAGAGCAGACAAAGATCTGTAGTGTGTACAGACTCGAGTGCTGAGCGGTGTCACACTGAAAGAACCTGCATGAGGTTTAATAGAATATAAAAGCTTTCTGGGCAAGCAAAAATCTGTTTAAATCCCTGATGGAGATGAGAGCACAGCATGTATTATCAACATATGCACAGAGACGGGAAGGCTCTTGAAACATTTGCATTTGGGATTTGCTGTAATTAAAAGGTTTCAACCTTTCTGAAAAGGTTGAAATGGTGGAAGGAGAAAATGTAAGACTCCACTTTTTCTCCTTCTCTGTACAAGTATTTAGGGCTCTTTCCTTGTCTCTGCAAGTGTGCCTGACACTGATCCTGGTGGCATTTTTTCTTGAATGTGAGGGGTGTAAAAACTCATAGGCTGCTCTTTCATATTTTTATCATCATCGTTTGGTACTCAGATTGTGATGGTCCCGAGTGTTGCCTGCCCCACACAGTGAAAGACCGACCCCCACACTCAGCAAAAAGATTGGCCCCAGGCTGCAGTTCCTCATGAACACAGAACCTTTTCCTCGCAAGCACGTGTAGAGCTGCCAATCTTGAGAGGTTAGCACCTGCACAGACCCCAGGCAAAATGCAGCAGGCGCCTGTGAGGCAGAACGATGCCAGCAGCTGGAGCAGGAAGTGATACTTGTGCATTGGTAGTGAATGGGTCAGGTGATGACAAAGTACATATGGGTTCTTTGGGGGGAAAACTACTGTTTTGGGAAGGTTTGACCATAGGTGAGTTTTGTCTGACTAAGATTCCCCTTAATTTGATAATGAATTTGCCAGCTGAAAATTCTCTCTGCAAAGAGTCTGTGTAACTCAAGGACTGCTGTATTAGTGAAGTGGCATAGCTGGAGCTACCAGGTACAGGAATATAGGGCAGGTGGATGAATGCTTTCTCCAGTATCAAACAGATGCACGGAGAAATTATTCAGGAGCAGGAAAAGAAATGCTGTAAGGTTGGAAATGTCAATTCAGTCAGTCGTAGCAGTCTCTAAAGATGAGAGAGAAAAGTGAGAAAGGAAGACCATGGCCATTGAAAAAAGGATTCCTGCCTAATATAAGAGTGAAATGAGTACCTCTCGTCTGATTAAGTAGAAGGTAAATAGGAGCAAGTTGAAGGAAGATCTTTTCCCTCTCGCCTGTTAACTAGATGTGACTGGCACTTCAGTGGTGACAGCCCTCCCTCCAGTTTCAGCTATTGAAACAGCAGCAGACAAAGACTGCGGATAGGCAGTGTGGATAAGCTGGTTACTGAGTGTTGGGACTGTGACCCCCTTCATCTTCCACTCAGGCTGTTAAATATTCATGTAAGTGGGCTCAGGCGGATCCCTGCCATCTGTCTGTATTTATATGACTTCATCCAAACAGCTCCAAAACATGTAAAATTTTATCCCCACGACAGCTCTTTAAAGAAAAAGGGATTTCTCACCTATCTAAAGGAAATCAAAACACAAAACGATCTAGCAAGTAACCAGATCAATTCGTCCGGACTCCAGCAGGATCCAAATTCAGCTCCTTTGAGTGTCAGGCCTAGCTATAGCCCAAGGCTGTCAAGGCAAAGATCATATCGAGTGCTGAGGTGTTGCATAGCTCACCTAATATTGCTCATTAAGTGTAAAAAACACCTTTGTATGCAATTTAAAAGGAGACTGGAGGTTTTGTCCCTATATGTGTGTATGGATACAGATGAAAGTATTTGACACGGAGAGATCAGTAATAAATCCGTTATTCTGGCATCTCGGCCTGCACTGCATTGAGTTGCACACCTTGATGGCCAGATAAAATGGGACTGTCATGCAAGCTTCAGTAAACAGTGTGCCCATATGGGCAATTCCGTGAGGGAACAGATTGTCACAGCTACGTTTGACCTGTTTTAGAGCAATCATGGCTGTCCCTTGGCACTGTGGATGCGCTGCTGACATTTCAGCAGAGCTACTTCAAAGAAAAAAAAAAAAAGTGCCATTGTCAGAACAGTGTAGCATTTTATGAGCAAGATGCAATTCTTACATTTTAAATCAAGCAACAAACCCAGTACTTCTCCCTCTCTCCAGTCAGAAGCTCTTAAACAGGCTGAGTGTGAAAGAAGGGACAAGGCCTCTGAGAAGACAAGCCCAGACGTTTCAGTGTGTCTGCGTTAACCGTGTACATGAGGTCGTGTTGCTCATACTCTTCAGGGATTTGAAGCTGAAGCTCAGATTCAGCTCTCAGAAGCCCACACACAGGCAGTTATCACAGAAGGCACGTCTGCAAGGTGGCTGAGGGGGGGTGGTTGGTTTTGTACCTGCTCCCAGGAGGTAGCAAATGTGTGGTAGCAACCCACCTTACCTTAGCCTACTTTCTTATCTGTCTAGGCCCTCACCTTCATGCTATTTTTAGGCATGAGTGTGTTTTGAAAATAAAAACGGATACATTTACACTGTGGGGCTCCAGTGCATTTTGGAAACATGCCAAAGGGGATCTTTGTGCCTTTAACACCTTAGTGAAATGTTTTCTTCTTTCAAGGATCTTTCCTTGGCTTAGTCTTTAAGAAGGAGGAAGATGTTTTCCTGAAAGCATGGAGGCCTTCAGCTTATTCAATCAAAGTGTTTTTGTTGATGGTTTCTTTTTTAACTGTTTTTCAGGCATTGGGAAAAATGTCATCTGTGACCGAACAGCAACTCCCCTGGATGCCTTTAGGATGATGACTGCGGCTCACTATTACCCAAAGCTCATGAGCATCATGGGGAACGTTCTGCGCTTCCTGCCTGCTTTTGTGAAGATGAAGCAGCTGATCCAGGAGGGCTACGTAGGGGAGCTGCTGGTGTGTGAGGTGCAGGTGCACAGCGGAAGCCTGCTAGGCAAGAAGTACAACTGGAGCTGTGATGACCTGATGGGAGGTGGGGGCTTGCACTCGGTTGGCACCTACATCATTGACCTCCTGACCTTCCTCACCAGCCAGAAGGCTGTGAAAGTGCACGGTTTGCTCAAGACCTTTGTGAAGCAGACGGACCACATCAAGGGGATACGGCAGATCACCAGCGATGACTTCTGTACGTTTCAGATGGTTCTGGAAGGCGGTGTGTGCTGCACGGTGACACTCAACTTCAATGTCCCCGGGGAGTTTAAACAAGACATTATTGTGGTGGGTTCAGCGGGACGGCTGATTGTAATAGGCACTGATCTCTACGGACAGAGCAACAGCTCTCCTCAGCGGGAGCTCCTGCTAAAAGACTCCACGCCAGTCAGCAACTCCTTACTTCCAGAGAAGGCCTTCAGTGACATCCCATCCCCCTACCTCCGGGGCACCATTAAGATGGTTCAAGCTGTCCGGCAGGCATTTGAGGACCAGGACGACAGGAGGACCTGGGACGGGAGGCCCCTCACGATGGCTGCCACTTTTGATGACTGTCTGTATGCCCTGTGCGTGGTGGACACCATTAAAAAGTCAAATCAGTTGGGAGAGTGGCAGAACATTTCAATCATGACTGAGGAGCCAGAACTGAGCCCGGCATACTTAATCAGCGAAGCCATGCGGAAGAGCAGAATGTCTCTGTACTGCTAGCTCCTCTCAGCTCCTAGTAAGGAATAGGAACCAGACAGCTCTTAATGGAAATGGTAATTCAGCCCCTGTGAAGGGCTTGGGCATCTTAGAATCAGCTGTGAATACGGGAGAAGGAAATATCAGTGTTTGGATCATCTAAATTTGGTGGTGGCTAAATGCCAAAGTGATAAGGTCATTGGAAATGCCCAAAACAGATAGGAGACTTAAGAGCTGACATAACTGTTTTAGTAACAGTATTAGCTAGCTGATTGGAATGATACACCATGGACTCATCTCCTGCTTGCAGGTGCTTTAGATTATCCAATTGTGTTTACTGTGAAAGGTTGGGAAGATCCTTTTAGATTTTCCTTACCTGCCAGAGGGCTGTGAAGGTACTGTCATGTCATTAAATTTTCTGTAGTGTCTGACATGAATGGTTCCTGCAGTGACAGCTGACACCACCATGCTGTTGTACTACACCTCTGACCAACACACAGAATAATAGGACTTGGTGTGAAAGTGTCATGTGAGATGGAAAATCTTGGCAGCTCAGTTTTCATAAAGCTTGTTAGGAACTTCTCTGTGTTGGTTTAACTAGTTGTTTTCTGTTTTAGTTTGGTTTTTATTTAAAGCACAATTAAATAGGAAAATGTGTTGTTTTTAAAACAAAGTAGTCTTCAACCACAGTGCATATGCCCTGATGTTGGGGGAGGGAGGGTCTTTGTGAGCTCCCTTTAAGCTTCAGTGTTTGCTGATTAAAATGGGTTGTGCAGAACCTTCATGGATGGCAAGCGGCACAACGCAGCAGCGGCAGTGGGGTTTATTATGCAGCGGAAGTCCGGCTAGCCTTACGAAGGTTTACACACAAGTTCCTGTGTCTGGGACTGACTTTCATATGAAGTCATCAATCACGTTTGGTTTTAGGTGAAAAACAGTAGAAATCCAACCTGAAGCTGTGTGATGCCTGTGTGGGTGGTGTCCTTTGAAACCTTTGTGAACTCACACACGAGAGACGCACATGGACAGTTTCATGCAGCTCAACCCAGAAGCTTTCACCTCCACAAAGTGGGGAGTGTGAGTGAAAAACAAAAGGGATGAGAAAATTTCCTGTCCATTTCCAGGGGGAAAAAAAAAAAACCCTCCCTAGGACTCCCACCTCTTTGCCTCCTTAAAATGGCCAGCTGCTGGTACTGTAGTGATCACTCCCTGTCACCTGCGCAGGGGTGGACAAACTCCTCTGATATGTTTGTTGTGTTTTTGATTTGTAATATTTTTAGACTGCAGTCTTGAGATATATTCTTTTGAGGATATAGTCTTGAAACAATCCAGCGAAAGGCTTGTGAGTTATCCCAGGAAACAGGGATACTGCTTTTCTGCAAAAAGCTGCTCCAGTGCTTAGTTTACAGCGCTAGGTCCTCAGATAGGAAGAAAGTAGAACACAAGCAGAGAGCACTAATTTATATTAGACTTGAGAGAAACCTTTTCAAGGTTTGTTCTTAATTTTGACTAGGGGAAAGGAGAGAATATTTGGGCAAGGAGTAAATTAAAAGAGAAAACAGCACCCTCTTTCTCAAGGCAATCAAATCAGTGTTGCCATTTTAGGTTAGAAAGAGAACTGTTGGGTTAATTTAGATTTTTTTTAGAAAAGCATTTACAGTTGGGTTATTTTTAGGAGCACTGAGGCCTTCTCTAGGGCTTCTCCTACAAAATGACTCCATTTGATTGCTGTATGCATCTGCCCGCCCTATGCCCAGTTATAGAGCTTCATGTTTTTGAACAGGAGGGTGTCAATAATGGGGTTCACCTCTTCTGGCTTTAGCCAGCTGAAAGTTGGGTGTCTTGACCTGCTCAGCTGTGCAAGAACATGGTAGTCTGTACAGAGAGACCACTCTGAAGGCTGATGCAGTGAATCCTAAGATTAATGTAGGAAGAGGTGCCCACAGGACATTATTGTCCTCCTCCTTTGCAGAGCATTTCGTCTTCTCAGTTTTTAGGAGGCTAAAGTTAGGAAATTTGACTCCCACCCCGAAATTATTAATGTGTGCTTAATTTTTGAAGAGCATATGTGTGACCCCAGTGTGACTGATGAAGGAATAAGGTAAATCTGCAAAGCCACACCCAAGCAGAGAATTGTTTCTATCCAGGTTGTTCTTACACTTCTAGCAGCTGTCTCTGGGGCTGACTGCTTCTGCTAAGACCTCAAGCAAGCTTCCACTGTTCCTCCTTGGAATCAGCCCTTTACAAGTTTGGATGTTTTTCCTGAAAATTGATTACTTTGCGAATTCCTGAGGTAGAATCTGTGCCGAAAGGAATTTCTCACTCTAATGTGTCACGGTATACCATGCCACCTGGGTCTTGCCCTGAGAAATCCACAGCGAAACACAGAAGAGAGAATTTGATCAAGAAATTGTTTCTCTTGTTCTCTCCTGAAAATTGGAATTAGCCCCAAGAGGATCAAGAGAGTTTTCATATAGTAAGGCAAAAGCCTTTTATTGAAAACAGTGGGAGATCAAGTCATGAATGTCAGCCTGGTGGGGAAGTAACTGTGTCTAGTTAAACATCATCCAAAACTGGCACTATACATGGACCAAAATGTTTGGGACTCTTGCTTCTTAGTGGTTTGGGCATTGTGCAGGAAATGTTGTTCATGTCTTTGCACCTTATCTTGGTTCCCAAATGTTGACAGGTTTTCCTATCTGTGTGGATTTTGGTGTTCCCTTGGGGTTTTTTTGGGTTTGGGTTTGGTGTGGGGTTTTTTTTGGTTGGTTGGTTGGTTTGGTTTTGGATTTTGTTTATTTGTTTGTTGTTTTGTGTGCTTGTTTTTTTGTGGGGTATTTTGATTTGTTTCTGGGGTTTTTTTTAGGGTTTTTTTTTTTCTGAGTCTTTCTGTGAGGAAGAAGATATGCTGGAGTCCTGTTCCCTCACCCTGCAGCGAACAGTCACTAGGTGAGACACAGTGTTTAGGGATAGTACTACTGAGCTCAACCTTTCCGTCCCAGATCAGAGGTTGAGGTGACCAGCATCGTCCACCCTCTGTGTAGCCTTACATGATGCAGATTGTGCTGCTTGGCAGAAAGAAAACCTTACGCTTTGGTTACGTAGCCATCTGATGCTAGTATTAGTACCAGCTTGCAAAGGGGTTCAATCTCATACAGCTCATTGTGCAACCATGGTGCCAGCCCTGGAGAGGCAGGCAGAGTGAGCAGGGGCAGGGAGGGACCTTCTCTCCTGAAGGCAACAGAGGTGAAGTTGTTCCCTGGCTGAGATGGCAGCAGTAACTGCATACATTTGGGATTGTATGACAGTTTTTCCATTCTCTAGGCGGTGAAGGTGCTGTCAGGGCAAGTGGGAGGACACTGAACCTAGAGGAGGAAGGAATTTGGTTTATTTATAGAATGTGTATTGCTGTTCTTACAAATTGCCACTTTACAGTCTCAGATCTTTCTTGGCAGCATCAAGCCCTCTGCTCTTCTGGTACAGATGAAAGTACACTGAATTGCCCTAAATATCCTCTGGAGTTCATGCTGGGTTTAAGAATTTGGGCAACAGATAGAAGAGCTGTACTTGATTGAATTCAAAAGCAGTACCGCACCAGGAAACATCTATTTGGGATTGCACTTTGAATGCTGTTCTTTAATGCTGTGCCACAAGGTTTGAGATGAATGCAGACCTACCAGCCAAACTGCAGCTACTGCTGGAATTTACAGCAGCCCCCAAATCAGCTTGTTCATACACTAGGTAAGAAATGTTCATTCCTCTTTCCCAGGGCTGCTGTTGGAGAGGCTCTTTCCCATCAACCTGCGCACATAGGTTACTGAACATTATGGTCTGTTGCCAAAGACAAAAAGAGCCGAAGGGGGGAGCCTGGGTGAAGCACTCTGCGGGTGTGTTCCAATGCCAGGATGGTCAGTTGAGAGATTATGTCCTATATTCCATGGGAATTATGTTGGGTTCCACACTAGGGGTAGGGCATCCTTATGCTGTGTGACGGCCGGGCACAACTGAAGTCCTTCCGTGTGCCTGAAGGGAGAGCAAGTAGTGACTGCAGCAGGGTGCAACAGGAAGGTGTGGCTGCAGTCTGGTACCTATATAGTACCCAGTCTGGTGCCTATATGCCTACACCAATGGGGAGAATGTGTGGGTTGTGCAGAGGGTGAGGGCTGCTCCTCCAGAGGGTGATAGTAGCATCCTTACTCCACCTCTGTGTTTGGGAGCCCGACAAGGGACCCTGCCCTTAGGGAAGCAGCATCCATCCTATACTCCTGCTAGATAGATCCCTGCACGTCCTCAGTGAAGTCCTACATGGAGGCATAGCGTCTCTGCAGGAGCTTGAGGTTTCCTGTATGTAATATCATGCATGTGTTAAATTAGTAGTTCTTTAGCTGTGTAGTTAGAAAATACTGAGTAGAGATGCTAAGTCCTTACCCGTGCAGCCAGTACAGTGGAGAATTGGGGCACACACAGAGATGAGCGTAGGCTCAGGATGGGCTGCTGTGGAGCAGCTTTGCTTTGGCTGAAAGCATGAGAAATTCCTGCCCAGCCAGCATAGGGCAATCAGAGGCACTCTCCACTTTGTACTTTGTGTTTCCTTCCTTCGGATAATTTTTGCATCAGTGACTGTACAAGGGAACAGCTGTCCTGGATGTTCAGGCATTCAAAACTGGTGGCTCTTCTGCTGTGTGTGGTCACAGTGCAAGGACAGTTCAATTTCTGTGTCACCTTATTTCTGTGTCCATACAAATGTGGAAAAGACCCAGACAACTTAAAATTACTCATTTCTCTACCAAAACAAAACAAAAGCACAGCTTTTATTTAATGGGTAACAGTATCTTGAATGATGTCTTTGCAGAGATTCCAGAGTTACTGGTGATGGAATTTCTTGATGCTGGGAGTTTTTATATTTGACTTTTATGTATGGCCATGTCCTGGTTTCAATATAAAATATTCCAAATTATGAAGTCTCTACACTGTTAAGTTCTGTATTTACAAGGGTTTAAAAGTACCCAGCAGACTTTTGGCTTCGTGCAGATGCTCAACATTGGTGTGAGGTTCCAGTGGCCCAGCAATGTACCCTGAAGTATGTATGAAACTCAACACTGGACTCTTTGACCTCTGCGGTGCTCTCTGGGTGTCTAGGACTGGTTGTGAAACAGCAGAATTATTCAGGACAGCAGTTTCTTGGTTTTGTTGTTGTTGTCGTTGTTGAAGTTTTTACTTGTGGGAAGCAAAGTTTGAAAATTTTAGAGATGATGTATGACTGAATAATAATTGGCAGTCCTACCTGCTTTGAAATTTCTTCTTTCTTGAGCTGCTGGATGAAGACTGTCCAAGAAAAATAGTTTCCCCTTAACATAACTGCCCACTTCCATTTGCCCATGATAAGAAGAAATTTTAAGTAAGTGGGACTATACATAATGCTGCATTCATGAACCCATGTCATAACCTCATGACTTACTGAAGCCAGAGACCAAGTAAGTAATGACTTTTTCAAAGCTGCCAAATTGAAGCCTCGGGGTTGGGGAAGGAAAGGTATCAGCTTAGGTCAAACTGAAATAGCTTTTCTTCAGCATTTTCAGTTAAATGAATAAACAGAATGGCTGTGGTCAATCCAAAACCCAACACAAAACATGTTTGTAGAAATCATTTCCATTTTTTTTGTTTTGGGATTAAGTTCTGTTTTTAAAGAAAGATGTTTTGAAATGAAACGTTTCAAAAATCCATCTTTTATTCTGTTTTGGCATGTGTGAAGTTAACTGGGGTTGGGTGGGGGGGGTTTAAAAACCCCCATGCATTAGGTTCGGTGAACGTCCATTAGGGACAGTCAGTGAATTCAGCCGCCCTTGGGCAGGTTTGGCTCTGAACCTGCAGCCTCACAGTGTCATGCAGTGAGCTCATTTCTAGCATCTGACTTTGTCCCATCTGGGTTTCATTTGTGTCTTCTTGCGGCAGTGGGAACAGCAGTTCATTACAGGGAGCTGGCTGCAGATGACCGAGATGCTCTCTGCAGCAGCGCCGGCCATCGCCGCTAAAAGCACTTAGCGCCATTAACTTGGTGACCGCGGTTCTGACCTTCCCGCCGTGTGCTGCCCATTGCTGCCTGGGCGTTTCACGCCAGCCCTCAGACTCGCTTCCCTCCCCTTTCTGTTTCTCATTCCATTAGAAGCCACGAGGCTGGTGAGCCCGCGCTGGGTCTGCGTTACGCGTGGCGGGGGTGGGGGGGTGCTAACCTATGACTTGAAGTAACTTTGAACACAGATCCATTGATAGCTGTGTCGGTGCCACAGCTACCCACGTACGTGGCACACTGCAGGCCCAGCCAGGGCAGGAATCGGAGCTCCCCGCTGTGCCGTGCTTCCCAAGTGGCACGTGCTGTTTCTCTCCCTACTGGTTTTCTGTCATTTGATTTTGAAAATGAGAATATGTTCAGTTTGTTGCTGTGTCAATATTAAGTATCTATTTATTGTTTTTCAGACATACATATATAAAAATGCTATATATATATATATATATATAATGTCAACGCATGGACATATGTACAGTAGATATTTTAAAGAGCTATTTATCAAGAAAACTAAGTGTTATAAGTAAACAGAGTTTATATTTTATATATTATGTAGATAGCAAACAAAAAGTGGTTAAATTATAGTAGGACTTTTGGGGGTGGGGTTGGAGAAACGGGCAAGGACTGGTTCTAGCATTTTAAATAGCCAAACTACTTTGTATGGAAGCTGCCTGCTGTGCCTCTCGGCTGCAATATCTGTTTGTTTCTTCTTCTGGAAGATGATGTGCATTGTTACTTTTACATTGCTTGGGGAATGTAGTTAGTTTATTCTCAGCCACCTGGTATGTGCTGCTTAAAACATGGTTTCCTGCTGTTCTGCATATTTGCGTTGATGGAATAAAAGGACCTTAATGGGCAAATAAAGACTTAAAAGGATGTGATCTCAGCTGTCTGCTGTTTTTCCTCACACTTGTATTTTGGGGGGAGTAATAGCCATCACCTTCGTCTGTTTTCTGGCTGGCTGTTAAGTTCAACATACTGGAGCAAAATCCATGGGCTTTGTGCTCAGGAGTGGGGATTGTGATGAAGGGAGGGATGGAAGGAAGTTGAACACTAAGCTTTTTGAAGGTTAAATGTTAGGCAAGGGCTGAACTAACTCCTGCTGGAGTGACATGTCCTGGGGAGATGGTTTTATTGCTGATAGATGCCAGTATGTCTGGTGGCATAGGAAAACGGGCATGGGACATCCCTGCTGAACACAGACTTGAGATCCTTTCAGGGCGTGCCTCCCCACCGGTGTCCTGGGATGCTTTTCCCATCCTCAGCTCCCTGCAGTGACATCCACACCTACCTGATCCTCGTTCTCATTTGCCATGGAGCTGTAAAGTCTTTCCTGCTTACCTGGTGCTCCTTTCCTCCCTTGTGTTGGGCATGCCTTGTCAGCCTAGTGAGGGGCTTGTTACTCCAACCCGAGATGCTGCAGAAAACCTCACTTCAGTACAGAGCAGAAGGGAATACGAAGCAGTGGGAAATTCTGGGCTCCAAGGAAAGATTTATTGCCCCTGTGATGGATTTGTAAAAAGGATAGGGCATTTCCTACATTGCTTTTTATACTTTATAGCAGAGCACACAGAAAGATGTTGGATTCTTCTCATGTCAGTGCTCCCTTATCTCCCAGGCACTACCTACACAAGTACAGCAAATCTGAGGCACAAACCTGTGAAGGAATGGGAACTCATCACCACTTGCAGTGCACGATCCCCTCCAATCACACGGTCATGTGAACTGTGTATTTTTCATATATATAAACATTTACAGAGTGGGTGTAGCATTTACTTCATCCCCAAAACACAGCACGTTGCAGTGTCTGCTACTACTATTGCAGCTATCTTATTTTAAAGAGCTACCAGTGGTTATATGCATATCAAATACATTTTTATCAGTCTTAATGCAGATGATTTGCTTAGGCTGAAGAGGAGGAAGGACAAGGTGAGGAAGAATCAGTGCCCAGGTCTTTAGGAGTTGCATTTTAATGTTTGCCTTGCCCTCATGAGCAAATGGAGTATAACTGGGTTCAGGTTTCCAAATCACCGTCTCCCAGCTAATCAATTAGGCAGTGAAACAAACAGGGCCCAAGTTTATGATCTCTCCTTTCCCAGCAGCCTTGTAGCAAAACAAAGCCTACTTCCATTTCAAAGGTTAAAGCAGAAATCTTGGGAAAACAGCGCCTAGGGGAGCAATTGCTGCGAACGAGTGTCGGATACAGCGGGATTATTAGCACACCGGTGCAGCGCACCATACAGAACTGTACATACAGGTAAGCGCAAACGCAAGAGCGAGTATAAACATTCCACACTAATGAGGCTACATAAACGCTAAGGTAAACATTGTCAAACATGGGTCAACACGGTGAGATGCTGAAGTGTTGATTTACGAACCCAAGTAAATGTTCTGGTTTTAAAGGAAACTGCAAAAATGCAGGCAAAGGGGAAAACCTTGCCATTTCCCATCATTTTTGAAGAACCAAGGATTCTGCAGCTCCCTTGGCTTGTTTTGCTGTTTTATGGAGCCCCTATCGATCAGCAGCTATGTAGTAAAAACAATGGGTGGCTTGTAGCCATAAATATTAATCAGAAGAATGTTAAATGCATTGCATTGTTCTCTTTGGGAATGAAGAGCTTGCTGTGGCAAGGATTATTAAAAAGCACCACCGTGCCAAAGAGAAGGCGCACTTAATGCCTTTGTTGCCGAATCCTGCTGGGCAGTGGGAAGCTGTGGTGCCCTCTGCGGTGCTCTCTGTGCTGCTGCGGTGCCAGTGGGAATCCCACGCTTCAGAGCAGACATGCGTAGCGCTCAGAGCAACCAGGCTTTTTGCCCCGTGTAATACCCCAGGGCAGCTCAAATAGGGGTGAGGCGGTTTGGGTCTTCTAGAGCGGCCTTCCCCAGGGCTTGAGGCTGAGGGACAGATGCTGCAGCCCAGCAGCACCTAGAAGCCTCTTGCTTGGCCTGCTCAGGCCCACGTGCCTGTGCTGGTCGCTCCTGCAGCCATAATGCTCAGCATGGAAGGAGGAAATTTCCATCAGGTGGCCCTTGGGGTCACCAGACCTGTCACCTGTCCCACAGCTGTGGTCTAGTATCAGCTAATACTCATCTCCTGCATAGATTAACTTTTGTAGTATCTTTTCCACTTGGGAGTGCTCCAGCTTGGGAATTTAGCAGCACAAACCTTGGTGTGGCATGACACATTCGCTTTAATGTGAATAATTGTGGCAATTTACTCACAGCTGCAGCTCCACAAGCTGCTCCCGAGGGATGAGTCAGGGATGCTAACAAGAGTAGGGCACTAGTCCTAAATCTAGGCCCCAGCTGCTTGTTCCTGCCTTCCCCATGTACTGGCACTGGGGAGGGAGCCTGTGTGCAGCCACCTCGCTAACGTGGTCATGGATTTAGCTGAAAATTAACAGCATGGGGTTTTTACTGGGTTAGTTTTCAGGCAGATCAGTTCCCTGATCTGAGTCATTGTCGACAGCAGTTTCTGCCAGATTACTTTATTAGTGGAATGTAAATAGAAACTGGGGCTGTTGACTGCCAGAAATGTGCTTTTTTTTCATCAGATCAAAGAGTTGGTGGAGTAACTGCAGAATAATAAACAAGACCAAAAGAGAAGAGAATAAATAGATAGAGGAAAACAGTTCTAAGTTCTGTATTTCCACACGAAAGGATATACATGTAAGCAAATGCTTCTTAAGAAACTGGAGGCCTCCTCCAGACATGGAAGTTGATGTGTATATATAGAGAGAGATTCCCAGAGAAGCCTTTCAGAGTCTGCTCTGATCTGTTTAACAGCCCTGCCTTTTGCAGGTGCTCACACCTTGCAGGCTGAAGACTTTTACAGAAATTATCACATCACACTCAGGCAATGACAACGGACTTTGAATGCAATCAGCTTCCTTGCTTGTCCAACTAAGTTTTACATAGAGCTTCAGCCAAACCTGAAAAAGCTCATATGGGCATTGCAGACTTGGAGAATGCAGGAGGAGTTGGAAAAGGAGCTTGACTTGTAGCATGCAGCATTTTCTTTGCTGGTTTTTCTTTTTTTCCACCACTGTCCCTAAATTGCTAGATTGCTAGGCTTTATTTTTTTAACTTTACTTTTTTTTTCAGTGGTGCTATTTGCTGTGTTTTCTGAAGATATTTGTGATGAAAAGAGGCCTTACACTAATGATGTGACAAGCCCTCCAGCTCCAGAAGGAAGGTTATCAGAAAGAGAGTGAAAGTCAGGACAAGGATAAAAAGCACAAAGAATGTCCCTGGGTGCTGGCAAATGGTTCTCAATCCTGTTGATAGAAATGTCCCAAGCACCATTTTTGTCTTAGATTAATTTATATTCTTCCATACAAATTCTCTAGCATGCTGCAGACACTATTCCCACTATGCAAGCTGCTTCATTATCACCCTCTGGAGATAATTAATAAATTAATGATAGGGCCACAGCCATTCTGTGTCCTCTGGCCATAGCACCCAAGGGTAGTCCTGGGCACTTCATGTGCTGCTAAGGATGTAGCTGAGAGTGAAGACCTGATGGGCAGAATGGAAGGGTGTTGGTATTACAAAAGTAGTGTGTTAAAAAAATTAGTCTTTGTCTGTCCAAGTCAGAGGGAATTGAGGTATAAACTGTGCCAAGCTGCTTCAGCACAACATTTTTTGTTAAAATGGACAATTTTGCCATTCACTTTTCTATGCCTTTTGCTTGCAGGTCCCTCAGAGCAGAAACAACTTCCTGGGGATGCACTGCCCTTTGGCTGCAGACCTTGCTAGTTGGGAATAATTCCTGTTGTTTAGGCCTACGGGAGGTACAAGGCCACTATGGAGGAGAAGGGACTGAGTCCCTTGCTGATTAGACAAAGCTTACAGCTATCCACCCACTCTTGGCAAACTGGGTCTGTAACCGTTTCACACCTATGAAGTGCCTTGTATCTCTTAACAAATCCCCACAAAAGGAGCTGTTGTGACTACTTCCATTTTGCAGCTGACAAGGTGGAGGCAGAGTTGAAGCTGGTGAGATCACTCCCTAAATACATCTTTTCTCTGAATTCTCTCCTTGGATTATTAGGTTTGCCCTCTCCCAGTGGCTGAAGCCATCACTCAAAATGGCACCGTCAGAGGGCTCTCCAAATGTCTAAGATGATAGAAACGATTCATTCCAGACCAGGTTCAAGCTCAGGTCTTTATGGAATTTCAGCTAATTAGAAATACCCTTACAAAAAGTAGTATTTCTCATAATGTTTTATTTACTGATAGCTACAAACCTTTTCTTTATTTAATTTTTTTTTAAAGGCAATTTTTGTAGGATTCTCCTCCTTTTATGGACTAAGTGGTCTGAACTGTTTGGCTTTGGAAAAGAATGTTAGAACCGTATGCTGGAAGATTTGAAATTACATGCTGTTATTAACACATATATTATGATATTTGTGTTTATAACAGGATCTCATTGGCTTTACAAAGGAGGCACATACCCTTGCCTTCACCTTGTCTTTTGGAAACTAGAGACAGAATGGCAAACCATGCTGTCCAAGGCCATGCAGAGCAAGTCTGTGACAGTCAGATACTAAACCCTGCTGCTTTAATTTCTAGTTCCCTTTAAATAGTTCTTAAACCTAATATAATTCTCATTCATTATAATTAATATAATTAGTCATATATAATTAATGCTTAGTATGCTGCTGTGGTTTGTGAATGCCAAATACGCTTGCGGTGCCTGCAGAGTCTAGGTTGAAATTCATCAGTTCAGAAAAGCGTTAGCAACACCAAAGCCAATACCAACAGCTCTATCTAAGTGAATACGTCTTCTGTAGCTCCATCCACAGAGGGCAAGGTGACAGACACATCACGTATTGATTTTAAAACCAAGCTGATAAAATTAGCACCAGCCATATGTGCTGACCAGAAAAATCACTGAAATAATCAATCTGCTTGAAAAAGCCCAAGTCAGCACAAAACTGCAGTTGTGTCGTGTGTTTCGAGTAAGGATGCTAGAGGAGTCTATTTGCCTGCACCCAAGAGTTCACACTGCTCAGTTTGTCAAGGATTTCTGGTCCAAAACCTTTCAGAGAACACTCCTTTCAGTTCCCACTGGTGTGGTCTTCATGGTAACGGCTGCAGATCATTACCTGGAGAGGCAGCTGATAAACATCCTCGTGTAATTCGGAAATTGTGAGCTTGACAGCTTATGTACAAGAACCAGAAAGCAGGATATTGACAGTGCCTTTGATGACTATCGAAATGCAGGCCTAGAAAGACAACACAGAAAATCACGATGAGGAGAGAGGTGAGACTGACTATTTCGTCCTATCACAAAACAAACATCCATCCGCCATTCCAGTGTAACAGCTTCTCTTCATGTATTACAACAAGCCTCTAAATCATGGTGGATATAATTTAGAGCAATTAATTAGTTGCCACTCAATCCTCTAAATGAACGCGCTAGCAAAGCTCTCTGAGCTCCACCGAGATCAGAAGGCTGCTTGTGTACAAGGCTTCCCTCCCCAGTGGTAGGCAGTCTTCCTACAGAAGGTGATTAAGTGATGAATAATGCTTTGGAGGTATGAGTACAGTGTCTGCTCTGGTACTTTGGTTGGATCTGATCCTTTCCCGCTTATGTTAGTGGTCCCAGTGAAGCCACTGGGTTAGGCTCTCGCCTTTGAGCCTAGGGAGCAGGTGGCAGCTATGAACTCGTTTCCATGGCCAAATGCGCAAGTTAGCTGTCTGCCGTTCTTAACGCAGGTCCTGGCTGAGGAGGGGATGGGACCAGCTGAGGAGAGGGGCAATGGTGAGCAATACCTGATCAGCTTCTGCAGTCCCAGCTGTTGAAATGACGCCTTGAAACTCTGGCTCAGCTGGGCTCACTTTAGAGAATGTCTGGTTCAAATACGCCCAGGGACTAAAACAAACCTTCCCCAGCTCTACCCTGGGTCACAGGACTCAAGAGGAGTAAAATCCTTTGCAACTCCTCCTTCAGTCCACTACAGACACCAAAGTTTTAGTGATACTTGGTTGGGAGGATACAGAATCTAACTACCATATCCCATCTTGTGACCTTGAGTTAGCTTCTGGGCACAGTTGTGGCTCTGATACAAGGAGAAACACTGCAAAGGCCAAAACCCATTCCTAATTCCTAGTTGCTTTCTCATTTTGTGGCAGATATCTGCATATTGCCACAATTCTTGCTCCATATCTAACTGTACATAGTGATCATAATAACCAGACCTCATCCATATGCCAAATCTCTTGCTTAGGATTCTCAAGGTATATACAATTTAATTTTTCCACTGTCTCCAAACTGCCAGTCTCATTGCCGCCTCAGTGTACCTTCTCAATTAAAGAGTAACAAAATGGAGATAAGATTATTTGAGACTATTTACTGATTTCTGTTTAGTGCCCCCAAAGTGCCTTGGCACTGATGGCACAAAGCATGTCTTTGGTGCTGTTTAAAAACTCACAGCCCTTTTTCAGAAAAACACATCAGTCTTATTCCTTGGCAGAAGAATAATTAGGGCAGGCACAGTCGGTATCTGAGGTTAAGCAACAAATCAAAGTTATGACTAGAATCCAGAAGACATTATCCTAACAGATCAGTAACGTAATTTTAAAACAAATCCTATTTCCTTTACATATGGAGCGAGCAACTGCCATTTGTCATTTTCTTCATAATTGTCTTGCAGTTTCTGTGTATCTCTGCAGTTTCTGTGTATCTCTGCAGACAAAGGCATGTCACCTCTGAAGCGCTCCCATTCTCACGCAGGATGAGAAGACAGAGAAGTAGGACACATCTGAAGTCACCTTTCCAAGTTGAGCCTCCCCTTACGCTGTTTTCAGCCCCATGAGCCATTTCCTTGCTGTCATTTGGGGATGCGTGTTCATGATTACAGAGCCAATGTTTGGTCTGCTCAGAGACAGACCTGCTTGTTGTGCTGCCACACTAAAATGAAAGCCTGAATTCCCTTTTGCTGCCAAGCAGTTTTATGATATTTTTATTACCCTGGAGTGTTATTTTTTCCCATCTCACTTCAACAAAGGATTCAAGTTGTGAACATTAATAGCTCCACCATTTGCATTCTTCTCTCAGTAGAATGTAAACAGCAGAGCAATGCTGTTTTGGTCAGGAAATGTGGCCTAGCTTTTCTGGATCTGATGATGTTTGAATGTGAATGTCGAAGTAAATTGTCCTTTCCATTAAGACAGCCCAACTCACCATCTGGAACTATTCATGCCCCTGAAGAAACAGGAGACCCTATCTTAGAAAAGCGGAAATGACCAAACACGTAACTCTGCCTGAACATCAATCATTTCTTACCATGATAAGAACAAAGGACAGTGTATTAGAAGGCTGAAAGGGTACACTGGTTTTGATACACTGTGGGGATACTATCAGAGGAGTGTCTTAAAAGAAAAAGAAGTGCTGCTTCAGTCAGTTGATGGAACCCACCTGAAAACTGAACTTATTTTCTGTATGTTTACAACGTGTGTTTGTCCTGGTTTCAGCTAGGGTAGAGTTAATTTTCTTTCCAGCAGCCAGTGGAATGCCATGTTTGGGAGTTGGGATGAGAGCAGTGCTGATAACACACTGATGTTTTAGTTGTTGCCAAGCAGTCAAGAACTTTTCAGTTGTTCTTATTGCCCTGCTAATGGAATATGAATGCTAAAGGCCGGGGGGAGCCCAGGAAGCTGGGAGGGGGAGGACACACAGGCGGGACAGGTGACCCAGACTGGCCAAAGGGATATTCCATACCAGTGACATCATGTTCAGAATGAAGGATGGATTCTGGGGGAAGGCTCACACAGTACCAGGACACACAGTTTTTGGGGACAGTCCATTTTAGGGACAGCTCTGAGCTGTACAGCCTGAGTTGTGCGATTCGGAGAGAAACTGTGTTGTGTAGCTCCAGTTCCATATGTTTTGCTATAAAAGTCCTATTATTATTTCTCTCTGTTGTCCTAGTAAACTGTCCTTATCCCAACCCAGGAGGTTTGCCTTTGGCTTTTTTCTTTTTCCCCTTCCTTTTCCCCCCCCGCCAGAGCAAGCGGCTGTGTTGTGCTCAGTGAGCAGCTGGGGCAGAACCACATTGGAGTTATAATGCCATGCAAAAATGGACACCCCTCCACCCCCCACTGTGTGACATCATGGCTTTGCTAAGGGCACATTGTGCATGACAAATATGGTGGCCTTCTGTGGTGGGGCTATAGTGTTGGCGGATAACAGAAGAGCAAGTGATGTCATCTACCTGGATTTGTGGAAAGCATTTGAAAACTGTCCCAAACAACATCCGTGTCTCTAAATCGGGGAGGCATGGATTTGATGGATGGACCACTCAGGAGATAAGAAGCTGTCTGGACGGTTGCACTCAAAGAGTTGCCCAATGTCCAAGTAGACCAGTGATGAGTGCTGCTCCACAGGGGTTGGTCCTGGGACTGGCACTGTTTAACATCTTTGTCGGCAGCAATGGGATCAAGCACAACCTCAGCAAGTTTGCTGACAACAGCCAAGCTGTGTGATGCAGTCGATACGCTGGTGGGAAGGGATGCCATCCAGAAGAAACTTGAAAGGTGGGTCCATGCAAACTGCATGAAGTTCAACAAGACCAAATGCAAGATCCTGCACATGATCAATCAGTCCCAAGCCCAATCACAAGCTGGCCGGAGAATGGATTGAGAACAGCCTTGAGAAGAAGAACTTGGAGTTGCTGGTGGATGAGAAGCTCAACATGAGCTGATAATGTGTGCTCACAACCAAGAAATCCAACTGTATCCTTGGCGGCTTCAAAGTGGCAGTGTCCAAGGTCAGGCTGGATGGGACTTTGGTCAGCCTGGTCTCGTGGAGGATGGCCCTGCCCATGGCAGGGAGTTTGTAGCTAGATGGTCTTTGAGGTCCCTTCCAGTCCAAACTAGTCTGTGATTCTATGAAATCTACATTCTGATGTTTTGCATTTTCAACTGCCTTTGATAATTTCACATAACAAGGTGTGCTTCTGGTAATCATCTGGAATTCCACTGATAGATCAGTCATACAAGAGGGACAAAAACCCTGAAGATTTTCAAAGAGCTGTAATATTCAGCAGCACACCACTCCCATAAAATCATGCTTTAATAGCAAAAACATTACTTCCCATGAAAAGAACCATGGACACAACACAGTTCATGTTTTGCAAGACTGCAATACCTGCTTGGCTTCCTTCACGTGTGTCTTTGTATTTCAACGAGTAATTAGCTTGTGTAATAGAAACATATCACTACAAAATACAAACACAGTAATACTCAAAAGTCACAGATAAAGAGGAGAGATGTAGTATGCTAGCAGGGTACTAATTAGTTTGGCTCTGCTATCTCAGATAATCCCAAGCCAATTCCACACACATTTCCCTTTTATCTTTTGTGTGTGTTGCATTCTCTAATATTAATGAAGCTTACAAAATTTGATGTTTAGGTTATCATGGTTTCGACAGATGCCTAGGAAGGCATTATGGGTTAATAATATATTAATGAATCAATTTTATTGTAAACACAGTCCTCCACTTTGCTGATTGACACCTGAAGCTATTGATGATGAAATTCTGCTTTCATTTACAAGGACAACAAAGAGATTCCGTAAATAGGAATGAAAATACTTTATGTTCCCAGACAAAGGAAAATAAGGTAATTTATTTGCTTTACGAAAATGTAAAATCCTTAAATTAAATACTTAAGTAATGAGTCACCTGTGTGTTTCACACCACTGATTTAGGGTGTACAGATTCATTTAGGTATTCTCAGTGCAGGTGGATGTCTAAGGGCAGTTAAAAGAAGTAAGGTGGCTAAACAACAAAGTCCAACTCTGTGCATGGGTGTCTTTCTAAAAAAATTAGGTTAGGCATCTTTGTTTCACTGTGTATGTCTCACCACATAATAATCACTGCAGTCATTAGCAGTTCATGCTCAACCTATGCTTTCAGTGTCATTTGCACCTTGAAAACTCTCAGATGAAATTCTTCAATTAATTTCCCAATGACCTAAATGTAACGCCTAAATATAATGCTATATATACAACTGACTTTAGAGGGGATCCTACTATAACCCCATTATCTCTATGTTAGAAACTGTATACTGTGCGTATAAGTAACATGATTAAGAAGCTTTCCACATATGAGGTTTAGACACTTTACTGGGGGAGGACAGTAATTTCATTGTTTTTCAGGGCAGGTGTTATTTTTACGCTGTATTTTTATGCAGCTAAATCTTTCTGACCCTAACTTTGATTAGGAACTTTTAGCAATGCCGTAACTGTTGACATCAATGCAACGCAAATCCATAGCACAGTGTCTGACAGCTCAACTGCTTAATACAGTGCAAATCCATAGCTGATAGTGCAACTGTTTAATAAAATATTTCTGTTTCTGCTGTACCAGACATTATTGCTGAAACAAATTGTGCTAGCTTCAGCCTTTCTTTAGGGCACCAATATGCTATGTATACGTCTTGGCAAGGCCAAAAACCCCAGCATAATTAAAAATGCTAGGCATCTAGTTGAATTTCACTAGCAGTTTTCTGAACCTCGTGATACCGGTTAGCTCCCAGCAGCACCAAAGAGACCTCACCCAGGGACAAGTGCCATCTATCGAGAGAAGATGTAGCTGAGGTGAAGGAGCCACAAATCACAAAAATGGCACCAGCCCGCCACCTGCTGCCCCACAGCATTACTTCAGGAAACATCTTCGGCTAGGCCCCGCACTGCCCCAAGCAGAAGCGCTCCTGTGTGAACCGGGTTTCTCCCAGGCCCGTGCACGCTGCAACAGCTCGCCTCCCCCTTGCCTTTTCAGAAGGGGTTGGACGAGATTAAAACAATGGGAAGGTCTACGCATTTGGAAACACGCTGCTTAGCCTAGGAAGCTGTCTCGGCCGGTTCTACTCTTTGGCCATTTTGGTGTCGCTCAATCAGGCGTTTCAATGGTGGCGTTCAGGTTTCTGCTCCTGGCAAGGGACAAACGCGGCTCCTTTCAAAGGCGGCTGCCTAGGCCTTATGATCCTACAGCTAAAGCCTAGCAAGGTCTCAAAGACTGGACTAAAACCACCGCCATCAACTAAGAAAACCCCAAACCCAAACAAATGAACCCACTGTATCAGTTTTACAATCCATGGGTTTGGCAGTGTTTTTGAGCGCTGTCACCCTGAAGTAACACCTAGGTCATCTGTCTGTTTGGCAGGGTGGGAGTGTTCTCATCAAGCGCTTTGCTCACGTGCACTGGGGTGAGCCTCGGTTTTGGAAAATGCTTTTAGTTTCCTAAAGATTGTTTTAAGGAAAACGTGCCCAGCTCTCACAGCAGAGGGGTCACAGCTCTCACAGCAGAAGCAAGGGCCCCTCTGCTGTGAGAGCTGGGCACCTTTTTCTTAAAACAACGCTGGTTGTGGTAAGTAATACGGTGCAGGGGGTGTCATTCTTCGCTGTTCTCTGTGGCCTCAGTGATTGATCGGCGTGGAGCCTTCTCCCTTACTGATGGGACTGCCCTTACTGGCAGGTCTCGCACTGCCCTGCATAATTACACGCTGGGCACTGCCTCTTCTGTCAAGTCGCCCAGACCTCTGGAGTCGCCTTGAGAGATGGGTGCGAGAGCTACGCTCGCTTCCCTCTGCACACCTTAGGCTGCCCCACGAAAGTGGGGAGGGGCCGAGGGGCGGGCGGCTTGATCGAAGGGATGGGAGGGAGAACAACCGAGGGCCGTGAGAGCCCGGGGAAGCACCACAGGCACCAGCAAGACCCCCGGCGCCTCGCTCACCGGCAACGGGCAGCAGCGTAGCCAGCCGCTGAGTGCGTATCCCTCCCGCTGGGCGGCAGCCCCGCCCCCGGCAGGACCAAGGCCCTGAGCGCTCCGCCCCCCCGTTGGACGGGATCAGCGCATGCGCTCGAGTGCGCGCTGCGCTCCGCCCGTTCCGTTGGGCCGCGGCCGTCTGCCGTAGGTGCCGGGGGGATAGCGGTGTTGGGGTCTCGGTGTTCGCGGGGGGTGTGTCAGTCGTTGACCCTGCTCTCGTCCCCGTCCCCGAGCTGCTCTCCAGCTCCTCGCGGTCGCTTCAGCTCCCGGCGCGCTCTGTCCCGGAGTGGCGGGTAGCACGGCTCCGTGCCTCTCAGCCGCCGCCCCTCCGCAAGCCCTGGGCCCTTCCCTCCGGCCCTGGCGGGGGCTCCGAGGGAGACCCTCTGCCCCCGCGCGCGTGTGCGCGGGCAGGCAGGGAGCAAAGGCGCGAGGAGGTGCCCTGCCGGCGCCCCGCCTTGCCCACGGGAGGGGGTGCGTGTGCTGGAGGAGAGGGGTGTCCGTCCGCCTGCGGTTGGAGTTCCGGGGGGGGTGCGTGGTGCCGTGCCCGTGTGTGCCTTTGGCAACGAACCGCAGACCGGGCACTGCAGCCCCGGAGCGGTGGCTAGGCCGCCGTACCTGCCGAGGTTCGGGGCGGGGGGTGAGCCAGGGCGGTGTGTGCCCTCGGGCAGGGCCGGCCGCGCTCCCCGTGCTGCTCGGCCTGCGGAGGCTGCGCCCGAGGCTTCGCTCAGGCCGCGCTGGGGAGCGCAGAGCGGCGGCGGCATCGCGCCTGGCGCTGCGGGGTGGCTGCGTTTCACTGCTGGGGTTGAAGGGGCCTGGGGTGAAATTTAACGGCGTGGTGAGGGTGGTGCTGGGGGCGCCAGGAATGCACCGATCTTCGAAGACAGGACGAGTTAATTGCATTTTTGTACAGGGTGCTTTCGATGGGCTGGCTAGGGATTTATATCCACCCCCCTACCTCCCCCCCCACCCCCCCCTTCTTGCAGCTTACCAATGATACGTGTAAAGATTGGAACATCGGTTGTTTGCCTGGTGTGAAAATAGGTATCCTGAGTCTGTGGAGGGAGGAAGCAGTGCTCCTCCTTTTTTCCACTGAGCGCATCAAATGATCACTGCTGATGTAGTGACAGCTAACGTTACTCAAACAGAAATCCTTTCTTACAGATCACGCTGTTCATTTTATAATCACGGTTTCTGTTCTGTTGACTCCACTGTCAGCCTTCCACAAGTGGTTTGAGCTAAATGCCTTCTAAATAGCACATATTAAATTCAGATTAAGAAAAAAATGTATTTTAAACACAGTTGATTGTAGCATCATTAGCCTGTTCCTTGGTCATGGCTGCAATGTAAGCAGCAGACACTGATAACGGGACAGTACTGCACAATACAGGAATGTCACAGTCCTTCTGGTAAGGATACCATGCAACTGGGATGTCTTGCAAGTAGTACAAATATTTTTTCACTGGTTTTGAGATCGTTGCTGGAGCTCTGAAAGCATTTGTTCAGTCCTTTGCAGCTTTCTGTTTTTCTGGCTGATCTGAGCTCTCATCCTACAAAGGGCCAGAAATGAGTTTGATTTGAAATGCAAACAGGCCGAGTTGATGTATGAATGTAAATATGTGCATTCTTTGCAAAATTGTGGCTGTGGCCTTCGGTTATGTCTGCAGATGCCATGTTCCTGATGGGTGCTTTATTTCAGAAAGGAAAAGAATTTATCTAGAAAAGCTTTCACACATTGCTTTTCACTCAAATACGTTTATTTCCTACAAATTTTGCTGCCATCACTGGGCTTAAAAGTAAAGGGATTTTTTTTTGTCCTTTGAGTTGCAAGCTAAAACTTTCTCATGTCTGCAGAAGAGAGAGATTTGGTATTTCGAAGGTTGAACTGAGCTGAAATGTCAATTACACTTGTTAAGAAAGGCAGAGTATTCACTGCAGTTTACTGTTGTTTCCAGTACAGGAATGAGATAATAATTTATTTCTGGTACTGGAATGACACGCTCGAGACATTGGCTGTTGCAGCACCTGTTAAGGATCTGCAAATTAAGAACAAACCTACCTAGCCTTTCCTGTCACCCAGAGCTACTGAGGCCAACGCTGCCGTGCCCTTGATGCTGGTTGCCTTGTCTGGTGAGTATGAATCCTGATGATTTTATTTATGTGGGTTACCGTTGCACTTGGTTAGGGTTTCTGTAGCCAAAATTTTATCAGACTCTTAACTGATAATTTTTATATTGGTTTTGAAAGATGTGATATCACAGACCAAGTGTCTCTCCAGCATTTTAAAAAAAATTTTTGAGAATATAATTTACTGCAGGAATGCAAAAAAAAAATAAAGCCCCGTGGTTTGTTTGAAAATGGGATATCTTCAGGTGTTGTTTATATTCAATTATTTTTACTATATGATGAAGAAAGACCTTGGAATGTTCATATCCTTTAGGGGTTATTAATACTACAGAGAGATAGACAATCAGGTTTGATCAGTGTGCAGAAGTATCACAGAATCACAGAATTGTAGGGGTTGGAAGGGACCTCAAGAGATCATCGGGTCCAACTCCCCTGCCAAAGCAGCTCCCTAGCTCATATTGCACAGATAGGCATCCAGATGAGTCTTGAATATCTCCAGGGAAGGAGACTCCACCACCTCCCTGGGCAGCCTGTCCCAGGGCTCTGTCACCCTCACTGGGAAAACGTTCCTCTGCATGTTGGTGCGGAACTTCCTGTGCTCCAATTTGCAGCCATTGCCCCTTGTCCTGTCCCCACAGACCACTGAAAAGGGGCTGGCCAATTCCCCCTGCATCCCATGCTTAAGGTAATTGTAAACACCAATTAGGTCCCCCCTTAATCTTCTGTTCTCTAGACTGAACAGTCCCAGCTTGTTCAGCCTCTCCTCGTAGGGTAGATGTTCCAGGCCCTTAATCATCTTCGTAGCCCTTCTCTGGACTCTCTCCAGGAAATCCCTGTCCTTTTTACACCAGGGAGCCCAGAACTGGACACAACACTCCAGGTGGGGCCTGACCAGGGCAGAGTAGAGGGGGAGGATCACCTCCTTAGACCTGCTGGCCACACTCCTCCTGATGCACCCCAGTAACCTATTGGCTCTCTTAGCCACCAGGGCACACTGCTGGCTCATAGCCAACCTGTCAACCACTAGGATGTACTAGACTAGACCTTAACGCAGTAGAAGTGTATTTGTGAAAGACTGAAGGGGAATTCCTGTTTCTCCAAAAGGAATCAGTCATGGCTGATGACTCGCAGAGAAACTTCCGCTCAGTGTATTATGAGAAAGTGGGATTCCGTGGCGTCGAAGAAAAGAAGTCACTGGAAATTCTCTTAAAAGATGACCGGTTGGGCAAGTTGATTTCCTTGTTTCCTCTATTGCTTTGGTGATTTGGGGTCAGGGAGGGAATAATAGAAGGGGTGTAGCTACTGTGCTTATTACTCATTTGAATGTTGCATCTTTTACCATTAATCTCTTGGTTACTACTAGCAGCCCTTTAAGTTTCAAAGATTTGAAAATCTGTTTTTTAAAAACTATTAAAGAGTTGTCTGCTTAGTTGTTACTTTTTTTGGTTGTTCTTCTCATTCTGTATGCCCAAGAAACTCGAAGTTCTGTAATGAAAACAATTTTGGTCTGAAAATGTATTGTCTCATGCTGTTAATTTCATCTAACCTCAAAAGAATGAAGATTTTGTTATTGCTGTTGGTCCCTCAGGAGTGTCACGTATCTGAACAGAAAGATAAAGTCTGTTTAGCAAAGCCCTTCATTGTTTTGACATAGCAACACAATTTACAAGTCTATAAAACCTAAGGTAGCTATAGTTTTATTGTAAATCAAGCCAACATACGTATTTTTTTCAGAAGAAATACTGTTGCAATTTACAGGGCTCATTCTGTTCTCAAGTGAAGCGATGAAAATATTTGTTGATAATAGACCATGCAAGTGGGGATTCTGATCTGTGCTAGGGATTTGTCATACTTGGGTAGAGTATGAAAAAACTATTGATAATTAATTTACCTTTAATTCTCCCCCCTCTTTATTTCTCTGCAGACATAGAGAAGCTCTGCACGTTTAGTCAAAGGTTTCCTCTCCCATCGATGTATCGTATACTGGTGTGGAAGGTGCTTTTAGGTATGAAACCTAACATCTGAGATCCTCTGTAGAAATAAATTGTAGGAAGGGGTATTCTGTAGAGACTTAATGATGTGGACTGTTGTGTACTGCTTTGTGTACTGATGCATGTTTAGCCTAGTTTTGTACCCACCTAGAATGCACAGTGGTAATTATGAAGCAATATTCCACGCGCAGTTTTTGAGAGCTTCTGCTGAAGTGTACCTAGAAGTGTACCTCTATATTTAACTTCGTAATACTGCCCATGTAAATTAATAAAATGGATTTAAAAGGAAGATTATAGTAAGTCACTGATACCTGGTATGATATTCAGTTCTGTTCCTGAAGTAACAGACAATTAAGTTGAAGTAAAGCTGTGACTAAACTTAAAATGGGCAAGATATGGAATAGATCTTTATTCTGAAGAGAAGCTTTGTGTTCTAGAAAATCTTGGTTTCTTCTGGGTTTGCTTCTGGCTTTTCAATGGCAAATACCAATTAAAAGTTATGAGGCCAGAGACAAATTATGGTACCCCTGAAAACCATAAAAAACCAGAAATAACTTCTATTTTCTTTTGAAGCACATTAGTAAGATGATTAATGCAAGGGTACTAATGACTTTGCAGGAGCTGGTCAAGTGTGTTGGGTTTACTATAAGCAAGGTCATATTACTTGGAGGCAGGAGGGGGCGTGAAGGGACCAGGAGTAGCGACCCTTAGAAGGTCTCTGGAGATTCCCTTAGTGCTGCAGCATGTAAAGAAGCAGTTCAGATTGAGTGTGACCAAATCTCTGGAAGAGAAATGCCATTTGCCGTACTGGTGGTGGTGGAGCATTGTGCCACTTTTGAAAAGCTTAAGTGAGACTCCCATGTCAAGTCTTGTGTTACCAGAGCTGTGGGGACAGCAGGGGTGCTGATAGCTGAAATGTTTCATCAGAGGGAGACCAGCAGCATCATTCTGCAGGTTGGTTTAGAAGCTGCTGTCTTTTGCTCCCTGTGAACTATCCTACTTTTTGTCCTTTGGCTGTCCAGAATATGGGGTACAGATTCCATATATCTCTTACGTGAATATTTTGGGATGTGATTCAGAGTTGGAAAGATTGGCCACTTCTCATTCAGAGAGAGTTTTTTTTTAAAAAGATGTCCCTGTTTTAGGATGTTTATTTAATTTAGGCTGTGCCATCATCTTGAACGATGTTCAAGTGAATGTCTTCTGTTTCCCTTCTTGGTGTCCATATTCCACTGCAGTGTCTGGAGTTTAAAATAATGTATTACAATGTTTTAGCTGAGTTTTAACAAATCTTTTAATGCTTTTTCTTCTTCTCCCCTCCAATTTTCCACATTTTAAAAAGTGTTTCATACTCCTGATTATTTGGATTTCTGAGCCTTTTTTGGAGGTGAGGGAGAGAGCTATAGAAAATGAACCGTTTGTGGAGGGTGCAAGATCTAACTATAAAAACTGAACTTCTTGGCATGGCTCATTGAAGTAGCAAAGCAATCTTACCTGATAAAAGCATTTGTTGTTAGAGTACTAATTTTAGGATAAAAAAGATTCTTGCACCCTGTGCCCATGTGAAGTATTCAGCATCCTTTAAAAGATTCGTAGTAGGAAATGTGGTGTAGGGTGTTTGGACAAGTGACTTAATACAAGCTTCTTCAGCCAAAATTACAATAGCAAAATGTAGTCTCATGGCAAACTTGTAGCTCGCTGCAGAGTCAGTGGTGTATGTTTTGACTGTTCTATATAGGATGGTTTGCCAGTGATATGATAACACAAAATGTTTTGAGATAACAGTATGGAAAATTACACTGAGTTTTTAAAAATTATTTTGTGTTTAAATGCAGTGAGATTTATTTCAGGTACACATGTGATATACTCCTTGGGTGAACAGAGGTACAAGAACCTTGCTTGTGCTACATCTTGATGTTAATGCTCATTAGAAAAGTTGGTATTCAGTACAGAAATGAAAAATATCTCTCCCTAAATGATTGGAACAGCCCAGTCCATTTCTGGTGGGTGGTGTTACATCTCCTCTAAGTAACATTAATAGTTTAACAGGAACTCTGTCCAGTCAGCAAAACTATCTTGGGGATGTACCAAGGCTTGGTGCTGCCCCCAGGTTATAGGGTGTGTCAGTGATGTCTCTGTTAGCTTCCTGTTCAGGTGTCACTCATGGTGGTTTCTAGACATCCCTGTGTTGTTTAACCTGCTTTTCTGCCTGTTTGCCTAAGGTAGTCTTCTGTATTTGAGGAAAGCAGTTGGCAGTATGTACACAGAAAGTCATGATATTGACTCTTGCTTTTGCATAATGTGAAAAATGTCTTGCTCTGTCCCAGCCTTTGAAATGCAGACAGGTTTGCAGTTGGAAGGGAAAAGATAAATTTTTGTCCATGTGCTTATTACTAAAACTCAGCCATTTCATGGTTTAACACTTGGCAGGAATTTGGGTTTTTTTCTTAAAGTGAGGAAAAAGCAGCAGAACTGATTTTTGAGGAATACTTTCTTCTCATGGGTTTCTACAAGGGGAAAAGTTCTGCTCCACTAGTGATGTAAAAGTTGTAATTCTTTTTCCTTTGATGTAAGATCTTATTTCTGCTGAAGCCAGTGGCTCTTTCATTGTGGATATCAGTGCATGGCAAGTTTGAGTCTTGAGTGAGGGAAAGGATTGAGTGAAATGTTGAGCATCTCTTCTAGATATTGTAAGCAGTTTAATTTTCTCTGCCTCTCCACTTGGATACTTTCCTTTTCAGTATTTTTCCTTCTAGAAAGCTAGAAGAAATGTTAGTGTTGCACTAAGAAAATAAAAAGAATTAACTTGCCAAGTGTTTAGGTTCAATCAGTTACAGGTTAAATTTCAAGCTTATCACCACACCAATGTGATTGATTTTGCTTCTGAATACTGTTTTAGAGACAATTAATCTCTATGACACAGTGAGAAAAGAGTTTTCAGGCAGAGATCTAACAGCAAATTAAGTAATACTGGAATGTACAGATCTTTGCATTAGTTAATTGGACTTATATATTCTCGGGTCATCTCAGCCGAAGTGTAGAATTTGAGAACAGAAGCAGCTAATATAGATATATATATCTACACACACATATATGCAATATGTATATAAAAATACCTATGTCATTCTGTATCTTCATGATTTTCCAAATAAATGGAAGCTGGGCACAAATACACAGCTAGGACTGTATTAAAAACTACCTTCAGGTATAAACAAGGGACGAGATTCATGGTTTAAAACCCAAGGTTGTTAGGGAGAGTAAACCAATGACATCATTTTTCATCTATCCCAACAGTGACTTTTCTTCTCAGCACACCCACGTGGTCTACAAAGGAATTAGCATTCATTTGCTGGGAACCTTGCAGAACTTAAGAAACAGTTGTCTCAGGGTAGATTTTTGCCTGGGCTCAGTTAACGCTCCACTTGGTTTTATGAATCTAATGTGAAAGTGCTTTGTTGGTCCATTGACATCCAGGCTTTTTGGATTTTCTTGCTGTATTCTTTGACCAAGTTTATAAACAAACTGCAGTGCCAAGTCCTACATTTCCATAGGCTGGGGTTGAAGTAGGAATCTCATTCAGGCAGGTCTCTTGGAAAGGCAGTTTTGAGTGCTCTGTTTTTCTCTTTGCAATGGCTTATCTTGTTCTTTTTTTTCCCCTCAAAGGAATTATTCCACCTCACCACGAATCTCATGCCTTGGTGATGAAGTACCGGAAGGAGCAGTACTGGGATATACACCACGCTCTTCGTGTAATTCGTTTTATCAATGATTCTACCCCACAGGTAGACGTTTTCCTTCGCATACATCAGCTGGAATCAGGAAAATTGCCTCGAAGCCTGGCTTTTCCATTGGTCAGTTGTCATTTTAACAGTCTTTTAAGTATTTTATTTAACTTCAGGCTATAAACCTGCAAGAAACTGAGCTGTTAGTAGCCCCACAAATGCACATAGATAGACAATATTGAATGGAGGACAGAGCAGTACCAGTATAAAATAAGAGATTTTAGTCAAAGTGCATTCCTCTTTCTTCCACTAAGTACTTATGTAAGATTTTATGCCTTAAAGTCTCTTTTATGTATTTTGCCTGCTAGGCTTCAAGCCTTTTGTATACTTCAGTTTCTTTATAGCCCAGAAATCAAAATGACATAATCTTATTGGAGCTCAAAGATCCTTAAATGTCCTGGAAGAGGATAATTCAGAGCCAGTACAAGCAGTGTTTCATAGCAAATTACATCATTTTTAAAAACTGTTTTTAAACCTGGACTTCACTGTACTAACCTCCTTTCTCTGATAGTCTGAACTGATCCAGGCTTTTGTCAGGTAACACATTGAGTACACTGTAAACTGTGGAGTACTCACAGGTGGTTAAGCAGGTCTGTGGTTCTGATAAGTCTATAGTGCGATGATAAAACACAGTGTGTGGGTGTTACCTGTAATCCTCTATGGAAGAGGATGTGATGAAAGGAACCATGGAACTTTCTGAAGTGGATTACTGCTTGGTAGTAATGAGAGGCTTTATTTTGGAGGCAGAAGGAGTATAAAGATGGTATTGGATTGGTCTAAATACTTTACATGTTGAGACACAAGTCCCATAAGTTCTCTTCAGCAGAGGGTTTGAGAAGGGATATGTGTGTACTGCAGCAGTCTGTGTAGCAGAGTCTTATCCCACTAGTATTTAGATCATCCCTGTGTTTTGTGTGAGTTGCAATCTGCACAAAAGCCTGTGATACTCTAGTTTACTGTTATTGATGGTTGTTACAGTAGATTAGACTGTGGATACAAATCTGGCTTGTTACCCTGCCTCTTAGTGTAGTCAGTACTGCCTGCGTAAGAAAGAGTGTTAGAAATGGGGCAAGTATTGAGTCTTGCCTTGTGCAGCTTCCCTCTTTAAAGACTTCCTGAGATAGCTTGTTGGCATGAAGTCTAGTTGGTTTAGAGTTAGCTTGCCTCCATCTATGACACCCAATGTGCAGTCATGCCATTAGCTGGTTTAGGCACGCTGATACTTCTGTTAGGATAGTATTTTCTCTGGGGAAAAGATGATGGCATGCCTATTGCATGCTTCTGGCCTTGTTTTGTGAGGAGTGAGATACTCATCACCTGGAAAATATATCTATTTCTCAATCTAGCTCAAACTAGATACTTTTTTTTTTTATATTGAAGGTAAGCATAGAGCTCGTGGCTGTGTTATTTTTGTCAGTAACTTTAACATCCATGGCAAAGGTATTTGAGAGTCCTCTTTGGCCCTTAGCAGGAAACAGGATGAAAAACTCTATGCAGGATGAAAACGTGGGGCACAGAGGTAGGAATATTGCTACCTTGTTAGGATGTAATATTATCTCATTTGAGAATATTTGAGAACTCTTAAGAGGTTTCAAACTCCTGTTGTATGTTTTGGTTTTAAAACCAAGGCAAGCTTTATTTGTTCTGGTTTAATAGGTATCTTGTCACCATGATGCAGCTGCTGTCCAGTGTTTTAGTTAGGAATGTCAGAACAGCTCTTCATGTGTCTTGATTTGAATTCTTTTTCCCAAAGAGCAGGGAGAGGGAATATGAGAAAAATTTAAATCAGATAGTCCAGTACTTCTGTGTAGTTAGTTGACTTTCTTGCCTTTGTTTTCCAGGAACCTGAGGATGAGGTGTTCCTTGCTATTGCAAAGGCAATGGAGGAGATGGTGGAGGATCCGATAGAGTGCTATTGGCTTGTCAGTTGCTTTGTGAATCAGCTAAATGGCAAGCACAAAGATTCATTACAGCAACTGGTAAGGAAAAAATACTTGTTGTGTGTTTCTTTGTGAGGAGAGCTGTAAAGGAGAAAGGAGGCAATTGTGTCAGGTATGTGTGCTGAGAACCTTGGAAGTCACAACGTATGGAGACAACTGGAGTGTCAGAGGTGACAGGCTTGGGTTCCTTTCCACCATTAGAACAAAATGGTAGGAGTGCTTTTTGGGCTGCCCTTGTGTTGTCTTGTAGGATGCTTTTTCTGATGAAATATTAGAAATTGGTTTTGTTTGTGACATTGTGGTTTTCGATTATATCTTTCTACTAGGTTAGGTAAAGCTTCCATTGTATCTATTCGAATTAAATTTCTCACAAGCTGGTCATTTAAGAATTTAACAATTAAAGATGTCACAAAGTTAAGAACAGCTTGATGTATGTTAGCTGCTTTTTAGGCTGCATCTTTGGTGTCATATGCTGCTCGTTGGATGATAGGCAAAGCACAAGTGTTTTCCTTTTATATGGAGCAGGGTACTACATCTTCAGAGAAACAATGTGCTGCAAATTAAGTTGTAATGAAAAGTGGAATAGAGTTCTTTTGGCACTAATTTAAGTGCTCTCATTAATTTTTAACATCTTACTGGTTTATAATTTAAATTTGATTGTAAAGAAAATGCATACTTACAAAAGTTTGATTCATCATACAAAAGCCTTTACAATTCTTCAAGTAGTCTGAACAGATAAGAAACCTTTCAGTTACTTTCATCTCAGTGGATATTGTTATCTGAGTCCCTGTGCACTAGTGCTTACTGAATGAAAATTCATTGCAGAAAATTATGCCTGTCCTTTGTTACTCTTTTGGAACGAAGAAATACTTCTTAAACTTTCCTCTTGTTGCTGGAAGTGATGTATTAAATTATACCAATTTCTGTAATTCCTTTTAAAGGACAGAGGAGAGGTTTTGAAGTATGTACTCTTGCTTCATGGGGCGTGCCAGGGATCTCCCTCCTTAAGTTTTTGTTTTAATATGAACATTGTGCCAAGACTCTGGATGTTAGAATTTGGACAAAGGGTGAGGGTTTTTTTTCCTCCTTTGACAATTGAAATCACTGGACGCGTACCTAATTATAACAAAACTATAAAGGCACTCCTGAATTTATAAAAATATGAATTGTATTACATTAGGACTTGAACAAAAGGAGAATTATCTACATTTTAAAATCTGTTCTTTTGGTTTTCCTAAATACTTCGGATTTTTAAACATGAAATCAGTGTCCAGCTTTTAAAATATTGTCCATGGATTTGCTCTCAGAATTTATTTTCCGGGTCTTGCTGTGTAGTAATTAGCACAGATTTAACCCCTGCACTGCCTTAATCTCTCAAACACTTCCTTGCATTAGGGAATACTGTATATATAGGAAGTTCTGCTAGTGGTCAGCAATTTAAGGAACCTGGAGTTGTTTGTTTAGTAAAGTACTTAATTAGCTAATTGCAAAACCCAGTAACACTTGTATTTTGGAACATTATGTTTTTAGTTGAAATAATGCAAGTTCATTTTTTTCATGTGTCATCATATGCCAATTTATTAAGACACTTCTTGTCTTACAGTATGTGTTAGCTGTGTAGAGTGCTCTGATGTGAGTTAGCTAAAATTTTCCAATTCCTTTCTCAGCCAAAAATTCTGGAGCAGTATTTGAACATTGAAGATAACAGACTCCTGATGCATCTGAAAGCATGTGCTGCAATGAGCAAACTCCCTTATGATCTTTGGTTTAAAAAGTGTTTTGCAGGCTGTTTACCTGAGTCCAGCTTACAGAGGCAAGTTTTCTTCTTTCTGCTTGTACTTGGATAGTAATTTTTTCTTTTTTCTCATCACTAGCAGATCCCTTACTAGATTTCCTTACTTTATCTGTAAGATGATGGCGTTAACTTTATTGCTGACTTGGAAATGATAAAATTGGATTTGATTCCACTTGTTACTGATGCAAGATACTATCTGTGTGATCATTTCTCTCATTGAAATTAAAAAAATACAGCAGCTGATTCTGTTAGATGCTTAATGACTCCTAGAATTTAAAACTCAAAATCTCCTCTTAGTGATAGATAGCTGAATGGCTGGCAGTTTTCGGGCTTGTTAACCAAAATACTTCCTTAATGAGTCATTATAATACTGTATTATCATTAGATTAAAAAGATTTTGGGAATGTGTACTGGATTTGGCTGAGATAGAGTTAAATTTCTCCATGGTAGCTCATGGCTGTGGTTTGGATTTGTGCTGGAAGCAGTGTTGATGACACAGGGATGTTTTAGCTGCTCAGTCAAGACTTTTTCCACTCCTCAGCCAGTAGGATCAAGGTACACCAAAAATGGGAGGAACAACTGACCCTGACTGACCAAAGAGGTATTCCATACCATGTAATGTCATGCTCAGCGATAAAACTGGGGTGGAGGTTGCTGCTTGGGGGTTAGCTGGGCATCAGTCAGTTGATGGTGAGCTGTTGTTTTTATTAATTTGTGTTACGCTTCCTTGTGTTTTATTTTCCTTTTCCTTTCTTTTTTTCCCCTCCTTTTCCTTACAATTTTTATTTTTTTTTTAAATTATGCAGTGGTTCAGCCCCAAGAAGTGGCTGAGCACCACATGCTGCCTGCTCACTCCCATAGGAGAAACAGGCAGAGCCTCCATGGGTTGGGATAAGGACAGTTTGCTGACAAAACCACCATGAATGTAGAACAGTAACAACCAACTACAGTTGCACCTGGTGGTAACACAGAGTGCCTTACTGACCCAATGATTACAGAGTACTCACCGACCCAACACCCTGACCACACTCACTGTCCTATAGGCACCCAGCCAGTGCCCCTCACCAGCCAGCCCCTTTCATGGAGGAATGCTGTCAGGCGGTGTGGGAAACAGCTGGAGCTAACTCAATTCACCTGGGCTGGCTACTTGGGGGGTTAACTCTGGCCTGGACAAATTATTAAACTGCTTTTTATCTCAACACACAAAGTTTTCTCACTTTTGCCCTTGCAATTCTTCCCCTGTCCCACTGAGAAGGGGATGAGTGAGCAGCTGTGTGATGCCTAGTTGCTGACTGGGGTTAAACAAGGACAGAATGCTTATTTTAGAAAGTACTAGGGCAAGCTGAGTACTACAAACTTAAGGAAATGGTGCATTATAGCAGGATTCCACAATTAGAAATAGGTTGCCCATCTTTTAAAAGAGGGAAATCCATGTGCATGGTACTTCACTGAAGGGCCTTTGAAATGAAATTTGTGTGATCTCTCTTGCTCTGCTACCTGAGAACTCTTGGAAAGTGGAGCATTCAAGCTAGATACAGAGAAGCATATAATCCTTTCTGCACTGACAAGAGTTGCTAATAGCTGAGCAAGGGATGGCACAAGGAAAGCTATGTCTTCATTTTCAGTTGCCTGAAAACTTTGAGAAGTAACAAGGTTCAAGGGAGGTTTTATTCCAGCTCCTCCAGGACTTCAGTGACTACTACAGGAATCTAGCATGGAAACAGAGCGGTTTGTAAAAATGCTCTGTAGTGGTAAATTGGTTGTAATCTGAACAGTACATGCAGTCTTGTCTGTTTGTCTGGTACTTCACATTTCTTGAAGGAAACAGCTGTTTTAAAAAAAGATGTTTTAATTGCCCTTAGGAAAATAAGGAGATCTTAGGGAGTGAGCTATAAGATTAGAAATTATGTTCTCTAGTTATCTTTGAGGTTCTGTATGTTTTACTGTTAGCAAGGAATGTGTCTGAGAGAAAACAATGTTTTGAACCAAAACTGAAGGATTTGGTGGTGGACCTTTGGGTATTGTGCTGTGGGCAGCATGGTAGTTGTTATGTGTCAGGTTCTTCTCACCAAGCACCTAATGGACTCCAAAATAGTCATCTCTGTATAGTGGTTGGGCGTGATGTGGTGGTTAAAAGCATTTACTACTCTCGTGGCTACAGAAATCATGAGCATAAGGGATTCTGCCCCTCGACTCTGCTCTGGTGAGACCTCACTTGGAATAGTACATCCAGCTTTGGAGCCCTCAAGACAAGGACATGGGCATGTTAGAGTGTGTCCAGAGGAGGGCCATAAAAACAAAGGGCTGGAGTCTTCTATGAAGGCAGGCTGAGAGAGTTGGGCTTGTTCAGTCTGGAGAAGAGAAGGCTCCGGGGGACCTTATAGTGGCCTTATGGTACATGAAATGGGCCTGATAGGAAAGCTGAGGAAGAGCTGTTCACGAGGGCATGGAGTGATAGGATGAGGGGTAATGGTTTTAAACTAGAAAAGGGGAGATTTAGGTTGGGTATTAGGAACAAGTTCTTCACTATGAGGGTGGTGGATCACTGGAAGAGGTTGCTCAGAAGAGGTGGTGGAGGCCCCATCCCTGGAGATATTCAAGGTCAGGCTTGGTGGGGCTCTGAGCTACCTGATCTAGTGAAGGTGTCCCTGCTTACTGCAGGGGGGTTGGGCTAGATGGCCTTTTAAGGTCCCTTCTGACCTAAGGCATTCTGTGATTCTGTGTATGGTTTGCTTGCAGCTCTTTCACATTTGCATTTGTAGGTTACTTTCATCAGATGATGATTGACCTGGTGTCAGTGTGCTTTCTCTGTGTGAAACTCAGTGCAGTAGAAAGTGACTGCTTTACCTGGGGCTTGTTGGTCTCTGCAAGCCTTTTTTTAACTATAGGTTCCTGTGACCTGAAACACCCTTTAGAAAAACTATTGCAATTAGCAACCTCTTTGCTGGTCTTCCAGCAAAGTTTTATTTAGAGCTTCTGTGATTGAATTTTGCTGCTAGGTCTTGTGGCTGAGAACTGGAGCTGAGAAGAATTTGTTTCTGTGCAGTTTTCATAGACTCATAGAATGGCAAGGGTTGGAAGGGACCCCAAGGATCATAAAGCTCCAGCCCCCCTGCCACAGGCAGGGCCACCAACCTCAGGCCTGGATCTACACAAGGTTGCCCAGGGCCCCATCCAACCTGGCCTTGAACACCTCCAGGGACGGGGCATCCACTACTTCTCTGGGCAGCCTGTTCCAGGACCTCACCACTCCTTCTGTAAAAAACTTCCCCCTAATATCCAATCTAAACCTTCCCTCCTTCAGCTTTAATCCATTCCCCCTTGTCCTGCCATTATCTGCCCTTTGAAAAAGTTGATTCCCCTCCTGTTTGTATGCTCCCTTCAGGTACTGGAAGGCTGCAGTGAGGTCCCCCCGCAGCCTTCTCTTCTCCAGGCTGAACAAGCCCAGCTCCCTCAGCCTCTCCTTGTAGGGCAGGTGCTCCAGCCCTCTGATCATCCTTGTGGCCCTCCTCTGAACCCTCTCCAACAGTTCTACATCCTTCTTGTACTGGGGGCCCCAGATCTGGACACAGTACTCCAGGTAGAGCCTCACGAGGGCAGAGTAGAGAGGGACAATCACCTCCCTGTCCCTGCTGGCCACCCCTCTTCTGGTGGAGCCCAGGATCCCATTGGCCTTGCGAGCTGCAAGAGCACACTGCTGGCTCATGTTAAGTTTCTCACCCACTATGACACCCAGGTCCTTCTCAGCAGGGCTACTCTCAAGGAGCTCTTCTCCCAGACTGTATCTATGTCTGGGATTCTTCCGGCCCAAGTGCAACACCTGACACTTGGCAGTGTTGAACCTCATTAGGTTCACCTGGCCCACCTTTCCAGCCTGTCAAGATCTCTCTGGATGCCTTCCTTTCCTTCTAGGTTTTGCTATTGTAAGATCCAGTTGGGTGGGGTTTTTTCATTTTCTGTTCAAAATTGAACATTTTATGGAGCTGTCTCGTCTTGACAGTGTAAAAGAAAAAAAAATCTAGATGAAGACTTCTGATTTCCTATTTCATCTCAGAATCTTGAGTTTCAAGCTTCTACCATTTTGATTCTGTTCACTTATATAAAATGTTTTATCTAGCTAGTGTACTGTTTAGCATTCTCAGACACTCTTTTACCTTACTGAAATAGATTATTTTGATGACCTGAAGTTTTTAAAATACTTTTTTGCTGCATGGAAAAGGTCAAAATATTGGCTTTTTGTATCACTCTGGAGTAAAAACAAATTTCAGTGTTAGTACTTTGGGTGGCACAACAATCCCTTTTCTCAATGTTCTTATGGGAGCATGATAAAAGTGCACTTTTTCTTGCCAGTTTGGGTTTCTGAATTATTCAGTTGTAATCATAATGGCCTCATTTGCTAAGGAAATAACATACTTCATGGGTAGCATGTGACAGATGAACTTAATTAATGCTTGGAGATTCAGTTTGGATTAGAATCTAGAGGCCCGAATGCTTATCTGAAATGTAGCCAAATGGTGGTGGTGGAACTGCCAAGAATTGAAAACAGGTCTCCAATTCTCCTGTGAGTTTTACTTACTTTTTTGTCAAGTGAGAGATGATCTGAGTTTAGTCTTTTATGGTTTAATTTATGATTTAGTACTGTGTTTCTTAGAGAGGTTGCTTGCTTTCTATAAATTGTAGTTGTCTCTGCCAGGCAGCTAAATTTAAATTTCATTATTTTTTTTTTCTCTACGGTGTACAAGATTTGTATGTGCTATGCAGAAATTTTATCCAATAATGGTGAGATGAAGTTGCATAATACCAGCTTTGCTACTTGCAGGCATTGTTGTTCAGTATAAATACCATTTTATAGCACACTTCTCCTTGTTATGCCATAGGGATAATTTATGCATCATTTAAAATGGGCTTGGGAAACACGTATAGACAGGTTTCATGTAGAAACTTTGCCTTTGAACTTACACAGTCTCTTTCCTTGCCCTAATACACTTGACACATTATGCACCAAACTGCTTAAACTTCTTCAAGGTGCCGCATGGGTAACAGGGAGGAGCAGACTGGCTTTTTCATAGGCACTGTGTTCCCTCTGGAATTTAGACAGGGTGCTTGCTGGAGCCCGAGCCAGCCAGTAGCGCGGACTCAGGAGGGGCAGAAAGGCTTACTCGTCTCTAAACTAGGGGAGAACTGGATGGCACCCTTGTTTTTGTACTCACCACTGCCCTGTTTGCTGGATTTCTGCAACAGCCTATTGGGGTCATCTGTTCAGTAAGCCCCATGCTGGAGAGATTTTGAATGGTGATGTGTGGGCCCTCAGCTGTTAAAGCACCATGTCCCCATTGTGGCTTCAGCTCTGCAGACAAACTGGCACTTTGGCTGCCAGTTTATTCCAGCCTTGTCACCCCAGATGGTCCAGCTACAACAGAAGTAGCACAGCTTTGCGGATAGAATGGTGAATAAGCCAGGCATTTGATGTGGCCTGATGTTGCCACTCACTTACCCTGCCCCTTACTGACACTGTTTGTGTTCTGCATTGGAGACTTGGCATTAGCAGGACTCTAATAGCTGATGGGGTGGTTTAGGTTATCAGACACTGGTAACTTGCCTGTGGCAAAGTATTTGGTAGTTCTCCTGGGATCTCATGGCTTTCAAACTGGTAGTAACTCATGTATTACTATATGGCTTCTGTAGTTGTACATCTGTGATCTCCACATCCTGTCTAAATTACACCTAGTCATAAAAATATAAGTCACTTGTTAGTAGAAACAACAGAAATATGAAAAATACCTGAAACTTAACATGGAGCAGGAGGGCATAAGAATGTGCATGTGGGCTACTGATACAGAGAAACTTAAGTTGGTTTGCCTTTGTCCAAACAATTTGGCTGCTTCCCAGCTCTGGAAACAGATGAGACATGAGATCATGATGTGGTATCAGGATGAGACTTGTGTGAGCCTTATCTTGTACCTCCGTGCCTAGTTACGATTGGGGGAACACCCAGAAGTGCAGGCAGAGGAGCAAGTGTTGGTTCTCCTTAAACATCTCTGGCCTGGATGACTGGAGAACCAGGACTGAGGACTCAGGTTGAGCATGCTTACCCTGCAGCCAAGGGGAATAAGCTGAGATTAATGATAATATTTCAGAAAAAAAGCAGCAGTGCTGTGATGCTTTTTTTAAATATACAACTGCACTGTAGTGGTTGAAGAACCCAAGAAACTGCCTTGAGAATGCCATGCCTTCACACACATGCACACACAAAGTAAGTTTTATCTTATCTGTGGAAAAAGCTCAGTGAAAATAACTAACTTAATTTGCATAATCCTTGGCATGCTCTTCACATTAATAGCTTCCTGTTTGTTTTTCCTTGTGGGTGTTACTACTGTTTCACTGATGAAGAAATACCTACAAGGGTGCTCCTGTGATGAATTGAGTGCAGTTACATTTCAGAGAGGATGACAGTCACCAAAAAACCTTGGTGAATTTGGTGCATGCTTGCTTTTTCAGCATTCCTGGGTAGGGCATGCAGGCACACTGGTGTGACATTTCTGTTACAATTTTCTCATCTCTAGGAGTATCAAAACACAGGTTAAAAAGCTGCTGGCTATGACATTATGCTCAACTTTAAGTTTTTGCTGTTCTTTAAAAAGTGAAAGTGGAATACTTGCGCTAGCAATGGTAGAGCTACAGTGTATAAAGGCTGCTGCACTAGAATAGAGTCATCAAAACTTGTTGCACTGAAACTGGTTTGTATTTTTTTCCCCACTCTGAGTAAACCCTTTTCTGACACAGTTTATGTTGCTATTCCTGGCTCTCCCGGTACAGCGGAGGTGCTGGCCGCTGGGCTGTTGGTCACGGGGTCACGCAGTCAGTCAGTCCTCTGTTGCTGTCCCTGGTGGAGTTCCATCCAGAGTAACAACAGCTGGAAAAGTCAAGGGGAAGAATACTGCAGCAGACACAGCTGGCTAGTGCTGACATCTCATCCACTTTGCTATGCACCCTTTTCCAAAGTTGGCTGGGCACTGGTCATTTAGGTACTGCATCTGTTTTGCCATGGCTAAAATGTTTGTTCTGGAATCAGACTGAGTGATGCAGGAAAATATTAGAGTGTTTTCTGAGCATGGAATGTAACCTGATGTAATAATCTAATTGTGGAGACTGAAGTTGGGAGACTTGGAAGCAAGCTAATGAAGGAAGGCTGGGTATTTCACATTCAGATTGGTGAGTTTGTATGCTAATTAACATGAGCTTTCATCTGAATTCTTTTTTGAGGTCTGCTACTCTGCACTGTACTTCATCATTACAGTTCTGATGCCCATGAAACACGTGGGGAGCTGCTCCTGGGTTCTGAACAGATATGTTTGTGAAGGAAAATGTGTTAGAATTAAACAGGTGTGATCTGCAGAGAGTGGAACAGGAGTGGTCTCAGTTTTCTCATAGGCTTGCTTAAACCTTTGAGACGTGACTTCAATACTGGCGTGATGTTTACAGGGATCGCTTGTCCTGGGGTGCTTGAACCACTGAGGAAGCAGTAAGATTTTTCAGCTTGGATTATTTGGTGTTCCTGCCCATATGAGAGTTATATTAGTTTTTAATCACAGTGCCATAGGGAATTAAAACTAAGTTGCAAAGGAGAAAGAAATTGGCAGTGCTTTTTCCCCCCCTCTGTTGATGTGGGGCTTTGTTAGGTTTTGTTTTTTTAATAATCCTGAGGATTTTACTCATTTTCCTCTCCTCTTTATTAGAAGTTAAATTCTAGTCAGATTTTTTTTGATGAATGGAGAGGTTGTGAAAATTTGTGTCAAAAGGGTTCTGTGGATAGAAGGGTAAGAAGGTGACAAAGAATTTACTTCAGTCCCAGTGTGAAATACAAGTGCTGTGTAATAGCAGCAACATTACCAGGCTGAACAGCCCCAGCTCTCGCAGTTGTTCGTCATCCGAGAGGTGCTCCAGTCCCTTAGTCATCTCGTGGCTCCACATGGTAGTATGATGATACCTACTCTTCCTTCAGCTGTCAGAGTCCTGTTATGCCCATGTTGTGTTCTCCTGGCACTGCAGGCTGAAGGGCAAGCTTGTTTAAGAGAGAAGGTTATGTGAAAATTGAGTTGTCCGTGGACGAAGCACACCTATAGTGATAGGTGGGCTGCAGAAGATGTTTCCCAGTTCGTGTGACTGTATTCAGAGGTGATGGAGGATAGTATGTGATCCTTGTCCCTGTGTTTCTATTCAGAAGGAGAAACACTTTTAACAAGTGCCCAGAAGGAGCAAGAACAGTAATCCTCAGAAAGTCTTTCTGACACAGCTCTCAACATTCAAGAACTAAAAATAATGCAATCCCATAAAAGCTGCCACCTGACAGATGGTTTCACACTGGTTTTGGATACTCTTTTCATCCCGAGTCTATTGAGCTGGGCCTGAGATGGAGATGCTGGCAGAAGGATGATTTCAAATTGTTGCAGGCTGTTCTAGTAGTGTGGATCCCTTTTAATATTGACCAGAGTTCTGCTGCTGAAGTACTTACAGCCTTTGGAGGCCTGTCCTTCAGATTTTGTGAGAATTGTGCGGTCCAGGAGCAGTAGCATACAAGTGGTAGGAGTGCTTAGGTAACTCTGAGGGAGTCTGTGCACAGCAGGATGGATTGAAAGACTTAATAGCTGTTCCTTGTGTCTGATTTAAACATCATGGATTATATCCTGCTGATATTTGTGTATCATACTGCAGCGACCTGAATATGTACTAGTTCAGTGTTACATCCTTTTGTATTTTCAGCTGTGTAACTGCTTGAGGAGTGGCTTTATTAGGCATGCTAATAAAACTTTATGCACTAGAAAAAATCCTCACCTTTACTGTACACTGTGGAGTAGCTGTCAACAGTTCAGGCTGTTAAAGAGAGACTTGCCTTTTTTATTTGAGCTTGTAAACAGTTCAATTTCTGAACCAGAACGGACCATATCAATACGTTACTGCTTGCTGTTGCTCTTCTCTGTACACATTTAGGAGCTGATAAAATGTCTTTTATCTACCCTTCCCTGAATAATTCAGTACATTGCTGTTGTTCTCAAGAAAAAAAAAAGTGATTGTACAAAGGTTGTTCTAGCAGATAAATATGCAGATAACCCCTACAAAATGTTTAGTGATTTGTTTTTACATTTTTTTTTCCTCCCTAGAGTTTGGGACAAAGTTATTAGTGGGTCCTGCAAGATTCTAGTTTTTGTTGCTGTGGAGATATTATTAACTTTTAAAATGAAGATAATAGCACTGAATACTGCAGAAAAGATCACACAGTTTTTGGAAAATGTAAGTACTTTCGTGCTTTGCATTATTTTTTTATGGCTTATAAAAGTGTGTTGGAGCCTGTTGCAAACCCACCATAAGATACTGTTGCATTACATACTGAGAACTGTGTAGCAATGCCAAGGTGAAGAGGGAATGTTCAGGGATGAGAATAATAGTGGTTTTTTATCAGGTGGTAAGGCTTTCATAGCAGGAAATGAATTTTAGGCTTTGGGGAATGTGTTGCCTCTGCTGATGCAGATTTGACAGTAGTCCTTGTGATACAAAAGGGTTTTTGTGTGAAAGTGAGGAAGTTTCTGGAAGCTCCTTACAGGGTTGGTTTCTGGCACCTTTTTTGCTCCCTGCCCGAGTGTGACTCTGTAGACTCAAGGTGTGTTTTCTGTTGATGTCAGGATGGGATCTTGAACCTGACCTGGAATTTTCCCTCTATGAATAGTAACGGGCATCGCAGCGGGGTTGTAGGATCCCAGTGTAACCTAGATTAGTTAGACTAGATACATTTGTGGTGGTGGCTGGCCAGTCTAAGTTCTGCCTGATGTCTGGTTAGGGATGTGCCATGTGTGATGCCTGAGTGGTCAGCTGTCTGTTTAAAACCTGGAGGTAACACGGTGCCTGTAGGATGAGGGATGGCAGGGCAGGGAGATGGGATTCTAGTTTTGCTTTCCTCTATATAAAGAGGCAAAAATCTAACCAAAAACTTACAAAACTTGTGTTTTAAACAAACCAGTACCAACAACACTCCCTGACAAAGCATCTTGCCCTGATTTTTTTGTAGATTCCTCAAGATAACACTGATGCTATTGTCAGCAAAGCTGTTGATCTGTGGCGCACGCACTGTGGGACCCCAGCACACTCAGCCTGAGAACTTGTCTTCGCTTATGATGGTTTGGGGAAAAAAGGAAAAGACATTTGAAAAGAGATTTTACCACTCTTCCCCCACCCTAGTGTGATGTTTTTCATTACCTCTTCTATGTCAAGATGCTGTTAAAGCAGGTAATAGCATAGTGATCAATATGTAAATATTTTTCAATAAACACAGATGGAAGAAAGATACCTACAGATGGTGTGATCGTGTCCGGAGTGTTTCTTGGCCAGCCAACTGCAGTGTGCTGATCACACAGTGTGTGCCCTGGCTTTTGGGGAAGCAAATGTAACTTTTGAAGCAAGGTAAATTTAAATCCTAATCTTAAAATGTTTTTGCATGCCAGCTTACCTTGATCTATTTGGAAGTGTTTTTTAAGGTGAATTTATTAAAGGTTAGTCTGCTGGAACTCTTTGGTGAAAAAGCATGCCTTTTCTGAAAACGTAAATGTACTCAGTACTGTAAATTTTCAGGTGCATTTTCTGGTAGAGGCATCATGAAGTTGAGGTAGAGGACGTCACCATGGCCAGGGTGACATGCTTTTCTGAAGTGTCGTAACATATGTTCTTTTTGTCTGTCAGACAGATCTCTGTGGCTGTAACTCCTTTGTTCTTCATGGAGGGTGGTGGAGAAAGGTGGATCAGTACTATCCTGAAATGTAGCTTTGGGCAGGTACAGAGGAAATCAGCAGGACGAGCCAGTGTGTAATAAACAATTCCTCTGCTGAATGCTTGGCTCAGAGTTGTTGTGATTCGATTCTTGTTTGGTTTAGATTTCACAATTAAATTTTAATAGAGAAATGTAATTCATGACTAGAGTAAACGTAGGGTGATTAGTCACAGATAGAGATTTGCTGGATAGCTGATCTTTTTCTTGTAGAAGTGTAAAATTCTATTTCTGTCTTGCATGGAGCAGGGAATTGTATATTATTGTTTAGCTGTTGTTTGACTCAAATTGATGCCTAATATGCCACGTGTCAAGTGTGCTTGTTGAGAGTGGGCTTGGCTAGCACTCCACTGGAGCACTGGCTTGAAATGCTTTAGAAACTTTAGTTTTAAACTGTCAGGTTTACCTCCCAACACTTCAGCTGGGGAAGCCTGGAGCTCAGTTTGGGTTACACGCAGTGACCTAGTCAGGTTATCTGTGCTGGGTTCTGAGATGCTGCTGTCAGTGTTCCTGACGTGCCTGAGCTTACACCCAGGTCAGAAGAGCCTTGTCTGTGACTGCTTGGAAAGCCACCGCTGTGTCTGTGTTGCAGTGTGATGTGTTTGGCTCACTTCAGATAGCTGCTGCTGCCCTGCTGCAGGCATGGGATGTAATGTGTTTGGCTCACTTCAGATAGCCGCTGCTGCCCTGCTGCGGCATGGGAGTTGGGTAGCGCGGGTAGGGAAAAGCAGGTACGCTCTGTGAGTACCAGCGCCATGTGCTGTGGTGTGCCTTGCACAGCCTTCTCAGAGGGTGGCTGTGGGGGCAGCCTGAGAGAGCACCCTTTGGAACACTGTTCCCTCAGGTGCACAGCTTATTCACAGAGCCCCCGAAGCCAGGTATCCGTTATTCCGGCCTTTACGCTGCAGGTTAGTTGGTCATTAGCAAAACAAGCACTGATGGCACTGAAGGTGTTCAGCAGTCTCAGTCCCCAAAGGGAGTCGGTAACTCATACTCTGCACAGAGAGCTATGCTGCATTGGGATTAGAAGTGCTGCTTAGTGTTACTGCTTCCAGACTCACCAGCGAGCGGTCCTCCCATCACTGTTTGCCTGAAGGCTCCGAATGGGGGTTGTTTTGTTTTGGTTTTGATTTTAAAAAGCCTTTCTCCATCAACAGGCAGGGCCTGGAGCTGAACGGGCAAGAGACAGAGATCTGATTCTACAGAATCACAGCGTGGCTGATGCTGGCAGGGACCTCTTGGGGGCACATCCACCTTCTCCCACTCAAGCAGGGCCACCTAACACCAGTTGCCCAGGGCTATTCCCATACAGCTTTTGAAGATCTCCAAGGATGGATACTCTGCTGCCTCTGGGCAACTTGGTCACCCTCATGGTGAAAATCTCCATGTTTCCCGTGAGCAACAGCAATTTTACTGAAGTGTTTCAGTCCATGTGGGATGCTCAAATGGCACTCTGCTTCAGCTCCAGCTGAAGTGTGTGTGCAGCTTTTCCAGTTTCCTGCACAAAGAAAGATCGTGAGCGTTTCTTTAACAGACTGCGTTGTTTATTCTGGGCTGTGCTGAAGGAAGGGAGCTTTCTGCAAAGTAGGTAGTGGTTTAACACCACGCTGCTTTCACTGATCTGGTAAGAGACATTGGTGCTTATCTTAATGGATCCACTTGCATGCTTTCACTGTGGATTTATGAGGGATACAGTTTGTGCTGAAAACTTACTGAATTCCCTAAAGACTGAAAGTATGAGACTGGCTGACTTAACGCTCAGTTAATTTCTGGCAGTGTCTGCTCAGTTTAACATAACACTTTAGCTCAGAGACCCAAGAGAGCAGAACAACAGAAAATGAGCTCTCACCATCCCCAGTGTGTGATGATCAGGGTGAGGTTGAGGCAAATTACTTTTCAAGTTCCATCCTAGGGCAGAGTCCGCTGTGTGGGAAGCCTTGGCTTGTGCCTCCAGTGATTGTCATCAGCCTGGAGTTTGCCATATGGGACTAACAGTTGCTCCTTGATCTTGTGAACTAAAACACTGGCACTTGTAGTGTCCACCTTTGAGTGTGAAGTCCAAGTTTGGCCATTGATCTGCTATGGACTACTAGTTCCTCACACAGATTGTTTTGAAGTTGCCCATAGTTGTGCCTCCTACTGAACCCCTCTGGCAAAGTACTGGGGAAAGGGGGTACTTTTGCTATTGGTTTTCTGTTGGCTCCATGTCATCGCAGGAGGAGTGTAGTAACCAGTCACCTGGTGGTCTTTTTTTGCAAGAAGCTTGAAAATAAGATATTTGGTCTTTATTTACATCATGTCTCCTTGGCTGGCATGGCATGTAACTGCATGCCTGTTTATTTATGTAAAACTACCCACTAAGAGTGAGGTATGGGATTGGGTTTTGGTTGGATTTTTTTCCCCCTCCCTTTTTTTTCCATGGAGATAATAGAAACAATACTGAAGCATTTACTTTGGACAGCGAAAGCTCCCCCTTCAAGCCTCCCCCCTGCCAAATAATCTTCATGGGCTTTGCAAACAAGAAAAACAAGCTTAATTTGGTCCAGTTTTCCCCTCAAGCAGTGCTTTCTCTCCAGAGGGGTTCAGAGCGATGCCACATGTCTCTGCTCTCCCATGCTGCATGCACTAGTTCTTTTCCAGCTGACATCCAAATGTGATGGAAACTCCAGATAAGAAAACTAATGGCAGATGTCAGAGAATGATGCTTGAAAAATGATGGATGATTGGACTCTAGTCAGGGGCTTGCGACCATGGAAAGTGAAGCAGGAGAGTATGGAGGCGAAAGTGGTTGAAATACAGTAATTCAGGGGCTGATAAAGTAACGGTGGGACGGGGCAGGTTTCTGTGGGTAGGAGACCAACTTTCATCACCCCATGGGACGACTTGCATTGAAGACGACATCTTTCTGAATGCCAGGGCTCCTGACCACACAGTTTGCAAACTTACTGAAAAGCCAAACTTCTGCTTGCTGCCACTCGGGGAAGAATTTTGCCTGTCTCCTGCCTCTCAGGGTTAATCTTTCCACATGTGTGTAAATAGATGTAAAAGTGCAGATTGTTGTGTCCCATGTCCCATCAACAGGGAATGCTGCAAGGGAGCGACTGTGGGGTGCACCTGGCTGCATGCGGTCTCCCTGGGTCTGCTGTCCCTCATCGTTCTGAGTCTGTGTGAAGCAGATGCTGAAGGCAGCACGCATTGCCGGGCTGGTCACCGGGGGCCAGCTGCTTCATGGAGAATTGATTCTATTTTGTTTTTGTCCCTGGCCTCCTCTGTTTCCTGCCTAAAGATGGCATTAGATTGCAATTTGATTGCTGCTAATTACATGAACTTTACTGAAGACACACGTCTCTTTCCTTAGGCTGGGTTTGTGAAGTGCTGCAGTTCAAACATCGAAACACGGCCCCTGTGTCGAGTGCAAGAGATGATGGGGCCGTGTTCTCATGTTCCTGCTGCCATGTGTCCTCACCAGGGCTTTCCCTTTTAAAGTGTAGCAGTTACTATGTGTAACCAACACAGTGCACAATGCTGCTGTGGAAGGCAGCGCTAGCTACGGGGGAAGGGGATATTTAGTAAATGATTTGGATTTTTTTTTAAAAACTTGATTTCTCCAAACCTCAGTGGGTAGCTGTGGGCTTGCTGGCTGCCAGAATGGGAACACCTACAGGCATGCATAAACAAGGACTGTGAAGGGGTCAGTGGAAATGTACCCAGATGGGGCCAGAAGAGCCTGGTGCCTGAGCTATGATCATGTTGTGTCTCCATTACCAGCAAGGGTAATGGAGGAGCAGAATTTGGCCAATTAAAGTAGATGGGCCTCTCTCCTTGTGGTGTAATAGGAAGCCTCTGACTCAGGGGCGGGGACTAGCTCCCACCTGCCAGGCCCCATGAGGGTGCTGGGTGCCAGGTTTCTCTTCATGGTCAGAATTTTTGTACCATCAGTTATGAAACTAAGCAGCCTGAGCAGAGCTGTTACCTTCCGTGCTTTCTGCAGGCAGCGAGCGAGGCTTTTTCGAAGGCACGTGCCAGTTCTTGTGAAGAAGGTGGAGTTTTTTGGTTTTTTTCCCCCCCTCCCCTTTTTGCTACACAGAGGCTGAAGCCTATCACAACCTGAGATGCTCTGCAGCCACTGAAAGTGCTCAGGGGAATGGGGGGGGGCGGGGTGTGTGTGTGTGTGTGCAGCAGGGAATGAGTCACTGCGAAGGTGACATGACAATAGCTGGCTGTGCAGGTACAACTCCTCTGCTGAACAGCAGTAGTGCCTGCTGGGGCTGCTCCGTGGTGTGCTCTCTAACCAGAGGGTGTTGCATGTCAGGTGGACTCCTGAACAGGGAAGGGCGAGTAGAGTTGGCAGATGCTGTGGGTTGACTCTGGCTGCTGGCACTTGACAGAGTGTACCTCATACTCACCGCATTGTGGTGTGAGGTGGGTTTTGGTTGTGTTTGTTTGTGGACACGTGTGTGTTGGTTTCATTCCTTACTGGCCTGGTGTTGGGCACAACCCCACCAGCTGTGGAACCAGTCATCTTCCTTAGCGCACGGTCACAGAACCTGCTCCGAGATGGCACTAGTGGCTCAGCCAAGGCAACGCCCCATCAGTGTGTGCCGGTGAGCCTTGCTCTTCTGCTCTGCTCCCTGCAGAGCCGTGGGCACACCACAGCTGTGCACTGTGTTGCTGCAATTGCTGGGCTCAGCCTGGCTGGCAGCATTGAGGGCTGGTATCCTTGAGCACATCTGTTTGCTGCGCTGTCAGTCACTGGGACTGAGGGGGATAAAACACACGGGCACACAAATGCTTTTTTTTTTTTTTAAATTAATTTTTTTAAGAAACTGCATACATCAGAGACAAACAATAATTTAAATACCATGCAGTTTCAGTATGTACAAAAACTAGGACATAGAGCTCCAGTTTAATTCTTTTCTGGTTATTTACATCATTTTCATACAGCCATAATCTGTTAAATTACAATACCGGAAGAGCACATGATTGACAGCCACCACACTCACTCCTATACAAAGACAAACTATATACATACACTTGGATATCAACTGGAAAATGCGACTGGTGCAGGAGTAACTGGGCCACACGGGAAAGCAGGTAATGTGCCCGTCACCTCCTCTTCGTTTACAGAAGTTGTTCCAAGCTCGAGCAGACTGAACACCTGGGAAAAAATCATTTGTCCCCCATTTTCTTCCCTGACTTTATCAGCCTAATCATCTCCCATGGCTGTTTATACAAAGTGATTTTATTTGCAGGCACGTTGGGGAGCCCCCATTCGTGTGGAACTACAGGTTTCCATCTGCTCATCTGTGCTGATGAGCCCAGGCTTTCACTGGGCGTGTTGTGCTCCCGCCGTGTTGGTTGGTAGTGTTGCCGTTGTACGGATGGCTCCAGAAACACCCAAGGGTGGGTTTGGTGATGAGCTGCATCGCTGACAGAGTGCTGGGGTTGCCTGTTAAGCATGATGCTTTGTGTAATGGGTCCACCACAGAGTCTCAGTTAACAGAAACCAGTTAAACTCTGTGATGTTCTCTTGCTCCTTCCTTCTTGTCTGCAAAGTGGGACCGTCCAGACACCAAAGCTGACCTGAGCCCCAGCCCAGTGCACTGAGAAGCCTGAATCTTCTTCAGCTCGCAAGTACCTAACCTGTGGGGTGTAGGGTTGGGAAAGGCCACAGTGATGACCTTCCCTGTTGGTCATAAATACATCATCAGGTCCCTGTAGCCCACTGCTGGCCAGGGGATGGGTGGGTGGTACCACCATCATGTTCCCTTACTGTCACTCTCCCCGCCCCCCCCCCCCCCCATCTTGTCTAGACATTTTGGAGTTGCTTTTCCAATCCCTGACACCTCCCCAGCCCCAGCGTTTTTCCACCTCATCTTTCCATAGGCTGGAAAACAGATGTCATGTTGCTTGCACATTTTAAGAATGAATCGCCTATCAGGATTCAGCAGATTATAACCAAACTGGTTTTCTTCCTTCACTCTAGAATGTTATCTCCATTATGAGCCTTGTCAATGGATGACTGGAATATCTGTGTTTGTTCTGTGGGTTTTTCTCCCATTCCTTACACCTGATGGGAGTTTCTTTATTAGTGTCATTAATCTCCTCCTAGTATCAATGAACATGGCATGGTGCTAACTGCAGTGTTAACAGAGTCTTGGCAGGAATGCCATCATTGTAGTCCTACATGTAATCCAGGTTGGGGCGGGGGAGGGGAGGAATCATCACTGTTTAGGCTTGGGTTTTTTCCCCTGACTCCCAACAGTATGCCAGGATAGGGATGGTTTTCATGGATGGGAAAATAAGTGCTCAAAAGAAACTCCAGCACTAGCCGTTCCCCAGTCTGCTTGTGACTTCCCATGGATGCCAGAGGGTGTGCAAACTGAGGATGCACTGCAGCATTCAGGTGCTGAGAGGCTGCTGAAGAATGCCTTGCCCAAAGGTGGCTTTGCAAAATACCCGTCCCCCCGAAGCTAAAACCAGGTGAAGTGCAATACTGTGGTGCTAAACACTTCATATGGCTTCTTTCTCCTCCTCCTCCCTTTTCAGCTGAAAGCTCTACTCACAATGTGGGAGAAATATGGCAGCTCCTCCAGGGTGGCTTGCCATCTGCTCAGCCAGGAATTAACATCATTTTACAAAAAACCCCAAACAAAACAAGGTAAAAAGCAGTGCTGGGTGCAGCTTCCCAGGGGACGGCGTGAATCCTGAAGTGGGCAGAGCAACAACTTGCCCAGGGGCCTGCTGTGGGCCCACCCAGCTGAGGGCACGGTGGGTGGGGAACATCTGGCCATCACCTAGGACTTTGGTGTTATGTGCCCACAGGTTTACCGAGGCTGGCAGCCACTGCTGGGATCCATATGTCTGTGAGGGACAGTGCCAGTGCCCACTGTGGCACTGGCAACCCTACATGTTCCCCTGGGGCCTCTAGCACTGACACCAGACTGACACCAGCAGCCTGCTACGCCTGCCCCATAATCATAAATGCTGCTCCTTTCCTGGCCAGGGCCTTCCCTTCACACTAAACCACTAAGCTGGGGAGGCTGGGGTGGGTGTGGGATCCACACCGGGAACGTGAGGCCTTGCTGCTCTCCACAACAGCTGTGCAGCAGAGCCCTTTCCCCATGCGTGGTGGCTGTAGGCCAAAGCCTAGCGTTCCGCTTTCTCTTTTTAAAGCTGCCATGCCATCTTGTTACAAACATGTCTGTATGTGAGTGAACTGAAAGCCACGAACCCTGGGTTTTCGTGAACACAACCCCAAAGCAGTGTGCTCTGGGGTAGTACCTAAGTGCTCTGGCTTTGCTGCACTGAGCTGATGCCATGGCACAGTAAAGGCTTCCTCTACTGGTGACACGCATCTGAAGTGACTCTGATATGGGGACTGTTACCTGGTTTGGGAAGCATATCGCATCACAGGCAAGCTGCCCCAAAAATGAGGCACCAGAAACCATTTGCCTTTTACTTTCCTCTGTAGCATCCTCCAGCCTAGAACAACATTCTGACTTAATAGCCAGTAATCTAGTGCACTGTGAGGATGGCCCTAGCTGAGAATGAAACGCTTCTGCTTGCCTCTGATGGAGAGCAAATCTGTGAGGTATTGAGTACCACCGCTAAGAGTACGTGAAGGAGCACATTAGCCTCCACATCAGTGTCATTCAGCAGGCCAGATGTGAGAACTACCCCACGGTCCTTTTCCTTCACTCCTGCAGTGGGAGGAGGGAGAGGCAGCCTGAGAAGAGGCAGGAGTGTTGGCACTACGCCGTGCTGGCCGTTAAACGCTCGCGTGCGAGAGGCTTCTCGCCCCGCAAAGGGCACTGTTAGCATGGCATCAGGGGAGGTAGAGCAGGAGCACAGAAGAGGGGATAGGTATGTGGAAGACAGTGAGAGAGGAGAAAAATAATAAAATTGTAACAGAAATAACAACACTGTAGTAAAAAACTTTGGCCTCTCTGTTCAAATTGTCGAAGTGAAAGAGCTATTGTGGAAGAAAAAAGGTGTCCTGATGTAATAATCTGGAAGTTCTTACAGCAATGTTGCTACAGTGCTTTGGGCCAGAGGCCCAAAACACGGCATAATAGTTTCTGGTTGGTGCTGGAAAGGACTCCTAGCCAATGTTTGCCCCGGTTTGCTGGCGTTACACTAGTTATGGACCTGATTTCTGGGAGGTGCTGGCCAAAGTTCAGAAAAGCACTTACATGTGTTCAGCTTCAATTGAGCTTGTCAGACGCGTTCCTGAATGCCGTGAGGCTGTTTTGCGTGCTTGCTTAGTGTTAAGCACATGCTTACGTTGGCAGGTAAACCAGGCCCAGAGCGACCAGCTCTCTGAGTGCTACTTGGTCAGTTTGTGTGTTAAACTACTATAATAAAAATAAATTAGAACCAAACCAGAAGGCCCCTGGATTGTTGTCCTTACACTGTGGGTACTGGTGTCAAGTCCCACTGTCCGTACCAGTGCACCAGACTCCTTTCGTTAGGCCAGGGAACACAAGCTGTCGTGCTTTGCTCACAATGACTTCAGGATCAGTTCGTGAACCGCCCGATACAGAGAGGGTAGATACCCCCTCCATTGACCCCCTCCAGTCCCTCTTGTCGTGTGTCCCTCTGCAGAGCGGGTGGGAATCCCGGCCTGTCTCACTGCCGGGCACGCGTCGGCTCTCACGCAATCACGAGGTTTGGGTGTGAAAACAAACTACAAGCTGAGCGAATGCCATGCAGTGACCGTGAAGAGATGGGTTTTGCTTGCTTGTCCTCACTATTCTTGTAGCCTACTGCTGATGGGTTCCCAGCTGGGCTTAGAGAGATGAAAAACAGCCACTAGAACCGAACCAACCTTCAGCAGGGATTCCTGTTCTTTACAGGTGATGCCCATCTCTGCTTGGGAGCCGAACAGTGCCTGGGGACTGTCCAAAACCTTCTCCAGGGAAAGAGATTCACAGATGGGCTGGCTCGTGGAGGCATTTTGCTCTTTCCCCGTCCTCTTAAGGTGCTCGCAGCCTGAAAGGAGTGTTTGGTGTAAGTGCTTTAGTGCTGTAGGTGCCGGTCTTCTGGGGACTTCACCCAGGCCAGTGATTCCCTGAAGACCATCTCAGGGCTCTCTCGAGTTGATGACGGAGGCTCCTCAGGATGCCTGAAGATGAAATGGATGCACCACCAGCTGGACTTGAGCATGTATGGCAAATCCACATGCCAGGAAAGCCTTATACATAGATGCCAAGTCTTGGCACAATTCCCACCAGGGGTATTTTCTGTTACTGAAGCTTGAACCAGCAGGTCTGATGATGCTGCAGTACCCATCACATGTAATTACAATTTTTCCTTTTTTTTTTTTTTTAATATTTATTTTTCTACACTTTTTTGTTGTTGTTGTTGTTGTTTTTTTTTTAAAAAGGCAGTTCAGAAGATTTACATTGTACGTAACGGGGAAGTGAATAATACCAGCACTTATGGTTCCTTTTAGTTATGTTTTGAAGATGGCATAGTAGTCAGGTAGAAATGAACTGCTACGGTCTATGAAACCTAAAACCCCATGCAGGGAGGGAAAAAAGAAAGAGAAATAGTAAGATAATATCCTCACATACATATTGTACATAAAAAAATTTGGAGAACAAATTGTTACAGTGACACAAATAGGCAGCTTGATTCCTGCAGCACTGAGGTCAGCCTGCAGGCACCGTGGACCCAGAACAGACACTCTTCCTTGGTTCCTGCCTGGCTCACACTTCATGATCATAAGCTGTTTGCACCAAAATCTCCCAAAGACACTAAGCTGCTTTGGGTCCATCTTCTCAGATCCCTGAGTGAGTTACTCCAGATCAAGAGTAGGCCTCTTTCAGACCACACCATGCCTGATGCCACAAAAAAAACCCTGTCTGGTTTAGACAGTTGTTAACGCTCGTCAGCCAGAAAGATCTGCTACAGTTCAAATATGATCATTCCTTCATGTCTGAGGCTAAAAAGACAAGTAGAGTTAAAAGGTCCCCCACCCTTTCCACAAGTGCAGCCGGTGTTGGGAAGCCTGGGTTTGTCAGCTCTGCAAAGATGTCCTTTAAAAAATTATTTATTTTCTTAAAAGCTTAGATTTTTTTTCCTCATTCTACCAGGAATTAATTAATGTGTCCCACTAGTAAAGCAGCACTCACATTCTTTGCTCAGCTCATGCCACTGCTGCTTAATGACATGAATAGCTCGTTACCTTGCTAATGATTTTATAATGGTGATTTATCTAAGTTTGTTTAAGGGAATTACTTTATTTTTGTTTAAGTGCGCTTCCTTCAAGTGCTTATTTCCTGAAGCCACTTGTCTTACTAGCAAGTCCTGCTGAACATCAGACAAACCCTTGGCTGTATCAGTGAGCATGCCTGGCCCAGCCTTAGGGAGTCAAAGCCACTTGGTGGTGGCTTTCAAAGCCAAGCTGAGTCACCTCAGAGCATCACTGCTCACCCCAGCACTGGAAAAGAAGACAAAATACTGCCCAGAGACCTGAGAAAGCCAAGTAGCCAGAGAGACTTCTGGAAAACTAAACCTGTTTCTGTGATTATGGGATGCTAAAGGCCTCATAGAAATCAAGGGAGCTCTCAGTGGAGCTCCACTCCTTCCAGCACCACCTTTAGAACAGCCTCATCCTTTCTAAATTTGTCACTGCTCTCCTGGAGGAGAAAGCCAAATGTCCATCAACGGCTCAGCCACCAGGATCAACAGATCTAGGCCAACTGCACACCCTAAAGCTTCCTCCAGACCTCGTGGCTCAAAGGCAGATGGCTTGTCTCTGCCAGCACTCTGTTCTTACAAACCCCAGCGCACCCATCCTAGTGCACACTTGGAAGTAGAAGGGAGATCGTTTCTGCAAGGGAACATATGCATAATACATGCCGTGAGTTTTAATATAATTATTAATTTATAGGCATAAAAATCCCCTAATACAAAATTAATTTTGCCTTAAGCTTTTCTGTATTTTTCTTAAAAGTATTAACTGCATTTTTCATGAGCACCTCGCTGATGAACGCATTAATACAGGGGCAGCTCCAGTTTTGCACCAGCTCTCACGTTCACTTGTCTTCAATACCTGCCTGTAACGCCTGACAGAGGGTGTGGGCTAAGGCTGATTTGCAGAGGCCTGGCTCCAGCTGAAACACCCAGAGATCCGCTCGGGGGTCAAAGACAGGGCAGGTTCAGGCTGTGTGAGGGGATGTGCCCTGACCTCCCAGTGGGCCCCAGCCCGTAGCCCATTGTGGGTTTGGGGTCACAGAGAATTCATTCAGTCTCTACCCTTTTAAGTAAAAAAGCCAGCCTAAAAGTGTGACAAGGAGTGCCACTGTCATAATGCTGACCTCGCTACCTCCCCATGGCCTACGGCGGGATGCGGAGAGCAGGACTGAGATCCATGTGTGGGACGAGCGCAGCATGGAACAGCCGCACGCTCAGCGGGGTTTGAGTACACACTCATTCATACCTTGCTCTGTACTGGCTCTGCCAGAGTTCCCTGTCCCCCTTCTGACACCAACACCATTTACCTTTGATGTCAGAAGAACAGACACTCAGCAAGAGCATGGGGATTTAAAGGAACAAAACCAGAGGAGGCTACACGTTCCTAAACAGATGGCGCATGTCCGCGTGCCGCCACGTAACACGGCAGCACGAGTCTGTCTCTGCAAGTTCCTTTTACAGCCTGTAATTCTAAATGTTGTTCAGACCTCATGGTGTGTTCAGTGGCTGTTGGAGAAACAGCTGCTGGGTTGGGTTTGTTTGGGTTTTTTTTGGGAAAACAACAGTATTCATTGACAGTCTTAAAAAATGAATCTCCTCTTACCTTGTTAGATGCCTACTTAATTCATGAACTTCCATTTCAGTGCTTTTAAATTCATTAAGCTCCTTTCGAATGGCTGCCTGCAAAGGACAAATAAACTCATAAATGTATAAATGGGAGAGATCAAAATAAGTTCTCTTTGCTCTCAAAACAGTATATTAAAAGCAAAGCAGATAGATATCATTATCAGAGGGAGAGAGAAACATAAAAAAGACTTTAAAATGTGAAAATGAACAAGAGATAAACATGTTCTAAATCACACAACAGGAAGAGATAAATGCTTCACATAACGGGAAGAGATAAATGCTTCAGTGGAATGGCTCAATTTGAAAACATCTTGTACACAACACAGACACAGAGCCCGATTCCGCCTTGCTGTGTAAACACTTTCATGTGCAGAATCCAAATTAGCATCATCAAAAGGAAAAAAAACCCATGCACCAGAATTTCTTAAACGCCACGATCTCTTCCAGAGCTGCACTGCAAGTAAACTGGGCCTGGATACTACCAGACTTGCATTGGAGATGTCTCTTGCCTTTATGCAAGCCTGAATTTCCTTAGGTGAAGTTATCTGAAGTGGCTGAGCTTACCTGGGAGGGAAAGAGGGATGCCTGACTCCCTGCCCTTCTCTCTGCCTCGGGCTGTGCCCCTTTGCCCTACTCCCTTTCTGATCCAGATATGCCATTTACTGATGGGATTCAAGGCACTAATCCAGCAGAGAACTACCCACAGGAGACCCACTTACCTACAGCCCCTGTGGTTTCTCCAAGAGGGAAAAAACCAGGCAGAAAGAGGACAATGAAAAAGAGAAGAGATGACACAGAGGGAGTCAGCTTCATGTTGGAGATGGTGCTCAGCAGAACTGGCTCAAGTCCCAAGCCCCAGAAACAAGACAGCGCTGTGATACTGGTAGCTGGGTTTCACTGTGAACTTACAGAGAGGAGGTGCAAGGTGGCTGCTGCAGCCAAATGCTCCCACGGGCCCAAGGTGTGTGCCACTGCCTTTCCCTCTGATGGTGAAATGTGCAGTGGTACTTGCATCTGCCAGGATTTTTTCTCAGTGAAGGGAATGTAAACTAGGGCAAACAGCAGAGATTCTGCAACGGCCACTGATCCAGTCACCAACTACGTATGCCTTAACAAACCCTAAGTGACAGACTTTGCGAGTGCCACCTACAGAAAAGTGCTCTTTCTGCACAGCTTTGTGCCTGTATTTACCTCAGAAATGTCTGTCAGGCTCTGCCTCCATCCATCAGGACAGAGCGAGCTCTGCAGCAGCTCAAGGGCCTACCTTCAGCAGACCAATTTGCTGCTTAAGTGACTGTGAAGGAGCCAGGCGGGCTACCGACTCCCACAAGGTCTGAAATCTATTCCTCCCCACATCCCTCATCTCTTGGAGAGCTTCAGAAGTGCCCTTTTTACTCCTGTAGCAGCCAGACCTGGTAAAGATGAAGTAAGGCCTACCGCAGCTCCCTACATCCAGCGCACGGAACAAGATTTACTGACAAGCAGAAAAGCCCATTACTAAAATTTGTCTTTGCAATAAATCTAGCCTGGGCTGACCAATGAAGATGGTTATTGAATCAAAGCTCCAGAAGAAAATAATCTTTTCTAGGATGTTGCAGCTTTGTCAGGTGTTTTAGAGTTGCTTTCCATTTGCCTAGCTATTTTTTTCCAACAGTGGAAATGCTGGTGGGGAAAAGCTGATCACCCAAATGGCAGAAATCAGAGCATCACCTCTATGATGTGCCAACCTCAAAAGATAACGGATCGCCTGCTTCCTTATGCCATAAGGGGCATTCATATGAGAATGACAAAACATTTCTGCTTCTCCAGCTTTGCTTAGAAAAGGTTCATCTAGACAACTTTAGCTTCTTGTGTATTGGCTTTGCACATGCCTTAGAAAAAACTGACCTCAAAGTACTTTGCCTTAAAATACTTTACCAGGCTACATTTAACAGTGGTATTTAATACTTGTTTTTTTTCACCAAATCTTCTTCTTTCCCAGCTGAAGTATCTCTATGCCTTTCATCCCAGACAGGGATCTCTCAAAGGCTGCAGAACCCGTTGGTCTGTGGACAGTCCAGAGGAAGTTGGGAAGTTGTTTGTTGGGTTTTTTTTATACTACGTTAACTTATCTGAGGCTAAACTGAAGAAGTCCTCTACCAAGGAGAAGACCAGTGGTCACAAAACCATACATGTCTTTTGGTTAAATTATACAAGAAGAACAGGCCACCCTTTCCTCTGTGAATAAAACCAAGAGCACCATAAATGAGCGGCACGGCCAGCAATCCTGCCCCTGTCTCTAAGCACTGGCCAGCACAATCTCCATCGCTGCATGAGTCCCACAGCAAAGAAACAGTTGGGTACCTGAATCTTAAATGAGCACCACAGAGTGACTAACCTATGGGAGTCCCTCATCAGCCTCACAGTCCTCTTTCCTCACAGTGGCCATAACGTCTTCCTCTGGCACTATTAAGACCCTCAGGATATCACTGCTACCGTTTTCCAGCGATCTATCGCCTCTGCCAAAGAGACCCCTTGGTGAAGGTCCCTGGGGGTGCTCAGAGCGCACTCAATACCAAACACACAGCTTTTCTTCACCTGCAGCTCTCAATGCAGCTTCAGTTTAGGGCTTAAAATACTCAGGGGAATGAGGCAGAAATGATGACTAAACACTCCTGTCGTAACACACTGCAGAGAAGCTACCTGGCTCAATGGGAGGTGCTTTTGCCAATTATTTGACCTAGCTGCTGCCATTTTTGCACCTAGGGCTGCTCTGTCCTGGCACAGCAATTCTGGCAAGTGTTGCTGTCACGCTGCTCTGCCTGGTCAGGCGGTAGCTCTCAGCTGGCAGCATTGTGTGGTGAGACCAAACCCAACAAACAAGTAACAGGGTTCAAGACCTTTCCTACAAGGGTTTGGTATTCTGTCCTCTCTGTTGAAGCAGCACAATGCTGCTGGGCACGTGCCTGGTTTCTGTGCACACAGGAGCCTTAGAGGAGCCTGTTCACAACAGACCTTGTGAACAGGAAGAAACCAGAGGTAGGTTGGGAAGGGAACTCGGGGGGAGATTGGCTGTGGGACCTGTGACATGCTCCAGCTATTCAGCTCACAGCTTGCCCGACGTTGCTCCACTTACTTTGTCAGCAGCTGTGAGCCGTGTCCAAGGTTTGTCCGCCCTCCTGTCGTAGTCCTGCGCGTCTGCCACTTCTACGTAGTCACTGAAGCGGATGAGGATCTTCCTCTCACGTAGCTCTTCTACTGTGGGCCTTTGACTCAGCTGCAGGGTTGAGGAAGGAGTGGAAAGAGACATCAGGACTTCACCTCCACCCCGCAGAGTGTTGGCTGGGGATTTATTTTCTAGAACCATCCTTCTGATAATAAGAGGGTTCAAACATTGCAACATACTGTTGCTTTTATTGACCTTTCACTGAACTGCTACTTGGGAGATAACCTCTTGTTACAACATCTTGAATATCATCCCCCTTGCTGCCAGAGCACTGCAGCTTGGGAAGCAGCTGTGGCTGGAGACCCCAATTCCTGGCCGAGGTTGATTGCCCTTGGCAGAAATGAGACATAATGCAGGGAAGTCTCCTAGTACACAGACATCTCAGGAAGTGAAGGACCACAGAACAACTCTAAACCTGCCTGCACAGGCAGTACGCTCCCCAGCCTTGAGCTGCTGTGTGTGTGCGCGTGCGGGAAGAGTCCGGCGAAGGCACCGAGCGGCTCCTGCCCTGAATTAAGTGCAGAAGGTGACAAATGGCTTTCCTTGCCATTCTGATACTCTGCAGACTTGCCCTTAGCTCCAGAAGAGGCAGGTGGGGTGATGGAGACTATCGCTTACTGAACTTTTCACCGTGTGCTCAGTTTTGTGCCACAGTGTGTTTTACAGTTTGCACTGCGTACTGCAGGCCAAGAAAGAAGAACTGCAGGGGTGGACTGTATCGTGTCAAGAAAGCATCTTCATTGTCCCAAAGCATTTCTTTCAAATTCCACAGCAGGATGAGCAGCTGTGGTCAAAACTCTCCTCTCAGACTAGAGCCAGTACACTGCTATGCCCTGGCTTAGGACAGCTGGCATCAGTGTTGTCAGCAGCTCCTGTGATGTCCCCATAGTCATTTTAGGGTAAATTACAATATTTAATAGGGGAAAAACTCCTTGCTGGTTTGAAAAAGCAACTCTGAAACTATTGCAAAGATTTGAAACCTAGTTGGTTTTCTCACATCCACCTTCTATGGGAGGCACAAAGCCTCCTGGGGTGAGCTTCTCTGCCTGTGTTTGTCATGCAACATTTAGAACTTCCAAGAGTTTCCCAAGAAAAGACCCATTTTATTTATTATACCCACTTTCAGGCCAGCCGTGCTCAGACCAGCCAAAGAGCATGTATGCAGCAAGGGGAGCGAGGAGGGTGGCTCTGAGCTCAGACTACAGCTTTTGGGGATCTTGTTTTTAAGGGCCAAAATGCATACACAGCAGGCCTAACCTTTTTGGTTTGGCTGGATTAGACAACAGGACAAACCTGCCTGTGGGCTAGAGCACCCTGTCAGAAAAGCCAGAGGGCACAGTACGGTAGATCGAAACACATACAGATTTATAAATTACTATGATATTTTTTTAACTAACTCGGGCAGAAGAGAATTGCCTCTTCAGCCTGCAGCCCCCACTCCTCTGCCCCAGGAGACCTGCGAGCCAAATGCACGCTGCAATTAGGAGATGGGCTTTTACCAAAAGCAAGCAAACCTGGCTGTGATACCATGCTTGGGAGTATGATCACAGTTAACGCTGTGAGTGAGGCCCTTCTTTATTACTCAAGCAGTGTGGCAGCATTTCAGTTATCTGAAGTGTAAGCCCTGGCTGTGGGAATAAAGGATCCATGTGCTGATATATTGTTATGACTACCTCCCAAAATTTCAAAGATAAGAGAGAGACTGTCTTTGGGAAGTGCTAAACTTTGCACCAACTGCTTGTTTTCTCACAACCACAGGAATTAGGGACAAATCACCAATATTACCTGTACATTTCACAGCTTTTATCATTTTAGGACGTAGCCTAGAAGTTGCTTCAAATTAGGATGGAATTTAAAAAAAAAAGTCTTATTACATGGACTGTGGCACCAACAAAATATGAAATCCTGTGAATTAAACTCCATGTTTGGGAATAGCTACAAGGGAAGCAGGAGCCCCTATAAGCTTTCCAAGCTGGAAGAGGACTTTCACAAAATGACTGGCTCGTACATCACAGCTTCTGTCAGCTTTTGACATTAGGAAGGAGAAGAAAGTGCCTGTAGACAGACTGAAACACCCAGGCTGATGTCTAGGTGGTGTCAAGAGCACAGGAGTCCCAAAAGCCACAGAGGCAGCGGTGCTTTTGCCAGCAATGTGAATTCACTGCTGGCATTTACCTCAACGCTGTGCTGGGTCTGAAACAACTAATCTGGCTTCCTTGGTGTGCTGGGTGCAGGATAAAATTAAAGAAATAACAGTAAATGTTAAGGGCCACATGATGAGACAAATCTGAGGTAAGTTCTCATGTTTGCGAGCACCCAAAAAACCCAAATCAGGTACATCACCCACACATTTTACAGCACTGAGACTCACTGTGACCCTTCAGTGGGTGTGAAGAGCAGTGCACTGAGTTATATATGCAGGAAGAAAATGTCAAGGGCATAAGCCAATTATGAAACTTAATGTGTTAACGCAGTTTTCATTCTTTGGTGACACCTGACTAAAAAGGGGGTTCTTTTCCTCTGAAGTTGTACAATTATTACTGTGTCCTCTTCAAATGCCCTGCCTTTGCTTCAGAAACCTACAGCCAGTGCCATGTCAGGTACTTCGCCCTGGGCAGCGTCTCCACCCCCACAGAGCAGTGGAAGCAAGCGAAGCAGAGGGACTGAGACACCGGCTCAAGGTGACCCAGGAGGCCTGGGGCAGAGCTGTGAGCAGAAAAACTACACGCTGAGTCTCGTGCCAGTGCTCTGGCTGTGAAAGGGAGTTCCAAGATCCACAGCTTAACCACAGTGTTCGTGTGTAGCTGTAAATCTACATAGATTTACATATATAAACGCACACGCCAGACATATTCGGTATATTAAACCAGATCACACTAAATGAAAAGAGGGAAGCCATGCTGAGGGGGTGCCTGAAAGCAATTGATTCAAACGGAATGGTTAACAAACTGCCCTGGCTCTTCCTCATCCCACCACAGAGATTTCCCGCAAGCTGCTAAGCACGAGGGTCTCTCAGTGTGTCTGGGCTACCCAGAGCACCCTCACCTCTAAAAGAGCTGAGAAAACAGCTTTGCTAACAAAAGGCTCCCCTGTACACGTCAGTCCGATGTCTGTTCGCGACAAGGACACAGCTCACCCGAGATGTCACCCTGGAGCTTATTTTTGTGACCTGTGAGCTGCGGTCCCTTGGGTCAGCATTATTTAATGCTACAGAATCTTTGGGCAGCACCTAAGCGTGAGCTCTGCTCCCTCTGACAGGCAGAGAGAACAGGGTGGCACCCTTCAAAACTTGCAGCAAAAGGACACTGTCTAGGCCATGACACAATTGCCTGCACGAGGCGGTGGTGCTCCACGCAGGGAGAAAGGGACCCTGCTCAAAAAGCTGGACCCTTTTTTACTTCTGCTAACATCAGAGGAATGTGCCTGTCTGGACTTTTTCTGGCTGTACCTCCTGGGCACACACGTTTCTGTTTCTTTATCCATGAAGATTTGTGAGCTGAGGGAGAAGAAAAACTTCAGAGCGAGTGGCTGCGGTACCTGAGTGTGAACCAGGTTAAAATCCTTTTTCAAGTAAATGTATTTGTATTAATGCAAAAGTAGTGTAAATGAGGACAGGACCTCCCATGCCTTGTCGTGAGGTCAAGTTTTCCTCTGTATACTCCGGATCACTGGAGATAAAAATGGGCATGTTTCAAGCTTTGATACTAAGCCAATTTGCACGGGAAGGTTTAACATAACCCCCTTTGTTCTTGGCATAGAAAATGAAGCCAACCCTAGCACTGCCACTAGTTAAAGTGGAGGGGGATGTATTCTTGCCAGCTCAGTCTTGGGAAATGCTGAATTTGCTCTACTTCAGTCACAACGAAGCTTGCAGTCTTGTAATTTAATTGTTACCTGCTTTGTTACCTTTATTATGGTCATTATTTAGAAAAGAAATCATGGAGAAAAATTACAGATTGTAGCTAGCAATGCACACAACCCTTTCTCCTTTGCTCCTCAACTTTTGTAGCAAGACAGAGGGGTAGGATGTGATGAAAATGCCCCGAAGACCTTTCCCTTGACTATAAATGCAGTTTATCCAAATTAGCTGCTAACCTTTTTTTCTTTTCTGACCTTTCTTCCCCCCACCTTCCTCTCACCTCCCTCTGATGAGTCCCACCTCTCTCAAGAGTTCATTATTTTGAACAACCTGTGCTGATGCAAGCCAGGAGAGGTCAATTAAAGAAAAGATTGAGCAGCAAGAGATTTCCCAGTGAGGCTCCAGCTTGTTCTCCAAAGAACAGAGAGTTTAAGTCGTACCAGGGCAGGAATTAAATGGCAGCAAAGATTTCAGATTATTGCATGGATTTCAAGAATCAGCCCCACCTCATCACTTTGGTTGTCATTACAGCTACGAGATTATTTTAGTTTTGGAGCTGGACTGCTGGGAAAAATTAGCTATTTACAGCAGGGGACAGGAAGCAGTAAACAGCTCTGGGGAATGGGGAACATGATGCTATTTGAGGGAAGAGAAGGTAGGAAAGGAAGAGTTTTATTCTCCTTGCAAGTGATTTGTTAGGTGTTCTGTTAATCCAGGCCACGACTCTCTCTCTGTAATGGAAGTCCTCAGGGGGAGTTCAGGCTTGTGTTAATTGCCTTGGTGCTCAGCCAAGCTCACTGCAGTCCAGAGAGGATAAAGGCTTTGTAGTAATTCCTGGGGGCCCAGAATTACCTCCTCGTGGAGGGCACTCGCCTGCAACACTTCTCCCAGGGGCCTCTGCATGTTAATATTCCTGGAATGGGTTTATGGGCCAAGACCAGGGCTCAGAGAAATCCCATCCTAATCCACATGCCCCTTCACTCAAACAAAACTCTCCCAAAAAAACCCCTGGGGCTCCGTGGGTCCCAAGGGGGAGGGAGAGGGGCCACAGGGTAGCTGGATGTGCAGAACCCATCCACAGGCATCTCAGGTGACAGGCAACAGCACTTCACCTCTCCCTCCTCAGGCAGGAGGGACTTGAGCTACAGAGAAACTGTACCAAGCAACATTTGCCTCCTTTTTGTTCTTTGAATGGCAGCTATTTCCCATCCCCAGTTAATTTGGAGTTAGATGAGTCAGAGGGGATGAAAAGTGCTTAAAGGGGCAGCTTGCTACAGGTCACCAGATTTAAATTTTTTTTTTTCTTTTTAGAAATTGCCTGTCCAGATGATGAATTCAACTGGGTATTTATTGCTGACTTTAATAAGGCATTGAGACCTAGCAAGGTAATCTTACTTATTACAGCATGTCATGTTACAACTTATCATCATAATACTGTAACAAAATGTCAGCGCTGAAGGAATTTCAAGAACAGCTTTATAATGGATGAAGTGGGTTGTTCCCTTGGAGTTGGAATGATGCCACTGGAAAAATTTGGGGCAGTGGCAGTTTTTACAGTGCAAGGTCAAAAGTCTTTTCAGTGGCTTCTGCAGAATCCCCTTCCCTTCCTTATTACCAGCTACACAGGGCTGCAAGGAGGCAATGTGGTATACTTCCCTTATGCCGAATTTACCCTGTGGGCGTGTGTGTGTGCATTACAACTCAGTGCAAACAGCAAGGTCTGCTGGGCAAAGCACTTGCTGTGCTCAATTAAACTTCTGCTTGATCTGAGTTTTCAAATCCTTTGGTGATAAGACTTCAGTACAAATCAACAGAGGGAGCCTGCCACTCTGCTGTGGATGCAGCGACACGTCTGGGATGTGCTCATGAAACACAGAGCTGGGGAATAACAGCAATTTTTTCAGGATTCACTAGGTGGTTGGCATTTCTAGTTGTTATCTATCCACTTTATTCACTTCTCCCCTCTAGTGATTTCTGAGCTCTTGCGATGGTGTGTTTCGTGGGTGAGAGCAGAACCTGCCGTTCTCCCAGGCCCGTGGTTCCTTCATTGAAGTTACAGCACGTCACTAGAACAATTTACAAGAGTTTAAAAAGATGATCAGAACCAAACAATGCTAAGCCGTGCTGCTACCAACCTCACCAGATGTGGAGGAGGAAGATCTTTGCTCAGGGGGAAGCCAAAGCAGGCTAGAAGGAATATGACTGGGGACAGGGGTATGTGCATTACAGAGACACTGACAGGGACTCGGACCGAAGCTGCTCCCGCTGTTCTTCCCACTTGAAAGCGCAACTGAGACGGGGAAAGAAATCTCACAGAAGACGACTGAGGTTTCAGGGAGCAGGCACTGCTGTGATGCTGTGGCAGCCTGAGTGTTTTAATTTAGCAAGTAGCTGTGGCCTGTGACTGCAACAGACAACTCATGGGCTTTGGACCCTTCCTATAGAATAGCAGAGGATGGGAACCGTACGGCAGTAACGCCATCTAGGTTAGCAAGCCTACGTTTCTTAGGCATCAGATTGGGTATGGGTAGCTTTGCTTTTATCTATAGAGCTGCTCATCAAAAGGCATGAGGCTCTGGACTGGATTGCTGTACGTGTTTACCCTTCCATGTACAGTGAAATCGAAAGCCTGGTGAAATGGTATTTCTGGCCTTTGCACAGAGCTTAAGTCCCACCAAACATCTGCAATGCAGCTAGGATTTTTTCTTTCAGGCATCGCTACGAGGGAATGGGAGAAATTCCCTGAAGCTAGAAATTTAAGTGTTTTAAAAATAATATTACAGCTCTCTGGGCCCCATTTTTAGCTCCTGCAGACAACAGCAGTATCACCCTATTGTGATGGAGAACTCAGCTGATTTATGTGAGGTGAGAAGAAGGTAGTGAGACTTTTAACCATGTACGAAAACAATCTAACCCTCTCAATATAACCTTTGCATGTATATTTACAGCCCTTTCCTTGTCATTATTTATCCCATGAAAGCTTGTGATCACGTAGGTCAAAAAGACCAAAAAAATTGGGTTGGTGCTGCCTCACAAGCACATGAGTTTTAAGAGGGTTTTTCTGTATCTCTGCAAATAGGAAATATGTCAGTGGTGAAATGAGTTTTACCTGCAACAAAGGGATGGATTTCTGGCTATGCATATTGGGGCATCTGTAGACATTTACATCAGCTGCAAAATTGTATGTGTGTATCTGGAACGACAGTTCTTCAGTTTTAAGAGTAAATGACTTTTGAATGGGAGGAGAAGCAAACCCAAATGATGCTGCTTTTTCACCCTTCCCTGCCAATGCACTGTACACCATTTTGCGAGTGCTTGTCTCTAGTTAGTTCAAATGCCCCAAGTGACAATCTCCCCTTCCAGAAAAAGCTTATTTCCCAATTTAATTTCAAATGCAATCAGCGCTGTTTTAATGTTGCTCTCCCTTTGTAATGGCTGCAGAGGCCATTCCATTTCCAGGGAGCAGGGTTAGAACGATGCCAGGCTCTGTATCCTTCCCTGTTCGATGCTCCTTCTGCTATCAAGACTAGATTTTCTTTTGTCCAGTCTCAAAACATTACCAGCAATAGCCCACAAAGCGTTTTCCGTCGCTGTCTGTGGACTTACACCCTAAAACACTGGTGATTTCTTTTAAATATATCTTTTAAGACTTGTTTACACTCTACTTTTGAGAATGGTGTTGAAGGAGAAAGTTAGTAGTGTCATGATAGGGTCAAAGTTGTTTCTCACCTTACGTGTTAATCTTCTCTTTATCTCTCGTTTTTCCTCCTGCTCCTCTTGTTCATTCCGGGCTGTAAAAGATTCACAAGAATGTCAGGCTGTGGACTCATCAGACATGCACAGTATGCAATAAAATAAGCCTCTCCATCAGTATATTAATGTTTCAGGACCTCTCTGATGCACAGCATGTCCCTCTGGGCCTGGTGAACTTCCTCGATCCGTAGCTACTGCACTTCTTCACACACTTCATAAAACATCTACAGCCTCCTTCCTTCCCTGTGTTGGCACCTCTTCATGTGTGTCACTTTCTGGAAGGGCCAGGCAGCTAGCCAGCTCTCCAGAAACTGTTATCTCCCTGCCCACAGGCCTGGTGGCCTCAGGGGGTTCAGCTATGATATGGCTGGATTCTGCAGGGCTGCAAGGTCAATGGTTGGAAAACAGACACACACATTATTTTTTTTTTCCATCTGCAGAATAATTTCTCTGCAGCTTGTCTTTAGAGAGAATGGAAGTAGGGATGTGTCCTGGGTTCAGCCCAGCAGCAGGCTATGTTAGCCCTGAGAGTATTCCATGCCAATTGCATCATGATCCGACAGGCTGCCCCCCCCTTTGCAGGGGCGACTTCGGACCCAGGCACGGGAAGTCCCGGTCTGGGCAGACGCAGTGCCAGTTCCGGGGGAGACTCCAGACCTATCGGAAACTGCTGGGCTCGGGAAGTGCCGGTCTGAGCAGGCGTGTGGGAGTTCCGGGTTATCTCTCTCTCTCTTTTTTCGGGATCGGCGTGGCAGGAGGTGGTGAGGGGGGTGCTCGGGGGTGCTGGGCTCGGGGAGTGCTGCGTTCGGGAATCTGAATCAGTTCGGGCACGGCTCAAATGGCATAGTGTGGTGAGAGGTTTGCACTGTATATAATAATAGCACTGTAGTTAGTTGTTTTCATACTTTTCCCTGTTGTTTAGTAAACTATCCTTATCCTAACCTTGCAGGCCTTGGTTTTTTTTTCCTCTGGCTCTGCAGCCCCTTTCTTAGCTCCGTTCGCCCATCCTCCACCTCTTAAAGTGGTAGGGGGCTTTCTTGTCTGACCTTTGTGGCCTCAGCTTTCCGCTGAGGGTTAAACGGCAACAACTTTTGGCGCCCAACGTGGGGCTCGACGGGGGACCCCCAAGGGGGGCAAAAAGGGTTGGGATAACGATAGATTTGACCTTAACTCGATTGCAGTTAAGATAGAGTTGTTGTAGGTACGGTTATTGAAGTAATTTCTATGTATAATGTTGTGGCATTTACCCTTAAGGATGCTGCTGCATTTAATCCTGCCAGGATTCGTTGCCATCCCGTACGTGTGTTTAGTGTATGTTGTTATAACAGCCTATGATTGGATAACGTTGAAGTTCATGAACTTAAAAGAGTACTTGTATCAGCTTTTGCTGTTCGGTACAAGGAGGGATAAAACAGGCCTTGTAAGAGTGTTTAACAATTTCCAATATCCCTGGGAAATTCTAACTAGCATTTTCCTACTGTTGGTTTTGGTGCAAATGGTTCTGCTTTCGATATATATATGTATATATATTAGGCACAGGTTTATGAATACCACCCAAGAGTTTTCCCTGAGGCTGGATAAGCTTGAGTGGCAGGGCAAATGGCGAAATATGAGCAGGTACCTAGGCACTTTCTTACCCCCAGTGGTTTGGAACTTCACTCCTGAACAGCTACAGGATCCTAATAAGGTGGCTGCATATTTGAAAAAGAACTGTAGTGGGCTCCCCAGAGAGATACGCCCTACTGCACTGTGCTGGGGCTTGGCTACCATCTACCAAACACTGCTTGATAGCAAGCAGCACTGTCAGTACTGTCAGCACTGTCAAGGGGAACAAGGAAATGGATTGGCAAATACTGCAGCTACTGCAACCCCTACAGTAGACCTTGCCCCTAATTCAGAGCGTCAGTACTGTCAGGGGGAAAGAGGAAATGGATTGGCGAATACTGTAGGTGCTGCGACCTCTACAGTAGACCTTGGCCCTAATTCAGAGCGTCAGTACTGTCAGGGAGAAAGAGGAAATGGGTTGGTGAATACTGTAGATGCTGCAACCTCTACGATAGACCTTGGTCAACCCACACCAATGTCTGTTGCTCCCATTCAAGAGAGGTGTCAGTGCTGTCAGGGAGAAAGAGGAAATAGACTAGTACATACTGCAGATGCTGCAACGTCTACAATAGACCTTGCCCATAATTCAGAGAATCAGCCCACACCAATGTCTGTTGCTTCCATTCAAGAGAGGTGTCAGCACTGTCAGTGCTGTTGGCACTGTCAGGGAGGAAAAGGAAATAGACTAGTGCATACTGTAGATACTGCAACCTCTACAATAGACCTTGGCCAACCCACACCAAAGTCTGTGGCTCCCATTCAAAAGAGGAAACACACCAGGAAGTTAGCTCGCGTAGTGCCAGATGATGATGGTGAACAACCGGGGCCATCTCAAGAATGTCAGGATGAGGATGATGGTGAAAAACCATTATCTCAAGTATGGCCGGATGAGGATGATGATGAAAAGTCAGGGCCATCTCAGAAAAGTCAGAATGGGGCAGGGCCATCTCAGAAAGGTAAGAATGGGGCAAAGCCATCTCGAGCAGATCAGGATGTAGGAGAACCAGAGATTGTTACCCGATCCCTGACCCTGAGTGAACTGCGTGAGGTGCGAAAAGATTTTGGCCGCCGCCCAGGTGAGCACATTATCACTTGGTTGCTCAGATGCTGGGATAGCGGGGCCAATAGTCTGGAATTAGACGGCAGGGAGGCCAGGCAGTTGGGATCCCTGGCGAGAGAAGGAGGTATTGATAAGGCACTTGGGGAGGGGTCACAAATCCTCAGCCTTTGGAGGCGATTGCTGTCAAGTGTGCGGGAAAGATACCCCATGAAAGAATATATTACCTGTCTGAAACCCAAGAGCGACAGCATAGAGACAGTTATCCAGTACCTGAGAGAATTAGCTGTACGAGAGCTGATTTATTATGAGTCGGACAACAGAAGGCTCCCTGATGATCCTGATGATGTCCGATGCACTCCAGACATGTGGCGTAAGGTGATACGAAGTGCACCACCAGGGCACACAAATTCACTGGCAGTGATGGAATACGAGGAGATGTTTCCACCAACCGTATATGAAGTGACTCGCCGACTCCGGACTTATCAAGACAATGTTGCACGCTCTGTCATTGCAGCAGTAGAACAACTGGTTAAACTTAAACTTGACGAACGCATGGCCGACTCCCAACCTGTACAGAGCGATGTTGCAGCTATCCGGAAAAGTCATCCACCGTCCCAAGAGAGAGAAAATGGCAGGGACACACCACGAGCCACACCACGGGCCACACCACGAGCCACACCCCGAGCCAAACTGTAGTTTTACCTGCGTGATCATGGAGAAGACATGAGAAAGTGGGATAAGAAGCCCACTTCAGCCATTCAAGTACGAGTAAAGGAGTTGCAAGGTAGAGCAAGTGCACGAGGTTCTGCCAAGAGGAATGTTGCACCAGTTTCTATCCAGGAGCAATAGAGGTGCCCTGCCTCCAGCCAGGTGGAGGAGAGGGATAATCGGACTTATTGGACTGTGTGGATCCGATGGCCTGGAACATCAGACCCACAAGAGTATGAGGCTCTAGTGGATACCGGTGCCCAGTGTACTCTAATGCCTTCAAATTATGAAGGGACGGAATCTGTTTACATTTCTGGAGTCACAGGGGACTCCCAACAGTTGACTGTGCTAGAGGCTGAGGTGAGCCTAACTGGAAAGGACTGGGAGAAACACCCCATTGTGACTGGCCCAGAAGCTCCGTGCATTTTAGGTATGGACTATCTCCGTAGAGGGTATTTTAAAGACCCTAAAGGATACCGGTGGGCTTTTGGAATAGCTGCTGTGGAGACTGAAGAAACTAAACAGCTGTGTGCCTTGCCTGGACTTTCGGAAGATCCAGCTGTTGTGGGGTTGTTGAAGGTCGACGAACAGCGAGTGCCAATTGCTACGACGACAGTGCACAGGCGGCAATATCGTACAAACCGGGATTCTTTGATCCCCATCCATAAACTGATTCGTCAACTGGAGAGTCAGGGAGTGATCAACCGAACCCACTCACCATTTAACAGTCCCATATGGCCAGTGCGGAAGTCCGATGGAGAGTGGAGGCTGACAGTAGATTATCGTGGCCTAAATGAAGTCACTCCAAATATGAGTGCTGCTGTGCCGGACATGCTAGAGCTCCAGTATGAACTGGAATCAAAGGCAGCCAGGTGGTATGCCACAATTGACATTGCAAATGCTTTCTTCTCAATCCCACTGGCACCAGAGTGCAGGCCACAGTTTGCTTTCACTTGGAGAGGTGTCCAATACACATGGAATCGTCTGCCCCAGGGGTGGAAACACAGTCCCACCATCTGTCATGGACTAATCCAGAGTACATTAGAAAAGGGTGGAGCCCCAGAGCACTTGCAGTATATTGATGACATCATTGTATGGGGCGATACAGGCAAAGGAAGGAAGAGATGCAACATATAGATGGGCTCGAGATCGAGGGGTGGACTTAACCATGGATGCTATTGCACAAGTTATCCATGAATGTGAGACATGTGCCGCAATCAAGCAAGCTAAGCGGCTAAAACCCCTCTGGTATAGAGGACGGTGGATGAAATATAAATATGGGGAGGCTTGGCAGGTTGATTACATCACTCTCCCACAAACTCGCCATGGGAAACGGTACGTACTTACAATGGTAGAGGCAACCACTGGCTGGTTGGAGACATATCCTGTACCCCATGCCACTGCCTGGAATACAATTCTGGGCCTGGAAAGGCAAGTCCTATGGCGACATGGCACCCCAGAGAGAATTGAGTCAGATAATGGGACTCATTTCCGAAATACTCTCATAGACACTTGGGCCAAAGAGCATGGTATTGAGTGGGTGTACCACATTCCTTATCATGCACCCGCTTCTGGGAAAATTGAACGCTACAATGGACTTTTAAAGACCACACTGAAAGCAATGGGTGGTGGAACATTTAAACATTGGGATACACATTTAGCAGAAGCCACATGGTTAGTTAACTCTAGGGGATCTACCAATCGGGCTGGTCCAAGCCAGTCAGAATTCTCACATACTGTAGAAGGTGACAGAGTCCCAGTAGTGCACATGAAGAGTATTTTGGGAAAGACAGTTTGGGTCATTCCTGATACAGGCAAAGGTAAACCCAAATCTGGGATTGTTTTTGCTCAAGGACCTGGTTGTACCTGGTGGGTAATGCAGAAGGACGGAGAAACTCGATGTGTACCTCAAGGGGACTTGATTTTGGGTGAGAATAGCCAATATCATGCTAAATAATTCACTACTGTTTTATTGTTGTTATAGATACTGTATGTTATACTAATGACATTACAGCTAGGGTCATCGGTGCCGTGATGATGGAGCGAAGACCAGCCTCCCAAGAACTCTTTCTTTTCTCTTTTGTAATAAACACCTCTGACCCACGGATTATGAGCATGGATCATGCCAGGTGCAGTGTTCGAGAGCCCGAGATACAGCATTCAACGATGCAGCGGCACGTACGACCCTTCATACCCTGAGAGACTGTTGTGACAGAGGGACCAGTGAGCCTGAGAATCGTGGACTGAATGAAACCGACCGACTCGGAGGAAACGTCCACAGACTGAATCTATACGCACATACATGTGTGTGCATGTGTACATGCATGTGTGTGGATGCGAGAGACTCCCTGGACCCAAAGAAGGTTGCTGGTCCTGCTCATGATGTAAATGGTATGGAATAAGGGGTGGATAATGTCCTGGGTTCAGCCCAGCAGCAGGCTATGTTAGCCCTGAGAGTATTCCATGCCAATTGCATCATGATCCGACAGGCTGCCCCCCCCTTTGCAGGGGCGACTTCGGACCCAGGCACGGGAAGTCCCGGTCTGGGCAGACGCAGTGCCAGTTCCGGGGGAGACTCCAGACCTATCGGAAACTGCTGGGCTCGGGAAGTGCCGGTCTGAGCAGGCGTGTGGGAGTTCCGGGTTATCTCTCTCTCTCTTTTTTCGGGATCGGCGTGGCAGGAGGTGGTGAGGGGGGTGCTCGGGGGTGCTGGGCTCGGGGAGTGCTGCGTTCGGGAATCTGAATCAGTTCGGGCACGGCTCAAATGGCATAGTGTGGTGAGAGGTTTGCACTGTATATAATAATAGCACTGTAGTTAGTTGTTTTCATACTTTTCCCTGTTGTTTAGTAAACTATCCTTATCCTAACCTTGCAGGCCTTGGTTTTTTTTTCCTCTGGCTCTGCAGCCCCTTTCTTAGCTCCGTTCGCCCATCCTCCACCTCTTAAAGTGGTAGGGGGCTTTCTTGTCTGACCTTTGTGGCCTCAGCTTTCCGCTGAGGGTTAAACCACAACAGGATGCCAGGCAACATCTGCAACTTCCCATGACCTGAGGAGAGGAAGGAGAGAGTGTCCTTCCATCATGAGCTTTCACAGCATCACACTGGAGTGTAAAAGCACATCCTAGGGCAATCCACCCTTTACACTAAGCCAAAAGATCACGTTACAAGTTCTTACCAGCACAAGTCTCAACCATTACCCCTCAAGAGGACAGTAATATCTGCGTACACTAACTCTCCTTCAACTTAGGAGCAGGCTGTCATGCATTTCTTTGCACTGTACTTACTGTAAGTCACTAAAAGCCCAGGCTTAGAAACATAGAATCAGAGAATCTTCATTGGAAGAGACCCTTTAGATTGAGTCCAACCAGTACCTTAACCTGCTATGTCCCTCAGCACCACATCTAACTGTCTTTTAAATACCTCCAGGAATGGAGAGGACTAGCTAAGGCAGGAATAACTGACTTCAGGGGAGATTATGGACCTCAGAGGCCAGTTTGGGATAGGTGGCTTGATTAAAATTGTTCAACTTTGGGCACAAGCAGGTCCTAACCACATGGAAGTCTGCAGACAGTGGAGGAGATGCAGTTTCAACCATTACAAATCGGGCCTTTAACCTCAGAGAAATAAAATCTAAGGTTCAGAGACCACACAAGTCTCTGAGCTGGTGAGGAGGGTTCAGCTGGAAGCTGGGAGCCTTGCCGCTCAGGACAGCAGAGCAGACAAGTCTGTCATGGCTGCTCACTGACTTCAAGTAGCACTGGGAAATCTCTTCCAAAGTGGACAAAGTACCCATCAATGTTATTTTTCAGAATACAATTCTGATCTTTAATTGCCATTTTACCAAAAATACTGCTTACATTTTCTGGAGGAAGGAAACTGATACTGGAAGACAAAGAACCAAAGATGGCCGGGAGTCACAAACGGCTTTTAAATGATAACTGGAATACCTACACTGATAAAGGTATTTTTTTTCGGTGGTTCCAAAACTGGAAACCTGGATTCTCTTCTAGCAATTGCTCCTCTAGCAATTTCATTCTGCCTTTTGTGTCTCAAATTTGGAGGAGCCGGTCTTGCATGCCTACTGTCAGAAACAGAGGCACTAATAAATCTCTGTAAGGGTAGGCCGGAGAGACACGGCGCTAATCAGAGCCCACACAGAGTCAGGGTAGAACTGCAAGCAGCTGAGGATGTATCAAACTTAGTTATGGCCACTCATTTTTGTACTTGGCATATTGCATTTTTCCTGTCTCCTCACTTCTCAGTCCAGCTACCCACCTGAAGAGACACACAGGCGGGCTGAAGACCTCGGTCAGCTAAAAGCTGGGAATTAGGAATACAACATTCTCCTCTGAAGCCAGACTTTGTTTTAGCTCTTTCTGCAAAGTTGATCAAGTCACGCCAGTCATGTGAAGCTACAAAACTGTTACTGTGTTTCATCTTAAGTGTTCAGGAGATGCTCTGTTTCTCAGTCTGTGGGAGGGTGGGTGGGTGTGGGTGTGATATTCAGGCCTGATATCTGTGTCAGTGCGAAATGTCCTGCAGTACAGCCTGAGACCCTCTGAGCCTACCAAACCATGGTTTCTGTGGGGGATTTTTACAACATGGAATGTGGCAGGCTGACAACTGACCTCCTTGTATCCATCTGAGAAGTGGCACGGGGGTGGTACATGAAGAAGATTGTGGCATCCTTCCTCATAAGCTTGGCCAGCAAGCATTAACTGCAAAAAGTGTTCCTGAGTCTTCATGCTAACCTGCAGGTCTGAACTCCTCTCCATACACTTACATCAGTCAGTGAGCTGGGTACACTTCTGTGAAGGATCCTTTAAGCACCAGTGTCCCTGTTCTCCCTCTCTTTGCTTGTGGCTGCTGTAATCTCACTGTTGCTACCAGCAAGTAGTTGAACTCAGGCCACAGGTGCTTTGCCATTGTAATTCACTAATGATGGCCATCTTATAATTACTGCAGTAGCATGGAGCTAGGAAGTCATCCCTTCATGCATTTACACACATAAAAGGAACATTATGGCACTAGACATGACATTTCCATCAAGGTGATTTCAGCTTTAACTGCAGAGGAAATCCTACTTAGTCTACCTAGGAAGTTGCTGGGTTTTCTTTTTTTTTTTTTTTAAGGGGGTGTGCACTCTGAACTGGCCTTTTTAAAATTGCTTGACCTGTTTATGCAGAGAATTTACACGCTTTTCCTTATTGCATCCTGTGTCTCTTTTTCTCTGGGCTCCATTATATTTATTAAAATTGTCCTTCTCAGAAGTCTAGGGAAAAGACACAAAGGGATGTACAAACCAGACACTCTTTGTTTTTACTTGTGTAAGGGTGGAACATCTTTATGATTTCTTTTTTTTTTTTTAAAAGTGTGTCACTGTTTTAATTGTTTGTTCCTTTCCTGCTGTGCTTCACCAAAAGTTGGGATGCCTTGGAAATGCCACATTACTTTTTCCTCTAATAATGAAGTTGTTTGTCTACCAAGACACACATGTTTTGGGGCACATCTGTGCTTTGGAACCAAGCTAGAAAAATTCCATTTAGGAAATAAAGTATAGTTCTGAGTTGAGGGTAGTATTTTCAAACACATCCATGTCATTTAAGAGCCTTTATTCAATTCAGAAAGAAACTAATGTGACTCAGGGGATAATTCCTCTGAAATGTGAGACATCTTCAGGTTGCTAAGTGACTGCTGTGCTTGGCAGTGTGACCTTTAGGAATCTCTGCAAGGTACCCAGCGTTGGAGATGCTGCCTCTCTGCTGATGCTGGTTCAAACACAACTGCTGAAGCAGCTGCCCGAGACTCCCACCTACCTCCAGCCACCCTCACCAGTGTTTATTGGTCACACACCAGTGCCAGGTGGTGCATGATACATGTTGGGTCATGCTGGTGGCAAGTCCCACGATGACAACATGAGCTGCCCAGAGAATTGGCCTTTGTCCCTTCTCGCTTGAGCCTGGTGTCAGTCACGTTGCAGGTTTCCCCTCCTCCAGCTGTTCTGCTACACACCCCACTTCCCCCCTCCCTGGCATGAGACAATCACATCTGGATTTCCCTAGTTTCCCACACCTATTTCCTCAGAATCTGGCCCTGACTGTCTCCGGCTGCCTGGTTTGGGAATTAGGGGTAGAGGGTAGGAGCACAGCTATCAAACAGGGGCTGACCCCAAACAAATGGCTTTCCTGGCAGCCTCAGGCTCACCCACACTGCTCTGCTGCTCAGTTTTCCTCCTCTTGGCGTGTACAGTGGTGTCCCTCTCTTTCTTTTTGTCTGCCACATGTAATAACACGAGTAGATGAAAGAACCCTGCTGAGCGTTAACGTTACCATTCATTTGCTAGGAATTTGATGCTGAAGTATTTAATCAATCAATTCTGCTAATTTTCAGAGAATTGATCTTCTGATACCACAATTTCATGGTTCTGTACAATGCTGTTATTTGAACAACAAGAGAACGTGAATTATGGACCTATCTAAGAAGACACTATGATATTTTAAGGTAACATTTAGGAATACTTTTTTCTGTAGTGATTTTAAAAAAATTTCCCAGAAACAATGGATTTGCTAACTTCAAAAGAAAAGAACTTGTTTCTTTTGTTTTCTGTTTCTAAAAGTAACAACAGCAAAACAGTTCTGTTTGTTTTTTAAAAAAATATTCAAAACAGTTCAATGTGAGTAAAGAAACTTTCATTTTTTCCCCTTTCATGAGATTACAAGATTCGTGCTAGTCTCAGTCCTGCTTTCCTTGAAGCTGGTGACAATGTACCTAACTGATTTAACTCGGATCAGGGTCTCTAATTGGCATTTTGTCCCTTTAAAATATCACATTTTGAGGATCTTCCAGGGAGTTTTTGGATGACTTAAGGGTTTCAGGGGAACATTTCAAGGAGTCACATTGGTTTCTTTTTTTAATTGAATGAAGGCTCCACCTATTCTAGGCTGGATTTTTAGGAAAATTTTAAAAGATTTTTAGGAAAACTAATCAAGCCATATCCTAATGTCTTTACTAACTTTTATGGGGTACTCATCTATGTAAGAAACATAAAAAGCCTTTTGAGAATGAACGAATGTCTGTTTGGAACAGGACTTGCAAAAGAGATCAAACATCTGGGTTTTTTTTTCCCCCCACAGACTGTTCATTCTTGACTCTGACTTTAGTTTCTGCAGCTCTACATGTTGCTAGAGACTTGCACGCTTACTGGCATTTATGATGCACTTCACCGTTATTAATGATGCAAGTATAAACCAATCCTGTTTTACAAAAAATACATCCCCAAACCAACACCTAAACTAACCCAAACTCACTGTCTTCGAGTTAAATGTCAGCAGTATAGGGACTTACGTTTCAGAATGTTCCTCTGCTCCAACTCTTCAGCAGTCGGCCTCTGGCTCAGTCGTCTGCGAAAAAAGTCCAAGATCAGTTTTTGGACCATATCACATTCTCCTCAGTTCTCTGCCTTGAAGAGTTATTTTGGGGTGTGAAAGGCAGAGCAGAAAGCACTGACACTGCTCCATTATGTACTCGCTACACCCGGACCATGCGTGACACAGACCATGCTTCGCTTTCGCAGTTTCCTCTGTTTTCAACCCATGAAAGACAAAAAACGTTATGTCATCTTAGGCATGACTCTCCCACCCCTACCCCAGGCAGAGCTGCTGAAAGCTAAGCTACACAGATGTCTCCACTTAATTTCCTTCCTCCCTAGCCTGCTTCCTGACTCGCGCAAGTATTTGTAGCGAAGACCCAGCTAACCCTCTCGCTGCCCTCCCGCCAGCCTCCTGACTGCGCCCTGTTTGTTCAGACAGCGTTTGAACACACAGACAGTCCACAGAAACAACCAGGGATGGTTTGGCAGCACCGAGGGCAGAACAATAGCAGCCCTCCTCCTCCTCCACACGCTTGCTCCCCTCCTCCTCCCGTGGCTTTCATTAAACCTTGCACTGAAGGATCAGTGTGACCTGCTAGCCAACCTGTACGTAACGGGGTCACAACAAACGCAATCCAATTAAGAATGGGGACTGTGAGCGTGGAAATTTTCTGAATATTCAGAATACAATGCAAGGGAGAGAAGCACAAAGGGGTCTTTGGAAAACAAAGTAAACCAGAGAGATGACATCAGAAGTCAACACTGTTGGGTCTCCTCATGCCGTCCTCTGAGTCAATGGGAGTTTTGTCAACAATGCCAGTGACGGGACAGAACCTCCCCTTCCTTCTGAGGTGGTCATTCAGAGCTGTTCCCAACTTGGGGTCCCCAGTCCCTGCCACTTGGCTCATCAGTTCCCATGTGAGGTACAGACTAGCGATAAGAAATACCAGATATGAATGCCATCTGCACGGCTTCATCTTCTGCAATGAACACTTTCCCCGACCCAGGGCACAGAAGCCCACTGAACCAGGGCTGTCTAGGGAAGGCTGGAGGTGGGATGTCTGATAAATGCTCCTCACAACACAGGGGTTGCGCTGCTGCTCAGAGATGCTCACACATACCCAGCCTTCTCCAGGGCCAGGAGCTCACCTGTGCACCAGTTCAATACCCCTGCCCCATACATCATACATGAAGCACAGGGCTGAAGCACATGGGGTGGGTAGGACCCCACCCCCTACACGAGCTGTTAGGGGTAGCTGTATGAAGCTGTATGAAGACAGAAGTGCTACAGCTGTCTGACTTCATATAGCCTGATGTTTTCCACTAGTAGAGGTGAGACCAGTCGTACATCCTGTGGGGCCACTTTACACCATGCAAACAAATCAGGAGAACATGGCCTGATTCCAGTGGGGAATTTGGAGTCATTAGCTTTGTCTCTTTCCCCTGGCAGATTGAACATTCATCTCATTGGAAAAGTGTTGAAAGGGATAGAAACTCATCCTTAATTCAGAAGTAAAGAATGTCTGAAAAGTACTTTAAAGCCAGAAAGTGCTATTCAAGTGCTTGCTGTTACTGTCTTTAAGATATAGTAGCTGTTGCTAATGGAAGACTTCACCTTAAGACTATGAAGCAATTAAAACTACTTTATTTCTTGCAGTGTATGACAGCCAAAGAGAAAAAGTTGCCACTTTTAGCCCCACTGTGTCTGTCAGCAGGAATTGAGTTATAAAATGTTTTTAATCCACTACTCTGTGACACTTCTCAAGGGGATGCATTAGAGGGATGTTAGAGATGGACTTCAGCCATCCAGCATGCAGCTACTACAGAAACAAGCATATCCAACCAGTAAAAGGAGAAATACGTCTGAAGAGGATGTTCCCAAAGAGGCCCTCCCTTTTCCAAGAGAATGGGGATTGAAGGACTCTGCTAACAATTCTGTCAAGAACAGTTCATGCTGGAGCATTTCTAACAAAAGGCAGAAGTGATTATCTATCTGCATAGGTGCAGAGTGCTCCAGCCTAAATGATGACCACTATTTTCAAGTGATGAACTTACATGGCAGGAAAAGATGAGACACTTCTCATAGTTTCAGTCTGGAGCTCTGAGGCTATCTGTATTTGTGGATTGTTGATTGCTTCTGGACTCATAAACCCAAGAATTTTTAATAGCAAGGCTAAAGCAGAAGGTCGACAAGCCAAGGTACCCTTGTAGTGGAACAAAATCATGACTAGTGCAAGCAGTGAAGCACTGCAGGAGGATGAAGAAGGTAATGACTAGAAGCTGCGGAAGTTCCTTGCCTCCTGTACCAGTGTCAGCTTTAATCTCTGTCACTGCTGTTATATCTCCATTTCCATCATCCTTTTGGACTGACTGAGCCTGCTCCTGCTCCCTCGTTGGGAGTCTCTCCTTGACGGGAGTCTCAAAAAACCCCAGCCCTTCCCTTCTCATGATTATCTTGCTTTTTGGTCTCTTGATCTTATAATTTTATCTCTTCTCTTGCTGCTACAGTGACTTCTGCCCCCAGACTACATTGGGCTTTACAACAACTCCAGCAGCTCCTCAGAGCAGAGATGTTTTATTTCTTTTTTCTTGCCTCTTAACTTCTAGGTTTGCCAGATGTTGAACAGCTGTTAACTTTACCATTTTTAGAAATCTTGATATTAGTTACAGATCCTGTAGATCAAGAAATGTAAGCAGTTATTTCTTCGTTACTATGGCTCCAAAGACATGTTTTTTTCCACACCAAATTTCAGTACATTGTCTCCTGTGCACTGCTCTGATCTTGGCAAACACCAGGCATGATACTTCCTCTCTTCTACCTTCCCTCCTGTGCTGCCCAGAATATGACAGTATTAACAAAGCCCACCTAGCTTGCAGAGGTTGATTTCAGTGGTTTGATTGCCGGCTTGCTGCTGTGCCTTACTGCATTTCACATCACAGGGGCTGCATGAGGCTGTCAAGAAGCCAGAGGTCAGCAAACAAGTGTCTCATTAGCAGCACAATCAGAATAAACAGGAGAAAATGGAGGTGAGGAAGGTGCCTGGTGCAACAGCAAAGAGCAGATCTGCTTGTGGAAACTGTAAGAATCGGGTGGGATCTGCAGCGCTGCTGTTGATCTGAAAGATCCAGCACCTCAGAGGAGCTGTACCAGCATGGGTGCCTAAGCAAGAAACTGGCAAGGCAGGCCTTAAGAAGGAACAACCTTTAACAGCACTTTCTGTATCTGGAATCTCTTGCGTGAACACGCCTGACCTTCGCTGTGCCATTCATGCAGTTTTGCAATTCGCTCCAGGCATTTAAGGGGATGGGAGTGCTTATTTTCCTGCAGTCTGTGCTTTGCAGTGCATTGCCTGGCTCATCCTTCCCACGGGTTTCACCGTATCCTTAACAGCAGCTTTGCAAATACACAGACAGAGGTTTCGCTACAAAGAAAACCCGAAGATTTATAGTGACATAAAGTAACCCTTGCTAGGATTCCACTGAAAAAAATAATATCCAAATGAGGTCATCAGTGGAAAACTAAATGGTTTGCTCACATTCACAAAGACAGACTTGACAGCAAACCAATTTTCTGAATTAACTTCCTGCGTGATCAAAATGCACCACGCTCCTTGTGCTACAGCTACACAACGAGAGCTGAGTAGTGTGGTGGTGGGGTTTGGGTTTTTTGGTTTTGTTTTGAATTTGCTCTGGGCTGGGCATGTTATGGTGGATGAATAGGAGTTTGGGGGGCAGGAGGGACAATCATGCAAAATCAATTGCTGTAGACCTAAAATATTGGCTGCTGGGGGTGTAATCTCTTCAGGGAGCCAGAGGAGAGGCAGCAGTTTCACTCACAGATACTACTTTCTGGAGCCCACCCAGAAAACTGAGAACTCAGAATGGGAAGTTTCTACTCCACGCAATAAATAAGTAATTGGAGGAGCAATAAAAGGAAAAACTGGCTGTATATCTCCCCAGGCAATACAAAGCAGTTAAATGAAGAGCCTGCTCAGTGATGTTTACCCTGCTCTGTAGTGTGGCCATACCCAGAGGGCCCTCAGGACAGTGACCAACTAATTGTGGGGCTGAGTGTCATATTCTTGCAGTCCTTTTGGCTGGCAGCACCTTTGAAACAAGGTGCTCCTGGCTGCCTAAACTGTCCCCTACTAGGAGTCATGGGTTTTCTCTCCACCTCTTGTTTTGTTGTGGGTGATCCCTGAGGAAGAGCAGGTTAATGCATAACATTGTTACGTGAACAGGTTGGTGCTGGATAGGTTTTCTGGGTACCAGGAATTCACCTTTGCCTCTGCCCAGAGGACAAGAAAATCTTAGAGCTTAGTATGGGGTCATCTGTACATACAATGGCTGGATATAGTGCAGGGATTGTTGGAAAACAATGCCCCATATACTTGCCACGCTTATTAACTGTGAATGTTTGCAGATCCAAGGGGCAGAACCCAGCAGCTCTCCAGTGCTTCAATGGTGACATTTGGTGTGTGGGACCTAAGAGCTGGACTGATGGGAAAACAGGTCATGGGAGGTCACAGTAGGGTCACGTAGCAGTATGGTGAGGTTCCTAATGACTTCCAGTTCCTAATGTCACCCTGACGTAAAGTAACTTCTGAGCACAGTGGGGTATAACCTCTGGAGCAACTCCTGAATTTAATCTGCAGATGCATTATTCAGTTGCAACTGCATTCATACCACCCTTGAGCTTTCTCTAAGAGAGGAGTAAATCTGACCTGGGCACATGAGAAGCCAGCTGCTATGAAGAACTACTTGCCACATTGCTCTTTAGTTGGCACAAATGAGCACGACTGAAGCCAGTAGAACTGCACTGATTTACATCAGCTATACAATGCAAAATTTCAGTGAGGAAAATTCAGTGGGAGTAGAGTCTTACTGTTGCTTAATTTAGCTTGCCTTTCCCTGTAATAATGTTGATAGCAAAGCAATACTGATGAAGTATAGGCTACCAGGGGCTCTTTGCACGCCTGTGCCAAGTACAGAAAATTGGAAGAGAAAAATGGAAGAGAAGAAAATCTTGCATTTACTTCTGCCAGTTAACTGCTGGCAGAGGGAGAAGCGAACTGCCTCCTTTCCTTACGTCACTGCACAGTGAGGAAAAAAATATTTTTAAGCCTTTTTAAGAAAGAGATTCACTTTTCCTGAAATATCAGCCCAGATACTGCCAGCCAGACTTTAGAGTATACAGAGAACCATCTCCTAACAGGATTTATAAAATGGGATTAAATAGTTTTACCAATGAGTGAATGAACCTAAGGCACATTAAATAGAAAATCCCTACCCAAGGAAGAAAACGTAAGAGTTTTACACCATTAAAATTCCCGTATGAGACTCCATTAACATGCTGGCCAATTTGCAGGATACACTATCTCTTCCTTTAAGCTCTCTTTCCTGTGTGACAATTCTCCTGGTATCAATCGTGATGATACACCTTAGAACTTATTTTCCTGAGAAATTAAGGCAGTAAAGCCATAAGGAGTGTTTACTACAATTCAGTCACCATATAATGACTGCTCTTCCCTACTGATTTTAAATATTCACCTCCTGGGAGAGAGTGGTGCTTCTGCAGCTTCAAAGAAGCCTGAGGCAATGACTAGAACAGAGCTAAGTGGGATGAGACCCCTGGTCATCCTGGGGAAGAAGGGTGAAACACCATTGAGGCAGTGTTTGGTTGAGAACTAGTTAGACAATTTGCAAGGAAGTGCTTGCTTTCAGTGAAAATTTTTTAAAATAGTAAGCATTAGCTGAAGAACTGATGGTGCCTTAGTGGCATGGTACTTCTGCTACCTCAGCATCGCAGTTTGTTCCCTGGGCTGGACCACCAAGCCCAGCATAGCTACAACAGTCCCATGTCCCGACAGACAGATTTATGGATCATGTCAAAACCTTCCCCAGTCTTGCATGCTTTGTATCTAAAAAAGTGTTCTTTTAAAGAAGAGGTGTTATTCTCATTGTATTCTGAGGGCATTTCTCTACATAGTGAACAGTACACCCAAGTTGGAATCCTGATGAGCTGGAAGGGAATAACTTGGGAAGTGTTTCCTATCCTTTGAGGGAAATGGAAAAGGGAACTCATGGCAATTTATTATTTTTTTTTTTTTGCTCCAAGCATCACTGTATAATATCTGAAACCTTCCTGTGAAAGAGCCAGCTAACAGTGCAAAAAACCCTATCAAAATACAAGAAAGTAACTTAGTATATCACACAGAGCCTTTTTTTTTATTTAATTTTGGTTTTTCCTGGATCTCCAAGTCATACTGTGTGATAGGTAGCACAAGCTGTGTGATGGATCAATACATCATTTTTAAAACAGGCTATGGACATATGCACCACATAGAACTGAGTACAAACACTGGGGCAAGTTATCATGAGCTAACAGATAACTGCATATCAGCTGATCAACGACAACTTTCTGTGTAAGCATTTTTAGAGGAAGAGAGATGTGAAAGCAAGTCAGTGGAAAGGGGAACAACTAACTTGCAGCAACTGAAGCTTCCTATCTTGTTACTGCAAGGTAACAGAAATGGTCTCTTTGCTTGTGCCTTTTGACATGGAACTGACATTTTTGCCTTTCTGTGCTAATTTTGCTGGGAAGATCATATTGTCTTGTAACATACAGCACTTTAGGAAAATACAAAGGCATTTTGGAGTTTTGTTGAGGAACGTGGCAAGATCTTAGCTCAAAGTACTGATAGGAGGTACACAGCATATAATACCAATAAATTCATTATCTATGTATAAAATTGTATGTCCTAGGGACATAATGCTTTGGCAGGGGGGTTGGACCTGATGATCTCTCAAGGTCCCTTCCAACCCCTACAATTCTGTGATTCTTCTTAGTGCACCCCAAGAAATACAGAGCTGCCTGGCACATGAATCAACCAGTTCCCGCAACACATCTGCAGTCGTGTATCCAGCTGGGCTCTGCAGGAAAGTAAGATTTTCAACTAAAATTATTCAGATTTTAATTTAGGCTCTAAGATTTTTTACTACCAGTCAAAATTATGCATAACCCAGACTTGGTTTTGTGCTGAGAAACAGCTTCAATATAAACTTTAAAGCACCACCCAGTCTAGATTGCGGTGAGGATTTTTAAGAAAACTCATCAGCAATTTTTCTGCTTGCTCAAGCATCTGCAGATAGTGAAAAATATAACCAACTTGGCCCTTTGTTTAAAATTCTAAACCTGACCAATTTGTTTTCTCATTCCTTAGCCCACATGAATCCATTCTTGACTCACAGCTCAAGCAATGCAGTTTTCTCTGTTTCAGCTGACTGAGGGATTGATTTATTATGATTTTGATTTACTCTTGGGAAAATTACAAGCTCCCCAAGAAAGAACAGGCAGCCCAGAGTTGGTCTCCTGGGGAAAGGGAATTGTATTCAAAATGTAGATTCTGACAATTCATTATGTCTGCATAAAGCTAAAATCTTGTCTATCATCTACAGAACACATCTGTTTAAAATACCCAAATACAGGGGAGTCGTCTTGGGCCATGAGCTCAGTATTTTGTTAAAGAAATGAAGGAATGACTAGATAGTCCTATGATTCTGAGTAGAAACAAGAGTTTTACAGCTCTGTGAATAATATCATACCCAACTCATGTCTTTCATTAGACCACAGCACCACAATGCAGACACCTGCATTTTCCCAAGGAATTACTTAATTTCTTATTCTTTCCTGACGATAAAGTGCTAGACACACAAATTCAGATTTCAGCCCCATTTTTCAGTAATACTAACTGCAGAATGCCTACTGACATGTGGAGCATTGCAAGACCACTCAAGCACACGCCTCACGCTTCAACTGTTAAAATGGAGCCTCCTCTGTTTCATTACCGTACCATTTCATTAACATCAAACCTTTTAGGCAAACACTGGGGCTGTTCACATAAATTATGATCCTGCAAGTTTAAGTGATTTAGAAAAAAAAAAACAACAAAAGAAAAAAGAAAAAAAGAAAAAAGGGCCACGGTGGAATTAAGATAGTTACACCACATCAGCTTTGCAGCATTAATTCTCAAATCTCTTATCCCTAATCCCAAGAACAAAATACCCAACAACTGCAGTAGGAAACAAAAAACAATCTTTTTTGAGGAGGGAATTTACTATGCATCTAATTGAAGAATGTATTTTTGGAACAATAAAAATGGGATATTTTTGAGTACTAGAAATCCAGAGGGAAAAATGTACTAAATGCTGGTTGAAAATCTAAAGCGTGCCAGAAAAAAGCAGATGGATGTTGGGACCATTGTAATAAAGAAAAAAATGTTCTAAAATGTTAGAGATTGTCCTTCTGTTGTCTGTACAGCTTTGTGAGAAGACATTTGCTTCTCTGAACATAATAATATTGAACCAAAAGCTGATTGTAAAAAGCTAAAGAGATCACAATTCACAGTTCAAGGTCAATCCGCGAAAGACCTGAATAAAATGGCACCACAAGAATCAGTCTGAGCTGAACAGATATGCTTGCTATGTATACGCATTATTGTGTCTGGCTTGTTTTAAAATCTCTACAGTAATGTGATTTTGTGTCTGTGAACAAACATACTTACAGCAATGAGTCTTTAAAGATGCATCTCTGAAGGAAAGATCTAGATGCTGAACCTTAGAAACATTACTTGCCTGACTCATCATAGTAAATTACTCTTTTCTGGTTAAATACAGTATTATTTTCCCACAAACACTAGTCTTCACAGGCTTCTCCTCCCATTTTCTACACTTGCTCAGTGTAACCTTGTATTTGGAAGATCTGCAGGAGACCAGATCACCATTAATACATCTGCAAAGTTGTCCCCAGACTTCTATTGCTTAAGGGCTTCCTGGACTATCCTATGGACCGTTCTGCAAACAACACACCTGAAGCAGTGGCCCAGACTCCTTCAGCTCTCTGTCACCCAACCCAGCCAGTTGTGACTGGAGTTGTGACACTACCCCCTGCTGTTCTTAGCAACTTGGATTAAACTAATTTGGGGTGTCCCTCTAGTCTCCAGCACATGCCTGCTTCCTACCATAAAAGTGACACTCCTAAAAGCACAGTCACCTCCAAACAAGAGCCAGAATAGCAGTGCTCCCTTCCCTCTTGGCACATCCTGCTGTCCCGGCTCATGGTGCTCAGGGAAGCTCGCATGGTTGAGCATAGTTAGATACAGGAATAAAGCATTTATTCCTGTGCATGTGTGGGGTCCTTAGGATGGAGAGAGGACACAGTGCTTTAAGCAGCAAGAAAGCCTGTGGCGCCAAGGGAAGAAATCACAGAGGAAGGCTGAGGGATGACAATGGGAACACAGCACTGTTCCCCAAACCTCCTACATGCCTCTGAAACCCCACTGATTTTTCCCAGCAACCCTCTCCTCTAAGTGTCCTCTTCTGAGAAATTTGCTGCTACAAACAAGTTTTCCTTATGCTGGGAAACATAAACCCCTCTGAAGAAGGGTTGAGGACTGAAGCATGTTATAGAAGAACCATCTTCCCTATCTTTAAGCTAACGTGAAGATCAGCCCTCCTGACAGGCCTCTGCAGGCCACAGTGACTACATGGTGATTACATATGGACAACAGCACCCCATCTTCTATACTCTTAAATACACTAAAACAACTGTAGTACTAAAATACCAAGCCTGGGGTATTTAATACACGTCCACAAACCAATTTTGTTTGGCAGCCCAAATAATCTGTGACCATTGTAACAAACCTCAATTCAAAATGCAAAAAGCTGCTGGCTTTAATGAAGGAAAGTTGCGTGGGGAGCTGCTCCAGTTTGCAGGCAGCAAGCTCAACAACTGTATGGCCAACTTGGAAAACGGTCCTCTATTACTGCAGAAACTACAGACCGCTCACAGAAGAGAGAGGAAGGTCTTTGTATATGCCCTGGCCATGTTAGTTTGTTATAGACTGTTTTACCAGAGCCAGCACGAAGAAAGGCAAATGAACAATACCGCTGAAATCAAATTCATCCCCAAGCAGGCACTTTACACTGGTAATGTCAAAAAGAAAGAGAGGGAACTTATCCACTTTCTGAGAAACGAATCAAAACCTAAACTACTTGGCGACTCGGAATGGCCACAATACAGGAATTCCAAATAAATGCTTTTCTAACAGAAGTTGGCAGTGTCAGCATTTCAAAACCATGGTAATTCAGTTTCTAGGAGAAAAGATGCACAGGAAATAGCATGGGTGCCCACACTTTGTTGTGTTACTGAAATGGAAAATCCCTGGAAGGGAAGAAATTTTAAAGCTTTAAGAATGATTAATTTTAATTTTTTTTCTTTTGGAGGACTTTCAGACCTTCAGATTGCTTGAAAGGCAGGTGATAAACAGCAGTGAATTACTGGAAAGGGCTATGGCCTAAAATGTTCACCTGAAGATTAAGAATTAGCATTGGGTTTCACCAAAACAATAAAAGGCATTGGATAAAATACTTGGTTCTGACCTGAAATGCTAGCTTTCAGTTTGTAATAAAATATTAATTCCTCATTTTTCTACATTTATTCAGCTTTCCCTGTCCCACTTGTTAATTGTTGTTGAGTAACACATGCAAAAATCCCTTATTCAGTCAACTGCAGTAGACACGACGCTTCTTGGAGTAACTGGTACAGTAATTACAAGCACAAATCTACTGAAGCAGGATACAAGGAGAGCTCTCCCCAGTAGCTGCCTTGCCAGCTGCAGTGCAGATGTCTGGGTCATTCCCAGCCACTTAATGGTCACATCTGGATGTGTGATACCCACTGATCAGAACGGGTCTTTGCATAAGTTTTAGAACGTTGATCCTTTTGTATTTGCATCACCCTTTGCAAACTCAGTTCTCACATTTCTAGAGAATTTAATTTTTCCCCACCCTGCCCAGAGATAAACTCCTACTTTGTGGAACTTGCCCCCTTCCAGCTGGTGGGTATTTAACACAGTCGCTGCCAGACCATATTTCTGCCTCTCCGCATCAGCAGAGTCCAGAAATACATTTTCTTTCAAATTGCAACAATGAAAACATGCTGCACCAGAGAGAGAAAATACCCAAAATAGCTAGTTTAAAATAAAAAAAGGAAAAAGAATTATTCACCTGGTTATAATTAAAAAAACCCAAGCCATGCCTTAGCAAACAGCACAGTTGTTATTTTGACAAGATATTAGACACAATTTGCTCACAGTTGTATCATCATGTTTAGATTTGAATCTACTGGCCTAAAAGCAAGACAAGATATTTTTTTCCTCAGGAAGATTCTTGTCCCATCTGCATTTTCTTCTCTCAAAGTTACTGAGATGCACATAATTACCCGGAGGCTAAATTTGGGCCATAAAGTCCATCTTTTTGTTGTTGTTGTTGTTTTATAAGCATTTCCACAGCAAAGCAAATGGAATGTTACAGAGAGGCTTATTACATTGAATAAGGAATTAGCATCAGGAATCAATAATCTCCAAAGTAACACAGATCCCATTTCCAGGCAAGCACTTTTAACTTCAAAATAAACAAAAAAACCCCCCATGAAACAGAACACTTCCAGAGAGACACTCAAGCCCTGTGTGATACACTGAAAAGGTTGCAGCCTTTTTTTTTTGTGTCTTCTGCATAGTGTGACATCACCTTTTTACACATTTTCTCCCTTTCCAGGGCTTGGTTCAACACCTACTGAAGTTTCCCCACTCTTAATTATCCAACTAATATCAGGTGCCTGTACTCTTGCCACACGTTCCCCAGCTCCCTTGCCACTTTATCAATGTAAAAACCTGCTTCATTACCACAATCTAGCTGATGAGGGAGACCAGTAGCTTTTTCATTTTTTTTTTCTTTACCCCCCCCTTCAATTAGAGCTGATGCTGAACTAAAGAAGGGGAGGGAATGCCTGACAACATCTTCCATCTTCCTTATCCAAAACGAGAGTGAAACCTGTTCCTTGCCCAGCTGACCTGGAAAGTAATTTCTCCTTTACACTTCAGATACTTCATTTCTTAAACCCCATCGGGAGAGCATTGTAAATGTCTTCCCCGTGACATTTCAAGCAAGGGTGGTATTAAAACCCAATTTTTTCACAATTATCTGTCCTCTAAGAAAGACTGCTTTAAACTGGTGACTGCTTTTCAAGCTCCTTAGTGGGCTGAATGGTTTCCATAGCTGGCTCTCAGACAGGGAGGCTGAAGAGAGTCAATATTTAAAATTATTTGTATGCAAGTTGAGCAAAGTTTGTTTGCTCATGGCTGCTGACATGCCATTGGAGAAGCCTGGTTTTCCCTGCAGGGCACATTCAGATGCCAGGATCGAAATACCTCACTGTCCTGGGCTTTCAGTGCCCTGGTTTTGTGGCATCCACTTGCTTTCCATGTATCCAGCTGCAGCAAAGGCAAGGAGAGGGAGCTTGGAGATAGATAGCAAAGCGAATCAGCACAGCCACGCTGACAAAATCCCTTCTGAACACGTATCGATGATGCACAAAGTGTTTGTAAAAATGGAAACTGTGTCTACAGATAGGAGAGGCTGGAGACTGGCGTGAGAACATGCTGACAGGGATGGCCTGGGCAGAGACAGAGTTCCTGCTTCCTAGCTTTTCTCACCTTCATCATTAATTTAAACCACGCCATTTCTCATGCATCAGTGCTGAGCTGCAGTAGAATACACTTAGTCACCTCCTCCAGCCCCCGGTGGCCACAGCCATGTGGACTCGTGCTTTCCTTTACAAGCATACTGAATTTACATCTGTACCTTATAGCTTACTGGGTGCTAAGCCTGCTCCCCCGTGACTGGAGATCACCTAGTGCTAGCAACAACTTTGCTCCTGCTTGCCAGCTCCGCTGCTCTGCTGAGCCCAGCTAATGGACACCAGCTGCTAAGGAAGAAAGGGAAAAAATGTTTCATAACTACTACATTCTGGTAGCTTTTCAAACTCCTACGAGCAGCATTTTTGGCAAAATGTGCATCAAATACAGGCTTCCATCCTGTTCCTTACTAGAGCCATTAGAACATCACTGTACTCGGTGCTACTGGAGATCACTGGGGTTGTACAGATACCAGAGTGTACCCTTGCAGGCTGCTGGATGTTTCTGACAGAGGCAAGCTCCCAATTCCCCAAACTGAGAAAGTACAATAAATTCCCATTTGTTGTTTCTGGGTGGATCCAGAGACAGAAGGTTTTGAAGACAGATCTTAAGGTTCTGCTTCAGATAGCTAGACACAGAGCAAAGAGATACACAAGGGTGCAAGGTACTTGAAAAACTCTTGGAAGCGAAACTGGGTCCCTGGGGTTTTTTTGGTATGGCAGAGATGGATCAAAGGGATGGGGACATGCAGGGCTGAGAGAAACGTTTTGTTGAGGGAAGTGGGGCATCCGGAGCCAATTTCCATGAACATACGTGTCTGTGAGATGTTCTTTAGGAACTGAGTACTGGTAATTTTTTCCATGGAGTGGAACATGAGGACTTTGATCTCAAGGGCTAAGCCCATGCTCTTTGGGAACTGAAGTGAGCAAGAGACTTTTATGGTCTTCATGCTGTGGACAAGCATTTGTTGGTGCTTGTGACCTGGCTGCACTGCCTGTGCTGGCACAGCCATTGTGCAATAACCCAAAGCTGGAGAAATTTTTCAAGCATTGTATCAGAAAAGCTTTGAGCGACACAAGCATGGACACCTTAGACTGGGGGAAGTGAAAGGAGTCAGGATCTGAGACAGAACTTGGCCACGCTGCACTACCAAAGTCACACACACAAAAAAGCACCAACATCACTGTACACTTCAGAGAGCAAAAATTCTGCTAATACACAAAGACTTTGTCGGCTCTTTTGATGCCTTATGCTATCACAGAGTAGTTGAGGTCAGCAGAGACCTATGGAGGTCATCTGATCCAACCCTTCTGCTCAAGCTGGGCTGCCCAGAGCCGGGACTGTGTCCAAATGGCTTCCGAATACCTCCAAGAAGGGAGACCCCACAACCTCCCTAGGCAACCTGTGCCAAAAAAATATTTCATGCTGTTCAGACTTTCAGTTTCTGCCTGTTGCCTCTGGTCCTGTCACCACACATGACTGAAAAAAGCCTGGTGTTGCCCCCTTTGTACCATCCCTTCAGGTATTCATATACATTGACATGATCACCCTGAGCCTCCTCTTCTCCAGGCTGAATCACAGAATCACAGAATCTCCTGAGTTGGAAGGGACCCATAAGGACCATCGAGTCCAACTCCTGGCTCCACACAGGGCCAGCCAGGTCAGAGCATGGGACTGAGGGCATCTTCCTGACGCTTCTGGAACTCAGCCAAGCTGGGTGCTGTGACCACTTCCCTGGGGAGCCTGTTCCAGTACCCAACCACCCTCTCAGTAAAGAAACTCTTCCTAATATCCAACCTAAACCTCTCCTGCCACAGCTTCATGCCGTTCCCTTGGGTTCTATTGCTGGCTGCCAAAGAGAGGAGATCAGTGCCTGCCACCTTGCTCCCCCTCGTCAGGAAGTCATAGTCCATGATGAGGTCTCCCCTCAGCGTCCTCTTCTCCAGGCTGAACAAACCACCTGTACAAACATGAACAGTCCCAGTTCTCTCAACCTTCCCTTATAGAAGAGTTACTCCAGTTCCTTAATCATCTTAGCCCTTTGTTGGACTGTCTCCCATACACTCATATCTCCCACATGGAGGAGCCTAGAAATAGACACAGCACCCCAGGTGTGGAGCCAGCAGTGCTGAGCAGAGAGAAGGATCATCTCCCTTGACCTGCTGGCATTGTCTTTTCTGATGCAGCCCAGGTTACCATTAGCCCTTTTTTCCCTGCTGGCTCATGTCCAACTTCATGTCCATCAGGACCCCCAAATTCTTTTCTGTCACGCTGCTGTCCAGCTGATTGGGCCCCAACATATACTGGTGCGTGGGGTTGCTCCTCTCCAGGCACAGGAGTTGGCACTTGCCTTGGCTGAACTTTGTGAGATTTCTGTCAGCCCATTTCTCCAGCATGACCCTACTGTGCATCAGTCACTCACATGACACAGTTTTGGGTCATCAGTGAGTTTGATGAGGGTATACTTGGTCTGTCCAGCATCCAGATCATTAATGAATGATATTAAAGAAGACTGGACCCAGTATTGACCTGTTGGGGTATACTGCTAATTACTGGTCTCCCACTAAACTGTGTGCCACTGGTCACCAGCCTCTGGGCTCAGCCATTCAGCTAGTTTTCAATCCATTCGCCCATGCAGCCCACACTTAACAGCTCCACTGTGAAGATCTTATAGGAGACAATGTTGAAAGTCTTACTAAAGTCTACATAGACACTATCTACTGCACCCCCTTGTCTACCAGGCCTGTCATTTCATTGTAGAAGTTCACTACGTTGATCGAGCATGACTTCCCCTTGTGAATCCATGTTGACTACTCCTGATGACTTTCTGATCCTTTTTGTGCCTGGATATAGTTTCCAGGATTAGCTGCTCCATCACCTTCCCTGTGATCAGTGCGTGGCTGACTGCCCTACAGTTCCCTGAGTCCTCTGTCTTGTATAGAGGAGTGACATTTCCTTTCCTCCAGTCTTTGGGCACTTAATCCCAGCTGCCACTATTGATCAAAGAAACATTAAACAATATAAAGGTGGCACTAAATCTTTAGTACTACTGGGTCAAAGTTGTCCTTTCAGATAGACTTTTACGCCGAATAGTAAGGCAGCATTATTCTCTCTTCAAAACTTGAACAGGTGCCCTAATTGCTAAAACATGACATGTCTAGTGCTAAGTGCACATAGCTGAGAGAAAGGCAAGTTACAGTGATGGGCAGGTGGGAGAATCAAATCTGAGGCAGCCAAGTGAGCAAAGATCAGGGAGGATGCTGAGACAAGTGAGCTGTGATGCCTCGTATTCCCTCACTGATGCCTTGCATTTCCCTGTCACTGCCTTCTTTGTATCTACTCCAAAATCCTTCAGACTGAGGCCAAGTGCTGCAGAGTATCTTGAACAGGGTGGAGGGGAGCTACCAGCACTACTGAAGTACAAGTCTCTGAAGATGAGAATTAGTCAAAACAAAGGGAAATAAAAGTATCTCCCAAAAATGTATCACACAGGATGCATTTCAGAGGCAAAAATCATACCTTTTCAGGTATGCAGAGCCTTTTCTTGCCTGTCATGTCACATTACAAAACATGACGGAGCCCTAAACTTGCTGGAATTAAACAGTGCAGTGCAAAATGTTGGCAGCTCTTCTAACTGCAGTAGAGCATAAGGTTTTCTTTGCTGGTCTGAGGGGGAAGATGAAATGGATGGTGGAGTATCACATAGCTTTATGGTCCCTGAAATTGCCTAGGTCTCTCCATCTCAGAATATATGTTCTCCCAAACAGGGGAAGGGTTAATAGTTCTGGCCCAACCCAAGGATGAAGGACAGCATGCATTAATACTCAGTTTTTGATTGGGGAAAGGGGAGGAGTGTCTGGGAACGTTCTAGCTCTGGGCCATCAGCCACTCCTCTTCGAAGGTGCAGAGGGAGGTTTTGGGATCAGCTGAAGAATGGCCTAATAGGGAGATTCAAGAAGGCATCAAACTCCCATCAGGGAAGCTGCTTCCCACTTTGAGACTGACAGGCAGCTGCAGTGTGTCCATAAACCTGGCTCCAGACAAATTGATTCCTCTCAGAGGGCTGCCTCCCCTCTTTCTTTTACAGCTGAAATCTGACATTGGGGCAGGGAAGTCCTTGCACTGGGGCAGAGAGTGCTCTAGGAAAGCCAGGGACCAAGGTTTGGGCACTGCAACATCCCAGTGCATCCCAACAGTCCAAAGAGGCTCACTGTTCCTGCTGCTCACAGGTTTAGCTGGAGGTGGGCCAGCTGACGGGGCCACGCAAAGACCTTCACAGCAGACGGCCAGGGACCTTTCCCTGTAGCTTCTGTGATGGCCTCCTGGGATAGCCTTTACTTGCAGTTTACATCTCCTTGCACAATGCCCCACAGCCTGGGTGCAACCGAGCTGCCACCTGCCATCCCACCAGGTGACTGAAGTCCCCCAAATCCACCATCCTACCAGGTAACTGCGGTCCCCATGCACGTGCTGGAGAAGGGGCCCTGGTCCAGTCAGCATCTCTGTTCCCCACTGAAGGCTTTGCAGGCCACCACTATTTGAGATGAGGCTCTCCTACTTGCAAGGCTTCCTTTTAAATCAAGGCCAGCTGATTGCAGGGAGGCAGGAAGACAGCTTCTGTCTTGATTACTACAGCAAGGGAAATCATGAAGGCTTTTCCAGCATGCTGAAAAACTCAGCTATTCTCACGGATAAATAGCCCAGCCTGACATTATAGATGCTCGTTCATTTAGCAAATACAATATATCAAATGCTTATTTTATTAATTATTAATTAACCATTAGCATTGCTGCCTCCTGAATTCAGGGATGTCAGTGAAGAACCAGGTTACTGAATTTACCTTGGTGCTAACATGCTTTCCCTGTGGTTTGCTGGTTTGGAAATTATTTATCATCAGAAAAGCAAGCAATGAACATTACAGGCTGAAGAAAGACACATTGATGTGGTTGGTGCACTTTGTCTTCACTAATGTTATTAACATAAACGGTAATTTTACATGGTCAGGTCTGAGTCTAAGGACTTAGTTTAATCCTGGGTGCCTATGAATCCAAGTGCTCTGAAATATGAGAATAATTCTGATCCACGCTTGCTTCTGGAAGACTGGCAGTAACTTTTCCACATGTATGTAAAAATAGCTTAAGTGACTCTTAGGTATTAACAGTACATCTTAAGAAAACATGTAAAATTCCAACCTTGCACACTGTACTAGGTGTAATGGTAAGTGTATTTGCTTTCTTGGTACATCTGTCCAAAAGACATTTAGTCCTATATAAAACTAACATACAAAACCGTAAATCCTGTTTACTACACAGCCAACTCTTCAAAAAATTGCCTCTCTTTACTCACATACAATAACCTGCATACAAAACTCCTGTGTTTCCAGACACAGACTGGTGACTATGCACACAAGTTACACTGACTTCTCTAGCAGTTCTGCTTGGGCTCTCAGGAACAGTCACAGTGTGCATACATGAGCACACACACATAAATATATATATATATTTAAAAGCTGATTGGAGTCAGGTTAAATAAATTGGTTTTATGTGTTTCACTCCTTCACAAGGGTTACCTGTGCTAATCTTCTGCACACGTGTTGCCAAATAGGCCATAATACACAGAGGGGGGAAAAGAAAAAAAGCAAGCTGTGATCTCTGAGAGAGGTTAAATATTTTGCTCAAAAAGCAATTTCTCCATTTTACAATCATCAGCTAATAAAGTGAAATTTATTCCTGCCAGTCTGCTCCTTTTATCTACTTGTACTGCCTTCTGATTTGTTTCCTTTACGGAAATTACAAGGTCATCCAAGCTGAGCAACTGTTGTGCTTCTGATTAACTCCCTACAATCAGCAGATACAACACATGAAGATTTATGGTAATATTTTTTTCAAGGTGGAAATTTATGAGCTAGTACTTACCAGAGCTGCCCTAAATTTGTCAGCATTAACCAGCAAAAGAAAACAAACAACCCCCCTTTGTTTCCTTCTTTTAAAGCCAGAGTATATTATTTTGAATCAGCTACTTCCTCACTTGTGTATGCTTCACCTGTTTTTACCAATATTTGTCATTCTTTTACTCAAAAGAGAGTATAGTTTGGCCTCCATGTGGCCTCTTGTCTACTGGAGAAATAAAAAGACTATTTCTATTACCAACATATGTTATTTCATTACCACCACAAGCTTGCATTCTATCATGGTGATCTATTTTGCCCAGCAGAGAAATGCAGCTTCCTCCGAGGGAAAAGCTGACAGTGCTTTGACAACTAAAAGCCACACTGCAATCAATCTGGGGCCGAAAAGGAAGGATACCACACCCCACTGAAATGGCAAAGGAAGCTAAGGTAGACTAAATATATTTCCCTCAGCTGTGTTGACAGCCTGAGTTAGGCCTCAAACATAGACTGTGTCGGGGGAAGCTGAAGAGGATGGGAAGCACGGAGAGGAAATTGTAGCCCTGTAATGTATTCTGCCTTGGCTGCTTCAGAGAAGGGATGGGAGAAACAGATGTTGCAACGACAGAGTGGAGTGACTTGCACTGCTTCCATTAGAGCAGGCAACCAGAGCAATGACAGGCCCCAGGAATAAAAAATACCTTCCAGGGCTGGTGACATCTCTAATTGAAATGAACTTTTGACATGGACAAAACACTTTCCATTTCATCAGTGGCCTCTGGGGAGGCCTTGCCCTCAAAGGCCGCTTCCTGCTGCCTACCATTAAAAGCATTCCTCTCCTCGGCAAAACATTCCTCCTCCTTTATAGTAACATAGATAAACTGTCTCTGTACATTTGGAGCCCCACCTTCTAACATGGAGAGACATGTCTGCCCACGGACAGACTGTATCCACTCTGCGAGGCTTTGCTTCATACACAGCAGAACATCTGCTGGCCTCGGCTGAGTGAAACTGGTGGTGGCAAGGGTTCATCCCATCCCAAGGTGAAGCTGTGACAGAGGAGTGATCACACTGCCCAGGCCCGTCCATATCATAGGTTAAGGACACTGTTCATCCCACAGTGATGAACAGTGTGAGCATGTAGAGGTGGTGTGTTTGGTGGTGACATTACCCGCTGTCACCTCCCCTTTCCTTTGATTGCTCCATTGACCTTTGGTCATAGCAAATTACTCTGATGAAGCAAATTCATGCTGCTAGTTGTTGGAACTCGTATCAAAACAGTAGTAATAGTATCATTTCTGACATTAGGCTTGTCTTTTTCTGTGATGAATGATGATGTTAGCTATAAAAACTCCTAATACAAAGAGACAAGTCCAAACGGTGCTCAGAAATTAGGATCCTTGTCTTACTGAAACACAGAGTTGTATGTCTAATACCCTGGTATCTGCATGGTTTTTAGAAAGCACACAAACTTTGCTGTCAATGAGAGTTTGTCATCTACTGGAATTTTCCAAAGTTCATAGGCACAAATGCACATCTGGAGACCCCAACATACCTTAAATATACATATATATGTATATATACACATGCCTGTCTTTCAGTGGCTTGCCTGAGGCTGGAAAGCCCATGGAAGATGCAGCCATCCCAGTGCGTTTTAACTACAAAGCCACTTTTCCTTTCAGCGCAGAAGAGCTTCCCATGACATCAATCACAGATAAGAGGGCTGACAAGGGCCTTGAGAGTCCATCTCCCAGCCCTACCCCCACACAGAACCTAGATCAGTTCTGTTCAGAGTATTAATTCCCAGCGGTCGAGCCCAGATGTGTAATGATAACTTGGTTTCAGCTTGTTGCCCATCGATAATCACCCGCTTTTGCTGCCTTCCTCCTGATGCAAAGGGCAATTTAGATAGCTCCCTTGGGGTTTCTCACAAACGTACAGCTTCCTCACAGAGCTGAACCAAAAAGGGAAAAAAAAAAAGGTCTTTTCCCTAGGTACTATCACAGCTAAAACCCAGGCTCAGCCCTCTGCGGGTTTTTTTTGGTTGCCCCCATTCATGCAGAGCGCTGTCACATCGTCCCCTCTAATCCAGGATTTAGATGAGCTTGTTTACCACAATCCCATTTTCCGTGTGATTTATCCCCAGCACCCAACATGCGAAGAGGCAAGCTCCACACACACATGCGTGTGCGCTGCTGCTGGGGATGAGCTCTTGCTTTAGGCACTCGCTTTTCTCTCATTAGTGGAAGCTAACAATAAGTGTGAGGATTGCAGACGTCAGAGGTAATTAGGGAGAAATTATTTCACGTTACCCAACAAAATGGGGTCTGTGAATAAAAGCCTAAAACTGCTGTCTGGCCACTCTTTTTATCCCTAAATGACTCAGAGATGGGGAGAGCACAAAATGCTCTCCACAGGGCCGGATGGGGAGCAGCCATGAGGAGATTCAGCCATGCTCGACAGGGGCCATTTTGCTGCCCCAATTTGGCTGAATAAGCCCTCCCCTCACCGGGACTGGGATGCTGTTTAAATTTTTAACCATTTTTAAAAGCTAAATCTCCTTCCAGACTAATCTTTTCATAAATAAAAACACTCATTTTGGACCATTCATTCCTCTCAGGCCTCTGAAGGAACTGCTGAAGGAACAGCTGTGCAAGCCTTGTACACCGACCCTTCCTCATCACATCACTGTCCCGGTGATGCTGAAGGCACAATCCTTCTCCCACATTGTCCAGTTTGTTTACTCTTCTTTCTGGTTCACGCCTCTCCTTCTGTTTATGAACACACTGGATTGCCCTTTCTCCCGAGTACTCTCCCTCATGTAGAGGGACACATGGACAACTAGCACCTGATGTAAACAAGCCCCAAAAACCCCACAGCAGCCTCACGACATTTTAAAAATCCATGCCAATTTTTTATACTTGTGGGATTTCACCAAGTTAATTTCATCACAGGGTTTCTGTGACTGGACCACAGACGCGGTATTGATCAGGGAATGCACAGTGTAGATTACCTTTTTGATCGCCGTGGTAGGTGACCATCATCTCTCAAACCTGCTGCTCTGTAACAAAGATTTATGACTTTTCATGCTACATTTCTCAGTCACAGCCATCTCAGTACTATGTCCAAAGCATCAACGGGACTATAAACACATCTAGCAAGCGTGCCTGTCCGTATCTCAAGCACACATATTTACAGCCATATGCACACAGACAGCGTGCCTGTGATCTATTATCATACCTCCCATCCTTTGCCTTGTGATACTTGCAGTATATTATTTATATTGCTTCAGATCAAGATTTTCCACTTGCTGGTCTAAGGACAGCACCCCATAATGTACATAGTGAATAAATCTGGGACTACACACACACAAAAATGCAGAGCGCTACTGTATATCTGACAGAGGAGCTTGCCACTGATTCACTGCTGTAAAGCCAGCAGAACGTACACAGTGGCACACTTAGAGGATTCAGTCAAGCACTGGGATGTCCATCGCTCAAAGACAAAAGAGAGGCAAGTAAGTAGTGTGTGGACACTGCAAAAAGTGACTTTCTTAGTTGTTTCTAATTGAATTCTTTTCTATTTCATTATCTAGTTAATGTGCAAAGGGCTGCTCCCCAACCTATTCTCTCTTTGCTTTCACACTGGGCATGGTCTCGGATTAAACATGCTTCCTACAACTGATCGCTTTGGCAGCAGAGCTGGACAAAATCTTACTGGGCAGCAAAATCTTACTGGGTTGCCTGTGGCACCTGCCAGTGAGGTGCAGCAGTGCCGTGACAGGCTCAGCTCATCTTTAGACAGCCTTTATGTGTCTCCTCTGCCTTGTGACCTGCAGCCAGCCTGCCCTTATGCCCTGAGGCAGGTAGGAGTGTCCTGCTAAAAGAAGACATGATGCTGACCAGTAGTACTGGTCCCTTAACACTCATTAGCTCAGTGATGATAGTGATGCTGGATTACCAGATTTTTCCTATTCCAGCCAGGATGCAGGATGAGAGCAATTCAGGGAAAACAGATAAGGACACTGCCATGCATTCCTGAAAAGCAGTGGACTAAAATCTCTGCTTTAATACTCTTGTATCTAATTGCTAATGAGCACCTTCACTAGAGTCAAGGGTTGGGGGGGGGGGCAGGAGGTGGCGGGGAGAGGGGGGAGTGGTGAAGGGACTCAAAAAGACCGGAGTGCTGTAGAAAGCCTCTCTCATAGGATGCATGGCAGATCAGCCATAGGCCAAAGACACATGCCTCAAGGGATGGGGGAGACTTCAGTGAAGACATGCAAGGAAACCAGGTCTTCCTAGTTCAAGGGAGTGCAAAGTCCTCAGTGAAGTCTGGTGTAGTATATAGCTATGCAGCAATCTATAGGTACATTTACTCTAAAGGGCTCTTGTGCTTACTAAATAATGCGTTGATAGAAGAAGTCTGTGTGGTCTCTTATGATGACCATTATGATTCCTTGGTGCACCAGAGGTGCAAGGACCAGCACTGAATCGCCCACCTCAGTGCCAGGGAGCAGTCTCTGGGAGACATGCAGCTCTGCCGTGCATCACCCATCAGTGCTGGTCCTCCTCCTCACCAGAGGCTCCTGACAGGGCATGCCTTTATCACTGTCCCAAGGAGAACCCCCAAGCTCAGACCCAGAGACTGTCTGAGTCCTTGCATCACAGCCATAGTCCCACTCCTCTCACTCTGATAGCCACTGACAGCTAAATCCAGATCCTCCTGCCCCTTGTTCTAACCTAAATAACCAGGGGACCAGTGCTTCCCAGCAGGTCCAGCACAGGCCTGTCTTTTTCACTCTGCTTATTAACTTCCAGAGTCTTGTTTTGCCTCCTGTTTTCTCCTTTCTGTCTTATGGTTGCTTATATACACTTGTTGAACAGCTGTGAAGGTACCAGAGCAATAAAATGGAGGAAGAATTTGGGAGAAGCTGAGCAGGCAGGAGAAAAAAAAAGAAAAAGAAAACCATACCCACTTAAAAGATTTACTTAGCACAGAAGGTCTGCATTTCAGAGTAGAAGTTAATGGAGTTGTAAGGGTTTTTAGTAACTAAGAACATGGCCTCCAGCATCCATTTCCTAACCCCAAGTCACATATTGCTATGAGCTGGAATTTCTGCATTTTAATTCACTTGTTTTGCTCTTTGCTTCATAGTAGGTCTCCGATTTTGTAGTAGCCCATTATGGTTTGGGTTAGAGGAGGAGGTTTTCTTATTAGTTACTGTAATTTTTGGGTAAAGGCTGCTCAGAAATAGCTGATGGTGCAGTGGCCAATTCACGTGGCTGGAATTCACGTGACGTGGGCGCCCCTGCCTTTGCTGGGACGTATATTGCCACCTTGGGCACAAAGGTCCATTTTGGCTTGGACTGACGTGTGCTGAGCCATGACACAGGACACGCACCAGCAAAGCACTACCTTCGTGCGAGGTGTTTTTACGATAGGCACAAAGGTGTTAATTTGACTCGTGGCTGAGCTAATATTCAGGCATATAGAGGGCCAGATCCTGCTCTAAGGTAATCTTCACAGCCTCCCCCTTGCAACTGGTTTGGTGTAAGTACAGGCACTATTCTCCCAGCATGAAGTCTGCTCCAGAGCCTCCCTACCCGTTGGCAGATACAATACTAAAGTCATAACAATTTTCTGGGAATAACTGGAGATTCAGAAGCTCCAAGTTACATTTCAACAGGATCTGAACACACAGTTCTGAGCTAAACTGATTCCTGGTGCAACTCCAATAAGCCTGGAGGAACCACACCTGGGATGATTTTGGTCCCACACAATACGTCAGTGGTCAATCTCTCAATATGCCTGGCTACAAGGGTCTTTAAAAAGGACATTCTCTGTGTAGCACTAAATTTTGATCTGCCAGTTTTGGCAGCCAATAAGCTCTTCCAAACTAAATACTGTGAAGATCATGCATAAATACTGAAGTATCCTAATCAGCCTCTTGGTGAAAATGAATTATGGGCAGTAACTATTTGCTAAGTTTTTATTCTCCATTTTTTTACTTCTGTAAGTAGTGTATGTGATTTCATTGGCTGGCTATTTTAAACCAGAGGGGCCCATTGGTGGAAAAGGACAAATCCCTCTGAAATCCAAAATTGCCAGCTGCAATTATAGTCTGCATCTAGCATCTTCTCTAAGGACTATAAATGCTTCACTACTTTAATTTTGCTTGGCATTTGCATCACTGTGTGACAATTACTGAGCAATAGCAAAGGATAGATTCAGTAATGAAGTCTGGACAGTAAAGAAACACCGTCCAAATTGAAATATTCTCTCTGTTTCAATCTAATACTCATCAGTCTGTGCACAGAGATCCATGGCATTTAGATACAAAACACTGGTAAGCCAGCTACCCTCCTTTTTGCTGATGAAATATCTGTGGCTTTTTCTGTATTAGAGATGAAGAAAGTTGTTTTCTCCTCATATTTCTTGATTATTTTTAAATACTCAAAAGGATGAGATGCTAAGTTGTAAATACTACTGATTAGCAGGTCAGACTGGCAACTATATTATTCCAGATAAGGCTTGTGAAATTCTACTCATTTCAGTGATGTTACACTGGTATAAAATGGGAATGAAACATCAGTGGGTCAGCTATTTTTTGAGCTTGTGTATACAGTTTTAATTATTTGAACTACTTCTGATTGTCCCTAAGTGCTAGTTATATTAGAAAGCAAGATCAAGCATTATACTTCAGATTGAATAAGCAGAGATACAACTGGGGAAACAAAAAAGCCCTGACATTGTAAGAGTATGGAGCTTACACGGGAAGGGTTCTGTGTATTGCCAAAATTAGTTTCCCTTGTTAAAAAGAGATATGCTGAAGAAACATTCTTTAATGGGAAAAAACAGGTTTTGGAGAGGTGAGATATAAAATATTTATAAAAAAACCCCACCTGGGGCACAGTGAGCTGTGCAGAGTCAATGTTTGCAAATGACTCTATTTACCTTCATCAGACAGAGCTGTAAAACTTCTGAGAGACCAAAGCAATTTAGGCAAATGGGAAACACAGTAGAAACGCTGTTCAATGTCATTGGAAAGTCAAGCTGTGTACAGTAAGATACACTAAGAAACAAAAATTTCATCTCTTTGTATGCTTTAAAAGAGTTTAAAATTAATCATATAAGCTCTGGGACCTTGCTTTAATGGGCAGCTCTTTGGGACCCAGCAGCTGCACGTGCAGCTGAAGTCTAACAAGGTATTAAGCTGAATAAAGTCTGGACTGAAAAATCACAGTACCAGTAACAGAGCAGTACCATCTCACATACTTCGGGCATCGCTGCTGAGGCCCTTCAACAAGACTACTGAAGAATAAGACAGGTCTTGGAGCAGTCTAGGAATGACCCAGCACAAAGACTTTCAAAGGCAAACTGGAAACATGTGGCTAGTTTGCTCCAAAGAGGTGACAAATGAAAAAGAGTAGATAAAATGCTGAAAGAGGTATTTACCATTTCTCCTGTCTCCACAGCATGGTAGCTGTGTTCCGCCCTAATCCTCTCCACCAAACCAAACCAAACCAAACCAAACCAAACCAAACCAAACCAAACCAAACCAAACCAAACCAGACAGATAACAACAAACCAAACCAAACCAAACCAAAACCCACCCATGAGAAAATTCCCAACTTATCTTCTTGTGGTTTTCTCAAGAGTCACTCTGGAGGGCAACTAACAGCATTCATCAGCTCCACATATCACCAAGTTGGTAACAGTATTAAATTGATTACAGAAATCACAGATAGAGCACAGGAGGCTCTTAGACACTTCTACCTGACCTCAGTTTACTAATTCTTGACAGAAATCTTCCCTATTTAATGGTCAATATGCCCCTGCAAAATACAGAAAACCAGAACAGCTGGTGAGTTACACTGTTAGGAAGAAGAAAGAGTCTACAGAAGGTAAATCTGTCCAACTTGACCCAAGAAAAGCAGATACTAAAGGATGTGAGTATTTTGGATTAGGTGAAGACCCAGCTACTCACAGGAGATGCAGTCAGAAGTTATGCATCTGCCCCTTGACCAAACTAAGAGCCTATCAAACAGCACCTGCAGCTACATTCTAAAATGTTACCACAGCTGAAATTTTCCCAGTGGTGCACTGAAAGCAACCAAACCTCCACAGTACATGCTGATACTTAAACAAAGATCCCATAGTATATTCCAGGAAAATTAAACAGAGCATTGTATGGGAAATTATAGGGGAGCAGAAATAATGGCAAGAGGTGTTTTTTCTTTCCCCTCCCATGGCTTTTCTCCTTGAACACTGGGAACAAACAGACCTCAAAAGTTTACAAACTAAGTACAAAACCCTACACCCCACAACATATTTTCAAAAGCAAGAGACAGGAAAATGTTTCTCTCCTACCTTGTCAACTTTGTCCCAATCTGCTGCCTAAGTTCGAGCCTCTCTTCGTCAGTCTGCATGGGGAGGATGTTCTTTTCCTCCAGCTCTCGCTTGGAAGGCCTGTTGCTTAGTTTGATTGCTAAAGAGTCCTTCCTGCAGACTTTCATTGCCAAGGAGCCTGTGGGAGAGAGGAGAGGCTCTGCCAAAGGAGGTGTCATCATTTCATTACAGCATGCAGCAGGCAAAAAAATGCTAGCTGAGAGATGATACCAGGCTCTCATTTACATGGGTATGGACTCTGGGAAAAGGGGTGTCAATTAACTTCATGTGCTCAATTAGCCTCAAGTCATATATAAGGAACAAATACGGAAAAGCTGGCTTTGGTAGGTATACAGGAAAAAGAAGTTTAAATTCTGCTCCATAGAGGGGAGTGGAGAAGGAGGGCTTGTTTCAGAATTGATAGTAGCATCTGTAGCCTCCTCTAGCACAGTGTTTCTGAACCACGTAATGGAATGAATAATTCAACCTCAGAATCTGGGCAGGCAGCAGAGCCACAACATGTGGAGAGAGAGAAACCTCTCTTTCTCTCTCTCCTGAGCTGTAATATCAAGACATCCAGGCTACCATTGAAAGGAATCAGAAGTCAGTCAGAAGCAATACAGATCTCTATGGACATTAATTGACCCTGCTTCTCAGTCAGCGACAGTGGCAAAGGCACTGTGAAAAGCAGTGGCCTTTCACGGCTCAAGCCTGCTCTCCTAGGCTTGCACCCAAAGCAGTATGAGCAGGGAAGAGAGATGCAAGCAGAGAGAGACACACACAAATCCATGAGAGGTTTTGGACTTTGGCAAGAGAGTGCGAGATAGTGCAGTTCTGCTCTGCTTCTTAATTTAACTGCAAAGACTGCTTATTTCACTTGCAGGGTAAGGCAGGGTTCTGAGGAGGTGAAATATGCCCATTTTAGAAACTTCTGTGTGTTTTAAAAAGGGTGCCATTTGTTCATTTTGCTCCCAGTTTTCTGAAGAAGGGAAACCCACGGGCCTGAAACTTCAGCTTGACCTGCAGGATGACAAGCAGTTGTCATACACAAAGTACGGTACCTTGTCTTCATGGGGGAGTCCTATGATGCTGCATTGATGCAGGAGATGAGTTTCTCAGATGGGTCAGGAAGGGGCCACCAGTCCCCCTCCAGACTGTAATTATGTCTATCAATTAATCTCTTGTCTTATCTGATTCTCCAATCACGACCCCTTTCAAAGTATGTGCAGACATGAGTTAATAGTTACTCTATATAGAAGCCCTGATTCTTTATCAGTGGCACTTATTTCACGCTCCTGAAGTAACTCTATTGAGCTGATCTTGGCTTAAGGCAAAGGCAAGCCTTCTCTATACCATGGACACTTTGGAAAGTGAATCCAAAAGTCAGTTTGGAAGTGAACTAATGTAAGCCAAAACCCAGCAATTTGAATTCTGAGAGATACCCAGACAGGGATTAATGTAGATGAGGGAAACCACTATAAACTCATATTACTTATTATTTTGGATTAATTTACCAAGTGTCCCCATGTAGTCAAGCCCTGAAAGATGCAAAAACCATGGTCAAGAAAGAAAATTCACAGGCCTTGCATTACCCTTGTACACCGAGAGTTCAGAGGGAAAAAGGAAATAAATGGGAAGGAAAAAATGGAATGAATCCTACTTGTAAATAATGAGTTATCCTCATCTTCATCTTCCTCTTCCTCCTCTTCCTGTCTTGGGTAGAGGCAGGAAGAATCTTCGTAGTCAGTTTCATGAGGCACATTTTCTTTATTGTCATCGCATTCGATCACAACAGTTGGCACTTGTCTCATGTCTGGAAGGCCCACAGGTCCTGGTTTTGTAACGCTCTCACCCGTGTGTAAACCAGAGCTGTTGGGAAAGAAAAACAAATAGGTAAATGTAAGGAAGCAGCTCAATGGAAGACAGAGTTGCTTCTCTCACTGCACTTAGGAAAGTAGCAGGTTTTCCTCCCTTTTTCAGAAGAAATGAGGACACAAAGATCTTCATGACCAGTGAGACTGAGTACACATTAGATTTAAGGTACAACACTTGTTAGGGAGAGCTTTGGATGGTGTGCAGGCAGAAATACTGGTAGCCAGGGCTGAGAACAAAACATCTGCAGCAAATACAGTCTCAAGGTTTAGTGGGAATTACAGCAGCCACTCAGGGTGATAAGCATGTCTTCAGTCCGGTGTCTGTGTCACCTCTGCACTGGTGTGCGGGCAGTAAGGAGAAAATGTGTTACCTGAATGCAAAAGGTTGAGTAGGAGAGTGGGTGGGAGCAAAGGTGTATACAGATTGTAAAAGAGAATTGTAGAGGGAAACCATGACTTGCACTCCTTGGGCAAGATGTTGATTGACTCAAGGGGTGGGAAGGGCATTACTGCCTGAATGCGGGGGACTGAGCACGTGAAACTGGGTTTGGAGAAAAGAGACTTCAGGAAGGAGCTAAAGTCTGGGAGGTTTGTTTGTTAATGGCACAGCTAAGTGTTGTGGGGGCTGCAGTGACAATATCCCCGCTCCTGCCGCGGCTCCTCACTCCAGCCAGGTGCTGGAGATCAATCTGAATGGGAGGTAACATATTTCCCACTTTCCCATAAAGTGTGATTGATCATTTCCTGCTACTGTCTAGCTCTGTTGACGTGCTGATTTCAAAGCCCTTTGCCATGGAACGCATCATTCACAGAATCGTAGAATCATTTAGGTTGAAAAAGACCTCTAAAATCATCAAAAAAGTCAAATCGTTAACTTAGCACTGCCAAGATCACCCCTAAGTGCCATGCCTACAGGTCTTAACTACCTCCAGGGATGCTGATCCAGACACCTCCCTGGACAGGCTGCTCCTGTGCTTTGTAACCCCTTTGTTGGTGAAGAGATCTTACCTAATTTCAAGTACAAGTAGGGAAGCAGGAACATGAGAAGATGAAGATCAAAGTAAAACCAAAGGTGAAAGGGAAAGTCAGAAACAGAACCAAGTTTCCCAATCTGTTTTTATCTAATAGGTCATGTTGCTTTCCCAATATGAAATGAAACAAAACTGGGAGGTGAAAGTGATGGCGGCTCAGACGTATTTCTTAGTTAGCAGCAGCCACTCTCTCTCTCTCGTCTTAGCAGAAGCAACAGATGTATAAAAGGTGGGAACATCTTTCCTATCAAACACACTCTCTACATCAAACTCCCATTTTGCTTTCCACAAGCACATAGGTAGGAAAGCAGATGTGCTGGCCAAATTGTACTTGAGACACACAAATTTGGGTCTGACCTTAGTGAGTGATGAGTAGCCTCCATTCCCTTGAATATTTTAGCCTGTTCAGAATACCTGAAGCATTCTGCATCTTGAAAAACTTTGTATTCTTCTGTTTAAATGATTTTCTACTCAGTCAACTTGAAAAATTTCTCTTCTTCAAAGAAATAATTTTGTTAATTGCAACATTTACTATTGCAGACTCACCAACAATGAGAGGTACAGCTTTACTGGATGCCTTGAAAAGAGGCACTCCATTTCCTTAGTGATAGTGTATGTTTTGGACCACAAAGTATGAAAGATTCATTAAGAACTGGCCTGTGAATTTTTGTCTTAGACTTCAATGAGCCTGACCCAATTTTTTTGACCCAATTTTTTTTTTTAATCTTGGAAGTAGTTTTAGAATTCACCACCTGAATTCTCTAAGGAACATATAAATGTACTACAATATTAAAAAACTTTCAACTAACTTTCAATTTATTGGTAAGCTTTAATAATTTTAAATTGATTAATTTTTTAAACATGTTTTCTCTGTAATCTATTTTTGTATAGCTCCTTTTAAAAGGAAAGGTAGGAAATATAAAAAGAAATCTGGAGTTAAATTTCTAACAGAAACTAAAATGTTGTGAAAGTCTGTTAACATTGTCCCCCCTGCCCCCCAACAAAAAATAAACAAAAAAAACCCTTTCAGTGAACACAAACACCGGATCATTCAGTTAATTTTAAACCAACATACACCGTGAGTAAGTACAAGTTCACTGAGTCCCTTCTGGAAGTACCAAGGGAAGGAGCAAAAAGTAGTTCAGCATCCAAGGCTGAAAGTAGTTCAGCATCCAGGGCTGTTTGGTGCTTCCCAACTCCGTGAAGGACGTATGTAGGTTACAGAAACATCCTCACTGGTGTGCCCATAGGGTAGCAGATATCAAAGTGGTTCACTAGTTTAGGTTACCCAGCAGGTACTGGATGGCAACAAGATTTACAAATTAAGGCGCTAGATCTTTATTTGAACTACTGATCTAGAAATAGGCGGCTTCTCATCTCACTGTAATTTCTCCGAATCATCCACTTTCTTGATAACACTACTTTCTATTTTAAGCCCCTCATTTATCCTGGTGTTTTGTGTTCTTGATTAAAATCAGCCTTTTCCACAGCATTTCGGCTAAGTCAGCTGTCTGAGCAAAGCACTTGTGAAATCCATGCAATATGGCAGTACGCTTAAGAAAGACAAATCAAGGTCACTGGGTATTTCCATTGTGTATAAATTCCTCTGGGTCATTAGCAAACTCCCCCAGGCAGTCAGGTGGTCCACACCACAAAAATTTTTAGTGTTATTAGCCAAAAAGCACACTATTGTTTCAAACAGTCCATTTTAAATCAGCTTCACATTTCGCAACAAAATTAGAGGACAAAGCTACATCTAAGCAAGCTACTTTCTTTTAAAGAAGATAAATGAATCTTAACACACAGATTTAAATAATTCATAGCAGACTAGTACTTGCAATTACTGGTTGCATTATCTTTCCATGATCAAAACCACAAAAAATGTACACCACTATATACAGCTTACAATGTTTCTAGTGATCAAATATTTTAATGAAAAATCAGAATTTAAACAGATGAGTGACTCGTTGTACAGAAAAAAATCAAAACAGAAAAAAGCTAAACCCCTTCTGTAAAATCTGGTGGGGAAAAAACTGCACAATTCTCATCTGTCATCCCAGGGTCTTTGATTTTGGAATAAAGAGTTACATTTTTATCAGAACATTTTCAGAACCACAGTACACTCTTCTGTACTTATCAGTTAAAACAAAAATCTGAAAAAAACTTCAAACCACTGTATATACATTTCTACGAGAGTCATATGTGTAAGAGAGAGAGAAGGCAGAGCTATAAATATTAAGTGCTCTATCCTTAGGCAGTGCTAAAGTTTAGACAAAAAAGCAATTCTCTTGACAAGTTTTATGGAAGATAAATGTTTTCTGACTCAAATACGTTTTTTAAGATTTACAAGACACTGGCAGGAATGTTTAATGCATTTCATTTCATAAATCTACAGTCTGAAGCTGAACTGGGTGTCCCCGAGGAACAGGTTTCACACAGTGTCTTTTTGGACACAGCGATTTTTCACTGCTCTGCCACAGATGCAATTCTAGCTCAGGGTGAGATATTGCCACTTAACAGCTCTTTAGTACGGAGGTTGAACAAACTGAGGCCTTGATTCAGTTGCCAGCCCACAAGAGCCCACAGAGTAATTGAAATTAATTGTCGTCTTTCCAGACAGTGCGAGAACTATATGGGCAAGGCAGAAAATAAGGCTATTTCAGATCAAGAAGCTGCCTCTCTAAGTCAAAATTAAAGAGACGTTCCAGCAGCACAAAGCTTTCTTTGCTGCTGTCCGTGACATGCTGCTTTTCGTGCAAGGCCTTATAAATTGTTCAGTCAGGAGGATGAAGACTTCAGCGGATTTTGGTGTCAGGGGTTACTGGGTTTTCACCAACTTTTAAAATGTGTTCTGAAATGGTAAAAAAAAATAAATATATGCCCAAATCTAGTTTTACTTATGCTTGACACACACCCTTCGGGCTGAGGGGGAAGGTCGTCTGCAGTAGGCCACAAAATGGCAGCAGAGGTCGCAGGAAAAAGGTTACATTGAAATGACACTCTTGTCTGTTTCAACTTAATCTATCTTAAAGCTGGTAATTTATCAGGGAAAACAGAGGCAAACCGGCAGTGCAAGTGACATGTCATAATAGTCATGACACAGGACAGATTGCCCTTCTGAGAATGGTTATGAATAGGTGTTAGGAGTACCAGAAAGTGTTTGCAATCAAAAGCGTTAAGTGTGCAAATGAACTTAATGTTCTATAATGTCTGTAATAAAACTGAATTAAAGAAATCAGGAATTAACTGCCATTTTAGGTCGTAAGAACAACTGGGACTTGAGTAGCTACTACACACTTTCAGTGTACCTTAAGACATTACCTTATTAATATACACTAGGTCTAGGTGAAGTAGTAACACACAACTACTCCTGTAGAGGGGAAAATAGAGGTAGAGAAGCTTAGTAGCTTTCTTAAGGTCAAAGACAGCAAAATAACTTCTGGCTTCCAGGCTAGTACAGAGGGACTGCTTATTTTTTCACTAGGAAGTTTCTGGCTCAGTGGCAAAGCACTGATTTCAAGTATCAGTCTTCAGATATTGTTAGACTGAATTCTGAATTCTAGACACCTCATCTATGAAAGCAAAAAACCCAGACTGCTAGAGGAAGGGGGTGTTTCAGTCCGTCATTCTTTGTTCCTGTCCACGCTCCCAAATCCTCATGGAGAGGAGAGTTGTGGGGTCTAAGAAAAGTTTACTGGGCAAAATATGGAGTTGATACAAACCAGTTATGGATTCAGTGAGTATCAATGCAGATTAACAGACCCGAGGAGCTTCCACTGCCCTAAAGGCAAAGAAACTAGAGACAGGGAAGAAAAAAATTAATCTGTTCAAGTAAAAAAAGCCAAAATTTGGAGCAGAATACTGATCTGCACTTGTCTATGTGATCCTCCCCTATAAAAACCAAAATAGTATTCTAAATAATTCCTCAAATTACCAGTCTTGGCAGTGTTATTACTGCAGCATCATGGGAATTATTCTATAATGTTTTAGGATTCTTTCAAGATAAAGACTGAGATCAGCAAAAATAAATCCTGCCAATTAACTCAGCGTTCCCCAGAAGTTTCCTCAGAGACCTGTCAGGCTCTCTCATCTCCTCAAGATTATTGACCCAACAACAGGACCCAGTAGCCTGTTATCTTGGAAGGAACAGTAAAGCTTGGGATCTCAATGCATATCCTGTGCACACAACAGATGTGAGCACGCTACCAAATTTTCAATAGAGGAAAGCAAATCTAGGATCTGTGCAGCTTTAAAAATCTTCAAGACTTCTGGGCTGAAGGGTCTGATGACAAATGCTGCAGTATGATTTCTGCTGGGTTTAATCCAGATTTTATGTCATTATGGGAAAAGAACCACTGCAAAAAATATTAGAAACTGCAGCATTTGGTACAAATAATCCTCTCCCAAGTTAAAACCCAGGTATTTTAAAAATATCCATACATTTTCAAGAAAACTTAGCATATTTACTAAGATCACAATGTGGCATGGAAAAGCAATTTAAGAATTTAACAACACGTGTCAGCTCCACAGACACTTTTACCTTCAAATACTATGAAAATAACAACCTCTGTTGCAGAGGAAACAGTCATCACCTATTTTGTCTCTTGTGAATGCAACCGTCATTGATTCGTTTTGCTAAGGAGAGTAACTGAAGTACTCAATGCTTTATTTCATGATTGAAATAATAGTTAATCAGGACAAAAAGGTCATGAAAAATCAACTGTCTGCAGTATCATGAACTAGGATTCGTTTTCATTTAAAGTGTGAAATATCAGTGCCACAACCTTTTCTTACTTTCTTCTACAAAGGGAGGCAATTGCTTCACATCAGGAAATGAATCCTGGCTTACTCGGTTTTTAACAAGCAGCAGAGGTTCAGCTTCAAACTAACAGTTAAAACCAAACAGCATCACCTTTAGATCAGTTAAACATATTTGTAGACATAAACATGATGGATGACTAGAAACTGGAGCATTCATTGCTGTGGGGCAACAGATGCCTCAATGAAGTCATGCTCTTGGAGATGTCACTGGGCTCAGGATAACAAAGCTCCTTCTGCGTGCAGTGTGAGCCACAGTAAGACATCCATCTGACCTTTGCTGGGGACAGCATGGGCAGTGCAGCCCCAAAAGAGCCTTTGGGAGACACCAGCTACCCTCTGTGCTCAGCAGACCAACCTTTTGGGTGATACAGATGTGTCTGACCAGCTCTGTCAGCAATGTGAGGGGTAACTGGGCAGTCACTGGGCACAAAGGGGAATGTGGATGCTTCTCCCAATCCTACTGCTACAGCCCTTTTACCGATGGGAAGAGGAACTTCCCTCACAGCCCTAATATTTTTCCCCCACGCTGCAGAAACATCAGGCCCCTCTGATATAACCACAGAGGTCTTGCTATCTTGGCACTCAAATAAGCTGGCAGTGTGGGGCAGCCTATGGTCCCCTGGCTGTTTTTCATGCATCCCCAGTCGAATCCTTTTAACTATGCACTACAATGAAGGTAACATCATCACAAAGAGGTATTGGGGCAAACTGTTAGGCATTTTGTCTGTTAGATCAAATATTTTCACTTCCTGTCTAAGAAAAGGGTATCTGATGCCCCTAGAACAAGCTGGTGACAAAGCTGCCCTTGATACTAAATAGAACATGTAATTTTTTGGACTACCTTCCCTATTCCTGGACTTGCTCAATTTTCCTCCACAAGATGAAATAAATTTCCCAAAGCTTGCTGATCTTGCAGTCTGTGAGGACAGTCTGCATTTCTACAACATGCTTCATTTGCTCAGACTACTTGAAGCAGCATTCAGAGATACCCACAAATGGCAGCAATAGAAATAAGCCCCAGTGTGGCTAAGGCTCTTCTAATTAAACGTACAACCTTCCTCCAGATGCAAAAGGCTAAGGAGGTAGCCACCATGGAATGGGTTAAACACTTACTTTAAGATCAATCATGCAATTTAACTTAAATTAATTAAAATAGTATATTAAAAGCCCTTCCAGAGACTTGCAGGAAGTCCTCATTGGTTGTTTTGAGCTAATTGGAAATAATAATCAGATGCCCTGGTTGAATGGCAGATTTAGCTTTTATTGCTTTTTTTTTTTTGAATCTTCTGCTTCCTGTCTTCTTTTGTTTTTGGCAATCCTTCACACAACCAGACCTTCGCAGTTACACACTCTGTGGTATATACTGCAAGCGGGCATGTCTTATTAACACCTTGTTCACTGGCTGTATTATTTAGCTCCCTGAAAATGACAACAAGGTTCAGGAAATTTGGTCTTTTTCTCCTTTCTGAAACAGACTTGTCAAACAAACTCTTTCCCCATCTCTGCTTCTCCAGCAATGACTGCCCTGATGTCGTTAAACCCTCAGAGGAGAGGCCTCATTCAAGTACTATCAATGTAACTCAAGTGCTGATACGGGTACTGAGGTTAGCAGGAAGCAGTGCACATCAACACGTCACTTTCCTTACCTTTCTAGCCTTTGCATGGTCATGGCTAGCGTTTTGTTCAGTTCCTCTATCATCCGGCACCCTGAAGGGTGAATGGGCAACGTGCTGGACCCAGAAGGCAGGTGTTGGCTGTGGCTGCCGTACTGGAGCTGGTGCTGGTGAGCTGCTAACTGGGATGGCAGGACAGTGTGATGGTGCTGGGTCAAAGGCTGCTGGGAGCTCTTCTGTGTGGAATAGGATGAGAGAGAGAGGTCTGGCCCCCCTAAAGGCATGCAAATCATGACTTTCTTTGGAGGTAGTGGAGGTGACAGTTTAACTGGCATACAAGGCAGTTTCACAGGAGCGCCAGGATCTAAAACAGAAGAAAAGAGAGGCCCTGGTGTTAATTCTCACCTAAGGTGGCGATCAGAGTATCTGCATGCATGAACAGGTACTGAGGCTGCTAGTCAACACGGGAGTGTGCACCCCTTCCCTGCTGCAACAGCCACCCTGCACAGTGTGTGTTCAGCATGGTCTTTGGAAAAAAACCCTGTTGCTCTGCAGCACTTCTGAGTCTCACAAAAAGCATCCTGGGGCTGTGCATGTCCCTCAATAAACACGTTAAGCAATGCTTAACGAGGCTCATGGTGCACTTTGACGCTATAAAGCCCTAGTCCTTCCAACACAGCCCTGTGAGGTAAGCGCGACGTCTCCCACTCAACAGGCACGCAAACAGAGGGGGGAGCGATTCAGTGTCTGAAGTTCCAGGATGACTCACCACCATCACTGCTGGAGCAAAAGCTCAGGGACTTCTGATCCTTCTCAGCCACTGCAGTGCAATTACTACAAGTCACATTTCTTACAGCTTTGTAATGTGCAAAACATCTGGCGTTAAAAATTACATTACAGGGCAAGAGAGAAGAGAAATAGGGTTTGAATACTAAACAGGAGAGGTCTGGAAAAATGAAGGGTACAGGAGGAGACAATTATAAAGGGCAAAAGACTGTTAGGATTCTTTTACAGCAGACTAGGCAGGCACTTTCTCTGGACTTATGCACTGAATTTTAACCTTTTTAACTCCACACAGTTGACCTGCCAGGCAAAGACTCCCCTGACTTGCATGGAAGGACCACAAGAAAATCTCCCTGCCAGGACTCAGCTGCAGAGATTTTTGGAGTTGTCTTGTGAAATGACTGCAGAAGGGAAAAGAAGGTAATGAGAGAGCTTCTAGTTCCCAGGGTGGGTGTAGGAAATGGCCAGCACACATACTAAGAGCAAATCTGAGAGCTGCAACTGTGAGTTTGTGTTTAGAGGGAAGGCCAGGCCCTTTCCTGCCTGGAATAAAACTGACATTTGGCTCCACAATGCAGCTCTGCAGGCAAGGCTTGCACGGTCTTTGACCTTTTGTTGCTTCAGTTCACTCTTCTTGCTGTAACATGGGAAAGGAAACCAAGGGCTAGGATCCCCTTTTAACCTGAGTAAGCTTGGGACTGAGACGTTGCCTTCCACCTTTCAAAGGTCATCACCCTCCTCAGTGATACCAGATTTCTGAAATGCTATTCCAGATGGTTCTTTTTAGCATTAACTATCCTTCTCTTGCCCCCTTTGTTCCTGCCTCCCTGGCCTATTCTGAGTATTGCCTGTATTAGGATGCGTATCTACTAGGCAGGGTGCACAAAGTGGATACTGAACTTTCAAGCACTAACATTTCTTGAAAGGGATTAATGACAGTAACATGGAAAAAGAGCATGCATGGAGCCAAGATCAGATATGACGTTGGACATTTTATGTGCTAGTTGTAGCTTCATTGCATCCACAGTATCCCCTTGATACCAGTGTTCTTACTACCCTAAGAACAGCACGCTGGCAGCAAGTTTTCCCTTTCTTCACAGGGCTTACAGGCTAAAGACACAGGAGAGACAAAGGGTGCGCAAAGATGAACTAGAGGCATGAAGAGAAAGTGGTCTTTCCACGTTGCAGAGTGGGAGTTACAGAGAGTAGAACCCAAGTCTTTCGGCTTTCAATACAGTATCATACCCACTTGACATGTCTCTTGAAGGCAAAAAGTCTGATGGCTCCACCAAGGCTGAAATCTAACTCATGGGATTGCCAAACTACAGGCCACTACCCTTTCCTCTAAACCAGGCTGACTTCTGTACAGTAGAAAAAAAAAAAATGTTCATGATTTTCTACTTAAGCACAGAAGGTCCCCAAGTTACTGCGTTTTTCTTACATAAACATTATCTGTGTATATTTTGTCTTTGCATCCTGCATAAAAGAACACACCGTCTTCAGTAAAAGGTAAATAACACAGAGTAAAGAGTAAATTGTATAGAGCCCTGAGAATAAGGATCCTATGGGATTTGTACTAACAAAGCGTTCTCATATATTCGTGCTCCAGGCAATTTCACTTTTAGAGCTGGTCCTGAATTACAAAGGGTACACTGAGATCTGCACTTCCATTCTGAGAGGTGCAGGCTTGACTGTTGGTTTTAGATCCTTTTCTGCTGTATCTCAATTAACATCTTCATCTGACAGCGCGCGTGCCCGCACGCCCCACTGCTCTGTGCATGATGGAGTACGTGATGATCCTTAATGATGAATTCAAAGAGATCCTGTCCGTAGGCATCTCTTGCTTCTGACAAAAGAATGACTAGAAGTATCAGCTGGGTTTGCTGCCTTCTGTGATGCTGAAGATTGGAACAATATTGGGAGTGAGTAGAAGATGCCAAATGGTTCCGGTATAAACCAAACAGGAATCCCTCCATCTTAGTTCTAAAATACAATGAACACTTCTTTTCCTTTCTCATGCAAGCATTCATCTAGTAGAGTTGTGACAGAGGCACTGCAACTTTGGAGTTCCACAGGACAAGAAGTCTGTCTTAATTACCCCAGGTAACCACATACTCCATCATGAATCAGATTTGCATACTTAGGTTTCCACTCTTCACAATAAAGGTATGGGCCTTTAGTTTCCACTTAAATGGAAAGAAATCCTTCATATCAATGTATTTTCAGTGGTATCTGGACACACGTCAAAAATCTTGTCCATTATTTTAAATATAAGGCATTATTCAGATGGCCCATGTTCTTGAGCCTCTCTGAGTATGGTCCTAATACCTAAATAGAACCTTGAAAATGAACCAGAGGCATTCAATCTACCCGTCTGGCCTTCATCTTTGGGAGAATTCTACTTGTCTGGAAACAAAAAAAAAAGACTAAAAGGAGAATGACTGTTAAATCCATCTTCTCTGAAATGTATCACTGTATCTTCACCAACACCAGTAATGGAGACCTTGTATTGCAAGTTTTACTGTGTGGTTAGATCAGTGAGTGTGCTGAAGGAATGAGGCCTTGCTCAAATCCACAGGCTCCAGGGCTGCTGCTGGGAGCTGCGCTACCATCACCTGGAGTAAACAAGAGAACAACTGCTCCCTGCATGTAAGAGTGAGATGATTGTGCTTTACACATTTCCCCTGTTTTAATTTCACAATGTATGTGATGTATGACCCAGGGGTGGAAACAGTTATTGTCTCCAGCATGGAATATCCATCACATGTGGACATCTGTATATGAATAAACTGGACAGTGGAAATATGAAGAAAGAATCTGTGAGAAGTGCCTTCTCAGTGGAACATTACCAATGCCTTAAATCACTGCACAAAACACTCGTGACAAGAGAGAAGCAAACTGTGTGAAGCCAGGTGTGCAAATCTGATTAATCTCTTCTGGCTGAGGTTCTTCATGCTCAAGAGAATAATGAGCAACTTTGCAAGATGTTGATTCCCAGCAGGGTTGTGACTACTCAGCACTATGCATGGTTAAGTAATAACTCCATCAGAATTGATGAAAGAGGTGTTAGACATAGAAACCTGATAACAATGAATTACTTAAAAGATAGTTGTGGATGCCACAATAGTTGTTGAGCTATGATATGTTGTAGAGCTATGATAAACAGGTCAGCCCTCACCCCTTTGCTAATACCTACAGCTGCTGCATTTCCTCTTGCATCTTTCAGGAGACACATAAATATACTTTTATTCACTGCCAGAAGGTCTGCCCATGTGTGCTTCTGCTGGTATGTGTGTGGACTAACAAAACAGCTAACAGCTAACTAGGACTAACAGCTTCTTCTGAAGCTGTGGACTAACAACACCAAATCCTTGTACTTGAGCACTCCTTGGACTGTATCTACATTACTGTGTAAAGCCAGGAAAGACATGAAAAACCTAGAATGAGTTGAGCAGAGGGCCACTGTGACAGTTGAAGGCTGGAGCACCTGACCTGTGAGGAGAAGCTGAAGGTTCAGGAGCATGTTCAGCTTGGAGAAAGATAGCTTGCTGAGTGAGGGAGAACCTCACAGCAACCCTTCAGTACTTATGAGGTGCAGCCATACCTCACAGTTCTGAGTGGTGGGAGCAGGTGACAAGAACAGTTCTGGGCTGGACTACAAGGAATGCATCTTCCCCCATGAGAGGAGCCCAGCAGTGGAACAGGTTTGCCCAGACAGGTTGTGCAGTTGGCATCCTCTGAGGTTTTCAAGACCCAGCTGAACAAAGCCCCCAGTAATCTGGTCTGATCCATTAAGCTGGTCCTGCTTCGAGCAGGAGGTTGGACTAAAGACTTACTGAGGATCCTTCCCACCTGAATGACCTTATACTACGACCTCTGCTATGCTATATACAACAAGAATACAAGTCACCATAAAGTTAAAGTTACTCTCAATTCCATCCAAGCAATTAATTCTGTTAAGTAATGTGCAAAAAAATGTGCAAAAACACAAGTGTGGCCTGTTGAGGGAGCTCCATAGTAGAAATGAGGTAATATGCCTGATACTTGCTTGTAGCATTTGGACAAGTAGTTTTTATAACTTCAGGTCTTCAGGAATCACTTGTGTCTGAACAATGGGATTCTCTCTTCTTCTTTCAGTAAGCTTTTTGAGCAGATTCGTAAAGACAAGCAGAAAACTGTTCTGAAAGGTCTGCCATGCATCTTCTGTTGACTACAGTGAGATCTGCAGCCATGTCATCAGGGAAGATTTGAGACTGAAGTTCTCTGCTGTTCTTCTGCACCATGCATGCATCCAAGGCTCAGGTTGAATTTGGAGAACACAAGCAAAGCGTGCTTACCCTAAGGGATGAAAAGTACAGCTCTGCATGACATCCCATGCAGAGCCTTGAAGAGGGTTTGAAAGATGAGAAAATTTCCCACTGTCCATATGTGCTCTGTACTCCCCTCCAGGCAGAAGCAGCTAGAGGAAGTGTGGAGAGAGCAACTGCATCAGGGCCCAGTCTCCCATGGGAGCCTGGGAATGCTGGTGAAGGACAGCTGCTTTTGCTCTGCAGCTTCTCCATCAAGCCCACAGTGAAGACAGAATTGCCCATCTCCCCCTCACATGAATATAACCAGTCTTCATGAATGTAGCCTGCCAGAGCAGGCAGTAGGAGGTAACATCACAGAGGAGGAAGCTTGTGGATAATGTTTCGGGCTCATCTACAGAGGAGCCCTTGGAGATGCATATTACTGTTGCATTACAAAATATGGCAGAGACTATTTCTTGGATAAATTGTAGTTGTAAATACTTTTATAATGCTGTAACTAACAACCAGCTGCATTGTGGCAGGACACCAGGCACCCATGTTTTCAAACCACATCCTTGGCTTGTCTGCACTATCAGAAGTAACTTTTGTGGACTTGTAACACTTCTTACTCTGTTAAATGTTTGCCTCAAATTATGAGTTGGTTCTTACTGCACAGGGCCATAATTAGAAAGCTCAGTCTCAGAACTAAAAATGTGCTATGCCTCTCCTCAAAATCTTGAATGAAGACAGCAAGAGAATGCAAAAGTTTTTTAAAAGCTTAACTATAATAGCTGCTCCAGCGTGGGTCTCTCTCGTTCTCTCTTTGTGGGCTGTAGGTTTTGCCAGGAGCTTGCTCCAGTGTGGGTTACAGTGTCTTCCGTGTGTCTCCAGGTGCTCCAGCATGGGACCTCTCCACTGGCTGCAGGTTGGGTCCTGCTCCCCATCATCTTCCATGGGCTGCTGGGGGACAACTCGCTCCACCATGGGTTTCTCCATGGGCTGCTGGGGAATTTCTCCAGTGCCTGCAGCACCTCCTCCCCCACTTCTTCCCTGGCCTTGGTGCCTGCACAGTTCCTTATATCTTCTTACTCCTGTCTCTGGTGGCATAAAGCAGGAGCTGCTTGCATTTACTTTTCTCTAAAATGTGATTCCCAGAGGTGCTGTGACCATGGCTGATGGGTGCAACCTTGGTTAACAACAGCTCTGGCCTTGAGCCTGCTGGTGTTTATTGTGTCAGGCCTAGGGGAAGCTTCTGACTGCTTTTTGCAGAAGTCAGCCCTGCAGCCCCGCCTCCTCCACCAGAACCCAGCCATGCAAAACCACAACACCAGAGATGACTAAGGTTACACCCTACTGTAGTATTAGGCTATCTTTGGTCTAAAATACACTCAGGTGTTCCTGAGATACCAGCTTAGTGGCATGTATTTTGTACTCTGACATTTTAGGGGGCTTTATTTGTTACTGGTGATACATCTGTTTAAATGGAAAATACCTAATTAATTTCAAAATACATTATCTGTGCTCATGAGAAGTAATAGAATCATAGAATCAACTGGGCTGGAAGACACCCTTAAGATCATCGAGTCCAACCACAGCCTAACCCTGTCTAGTCTACTCTAGATCGTGTCCTTAAGCACATCATCTACACACCTTTTAAATACCTTAAGGGATGGTGACTTCACCACCCCCCTGGGCAGCCTGTTCCTACGGTTGACAACCCTTTCAGTAAAGAAATTCTTTCCAATTTCTAACCTAAATCTCCCCTGGTGCAATTTTAAGCCATTCTCTCTTTCCTATTGCTTGCCACCCAAGAGAAGAGACTAACCCAAACATCTCTGCAACCACCTTGCAAGTAGTTCTAGAGTGATAATGTCTCCCCTCAGCCTCTTTTTTCTCAGCACTAAAAAGCCCCAGCTCCTACAGCCCTTCCTCGTAGGACTTTTGCTCCAGACCCTCCACCAGCTTTGTCGCTCTCCTCTGGACACACTCCAGCATCTCAACATCCTTCCTGTAGTGAGTGGCCCAAAACTGAACACAGTACTCAAGGTGCGGCCTCACCAGAGCCAAGTACAATCAAGGTCTAATCAAGAAGCTTAATTTTGAATCAAGATCAAAAAGAGCTTTATAGAGCTTGGGCAGATTGTCTATCACACTAGATATGACCAGTTGTCCTGTGACTTTTGGTCCTTAAAGATTTTACAATAATCCGGGCACTGTAGCCCAGCAGTCCAATTGAAGTGGGTCCCAGGTGATTATTTCAGCTCCTCCTACATTTTCAATGAAGGGGCCTGGCAAGTCCTGTCCTAAATGTCTGAGTTCTGCATGTGGATACTGGAGAATTAAAATGATGAAAGAAACTCTGTCCATGAATTGTAGGGATAACCATCTCTGAAAACCAGTAGAAGGCTCAACGGGAGGTGACAGACCAACAGCAAATGCAGAGCAGTGCAACAACGGTATCAGGACAGTTTTTCTCCTAGGGTTGTTGGACTTGTAGGGTTGTGTGGGCACTTCCACACCCAGTTCTGTGAAAGGGTCATTCCCCATGGAAGCAGCAGCATGGGAGATGGCGTGAGGCAAAGCACAGAGCATCTGCTGCAGCGGCGGTGGCACCACTCCCAGTGTCTGCTCTGCAGTCTGCTCTTGGCTCTGTCCCATCCCCACAGTACTTCAGCCTTGACAAGAAGCATGCCAAGGCTGTGTGATTTGTATTTGCTAGAGGCAATTCTCTCTTACTGTCACCTTTAAAATGGATTTTTTTCTTTTCATTCTCCAAAATTAAATGTGCTCTTACATGTTTATCTTAGGCCTGCTCTTTAATGTGAATTTCTTATCAAGGGGAAGGCCAATCTTTGTCTTGGCACAGGCAGATAGATGTTTGAGCTGGTTCACAAATGCCTTCAGAGGTGAGGAATGTTTCTTTTCCATTTCTAAAATCTGTATTAAGTCCTTTGCCAAACCTGCAATCCAGTCTTCATGCCTTGATTGAAGAACTTTGGGATAAGTACACAGTAAGAAGGTGGTCAGACTCAAAGGAATTTTTCTTTCTTCAAGCTCTGAATTTAAAATATTTTATTTTATTTTTTGCTGCTGATGACAACTGTAGTGATTTTGTAATATATGTTTGTATAAAACATGTTTCTATTAAATAGATATACATATCTACATGTACACATACATACATGCATAACTTAAGACAGAAGTTAAGAGGCACTTCTGCATTTTCAGATGTGTACCTAAACCCTTCAGAAGATGACATCTCCTTTTGCAGTCCTTTCAAATCATTAAATTATAAAATCACAGAATCACTACAGCTGGAAAAGACCTCCAAGATCATCTAGTCCAACTGTCCCCCTACCACCTATATTATTAACTGAACCATTTCCCTAAGTACCTCATCCAACCTTTCCTTAAACACCCTGAGGGACAGTGACTCCACCACCTCCTGGGCAACCCATTCCAACATCCAACCACTCTTTCTGAGAAGAAATTTCTCCTAATTTCTAACCTGAACCTCCCCTGGCACAACTTGCAGCCATTCCCTCATGTCCTATTGCTAGTTATCTGTGAGAAGAGGCTGTCCCCCAGCTCACCACGACCTCCTTTCAGGTAGTCGTAGGTCTCCCTTGAACTTGCTCTTCTCCAGACTAAACAGTCCCAGTTCCCTCAGCCACTCCTCATAAGACTTGTGCTCCAGATTCTTCACCAGCTCCACTGCCCTTCTCTGGACACACTTCAGGACCTCCATGTCTTTCTTGTAGTGAGCGGCCCAAACCCGAACACAGTATTTGAGGTGCGGCCTCACTCTCCATTAGCCAAGCCCACTATGACATAAATTGTCCTTCAACCTTCTCACAAAATCTTCCATAGAAAAATGGGTATGCAACAAGAACAGAAAAATCTTCACCTCAAACACCAGAGTTCAGATTTTACTTGTTTTCTCTCACACAAGCTGAAGATGTCTCTGGAGTAATTAGTAAAAGAATAGCATTAATTCTGCTTCTCACTGATGAGGGTGCTTCATTAGGATTGATTGCTCATTTCCAAAGATTATACAAGGCTAAAATAATTACCAGTGAAGAACACAAAGCACTCAACAACACATATATCCTTTAGACCACCAAAGTAAACAGACCCTTAAGAATAAGTTTAATGCTTTTATTTCTGAGGTATGCATAAACCAAGCTTTCCGTTCCACCAGGAATAACTGTCAGTTAAATTAGGACCCTGTGACCATATCCCTCTTTCCTTTTCCTTTAGGGTTCTGTATATGCATGTACAAGAGGCTGTCTATATGCACATACAAGAGTTTATTTAGCACCAATAGTCTGAGCCTGACTCTACTTCACACAAGATTTCCAGCTGCCAAGAAGCCCCTCACCAGAAGCCCTCATCCTTTGATTCTTTTGCTGTCTCTTACAAAAGGCTTATGAATGAGGGACATTTAGTACCTGAGGTTTTTCCTATGCTATTCCTTTTTTTTTTTTTTTTTCTTCTTCCTTCCATGTTGGCCTCATTTCTGAGCAGCTTCTTGTAATTGGGGCAGAGTATTATGGGAGATCATAGGAAGCTGGTTTTTTCCTCACCTGAAACCATTAATACTGCTGCCTGGCTTTGCAGGTTGCAGAACTGCCCATTCAGTTTGTAGCATAAGGCAAGATATTACCCATTATGTGAAGATTTTGGCAGGCAAGAAAGTAAAGAGGTATCACATAAAATGAACAAAACTATACAGAACAAAAACGTGTGGCCATCCAAACAGGAACATGAAGAGACTATGTAGAGATGTAAGAGAAAACCAGAACATGCTCTTTTCCTAATGAGCTGTTCCCTGATATATATTTAACCCAAATAAAACAGGTATTAGCTGTCAGGAAACATCCTCATCTAGAATGTGTTAAAGTGGGCCAAACATTTCTTGCATCAGCCCTGAGAAGATCAGGGTAGCATTAGCACAAGAAGATCGACCCAGTGAGAAGTGGTAGCCACCCCAGAACAGAGATGCACCACATCTCAACTTGAACTCAGGATTTTGACATGCTGCCTCCTGGGCAGAAGCTGTAATTACGAGCAGACTGTTCAAAAGGCACCGGCAAGCATTTAGGAAACCTTTTTTTGGTCTGTGTGTATGTTGCCATCCTTCGCTTTGGTGGTCTAAATAACAGATCAGAGAGGGGAGACCCACCAATCCTCCAACATGTACCTAGAGTTTTGAATCCCAAAGAGCCTGGACACTTGGAAAGCATCTAGAACAACAAAAAAAGGAGCCTGCATTGTCTAGGGTTGCTAGCTGCCATGCCACCAGAGATAAAACTGCAGCAAAATCCTGGTCACTGGGAACTGGAGCTGCCCATCACGAGCAGGGCTCACCAGTGGGAGGGGAGCCATCAGAACAGGGATGGAAAGGGGAAGCAGCAAGGCAGGCAGTGTGAGCAGGGAAGCAAAATGGCAAGGAGCCATGGGACAGCATGGCCTGTGAATGCCTGGAGGGATACCGGGTGCATGCAGGGGGACCTGCCCAGATGGCAGTTGAGGGGAGAAGAGCAAAATGAGAAAGGAAAATTCTCCCTTTCCCCTCAACCCTCATCCTTTTTCTCATTAAAGGCATTTAAAGATATCCTAGTTATTTTCCTGATACTCTCTTTCCTATCAAAGCACATCCTGCAATTTTTGTGGTGATGGCAATCCTTGATGAGTAAGATGAGGAGGGCTCAGCAACACAGCGGCGCTCTTTGGTAATTACAGCTGAGAGGGGAAGTGTCCTGAAGCAACCCTGATGAAGTTATGGCCTGAAAATGCTTTGTGATCCCTGCCCTAAGTATAACACAGATACACTACCAGTACACACAACACGATATGCAAACAGCATTACACAAGGAGGAAGGACACTGAGAACCTTGCTGTCAGGGCACGTCTTTCCAAATAGGGAAACGGTGGTGCTGAGGGTCCAGGAACACCTACTTACCAGTTAAGTGGCTGGCAATCCTGGCAATAGGTTTAGGAGGCAGGGCAGGGGGCTGTTTGAGGAGGGACAACTGTTTCACTGGGGTGTCCTCATGGTCTCCAGGGAAAGCGGCAGATTTTTTGGGGGGAAGTAGCAGGACTGGCTTAGCTGTAGGATCTTGGGACAGGAGGACGCCGGATTCATTGGATGTGGGGCTCTCTTCAGACACTGGAGGACACAACCACATCATAGACGCAACAACGTTACGAGCAAAGCAGCAGCGGGTACGGCCGCAGTAAGACAAGAAAAGCAGCGCAGCAATGCAGATTGAGAACGACTAAGAGATTTCACTCAAACATCGTATCACATAGAAAGGAGGAGAAGAAAGGAGAAGAAAGAAAGAGAAGGAGAAGGAGTAACGCACATCTACACAACAGCTGAGTTTCCCATTACCTCTGACAGAAGCCAGCTCCCTTATGCCAGGCCAGGATGTATTCCCACATCTTGAACACAAATCAAGTGCCTTAAAATGTCACACCTCAGGCGGTCTGTCACCACAGCTTGCTCAGGACCAGAAATGTTAGCAGGTAGTCTCTAGACTTAGCCTATCAATGTAAAAGCACCTCACGGGGCCTACTCCGTTTTGAAAAGGCTGCATAGCTATGCAGGGTCATGGATGAACACTTCTGCCAGTCACTCTTCCTCACTCAACATTTATCCACAAGTCTCAGCATTAAGCAATGCAGTAAGAGGAGCTAACCCAGATGTAGTGTTGCTGTCTGTCTGCATGGGCTGGAGAAGAAGTGCAGAGTGCCTCACCTAGGGTAGGGCATCTGGCTGTGTTCACTACTGGGAGCTGCACAGTGTGAATGTCACCCACATACAGCTGAAGGGCATGAAGTTGTACCTCCTCAGGTTGAAAAATGTTGTCAGCCCTCTGCTCTAGAGCTCACTGGCACAGCTGAGATGTAGCCAGAAAGTTAGAAATCTACTTTTAAATGTTCACAAAGTGCAGGGACTTTGTCTCACTCACAAAGACGTTACTTGTGTAGAAGCAGAGGTTACTTCTATATCAAGTCAGTAAAAATTTCTCATGAGCGTCCAGCAACAATCTATAATGTCATGTTCTCCACCAGAAGACGTCTTCGGCAAGGATCTCTCAGGGCTGGATACTAAATGTTAGAAGCCACAAACTTGTTTCAAACAGCTTTGATTACCTACTTCATAATGCAAACAAGATGTTACCTGTCCCATCCATGATCTCTGTGGTTGGGAGCACCTCGTATGAGCAGGGTTCCCCAGATGCTGGACCTGAGTCCAGTTCTGCTAGAGCTGGCAGGGATACCTGGCTGGAGCTCAGCACCGGCCCGGAGCCCAGAGGCTGCCCGTTCTCCAAAGCTCCTTCTTCATTTGGTATGGAAAGTTCCCCATCTGTTCATAGTTGGAGGAAAGCAGAATGACAACAGAAGACACATCAGTAAGATACAGAAAGAACTGAAAATGAAATCTATCTCCATTAGGTTGCTTGCAAATGAGGAACCTGAACTGAGAACCTGTATGTATACAGAAAACACAAGGATAAGGATCAAAACAGTATGGTTTGTATCTCAAAAATGCAACTTGTGTAGACCAAATTTGAGATGTCTCACTATGATGTTCTGTCCACAATAGTTCCACAGAAGTCCGACAGAATTCCACTTGCCTTACAGGGTTATTAGTATTTGGGAAAGATCTCTCAAATATATGTGTTGATCCTTTGCTTACCCTACGATGGTCATTGTGATCCTTGGTCTAAGCTGGATGGTCCCTGACCACCCTCCACACATGAGGTCATGTGGTCCCATCCAGGGTAACAAAATCTTGTTTTCCTTCTGCCTGTGCTGAAGCTCGGAGGTCAGGAATGAGAATGGGCTGAAACTGAAGCTATGGAGCTTTCTTAAAGAATAGTAATATACGCAGCACATAATTTATAATATCTTAATTCTAAGAATTATTCTCTTCCCATATACCAATTTTTTATGCTGTAAGGGATGAGGAACATAAGCAAAATCCCCGAAGTATGTCCCTATTTTACACACAGATAAAAACATTACAGCTCCCAGCGTCAAGAAAGGGGGGGAATAATTTCTATAGCTCCCTAGCGTAAGGTCTTGATACTTGGATATTGCAGATTCCATTTAGAAAGCCTGTTTTTAAAGTTATTAATAATATCTCCTCTATCTGAGCAAAATTTCTGTAACAGCAGCTGGTAGTTCCTTTCCTATCAAACGCCACTTCACATTAGAAATAATAAAGAACAGAAGCGAGGGCTCAGATCATTCTCTATGGTGTCAACCTGCATGATTTTTATCTCAGAACTTGTTATGCACAGCACTCTGGTACCTGGAGGCAATGACTACATGGATATCTCAATTACAATTTTATAAAGGAAATTGTTCAGCCCCTACGGTTATGAGTGCAAGCCTGAAAATATAACCAGAATGTGACCTGTAAGGCTGAAAACCAGCAGGCAAATACACGGGGCCTAATTTTACTCTGCATTTCAATTATTTTTTTAAGTCAAACTCAGGATTTCAGGACCTAGTTCTTGATTTTTGGGCACCTCTGACTAGCCATGTTACTGCTGAAGGTACCATTCCAAGATGTACATTGTTCGTGTCAGCATGCATTTTCCCCTCACAGGGCTTTCCAGTATTGTTTTGGAAAACAATACTGAAAAGAGAAAAAAGAATAAGCCTCATGAGCCAGGACACACAATTTAACAAGTCTAAAAGTATGTTAGTTGATAAGTATTCAGAATTATGTTTCTGCCTTTTAAAGCTTCTCTGCAGTCGAGTAAGGATGGCTGTCTGCTTATTTTGGAATTATTAAAAATACCAAGGCCTTGACTTTCTTGGTTTTGTTGGAGGCCTTCTGAAGGCCTAGAGAGCTATTATGGTACACAGCCACATCATCCTAGCCTCAAACCAGACCCATGGCTTTCAGAGCAATCAGCTGAGCTGGATAAAAAGGTGAAGACATTAATCAAACCTGAAGGTTTTGGCCAGTCGTTCACAGCTCAGCCTCTTTCTAACTGCTGTGGTCATTCAATACAAACCTGTTTATTTCCCTAGGCAGCAAAAATCAAGCAACAGTTCAGCCAGTATTTAAGCTGAATGTTTTCCATCGCAGCTGTTTGGGTGTAAACGCTATGCATTCTGTACTTGCCCTGTCTCCCTTTGATAAGCACACACCTCCCCAGTGGTCTGGACAGGGGCTGTGGTCATCTCAGCTACCTGGTTTCAAGAGAAGAGCATAACTGTTTCTTATGCAGAGCAACTGTTTCTTGAATGAAAGGCAGTGACTATGGCCAGCAATACTCATTAAGCAGTGCAGGACTAAATTTCACCATAACCAGGAGGAGACAAAAAGGGTGCTTGGTAAAACCAGTAATGCTGAGGTTTTGGAGGGATGTCTGCCTATTTTTAACGAAGCGGGATGCCTACCCTTACGTTCTCAGCACCTTGAAATCTTACTGTGTTAAGTGTACCTTGTGCCTCTCAAGGTACATATTCAGCACAATTTAAGAAGATAGCATTTAAGTGACCCATTGAAGGTTTATGACTGCAGAGAAGCAGAATGTGAGATAAAATTCTGGCTTTTACTTTTTTGTCACAACAAGAAGAATGACAGCTGTCTGTACTGACAGCATAACCTCTTTTAATCTTCCCTCTGAATATCTCCAATCTTCATTTAGACTCTAAAACTTGTCCTTGGATTTGGCTGAAATCATCAGACGTGACACAGAATCAAGACTGAAATATAGACCCTAAATCTGATCTCCAAGGAGAGCTACTTGGGGAGCTGCTCAAGTACAGCAAAACAGATCAAAGATGCGGATAAAATAATTTGTAGAGTGAAGAATATCTTACTGTGAATTAATCCTGGATCAGAGACGTGCTTGACGACCAGATATAAAAGGGAAGTTAGTTATTATTTTTAAAGTACTAAAAGCTTCTCTGGGTAGCTGACGTACAATTGAAAAGAATCCTGGTAATGCAATTATTACATACACATGGATGAATCGGTTAGTCTTCAGGAAGGGGCTATGTGTTTCAAGTTAATTTTGCACAGTGATAACACACATAATCTTTTGTTCTCACACTCAATTTTTTTTTTGGCTGTGTTTCCACAGAGACTGTTGCTACTTAGTGGAGAATGACTCCCCCCAAATGCATGAACTTTGATAACGCCACCTGAGCATGAATCTGGACAGAACCAGAGAGAACAGCTTGACCTCTGCAACAACAGGGGCATATGAAGGCTGCTCTTCCGTTACCCAGGAGGCTCCATACATCTGAAGTCACTGATGAAACAGGACCTTGGAGGAAACTCTGATGCAGAGGACTCTAGCCAGATGCTTTGATTCACCTTAGCACATGGAAGTAACATCAAAAGGCAAAGGCTCAGAAATGCACAGATGATGTTCAAAACATGTGGCCCTAAGCATGGTTTGTACTCCTCAGCTCACCTGCCACTTCCACTTTCAGGTGCTTTTTAAAAATTGCCTGGTGTGAAGCAGTCTGCAGTGTGTCACACTGACCAGCACAGATCAGACCTTCTGGTGTCCTTTGTGTCAGAGCTCTGCCTACTCTCTCACCATGTTTTCTCACTCTGAACAGCCTGGACTTATTCATTCTCTGGACTAGGAACTTTGTGTGCATATCCAAAAAGTGCCACATTTCTGTGCTACTTCCATGGACAAATGGCTACAGAAGTCAAAATGATGAGGAGAGTTCAAAGTCCTGGGTTATTTTCCAAGGAGGCTGTCTTCTTCAGTACCTGTCTACTCCAGCCAAGCATTCTCAATAGCAAAGAAGAGGAAAGGTAGAGTACAATTAATGTCTTCTTCCATGGCCCCTGAGTGTTTGCTATTGTTTGTGGTCAAAACCTGTCCCTGGGGCTGTTTCCTAGCCTTGGTGGCTACCTTAGCACAGTGGCTAGGATCCCCCTTAACTTCAGCCTCCAATCAGACCCCTGATTTTGTGGGATCCCATGGAGTTTGAGACAGGTTGCTGTATGGATGTCCTCTCTGCTTCTGGAGGAGTTCCAAACCTTCCAACGTATGATTTCAGTGCAGCACAACTGGCGCTTTAGTGGCTGCTGCCATGACTTCCTCCTTGCTGTACCACCTCAACCACTTCTTCAAACTTAAGGTCTCATATTGCTACAAAACCTGCCTTAGCACCTAAGTGCAACGTGTTCAAATCCTATCAGGATTTGCAAGACCTAAAATTTAGGTCTAATTCCATCATTTTGATTAGATAGAGAGTACAAAACCCCAAAAGTTTAAAAGATGAAGACTGCTGAATGGTTTTTTTTGACCAATCTCTGCCTCTGAAGAAGCAATTAGTACCTGTTCATATTCAGGAATTTCTCACTACAGGCAATCTCCTCTATGTTCAGATGAAAGAAGAGGTATCAAAAATCCTGCAAGTAGATTTAATTCTTTGACTGGCACCATGGAATAGTGGACAATTCTAAAAGTAGATGCTTTTGGGATTGTTACACCTTCATGTCAATAATCAAAGCTGTTTATCTATGCATAAGAGCAATGGTAGAACAAAAATGTGAGTTCTTCTAAATGCTCTAGTATGTTCTGCATTGCAGGTGGAAGCTGTAATTTTAACCTCTCAGCCCACAAACTATTGTAACAGGTCACTCATCAACTACTTTTTCAACTTACTATTTTTCCAAAAGAGCACATTATTTGAAAAAATGACAACCTTTGCCTACGTTTTCAGAAGACCTGAGTCACAGAAGCCTGCAAATGGAAGATGACAGAAACTGATTCGATTTGATCATGAGTCTGGTCCTTGCCAAGGAAAGAACTCTCTGCGGTTCAGTCTGGAGCGGTTTCACTCGACTAGTTTAAGCGTCGGGGGTCACTGAAGTGATAAAAGCATTTCTTGTTTCCCAAATATAGCTGCTGGACTGCAGTGACTTTCCCATGTGTGAATACCATGACTGAACTGTGCTCTGCTGACTTTCACCTGCTGGATGACATAAAGTCCTCTGAAAAGGCAGCAAATCCTGAAGCAAACAGGTCAGCGTCATTGTAAACAGCAGGCAAACTAGCTAATTCTGGTTTTCTTCAACCTAGAAAACATTACAAACCCAATACTAAGTGCATCGTGAGCTCCAGGACTTCTGCTCTTGGGTCAGTCTACCCATACTAAGTTTCTTTTGACCTGTATGAAATTTTTGAAGAAAGAAAAAGGCAAATTCACTCACAGGCTGATTCTGACTGTTTTGTCCATCTCTTAGCAAAGGGAGACAAAGCAATTTAACATGATAGTCGCACTGCTGTCTGTGTAAGATGCCTCTTGGCACAGCCATCAAATAAAGCCTTTTGCTATGAGGTGCTAAAGTCTGCCATGTTTTCTTCAAGGGTTAGACATTTACTAACAGGAATTACAAGGAAGATGTTACTTCCACCTAAGGTTCACAGGGAGATACAGTATACTTTATTAGAATTACACTCACATTATCACAACACTGAAAGAAATATTGGTTTTGCTCTAGATATTTTGCCTTTCTGATATCCTTGTGCCATCAAAGCTACTTGATCACTGCTACTGTTCTTGTCTATTACCACTTTCTGCTCTGCCCTACATTTTTCTTTCAAGGAAGGGTACCAATTCTTAGCTTCCTGTCAGGAAATATTTCCATCAGGAAATAATGTAGGCTAGATATTATTATTATTTTACTGGCACTTGGCAGTGCAAAAGTTTGATGCCTCTTGCTTTTTGCACTGAAAATAGGAAGAAGCAGCATGTGTTTCATACCAGCTGCTTCTGATATGAAAAGGTGAAAAATTACTATAAAGAGGAATGAATTTCTTTTTTCCAGGTAAGGACCTCCAGGCAGCTTAGCATCTGCTTCACAAGATGACATTTAAGGTTACAAGCTAGAGCATTATATGATGAACGGAGAAAGCTGCAATGCTTTGGTAGCAACGTGGAGGGCAGGCTGCATAGGAAAGACTTCTCCTGGGGATGCCTTTAGGGATGAGTAGGGATGGGTCAGAAACCACCTATAATATGTGGGATGTGAGGCAGGGATGAAGGAGCACACACCCTGGGTGGTGGTGTGACTGAGGGCTCCAAAGCCGTCCAGGGCGCTGAACAGGGAGACACTTGATGTGACAGCTTGGGCTGTGCCTTGCTGGCTGTGGGGATGCCTGACTCATGGCTGCGTATTCCACCCACGTCACACTCAAAGAGGTCAACAGCCTAAAGCAGTGAGAAGGGCAATCCTTTTACCAGGAGTTGTTTCTACCCTGAAGTTCCATCTAGGATGACTTCCAAGCCAGTGGGTCATACTGAGAGCACAGGCAGTGTTAGATCTAAATGATTAGAAGAATCTAAAATACATAAAGGGTAAAAACTGTAAAATTTAATGACAAGCAGCGTATTTCTTTGGTTTTGCATTTTTTGGGGGGTTTTTTCACTTAAAAAAATAAACAGTTTGGGTTAGTAAATTTTTTAATTCCCAAGAAGCTACAGTAAAAGGCATAGGTAGCATGTTTACATGCTTTAGACTTTGTGAAGTAGACCCTGCCTCTAATGTCTCTGGAATTTTGTAACTTCTACTGGCGTCTAACAGGTTTTGTACTGGCACTGTTAAAAACTTTTGGACTTTGAGTTAATGAGGCTTTAAAGCACATGCATAAGTTCACACTGAAATGAAGAGGCAGCTCTGGCTTGTCTTTACACAATATGGTGAATTCCCTGCCTTAGTTATTGATGAGAGAAGCAGCAAAACAAATTAAAGCTGTCCTTAAAGATTGACACATACGTAACAGTTGTCAGAGACGTGCTGTATTACCAGGGTAAAACAGTGGTGTTCTGCAAACAGTGGCGTTTTGCATAAATAATACATTACCAACTCAACAATTTAACCATTCTGAAAAAGAAATTAGTACTATTATGTCTTCCAAGCTGTTTCAAGGAAATGTGCTCGTCAGGATCCAAAACCTTTAAAACATTTCCCTTTTCCACAACAATTAATCCCTGAGTGGCTTAACCAGACACATGCAGGCACAGACCTACTCCATCTCCCTGCAGTCTGGTTGCCTCGCTGCTTTGCAGCAAGTGACTGCTGCACACTGCTGGCATTTTTATTTCTACCACTTTACATTTCTGGTTAGTTTTCAGTTTTATTTGCTAGGTAACTATCGCATATATCCAACAGAAAGGGCCAGCCTGCGGTGAAATTAAAAGAGATGCTCAAAGACCTTACTCTGCAGTCCCGCAATCCAGGCCTGTATTCCCAGTCCCTAGTGTTACAAGAATGTAATATCTGGCCATGAAGCTATATGACATGTCAACTTAACGTTGTGAAAAGAAGACCACTTACCTTTATCAAAAATTTCTTTCAGCACTCCTCGTTTTATAAGCTCCTCTCTGCTTTGTCTCATTGATATTTTTCTTTCCAAAGCTGTAAGCAAAGGAGAAGGGTCAATATAAATACAAAAGAAGGAAAATAATTGTTTTTAAAGGCTCTATGCCTCCTTAGACATTTAAAAATGCTTTTTCTCCTTTTCAAGTCAGTGGCAAATTAGCATCTCAAAAAAAAAAGGCTACTGGCAGTCCAGAGAATCTGCCTGCTGCTATAGTGCTGCTGTTATCGACAGAAATGGCTATAGACCGACCTATCTGAGGGCACGTCTGCACGCCCACTGCTTAATTTTGACACATGACCCAAGCATTGCTGTGGAGAATTAGAGAGAGCAAAGGGAGAAGTCAATTAGTGCAGAAGCTGGTGAGGGAAAAGAATGAAAGGAGGCAACACAAAGGATCACGCCAATGAAAGGCATAGCCACGGATTGTCTCCAACTCCATGAAGAGAACTGGCACCTCTGCTGCCCCTGCAGCCAAAGGCTTCTTTCCCACTAACTCCAGTGAGGGCAGAGCAAGGCATTTGGGACTGCGCAAAAAGAGCTGCTTAAGGGGGCCTTCTCCTTCCTGAGGAGGGGTGTGGGTGTTTTCCCCAAAAAGAGGTGTAAACAAGGCAAACTCTGTGAGAGCCACTGTAATTTACACCAGGTCTGAGCAGCCTGTATTGGCTGCTTGGAGACCGCGGTCACTGGGGCGGCAAAGCAACAGCTAGAAATTTCATGTTTGTTTAGTTCAGCAGTAATTAAAACAATGTCCAATTAACCAAAACACCACAAAGGACATACATTCAGGCAAAGAGCTGAAAGCCAGCAAGCAAGGGGCGCAAGAAGTGATGCGCAGGAGTGGCTATGACTGTGTGCGCTCTGTGAGAAACATTCCTGTGCCTGCCAAAAAGGAGGTACAGTCAAGGGCAAATTGCTTCTGCCATATGCTCCCCTATCAGACCCAGCGCAGATGCGTGCACACACACACACACAAATGAACTGGGACTTAGCATCTCCAGCCTGCCTGAGGCAGATTTAAAGCAAAAGAGGCTCTGAAACCCTCTCTCCCTCCCTGAACACATGCGGGTGTAACCTTCTCTGGCACCGCTGCTGTTGGCTGCTCCCTCGGGGGCACAGTATACTCGGTGAATTAGCTATGCTTACTCTGACATGTAAGCATTCATTGCAACTTACTTGCAGTGAGATAGGTACAGCTTAGCATGAACAAGGCCAGCTCTGCTTCACTCTTTCCCACACAATAAATTTAGGCTTCCCCATTTTCAAAATCAGTTTTGAACATGTATTCTCCAGGACAAAGGACATCAGTAGGTACAGTCAGCAGCTAATAACCCCTCCTCCCCGTCTCCCCTAAACACAACGCTCTGATGTTCAGCGTTGATCAGAATTTATGGCAGATCCCTTTGCTGGGGCACAACACCCCACACCCATTAACCAGGCACACAGTACAGTTTTATTTTTGAGGCTGTTTTTGATCCACAGCATCTTCCAGAGTGCCGTTGCCCCATTTGAAGAAGTGCTTTGAGCACCCCGCCGACTTTCAATGAAACTTTGATTTCTAAGTCTGTAATAGGCCGTTGGAAAGAAATACCCAACAATCAGACTCTGGAGTCATGTTGCACACTGCTCCCCAACCTGCCTTTTTCCTGCACTGAAGGGGCCCTGTCCCGGCACAGTATTTAAAGCTTTCCCCCTTAATAACTGCCCTTACCCCCACCAAAAAAAGCCGAAGCAAGCTATAGCTAACTCCAGAGATTTCTCCCATCAAAGAAATTGTTAAAACCCTGACTGGCTTTACAGGGCAAAGTGGCAGCACCCAACACCTTTCCTAAGGGTGACTTCTTGTTAGCGTGAGCAGGGAACAGCACCCGGGCTGTCTGAGCTTGTCCTTCGGCAGGTAATGAAGTGGGGTTAAACAGCAGCAAAGCAGCAGTTTCTGCATATAGACAGCTGCACTGTTCACAAAACAAGGACTGCTGCTGCTGTTTCTGTACTTCCCCTTGAACGAGCGCAGTAACGGATCCACGTATTACAAACTAAATCACTGGCACTCTCCTGGGGTCACCATCTCACCCTCCTGCCTAGCCAACAGCTGCCTATACAAGGTAGCAGCATGACTGCTGACTTCACAGCTAGGAAGTCCCATCACATTACTGAAGTAGTGGTAAGAAACAGTTTTGTGGATTGGAGAGAAGACTTGTGTGGGATCAAGTGCTAAACGTGGCTAGCGGGGCATCCTGAAGAAGTGCAGGAGCGTATCTCCCAAATCTGTTGCTGGGGAAGATGCTCAAGTATTGACCAAGACTTCTCAAAGCCACAGGCTCTTTTTGCAGTCTGGCAGTATTTTGAAGATAGAACATGTATTTTTGGAAGAGTGTACACGGGCTTTTCAGATGGTCCCTTTTGGTTGAAATCTGCTTCCACTCAAGAATGAAAAAACCCTACCATGCTCCAATCTGAAGCTCAGACTAGAACAATTTTTTTTTTCCAGTTTCTAAATCCTTTCTAAGTAGGTATGGGACTTAAAGTATTAATTATTTTCCTACTAAGCCAGTTTAATTAATAAGATATTTAGAGGAAGGGCATGCTGGGCTAAGAGCAGCACTGAATGATAATAACAGATGCTATACTAAAACTATGGAACATGCTGCCTTCCTTTAATACAAATTTTCCTCCCAAACAAGTCTCATACATTTAAGTGCATAAACTGCTATGCTACTGCTGGATCAGATGGCAAAAAAAAATAATCACAAGCGCTTAGATACAGAACCCATTAAGATCTAACAGCTCCAACAATGAAATGTTTCACTCGGTCTGGATTTCTCTGGCAAAGATTGCCAGTTCTTTCATGAAGGGCTTTCTTTTCAGGCAGAAAGCTGACAAAATAAATTCATTCACTCTCCACTGAGAAGGGATCCATTCACAGCAGAGGATAACTGAAAAACTCTGAATTAATCCTCGATTCATGAGAGCCTTGTAAATTCAGTGATGGAGAAAAATTAAATATAATTAATATTTAACAAAAGATGTATTACTTCACTGGCAATTTTCCTTGGTGATTAACCTAATTTTTTTCATTTGTACAATCTTCCAGGAGATTAGAAATAAGAATTAAGCCCTCTTTATGGGGTCTACTTATGCCAGAAACTGGTTATTGTAACAAATTCACTCATTCTCCAAGAAACTGTCAGTTACTGGTTTATAGAAATGAGTGTGTTTTACGCTATATGCCTACAGATTTTGCCAGCGTGCTCTGCAGTACGCTGTTTCTTTTAAGCCCTGATGAAGAAACAGTGGGAAATGTTTTCATTAATGTTCCTGAGCTGGTGTTTTTGAACTCATCCCTCAGGAGCAGCACCCCTCCGCTGTTCAAGCAGAGCTGTTCTCTGTGGCAGACCCATTAAGATCAGTAAAGCCTTGACAGGGTCAGGAGGGTTTCCTGCCCTTCCATTCTGGAAATCAAGCATCGTTTTGTCTTTATTCCTTTAATAAGCCGTTGCACTCCGTGATGGCAGTGATTGTGGGCTGCTCCTCCAGCTGAGAAGGTGAAGCTCGCCACTGCGTCTGTGCCAGGCGCTTCTGCTGCTCCATTACCCAGCCAAAGAGGCGGTAATGTGGTCAGGACGCAGTCTGAAGACAGATCTCTTTGCCCCTCCCCTCCTTCCTCCCAAGATCCAAACATCCCATAGGAACTGGGAACAGACTGCATCTACATGAGAATAAACCGGTCCCCATTGTGTACCTTGTCATGTTGCTGCTTAAACTGAGGGGTGGACTAAATAAGCAAGTCCTGCCCTTCCTTCTCATCTGATAACCGAAACTAAACCCCAGCCTGCACCAGACGGTTGGATCCTAACCTTGCTTTTTCTGAGGCTGCCCTTGGCCTTCGTCTTAAAAAGCACCAGGGGTTGCTTTGCATGAATTCTTCCTCTCAAAGGCCACTGTAATTTTCATGAAGATTTTAGGAAGCAGAGGTCGTTACAGGAATGGAGCTTAGAGCAGAGGCTTTCTGGTGTATCAATTATATTTGGATTTAATAGGCAGAAATTTGCTTTGCTAATAATTCAGATCTGAATAATGAGAAACAAGTAAACCAATTGCTTTGCACAATATTAAGCAACCAGCAACATTTCCTTTAGCCTTGTAAGGAAGGAAAGATTTTCAGGCGTGATGGATCATGTATCAAGACATATTACATCACCTTGAAATTCTTCCAAATATGTAGACTTTCTTGATAATTAAATGGAGTTGGATTAATCTGATACGAATTTTTACAATGTAGGCTTCTGCCTCTGAGTTTGCCTCCTTATGTACTAAGTAAAATTCTTGGGTATGTCTGACCTCAGCCTAACATAAGCATCTAAAGAGGTCTGAACTGCACCTTGGAAGAGCCTGTTAGTCTTTACTGACTGTAAAGGAAGCTAAGGGTAGGTAGCTATAATGAAGATGGCTAAAATTAGGGCTGCATCCACTCCTGAAGTCAAAATTGACTAAGAAAGTAATTTTAAAAAGTAAATGCTGCTGCAAATGAAAGTTTCAGATAGAGGTGAGGAAAATGTAGATACGTCAGCTCACACAGTGCTCCATTATCTTTTGGGATTGTTTCTATACCTGTGGCATGTCACCCAGCATCCCTGCCATGAGCCTGGGGTTTGACCAACGCGAAACCATGGCTTGGCTGAAATAACTGTTTTGCTCAGTGCTAAACATGAAATTTGCTTGGCTTAAAATACTCCCAAGTCTCTTGAAGCCTCAGGGAAGAAAACAATATTCCAAAAGTTTTTTTGAATCTTTCAGATTTCAAGTTCCTTAAAGAACTTTTGTGTCTCTCTATTCTGACCCTGGGTTTTCCTGTAACAGTACCATCTACAAAATCTGACTCAGACAGATTACTACCTAGAATGGATTAGGAGCCACTTTTTGTCTGTGATGTCCACATGTGCCAGTTCTGGTTCTGGTTCTGACTGTAGCCTAGTACTCCTATGAAATTACCAATTACATCAACAGGGAAAAGATATATGGATATAAAAGCTTAAACTCAAATCTCTCCAAATCAGGTACCACTACAGTAGTTGACAAAATAAATTCCTTCCAGTCCATAAACTGTCTGGGAAAACTTCTGTAGGATGTGCCACAAGACAAAGTAATAAAACAAGATCAATACCCAGCATTGATGTCATATTGGAGGAGTAACTCAAAACACTCTAGAAGCAAATCAGTATCATCACAGTGTTGGGAAAGTGAGGTATAGACAAATTGAAGTAGCTTGGCTCATCACCTCGTAGATCAGTAACAAAGCCCTAACAGCAGCTCTTCTGTGGCCAGGGGCAGCAGGCTAGAAATGAGGCAGGCTAAGAAATGATTCTTCTAGACTTAAACTTTGTTAATCTGTAATTAAGAGAAACAAAATAATAGGAAAAAGAAGCCCAAATATAAAAAACCCAAACCAAACCTTATTAATTTTATTCCAGTCTTAGGTACAACTGCATTTATTTTAGATTATGACTACTTAAAACACAGAGGCAGGGGATCTTGCTTCCAGACAAATTCTGATCAACTCAGGACACCGGTCCACCTCCAGTTAGAAACACTGGACTAGGAACGTGACAAATCTTAATTTGTGACAGGCATGCCTTTGAAATCGCACAGTAAAAATAGACACATTCCTTTGAGAATGCAGGATCAAACCTCAAATCCCTAATTACTAACCAGAAGAGTTTATGAGGTGTAACAGCTGCCGTGCCTGGTAACTACAGATAAAAATTGAATTCCCTCTTCCTTATTGATGGTGAAAGAAAGTAAAACTGGGGAAGAAGCTGAAATCAGCCTTAAGAAAACTCATGATCGGTACTGATCATCACTACACATAAACTGCCAGAGGACAGACTCGGGAGGAAAATGGATGCAAAGTCACATCTGCAAACATAGAATTGCAGGAGCTAATCAAAATACTGCAAATGACAGTAAGCAAAGAAGATCACAATACAGTAACACAACTCAGAAACACAGTATACAATCAAGAATTCAGCAAACACAAGGAGAGGCAGAGAAATAAAATCTGAACAACTCTACCATAATTAACAGAAGGAACTGAACTAAAGAAATCAGAAATCTAATCCAAGAGCAGATGGTCTGTAATTTTTTCATACAGGACGACTGGAGAAAAAAAAAAATATCAAAGAAGTTGCCTTCCTGGGAATGGACTAAATTTCAAGCTAGATCCAAATATACCCAACATAATGGGTTTTACAGGCCAAGTAGAACAAGCCTGGAAGGAAGTGAATATAGGAGATAGACAACCAGAGATAAAACAAGAAATATGAGAAATAAAACAAAAGGGGTGTGTCGGTGTGTTAAAAAAAAAGTCCTAAGAAAATGGAAGTAAAAAGAAACCAAGACTGTAGATACCCTAAATGAAAAAGTTACCACCCTCAACCACCCAGCTAATGAACAGCAAAGCAGAACTCCACTGTGTCAATGAACTGTGATTGTCTATCAATAGTATTTTGGGAAAGACTCACATTTTCACCCCCTTTCTACACAACTGCATTCCTCCTGATCTTCCCTCTGAACTGCAGCACAGCATCTTCATGAATTCCTAGGTAATACTAGGTCAGGAACTGGAAAACTGAGCCACCAACAGGTATTGCTTTCCATAACTTAATGAAAAATGAGGCTCTGTAGCCTAATTAAAGAAATTTGCAACAAGGTAATATAGCATATCTTAAGAGTACACCTGCTCTGCAATTACAGTGTGATTGCAACACAGAAAACCATACCCTGGGCATTCTGAATATATATAATTTAGGCATCAAAACCAGTAATGAGTGGGTGGCACTGACTTATTTGAAGGCTTTCATCCAAGTAAGGAACCTGGCAGGCTTGAAAAGCCCATGCTGAAGTCTATACTGCCACCAGCACCCTAAGCAGCTATAGCTAGAATGAAGATAAATTGAGCACGGCTATTACCACTGCAGTTCTTACTGCAATGAAGCAATGTCCTACGTGCAGGCAGAAGGCAGCTGACGCAATCCTTATGACAGGAGATCCGTTCGTGTTTTCACATGAGGGTGTGAAACATTTGACATCACTTGGGGATGAAACGATGGTTTCTCCTACAGGCTTCTGCGTTGCAACATGCAGAAGTTGTAGCGTCAAAGAAACAGTAAAGAATACGGGTTCAACTCATTGAGCCTTGGCAACCAGGCAAGGTGAGTGATGCCACCTGAAATTACTATAATGAAAGAAATACCTTGGAACATCAGTAGCAGCTGCACAGCCCAAAGAATGGTTGCTTTTTACAAGTGACTCAGCTTGCTTTAGGCACCTTGCTATCTCAGATTTCTGTATGTCCAACAAACAACGACGCTAGAGGCAAACTAGCGAAGAGCAGGGTGAGATGACTGCAGCGTGTTACCTGTACCCTAAGAAGATGGCACCCAGACAGGCAATACTGCAGTGTTATCTGTAATGTCAGAAATGTCTATCAGCAATGTTCTGCTACATAATAGTTCAAGGGACCTTCCTCAAAGCAGAACCCAAAGCAACTGCATGGTGGGCATCACAAGAATAAGACGATGACTCCTGTGCCTCTCTGCAGTCGAACAGAACTCTCTCCAGAACAGATTTTACACAAGGGATATAAATAACCAGGCAAGCTGCTGCTTTTGGACTTGCTCCTCATCAGACAACACATCCAGATGGCAAAATACAGAGCACAGTTTACAGAAACAAGTCTGGCAGATGTCAGGAAACTGGATTCTCCAGCTTAACTTCTAGAGGGTGAAGGAGTCAGTTTTCCTGGGACAGGAAAAGGGGGAAAATATTAAAATAGAACCAAAACAGCAGAAGGCATATTCTAAGAAGAGAAGAGGAATGCTTGGACAGACCACCAGGCGATGACAACCCAAGAACTGGCCAGTATTTGGTCCCCTTCGTTGCCAGCCAGGAGGACCACTTTGCAAATAGAAGAGAGCTGTATTCAGTAAGAGGAGCAGCACAACTCATTGTATTGTTACAGCAAACTGTGGAGTGGGTCATTTTCACAGCTCGAGTTTACCTTACAGCTCTAAGTTTATAAACATACATTTGCCCAGTACCCACAGCCTGTACTCGCTAATGAAATCTTGTTTGGGCTACAGCAAGGAAAGCTTGATCTCCTGGGTGCTTCCAGCTCTCCAGACAGGCATTTGGGATAACTTTAAAAATACCTGCCCCTTACCCAGAATTTGTATTTACACATACAATACTGTTGTAGTAAATTGCAGTTTAGGAAACATCTCTTCCACCTATACTGGAATAATTAGTCAACAGCAGCCTCCCAAATAGACACAAAGCAGATGAACAGTTGTATATTTTCTCCCCCCAGTTAAAAGAAATGTAATAAAGCATCGTTTGCAACTATGAAATACCTACTTAAATCCAAAGTTGGCTTAGCACATTTTGAGAGAGAAGCTATTAAGATTTCACCCACTTCCTGGAAACCATCACTAGTTTTGTACAACCAGAAAACCTCAACTAAGCTGGTACCAGTATAGGTTGGGGACCGGCCTGTTGGAGAGCAGCATAGGTGAGAAGGACCTGGAGGTCCTGGTGGACAGCAGGATGACCATGAGCCAACAATGTGCCCTCATGGCTAAGAAGGCCAATGGCATCCTGGGGTGTATTAGAAGGGGTGTGGTTAGTAGGTCAAGAGAAGTCTGGAGCACTGGAGCAGACAGCCAGGAGAGGTCATGGAGTCTCCTGCAAAACCCACATGGCTGCACTCCTGTGTGATCACCCTAGGTGATCCTGCTCTGGCAGGGGGGTTGGACTAGATGATCTTTTGAGGTTTCTTCCAACTCCTAATGTTCTGTGATTCTGTGATGTGCTCAGTATTAACTTACGGGGCAGCTGGCCAGGGGTTTGAACTGTGGCTTAGGAACTAGCTGGGCATCAGTGCCCTGCAGGTGGTGAGCAATCGTGCTGTGAATCACTTGCCCTGTATATTCTTTTTATTATTATTATTCCTTTTCTGTCCTATTAACCTGTCTTTGTATCAGCCTACAAGTTTCACCTTCTTTTTTTTACTTCTGTCCCACTTCCCACTAGTGGTGGTGGGGAGCGAGTGAACGGCTGCACGGTTGTTTTAGCTGCCTGCTGGGTTAAACCATGACATAAGCACACTCAAATTAAGAATGCATTTGTTATCAGAATGAACTGGCATCAACCCTTCAACACAGACCTCTGTTAGGAGCCAAACAGGAAATCATTCATTTAATACTTGATTATCAAAATGACTGAATCACAAAGCAACAGACACTTCCTCCAAAATAAGAAGATTCCTGAATTGCAGCTGTCACAGCATCCAGCAATTATTTGGATGATATTTCCAGCTTGTGCAATGGCAGTAGCTGGTTGCTACATCATAGACTTAATGCTGAAAAAACCCCGAAGTGTCTTTTAACAGTGTTGCCTCATCACCCAAAACTTCTGATTTGGAAGCTGGTAACAGTTCAAGCTACAGGAGAGCCACACGTGAGCCATTTCGGTGTGTTTTAAGCATTTAGAGTCTTGGTGTGATTTCTTTTGTCCCCCTTTTTCTTTTTTGGCTGAGAAGATAACTTTCCCATAGGGAGGGAAACTTACCACTATGCATGGCAGACCTTTGGAATTAGCAGGCTGAAAAAGGATGAGAATGGGATCTCAGTTACAGTAATGTGACTGAAAAACAGCTTCATGAGAATTTGGTGTGCACCATCCTGCCTTGGACTATGAATTGTTCCATTATTTCACTAGGAGATTTTTTTTTTTTTAAATCTACCAATGACAAAATGGTGTTAAGCTCCTCTTCAGGAAATACAGTGCTGAACTTACCTGAGAAAGCAAGGCATTTTTATCCTTAGTATGTTATTTTAGTGCTTTTGTGTGTGTGTGTTTGTGCAGAAACATAGTTATGATTCTTGTCTGTGACAGAAAGACAAAGTTGAACACACCAAACACCTTTAGACAACAACAGTTTTGAAGTACTGATATAAGAAGCACATTCAGAAGAGGAGAGGGAGGAAGGATAGAGTAGTGAAGGAGATATGATAATAGCCTGACACAATTTTCACAGTGTAATCATGTTATAAATATTAGTGATACTGTAGAAAATAAAGGTATAATGGCAGCCAGATATCTCAGTATTCCAGCATGTTTCTACTTAATGCAGTTTATCAGCTAAATATGTTGAAAACCAAACAGAAAATTGGTAGATTCACAGATGATCTAAGGTTAAAAGCAACGGTCCAGAAGCATAAAGCCTATGGCAAAACAAGTCAGATATTTTTCCCAGCAGTGTTAATCCTGAAGAGCGTTAGCAGAATCACAGAGTTGAAACTCTTCTTTGCAAGGAACTGTGGAAGTCTTTCTAAGTGAAAGATCCCTTGGAGAACTTTTAAAAGAAATCAATAAAATGAAGAGTAGTGAACTGCCAAGACTGGGCAGTTTTCTTCCCAGAGCTCCTCAAGAAAGCATATATGAACTATTAAGTGTGGCATCTAACCTAGATAACATAGAAAGGTGAGGTGGCAAATATAAGGTCACTGTTTTTAAGAGTCCAATTGTCACCTGGGAATTACAGGCCAATAAGCCTCATTCCATACCAATGGTCTAGGAAAAGCTATATAGAAGATAGAAAGAAATAGGAGACCAAGAACAGAGGAGAGAGAGGAGAAGAATAATTATGGTTTGTGGTGGGAAGTTCACAGAAGCCAGTGAATGAAATTGCTCTATTCCATGTTAGTGCCTTTAGAGTTTAAAAACACCCTTTGTTTAGAATCAAATTGAATAGACTGTTTCCTTTGGAAGGCACCTACAACAGTCACCCAAACTGCCTGATCGCTTCAGGGCTGACCAAGTTAAAGCACGGTATTAAGGTCATTGTCCAAATGCCTCCTCAACACTGACAGGCATCAACCACCTCTCTAGGAAGTCTGTGCCAGGGTTTGACCACCTTAAGGACACTGGAACAATTAACATTCCATGAGACAAGAGTGAGCATCCTCTAGCAGATTAATAATATGTAGGAAGTGAGAAGGAATGCCCAATACATAAAACAGATGGGTGAGGTAGGACCCGTTCTCCTCTTCACAAAGGCATTCTAGAAAGGCTGGCAATAGGGAGACAAGAAAAATTGCTGACTGGAGTAAAACTAAGGCTGATGCCGAAGAGCTACATGAGATCTTATGATACTGAATGATGTGGGACAAAATTCAACATTGATAAGAGCAAAAAAGGCATTTGGGAAAAGGCAGACCTAACTATACCCACATCACAGCTAAATTAGTCATTCCCACTCAGAAGACAGCGCTTGGAAACTCTGCAGAGAATTATCTGAAAGCATCATCTTAATGCTTGCGGCAGTGAAAAAGGAAACAGAAATTAGACACTATTAGGAAATAAATACAGCACCTTTGTGCTAGGGCACTAGTCTACAGCTAATGCAAGTCTGGTTATCCATCCTCAAAAAGTTACAGCAGAACTCAAAAATTTATGGAAAAAAGGAAAAAGAATATTTTAAAGGATGACACATCTTGTACAGGAATAAAGGGTAACAGTGAATCTATTTTTTTGCTCATCTTTCCTTTTATAGCAAGGCCCTGGTCCTCTGGTATTCATAAAAATACATGGCAACCGTCACCTGGGCTGTGCTCTGCATGCACAAAATGGCTCCTTTGCAGGAAAATTCAGGCACAAACCAGGATAGCCAACCTTGCACACACACTCCATGTACCCTCTGGTGGGAGCTGCACCAGACAGGGCTCCTTTGGCTTTGCATAGCCTTTCAAAGCATTCCCATAGCCCTTGCAATACCCCAGGCCCAGAGACGAGGGGAAACTGATGCCAGCTGGCCTTTTGCCTTCTGAATACTGAGGTGGCTTCTGGGAGCAGTGTGAGCTCCTGCTCTCATGCAGCAGTCACGACCCACAGCTGCAGATCTGGGGCTGTAACAACATCCAGAGATGCATCCCCTGCCCTTAGGACCACAGGCCATGCTACAGCAAACACTGTTAGAGCAAGCTACAGATGTCTTCACCCTGGGAAACAGGCAACCAATGAGGAATACAACAGTGGTCTGTAACAGTGTGAACAGTCATTGACTCATTTATAAAACGCAAAAAATAAAGAGCACTTGACAAAATGATCAGATCAGGGTGGGTGTGAAAAAACAGGTGCTTTTGTGTACGGTGTCTTTTTACCACTGTGGAACAAACTGCACGAGATATCTGTTAAGGCCAGCTGGGTTCAAACGACACAAAGCAGTGGAGGATAAATCCACACACAGCTCCTTAATTTGGATGCAGCTTTTGGCTTATGAGTGCTACAATCTGATTTGTTATGTGAGGGGACAGACAACCACATACTTATCCTACTTCTTGCACACGTTTTTCCTAAACATTAACTGCAAGAAAAGATACTAGGCTACACAGGCTACTATGTCTGTCCTTGAGTGTATTTCTATTTAAAGGATGTGTTTAATGAATCAGGAGAAAACAGCCTTGATCCCAGCACACAAAACTATGCACTGTATTCAATTATCTAATTGTTGGGAAATGTGCAAAGGCATCTAATTTGCCTTTCAAAGGAACCTGAATTTTATCTCCTTGCCATGCATGTCTGGGGATTTTTCTTGCATGATTAAATCAGACCTGTTAAATAATATAGAGTTCAACATATTGGCAACTAGAATGACAAAAATGATTTGAGGTTTCATTGCCTGGATAGGGCTGGTTGCAAGAGTAGCTTACCAGCTAGTGTAGCATCCAGGCTTAGAACCCGTTTTCATCACAGGCTTCAAGATTTTTCATTCATTAATTCCTGAAAAAGCTGATTTATTTCTTTAAAAACTCCCCTCTCCCCCCCCCCCCCCATCTAGGAAATACAAAAGCCTGTGCTATACTTCACATTGGACAAATCTTAATTATTATTGATTGCTTTCTGACAGCTCAGTACGTGAAGTGCCAATGGAATGAGAACCTGAAATCTGAAATTCTGCCCAGTGCCAGGTAATGACCTGACTGTAGATGTCTTTTTAACAAAGAGAATAAAGTCGAGCTGTTCTGCAGATTTTGACTAATGCTTCACAGAGAGGCTGCAAATCACTGCTCCATGTACAATTACAAGTTTGATGAAAGTTGATATTACCTTGAAATATTTTTCTGAAGATGATCAAAATGTCATTATGGCGCTATAAATACTTTAATTAAAATATTCATGAAGTAGCTTCAAAATTCAGATGTAAGTGAAGAAATAATACAATTTAATGATTAAATCTACCTAAACATTCTTCTGTTCCAACTTTATCCTGGCCTTTTTTTACATCAGTAAGATTTGGATGATATATTTTTGTGAAAGTTCACTTATTTCTGTTGCATAATAGCAATAGATGTCAGTCTATTTCTGCCATCATAATTAACTGCTGTGGAGATGGCTGAAATATCATGGATTATAATTGCAAATGAAGAATAAGCAGCAGGAAAAGATGACACTGATAATCTGCAAATATTGAAAGGTTACTCAAAAGTAGTTAAGTACGAGCTATTTGCATTTGCCATAGTAAAGAGCAGGCTCACAGAATATGGAGGTGGTGTACATTTCAGATGAGTACACTGTGAAGAAACATGACAGTTATATGTGACTGCATCTTAAATTTAGCCTAATATTAAAGTAAAATTACCATACAACCTGTGCTCTAACTATTTTGTTGCATATAATTTTGCTTAAGGCCTGGAGAAAAGACACTTAATGACATTCACCTTTATTACTATGAGGTAAAAGAGACAAACCATAGCAGTAGTACATAAAATCAGTAGGTGTTATCCTGAACTAATATTCTTTGGCAGATAAATGAAGGAGAAACAGGTGTTCAAGTGCCTGCATGAAAAGTGGCTAGAATCATCCCCTTGACATAGTTCTTTAAAAGGCAAGAATTAAACCACATCTTTCACTGGAGACTAATGAACCTCTTGGAGGAAGGAAGGGCAAAGTAGACAAAAATAAAATTCCTGACATACTGTTTCACAACAGAACTCCTTTACATTGTGTTGTATTTTGCTTTAGGGCTGGCTGGCACTCCTAATCTGTACTTCAACTGTGTCTCAAGAACTGCATAACTGGTCGTGGGTAATGATGCTGCCTTCATACAGCCACTGTGTACACCTCCAAAATGACAGAATTATCACATCTTTGCCTTTTCTACCTCAGCAGCCTAAAAAAACCAAACCAAACCCCAGGTTCCCCAAATTATGTTTTATGAAGAAACAAACTTTTTAAAGCTTGGCTGAGCTAAACGCTCTCTTATGTATTGTTGTTTTGAGCTAAATTGCTGTATGCTGAAATGTGAAGGGAAAGTGAGAAGCATTAAGGCAAAGTGAGAAGCAGCTGTTTGCGAAACAAGGTTTCTTTTTATCTCTGATCATAGCCAAGTGACTGATACCAGAATTGTATTCCCAAGAATTCCATGCAACTATTCGGATAGCTTTTTAAACACCAGACAGGTATGCCAGCATCTTATTAAGATGATAATTTCAGTAGACTGACCTATGGATGGTAGACTCCCCAAGCATCAATGGATTTATACTGATGTGAGGTTCAGCCCCAAAGCAGTGGCTGAGCACCACACACACTGCTTGCTCGCTCCTGGAGGACAAACAGAGCCTCATGGGTTGGGATAAGGACAGTTTGCTGATAAAACCACTGTGAAGGTAGAACACTAGTGGCCAATTACGCCCACACCTGGTGATAACAGAGAGTGCCTTACTGATCGGACAATTACAGAGCACTGCACAACTGCTCTGGAGGCACCAAGCCCCTGCCCCTCCCCAGCTAGCCCCTTTTATGGGGAAGTGATGTCAGGTGGCATAGAAAACAGCCCAGGCTGAACTCAGCTCACCTGTGCTGGCTGCTTGGGGAGGTTGACTCTGGCCTGGCCAGAACCAAGACAACTGATTAAGCAATCATGAGTGTTTTTAGTATCACCAAACCTGCTGCATTCAAAGATACAGGAATGGAAAGATGCTCTTTGTGTGAAGAGGAACTGCAACACCCCATTCTGACCTACTCGATGTTCAGAGAAGAGTTTGTATCAGTTGCTTAATAAGGCAAAACCCAAAATACACTCACCTGCTGTCTTATCCACTTATTTTACCTTTCAAAATCTGGTAATTACGCTAATTTGATGTGAACCCTCTTGCTTTTAAACTGATTTGTTTGTATGTATTCCAGGGCTTTGCTTGGCAGCCAATTAAACAAATACATGTAAAAAATAAAATGCATCTGGTTTGGAATTTTTTTTCCATCTCTGTTGGTCAAACGAGACGCTGCCCATGTCCTAACCTCTCATAAAGGCTAGGCAGCATGTGCAGCATCTACCTTTTACTTCAGCATGCTAAATGAAACCATGATGCTTCAGCCTTTCACATAAATATGGGTCTGAGGGACACTATTAATGCTGAGCACAGATCAAGTTTTATTGAGACTTTTTATACCTCCAACTCCATTATAAATCATAAAACTCCTGCTAGGTATCAATAGAGAAATACTAGTACAGTTCTCTGTCCAGTTTGAGGACAGCACCACTTACTAACTGGAGCGAGAGCGGCAGTGTCCCATCATGACGGCTGAACTTGATGTGCAAGAGGGGCCCAAGGAGGTGGGTTAAGTTAGCCTTGAGAAGCGAAGGCAGAGGAAGGATCTGATGGCAAATCTGTCACTAACTAGCATGTAGGTATAGCAGAGGCTGAGCCCATCTCCTCCTGGAAATATGTGGCAAAAGGATGAGAGGCAAGGGACAAGTTGCAGCAAGGGGAATTCTAATCTGATACAAGCGAAAAAAGTCCTCACAATGAGCAGAGTCAAATGTTGGAAATGATTTCTCAGTCTCAATCCCTTAAAAAGGAGACTGGTAATCCTACTGTAATTCCAGAAATGGCCCTGCTTTGAGTAAAGGTTAGGCCAGATAACCTCCAGGTATCTTCCAGCCATGATTTCTATTTAACAAAAGTGCTGGAGCATTCAGGGACACACCCCACAGGTGGAGCACACCCATACCACTAACTGCTGCTGTATATATTAGGACAGCCAACAGGTTCTTCTGCCTTCACACTGAAATGGCAAAAGCCTTAAAAGCCACACATCTAACCTTGTGTTATGTTACCAACTGATGATGAGCCTTCCCCATGTACTGTAGTGACGCTGCAGCATCCCATATGCATTCAGAAGGCACCATGCCACAGCACTTTTGTCTTTTCACCAGCCCAGTTGAACACATTAGTAATGATCTGGTGGCACTCCATTTTATAAAATGTCCAAGTTAATAATTTTTACAGCTTAGAATGCTTAGAAATGAAAGCATCCTTATTTTCAGTCACTGCAAATTTTAATTAGGCTAGGTTTAAGCTCAGTTTGTATGAGACTCAAGCTACTATTTTAACAATAAATTAAGTCAGAAAGCAGAATAAGCAATTTGATGAGGGAGTTATGAAATCATCAGTGAACCCTTCCAGAATCAACACTGAAACTCAGTGTGAGCAAAAAATAGTTAGTAGGGCGTGGGATAGGAAACAACTCCTTTATGGATCTTTTATAGGCCGTTATCAACTGGCTCCTTAAAATGGATGCCACTATCACTACACATTGATCTACTCTGTGAGGTGACGCAGCTGCATGTCTTTGTCAACTCAGGTAGCAGTTACATGAATGTCTTTCTACAGCAATGAAGGAGTGAACACCTTCTGCACTCAAGCCTAGAATGGATGAGACTGACACTGTAAAGAGTTAATCAGGATCATGTCACTCATGCTTACGCATGAGCTATTTCTTTGTCATAAGAACCATGCATCCTTGAACATCTGTACGGGCTCCTGCCGTGAGCTCTCCCCACGCCGACCTCCTTTGCACTGCAGTTTTCCACTGGATTTCACTTGTGTATCAATATATGCTTTCTTCAGTTTTTAATTTTAACTAATTAATTTTAACTAATTTGAGATATTATTTACCCCAGCAGTTCTCAAAGCTGCCAGCATATAAAAACATCTTTTGCATTACACAGCTGTAGAGTGCAGCTGCATTTCAGTGTTAAGTCTCCGAATCTGACAACCAATTGATTGAGAATCAATGGTCTAGATACTTTCAGGTCAATGGAGGCAACCACGTATTTTGCAAGTCACCAACTCAGAAGTTTAGGCAACTCCTCTACAAAATTACAGACACAGTAAGTAACACAGCTGATAACTGACTGGGGTTAGAAATCAGTCCCTCCTAAGATTTTAGGCATCAGGAAATGGGATCAGGAAGCACAGAAGCTTCCCAAATAATAAACAACTGAAAGCATACATTATTCTACCTTCTTTAAATGAAATGCAAAGGTTTGTTGGGCTTTAAGTTTAGGAAAGGTTCAAGAAATCTATGTTTTATTGGAAAGAGTATGCCTGCTCCTATTGTAAGCCATGTGGATTAAAAGGAACTTACTATGATCTTGGGTCTCAGTCCTGAAATACTTCTGCAGATGCCACTGACATCCATCAAAGCTTTGAAAGCCCAGAGATCTTTAAGTTCAGCTCCTGAGACTGCGTAAAATAACTTTTTTCTGTGCCCCCAAGTCCTTCAGATATAACTGCAATCTTTAAAAAATACTTTAAGAAACTAAGAAAAGTTGAAGAACATCAGACTTCTCTTGCCTTTGGGATGGGATTCATTTGCCTAACAGCAGCGGGTAGTTGCCTTTCATTTAATAGGTACTGGCTGAAAAGAAATGAGATGTCAATGCCATAGTCTTTCTAAGCTTCAAAGATGCTGCCTTGGTCAAACAGCCCAGACATGTCCATGAATACAGGCAGGATTTCCAGACTGCTCTCAGGTATCAGACATAATAATAGCTATGCATAATAATATGCTTAACAAGAACTATGCAAACTGACACCAACCTCAAAAGTATGATTATTCACAAAGGTAAAAAATAAAACAATGGAGAAAGAAGTTACCATTGGCCCCTCCCCCAATCCCAGCAAAACAGCAACAAGACCCAAGGAAAAGTAGAAAACAAAATTATTATCTCTTTACCTTGGGATTCAGACAACATACTAGGGTTTTGAAGGTTGGTAAGCAAGCAAAAGCCAAGTGTGGTGGTTCAGCACCAACCAATGACTGAGCATCACACACTGCTTGCTCACTCCTGGAGGAGAAACAGTCAGTTTGCTGACAAAATCACTATGAATGTAGAACAATAACAGCCAATTACACTCACATCCAGTGATAACACTGAGTACCTTACCAACCCGAGGATTACAGAGTGCTGCCCAAAGGACTGACTGACCCAATGCCCCAGCTGCACTAAGACTGTCCTAGAGACACCAAGCCCCTACCCCTCCCCAACCAGCCTCTTTTATTGGGGAGTGATGCCACGTGGTGTGGAAAACAGCCCAGGCTGACTCTGCTCACCTGGGCTAACTCTGCTCACCTGGGCTAACTCTGCTCACCTGGACCAACTCAGCTCACCTGGGCCAACTCAGCTCACCTGTGCTAGCTGCTTAGGGAGGTTGACTCTGGCCTGGCCAGAACCAGAACACCAAGGACTAAACATAGTAGAGATGACAAACACGTGAATACCACTGAGCAGCTATTGGGTGGGATTCTCTGGCAAGCATCTCTTGTGTAATGCTCAAGAAGTAAAATCCTGCAGGACTTAAAATCTGCTTAGCATTATCTTGAATATTTTGGAGCTCAAATATGGAGCCCTTTATCTTGTCTTTTAGAAATCAAGGAGGTGTCAGGCAGGTATGCCTGATAAGTACCACTGTAGGAAAATATCAGTCAGCATTATATATGGAGGGGAACGAGGCATATTCACAACAGGCTTACTGCCTTGGCAAAGAACAGAAGATAATTAATTATGATTTTATATTTGCAGAAATTTATTTAATGACACTGTATTTATTTAGTCAATGGATATATATGGACATGCCAGCTGGCTTCCCTCCATCTCAACATATTAATATTGAGTTCTGACTTTTTTTCAAGAGTAAAAATAAAGGCCCAATTTGGGTAACTAATTACTACAATCACAGAACCAAATCCTGCTCTCATTATACCTTTTAAAATCTTAGATTAAATTTCACTAGAGTTCATGTGCTTATTGCAGATATAAATTAATGCAGCAGAGTGCACATATTTTTGCATTACTTAAATTACTGTAAACAATGGTGTAAGTTGACAGTTCAAAATAATTTAAAGGGGGAGAATCTCTTTTTAAAACAATTACTGTTGCTTGCTCTGTTTGATTTTTTTTCCTTTGTGTATTAAAAGGCCTGAAAAGAGATAAAGGTAATCAATATTTCCATGCTGTTGTTTTCATGTCATCTCAGAAATATCAGGCAAAGAAACACTTGGTTATCTCTGGTCTTGTTAATGAACTTTTGAGGGATTGCAATTATATTTGTTATGTTATTGGACTTCGTAAAGCTCTCTTTCAAGTGTTAATCATACATGTTTACTTGATGCTACAAAGAACAAACTTTTGAACAGATTCTGTAACATTTTTTGCCACTCTGTTCTTGAGAGGATGTAAGTTGAACTACTCAGGGTGTCTTCCAGGACAGATAAAATCTGCATTTGTAATACAGGAGAAAATGCATATATAAATTAATAATAATCTCTATCTTCCTCCTAAGTGTAAGAAAATGGAAACAGAAGGCCTCCTCCTATTGTAGGTCACTTTTACTGAAGATCAGACATCAGAGCTCAAAGGAAAATCTATGATGCATCTGACTTCCCACATTCTTTATAAAGAGGAGGCAATTTTTTTTTCCAAGTGTCTTTTTGATTGTGTTCTGCTCTATCCCTTTATTTTGGCCCGGCATGTTGTAAGAAGAGCAATCACAGTAACATAAGCATTAGGTACAGGCTCTGATTACCAAATCGAACTTTAAAAAAAATTAATCAATTGTCACATTAAAATTGCTTTTGGTATTACATCTTTCATCAAAAAGACAGTAACACATCCTGAGCCTACATAAACAGATTACTCAGCCACCGCTGAAGTGTAGCCGGTACTGGGATGGGAAGCAGTAATTGCGGCGTGCTGGCAACACAGCAAAGGGACTCTTGAGGGAATGCAAAAAACCCATCATCAGTTGAAACTGCACGGGCAGCATAGGAAAGGGGAAGGCTGAAATCATTGCCCAAGGTGGAACTTGATCCAAAGGCTACGTTAGTGTCCTCGTTCTGGTGAAAATTGCCGAGGTACCTTCACTGACTGCAGGCAGTTGTTAACGCCTGCCTTCCTCTGAAACATAATCCTTAGCAGTATGACTTGCCTTAGTGATGTAGTAAAAGCTAGTTTAAGTTTAAGGAATACAGTGGATCCTGTAGTCAACTACTAGCACTTTCCACAGCTCTGCTGCTTTCCCTAATGAAGGACATAAACCACAAGGGAGAAACAAATATGAAGAACCTAACCTTAACTATGCAGTAAAGAGCAAAGCACGGGTGTTTGTTCAGAGAAGTACAGACCCTGCATCACAATATCGCTGCGTCTAAGTAGGTGATGATGCTCCTTTTCCCTGTGGCTTGGACCTCAACAAAATCGCTCTAGGGCTGGGCATGTACACTGTCAGCAGCTGCAAGGGAAATTTTCATAGCAACTCTCATGATGTGCAGTGGTAGGTACACAGCACAGTCACCTGAGATGCCTGAATTTGGGAAAAAACCCAACCCAATTCTGGCATAGAGAATTTAAAGAGTTTTCTAAAATAGAAGCTGTATATGGAGGAATATATGGCGAAAAGAGAGACGCTAAGCCTGCTTGGTGAAATCTGGATTATTTATGAATTTGCCCTTGATGGAATTCATTAGCTTACCATGTTTGGAAAGCAAATAGCTTGATAATGCAAGAAAGTTTCCCCAGCACTGCCCAAAGTGTGTGTATAGAAAAATATGATAGAATTCAGCTTTCTAGAAACTATGAATAAAGATATAAATATGGGAATTTTCCTTCTGGCCAAGTTTGCTAATAGCTGTATCTTACTCTTTGCGCTGCTATTGTCCCCTAAATATACCAAATACTCACATGGACCATGTGCTGCAGAGTTATCAGAGGTTATGAATGAAAAGCACTGCCACCAGTGGGTGTCCATTGACTGTGGACTACTGGTAACTCCCAAGTTTTGTTAGAAAAGAGGAACAGGAGCCTGATGTTTTCACAGAAGTGATAAGGGGTGCAAAAAGAACATGAAAGAGTTGCTCACATCACTTTAACCACAAAGGTATGGCATAGGGCCAGCCTTCCTTATGCCACCAACACTGGCAGCCTTTTAACCATGCTTCTTAAGAGTGGAGAGGTGATGTTTTCTACTCGCAACAATTTTGCGGGTTTTTAAAAAAATAGTAATTCTTTCACTCTTTTGCTGGAAAATATTTCCTCAAGCCAAGTTTTTATGAATGCAATAAAATACTTCCTTTAAACTGTAAAATCCTGCAGCTTTGGAACCTGACAAGGGGATGAGTCTGACTCAAAGGCTATTTCTATCCAAACAAAATTATCAAAAACCAGGTCAGTTAGCATCTTCCTACCAGGGGAGACAACCATACCCAAAAAGAATCATCATAAGAATCATAATTTCTGTGAACTTCTTGTTCAACTTGTTGAACTTGTACTTTTTTTATGGGGTTTGGGGGTTTTGTTTTTGTTTTTAGATTTTAATTTTACATTCCTTTGATTCTTTTCCTCTCCTTCAGTCCCTGGTAACACGTAATAACTACACAGAAGGCAACTGGAAGAGAGGCAATTGCTTTGCCAGGCTGATGAAGTAGATGCTTAGATGCTTTGCTAAATCTGGGCTTGAGTACTCACTTTTCCTCCCATGCTCCCCAGTTCTTCTAAAGTTCGATGAGGTTGTTTTTACTGGACTCATAAATTACAGCACAACCCAATTCTCTTACCCCATGAGGTACTGTGCTGTAATTAATAAATCATTTGCATTTCAACAGCAGCTTCTATCAAAGAAGATCAAAGAGCTCAAATATTAGAGTAGTGTCTTAACATCCTCTCTCTCAGGTACTATTCCTATTGGAAATCTACGGCAAACTCCACATCTGTGCTTGGTGCTCAATCTACAAATAAGACTGGGACAGCTGATGCCGGAGGATGAGCACCACTGCCCTTCATAGAATCACAGAATCATAGAATGGCATGGGCTGGAAGGGACCCCAAGGATCACAGAGCTCCAACCCCCCTGCCACAGGCAGGGCCACCAACCTCAGGCCTGGATCTACACAAGGTTGCCCAGGGCCCCATCCAACCTGGCCTTGAACACCTCCAGGGATGGGGCATCCACCACCTCTCTGGGCAGCCTGTTCCAGCACCTCACCACTCTCTCTGTAAAAAACTTCCCCTAATATCTAATCTAAACCTTCCTTCCTTTAGTTTTAATCCATTCCCCCTTGTCCTGCCATTGTCTCTCCCTTTAAAAAGTTGATTCCCCTCCTGCTTATAAGCTCCCTTCAGGTATTGGCAGGCTGCAATGAGGTCCCCCCGCAGCCTTCTCTTCTCCAGGCTGAACAAGCCCAGCTCCCCCAGCCTCTCTTTGTCGGGGCAGGTGCTCTGGCCCTCTGATCACCTTCGTGGCCCTCCTCTGAACCCTCTCCAACAGTTCTACATCTTTCTTGTACTGGGGGCCCCAGATCTGGACACAGGACTCCAGGTGGGGCCTCATGAGGGCAGAGTAGAGAGGGACAATCACCTCCCTGTCCCTGCTGGCCACCCCTCTTCTGATGGAGCCCAGGATACTATTGGCCTTGCGAGCTGCAAGAGCACACTGCTGGCTCATGTTAAGTTTCTCATCTATCAGAATCCCCTTCTGCCTGATAGATCTTGTAGGATGGAGCATCACTGCCCTTCTGCTCCATCGTTCCTGTAGCAATGTGCAACAAGATTGCTGTGCAATATATATGCCCTCTGCAAAGCACTCCATTGCTTAGAAAGTGGGAACACAGCTCACATTTTTACTGCTACTCCCAGCTGATAATTTAACTTCAGTTGTTACTCCCAAAATTTCCTGTGGAAGCAGGACCTGACTGTACTGGTTGAATGGTTACCATCATTATCTGGTTCACTTTGCTGGTTGTATCCATGAAGCTAGCCAGTAATGAAAAGCAATAGCACTTGCATCGCAACAAAACTAGTTCCACACACATGGCAGAAAATTAGGGATTGCAAGATTAACTCTTTTGAAAATAAAGCATTGTTTCCTTTGAAATGAATCCAACCTCGGTAAGTAAAAATACCACGATCATTGGAAACATTACAAATGCCATCTCACACAAAGCTTGCTAGGAAAACGGAAACATGATGTTATTCACATAGATACTCATTTAAGGGAGGAAAATAAGCAACTAACTGCAATAAGTTCTGTTTCAGCTAGCTGAAAACTACCCTTTCCTATACAAACTAACATTTGTATTACCTGTGCTTTCTCCAGTAGAATTAAAATGAGGAACAAATGGTTTCAACATAAATAAATAAGAAGTTTAAAATATCTAAGAAGTTTTTATGATCAAAGACAGTTGATTTAAAAATATCCTAGCAAGCTTCTTCCTAATTAGAAATATTAACCTTTCTGCCTGGAAATAAGCACTCCTATCATAGTGATTCCTTCAGATAGGTTTGTAATGAGAGGTTCAGTTAAGAGGAACCCAGTTTAAATGAGACAAGAGATAAGGTACTGTCTTAATAAGAATTGCTTTCCTTTAAGATCACATTGCCTTCATATAACATTTTTATTTTAAAAGATCCTGTCATGTATCTCTCAGTATGAATGCAGAGGGTAAATGCTACCACAACGTAATTTACTACTGAATTTAAGGAACTGATTAATGACAGATTTTATTAGTCCAGCAGAACAATCTTTACACAGGTTTAGTTACCTGAACTCTGTTCATCAAGGACATTTTGTGAAGTGGTAGAAGGTCAAACTCCTTAAGGGCAACCTCCTTTCATTGTGAAGAAAGTACTGATTATTTCCTTGTCTGAAGGGTTTTACTGGGGCGGTTACCTGAAGTACTCCGTAGCATTACAACCAAGTTCAACCGGACCAGGATCCAAGACAAATTTTATCAAGCCCTGCTTTCAGCTGACTTCACCTATGATTTTGTTCACTTAGAAACAGCAGAACTTGCTGATTATTAGCTGTAGCCCCAAGCCTTACTTTAGAACCTATTAGTAAAAAAATCCTTAAACTTACTATCTACTTAAACACCATTCTATACTGAATTACTTTAATGTAATCCTGCCTGGTGAAGTGGAGTCACACAGCTCATGTCAGCATAACTGTTGCAGTCCCTCTATTCTGTTGAAATAGAGGAATTCGGGAAAACAGTATTTTGAAATTCCAGAGATAGTATTTTCCAATATCTTAAGAAAACATCTTTAGGACAGAGGTCTTTAAGGACTCAGGGTCTTGGTCTCCCATTTTAATTATAAATGACATCTTTTAGTTAAGTATCATAGCAGTTACCTTCTGGACTGAGCCATCTAGGTCAGAACTAAATTTTGGAAAACAGGGAGAGGGCACTGAAGAGAGCAAGAAGAACTTGAAACTCAGTCAGGTTGAGACTTTCCTAAGCAGCAAAGAAGACTGCCTTTACATGAAGATGCTCCTTTTTGCCTTTTCCCTGGTAGGTGATGAGTTTAGAACACATCTGTCCAGCTGCGTCCTCTTCTCTAGACACTTAGGCTTTATGGGTGAGGAGGAAGGAAACAGTGTGTGCAGGAGGGAGGTCACAGGCCTGTTTTCTCTCTAGGACATTTTGCGGTACAGACTCAAAGAGGAAAGAAGTGGCTCAATCTTGCACAGTTGCGTTGGTGAAGCCAACAAACCCTAATGATATTCTCCACAGTCTGCACAGTTGGGAATCTGCTGCTAGGAAAGTGGAGAAGAGCTCCATCCCACATTCTCAATGGTCTCAGAGAAGTAGTTGAAAGGTCAACAGTGCTGATTACAGCAAAACTAAATAAAACACTCTTGACTCCGTTACTGGATCATGATGGCCTGGTAGGCCCTGCAGACAGGGGAGCAGTAATTTTGTGTCTCCAATGCTTGCACAAGAAATTTGTAGTCTGTGGCCCTGAAAAGGCTAATAAATCTGCGTCTTAGCAACTGAACATCATATACTGAGTAGAAATGCATTTAAACATAAAGCACGCTGCACTGGTGACCCCACTCACTGGGTTGACTGATCACAGATTTGATGACTTACTAGAAATACTACTAGACTTACTCTTTTGCAAATGTTTTCCATGGGTCTTGAGGAAAACAGGATTAAATAGGGATGAAAGGGAGGTAGCTACTGACAAAGCTGCTTTGGTGGCAATCTGGACTTTTATGAGACTGTGCATACATGTGAGACACCCCCCCCTCACCACCAATCTTGGTATGCCTTCCAGAAACAATCTGTCTTTAAAATGTGACAAACAGATAAGCAAGCATTACATAAAAAGATGTTGGCAGATTGTCGTGTGTCCGTCCCCCGTCCCCCCCCCCCATAAACTTTTGCCTCACAATATTCAATACAATTATAAAGCATTCTCCAGATTAAATGTTAAAGAGGTCTAATGCTCCATCTCTTACTTCTGGCAATGAAGAGCTTAATCTAATTAAAGCCATGAGCTGAATGTGTCTGCTGGTTCTAATCCTCAGCAGTTTTATTGTTAGGTTATGCAATCCTAATTAACGATAATTCTAGACAACAGGAAAGGTTTCATTTTAATGAGAGAAAAACACATACAACGTCCTTGTGGGTCTATTTAAGAATTATTTTTAAGGTTTATTTTTAGCTAACAGTTTTCCATATATAAGCCACAACTAAACATTCCCTCAGAGAAATCTCTCATTTTAATATTTGCTATTGTAGTACCATCACTGTCTGCTTGCACTTTGAATGCTATCACCTAAAATCCAGGCTCACTTCACTGCTTTTCAGTACATTAGAATACAGCAGTGTAACATGCATCCATTGCTTCCTGGTTCTAGAGTTCAACTTAAAGGGTTTTAACTTTCAGAAAAATACTCAATATCTACACAGAGTCTTACAAAGGTCTCTGATTAGCCATCTGACAAAATATGAGTGCTCAAAATCACTATTTTAAAATATCTAAGCCATAACACTCCAGAGAAAACACATCTGTCTTTTAGTTTCAGGAAGTGAAGGAAAAATGCCATGTAATTACATCCAAAGCCAAGTCTCAACACCACAATCTCCCTGTGGGGTGCTGCAGAAACAGTAATTTTGGTAAGAGTGACAGAATTATTGTAACTGTCAAGGAAACACTTCAGTCCACTACAGATTTCCCAGGGTGATTCAGGATGATCCAGCTCTTCTGCTACCACAGCGTGGTCTAAGACCAAGGCCAGAAGAGAACCAGGGAGACCAAAGTAGAAGATTATGTATTATTTCTATTTTGGTATACCAGCTTTTAATTATAAACTAAATACAAAGTGGGTGGTGGGTTTTTTAAAAACGTATATATAGAGGAAATTTGAACTGGATGTTATTATCCTGTGCATGATAATCAGTTGGAGGTAATGGATCCACCAACAGAGGTTCAGGATGGCTGTAGGGAAGGTAAGGGGTGGTCGGGGGGCATACTTGCCTAATTTTGTTGTCCATTGCAGTGAGTGCATTGCTGCCTGGAAAAGTAGCTGTGGGGGCTGTGTCCAACCTTTTGAATTAAAAATACAACAATGACTGCCCATAAGGGTAAAAAAAAGTGCTGTATGAACATGAAACTGTCATCTTGAATTCACTTTGCCCTTCTATAGATGCAGGGCAAAAACTGTCTGCTTAAGAGCATGTCTAAAGCAGTCAAATTTCCCGCTCTCTAAACTCACACGGAGGTTAGCCTATTCTTATTAACCCCTACCCCCCTGGGTATTTGGGGCCCAGCTGTGAGACTCACCAATTTGGGACGTGCCCCTGAGGGATGCGCAGAGGGATGACCCAGCTGCATGCCCCAATCCATGCCAGCAATCCCCTGCTGCTCCTGGTTCAATGCTTTCTGCAGCGTAGGAGAGCAGTGGGTTTGCTGGGATTTTTTGTGGATGAAGGAGGAACGGGAGACACCACAGGAGGAAATGTGTACAGGAGGGAACAGAGAAGTGGAAGCAAGCAGGAGCCAAAGGGAAATTCGTGGTCCAGTTTGAAGCAGTGAGGCAATATGCAGTTAACTCACTCCCTGGCACGAGACCCTGCCCAACGTGCTACTCTGCTCTAAGCTTTGACAAAAGCTCCACAGGAAACCTCTAAGCTTGCATGGGCTTTTAATGTAATGATTTAAGTCCAGCTAGATTAAGTACAAACTGAAGAAAAGGCTTTCTCAGGTTAGTTTCAGTAACCCAATCAGATTTTGTTTTGCGTACAAATTCCTACTCCTAAAATGCCTGCATTTCACATTAGAGAAGAGCACACATCACTGCCATGCTGCAGGTTTCCTGAAGGAGGGAATGGAAATTGGTGAGGTGCCTCAGAAAAATCACTCCCGTGCCTTGCTGGTTCTCCAGTCAGGCAGCTAAGGGATCTCAGCCATTACAACGGAAGAAGTGAGGCATTTCAAAACATTGTATTTTTGTCATGTATTTCTACAAGTCACATCCTCGTAGGTGTTCTGGTCCCTGCTGTCACAATACTGATGTTATTTTTAGAGAAAGGAAAGTCTCAAGCTACAATAAACACAACTTCTCTATTTAAGATCAGTACTTAAAGAAAAGTCTCAACTTCTTTTTGTGCATTTACTCTTCCACCTGGTCATTCTCTTTATGGCTATCTCTTGTTGCCAACCTCAAGATGAGGGAAGCAATTGCCTGGCTCAAATTTAAGGTTGAAATAAAACTGGAGTCTGATTCTTGTTAGATGCTAGACAAGAATAGAGTCTGAAAAACTGAAAGTCAAGTCTATTTTATGCGGCTAACATATTGAACAGTGGGCTTTATCACAGTTTTTAATTTATCTTTTGTGACTACCTGAGAACACTCTTGACAGTTTGTTTTGCTGTTATGGGATCATAGCAAATAAAGGTCCTCTCTTTGTCAGATTTAGCAGGCTTATGAAAAGATGGAAGTGGGCGGCAGAAAACTGCCTGCATTTAATTGCTTTAAAGCTACTTTAATTATAGAGAATAGACCCTTTAGAATAAATACCATAACTAGGCTGTTACAAGAAATCTGCTTGACCTTTCCTGTGCCTTACTAGTAAAACTGGGATGGGGGAAGCTATCTGAGTATTTTGCTGACAAGGTTCCCAGAGTCTCTCTGCTTCTCTTCTCTTTCTGGCTGGGGCTCAAGCACTGAATATTGTCATGCCAAATATTTTTGTCTTAACTAATTTTATACTCCTATTTTGACAGAAATTTTCAATTAAAAAACCCCAAATACTTTATTTAAACCAATTATAAAAGGGACCAAGTAGGAGCAACTTCTGATTTAACAGGCATGCTCTTCACGTTTTTATAGCCAGCTGCCTACAGCTAGTTTCTTTACCAATAGTAGTTCCAGCATGGAGAAGCCCTCCCTTGGTCCTCAAAGAGCTGCTTGGTGACTGAGAAACTCAACCAGTGTTCTACCAGAGCCTGACAAGGTTTTGTAGTTTTGTCAGGAGAGGTTACCTGGCTGGTTTCAATGGTAAGGCAGGTTGAAATCAATGGGTGAAGGCCTACATTAATGTTCAGGGTAAGAAAGCTGAGGAGCAAAGTTTACTTAACAAGTCCTGAAAGGTCTTACAAGGTAATGGCCGGGGCTTTGCAGAGGGGAATGGCTATCTGCAACCAGATAGTGTACAAGACATTGGAAGTAGTAAGTGTGCGGTCCCAGGATGATAACCCACTGATAATCAGTAGGGTAAAGCTGCTGCATAAGCCAGGCAGGCTGCGTACGTGGAGATCTGCATAAAGGAAGCGGCCCACCGCACTGCACAGCAGACTGGCAGCAGAGCTCAGAGCATAACGGGGTTTTCTGACTCCCAGCCCAGCTGCTTAGTCATCACTCCAATTTTAATCAACTCCAAAGTACAATGGTGCAAAAAAACTCCAGAAATAAGTCCCACCCCTTGCTGCAGCTTCTGTCAAAATCGAATTTCAGCCACAAATCTAAGTAGTTGTGTAATTCTGAGAAAAAGCCTTTGGGGTAGACAGCAAAAGCCCTGCAGAAAGAGAGGGAAACAGCAGGTGAGAGAGGCCTCTTCCTGCTTTGTGTGGGTGTGAGCAGCCTCTGCTGACCAGCGCCCAGCCTGGGAGCCAACGATACACTACATACCACCACCTTATCCTTATCTGTGAGTTAACTGAGCTCAGCTTAAGAGGAAAGAAAGCTTTTTGACAGCATAGGAGGTCCCTGGCCACCCTCTGTTTGCCACTAGCGGGGTCTCAGCTCTGGCTTTGACTCTCATCTACTGCTCTCCTGGGCTCCCTTACAGACTTGCAATGGTAATGACTAGCTTAGCCCCCTGAGGGAGATTTCCTCCCTAAATTTCATCTACGTGAAATAAATCTGGTTAAGATGAATGGCTTCTCAAGAGCTACATTCTGTGCCGAGTGCTTGTTAAATACAGGAAGCTGCACACTTATTATGTACTGCCTAGCTAAAATCTGCAGAAGAAAACGTATCTGGAAGATGGCAATAAAAGTATCTCTAGTGTGTAGAAAGTCTTGCTTGTCACTGTTAAAGAGTTGTTTCTACAGCTTCCATATACTTTCTATATATTCAAACACAGCAAACAAAATCAGAGAATCACAGAATTGTAGGGGTTGGAAGGGACCTCAAGAGATCATCAGGTCCACCCCCCCTGCCAAAGCAGGCTCCCTAGCTTATACTGCACGGATAGGCATCCAGACGGGTCTTGAATATCTCCAGGGAAGGAGACTCCACCACCTCCCTGGGCAGCCTGTCCCAGGGCTCTGTCACCCTTACTGGGAAGCAGCTTTTCCACATGTTGGTGCAGAACTTCCCGTGTTCTAACTTGCAGCCGTCGCCCCTTGTCCTGTCTCCACTGACCCGTATACTTATTTTTAAATAAATTTACAAAAGCAGTCTAGCATCCTTGAACTGGTGTGACTGGAGCTGTCAAGCCTTCCCTTTCCACCATAGTCTTCATTCTCTATTCAGGTAAATCACAGAGGAGTTGACCCAGAGCTCCACATACTTGTGTTGGGCAGTCTGCTGGCACAATCTGGTGTGGCTGGTCCCACCAGCCACATGATGATGAGTCATATCTTCATTAGCAAAGGGGCCATTACAAAATTGAGACCACACTATGACTTATATTGGTAATACACAGTTAAGACTTAGTTTTATCTCAAATGGCCTGCATTTTATCAGGTGAAGATCAGATCTTTGTTTGACCAGGCAAAGCCTCTAGTGAAAAGATTCGGTTAACCCTGTCCATCTGTTACTTCATGCATCTCTTCCTATATATAAAGCATGTACATGTCATCCATCCAGCCAGCTGACTGTGCTTTTTATGGGTAATCATGTGAGTAAAACTTCACTGTGCAAATATTTATGAAAACGCCAACAGGCAGATATGCATGACTGAAATAAATTCAAAATTAAATTCAAAGATGTTTTTCCAGACTAATATTTATGAGAGTTAGGCACGCTAAATTTTAATGCTTAAGTAACATGTCTATTCTTCTGCTTTGGGAAAATATACTAGTAGGAAAATATGCTAGAGGATGGGCAGTCTATGACATGCAGTGCTCTTTATTTTCTGCTGATTATAAACTACTTAAAGATACTGGAGAGTTGAACAAGGTAGGCTCAGATGGTACATGTAATAAGCAGTTCAACACTCCAGCTTCCTCAGAGGAATCAGAATGCAGGCACCTGAACTTCAGCTCTCCAGTACTTTTAAACAGCAGAATATAACAGTACAGGTGGGCAGAGTCAGGGACCCCATCCAGCGGTACTGAGCAAGTAGCAGAGCAGCGGCAGAAGTTCTGGAAACAACACTGAAGAGCAGAAAGTGTTTTCTGAAGTACCTGCTTTACTTTAAATTCACTTTACCATTACTGGATTTACTGCACTCAGCAAAATTACTCCAAATACCAAATCTATTAAAAAAAAAAAGATATTACATATTCTGATATTGCCTGTCATGTAATTTCTGACAAATAGTACTATGGTTATTCAAGCTAAAATAAACCACTGAAATAAAGTCTCTCTTTATAACACAGAAGCTGACATTGTTTGTTCAACTGAGGCACCTATTGTACGGATGAGGTGTAACAAACCTGGCAAACCCAAGGATGATCTTACATCAGAACCTCTAAAGCCCCTTCATGCCCATATCGATATTAGTCCTTACCTGTCTTACAGAGTACAATTTCCCACATAAACATCATCTCAGGTTTTTTCCTCCAGGTTGTAATAACATTGTGCATCTAGACTGGGAAATGGCAGCCAACTGATAGCATGTTCTGCACCAAACTCCTTCCTGAAGTTTACAGCCTACATTGTCTGTGCCAGTCACATATAAGTTAAGGGTCAACTAAGTGCCTATGCCAATTGTAACACCAAAATAATGTCAAAACCCATTGATAAGATTGGATCAAAAGTCTTTCCTCGCTGTAGAAATGCTTCTGCCCCACTCTCAGGCTTTTCTACATTTATGTTTCTGAGCCTTCCTAGTAGATTTGCTCCAAAGTATCTTGTTGAGAAATAGCTAAGATTATTAGTATATCCTTTGTACCTAGAAAAGATAACCCTTATACACACAGAGAACATGTTAACACCCATCTTTATGGCTTCAACCATAGCAGCCATGTGTGGGACAACTGCTACTGAATGTGGCTTTTCCAAGGTCCCACCATGAGTCTCTGATAAAAACCCAAACCCAACAGTGACTTGAGCCAGGCTGCTCACTCCAAACAACAACTTAGTGGTATGTTGACCCTGGTTGGATGCCAGGAGCCCACCAAGGCTAGTCTAGCAGTCCACTCCTCAGGGGGAGGACTCCTTACACTCTTACCCTGCTTCAGTGTGGGGTCCTTCCCTTGGGAAAGAGTCCTCCACAAACTTCTCCAACATGAGTCTTTCCCATAGGCAGTGGCTCTGGACCAACTGCTGCAGCATGGATCCCTTGCACAGGGTGCAGTCCTTTGGGAACAGGCTTCTTCAGCCTGGGTCCCCCAGGGGCTGCAGGGGAATCTCTGCTCTGGTGCCTGGAGCAGCTCCTCCCCCTCCTTCTTCACTTACCTGGGTGTCTGCAGGGCCTTTCCTCTCACACCTTCCCACTCCCCTCTCTCAGCTGTTATTGCACCACAGGCTTTTTTCCTTTGTCCTTCTTAAACATACGGACTGGCTTGGCCTTGGCCAGAAGCAGTTCTGTCTTGGAGCTGGCTGGCATTGACTTTATTGGACACGGGGAAAGCAGCTTCTCACAGAAGCCACCCCTGTAGCTGCCTGCTATCAAATCCTTGCCATGCAAACCCAGTGGAAATGTATATGAAGAAAAGGCATCTGAAGCATAAGAGTTCTTTAATGAAAAGTCTCCAGAGAAAACTTTCACTTAAAAACGAAAAGCAAGAGGGACCGGTGTCCACTGATCGCAACAGCTTTCCCAGTTAATTTATTCTTTGAGAAAGACACGGTCTACAGAACTGGTGGCTCCTGGCTCAGAATTTCATGGAGGTGTCTCCACGCAAGATTCAGACAGACATTTGTCTGTTTTAACAGACAAATGCTCATCAGCTTCCAGAAGCTCAGATGAAGATATTATAAAGTCTGAACCTGGTATTGCTGCAGTGTTTCCAGTCCCCAGATGATAACGCTTTTATCTGAAAATAAGCTTCAATGGATAACGCTCAGTATATGAATTTATGATTATTTGTTTTTCTGGTTTGGTCAATACCACTTCTGCACCATCATGAGTTATGCCCTTAAAGAAAATGAGGGGACCACAATTTTCTCTGCAATGTCAGCATTATCCTGACAATCATAGAATCATAGAATTGTAGGGGTTGGAAGGGACCTCCAGAGATCATCGGGTCCAACCCCCCTGCCAAAGCAGGCTCCCTAGGACAATACATCAAAAGAAATTAGCAAGACATATTAACAAGCACCAGAAGTCCCAGTAATATTCAATCAGGTATGAAAATTTTATGATAAGGGAATATCCAGCATTTTTGTACATTCCAGACCTAGCTGGAATATTGTACATATCTCATTGTTCTGAATTTAGAGGTGAACTTTGCCAGAGTTCAAGGAATGTTTGTATCCAACCATGTGATCTAGGCACATTTGCAGCTAACAGCATTATTAAAGATTAATTTTTATAAATACGTAATCATATTTCTGTGGCATGGAAACTTAAGTGGCTTGTGAGCTCCTGCTGTTCTTCATAAAGTGCTGCAATAATAGATTTTGTCCTTTTCTCAAACAACCCTACTGCTGCTGTTCTGTGTAATACTATTGACTAGTATTAACACAGTTAAGCAGCAAAATTTGTGAGGTGTGTGTCTACAGAGGTAGAGGGGCAGAGAGAACCATGTGCTACAGGTGAGAAGAGTACTGTTGGGTTTTTTCCTCAAAAAGAACTGAGGCTTTTGTCTTTCTGATGCCAGCCTGCTTTGTTGACAAGCAGCTTTTGCCTGTCCTGATGCAGCCTTCTGTATATCCCCCAAGCTGAAGAAGAGTCACAGCTTCTACTAAGAGGTCTTTTCTAATTTAAGTAGAAAATTGCAATTATTTTGCCAAATCCTCTAATTAGCAGATGGTATTACAGCCACTGTCGGTCAGACACTGCTCTCAGTACACCAAAGCAATCCCTTCATTCTCACATGGGACACGGAGATGTAAACAAAGACAGTACTTCCACTTCACTCTTCTGTAATTAAGTGGAACAGAGAAGAGAAAGGCCATGACAAACACAAGATCCCTGTTAAAGATGTTTGAAACCCTGGAATTGTTTTGCTAACCCTGCGATAAACCCAACTCAGAAAAACCTTAATGAATTTTTTGAAGGGGCATCAAATTTACCTATTCTGATCCCAATACATTTGAGTGAGGTTCAGGTGCACCTGGTACATGAGTAACTTTAAACAGAACTATCACAGGAGAAGCTCTCCCAGCATTTCAGTGATTTAATTAATTGTACCTACATTTTATACCTTAAAAATTAATGCCACAAAACCCCACCTAGGGCTGTATTTTTAAAGACCTGCTATTCTCAAAACAGGAAGGCGTTACAGCCAAAGGGATGGCAGCTCCTGAAATCCTGTCCACCCTTGTCCTCGCTGAAGCAATGGCAGACTATGAATTACTTCCCCTCCTTGGAGTCATCAGGACCAGGTTTAGATAACTTCACTACCAACGGAATCGCTCCGAACAGTCCCACTGCTGTAAACAGCAGCAAGCAGCAGCCAGCGGGAGTGGGATATATAAACACACACACACACCCCAACAAAAAATCTGTGATACACAAAAATAACTTTGTCAGGATTTGCATTTCCCAGGCTAAAGTGGACCAGATGAACAATGCAGTTTGGGGCAAAATTTCTGTTTTTATTTACAATGCTGGTGTCTCCCAACCTGATGGATTTAAGAGGAAATACCTAGACATAACTGCAAGCGGAGCTTGATCGGAGATATTTGGAGTGAAGGCATAAAGCAAAGCCAAATCTGATCCTGTCTAAGCAAAACTCAATCATTATTTGCTACTTTATGTTACCTAGATGGTATTGGCGCTAAATATTTTAAAGATATATTTATTTCAAATAAATATATAAATATTTATATATTCATTTATATTAAATAAATAAATATGTAAATATTTATTTCAAATGAGAAAGATCACACATTGCTGTCATAAAGGATGTTGCAAAACAAAATGAAGGGAAATTTTAGCCTAGTACCGCTCTGCGGCGGGCATGACTTTAAGGCAGATGGTACCTACTTTATCCTCTCCTAGCCTGCACACCAGGCAGCAGGACAGAAGACAAGCTGAGAAAATCCTGTGAGCCGAGGCCCTGGCCTGGCTGCCCACCTGAGATACCCAAAGGCAAGTGTTTGCAAAGCACAGCTTTGGACAAGGGCCCCCTGGTTGACTTTTAAAAGAGTTTCTTCACCATGGGAGTTATTCTCTGGGCAGATCCAGGACTTCCATAAGCGTTTTTCCTGATGCAAAAGGACTGAAATGCAAGTGATGAACCATCCCACATATCTTGTGCATGCTCTGTTCCTGCCATGGGTAAGGTCTTCTCCTCCTGTCTATTCCATTGGCATCTGTCAGCGGTATCTCTGGCAGGGAGAACTGGAGACAAAACTTGCATTGTGATGAGGAAGCTGCTATCTGACTTAAGGATTTTCCTGTGATGTGAAGGATGCAAAAAATAAACCAAAATCCTCCAGAGGCACACTTTGAGCAATCTCAAAGCAGACAGGACTGAAAGAATGGAAAACAGCCCAGGTTTTAGTAAAATACAGTAGACCACTGTCTGGAAAGGATATCCTAAGGCATGAAAATGATCCCAGGCAGATGGCAAGAAGACTCAGGTCAGTGTGCTCACGTCAGTCCAGGACTGGTTACGATCTTTTAAAATCTTGTCGACTGCTTAATTTACTTTTCCTAGGCCTGATACTTAGTGAAATTTAATTAAAGTGGTGTTTGGATTTAGGCATTCCACTGTAGTATTAGCTACCCACTCGGTACAGCGCTGCTCTCGTCAGACACATACTGATTGTGGTTTACACAGCACTTGCTGCTTCTCCGCAGAGGGCTGATTGGTCCCATGATGCTCGTGCTCTTCCTGATTTCCAGCTGTTACATTTCATTAAGAGACAGCTAAAATTGCCTCGGTGGTTTCCTCATATTACTTTTCCACATAAGCAGTTGGTTCAATTACCATGGGGATGCCATGGAGTCGGGAACAGGATGAGAGGTGGCTCTCGAGACTCTCTTCCTACACAGAGGTAGTCCCACGTCAAAAGACTTTGGGAAATACTCACATGGGCAACTAACAAATGGAAATGACTAAAGATCATCTGGAGAGTAATGGGACTGATGCATTTTCATTATTCCAGCAAAGCGGAAGAGGAAAAATTAAGCAAATGATGACCCAGAAATCAGCATTTTGTAAACGATTTCCACTTTGCTATTCAACAACGTCATTTTGTTCCACAGTTATCTCCTCTAATAAAAGTGTGTGCATTCTTTGTGTTCTTCTTTCCTTGAAAGCATTACATAAAACATGCTTCTCACTAACTAGAGTGCCCTAGATAGGCAGAAGAAAGGCTCCCGCCCTCACCTCCCGCATTTTTACAGAGGGTCAGGCCTGTTGTCACTGAAGGCGAGGGGATCTTTACCACTGAGCTTAACAGACAACAAAGTGCCCTACATCATCCGCTGCGGGGAGGCAATGTAGTGAGGGACAATGCTCAAACACATGTATACATTTCTAGGGGAGAAAAGTAGGACATAAGCATATCTACATAAAGGTTGTACAGAACTAGCAGGTGTTACATGAATAGGGAGAGCCTTTACCCTACTTGCCACAAATCAACTATAATATGGATGTAGGGCTCCTGACTACTACCTCTCTTTTTATCCAAGTTTTTTGCAGAGGAAGAGACACCATTAGGCTAGCAGTAGAAGTACTTTGCTTAGCCCATACCTAGTCACATGTGCTTGGAATTGCTATTGCTTTGTTCATCTTAACCTACAGGGAGTTTCAAACCAAGAATGCACACCAATTTATTCATAATATGCATACCAGTGCCATGTTTGCTCTAACACTGGCAAAGAGCGAGCTCTGCTCTCCTGGAGATATGCTGGGTTTTATTAGATAGCACAATCCTCAAAGCCCTTCTTCTGTTTCTCTCGTTTATCTGTGCAGTGAACTATGATTTGGCATATTTTCAATTAGCTCAGAAGGGGAGCGTCTCGGCTCTCTTCCCCTGTGGCTTTTCTATCCTGCGTATTTGCAGCGTTCGCTTTTATGGTCCCCTCTTCTAGGGATGCAAGAAAAGAAAACAGACCAATGTAACTCATATTGTAGGGTGGGGTATCAAGGGTGCTCGAACACACACTGTATTTCCTGGATGAAACCACGTTGCCAAGACAACAGATACCACGCACAAAAGCCATTCTCTTCCTCAGGGCACATAATTCCAGAGATAAATCCTGAAGATTCTGGGCAAATACAACTTCTTTTTCTCATTTTGAGGATCAGGACCCCAGGAGGAAGATGTCATGTCTACCCTGAAGAGCTCAGAGCCAGTCCAATTCAGCAAACGAACTGATGCCAGAAGACAAGAAAGAAGTTGTAAAATTGCTACCTCTTCACCAGCAGCAGGGGCTCTGGTTCTTTGGAAAATAAGGTTCAGGTCTCAGCACTTGGGAAAGACCATAGGATGCTGTCAGTGGTTCCCAGCCGATGGGAGGTAGTGGTGGCTGGCTGGCTCGTGACCTTCTGCAAGATGAGCTCAGCTAACTACCTCTCAAGAGATTCAAGGATCCTAACAAAAATGTCTTGACCAACACGTGAAACAGCTTTGAATTTGTTAATTCAATGGCACCAATTCAATTTCAGCTGTGTGAGTTCAGGAGGTGCAGCACTATGACAGCTAGCTGAGGTTGGCTTTGATCTATGTGCAGTCACTCAAATGAGGGTGGTTGAGTTAAGCCAATCTCACAACCCTTGCAGTGAAATCACAAAGTGTACTAACCTGCTAGACTAACAAATGGGGGGATTTTGATTGGTTTTGTCAGCTAGTTGCAGCGCATTTTAGCCTGCAGGAATGTTGTCTGCACATTAATGCCAGAAATACCACAGCGTCACTGGCCTCTCCTTTCAGCACAATGCCTTTGCAGATTCAGATGCAGAAAGTCAACATCAATATTTAGAGGTAGCCATTCCAAGCTACAAGCTTTCTGGGGCGTAAACATCACATCTAAATAAAAGATCATGCATGGCCTTGGTTACTACGAGGGATGAGGATGTGTGCTAGAGCTCCTGCATCAGTGCTGCCAACGTGATAGACTTCCTGTGTTATGGAGATCAACGGTGACTGACTGACTGACTGCAGGGCCAGTTTAGACCCATCACTCATTAAGAGGACAAACTGCTATTGATTGCATTCTGTTATTTTATAAACAAAAAAAAATTAATTTTCTGCAATCATCTTCACTTTTGCCCTGAAGAGGCAAATGTGGTGATGTTCTGTGAACTATCAAGATGCATGCTGTATACTGGTGCCCATGTACCCCAAGTAAGCACATATAGTATGAGCTCCAATCCTACCCTGTCTCTCTGCAGGACAACAGGGTCTAGCTCCTGGCAGAGGCCAGTGCACATCACCATGAATTATCCTGATACCATGGGAAGGAAACCATTCTCTGTAGCATTGAGCTTCCCTTCTAGGATGGACTGAGGCTGCTACAATACATCTATTCCTTACTATGGTGGTGGTCTGAGAGCTCTTCATAAAGCAATTACTCCCAATCAGAGGAGAAATGGAGCTGTAGCAAAAGCGGAATGAGATTACAGAGATAAAGAATTATAATTATCCTCTAGTTAATAAGGATTAAGTTAATAATAAAAAACAGAAAAGATTTACAGAGTTCTGCAATTATCAGATCATCACCAGAGAATACAACATCTGTGCAGTAGTAGGGGATTTACAACTGGCAGGGGTTATGGTAGGCATTCACCTGGTTTGTGAAAAACACGTAGACCAGTTAGTAATTCTACAATCAAGACACTCCTTGCCTTTGATGTTGTCCATTCCAAGATGATTAGGGCACCCCTATGAAATTCCCAATACTATTAATTCAAGGGCTGAATGAGACACGATCCAAAAAGTATTGAGCTTTGTGACCTGTTAGGATCAAATACCATGAAGCGTCATCTATTTGTACAATTCAGAATCTTAGATCTTGACTGATTTTGTGTTCTTCCTAGCTAATGGGATGGGCTGTAAGTTCTTGAAAATATATCACAGAACCATAAAAATATAGCCATTTTCTAAGATATTGTCCCAGGTAACCTGGATGAGGATTGTCCAAGCCTGACCCTTTATGAAAGCCACTGAGAAGACTGAGGAAATACATTTTTGCTTATTAGTAAGCAAGGGGTATCCCACAAACAGTTCTAGATGCTGTGGCACAGCCTCTACAAATCTCAAAATCAACTGGAAAATGAGAAGAAATGAGTGAGTTATCACGCCTCTGCGCCACCCTGCCCGACACCCGCCCTCTTGCTGTGCTTCACAGGGAACACATGAAGCTCCCATGACTGCTCTGCATTCATGGCCTTGGCATAAGACCAAGGGGCTTGGGGAACTTATGTCCCGACCTGTTTACAACCTAAGCAGGGTAAAGGGGTGTTGCAGAGCTCCATCACGTCGTGTCAATAATAGTTTCTCCTTCCTGCCTCCCTCTTTTCAAAGCAAATGGAAGGGTGGAGACACACAAGGATTCTCTGCCAATTATAAAACCTCAAATTATTTCCATAAACAATTTCTTAGAAGTTCCCTGTCCTGATCCTTCCTCACAAAAGTACATCGGATGAAAGTTGTTCCACAACTTCTGTAGTCAAGACAGAGGTTGCAAAAGGATACCAGGTGTGTTGCTACTGTTTCAAACTCATCACCCAGTTTAAAACCAGAAAAGCCAAGGTACCCTTTTCTGTACCAGTCATCCAATGCCTGTGTTTCCCCACCCCATCCTGCCTGTTTCTAGCGGTATTTTTTGTCTTTCTATGCGCCAGTTGACAACTTCACTACCTGTCTCCAACTTTGGGAAACTTTGGTGGCAGGACAGAAGACGATAAATTTGTTGCTTCTAAAGTTCACAGAAACTGGGAAGCTAGTAAAGAAAATTGATGCACATTGTTATCCCTGGCCGCATGGTTAAACAGCAAAAGATCCAGGAAGGAGAAACTCATATAAAATAGGGTTTCCCTCCTAAGAGGGAAGGTTTAGATTGAATATTAGGGGGAAGTTTTTTACAGAAAGAGTGGTGAGGTGCTGGAACAGGTTGTCCAGAGAGGTGGTGGATGCCCCGTCCCTGGAAGTGTTCAAGGCCAGGTTGGATGGGGCCCTGGGCAACCTTGTGTAGATCCAGGCCTGAGGTTGGTGGCCCTGCCTGTGGCAGGGGGGTTGGAGCTTTATGATCCTTGGGGTCCCTTCCAACCCTTGCCATTCTTTGGTTCTATGATTCTAAGTTCTGTTGCTCATAGAATTAGAGTTGTTCTTCCCCATGACTATAAACACAAGAGATAACGTACAAAAAGCCACCGTATGGTGAGAAAAAGCACCACCATTCAGGGGTATCTAAACTTCAGTCCATCTGAATAGTTCACTCACAGCCAACTACACCTTTTTTTAAACTGACATTTAATCTAGCTAGAGCGTATTTTCTCATTAGATAAGAAATTAGGAGGAACGCTACTATGACTACTTAATACAGGCTCAATCCTGTGCCTATGAAAACCAGAGAGATTCCAACAATCATTTTTACAGGGCTTTCGATCATGTCCATAAAGCACACAGGCCATTAGAGGTACGTGTACAGTTTTGAAAGTATAAGTGCCAGCACAGAAGTGTAAATGCAGTATTGATTCTTGATGATGGTGATCGAAAATTCATGGGCTTCAAGTGTCTTGAGACAGAACTTAAACAGAAAAGGCTGCAAGGGTGCATTTTGAGTACATGTGCACATCCTGGAAACATTCTGGTCTGCGGATGCGTTGCTTAACACTGCAAAGAGCTGAGCACCCACCAAGTCCAATGGTTGTCTTTTGGGAACAAAAAGCTCCTCAGAAGGGAGACACTGCAGCTGGCAGCAGCTCTCCCTGCCTGTCCATACGAGCAAAGGCTTTTGGTATTCAGCAACTGCCTGCCAGGCACCCTGCCCCCCAGTGAAGACAGGGAGAATTCATCAGCTTCAGCAGGAAGAAAATCAAACCCATTGTCAACCATTTTCAGCACAAATGCATGTCATCGCCTTCAGGCAGAAGCATATCTGGGCACTCTTTGGACCTTCCTCAGAGTACAGCTTATCTGTGCTCGTTCAGCTGTCAGCCCCATGCTACTTTTAACTAAGGAATTAATGAAGAACACACGGAGACCACAAGCTTCCTACAAAACATAGGGAGGTGAGGGACTGGTGTTTTCAGATTCAAGCAGTGGCTAGTGGCAGACATAAATTCCCTTCTCTTTTAGATCAGGCAAATAATGCTGTTGCTTAAGTTGAAAAAGTAAGGTTCGCCACAGCACAAGTAAGAATGTTATTGCCTGTTTTGATAGGCAGAATTGTTTGTAATTGCCTGATTAACTTGGAGAGATGCATATAGAGCTTTGAAGATATAGAAGACCAAGAGCGTTAATCATGAAATGAAAACCTTTTAAAGAGGAACTAAGGTCTGTTCCTTCAAAAATCTACATGCACATACTCAGCTGCAAAATAAGAGACTGAGATACTCAGTTTTTCAGCCTAGACACATATAACTGCAGCAACAGCAAGAACAAAAAGAATAGGGAGTGATGTTCCATGTTATAGATCTGTTCTACAATTACTTTTATCTAAAAGTGTGGGGCATCTCAGATGCAGTTAACAACAGATCATATTGTATCTCTGGCCTATACAAATAAATGGAAACCAAATTAAGTCTTATTTTTAACTACTCTGATCTTCTTTAAGCAAATACTATGCTATGGAACCGAAACATTAATCTGAAAATGTAATTGGTATCGATAAAGCACATTATAAATATTCAGAAAATCTTTATGTTTGGTCAAAATAGTGAGTTTAAATTCTAACAATAATTTCAGATTTTCCTCCTCCATGCTTTTAGTTTCCAAAACTTTCTTCTACAGCCATATGGGTTTTTAATGATCCTTTTTGTTAGTGGAATCCAAGATTCTCTATGACTTGACTTACTGCAGTTCTGAAGAAATCCTACACGAAGAGAGATTGACCCCAAAAAATGAGGACACCTACTGAAACTGCCATCAAGTCCTGCAGTACTTAGAGTGTAATAATGCATAGGCCTTTTGTGCAACAAGACAGGGATGGGTTAGTAGCAGCCTCTGGAAGACAGAACAACTTTATCCCTTCATTAAATGCTCAAATCACACCTTGGGCTTCTTTTGCCTAGCCACCCCTAGGCAGTCCAGGTAACCAGGTGTAGCCTGCACTGAACAGAGCCTCTAGATACCATCTCTTGCAGCAGCACAGGCAGCTATCCAGTCGACTCTCCTGCACACTAGCTCCTGTGCCTACTTACACGGGCACTCAGGAGAAGCAATCTGAATTAATTAATTAAAGGAGGATCACTAATGCCGCATTAAACATTTGTGTGGACATTTTAATTCAGAACTGAATTGACCTTAATGAATTAAAATAAAATGAATGAGTTTATGAACCGAATAAACATCCACCCAAGGGTTTATGGTGATATAACTAATCTGTTTCATATTTACAGTTTAAAAAAATATCAGGTTACTTTGTATAAACATGCCCTAGTATAAACAAGGCTTAGACCAAGACTTCTAAGAAACTGTTCGTCAACATTTCTTTGATTCCCTATTCCTAGTCTTTTTCATAATTTCATTTTTCATAGTAAACCTCTCCACACAGGGCAATTAAGTTTCTCTTTCTAGCAACTATTTATTAGTCCTGAACATATTAGCCACAGCAGCCCTGGAAAAGAGCTTAATAAAGTTAGTGGTTTTGTCTGGGTGACTGCCATTTCAGATCCCTGTGGACTTGGTATTCTCATCCCCACTGCCCGTGCCCTATAATGTCTAGCCGTACATGCCCTTTGAGTGCAATTCACAGACAGGGAAATAATGGGCAACTACCATGATTAAAACCTCTTATCATCAGACTAGAACCATTGGGCTGCATGTCCACATCAGCATGCCAACCTGTTTCCCAGTCACAACATGGGTCAGAAGTCAGCTGGGTCAGTGACACGGCCGCGCTCACCGTCAGGCTGGCCTCGGGGATTCCAGCTCCATTTCACCCCTGCAGGAAACACTGAGTGAGAGCAAACCGGTATTCTAGGAATAAAACTTCTTCAGCAGTGCTTCCAAGTGGAGGCAACTAACAAATTTTCCTTTCAGAAACTACCCAGCAGCAGTCTCTGAAAGGCAGGGGAGGTTCTCCTCTCTGTTGTTCTGGGAGCAAAAGGACCCCACTCATCTCTGACCAAAACGCAGGGTGAACGGGTTTCAGATTCCCCCAGCTGAAGCACCTGACCTCGGCAGTGACACCAACGGACTCCACTAAGTCTCCAAACACCCACCTGCACAACACTGATTACTGACTGATGAAAAATTTGCATGGTAATATTCGATGGTTGTTGCTTTGATGGAATAACAAAATTGACCTGGGGCATGAGTAGCTGAAAAGTAGGATCCTGCGACCAGCCAGCATCCTGATGGAAAGGACCTGTGGCTTTTTGGGTCACTAGGATCACCTGGCGCTACAGCTGTTCACTACCTGGACAAAGCTCAGGCTTTGCTCTTGTCACAGACCAGATGCCTCATGGCTCTACAACACTCTGAAATGCTGGTTTCACCCCTCCCTGCAGCTTTAAAAAAGGGCAGCAAAAAGCTGAAGAAAGCAAGCCAACAGTCTGAGAAACACTAATTTCACTCCTTCAAATGCAACCTAAAAATAAAAAGCAGTTTCACAGCGTTTTGTTGTTAAATGAAAGCGTTCTAAAATAATCTGTAAGGACCCAGTCTGATGAAGACTGTACGCTCATGAGTCATGGCAACAGCAGCTGAAGATATACAACTTTTCTTTTTACACAAGAATGAGCTTCTTCCAGACATGCTTGTTCTCTCTCTGCCCTCAACCATATTTTCCATTATTGCCGATTCGTTGGTAAAACACTTCTCAGAACATCTCCAATGGATGCCATTCCCTAACCCATATACCATGCAGAAGCTTTTTCTACTCACAGCAACTGTTTTGCAGTCATCCAAATTTGCTGTAAATTCTCTGATGGATTAGTTGTGTTACTATATTATTTTAACAGGAATGCATTCTTGTAGAATTATGTTGCAGTACTACAGTTTGAGCGGCCTCGTATAATCTTCGCAGCAGCTGGAAATGTAATTAGCATAAAAACCAAACAGCCTCATTAAACATCCCTTTTCCTGTAAGAAGGGACACATTTAATGTCGGCGGCAGCATCTCACATGTTCTGTTAGAGCTGGCATGGGGGTTAGAACAATCCCAAATGCATTTTTCAGTCCAGCTAAGCATAGACCACTTCTTAAACCCTGGAGAAGTTCTGCAGCAGATCTCAGGAAGGCACAATGATGCTGCTCTGCAGTGAAATACACGCTCCTGGGGGAGCGATTATACCCCCGGGCCTGTTTTTGAATCAGGAGCTTCCATTTGGCGACTCAGGTATAAAAATAGAGAACTGTTTTCACTGCCTTCTGTGTGCAAATCAGATCTGCAACTTCTGAATGCATTTGAATTCTTTTAATCTGCTTCAAATGAGGAATCTAAAACCACTGATATAAAATTTCAGCGATCAAGAAGCAAATGGCACCCACGCCACTGCCTTCCCTAGCTATGGAGTGCCTTCCAATACCATTGGCTTTGGGCTGCTTATCTAATTGCTTGGCTGCAAATGACTGCTGGGCTTAAAATATGGGGATCTTTGATTCCACAGCAGTAGGCAGATACACAGGCTAGTTCTGCACTCTCTACAGAAAGGCAAAAGGTATATATTTTTTTTAAAAGTTGCCTATAGTTCTGGATGAGTTCTGGTGCAACTTCTGGCCAGCTGCTCAAAAGACATTAAGAAAATGTTAGCACGTGCAAAGAGAAGCTACAGGCGACCTGCATTTAGACCTAGAATGCAATTTTTTTTCACTCCTAAAATTATGAATACATCAAAGTATGCAAATTTGGATCGTGCAAAAGGTAAAACCAAAAATGGATTTAAATTCTTTTATTCAGGCCCTGAGCTCAAATAGTGCAATATTTCAGCAGACTCAAAATCATAGAATCATAGAATTGTAGGGGTTGGAAGGGACTTGCCTGTCTGTCAGGTCAGTTTATATCCAGAACGCTAGACTTGTTGATATGTCATTTGAATTTGAAACAGAAATCCGTATTTGAAGAAAAACTTCTAAAATTAATCTAGAATATATTGAAACATAATATGCTTATTTTCTGGAATTTCCTTCAGATAACAATATTTGCTTATGTCACTCTGCACTCATGAACAGCCTAAGTTCCTGAAAAACACTGCTTTTCTTCAGAGAATGACAATTTGCACCTCCCCCCCCCAAAAAAAAAATTAAAGTTCCACAAAACAATAAACAAGTAAGTATTGAGCAGCTCCAAAAATTGGTTGCATTGCTGGATTTTCACAAAAACAGAGCTCCTTTTTGGAAGTCTATAGTAACTTTTCTATTGGTATCATTTCTTTCTCTTCTCCCAAAATCTCTGGACCAATAAGTAATTTCCACCAAGGCATTAATGTTCTGTGAGCTGCTCCAGGACAGCCAAAACCCTGTCTGGGGCCAGCGCCCGTATGCCCTGATCACTGTCCCACATCGAAAGGGCCATTGGAGGTTTTAGAGAGTCTTATTAACAGGCTTCATCAAGGATGAGAACAGGATTTTGGAGTATTTTGGGCTTCGGGGTAACTACAGACCCAGCTACACTGCAGGGGGAACCCCACTCTCTTTCTCAGTGCTGATTCAGAATGAGAGAGTGAAAGAAGAAAGAACATGATGACCTTGGTACTCTGTACCTAAAAATCTGGAGATACTCTGGCCTGAAAGTACAAGAGGAATTGCATCTGAAATATTGATACCTTTCACATGGGATCACAGTCGTTATTAAATAAAATTCAAGAGAACAGAATGGGACCATGAAGCACTTTAAAACACAGCTATCCCTGTTAGCCAACGATCCAGGCAAAACCACTGCTTCAAAGTACAAGCTGAAAAAACAGGACCTTTGCGAGTCAGTAACGTAGTAGGTACCCAAAATCTCTCCCTGCTCCCAGACCACCTCCCCAGATGTACAGGCAGAGGCGAGGGCAGGCCCGCCTGCAGGCCCCGCTTCTCCTTCGCCTCCCCAGGCAAAGATCTTACCCACACAGCACGAACAGTCTAACAACCTGTGAGTTTCACGTGAGAAAACGGGAGAGGCAATCGTTGGCAAAGCAGCAGGGAGTAGGAAGGTTTAAGAGCAGTACTGGCAACACACGCTTCAATTTCTACCCATTGGAATATTCTGGAAAGCAAAGTTCAAAATATTTACCTATTGTAGTTAGAAATAATCAGCAGTAGGAATAAAATGATCTGGGGATGGTTTATGAATAGCAGCTCCTCTAATTGCACAGATTTACCACATTTTGTTTTCTTCTTGTTATTCATCAGAAACACTGAAAGTCCTTGCCTTTAAGTGCTGCCAAATTTAAAGAAACCCTTTGCTAACTGGGAGACTTAACTTATATAAATGCATTAGACATATGAATTTTTATAGAGCACGTTTTAACTCTGGTTGGAAAAACGAAAGCACTGAGGCTTAGCAAGTGAAAGAATAGCATTTGAGCACAGAACAAATGGCTGTTTCATTGCAGAGTCTGGAAGTGGGGCAGCTAAAGGTTGCATGAGTGGATTTAGTTGCAGCACACTTAATTTTCTTTAAATGGCTTAAGCGAGAGTCACAGTAAATGGAAGAGAATGTATGCCCTCCCCAAAGACACTCCCTTTTGTGGCACCAACTATAGTGCTTGTCTGCAATCCTTAGATCCAGCATGCACACCTTGGCTATTCCCATTTAACAGAGTAACTGCTAGCAAGAGAAGATCGTCACCCTCTGTAGAAACAACCACCTTTAGGAAGTTCTAAGGTCCTTGGGTAGCAGGCCAACTCATGAACCTGCCCTGAAAGTTCTAGTCCCCAACCCAACCTTCCCTTACCCAAATGCCTGGCTTATACCAATTTGTGTCTAGGCTTGTCTGATAACCTGGTCTGCTTTGCTCAGCCACAGTCTTTATGCCTTCAAACTCCCCAGTCTTACACCTTCAGGTAGCTTCCTGAACACCAACCTCTACAGTTTCACACTAAACAAATGAAGCTTTAAATGAGGCAGGAGTGGGACTACCATCTTCTCAGGAGGGCACCCCAAAGCACTCAGCTAGGAAGTCACTGGTAAGTCCATCTGTGGCCTCAGAACAGCACTTGGCTTGGTAGCTCAACCGTGGGTTTTAGGGATGGGAGCTGCTACACCAGGGGACTGATCCATCCCCACTGCACCATGGAAGAAGTTGGAAGTATTTTTAGGAGGTGGATCTGGGACATGAATGAAGAGAGGTTTCAAAAGTCCAAGGAGGAGTAGAAAGGCTGAGTTTAACAGATTTCCTTTTATCTCTTTCATATTACTGACTGTCTCAGAGAACCATCTCCTTACCAATAGAGCTCCTGTGAAGCTTTCTTCTGACACTGGACTTTCTCTGCTCATTGCACAGGGTACCTGTGTACCTACCCCAAACACTACCGAATCCCTTGCCTGTCTCACTCACTATGGAGTTTTCTCCAAGACCTAATTGCTCACCATCTCCCCTTTCCCTCTTCTCAGTCCAACCATTTTCATCCAGGTACACTTTATATGCTTCCTCCTCTGCTCTGCCTAAGCACTGCAACTCAGGGAGGAAGAATGGGGGAAGAAGGACACACCAATTCTTTAAAATGAAGGTCACCAAAAATGTGAAATGGCAAAACAAGACATTTTTTTCCCTATCCAGACTCCTGCAAGCAGCTGAAATACTTTTTTTTTGGAAAGGACGCAAGCAGTTGGCGCTTGATGAATACAGTGATAAAAAACTTTAATAATACTTCAAGTAAGCCCAGAACCTATCTTCCCTCAGGCTTCTTTATTTCAGAAGCACTTCCTTCTCCAAAACAATGCCAGGAAATGACATTTCACCAGCACATGTATGACAGTGACATGAAACAGCAGCACACCCAGGAACTGTTTTCAAATTTGCATCAAGGCAAGAAGAACAAGATCAAGGTATTAAAACAGTGTCAAAGTTCTGGCTGAGAAGACAGTCTGCTTTCCCTCTTGCTGTCTGCTCTGCTGATTCCCAGAGAGCCCAGCATGGCTTTAAAAACCTCTTGCGTCCTGCTGGAGCCATCCCAACCTCATCCAGCTAAGCAAATGTGCTTGGGCAAAGAAAATCCCCTGCTGCTTCTGCCATAAATGAGACTGGCCCTTATCAGTTATAAGAAACTGTTCCATCAAGTGATATTATCTTGCCATTTAGAAGTTTGCCTGCGCTCCCAAAGTTGGAGTTGTCAGCTTTATCATACTGCTCATTGCTGCGAGGGGCCCTCAGCCCTCCATGGTAATAAAGGTTTCCACGCTTTCTGTGCAAGATGCAATTTTAGGCGAGTTTAAAAAAGCCCAACTCCCCACACTTTTGACTATAGCATGAATAGCATTGTGGCCCACTTTAATTTCTCTAACTCCCTGTATATATATAACTTCACTGTCAGGAGCGTTTATATTGTACTGTGGGAGTTTCAGTGTCCATCAAAGAACTTTCATTAGGACCTTCTGTGGTAAAATGATTTGCAATCCTGACACTGACAAATGAGCTGTGCTGGGAGAAGACTTTGCTTCTGTCCAGAAGGAGGATTCAGTGAGAACTAACTTGTTTCTCACCCCGCTGTGGTACACCGGTGTCCCTCACCCAGTATAATCTCCCTTCCCGTTTGCTCCAAGAGTGAGCCTGTCCACAGATGGAGCCCATCCATCACTCACGGTGTGTGTCCTAAACAGCCTCCTTAATACTCCACCTTCCAGCAGAAGGGATCACTCAAATCAAACCCCAGATTGTGGGTACATCTGGCGCTTACCATCGGCACCAACACACCACTGCATGAGCTTTTCTGCTTGCTCTGGTGACTCTACGAAATACCTTGTGAGGATGCTCACAGGCAGACCAACTGCAATGAGTATAACAGTAAGGTCCTCCATCCATCAAATGATGGATTTTTCATCTTACACAATTATCAGGGATCAGAAAATAACTTCTGCTTTATCGCTTGCTGACCACTGAACTAAAGCATTCATCTCTACATATGTTATCAGAGCTTTCACTCTGATAAAGATACAGGTACAAAAAGTTAGCACTTGGAAATCTTAAAAAAAAAAAAAAAGAAAATCCTACCTTTCACCCTTAAATATCAGCCTCTTTTTTTTTCCAGTTCTCTCACAGAAAAGAAAACCCTCCCACTAATTTCAAAGGAAGTTTCAACAGATAAGGTCATGTGTTTTGACCTTTACCACTTCCAACATTTAAAATAATTGCGTCTATTGTGCAGCAAGAGCCTAATAAAATACTTGTATTAGTATTTATTTTTTGATAATTACTGATGTTCTATGCAGGTGGGAAAGCTTGTCACACGCCTGTAGGACACTAATGGGAAATATTTTTTTTTCCAAGCATCACATTTATCAGTGCACTAGAAGCAAATAAGCCTGTATTAGGAAGTTTCATGCTGGCTCTCATTATGCCATCTCATAAGCTTGTCCTTTGATTTATTATAAAAATTAACTATATTTTCTCAGTGAGATCAGAGGTATTAAATGAGAGGTCATGGAAATGCTGGCAGAAAAATGCTAGTTTTCTGATGCAGAATCTTTTGTCTTACACATGCTAGGTTCAACAAATGCTGCTGAATTGCCAGGGGGCATCAGGTAGGATTGTGGTGTACTCCCATTCCCCAGGGTCACAGAGGATGGAAACTGTGGGGTTTCCGGGTCTAGCACAGACCAGAGGTAAATCTCTCCCAGTGACCCCTGCAGGGTGCTCAGAAAATTTGATATCCTTGTCAATTTTGCTGCAGTTAGTAGCAGGGGAGCTGACAGGAATACCAATTTTGCAGAGCAGCTGCAGGATACTGTTAGCTTACTAGAAATGAAAATTTAAAAAAAAAAAAAAAAAAAAGAAGAAAATATTTTGGATTCAGCTGAGATCAAGCTCAGTACTGCATTGACAAACATTGCTTGCAACCTGGAAACCCAGCTCTGAAATTAGTTCTTCAGACTCTGAAGTCACTCTTAGCAGGGGAGGAGATCTGTTGGCATGTCTGGTAAAGCTTCCTTCTCCTCTACGAAAAGGATATAAATGTTTTTACTCTGCTTTTAAGCACTGCATACTCCCCAAATGTTTTGGTAAATGGGGCAAATCTATGTAATGCTTCTTGTAATGCCCAGAGTGGCCTGCACAGTCACCTTCAAACTAAGCAGTTCAGCCACAGCAGTATGCAGCTCAGCCCTGGCTCCTGGAGCTAGAAATAGTAGGCAGGCTTTTGCAACCCATGGGAAGTCCTGAACATAGTTACCCTCCTAGTTGTAACCGACTAACCTAGCATGCTGGAACTAGCTTCAAAGCAGTTGTCACCACAGCATACACATATCCCTGAGAGCCACACAGTTTTCATGGAATTCCAGCTAGACAGCACTATGGTTATAACTGATACAGAACATGAAAGACAACCAGCCTTTTGTTTTGCATAAACATGTCATTTTCGGTGACAATAAGCTTCTCAGCTGTCGAGTCAAAAATACAATCATCACTCAGAGTAATACAGCCATCTATTCCAACTCATTAGTCTTTGCCTGACAAACCAGAGAGCAGCTTAAACAGCACATAGTAAAGAGCACCTTCAGATATGAACCCTGAGAACTCTTACTCTGCATTTAACCTCATGTAAGAATTCGCACTTAGCTAAATGAGACTTCTCATGCAAATACGGGCTGTTTTCAGGAGTACAGGCACGGGGTGCCAGAAGGTAAGGTCAAGTTCTGCCTGAAAGCTTCCACTGTGAAATAAACAGGTCAGAGAGCAACTGGGCTGTAACTCAAGCCTCTTCTGGCACTTAAGCGAGCAAGATCCTCACGGCTTTCTTTCTAGTTCTAGTGAGAGCAACAAGAAATCAGGAGAAAATTCATGTTTTCTCACTGACAGCCCAGGGTCAAGACCTGCAAAACCACACGTAGCAATTATTAGTCACCATGGAAGAACAAAGAAAAGAAACCTTCTTAGCAGAAGCTTGAAAGCAAACACACCGGGTAAACATCTACCCCGTGCATCAGTGCCAGGATCTGGGACTCTTGCTCACGCCAATTCACAACACAGAACTATGTGTTTTGCAGTTTTCTGTACCAATTTCTTAATTAAAATACTTAAACCAGGAGTGTTAGAAAGTGATGGCAGAAGGAGGGGTGTGGCAGGATGAGAGATTTGCTTTTCTCAGAAAACACACAACACATCTTTCCTGACCAATGGAACAAATAAGTTATGATAGTGCAAGTTACTCAACACAACATCAACTCCTTTGTCATGCATTTTTCTTGCTCCTCTGTTAGCACTTACAGGAGTATGAATGTGGCTAAATCCTCCACACGCATTGCCTTTTCATACTGCCATTTCTTTCACCCATAATCTGCTAAATGAACGCATCAAGCTTTCTTCTGGGTTACCCTCTAGCTCCAGTAGCTGAACCTGAATATACAGCTTTGTGGAGCTGCTGCTTTAACTGTAGTGCGCCCAACACATCCTTTGGGCTTTGTTTAAAGAACACACTGGTAACAGAGTTAAAAGATCTTTTAGAATCTGAGAAATCTCTCACATGCTCCAGCAACCTTAAAAACATACACAAATTTGGGCTGCATTACAAATTTTTAGCCTTGTGGAGCAAACAGTTGCAGACTATCCAACCAACCCGACCGCAATGACTACCTGCAGAGGTGTGCTTAAATTTTTCACTCTTCTTCTTCCTCCATTTCCATGGCTTAAAAAGCCTCCCAAGAGTGGCAAATTTGCTTCGTCTTCTGATGGGAGGCGTGTGAGTCCCAGGTACTAGAGAATCTGAACGCATCGCAGCCAGTCTTTCCACTTCCTCAGCTGCAGTTTCAGCAAGAAAAAGAGGAGAAAAAAAAAAAAAAGAAAGAAGGGGGAGTGAAATAAATGTTTTAATAAATTATCAGAGAACCACACAGATGGTGAAATTTTTCCATGGTTACAGAGAAGAGTAAAAAAAAGGAAAAAATTCTAATCTTTACTAGTTTTAACATTATTTTCTCTCCTTTCAGTGGAATCCATGATCTGCTGCAAAGATCAGAATTAACAATTTGACAGGAATACAGTTTATTACCATAGCAAAGTTATAATCCTTAACAGATCGCTCTGCATTGCTCTAGACAGCTGGCAGTCCATCCGCCAGCCGTTCCTGAGGAAGCATGACAGAGATTGGGAAGGAGAAAGCTCAGGGAAAAGAGAAATGAAAATGCAATACTGCTTAAAAGAAATATTGAAAACCTCTTTAGTGGAGAAATTTCCATGAACTAATACTTATCAAGAACAAAGACCCTGATAAAGACCCTCTGGTATCATTATCATGTCCATTACAACTGCCTGGCCTACGACAGGGGTTGCAAGAGAAATTTCCTAGTGACAGAAAGGGTGCTAAAAATGCAGAAGGTTCCTTCCAGTCCCACTTTCCTGCCCACTCATTCCCCTCCTATTCTCATACTTGTCTTTTAACACAGGGACTTGGGGAATTTTAATAGAGTCCACGCTTCAGGTTGAATTCCCTGGAGGGGGTTACACATTTTCACTGAGCTTTTGTTGTTAAAAAATTCAGCTTTCTGCAACCTTTAGACTGTAATAAATCATGATAGTCTCAATACTTTAAAAAAAGTCCTAAGAATTTTTTCCTCCCCAGTGAGAGCAAGAGAAGGTGGTTACTTGGCAAACTTACATTTCATGGTCCACCCCTCATCAGCTGTCCCCCTTTATTTGCAGGGAAAATGGATGCTGATAATTCTGAGAAACAACATCCCTACAATTAGAGGCACAGAGAGAGATAAGCCAGGACCACAAAGGAAAACACCAACGGGGCAAGGTAGCAGTAGCCCAGGAGAGAGGGTCTCCCCATGCCATGGCTCCCAAGGCTGCAATAAGCTCTCCCAACCCTGGGCTGAAGCACCCCCTTTTCCTCTCCCTAAAAAAAAAAAAGCATCTGGGCAATTCAATCAACATACAGGAGGGATTTTTGTGGTTTGTTTTCCAAGTTGTTGTTGTTGATTGGTGGGGTTTTTTTAAGTGATATAATTCCCCAGTCCTGTGTTGTAAGGCGACACTGCCAGTAAAACTGATTTGGGTGGTTTGCACGCACACGGAGCCTGGACTCATAAAGACAGGACACAGATAGTCACCACTCCCTCTCTGAAGACAGCAGCCTGGTGTTTCTATTTCACCTGTAGTATATTAAGCATTGACCTCAGCCATGAGCACAGGCTCAGGAACCCCAGCAAGAACATCGCTCTGAAGGGATGAACACACCTACTCCATGCTGACAGAATCGCTAGAGATTTTGGCTGGCAAATTCCTATGTGTCTCAATGGAAATTTTTCTGAGGTTTTTAAGCATGCCAAATTTAGGTGGGTTTTCACAGGAGCAGCCAGAGATGCATTTCTAATGCAAAGGAAGTTCCATTATTAGAACTGAAATGCTGTTTGAGCCCCACAGGTTTTTGCAAGAGGATTGGGTATTTTGTTATTGCTGTTTTGTTTGCTTTTAACATTGGCAACACAATCCTTTTCCCTGTAAAAATATCACTGCCAGATACAGCTGCCTGTAACTTTCCAGAGGGAGAAAAAGCTAGCCAGCAAGATACAGACAGCCCAACTGCTTCACTGGAAATGGTTAAGAACTACTTACTATTCTTTGGGGTAATGGAAAGAAAGACATTTCTGAGAACATCTTTCCATTTAGAGCAGAGGAAAAAAAGACAGTCCGGCCAAAGCATGTCATTCTGTTCTGGCTCTTTGTGCCCGACTGCCTAGAGAAATACCTTCCTCTAGAGAAAACCCATTACAAGGCTCTGTCCTGTACAGGGGCTGGGACATGCCGTGACAAGGCTGGAAATTGCCTGGTTTATGCTGAACAAACTGTGGGTAAAGAGAAGAGGACATCAGAAACTTCCTTACACTTGCCAGTTTCCCTGGAACCTGCCAAGCTCTGAAGACCAGCACAAGGTACAGACCACCTCGCTCTATACGCAGATCCAAAGGGACCATGCATTTCCCCCCCTCCCCCCTCTATTTTTAAGGTGCCACTAGCTAAAACACCGCTGTGAGTTTTTAGAGATGCTGCTGAAAGTAATTTGCTGGCATTGCCTTTGCTGCCTTACTTGGGGATACAGGCTGTAGGAGTGGCCCACGGAGCAAACTGGGAATGACACGCTACTGCTCCTGAATTATGCTTCCTGCTGCATAAACCCAGAGCTGAAGCATAATGAAACTCATCTTGCTGCTCAACCCCTCTCTTTTTTCCCCATCACTGAGCCACCATTTCTGCTACCCAGGTGCCTTAATTCCCCAGTCTCAGAGCTGCAACAACGCCTCTTCTAGAGGTGGTCCTATTTGGTACCACTGAGGCTGTTCCTTGGAGCACCAACATCCCTTGAAAGTCCTCTCCTTCTGTAACTTACACCCCTGTGTCCCACACCAGCTTGTGCTCTTGCTGCCCCCTGGGAAGCTTTTCCCATGCAATGTAAAAGAGTATGGATTCACAGTCAGGCAGCACTAATGCTGGAGTCAAGAGGAATTTTTCCAAAGGGTGGGTTCAGTAAAAGCCAAACACAGCGTCAAAACCATGGCCATATTTTGACTGCTCTTCCCCGCATTTCAGTATTGTCTCTCACAAAGACCTGTGCTCCAGGAGTCCCACTGTGCTCTCCATCAGCCCCGAATGTGGCCCTTCTCCTTCACCCTCTCCAAACACGTGTGGCTCTGAGCTAATGCAAGGAACAACCCTTTTTCCCCCCTCACTCCTATTTCTCAGGACTACCTCATTTTTTTTTGATGAAAAATACTCTCAAGAGCACTGCTAATTCAAAGCATACTAATCACTGGCTTGGAATGAACCCCATTAGCATAAAGCCATGACAGTTTTAATACAGCCAGAATAAAAGCAGACCACGACACAAGAAGTAAATGCCAGGATTTTGGGCTCCTTTTTTTGCTGCTGCATCTTTTGCTTGACTTGGCTGGGTTTCTCTGCCTTTTTGGCTCCTAATGACTATTGACTGGCTGTGGGCTGCGACACCCACTGCTGACAGCAGGCTCTGTAGGCTGAGTTTCACACCCTTGCTGTTCCCAAAAAAAGGTGGTACTTGCACAAATGGGAAACCAACCCAGGACTTGCACTCTTAAAATTTCTTTGCTTTTAATTTTCTTTTATTCTTTCCTTCAAAGAGGAAAGTGGCCCCAGCAGTCCCAGCTTCCTCTGCTTGTTGAACTGGGAGAGGGAGCTGCCGCATGCATTAGTGTGTGTGGTGCTGAGGTCTCATCTTCAGGCTGGGGCTGTAACTGGGGTGTTTATGCTGATGGTCGGTGCTTTTGAGAACTTGTCTTGATTTTTTTCCCCAGGATGTAAGAGATCTTCTGAGACAGAGACACACTGCGAAATGAACTTATGGCAAGAGGGTGATGCACTCCCCTCCCACTTTCTTCTGTCCGAGTTGTCATCCCATTATAGCAATGGGAAAACTAAACCTGAAAGCTTTTCACTGGCTGGTTGGCTGTGAGACAGGTCTCAAGATGCTACTTGGTCCTTAAGACATTTGAAGTTCACGTAGACTGAAGGGCTTAAGCAAGACATGTGTTTTTAGTGAGAAAAAGCACCACGAAAGAGAGGAATATGCATTCAAGTGATGTAAAAGAGATTTTACAAATATGACTGAAATATATTATAAAGAGTTAAAAACCTAGAAAGTCTGGAAGCTGATTTATTTTCTTATTCCCCCTTCCCCCCACACCCTTTTTCTTTTTTTTTTCAGTTTGAAGTTAACCGTGGGTTTTGAGAGTTGCTTTTTTGTTTGTTTGTTATATTCAGTTTGAGGTATGTGGGCTGCAATGTAACTCCAGGCATGTGCCAGATTCTGCACCTGGGAAGGGGCAGTCCTTGCTGCACAAACAGACTGGGGGATGAGATGCTGGAGGCCAGCCATGCTGAGAGTGATCTGGGGGTCTTGGTTGACAAGAAGTTAAACATGAGCCTGCAGTGTGCCCAGGCTGCCATGAGGGTCAACCATATCCTGGGGTACACATCAAGCACGGCATTGCCAGCCAGTCCAGGGAGGGGACTGTCCTGCTCTACACCGCACTGGTGCATCCTCACCTGTGCACTGGGTGCAGTTTTGGGCACCACAGTACAAGAGGGACACAAAACTATTGGAGAGTGTCCAGAGGAAGGCAGTGAGGATGGTGAAGTGTCTGGAGGGGAAGACTTATGAGAAGAGGCTGAATTCTCCTTGGTTTGTTCAGCCTAGAGAAGAGGAGCCTGAGGGGAGACCTCATCACAATCTATGGCTTCCTGATGAGCGGGAGTGAGGGTGCAGGTGCCAATCTCCTCTCTTTAGTGACCAGTGATAGAACTCAAGGGAATGGCATGAAGCTGTGACAGGGGCGGTTTAGGTTGGGTGTTAGGAAGAGGCTCTTTACTGAGAGGCTGGTCGGGCACTGGAACAGGCTCTCCAGGGAAGTGGTCACAGCACCCAGCTTGGCTGAGTTCCAGTAGCATCTGAATGATGCCCTCAGTCCCATGCTCTGACCTGGCTGGCCTGGTGTGGAGTCAGGAGTTGGGACTCAATGATTCTTATGGGTCCCTGCCAACTCCGGAGATTCTGTAATTCTATGGACAAAACCAGAGAATTGAGGAAGAGCAGTCTGAAAAGCAGTTAATCCAAACAGTCAATTTACCAGTCCAAGAAAAAGGCCAGGCAACCTCAAGACCTGTTCTGTATTTTTTGTATCAGCTTCCCTTGCCTTTCAGTAAGGCGTGGATTTCCAAAAGGTACAATAAGAGACAGCACAGGGGTGACCAGCTTTTTGGATTTGAGAACTGCAGCAGGCAAATCAAAGGCCCTCCCAAAGACAACATAACTTACTAAGTTTTCCTGGAGAAGGTCAACCAGTGTTGTCACTCCCATGTCTGTCTGAGAATCGTGGCATCTATTCGTGTTACTGATATATAATAAACCCAACTTCCATTGTAGAAAAAAAACCCCAAAACACTCCTACTGCATTCAGGTACTGTCCTACTTCTGGACAGATTTAACTTCCCCAAGGAGCCAGCACAGGTGAGCCAAGTGACATCATGCCCTCCAAAAAGGGTCTGGTTGGGGAAGGGCAGTGCATCTCCAGGGCAGTCCCAGTGCAGTGCTCTGTGTTACCAACGATGTTGGGTCAGTAAAGTGCTCCATGTTACCACTCTGTGTGTGTGTGTATTCTGCTGCAGGCTCTGTTCCCCTTCTGCCGTGCTATGTCAGTAACTGTCCTAATCCCAACTCAGGGGGGTTCTGGCTGTTTCTGCTCCAGGGGAGGGGTGAGTGAGCAATGTGGGGTGCTCAGCTGCTGCCTGGGGCTGAACTGCAACAAGTACACAGAGCAATTTCATACCTGAAGGCTGAGGCCCACCCATCCCATTCACCTTCTTCATTATTACCTTCCTCACTGGAAACCACACTAGATTTTCTCTGAGGCCATTTCTTCACACTCCTCATTCAGAATCAGCCATGTTGTTACCTTAACAGGCAGATTACTTCACAAAGTTAGATTTTAAGACTTCCTAGGAAACACCAATGACAACATTGCGCTTTCTGTCACATTTGTGCAAATCTGCAGTAACAGGCTGAAAAATATCTTGTCCCTAAAGGTGCAATTGACTAAATGTACCATTTTATTTAACCACAGTAACTTTGTATAAATTAAAAAAAACCCAACCAAAACCAAAAAACCAACATAACACTCCTTAGTCCCAAATCACATCTAATCTGTCTTCATTCTGCAGATCAGTTTCCAAAAAACTGCTTTTGCAAGGTTTCTTTTGAACTCTGCACCCTGAATATCCTTCACTTCAGACCGCACAGACCTAATTCTAGCAGCTTTGTTCAATACAAGACATAGACACACCATGTGTCTTTTTGAAATGACAGGATACCTGAGGAACTATTCTAATTGCTGAACACTTATGTCTTCTTTTTACTTGAATGGGAATACTTTCAATTTAAAAAGGCACCTTATTTTTCTTTCAGGAAAACAGTTCATTTTCTGCTCTGCTATTATCATCTGCTCTGTTATTTCCATTTAATTTCCCTTTGCACCTGGAATTAATTTTCATCAGCCCTCCCCTACCCATTTGAATTGCCCATTTAAACTTTTCCTAACTTCTTAAAGGTCTGTTTTCCAACAGAAGCCAAGGCATGGCATGCAGCAGTCCAAATGCACCCTTGCCAAACAGGGACGATTACCTCTTTGGTTGACAACAGCTCCCACTGGATGTACGCTTGTGATGGCACCGACGGGGTTGGCGTAGTGGGTTTATGAGCCATGAAGAGGCTGTCGGTAGCTTTCTTCTGCATGCTAATCAGCACTCTCAGTTTCCAAACCCCTGCCAATTATTCCTGCTTCCCAGGTGTCTAACACTTGGCACTGTACCTGTAAAGTGAATCTTTCACCCTTTAGACTTGCCCATCTCAGCACGGGTATCAGACCGCGGTACGGCTCAGCTCTCTGCTGTGACCTTTCTTTCTCCAGGCATTTATTTCTCTTGTTGGAACAGAAACACAAATAGCTTTGGAAGTCCAATCCCTTTAGGACCCTGCTTTTCAACTTCCCTTATTCTGACGTGAAACGTTAATTATTCATGCTGATTGCAATCTGAAAGCCATTTTTTTAACCTCTGCAAACTGTACTGCGCTACATGCATCAGGCTGAACATGTTTTTATTGACATGAGATCTCTCAAAACACTGAGTATTTTCTGTATTTTAACATAGTACATAAGATTTTTACTTGCAACAAAAGCACTTTATCAGGTTGTAGCATCAATAGCTACATAATCTCTTTCTATAAACCCTACAATTACAGAAAAGAAGGATTTCACTGAGATCAGCTGTTTTGTCTATCTGTTATTGCTCTTGCTACTCACTGGGTTTTTCATCTCTGAAGTGTTTATTGCATACAGATTTTGGGGCTAAATCAAATATACAGCACTGCAGCACCTCACTTTTGGGTGCCCATACACTGGAGCAGAATCCATAGGTTTCCAGACACAACACACACTATGCAGGGACTCAGCAGCTGCAAAACAGGACTCAGGGCAACCACTACTAGTAGACTACAATCAAAAGCCAACCAAGAGAGAAATAGGGCCAATAGAAACAAACCAGAGATCCTACCTTTACTGGCGCTACAGGGAGGCGATTACACATGTACCAGGAATTGCTCTAGTAAGAAACTTCAGCTTGAAAGAACAAGCTGCCCTTCCTAAATGGGAAGCAGAAAGGAGATGCACAGTCTCTGCTTTTAAGAAGGCAGAGGAAGTTGGATGAGATGCAAGGGCTTTTCCATTGGAGCAGCTAGAGCATTTATTTAGGACACAGAAAGACTGCAGGGTCACTTTCATTCTCCTCTTGAGAAACTTCAAGCTCACATCTCCAATCTTCCTTGGGAACATTACTGCACATTACTATGATGGAGCACTCACCTACATCTCTCCTACAAAACCTGTTATTATAAAGAAGAATTCAAGACCTAGTGGGTCTTAAAGAACACATGAGTGGAAACGCGGCTCCTGATAGTTAGGGTACTCATCTGTCAGCACAAACACCCTTTTCCAAGATCATGCCTGGGCTTTACCCAGGATTAAATAACCCAATCCTCCTGCTTCACTCATGGATTGAAAGAAATGGCTAGTCACAACTGTGATCTGTTGAGAGCCCAATCCTGTGCACAAAGGAGAACAAGGGGAGTGGAGATACTGTCTCTCACGGTCCCTTTCTTTCACTTCTGGCAGAGGTGCTGCCTCCTAGATCCTCTCCCCAGAAAGGAGGAGAGGATGAATGGGTAGATGGATCCTCATTACCAGAGCTGGCTGAGTACCCAGCAAGAAGGCAACATGTTTCAGCCTGTGAAGGACTGTCATAGAATACTCCTGTTTTGGGTTACACTGCTACAAGCAGAATTTCCCATCTGGGGCATAGCCTCCAAGGCGTCCTCCTCTTACTGTCAACACACTGCCATACCAAAAACTTGGCTATTGAACAAACCCGGCCCTTTCTATGTAACCATGACAGAAACGGGCTCTTGGAAAGTCCAACCCCATCGTGTGAAACCTAGAGCAGAGCAGCCTCTAAGCTCAAACATGTTGGGAGCTGAATGAACCCACATGCAATTCATCCTGAGACTGAAAACAAACCATCCAGAAGGTGGGACTGACCTGATTACTCACAACTGGCCGTGTCCTCTAGCAGACAGCATTAGAAAAATACATCTCTTTAAACCTCCTTAAAAGGTATTTTGCAGAGCCTACAAGATGAGATTAAACCTCGCAACACCAAAAAATTCAGAGGAGAAAGCCTCACAACGAGTTCTACCCTCAGGACTGTTTGTGATTAAGGCTCTAGTATCAGGTGTGACAAATGAAACGCTACCAGGCAAAACAGCTGCAGTGGTGTTTGTGACCATCGCCTTACAGGTGGGCACCAACCGCTGGCTACACCAGCTAACTCCTTCAATACATGTGGACAGGACTGAGCACCATGGCTCAGGGGTCCTGGTGGTATCAGTGCAGACTCTTGGGTTGTTAAGCAGTCCGAACTGCCTTTGAGTCATACCCAACTCATCGAGTCTAGAGTTAAGGCTTATCCATCACAGCTCAAGTTCTTCCTGAAGGCCAAAGCTATGGATGACAGAGAAGCTTGTCTTCCTCTGGGAGAGTCTTCAACCCACTCAACAAGAAAAAAACACCCTGAAGCTCATGTACCTTCAACTCTTAAATTTAACCCTGTTTCAGTGAAGGGCTTGCTACTGATTAAAGGTGTCTTCTTGAAGGAGCTGGCAATGCCTACATTTTAATGGTTGGATTTATCTCTTATACCAGCCTGAACTGGAAATTCTACTCAGCTGCAAAATACAAAAGTAATCCAAGAAAAGAGTCTCATCCGTGGAAGCCCATGGGCTTGTTGCTCACATTTTGCTAGGCCTGTGCTATTGGGTGGTAATTCTCCAAAGTACCATATGAGAGGCATACACAGTTGGTCACACCAAAAAGCACCTTGCTCTACCAGCCCCTCACTGGGAATCAGGGAAACTCTCCCCGAGTAAAGGGTTCAACCTTTCTAAAAACTGCCCACTAGTGCTAAAGGTCAGTTGTTTATTTTGAGAAAGCCCAGAGAAAAATATTCTAATTTCTTCAGGGACTTTTGATGGACTGAGAAATTTCCTTTATCTTTTGAAGTTCTCAGAAGTATGAATATCTAATATTTTTAGTCGATTCTACTAAAAAAGTGCACTTTATAAGGCATATCTATAGACTATTCAGAAACCCAAGAGGGCATGTCCTCCTATTAAAAACAATCCCATTCAGGAAATGGCATTACAAACATTAAACTTTCTAAACACAACAGTACCATTTCACCACTATCATAATAAAGATAAAATATTAAGTTTTTAATTAGTTTAATGACCAGGAGAAAAGGAACAAAGTACTTCATTTAGGATCTAGAAAGTTCAAACCATTCCCTTGTAAACTCTATATTGCTTCTCTTGGGAAAAAGAAACTTCTATTTCTGTTCTTTAAAGAAATTGATAGGAAGTTGGCCAAGAGGGAAAGTTGGCACATTTATAAAGAGCATAAATCTGAGTTTTAAAAAAGTACAAATCAGTAACAACCCAGAAAAAAAAAAAAAAGTAGTTTCACTGGACTCTGAAAAGAGACAGTCTGTATCCCATGTTCAGGAATTTAAAACAAGGACTAAATAGTTCTATTTTGAATATCTACATGCACCTACATCTTGTCTTTGTTTATTGTCATTACAATGGGAATTCTTTGCTTGATTCAGATGGCAGTTAGTTTAGACCCTTGGTTATGATGAAGATTCTCTTTAGGCTGCTAGGGCAGAGAGGCTTCAGTTTCAGAGCTGAATATTTGGCTGGGAGAAAAATGCCCACAGCTACTTTTAAGTCATGAATAAAGCATGGCAAGTCGAAGGCCAAAATACACTGAGTATTTCTGTGTGGTTTTTTATAGCTATGGTTTTGCTTTCCTTCTTTTTTTTAACATTCTAGGGTGTCTTATGGATGCTGGGCTCTGCAGGCTATTGCTCTTGCTCAGCAGATTTAGAGGAAAGCCTCCAGTTTTAAAATACGCTGCCTTTAAAGAAAGATGGAACCCATCAGGTAATCAAATTGCTACATCTACCTAAGAAATCTTACAGTCAAAGGAAGGGTCTTTGCACTTCAAGTTAATGAATAATTCCAAGTTCAGCAACCAGAAATAGCTCAGAAAATGAGAAAGAGTTTAGATCTGAGCTAAGGGGAAAAAAATACTACAGGGAACCAAGAAAACATAATCATTGAAAGAGCTACTGAAATAGTTTCAGCAGCTTTATGCATGGAAATAGTCTTAGCAGAGAGAAACAAATGAGATCCTGACCATAACAAAGTGTACAGCAAAGGTTGTAAGGAGTAGCATTACCCTGCCCAAGTCATCTAGTGACTGGATGACCACCTTGGGAATTAGGGAAGTATTTCGTCTTTGGAGCTATCAGTACTTTGCAAATGAAGGTAAAATACACCCCTCTGCTCTTTGCTTGTGACTAATGAGTTGAGCAGGAGGGCTGAGGGGACATGAACGGCATTATGTGTGGTCCTTCTCACACAGGGTTGAGACACGCTGGTTGCATACTAAAATCTGCCTCCTTACTGATGTCAGAGGACTTTATTGGCCAAAGCTGTAAAAGGGACTTCTCCAACATGCTAAAATTCACCTGTAGAAAATGAAACTGGCAGAGAAGACATTACAGCAAGTGGTCTTACTGGGTTCTTTTCTCTGTATTGATGGGAATGACCCCTTTTTGTGGTTTGAAAGAGGAACCAGTGGCACGGTGTGAGCTGCGAACACAAGTGGAGCACCCCAGCAGTGCGATGGGGCTTGCCTATACACAGCCACCTGACCATGAAATTAGCAATAAAGTTCATTTCACAACGCTGTGAAGGTAACTGTGACAGGCATCTGCATGAGATTTCATTTCAGTACAGAGGTAGGATAAACCCAAACCCCTATATTCCTTATAGCTAAAGTTATCTTTTTTTAACCCGTTCACTGCTGGCACTGGACAAAGCAACAAACGGATGAAATCTGAATTCCCCAAATGCTGAAAATTTCCTCTCAAAGTTATCAAGATTCTCCTACCAAGCAGACTAAAAAAAAAACCCAAAAGGCAACTACCACACCATAAGCCTTTCTGAGTATTTTTGACAATATAAATTGCTTCTGTCCTATGGGGAAACACTGGTCTCAATTTTAAATACCAACCTCTTTTGAGCAAAGTATTTATATGACACCCTACAAAGGGTCACAGATTCCCTTCTGTCAAGTCAAATGTCAAACTTATGCATACACTGTTCCAAGTGAACTGGACTCCTTGCCACACAAACCTGATTTTCAAAAATCTCTTTACTGAAACAGCACTTGGTTTGAATTTGCAAGTCAAGAGGCTGGCCTGAGCCATGACACCTAGATGACTACCTCAAGTCTTATAAGGTTTGTGATGGTGAGACATTGCTCAAGCATTTTGCTACAAAAGAAGAAAACCAGAAACAAACTAGATACGCTTGCAGGTACTTACAGTCAAACAGAAAAAAAACCCAGAGCCTGGTATACAATAAGTGCAATAATAATGCAAAAATATCTGGAAAAAATTAATCAGAGCAGGTAAAGAAAACAGCTTTCTTTGTCTGCTAAACACAGGGCATAGCTGTGTCAGCTCAGGGCAGCTAATTTATAAAATTACCACCCATCTTCATATACTGCTTGCAATTATTTCTTAAATTTTATTGATCACATAGGGTCCCAATGTCCAAGGAAGGCCAAGGGAAAGAAAAAACAAATGAAAACAGCCCAAAAGGAAAATATCACCAAAAAAAGGTCTTTCTTGAGCCTCTGTGTAATGCCAGAAAATGTATTAGTGCACTGATGCTTGTCTTGCTGCTTAGTGAACTGGCTGTTCTGCCAACTTGAGATGAATTGGAGAAAGAAGAATCAGTTCGCCAGAACTACAGGATCTCCCTATTTTCTTCTGTGCTCACGGGTTTCCATGCCCAGCACGAGCATATTGAGTTCACAAGGAAAACGGTCTTTGACTCAGATGACAGAAATGCAGAGAAAGCCAATCCCACATTAGTAACTTCAGTACTTTCCTAGAGTCAAACAGTGGAGACAAAACGCTGCCCTTATTTTAATGAGACACACAAGAAAGAGAAAAGAAAATACCTCCTGAATTCCAGCTTGTTTGTACATGCCACTTGGGAGGGGACTTTGAAGGAAGGGAAGCTGCATATCTGCATCTCAGGAGTCCCTCTTTACTTTCCCATTTAGGTATCACATCTAATTCTCTCTGATGGCTGCTAGAGGAGTCAAAGACTGGCAGCCATAGAGAGTACACAGTCAGAAACTGCTCTTCTCAATTCAGATGCTGGAGCAGGCAGCAAATCCCCTAAGTGCCACAGCAGACTGCTAAAAGACAACCCCTCACCCTTATGGCTATAAACCAGCTGACAATTACTTTGGGGCTGTAAATATTAACGAAAGCTTTAGTCATTTCACTCTTCTATTTCTCAACAGGGTATCATTCAGATTCAAACAGCCAAGGTTTCTGCACCTGGCTTTTCCTTCAGCCTGAACCCAAATTTCAAAGCTGTTTATCCAATAAAACCACCTAGTATAAGGTGACCATCCTGTTTTGCTGGTGCATAGGAGGAGAAGAGGTCTTTCAATACCTGTCCAACCTCAGGTTCAAATAGTTTTGTCTGTCCATCCATCCATCCATCCATCCATACATCCACCCACCCACCCACCCACCCACCCACCCACCCACCCACCCACCCACATGTCTGGGCATTTGCACTGCTGATTGTTCAGTCTGAGCATCTGAATTTTTAGCAGTGTTGACATTTTAAGCAGATTGAAAAGTAAAATGAGAGAGATAAAATGCTATAAAGCTAAACAGCAACACAATACACGTACCCTTTATATCAGTTCAATTTCAGCTCATGTAGAATAAATAACTTCATTGCTGATTTTATTTATTTAACTTTACCAAAAGCAAGGTCGACACACTCTCCATGTTAAAATAAAAAGCCATGGGAGCTGCATGCATGATGCATCTGATGGTATCTTAATATTGGAAATGTCAATGAATCTGCACCCAAATGGATGCTGAAGAGAGAGAACGCCAGTGCCATAATCCTTATGACATGGATTGCTAGCATTAGGGACTGTGGATATGGTCCATGTGGATGTGAATATATGGATCACCAATAGTTCAGAGAACCTTGCTAATACATGGACAGTATTGGACATGCAGTAGACCACAATGGCATTTCCAAGCCTGGCTCATTTGTCAGGATGTAGTTAGTGATTACTCTAATTATTTATCTCAAGATCCCCAATGTATTCATCTCTGCTTACCAACATCTCCATCTGTTGATTCTCAAATCTGTGTTAAAAGGATAACTAACATTCAGGACAACAGTATCTGTGTTGCAACCGTACATCCTCAGCCCACTGCTGAAGATAAAGAGTGTTGTTATCAACTCTTTCTAACAAAACTTAGGCATGCCTTTCTTGAAATATGACCTGATATTCTCAGTATTACCATCCTTATATTTCTGTGCTTGCAGACCTTTACAAGGAAAGATTTTAAATACCATTAGTCTCCGTTTTTTCAAACAGATAATCAACTTCTCTTAGGAGGAAAGGTGAAATAAAAATCATTCTCTGCTACCAAAATCTCCCAAGATCAATTAAATAATTGGATCCATTTTAATTTTATTCCCTGTGCTCCTACTGCACAAAGCCATTAGACTAATGGCCTGAAAAATGTCATACAAAAAATGACAGAGGGCAAGACCCTTCTCATAAGACCATCATCTTAGTCTTGGGCTGCACAGGGCAGGGCAGGAGGAAGGAAAGAGAAAACTTAAAGTACATCTTACAAGCTTTAAAAAAAAAAAAGTCCCAAGTAACAGATATACTAAGCCCTCCTTGGACAAAGGCAGCACATTATCAGTTGCAACCCTTGGGCTTCGGAGATCCAGTGAGTAGCTGAGATTGAACGCCTCTCTTAGATATGGGCAAAGAAATGGGTACGACAGCAACCTCTGTTACACGAACTGAGGTCTCGGAGCCTGTGTGCCTCTTGCACCCTGTCCATGACCTGATTAGCATATGATAAAGCATATATATGCAGAAACCTGCCTTCCTCTTCTCTTTTTGGGGGGCGGGGTGGGGAGGAGGAAGGCAGTGGAAACGCCTGGCTTTTACTCCTGAGTCATATTTTTAAACCTTCAAAATTTCCACTAGCTATGCACAGAGAAAATCTGCAGAGGCTCTTCGTCAGGTCTGGAGATCTGTGGTTTTCCCTACTTGGGATCAGGAGCTTCCCTTTGTGAAGGAACAATGATTGCCCATGAGATCTCTCTCAACAGCACATCTTCATGGTGGCTGCTGGGCATGATGATTTTGGGGGTATATTTTAAATAGGGTGGCCTGGGCATCACTGAGACAGAATGATACATCTAGAAGCTACAGCAGGTGGTTTCATGATGACTGATTTGATTTAAATTACACTGTGTGATCATTGTTTTTCAGAGCAACTGAAATAATTCATCTTCTTTTGGATCTAGGAGTCTCATCCAAAGGCAGAGGCTCTGCTAGATCTGCAAAAGGTAAGGACCCAAAGCCAGGGAAGTCAGGTAGAGATGACAGTGAGAAGATCAGACGTTACCTTATCCCTCTCTGCTCAATCCTTCCTGAGACAAGGAGACAAAAAGCAACAGACCGGTGAAGATTTGTGTCACTTCACAAGAGCCAAAACCCAGCAAAAGGACAGTTTTCCAGCTCAGAGGGATGGCAAGAACATCATTATTTTTCCGAGAAGCGTGCAAATCAAAGTCAAAATGGAAAAGTGGAGCCTCCAAGTATGTCCCAGCTTCACCCCTTTGCAGCTCCGCTGTGTCCATCAAGATAATGGCAAACATCTCAGCACCCTCCAATTCCTGCCCAAGTGATGGTGACATCCAGCCAGGGCTGGGATAACACTGTACACCCTGGTGCTGCCCTTCTGCTGTCCCGGTGCCCCGGTGCTGGGTTTTGGCTAATAGATTTGGGTAGAGGCACAAGACCCGGCATGATGGATTTAACAGCCTACAAAGATTTCCAATTAATCTTAAGACAGCCTGGCAGGCTGTTAGCAAGGTGATACCACACACACTTAAACACTGTTGCTCCTGAAATTACATTCTGGCTAATTGGGGGCTGACTAAGGTGACAACAATAGGAAGCCCAATTTGTTATTGTCAGATTACAAACGAGACAATCTTAGGAGATACAAAGGAAAAGCTGCACATTTACTACCAGACACTGAAATGGATCAAGAAACACAATCTTACTATATAAAAATTAAGACAGAATATCTACCAGTATATTCAAAAGGGTAGGTTTGGCTTTTCAGTCAAGAAGAAATGAACTCTGATGCTTTTAATGGTAGAAATTTAACTCGTGTTTCTAGTGAGAGGCAGGAGGTATTATAATAGCACAAACTGATATAAGTTGCACTGGTCACAAGCTAGAAGAAAGAAAAAGTGAAACAGAAAGAGACAACGAGATGCCACATGACAGAATACTGAATCAGATTATCTATTCTGATTTCTTCCTTACATACCCAGTATTTTTCTGCTGCTTAGCTCTGACTGGCAGTGATGATATTAATGAATAAAATCCCAATAATGGATATAAAGTGAAGTACTTTCTTATATCTCATTTTCTTCTAAAGAATATCATGTTTTTAAAAAGAAACAGGCCAACTATGCCAAGCATCCTCTAGATGAAACTTCTCTAAGCAATCAAGGGACCTACTCAAAAAAAGACAAAATGCAGAAAAGGAACCTAAGTGGGCAGGGATCAATGCTTGCAATAGGGCATAGGGATGATGCAAAAAGAAAGACACAGAAAGCCAAGCTTGTTCAGATGGTTTGAAATCGTCTGGTAATAGACTGAGAAGAGAATCTGCTTCTCCATGCTCTGTGCTATCTTCTGCATCTTACCCTCTTTTTGCACACTGCCTCCCTTCCCCCTTGACACATGGGAAACTTGGGGCCTTTCAGGGTTTGTCAAATAGTTCTGCATTTTATCTCTGACGTATGTAGCTTGATAAAGAAGAATCAAAACTGGGCAGAGTACTCAAGACAACAACAAATACTTCGAGCAGAAGATTACTGTTAAATACAGGAAATATGCTTCCTCACACTTGATGGCATTTGGCCTGCTTTCTTGAAGGAATTGATTTTTCACCACATGTTCGGAGTTGCCCCAATCTTTCTATTTAAAAGGCTTACCTAGCCCAACACTTTAAACTTGGTTCTCAGAATAAAGAGTGAGCAGGATAGTGAGATGCTATCGAAAGATGACAACTGAGTTACAGCACTGAAAGGAGAGAAATCAATGAGAGGAGACAGGACTGAAACAGGCTGGTCATCTGCTTTCTGAAGACCAGAAGAATTGGTGTGTCCTCGTATCAGTGTCCCTATGCCAACACTGTGTAATAAAAAAGAGAGGATGCTGAGCCACTGTGACGAATTCCAGCATTTCTGTTGGTTTTGTTCCTAAAACTCCTGAAACCAGCATCCCAGATACACAGAATTCCTGTAATTCTGTAGGTGGCTAACATTTCTCCAGCAAGGACACAGAGTTTTCACTGGGAAAGAAGGGATTTAGAGATCTGATTGCAAAACTTTGACCCAATCTCATGTACACCTTTCTCCCCTCCCCCACTATCCAATTTACTGAAGGAAACACCTTGCATACTACTTATATGATTCCTACAGTTTCAGTCAATAACACAGATTACACTGCAGTTTTGGACAAGGCACTTTCCAGGGCTCTTCAAAGTAAACCTGGAGTTCTGCTGGGTGACTGCCTGTGCAAGGCTGGCTGTGAACCTGCCACTGCCAGCACAGTCTCACCTGGAATGGTACACAAGTGGCTTACTCGGGGCCACCAGTTGTTGCTGCAGGAAGTTGAACGGGACTATGGAGATGCACAGGAACAGTTAATGACTTACCCATGCTAGCTGGTGTTTCCTTTAGCTTTATTTGGGGACTTAAAGTGGCAGAATCGATGTCTCTTCTCTTTCCCCATCTCTTTTCTTGCCTTTTACTGCGGACTAGCCAACTGAAATAATTTCTAATATCTAAGAACAGCCTCACACATCACCAGTCAAGACTTTTGCATTTGCTAGTCTTGGCATGTAAGTCAAAGGTACACCCTCTCATACTCAAACTGACCTCCTCCCTCATCTTATTTTCCTTCCCCCATCCCCTCCCTGCCTGCAGGCCATGCACAGCCACACCAGCACAGTACAGCTCTGTTATTCTCTGATCTCAGGGCAGAACCATAGGTTATCCAATAAGTTTCTGCCAGTCCCTAACGTGCAAGAGACGCTGACGGGAGCCAGGCGCTGGGACTCTGCCCTTCCTGCTCTCCAGCAAAGGTATACGATTGTGTCCTGCTGGCCTTGGGATTTTGCCATCTGGGTGCTACCATGAATAAAAATCACACCTTCCTGAAAAGGCACATTGATTCTCAGCCTGGGCTCTTATCTTTCCAAGCAGAAAGAGATGCTGGTGAGAGCAAAGCATCCCACCAGGCTCCCCAGCAGCCTGTGGAACATCTGTGCCCGACCTCATCAACTGTCTCCAGCATAGCGCTGTATTCACCCAAATCAAACACTACAGAATTCAACCAACAAAAAGAAATCAGTACTGTTGTATGATCTGTGCTGTCAAGGAGAAATATTTCACTCTGCAATATAAGACCATGCCACCCTCCACCACACCCTTCTTAAAGTCAACTGCTCCTTGGAGGCTAAAGACACACATGGAATAATTTTATCAGCCGCTGAAACCTCAAACATGTTTTTCAGCTTCCCACATGCCACAGCAGGATCAGGTACCCTGTTTTTTTTGTCCACTTTTCCATTCCATGTAGTCTGATTTTTTTCCTCCCAAATATTTTAGGCATTTTACCAGGTACCATTGTAAATGGCTGCGGCGCCTCACAGCCACATGCTGCGCTCGCTGGAGAGATGGTAATGGAGGAGCAGCTACCGTTTGAAGTAATGTGAGAATTAGTGGAGGAAAACTTGTTTATCTGCATGGCTCTTGCAGGGCTTATGGCTTGTCTAGAAGATAACTATTTAATTTAATAATTGCTTTTGTGGGAAGCAAAATAATCACCTCTGAGACAATTCTTAGGAGCTGATAAAGTTAATGTTCTCGAAGTTGAAAAAAATAAGGGAGTCATCAGTTTCAGGTGGGAATCACACACCCCACTACCACTACCACCACCCCACCCTCCACCACCCTTAAAGACCCCCCTTTCTATTTGGAAAAGATATTTATCTGGAAGTTCTAGAAAAAAGACAGCAACAGAAAAACAAGTGCAGGAATTCCTACAGAAACAGTATCTCAGTCTGCCCTGATTTTCATGCATATATAAGATAATGAATCATTTCTGCTTCAACAGCAAAACCCTGAAGTAAGGAGCATATGAGAAGCAGACTGGGCTTGAGCTCTGAAAGAAATCTTTTTGGGTATGTTTATTCTTAATGTTACTTATATTTCCACTACACTTGTAGCTAGAGACCCAAAAAGCTGGAGCCCCACAGTCCTTGGCACTAGGAATGCGAACGGCCAGAGATAGACCTCTCCCACCCCCCACCCTGTCCCAAAGGACTCAGTCCATTTACAGACCTGCAGGCAGGTGAAAGAAAAGCCCGTTACCTCCATTTTATGGGGAACTTTGGTATGGAGCAACACATGGATAGACATATCAGAAACCACACAAAGATCCTCTGCAGAGTTGGGAACTGAAGAGATAAACTCATCAGTCACTCTGATAAAAAACCACTTTGTGCAGTCCCTCTCTTCCAATGCACTCTTATGTAACTGCTCTCCACTTTTCTTGTTGGATCTTCTGCATAAAAATCCAAAGTATCCCACTTCAGTTACTCCACTTGTTCTTTCTGTTAGGTCATTTCTAGGTACCTTTGAAACCTCTATAGTGCTTTCCAGCCACACTAGAGATGCATCTAAACAACGTTCCAGAGCCAGGATCAGACTTCTGCAGGAGACAGAGACCTGCAGTCAGTTTTAAGTGTATGAACTTGTTTAATAAACCCCAGCCAAATGTCTTCCCTCTGTTTTTGTTCCTCTAGTTACTGTTCCCTTGCTCACCAGTTGTATCATCTGCTATGACACAGCACCACCACAATTCTTCCAGAGGCCACTGAAATTGGTACATTGAGAAGTGCTCTGCACATACCAGATGTTCAGCATCACGCAGACCCAGCTCACCTGGATCTCTTGTAGTTCTAGCTCCTTCTGCTTTACAAGCTTATCAGGAACTTTCCCACATTTAAGTTCAGAAAGTATTTTCATTCCCCTTCACACTTCTGACACTTTCAAAGTAACTCCACTTGTGTTGCCTCTTCACTTCTTGTCTGTCTTGTCTTGGGACTTTTGCAACTCTTCACCACCCTGCTTCTCCCAGCAGCATTCCTCTGCCAGCATTTGGAGCTCAGTCCTGATGGCTCTTTTATTCCTGGAGGTGACTCATATCTTTCCACACTTGACCTCTCCCTCTCGGTTCAGTCTACTATGTCTGACTGCCTCTCTGGCATCCTGTCCTGGCCATCCTGTGGCCACTCAAACTCCACAACCACAAACCTCATTCCTTGCTCACATCATTTCACTACTACTCCGCTTCCAACACTGTTTCTGCTATTCTGTCACCCAGCCTCTCAGTACTGGTGCTTAATACAGCCCTCTCTCTGTTTTCCATTTCCCAACTAAATTGGCATTAAATATTCTTTTCAGTCCAATGGCTAAAGCATCTCCCACTTCCATCTGCAATATTGTTACCTCCTGCTTCTCTTTGAGCTTCTCACTTCCCATTTTTACCTCATCAAAATGCTGCATCCACATCAGCTTCCTTTATCCTTACTTCAGTGAGTCCATCTGCATGTCCAAATTCCTTCACTGACTTCTCAAAATTTAATGTCCTTCCTTCCAAGCTATCATACAACTCGGTACCCACCTCCACTTTTTTCTTTGGTTTCACAGGTACCTTTTCTGCTGTTCTCCTACTCATGACTTAGTAGATTAGTTAGTAGTCATTGAAGGATTTTCCCTCTGAATTTTCCTGCTCCAGTTCTGTCAGTGCAGTAGCACAATGAGAACTCAGAGTAAGACGATGACTAGAACCTAGGACTAGTAAATGGATTGGGAGTGCATTTCATCATTAAATCAATGCACCCCACTGGCTCACCTACGCTATAAAGAATGAATCCTACACAGTTCCAACAAATACAAATAGTTGCTTGAGTCACAGGACCCACACAGTACTTTTGGGTCCACTAGTGCAGTTTCAGGCCTGCAAGATCGTGTATGAACTACATAAAGGCTTGAGTGGGAGGGTGAGGGTGTCCACATTGCAAAGTTTTGTGCATTCTCTATATAAGAAGTACTAATCATTTCCCCTTCCTGGGCGCTCTTTGAGCTGTGCAACTGTAAGGATGCACAGACATCTTGAGGTCCCTACAGATTTCTCTGTAGCTGGGCTGGTCAAGGGTTTTTACCTGATCTGTCCTGTTGATACTATGACCGCATCATAACTTTGGTTCACTGTCTTACCCTTTCCCTCCAAAACCCCACAGGTCCATAAGAGGTATTAACCAGAGAGCTACTGGCCTGTTTCTGTCCTGAAAAACATTATCAGAGATAAGCCAGTGAGTGTGCTCGGTCAGCGTAGCTGCAACTCCGGTTTCTTTACTTTCTGAAAGAAACTTGTAGCTGTGCATGCTAGCTGGAAGGAAAAGATTAAGGCTATAGCAGAATTAAATCCTTTTAAAACGATGACCACAGTAGTTATTTGCACGGGGTGGAATGAAATCCGACCTCATGGAACAAGGAGGTGAACATAATGAACAGATGAGATGCTCTGGAAGCCTGCTGCCTCTCTGCTCTATTCTTTGCCTCTCTAAGGTTACTAGATTATCTCCTGTCAAGAGGCAGGCCCTCCCCTCCAAGCATCTAGTGGTTTGAAGCTAAATAATCGAACATAAAAAAAGAAACAAAGTACTTAAATATACGCCTATTAGTCCATTCAGAGGTACAAGTAACTGGTATTACACATTCATAAGCATCCACACATCCACATATGTGCATTAAAGGGGAGGAAAGCAATGTGCTTTTCCTACTGTGCTAAGATTTAAAGTACAAGGTTGCACAAAACCCCTGCAAAAGATGTTGGTGCAATTGAGTTTTAGGTCAATTCAATTAATCTTGGAAAGCATATTTGAAACAAATGGCTTCATTTGCTTTTCAGGATAAGTAAGCCACACTAACAGTGTAAAGTACCTGCTGCTGCGCTCAGCCCTTCTTTTAATATCTGTGGGGCTTGCTGTCACCAGCAGCACATAGGAGGAAAGAAAACACTCAACGTTTTGTATAGCATTCATCAGATTCTTCCCTCTGCTGTAGTGGCATAAGCTGTAAGAGTGCTTAACCCACTGTGGGTTTCCAGGCTTCTCAGGCTATCTTCCCCCTTTACGCTGAAAGCAATTCCATTCAGCTTCAGCTGCAGTTTAATCAAAGGAAACTGTAATTGCACTAGCAGGATGCTAATTCTGAAGAGACATTAGCAAAACCACAGTTACTTCATTAAACTGCAGACCTGTGGTTGACAAAGGACCATCAGATCCCAAATAATATTTTGTTCTTCTACACTGAGCAAACGAAGGCAGCTTTGGTTAATAACAGTAACAACAGTAACAGTAATAATAACCACAAGCCTCAATGACAAAAAGCTAAAAACCGAAGTGCCAACAACTACTGAGACCCTCAGCTGAGAAAATGGTAACAATTTTGTATTCACATTTATCACAAAAAAAGCCTTTCCCTGACCTTCAGAAAATGCTATCTGTCTACCACATCAGTTAATAGAGAGTCCTAAATCGACTGCCTTCAGTCCTAAGTAACATGTAAAACCACACAGCAAAACGAAGTAATACCACATTGAACAGGAATGCGGGGTAACATCTGTGAGGCTGGTTTTTGCCTGAATGCTTTTATGCTCCTTTTAGTTCTCGGCTTCCCCTAATTGCTGACTTTGGCAAAATCCAAATAATTTATCGTCTTGCCTTCAAGTATTTGCATTCCCATAAACATAAAAAGCATATACGTACCTGTAGCAACACCTGTAAGTGATTACACCGTCACTCCCTGAATACCCTCTGGAGGTTTTGCTCAGTCCCAAAAGAAGAGGGGGAAGGGATGAGGAGGACAGTTGTCTGATGAAGAGCACTAAATCAATTCCAATAAAAACACAATTTCCCCCCCTGCATTTGACAGCATAGTGAAAATCACACTAGCTGGATTCCAGGTAAACCTGTCCTTCCAAATACTGAGTTGAGTCAAGCAAACTCTACCGCAGCACAATGAGGAAAAAGTTGATGCATCAAGGCAGAAAGCCCTGATCTAAAATTCACAGGAACAGTAACAAAACACAATCAATACACACAGCAATTTCTATAGCAACTGGGGGGTGGGGGGAGGAAGGAAAAAAAATAGAGTTGGTTCCTTAACTGTTAGCACAAAGCTGCTGTGGCAAACGAGGGGACCCGTCCCTCTTGGCATTTCTCTGATCGACAGGCTGAATCGATGCCCAGTGCATTCTGCCCGCGCTCCCTTTCCTCTTTCCCTGGGATCTGTGAAGGGGCAAGCCGAGCATCCCAGGCTCCGACGGGAGTGCACACATGTACACACACCCCCCCCCCCCTCATGCAAGCAAACGCGCTCCCCTGCCTCTCTCCTACACCCACAGGATCTCAGCACTCACCGTCACGGGCTTCCTCCCCGCGACTGCAGTTGCTGCAAATGTGTTTGATCTCCTTGCCTATGTGACAGTGTATCACAAAAGAGACATTGTTGTTAGTGGTGGTGGTGGGCTCCTTCAGTGGCTTCATCCTCACTAGATAGAAAGCTTTCTTTTTAGGTTTCTCTCCACTCATGTCTGAAACGGAGCCCTGCCTGCAGCCAGAAGAAGAAAAAGCAAGCATCCCAGGCTGCCTGGCGTGCGTGCAATCCGCCATCCGCTCCCTCTCGCCTCAGCGTTTAGCTGCCACACACACAACAGGGATGAAGGGGAGGGCTGGGGGAGAGGGGGGGAGGTAGGAGGCAGAGCAGGCAGAAGCGCTGCCTGAGCCTTGCTGCCCTCCGCGACCCTGCTCCTTAACCAATCCACTTGGGCTTGCCTGGATGATGCTCAGCGCGTCCCCGCTCCGGCCATGCCCGCGACAAGCCTCACCCTCAGCTGTGGGCACTAGGCATGTCTGGTGGCAAAGGGGAGCTTGGTACAGTTTGGCTACCGTGCTGGCTGCACATGTGCCAGGAGCACAGAGCCTCTCTTTTGCTTTCCCCTCTCACACTCCCCCCCTCCTCCAAAGCCTCCCCCTGTCCTGGCCAGCCCCCCACATCCATGGAAGCCCCATGTCAGGCCGCAGCCCTCTGGGATGGAGGGCACAGCCACTGGCACTGCCAGCACCACAGTCCCCAGCCAGACATGCTGTGATTCTCTAACCTGGTGAATGTGGCGACCTGGCCTTTGCACTCGGCTGGCACGGCAGACTGTCCCACCGTGATTAGTATTTCGCACACAAAGGACAGCGGGCTGCTCCCCCCCACACCTCCACAGGTGGCTTTAGGGCTGGGGGCACAGGGCCCATCAGCTTCAGGTGCCCAGGGAAAACCAAGTCCCCTCCTGCAACCCTCTCCTGTTTTTCATTCTTGATTTTTCTCACCATTTCCTTCTTTTAAGGCAGAGAAGACACCTGTCCTGGCCTGTGTGAGACTCCCAAGGACAGCCATTGACAGTGGTACCAGTGGCTTCAGCCCAAGCTTCCCTGCAATGGGACTGCTCCTCCTAGGCTAAGGCTGACCAGAGTCTCACAGAGATGTGCAGACAGCCCAAATTCATTTTGATACTGCTTATCTGGGGGATGAATATCCCCTTCTTTGTCTCCCTTGCCTCCTGCCCAAAACGCAGCTGCTCCAGAGGGCAGCCCTATCACCGCCGGTTGCCTGCAGCCTGGGCAGCACACTTGCAAAGCTCCCCCAGCCTGAAAGGGATTATAATTTCTGTCCAGACGCTCTGTCAATCCCTTGCTGCCCAGCTGCCCCAAAAATGTGCCGTCTGTTTTCACGGCACAGTAAACAGCCCAAGCTGCCCAACCTGCCGAAGCAGCAGCTCAGGACAGTGCCTGTGACACAGAGAAAGGGGGGAGCAGGGGTGAGGATGCCTGCATCTTGCAGTCTTTAGGGAGGAAAGCCTGAAGAAGAAATGATAACCTCAGCTCTTCTGGTAGCTATTATTGGAATGTGAGTGTTGCTCCTTTAAATCTTGAGCAAGCTATCGGTTTGGCAGGCACTGAGCAGAGAGAGTGCAATTGGGGCAGATGAAACATGGCAAAGAATAACACCACTCTCCTTATTTTTAGCCAAAGCCCTTGGTCGCCGTTAGAAGAAATCCACTCAGTTCTGCAGTTCTTTACCATTTCCACATATTGTTGCCACATGCTTAACCACAACAAGAGGCTGCAATGGCCCTGATTCTCTCCCACTGCAAACGAAACAGCCAGCAAGACTTTTGCCTCAAGAAAGAGGGAGCAGAAACTTAGGGATTCAGCGCCACAGTTTTCCATGTTCTCAAATGCACACGCACGCACAGGCACACAGAAGATGCATGCAACCAAAGTGCTGACCTACTTGTTCTGCGTCATTCTGATGCAGGTCTGACTTCTCACCTGGCACTCCGGGGAGTTGAAACCTTGAGATGTCACACACGACAAAAATTGCAAGGCTTTACTTTCCTCAGCCGGACTAGGTGCTATCAGATCTCATGGCAATGGGGGCTGAAGCGTGCGCTCAGCAGCATCACACCATTCACTGAGCCACGCAAAGCCTCCTGCACGCTGGGCTATGTATACAGGTTTATGTTGAACGGAGTCGGTCACCTCAGGTTAAGTATTGCCCCAAAGGACTTGATTTTGCATGTGTTGCTCATCTACAGTTCTCACCTGTTTCATGTAAGCATTAGGAGAGCAGGGACTGCAGAATTAGTCAGGAACACGCAGGTGAATTCCCCAAATATGTGTATTGTGTGGCCACGAGTTAACGCACTGAGAAGCCGTCCCTTCGAATGCCTGATGCAGAGACGCTGCTGCCTACCTTACATGTTTGGAAGGTGAAAGCTTTTGATCGCCCAGCAGTCACACTCACAGTGGATTTCCCTCTAACTTACTCATTGCCTTTGAGAACACCTTCAGTTCGGTTGTGATTCAGAAAATAATTAGGTAATCAGAAGACATGACCGTAATTCACTTTCTGAACTTGCTTAGAGTTCACAGCTGTCTGTCACCAGTCCTTGGTAATGCCGTGTAACAGAAACAGGTCAGGAAAGGAAAGCACATTCAGGTGCAAACTTCCCTGAATTTGGGAGATGTGACTGAGCTTGTGTTTGGGAAATGCAGGGTGAGCTCCAAACTGGAATACCATTTCTGGTGTCTGAGGGCAGTACTGAGGTGGAGCGTCTCAGCTGGTTTAGGAAAGGAAACTAGAGCTGAAGACCAGCAGAGCTGGTCTTGTAAGGGAAATAGTCTCACAGTTCAGGAATCAGGAAGGACTTTGGCCATGAAAAACTGGGTCAGGTTGTAGAAGTCTTTTGCAGTCTCCCTCTCTGACCTTGGACAAATGACTTACAGAGTCTTGGTATCTCAACTCCTTGGCTGAAGAACAGTGATGCCGATGTTTCTATTTTTCAGATAAAGTTTATGAAATCCTATTTCAAGGTGCTCTGAAGGTGTTTGTATGTGACAGAGAGGGAACACTTACACAGACTGATCAAATACAGAGATCTACTATTTATAGCAAAGTGAGAGGGGAAACAGGAAAAACATGTTCCATCAGGCTTAGTCCAAGCAGTTCACTCATTCCAAACTTAAGCTTTTTTGTTTCACTGGATTTTGTTTCAACAGTATTTATCCCTCTTCTTCCAACTCTTTTCATTCTAAAACCGTGAAATTCAACTCAGATCTGGAAACAGACTTGGTATCCAACCCCCCTGCTTTTTTTGTGGTGTTGTCATTATCTTTTAACCCCAAACAATTTGTAGGCAAGGACAGGAGCACCCCCTTTCTCAAACAGATACTAGAAGGATACTATTGGTGTAACTACAAGTTGGGTCCAAAGCTCTTTAGTGACTTCATCCACCTTCATGTGTACTCTCTAAGAACCAACAGAAATTATGGGAACCGGATCAGGTATTTGCAAGCAGATCCCAGGAGACTGCAGAAGCCCAGCTGCTCTGACATGCTGGGGGTTATTTGGAAATTAGCTTACTGGTCCAGTGGGTAACACTGATTCCGTGTGGCTAAGAACCCTGATTTATCATGGAGGAAAAACCAGTGCATTTTTGCTTGCAGGTGCTCTGTATTTTGAATGCAAACAAGCCCTGAAGCCATCTGCTAGTATGTCTCTTGTAACATGCACTTCGCTATAACATGCAAATTGCCTTCACTGCTAAGAGCCGCCTTATAGAGAATCTGAATTTGCCACAGCTCATAAAACAAAAATATGTTTAATTATGATCTGTGTAATTATGGTGAAAGCTGCCGCTGCTAATCAGTTCCAGGACAAATAATGTAAAATGAATGTACTACAGTATTCCTGCAAAAAACCCACTTGCTTCTGCCTTGTTTTCAAAGTTGGGGGGGGGGGGTGGGGAGGGAAAGCATAATAACTCTTTCACTGCCTCAGTACATGGCTACAAACCCTGGCCTAATTTTATTGCACAGTGGACCACAAATCAATGAAGAGGATGCCAGACGGTTGGTTATTTGACAGTGATTCAACAAGCCTGCATCTTATTCCCAGCCCACATTCTCTTCTTGTATAAACTTGGGAAACCATTTGTAACTTCAGGTTCCACCCCCGCCACCCCGCAGCCGTTGCCATTAAGGAGAGTGCCGCTTCCGTTGTGGATAAAAAAGAGAAGAAAGCAGAATCCCCTTTAAAGAGACGCCTACTGAGATACAGGTTCATATCTGCATCAAAATCTCTGAGGCTCCACCCTGTCTTTCCACTGTTTATTTCCACAGACCATGTGCCCCCCAGTCACAGATCACCTGGCTGAGAGTCATTTTTGGGACACTGCTCTGAAACACTTGTGAAAGCAAATGTGGTGCTGGATGGAAGCAGCCAAATGCAGGCTGCATCTGCTACACTGCAGAAGATCTCCTCTTCTTGCTGCAAGGTGTGGCCCCATGCAAATGCCCAGTGGCAGTCAGGACACCCCTGAGACTGCCCTAAGCCCCTCAGCTGAACAACACGGAGGCTTCTGTGTGGGCAGGACAGGCTCCCTCCTGCTTCCTGCACAAAGAGGTGGACATTAGAAACCGTGTGAGAGCCTCTCAGCCGTGTTTCTTCCACACAAGGTTGTCGTGGACAGCTGTAGTGTTTCCCTGCAGAAGGTGTGGCTAACAAAATGGCACTGTCCAAGTAAAAATCTTAGACAAATGCAAGTCTAACAAGACAGCATCACTTCTCAGCAGTTGAGTCTTTCCACCCAAAACACCGTGATTCATTTGTTTTACAGTCTATTTAGGCAATGATGTTTTTGCAGGGATGCCCCTGTACTTAGCAATTTTTTCTAAATATTTTCCTTTCCTTCCTATTTCATCTGCCCACTGTATTATGAATCCCAGTGAGAATTAAAAAAAAAAAAAAAAGATAAAAGATAAATTAACTAATTACCAGCTGCTCTGGTGATTAATGCATACATTGATGTTGTATTACACATAATGAAACAAACCAATCAACTTGTAGAGGAAAATGCATACAATTCGATCCACTGAATACAACAGAGGCATCAGCCACTAACACAGTACCCCCTTTGGCAGCACCTTCTATTCCCTGCCAAAAATCGCCCCAAAAGCCACCTCGGGGTCAATGACATTTGCCAAAGGAGTTTGCTGCCTGGTGGAGAATCCTTCTACTTGCAAGTCACAACTCAAACCTGGATAACCAAGTACTTTCTGCAACACAGTGAGTGCAGCAGGACTCTGGTCCGTGGCAGGGGCTCCAAGGTGCTAGGCTGACAGTATTTCTGTGCATTTCTGCTTACTGCATGGCACATCAGCAAAACCGGGAGGGCAAGGAGGAGGGGGAATCAGCCTGAGACTCCTGCAGGCCAAAATAGTAAATGACCTTTTTAGTTCTGCCGCTATAAACACATTCTTAAGCAACAACCCCAGCTACTCCTTGCAGTCATGAGCCCAAGAGAACCAGGTGATGACTGCCGCACAAACAAATGCAAACTGAAGGGAGAAGAAAGGGAAGAAAGTGCCTTTGCCTGGTCTTCCTCCATCCAGCGATGCTGCTGAAGCATCACACGGCTCCTTCCTGCTCTACTTGCAGGACTCTCCACGTCCTGTGCGCGTGCTTTGCCATGACGGAGTTCTCTCCTTATTTAGGAGAAGCCCTGCTTTATTTCAGTGTGATGCCATATGGCGTGATAAAAACGAACAGAAAAGGTTACACACAAAAACCAGATAAGCTTAGAAGCACTTGTTTGCTGGAAGTGTGGAAAAACTGCTGATGGTAAAGGACTTTTAAGGATAAAAAGGAAGATGCCATCCCACCCAGCAGGACAGACGGAAAGTTTCTGAGCTGCCATTTGAATGCCCAAACATATATGTGCAATTAATGCATAAGGGCCTGATGAAGCTGAGGGTGAGCACCAGCAATGAACCAGTGTGGAGTACGGATTTGTAAAACAGCTGAACCACCATCAGCATTAGAGGAAGCTCAGAGGAAGAGACAATCTTTATGCTGAAATTACAGGCCAAGGTCTAGCTCTTAGCAAAGCCACGGCAAGCACTAGCACCAAAGCCACTAGTCACTACAATCCTAACAAGGTCACCAGCTCCCATCTTAGAAAATCCACTCTGAATTTTTTAATCTAATTTAGATATGGCATGCCCTGAGGCTTTAGTGATATGTTTGGAGCGCTTTGCAGATCCTGCATAACTGGCTTTCCAGAGGAATGGAAGCCTGCAATATTTTTACCTTGATAATAGACACAGGCTAGAGCAGAGGCATCAATTCAGACTTGGCAGCACTCCTTGCACCCTCAGTTTAGATATAGTTGCAATCCTGAAGTTAACAAAAAGTAGTTTCAAAAGCCACCCGTGCAATTAAAAACTGAAATCAAGGAGGAATTTCAGTCAAGTTCTGCACACCATAACATATACCTACTCCCTGCTTGACATTGCAAGCATAAAGTCCAATGCACACTGTGGATTTTTACACCCCACTACCTCCTGAAAACCTTCTTCCTTCTGCTCACACATAAACAGTGTTGTACCACTGGCCTTCCTCCCACTAAAACCAGAGCCTTCCTCCCACTTAAACATGTGCAGAAAAATGTTTCAGAAAGCCCTCAACACAAAGCTAAGCCCGCAGCCAGGTATCTGGCTGCATCTATAATTCCTCACAAGGTTATGTTCCCCCACAGCATGCTAAAAAAAGCTCAGTGAGGGGAGAAGGCAGAGTGAGCCTGTGTGTCTAGCAAGCCCCGGGGGAAAAAACTGACTGTGACTTACGCTTGTGGGAAATGCTCCTCGCCAGGGAAAAGGGGGAGAGAAGGTCCAGAGGAGCCATCCAAGGCCTTGGAGTAAAGAAAGTCAAGTACCAGCCACCTCTGGGTGGCAAACAGGCAGCAGAACTGCTCCCACCCCATGAATTAGTTTTATACCTCTTCCTACGGATACAGAAACCAGGGATTGTTGCCTCCAAGTTAAAAAAACACGTCTGAAAAGCAAAGCAAAGAAAGCTTCCAGAGATGTGTCCTGCAACCGTTCCATAGCAAGAACATGAATGGGAACAAAATCTAATGTTTGACTTAAAATTACAGGGAAAACACAGCAGAGGCCCCAAATCTGAGTCTGTGGAACAACCAATCAAGTTTTCTGTGCACGACAAACTGATGACTGGAAACAGCTTTTTCTAGACACTCTTCCATACAAAGAAAGCTCAGTAAAGCAGGTCATGGCCATCATCTTTCAGGATACCACTATGGTTTTCTCACTATTTTCTCAAGAATTGCACATATCTTGAGTTGGAAATAAAAGAAATCCTGCTGAGAAGGAAAAAAACAGTAATAAATCTTCTTGCAATTGCTAGTGCCTAAAAAGTCTTCCTAGATCTGCCAATTGGGATATCCTGAAAGTCTCTCCCTTTTAGAGTGTGTGGGACAGACGCGAATATCACAAAATCCCAGAGGTCTGACTTTCCATTCCCTGTCACAGGCAGTCAAAGACTGAGCTATACACAGTGCTCTGTCTGCCCTGTCTCCAGAAAGGTCTGAGTCATCTGGCTTTAAGGAAAATTTAAGAAAATAGGTCAAACTGAACTTTCCATCACAGGCAATTGCAATGAAGTCAATCAGCTTGCACAAGCATTGCTCTCAGCACAAATTGCCCCCGCACTTCTGTCTACATGACTAATCAAATTAATTCCTGATGATACCAAGTAGCATGGCTTCCCTAAGAACAGACACAGGCTAGCATTTCCTGCTGATAATCCTTACTTCTCTTGTTGCTTCTCAAGCCAAAATTACGGAGAAGGATCAGACTGTAGGAATCTTTGGTGAAGTAATACACCTAAAATAAGTAAGAGCGTGTCTTGAAATTGCTGGACAGCCCAAAAGATTTATTTCAAGGCAATGAAATGGATAGTTATTTCCTCAGAAACCCTCTACTGGCCACTGAAATCACCAGTCTACAGCGGACAAAGCTACAATCAGCACACAATAGGGATGACTGGATTTTTTTGCCTTTATAAATGACTCATATTAAGTCTGTTGCTTCCAGTTCAGAGCAGTTTACTTGAAGGTCAGAGATATGACTGTGCACAAAGCTCACTCGTTTAGGGAACACTTTCAAATACACAAAAAAAAAGGAAAGGCAAATGAAGAACAAGTTTTGCAGACTTAGCCCCAAAGAGCTCGTTTGCAGTTACATGGTTTTACACTCTTAACCAAACTTTCCAGGCCAATGGCCCAGGACTTGCCATGTCTCCCATGGGCCACAGGGTCAGTCACACAGGACTAATGCGTTTTCATTTCAGTTTAACAGCTCGCTACAGTTCCTGGGGCTTTCAGTGCCTTTGTAGTTGAGACAATCTGAGAAAAGACATAAAATGTAAAAGCTCTGGAAGATGGACGTGTAGACAGCAAGTCCCATCAAGTCAAACCCTGACCAAGTTCTAATAGAGGATCAGAGGCTGAGCTGAAAGAGCAAAATAGATGTTTGCAAGGTCTGATAGAGGCACAAAGGGGTAGGCAGGCAGAGGTTCAGAAGGGAACACCAGGTGAAAGGAGGTAGTGTTCAGGAGGAAGAGAAAATAGATAAAGGGAAGGAGGAGAAGAAGAGAGAAGATTAGGAGAGCTGTGAATAGACATTCAGGGTGCCTTTGGACTGACAGAGCCTCCCAATCCTCAGAGGTTTCCCCATTGCTGAAAACCACTTTGCAGTTACACACGAACAGTGCCGGAACCAGAACTGGGGCAGCTGCACAGGACGGTTAAGGTAGGGACGCTGGCGAAGCTGTGGGAGAAGCTTTCATAAGCACCTGTCTCCACCAGGCCTGACAGCAGCACACACTGTCAATCTCCTCACTCCAATAAGCACTCACTTTTTTCTCAAATTAGGGGGAAAAAAAAAGACAACACAAATCCCTAGGAATAGCATGCAGTTTCTATACATATCTCCCAGTGAGCTAGAGGCTCACAGTACTGAAATGAGGCAAGGAGCTTCTGACAATATAATGATCACCTTTTTCAGTCTTTCTTCCTTCAGCATAAACACAAGGTCCTCTGAAAAGCACAGAAATCCACAAGAAGAGCCTTTCACTTTCTCCAAAGAAGAGCAGCAAAAAAAGATTCTCCCTCTCTTCCTTTTAGCCCCGATTATCTTTACTGCAGCCCAGACATTTTTCATCGTCAAGACTTATCTCTCAGTTGCTGCTTGTACTTTCACTGTGGACTGGTATGAAGCACAGAGTGGAAAGTTTGGCTTTGCACCAGCCCCGCTGTCACCATTCCCCTTCTGCCCCCAGAGTTTAACACAACTGGGCTAGTTTGTACACCACCAACAGACAATACACGTGTCATCAACAGATCTTGCTGACAAAAGGCCGTATTAAGTATTGTTTGCTTCTTTAAAACCTTGAATAGCAGTCAACAAAGGAAACTGCGGGGTGCTAAAGGATCTGAAGAACGAGCTGTATAATCAGTTTTTGCTGAAACCCTGGAACATATTTTAATGTGAAATTTGCTGAGCTCTTTAACATCTGCCCACTGGATAATTATAAAGCCTCAAGATCCAGACTGGATTTAAGTAAATTTTCAGGGCCTTTGATAAAAGGAGAAAAATATGAAGAGCTAAAAAACTTATTTTGTTTTCTCCATGATGCATTGTCATAATCTATATACCTATAACACTCCTTGAAATCTTAGCCATCATGTGTGGGAATTATTCGTAAGAAGTAAGAACTAACTCTTAACATTTATTATTGTATGAGGTTTTACGGATCCAACTGCTCCACTTGCATGATCCACACTTCCTACCTGCCAAAACCTAAGACACTCCAGAGGACAAAGATGGAGGCAGCACAAAGCCCCAGATTTTGCTTTTACCAATGGTTTGAATCAGGGATTTCTGAACCTGTGACTGAAGGCTGAAACTGGGAGTCTGCAGTACAATGTGCATTTCATTCACAGTGGAGAAAATGCAGCAAAAATAAGGTGGTAAAACCCACTACAGATTTATTTTATTACTTTGTATTACAGAAACACCAAGGGCCCCAGCAGAGCTCAAGCCTGTAGTATACAGTGCACTCTGACATTTCCACAGACTTTTTGTCTTAATGATCTTCAAGTTTTCTCTGGTGCAGTAATCCTCCGAGTTCAAAGCGTGCCAGCTGCAAGACTTTGGTGCTTCAAGACTTTGGTAAGGCTCTAACTGCATCGTGAGGCCCACAACAGATGGAAGCTTTCAATCACTTTATGGGTTATGACTGGAAATCTTGTAAAAAAAATGTGTACTAAGAGGCCCAACACATCTATGTTCCTTACTTCACCATGGACACCAAAGAACTTTTTGTTCATAAGCGGTATTTAAAGACCATGCTGAGACAATCACAGAATCACCAAGTTGTAAAAGACCTTTGAGATCATCAAGTCCAACTGAAGATTGAGGAGAGAACACAGCTTACATTCTCTCACGATGCTTCCACTGAAGCATTTTTATCCTGCATAAAAAGACATAGAACAAGTTAGGGCTTAAAGATGAAACTACTAATTACTTACAACCAAGTGAAAGACCAAGTTGCCCAGAAAGGTGGTGAAATTTCCATCTCTGTTGGTTTTCAAGGCTGGAATGGAGAAATTCTCAAGCTTTGAGCTCTGCAGGTCCCATTCATCCTCAATTATTCTATGACTCTGAACCGTTCAATCAATAGAATCTTTCTCTGACTTGTACACCTTTCTCCTAACAACCAAAGCCAGTCCAGGGCCAAAGGCTTGCTCAGCAAGGTGAGGTTTGCAAGTGTATTTCTGTCCTCTGCAACTGCAAAGTGACCATGCTTGCTTGCCAGGCTAACAGTTTGAGATGAGGTATTTAAGTGGGATGTAATCATGCTACAGCCCTTCGGTAAGAGGCTGGTGAGTGGCACTCATGGGAATATACCCAGCTTTTCATTTCTCTCCAGGGAAGCCTTTTGGCTTTCTTCCTCATGGGACCTGCAGCTTCTATTTTTCTGAGAGATCTCACACATTATAAGCTGCAAATAAGCTTTTCATATCAAGGCACTGACTGTGGTGGGTTTGGGTGGGGTTTTTTTAATGTTAGTTTGGGGTTTTTTAATTATTATTATTTTATTCTGGCAGTATTTCACTAGTTTTCCAGGTGCTTTGCAAAATCCTGAACTATGCACATTTTGCAATTAGGCCTTGTAACCTTTCCTGATAGGGGTTCCCCCATCATTCCCTAACCACCTCTAACTGAAGGAAGGTCCCTTTCACACTCTGGTTGCCAGAGGACAAATACCCTGGGAAACAGAATAAGTATCACAAAGGGCTTCTCTGGCTGTCTGATGCACCCTCTCTTTGTGCCCACACAAGAAACATGAAGGGTCAAATGGAAAGGCCCCCAGCCCCTGACAGCACAGGGCACTAGCTGCAGTAGCATGTGGGAGAGGAGCAGGAATTTTGTGAGGCCAATCCAGCCTCCAAGCAGAGATACAGGGACCAGCAATGGGGAAACACTATTTGCTTTGCTCTTTCTCTTGTTCTTCTCACCAAAGCAGGACTTAAAGAAGGTGACAAAACAAAGAACATGGATTGTAGAGAATGAAGCAGCTTATTATAAAGCTATTATGAATAGTTGGCTTGCTGCTTAGCTAGGGGATAACGAAGTTAGCAATTAGAGATGATGAATGGTTGAAGGGGTTTTCTAATGATATGGAAAGATTTTCATCTTTATATCTGGTTGAATTCAGGTCAAGTCAGTACCAACTGAATGTGAATGCCATCTGATTTATTTCATCAGGCTGTGTGGAATGAGCTTGGTCTCTTATAAGCTCTTTGGGACAAAGGCTTATTCATAAGTAATTATCTGTAATAAGCACCTCAACTTGCATGAGGAGGTGCTTTATACAAGGTACTGTTCAAACAGCCCAGCCTTGAAAAGGTTAGGATTCAACTAGATACAACTGTAAAAGTATCATTTAAATATGACAAAGACTGCATAACTTGTCCAATGCCATACAGAAAGTATGTGCCAGAGCTTTATTTGAATCTACATTCAAGTACAAGCCAGTTCTTCCTGCCTGGGCATTTCAAAATTGCACGGTACATGTTGGGCACAACTGCAGGCTATATAAAGAAGCAAAGAACAGAAGGTGCCCTTTACTGGCCACCATGTTCATCAGGATCTTTCAAGAGCCTGTTTCTGCTCTCACAAATCCCCTCAGTGAGAAAGAGAAGGCATGTTAGACAGTACCAAGGAACAGCATCAGCTTCTGTATCGCTAAGGAGCTGTAAAGAACATTATCTTCATACAATGGACAACTGCCTCTTCTACTGGGTTACTGCCAGAGAAGCACTGGGATTTGCAAATCACAACATGCAGTGCAGCTCTTTACCAGAAATTTTCAGAGACTCAGAATTATTAATCCTCCGTTTTTTTACATTTGGGGAATACTATATGAAGTTGGTGAGAAAAGGTTAGAAGTAGCAGAGAACAGAGGCTTAGCTAAGGAGCCAAAGAGGTAGGAAACTTGGAGGAAGCAGCTAGGAAAAGAAGTTGAGAGTGTGGGGAAACAAAAGAAATATAACAAGGATAAGAGTCAGCGACTTGACCCTTCTGTGAGGTTACACTGATGCAGTCCACTGTCATTGCCACTGATGGAGCACAGATCTAAAATACCATGCACCACAGCGCTTTCCCAAGCAAAGTTACCCTGGCTGCACGTTCCACTTCAGGTCTGTGTGATGGGACCACCTTTTGGCATTTGGCAGCAGGATAATCATGCTGAATAACTTTGTGAACTTCTTAAACATGGGTTTCCCAGGGTCCCTAGAATGACTACCATAAAACCAATGGTGTGGAGGGGAGCGGCGGAGAGGTTAGCCAGTCTTCAGTTGCCCATTCTAGGCTGCTTAGTCCATACAGTCAGCTTTTGCAGTTTAAAAAAATCTCCCAAAGTTAAAATAGTTATGATTAGAAGTAGTTCAAAGCATGGGGTTTGGGAGTAGGTCTTCAGGACTTGCGAATGTCTCCCAGGCAGGAATGGACTAATGCAAGTACAACCAAATAATATTAATCAAAGCATCTGAGAGAGGATGTGGAAGGAAATGTCCCCGAAGGCTAGAAAGCAAGCAAGCTGCACATTTTTGTAAGGAGAGACAAAGGGAGTCTAGCTTTGGCTGGCACAGGAGAAGGCAATCTCTCGTTTCTTTCTTCTCCCCATCCTCTCAGGAGAGCAGAGAGAAGCGGGCATTTTGCACAAGAAAGGAAGGGGGAGGACTGCAGCTTGATTCAGAAGAAAAAAATAGGACTTAAATGAGATGCCAGAGCAGTCAAGGAACTTCTTTACTCTCACATAAACTCCTGTGTTCTGTTACTTATCTTTCTGATGTTATGTTTCATTTTTAGAAGGCCATGGATCGGATAAATCTATTATCTTTACATTCTGTCTCCTGACACATTTGACTTCCAGTGTAACACAGCATTTTTGCTGCACAGTAATGATGACATTGGGACCCTTCTACAAACATCAAGATTTCTTATGCATAGCCAGCCTCAGGATATCCAAAGGCTTACAGCTGTCCAGTTTCAGAGGTGGTGATGCTAGGTTTGATGAGATGCCCTATCATCCAGGGACAAACAAGTACCAAGAGAATACTGGCTTTTGAGAAAATAGTAATGCATGGTCCTGAGGATCCTGACAATGGCCTTTGTTTTCCTTCACAATTTGGAAGTGAAGTTCTGATCTACAACACAGAGCTTAACTGCTTCACAGGGCAACTCAGAAAATACACTCTGCACATAATAGATACTTGTAATGTCTGGGATGGCTCTTCCACGTGTCAGTAGATACAGGAGGAGCTGCAAGCCTGACTCACTTGCCTCTCTTGACAAGAAGCATGGGACTGTTTGAGAGACACTAGTATCAATATCTCTCAGTCCTAAGGGTCTAAAACCATCACCACTGTGTAAACAAATAACTTCCAATTGCCTACTGGCTGGGAGGATGGGCAGTAAAAAAAGTATGTAGGGTGAACACAAAATATTGTTTAACCAACCCACCTGGACACGTTCCTGTGTGACATACTCTAGGTGATTCTGCTCTGGCAGGGTAGTTAGACTATATGATCTTTTGAGGTTCCTTCCAACCTCTAACATTCGGTGATTCTGTGATCGTCTATCAATTAAGTGATGGTTACAGAGGTTTCTTGGTAATTTTTCAATAGTTTGAGGCATCCCTTTCTGGTATCTTTGGCTACAAAAAGTGCCTGGAAGACAGGTCAGATAAGACACAGGCCTTTTAAAAATGTGTAAACATTCTTCAAACAGTTGTCCTAATCAAGATTTTTGATAATGCAAGCCTTGTAAAAATAGATTTTTGGGAAATAATGGCTTTACATGCTTTGGATGACTTATTTAACCAAAACAGAACAGGAAAAAATCAGAATATCAAGCTTTGTGTTTGGATACTTGGTATACCTTTATAATTTCAATCTCCGTAGATTAAACATTCTCTGTAGATCACTGTGCTCAGAAAATTAAATACACTGAAATTCAAACCAAAGATCCTGAAACAAACCCAACCAGAGACATTAACAATGCTCCAGTGAGTATGCTGGCACACTTTCATATTCCAGGTCAATGAAGCTTATTCTAAGCAAAACATCTGGAGCACTGTAAATCCAGCTTTCTTTAACGACTAAATCTATGCTGAGCTTCTCTTCATTTCTTTAAGATGGCATTTAATTACAGCCCTGATCAATGCCATTTTGCAAAACCATCTTCTGCACTACTTCCCCCATTAACAATTAAAATTATTTTTCCTCTCATTTTACTCAAGGTAGTTTCTCAGAGCAGAATATTAAAATCTTAATTTTCTGGTCACTAGCCCTGATTTTTTTTTATCCAGATACAGTATTTAAATGCTAGTATATGGTCAGAAAGTTTTAGAATTTATTCATACCTTCCTCTGCTTTTTTCTACTTGGAGATGGATTGAAAGAAACACTGTATGTATGGCTAAATTCAGATCTAGGCTAAGGAAATTAATCTTCATTGCTTCTTCAGCTTTTTAAAGGGAGTTACTAATACCAGAATTGAAATGGAAAAAGGAGTAGTTCCAACCCACTAAGCTGGTTAAGAATTATTTAAATTACCATTCAACAGATTTTTTTTTTTCTTTTAGATGCATTCAACTAAGTCAAACTGGGCATCTTTGGAGAATGCATTTTCCTGGTAAAAATTCAGTACTACCAAATTCAGTCTATAAGATATTATCACAAGTAAAGCCTCAGCCCATTCCTCTCACAGAAGAAAAAAGAACAGCCAAAGAACATTTCTCCTGTGTCCAACAGGCCCCATCTGCGACTGCATTTTCAGTCCCGAGGTCTGAGAACATCAGTGGCTCTGACACTATGCCTTGAGTCTATTCGCCCTGAAAAGCAAGCCAGGCACTCTTCATTCCTGAAGAATGTGCTCCTTGACCACAATATTTCGAGGCCTTCCCTAAAGCAGATGTCCTAGACTGATTTCTGTTTGGTAACTCTCCTCCTGTATACACTGAAATTTCACTTTGGCCTTGGCATATGGGAAGAACGTCCTACTGAATCTGTGTCAACTCCTCCCCCATAAGGCTATGAAATAACTACTATAAAGTTAATGCCCAGATTAATATGGAATTAAACTCCACTACCATGCTAAGCTGGATGCAAATAGATGCAAATATTGCCATATAACATCTTCTGCATTGCTCAGTATGAGACAAGTGATCGCATGACTGTAAGCTTTAAAGAAAAAAAACCCCACACAACCTCTCTGGACACACTATGTGAAGTTCAATTCCAAGAGAATGTTTGATTTCCTTTAAGTTTATATCATTTAAAGAAGACCTCCCATATGTCTTGCTTTAGCCATTAATCTTCTTTTCTGGATGCAGGCTGAGGAAGATACATTACTCAGTTCTGGCAAGGATACGCAATTTCAGTCCTTACATGCATGAGCCCGTTACAGTGATGATTATTAGGGCATCACTGAAATGGTAAAATCTCTCAATTTACCAGTACCTAAAGGTTAGCTAAATTGCCTATGCAAACACAGAGACCCCAAAGAAAACACTCTCTATAATTGTACCACAACGTGTCCTGGAAGCCTCAGAAAAGACCCAAGGGCCAGTTGCTATAGTAAGGACTCAGAAAGAGTCTGAGATAGAGCTGCAAGACAGACATCAGAAGATAGCTGCATGCTTTTTATGGTGGCTCCTCACAGTCCCATTCACTTAACAAGTCTCCCAGTACCTTTGCAAGAAGCAGCCTCCAAGTTGCTACGACTCCAAGGCCTAGGACCTGCCTTTGCTTTAAGAGAGACACATCCATGGAGACCAATGCACTGCTGCACAGGGATGCGTATCACCCGAAGCAGCACTGCGCTCACGTGCCGTGCCACCCAGCCATCCTGCTCCGTGAGAAGCAGAGGATGAAAGAGCTGCTGTTCGCCAGCTTCCCCGGGACTGGTGGGGATGGCAACTGCACTGCCTGCTGGGAAAAAACACCGAATGTGTGTAGGTTGTGGCAGGCTGTGTACAGCCTCTTATGCCAAGATGCAGAAGAGGCATCTCAGAGGTGGCTTTCCAGGATGTTTGTTTTCTTTATTTCTTCCCTCTTCTAAAAAAGAACAACCGAACCATGTTCCAGCACTGAGAAGATGCCACTGCCCAGCGGTATAGAGACTTTTTTGCTATCTCACAGACCTTTGTTTTTCACAGCTTTGTAGTAGCCTTCATGCATTACATACAAAAATGAATACACTGTTTGCCTAGAGTGTCCCCAAGGGAGCGGAGTTACTGAGGTCTGAAATATCTTCATCCCATTTGCTGCCCCAGGGCTGATTGCTAGCCTGCATCTGCCATTCACAGGAACTGAAAGTTAGCTGGCCAGAAATAAAAGCTCCTGCAAAGAAAACATGTTTTACAGAAAAAAATATGAAAAGAAAAATCTATAATTATCCAGTCACATTAGTGACAGTGAGATCCTCCCAGTTTCCCAGCCAGGTACAATTAGTAATTGTTTTAAACAATCAATGAGTTAATTACAGCAGTAACTTTCCATTACATTTCACAAGGAATGTATTATGTAGGGGGGAACATTAGAAACTGTAACACAGTACTTCCATTTAAAAGACAGGCAGAAACAATACCAGGCTGAGCAGTGTACGCCAGGGTCCTGCACAACCTCCCTGCAGCATCATTCCCCACAGTGCCAGTGCCTGCTGAGCCCCTCTGGAGCAGGGTCAGCCCTGCAAAATGCCTCTTTCCCCTTTGAGGGTACACACAGTGCTCACAAAGAGAGACCAGAAGCCCCTCAAAATGCCTCTCTTCACCTAATCAGCCAAAAAAGCACGCTCTTTGATACAGCAGATGCAATCTAGCAACGAAGTGCCCTCCACAACCCTCTCACTCCAAGTAACACATTTTAAAGTGGCTCGAATAAGACATGACTACTATTGGTAACCACTTTTCACTTGGAACACTGGGTTGCGGATCCGTTCCTTAGCTTTCCTTGTCTGTTCCTTTAAAACTTCATATTAGCAAAGATTAGTAACTTCTCTGTCCCTGTGAAACCTGGAAAAGTGGAGAAGAGCACTGCTAAGCATACCTACAATTTATGCATCTATACATGAATACCACTGTTTAGCTTTGATTTGCTGCAGAAGCACCATATGAGATGCTCATTTATATCAAGACAATTGATAAATTGATGCCTACCGTAAGAGCTGGGATCATAATCTAGTAACTTGAGCTTTTGTGGGTCATTATCATCTCAAGAGTGCTCGGGTCTGCATTCAATTATATGTTGCCAGAACACAATTTCATTTTCAAGTAATGATTGCAGACTTCTAGATCCTGCCCAGTAAAGCCAATGAAAATATTCCTGCAGAGTTTCAACTGGTGCCCAGTTCCCTCTACCTCTGGCAACATGGCATTTTGTTACAAGAGGCAGAGATCTGTGTTGCTGGGATGCAAACAAAAGGTCAGAAAAGCTGTCAGGAAAACATTGCTCATTCCATAGAAGTGCCTTATGCACGCATTCTGGACTCTCCATTTCCAGGCTGGTGGGATTCACCGAGGGAATAGCCACTCCATCCAGGGGAAGTGCCCCATTTTGTCACCTCACTTGGCAAGCAGCTTGCTCAGAGGACATATATTCTCTCAGTCACTCAAACGTCAGCATACCAGGAAGAGCAGTCAGGTATTAGGAAAGTTACAAATACAGCATTTCTCTCTCCCCAACCCTAAACAAGCCTGAGTAATGTCATGTTACTATTCTCCTTTGGACATGGCTCTCAGCTATACTACGACCTGCTCAGGGGAATAGGAGGAAAGCAAGCCAGCAGCAACCTGTCCCCTTCCCATCAAACACCCCAAGCAACAGCCACGCTCACGACATTCCTCCATCTGTTAGCACCAAACTCAGTGCAGAACTCAATATCCCACCCCCCTGAGCTTCTGTTTCAGTGTCCAACTTTCATTGTAATGAGTTATCTTCTCCACCCTACAGCTGCTGGGAGCACAAGGAAGGCACCACAGCTACCTTCTTATGCAAGTATGGACATTCATGCAATACATAGAGTTGGCCTGAGAAACAAGGACACCCACCTTTTGTTTATTGACACATTACCTCATTCTAGACCATCTTCATCTCTTTAATGGAGAAGAAGGTATATTGGAAAACAATTCACAGCAAACACTTTGCAAACATAGTTGCATTCTTGGATTTTTTTTCATGTTTTTCACTGTCTTATCACATTTAATCTCTGAGGTTTTGACACATTGAAAGTTTCCCTTTAATAACTGCATAGACACTTTAAAAAGGATTTTGCTTCCGTAGTGGAATGTCACCATATTATGATTAATTTGCGTCTCCCTTAAGGTTGCAAAGACAGGTGATTTAAAAAAGTAAACAAATAAAAAGGGCTAATCCAAAGGTCCAAGTTTTCTAATTCGCCCAGCGACTATAGGGGCCTAGCTTGAAGTTCACTAAAGACTGTTAAAAGTAAGGGGTGAGAATAGCTGAAAGGTAGTCCCCTGTAAAATACTTCCAGCTGGCCACATTAGCAAACAAACAAAAGAGGAATTGTTTGGAAAAAGCCTAAATGCCACTGATTTTAATCCCACTTTTAAATACAGTTTTTGACACGCCGCTGCAGACCTCACAAGCAGGGAGCAGAGGAACAGCTCTTTTTCAGCAGAGCGTGACTCCTGGAGACACCGAGTCACGTCAGCGACAGAAGCGGGGTTGCAAGTGCAGCAATTATAACAGCACTTCTTCAGGGAAAAGCAGTTTGTAAGCAAGAAAGCACAGGCACAGAGCAGGTCAAAACCCCTCCAAAATGACTCAGAGATCTCAGACTTGAAAACAACAGGTCAATTTTAATGGCTGTAAAAATACCCCAAACCCGACACTGTTTTCCTGCATCAGAAATAAAAAGACGAACACAGGCAGAGCTGATTGCCAGTTAATCACATCTCCTACAAAACAAGATCAGGGGCAACCTGCACGAGGGATTGACACAATCCTGATCTAACTAGCAAACAGTCTGGGTACAGCACAGCCTCTGCTTATCCACGCGCGATTCTGCTGCCCGCAGTTTGCAGTCCACCCCTTAGGGCAGCCTGGGGCAGTCTGGGGACTTGGCAAGTATTTTCAGTGCCTACCATAAAGGCTACCACAGACTCAAACCATGGCTCCTTCAAAGTGCTTTGGTTCCTGGGAGAAAGTCTCTGTGCGGCCTCTGTAACTGCCAGCACTGATGGTTTGACTTTTGTCATACAGTTTTTCCTTGCCCTCCTCAGCTTGCAATTTCTCCAAGGTCAAATGTCTTAGGGCCCCAGTCTGGATTGGTGGTCGGTTAATTTTCTTTTTTTTCTTTCTTTATTTTAACCAACACTGCCATCTCCCCCAAATCCATCATTCAACACCATGGCATCCAGAATGAAGGCCTCTCATTGCTTCTGCTATTTAAGGCATCTGTAAATAACTGATAAGGACGCCAGCACTTATTTATGTCTGCAGATGGCTTATTGTTTTGGCAGAAGGGGGAAAACCAGCACCTCAGGCCTAAAGGAGGTTTCTTAAGTGGAGGTTAGTCACTCCTACTGCTCATGACTGTATGCTTAGGCCTTGGAGCTACGGCATCTACATGGCTTGCAAATGGGACAAAGCTTCTTTCACACTGAGATAACTGTGCAGAACGCCATACTAATTAGCTTGCTGCACTGCTAGTATAAGATAGCATAAGTCTGTCAAGTTCAATATGGCTAAATTGTTTACTCTTGCTTGAGATCTGTCTTAAAAACAGGAGTAATAAGTAAGAGTCACCTGGACGCTACGCCCATTGTTCCCTGAACATCATCAGCACAAACGTGTCTGTACAGAAGAAATCTCCCTGGGTCATTTCTCACTGTGGGGCAAGCAGTTCTGTTATATCCATTGAAAACTAGAGCAAAACAGGCAAATCTGAAGTATAGGTGGTCACAGCTTGGGTGCAGTGGTGGAGAGAGGATGGGCCTCTCAATGCCAATGATCCAACAACCAACCTTCCTTCAAATGTTCATTTCAAGATGCAAGGTTTTCCCTGGGAGATACAACTCTCATCAGGGATGGGTCTCCAGTGAGTAGATCAGCTTGGCCTTTGGGAAATACAGACAGTACATTTGGCTAGTTACATCATTTGGATCTTTGCTTCTTGGAGGGCAAATTGTATGAGGAGTGGCTGAGGGAGCTGGGGATGTTTAGCCTGGAGGAGGCTGAGGGGAGACCTTATCACTGCCTACAGTTACCTGAAAGAAGGCTGTAGAGAGGTAGGTGTTGGTCTCTTCAGCCAGGTGACAGGAGACAGGACAAGGGGAAATGGCACAGAGCTGTGTCAGGGCAGGGTCACATTAGATGTTAAAGAAAAATTTTTCCCTGAAAGAGTTGTCAGGGCCTGGAACAGGCTGCCCAGGGAGGGGGTTGAGTCACCAACCCTGGATGTGTTTAAAAAAAGGGTAGATGAGGTACTTAGGGATATGGTTTAGCACAGGACAGGAACTCGATGATCTTAAAGGTCTTTTCCGACCTAGTGATTCTGTGATTTGTTATTATCTTCCTTCCCTAAAAATATGATCCTTCTCTCCTCATCCTTATTCTCAGCTATTTTTCATTCTGGATATCTAACAAAGATACACTATTTTCAGGTTCTGTTTGGGTTTTATTGATTAAAACTAAGATGCCTCAGAAGCCTGGTATACTTAAACGCACCCCTTTCCTATTCACTTGTTTCAAACAAAGATAAAAACATTCAACAGGGAAGACATCTACTGCTCCCCATGTACCTCCTCCACAAAAAAAAAAAAAAGAAAAGCCAGTAAGGCACAGTTGAGCATAAAATAATACCAAAATTCTCAGCTGTCTGGATCAGCAGCATGCAGGCAGTAAAACTGAAATAAATCTCATTAGCATGACATAACAGTCAATTATAATAAACAAGATTTAATGTTAAGTGCCGCAGCCTGATTAATCTGCAGATATTTCTATTAGTGGGAACAGTGCTCTACAAGTTTCAAGCGGCACCACATTAAGCAAAAGATAGGAAAGGTACAAGGGGAGACTCATCCCCTGTGTAGCTGCACTGACTCCAAAACCAGATCCCTTTCACTCCCTGAAAGGCTCTGACTTGACGTCAAATCCACGCAGACTCTGAGACATCAAATCCACGCAGACTCTGAGGGCTCCTACTGATCGTCATTTTCCAGTGGGACACTGAAGGGTTTTTGCTTTTTGGTTTTTTAAGTGTTTTCCCAATGCACTTCTAGAGCGTATATAAGCTATTGAAATGAAAAAGACAAATGCTCCATGCTTCAAAACATTCTGGGTTGGATTCACACCTGAACAGCCAGACTTGAGTGCCTGAGGGCAAAACACACCATGGGAAGTACAGTGTGCAGCCCAGTCTGCCATTACACCCAGAAAAGGTGGGGTATTTTTGAAAACATATCATTTCTGTAGGAATACCTGGCCCTGAAGTGCTCTGAAAAACTGAGCTTCGCACTAGGTAAGTTAGAAAGAAAACACAAAAAATAAACAACTAAACTTTTGCCTGAAGTCCTTCATCACGGAGAATCACTCAAATCCTCTCCTACAACTTTAAAGACACACAATCTAAATTTTCCAGAGTTAAGTCTTGCCTACTCTTACGCTGAACTGCTACAGAATGGAGTGCCATTTCAGGGCTGAACCACTGAACTGAGCAACCTGACATCCTAAAGTCCCTCCCGACCTAACTTGTGATGCTAAGTAGCATTGCTTTACTCAGAGCTGAATTTTTAGTACGTTGGAAAATAACTTTGGGAAAAGTTGTCTAACTCAAACTGAAGGTCCCTAAAAAACTAGGTTTAGAAAATCAGCATGAAAAATTGAGAGTAATGCTCCAATTTGTTCTGCTCCCGTGTAAAGTCTGGGCAATCACATGGGAGGTTTTTCCCCCTATTCCACTGTTCTCAAACAGCTCAAAGTGTGACAAAAATTATTTTCAAGCAAGAATATTACTTATCCCATAGTGTGGATTTCCACTCATCTTTCTTGTTCTTGGCTTCTGTCAAAGGGGAGGGGAAACAACTGTCTAACACCACTCTCGTCTCCACAAACGCTCTCTCTTCCTGCAGAGGGGTTTTCACAACTGCTGCTCTCAAGAAAGTTCCTAGCACTCTCTCACATCGTCAACATTGTGAATCTGTGGGGATCCAACAACTGGTTAAAAGAACTAGAAAACATTTTGCCCTTTCTTACAGACATTTTACATAGTTCTATCAGACCAAGACTAGGTGAAATAGGAGTTACTCAGAGGCAGAAATACTGCAACACTGGTCAGAGTCACAGCTATAGCTACGGTTTGCTCAGGGCTTCACCTGTAAGTAGATTCTGTGATTCCTCTGCTCATTTTACTTCATAAATACAATGCTGCACAGTCTTTTCTGGGGTTTTGTGTTGGGGTTTTTTTTTCTCCTCTCGGGTTAATACTAAACCACAGACTTACTGACAGGCACATTTGCTCCTTTACCAGCATGACAGGCTGTTAAAAATGCTAAAGACAGCTTCTGGTCCACTAGCTCATAGAAGCAGGATTAGAAAGTTTGAGGAATCTGGACTTTACTCACATACCCATCACAGTCTATTGCTTGAAGATCGAGGCAAACTGAGTAAATTTCAGTTTGTTTCTCAGTCTGATTTATCAGACCCTAGCTTCTCCGTTGTACCAGAATTTTTCTTCTATGAACATATGAAAGATTGTGTTGGGCCATTCTTTGCTTTTGTCACATATCACATCCCGTCTCCTTGGAGAAGTTGTCATTTGCAGATCATTTATCCAATAAAGCATCCTTCACAGATTAGCAGTCTAATACTCAGTCAGACTGACCAACCCTTATGTAAATCAATAGCCATGTGCTTTCCTAGCTATCTGCTCCTAACTTTACTGCCTTCAGTTGAGGCAATGCATGGAAGTAAGCATGGCTACACTGGAAAGAGCTTCAGATTATTCAACTCCTGATTTCCTGGGAGTGGGGAGCATGGAGAAAGATTTCGTAAGGATGCAGTCAATTTATATTTTCTTCTTCAATATCTTTGGAAGACACTGTAGTGATATGCTGTTAGCTACCTTGATAGCTGTGAACATGTAATCTGACCTCACACAAGTGATGAATATAACATAAGTGTCTACCTAGGGAGACTGCCCATCAGAGTGATGCCATTCACTGGAGAAGGTGATATTCTCCAGTAGCTGCACCCCCAAGAAGATGTAACAAAAGACAAGATCAACTGCTTCTCAGTTTCAACTCACTATGGTCTATATCTTGGGAGCAGAAGAACCAGGGATGCAGTCTCAACAAAAGACATGAGCTTTACAGAGGTCCAGCTCTGCTTCTTAGGAACACCAGCACAGTACATGTTGCTCTGCTAATACATCAGCAAGGTCACATCACCAATACATCTCTCGTGTGCTGCAGTGAGACCTACAGTTATGAAGGATGCCTTCTACTTATCAAAGTTTTACCTGAAGCCTTTTGACTGTGAATATCTCCACTGAGAAATAAAATCATAAGAAATAAAATCATAAGATTCAGCAAACAGTTAATACTGACAAAGCTCCTAACATGCAGCAGAGTGAGTGATACCACTATTAGGGAGAACTAACAATCATGTACCACGTTTCATTTTGTGTTCCCACATTTGTTTACAAACTAGCTCATATGTAGTTCCGAGAGAACATCACTCACCACCAAAATCTTCTCCTCTCAGATGTACATTTACACACAGGAACTCCATAAATACTAGAAGCACCTCTTAAAACAAGAGGCTAAGATAGCACAGAAGGACAGTGCAACTATCCAACCTAACATAAGGCCAGGCCCTGCTCTGCCAGGAAAAAAAGAGAAACAATTAAAAGAGAAAATCTGTTCTTTTGCTTTACTGGAATGAGTTAGTGAATAAAACATTTGGGTTGCATTTCCAGTTCTTCTCCAAATAACTTCATTGACATTGGCTAAATTGTTTAGTCTTTCTAGGCTTCAGATGTGACTGTTTTCCTACTTGGATGTCTCCTGTGGTTGTGGATGGTTGAGTTTTAACATCTGTTTTTGTCCATGATGGAAGATAGCAGAATAGGACATAGAACAGAAGACCCATCACATATCTATTTACCTGACTGCTATACAGGTCTATAACCACAGCATCCTATGACAGCAACCAGCCACTCTGCATTTGTGGCCATGTTTTCAAACAGCTTGACCAGAAGCCTGCAGGACATGTTCCCGTACCTCAGTTTCTTCGTGTGAAGTAAATCAGGGCATTATCCCTACTTAACACTGAGAAAGAACAGCAGACTAATTCCATATTTAAGATCCACGCTGAAAGCTGCTCCAGAGATGGCTGTTCTCTGTTACAAATGCATGACCTTCTGCACCTACAGTGGAAGACTGTTTCAGCACTTTTTCTTTCCAGTCTCAGACCTGTGTTCATCCCTGGCTCCTCTCTGCAGCCTGACAGCTGCTGTAGGTCTGCATCATCCAAGAGCACAGAATTACTGTAAAACTGACTCAAAATCTGAACTCCGTTTCCAAGTGCGTCCTCTGCCACCTTTCTGAACAAGCCTTTCCTCCTCTCCCTGCCTGTGCCCTCCTCCTCTCCCCCTTAAACACAGCCTTGCCAGCTTTGTACTGTTACCCAGTAAAGCGACTGGGTTTGGTAGCCATCAGGTACTGCTAAAATGCAGCTGCATTTTCTGTCACCTTGCAGGACGTTCAAAATCACAAGTCAACAACAGGGTTAAGAAAAAACAACAAACCATCACCAGAACATCATTTTCCCCTAACTCAGCATTTTCTCATCCTTTCCTAAGCTGCTTTGCAACTGAGGGCTGAGAAAAGTGTCACTAGGCCATTTCAGGTCTTCCAGATAACTTTGTACACCACCTCCGTCGCATGTGCTGTTATTCAGCAGTTACCACGGAAGATCTCAATTTCAGTAGGATTTGCAAGTCAATCCTCTATCTGTAAATCCCAGATGGCTCAGTGATTTTCAGCACAGCTATTGATCTCCTCATTCATACATACTGGCTTCTGGGCAAACACACCCAGATGCTCCCACCAACCCCGTCTGCCTGCCAGGAGCAGAAAAGAGAGGACTTTGTGAACCCAAGCGCTACTTGCTAATAATAACACCGATTCCAGAAATAAAATTAGGCAGGAATAAGCACGTGTTTTGTGCATTTGCCTACCTGATAGAGGCTACAGGGCTGCTGCCAGGCTCTCTCCCTTGCTCTTCAACAGCTGTGCTTTCCACAACTGAGCAACAGCCTTCCTAAAGAGTTGTGCTCTGAAAACGCACACGCTACACACACACACACACACGCACACACTCCCCACCCCCATCCAGCCTCCCTGTGCCAGACAGCCCCTTCTCCTCGGCCTTCAGCCAGCCTAAAAAACAAGTTGCAATTCAATGACCAGCCCCCCCGTATGAAAGGAAGATACAGAGGTCGGAACAATCAATGCAATTAAACCATCCTGGCAACAGTGCCAGGCTTTTTGTTAAATAGGAACAAACTGGGGGTTATCTGCCCCGACACCCTCCCCCTCCCCCCCCATATTACCTAGAAGTTAAGAAGGTCTTGAGCAGATCCCAGCATATTTTACGCCAGCTGCACTCTCTTTCTCCTTCTTTCTTTCTTGCACCACTGCAGAACAGCAAGAACGGATTTAGGCTTCCAGGCAGTGGGGAAGGTGACTGCCCCTTACCTCCATGAGGCAGGACTTCCTACCTCCTCCTTGAGACCAAGGAACCATTCGTTCTGATAAATGATAGATGAAACCACTTTCGGAGACTGAGGGATGTCAAAGGGGAAAGGAAACAAGTCGAAGGTCCAGCCAGCCTTCCCTCCCCACCCATGCTTTTCCCCTCAGACCACTAAGCTCGCTACCATAAATTAAGTTTCCATGCGGCTGTGGCAGTAGTAAAAAGATTCCAGGCAAAGATATTGTATACTACTGCCACACACTCATGTTTTAAACACTATTTGTTGAGCTTTTTAATATGCAGTTTGTCTCCTTCTGCAGGGAATTACTCAGCCAGGCAGTCACACGGCTGCAGCAGCACAATTAAGGGATTCAAACCCTGCTAAGGCTCTTGGGGGTTTTGATCTGGAAATCACATGGGGTGGGGAGATACATCAAACCAAGCCATGATAAGGAACCACTCTCTTTGTGCAATTAGCAGCTTGTAACTCCCTCAGTCTGCACTCACCCAGGGCTTGCTGTCACAGAAAACCTGCTACATAGTAGTGTAAGCCTCACCTAAGTTAGAAAGCAGCCCCTTAGTACATGAAGTTGAAAATATGAATGCAAAGAGGCTGCAACACAGCCTCAGCAAGGGAGTGGCTACCAGGGAGATGATAGGCATGAATGGGAGTTTTCAGGGTCAGAAGTTTCAACAGTATACATTTAGTTGAAACTTTTAAATTCAAACTCAAGTCCTGTGCAGGTGGTCTCCTCAGGTTCAAAGTTGTTCACAATTAGGTGAACATTTCAGGGTTTCATAAAGTCCAAAGCAATCTGACAAAAATTTTGACAGTTTGGGTTAGACCATCTAATACTCTGGAAATTCTTTACCATGTAGGACATGATAAAATCAGCCTGGAAGTGTTTATAAATGCATTTCAGGACAGAGACCTCTTGGCCTTTGTCATGGTGGGATCAACCATGTAGTTTGTGTCTGATTTAAAAGCTAAGCCAAGCCATTACTTCCTCTCCCCTGCCCAAACTTAAGGAATATCTGGATTCATTGCTGTGGTACATCTGACCGTAATGACAGACTCCTGCAGCTATGGCTGGACGTCCCATCAGCACGGCTGTGTGCAGTGTTAGGATGTGAGCCTCAATAAAAGGATCTGCTGCTCTGGTGGTTGCTGTCATGCCCTTCTGTCCACACGTCAGGGATACTCCTCAGGTTCGTTCCCCTTGCCCCCTCCAAGGCTCCATTTTCTTCCCTTGATAAGGCTATTTCTAGTTGGCTTTCAACTTCTTTCACATACTGCTTGTAGTATGTCTTGCCTGACCACAGTTTTGCTTTTTGTTTCCTATTTAAGTTGTTTAATGAAGTAGCTGGTTTTGGTTTTATCTATTCACTGGTTTTACAGATTACTTTATGTAACTGTTCATTCTCTCCCTTCTCTTCCCCATCAAATACGTATTGCTTCTAGCAGCCCTGTCTCTGCACTCAAGCCTCTGCACAACACAGCTCTTCCTTATCATTCTCCTTATGATCAGGGATGCTGCCAAAATGCATCCAAGAGCCAGATGAAGAACAGAATCTTGCTGGAGGGGGCACTAACAGATGTGCACAAACCCACAGTGGGAACAGGGGGAGCTCCTTAGTGTGTAGTCCCTCCCCTCTGGTCTGTGCTGTCTGTCCCTCTGAAACTTTCCTTCTGATCTTACCATCTTGCAGGATTCCTTCACCTTTTTCTCTCCAAAAGACCTTTCTCCATTGGGTATGACACCATCCTGACACTGTAGTCTCTCTAGCAAGCTTTCCTGTCCTTACCCATTTCAGATGACACTGAGAAATAAACCCACAGAAACCTATAATAAATTAACATTCACAATAAAAATGAAAAACACTTCCCACTGGGGTGGGGGGGGGGGGAGGGGAGAAGAAAAAAAAAAAAGAAGGAAAAAGAATCAATATGGGTTACTAGAAATTTGGATGTGAGAGTGGGAGTCCTCAGACACTGGGAGGGGATCAGCAATGAGATGGATTTGGTGTTGGACTCTAATCTAAATGAAAGCTAGCATGTATAAAAAGGCTTAAAGCAGAAATCTGACAGAATTTACTGATTTCTGTGATTTCACTGTCCTAAAACCATCAACTTCTGGAAGGAACACGTGGCACATGGTTAACCTCACATCTTGCTTTGGCACTGAAACTTTATGATGAAGAGAAAATGGGAGCTTAGAAACAGAGTAAAGTCCATACAGTGGGGATCTGAATCAAAATTTACTACCTGTCCTATGAAAAACAGTCAGCACTGTGTACTGCAGTTGACCCCTATAAATCACTAGCTGAAGAGGAAGCAGCAAGTCAAATGGACTAGAGCTCCTGAGCGCTTTCTGAATGGTCACAAAGGCAACTCCTGGCAGTCATCTCATGAACATCTCTGGTGTCCTGACACACAGCATGGTCCAGTTTCAAGTTCAGAGGCCTGTGCTTGTCTTCTCCAGTAAAGAGGACGGTAGGTCCTCACAGCTGGGAGTTTGTCCTCTCTACCCAGTCTCCAGCCTCACCTACACTGTGGCTCAGGTGAGTTGCTTATAAACACTGCTTTCCAATTGCCAGTTTAGAATAACAGACTGGTTTGGGTTGGAAGGGACTTAAACCTCCCCTGCCATGGGCTTTCATCACATGTGATCTAAAAAGAACCCCAAACCCCCAGATCTTCCATTTTAATATTTTAAAAACAAACCAGTAATAAATATGCAAGAGAATTTTGTGTGACTGTGCTTTGATTCACTGTATGGAGTTGGTCTACTTTTTTTTCACCTTCTGTGCTTTAAAAATAAACAACTTCCTACAGCTGTGATTCTGGCATCTTCACACAATTCTGGGAACCTGAGGTTCCCAGGAAAACCTCAGCATAGCATGATGTCATGTGCTGTGCTCCACAGAGAAAGGCTGAACATTTCGGGTGGCCACCATCCTTGCTGCAGCTCCACTGGGTTTACTGGACTCAGGGCAGTTTGTTCAAACCAACTATCATTTGGTTTTGTGTGACAGAGATAAATACAAAAAAATAAACCCCATTTCACCAAAAATATTAAAAAAAACCCCACCCAAAACTTCAAGACAGATCAAAGTGGAAAAATGGGCAAAACTTATGTATGAAACAGTCAGCAATACTTTATCCCAGTTTTGCAAGACAGACATTTTTAACACTGTCTTTCTGCAGCAAGCCCATTGAATTGTTTTTCCTTTCCTTTGTATAGCATGTTTTAAAAAAAACCCCTAAATTCCAAAACCTTTTCTACTTCAAACACACTGGAAATAATGTGAAAGTAACGCCTAGCAGAATTTTAATGACACAGGTAGATTTACTACAGATTAAATTTGATTAAGTATTGCTAATTAATGAGGCATTTTGAGGGGGCTCTAAGATAGCAAGAGAGTTTCTGAATTCAGTCTTTTGTCTGTAATACTTTGAGTAATTTACTAATGTAGTTCATATTAGTAGTGTTTCATGCAGGCAACCTAAATGTGTGTCAAAAGTCCATGAAATAAATATTGCTAGCATAAACCCCCATATTTCTGAGAAAACTAACAAACACACCCCCAAAAAAAGAAAAAAAAATCTGGAAATAATGGCAATGTGGTTTTGCCCCAGCTGAGAGACAGGCACAATGCCACTGCTTGTTCTTTAAGGGAGGGCTTGGGGGTGGAGGGAATTGAGGGAAGGGGAAAGGGGGGGAGAAAAAAACCCAAGGAGCCAAAACATCATGGGTTGGGATAAGGATAGTTTACTAGGATAGCAGAAAGATAAATATAATAATAACAATAGGACTTTATAGCAAAACATATGGAACTGGTGATATACAACACAGTTTCTCTCCAAACTGCACAACTCAGGCTGTACAGCCCAGAGCCATCCCAAAAATGGCCTGTCTCTAAAACTGTGCATCCTGGAACTGCCTGCTCTTCCCTCCCACCAGCCACCCTCTATGCTGATCATGACGTAATTGGCATGGAATACCCCCTTTGGCCAGTTTGGGTCATCTTCCTGGCTCTGTCCCCTCCCTTCTCATTAGCAGGGCAATATGAACAACTGAGAAATCCTTGACTGCTTGGCAACAACTAAAACATCAGTGTGTTATCAGCACTGCTCTCATCCCAACTCCCAAACATGGCATTCCATCCGCTGCTAGAAAGAAATTAACTCTATTCTAGCCAAAACCAGGGCAAATGGTAATACTTACACAGTTTCTTTTTCCAAAGCATTCAGCAGAAAGACCAATTAATCCTTCCAACGCTCCTTTGAAATGCCGAGATTACTATTTCTCCTTTTGCACATACGCTCACTCAGGTAGGATAGTAAAATTCTTTGGCTAAAGCCATAGGGACAGCTGAAGTTAAATATCAAAGGCACATTGAACAGCTAACATTCCCAGGCCCCCACGTTAAATCACTCTTAACGAATAGCCCATCCTTTAAAAAGAGGCGTGTACTGAGGTCCCGTTACAGGTCTAGTGACTGGAAGAGGCTTGGGTGGTGTTCCCTTCTTGCTGGTTCTCTGGGCACCACCTACCACACTGCAGCCCCGTTCCCACCTGGCCGCTGGTACGTCAGTGCACCTAGTTTAGCAAATACCTTCATGCAACAGGTAGTATAAATTAATGCAAATTAAACGTTCCACAGACTGATACCACGCGTGGTTTCAGCCATCCTCTTAGAGACACGATACTGTACAGAAGGTGTTGGGATGCCGTGCTGCAGCTGATCATGTGAAGGAAACGTTCTGCATGGCGCACACGCATTGCACACGTGGTCTTGTTTTCAGAATACCTGCATTATCACCTATTACATTGTGGCAGCAGGGAGCAACACGCAATTCAATCTATCTTTCTTGCTGCAAACGTGGCAAGCTAAAAAACTGCTAATTGGTTACACACACTGTTCACACCATATTGATTGGTTAATAACTATAGTGAGTTCTGATAAACCTATCTTATAGCTAAACATCCTTAGTTTACCTTTAATGCCTAAAAGCATCCGCACACCTGCTGTTTTGACCCTCTTGTTATGGTTGGTTCCTAGCATGTTCTGTTACTCCCAAATACCTTCCCATAACTGCTTCTTGATTTAGGGCAGCCTGTACACCTATCAGCAAGGCCGTTGTGTTCTGAGAATATGATTATTAGGATCCTCTCAGCGTGAGTAACTTTTCTTATGGGAATAGGAGAATATTGTCAGGGCCTACATCTTGGGAGAAGAGAGCTAGGCCGCTAGCAGGCCTGCTGTCTTCCCCGACATTCCATTAGTTCTCAAAAACGCAAGTTTTGTCCAAATACTTCCCAATTTTGAGGGCAACAGCTTGCTCTATGTTGAGAAGCCACATGATTCTGGGAGAAGAGAAATAACTACACATCTCTGTGTGAGGGATAAGTAGACGGTTCAACTATAAATGCACATGACATCATTTTTACTACTCAGACAACTAAATCTGGGCAAAAGTACAGAGTTACTTGGCTTGATGATGTTATGAGTTTTCCCCATCCAATCAATCAGAGTTATGTAGTCAGAGCCATAGCAGAAGAACAAAAATTCCTGGTCCTCACTATCCTTTGAAGGGGGCATCAAATGAGACCAATGGCTCGGATAACCTCTATAGGAAGGTTGGCTACAGACTCACACAGGCCAAGCAAGTGGCATTTGAAAAAGCAGGAGGAATAAGCAAACATGTTAAAACTTGGCTTCAAGGTCAAATCTAAAAGCCATTCAAGCCACAGGGAGAACTAGTTGGGTTTTTTGGGCTATCTCCATACCTTGGCTAGGAATTCTGGCTAGGAATCTGGTAGCCAAATTGAAAAATCCTTTATATACATCCTAGCTTGCATGATGTCTTTACTGAATGCATTTGTTAAAAAAGCTCTGGGCTGCTTACCTAAAGCTCTTTGTAATGAGAGGAAGCTCAAGAAAATCCACATTACCCTAACAGTGAATCTAAATATAGACCAGACTAATTTGTTCTTGTTACACTGGAAGCCTGGAACTGCCTTTGCAAAAACCTGGGTGTTGTGGTTTAACCCCACAGGCTGCTAAAACAACCACACAGCCATTTAAAAGCCAGGTCGATATGATAGAAAAGGAAGAGAATAGTAATAATAGCAGTAATAATAAAAATAATATACAAAGCAATTGATGCACAGTAGGACTGCTCAGCACCTGGAACCAATGCTCAGCTAGTTCCTGAGCCGCACTGCCTCCCAGCCAGCTCCCCCAGTTAGATATTGAGCATGACATCATATGGTATAGAATATCCCTGTGGCCAGTTCAGGTCACCTGCCCTGGTTGTGTCCCCTCCTAGCTTCTTGGGCTCCCCCACCCTCTTGTTGGCAGGGCAGTATGAGAAGCTGAGAAGCCCTTGACTACTTGGCAATAACTAAACCATCAGCACGTTACCAACTCAATTCTCATCCTAAATCCAAAACACGGCACTACAACAGCTACTAGAAAGAAGGTTAACTCTATTCCAGCCAAAACAAGGACACTGGGTTGAATTCTCTCATCTTAGCTAGCCAGTAGTTCTACTGAATTTTGGGCTGTCAAGGGAGTGAGTAAGCGAGCAAGAGCTGGAGAATTGCAAAGCAGGATTACGATGACAAAGCTGTTTCCTGGCTTTGATGCAGAGGTGGATACAAGGGTCATCTGAAGCATCTCAGATGCCAGTAACTGGCAGCTTTAACAAACAGCCGTATGTCTCTCATCCTTGCAAGATAGGTATATTTTTTAGAACCTGTGGCATGTTAAACAAGGGAGGTTTTAAATGGGATCAAGGGTAAAACAAAGCAGCTGAAGAGAGCTGCTCATGCTTCTGGATAGTGGCAGCAGAACCCAGGTGAAAATGTCCGACTCCAGAACACAAAGTTCTTCAGAACACAAAGGTAAGAATGGGAAATTAAGTGGCTGATGCAGAGTAGAGAAAACATGCAGGACCCACATTTTGCCCAACACAGCTCCCCTTAAGTCAAATAGGGCAACTTTTATACCAGGCAAGATCAGGGAGGAATGTTGCACAGAACACTCATCTGTGAAGCACACAGCCTTGCGTGTTGGAGAAAGAGCTCGCTCCTGATGGCTCAGCAAGCTACCGAGACAAACACACCTCCGAAGCCAGGAATTTAATTCTGTGCTCAGTATGGCACTCAGGCAAATGCTTGATATTCAGTACCTGCGTGCACCTCATACCCCGCCCCCTCCTCCTCTGGAGAGTAAGTGTGTGTGCACTGCAGCCTGCATGACCTGACAAAGAGCTGTAAGCACTGAGAGGGTCAGTCTCTCCCACAGCTGGAATCAGGTGGGTGCAGCAGCAAAGGGACAGAGAAACCATGATTACTTTTTTTAGTGTGTGTGTTTTAAGGACTGAAAGAGACCAAAGGAATACTCGTTTCTGACCCTCTGGGTAAGAAGATTAAGTATCAGAAGATAGGCACAGAAGATGCCTCACTCCAGCCACCCTCAGCTGCTTAAAAGAGGGGAAGTACCCAGGGACATCCACACTGTTGGCTGGAAATATTTGCACAAACACTTTTTTTTCTTCCTGCCAGCAAAGTCACAAAAAGCTTAGATTTTTTTTTCTTTTTCTTTTTTTTTTCCCCCGATACCAAAGCACAGCAACCATTAACTGGAGAAAAAGAGGTGCCTGAGCACTGCCAAAAGGAGATGCTGGAAAGCCAGTGTGTGGGAATGCCATGTCCTTGGATAGATGTAACCAGTGGATGTGCAACTGAGTGATGCCCTGGCTGAGTTTGTTGTCACAAACAAATCCAAAAGGCGGGATCTGAGCTCCAGTTCCAGGAGGTGTATTTGACTCGCACACACCCGCTCCAGTCCCAGGTGTGAATCCATAGGCAGAAGGGGAAGGGATGGAAGTGGAGTTCTGAAATAAGCCTGCAGGTTCCTCTGATGTCTTGCTTCAAAACCACAAAATGATCGTAAGTAATCTCCACTCTGTTCACTGTAGCACAAAGCTCACACGCCGCTTTTCATCATAACACCCATCAAAAGGCCACCTGAAAGACTCATCTATGTAACGATGCCACTTAACAATAATTTAATACAGAAGCAAAGAAGAAAAGGTAGGAAACTATTCCTTAAATTGCTGTAACAACATCCAAACTGATAGCCATTCAGAAACCCCTGTTCAGCTACGTGCCATGTGAAAAAGATGGAAAACTGTTTAAAAAGAATAAACCTCGAGACAAGAGGTAAAAGAGGCTGAACCAGCAATTGCCAGTACTGAGGAGAAGATGGAACTTTTGGTCTTTTAGACCCAAGATCCAAACTGAATTTCTACTGTGGCATTTTTAATACATCTCTGCTTTCTAACTTTTCAGGTAAATGTTTTTATTCCTTTATTTACTGTGTGGGAGAGCACAGACTGCTGTACTTGCACAGAGTTAGTGGAAAAAAAACCCACATTTGCACACTTCAAAAGTAACACTCAAAAGAATGAACACAAGTTTTCCCCCAGTAAGTACAAAACCTGAACACAATACCAAGAGCTCAGTTATGATTTATGCAATGTAGACGATGGAATCCATGCTGGAGGTATCAACTTTAGGAAGAAATATCTTCCTCCTGTGTATTTATGGACCAGAGGAGCACTCTTTTTGGGAACCCCACTAAACAAACGGGAGATGAGGTTCCTCTTCTGTTATATTCCAACATGTTCTCCTTTGGTCTGTAGCCCTTCGATATGTGCAGCCACCCTCTTACACTGCATGAAACCTAATAGGAATACAGCCTGCAGGGATGAAGGGTTTGAGAGCAGTTGTGAGGAGAGGGACCTGGTAGATGAAAGACTGGACATGACATGGCAATGTGTACTTGCAGAGCAGAAAGCCAACTGTATCCTGAACTGCATCAAAAGCAGTGTGACCAGAAGGTAAATGAAGGGGATTCTGTCCCTTTACTCTGCTCTGGTGAGAACCCAGCTGGAGCACTGTGTCCAGCTGTGAGGTCCTCAGTACAAGAAAGACAAGCTGACTAACTTGACCAACACTCAGACTTCATCAATTTGTCCACAAAGCTACCTTTGCAATGCAATGAGACCATCTTGTTTTCTACAGAATAGCTCCTTGTGCACCAATCCTCCCAGCCTGTGACCAAAGAAAGAAACCACAATTATTAAGGTCAAGAGGGAAGTCAAAGCAAACCAAGCAACCAGAGAAATGAAACAAAATAATAATCTGAGATGAACAGAGTTCCTGTTTTTTTTTAAAAGTAACATCTCTGACCATGAAGGTAAGGACTATGGCTTTTGAGGTCTTGTCTTAGAGAAGGATCTTCACAGAATCACAGAATGTTAGGAGTTGGAAGGGGCCTCAAAAGATCATCCAACCCTCCTGCGAGAGCAGGATCGCCTAGACTAAATCACACAGGAGCGCATCCAGGCAGGTTCTGAATGTCTCCAGAGAATGAGACTCCACAACCTCTCTGGGCAGCCTGCCCCAGTGCTCCATCACACTCATCTTGCCTGGCAGCCTTGACATGAATCCACACAACCAGTCACAACAGGAAAATGGACTCAACTCCTTTAAACAAAGCCCTCATGAACACTTAAAAGTCAAGGAAGAGTGATGGGTTAATTTGTTCTTTTGGCAAAACATGAATCGGTTTATGGCCACAGCTCCCAACCTCCATCCTCTTCTACATGTTCACCACTATGAACCTAGAGCTCTGTACTTGAGGTCACTCTGCAGCCACGTCAACCCAAAGAGCCACCTCCCTTCCCTTGCAGCAAAACTTCAGCCTTCCAAATTCCTGGACTCATCTTACTGACACAAGATGACTTCATTACTAATAAAACAGATTGTTTTAACAGCAGAAGTGATGCATATTCCAAGGTGGTTGCCAAAATTGTGATGCGGAAAAATATGTAAAGAAATACATAAAGAGGGAAGGAAAAATATATAAAGGAGAAAAAAATGCCTCTACCTTTTTATCCAGAGGGAAATAAAGTTAAGAGACCACAAAGAAAACTACACCAGAAGGATTTCAGGATCTGCATTGTGCCTGAGGAGGTATGGGATAGATTGTCCAGCTAAGAAAGAAAAGAGGTTAAAGTACCTCCACAGCAGGGCAGAAACCTGATTTCTTTTATCTTGAAATCTCTGCAGCACTGTAAGCTGTAGCCTTGGTCTCAGCAAGACTTTGTGGTCTTTTGTTCAGGATTTCAGACAGGCTCATTAGGGCATTAACACTTCATATCGTGCTCCGAGGTGCCAGTATTTCAGCAAAAACACGCAGCTATTGTGAAACATCTGGGGCTTACCTTGGAGACCTTGAGTTTTGGGCAAATCTGCATTGCTCTGTTGTTGACAGCAAGTCCCAGACCTCCCCAGTGCTGAGCATTTCACACCGAAAGTCTTCCCCCAGCCAACCCTTATCAGAATTGCAGCTGAGCAAAGAATATTGGAGTATCATCTCTTCTTCTTTCTACTGTATAAATATATTACTGAGCAGAGCCCTTGGGGCAGGGTGGGGACAACAACATAAGACAGGGTGGGGATGGACGGGACACAGCAGGGAGAAAAGTTAATTTCAACCTGTGGAGGTTTCTTATGTATGCTTCTGTTGTGGCACAGAAGAAAAAGCCCCAAGAGTATTTAATTTTCCCAAATCCCACTTCTCCACAAAAAAATAAGCATTAGTGAATGCAGGCAACTCAGAAAAAAAAATGATCACAGGCCAGACTTTTTCTGTGCACATCTGCATCTCCTTGTCTACAGACACATTTATAGGCAGGTGACACCTCAGTTCCCCCAGTCAGGCAGGTCAGGAGGTCCACTCTCCCTGCCCTGGGCTGAGAGGACAACCTGCTGCCTGAGCGAGCAGTACCAACAGAGAAGGTGCCTGCTTGGGAGGCTGGGCAACCAGCACTGCCAGAAACAAGGCAGACCACAAGATGTCAAGAAACCAGGCAAGAGAAATCTGAGAGATTCCCAGTGAAAAACTTCTTGCTTTCTTGTCTGTTTTGAATTCTTTCCAAACAACATTGTAATTGTGATGAATTGGCATTTGCAGGTAGGAAAGAAATAATTTGCTAGACAGCTTTTCACTGTTCTATGGTGAAGTCATGAACCCAGGGTGCTTTCCCTTTGTATTTCTTTTAACACAAGTCAGTAAAGCATTTCGCCCCCAGGCATACCATCCTGTACTAGGTATTTCACATATACAGAAAAAACTAAGTGGCCTAAGAGTTTAGGGGGAAAAACTACTCATCCTGTTCTATGCACTAGGTGGGAAATTGTCTGATACAATTTTAGAGGCACCTGAAAGTGACCCAGGACAGCTTTCCCATATATAAGACTCCTGCAGTTTTCAGATCTGATACCTTAAGTCCTTCCAGGGTTAGAAGCAATCACTATAAATTTTACTGCGATGTCAGAATCCTGAGACTAGATCAGGAGGTCTGTGAGACAGCAAACCTTAAATCTGTCACTGGCAAGAAAGCCTCCACCTAGTTCTGAGGGCACCTAGAAGTACATTTTTAGCTCTATTATGAGTTGAGTGACTTTGCAGAAGTCACTTCACCCTTCCCTCAGCAAGCACATCCCTTCATGTCCTCAGCCACGTTGTCTATTTAGCTTGTAAATTTTTAAGTCAAGGACTGTGCTTGCACTAAGGCTGCTTAAAGAGGCTCCAGTTTCCCACTGCAGTTAACCAAGGCTGTAGGCTGGTAACCATACCTCATTCCAGCGTACTCTGGCATGATGATGCTACCTATCAGGTAAAGAAAAAGTCGCCTCTTCCTTTCTCTTACAGACAGTGCAGACTCTCTGAAACTAATTTGCTATTGAGAATTAACTTATAAATATGAAAAAAAAACAAACCCCAACCCAAGTGTTTCAAAACCATAAGATGCTTCAGAATTTCGTGGCAGTCATTGCTTGACAGGGAGACACTTCCAAACGATGCTTCCTGAAATCCACTACACAATCTTTCATGACAGAGGCCAGTTAGAGTGATTTTTAAGATTAACTCTATGTTTGTTAGAGAAGTATTTTGCCAATGGACTTTGAGTCGAACATCAAAACCAACCTCAAATATCCAATACATTTTCTTGAATCTGGGAACAGCACAACAGTGGCATTAGGACACCTGACATGTCCAGATCATTTTGGTAAGAGGTTTTTTCCCCAGGACAAGAGAACTGCTGCCCCAAGGGATGCTGCACAGGAGGGATGACGAGGCTTAAAACAGGAAACCAGCAGGTCTACAGGAGGTCTGGCCTACTTGTCCACACAGTTGCAGTCTAATCTTGGACATAGAACCTGCTCTGGATCCTCTTGTGGGTGTGTGGTGGTGAGCTCTCAGCACAGTCCCACATGAAACATCAAGAAAGCAGTAATGAACATGTTTTCCTTTACATCTAATAAACAACAAAAATAATCACAACATAGTAGGAACCTTTATCTTTCCTTTTTCTTCACTTTAAATCAATCAAAGTTTATTTAGTATACCTGTAAGAGGCTAAGATGTCATTATTTTGCTTTGATAATTGCTTGGCGAATGAAGTTAAAATGTGAACCAAACATCTCAGCTGTCCAATTAAAAAAATTAGTTCAGCAAAATGAAATTAATTTTTATGGTGTTTTATTTTTGTGTTGTGTCGTTCCCCCCCCCCAGACCCCCAGTTGTGTACCCCTTTTGGAGCTTCTCATCATAGGAGTAACTGGGACAAACTCTCTCTGCTTTGCAGATGAGCCATATCCCAATTAAAATGTTAGCACAGAAATGTCTAAAGGCTCTTCCTTCTTGTAAGCTGCATTTAAGTCCCAGGTTTGACTTTGAGAATAATCACTTAGTTTTAGAATGTGGTGATGTCAATTAAAGAGATTTGCTCCACACTGAATTTGGAGCTCAAAGTCTCATAAGCCACTAATGATAAAAAGATATGAAATAGACTTTGTAGAAGTGGAATGAATGTAGCAGTTTAAAAATGCACAGTGCTTGATTAAATATGATGGTTTAAAACTAATTAAACCACTCATCACAGGACCCAGCGCCCGCATGCTGTAAAGAATTCAATTGGACTACTTGGGCAAGAACTATATATACTTGCTTATGTCTGTGCCTGTTTTGCCTTTTGTAAAATTCATGCTCTGGTAAACGCACCCCCGCTTGTATATTAGTTTTAAAAGGATATGGTGGTGATAAATGTTTTTTAATAAAAGAAACTGAATTATTTCTACCATTTCCCTCTTGAATTATTTCCATGGTGAGTTCCTTTCTTTCTTGCAAACCCAGTTTAGTGCTCATAAAATATATGTTCCCGGTGGGTATGCTAACCATCTGCCAGCATGTGTGCATGTCCTAGCACAAATACGTGAATCTGTGTTCCCAAATTTCATAACTGATCGAGCATTATAAAAGCAATGCTATCTTACAACTTTAAACAAGAGAAACCCATAGGTGAGAGGCTTAAGTGACGTGGACTGGAGTTCAGCAGGAGCAGGAGGGTAGTACAACCTAACTGCAGCTGCTGCAGTCACCCAAGCAGAAGAATAGGCTGGGCATAACAGTGATGATCAAAGAATGGTGCTAATGAAGGTAGAAAACAAAGTACACTACATACGTTTCTTGCACCCTACTTTCTATTAAGTTTACCAATTGTGAAGAGACTTGCAGTCTTTATTTCTTTGACCTTGAGTTTGTGACCAGACCTATGCTTGTGCTAAACCTGGGTACAAAAATTCTCTTTCCCTCCATGGCTTGGTCAATAAAGATGAACCTTCTCACTTGCACCAAAGCAGGTGTTTACTGGTGGCCTACTTTAGTCATCAGAACCATGCGCAGCGGGTGCACCAATGACTTCGCGCCACCAATGAGTGCGCCTTCTGACTACAAGAGCCAACGCAAAGAGACGACCTTTCTGCACCACGACCCCTTCGGCGAGCAGCAGAGCGCAGCAGGGCTTACCGCAGCGCCCGGGGCACAGAAGCTACCCCTGCACAGAGTCTGACTTACCTGCCTGCTCTGTCTGCCCTCTGTGTGACGAAGTGAAACACTTGCCTGTGCGTGCACACCTACTGGATGAATGACACATCTGTGAGAAGCTATAGGCCAGCATCACCTAAACGCAGTCGGGATGGATGATCTCTGGCCACTGCTGCTCTCTATGAATCTCAGTTATTTACCCCCTACAAGCACAGACATTCTGTGTGCCATTATTACAGGCTTCCTGCTCGCTCTATCCCCGTTATAGATCCCAGCATTATTCACACAGAAAAGGAGGTTATTATTTAACAGATATTGCCCCCTAGCAGACAGCAAAGAATTACAGGCTCTGCCTGTCAGGAAAGAAGCTTTTTCCTTGCACAAATCTGGAAAGATCACAGGGAGTTCAAAGCTAAAACTTATTGAGAAGAATAAGGAGAAACATTATCCTGTGAATAACTTTTCCAAAGATCTTAATGCATACAGTCAGAAGAAGGGAGATGCTATTAAGGGTCGCTAGCATTTCAAGGGTGGGCAATAGGTGATGCAACAGCCTTGGATTTTCAGAGAATCCATGGATCCAATTGAACATGAATTACAGACACTACAGAAGAGAGTTTGGTGTATGGGGAGCTGGGTAGCTCCAGGTGCCTGGTGCAGCCAAGCTGCTGGTCTCCTGTGACTCTCTCAAGAGTTGGCATCTGTCTGCAGGTCCCAACTCATGGAACCAGGTGAGCACCTCAGGAACAGATTTTATTGAGGGGGAGATAAAAAAAAACAAGGACAGAAAACAAACCCTTAACTCTCAGAACTGTATGGGCAGTGTGAAAATGTGAGCCTTAACATCTCACATTCCAAAATGCAAATCAAAAGTGCTGCGAATATGATTTAAAAATATCTCAGGAAGTTCTAGTGTCTTCTGCAGCATTCCCTATGCTTTTTAAGCTCTTGATTTTAGCACCACTACTGGAATCATCCAAGCTCTCTGACAACAGTCAGCTGCAAGCCTGAGATTCACTGGAGGCGATGTGGCAGAAAAGAAGAGGGAAAAACAGGGGTAGGAAAGAAAGATGATGAACTCCCAAGGATTAAAATATATTAACTAGAAGGGGAAGAGAGCAAGAAAGAATCCTCCCTTGCAGTATTTCCAGAAGTTGTATTGGTGAGTGTTTAATAACTTTATTAGGGCATACAAAAATTTTTCTTCTTGAAAATTACTTTAGAAAGATGACAGAGCCGAAAGGAAAATAATGCTTTGAATTTGCATCTTCATCTTGTTTTTTCTTACCAGCTAACACCTGCCACTTGGGTTTTATTATCATCTGCTCTTAGTTGTTTTATAATAATATTATCCTATGGTGTCACTAATGAGCCCTAAATCTTCTGTAATTGTTTCATTTTCGAATATGCTTTGCTTATTAGAAAACTGATGAAAACGCTACAAACCGGAAGAGTGTGTGGATTGTTGTGGCCCAGTTTGTTGGACAGCAGCTTGGAGTTCATATTGCCTCTTGCCACCAGATGTCAGTGCTACACAAGTTACACGGCACACCAGCGCATGGTGGGACATCCAGACCACACAGAGCTGGGCAATAACCCCAGCAGGCTTCACATCTCCCCATAACCACCAAAACCAGGCATGGATCACACTGCGAGCAAGTCGCCTGTCGTGTATTGTGGAGCGGGTGCTGTGTTTGTCCGTGTTTTATCAGTTTTGCTGAGTTTGGCTCGCTTTGCTCCTTTGAAGTTTCAGATCAGTGTTGCCATAAAACTATACTAATCCAAGGAAATTTGCTTATCTGTTTAATACTTCTTGCTTTTATGTATTTTAAGTAAGAGAAATAAAACACGGGCAAAATAAAGCTGATGAAAGCTTAAAGAAGATGGTTCCCTTTCAGGGGAGAAAAAAGGAAACTCTATGAAGCGCTTGGTTTGCAGTCACTACTCCTGGAGGGGGGAACTACAGGAACCACCCTTTGTTTCTTCATATATGTTTGTAACCTGGTCCCAAATACCTGTCTCCTGCAATTGGCACCATTTGCGAGATCCTCAAGATAACCAGCAGACTTGACTAGGTATGAGGGAGAGGGGCACCGGCACGCTCCAAAGACTGCCCTTCAGTGGAGAAGCAGCCCTCAATACCCACCTACCACAACAGGCAGCCACAGAAATAGCAATAAAAAGAGAAAATTAAAAAAAGATGAGTATCAGTCCCTGAATGCTGAGCTTATTTTTGGACCTGTGTCCACAGCATGCAGGCAGGGCTCTTTCCGGCTCCTCAGCAGGAGGACTAAGCCAACTACCGCCCCACTGCCCAGGGACTCTTTAACAGCAGCATCCTTGCGAGGAAATGCATAAAAACATCTGAACACTCAAACAATTTGCCCAGGATGACACCGGCAGAGTCTCTGCCTGCATTTCATAGTTCAGCAGAGGCCACCCCCTCTCCCCTCACCTCTGCGTTCCGTGCTGGGGAAGGATGAAATCAGCCTTGGGTAAAACCCCTTTCTGCAGCCAGGACTAGCCCTAGCTGGCTTGCAGCAGCAGGACCCCGGGGGTGACAGGGCAGCAGCCCTGATGGGGCGCAAGAACCGCTGGCATGGCTTTCTGTCACACCCAGCTAAGCCCCTGGCTCTGACCGGTCTGGCCCTGCTGACGGTTCACAGCATCGGCTCTCTGGAGAGACAGAGAATCTACCCTGCCAGTTTGATACAAGTGTATGTACCTTCATACACCTAGATTTTTGTGATACACATTTCTCATTAGCTGTTTTCCTCTGCACCAAGCTTTTCAGCAATTTCTTCCAAATGAAGGATTTGCTTCCCTGGATAAGCTCTTTTCAATGCACAATGAACATTGAAACATTATATATACTTCTATTTAATAGGCCTCAATTTTTAGCAATAAGATGGGTTGCTCATAAGTTTAATAATGCTATTAATGCCTGTATTCACAGCGATGAATACAGTACTTAAAACACATTACTAGGAGAAATTGCTGCGCTAATTCTTCAACAGACCAGACTGGCCAGAAATTGTTCTGGATGTGCACAAAGCTGAGTAAAAGAAAATCTGATTATCCCTGATTGTAAGCAAGGCAAGATACCGTTGAACTCATGAAGTGGGTTTTTTGCTTATATTTAAATTACTGCAAAATTACAAAGCTCTTTCTTAACTGATAATCATCCCTCTTATCTACTAATTATTCCAACTCCACAATAGACAGAGTACTTTATAGTCTGATATTCTGAAATTGCTTTCATGTTCAATTACTTATAATTATACAAACAAGTCTAAAATTGATGATCCATGCATATAATTATAGATTCTGCAACTCAGCATAAGCAAATAAAGGAAACTACCCTTATTATGACAACACAGTTTCTAATAGTCAGGCACTGCAAATTTAATTGCAGCAAAGACTGGATAGTACTATTATGCAATTAGTAACAAAACTGTTACTTCAGGATAATTAAACGATAATGTGGGCACCAGAGCTCACTTTTAGAGCAATCTTTTTTTAAGTTACAGTGAAGGAGCCCTACCAAATTCAAAAGCTAAACAGGTTGAGCTGAACAGTGATGTCTTCTTTCAGGGTGGTTAAAAAGACGTGACAGAATAACGCACGGAACAGTACTGGAAAAGTGACTGCTGGTGGCATCTACCCTACAGATCATGGTTTTCAGCCATACACTTTAAATTCTTTCCTCTTATTGTATCCATGTTGCCAAGCTGACAGAGAAAGGCCAGGTCTGCGCTAAGAAAGAGCCAAAGAACAAACCAAATACTCTGTTGTCTCTCAGAAATACAGCTGCCTCTTGCAAGGGGACAATTGCCTCAAATATGCCATAAAATAAGATACAAGTAAAGGGACTCAGAGCCATGACAGGTGAAAGAGCAGAACAGGTACTGCGAAGGCAGGTGCATATGGTGGTAGAAGGATAAAGTCACAGACTACTCTGAGGAGATAAATCCAAGTTCAGTTCAACTGGCGACAGGCATCTTCACACTGATTGTTTTGTTAAGAGAATTTGTTTTATAGGATATAAACTGAGTTCCTGGGCTACGACTTGTAGTCTTCCAGGAAAGAAAACTGTCATAATAGAAGGGTTTAATAATTGTGACTTTATTAATAGAGACTTGGTACAAGTAATTCAGTGAGTTGTCCAGTTTTACCATCCTTTTTTAAGGCATCCTTTCACATTTAAGTTTTGACAGACACATCTTTAAGACAGTAACCAAACTGCCAATGACTTTAATGGTGCAGGATCAGAGCCCATGGATAAGATGAATTGACTTGATTAAATCTTATTTTCTGGATCATTAAAGCATGAGGAAACTAATTGATCCTTTCTTTTCCGACATTATCAAGCCTTCTGAAGGGAAAAAATAATTGGTTTTGAAACATGAATCACAAATTACTGACTACGCCATCTTACGCCACAGGGAGAGGCACACTCTTCTCTCCAAACAGAATGGTAGCAGAACTTAACATTCACATTAACACTAATTAATCTGCTGATTATTGAAAAGCAACTTCCTAACCCGTACATCAGTCATGAAATATTAACGGACAGGGTTGGATGTTCCCAAGGGAGGGAAAGTGAGTCTCCCTCTGACTTCAGAAACCCTCAGAGGACTTGGTGGCTTCTAGGGAAGTGGGGGGAGCTGTGCTGGAAGAAGACAAACACTGGACAGTGTTGATGCAAGGAGAGATGCTGTGATAATGGAGACATTGTTTAACAGCCAAACTAATACAATGGCTTTCTACTGTCATAAGGCATCCATCTCCCTCCTCCTCATCTTCCTTCTTCTTCCTGCGGGCAGCTCACTTGTGCTGCTTCCCTTGTGTGCCTCATTAATCCGAAAAAAATTAGTGCTACAGTAACAGAAGTTAAAAGGCAAGGTATCACAAAGGAAGTGGGCAGGGCCTCCGGTCTTAGAGCTGGCAGTAAGGAAGAGTGGGACCGCTTCTTGTGTGGGAAAGAGTTATACGGTTAGCTCTGCTGCACCATGAAACCTCCCGCCCTGCTGTGTGAGGGTCTGCAGAAAATACCAGCTTTGCTGCAGGACAGCGTCACACTGGGACAAGAAGCTTTTGGCACACAGAAAACCAACCCCAACAAAACAAAAATCCCCCAAACCAAGAAAACCTACGTGCGCACACCCAAACCCCAGCCCCTAAAGACAAAAAACCCCAAACCCAACGACACACATTCACAATAGATAGAGTTACACCGGGGAACAAGCTGTGTGGTGAGGTGGCTTAAAAAATTTGGGCTCAAGAACCGCCACGAGCGCGAGCACTGCAATGTCTGGCCTAGCCACAAGATGGAGGCCAAGTTTAAAAGTTAAACTGAAACCTCACCTGACCGGAGCGGAACGACGTGCCGGCCTACCAAGGCCATAATGCCAACGAATTTGACAAGGGAGGGTTATTACCAGCACAGGGATTCTTAGCTCCTTGGGCTCAAGCAGCCTGGGATGCAGTCAGTACTAAGTAAATACCTCGCTGACATCTCGGAGGAGGGATTCGTCTGTGGTGGAATAAAGAGCTGCAGCACTGGGTCAGGAATAGCCTTGGATTCCTGCCTCGGATTCCAGTCCAATTCAGCACAACAAGCTGTGATCATTTGTGTTTCTCCCCTCCCGGCTCTGGGGGATGATTATTCTTGAAATAAATAATTGGGTCAACAAGAAGAGCAAAGATCTCCTTCTTCATGACTGAAATTTGTGCACTAGAAACACCATACTAGTCCAGGAGCAGTTTAGTATCAACGAGCAGCCTCGCACAGCACTGGACTTGAACACCACCAAAGATTATTCCCATGTGCATCCCCGCAGCACTGTGAATGCTGGCACACCTTTAACAAACAGGCAGGAGCTGCAGGGGGAATAGGTTCCCCCCGCCCTCTTTTTTTTTGCATCCCTGTTTTTTGTAAGATCAAAGCTTAATGTTAGTGCAGGGACAGTCCACAGTGCAGTGGGTTAGTTCTTCCAAGAAACACGGCAAGATTTTCTTAAGCAGTGATCCAAGAAGTCCACAATCTAAACAGTGAGGGTCCTTCATGTGCAGGGTGTCAGCGCCCATACTGAAAAAGCAAGGAAACTGAGGTATGGAAAGACTAAGAGCCAGGTATGCTGGGTCTTAATTAGGTGTGATTTCCCAAGGACATAAGGGGAGTCTCTAAATGCACATATACACACCAGCAACCGTCCTGATTCCACAATAGGATGAGACATGCCTTAGTTCCTTGTGCTTCCATGAGAGGGGAATCCCAAAACATATGCCCTAGTAGTGCCCAGTCACATCACACATGGAAGAACCAGGAGTCTGGCACATGCTTTCCATGACAGATTCCTACCATGCACATTAGTGCCACCAGCACAGACAGATAAAGGAGTAAAAAGCAATGATTTCCAGGCTTTTCCTAGGCACTGACCTACTCTTTGAGCACTTGGCAATTACAAGTACTAATGTGGTATCCTGAATCTGATAAAATTCTCTGCCTGTTACTATAGCTCCCCTTTACATTCACCCCAATGGTCAGGTTGAATCCTACGCATTATGTGAAGACTGAAGCTACACAGGGCACAATCATTCCAGTTAACACAGGCATAAATGGGGAGAAAGATCAAAAGTATTAAACTGCCCTAAGCTGTTTGTGGGACGTTCAATCAGAACAACAATCTCATTGCAAGTTTTTACAGCTGGACGACCACATACCAACCAATCCATTGCATGCCTGATGGGTGAGCCTGAACTGCTTTTCAGAGATGCCCTTCTAGGTATACCATCTATGTGTTCACTTGTTTACCTTCCTGCTAACCATCATTCAGATATACTAGAACTCGGGTGCATGAGTGGAAGTGTGGACTCAGTAACAGAGAACAGCCTGAAGCCAAGTGGATGCTTGCTTTAGACTAGGAAATTTCATGAGGACAGGAAAAGCCCTTTTCTAGCAGAGTCATGCAGGAAACACAGTGGAAACTCCCCCTGCACAATACATTAAAGGTGTCTTTCACTAGTACATATTTACAATCACCTTTTATATCCAAGATTATTCTGGCTCACTATGTATAGTACAGAAGGCCAGCCACAAGGCAGGACAGGGACCCATAAGAAGCCTGTTGCTCATGCCTTAAAATCTCTATATGTGATAACCTGGTTACATTTATTAAAAATCCAGACCAGAATTGCAATATGCTTTGGCAACTAGGCAGAGAATTGTTTTTCTCACTGTAGGTGAAACTGAGCCGCACAACAATCAGATAAAGTTCCTTTTGGACACACATCGTTTTTCCTCTTGGGACAGCTGACATGTAATTCTAAGTATTTCTCTAAGCTGTCAGGCAATACAGATGCTAACAGAAAGTTTGAAAGTTATTTCCCCACATAACTTCATTCCTGCTATAGCTCAAAATAAAGATCAAATAGCTGGCAAGTCATAAAGGAGGACAATTTTTTCTCATAGTAACTACTTAGTCTGCATTTTTTTCCCCAGTAAACTTGGGTTGTGATAGCTACCGGTACAAGAAACATGGCATATCCAGAGTGCTCCGAAATACTTTTAGTTCCTCGGGGACAGGGAGGAGGTGTCACTTTATGGCACCACTGCTCAAGTACACAAGTCTTGAGTAGCTCTAGAAAAGAAAGAGGGGGTCCCTAAATTGGAAACCAGATACCAAAATCCCGAGGTGGCTTAGACATGCGCACTACGACACCTCGGAGACCAAAAGGTGCTCATTTTTTCCTGGTGAGAGATGGTAACAGCTCCCTGGTTATTGCCATTAGGGATGGGTCTTGGCTCAGTTTTGAGGATCAATTCTGAACTTGGATCAACTGTCCCTGGCATCATCCTCCCTCAGCACCGTGTGCTGCCTCACACCTCCAGCAGCCGAGGGCACGGGCTCTTCCCAAGCCTTTGCCAAGCAGTGCTCTGCCACCTGCCCCAGCCTGGGCTGCACTCACACTGGCTCAAGCTTGTTTATCTTACCTCCTTCATCACGACAAGTGGTACACCACTCTGCTGCCACCAGCTGAAGCTCATGCTGAAGGAGTCTGTTGGCTACTGTACACAAACATCTAAAACCCCAATGCATGCTCCTTTTTTTCAGTAAGAAAATTACTTTAAAAGCTCATGCAGCTGCACTGTCCTGTTTAAAAAAATCATGTTTACTGTGACAATGCAGGCTCTCCTTTGCTATTTAAAGCAAAATGCATGTTTTTGCATATAGGTGCAGATAATAACACAGACCGAGACACGTCAATCAAATTTCACAATAACTGCCTTACTTGACATGCTTGAATCAGCCATCACTCAGCCAGAGAGGGGGAAAAAAAAAAAGTACATTTCCCCTCCCTCCCCATACCTCCAATCTAATGCCTAATGAATGCATTTCAGTCACTTGAAAACACAGCTATGACTTGACAGAAGGCTTTAAGTTTGAAGGTGTCTCAGGTAAAAAAATGCGAAACTCAAAAATGCTCCATGTTGAGTAAGCACCTGAAAGCCTGAATCTACTCTCCACATCACCTGAACCTCCAGCATGCAAAAAGAAGGACCACAAACTGTTTCCTGCTTTCTAAAAGAATAATAATATTAAAAAAAAAATAAATCACGATGTAAAATGACTCTTAAAAGATTCAGTTGAAATCTTGGCTAAAGCTTGAGTTGAGTGTTCTGGAATTCATTTTCCTATTCATTATGCAGGAACTAAGAGTTGATCATCATTATAGCTGTTCTAATTGTAGCTTATAATCTTTAATCTCTGAGCCTTCAAAAGATGTTTGATGTACTGACTCCATTTAAGAGCCAGGTGCTAAGATAGACAAAAGGCGAGGGGGGTGGGGAGGGAGACGGGGGTGGAGGAAAGGAGGGAAGCAGAAGAGAAATTCAACTTTTTTAACAAAAAGCATGAGTATGAAAGTCATGCAGCATTTCATCTACAAGTTTTATGGAAAATCAAAATCAGATGCCTGTTTGCACTCAGCTTACATCTCTGCCAGGGCACGGCTGACATTATGCACCAAAGTCCTGTTTCGCTATGAGAGATGAGGCCAGCAACTAACAGCCGTGCAACAGAGATTTTGTTACAGACCAAAGCAAGGAGATGCAGAATCAAGCCACAACTGAATCAAATGGCAATGGAAAAAAGCCTGTCAACAACAGCCATTGTTTGGGCAAGGCAGGTGTATGTCTGATTGATACAATTACCTCAGCATCAAGACTTCTGTGGGGTTTTTTATATTTACTTATATCTCCATGTCATGGAGGGTTGTTGGATACTGTAAATACAGTAGCCCAGGTTATACAAAAAGCATAAAAGTATACAAGTTTCACAGTAAAAAAGAATAATAGTATTGTATAGCTGCAAAATTAACGTGAGACCTAATTTGGTGGGTAAGGAGCCTGAGCTACAAAGCTCCCATTCAGCAATGAATGTCTTCAGATTTCAAGACCTTTCAAGCCTGGTTTCTTTTCCCTTTTGATTCTTAGAATTGGAGTTTTAATTTCACAGGAAAGATCACTGCAAGAAAACAACCAAACAAAAACCACTTAATGGAAAAATACTTAATTCAAAGTTAATCTGGGCAAGATGTACTGTATAGTTTCAAATATGCAAAACAGTCATAAGTAGCGTAATTAATGCTTTTATTTATTGTAATCCCCCTGAAATATTTATAACTCAGTTATAACAGGATGAACAGTGTGACTTGGTGTGACCTCTCAGTGACTGCATATTAGTACTAATGAAATGCCTATAAACCAAGTCTTGATTATTTAGACTTTACTGTAAGAAATACAGAGGGCTTATTAGATGCAGATGTCATAATTCACTATATTTAACCTTAGTGCCCTGGGTCTATATGTTGATAAGCTGCCTACCCCAAAGCTGCAGTTTCTGCCCTGGTATAAAGACCATGTGTCAGGAAGGGCTCCTGTTTTTCTTTTGAGAAGGTATATACAGCTAGAGGTGAAATCTGTATAGGGAAGCTCCAACCCTGAATCTGCCTGTTTTGACAGACTCCTTTACCTGGTTTACCTCACTTTGTTTTGTGTTTGTTTTATTTTAACTGGGAAATAAAGTGCTGGGAATTGTTGTGCACTGCATTCAAAATAAAAACAAAGCTGTCCTCAAAGCCAGTATTAAATATTAACGAGCTAAGGAGGGTTTAAGCACCAAGAATAGACTCTCTTGATCACTTGAAATTCCCGGTTTGTTTCACTTAGTTAAGAACATATTCTAAATAATGTAGTTATTATTTATCCCCTTCACTCACAAAACAGGTCACCTCCCCTGTGAAAGCACTAGAATTACAGAGGTATAAAATTGCATGAGAGGGAAAATATGGCTTTGTGGGGGATTTTAAGAAGAAGCCCAAAATGCCAAGATTTCACCTACCTTAAGAACCAACTGCTCTTACAGAAAGCACTGAAGAATGAAAGAACTCAGCAATTGAAGAAGGCTTACCTTTTTGCAAAGTAGGCAATACCTACCTGTTCACATAGTCTGTGAAGTTCCACTGCCAAGTCATATAACACCACATGTGATCTGAAGAAAGCATTCCTCCATTACATGTTTTACCCCCAAAGTATTTGTATTTTGCCTTTTCTTTCTTTGGCCTAATCATATTTTTTGTTAATAAGGTAGACATCTTGTCCTTCATGCTACTGATGTTTCTGATAAAAGACTCCATGAGGGCATTCTGTGAGCATGCTAACCATGTCTCTAGTGTTGTATGCTACCATAGAGTTTTAAAAAAAGCACTGGAATGGCAGAAGAAAAACTACAGGATTCTATGGACCAGATGAAGCTGAGGAGCACAACACACCACTGTGAAGGCCGCAGAGCTCTGCAGTCACGGATGAAACCACCATTCAATGGGGATGAGACCAGGAGAGTCCCTGAAACAGGGGAATTTGTGAGTAATTATTGATTTTCCTTGCTTCTTATAAAAAAAAAAGTAGGAAGGACTCATTTACTTAATCTTTGTGAGATACCACACAGAGAAGACAGATCTACAGAACTGAATTCCAAATACAAGAACTGTGATTTAATAGCAAAATTCCATATAACATGGGTTCCTTCATCACAAAGACATATGTGGCCTAACTCTGAGGAAGGTGTCTAGTTAAAAAGAAAATAGCATGGAATGATGGCCTGAGCAAATACATTCATTAGCAATTGAGGGATTTGAAAGAGATTTTCACAGACAGGAAAAAAACATAGGGGAATTCTCACATAAAGCCTTTAAAACCCAACACACACATTTGAAAGGCCCTACTTGTGAGGGATGAGCAGACTAATCTGTTATGTCTGGATGCAAGGGATGGCATGGCTGAGCACTGTAAGAACTGAAGTTCTCATGGTGTCATGAGGCAGGAGTGAGCAGCATGTAGTTATTGGGGGGTTGGACCCGAAGATCTCTTGAGGTCCCTTCCAACCCCTAAGATTCTGTGATTCTGTGATTCTCTCTGATACCGTTCCATCAGTGATACAGTGTGGCCACCAAAGCAAGCCTCAACGTGATGATAGAGACTTGTGAGCCTGCAGGCAGGGGGCTGATGTGAATGAAAAGGTTAAAAAGAAAATAAACAAAACAGTTTTATCTCAGAAGAGCTCCCCAGCTACTCAAAGAAAGTCTCTCAGAAGGCTGTGGTGAGGGAAAAGAGGGTCAAAGCACGAAATGGGAGAAATAAGAGAGAAAAGAGAAGGAAAGAAAAAACTGTGTGGTAAACACAAGACAGAGAGGGATTATTCACCTCTGCAGAGAATAAAGAGCCCAACTCAGATCACACAGGGATTAGCTACACTGTGTAATAGAGCTATGAAAGCATTTGAGATCTTTCCTAGTTGTTTTAATAATATTTTTTTCCCTCAATAACTTTTTGCTCTTCGAAGTACCACGATGTGATGGTGCCTAGAGAGGCTGTGACATGTGCTGCAGAGCTGCACTAGAACACACTCTGCACACGCCAGCGTTGACGGGACAACTGTAGAGCTGAGACTCAACATGCGAACGTAGCAAACAATTGTCATGCCAAGAGAAGACCCTGTTACCCCAGTGCACACACACGTGCACCCCCAAAACACTTGATAACCAGCAAGACAGCTTTATAAAAGATGAAGGTGAGGTCAGTAGTCAACATATGAGAGGAGACAGGAACAGAGTTTTATTGCTGCACAAATGAAAAGCCCTGCAGAAGTCAGGTCATGAGCATCATGATGCAGACAAATTTGTAACTAAATGTTCTGTGTATCTCTAAAAAGAGATTCTCTGTGTTTTTTTCTTTTTTTTTTTTTTAAAAAGAGGAATTTTTGTATTTTCTCCTCTCCTTCAACAAAATGCAATCTCTCTATGTACTAAATTATACAAAACTCTGCTGGTTTATTCCCCATTTCCAGAATGGGGAGAAAATAATAGAGGGAGAAGAAGAAATCAGAGACATGAGTGCAGACAGACAAGTTTGAAGCATTTTAAACTCCTGGCATAAAACTGTGGCAACCTGCCAGGGTATCTGTTGTGGTAAGGGCTTGGCAGGATGACCAGGACCACAAGAGACCACTACACCTGCCTGGCAGGAGCCAACTCAATCTCGTAAAATGCCTTTTTTAAGATGGGGGATTTGATGACATGGCAGAATTTCTGTATTACTATCTCAAATTGGTCTGAGCTGGATCTGCCTCTACTAAACATGTTCTGAGGGGTCTAAAAGTACTTTAAAAGCCACCACAAAACAACAACCAGGGGAAAACATCTGACTCAACCAGAAAAAGCAGTGGTCACTATCTTGCAAGCCATGATTATTGTATTATGGAAGGAGAGCAGGGTAGACACGAGAGTGGTGCTGTATTAAAAATACCAACCCACAAACCAAACTAAAACACACCACACAAAAGGACGGGTACAAGAGACTTCTGCAGGTGTCCCTGGCTTTAAATCAGACATTGTGCTTCAACTTCTCCCATAAACTGGTGTTCCTAAAAAACCTGTAATGTTTAAAGGGAAAAAAGAAAGAAAAAAACCCCAAAACCCCAAAAAGCCCAACACAAAACCATAACAAACTAATGTCTCTCTGAGCCCAAAAACTGGTGTGTCCTGGGTTCAGCCCAGCAGCAGGCTGTGTTAGCCCTGAGAGTATTCCATGCCAATTGCATCATGATCGGGCAGGCTGCCCCCCCCCCCCCTTTTGCAGGGGCTACTTCGGATCCAGGCACGGGAAGTCCCGGTCTGGGCAGCCGCAGTGCCAGTTCCGGGGGAGACTCCAGACCTATCGGAAACTGCTGGGCTGGGGAAGTGCTGGTCTGAGCAGGCGTGTGGGAGTTCCGGTTGCTCTCTCTCTCTCTCTCTCTTTCGGGATCGGCGTGGCAGGAGGTGGTGAGGGGGGTGCCCGGGGGTGCTGGGCTCGGGGAGTGCTGCGTTCGGGAATCTGAATCTGAATCGGTTCGGGCATGGCTCAAATGACATAGTGTGGTGAGAGGTTTGCACTGTATATAATAATAGCACTGTAGTTAGTTGTTTTCATACTTTTCCCTGTTGTTTAGTAAACTATCCTTATCCTAACCTTGCAAGCCTGTGGTTTTTTTTTTTTCCTCTGGCTTTGCAGCTAGCTCCGTTCGCCCATCCTCCACCTCTTAAAGAGGTAGGGGGGCTTTTTGGTCTGACCTTTGTGGCCTCAGCTTTCCGTTGAGGTATAAACCACAACATGGTGCCTGTACCCAGCATGTCCCATCCCTCCCCTGAGGCTGATGTCCATGCTGGCATAGCAGGGGTGAAAACCAAACAGGCTTCAAATCCTGGAGATAAAAATCACAGCCTATCACACTTTAAGATTATTTTTTTAACACACTGCCAGGTATCACGAACAGTCGTTCCTCCATACAAGCTTTCTAAGAAAACAAACAAGATCCAGGCATTGCATTTTTCAACTTTGTGATCAAGTTCTTCCTAGCCACAAAACCCCAGACAATCTTGTTGGATGCAAAACTGAGAGAGACCACAGTTGAAGAGACATTCTTTTAACAGGGAAGTTTATAAGATGCTATCATCTTGCAAGATGATCATACTCGGAACTCTAAGAGCACAGGCAATATGTAGTTACGAGTTTCAGCATCAATTTTAACTATGCCTTTTTATCTCTGTCCTTGCCCTGAACTCCCTGTTCACGCTTTACTAGTTTAAAGTTCTGGGTTGCAGATTATCTTTTTTTGTTTTATAGACCACAAACATGCACTTACCTAAATCACTCATGTACCTGCTGTGGAAATGCCAGAGTCTCTTCTATCCCTCTCTGCTGTTTGCAAGAGTCAACCCCCCCAAAAAACCATAACAACAGGCTTTTTAAACTACATTTTGGTAGCAATTTCTACAGAGAAGTTAAAATTCAGAACAAGTGGGAAGAATACATCTTTAATTCCAGGAAGACATTAATTTGAGCACCTCAGAAAACAGACAAATTTTGTGTGGCTGTTTCCCTGAGAGGGTTTGACTTCCAAGGCTGAGAAGCCACTACCTTTTCCATACATCATTTTCACTCAAAACCAGTTAATACTTTTGATAAAAACCTTTTCCTTTGTTAACACAGGAGAAACTTCCACCACCTTCCATATATTTTGAAGATGCTGTACTGGCTTTATGTACATTTTTTATTAGAAACACACCTATTGTGCTTGTTGAGGCTCAGTGCAAGCCCACTACATTTCCTATTTTTATTTAGTTAGGTATCCTTAAGTTTGCACTGTATTTGGTAGTAAGCTACAGAACAGAGTAATTGAATCCCCCATGAACGATGAAGAGTGGGCGTAAGAAGGAAGATGAAGTGAGCCCTGAGAAGTTACAGGTATCATACAAATTAGACTTCCACTGAAAACCAGGAGTGAGTAGGAGGAAAAAGCCAGAAACACTGCTAGTGTTTTTTAGATCTAGGAGGCCACAGAAGTCACACAATTACTGAAAATGTTTTCTGTGACAATATTACCTTTTAAGCTGTTTATGTACGTGCTCACTGCTCATTCATGTTTTCCTCTGATTGACACAAGACTTGACAGTCAGATATATGTTAAGCCGAAGTAATTCTCTAGCAACTGGATACCTTCACTTACAGAAGTGCCCCATATTGCCAGGCAAACGAGCTGAGGGTAAGCAGCAAGTTCCTGCTATGACAAGTGTGATGGAGGCTTGTACACAGTGTAAGAACACAGCAGCTTCTCTGCCAGGAGGCCACAGTGAGGTGGTGTTTCTTCCTCTTGCTCAAATACTGATTGTGAGAGGAATAAAGGGCTACAAAGATGATAAGGGGACTGGAGCATCTCTCATGTGAGGAAAGGCTGACAGAGCTGGGTCTGTTTAGCCTGGAGAAGAAAAGACTGAGAGGAGATCTGATTAATGCTTATAAATATCTAAAGGGTGGATTCCTAGGGGAAGGGGTTAGACTTTTCTCAGTGGTGCCCAGTGACAGGAAATGGGGCAATAAACACAAACTAACACAGAAAGTTCCATCTCAACAGGAGGAAAATCTGCTTCACTCTGAAGGTGACAGAGCATTGAAAGAGGCTGCCCAGAGAGGCTGTGGACTCTCCTTCTCTAGAGATACTCAAAACAGCCTGGATATGATCCTGTGCAATTTGTTCTGGGTGATTCTGCTTTAGAAGGAGGGTTGGACTAGGTGATCTCCAGGGGTCCCTTCCAACCCCTACCCTGGTGCAATTCTGAGAGATATCTGATCACACCCTGAGATTACAGGGTGAGATTACACCCTGAGATATTACCCTGATTACGTTCTGAGAAAACCCTGATTACACCCTGAAGCACTCTGTGCACTTCCTTACCACGTGTCAAAAGCGGCCACAGCCCAGCACTGGAATAGATGTAGTAAGGGACTGTTGGGGATGAAGGAAGGTATTTAGGATGCGGATCCATCACCAAAGGATGAGTTACTCAGGTTCTGCAAAAACAGCTGTTCTGCAGGATACTGGTTTTGATGTTTCACAGTTGCTCTTGTTCCTTGTGACAGCACTAAAGAAGACAACAGCACTGGTGAAGTCTTAAGCCCCCGAGGTCATGCTCAGTCTCAAATAAGCCCTTATTCTTAAGTGCTGAAAAGTTCTCAGGTCTTCCTAACTCTTACCTTGCTGTATTACCAAGTTTTAATATAGCTGCTCAGCCTGCATTACCTGAGAGCAAAACAAATTAACCAGAGATAGAAGAGCTCCACACCTCAGCAGTTTTAAGAGAAATTTTAAAGGCTTCATAATAGAAAAAACCCAACCAAACCAACCCAGAACAACAGATTACAGTCATTCTTCAACAAATAAGGCACAGTTATTTGATGCAACCATTCAGAAATGGCCAGTTTGGAAAGGGCACACACAATTATCGACTCTGATTCAGACAACAGTGGAGTGATTAACCAGCAGGGATGGAAAACCTTGAGAGACGCAGCTCTCGAGGCCAGAAGAGCATCAAGCAATTGATTTCAGCCCACCCACATTTCTTGGTGCAAGAGTATTATGCAAGAAGGAAGGAGGAGTGTGCACACAGGGACCAGAGGCAAAAGTGTAGGTGTGGGCGTGTGCGTGCGAGAAAGATTTTCTAGTTCTTTCCCAGTTCTCCTTGGGTGTGAAGTAATGCAAAAATAGGGGTTTTTTTTCTTGTGACGTGTTCACGCGTTTGCACTGTAGCTCAGAAACTTGAAAGGAAAGGGAGGAAATCAAGTACTTGGAGAACTTTGCCAAACAGCAATTGCTTGAGAGCCTAGACTTCTCATCGTACAGCCAACAGAAAAGTGACTCTGCACTACTGATCGCAGCACAGGCACCATGCAGAAGGCAGAGGTGGCAAATGAAATGTAACTGATGCAACATCTGGTGTGCCTCACAGCAGCCTAAGGGGTCATGGTAAAACACACATCACCTATGCACAAGTACACACCGTTATCTCTCACAAACAACCATCTGTCCAGCTCGTGTTCACATCATCACCCAAAATGTAAAGCTGTCATGTGTCTAAAACATGAGGAAACATTCATAGACGGTGAGTCACTCTCCACGTTCGCTCAGGCTTTGGCTTCTCTGGTAAAACTTCTGGCAAGAGGAACAATTAAAATGTAAAACTGTGAGGAGACAACACGGGTCTCTTGAATGGGATCGTAAATTGACCTTGAGAGCGGCCTTCTGACAGATCATCAAGTGGCAACAACTGCTCTCCTCAGTAACTACCATTACCGACAGTGGAGAGAGCACCTTAAGCTACAGCACTGTCAGTTGCTGGTGATGAGATTTCTTAGTTGAATTCTTTCTCTCCACAATTTCTTTGATTTTTCTGGTTCTGCTGCACCCATACTTCCTTGAGTGCTATAGTGGTCTAATTTTCCTCCTTGGCTGTATGAGAAATGCATGCCTTGGGGAAGAAAAAACCCCACAAACACAAGAATATTAAGCTTTGTAGTTCTCAGGATGTAGGAAGCTGTACCTATCTTTTGGCTTTAGCCTGCAAGTTCATTGCATCTCTGTGGCATTGCTTCTATATGAAAGGTCCAGAAAGGCTGTAGTCTCAACTGAAGCTGCAGTAAGTAAAAGTGTATGCATAACCTCAGAATTATGTCACTAATTCTCCCTCTTGAAGGCAACAGGCTATTATCTGATAACCTGTATCCTAAGATTCAGGCCTCTGACAGCTCCTCTTTTTCTACACAGCCTTGGGAATAGGATGCGTGAAAACACAATTTGAACAGAGTTCATTTGCAGCAGGTACCTGCAACCTAGCATTACTTACGGCCTGTTGTAGTTTAATACTGCTCAGATGGACAAAAAAGGGGGCAAAATTTAAACTTTAAGTAGGGTACCTTGTGCCACAGGAAATACAGGCTTTATAAACTAAATTTAATATATCTGCATTGAGATGAGCAGACTAACTGTTTTTCTAGCCAATTGATATGATCTGCATGAAGTCACCTGGAGCACGTTATCACTTTCATAATGGTCTGGAAAATGGAGTGAAAGCATTTATCAATTAAATTGTGTAGAGCACTAAATTGAAATTTTTTTGAAAGTGGCAATGAAGATAAAGAAATGGTTCGGATGAACCTATAGAAGAAAGAAACACGGTCAGGAAATAACAGCACGTGATCTGTCTTGGGGAAAGAACACGCTATAGGGTATTCTACAATAGCATTATTGAAGTGCAGTTGAAACTGTTCCACTTCAATCACCTCATCAGAGACCTGTTGTGATAATGGAAGAATAAGGACGTCACCGAGCAGCCACAGCGCTCACTTGGGCAGCTAACCTTTACCTGAGAGATTCAGTAAAACAAGGGCTCTGGTGCATCTCATTTTCAGGCGCCAAAAGTTCCTTGTGCAGAGCAGATGGGAGAGAGATACCTAAGTCAGGGCTGTGATTCCTGCCTGGCAGCATGGCACACACAAGCTGCAGTAGCAGATCTGGACTCCTGTCACAGATTTGTTTCCTTTGGAGCTTGACTGAGACTGAACTCTGCCTGCAAAGACCCACATCCACACGGAGACCTGTTATGGCATCACAATATTCCGCACTTACAAGTTTAACACAATTCTCCATCCCTTTAACTGCACCCTGTGACAGTCCCTTCTCATTTATCCTCATCGTCGTATTCTGAAATCCTTGAAGGTACCAGCCAAAATTATAAATCCTTAGTATCCAGCTTTCTAATAACAGTGATTGTTCAGGTAGTTAATGAGTGTGTTCCTTCCCCCTCATTTCTCTTTTCACTTTCAATGCACAAGGTTGTTAATTATTGACATCCCTTGTGTGGGCAAGTGGACCCAATTGCCAGTGATTCTTTGACTGATGTAAGGGGGAGAAAATAACACTGAAATGGCTCAGAGCTCAGATACTGGCAGCCCCTGTGCAACCGCTGATGGCTTCACATGCAGGCAAAGGCCTGAATTCATTCCCTTCAAACCCAGATGAACAGCAGGGGTCAATCTGGCCCACTGAACAGCTTGGAACATGTCACTGTAATGCAGTGGTTGACCTCCTGGGCAAGAGCAACACCCTGATCACGGGGCAGGATCTCAAGGTAGCCAGGACAGGTCACTCTACTTGGGAAACAGCCTTCAACATGTGAGTGGGAAGGGGTAACACAGGTGCTGTGAAGTAAAACAGCCTAACTCAGATCTGAAAGACACAGCCATACTCTCTAGCATCCTGCTGCTTAGGCTAGAGCAGAACAGGAATAGGAGAAAACTACGGTGGAAGGACAGATTTAGAGAAGAGAGAGACTGGTGTTTCAAGCAGTTCTGGGCAACACCACAAGCCATCTTCAAGCAGGCCACCACACTTCCTGTTACTCTCCTTATTGATCAGACCCTTATTTCAACAGTCTTCTTGACACGTGGTTCATTACCTAGAGAGTGAGCTTGCCAAATACTGCAAGCAAGGTACTTCACTTCAAAGCAGGTGCCTGCAGATTACAGCAGCAAATGGTTAGAGCTTTCTTCACTTGCCTTTGTCTGACAGTCATTCTTAACAACTGTAAACAATCACACCATTAATAACAACATCTAGCTCATGTTATTACCAATACCTCGCGCTCATGCCGTACCCAACTTCTCTAATACACTTTAAAAGATGGGGCAGCTTGTTTAGAACATGGGCAGCTTCTCTACGCAATGCCCAGGGATCTAATTAAAGACCAGCAATGGGGAAGGGACTGAAACAAAACCACATATTTCATCTGTTATAGCATGTAGCAGCAGCTGCCTTTGTCCTTAAAAACCTTTTCAGCAGGATATAAAACACTGCATGTTCTTACAATCACAGTTCTTAAGAAAACAATTGAAAAACATTTGATATTTATTTGTGGTCTGATTCAATAGGTTAGTGAAGTCGCTTTCCATTGTTTCCCTTGTCTATTCACCCTCCAGCTAAATGCCCTCATTACATAGGGTGACCTAGAGCTGATGAAATGTAGATCCCAGTTCACTCCACCATTACAATCAAAGCTCAAATCCCCAGCTGAGGCTAACATGCACAGCACAGCCTTAATAGGAAGAAAGGCAAGCATGAAAAGAGAAACTGTTAGTTAAATACAGTACAGCCCAAGCTTGCCCCAGGGATTAAAAAAAAACCAAAATAACAACAGTCAGGTGTTGCAAAGTTTTTGTGTTGGAAAAGAAACACATCACTAAATTTTTTTAAAAAGAAAATATAAAATACCTGTTGTTTTTTCATTTTAAATTTTAAAATTTTATATATGCCTATTGGCAACATAGCTTGCAGTATGTCTTTCTGGATGAGAATTTTGGAGCAAAGAGGCAGCTTGTGGGCCTGAAAGCTTTCCTGTTTCTTCCAACTATTTCTGTTCATCTAATAAAAATTGTTTTTCTCTGTGCAAATCTTACCTAGCTTACAGTCAAACAAAATTGAACATTCATTTCATGCCTTCTACTGTCTTACTGTACCAAATTTATATTTGCACTGTTGTGTTTAGAAGAATGAAGGTAGTCCTGAGAAACTGGGGATTTGGATTGTTTGCTGCATACGATGGAATGCTGCAAAACATGCTAAAAAAATGGAAACATGAAGTAAATCAGGCAGTTCCCCTTAAATAAACAATTACAGCTAGGCCTTACCTGCCTAAGGCTTAGCTGACACCTGAATGTTCTGGTACAAAATAAATAAATAATTCTTGTGGCTTTCCCCTAGCTATCACTACCACAGCAATAACTTTAAAAAAACCCAAACTCAAAACACAACCAACAAAATCCAAAAAAACCCACCTGGCACTCACATCTGATATAGAAGGAAACACAGCCATCACTGATTGCACCCCTTCGAGCAAAGCCATAAGGAACCAAACCAGAACCGTAAGTACTGGGCACCTCTGCATGCCAGAGACAGGTGTTGTGAGCAATAGATCATACATCTACTATAGCTCAGTCAATCTGAAGTCCTACCAAAACTAATGGCATTCCAAAGATTTTACTGATTGTCCAAAAAAAGTTAGGACAGTTGAACTTCTTGTGAACCTTGGCAACGAAATCGGATTCCTTTGTATTGTCATAATATATTTTGCAAAGGGAAATGTCAGAATATGCCATGTGTCTGTCTACTGCTGTAGTATGTTTAAACTGTGTCCAGGCAATAATGACTTTTTTAGTAGTTAAAAGCTAAAAATAATTACATGTAACATTTTATGAATACCAACACATGTATCAAATCAAATTAAAAGGAGCAAAATTAATAAAGTTATGTTCTCACTGCTCTGTTAAGTAAGACTAGGGAGACCCATCAGAGTCGATCTAGAATAAATTCTTGTACTGTTACCCTTTATATGAAAAATGCATGCAAGTAGGCCTGTAAGAAATCAGGAGCAAGAAAACTGTAGTTTTATTTTATAGTGTGATTCTTACTACTCCGGCATTTTCTCTCTAAGGGTACTTGGCATCATTTGCTTCCCAGAAAGATCAGGTGAGAAGAGTTCATCCTGACTCAAATCCCCATAATAACATCATACGTGTCCTTAATGGTGCCGAGCTAACTCGTTCTGCTTTGAACAATATCAAACAGAATTTGAGGAAACTAAAAAACCCACTAAAAAGAACACAGCAGAAGGTTCTTTTCTAGACCTTTTAGTTCTAAAAAGAGAGTGGCTGCATGACTAGAAACAGCTAGTTCAATTCAGTAAGTATAGTGTTCTTGAATGGATCCTTTACTTCGAACAGAAAATGTGTTTTAGCAAACTGATTTCCCTCCCCCCCCACACACACACCTATAAACACTGTAATTCCTAGCTCTTTAATGTTATAAATAAAGCTATCTTTAAAGAAGAGAAAAAGAGAAAATGCTTTCAGTATAAATGCACGCTTGCAACTTTTAACAGTGGCCAAACTGGTTCCCTCTACGTGGCAACAAACACAGCAGTGACATCAGAAAAGGTACAGAGAAAGACAAAAGGACAGTCGAATCCACAGAACACATTCTGCATAAAGCACAATTAAATGGACCAAGACTCGTCAGGATCTAGAGAGATGAGCAAGAGAGAGATGGCAGGCATCCATAAAATCCTCATTAGCTTGCAGAAAGGGACTAGGAAATGACTGTTCACTGTTTCTTCTAATACAAATAAAATGAAATTGGTAAGACCAGCATGTGGCAGGATAAAAACAGCCAAAGGAGGTTTTTTTCACACAACACACAGTTCAGCAGTGGAACCACTTGCTATGGGAAGAGATGCTAAAAATCCTACCAAGTTCATCAAGCATTCAGACCCAAAAAATGGAAGGGGGGAAAAAAAATAAGATCTATCAGGGACTATTAAACATAGAAAAGCTTATTTGGCTCATATAGTCCATAAGCTACAAATCTCCAGAGACAGGTATAGTGCACTGGGGAAGTATTACTATGTGCTTTCCTCATTACTATACCCCTTCCTAGGCACGAGCTATTAGGTGGTATTAAAAAGAGACGATGCTAAATGGACTTTCAGTCTGTGGCAGCATGCAGGTTATTAAGTTTATCAAATAAAAACAATTCAAAGCGCTGCCATGAATCTCAATAGCGCTTTCATCAGTTCCCATTCACAGGCTTGTCTGACACCAGACAGAGGTTAAAGGCACCCAGTAAACATCACCAATTAAAACATTACTAGAAATTAAGAACACTTAGCAGGGATTCGTTTGGAATGAAATTATGTAGACAATTATAGAGCGTGCATTTGCCAGTTTAGCAGAGTAACCCCAGCTTTCAGTTCAGAAGCTTTATTGAGTTGTAAATCAACATGTTCTGAACGGTCACGTGCACCCTAAGAATGCATGCTTCTTTGGGAAAATAACTAGCAAGTACAAATGAAACAGAAAACAAAAATGAATGATTTATGTAAAGGACTTCTGCTGGCTGATTAAATAATCTATTTTAATCACGATTTCAAATCCATCAACTCTGACTGTAAATACATTCTCTCTGTTTAGAAGCTATATACAAGAAGTATCAATTCAAGAACTTGAACGGACTGTCAAAAATAATACAGTATTCTCAGGCCCTAATTAATTGTAGGGGGGAAAAAAACCAAAAAACAACAAAACCAAACAGGACTTGTCAGCACATTTTCTCCAGCAGCTGTTATTGGTGGTTTTTTTTTGAAACATAAATCAGTAGTATCAACTTCACTGGTTTTATCAGTGGCTCCAGGAAATTAGGTTTACCTTGACAAAATCTATATGTTTCCTTCTCCTTGTTCCTCCTAATAACTTAAAAATCTGGTGGCCAGAGTTCACAATGAGTAGCAATCTTAGCAGCTTCTCCAAGGGAGATAAAAATACCTGAAGGATTTGTTTGGGCTCAGATTTTGATGGGCCTTGAGGCATCACAATGCCACAAGCAGCTGTCATGCCTGCACTACTGGACAACATAGACCCAAGAGGCTGAGGTCCACCTAACCCAGACGGACCCCCTCCTGCAATGTTGGTTAACCCAGTAACCCAGCAAGGCTTTGGCTGTCATACATAGACACCATGAACAAGCTCCTCAGAGCAAAACAGGGGTCTCTCCACCGGTACAACTGACAACAATATGTGCTTCAGTTTCTTCTCTGGCATGGCAGAGAGTGAGCATGGGACAGCCTCCATTTTTACTATTTAGTTCCCTTTAGCTCCCTTGCCCTTATAAAGGGAACAGCGAACTACCCAGTAGGAATGATCCCTGTTCTGCGTTGACTCCTGAATAAGGTCCAGATGGGAGAGCTTTTGTTTGCCATAGTAAAAAACATGTGAGGGAATCCCTTCAAGGGCTAGAAACATGTTTTATTTAACTAACTGGTATAGATACACCAGAGACAGTGCAAGGAGCAGGAGAACTGCAGGGAAAAAGTTTCCACTTTATAAAGTGGCCTCCATGAACAGCAAAGACTTCAGTGGCAGGGAATAAATTCCCAGAAAATCTGATCCTGCTCTTTTTCTAAAGTGGGACCACAAGTGGTGGTTAACTTTGGATCTACTCTGTCCCTATCCCCCTGTCCTGCTCAATTGCTAAAACCAGCGGCAAAATCCAGTAAAAATTATAACCTGCTGAAAAGGATAACAAGGAGATCATTTAGCAAGCAAGAATATTTGCAAGGACAAAGGAGGCAGCTGGGCTCTCAGATCTTTCTGATGCTCAGTAAGAGCTGAGAACCTAAACCTCACTTGAAACCGTGGCCCAAAGCCATTAGCTACCAAGCCCTCGCCCCCAACACAGACAGTAGCAAATTCCCCTCTGGAGAGCAGAGATGCTAGATGAAGGCTTGCTGACAAACCACTTGTGTTTTCTTATGACAAAGGGGCACGGGGCTGCCTCCCTGAAGGGACAGCATATAAGTGAGACTCACTAAGGGTGTTTGTGAGAAACGTTACTCTGGAGAGCATGCAAGCAACAGGCCTTGTATTTTCAGTCATTACCAGTGTTTTCCTCCTGTTCTCACTATCACCATTATTTAGGACAGCACCTGTACATGATAACAACAACAGAGTCAAGCATCCTGCTGCCCCTTCCCATGTGTGCTGCTTTCTTCAGTATTTCAGACTAGCATTTGGTGTGTACGTGGCTCCATCAGCATGCAGAAATCTATTTCAGGATTGCACTAATCTCTGGGCACAAAGAAGGAGGCAGGAGCGTTTGCACAAAGTGGGAGCACAGATAAGCAAGCATACAGTCAAACCAGTTCAAAGTCAAAAAACCCCAAACAACCAACAAACCAGAGAGGGGAAAAAAAAATTAAACTCTTTTTCCACTGTGGGATTTTTTCCTGTCAGAGGGAGATGTGAGGAAGAGCATCCACAGAGTGGTGCTAGCCAGATGTTAAATAAGATGATGTGGAAAGAAGAAAGGGACATGTAAACATGCTGATCTACCTTCTTGAACACTAAATGACAAAATACCCAGACAGAATAGTAAAGTAGAGACAAAAGTTTTGTTTTGTGTTGTTTTTTTTTTCCCCCCAAGTGCTCTGGAGAACCAAGCAAAACATTTGGTCAAAAGCAGCCAAGGAAACAAAAGCTCTCCAAGGGCATATCTGTTTTCTCAGCCACTCTGCAGAGGACTACGTTAAGGAAGGATGCTCCTCTGTGCCATGAGGGAGATGTGCCAGCAGGTTCTGAACATGCCAGGAAACACATCTTGTAGTAAGCCACAACAAAAAGCACCTGACGGTTTTGGGTGCACTTGTCCTCTTACATTGATGGGATATCACTACGGCCCTGATTGCTTTGGTGCAAGCATGCCAATTTGCACCAGCAGAGACTTTTTCTTGGAGCTGCTGTTCTCCCTTTCCCTCACAAAACTGGCTGCCCAGCATGTCTCTACTCTAGGAGCGCAGCTGTGATCTTCCTTTGGCAATGTCTTTGCTTGAGTAAAAGGAGGTTGGTTTATGGACAGGCCTCTGAAAGTCTATTTCAGCTGGCTACATCGCAGACTCATGTCAATCATTTATGCTGGCATTTATTCTCAGCAGCGTGCCAATCAGCCTTTCAAAACCTAGTCAATACAATGCCCTGAGCAAATCTATTTGAGCTATTTAAAACCAGTGAAATTAACTGTGTCCCATAACAGCACAAAGTCAGATGAGGTAGATGAGAAGCCTTGCCTCTCATGAACTTACTACTAAGCACCACTAGTAGCAACAAACACACCTTCAGTATCCCCATCATCCCTAGATTTCCCATGAAGATGTCACCATAAGAATGCAAAAAATCCCAGACTAACATGATCCATGTTTCCTGATTTTATATCTGTCCCTGCTGACCCTCCCCCTGTGCCAACAAGTAACGATTTCTGATGAGATCTACAAAGCTTATGGAGGGAGGATGCTGGGGGCGAGGGGGAGGAAATCAAGCCTTGTTAGTAAATCAGTAACCATGCATTTAATAGATATCTAAAGCAAGCTGTCAGGCTGGCATAAATTGTGCCTGTTACTGTCACAGCAGTTCTGGCAGGACAGGCTATTTACCCCAGCATCAGAAGGACTCCAGGGCAAGGCACCTCAGGACCAAAGCTCCTCAGGAAGCAATCAGCTAACAAGCATTGTCTACTGGCATCTTTGTCTTGGTCGTTACTGTTGTTTGGATTTACAGTTCAGGACCATTCTAGTCAGTTTGCTGTTGGTTATGTCAGAATAGAGAAGGACACGTATTGTTTATATTTTATTCTGTATATCCATAACTGGAAAGTACTTAAAAAGAACTTATCTGTGTTTTGATGGTAGAAGCATCACTTGCAAGTGCTTCAGTTATACCTTCAGGTTTAGCAGATTGGGCCAAATATAGCTGTGCTGATCTAAACTAGCGATACATCCAACCTTTTTATCTTCAGCAGATCACAATGCAACCCAGTTCACATTAGACACCCAACAAGAAGAGCTCTGCTGCTAAGTCATCAGACAATGCATATTTAAATAGCCATGTGTCACAAAAAAATCCCAAATTGCCTTCCCTGATTAGTACAGATAAACTTCTTTTCACAGAGTTGATTCTTTTATTGGACTGCCTGTGAAAGATTCCACCTTAAACTGGTGTAAAGATTTCTCACTGAGCTGAACAGTCAAAGGTTACTTCATAATTGGAAGGTTTCTGACTGATGTTTCTCGTTATCCCGGGTTTGGTGTCAGCTTAAGTACACAAAGACAAGGTAATTTTAATACTGCTTAAAGTTGCTGCTCAGTATGCTTTTTAGTCAACTGCATATTCTTTCACATGAATTTCAAGAAGAAAAAAAAGTGGAACATGTTGCAGTCATTGATTTTTGTTAATTATTTTAAAGTAGGAATAGTTATCATGAGGGGAAAAAAACCCAAGACTTTTTATTGTCAAGGAAAAAATGTGAATTTCATGGTGTACCAGAAATTCAATATATCGTGAGACTGGCCATAAATACCACACCAACCCCCAGCTAATAAAGCCTCTTCCCACTTCTCTATCTACATTTAGAAGAAGCACAAAATTTTGCCTGCTGTAAATGACACAGCTGAACCCAAGAAGCTCTACACAGTCTTTTGATCAGTCAAGATCACCCACCCACTACTGGCTTCCAAGGTATAAGCAATAATTTCATATTCTCCCTTCCTTAAGTAGGAAAATAAATACTCAAGTCACTTTTGAGTCATTGCTAGGCTGTAACTAGAGTCTAATCCATCACTACTGTTCTCATCATTCATTCAAACCCCGCAAGAGTTCTCAGTCTTGCTCTGAAGAACCACAGAAGATAATTATTTCTGATTTTTAAGTGGAAGACAACAGCAGCATTCCAGATTATGAACTGAGATTCATAATCTCTCTGAAATTTACTTCACAACAAATATGTTGCTCTAGCTATTTAATTTATTTTATTAACTCCTATGACAGGCTTTATCACTGGAGAAAATTGTTGGTAGGGCTAAAGAACTCACAGGGAAATCTCAAGATTGGGTGTTTAAATGTCACTGCTGTCACGTACCTAAAAAAAGTGTTCTGTCAAGAACATCCAAGGAGAAAAATCTGGTCCTACAGAAGTTAGTGGAAGCAGCTTAGCCCTTGATTTCAAGATGTCTAGGAATTCGCCCAAAATCTCTGGATAGGTCTGGCACATTCAACATCAACTGATATGTTGCTGAGAAGAGGGTGTGAATTATTTGATCACCACAGATGCACGCTCTGAGGAGCGTGACTTCTTGAAGGCCTCTTCTCCCTCCGCATCAGGTCACGTGGTGAGGGATGTCTCCAAGTAAAGGTCAAGCAGATTTTTGCAGGAATAAACAGAGACAGTTTAAAATAATCCTCCGAGACAGTACTTTGCTTGTAAGGACAGTACTTAACTGAAGTTTCATTGCAGTGAATTCTAGTTTGCAGGCACCTTGTCATTTAATAATGCAGATAAAACACTCCAGATGAAAACACAATAGACCCTCTCACCAAATTTTTTAATGCAGGACATTGAACCTCGACATGCTGAGCAGGCGGAGATGCTGAAGGAAGGATTACTTGAGACATCATTACTGGAATATATTGATGAAGTGGAAAATAAAGCATGAGGAGGAGATGCAGGGGAGGCGTAATTACCATTTACAGCATCTGAATTTAATGCTACACTAAGGTAATGTGAATAAATCAACAGTTTAAGTGTCAAGGTGGCTACATTGAAGAGGCTCTCCTGAAACCACTGGGCACATACCCAATACAGACACGACTGCAAGGACCTCCCTACCTGTAACAGAATCCACTGATTATCAGATGATTGCACCACCTTTTTCTAGACTAAACCACGTAGCTTAAAGATGATTACACATTGGAACAATGTTCTTCTACCTACAAGTATCATCATCTGCCCACTTCACTAAGACTCTAGGCTAAACATGCGTATGTAACACCCCAAACCAAATGCTTACCCAGTATAATCTGAAAGCAAGTGAAATAAACTTCTACTGGAAATAGCAGATACACCAATTTAACTCATAAAGCTGATCACTGATGTACATCTTTGTCTCTAACACACAGAGCTGGGCACACATTTAATTCTCACTCTCCATTTGCACCCAGAAAAATAATCTCTTCATATATGCACAATAGCTGCAGGTTGGTGCTTTAGCATCTGCTGCTTCTGTGTGCTCAGATTTTCGTGAAACGCTCGTATTCAGAGACTAAAAATGTCTCCAGGTTGAGAACTACACTATACTCCAACTAGTGGAACAAAACATGTTGCTATGCAGTGTGTTTAGCCACTCGGGATCTTCCTCTGTCCCTGCAGCAACCATGACAGATCTTAAAACTGTTTGCTCATTTACTCAGGAAAGCTGGGGCTTGGAAGACCTACAGTGGTGTCTCACAGGCTCCCATCCTGGAGGATCTGGGATGCTGATCTTAGGGACTGTCAAAGCAAAACAACACTTCATTCTGGAAGCCCATTTTAAAGAATGAAAGAGTGCATTATTCCTACCCTGCAACAGCCAACTGTTTTAAAAGGTGGTATGAAAGAAACACATACACTTTTTAGTTAAATAAAGCCTGCAACATAGGCCACATCCACTGAAGAACTGAGAAACACGCACGGTGCCTAGTAACTCTTTCCATCACTACACTCACTGAGGACTCACTCCAAAGCAAAGACGACATGAGAAAACCTCTCCTTGTTCTCCATCTTCCAATTTGGAAGGTTCTGGGGTGGAGAAGCACCCTATGCAATCCAGCCAAGGGCTGATTGTCCCTGTGATGAAAAAGAGAGCCTTATGTGGCTGTGTAAGAAACGTCTTACTTCAATCAAGCTCTGCACAGCAGCCTGAACTCTGACAGCCATGCTTTCACCTTATTTTATTATTTTTAAAATAGAGTATTATCATTTGATTCAAAACAAACAGCTAAGAAAGTCCAAGAGAGAATTCCTTGGAAAGAGTTTGAACTTAAAACAAGAGGAAGCCACCTTATTCTACAGTCTCCTAAGAACTATTTTTAAAAACATTGCTTACAGTTTTATTTATTTCAAAAAAGAAAACAAACATGCCAGAGACAGATTTTTGGAAGGTTATTTGTTATCCCCGTTGTTATACCACTGAATGTCACAGTTTTGGACGGGGTTTGATACACGCAGTAAGGGCAGAACATTTTCAAATGAGTTTCAACTGTAAGACCACATTATACTCTCACTTAAAGTGGTACAAATCCCAAACAACACAGAAGCAGTTGTAGAGTTACCAAGATTAAAATAAAAACTAAACCCAAAACAAAACAGCAAACACAAAAAACAACCCACTGTAAGCCAAACTCTTCTGCATGCATTGATATCACAACATTAACACACTGCAGCGTGTTGAAAACCACATCTCCAACCAAGGTTGCTGCTCTAAGTTCCCTCTTAAAAGTCAGTGGGGAAAAATATGACAGCAGCTCATCTCCCCCTAAAGTATCCATCACACTACGGAAAATCAATTGCTGCTTTAGTGCCTTAAAGTGTTTCTTAAATTCCTTTGTCTGTAAATGGAGCCTAAGAGGATTAGCTCAGATTTAGATACCCCCCTTGAACATACCCCTTGTCAGGGGACATGAATCCTATCCAAACTATCCTTTTGTTAGACATCCAGCTCTGCTGGCCTTCCCTGTTATCCCAGGGGCTGCTGCAAAGTGAATGCAAATCCTAATAAACAGAAGCAACAACTCTGCATCTCTGCTAGGCTAGTTAATGGAGATGTTTAATCCGAAGGATTTCATCCTATTCCCTGTAACAGAAATATTCATCAGGGCTGCAAACACAATGTGTTAAAGAAAGAAGGGGTGGGGAAACATTCAGGATGTAAAGGGGAAAAGAATTTGAGGTAAGACAATGCTGGTTTATGCCATCTGGCCTTGATTTTTTGTGTATTGGTTTGAGGAGAAGAGAAGCCTTTTCAAGTTGTTCTCAGCCAGCAGAAAGGCTCCTTAGGTTTTCTCAGGGACTTCCAGATGCAGGAATGTTTGGCCCTTACACTCATGCCCCATGAGCCTGTTTGGTTTCAGTCCTTGCAGTACAGTACTGGGTGGCCTGAAGCGGAGAACCGGCCTGTTCCTTCCCAGCACACAGAAGGTCCTTCATGGGCCCGCAGTGAGGAGGCAAGCTACTTAACCTGTGGATTTCCAGTTTGGGGACAAGTCATGCACGGGTACAACAGTGCAGACAAACAGGGGGTGGGAAACAGTTCTCATCACTAGAATAAGAAAGAAATTCTAAGAACTGTGGGGGGTTTCATCAGTGAGGGACTGCCAAATATTTTTCAACAGCGGTAAACGAATACTTATGTTAACTTTCTTTGCCAAATACCTACAGCAGAAAGACAAGTAGGTATCCTGAATGCCGAGGGGCTGTCTCAAAAATACCCTGCCTTATTCATAATAAAAGCATAAATAATCAAGCTGCTGAACCTCTCCTTATCTCTGCCTCCCTGTTGCTGCAACCCTCTTCTCTCCCTCCATAGCATTTTTTAATGGGGTCAAGCCTTTAGGATTAGCACCATAACACAAGCAGAGGCTTTGGCTGTCACGACTTCTCTGCTATATTCTCAGCAGTCACAAACCTGGAGGATGCAGTGCCTGGGCTGGGTTTCACTGCAATGCATGGTATCTGAGCACCAGAGGCAAACAGCCACGCCGTGAAGACTGAGGTTCAGAGATTAAACCTCTGCAGAGGATGCTCCAGCAGTCTCCAGCTAGGAAAGAGAAGCCCACTCACCTCAGGGAAAGAAATATTCCCAATATTCATTTTAAAATTTGATGGCATTTTGTGAGGGACTCCCAGGAGCCCTCCAGAGTTCATCCCAACCCATTACTGCCCTGGTGAGAATTGGTATAACCTGTCTCAGCATTCACCCCAATATCACTTCCCCAGAGGGAGGAAATTTTACGACTTGATTTTTTTTTCCTCAGCACAATATTATAGCAGCATTTTTCACATTGCAAAAAAGAAACTACTAGTGACTTTGATTCATAACACATTTAATGTATATGGCACTAGAGAGGCCAATTTCCTGTGATTGGTTTTTGCTATAAATTTAAGAGGCCAATTTCTCCAAAGTGTTTTGGGTTTTCTTTGGCAGGATTTGACGAAAGTGAAGGTTTAATAGATTTTGCTATTTCACTGATACACCACTGAAAAATTAAGACCCATTCCCCCTGGGAAAAACTGAAATATTAACAACAGTATAGGATTTATATTTCAGCAATTTTGAATCTCCGTGATAACTACCACAGGAGTTTCTTGATAACTCATTAAACTTAAGCCAGTCTGCCAGGCTGTTTTCTTCTTTTGGGTTGATATGTCCTTGCTTCTTTTATTGCCCTTTTTTTTTTTAACTATTTAAGATGAGTTTCTGCCAAACCACTGAAACTCAGACAGAATGCTTCCCACACGTGCTTAGAAAACTTGTAGGTACTTTGTGTACGTCCTATTTTGCCCTGGAATTTATGAAGCTAACTTCTTGGATTGGTTGTTTTGTTTTTTCCCCCCCCCCCCCCCTTCAAAAGGTAAACTACCGCTCAGCTTCTCTTCAGCTTTTCAAAGACAACCTGTAACTGGAGAATAAGAGCCCTTATACCTTCATTGGGGAATTCACAGAATCACAAGGTTGGAAAAGACCTTTAAAGCTCATCAAGTCCAACTGTTCCTGTCCTATGCTAAACCATATCCCTAAGTACTTCATCTGCCCTTTTTTAAACACATCCAGGGTTGGTGACTCAACCCCCTCCCTGGGCAGCCTGTTCCAGGCCCTGACAACTCTTTCAGGGAAAAAAATTTTCTAACATCTAATCTGACCCTGCCCGGGCACAGCTCTGTGCCATTTCCCCTTGTCCTGTCGCCTGTCACCTGGCTGAAGAGACCAGCACCCACCTCTACAGCCTCCTTTCAGGTAACTGTAGGCAGTGATAAGGTCTCTCCTCAGCCTCCTCTTCTCCAGGCTAAACATCACCAGCTCCCTTAATTCCTTTTAACAAAGGCCACCTTTCAAGGCCTTGGCAGCTCCAGAATCAACACAGCACGATCAGGTAGAATTATTTTTTATCTATTTTACCACAGACCTGGTTCCCTTGTGCTCAGACAACCTAAGCATACATACAGCTGGCAAGACTGGGTAGAAAGCTGGCATCCATGGGTGTATGGCAAGATTAGGTCTTACCTATGCAAGCATTTGTATTGCATTTTTGCACAGTTGTTATGAAGGCTGTGCTAAGGTACTACAGTTTTCCCTAAAAGCAGGAAGGGCTGGAATTTAGGCTCATATCTGTCTTATAGATGGTGAGAAAAAAATATCTGCTTGGTGTCTATGATGCTAAAACTGTTTTACAACCAATCAGTACAGCGTGCTGCTTCTTGGTATCATATTGATAGGTAAGAACCAACAGTGTCAGTTTCCTGAAGGCATTTCTTGCTGTTACAGGGAAAGAGCTCTCACTTTGCCAAATAAAACCATGAACGAGTAAATATAGACTTTTGTCTATACAGAAAGCAAAAAAACAAGTGTCATGTCCTTCTTATGAATATAACAAAGTTATTTTATGTCAAGATTCAGAAGCGAGTAATGGACCCAGCAGAGCAGGCTCACATTACAATACAGATTTGGGAAATTCTTTAACTTGCAATTGGTGTAGAGAAGAGTCAGTGAACATGACCTAAACTATGACAGAACCCAAGGAAAACACCACCAAGGCTTGTATAATTGGAATAATGCAGGGAGTTACCTCTGTCGAGGACATTTCATTAATATTGAGAAAGTCCCTTACTAAGTGTCACACTGGGACCAGTACTTCTTCTAAGATTATTCTATTTCCTTCAGTCAGAAAAACATTTTTCCCAGTAAAAACTCCAGTTTAAGAAAACAGCCACATGCTTATCACTTTTCTGAGATGTGTCCTTCTACAGGACATGATTTAGGTACATGCTATGGAAGGATAAGGCTACAAAAGCTTCATGAAGCATGTAATACAGCCATTGCCAGGCAGGACGCTGGACAAGCTTGACCTCTGACCTGAAGCAATTCCAACAGTTACCTCATATTAAATATGAAGGATTCCTGAAGCACTAAAAGAAAAAATGTAGACTAAATGCTTCAGGAAGAGTTTAAGTCGCAGTCACTTTTCAAAGGCTGAGACTTCAGATGGCATCTCAGCAAAACCACTGGTTTTAAAGAGAGTTTTTTCACTTCTGTAAAAAAGGCAAATGCCAAAGCCATCTACATGAACTCCAGCTTACTTAGGCCATAATGCCAGCAGAAGAACACCTGCACATGAGATAACGACTTCCTACTAATAGAAGGATACAGAGATAAGGAAGATCATTTATCAAACAAAACATCAATGCAAAACAGAGAAGTTTCTTTTTACATTTGGATACACTCCATATAAACCTTTTTTTCCTGGGATAGCATTCAGTTACTCTACTGCCCTAGGTATCAAAATCCCAAAGGGATCCAGTTGCATTTTCCACACTTTATTTCAACACAAAATAACCAAACACCCAACCAGACCAGAGTCTTACAAAAGTTAATACAACTTTGCTTAAAAGGGAGTTCAATGACTTTCTGACCTCTATGTAAACAGGTTCCTTGCAGTTTTGGAGCACCCTCCACCTGTTGAGTTTAAGTGGTGAGGAAAAACCCAGAGCTATACTCTGCAGAAAGGTTGTTTAAACAGGGACGGACGTCTGTGCTCATTAAATTGCTCTCTGCCTACACAGTAGCAAGCCCTGCAAGACACATACAGGAGACATACAAGCAACATGGGAGGCAAGACCATGGTTTGGAAGACCACACATGACACTCGTGAGATTACACATATATGAATGTCAAGTTTGTTCTCATCACGCAGACCAGCGCAGAAACTGAACCCCCTTTGGTTTTTAGGCTTCCTCTCCCTACCCAAGTCAGGTGTGAGCATTACTAATTGATTTCACTCTTTTGGGCTCTGCTCTGTGCCACAGACTTGGAGTAAACCCTTTCCTTCAGGGAACTGAAAGTTGAGGGGAATAGTGAATGCAACATTATCCAGAACTAATTTTAAACACAGCCCTTGCTGCTCAAACATTAAATTATTCTCAGATATTTTGTATCTCTAAGCCTTAACTGAGGTTAGAATTGTTTGGCTGAAAACCACATAATTCACTAAAGAAATGAACCTTTTCTTTTGATGAAGTATGTGGTTTCACTGAGTTTTGATTAATATAGGAAATTTTCCATAAAGCTGTACAGGGGAATGAAAAGGAAAGCAAAATGAAGAAATTGGGAACCTTCCTAGATAAACCTATGAGCGAGCAAAGTCAATATTGTCATACTTGCTTTATTTGGCATCTCCTTATTGAAGGTCTATTTGCAAAGACATAACAAATATTCTTAAGTTTTAGGGGGAACATAAATGTAACCATTGTTTTTGGAGATCCCTTCATAATAATTAATCAGTCGTATGAGAAAGATCCAGTCATTTCTAAATACTATTTAGCAGATCCTTAAACCATTTTTCCTACTCCATAACTGGCATCTCAAGCTCCACTCTGGTGTTGCTTCAATTCACGTTCTGAGTAAATGAAGTTTTGGATGGCACCAAATGCTGAAACTGTTCATTTGACCAGTCTGATGACAGCTGCACAGCTCAAAACTTCCATAAAGCAGCACACTATCCATAGCTCCTGAATACCTGAACTTCAGGCAACTTAACTTGAAAACACAGGATGATGGGTGGGGGAATAGTGCCAAAGTTTTCCATTTAAGAAAAATACCACTGATTTATTTATAAAGACAGACTTCATGCTTAGGGCTATTTCTAAAATATATAACTGCTTTGTTGTTCTTGAGGTACTTTATTCTGCATGTTTTATGGTGTTTTCCTGTCACTTGGTATTTATTATATTTCACAGATAAAAAATTAAAATAGGCAGATATAGAAGCCACTGTTCTCCCCCCCTCACCTTTTTCTTGGGCTGTAATTATAATAAATTCTGCAGAGAACTCTGCTCATTTACTCTCCCCAGTCAAAGAAGAGGTAGAGAATACCTGCTCTGACGCAGCTCTCAGCCAAGGCAGGAGCAACCCATGGAAAGGCTCCACATAGAAATCTCAGCACTGGAAACGCACCAATGCCACATCACTTGGCAGCTTCCTTCTGGCTTGTCAAGGGGGACTTATTTTTCCAGCTGTGTGAAGAACTTCAACATCTAGGGATATGTAATGTTATTTTTAAACACTGGGATAAGTGGGAAACTGTAGCATTTATAAGTGTTCAAATTTAGAGCTTACTCTTTGTTCTAGAATTTATTGTTTAGTGTCACCAGATTTCACTTCTCAGTCCCACACAACATCCAGACATGAACATGAATTTATTGCTCTGTTCCGACTTGAAAACAAAACTTAAGATCTCCCAGCAACCTTCTTAATGAGAAGCATACAAGAATTGTGTGGGTGAAGAAAGCTCCTTAAAAATATATAGAAAGATCACACTTCAATTTAACTTGATTTAAAACATCTTAAAACTGTAACAGTATTATTTTCAAATGCTATTGTAAAAACCTATGTGCAATGGAAACATTGTCTTTTCAGTATTTAAAGAAAAAAAAATACACCAACATTCACTGTAAAACAGCTTATGATGACAGGGCATCACAACTGTGGTATTTCCTTGCAGTGGCAGTCACCAAGAGGGAATTAAGCCAGTGTGTTGACCATCTTGTAACCCAGCTTATTGCTCAATAAGCACCTCAAACAGAGAAAGCATGACACTCATTCCTGCCCATGGCAAGTAATGGCTAAAATAGAAGTCTACTCTGGTTTGAAGCTCAGAAAACACTGCAGTTATTGCAGTTCCTTTACTGTTTCAGACAGAGCTGCCTTCAGCGATGATGCTAGGCAATTATTAGCTTTATATGATATTCTCCAGTGTTGAGCTGAAACCCTTTTAATCTTTAGCTCTATAAGGAATATACATCTTCTCTCGTTCCCATGTCATATAACAGTTTTAATTCATAAGAGCAAAGACAATAATGCAACACAGGAAACAGGTTTGATCCTTTGAATTCTTAGGGGCTCTCCACTACACTGATAAATGCCTGTTTTCATTGCAGTGATGCAATGAACTTGCATGATGACCGTGAATGAAATTCCCCGCAGAGGTGATGCATTAACTCTGTTCTACTGCACGAGTATGCAACTATTTCTTCCAGTGAAACCTCAACTCCTCTTTTACCTTCCAGCCATTATTATCAATATGGGCTGCAAGTGTAAAATAAACATGAAACAGTCTGGTATAAATTATGACTGTGAGCGCCCCAGATAAGCTACTCTCACTGTACAGCTGTCTGCACTAACGCTCTTGGGGAAATTTCTGACAGAATAAATGAGGCACTGGGTAGCTGACTAGGTAAGGTGTAAGTCTGCTACTCTTACCAATGTGATAGCTGATTTCTTCTCCCATGCCTCAGTTTGGTTGGGAACCTGAACTCAGAAAATAAGTTCCAGGCATTTTGCAAAATTATTATTTGGAATTGGCTCAAATATAAGGAGGCAGCACATGGATCTCTAGATTTTCCAGCTAAAATTATTTGGCCTTGAACAGAGAGATCTTTTGGTGAGCAAAATAAATGCACATTTAATAATAAAACTAAAAAAAAAGTTATCATTATAGTATTTATAGAATTATTATATTAATAACACTATGATGTAGACATTTCTAAAATTAATTAAAATATTCATTTTTATTTCACCTTATGCCATGGTTGCTTTTATTTTAACAATGCAAGGCAGAAAGAAAGGAAGATAATGTTAATTTTGGTATAAGAGAGCTAGAGAAGTCAAGTATTTTCAGAATGACACCTGCTGCTAATGTTTCCAAATACCTAAACTACAATTGGCAGTGACAGTCTTAGGCTAGATTCCAGCAATTAAAATTATGTCTATTTTGGACAGTACTGCAGAAATAAAGGAACTCATCATCCCCACACATCCATCAAGTAAAAAGAGTAACAAACCCCTACTGATCTGATAAACATTTGTACTCCCAACTTTAGATAAGACCAGAATCTGAAGAAGAGAACTAAATGACTACAATTCTGTGCAGCAGATTCTTAGCTAATTTTCATTTCATGAAGATCTGCAATTCCAGATCTTCAAGATTTTAGTATGAAACTATAGTTATGTTGCTACATCTTTTCTATAGATGCATGGTATTTTCATTTTCACTGGCTTTTTTTTTTTTTTAGAAAAACCCCCTATATTCTGACTCCCCGTGCCATTAGCAATGGATTACACTGTTTGAAGTCAATGAGTTATTTAATGAAATACACATTGTAAGAAGAAGAAAGCGCCCACCACAGCAGCGTCACACTAAATCAGGCAGCACAACTGCAACTCTTTCCATTACTTTTAATGCATAGTAATTATTTCCTTTTCTTCATATGTAAGTATTTTAGAATTAGACACTAGAGAGCATCAGAAACTTCAGGTGAAATGATTCTGCTGTTGGATCACCTGGTGAAGATACAGCAGCATTATGACTGGATAGTTCAAGTTCTCCACAGCTACATTTTCTGGAAGAAGGGACAGGAACTGACATTTTCAAAACATACAAGAATGCTCCAAATGGATTTCTCATTGCAGAAAAAGTAAAATCCTTAAGCCTTACAACAGCCATACAACAGAAATGTTGTCTTCTGATCAGCTCCACCTAAGAGAAACACAAAAACCCTAAACCAAATCCACAAAAAACCCTAACCCTCAAACAAAAAAAACCCCACCCCAACTCTGGTGATAGCAGCACTTAAATCACTACAAGTTTTGTCATTAGCATCAGAAGCAGCAATTTTTCCCCTTTTGGTTTTGTTGTAATAAAGTGCCCTTTGTCTATTTAAAAACATACTGGTTACTGTTGGAAAGTTACAGACTCCAGAAAATGCACGCTAGTCTATAATCCCACTCAGCAGCCAGTGGGCACTATCAGCACAGCAATGGGGATTCTGCAAAGCAAGGTAACTTTACACACCTCAGAGAGGAAAGAAGGGAGGGTAAAAAGAAACAGGGATTCAAGAAGTGCTGTGTTTAATCTTAGTACAGCCCCAAGCTTAAGTCATTTAGGTAATAATAGTTAGGTTTGTTTGTGGGTTTTTTTGGATTTATTTTTTTTTGAGGCAAAGCTCACTTCTTATTATCTAAACTGAACTGGAAGCAAACACAATCCCGCTGCAATTTAGTTGAGCACCTCAGACACAGCGGCAGGCAAATGACTCCTTACACCTGTGCCTTCTGAAGTCGTGGAGGCAGGGTTCCGGACTGACATCATGTTGCAAGGTATATTATGACAAGATTATACATAAATGACCTTTGCAATCCTATTCTGTACCTGCAGTCTTTAAATGCTAAGGCACTGAAGAGCATAGAATCATAGAATGGCATAGGTTGGAAGGGACCCCAAGGATCATAGAGCTCCAACCCCCCTGCCACAGGCAGGGCCACCAACCTCAGGCCTGGATCTACACAAGGTTGCCCAGGGCCCCATCCAACCTGGCCCTGAACACTTCCAGGGATGGGGCATCCACCACCTCTCTGGGCAGCCTGTTCCAGCACCTCACCACTCTCTCTGTAAAAAACTTCCCCCTAATATCCAATCTAAACCTTCCCTCCTTCAGTTTTAATCCATTCCCCCTTGTCCTGCCATTGTCTCTCCTTTTAAAAAGTTGAATCCCCTCCTGTTTATAATCTCCCTTTAGGTACTGGAAGGCTGCAATGAGGTCCCCCCGCAGCCTTCTCTTCTCCAGGCTGAACAGGCCCAGCTCCCTCAGCCTCTCTTTGTAGGGCAGGTGCTCCAGCCCTCTGATCATCCTTGTGGCCCTCCTCTGAACCCTCTCCAACAGTTCCACATCTTTCTTGTACTGGGGGCCCCAGATCTGGACACAGTACTCCAGGTGGAGCCTCACGAGGGCAGAGTAGAGAGGGACAATCACCTCCCTGTCCCTGCTGGCCACCCCTCTTCTGATGGAGCCCAGGATACCATTGGCCTTGCGAGCTGCAAGAGCACACTGCTGGCTCATGTTAAGTTTCTCATCCACTGTGACACCCAGGTCCTTCTCAGCAGGGCTACTCTCAAGGAGCTCTTCTCCCAGTCTGTATCTATGTCTGGGATTCTTCCGGCCCAAGTGCAACACCTGACACGTGGCAGTGTTGAACCTCATTAGGTTCACCAGGCCCATCTTTCCAGCCTGTCAAGAACAATGGTATATGGGTATCAAATGCATAAATGCATACTCTATTTAAAACCTTCACTGGATTGTGGAGCAAGTTATCATTTTTAAAGAGTGCTCTGGATTTGACTGAAGAAATTAAATGCTTTAAATGAGAACAATCTCCTGAGATACTCATGAATGGTTTTAACATCTATGTATTACCAAGAAAAAAAAAATTATTAGCCCACAGTATCATTTATCAACTGCCACATAGAAAGCCAACTCCTGTAAAAGAAATTTCACTCCTTTGACATTTTCTAAAATTAAAGTATTTCTTCATGGCAGGAAGTTCCAGATTATTAATGAATAGCAGAATAGCTAGCAATAATAATTTGAGACAACTCTAATGGTTTCTTTAACTTGTCATAAGGAACACTGTAAAATGAGAAGCAGTAGGCTAACATTATTTCCATCACCAGAAAATGATTTTAAGTGGATTCCATCTACACCAAAGTATTTTTAACACTCAATGGTGCAGATTTATCTTATGGGGGAAATACTTCTTGCTTTTTTCTCTCTCCATATTTAATTCATATTGACCACATAGGCTTGCAGGATGGTGTTTGATATTCAAGAATAACATCAAACCATATAAAACTAAACAGAAGAATACAGTCTGAGCATAAGTAAAAAACTTCTAGCATTTCCATCATATTTCAAAGCAGTTTTACAATCGTTTTAGTATAGCTTGTATGATATGATGATGAGTTTTTCTGCCTACAACTAACTGAAGGGAAGTTGTAGAGAGGTGGGTGATGGTCTCTTCAGCCAGGTGAAAGGAGATAGGACAAGGGGAAATGGCACAAGGTTGTGCCAGGGAATGGTCAGATTAGATGTAAGGAAATTTTTTTTTCCCTGAAAGAGTTATCAGAGCCTGGAACAGGCTGCCCAGGGAGGGGGGTTGAGTTGCTTTCCCTGGATATGTTTAAAAAGAGGGTAGATCAGGTACTTAGGGATATGGTTTAGCATAGGATGGGAACATTTGGACTCGATGTCTTAAAGGTCTTTTCCAACCTTATGATTCTGTGATATGAGAGTACAGGCAAAACAGGGTTAGAAGAAATTAACAGCCAGGTAAAATAAAGTCCCTGCCCACACTTAACACTTTAGAAAGAAAACAAAAAGCATGAGTAGATTTGGCTGTCACCTAAACTACTGAGTCCTTTTATTTGGTTTTGAGCCTTAATTTTCTGGTGTGTTAAAACTGTACACCCAGGCTAACCACATTTCTCTACTCTTGCTGACCTGAAACTTAATGACAACAGCATCTTGCCACCAAAGTCTTGTTCTTGCTGAACAAACTACTCAAATACTGTAATATCTGACCCCTTCAGAAAAAGAGGGTGGTGCTGCTCACTTTCCACATAGTACAGAAGTAAAAAGAGTGTTTGAACTTAATAAGATTTGGACTTACTCCTCTTGTCCCCCTGATTCACAGTTCCTCAACTCCTGTCTATCAGGACAGCCTTTGACCCAGTGGACTTGTATTTGAAATACTGAAACAGCCTCTGGTTTATAATACTTTAAACATAACTGCACTGGCAGTGCATTTGCCCTGATCCTGTAGAAAGCTGCCACACTTAGTTTCTCAGTTTTATAACTCCTAAGGGTCATTGCAGTGATGCTTGAGAACATAAAAACGATGATACCCGGTCAGAACAAAGAGCAGCCTTGTCCCTTACCCTGGCTTTGGCAGTACTCAAAAAGAGACCTACAGGACAGCTCAAGAATAGAGCAAGCAAGAAACAATCCTTTCCCAGACTATTCTTCCAGGCTTGCGAATGCACAGAGGCTCAGGGACTACCTGACCCTAAAGGAAGCAGCTTTTGTGGTTTACAGCCTTTGATAGAATTCTTTCATGAGCATCTCCAGCCTTCCCCTGAAGACACATACATTTTTAGCATCAACATCCTGTGCTGAAGAATTTCACAGCTTAACAGCAGTATGTGTGAAGAACCATCTCCCTTTGTTAGCTTTAAGCCTGCACCACTTGAACTTCACTGATTCCCCCTGGTCCTTGTACTGGAAGGGGTGCACGACAGCTGATCTCTAGTCCTCCTTTCCACCCCACTTCTGCTTTTATATAACTGTACTGTACCTCCTCCCAGCTGTATGTTTTGCAGGTTGAAGACTCCTAACCTAAGTAGTTGCTTCCACAGAACTATTTCCATACCTTTGATTACCCCCACCTCAGCTGTGCTGTTTCCATTCTATTTCTTCTGACACGGGCCAGCCTGAACTACAAAGAGCATTCATAAAGCTGCTGCAACATTCATTTAGCCACTGGCTAAATGTCTTCAGCATCTACAAAACAATGGGAGGTCTTGGCTGCCAAAAGCCTTCAGGAGAAGACTCAGGGAGAAGAGGAGCAGAGCAGTGCCAGAACCTTGTTTTGGAAAGCAGCCATGCTGGGGCAAAGTCAGTCTTCAATTTTGCAAACAGGCAACGTAAGGAAGACATAGTGTTCATGCCAGTAAGACACTTAAGTCACTCCGTTAGAACAGCCTCCAAATGATGAGTCAAGAAGACATGAGTCAAACAGAAAGACAAGGTTCAAGCATCAGGAAAGGAAGCAATGCATTATGATTGCCAGGTCAAAACCAGTAAAGCAAGGAGTTCAAAGTAGTAATGAAAAGAAGTGTAAAGGCATCTCTGTTAGGCTTTTCCTATCTAACACAAATCTGGACTGATGGCAAGGCTGCTTTTTTGGCCAAGCCAGACTGCTGGCCTAAGAAGTGTTAGCTTATGAGTGACACTTCTGGTTTGTGGTTGTAAGCTAAGATTCCCATCTAGCTCACAGAGGAAGAGCAGCCAGATACAGAGACAAAGAACAACAGCAGAAAGTGATGGCATGCTTCCTAGAATGACAAAAATCCCTCCTGCCCAGAGGGACAACTGCTTAGTAGGGTGAATTTTACTGATCAGTACTCAGACCAGTAAAACAAGGATTCCCTTCCTTCAGAGAAAGGAACTGTACGATTTCAAGGCTTCAATGCCTTTAACACTCAGGAAGGACCATGTACTGACAAAAGGCAGGCACTGAGAAAGTAGTAATTAAAAAATTTGTATTTCACTTTGCCACTCCAGAAGTGAAAAGGGGACAGATGCCAGGCACAGATTGACAGCTCCCAAGAGAATGGGGGAATGCTGAAGGAGGTTGGAAACACGCCAGAGCAAGCGATGCTAAATCAGCAAATATTCTGACAGAGGGGGGAAAGGGGACATTAGCTGGATTTGGGCAGGACTTGCCTTAGACTTCAGAGGTCATGGGGAGGGGAAACCTCAGCCTAGCAGTTAAATCTTGTTGGAGAGCAGAACATATTGCAGAAATGAGTAAGTTCCTCCCTCCCTCCCAATTTTCAAGGGACGTCTGCCAATAAAGGGTTTGAAACTAACAGGCACCATAGCTAATTTATTGGCACACTATTTACAGGCTTTATTCCGAGATGCTCCATGATGAAGCAGAAAGTTAAACTGAACTAAGTGCACTGCTATTAACAGAGGAAAGCAGCAAACATTTTTATAACCTAGGATCATAACAGAAAGACGTGGAAGTGGTGGAATGCAAGACATTTTGTCTTTCAATAAAAAAATCCTTCTGATGAGTAGATTTAAATGGAAAAAAAAATTTCAAAAGCTAACTCACAAGTTCTGCACACTATTGAAAGAATGAACTCCACTCACATCTGTCTGCTTTTGAGGACACTACTGAGTTAGTTTGAGGAGGCTGTGGAAGATGCTAACTGGGAAAACAACAGTATTGCCATTTGGGTGGCTAGAGCTGTTACTCTGATTTTGCTTAGCCATTGTCTGTTCCTGAGAACCTCAATTATCTCATTGCAAAATGAGGTTAGTAACCTCAGCAGGTGAGGTATGTGCTTCAGATAGGTATCTAGTCATTTTAATGAATGGATTTAAACAATAAATTTTAGTGAAAGGAAAACAAAGTGTGAAATATTAATTAATTATTACTCTATCACGAAGCATGTTCCATCTGGCTCTGCAGCAGAGTACCTTGATTTTCTTATTGGAATAAACTGATTAGTCTTCATTGTTTCTGTTTACCCACTTAGGAAGCAGAGTCTCCGAGGCAGGCTTCTTTCCAGTTATGTATTAAATATCAAAAGCAAAATCGATTTTGCGTGGTTACATAGCTGCTACACATATTTCCTTACACTGCAAGAATTTCCTTCTCTCTTCTCTGGCCCCATAAGAGTCAAGAGTCAAGCCCCATCTCTGTGCCAAGTCAAACCTTCAGGCAGGAAAACTTTCACTAGAGCAAAGAATTGTGTCAAATCAAGTTAACTTCTTGTTCTGGCAGGAGCTTTGAGCATACACAAGTACATGCTCTGCCATACCATCTTCTCTTCTTTATGCTGATCAAGCAGAATTCAAGTTCTTTTAGCGATGTAATCAATCAGGTGACCTGGATTTTCATGACATGGTAGGAAAATACTGCCTCTTACAAAACTTGGGGGGAAAAGTGCTGCCAAGAAACATTTTAGCCCCACTGTTGAACATTTTTCCTGCAGGAACCTTAACGGATAAGATCCATGGGTGAAAAATTAGGGTGACATAGAGTGAAATTACTGTATAAATTACTAAAAATTCACTGGCTTGAATGTTAAGAGATGGTCAAATAGCATAGGTGAATTTATATTCACTTAAAAAATCCAAACAAAACCACTCAAAACCAACAAAGCAACCAAATATTTACCCATAGTTTCATGCAAGAGACTCGTTCAGCTTTGAACTTCTTGCTTTTGTTAGCAGGACTACCAATCTGCGCTTGGCTGTATTGAACAATTTAAACACCAAAACCCAGGACAGCATAACCCTATGGAAATGTTCTCACTTTCCTGAATTTTTCTGGACTTTTACTAACAAAGAACATCAGACATTTCCACTCTGGTGTGCAGTCTCCCTCTCTCGCTGCTCGCTCAGATTGGTGTATGCACGCTTGGCCTCCAGACAGCTGTTAAATCCCAACAGCTCACAATGAACCTCAGGAATGCCATGTCCAAAATGAGGTACTGGATCGCCGAACACTTCATACCCACAGCTGAACTCTGCACATAGAGACACGTGGCTGGCCTTGTTTTCCCTCCTTGAAATGTAATTGCATTGGCTAAACGTGGGGAAGAAAGAGTGGCAATCTCTACGTGAGGCCTGCAAGTCAGGCAAAGCATCTAAGCCTGCCTTCAGCAGCCACCGCCAAGCGAAGTTCTGCCTGCGCCTTTGCCGCAGTGCCATCACGGGTAGCTGCAGCTGCCAGCAAGCCGCCCTGGCACTGCCAGCCCACTCAGTCCACCCTGATTGGAGAGGTTTAGTTAAGTAACCCCAACCCACAGCTCCTTCTTTGTACAGATAATTCTAGCTCTGAATAAACTGTCAATCACATCAGGCAATTGTTCCCCTTTCTTAAAGAGAAGAAAATTAAGGGTTGCTGAATCAAGAGAGGTGAATAGCAGTAACTGTTGTGTGTAAAGCACTTGAACACTGACAAGTATTGCAAAGGTACTAACTATTGTTCCTGCTGGTGATGGCTTGTCAATGCCCTGATGATGTCAAGAAACAGCCCTTCTTCCCTTCCCAGTCCTGAAGCCTTTCCAAAATAAATAAATAAATCCCCAAATCCCATACCACCAGACACACTTTAGGCTAAAATGATTTTCACCTGCAAGCTGACATATCTTTACAGAGCTCAGACCGGCTGCGGTGGGACATAATTCTTGACGACGCTCACACTCAGAGAGGCAGCAGCTGACAGTTGTCTCCTGTCTTCTAATTCCATGACCCCACTGATAATATTAAATAGCTTTAGAAATGTCTCAGCAGTGAGTGTGCTTGTTCAGCAGCCCTTCTGCTAAGGGTATCAAGCCGGATCAGCGGCCGCATGGTGGATTTATTTCACATGAAGAAAAAAAAAAAAATCCCCTTACAGCCTTTCTTCCTCAATATTAATTCTCAATTTAACATCTTTAAGTCTAGAGCTGGATTTGCATTTACAGCTTCCACATGGGGGATTAGGTGCAGTGAAACGGTCCATCCAGAAGGGGAAGGCTTACATTCCAGCTGACAACTGGCCTGACCCAGGCAACCCACTTCAGCTATTCAAAACCTCATTTTATCTCCCCAGGAGGCTACAGCATCCCCCAACTGCACTGGCAAACACAGTTCTTTTAAGAATGCTTAGAGGTCTTGGATAAACAGTGAGAACAGTTTATAAATTGTATTATCTTATTATTATCCCTAAAGGCAGGCTAGTGGCAAATAGATCTTAAAAAGAAACTGGTAGTGTTTGGGGAAATGGGAACATAGCATTTAAATGCTCATGAGATATAAAAACATCTTCTTACTAGACATGGTTGTGAATTAAAAAAGGAAAGATATCCTTGCCATGTTTAGATTCCTGGCTTTAGTTATAAAATTTATTGCTTTTATAATACCACTTCAAATTACATAGCACTTGGAGAGGTATCAGTTTCATTGTGGTTACCTAAAAACATGTTATTAAGAAACATGCCTGTCACAAAAGTTCTACTATACAAAGTGACATCCAATTTTGAAGAAACACAGAAACTTGAATATTCACCTCTTTCCAACAGAAGTATTAATCCAAGGAAAATAATCTTCAGTGCTGAGAACCCAACATACAAGTTACTAGCTATCCACACAGCAACTGGAGTAATTCGTTATTCCCCTGCCTCTTCCATTTCCCACATAGTAACTGCTTTCTTTTTTTCAGGATTTTTAGATTAATGCCAATTCCAGGGCAATGGCACAAATGTTACATAATACAATAAATTCTATTTGTTCTGCAATTCACAATTTTTTTCTAAATGGAGTAATTGCATATATCTTGTTTGAACAAAGCTATTTGTAGACCAAATCCAAACCCCGATCTTCAGGTCAGTCAAATCTCAGATTCTGAGTTTTTAGTTTTGGTATTAGGGTCTTAGTGTGTCTTGACAATGAAGAAGTTTGAGCAGAGAAGACTGAAGCAGGAAAGAAAGCACAGAGATACATTAATCTTTTATCACCTAGAGAAGGGAGCGTCAATTAGGTGAGAATGTGGCAATACAGAGCAGGCAGAAGTTACATCCCTTTGAAGAGGGGAGAGGGACTCATTAATATGTTGAGTAGTCACATAGGCAATATAGTTAGCAATAGGACTGACCAAGATGATCAGGATATAGCCTGGTATCCATCAGGACAGAGTGCAGGATTTACATTACATTGCTAATTCCTTCCTATTTTATTGAAGGACTTAAAACTCTTAAGTGTAGGATGTCAGCTCATGGCTTATAAGGATAACAAAAGACAATTTCAAGGCCATAACTAATGGGTACAAAAGCATAGGGAACATACAGAAGGTAAAAGGTGATGGGGAAGCCGATGTTTGTTAGCCAGCAAGATGGTATTAAATACCACCCACATGCCTTCAAATTTGCCAGTGGTAAGAGAGGTAAGAGACAAGAGTTCCTGGTTAATAAAAGCTAATATTTTTCTTCACGATTTAGTGTTATTGATATTGCTGGTTTTAAAAGACAAGTTTAGAAAAGAAAAAGTGTACTAAAAATGAAATAATTAAACATGTTAATTCTTCTTAAGGAATTTCCACCCTTCAGAAAGGCCACACAGTCAGTCAGCTGGACACCGACAAAAGGGAGGAGCAAAAGGAAGGTCCCTCCATGACAGAAAGATCCTCTCAAGCATCAGTGTTTCAGCGGGATTTACAGGGTTCCTACTGGTAGCCAGCCCAAATTCTTGCTGCCCCTACAGAGTTTACCACAAAATCGATTGTTTCTGAGCTTGACCTTACCATAGCAGCAAGAACATCTCCTGGGGCTGGTTAGTGACAATAAGGTGGAGAAACTACTAAGCCACAGTAGAAGAGATTCTTTAAGCAAGAGTCGCTTATCACAAGTTCTCTAGTGCATCTGATGCCTTTCCTGAGTGAACAGAGATAGGTTTAAACCCAGCTGTCAAGTGCAAAGGTACTTCAGCTTGTACTTCATCTATAGTTCTGCCACCAATCCATCAAGCTTAATTTTGTGCTAATCATCCTAATGATTTCCAAGGTCCACACTACTCCTAACAAGGCTGGATGCAAATAGAAATCTTCAGGTCTTGGCCTCGGTATGAAATTAGTTTTTTCCCAGGTTATTGCTACATACATTAACAAGAACAATCTTTCCAGATCTCTGGGGCTGCTCTGTCCTACCCTTTTCCTGTTTCCCCTTGACTGATGTTCGGTGTCACCCTGAGAGCCCTGCAGGAGGCTGTAATAGCTGCCCATGTTGTTCCCGTCCAGACCTGCTGAGTTCAACGGCTGCGAGTCCAGCACGGCCACAGGACCATAACAGAGTGACATCTGACAACAGCAGATACCCAAAAAGGTTTTGTATATAATAGTTTTAAACCTATGAAAGTACAGTAATTTAGCTAAAAGGCCTCTAAATAGGAGGCAGACTATTAGTTCTGAGAGGAAGGGAAAGAAAGACACCATTTTTTGTAGTGGAAAGAAAAGCAACAAGAAATAGGGCACAGTGTGGCCTGCCAAAGCCTTGTTTCTCCTGTGTCAGACCAAAATGACAACTCTCTGCACTCAAACACGCTCTTTTTTCCTCAACAGTAACTGATACAAAATAAGATAAAAGATGTCCAAAAGGAACTCATTACACTAAGTGACATAAACACAGTAGGGAAGTGCAGCCTGAGGTTTGAAGCCGAGCTCTAGCAGCACCAATCCTCGGGGCATCTGTACCCCAAGAACACACAGTGCATTGAACAATGTTAATGTTACCTCTAAACTAGCTAGCGATGCACTAAAAGCCAATGATCTTGGGTAACCTAGGGCTAAACCCAGGTTGGTGTACCTCGGTCCTCTGCAAGGTGATGCTTGTTCACATACCTCTCCCTCTGTATTGTGCCATGCTTACAGACAGGTTCATTCTCACTGACTTCTGTCCCCACTTTTTTAAAAGATTTTTTAGAATTTCAGAAGTCCCATCTATTTGAAGGGGTACTTCCTATTTGAAGCTGCGACAGGGGAGGTTTAAGTGGGATATAAGGAAGAGGCTCTTTACAAAGGGGATGGTCTGGCACTGGAACAGGGTACCCAGGGAAGTGTTCACAGCACCCAGTTTGGCTGAGTTTCAGAAGCATCTGGATGATGCCCTCAGTCCCATGCTCTGACCTGGCTGGGCCTGTGTGGAGCCAGGAGTTGGCTGGGACCCATTAAGCATCATCGAGTGCAGCTCAGTGATTCTTTGCAATAAGGTAAGATTGGAGGTGTGAGAAAATTGGTTTGTAAAGCGTTTCTGAGACTACAGTAGGTGTTGTATCTGCACGGTGTTATACTACTGCCATTCCTCAACAGGGAGGCAAAAAGACACTGAAACAAGCCTACATTACATGATTAAACCACTAATATGGAAACCACAAAATAAATTTATTAATGAGATGTAAACAACTTGTCTATTTCCTTTGCTCTCTATGCAATTTAATGAGGCCCTGGTAGAGAAGGAAGGACCAACATTGTTTTGTGGCATACAACAAAAGCAGCTGATGAACACACAACCCAAATGTGTTGGGTATCCTGTTATGAAAAGACTACTGAGCCTACTGTGTCCAGCAGAGGTGTTATCAGGTGATCTTTTATAACCTCCTAGGATTTAAGTGGCTATTTCTTTGAATCAATATACAAGCTAGGATTCTTTTGATCCCTAATTGCAGGTTGAGGCAGTCAACATAACACACCTCTTAGAACATCACAAACAGCACTGATTCCAACTACACCTCAATAGCAGCACAGCCCTGCTTTTTCCAAGAATGCAGTTTTGTTTGGGGTCCAATGAAAACATGCCTTGAGTTCACTAACACTGCACACTCAAACCACATTTCCACTGATCCAGAACATCTCTATGGCTTTTTCCTTTGGGGATGAGCCCAAAGCTGAGACACTCACTGTACAATCATTGTGCATTTCCTCTCCCAAAAATGATCTTCAGCATCTCCCAAAATAGATTGCAACATACAGTGCTGAAGAACCATCAGAAGATGAAAATATGAATATGGATAAGAAGCTTATGCATTAACTGAGATTGTTCACGTAATTATTTGTGACTAACTACTTGGCCAGAGTAGGATTTTTCTTTTTTTTTTATTTAATTTTTTTGTGTGGGTGTATGCACCGTACATCTTTTGCTAGCTTTGAATAGCTCTTACTGCAATAACATTTGGAGAAGGCTCCAGGGAGCTTCTGTATATTCTGCTAATCACTGCAACTTTTAAGATTACTTCTGGGCTACTAAAAAAAGAGTAAATACTTATCTGTATCTTAAATGTGTACATGCATGGAGGGTTACATGGTAAATCCACAGATATGCTTTAAGATCAAGATGAATTTTCTACTCCCTGTGAAATTGTTTGTGCTTCCTTCCTTCTCCATGCTTCTGAGCAAATGGATCATTTAACTGTTCTGAAAAGGGAATTTGAAAAGGCACAGACTAAGTATAGCACTCATTCTCAGTTTCACAATTTGCACAGCAAAAATCACCTCCTGCTCATTACTTTATCCAAAAAAGAGTTTTGGTCTACATAGCAAATTGACAGAAAGTTGTTGATTCTTCATTCTTCTGTTTGGGAATAGACCTAGTCTCAGTGTTTTATGTCTTGCTCAGACCCAGGAAAACCACTGGCATGGGGACACGTGGGATAGTACACAACAACTATAGAACTGAAAAGAAGATCTTGGCCCGTGTTAAGGGGCTGTTAAGCAGTTCCTTCCCACTGTTATACAAGATACTAAAATCTGATGGCCAATAATCAGTTGGACTATATGTGCTCAGACTCAGAATTGCTTCTTGTTATATTTTAAATGCAGCTATTTTTAAATTAGGAAAAAGGAACAGCTGGCAGATAGTTTTAATTGGGTGTCTTCCCTGTGGCTGTTTAACTTCCTTTCTTGAAGCGCTGTGAATAGCAAAAGCTCCTTCTTTTTCTGCAATTATATTAATCATTTATCAGATTAAATAATCCTCTGATACTGGACAAATGTCAGAGCTTTGCAAGTTCCCTTCAATTCCTGAAAAGTAATAGTTTCTGTTCTCCTCCATGCAAGATGGAAGTCACTTGGAAGCATTCATTCTGTATACAAAAGATGCCCCCAATCTCCTAAAACAAGCAATAAGACATGAACAGAAACACAGATAAAACTCAACCCAGCCACCCCTATTTCACATTTCAAAGGCACAGACCAAACCTAGCTCTTTGCTGAGGCCTGAAAGTCTCCTCAAGAGGCTTAAACACTGTGCTTAGCCTCCAGTTTGTGATACAAACACAAACCAAAACGGTGCTTTATCTACTACCCTACACAGCCCGTGCAAATCCGAGCACAGCCACCACTTGCAGAACCACCTCACTCAGAAGCAAGTTCTTGAGCCCCCCAGATTAAGATGGACACGTGGGGAACTCTGACAGCAATGAAGGCCATTTTTCATACCTTCACAGGAAGCACACAGTTGCCAAGAAAACCACAGTGGCTGTAAAACTCGTTTTTATCACCGACTAAATATGAATGACCTCGGAGAGACAGGGTAACACTTTCTCTGCTGCAGAGCCAAGGAGGGTGTAAATAGATGCATTTTACATAAAAGTATCCTTCTTAACCTCTCACTACTTGGATAATGTGAGCAATCAGGGATACTAATAGTCACACCATAAGCTTTACACACGAAAACTGATTTTTACACTCCCACAGCAAACCTGAGGAACCACAGAACAGAGAGTCAATTCTGCTCCTATCGACCACAGATAAGAATCTGGACACTGTGAAGGAGCCAAGTAAAACCAGAGCATTACTTTTTCTGTTTCAGAAAGACTGAACCATTGCATTCCATTCCTTGAAGTTACCAAGGCGTTCTGTAAGGGCTACAGAACTGGACCTACACTAGTTTTCAAAAAATGGAACTGCAGGAAACAAGAGTATTTACCTGTTACAAGAAAAGACAAATATTCAGAAAACTAACTTCCACTTGGGGTTGTTTGGGTTTGCCTTTTAATTTTTTTTAAATGCTATAACTCCACCATAGAGCATACACAGACACATGTTGGCCTTTGGGTTGATGAAAACACATTCTGTTCTCTGTAGAAGCTTAAGGCTTAAGAAATCTTTCAATACAAGCCTGAAGAAACCCCCTTCCATTACACAAGCTGTAAGTTGCTAATAGATGCAAGAGAGTACCTGCAAACTCACATGTTTTACAGTTTTAATAAGCAAGAAAAGTAAGGCAACTTTTATTCCAATGACTTTCTGGTAAAGAAGGAGGAAAAAAAAATTTTAAAAAATGTGCTGTCAAAAACCTTAGCTAGCCAGGACAGCAGTCAAGCATATGATTTAAGGAAAAGATTAAGCTCATTAGAACCAATGGAAAACAAATGAGACTACAGAAAAAGGGAGGATTGAAAACACTCCTAAGGAAATGATCTTAAGTATATGCATAAATGGGAGCTATTTCTTGCTCTGCAAAATACTTCCTCAATGGCCTCCAAGAAGTCACTCAAGACAATAGGGTTCAAAGCATCAAACAACCAGGATGTGAGTCAGAGACTTGATTTTACTTCTTGCTCTGCCATTAACCCATTGGGTCATCTTGGCAAGTCATCTTTCTCTAGACCTTAATCACCTTACCACTGAAGCTAGTAAACTGATATTTTCATAATTAAATATTTTCCTAAAGTATCAGTCCTTTTCTTATCCTTGCAATCTCTCCTATTAGCTTAGATGGAGGCTTCACTCATTTAAAACCAGATTTTGTTTCAGTGCCCTTCTACAGTGGGGACAATAGTATGTGGCCACTACACAAGGCAGGACAATACATAGTCTGTTACATATAAATTCCTGAAGGGGAGGAAGTGGGAGAGATAAGGTAAGATTATCAAGGTCACCTATTACAATTCAATCCATCAACTGGTTCTTGAATCAACTCATAAACGTTAAAACCATCTGTAAAAAAAACACCTAATCCAAATAGACATTTCCATATTTTTGACTGAGAGGTAGAAAGCAATAGATTAAAATATTGAAAAACTCCTATTATTTGTTTGAAAGTTATTAAGCAATAACAGAGTAAACTTCTCAGGATTGATGGCTAAGAAATACGAACTTTTAGGCTTGCTTACTATTCAATCCATCCTCAAGTAGTGCCATGTAGCTTAGGCTAACATGATACATTGCTGGCCCAGAACTCCTACTGTGCAAGCACCATGAGCTAGCTGTTCATCCATGCAAAAACTAGAGGAGAAAACCTTGTTACTTACACTTTAAGAGCAAGGAAAAAAATCTTTAAATACAGATTAAAAACCAAACCAAGCTATTTCTGAGCAAGAAAGATGACCTAAAACTTTACTGCAATATGGTGCCCCAAGGCCCTAGCCAGGCTAATTATGTTCTATGGGCTTGGGACTGCTTGAAGTAGTGACTCAACAAGTATCTTATGGTGGAAAAGAAAGCCACTCACACATGCATACAACACATGAATTCCAAACATGCAAATTTACTTCTAAAGTCAGATGACAAGTTTGTATATTTTCAGAATCTGTATTGTTTATCCTTGTGAGCTGTTTCAAAAGTAAAATACTGCCCAGACTTAGAGCTGTATAAAGTTGTAGATTTAGTTTCTATAACTTATGAAAATGTAAGTGGAAATAAATAGCTTAGATCCGTTGTTTTTCCTCAGCCTCTGATGCTGCAGCTCTGAGCAGGGCTGGAGCTTGTGTTTTATCCAAAAAACCTTAATTCCTCCTTATAGCTGAGTCTCTTGTCTGAAAAAATATGCAAAAGATAAAGCTGGAAATGTTATTCTCTGTGCTTTGTGTTTGAGGAATGGTGGATGGTGAGCATTGGTGCTTCAGCTGTTGGTTGTGCTGTCACAGACCTTGAGTTGAAGGGTCAAGGTCCAAGATCACATCCTTAAGAGCAGGTCGATTCAGATTTTATCTTTCACAACCTAATGCAGCGAAAGGGTGTCTGAAGCTTTAGCTCATGTAATGTCCCTGCCTGTGGTCGGGGGGGGTTGGAACTCTATGATCCTTGTGGTCCCTTCCAACCCAGACCATTCTATGATTCTAATGTAGTCCAGCGGGCAGCCCTGGGGCCTGACCTGGCAGGCAGCTTGCTTCTATGCAGTCCCATGTCTTTGTCCCAAAAGCAGGCAACCATATCTGAAATGGAAACACAGCCCAACTCCTTTCTGAGCTGGCTTTGAGCATGTGCAGCTGAGCTGAAAATGCTCCTGTCTCTATCCTAGGAAAAGAGTTTATTCCTCAACCTTCTGCTACAGAAACCTGGATGTTGTCCCAGGCTGCAGCAGATGAGAAGTCCGTTCCTCTCCACAAAACTGGCAGGATCTGCCCAGCTCTGTTCAGACCGCAACAAGCCCTTTCAGCAGCTCACACATCAATGGAAAGAGAAAAGACACTACTTCAGGGCATAGCAGAAGTTGCTGCTTCAAACCATAAGTGGAAACCGCTCATCCTAGGAAAGTGCTGAGGTGGGACCTGTAGTGTGGTACTCCAACCATAACTACTGACATTTGAACATCTTGGACAAATCATGTAACAGCAGCACATGCACACAGGTAATACTGAGCACAAACCCACATTCACTGGTCAAGCTATTAAGGCGAGTACAATCTGTGCAAGCCTGTGCTATCTTCCTTTCTCTACCCATTTTTAAGTCTTTCTAGCATGCTACTACTGAGCAACACACAGCAGCAAGAGAGTATTTCCTCTGTGTTCTCCTCTAAATCAAATGTCGCTTCCCAGCTTTGCGATCTTTGAAGTCCTTGACATATGCAGGTTCCCCACCCCCCACCCTCAGCAGATGCATTATTTCCTTTATTAAATAAATAAATAAATAAATAAATCTGTAAGAGAACAGTGTTTCCTAACTTGCGTTTTATGTCAGGCCACCTTAACATCATGTTAAGGAGATATTTCTCACCCTCTCCTTACAACTTCTTCACACCTTGAGCAAATACATAAAAATAAAAATTTGAAGTCTGGATACAGAAAGACAACAGCTGATGGTAAAATAAGAGGCTGCAAGCGTGGGCTTTGGTGTTCACACACACACACACACGAAATCTTAATGTTGAAAGAGCGGAGAAGAGAGCAGATGTACTGAGGCCAGGACCACAAAAACCTTCTCACTTCCTCACCCAAGGTACTACAGCACAATCATGAAAAGGTAGGTAGCATGTGAACATCTGTGTCCTTCTTGGGCAGCATCCTGAAGGTCACAAATCAGGGCTTGCTACCTACAGCAGGAAACGAACTGATTCTGGTTTTACAGCAAAGTCATTCTGCTGGGTTATAGGCAGTGGAGGTCCAGTGGAGCTGTTCCAGCCAGAAAGTAATTGTACTGCTTCATCCAAAACAAGGTAAAACTAACAAGAAATGCCACTGTGGTTCTTGGAGTGCCATAGGCCACAGCTTTCATAATGTTTTCAAGGACAGCATGGATTGCCAAAGAGAGAACGTTTATAGGTTTAAAGAAAAAAATGAAATACAAGTTGTATGAAGTCTAGATGAGCTTCATTTCTGCAAACACATAGACAGAACTATAACATTCTATCTGCTAGAGTGGTGCTCCAAAAACCACAACAGGCCCCCTAAGCTACCTAGAAGAGCCCATCTCTAAAGTGGGTACTATCAGTTTTAAAATTGGTTCAACCAAAATGGAATTCAGGAAGCTGCTGATCTGCGTCACCCCTCCAAGTGAATCTGTTGTGAGTTCATCAGGAAACAGAAAAAAAACCCTGTTCCCTAAGCAATGTTAGCTTGAAGTCCTGACAAGAAAGAGGCTTTTGAGATTTAGAATTGTTGCTTTGATTGACTGTCAATCGGATGAACCAAAAAATATAAACCAAATGAATTCCAGGATTCCTGAGATAGAAGATGGGCATTTACTTGACAACACACTACATTTAGAAGTGTTATCAGCAAGAAATATCATTACATATTGGTTTGCCACATATAGCAAGCAGAAGAGGAGAGAAAACAGGTCTTGGAACAGCACTACACAAAAACTCTCGCTAATGGTACAGTCGCATTTGATGCCACTCCAAATGACTAATTCCAATCTTCTATAAATAACTAAAGTTAGGGTAAACCAGGGACACTGTCTTTGTCAGTGACAGTTGTCAATGAAACAGTTGTCTGCTGCTTCTTCACTCACTTTCTGAAGTGGTATGAAGGGAAGATGACTTAAAAGAACAAGAACATGCCACACTCTTCAAGAGTCAAGTCATCACAGAATCACAGAAGGGTTGAGATTTCAAAGGGCCTCTAGAGGTCATCTGGTCCAATCTGTTTTCTCACGTGGAATCAACTACAGCCAGTTGCCTAGGACCATATCCAGCTGGCTTTTGAGTATCTCCAAGGATGGCGACTCCACAACCTTTCTGGTCACAGGCATAGTGAAAAAGCATTTCCTGATGCACAGAGGGAGCCTCCTGTGTTTCCATTTGTGTCTGGTGCCTGTTTTTGGTACCACTGAAAACAGCCAGGGTTCATCTTTATGCCCTCCCTTCAGGTATCTATGAGATCTCCCTCTGAACCCTCTTCTTCTGCAGGCTGACCAGACCTGGCTCTCTTAGCCTTTCCTCACAGGAGAGGTGGTCCACTCCCTTAATTATTTTCAAACAATGGAAGATGGAATACAGGTCAAAGTACAGAAATAACAGGTCAAGAAGTATTTAGTTATTAGTTTTATTCACATCAACAGGATGATAATGTTTACCCCAGTATTGTTTAGAAACAAGCTGGAAAAAAAACGTGGAAAAAACCAGCAAGTCTGGGGAAAAAACCCAAGTAGTGCCTAGTCTTCAAAAAGGGTGAAGAAAAAGACCTACAGGCAAGTCAACTTGGTTGCCTGGATTGGTAGTAAGTTATTAGAGAAACAGCTGTATGCCACCTTTCCTCCACCCCAACCCTCAAATTTCACAGACTTGTCAAAAGCAAGGTTAAAGCTAATCAATTTAATTTCCTTCTTAACCTCATGGGTTAGAGGGAAGGGCAGAGGGAAAGGAGAATGAGAGCAGAAGCAGTGACACCAAGTGTTGTGTTTTATTAAGCCTTTTGACATTGATCCCTTAAATCACTGCTCAACTGACCAATTGGTTGAGAAGATCTATCTAAAAAGGTAGCTATTAATCATTCAGCACAAACTAAAAACGTGTTTTACAGAGGATCCCTGTGGAGAAGTCTTTCCCAGGCTTGGGTGCATGCAGTATTTTCAGCAGTTTCTTTGATAGAATTAGAGAAGGCATCTAAAATCAGTGCAGTTTAGAAAATAGGATTAGAATTAGAAATGAGCTTGACAAACTTCTGAAACAACCCCATATCAACAACACAAAAAAAGACAAGCACAACCACTGCTCTGCAGAAAGAGAAAACCAAAAGCAGAACATAAACACTAGAGTAGCTGACTAAATATGAAAAAATAAAATAGCCAATAGACATTTGAAACAGTCTTTCTGTTGGAACAAGTCATATATGCGTGAGCACAGGATAGACAATAGCACATGCTGAATCAGGGATAGTATTTTTAACAGAGTTTTTATGAAAGGAAGCACCTCCTGATGAAAGAAAAATCTCCCTTTGATCAATATTTCTATGAAGTCCCACTGAAATCTAATAAATAATATGTAGGTGTTGAAAATATATATTAAAATATATAAATATATATATATATGAACATATATTTTTTTTAAAAATATTTAACAATTAATTGAAAAATATTAAACCCACATATTCAAGTGATAAACAAGTCTCGGTGACTGTTTTCAGCTTCCTTTGTGTTTTCAATGCTCCAGCACCACCAAGACTGTTTTTCATTACTGAAGTGATGAAACCTTATAATATATTAGGGAAATAAATAATTCCCATGCATTAATTATTAAATCTGTCTCTGCTGTATTTCTTCAGCAATACTCATGCATATTCCAAATCGTTTCTCATCAACAGTCTTAACATGAGATGGTTGAGGAGGGGTGAATGTGTTTTCTGGGAGGGTTCCCCCCCCACTTACAGCAATTCTCAACAACTAATTTGCTTTTGGTTTTAAAATTGAAATAATTCAAGAGGACAGCAAATGTAAGAGAAGTCCCTTTGTTTTAGCTTCATGTTTTATGTAAATAACTGCTGTGCTATCTTGTAGAACAAGTTCAAGTGCCTGTTAATATTATGCAAAAGATTCACATTGCCATGATATTGAAATTAAAATAAACTTCAAATTAAGTGTTTTAACTGATTTGATTCAATGAAAAGCTTGCAAAATTCTACAGGCTTTCTTTTCTCTTCTACCTTAAACACCAACAGTTGAATCAAAGGTGCTCCCTTTTATGTGTTTTAAGGTAAGATAATCTTTGAACATACATTAATGCTGATATAAAAAGACTATGAAATTATCTAGAGTGACATTACTGATTTCACTTTCATTTCACAGAAGTGCGTCATCTTTGCACAGCTGTAGCTTGTGTGTACTGGCTGTGTCTTTGTCTGTCTTTGGACAAATACTCCTACTATGCCAGATCAAAGCCATCTGGTTTAACAAAATGCATGACTTCAGGATAAATCAGACTATACGACTAAATATTCAAATAATGAGCTAGCTATAAATTCAACAGCTAAACCAAAATTACCAGAGAAAGTATGCTGACATTACATCAACTTTTGCTGATGATCAACATTGTCTCCAGGTGCTGACAAGGTTGTTGAAGATAACAGAATCACAGAACTGTAGGGGTTGGAAGGGACCTCGAGAGATCATCGGGTCCAACCCCCCTGCCAAAGGAGCTCCCTAGGACATATCACTCAGATAGGCGTTCAGACAGGTCTTGGATATCTCCAGAGAAGGAGACTCCACCACCTCCCTGGGCAGCCTGTCCCAGGGCTCTGGCACCCTCCTTGGGAAAAAGTTCCTCCGCATGTTGGTGCAGAAGAACTCTTAAATGCAAACCAAAATAAGCCAACTTTCCCATCAACTAGCCATTCTCATAGTGAACTCAACCTAGATCATAGTAAAAAAACCCAAAACAAATACCCACCCCACCCCCCTTCACCAAAACAACCCCATGTATTCCTTTTAGGCTTATAAGAACATGGTAAATGGTGGAAACCTAGGTAAGAGCTTGCTCCAGTGAGTTTCCAAAAAGCAACACCTGCCTCACATGGACCACTCTCATGCACTGGAGAAAGGAATATGAAATGCTGATCTACTTTAAGAAAGAAGCAAAACTCAAAACTGGACAGGTTAAAAGGTAAAATACAACAGCATGCTCCCCATTTGCTTTAATGTCCACAGCAGACTCAATGCCTTTATATTCACTGAGCTTCACATTGTGCTGCTTCAAAACAGGCTGCTTTCTACAATTGAAATTGGCAAAATTTGAGCTTTCAGATACTATTTTTCTTTTTATTTGGGGTGTGTGTGTGTGTAAAGCTTTCAGATGAATACTGGAGATCCAACACAGACCAGGGAAATCCTGTTATTTTCTTATGTCCAAGGGACTACCCTTAAACTGGACAAGAAACAAAAGACTGGTATCTTGCCCATTTGCACCATTTAGCTACCGCTGAGTCCTGGAAAGTCTCCAGTGCTCAATGTCACCTCTCAGACCTGGAGCACTCAATACGATATGATTTATTATGTGGACGGAATGCACAGTGCTGCAATTTCTTGTTTTCCTCCATTTGGAGGAAATTGCTTTTAAATACTTTTTTATTTAAAGTCAGCATAAGATATAAGTCATGTGTCGTGTGTGTGTGTGTCCCCAGTTCCATTTCCAAAAAACCCCAGAGCAATACTTACATAATTAGATTACAAAGGACTGGATTACATTAAATTCAGTATCCGTATCTATTTTCTATGACATCTTTTACAATGGCATCTAAGAATCTGTCAGCTTTGTCCCCCCCTTTGTGCTTAATTCTCCTTATTAAATAAAACATATGTGCACATTTGAATGAGTAATGCTCTGGAAGGTGCATCTGAGTCCTGATATTGCCACAAAGACACAAGGGGCAGAGCAGGTGCGACATATCACAAAAATCTAAACACAGCCTATTTGCTTCTGGTTGAGCTATAGAATCACAGGCCAGTTTGGGTTGGAAGGGTCCTCAGAGACCATCTAGCTCCAACCCCTCTGCCATGGGCAGGGACAGCCTCCACTAGATCAGGTTGCCTAAAGCCCCATCCAGCCTGGCCTTGGACACTGCCAGGGAGGGGCAGTCACAGCTTCTCTGGGCAGCCTGTGCCAGGGCCTCACCACCCTCACAGGGAAGAAGTTTTTCCTAATATCCACTCTACATCTACCCTTCTTCAATTGAAAACCATTCCACCTCATCCTATCAATACCTGCCCTTCTAAAAAGTCCCTCCCCAGCTTTCCTGTAGGCCCCTTCGGATACTGAAAGGTCACTCTGAGATCTCCTTTCTCTTCCCCAGGCTGAACAACCCCACCTCTCTCAGCCTGTCTTCATAGGAGAGGTGCTCCAGCCCCCTGATCATCTTCATGGCCCTTCCCTGGATCCATTCCAACACTTCCACGTCCTTCTTATGTTGGGGACTTCATGCAGATGTGAAGGCCCTTTACTCAAATATCAATTTTATCCTCTCCTAGATCTCATTCCTTCAGGAAAGCAACCTCGCAGAGCATCGACAGCTACATAAAACTTGGTCCAACACACAGAAACATGGGCACAGCAATCAGAGGGTAAGCTCACTTGCATACAGCTCTTGTGATTCAGTTTGACCCATGGAGTACCAAGTAGCAGTGAAGAAAAAAAAAAGAAAAAAAAAGAGAAGCTGGTATGGTTATTTGATATTTCCTTGCTCAAAACTGACAGCTGGCCCTGTATGGAGCCAGGAGTTGACTCAATGATCCTTGTGGATCCCTTCCAACTCAGGAGATTCTATGATGCTATGAACAGGAACAACTGTTTTACAGTTAATAGCTTTTTTTTTCTGTACTACAGGAAAAGTGCTTTGCTGTCACCTCCAGAGCCTCTGTCCCTGGCCACACTCTCTGCAAGAGATGCACTGCAACATGCACTTTTGCAATGGTGCTACATTAATCTAAAAACATCTGTAAATGCATGCTGGAAAATATGCTTATAAATCTGTATGCTCAAATTTCACACATCTAAGGTTACTCATGAGTTGGAAAGCTGTGAGTAGAATTAAAGCACAAGAATGTTGAGAATTACTCATTCAAAAAACAAATAAACAAGAAAGCTACTTTCATTGAGCAGAATCAGCCTTTCAGAGTGAAAGTGCAGAGGACTCAACCTTTGCATGTGTAACACAAACACATTCCAAACCACCTCCTGCACCTAACCCCTCCAGTCCTCCCTGGTTAGGTGGGTAACTTACAGAGCAGCTTCCCCCCACTGTAAATTGAGTCCAGCACTATTCTGGTTATCTCTACTGACAACAAAAAAAAATTAAAAATCAGCAAATAAGCATACCAAAACTGAAGATAAGGAACAAAGAATGTAGGGAGAAAAATTGTTTGGCTTTTTAAAAATTTAAATACAGTGTTCATCACAGTTCATTTGGACAGACTGAGAATGAACCCCAAGCAAGAGCTTCTCAGAAATGCTAGAAGGCCCAAACAGAAGGAAAAAAACTTCAGTATCTTCCTCCTCAAGCTAAAAATACATTAATTGCTACTTTTCCTCCTATAAAAATAAAAGAGAAAAAAAGCCTATTGCATCAACAAGGAGAAAAATTAAGATAAACAGCTATCAGATACTAAATTGTATCTTCTGAACCTGCCTACCTGATGACATTGCTCAGCTGAGCTAGAAGCTACTTGTAGAAGATTCCTACAGAAGAGAGAAAATGACTAATATACAAATTATTCCTTTTCAGTCAAGTAGTAACTTGATCACTGCAACGTGGAGATACAGATCTAAAAGATGTCCCATTTTCTTATTTTGACTGGAAAACAAGGAGGCCAGCACACCTTACTGGCTGGAGCACAGGGACAAGCTCAGAAGACTGTTTCCTCTTTCCATGCTTTAACACACCAGATAGAAGAAAGGCCACATAATTTTTCAAGGCTTAAAATGTATCCGATGCTCAGAACATGACACTTCCTTCACGTGGCCTTTCTTTGGCTGTACCCCTACACACACACACAGAGCATCTTCAGCGTTTTCTCTCACTTTGACTACACATGGCATAGGGTTTCCTCCAGCAAAAGAAACAAGAGCAGCACTGTGGTGGGCTGGCCTCCCTGCCAGGAGGTACATTTTTAGGGACAGAAGAATTACAGCTCTTCACTGCAGCACACCTAAGGATGCTTCTGACACATGACCCTGTGTGCAAGATAATTTGCTCCTTGCTGTGTACCACCTTGGGCATCGGCACCAAAATAAACTCTTGTGTAAAATCACCTCCTATGCTCCTACTCAGAGTGATTGGGGTAAATTCACAATATAATCCTGAAAAAGGTATGTAGAGATGGTAAAATCCTAAAGTTAAAGTATGTGCTGTGTTTCAGGAAAACATCTTGTGCCAAATTCACAGATCTCAGCTGAAGCTGAGGCAGGTCTGTGCCCAGCAACTGCATTGGCACACAAAATCCCTACTGTGTGACCATCACCAAGATAACACCATACCAAGAAAGATAACACCACTGCTATCAAGAAGCTGACAGTTCCTAGAGTTGCTCATGAATGGATTTTATGATAAGGATGCTTACAGCTCATCTGGTATTAGTGGAGGAACTACGAAACATTTAAACTAGGGATTAAGTATGGTCACCCATGAAAATTCGGACTTGAATAGAAACTGCTGAGATCTGGAACTGAAGAGATCTACACTGAATTCAAATGCTAATGGAATCAAATTAATGAGTAAAATTATTCAAATTATTATTCTGATTACCATTTTATCCACATTCTTATTGTTCCCAGTGGGAATTGCTCTTTTTTACAGTTGCAGCAGAGAAGAGATATTGTAAACTATGACAGCAGAGACCTCCATTTAACTGTGGGGCCCAAGCTTTTCCTCAGTACCTCCTGCAGCCTCGCTCAGGCAGCCTTCAGACCAGTCTGTGGCTCTGTGTGAATCCAGTTCTTGGGTACTGAGCTACACAATGAGTTCATGCATCACCATTCAGGCATGAGCACTCTTGTTCAAAGCAGATTGCGTGAAATGTTCCTTTGCAAAGCTATCAGCAAGTGTTCCAGTATCTGTGCAGTACTAAATGGCTTTATAAATACACATTTATACTCTATTACCTCTACATGCTTGCTCCAACACATTGTTGAAACCTATACAACTCTTTGTCTTTTGTACTGAACCCCAAAGTTTATCAGGGAGCTCCTTATAACTTTTGGTAGGCCTAAACAAGACGCTCTCCATTTCGCTCTGAATTCAATCTCTATCTATGGTTATCATGGGACTTGAAGCTTGTGGACTGCTTCCAGAGTTGAGCTAATTGTCCCTCCTGCCATCTGCTCTAAGGCTGTGGCAAAATACTTTAAGATAGAGAGATAAAAAGAAGAAGGAAGGGTCAAAGATGAATCTGTTGACTCCTGCTACACTCGCTCACATTAGCAATACAACTCCAAAAATTTTTTTTCTGAATATGTTGAAAACATATTGGAAAAACATTACCAAGTCCTGCCACAGGGCAACTTACCTAAAAAGTTCACTGTAAATACACCTTTAAGCCTCTATTTCTCATCAACAAACAACGATTACTCAAACCAACTATCTTCACAGCGTTCAAAATTTCCATCTTATGTTACCTGTTTTATAAGGAGTTGGCACTTATCTCATTTGCCCCCCAGAATCTTGCTAAATTTATGCAGGGTAATGACACTGGGAATATGCTACCCCTCCTGGGTAGGACAGTATCACATCCTAAAAGCACCTTACTCTCCCTTTCAGACAGAAAGTCAGGCTAGAGGGAAGAAAAAAGGGAAAAAAAATAGAAAAAGAAAAAAACCACACACTTTAAGACAAGAAAAACCCCCAAAATAACTGAACTGACACAGTAATAGGAATAAATGAAGACAACTGCCAGCAATAGAAAGAGTCTGTCAAAAGACTGCAGTTATGCTTTACAGTAGTTTTACAGTACCTCTGAAGGCTTAGTGAGCCATTATGTCTCTGTAGATGCTGGGAAGTGCCAGAGCAGTAACTGCAGGGATTAAAGCTCTCTTCCTCTTCCCTAAATACCATAGGGGGATAAGCCCAAATACACAACAACAGGCCCAGCTGGTGCACTCTGAAGAGAAATACTACTAGGAGAGAAGGCATTTAAAGTCCGCCTCCGCCCCCGCCCCCCCCTCCCCTCCCCTTGCCTTGATGACTGCCAGCAGTGTATATATTTATATATTCACCCTGTACCTGATGACAGCTGGTTCCTCAGCAGGTGCAGTTAAGAGAAAAAGGAGGGGTTTTTCTGTCCTACACCTGCCTGCAAATCTGAGTGACCCATCACTTGGCAGAACCAGCTTAGCCTCCTCACCTCTTTCCTCTCAACATCAGTACCACTTGCATGGCTGCACACAAAACAAAGAAAATAAGAGATAAACTGACTGTACAAAAAAAAATATTTCAGGTGAGAAACGTTGACTTTTCAAAAGCTATCATATCTTGATGAAAATTTGAAAAGAATGTTAATTTGGGGGGGAGGGGTACTCCCGTTAACAGCTTGAGGCTGATTTTTTACTTTCATTTGAAAGCACTTTAAAGAAATCAAATACCAATTCAGATAAAAGAAAAAAAGTTAGTGATTGGTTCCTCTCTATGATACTTTAAGCAAAGTTTTCAATTAGTGTCATTATAAATGGCATAAATTCCAAGTTTTAGGTAAGTCAAGGGTGATTTTCAAAGATGTACCCTATCAAACAGCCATTTTTTCATATGCCAGAGAAATAACTTTGACATTAAATGACAACTTTCTATGGGAGGGAAAAAAGAAAAAGGAAGTACCTGAGCCTCCAACTTTTTGCTAGTGAAAGCTGTATTACATGATCATTAAATCTAGACATAAAAAATCATGTATTTCCCTGGTGTTTTCAATGTCATTCACATGATGTTTTTATTTCTCCCATACTATGTAAGTGTGTTGGGTTTGTGTGGCAAGCTTTGGGCAGCAGGGATGGGGAGCTTCTGCGAGAAGCTGCTAGAAGGTTTCCCCCATGTCCAATAGAGCCAAAGTCAGCCAGCTCCAAGATGGACCTGCAGCTGGCCAAGGCTGAGCCCACCAGCAACCACGGTAGCGCCTCTGGAGAAACATATTAAAGAAAGGGGAAATAAAAAACCCCAAACAAAAAAAGTAAAGCAGGAGCAATTGCAGCCAGAGTGAGAAGATGTGAGAGGAACAGCCCTGCAGACACCCAGGCCAGTGAAGAAGGAGGGGGAGGAGCTGCTCCAGGCACCAGAGCAGAGATTCCCCTGGAGAAGACCACAGTGAGGCAGGCTGTCCCCCAGGAGCCTATGGAGGCTGACAGTGAGGCAGATATCCATCCACCTGTAGCCCCTGGAGGACCTCATGCTAGAACAGGTGGATGCACCTGAAGGAGGCTGTGACCCTGTGAGAAGCCCACCCTAGAGCAGGCTCCTGGCAAGACCTGCAGCTCCATAGAGAGAGACACCCACACTGAAGCAGGGTTGCTGGCAGGACTTGTGACCCTGAGGGAGACCCGTGCTGGAGCAGGGGAAGAATGTGAGGAGTCCTCCCCTTGAGGAGGAATGAATGGCAGAGACAACATGTTATAACTGACTGCAACCCCCATTCCCCATGTCCCTGTGTGGCTGGAGGGGAGGAGGTAGACAAAATCAGGAGTGAAATTGAGCCCGAGAAGGGAGGGGTGGGGGAAGGTGTTCTAAGATTTTAAATCTCATTACCTTACTCTGATTTTGATCTGTAATAAAATTAAACAGATTTCCCTTATCTTGACCTAAGCACTTTTAATTATATTTTCTCTCTCCTGAGAGATGACAAGGGGAATGATAGAGCAGCTTTGATGGGCACCTGGCATATAGCCAGGGTCAACCCACCACTGCAGGACATGTAGAGAATCCTTCAGTCTCTGAGGAGATCTAGGCTGGTGTTTCTGCTCCAGTATTTTGGCTCAAATGTTCATTTACCTTCTGATAATTCTCATATTGTAAGTGATTCCTTCCACACTTGTAGCAGACCTCAAGGTAGTAAAGGACTGATCCCAGCAGAGAGATACTAGTGGCCAAATGTGGTTGGATTGTTTTCCTGAAAGAGCTCACCTTCCCACTACTGGGTCAGCCCTTGGGGCAGCTTTTGAGCTCTTCAGGAAAGGCAGCCCAAATATTTGTCATGGCATCCAGAGAAAATCACCCAACTGATGGACAAGGGGTACACCCAAATTCCCTCTTCACTACTCCATCTAAGAGCATCATGCTAATGAAGAGGTAGAGACCACCAGTGTTTCTGAAGTGATAGTGGGGACAGGTAGAGAAACCCTGAGGGACGCTTCCTTTTTTCACTTGGGATCCATGGTATAAGCACATGGTTGGGGGACAGTTTCTGGGTACCACAAAGCAATGTCTGTCTGTTTGGACACTGAGCAATCTAAAACATCTAGCCAATTAGAAACAAAAGCTATGCTGTACCGTATCCTGCTAGAGGGCAGTACATACACATACTCCTGAAAGCCAACAAGAAAATGCCATGGAAAAGTCAAAACTTGGTTATTAAAAAAACATCTGAGCTTTATTTAATTTTTAATCACCTTTTCTGGAGATTGCACCAAGAATATAAACTGTTTCTTCATTAATATGCCATATGTTGTTGGACTGTACTAAGACCCTGATACGGTGGATACGGTATGAGAATGAGCAGATGAGCACTGAAAGGAAGACAGATTATAGCAACCAGCTCTCTCAGAACATGACATTATGAAGAGCAAGCAATTTTTGTCACAGGTAGGAAAAACATTAACTCTCAAGGGTAGAGGAAGAGAAGATGAAAATATTATGCTCCAAAAATAAACCCAGCATGAAATAAACTGAAGGGATATTGCCAAGAAGTATCTAGCTTCTTTTTTGCTTTACAAAACACTTTTGAGTTTTCCTAATTTACTTAAGTTCCTCAAATACCCTGACCAAACAACTTTCAGCACATCAATTGTGTCTGAGAGGTGCTTAGCTATGTGATTTGTTTTTTCTATAGCGCTTCCCTGCTTCCTTGCTGAAACCTTTTACAAAATCAGCAGGAAAATCTACTGATTTGTTTCTATTATAAATTATGATTGCATTAAAAAGGCTATTGAATTACTGGTGAGATGGAGTTCTGCAGACATTCTTACAGACAAAACGTCATTTCTGTCACTGCTCATGAAAAACGAATTAAAGGGTTCATGGATACCAGCAGAGGGTTCTGGCTCCTGTTTGATGATTTGGAACGTGTTCTGTTCTAGATTCAACCATCTTTTCCTGACTGGTAGAGGTCCTTACAGTTCTATATGTTATTGGGAGTTTTTTCCTCAAAAAAGTGAACCAACTCTGCTAGGAAGCACACCTTATCTTTCCAGAAAGTCAGTTACTCAAGGCAATAATCAAATCTCTGCATATTAAACACTCTTCGTGTTATTTACTTCAAGTAAGTAGGACTACTGGTATAGTCTGTTTGGTCTTTTTCAGAGTCACAAAACAGACGTTGTGGCACTGTAAAATGTCAAGGGAAGAGTTTCAGAAGGAACTTTGTATTTCTTTGGTTTTTTCTGGGGGGTGGAGGGGACAACACAAGATGACTAGCATGAATAACTAGTACCAGATGGACAGATATCACTTCAAGAATGACTACAGAGCTCAAAGTGCAAAGGTGAAGGACATGAGAGCCCAGGTGGTGATCTCCTAGATCCTTCAGGTGAGAAAGGGCCTGGATAGGCCTCTCTCACACTGAGACTTAACAACTGGTTTTGCAGCAAGCATTGCAAGCAGTGCTCTTTGGCTTTTACAACCAAGGATCCCTCTTTGAGGAAGAAGAGTGGAGACATGGGATCCATTTGACAAAGTAGGATAAAAGCCCCTTTGCCAAAAGGCTTGCCTGTTGGATTTTAAGCTAGTTACATGTGGAGGCAGCAAAGACGGCCCACAATTCAGTGAGAGACTGTAGGTTAAGTACACAGGGCAGGGTGATGGGAGCAAGAGAGCCTTCAGGAAGAATAAAACCAGGTTGAACGGGGCCCATCTCACATGCTGGTACAGACTCTGCCACAGCTCTGCAAAGGATGGATGCAGCCAAATGAATACAGCAAATGAATCCCAACCTCCCACAGCCCTACTGCATATAAGAGAAAACCCCAATTTTAAAGTATTAAAATGGGTAAGTTGGAAAGCATCAGAAAACACCCAGTGCTGTGTCTCTGTGATACATCCACATTCGCACTCAGACATTCTGATACAGCCTCTCTTAATCTGCAGCTTCTCGCTGCCAAGTATTTCTTCTTCAAATATTTCCCTGTATCAAATTCACCTTAGCAGTCATGAGAGCCCTTCCCTTAGCTTGACTTTATGCTGAACACTTACCTTTTCCCCATTACTCACTAGATTTTTGCCTTCAGGCGCGTGGGCTATTATACATGAATTTGCAAAGGCATGCTATCCCCAACTTCTGATTCAGACTAAGGAGGTGTTACTTCTGTGTTCATTAAACCACTTTTTTCTTATGTACATATATAAATTTTAATTAATGTACACATGGTCCTCAGCTTTGGAATCCAAATGCCAGAATATAAATTGTGTCAAAATTTTGATACAAGCACTACTGGTAATGAAACACAAATAAAATCTAATGCCTCAAGAAAGAAGTGTCTGACATTTTGCCCTGAAGGGATCCAAGCAAAGCAAGACCTTAATGAGAGAAACTTTGTATTCTTTCTTCCTGGAAAATCCAATTCTCCACATACTTGGATAAATTAGTGAGAGTTAATGCATGGTGAAGGTATAGAGTTGAGTTTGGAAACCGGACTAATAAATCCTCTGCAAAGGGAAAGCTCAGACATCCTGAAAGTTCTACCATGTCAGTCAGGGAAGAAACACAGTATCACACTGTACATATAATTCACACCTTCTTTCCTAAAACCCATATTGGCAGTTGCAGCAATTTTTTTTCTAGAATTAGAAATTAGCAACTCGGTAGGCTTCCCTGGCAGGTATTATATGAGCTCTGAGATGCCACCTGAGGTTCTTTGGGGTTCTTTCTTCCCCTGAACAGAAATGCAAGTTTTTTGAGGGTTTTTCTTGTGGGGTTGGTTTTGGTTTTTGTTGTTTGGGTTGTTGGTTGGGTTTTTTTTTTGCAAAGGAATACTGGAAGCATGAAAGCATGACAGAAAGGATCACTCCAAATGAGCACAGGAGATAACACCAAAGCATTAGGAAATACTGAACTTTTCCAGGTTTGCTTTTTGGGTGGGCATGCGGGGGGGCAGCCTAGGAGAAGAAAGGGGAAGAGGAATATGCTTACGTTTCAGCCTTAAAAATTACTGATTCAATCAAATATCTAAATTTGGGGATCCTGAAGCATACTGTACAGACATATGCGCTGTCAGCTGCAAACTCCTCCTACGGCACCAAGAGTTGAACGCAGCGCCATATGTTATGCCAAGATTACTGATTTTCATTAGATATGAAAGAAGCTTTCCAATTTTAATCTTCATTTTCAATCATTATTTGATTTGGCAGTCTAAACACACTGATGACAGACAGTATCTTGACCCGATCTCTGAGCACCTGCTGCAGGTACATTCCCTCTCACTTCCTCCCTCTGCCTTTCAAGTCTGAAGGGGAAAAAGAAAAGAGAAACCCTGAGACTGAGCAAGCACCTCAGGATTTTTCTAGGAAGGAACACCAAGCTCATCAATTCCTCAGCTTTCTTGCAGGGAAGCAATGATGGATGGTGGGCAGTGACTTGTGGCCTTTAAAGAAAGGGGACCATCTTTATAATGAATCTGGGGCTGTGTTAGCACAGATCATTTCCCATATGGAACAAGGGAATCCCACGAAGGAGCAGGCTTCCCCATCCCTTCTCACATTCTGACTCTGGCAATGAGAGAAGAATGAGAAAGCTGTGAGCATTCACTGCCCTCCTTCCATCTCCCCAGAGATGGGTAAAGAGTGCAATGTCCCAGCTCCACATCCATGGTGGCCAACTAAAGTAACACTTTTCGTGCCAGTCCCATGAAATGTGACAGAAATAATTTAATCCCATCCTTGAACAAATGGCAGAGGATGTGAAACAATGGTCAGAGGAGTTCACAGATACTGGCCTTGGTTGGAGCAGTATGAGAAGTTGCAATCTCACTTAATTTTCAAAATCCAAACTCGTGTCACTGCTGTAAAAAAAAAACCCACAAGATTTTTCCTGGGATTGGGATACACTTTTTTTTTTTTTTTTTGGTTACATTGAGCTGTATGAGTAAAGAATCTCCATCATTCTCCAGGCATGGCTGTATAGCAACTTTGTGAACACTACACCTCCCCCCACAGAAAAATGCCAAACCAACCATTACTTTCCATGAGTACATATTCTGCACTTGCATGAATCCTTCTGGATTTTACTTACACATCTTCTGGGAGTGTCTCACTGTTTGTTTTTAAAGTGAAAGACCTCACTTTTTTAGTTTGCATGATAGAAAATGACTCCCAGGTACAGAGTAAACAGCTGGGAATTACTTTTTATGTATGTAAGTATGTATATAGCAGAGCAGCCGGCAGCACAGGTCACAGAATGCCAAGGCCACAGGTTATGTAGGCACTGGCTCTGACAAAGCTATTCCCCACCCCTACTTCAGCAAGCACTGTCCTCCCTGTTTCCCCCATCTTTGATGTCTAAAGTAACCTCAAACAACCAGCCATACCCAATTACATTTCAGTTTGTAACCAGCCAAGATAATTCACGTAGTCTCCTAACACTAGCAGATTAATGGCTTTCACTTTCCTGTCTCTTGGCACTTCAAGGTGAGTAGTTTCTCTAGTTGGGCAATCTGTCTCCCTAGTATAATCTTTCCTTCATTTAATGCAACATCTAATACATTCTCTGTCTACAATTTATTTCTTCTAAAATGTTCTTTCAATTTACATAAAAGAATCTGCATTTCAGAATGTCAAGAACAGCAGCAAAAGAGTATGTTTTCCTTATGGAAATTACATAACACCTGCTAGTAAGAGTGGAGGCAACAGAACATACATACCTACAGATTTCTTATTTCTTGACTTTCTTTCCAATTCCTCGGGGTGCCTCAGGTAATAATAACACCCTGACAGAGCAGCACCAGGCTATGAAACATAATTGTACATCCCAGTCTACCTTTTGAATCAAAACTCACCTTGTAATATGGCTGGGGAATAACTCTACTGCAACTGAGGTTACAATCAGGGTCCTGTTCATAGTATAGCCAGGGTAGCGTTAGCCAGCATACCATAGCTGGCAGCACAAGGTCAAATACAGAGAGCACCGGGCTGTGAAGAGGCATTTATTCCATTTGCTTAATGTCATGCTGAGCTTCTGGTACCAACTGGAAAGTGGCATCCCCTTTTTAGCACGGCTTGTGCTAGCTCTACCACTGTGCAACTTAATTAGAGGGTAATTTTGCATGTAATAGCTCTTGCAGCTTAAGCAGGACCGGAGCACAGGTAGGTCAGGAGCTGCTGTGGCACCAGAAAACCCAAAAATAATGCTGCTGGGGCAGCTCTGCGCTTTCTGGGGGGAGCTGAATTATTCTGTGCTCTTACTCGTCAGGGCAAATATTTATATCTATCATCTCTCCACTAGATCCTTAAGGAGCCTACACACACTTGATGTCATTTCTAAGAAGAGAGGCATTTTACACACAAAGGGATGACGTGAGTGTGCACACGCAGGTAAAGTGCAACCCAAGACAGACGTGGCTCACCTACTGAAGCTCTTCCTGCTTTCTCAGCACAGTAAGAAAACTCAGTGTTTTTCTCAAAGCCTGACCTGCCCAGAGCAAAGAACCAGGAGGTTGTTCGCTGTTCTAAAAGCAGTAAGCTAGCTGCATTGTTTCGTTGGGTTCTCCATGGCAAGGCTGCATGGAGAGATGGACAGCCTGAAACACTGTATGGAGCCTTTGAGCTCAGGGAGTTCAGTTCAGACACAGGACACTTTGGTGATGGCAACTAAAGGGTGACTTTGCAACAGCTCAATAGCCTGTGAGAAAGGGCTTGGTGGCCACAGCATACCTGCAAGCCTGAAGGATGGCTGCACTGTGAAATCCATACCAATCACAGGAGACACACCACAGACTCAGTGGGGAATTACACTGACACTTCCCTGGTTTGAGGGGAAAGTAAGTCTCTATTCTAGGCCTGTGGCTTTGAACAACTGCTCTGGTTTTGGTTTGGGGTTGGTATTTTTTTGTTGTTGTTTTAAATAAAGCACACACTGTGTGCTACTTCCTGATTTCTTCCAGGCGTAAAAGCAGTCCGGTGGGATCTGATGCAGTAATTTTAAGTATGTTAAAACCTTCTGGGAAGAATATGACTGGAATATTCATTTTAAGTAACAGTTATACACACATTTTCTAGCAGAGGTGACTGTGGGAGCAGACAACAAAAGCATTCCTGATTCTCTCAACAGCCTCTGTTGAGTCACACATGGAGGGGGAAGGCTGTCAGATGTGTTTTTAAGTAAACTATCACTGTCATATCCCCTGTGAGAAGGACTGAAAGTATGATAATTCTAACAACTGAAATAACAACAAGATGATGATTGTCTGGCCCTTACTTTTTATGCCTGACTGTAGTGATAAAGGCTTGAGTTCTGAAGGGTCTGGTGAGCCATGTGCTAAATTTTTGTGCAGTACAGATGTGATCGTTTGGTTTCTATACCGAAGCACCGAGTGCTTTGATTTTAACAGCTGGAGACAAATCACTGAACACACTAACACCCACTGCATCTTTGTAGCATGATCTTCAAAGGATGCCAGCAGGTTAGGTCTGGCTTTTCTCTGCCCAGTTTAATTCTAGTGGTTTTTTTTTTTAATCAACCTATGGTTTTCTGTATGGCTTCCCAACACATCAGTTTGGAAAGCAAAGATGCAGAATACAGTCTATGACTCTTGACAGTGTGCCTTGGATAAGCTTTTGGCCACTTTAAGAATCAAGCCTTATCCCAAACTTTCAATAATCCCTCCAAACTAAAGCAGCACATTGAATAAATCCAAAGGATTAATCCACTCTCTTGCCACCACATTTCCCTCATTTCCTACTGACAGTCTCAGATGATGGTATTCAGTCCAGAGGCCTCTGATCCCCACAAAACTGAAGCCTTTAAGAATCAGCTGGGGTACTGTCCCCATCAGACAGCTCATTTTCACAGACTGTGTTTACTCTGTAGCATCAGATGGATGACACCCACATTTCCTCATTCCTATTTTTAATCATGTTTACTGCCATTATAAGGTAAAGCAGCAATCCAGGAGGACATACTTAGACTGTCAGAAGAACAGCAGATGTAACACTTATACCTGGTGTGTTCTGTGTAACGCTTTGCAAAAAGTCAAAATTCATGGCAACACCTTGTTGTATGGCTTCTTAATCATCACTGCAATCTGCTGGTATTCTTGCCTAATTACTTATTAAAAAGTAGGTGACTCTCACTTAGCTTTCTCCTTGAGAATTGGACACTGATTCCCCCTCACTTTGTGTTCTAAGATGCTGGTTCCTCACTTGGGTTAAGCAAGAGCAGCCTCGGGACTTCCCTCACTCAGTCTGTATGCAGTCATGTATGATCAGGGAGGTGCCTTCCACCTGGAATTCACTTCTCCAAGCTCTGTTTTGCTTCTGCAAGGAGGGAATGAGTATAAATACCTTCAAAATACGCACTAACTGGGACTTGGCACAGCAAATTTATGTTTTCTGAAGGTGAAAGCTTCAACTGAGCAATTGCAGTCAACGATCAGCTGCTTCTCTGCACTATCCTAGTGACTTTGAGGTAAGCATGTATTTATAAGTGATCCTTTAATACATCATAGTTATACCACCATTTGCTAGGAGGAGGAAGGAAAAAAAGAGAGGGGGAGACTGAATGTTTTCTGGAAATAGCTCCTTGCCACATATGATGCATTGAACTACCACCATTTCTGCCTCCATACAAAAAATCTCCTCTGGTTTGTCTTCCTGAGTAACCATTTCTTCTTCTCAAAAAATATTCTGCTGCTGCAAAAAGGAATATACAAGCATATTAAGTGATTCCTTCCTCAGGGTGGTATTCTGTGGTTACTATTTAAATCACAAGCTCTTTATATCTCACAACTGTACACTAACCAATAATAAATGTCATTGTACTCTCTTCTGACTTGCTCCGGATGCTAAGGAAAGGGAATTTGGCAGCCAGCAAAGCTGCTTTCATTCAGGCAAGATCAAGTTCCCTGGGGTTTCCTTACCCAACTTGCTGCTTCTTCCATCTTCTGCTCATACATGCAGCCTTATTTCTGTCCTACACAGGGTCATTCTGTGCTAGTATCTTACTCAAGTATAATCACAAGTTACAAAAAAAAAAAACCCCAAACTAACAAACAAACCACATTTATTAAATAATGTTAATTTCCTTAAACAGGGGGTTTCTTATTCTGCAGTCTGCTGTGTTTATTCACTTGTTCATTGACGCCTATTTCACTACTTCAGAACAGGCTTCCTAGTCATTGCTTCAGACTAAGCCCCAGGCCACAGAAACAGTGAAGCAAGTGCAGGCCAGAATTTAGGAGTGTGGATAACCCCACCACGAGAACTGAAGCAGAGGCAGCTGCACCAGAAACATCTGCCCCTGATGCAGAGTAAGAATGAAATAGGAAAAAGTTCATTCTCTACCCTCAAACACTCGGGAACCACAGCCTGTTTTTGCAGTACTTAACAATCACACTTTTTCCCAAGAAAGGAGGTTGCACATTAATTGCCAGAAACTGTATGCCTAAAAATAAACGACGCAAAAAAGGAGCCTTACGATACTGATGAAGTGAGAAGAATCTCAGAGCTTTGAGCTAGATTCTTGACGGCAAGAGAGTGCACTAAGAATAGCAAACGAGTAGGAGTAGTCAAGGCTGAAAAGTTTCTGAAGTGCTTTGATTGCCAGTTTCTTCATAGGAGCTCTTATTCAGGCTACCTGCTATGCGAGGAGGTTAAATATTTAGTGGAGCATCAATGCCTTGAAAGGTAGCTGGGCAAAGTCTATTTCTGGTTTGCACACCGTTCCGTGGAGTAGCCAGTACATCAGTAAGAACAGTCTTTGTCTCAGCTGTGTTGACAGAGAATTGCTCTGGCTATAGCAGCTAAGTTAACTAAAGGACATAGTGACATGTTAGAGGGAGACCAAAAGACACCTGGGGAGTGTTTCTTTCCCCATGCTTAGAGATGCACAGGTAGAGAGGTACATAACAGAAGGTCTGAGAAACAAACAAAACACCCAAAACCTCAGCATTTACTAAGCAGGTGAAAAAAGGATGGATGGATGGATGGATGGATGGATGGATGGATGGATGGATGGATGGATGGATGGATGTTGTGGTCAGCCCCAGGCAGCAGCTAAGCCCCAGGGAACGGTTCATGTGTGCACACACACACACACACCACACATCCACCCAATCTCCCAGCAAGATGGGGAGGAGAAATGGCCAAAAGCCTTTTTTTTTTTTTTTTTTTTTGCTGGGACAGCTCAGGGAGAAGGGAACAGCAGCAACAGTGCTCAGGACAGAAAACACACACAGTGATAACACGATGCACTTATCCCCAACAACCAACCAGACTGGATACTCAGCCTGCACTTTCCCCAACTAGCCCCCTTTTATGGGGGAGTATAACATCAGGTGGTGTGGAAACGCCCTTGGCCAGCTCTGCTCACCTGCGCTGGCTCCTTGGGGAAATAAATTCTATCCTAGCCAAAACCAGGACACTGGGCATCAAAACCTCCTCTGGCACAACTCCACCTGAATCTCTGTTCTCCAGAAGAATACAAACATTATTCTATAAATTGAATTAGCATAGTCAGCCAAATCCTTGAGAAAGCCACCAATAAACTTGTTCATGAAACTCTGGAGCAAGCAGATCTCAGAACTGGCTTGAAGCATTTACGTAGGTGTCCTGGGTTTGGCTGGGATAGAGTTAATTTTCTTTCTAGCAGCTGGTGTGGTGCTGTGTTTGGGAGTTCGGATGACAGCAATGTTGGTAACACACTGATGCTGCTCGTTGCTGCCAAGCAGTCAAGAACTTTTCACCTTTTCATGCTGCCCTGACAACGAGAAGATGGGGAGCACCCAAGAAGCCGGGAGGGCACACAGCCAGGACAGGTGGCTCACACTAGCCAAAGGGATACTCCATAACAAAGACATCATGCTCAGCATAAAGGGGGCACTGGTGAGGGAGGAGGATGTGCAGTTTAGGGACGATCCAGCTTTGGGACGATTCTGAGCTGTATGGTCTGAGTCGTGCAGTTCAGTGAGAAACTGCGTTGTGTATCTCCAGTATGTGTTTGTATATTTGCCATACGGTCCTGCTATTGTTACTTCTCCCTCTCTTTGCCGTCCCAGTAAACTGTCCTTACCCCAGTGCAAAAGGTTTGCTTTCCTCTATTTTTTTTTTTGGTCATTTTTTTTCTTCCCCTGCCAGGGATGGGTGGAGCAAGCAAGCAGTACCTGGTGCTCAGCTGCCACAACAGCAGACCAGGAAGAACCCCATCAGGCTTTGTACTCTGAGCATTTTCAAAGACAGACCAACGCTAATGTTATGGGCACCAGGACACTAACACTACCTAAAGCCTAATGCCTCCCCCTCATTTGAGAAGGAACATTTTTTACCTGAACTGTGGCAAGGACTCAATTTTGAATTTACTGAAGGAAGCTGGGATTCCATTGTGACAGGAGGCTGGGGGGGTGGACAAACAGACAGACTTGATATAAGGACCACTGCAATTGCATAAGTAAGAATACCAAGGAATCACTTTTTCTTTGTAAGAAAGGGGCATTTATATGTATAAGGACTGCAAAAATAAGCTTGCAAGGGCAATTTGCATAGCTATATTAAGACTGTGGTCTTGAATAGCTCCTAGGTGAGTGGAAGTGATCACTTGATACTCAATAACATTAGAAAAATCATACCATTGTTTTATTTTAAAACCAGTACCCTACCCCTGAACACCAGCAATTTTCCAGCTGGAATGATTATTCTCCTCTTTAGGTCCTTTTCTGTGGCCGAAATTTGCACTTGAAGTTAAATATAATACTGTAGCTGCTATTTGAAGACCTTTGTGAAGCTTCATTACCTTACGACTGTCACATAGCAACACCTGTCCTCCACAAAGGCAGACCAGTGCGTCTTTTTCATCAGCCTGTTTCACCCAATCCAGGAATAAAGAACCACGTTGAGGGGCCCAGTTCCAGCCATACAGATGACTGCTGAACAAAGCCTGTTCAGAGGTTTCAACAGAACACAAGAAAAGTAATTTTGTGGGGATTATTATTTTAGTTTGGCAGCATCAACAAGAGCTGGAGGCGAGGATTTTACTTTCTTTTCATTCTGTCTGGGTCACTAGTTTACAGCTTTCCACAGCCTTCCAATGATGCATGAGCCCAGACCACAAGTCACAAGGGCTGTTTTCTTTCCCTTCCATGCCCTCACCTTCCCTTTATTTAAATGACTGATTTTCCCTGTCCATAAGAAACAAAATATTGCAAGAACTCAACAGGCTTATAGACTTTCCAGCTGTACTTTTGATCTGAACTTTCATTATTTGGAAGCACGATGGGATCGCTGATAGCGCTCAGACCTTCTGCTCCGAAAACACAGATTAACTTCTGGGTCTAGGAACCACAACACTTGCCACTGCACCAAGCAGCTCTCGTTTCATGCAAAGCTTACTCTGGATTCTAGACTGGTTCTCAAGTATATTCATTAGTATTCATCACAGCAAGACTGATACCTGGCCCTATGTTTAAAGAGAGCTAAGTCATTTATATAAACAGCCAAGTAAAATCACTCCACTTACACTTACTGGCAGTATTACACAAGAAGATTTAGTAACATATTCCCATACGATGTTCCAAAGCTGTGAAACTGGACAACTGGCAAAAGTCTTAATGCTTCCAATGTATCCCAATATACTCTTAAATTTCACTTCATCATACTGCTAATATTTAATAAGCTCCCTTCTTGTCACCTAGAGACTTGCAGTGCTGCCGCTCTGGGAGCCCATCATTTAACATTCCTCACAGAATTCATAGCAACAACTTGAGTCATCCCCATTCTGGTGACTCACTCCTGCCACTTGATATACATCTCTTTAATTTGAAGTCACACAAAATCATCTGAGTGACAGCCAGCAGCGGTCCTATGATTTTCTGGCTTCTGCATCATTACATTTCTCTTAGCACTTCTTAGTGCTCACACATCTTCACTATGAGAAAAATGTAATTAAAAAAGTCATTTCTTTAAACATTATAGAAAAAAACCCCAGTGCTTCATATGCATGAAAAAATCCCTATAAAAACAAGCCTTTCAACCTGATGGCATCAAAGCACTGAACAAATGCTCATGTAAAGTTCTCATTTTCGTCATTGAGGGATCTAAAGCTGATGCTTGAGATCAGTTTTCCAAGACCAACAACAACTATGTGCCTTGCAGAGGCACTTTAAAATACCACAGAGGAGCACTGCAAGCTTTCCACTTACAAGTCTTACTGCCTTCTTGTTTGCTATCTTCAGGATGAAACAGGGAAATAAATGAATACGTGGAACTGACATCTAAGCTCCTTTGCTTCCACGTCAAGGAGAGTGTAGTCTCTTCCCAACTTTCACCATGTACCAAAGGTTTGTCTTTAGTGATACCATGTCTTTTCTCCTATCTTAGACCAAGATAAGCAAATTAAGTACTCACATACGCTCAATCATAACTCCAGCAGCACAAAGAGTGAGGGCATAGTGTTGGTTTCCCCCTGAGGGCAATTTTGGCTCCTGGTTCAAGGCTTCTGGGAATGGGCACCTTTCTCTGTTACCATACAAAGAAGTGACAGGGGAAACTGGACATGAGCAAATGAGGAATGTCTGGTTATGGGGCTCTAGAAGATGGCAGAAGTTACATTTAAGGGGAAGAGAAACACAATGGACTGGGATCTCTCATGGTTGCAATATGGAAAGAGTGTTGTGAGTGAATGTGAAAGAGTGTTGTGAGTGAATGTTGCATGTTTGAACCAGTACTGACATGGGAGTGACCTGCTGCCTATGCATTAACACAGAACTCAAACCAAAGACCTTGAGTTTCAGCACACAGATGGTGAAGGTAACAGACCATATCTGAAGATCTGTGCCCACTTCCAGGGTTTCCAAATTCTGGGCTCCTGAAGACAGACGTGGACATACCAAAGTGAGACTATAAAAGGGCTTTGAGCATCTTTAATTCAAAGAGAGGTTGAGATAGCTGGGACCATTCAGCCTGGAGAAGAGAAGGCTCGAGGGAATCTCATCAGTGGATATAAATATTTTATGGTAGGGTGAACAGAAGGTGAAACCAAGCTTTTCTCAGTAGTATTCAGTGAACAGACAGGAGTGAATGTGAACAAAATAATATTCCACTTAAACACAAGGAATACAACTCTTTTACAGTGAGAGCAGTCAAACACTGGAGCAGGTTGCCCAGAGAGGTTGTGGAGTTACCATCCACTGAGATATTCAAAACCCAACTGGACACAGCACTGAGCAACCTGCTGTAGCTGACCCTCCTTTGAAAAGGACTAGATGAGCTCCAGAGGACCCTTCAGAGGGCTTCAACTATTCTGCATGAACACCTTACGTAGTGCACAGAAGTACATAATTGTCCTCTGCATACCAATGCCTGAAGAGTAAGTCATACAAACTCACTGCAGAGTCTTCAGAGGTGGTATTTATCTGCCAAAGATATCAGTAGCCACTGTCATCTTCTCAACAGGAGTCTGCCAGATCCTGACAAATAGCCAGTGTCACTCCTCAGCTGGGAAGCTCTCGCTCAATCATAATTTTCAGCTTTTACAATCTCATGGCCTGACTCAGAATTTCTCGAATTCCAAAAAACAAACACACAAATATTTAAGTGAAACATCGAGGAATCATTTGGCTTTGGTCATTAGCTGGCACTGCAGACAGTATTTCGATGCTATTGGGCATATTTTGCGATGCATTTCCAAACAGACTGGCAAGATGAGACTTTCAGGAGACGGAAGATGTGCCTGCCTTTGGTCCTGTAGCCTTTCTCCAAGGCAAAAATGAACAATCACTGATTTAAATAGACAGTTTATCCTTTCCAGGGATTTTTCCCTTTAGCTTAAGATTCTCCTAAAAACACAATAAACCTAAGTCCTTCCTCTTGCTGCTCAAATTTAAATAGTGATGGAGATGTATGAATCACAAGGTAGGAAAACACCTGTAAGATCACTGAGTCCAACCATTCCTGTCCTGTGCTAAACCATTTCCCTAAGTACCTCATCTACTCATCTTTTAAACATATCCAGGGTCAGTGACTCAACCCCCTCCCTGGGCAGCCTGTTCCAGGCCCTGACAACTCTTTCAGGGAAAAAAATTTTCTAACATCTAATCTGACCCTGCCCGGGCACAGCTCTGTGCCATTTCCCCTTGTCCTGTCGCCTGTCACCTGGCTGAAGAGACCATCACCCACCTCTCGACAGCCTCCTTTCTGGTAGCTGTAGGCAGTGACAAGGTCTCCCCTCAGCCTCCTCTTCTCCAGGCTAAACATCCCCAGCTCCCTCAGCCACACCTCGTAAGATTGGCAAATCATGATTTCTCTGGGGACAGGGAAGCTAAGGAGTTTTAAATTATTAATCCTATTACCCAGTGAGAACTTCCAAAGTTTCCTGTAATTCTCTCACGGTTGTTAAATTTGTCTTTTGACACCACAGTGAAAACAAAGTGGAGGAAGAGATACACAGCATCATAGGAGGCCCACTGCACACAGAAGCACAAGCTTTGAACTTCAGTCTCCTCATCATGATAGCCACAAAAGCTCCACAACACCTTCTAAGTACTGAAGCTTTACCACCACTTAAGTTCTCTATGTTGACTCACCTGGGAACTCAGAACAGAAATCACCCTTTTTATTTAGCTTCCTGAAGCTTGGGGGGGGGAGGGGGGCGGGGAGGCGCAGCTGAGTAATACCTGGCTTGCTAGAAATTATTAAAAATATCTTAGAGAAGTTTTTATTATGCTATTTTCAACAGGTTTTCAACTTAGATCACTCTGCAGGCCAACGAACATATACCGAGACCAGGACAACCTTAAAGTTCACTCGGGCGAGTGACCTGCCATTAGCAGTTACTTTATAGAGCTAGGGCAAAGGAACACTGCCCATAGAGACAGTTTTTAAAAGCACTGGGTGCCCACGTCCTTACTCTGGCATTGCAGAGGAGCTAGGCTGATCAATTACTCCTATTCTGAACAGCACATCCGCAGCACATTTTCTAAACAACATCAGCAGCCTTGACAATTATATGAATCCAAATGCAGATGAATAGAAATATGATTTACTTACACTGCAGACTACTTATAAAAACCCCCAATTTGATTTTTTTTTTTTAAATCCTCTATCCTTACAACAGAATCACAGAGTTGTAGGGGTTGGAAGGGAACTCGAGAGATCATCGGGTCCAACCCCCCTGCCAAAGCAGCTCCCCAGCTCATATTGTACAGATAGGCTTCCAGATGGGTCTTGAATATCTCCAGAGAAGGAGACTCCACCACCTCCCTGGGCAGCCTGTGCCAGGGCTCTGTCACCCTCACTGTGAAAAAGTTCCTCTGCATCTTGGTGCAGAACTTCCTGTGCTCCAACTTGCAGCCACTGCCCCTTGTCCTGGCTCCACAGACCAGTGAAAAGGGGCAGGCCAATTCCCCCTGCACCCCATATTTAAGATATTTATGGACATTAATAAGGTCCCCCCTCAGTCTTCTTTTCTCCAGGCTGAACAGCCCCAGCTCTCTCACACACTGAGGAATACTTCCCATCACACCTTCTTTTGAGGATTTTCTAAAGCAGTAATCATTGACCTAGCTGACACTACTGAAGTCAATAGAAGTTCTGCATGGCACGCTCATGCCTACCACTGAAAACCATGAATTTGAAAACCCATTCCTTAAGTAATTTAGAGAAAGTAATGGTATATATTCAACAGAACATTGCTGTAATACAGAATACCCAGAAGCAAAGTTATGGTTGGATGGATGCTGTAAAACATACAGAAGTGACAGTTCAGCAAGCAAACGAAATGATGAATGCCTTAAGAGCTGATTTTCAGGTTTTCCATTGCATGCTTATTGTTTTACCTTGTGCTTGAGCAAGAGAAATTGTTATGATGGTTGCAATCTTGCTGCTAAATCCTTAACCAGGCCAGAGAACCCACAATGCTTTTACAGGCCAGAACACCCACAATTAACTATAGGGCTGCTGCAAGAACCCTCCTCGGGGCTCAGTTTGCTGAAATACTTAAGTCCACACAAGCTTTTAAGCTCACTTTCAGGACTTCTATTGCTTTAGCTAGGACAAACAGGTAGTGGTTAAAAGCAGCAAACTTCTCTGGGCTGTACTGGTATAAAAGCTGTAAGTACAGCTTGTTTTAGTTTTGGGAACCAATGTTTTTACAGCAGTAAGAGTGTCCCACCATATGATTCATGCTTTTACATATGTTTAGTAAAACTAATGCATACAAACAAAGGAAAACATACACCTTTATCCAATGCAATGCTGCTAGTAGCACTTCTGAAGTACGGAAGAGCTCAAAGCTCTTCAACCAGACAGAAAACACAGAAGTCAACCCCCAGACAAGCTACATGACCACAGAGTTGGACACATTTTCACGCTACTTTACTACCCATAAGATTAGTTAAAGGTATGGCTTTTATTTAAGTCTGTCTTGATGTACCAGTTTTACTTTAGACCTGCATACTTGAGTGTATTCAAATTGCTTCCTTTGAGTATAATTCTCTTGAAAACAATCCTATTACATAAAGGACACATATGACTCCTACTGCCCAGTCCTCACCAGGTAATCAAGTAAAACATAGCTAGAAAAAAAAGGTATCATTGCTGTTGCCACACATTCAAATCACCTTTCATGCCTAATACAGCTCCTACATACAATTCTGCCAGACAAAGAGAAGGTTCTGTATATGACCTAGTAAGAGCAACAAATATTTCTAAACACTTCTGGTGGGAACACAAGTTTATGGAGGAAGCAGTTCATTTTCTGTCCTTCCTATATATTTTGGGCCTGATTCTGTCATTAGTTGTGCCAGTGTAGGTGTACTACATTCAACCAATTTAGTTTTAATCATTCTACACCATCGCCTTACCCCAAAAGACAGAATCTTGTCTCTTTTTCTTCCTATAAGAAGGTACAAAGAGCAACTAATGCTCTGGAGACAGAATAGGGCAGTTGTTCTCTCTGCTGCCCCTGCTGTGGCTTTTTGTGTGGTTTCACAGGAAGGTAATCCAGTTTCAATCCAGTTGATTTGTCCCTCCCAGCTGTAAACCTCTGTGCCCTCTCTTGAGTTGGCCACTGTAGCTGTGTGGAGAGCTGGTCCTGATGGCTGATTTGGATAAAAACTTTCTGTGGAGGTCTATTTGAATACTAGATGGTTTTCTGGACCAGCGTTAGGTCCAGCTGAAGTGATGAAATAGGTGGACACGGCCAAGGGTGGGACAGGTAATGGCAGTTTGCATGCATATTAGCCTGAACTGCCACGAGACTATTTCCTTACACCTAAGACTAACTCCAAGGTTTTCATGCATGAAACAATTAAATGGTGTTTGAGCACAGAAGGCAATTGTGTCTTTGATATCTTCCTTCCACAATCTGCAAGGATTCCACAGCCATCACCCTCTCTCAAGGAACAGCCTTATTAGATACAAGCTTTTGGTCAGAGCACATCTTAAACCACAAACAGTTTCATTTTCAGTGAACTGGCACGCTAACTCAAAGGCTTTTCATTACAGCTTCATCCCATTTTGGCTATTCTGCTTTTTTTCTCCCCACATAGCAATGCAAGGTCATCTAGTTCTAAAATTTTCATAAATTTTAATCAAGCTGTGAAAGAGCAGAACAGTATTTTTCCAGATTTAGAAGCAGTGTGGGGAAACAAACTTCACTGAGGTTAATTTTCTAAAAGTATAGAAAAAATAATTTTTAAAGCTAGCCAACTTTGAGCCTTCCATGTCAGCTAAAAATACAGATGTCTCACACCCCAGGAGGGAGTGCAGCAAAGTACTTGTGTAACACTGTAATGGAAAAAAGATACCACAAAAGTAGCCGCTTCCATCACCAAGAAGCTTTCAAAATATCTGGAAAACAGACAGTCAGCAAAGGGAGAAGAGATCAAGTCCAGAAACTGGTAACGTTGGACAGCAAAGCATGATGTTTTGATAAATCCAGAGTTGCCCAAGGTCTGCAAAGCAGCTGACTGAAGAGATTTAACAGCTTTAACATCATTGATTAAGGCCATTTCCAAAACACAAAATTCCTACCACTTCATCAGAAAATTAAGGAGTTTCTCTGCACAAAGGTTGAAATTCTGCAAACTGTTTGGTCAACAGTGACATCTCCACTGGCCATGGAGGCAGCCTCACTGGTGTTTCTCAGCTTCCATTGCTGGATCTTTTCCTTAAACAAGGACACTATTTCATTCACATTTAAAAAAGAATTTGTATCTCAATTTGTTTTTACAGTGCTGGTAGCTGTAGGAAAAATAGATACACTGAGAAAAGCTTCTTAAAAACCACACTGGGGTAAATCAATCCCTGGGGACATCACCCCCACTCCAGAACCTCCTTCCTGACAGATACCATGGAAATGCAGAGAGTGCTACAACGAAATTTGTGCAAATAAAAAAAAATGAAAAAAAAACCCCACAAAAAACATGAGCAGTTTATGAATCAGTTCAAATCTTCTGCCGATAGCGTGTCTGCTCATCCTATTAAATCTCATTCAAAGGTTGCTTCTCTGGCTCACGGTCAGAAATGCACTGAAATTACAGCTGTGTGTTGCAAACCAACCTCCTTGGTTTGTTCAGAAAACAAAGCTCAGATTTAATTAAAAAAACCCACTGGTTAAATTAAAATTTTCAGCATAGTATATGAAATGCTTTTTCAGTTTATTGTTTTAGGAAGAAAGAGGAACCAATTTAAGTGTATCCTCTTAGGCAAGAGGGAACCCATCTGATAGGAAGAGACTCAAGTATAAATAAAGCACAACTGATTTGTAGCAGTTAAAACTAGCAAACAAAATGTAAGCTATAGTCAGCAATCCAGCATTTTGTTTTGTGGGGGGGTTTTTTATTTATTTTGAACTTCCACATGGGAAGAATTTGAATCAAAAGGGTGCCGAGTTTTTGCTGGGGATTTTTTTAGTGGTGTTGGGCTTTTTTCAGTTTGATGTGTTTGCTTTGAGATTACTAGTAACCAAACAAGGAACCCTCTAGGAAACCTGCCTAGTTCTTTTACTGAAAACATATACAACATGCAACTGCATTCATTACTATCCAGCACCTGGAGAAGTTAAAGGAAAAGCAGAAAAGAACAGCAATGTTATTCAAAAAAGCACAGGGACACTTCTCAAGCTTCAGTGAGAACTGAGCCAATGAGACCAAACATGATACAGATGGCCCTTGAGGAACAACGCTGACATATATCCTAAAAATAGGACAACAATAAACTCTCATTCATCTGTGGTCAGGAAACAGCATCACAACTGACATTCACTATAGGTGAACTAGAGCTACATGTGGTGCCACTGGTGACTTAGATGGCACAGTACGATTTTGGCAGGAGGGACACAGGACACCTAAGGAATGCTTAATTTATCATCCTCTTTCCTTCTATCAAACTGTAGTCTACCTCTGGACTACCTATAAACTGAATTACCTTGAAAACTGAACTCTAAAAACCGCCTGAAAGGAGAAAAGTGAGGGATGCTTAGAAGCCAGGTGTATTCTATACTCTTTTAGATCAAGAAAAAAAAAAAAGGAGGGATTCAAAGATGTCCTTGGAGGTCCAACAAGCATTAAAAAAAAATAAAGAAGTATCAGTATATCTAAGGCATTCAACAGTCATTCCACAAGAGATGCATCTGTTTTTTCTTTAGATGACTGGCTCATAAAATAGCACTATGCTTCAGGACATCACATCAATTCTTAAATGACTACAGGCAATTTTATGTTTTGCCACATGGAAAGTTTTGTCAGAAAATATTCAGGTTGATATTTTCAGAGCTTACTGTCAGTATGAATTATCAGCAACACACATTACCACAAACGTTCAATTACACTAAATATATGACTAATTTCTTATTTGACTGAACGGTCACGCAGGCATTCCTTAAGACTGGATTTGCTACACCTACAACAGATGGTACTACCTAAATTGCTTGCAGTTGGTAACTTAGAAACTATTTCTTTTATAAAAAGAGGATTTTTAAAGGCAAGTAGGTTTCCCCTTCAGTTCTCTATCACAGTTCTCCAAAAGTGATGCTCTCTTCCATTGCAGACACAAATGGGTCTGATTAATTCTACACAATCATAATGATGAAATAAAGGGCACCTGACTTCAGTACTGATGTCCAGAATCTGGTCCTCAAAGAAAAGAATCTCCTGGAATCTCATGTTCTTGCAGTGCCCAAAATAAGAAAAAGGGAGAGATTCCCCTTTACACTCCACCCAGGTAACTCAAGCTCCCACTGTTGTGCAAAGCTGAAACACTGCAGTGAGCTGCATGAAACCCTGACCAGCTGAAGCAGTGTCTCAGCAACTGCATGTCTCAGGAGCTGAAATTAAGCAATCTGAAAAATAGGGTGATAGATGGAGGTAGGGGTGTGCATGTGAATGTATGAACAAGGGCATGCTTTTTTCCCACATACTTGGGATACACTTTTACAGCAAACCAGCAGATTAAATTGCAGTTTTGAGGAATTATTTCTGTGTTTCTTTTGTCACTTTCCCATGTCAACAGAGTGGAAACTGATATTAGGTATCTTATGAAGCAGTATAAAAGAAAAAACATGAAATTATTGACAAGGGTGGTTAGGTGATACTTTACCAAGTAGTAAAGACACATAGGAAACAGTACAGTGGGTTTGGTTTAGCTGAACCAGACACCACCAAAACCAAGAGAAACCCCAGAAGCCCTTGCCAACAAATGAATGCCACACCACCTAAGCCTTCAAGGTGTTTTTAAGCTGCTCCTTAGGGGAAACGCTCGTATTTCATTCACGGGGCTGCTGAAATACAGGTAAAGGTAGCACTCTTAATTGGCAACCCTACTGTGACTGGTTTGAACCTTCAATTTTTCACCCCTCACTTCAGATTATCCTTGACCAATCTTTAAAATTTAAATCTACATATGCACACTGGGATAACTCAATTTCTGCAGTTAAGAGGAATCAACATGCTGTGAATCTGTTGTTACACTTAAACTCTTCCAGTAGAGCAGCACCTGAATGGTTGAGATTGGGGTCTTCACAGCTTCAGCTTTCATGCCTTAGCCTCTCAGCAAAGGAGCTGAAAGGTGGCAGGGCATGAAGCTACATGAAACCACATATGCACTAGCTGAGAAACAGCAAGTAGAAACAACAGCACAGGGCTGGCCAAGGATTAGCAGTCAAGTGCAATGCAGAGACTTTAAATGATGTTCATAAAGATCACTTACTGGATTTTCAGTCACTCTACTTGCCAAGAGGAGAAACAACTCCCCAGACACTACTCAAGAACTGCACTTAGAAGAAAGCCAGAGCAAGATCCTGCTCTTAAAGTCTGTGGGGCTGTGAAGGACCACTGATATGTGCTGTGATAGTATTCACACCAGGCTGCAAAATGCATGACCTTCATCCTCTTTCAGCTTTGAGTACAACTGATGCATTGCTATCTCCTGTTCTGGATTACTCAGTAAAAGTCCAACCAGACCTACCAACCATCTCACCCCCTAACAAACCTTACCTACAGACCAGCAAAGGGGTGTATGTGTGTGTGTGTATGTGCAGGGAGGGGTAAGAGATAATGTTGACAAGAAGGCTTACATTATTTACATCTCCTTCTCACTGGGTTTACATCAGCTTAGCTCACAGGCATTACTTTTCATTGACAAAGATCTAAACAAGAAAAGAAGTACTTTTGAGACAAATACTGAGGGACAAATATTCTCCTATCTTCAAGGGATAATTCCACACTGGCAGCAGCACAGAATGGCATCACAGCAGGGAAGCCCTGAAGGGCAGATCTCTTCCCTGACACACGAGTAGAGCATGTCTGGTGCAGAGACACGTAAGTGACCTTAACGCTCCTTGGGCTAGACATCTACCCTGGCTGGACGCACAACCCAGCTGGAGGACAACTGCTCAGCGGGGGCCAGACTGACTGCACATGGAAGAGGCATCTTTCCATCCCATGAAGCAGAGAGGTGAAACAGCGGCCTTCTGCTCTGGGAAGCTCATTGCTGAGTGCCTTTTCCTCCTGCTTGCCCAATGCTGGGACAACAGTACCTCAGATTTGCATTTCAAGGTGGACTCTGGTGCTGCAGGCCCTTCTCACCTATGTAGTCCTGCTGAAATTAACAGGGCTGCTGAAGGAAGTAACTGCTACTTGGAGCCTGTGACCTTTGGGTTCAGCATAAAGCTTCACACCTCCAGGAGCACCACTTTTGTGATGATTCATGTAACAAACCAGTCTGTTAGTAACAATGGAGAAATATTTTTAAGGAATGCAGCAGTGAAGCAAGTAAAAAGCCCACAGTGTATGTTCTCAGCTCTAGGTAAGCACTTTTCCACCCTCACTTCCTCCTGACAAGCTTTTTAATAAAAAAGTTTTTTGCAATGGTACATTATAAATCTGATCTTAACAAGGTGATTTTTTTCTTCTTCTTCTTGTTACTGCATTGGATCTTTACAAGGTAACTTTCTTTATGAACACCACAGCAGGTCCACATTAAAACTTGTGGTGGTTCAGCCCCAAGCAGTGGCTGAGCACCACAGGCTGCTTGCTCACTCCTGCAGGAGAAACAGATAGAGCCTCTCTGGGTTGGGATAAGGACAGTTTGCTGACAAAAACACTGTGAATGTAGAACCGTAACAGCCAATTACACTCACACCCAGTGATAACACAGAGCACCTTACTGACCTGTCGATTAGAGTGCTGCATGATGGAAGGAATAACTGACCAGCTGCCCCAGCCACACTCAGACTGTCTTAGAAGCACCAATCCCCTGCTCCTCCCCAGCCAGCCCCTTTTATGGGGAAGTGATGTCAGGTGGTGTGGAAAACAGCCCAGGGTAACTCAGCTCACCTGGGCTGGCTGCTTGGGGAGGTTGACCAGAACCAGGACAAAACTTTAAAAGGTAGACACAAAGAAACAAAGAATAAAAACAAGCTTGTAATTTATTAATTACTGATAATTACTTAAGTTTAGAATCTGTCATACTTCTTTAAATGATCAGTTTAGCCTTCATGTCCCACCCCTACCTCTACTCTTGCTAGACCATGAAAAAGGAGATTCTAAATTGGACAGCAAAGCTTGGCTGTCTAGTTTCACCTTCATCTTTTTTCTAGAGTGTAGAGTATTTGTGCCATTTGGCTTTTCCATTTCTTGGCATTTAAGACTCTAGTACTAGACCCTCTGCTGCTCCATTAGCTGTCAGACAATACCTCATCTGACAATCATTACTTTTCAAAAGGAAACCTGCTGCAATCCTGACCTCCACTATTCTATTTTATTTTTAATAAAAATATAGCTTTGGAAGTGCATTAATATTTGGAGCCTAAAAGCCTTTCAAATATGGTTTGAACAGTGAAGAGACTTAAGACAGAAGATATTTTGTATTTCATAGCCTGTGTTTTTCGTCAAATCCCTCAGGGACACAACCATTTGGGCTAGATTTCTCCCTCATCCCTCTAAGTTCTTCTACCCACAAAGTCCACATCCATGTTCAGATCCAAGGCAGCAAACAGACAAGAAGTGAATGTGAACAAGCCATGGCTGTCACTTTCTGCTGTTTTTCTTTCAAGTTCTGCCAAACAAAACCGTAAGAGGCCCTGTCAAAAACTCCATAAAAGCATGCATTTAATAAACCTACCTGCAGGTCACGCACAGAAGAGTAACACTGAGTAAGGGAGTAGAATGGCCGGGCTCTTTCGTAGGGTCTTCAAAGGCCATGCACCAAAGTAAGCTCACTGCCACACTACAGCTAGAACAGAATTTCTAAGTACTGGGTAGCAAACCCAACTTGAAACAACCAACTATCTATCAGGAGAACAACATTTTGCATTTATTTCAAACAAGCTTCTTGCCAGAAGCTCAGATTTTTTTGACATGTGTCACACTATCTTGAAAAATAGAGAACAAGTGAAAGCTGAAGCCACCACTGCCTGGAGAATACAAATCCTGTGCACAATCCCACATACATTTAAACTTCAAGGCATTTGATATGTATGTCCAACGAAACAGACCCACCTGCTAGCTGTTACATCCATTTCTCTTGCTTCCCTCCATAAATGCAGAACACTAAATGCAAACAACCAAAACAAAACTATTTCCATGACTTCCATGATGAGAGATTATGTTCCTCTTTATTATTTGTCTACCTTCTGATGAGCATGACCAATTTTTTCCGCAATGACTAAAGAACTGCAAGAGTCACAAACACCTGAACTGGCTCTCCATTAGACACTACAGAGAACAGGAGCTCATGGTCTCACAACAAGTCCTTCTGTATTAACAGAGGATCCATCTAACTCAGCAGTGTCTATTAAAATTTCAATATAGGAAATTAATACTTATCTGTTAGCACCTCTAGGATGAGAAACACAGGCAAGTTGGGTTTTTTTTCCACCTTGCTGGTGGACTACTGTATTAACACAGTGAAGTACATAGCACATCAGTATCCTCATCAACCCAGAAAAGGTCTCCTTCTCATGCAGGTGTCATGAGGTCAGCTGCATACTAACTTTCCAGAGGGCATTCTGAGGATAGTTGTAAGGCCAGGGTGGGTAGCTTCCCCTAGGATAGTTATTCCCAGGTAAAAATATATACATTTCTAGAATGCATCGTATTGGCCATGCATGCTCTGTGGAGATGCTCTTTGAATGAGAAGTACAGAGATTTACAAGTATCCAGAGACAGGCTTATACTACTGGTCTGACTGGGTTGCTTCAAGTCCAGCAAATGTTTGGCAGACTTGTTTTTTTCTCCCTACAGAAGAACCATGTTTGGGCAGAAAACACAAACAGCCTGGTGTATACGGCAACCATAAACCTGTCCAATGCAAGAGGTGGTATGAGGCTGCGTGACAGCAGCCCAAGCAGCTATGTATTAGGGAGCCCATCTGTGGCCCCATTTATTAGAGGTTGGTCTAGTAAATCCAACTTGACCCAACTGAAGCCGAGAGCGCAAGCAGGGAAAGCACAAGGCTGTAAAGAACAGCTCTGCACAAGAGCAGCAGGAACCACTATTTGAGTTCATGTAGCGAAGTCTTCCCCTTCCTCTCCAGTGTCTCTTTCTTGCACTCTTCTGTGCATGGGCACAGCCTGGTTCTGAACACAACACTTTGCAGAACTGCAAACAGTTCTGAAGAGTTGTGCCAGCACCTTGGGGTCTGGGCTGTGCCTGCTGAGACAACACAAGAATCTTAATGGGAATACACGAGAAGCATGTCATCTACTCTGTCGCCTGCCAACGCTGTTATTTGGGACTGATGCTGGTTAACTATTTATTTACTGAAACACACACAGGCACACAAAGAAGGTGGAGCTGAGAAGATTATGATCTCCATAAAGCAGATTTTCATTTGCAACTTAAGAGACCAATCCAGGAAGACACTTCCAATGTCTGTTAATAATGAACCTAGGTACATCAGTGCTTTCCTGAACAGAGTCCTTCCACAGTCACAATAAGCCAAAGCAGGAGATGGCATGGGAAATCAGTACTGCTGAGAGACAGCACTTCTTTCTTTTCCATGGCTAATTACAGAACTGTAACAGCAAATGTATGTATTTATGTATTTATTTGAAGAAGGATGCTGAAATGGTGATCTATCAGTAACCACATTATGTGTGTCATGAAAGCTCACTTTGCAGTCAATTTAAACACTAACTACACTGATCATCACACTAAATCTCCTGTAAGACATATTTCATTGTCTTCCTCAAAGGGCATTTCAAATACGATGCAGCAATTCTACCCTACAGAGAGACTAATTAAACATAGACATCTAGTTACTATTGTAACAGCTGAACTTTAATTACCCTGCAACCCTTTGAAAGGTTGTTTTGGGACACTCATTCTGATAACAGTGTGAAAAGTAAGCAGAGCTTCAGACAACTCTTGTCATCCCACTGAGGACTAGAAGTCATGTAAGAGGGCCTTTGGATGAACAGGAAATCTGAACTTTTTCATTGTTTTTTCTGAACATTTTTCATTTGATCTCAAGTCACTCTGAACTGCACCAAAACTGCATTACTCCTGTTTGGCTTATATTTGCTCCTTTTCCTGAGGTGAGAGGGAGGACAAAGCAGCCTGAAAAAAACTGACAAAGGCATCACTTTTACTTAATTCTGAAGCTACCAGAACAGGATTCTGAGGTGAGGTGCACGTTACAGCGAACACATCGCTGTAACCCTCACAGGGGAAAGCACGCAAGCGCGGCAACAAGGTGAAGCAGCAGTGACATTATGAAGCTTCTCTGCACCAGATCTATGCTTAATCCTTTGCTCTGAGACCAATGGGGTTTCAGGGTACTGTTGAGTCAGTAGATAAAGGAATGAAAAACAACATTTATTGGCTTTTGTAGTCACTTCTTTAGCCAGTATGAAGAACAATAGGGAGAAGCTTTGTTAAAAATAACTACTAGTTTTCCTGTCTCAAAAGAAAGAAAACTGTTTTGAAGACTTCAGAAGGGAGGTCAAGTCCTTCAGAGTGTCCCCTCACCACAGGGAATGGCACAGAATTAAGGAAAGGAATTCCTAAGGGAAAAGCATAAGAGGATTTTATCAGAAGAAAAATTTTTGCTCTCGAGGTTTTAGTTTACAGATGAATGTAAACATTTAAGGATACACAAAATTACCTGTGCGGTTGTGCCAGAAGGTACAAAAGATCCAGCAAGAGAAAGTATCTTTTGCTCATATCAAGTACTCTGTGCATAGAGACTTACAGAAACTGCTTTGGTAATGTTCTATGGGAAGAAATGTGAGATATTAAATTTTAAAAATACAGGCCTCTAAAACCCAATAAGCAGAAAAAGAACCCCAGCACATTCAATTCTAGCATGAAATAACAGCTTTACTTGGTCCAACAATCATCTTCTCAGGGAAATATATTTTAATGATTGAATCCACTTTGGCCATTCTCTCCATTCTTCACAGAAAATGTCTTGATCCCTCAAAAAATTTGCAGAGGGAAAACTGTTAGCAAAAAAAATTGTTAAGCTCATTTATTAAGGCTACTGTGATAGGTGAAACACAGAATAGAGGTCCTTTCTCCACCACTCTCTTTCCTTCTGTATGATTTCTAGGTCTTCTGAGCTTCCTCCTGAACATTACAGGGAGGTTGAAGATGACTTAATCTGGATTCTTCAGGAGCGCCTGAAGACAGAGGAAGGACAACAGGTATGTTCTTGTGTTCATTGAATGACATATTAAAGGGCCACACAAATAGATGTGGGGTCCCTTTATATACAGTCCTGGATCTTTTTCTAAGATAGTAACACCAAGTAAACCAAAACATGCAAGTTGATCTAAGCTACTGAGAATACCTCCTTTAAGATCCAGCCTACATTTCTTTGCTTAATCCACGTTAAAACTCTGACCAAATTCAGCATACAATTCTAAAAGGGGTAAAACACCCTGTTCCCAAATGCAGGGCACCCAACATATGGCTCAACAAGGGAAGCTGGAGGTACACTAGTGCCTGTGGTCCACTACAACACATAAACCTAATCCCATAGTTTCCCACAGGCAAACAAGCAAGACCTGTCGTGTTCCAATGTAGTGGTAGAAAGTTCAGTGGGACGTCAGATGTTTTGAATGACGTTTTGCTAAAACATCTCTGGATTTTACTGTGCCTAAACTGTCACCACGTCCACTTCCAGGGTGCATCCCACTATCCCTTGCTGACAGTAACCTTTTCTTTCTGTTACCAGCTTCAAGGAAAGTTCAGTGCCTCCTTATTCACCACACTGATAAACAGCTGATACAATGTTTTATTTTAGGAGGCAGAGGGAGAGTTTAAAAGCAGGATGTACCTCTGAAAGGAGATAAGCAAGCTGGCCTCACATTTTGCTCCCTCTCAACACTAAGTGCTGTTTGAAGTCTGCATTGCCAAAACCCACAGAGACAAATGTAACCTGCAACAGCTGCGATGAAGGGAGTACCTATCACGGCTCCTGACCTGTCTACCTGCCACCAGCCTGGGAAACTGAAAGAACAAGCACACATCTTTCAGAGTGATCCCTCTGCTGCCCACTTAAAGCCTTTTAAACTCACGCTGGTTAACAGATGGTCCCTGCATGCTCCTAAGGCTGCTGACACATCTCTCTAGGTATATATACAGCCACTTAGGTGGATACCAGCTAAGGCCATGTTTCTGCTGCCTAGGGCAGCATTAACTGTGAGCAGCTATGTTTAGAAAGCCCTGGCATTTTTTTGTGGTATCATATGCCCTACGTTGCTTTAATCTTGGTGACTCTTGTCCCCGGTTTCTTATTATTAGGTCACAAAGCCTGTTAGCAAAAAACTCCATTCCATCTGCACAATGACACCTCACAACCAAGTATTTTTCCCTATTCTCCCCTTGGGTCTCCTTCAACACTGACAAAGCTCTTAGCCAGCTTTCCCCTCTGCAAGCAGCGAGTCTAAGTTACACCCCAAGGATATTCAGCGATGCCCATCTTGTTTCCTTTTAGAAAAAACAAAACATTATTGATAGGTTAATTTGTCCCAAAAATTAATATTTCAAGTAATTCTTATCAAATTCATCTCACAGAGTGGTTTCTTCTTAGCAGCTCTGAGATAAGACTAAGTTACATAAGGAGCCTTATTGATTACTTTTTGCCTTTTAATTATACACGATTGTTTTTCAGGTTTTTGTTAACCCCACTTAATTTTTTATCATTAGCTTTGAAATGCTAATAGTAAAGATTTTGCTGTGCTTCTACACAGAGAAAATTAAAATGATCGATTGCCTTCCTTTTATTTTCTTGCTATGTCAATCTAGGAAGCAATTGTGATCATTCTTTTAAAGTTTTCTGGAAAACATTCATCACATCAGTGAAATCTGAAAAGAGCCTTCACATGTAGTGTAAGTCAGGAGGAATGATGAACAAAGGAGGTGATAAGACAAAATTTAATTGTTCATGAATGGGTGACATGCCAAATTAGGAATGCAGTTAGGAATAAATGAGTAGTCATTGTTTACATTAAAGCTTAATGCAGTTTATTCCTAACTGTCCACCTCAGTGTTTTCCATAAACCACCTTTACCCTTGACCTAAAGAGCACTCCCTAAGCAGAATGCAGGAGTGATCGGAGCTCCAAGGAAGGACTGCCTTAACTGGGTGTATGGAAGCACGATGTAGATTACACAGCTCCTTATCAGAGGTCCTAAGGATACAGGGTGATGATTTAAAGCCACGGTTCCCAACTTACAGCTTTAAATGCGTGTGTGCGTGGCAACTCTCCCAACCCAGCAGGGACAGCCTTCAAGATACCGCAGGCCAACATATTGCTGCTGCTGGCATACGCAGCCCTGAGGAACGCAGGAGAATAGCAAAGGCGGCAGGAAAAGAGAGATGCCAACAACAACAAAACCCCACAGAAGCCAGAAGCTGGGAGCATCGCATGAGATACTCAGCTCCAGCCCTCTTCGCCAGCAGTCTGCACAACGCGACCTTTACGCCCACGTGCTCCCACAACAGAGGCTGAGCATGGGGAAGAGCCAGTCTCTTCCAAACATTACAGATGCCTCGTGCATCAAGCATAGCCACATCAAGGTCTCTGCCTTTGTTTCTAGCACTTCCCTGGTGCAAGAAAACAGAGAATTAAGCTGAAGAAAGAGAAAAAATACATATGAAAACTGTGCTATCACGATCTAAGCAAGGAAAACAAAGGACCTTTAAAGATGTCAGATGTGAGCAATCTTCTCAAGGAACACTGCAATATAACCATTAATTTCTCATTTCATTCTATCTGAGGGCATATTTTCTGTTCTGAGAGATTGCAATGGCTTAGTGCAAAGCTGTAGTAAAGTGGGACTAGCTTGAGACATACACTTTTAACTTAAGGCTGTTCCTGACAGCTTAACACTGTTGTAACACTTGACTGACTTAGGTTTTGACTGACTGAGGGAACATAGGAACATTTTTCCCAAGGGCATGCAACCCAGTCAGTTCTCAGATCTAACCATCAGTAGTCTCCTTACTCTTTTAGCCACAGAACAGAAAGAAGGACACAGAGGCAGACAAGTGCCACACTCAAAACAGGTCCTCCCCAGTTTGGGGCATCAAGCTTGCAGCAGGCTTTAACTATTGCCAACACTCTGCAAAGAATTAGATTTAGCCTTGATGAAATTTCTCTTCCATTTTAATAATGCATCAAGTATTTAATTTGCTTATAAACTATTAAACAGATGTCTGTCTGTCCAAGTACTGTAAGTACTAACCATAAAATTGATATTGCACTATAAATTATGCATAGGAAGGATTTTCGGATTAAGTGAAATATGTGGTGCAGTTGTTATCCATGGCAGTTAAAATGGCACGTGTCCATACGGCCTATTGGCAGGCAAACACTTGTCACATACTTCCCCTGTCTTACACACCTCATAACCAGAGTGAGACCATTGTGAGTCTGGAATGGAGAAGGCTCAGAAGCATTTTCACGTTTCAACTCTGCCTCCTGATTTTCTTGCTAAATTTGCTACTTATTATGGTTGTTCTTTAGACATTGTCTTCATTTTTTTGCTTACAGGTTGAATTGCAATTGCAAGATGTGAAAATTATTACGCTGCCACTGTATGAAGTCTGAAGTATTTGACTGTCTTTCAAATATTCAGAAACGTTGGTTCCCTGACAAATCCCAGGGAAAGCAGCCATGTGTTATATTGATATGCTGAGGCTGTCAGTACAAGACCACCAGTGCTATCTAAATGAAAGCAACAGAGCTGCATGATTATAAATGATTTTACCCTGAAAGTGCTTCGAATGAAGAAAACATTTTTAGTGGACTATATGAACAAATTGTATTACCATGTAAAGTACATTACTATGATTAAAGTGTTAGAACTGACACTTTTTGCACCTTATCCACAAGAGAGATATTGTCATGAATACTCGTCACCAAGAAGGTGTGAGTGCAGCCAAGTTTCATTTTGCTACAGGAGTATCATATTCCACACTGATTCTAAGACCTAAAGTCTAAGCACAAGAAACAACTGCTAGCAACACAGTGTTTCATTAGCATTGACATTTTATGTTATCTGAAAGCAGACAGCCCAGGACATTCTTTTTGCATTAATGACTTTTGTCATACTGCAAAAACTTAGAAACTTTAAGACTGACTCTGAAGGCACTTACAATCCTAGCTGTGAGTATTACTGTGAACAGTCCCAATGAAACCAATTAGTTGACTCAGAGTAATTAAGCATTAGAGCTAATTATACCTGTTCCTGAGAATTAGGCCCTTTCTTTTTACTAAATTTTACAGCTAACAATTCTGAACATGGTTGCCAGTTCTGACAATTTTATCTGAAGTTTTGGAAAAATGTGCTTTCCTTAAAGAGCTAGCTCCAAGAAGAAAACTATGGTTCCTGATGAAACAAGAAAATTGTAAGGTTTGCAGTGTCCCACCTTGCTGGAATAAACTTGGCTGTGTTAACCCAACAAGCTCATCGGCAAGAGGCAAATATAAAGATAATTTCTTACTTCAGCAAGTTACTCCATGTTATTTTTCTTGAGGAACCAGGTTAGCAGCAAAGCACTACAGCATCCTCAAAATCATACGTAACACAAACAGCTGTAAGAGGCATCAGTCCTGCATAACCTGATCCCAAAGCAAGCATGTGCCTCCCTTCTCCCTCCTGTCATGGTTCTTCCACAACAACATTGGTGCCATTGACTGTACAGGTATCAGCTGCCCCCCGACACACAAAGGCGATGGACATGGGCAGTTTCACAAGGATACGCAAAATATTGAAATGGTATTGGCTAATGAAAATAAACTGACACTTTCAACATGCAGAAAAGCAGATCATCCATCATTTTCCTCTTGCCAGTTTCATCATTTTGACTAGGTATGCTTTTCCCTTCAAGCTGTCCCCAATTGCATTTGTTAACTAAAGCCTGCATCAACAATTCCTCTTTGGATGACAGCTGGTGATGCACGGTCATCTCTCCCCTTGAGAGGGCTTGGAGAACCTGTAAGTGTATTCCCACCTGGAACTCACTGAAGGTCATAGCCTTAAACCAAACGTCTCCAAAGCCAAGTACAAGAGTTAAAGCCTCATTTGCTGTTAAGACCTCTTCCCTCAAAACACAGTGTTTATCTGCTGCATATGATGTTGATACAGAGGTGCTTCCAGCCACTCCACTTCGCTCTGACAAGGGCCAGTTATCTCAAGTGACGTATTCTTGCTATGTGGTGCAGGATGATCAGTTTTGAGGGTGTTTTTCCCTGGGGTGTGCACTCATGCTCCTGGGGCTGTAATGCAGCCATGATACGAGTGACAGGCACACATCCCATCTCTAGCTATACTCCAAATTAAGCAGCACTAAGACAGTCATTGTTCAGTTGAAGTCCAGGCGCAAGTTTTGATCACACAAAGTCTGACGGCAAAGAAGGCCAGTTCTTCAGGCCCTTTTACAAGGGTATTAAGAAATGCTTTGCCAAAACCATTGATTTGGCTTCCTAAGTACAAGAGGATCTCCATGACAATAATCTGAGGGAGTGATTAGAGCAAAGAGAGAAAGTGGAATTTTTCCAAGCATGCACTTTTACTAATCTTTCTCCAGAAAGAAATAAAACCTCCCACACATATTAGAAAGCCTGCTACTGCCTATTTCTCTCTCCCCCATTCTCCCAAACCAAATCATTTCTGCCTGAAATCTTAAAGCAACCAAAATTCTGAAGTGTTTTGGTTTTTTTTAAATACAAATTTATTCTTTAGACTATCCCTTCAACATAATTTCTAATCTGAAAGGTCCATAAATCCAAAGCAGTTCGATCATTTTTGGGATTATTTATTCTAACCATGAAACCATGCAGGATATTTTATTATGGATATACACAAACACACGCTGGATAAACAGGAAAGAAAAAACACAACCCCCAAATGTGATAACATTTCAAATGACTGCAGAGATGATTAATTGGGTTAGCATACTAAATCATATGTAAGGATGACCAGGGGCAAACTCAGAAACTTCAAAACATATTTTTAAATCAAATGGTGGGGTTTAGAGAAAATAATTAAAACAAAAAAATAGCATGAGATTTCCTGCAGAAAATCCAATCAAGTTATTTCACTTTATTTTCACATATTTAGAATTTACCCACCTCAGTGAGCTGTAAAAATATTCTTTCTTATTTCACACAGTGACAAATATAAAGCACACAACCTTCTCCTTGATCGCTGTAGAAAGAAGTATCATAGCCTTCTAGACAAATCAACATATATGGCATTATCTTTCCATTAGAGATTAAAATCATTCATCTCATTCTCTGAAAAGTATTCAGCACAGCTTTACAGCTATACAATGGAATAAAAACAGTGATGCACAACAGTAACAGTAAGGCAGCGTATCATGGAGAAGAACTTGGGCCCAAAAAGAGTGTGGAAGGTGCCAGCACAGTGAAAATGGAAGAAGCTTTTGATTATTTCAACTTTGTGCCCAGTTCAGAACGGCAAAGTTCCCACATACAAAATCAACAGTCATCCCCTGTGTCCTGGCTTTCCCCCCCCACCATCTCTGCATCACAGAAACAGCCGACTATAAACATTTCCCAGCTCACTAACATTTGCCTCAGCCATTCAGCAGTTTCTGCCAGGATCCTCCTCCCTCTTTACACCCTGTGAATTAATTCTGCTTGCAGCAGCACTAACACAGGCTGCCGTGGGGGGATTTTCCCCTCTCCAGCATGAGTTATTCGTCACTGCTAAGAACTGAGTTCATCTGCCTTTCTAGACACAGGGACCTTTCTTCTGGACACGTGGCAAAATTGTGCAGAGCCACTCAATCCTTTCACCTCTCAGCTTTGCTTTCCCATGTTTTCCCAGGAGAACATGTGGCTCCATACCACAAAGAGATAAAACAGATCTTTCATCATCGAAGGAGAGCAGAGATGTGTATTTCTACAGTCTGGCTCAGATCCCTGGCTCAAGTCAACAAATGACTTACATCACCTGAGGATCCAGCCACTTCAGTGAGATTACTGAGTGACTTCAGTACATTTAAAATCTGTGCTGTGCCGAGCGAGCCAACTGGGCTCCACAGCTAGCACAGGCTGCACTGTCCCTATCTGGTCTGCTCTGTCACTGCCTCTCTCCCCACTTTCAGCGACCAGCTCCTGCACCCCTCTGACCACAGGGTTCGGTTCAGTTGTACCACTAGCACATGCTCTTAAATCAAGGTGAGAGGGACATATTCACATTCAAAAGCTCCTCTCCCCTCATTTCACTGCATGGAAGCTAAATATAGTCTTTCTGAAGGAACACCCCCTCTTTGCTGACCCTGAGTACAGCCACTGCATTGAGCTGCTTTCTCCCCAAGTCTCCATTCCTGGGTTAAGTTTGAAGCAGACCATCAGCCTTGTTCATAAAAGTGGCATTTGCTCACCATCTCAGGAAGGTCCCAATACAGCTGGGATAAAGGCAACTTCTTGTGCTACTTAAAAAACAGCCAGTCTGCTAGAACCAGCTTTGCAAGGGATTGTAGTGCAAAGCAGACTCTTTTGTGGCTAGGAAGGAGTAAGAATATCTTTCTGTATATAGCAGTAACTTTCAATAGTGACTGACCCTTGAAGGGCTAAAAAAGAACCTGATCAGATCAGGTTGGCGTGGCAGCCCCCCCTCCCCTAACAAACACTGATAAAAATCTGACAGGGATTCCCCGAGCAGCTGCATGAAGGGGGAGGTGGAAGAAAAGCTCACACATCTTGGATCCTTTAGCGAGAGCTTTAAGTGGTCTGTTTCCTCAGCAGTCATCACCTCTGCTAATTTATCAAGCTGGAAAGCTACTGACCAGGCATTGCTATTTGAAAAGCATAATGTTTTGCAAAATGAATATAAATAGGTCAAAACCTGTGAAAAAACACATGAACTTGTCAGCTGGCATAGGACCAGAATAGAAACAGCTGTTGGACGTTGTTGCAGATGGAGGCCCAAGTTTTCAGAGGCAATTTGGGATTACCTTTTAAGCAACTGAGTAAGAGTTAGAAAGACAATCTGAAAAGTGCTTTTAAGGAGATGTGTACAAAAAGCCAAAGACAGGTGTTAAGAGATGGAGCTACGCCAAGATTTCTAATCATACTAAAGAAAACAAAAGTCACCACCTGAAAGAGCACATTCTACATTCCTCTGGTATCGCACTGGAGGAATTCTTTCAGAAGATTAAAAAATTAATTTCTGTATGCAGACTGATTCAGTATCAAATATGCAAAAGGAATTAATATTTGTCTATAGTTTTATGATGTTATGTAGCTACATTAATTTTGGCAGAATAGGTAATTTAAGTCCTTTGGGAAACATTATCCTCTTGATATGAGCACATAACTCAGATTAATAGGATTTGCATATGTATAACAGTAGGGAGAATAACCCTGAGTATGGAAAACAGCTTTGTATTTTAATCAGTTTGGGAACACCAGCAAGAAAAAACTTACCAGGGACAACTAATTGAACAGCATTTGTTAACTCATGCTAGGCAATCATTGCGAATTAATTGATCAGCATTCAGAAACAAACATAATAAGTATATTTTGGAAAATCAAACAAAGCAGAACTGTTAGTAGAATCAACAGAGAAGGGCAGGTAGAAGTTGCACTGTTAATCACTTATGAATTGGGTTGGGTTTGTTTGGTTTTCTCTGTAACAACCAGACCAAATCTGTGCTATACCCAAATTGTATAATTGACTCAGTGTATGCAATCTCTCAGTTGTTCAACAATACGGGTAACAGCAGTAATGGTATAATTATAACTTACAGCTGAAGTAGATAAAAACCTGCTAGTTCTTAACTAGTGGTTGTAATTAAGAGAGTGGAGAAGAGCAGTATTCACTGCATCTGCTTATGTTTCATTAATAAAAATGGATTTTAACGTTCCAATACAGCAAAGCAGCTGCACGCCACATCCAAGCCCTGACCGTGTCCTGTCAGGAGACAATGAGTGGAGAGCGCAACTCAGCTCGCAGCAGCTGTAGGAAGAAACAGCTCCGTGAGCACCCAGCAGCCGTAGGTGGGGAACGCACTAAATGGAAGCGTATGAGGAAGAGGTCATTTCCTGCGCCCCACGGGTCACTTCAGCTTCGACTGTGTCAGTGGGTTGAGGAAACATCATCCTTTCCGCCACCTTCCCCCCGCACAGGCAAAGGCATGCACACGTGCACGGCGAGGCGGGACACGCCGCTTCCACGCCCGGCGGAGCGGGCAGTTACCGGCGCGTTCAGCACCACGGGCGGCGGACAGCGCCCGCGGGCTCCGGGGCGGCCGGTTCCGCCCCGCTTCCCCCGCCCGGCCCGCGGGGCGGTGTCAGCGGCGGGGCGGGGGGGGCTGGCCCCTCTGCAGGCAGCACCGGCAGCACCCCCCGGGGCACTCAGAGCGACCTGGCAACCCCCATGGCACATCAGTAACGAAACTGCACGTAGAAACCAGGTACGTTTAGAAACAGGGTGGTTTGTTATTGGGGTTTTTTCCCCCACCTATCTCCTCCTTCCCTCCCCCCCCCCCAAAAAAAAACCTCCAACACTGCATCTCATTAATAGCAAGTTCCAAAAGCACACCCCGCACCACACAGCATCATCAAGCAAGAGCAAAAGTGGCTAAACAAATCTTGGAACAGCCGCCTCCCTGGAATAGAGAGTTCTCACCCCAGGTTGCTTGGTTTGTGCTTTCTGAGCAAACAGAAGAGTAACAGCAACAGCTCAGAAATGAAGTGGGTACTGGTGGCACGTTTCACTCACTTTTTGGCTCACTCACTCAATACTGGTTGCTAAGCAATTTTTATTCTTTTTTTTTAAGAGCTCAAAAACTACTCACTGCCAGATGGATTAATGAAAACACACTCGCACTACTTACAACATTTTTCATTTACCCTTCTTGATACACCAGCACTGTTTCTTTCTAAATTGTTTCTTTCAAAGGAATTCCAGTCCCAGATTTGAAAGTAAAGACTTAAGTTAAAGGAAGGAGGGGAGAGGGGAGGAACAGTAAGAAGCTACGTGTAATTATCAATTTTTTCACTGGCTTGCGAGAAAGAGGTACCTACAGACTTGCACATCCTCTGGGACCTGTAGCAAAGACAGGATGTCTAGCTCAGCATAGAGATGTGAGGCACCAGGTGACCTGAAGATGCCTTGTTCTTAACTGGTTTATCTATTTATAACTACATGACATAACATTACCTGTGACAGCACAAGTCAACGCAGGGTTACTTCAGCAGTCAAATAACCATACACTGCCTCTTTTTATTTACACACCATACTCACAGCGATGCTCTTTCTGTTTGCACTCCCACTTATTTGTAAGGTGAAACCTGGCACCTGGCACTCTCTTGTAGCCTGTGCCCTGAAATGCCACCCAACTTACCTATGGCACAGCAATTTTTAAGAAGTCATGATTAGAAAGAAATAATGACCTGCCATGTGATGTGAACAACCAATTCTGTCAATAGTAAAACCAAACTATGTATTAGCCATTACCAAGGTGTAATTACAGCTGGGGTAATGCGACAGGAAGGGTTCCATCCCCAAATGGAGGGGAAAACCTATCTCCACCACCATCAACTTTCTGCCAGCTGAAAGGGGGGAGGAGAGATGGGGGAGACTGCAACATGGCAAGCAGCAACTCTGAAGCAGCTCTTTTCCCTTTACAGCTGGCAGTGAGCTGACTGGCTCAGCATCAAAGACTATTACACAGTTGGGTCATCTTCTGCGCTGCTGCTGGGACATGAGGGAGGCTGCAGTAGAGCTTCCTGGCTACAGATCCTTCCTGATGCCTCCTCCCTCCCCCCTCCCCAAAGAGAGGAAGTCCGGTTTGGTGCAGAGAACCAACAGAAAGAACTTTCTTTTCCTTTGTTTGTGAGAGATAAAACAAAACTCTGGTGTAGTATACTGTTCACAGAGCCCACAAGGAAAGAAAACACTAGGGAATGGAGGAAAACCACAGGCCTAGTAGGAAAGAAACAGGGTAGTCACCATATTCAGGATGTACTGAAAGGGAGAGCTGAAATGTCAAGGGAGTCATGAGGAAGAGGTGACAGCCAGGACAGAGCAGCAGTGGAGAAGGGGGATAGAAAGGTCAAGCAGAGACTTGCAGGAGGCTCATCCTGTAACGGACAGGAGGATGTTAGTGTCGGGAGCTGGAGATCTGCTAGTAGAAAGGACCAGGCTGTCCACCCATCAAGTCATGAAAAGCAGCGCTGAGGCAACGGGGCACCTCATGAGCCTGAGACAAAGTAGACATTGCAGGCACAAGTTTCCTTGCACTTTTGAGGCACAAACCCACCAGCAGAAGAAAGCAAAGAGTGAGGGGGGAGACACTTGCAAAAGGCCAAGGGCGGCATCTCCAGGAGGGATGCCAGAAGAACCTGGTGAGGAGGGGACAGACCAGAAGTCTTGCGGTGTGAGAAAGCGGTACCACGCTCTGTAGTGCGAGAGGATGGCGTGATGGGAGCGGGCAGGCTTTGAGGGGCCGGCCAGAGAAGAGAAGCCGGCACCCGGCAGGGCAGCGGAGAGTTACCTTACCTCCCCCGGGGGTATGAGGGGTCGGCCAGCGGGTTAGGGCCTCAGGAGGCCGGGGAGGTGCGAAGAACCGGGACCAGGGCAGGGCGGGGCGGCGGCGGCCGGGCAGCCCGCCGGCGCTGGCGGGGGAGGAGGCCGCGGCGCCGGGGGCGGCCCCTTCCCTCCCTGCCTCCCCCCGCCGCCGGGGCAGCCGCCGCCGGTCCGCGGGCGGCCGTGAGGGAGGCGGGCTGCCCCCCGCTCCCGCCCCAGCGCCGTGCCGCGTCGCCTCTCACCTGTCTCGAGGTTGAAGGAGATGCGGGCCTCGGCGAGGTAGGGGGTGTCGCTCTTGGAGCGGACGCGGCGGATGGGTCTGCGGTCGATGTCCTCCTCGGAAGATGCCGCCATTAATGTGGGCACAGTGAGCAGCGTGGCCCGGCGAGCTGGCGAGGGCGAGCGGCGGCGCAGGGCGGCCGGGCAAGGAGGGGGTGGAGGGGGCGGGCGGGGAGGGAGAGATGGAGGGAGGGAGAGAGGCGCGGGGAGGGGGAGGGGAGGACGGGGAAGGAGAGAGGGAAAGGGAGAAAGGAGCGGAGGGAGGGAGAGAGAGAGACAGGAAAAACCCGTCAAGGATCTGCGGACGGGAGCGGCCGCGGCGGCCTTGCCCGCTGCCCCTGCCCGCCGAGTCCCGCCCGCCTCGCTCCGGGCGAGACGGAGTGGTGAAACCCCCCGGCCCTGACTGCCCCCGTGCCCAGGGGAGACTCGGGCCAACGGCCGAGGTGCCGCCCCCTCCCCCCCCCCCGCGCAGGGCAGGTCCCGGGTGAGGTGGTTTCCAGGCCCCCCGAGGCGGGTCGCGGCTGAGGGGACGCCCTTCTCCGCCCAAATTCCCTCGGCGCGGCGGAGGTGCGGCGGGCTGCCCTGGGCTTGGCAAGCCGAGGTGCCGCCCCACAGCAGGCCTGGCACCTCCCGCCTCAGGCTTGGGCACTCTGAACTGCGCTCCTCTTGCCTAGGGCTCCCGAAACTCAAAGCACGGCTGGATGAAGTCTTAGGAAGAGGTCTAAGGGCTCATCCCTTCACCTGCTCCTCCTCTGCACCAGCCCAAGCGCTTTAAAATGCCATGGGGACTGAGGAGTCTGAGCCTAAGGTGTAAAACTGGCTGTCACTTAAAGCTTGGGACTCACAGTCCTAACTCAGGTCTTTGAATAAAATATAGCCATAGGCAAAATCAGTGACTCCAAACTCCAGCTGCAAACAATGGGAGCAATGTTTTGCTGCTTCTCCCCTATTCTGCCTTCTCAATTTAGTAACCAGCTAATTGATATTGTTTCTTACCCTGTGGTTGTAGGCTGCCCACAGTCCACTTGTGGCTGGGACCTCTAAATGTTGGTGTAATACAAAGAACTAAAAATGCTATTAAAAAAATAACCTGGGTAGCACATAAGCACTAAATAAAGTGGGATTTAAACAGTTTAAATATGTGCCAGGGACTGTACTGGTCCATTCCATTTATTTTTTGAGTTTTTAAAGAATACCCAGTCTAAAGTCACCAAGCTGATAGTATTTCCAAAACCATTTGTTTTGTTAAACCTAAAAAAGGACCAGGGAATACCAAAAGCAGCAATAGTAACATTAGCTGGTCTGAACTTTGGGGAAAAGCTCTCTTACTCATTCCTGCATAGTTAAGAGTTTTCTATTATACTTTTGCCAGTTAAACCTATGGAGGTTGTGGGGTATACCAGATGTTCTTCCATGGTCATAATTATGGGTTTAGTTGAAGTCTGCTCGTAGTTCTAATCCCTTCATAAATGTTCACAAGAACTTCCATGTTTCTGGATACCTGGAGTGGGTAAGATGTAATATATATTGTATGCAGAGCCATTCTCTTTTGCTTTGATCTTACTGGCTCACCCTAGTTAATTTAGTACTTGCAAAACTTTGAAAAGGATCCCTGTCTATACGTATGCAGGTGCTTGTAGTTGGAAAGCTGTGGCATCCTTGGATATCTGGTGAGCCACCATACCACTTGTGAGTGAGTAGGTACCATCTAGTCAGTCCATCTGCATCTAAAAAATTGTCTTTAGTTATCATGTGCTGTTTGGAGAAGGCTTGATCATACCATTATCAAGGTTAAAGCAGATCCTAGCTTCTTCCAAGTAAGGGGTGTCACTCTTAGATCGGAGTCTTCTGATGGGTCTCCGGTCGATGTCATCCTCAGAAGATGCTGTCATCAGAGTGGGCACGGTGAGAAGAGTTGCCCGACGAGCTGGTGGGAAAGAACAAATGAAGAGGAGAATAGAAGGAGGAGAAAGAAATGGAAAGTGGAAGAGGGAGAAAAAGGGAAAAAAAAAAGACAAGAGAAAGAAAATCACTCAGAGGGAAAGAGGATCTGCAGCAGCTGGTAGAGGAGGCTGTTTGTGGTAAGGTCCCTGCCTCACATGCTACAGAATTTAAGGCCTGCACCAAATGATGCCCAGAAAAGATTGCTCTTCTGTGTGCCCCAAAGATGCTGGTTATAGCTCTGTTCCTGCCATGGATTGCTCATTCAAAGTTCCTGGTTTTGCCTCTTAAACTGCTCTTTTCACAACTTCTCAATAGCTGCAGTCTCTCTTAACGCTGTTTTGTGGTTGTAATGCCTGAGTAATGGAAGTATTTGAGTGTTTGCTTACATTTGCAGAAATCAGTGGAAGCTGTGCTCAAGATACATAACGTGACGCCTAAGGCAACTATTCCAGGGCTCAGTTTCTTCTGGTCTTGATTTGGGCTCTCAAAATTAACAGCTACCTTTTGCTCTTGATCTTTATGTCTTAGTTTCTTAGTTGTGAAACAAGGAAAATCATCATTTTCTTTCAGTAGGGATTTTGTGAAGATAGAAATTCATTAATATTTGTAAAGTATTCATATACTTTAGTGAAGCACCGATGAAAAAGCCCACGAGGAAATTCAGATTTCTGTCTTCTGAAAAAAGTGTAAATGGCTTGGGGCCATGCCTTCAAGGAGGAGAAAGCAAAATATTTAATCTGGCTCATTAAGTGAGCACTGCCCACTCCATGCACTGATGAAGCAAATGGTAGGATAGTAAAAAAAAAATCTCTGTGTCATCATGTAATTAGAAACCATATAATGCATATGTATAAGGAGACCGAATTAATGTCGCAGAGGCAGCCTTCATTCTGGCATTGCCAAAGTATTTAACACTTGACCTTACAGCCTTGATAATGTCCCTTTAATGTAGGTGGGGTTTATGCAGAATGTAATTATGAGTGGCTGTTGAATGCTTTGGATGCTGAGCCTATAAATTACAAATCACAAACAGAAGAGCCTCTATAAATACATCCACCTCAATTCTCTCCCTGAGCAGATAAAGATTATCACAAATGCTAGATGGGATCAGGCTGATCACTGAAAGCGTGAGCACCATGCACAAGTGCCTTCTCAGTGTGTTTCCTTCCCCTCCACCTCATATGTAGCAGGAAGGAGAATTTCAGCTCAAACAGTGTGGGACTATTAACATTAACTTTCATGTGGGGCCCTGTAAGTGCCCAGAGGCCTCAATCCTGGATGCTTCTTGCTGTTTGGGCATTATCTGGCGTAACAGTCTTTATCTTAGGGCTTTTGTAAGCCACCACTCTTCAAATAACTAATAAAGAACTAAATTTTCCTGCTGGCACTGGAGAGCATGACTGATAGTGACTCAGAGCATATTCTGCAGCCTGCTAACCATGATTCTTTCTTTCAAAAGTTTTTTAGAGTTCCAAATAATACCTGTCAATCAGAAGCCTTCATATGCCTAAGACCTGACTTAGGTGTTAGGTATGATAGCATATTATTAGTATGAGTTAATAAAAGCTGTCACGCTCTATTTTTCAATTAGGAGCATTATGAAGTTTACTAAACAAGCAAATCTGCAGCGCTGGAGGTAGCAGTGATTTCTGGACTAACTTGTTTTCTGGTTTTAAATAGGTTTCTCTTAAGTTTTTGCTCATTTCTAACCTAGCGTTTGAAGTAAAAGCAAAGGGCAAGAGTTGAAACTGGTACAATGGGGTCAACTATTTAGATTAAGCTAAAGTAAATGCTGTGATTAGACAGTAAACTACTACTCCCTTGTAATAGCTATGTACAGTAATGAAGATAAAAGAGAATGGAAATTTTCTGCTGCTGAGAATTTTGTGTACTCCATCATCAAATTTACACTTAAGGAAGATTTATCTGTATATGAAGCCAGCACTGTAAAAATCTTCTCATAAAACAACTGTGTAAAAGATTTGTCTTTTAGAACTGGCATGATTCAGCTGTAGCTAAAATCAGTGAAAGGGCACCCATGCATTTCAGGGCTGGCTAGATCACAGAACAGGAATCTATGGAGGGGTGGGGGACACACCACCAAATTGCATATACATTTGTGTTAAATAGAGAATAAGAGTGGGATTTTCTATATAATTGTTTATAAATCATTTTTACCTTTTGGGTCAAAATATTGGGATCTGGCTTGTATTCATTTTGACTAGAGGTAGGTGGATGCTGGAGTAATCATTATATATTACTTTGACAACCATGATTATCTCCCCTCTGTGTGTATTACCAAAAAGGAGTTTTCTAGAATGACTGGAAATTTTAAGTAAACATTGGAAGAATTTCAGAGGAAACTAATAAGTATCAAAACATTTTCAAATAAAAAACTAAGATCGATTCTTAGGCAGCCACAGAACTGGAAAGTATAACTGATCACACTCTGATATCCATGTAGTGGTACTGAATATTTATGCATGCCATGAATACACCTGCACACACTCTTTTCCTAGTCATAATCCATCGCACTCCTTATTGTGAGGATGACTTGCCATATTTTCCTAGTGAAGCTGCTGACATTTATCCAGTGACCATTCGGTCCACCACAGACAGCCCACCAGTATCTCCAGCTTCAGCTGCTCTTCACAAACCAGCTCAGTCTCTTAAACACATTTTTTTAGGAGGCAGTTTTCCAGGAAAATTAGAAAGCATCCTTTTGAAGGTCTTGAAGTAAAGAAATAACGCTCCATTACACATTAAGGGACCTTAGAACTGACCATATATGATATCACATTTGTTGATTCAATGTATTTTAATATATATCTTAATAAAAATATTAGTACTGATGTTTGTTTGCCAAGAGCTAGCTTTATGTTTTGAAGAGCTTTAATAATCATTTTTTTTAGACTTGTGTTTTTTAGAAAAATTTTGGACATATTTAATTGGTAAACTTTCAGAGGTGAAAAGCTGTCTTCCTAAAAATTAGTCAGAGAAGACATGAAATATTCATATAGATTTTTCCATCCACTTTTATCAATCGACTTTTATTAAAATGTTTTTAAAATATCTCATTGGTGACAAAAATTCCCTGGTCATTTTTGGCTCAGTAAGATCTTCATCTAGAAACTCTAACTTGCATGGCAGATTCTTGCTTCAAAATTGCAAAAAACTTCTTGAGACCTGATGATTTTACTTTTAATTCAAGTGAAGTGCTAAAATGTTTCTGCTGGAGATGTGTAGACGTAGTTGCATAGCAAAGGGTATGTTTCTGATGTGTATAATCACAAGCAACTTCAGATGACATGGAAACAGCCATGAAGGAATACTCATTTACATCAGAAAACTTGAAGACTGTTTTGAGGAAAGCCTAATTTTCTCAGGGTGAATTTTGAACAATTTTATAGAATACTTGTGAAAATATTTGAACTGAGTAGGATCCTTGCTATTATTTTTTTGTTGCTAAAGAAGCATATGAGCTTCTTACTCTATTCTCCTTGCTTCTGTGGAAGGGGCTCATCATGGCCTAACATGTAAATAATGCATACACAAGCATGTTTTTGGCTAAATATAATCTCTAAAAACATTAGTTCAGCTAAATTTTGCTGCATCTAGAGCATGACATTCCATCTGTTCTAAAAAATTTTAAAATCTAAAAAAATAAATTTGATTGTGAATCTTTTTCTTTAAAGACAGACCAAACAATGGGTCTAAGGGGATGTTTACCACGACAAAATCTTTTGGTCTGATTTAATGCCACTGCAGTTTTTGTCTTGCATTAAATGTAACTGATAACAAAACATTTGAAGGATTAGAGATGGCAAATGGGGTATGACTGGCAGGAGAAGTGAGTGGACAATGTGTGCGAGCACTGGAGAGGACATAATTTACCATTTATGAGAATGATTTATAGGCTCGTGTCTCCTGAATAAACACAGAAGCACATGCATATGGATTGGTGCGTGACTCTAAAGCAAAGCTGCTGAGATCTTTGACAGTGGTTTGATGGACATCAGTAATCAGAAAGCCTGAGTGTTGCAAACAATAGTACACAATCAAAAGGGTATCCACTCACTACGCTGGTTGGGGAGAGTTGGGTAAATGCATGCACAGTTTGCCTAACTACCATTTTTTTGTATGGTTTAGAGTGCTTCTTCCTCTGCTGTTGCAGCCAAAGGCAGAGGCTTCAGAGAACAGACTATTATAAATAAGTAAATGAAACAGCAAAATTACTATGAGATAGTGGCGAGTAGAGGCTCGGTTTAAAATGAATTTTTAGTAAGAAAAAACCAGATTTAGTTTTGAGAATTGTTTTTTTTTTCAAGTGTGACTCATGCATAAGTTTTCTAAAGTTTTCTGTATTTACAGTTATAGAGAACTGGATCTCAAACATCCTGGTTTTATTCAGATACGCTGCTGAGAATTAAAAGATCCTTATTTCTTCTGACTTTTAATTTGGCTGACAGGATATGGAAATGAATGAACAAGAAGTAGCTGAAGTGCAGTTACTGCAACTCATCGCGAGCTATTTTTATACAGTCGGCGAAGCTAGGCCATCTGACCCTGCAAGCCAAAGACTCTCCTCGTGGCACTCAGTTGCTTGTTCCTAAATTCTCAGTAATGGGGATGGGCCAGAATAGGAAGTGGGAAAGGGGAAAGGAAAAACTTTAAAGAGGGAAAAGTTGGTGTTGCTCTGCTACTTCCTTGGATTTAAAGGGAGGCGGAATTACATCAGGAATGCAGATTTGCTGATACTAATTCTTCTGTTATGAATGTTGTTAGTCTAAGAACTAGGGATATCACATGAATTAAGAAGAAAAAAGAACTGCAAAATGATGTAACTTTGAAAAGATGTTAATCTGGAGGATGGATTAACCATAACATTTTGGTGGACAGCCTATCCCAATGTTACTTTACACAAGGAACATCTGGATTAGGATCTGGGGATGTCTCAGCAACACCCTTCTGTAAAATACTGGACATAATTTAATATGCAAAAGCAGAAGGGAAGTAGCGCTGGATAGTCAGCAGTGATTAAAGTCAAACATCTAGAATGAGTCAGCGCTGAATGAATTAGAATAAATGAGCAAAAGTGAAACAGAGTGAAATAAATAAATTATGGAAACAGAGTGTGAGGGGAAAATGTATCTAAACTATACCTGGGAGCATTTGGTTAAATATGGAAATCTGATCAAGAGGAAGGATTTCCTGAACACTTTTGAGCAATCCTACCTTATGTGTCTACACAATCTTGTGCATCTGTTATCTCTTGGCCCTGTGTACTCTATTTCCCTATTTTTTTCTACATTACATTTTTTATTCACTCTTTGCATTCGTCAAGTAGATTGCAGGAATGTTGCAACCAGTAAAAGCACACCTAATGTAAGTGGATCTATACATTATTTATAGATACAAAAGACAGTTTAAGATAAGCCTTCAGGAAAGTGGTGTTCAGTTATTTAAATATGCACAGTGTATCCTACCACATGGACCAGCCAGCAGCTTCCAGGTATGTCGGAGCACTTTGGAAATACTCAGTGAATGGAGTTCATTTTAGGAGCACTTTGGAAATACTCGGTTATTGCGGTTAATTTTGAGCCCCCTGCTGGCATGAAGGGAGATGAGACTGGAAAAGGGGATGTGTAGGTCTCCAGGGAATTAGGGACTGATTTTATCTCGAGTCAGAAGCTATCCAGGAGCAGAACCTGGGCTTCCAGCGGGGACCGGAGGGTCCAACTCTAGTGCAAAGGTGGACTCATGCAGCTTAGAATGGCATCCTGACTGTACAGTCTCCAGCCTGTCCTGTCAGCTTGTGGTGTGGGGTTGCCAGAAACATGGTGAGTGTCAGGACCCCTTCCCTCAGACTCATTGCTGCAGAAAAGTGCTACATGCAGCCTGCGGTGGGCAACTCTCATTTAATGATGAAAGTATGAATTAAAGCTCTCATTTATAATGTAATTAAAGCATTCATTTATAACGTAGTGGGTAGAAGTCATTCTTCTCTCAGAATTCATCCAAGGGGCTCCATTCCCTTGTATACAACGGAAGGGAGGGGTTTCTCATTGATTAATCCTAAGCAAGCCTAGGTGAGAGCTGGGTTCTGATGGCCAGGATCCCGCATGCGCCTCCTGCAAGCAGTTCAGTCAGCTGTGCTTGAAGTAGGGTGTCTGACATGGCAGTGCTATTGGAGGCAGCAGCTTGAGAAGCCCTGAGCAGCTTTGGAGCTGTTTGAGAAAGTGGAAAAAAGCCTCAACAGCAGCTCCCTCCCTTCTTTTTGGGAGTTATGTTGACACTGAGGCCCTTGCCCACTTGCTGTGTCTATGGCTGGCTATGTTCCTCAATGATCCACACGCAGACTGCTGACTTGATGTCCTGCTTGGCCTCATTACCATGGTCTTGCCTGATGATGGGGACTCTTGGCTGAGCCTGGTGATTATCACAGGACCTGCCCTGCTCTTGTGCTGCGGTACTCTTGTAGGGGAGGCTGCTGCCTCTGCCTGTCTTGCTGCCTCTTGGCTCACTTTTCCCTGCAGAGCAGCCTGCTTCTGCTGCTTCTCAGTGCCAGCCTGTTCAGTTCGGTCAAATATGAGGTCTTTCTTTGCATGCCCCAAAGAATAACTTCTTTTTAAGTAGAACTTTGAGATCAAAGCTGATGTCTTCTCCAAAGTAGGCTACAGCCAAGTCAGGATCTGCACATTTATAGCTCTGGGTTACAACTTGACCTGTTTGAAGGAAGTTATTCCCATTCCCAAATTAGGTCCTATCTTGGCTGTCAACATGTAATTCCTCTATGCAAACAAAGGCCAATAGCACAGGCATCTTTCACCCAAGTTAGCGGTCTAGGCTTTCATAATCAGTAGAGAGAATACAGAACCCCAAGGAAGATGTCTGAATTGAGGTGAACCCTGCTCTTAAAATGACTTTTTCTCTTCATTGATACATGCCAGGCATGTCAGAAGTCTTTGGTGGAAACGTCTTCACATAGGATGCCAAAGGGACAAGTGAGCTGAATCCCATTCCAGGCACCATTATTTCCTTTCAGCCCTCATGGCTATAATCCAAGGGGGATTTGTATTTAGAGTGCATTTACATTCAAGAATGACTAGTATCTACCAGACACTTCAAAGGGAAAAGACTTTTTTTGAAAATTAAAGTCCAGCTCCATGCTTAGGTTTCAGATTTGGACTTTCCTAGGGCAAGGGGATAGATGCAGGGGATCAGAGTCCTTTCTTTCCTGCTTCTGATTTGCAGATGCGTCACCAGGCATTACGCACTTGGCAAGGATACCCCCCCATCTCCTAGATCCCAACATATGGACACAGAAGAGACAGTCAGGGAGGGTTGCGGAGCTTAGGATATTTCTGGCTGCTATCTGAAGACTACAGCCAGCTGGCTTCATTTACCAAGTTTTCTAAATCTAGATAATCCTACTGCCAGATCCAGCTTTTGTGACTTTTCCATCCCTCCTGCTTCACTTTCCTTGGAGGAAACAGGGAACAGCTGCTTGAACAGCAGATGCAGCCCGAATGGCCAAACATCCTCTGTTCTGCGCTCAGCCCACAGGACTGAGGTGATGGTTGCTCCTGCAGCAGAGGATGGGAGAGAAGGCAGCTGATAAGGTAACACCTCTCTCCTCCTACCCTACAGGAGCAAAGGCAGTTCTGCAGCTTTCTGCAGGGCTAGGGATGAGGTGTGGGCGTCAGAGCAGGCAGCAAGGGATAGAGGACCAGGTAGTTGCTGGGGGCCAGAACCCTCTTTCAGTCTGTCTGCTGAAGCCAGAGCATCCTGCATTCAGCTACAGAAGACTTGAGGTCAGCTGGGGTTTCATATCATCTGCTAGTAACGCCATCATAGCTCTTTGAGTTCCTTCCAACATTTAGCAACCCTATTCTTTCCCTTCTCTTCCACCCACAAGGAGTGGGTACCGATGAGAATGAGTGCTTTACAGCTGCCATTCGTAACTTTGTCATATCATTAATATGAAAACATTGGAATGGAGGGGTTTTTTTCTTGATCTGGAGGATCAAAGGATTAAAAGGTAGAAGTCTTCAAATCTCACAGCAAGAGTAAGTGGGTCATAAGCCCCCAATCTACAGTCTGTAAACAGAGCACTTTGTAATGCAATAACTAATAATATAACTAAGGTAATAATAATGCATATAATGTGTTCTGATGTTGATTCCTATTAAATGTCATGATACTGTAGTCTTCTTTCACTCAGTTCTGTGATAATGCAGCTTCAGTGCATTGAACCCTTTGCAAGAGCTTCAATGCTCTTTGATAGCATGATTTGCTAATAGCATCATGCTATTATATTAACATCAAATAGTTACTTGCAATCCCATTAGGTAGATCTGGTAACAATGCTTTCTTGCAGATCTGCTATTCAGTTCCAAACTACCTACTTGAGCTATGCTATTTATGGCGGATGGGTGCCTCACAGTCAGTGTATTTTTTGGTGTGTGTTTTTTCAGCTGTTGGTTTTACAGCTAACACAGTTTAACTGTTTCTCAGAAGGCAGATGAGAAAAAAAAAAACCCACACATTATTTCTGCCCCTGTCTAGAGAAATCACACCATTATCTCATACAGAAATGCCTGTTCTGTGGAAGACAGCCTTAAAATTTGGTACAAGGTCAACAGGAGTTACTAGGGCTGTACAGGCAGCATCAACATACACTCAAGAGGGTTGAGTTCCTTGTTGTGTACAGGGGGTAAGATAGCTCAGAGGAAGGGGATGTTACCATTAGGGACTTTGAGGCTAAGGATGGTGATAAAGGCATTTGCTACAGGAAACCTTGATGATTATCAACTGGCCTGCTGAAAGCATCTCTGCCACTTCAGAGATGTTCAGACCTACCTCAGACAGCAAAAAGCCTCTTGAAACTTCTCTCTACACAGGCCACATTTCATCCCTGACACATGTTTCTGGGGGGGGTGTTATCCATCCATCCTTCCCCTCAAGCACCTTTTCTGTTGCTGCTGTGTTGCAGCATTTGAGAACTTAGAGCAGAAATGTTGTCACCTCTCAGGTCACAGTGAATTTTCCCTGCTAGCACCCAGCTTGTTGCAAAGCAGCCGACCGCAAACACAAAGAGATGGAGAGAGGTGAGAATACTGGAGTTTAGGCAAGAGATGTGAAGGGCAAAAGCTGGGGGGAATGCTGTAAAAGGAGCAATGAGAAAGGTGAAAAGTTGAAGGGCGAAGAGTGCAAGTGCAGCACGGCTCTTACATCAATGTACTGTTTCCAGCTGTGGAGGCTTGGGAGCCTTTGTGCCGTGCTGTGGTGCCCAGTGGAAGCGTGTCTCTGGTGTCATGTTTCATAACGTGCTCACAAGCCGGAGGACAAAAAAAATCCCCCAAATCTCAGTACTGGTTCCTCCTTGTTTTGGCCAAGGGATAGAAGCCTCCAGGACAGATCTAAAAGGTCAATCCCCTGCTGATGATTTGTGTATCAAGGGATACCCCTCTGCATGACTTTTTGGGGGTTTTTTTCCTCCATTTGCACTTAAGAAAACAAAATAATTGCATTGAAACAAGGCATCAATTAGGTGCTAAGGTTAAAATCTCAAAATCATGCATCTAACTGATCAGTACAAGCATTTCTGTATGTGCTAACAATATATTTTCTCCAAGTATGGGTAAGATTTTGGGGTTTTCTCCCTTTGCCTTCTTGGAAATACTTACAGTGAAGGTTGCCTGTGTAACCCTTATTAGTCACCTTGTGCACATTATTGTAATAGACTTTCATTGCATGAATACATATTACTGCTTCCATAGTCCCCTCTGTACCTTGCATAGCACAGGGATGCTCTTGATAAATTGATATAGCTTGTAAAGCAGTAAGTGGTAGATTCCCTAATTTTAGTTCTGTGGAATTGAAAGGGGTCTGTTCTCAGAGGGATAGCAAAGAATTTATTGTAATATTACTTCTGTAGCAACACTCATGTGTCCACTGCATTTTAGTGATGGAGAAAAAAGCCAGCAAAACCAGTCATTGCCCTTGGCTGAATTTTTTCCCTGGTTTTGAGGTGCTTAGCATTTGCTTCTGTGGTTCAATGCAGAAGGCTGCACTGTGACAAGAAAGGTTTTCTGTGGCTTGCACAGATTAAAACGTATCAGAATGACGAGGGCAGCAGCTGGGCAGCACGGTGTGTGTTAGGCAGCAGCACCTCAGCTAAGCCAAAGGTTAAAGGTGGTACTGACCCCTGGGTATCCTGGGGTGGTGGCATCCCCTGGGGAGATTAGCTCTTGCTTTGGGGCAGTGAGCTCCAGAGGGAACACAGAACTCTTGTCTGGACTTTGAATTTGGACTAGCAACTGATGCAATTAATGGTGGGAGAAAAAGTGGACCGCGTTGTTAGGAAACAGGCGTTATGTAAAAACAGAAAAGGCCAATAGAGCTACTTGGTTCTTCCAGTTTTCTTCAATTTAATGTGGTGTTTAAAGTTTAAGGAAGAAAAAAAAACCTCCTCTCTGAAATTGCAAGTTTTCTCCAAAAATAGAGCTGGTGAGAAAAATGTGAACTGACTTTACTGAAAATATCATCTATGTCGTGAACAAGTCTCAGCTACATTCAAGAAGGAAGCTTGATTACTCTTTCCCTCTCTCCCACTGCTGCTGCTGGAGGTGTGGGGGGATAGGCCAGCATATCACAGGGAAGGATACAGAGCTACCTTTGAGAACCTTTGTATAGAGCATGCTGGACTGCCTCAGGGCTTTCTCAAACCAGTTATTCCTGCAGCACCGAATAACACAAGATTATGATCCTGACAGCACCCATAAGCGAGGAGGAAGGGGAAGGACACTGAAGGCTTACACAGCAAGCAACGAACCATTGCTGTCCCCTCTGACCTTCCTGTTTGGGTCCTGCAACACCAGAGTCTGGATCTTGGCAGTTCCCTTCGCTCCTGCCACGCACCCAACAGCTTTCTTAGCTTTTCCTTATCCTCTGAGAGGGCAGATCCAACCTCGTTGTTAACTTCTTGTAATCCTTTTTACACCCCCCGTGCATTTTGAAGGCCTTTCCCTATGGCCTCTGTACACTTCAGTCGGTCAGTCACAAGGACTGGCTCTTGTCTCGCCCTGTACATCTTGACCACACAGTTAAAATAGTCATTTTCTAAGACAGTACCAGAGTTTCTTACCTTGAGCTCCTTGACTGTAAAACAGTCTTTGAGCAGACTCGACATCCAAAAAGTAGTCCATTTTGAAGGAACTTCAGCTTGTGTAAATACTCCGGTATGGACGATCAGTCAGATTCCTGGGAAGAATTAGAGATGTCAGACAGACAGAAAAACTGGTGAGGTTCTTTGTGGAAAGAATTGTGTAGGCAGTAGCTAAAGTACTTCATTTGGCATATTAGGGTCAGAGCATTTTCAAATCACTATTCATAGAACTTCTATTTTAGGATGTTTGGTTTAAATCCTTGTCTAAAGACATAAAAGAAAAGCGCTACTGCTCCGTTAGCGAGGTTTCCTAGTCAAAGCACCTTTATTCTAGCCACAGTCTCCATTGTGTACGATACCTACTTAGAGTCACCTGCCTGGTACATTAGCTCTGAAAAGAAGATCAGAAGAGCTCGGGACAGGGATCTCCTTTAGCCAGATCCGTGGCCAGCGCCTCTGAGGAGGCACTACTGTAACAGACTACATTACAGTTAGCATTCGTACTGCTTATGTGCTTATGCCAAAACAATGTACTATGAAGGGAAACACAAAATTCTGGATATTTCATTCCACCTGAATGACCAGAAGCCAATCTTGCCTTCTCTCTCCCCTCTTACTGACCAGAAGTAGCAACAGAACATCCCGCCATCGGTTTTAAACGATGTGATGAGCAATCATTAAGAGACAGTGCACTACACCTAGTACTGCTTCTTAGCTAAGGTTTATATTTTTAGCATTCTTCTCAATCTCAGATCTGTCCAGATCTTAAAGTACAGCTGTCCAAGATGTACACTGAATCAGGTTTGCCTCAGATGGGCAGATTTCCCAGAAACATGCACATTATCGTGACCCTACTCCAGCGTTCCTGCCACCTTCTGTATTTTCTTCTATTCTGAACAACTCACATAAAGAAGCAGGATTTGCCAAGCACACACAATCCAGTTCTCTCCTCCACACCTCAGTTAGCTGCGGCAGATAAGCATAAGCATACAAACAGCTCTGCACAACATTTATTTTAAGACAGACAGACAAAAATACCTCCAGTCCTTTTCCGTGCAAGCCTAACAGAAAGGTTTAGGGCATGGAGTCTGACCCTTGCTTCAAGCAATTCCTTTAATTATGTTGGCAAATACCAGGAAAACAAGGTTCCAAAGCTTTCCCTTTTTCCTTCAATTCGGTTTTCATCGATCAACATGCAGTCCTTTCTAAAATTCAGAAGCCTATCCCGATGAGAAAACTTCTAAAATTCCTCAGCAATTCACTTTACTGTCACACTCCCAAACCAGAAATGATACTTACTGTAGAGTATCAAGAGCTGCCTGGCAGTGGTGTAAGCTCCAGTAGTTTCGAGGAGGGTTTCTTTGATCTTACTAAATGTCCCCAGTGTAAGCAAACAATTTTGATTGTTTGATTGGAACTCTGATGAATAATGCATAACGTCAACTGGACTTCCTTTATCAGATAAAAATGGCCAGGAGATGTTGTTACTTAGCAACAGGAGGTGACACTACGATCATCTCCCCCACTCCCCCTCACCCTTCATACTGAAAAATTAAGCCCCTGGTTTTGATTTGATAAAAACTTTCCCAAGGAAAAAAAAAAAAAATCTACATCAAGTTTCCTTAAGAATTTGTTTTTCAGTCTGATCCTCCTCACTGCATATCCTATTCCGAGATATTTTTAAGTGTTTCATAATGATTAACCGTAACATTGCAATTTGTCTAATACTTTGCTTTCACTAAGGAAATACCTTCTTTCTCCATCATTTACCACCAGGGCAATGAGATTGTTAAGTGTTTTGCTGTGAATACAATGCAAATAACGTCTCGAATAGATTCATTTCTTCTCTGGTACTGGCTTGTTGGACAAGGCAGGCAGCAAAAGCAACACACAAAATGTTCCTGCGATGCAATGAAATATATAGATTATCCAGAAACCTTTCCTACAGCAGAATTCCTACTTTAAGTAATTCATTCATTCTTGAAGGAGCCCTAACATCTGATACAAGCATTCTTGAGGAATCGCTGCGTTTCTGCACAAGATACAGCTTTGCACAAAAACACACGATGTAGCTTTTCTCAGGAAATACAGATTGATCAAAAGCCAAAGCACTGTGAAATATTTTTTTTTTTAAATAAATAAATAAAATCAGATGCAGGAGATAAGTACTTACCAGTGTTACTGACCTCTTTCCATCCTACTGTCATGGAATAAGACTAAGCAAATGCAACCCAGTCTGTGAGCCAGAATGAACAGCTTCTAATTTTCACTTCAACCTCGAAATCAAGAGTACTGAATAGAGAAAGGTGACGGATGTGCTGTTTTATATTATGATGAAATGAAAGCTCTTAGCACAGATCTGAGCAGAACTGCTTTTTTTTATACTACATTAGCCTGCTAATTTGAGGAAAGTGAAAGGCTTTGTTTTACTGTCTTTTATCTGTTCTCTTTGCTACCCCCACAATTCAATTTGCATTTAAAATTATTCTTATGTCTCCACTGCACTCCAAGGTATGGAGCATTTTCTAATCACGATGAATGTTCAGTGTGTTTTTTTGTGCAATGCCACTTTTATTCTGAGCCAGAAACATGGTGAGTAATTATAATTGCCAGCTATTTTCTAGAATGAAATACAGAGTGGTTGTCTGATGCAGTTTCTGATTTTTCCTCCATTTAGCAGTACATTGCAACAAACTACTCAGTCAAAGCATCAGTAAAAACATAAATCAGATAGCACAGTGTCATGGCATGATAGCTTAAACATGCATATCCATAGACCATGAAAGCAGAATATGTTTCTACTGAGATCTTTTCAATTATAGTTTGCTTTTCCTGAGCTTGAAAGTGGGCTTGGATGGTTAATAAACTGAATTGCAGCACATTCTAACTCTTGGTGGCTTCCAGTTAATCTAGTTTAGCATTATTGGAGCTGCACATTGTTAGCAATCCTGATGAAGCCAGGCACTAGGGGCTGACAAGGGCCAGGCTGTTAAGTTGCACAGAGCATCCCTCATGAGAGGGCCAGGACCCTGCTTCTTTCAGCAGGTCTTTAGTGTGGTTCCCCAAAGCATGATTTTGGAAGAAGATCAGGTATTGAAGAAGGCAGTGATAAAGTGATCCTTTCACAAATTTGGAATTGGAAGATCTGGCCAAGAGAAGTGTCAGGAGGCAATCAGGTTTTGTCTCTCCATATTTGCAGATATTCTACTCAAACGACCAGGTATAAATGCCATCTGAAATCCATTGCCAACAAACATAACTGGTGCTCAAACTCAGGGGTTCTGAAAGGCTAAATTGTCATTTCAGCATCAGATAACTTTATATTAAGTAGCATAGGAGGGGTTTTTTTGCCTTTAAGAAGAAACCCAAGAAGACAAATAATTCCTCAGTGTTTTTGGTGCAGGTCAGAAAGTAAGACTCCCTGTGAGCAGATTACTCCATGGGTTTCCACTCTTAAGACTTCATATGTGCCTCTTCAAAGTACCCAGACAATAGCAAAGATAAGGGTGAGCTATATGGACTCCAGATAGAATCTGGTATGGCTGTTCCTACAGTGATGCCCCACCAAATATGGTTGGGTTGAGTAGGTGTCTCACCGTGCCGCCGTAGTGGTGGATCTGTCTTAGGCAAGACTGTGTTCCTGTTTTCAGAGACAAACATTTTCATTCCTAAACACAAATTAAAGAGAAAACAAACAGCAGGAACTCTGCAAGCCACCTTCTTTGCATTTTTTGAGAATTGGTAGCACCTTTCTCTGCATTTTGGACAGTTTGTATTTGCCATGATGATTACTGAACAATAGGTCCCTCCCAGCTGTCCTCTGGTAAGTAGTGGATCCATTATCTCATGAACCAGTGGACAGTTGCCTGTGTAGCCCAGCTGTGAGCTTCTTCAAGAGAAGATCAGCAAAAAGAAGAAAAGCTGGCAGTGCAGAGATGCTGAAGGAAAAATGGAAGACAGGAGAACACCATTCCTCATTTGTTCCAAGTATCATATCTGCTTGATTGCAGACTATATGGCATCCTTTTAAAATTGATTTTACAGGCATTAGATGATGTCCCAGTCAGAAGGAAGCTGAAAAAAAAATGCAACTTTGAATGCTGGAGAATGTTTTATAGCACCTGTCCTTTAGCCATTGGTGTGCTCTTCTGATCCTCTTTGCCATCATCCTTTCAAACTGCATTGCCATCTTCCACCCTGACTGACAAGCAGAGTCATTGAAATCACCAGCAGCCTCTCTACTGACCATTGCAAGATCATATATCTTGATACCTTAATCCATCTCAGGGATTTGCAGTTCACTTTAAATTGTAGTGCAGCAGTTCTGACAGCTGCTAAGAGCCCTCTGACTAGGGGGTACTTAGCAACAAGAAAGATAACAGTGCCTTTATATTTATATGCTTCTGTGGCATTCATCACCATAAGGGAAACCCTTGCTTGCCTGGTTACAGAGTCTTTAGGATGGTAATGGGGGCTCAGATATGACCTGCAGTCCAGAGAGAGCTCTACCCTCAGAAAGGGAAATCCATTATCTCCAGCTCTGTTGAAAAGCCTACATAGCTAGAAAAATACTCAGGTGAAATAGATCTGGTTTGAGACCAGCCTTTGCCTGTTCTTCAGGCTCACATTTTGCACAGCTCTTGACCTAATGGCTGGTGCATTGAAAGGTGCCCTGTGACTTAGTTTCCAAAGAACAGCAGGGCACCTCAGGGGGCAAGACAGGGAAGGACAGCAGGAGCCACACCAGAAACTGTACACTCCAGCTCTCTGAACACTTCCCTGCCCTGAGGCCAAAATTGCAAAACCTCTGATACTGACTGGACCTCTTATCAGCACAGGTCCCTGTTCAGGATAACAGGTGCAATGGTTTTGTAATGTGGGACTAGATTAGACTGATCTCCTTGTGTGCCAGACCATGAAACCAACCAACCCACCTCTGCTAAATACTCGGAAAAAAACCCTGCCATGCTGTGGAAAAATCTGAAGCCAGCATTCTTCATCATGAGCTTAAGTAACTTACTACATCACATTTGACTTTTTCCCAAATTAAAAAAAGAAAACCAATCCAAAAAAAAAGCCCAACCAAAACCCCAAACCCTCAACGGGAAAGTAATTGAACAGTTGGCATTTAAAGGGAGTGAGTAGCCTTCTGGGTTTCTAACAGTCAGATACATGTAGGCATAGGGCTGGGGTTTTTTCCTACCCTGAACTCTTTATGGAGAATGTAACTGGTACTGTAATGACTCAGAGCCTTGGAAAAAAAAAAAAAGTCTGCTGCTGACAAACACTAATATTAACCTGAAAGAAAGTGGGAGAGAGAATGTAATGTGTGACTGAAGAAGTGTAGGCAAGGTGATTATTACAGAGAGTTGTTTCCTGAGGGATACATTCAGAATAAAGGAAGAATATAAAAGTTTAAGCCTCTAAGCTGGGAAGAATGGGGTTTTTTGAAATTATAATTATCAGTCTTGTTCTTAGGTATATTAAAAAGAGAGGATTGCTTGCAAAATTAGGACACAAATGTGTTCTCTATTTCTTATATGTAATGTAAGACAAATATTATGATGCACACAACATACAATAAACCACAAAAAATATTCAAATGAGGGTTACAAATGCTTTACAGTGATAGAGACTAACATCAATACTTTCAGACTTTTCTACAAATTTTGTACAGCTCTATATTGGGGTCTTCAGGCTGAAACCAGTGAAGAATTTTAAGAGTTGTCCAGAAGAAGAGGCAGTCCTAGTGTAGATGTATTTATTTTTAATGCTTCTGCCATTAAAATTATCAATACCCAGAAATGCTGAAGAGATCATAAAGGTAACCCTGGCTCTTGAAATTAGTGGAAGGTTTGGTTTGGGCTTTTATAGCATTGGAGTCACATTCTTGTTATTGAGCTCCAAAGACAGAACTGCATGGATTCCAATGAAGAAGAGATGAGCTGGAAAAGAGGCAGCTCCAGCATCCTGTACCATGAACAAGAAGTTCAGGAAGTTTCTAGTTGAGAAAGTCTGAAAAGTGCTGTCACGGAAAAGAAAGGTTAGCTATCCTGCATAGAAAAAGTCTATTCTAAGATGATATATGGCAGTTTGATACGCCTTCATTTGAGGGAGGAGAGGTTGAAGTCATAATTATATGATAAACATAGTAGAGAAGAGAGGTTTTAGGGAGAGCACGTATGTTAAAGCCTAATCCTTCAGTCCTTATACAGGCAGAAATTCTTCTGCATTAAATAGACCTTCGTCATACTCCTCAACTACATGATACAATTCTTGGGTTTTTTTCCTATAACAAACTACACAGGAATGCACAAAGAACAGCTTTCCCCAATTCATTCCCACAGGTCACTTGCTGGTAAACAGAGACACACAGAGCTATCTGTGGCAGGGAAAGCGGATGAAACTGCTAAAACAGATCCTTTGGGTAAGCCTTGCTCCAGTGCCTCACCTACATGCAGCTGTCGTGGAGGGAGGCATCCCTTTTGGCTTCCAACTCAAGGTCCTGGCAAAGGAAAATTAAAGGGATTCAATGGGGCAGAAGGAAACAGTGACAGACAGACAGCAAAATCATCCATCCTCTGTGCCTTCCTGGGACTGAGCAGTCATCAGAGCTTGAGCTATCCACCACACAAAGGACAGTGCAACTGGCCAAAGATGTAATAGGGAGTGCCTTAAATCTGCACTAAAACAGGTAATGATGACCTCTGTTTTAACCTTCATTGGAAGAAGGGGAAAACCAGCACAGGGAAACAGGAGCTTACCATTTCCTGCTGGCCTTTGAGAAATTGCACTGATAGTGGATCATTCCTAAATCTGCTTTCAGCTCGTTGCTTGTTTAAATGGGATAAACAATTCTGAAGTAACTGAGCAGCTGGACATAAATACAGTAACACGATTACATTTGATAAAATCTAGGAATTGCAATCTGGTTAGGACTAAATCAAATGACTGCTTGCCAGATGACTTTCTGTAAGGCAAAGACATAACTATGGAGCATTAATGAAGTTACAAGGTGTCATCCTCAAATAACATGATGAGATATAATATTCATAGGGCACTGTGCATGCATAGATAATGCGTATGAATGCCACTCTCTGAATAATTTACATAAAAATCAATCTTCTTTCCTGTTCCTACACTGTGCTGCTATCCTCCAAAATCTGCATCAACTTCTGATACAGTTTTCAGAAGTGTTTGGCCTGTGGTTTTTATGATTAACTTCCCTAGGAAGACAGATCAACAACGAGAGCTTCAGAAAAAGCATCCACATGTATTATTTTTCCTACCCTGTGTTGCTCTGGAACTACTGAGGAGCCACATATTTTGCAGTGGGAATACTTGTAGGACTTGTACTGAAACAGTTAAATATAATTGTCAAAATAATCCAGATACCTTGAGTATTACTGGATACATACTGCTGTACCTCACTTCTAGAGTTTCCAAAGTTTGCATGTACCTTTAACTTAGTTTGGGCATGGTTTCCTGTATGTACACAGGTTGAGTATTTGTGCATTTCAAATATGTAAGTATATGCAAGTATATATTGCTGCCCTTTCTGTACTTTACCGAAGGATTTGATAATGCAGGGCTATGCAGAATCAAAAACAGCGAGCAAGATAACAAGCCAGAAGAATCTAATTCTTTCTTAATGATAGTGAGACTGTGGAACTGTCACATTACTTTTGCCTCATAGCAAAAACATGGCCTGAAAGAGGAATATCTGTTGCAGCTATGTCTTCCATTAGTATGATGTGGGCTACGTTAGTTGTCCCCTCTCCTCAGACATGCCTGCTATCTGCCCACATCTTCCTCTTTATTTCACTATTAACTGCAGACTTGGGAAGGGTACTTCAAACTCTTCACATTGCTCATGATTTCTAAGAATTTCTCCTTGCCTTTGAGCAAAACCACTTTGCAATGCCAGTAGGAACTTGTAGGACTAACACCAAATTTGCATTCCACCCTAGAAGAACTAATGCAGATCCTTTCTTTCAGTTCCTTCACCTTGGCAGAAGGTCAGGTCTTTTAGCAGAACACCAGACTGGAAATGGCTTATAAAAAACAACATCAGCTGAGGACAGGTCCAGTGTTTTATGCAGGTTGCACTTATTTTCAGTCAACCTCACTGAGAAGGAAAAAAATACATCTATGCCATTGTCCCAAGGTTCACTAATTATTAGAGACACTACAGTCACATTAGTGAGGTGCATCCCCATGCACTGTCAGAACAGCATGTACAGGCAGACTGCAAATAATTGCCCTGACGAATGACATTTCACAGTCTATGGGTGGTCTTCTCAACTAATATTCAATGCTTGTCTAGTCCCCCCCCAGGCAGATAAAGTAATTTTAATAAAACATTGTCTTTGGGAGAATGAAGGAAAAAGGCACTGGTGGCACAGCCTAGAAAGTAAATTTTTTAAAAATAATCATTTCACAGGTGCTTGTGTAAAAACTTACTAAAAATCGAGTCAATTTTTGGGTCAAGAACTGGCTGTCGGACCGAGCCCAGAGGGTCGTGATCGGTGGAGCAGAATCTGACTGGAGGCCTGTGACTAGCGGTGTTCCCCAGGGCTCGGTGTTGGGTCCAGTCCTGTTTAATATCTTCATTGATGACCCTGATGAGGGAATAGCATCCACCCTCAGCAAGTGCCGATGATACAAAGCTGGGAGGGGATGGCTGACACACAGGAACACTGCGCTGCCATTCAGCGAGACCTGGACAGGCTGGAGAGCTGGGCAGGGAGAAACCAGATGAAATTCAACAAAAGCAAGTGTAAAGTCTTGCACCTGGGGAGGAATAACCGACTGTGTCAGTACAGGCTGGGGGTTGACCTGCTGGAGAAGAGCTCTGTGGAGAAGGACCTGGGGGTCCTGGTTGACGACAGGTTGGCCATGAGCCAGCAGTGTGCACTGGTGGCCAAGAGAGCCAATGGGATCCTGGGGTGCATCAGGAAGAGTGTGGCCAGCAGGTCGAAGGAGGTGATCCTCCCCCTCTACTCTGCCATGGTCAGGCCCCACCTGGAGTACTGTGTCCAGTTCTGGGCTCCCTGGTATAAAAAGGACAGGGATCTCCTGGAGAGAGTGCAGAGAAGGGCTACGAAGATGATGAAGGGCCTGGAACATCTATCCTATGAGGAAAGGCTGAATAAGCCTGGAGAAAAGAAGACTGAGGGGGGGACCTAATCAATGTTTATAAATATCTTAAGTATGGGGTGCAGGGGAAATTGGCCTGCCCCTTTTCTTTGGTCTGTGGAGACAGAACAAGGGGCAATGGCTGCAAATTGGAGCACAGGAAGTTCCGCGCTGACATGTGAGGAACTTTTCCACAGTGAGGGTGACAGAGCCTTGGGATAAGCTGCCCAGGGAGGTGTTTGAGTCCCCTTCTCTGGAGATGTTCAAGACTTGTCTGGATGCCTATCTGTGCAATATGAGCTAGGGAGCTGCTTTAGCAGGGGGGTTGGACCCGATGATCTCTCAAGGTCCCTTCCAACCCCTAGAATTCTGTGATTCTGTGATCAATGGAAAGTCCAGTGAGTTTAACCTGGACTGGGTAAGTACAGCACTTCAGTTTCCTTCCTTACGGGGCAGCTCCTTCTCTTAGGGACTACCTTCAGAAACACTGGAAGTTGTTAAGCATCCTGATTAACTCTCATTTGCATATCGTGTAGTAGTCATTTCTGAACCACTTTTTTTTTTTTTTTTTTAGTTAGCAAAACCAGCAAGTGCCCCTTTTGTGTGGCTCACAAACCATCCGTGGGGACCTGAGTGCCAGCAAGCCACGTGGCTGGCGTCCCACGCCTGGTCACGCTTGACACGAGTGACAGTTTTAACATCGGATGGCTGCAGGCTGAGATCACACGCTGAGATACGGGATTAGCACCTCAGCTTTCTGATGTGATAGCGTAGGAGCTCATGGTGTAATTATAAATCCAGGGCTTGCTTGCTGCCGATTTCCAGTACTCAATCCAAGTGAGCATTAAAGCGAGTGATTAAAAAAGCCCAGTCTGACAACCAGGTCTCACCAGCTCTGTCCTAACTGGGGTGTGCACAGCAGTTAGGACATGGTTTTCCTTGGGTTACTACTACAGCAGGTTTACAGAGGTAAAGGAGGGGCGGTGGTGATAGCTCCCATGTTGCACAGCAGAAGGAAATGTGAAGCTCGGAGCAGCTGCGGGGTTACAGCCCTGAAGCTACAGAGATGCATGTTTTGTAGAGGTCAGGGTCTCTGCAGGGAGGTGAAGGTGATGCCTGGTCTGTTAACGTGGCCTCACTGCATGTTTTTTTCAAGAAATACGACTTTAATATTTCCCCCTCCCCTATACAAGACTCCCAGGGTAATAATAACAATAAAACCCCCTCCCCCCAATGTTTTCTTTTTAAACACATCAAGCATCAGAAAAGCTGTCATTTCAGACCAACTTCTGCCCATCCCTATGGCAACTAATGGAAGCATTTAATACTATATATACAAAATGTAATTTGCTCCCCCGCCATCTCTAGTTATACTCTTCTTTTTATGCTAAAATTGCTCCGTGACGCCTACAATGTTTGGAAAATGCTGCTGAAGTGACATGCATCAGAGGTTCAACGTCACTGAAAAAAGCTCAAGTGACCAATTAAAAAATACCGATTTTGGAAAAGCGGGTGAAGAAATTAGCAAAGGCCAAAAATATCTTGCCCGAACGGTCATATTTGTAGTCTCAGAATGCCCAGTATTAAAACTAGCAATGTCTTTGGAAAAGAAGCAGGGAGAAGAGAAATCAGGCAGTGGTGATCAAACCATCAGAAGTGATGGTATTTAATATCTTTGCAGGCCACAATCAGGGGTCCCTGTGACAGAAAGTACTTTAAAAGCTACAAAGCAGCCTCTGGAAATCCTTCCTCTGCCTAGCCCCTTATAGCTTGAGAAGTTACTTAAAGTCAGCTTAAACTCGGGGCTTAAAATATTAAAATAGAAATAATGAAAAGATTAAAGTAATGTGGATTTTTTTTTTAACCTCCTTTTCAAACAGGAGATACGTAGAGTATTCATTGCTTACAGCTCTGCGTTACAAAGTTTCAGTAGCAGAGAACACCCAGTTATTATTTGGCTGTCCAGATCATTTTCCTTGCTGTTTCCTATTCTTTACATCTTTTATCTATACCCATTTCAAACAGAGCTTAGCACCGCACAGAAAAAAGCATTATTAAATACAGGCAATCTAGGAAATAACTTCTTCTTTCTGTTACCCACTTTGAAGTGGTCAAACGCCTCCACTTCAAGTAGGCCAGATTTAAAGAAATATATAAAGATATTTTCATAGGATGTAAACATATAAATCTGCAGATATAATTTAATTTATATATATATATATATATATATATAAAAACAAACATGACAAGCAAGAGGAGAGCTGTTGTGTGATATAACGCCACCTTTGTCATTGTTACACAATTACAGAAATGCCCAGGCTATCAGATTGTCTCCCAGCTATCTCAAGTAGGGATTTAAGTGTGAAAGGGGTCTGCTTTGTTAAACACAAGAGACAGAGCGGCTCTGCCATTGCCTGGATTTTCATATTCTTTATTAGAATATGGTGCTCTGCAAACAAGAAGTTTTGTAACAACCACCAGTCAGCAAGGGCAGGTATCACCTACAGACTGGGCTGAGTATCTTTATAGTAGGCTTAGAGAAAACATGGAAAATTACACAGAATTTTGCACCTCTTAACGATGCCCAGCACAGGCAAGAAAGAGGAAAGTACCAACTGACTTTGGGGAATGCTTGTTTACAGTTTTTCTTTTTGGATGTACAAAGGAAACTCAGCTTCTGCAGCAGAGGTAAGTGGACACAGCACCATTACGATGGCGACTGAAGCCAGGCAGTGCCAGCTGCTCCCTCCAAATCATCTTTCTCACGCCTTCCTTCTGCTAGCCATCTGGCAGGCATAGAGCATTGGCAAATACCTACAGCCTCCTAACTTGGTTCAATGGGATGAAGGTCTAACCAGGTACCTTCCCAGTAAAGGAACCACATCGAAAATTAAAGGCAAGATGAGTTGGCCATGTCTTTGCAAGGTCTCTCCCTGAAATACTGCCTATCTGGATCTACAAGTGGTGGGTAGATGGAAATAACAACATGCAGGAGCAGAACAGAGTCTAGAGGAAGGAGCACACAATTGCTGCATGGAGTGAATATTGCAGTGTGTTGTAATACATGCTGGCTGTAACCCCATAACATGGGATATTTCATGTGTTTCTTACTTGGCTTGTGGTTTTGTCTTCTGTAGGTACAGGAACATAAGCAGCTCAATCCAAGCTGTGTAACACATGCAGATAAAGCCAGTCTCTATTTAAATCCGGACCTAACCTGAAATCTGTGGCAAAGACCTGGTGTTCCACACGCTTTAGTATTAGGAAAAAAGGGGCTTCTGCCCATAAGCCCATAAGCCATGTAGGAAACACACTTTATCACAGAGTTGCATGAACAACTTCCCACAAAATCATCCAACAACAAATTTCTCATCAGGGCTGGGCCAGGGCACCAAATGGTGCTTGAACTGGGCCACCACCCCTGCTTCTGCTCCAGGTTCTCACACTTGATGAGGTACTTCAGCTGGGAAGCAAGCTCTGTAGTGAGCCCAAAACCCAATTACTCCAGAGGTTACTTTGGAGTAATCCTGCCTCACTTTCTTCACTGCTTTTAGGAAGAGCCTGTGGAAATGAGCTCTCTTTGAAAATCCTCCCCTTACCCCTTCAAACCCAAAGGGGCTCTTCATTTGTTCCTTTGGTGGCTCAGCATCCACAGCTCACAGGGAGGCTTTTGCAGGTCTCATAGCAAATAAGAATGAGTTGTCTCTCTGTAGAAACAAGGGAGAACATGCTGTACTTCGTTTAGCTTGGAAATGGGATATGGTATGTGACTGAATTAAAGTGTCCCTAGCCAAAGGGACTAGTTAGATGGTATCTATAGCCGCTCTCTATTGTATATGACAGGATCCTTTAGCCAAATGCCAGCACTACTGCAATCAGTCTGTGTTTTACACCCATCTTCTGCAAGCCCACTATTTGACCCCATGTGAACAGCACACATTGGGAGACATTAACATTTTTTAGTTATGTGAACTTTCACTTGCAGACTGTAATTTTCCTCTCAATGCCTGGAGCCGATGAGAAAATGCAATTTGCTGGAAACAATTGTAAAAGCCTGAGGAGGTGAGGACTGGAACACACAAAGAGCCTGTGTTTAATAAGAGAGAGATGCAGCGCGCTCTCCAGGAAAAGGATTACTAGAGAAGGAAAAAGTCTTTGAAGGCAGTACTTAATGAAGAGTTGCAGTCTAAATGACAAACAGCATAGTGGGATAGATCAATAAAAGGACAGCAAACAACAACAACAAAAGCACATATTCACAAAAATACAAGACAGAAGGCGACCTCGAGAAATTACCTAATCCCAGTGCTCCGAGGCAACATTAACCTCACCGAGATCATTCTTTGCTGACGTTTCTCTAACCTACACTTTAAAACCTTCCTTGAAAGACTGCTCAACCTCCCTGGTAGGCCTTTCTAGTGGTACAATACTCTTAGGGTTATAATTCCTTTTGTTAACATCTCCTAAATTTCTCTGCTGCAAATTGAACCCTCCCCCCACCTCACCTCCCCCCCGCCCCTTCCTCTGGAAAGTATTGTGAATAATTGAGCAAGATGGTGTAACTAGAACATCTCACATAGAAATAATGTATTCAGTTAATTTGCAGAAGGAAGAATTATAGTCCTCTGTAGGTGATTAGAAAGCCACCATGGTATTCTAAAATGTGAGAACCTTTGAAGAACACAGTTGACCATTTTCTTCTTAATGAAAAAACCCATTTGAGGTGCTTAAAATAAGTATTTGTCCAGCCCTTCTACCACTCTGCTCTTCAGTCCCTCTGTGGCTTTTGCAAAGGCTTTTAGCGATGTTTTGTCACCTCAGAAAATGATGCTGTTTAGTTAATTTATTAAATAATCTTTGGATTTTCCAGTCCTCTGGAGTATTGTGATAAAGCCAAGTATCGTCATTATTAGTAAAAAGAGCCTATCTGCCATTACTCTTCCAAGAAAACCTCCTTCCATTTTTACACCCTTGACTTTACTCTTACAACTTAAATGCATTTCTGTTACAAATAAATTCCCATCATCTAGTCACAGACTCCTTGCAATCTTCTCCCTCTGAGGACATCTATCACCACCACTTTGATTTGTTCCATCAGGTCAGCTCACCAACTGAAGCTGGGCTAGGGCAATGGTGAGTGTGAGATTCAGCAACTGACTTCAAAGGGATAAGATAAGAAGGGCTCAGAGATGACAGGCAACTACAAAGGCCCATTTCTCCCCCACCTAAAAAAAGCTAATTTATTCAAGAGTAACCACAGCAATGTGCATTTGGATTAGGTTGGCTAATAAAATCACTGAGCAGGATAAAAGCTAGAACTTGGCAAGCAAAAACCAGAGTGGCTTGCACTCCTGAGGACGGCAGCTGTGAGCATGCTGGGTGCTGGGTCTCTTCTGTCACAGGAGCTGGGCTTGGTTCTCTGCTGCCAGTGTAAGAATTAGAGGGGTCAGGACAGCAAGTGCTGCTCCTAGGAGGGTCTGAAACTCCCCAGCAATGGCTGCTTGGCAAAGCAAACAAGCAAAGGAGAGCTCGGGCAAAGAGATCTGTAGCCACTGCAGTTATACTGGCTCCCTTCCTCCCCAGCAGCCCGCGTCGCTATGAACTGCTGCCTTGCCTAAACCTAGAGCTGGCTGTGAGAAGGACCCTGGTCTTGACCCAGGTAGAGAAGATCATATATCCAAGACATAATTAACTGAATTGCTTCCCTCTGCTTTGATTAGAAGGGACAGCTCCATCCCAGCTGCATTTTGTTCCTCAATTCATTGCAGTTCTGGATTTTGACAAAAGAGTTAGCTTAGCACTATGTATGTCTGCTTTAAATAACTTTCAGGAAAGAAATCATTTACAATTTGTGCTATTCCACTACTGTTCTTCCTAATTTGCCTGAGTCCCTAATGCCCATAGTCATAGCTCAAAAGTCTCGCTGTGGCAGGCGATGAAAAAAATCCCTGCCTGAAAGAATTTACCATCTAAATAATTTCTCATTGAAATCAGTAGCAAAAGCTGCTGGGAGAAGCTCATTGGAAGAAAACAGGAACAACAAAGAGAGTGTGAGGAAAGGACAGATCATCAGTTTAGTGACCAAGGATCACCAGCTGGCCCTGTGTGGAGCCAGAAGTTGGACTTGATGATCTTTATGGGTCCCTTCCAACTCGTCATTCTATGATTCTATGATTATCATTAGTAGGACACCAGAGCAGGTCTGCTGTCCCTTGCCTTTGTTTTAACTCACAGGCATACGCTTCAGTACATTTACTTACATTTCAGTAAGGTATAATGACACAGAACCTCTTCCTTAAGTGAGTGTTCCCCCAAGCCCCCACCCTGTCCCAAGACTTCCCCCATTGCTGCTGCTCTTCTGGGATTACTTAATTTTTATATATATATTTCAGCCTTTCTGCATTTTTTTTAGCTTCTATGCATGAAGACCAAACTACACAATATTCAGGACACTAATTTTGAAGAAGTGGGGGAAAAAAATCAAGCTAAAGGCTAATAGCACAAACAGCAGCTTCCCCCAGGACATGACCATTCTGGCTCCAGTACACAAACTGGCACCCTAATTACAGGCAGGACAATGACTTTCAAGTCTTGATCTTTGCCGTACATCAACCTTCTGCATTAGCGCAGGGGTTGGCATCTGTAACATGGATGCTGGACAGGATTTCTAAAAAGAAGCTACAAAGGGAGCAAGGGTAGCAAGAGGCATCGATGAGAGGCAGCCATCACCAGCTTCTGGCTCCCCAAACAGATGCCACTGATATCCTACACAGCATTTAAGTCTCAAGGGTTTCCACTAACACATACACAATGTAACTTGGAAAAGAAAAGTAGAAGCTGGACCATTCTGTCTGATCTCTGTTGTAGAAGTCACTAAATAAGGCTAGGAAATATAGGGAGAGATTTTGAATTACAGGTTCAAGTAAATAATTGCAGAGGTGTGGCTTGCTGGGGACTGGGTAAGACAGAGAGATCATCCATGAAATTGATAGAGAAAGCAGAACTGTTCCCATCTGAAAGACTTGCAGGAGAAAGCTTCTATAGGGAGTACATACCTACCCAGATGCACAAACCTACAGAAAAGTATGTAAATCGAATTTAGGTGACAGGTTAAAACGATTTCTCCTTTCTGCACAGCTCATTCATTTCTGGTGGATGGAGACCCCCATGAAATGCTGGAATAGCTGCCTTGACACACACAGACTTGCTAAAGCTGCAGGAGTGTGCTTTTCACTCAGCTAGCTTAGGAAAAAGGGACTTTTTTTCCTCTAGTCATTCTCTGGCAAAGTGCAGTATATCTAATTTTGTTAAATTCCAAAACACACTGTGCACCAAAGTACTTGTAGGTGTAAAGCAGAATGTCAAGGATGAGTCAAGGATTAATACCTAAATTATAGAGTGTGAAATGGGAATTACAGTCTTAAATATCACGTTAAGAACTAGGAAGTATTTACCTAGTCTAAAGCACTCCTGGCATTGTAACAGGCAAAATGCTATTCCCTTTCATTACAGGGAATTCTCTCATAGTCCCAGGCTTGGGCAGAAGGACTGCACAGGATGGAGTGGCAGTTCGCTGACAGACTTTTACAAACTTGAGCGTAACTCTTATTCAGCACAGCACTCCCTTAAGTGTAAAGGTAAATGCTTCAGTCACGCCTGCTTCCACTGCTCTGCAGAACAAGGATGAATTTAAGACTGTACTTAGGTACTTGGAATAACAGATGCTTGACTACTTCAGTTCCTTCAAACATATTGCTTCTTCCATTTACCGCGCTGAGATTATCAGGCAAGGAGTTTTCTGCTTTCACTGGTCTGACTCAAAGCTCTTCAGCTGCCTCATTGTCCTGTTTTTCATCCATCCTTACAAAGCTTGGCTTTCTTAAGGAAAAAACAAACCCAAACAAACAACTTGGATGCCTTAGCAGTAGTCTTAACAAACCAAAACCTATAAATGATGCTGTTGGTGCTGTCTCATTTTCACATTTTTCCTGTGTGCATATAACCCTATACCTGGAGCTTTTAGATACTCCAATTAAAAAAAAAAGAAAAAAAAAAAGACTAGAGCCTAAAAGAGGAGAGTTTTAATCAGCTTGTTAATTTCTCACTGTTATTAAGCACAAGCTAAAGGTCTGAGGATATTTTTTTCAAAACACAGCTGAAGATATTGTAATAAAACCAGTGAGGTATTATTCCATACATGGAAGTGGTCCTAACAAAGCTTAGAAATACATTTCAGCTGCTTCTCAGAGCTTTACCAACTAACTTCTCGTTTAGTACTCAGTGCCCAGCGAGTCCAGTGCTGCTCAAGCCACATGCTTCAGCAACTGATACTTTGCACTGCTCATTAGCTGTGGATACAAAAATAAAACTTTGGAAAGCAGACTTAAATAGACTTGTGAATTGGTTCTAGAGAACCCTGCCAAAAAGTGATTTTATTTTTATTATAAAGGAAAGGAGATTCATTAGTGAAGCAGTTCCAGAGACTAGACTTTTGAAAAACCTGCATTTTTATCAGTTAAAAATACTGAATAGCTGCACACACACTTATTTTTAGTAGAATCCATTAAATATCACTTCTTGACATCAGCCAGCTCAGGCTGACTGTACTCCAAAGTATCCATTTCATGTTTTAGCATCTTCACCAAAATCTCAACATGACTTTTGCTCCATACTTTACTGGTTACTCCTCTGCTTAGCAGAACATAATTGCTAAAGAAGGTAACCCAAAACAAAAGAGATGAGAAATCTAAAGGTAAGTTAAGTCCTTGTGCTTCCCAGAAATCTTTGATATAGTCAGGGCAGTGTTTAAAGCTGAAGGCCCAAGCTCTCCTTCAAGCATGTTTTCCTCTAGTCTGTCATATTTTCTTTCTAGCTGTTTCTTGTATTATGGAGACCTAGGCACTTATTTTACTGTCTCTTAATGCGACTCGCTTCATCTGATATGTGAAGGGGTCAGAGAAATAGCCCGCTATCTCTTCATACAATTCTACTGCCCAAACCTTCACTAGCAAGTCTGGAAAACTGACTGAACAAACTGGATTGGCACTGGATACGTGTTACTGAAATAAAGCTACCTGAATGCCTGTAAGGATGCAGGCGGCTCCACTTCAAATATACTAAGATACAGAATACTTCTGAGAGCCCTGGCAAGCTGGTGGGGGTTTGCATGGCTGGGTTCTGGTTGTGGAGGGGGGGCTGCAGGAGGGGCTTCTGCAAGAAGCAGCCAGAAGCTCTGCAGGCACCAGAGAGCAAACAACAGCTGGGCTCAGGGTGCAACCGGTCACTGACCAAGGCCAAGCCCATCAGCGATGGTCATAGTGCCTCTGGGAATCACATTTAGGAGAAGTTTGTGGAGGACTGTCTCCCATGGGTGGGACCCCACGCTGGAGCAGGGGAAGGGTGGGAAGAATCCCCCTCCACCCCAAAGCTAGGAAAGAAAACAACAGGTGAGAAACTGACAGAAACCCCCATTCCCGCAGCACTTGACCCTCCCCGTGCCACAATGAGGGGGGAAGAAGGGAGCAGAATCATGACTAAAGTGCAGTCTGCTCAGGAGGGAGGGTGGGGGGAGGTGCTTTAAGATCCAGTCGCACTTTTCATTACCCAACTCTGGTCTCGCTGGGTGTGCAGTGCAGTGTAATACATTAGAGAGTTTTCTGTCCTTTATTCCATGTTGAGTCTGTTTTGCCCATGACACTGATTGCAGAATGATCTCTCCCTGTCCTTATCTCGACTCCTGAGCCTCTCAATATATTTCTCCCCTGTCCAGCTGAAAAGGGGTGTGATGGAAGACCAACTTTGGTGGGCATCTGGCCTCCAGCCCGGGGTCAAACCACCACCTGAGGGAAGGTATTGCAATTCCGTAAACTTAAGATGTAAAAGCTTTCATAATCAGTCTAAATATGTTTTGCTGAGCAATGGTCTTTGATTTTACTCATCAACCTGGCATATCTATCCATCGCTACGCTTGGTGATATGTAAGATAGTCAGTCCTCTCCTGGTAGAACAAACATTGCATTATAGAACTGAATCATCGTGGTTAAGTAATATAATGGCAGCAGCACAGATGGCCACTAATTTAATTTTTGGGATTCTACTTTAAGCCTGTGCCACCATCAACCCTGACCAACTCACAAACAAGACATTTCACCATATAACATTCCTAGGAAATAGCAAGGTAGCATCTATATAGTTACAAAAGCTCAGGTTTTTTGTTTTTTGGTGACTCTGCCATCTGCAAGCATTTAAATGATATCAAAGCCTGTCAGCATCTTACTGAGGAGGTAATCCACAGAGAGAACTGAAGAAAATGAAGGTACTCAAGGTTTATTCAGGTGTTGCATTAAATGGTGGCAAAATAGCTTCACCAATATGAACTATTATGTCAAAAGGCGGATTTTGCAAAATCTTTGTGCTTAATTTAATTTGTATTATTTTCAGATACAGGAAGGAGATTGAAACACTGGGTAACTAAGAAAAAGAACACGGGCTGGAATCTAGGGTTAGCAGTTACATTTCCACAGCAGCGTCAAGGGAAGCTTGCAACTCTGAGACAGGGCAGAGTCACTAAAATAAACATTACAACCCCTGAGAAATTCTTGCACAAAAAATGACAGAAATCACTCCTGCTGATTTTTTCTGAAATGGAAAGGGCAGTGTGAAACAATTGGGCTGATTAACTTCATGTGAAGTGTGGCTTGTAGTAAGATTTGGGGAGAGGCAGGAAATGTGCCTGTATCATAAAAAAAAATTGCCCAAAATAAAGGGCCAGAGAGAAGACCTTTACCCCTATTTGTAAATGGGCCTTACTATTTTTTAGAGAAAAAAAAAATCTAAGGATTTTAAACCTGAGAATTTTGTGTGACTCTGTATACCTCCTTCCTTCCTACCCCCAAAATACCGAGGTTGGCAAATTGGGACAAAACTTCAGACAAAGTATTCAGAGAGTCACATGGAAACCCATTTTGGCATTAAAAGGAGAATATACCCAACAAAATGTACAAAAGCTTGCCTCTGGTAGCAACTCTCAGTACACACTTGGAGTAGTTAAGTTAACCCCCAGGACAGGAGTCTAGACCTGACTTTTTGACTACAAATCTTCAAGAATTTATCATCTCCCCTGCCCTTTTTGCCCTTCTGCTTTGTTTTTAGGGTGCTCTCATCAAGCCACCCATTCCTCTCTGCAATAAAAACAGGCCTCCGGATGGGTAGGGGTCTGCTTCAGATGATCTACCAAGTTAAAAAGAAGAAGAAAGTGTTACTTGACTGTTTCTAGTAACAGAAAGATTTATTTCTTGGGACTGAGCAAAAGCATGATGAAGAGTATTGAAATGGGGAAAGAAGATTTCCAGTATCTCATACCCTGATTAAACAAAAACGAAGTTCAGAGAATGCTAGTTATGTATAATCTGAAAGAAAATAGCAATGAGAACATACAAATAAAAGTGGGTAGAGTCCATCTTAATCACTATAGAAACCTGAAAAAAAAATGTATGGCCTGAGTGCATCTCAGATTTTGTATTTAGTTATAGAAACTGATCTGTCACTGAAGTAGCACTGTTGATTTGCTTCAGAATAACAGAGGTGGAACTGAACCAAGGACAGTTATATGCATTTCACTTCATGACTTTCAGTTTAAGTTCCCTACTGCTTAATTTCATTTTGGTCTGAAAAATATATTAGTGTCTGGAAACATGTTACCACCTATAAAACCCTCCTTCGCTTCTGTCATCATCAAAGTAGGTTATCCCTTGGGGTAACAAGTATTTTTGCTGCATAAAGGATGCTGAACCTTGATTAAAAATGTGTTGTCTTTCCTGATCTGTGACAGCTCTCTACTAAGTCTCTATGTTTCACAGGACTCATCTTGGTGACACCACCATGCAAGGGAGATACATAGCTGGGTGGGTTCCTTCAAACCTGTTATTAAAACAGCCCATACCGAACGTTAGAAGTTTCAGGTAATTATTTCAATATTTGCTACATTATTGTTATGATAATGACTAAGAACATACTAAATCACTGCACTGTGTGACAAACACACCATTTTTAATTGAATGTTACTATTTTTTTTTAATAAGATGTCATAAAATATGCATACAGTGTCTCTATTACTAATATCACCACAGCACAACTCTTCTGGTTCTCCCCTTCTTATTCTAAATTCTTGCTTGATATTACTGAGAGGCATCAATACTTCTGCAAAGGCTGATTAGCATGAAGTGACTCGATACACATGTTGAAAGGCAGAACTAACTGAAATTTCCAGCATACTACTAGATTATGCATTTCTCTGTGCATGCAAAAAGGCATACTTCTTCGCGTAACCGATACTTCTGTTGATGCTTCTGTCAACATCTGTTCACAGAAGTGGCTATTGGCATGCACTTATCTGTGAATCACTATGCAAATATATGCGATTGCAATGAAAGAATTCTCTGGAAGACTTGAGCAAACCCATTTACTTTCTTGCAGAGCTAAAATTCTGAGGTGACTGACAGGTCCATTGTCACAGCCCTTACGGAAGCCAGTTGCCTGTTTTTTCCACCAAGGAAGCAGAATCTGAGTACAAGAAGCATTACAGTGAGCACAGCACTTCCCAATTCCAGTAATGCTTTGCTTGGTCCTGTCTCATTGCAGAACGGGCAGGTGTGTCCTCAAGGGACTCAGGCCTGAACAATGAAGGTGATGTGAAGTGAAAGTGATATTGCTGTTTGCCAGAAAGGACAGACCCCCTACTGATAGACACTATTCAGGACACCACAGAAGAATCCTATAAAGAGACCTTCATTAAAGTCAGTTCTCCATTTATACTCACAGAGACATGTGAAAGACAAATTGATACAGTCAAACTGATGGTCTCTTGGCTACTTGTTAGTGGTGCTGGTCAGATGCTCATGATGAAGGTCCAACCAGGGTTGTCCTGAGGCAGGTATCATGCTGGTTGTGAAGAGAAATGCAGTACTCTCTACTGTCCAGTCGGTCTGGGCAAGACCATTTAGAACAAGAGCTGATACTGAAGGCATTCTTTTCAACAGTGACCTTCTCCAGTATCACCTTCTTCCTGCAGCCATTCCAGGAACCATGCATGCTAGTGGGTGAGTTTGAGGCTGGAATGAAAGCTTTGTTTGTTATCTCATTCCCTCACTTGATGTTGAAGGAAAAAGAACTGGTGTACTGTATTGTTCAGCTGTCTACCTCCAAGGTTTTAGTAGCTCATACAAGTACAGGGGAAAGATTGGGGAGGAGTAGAAGGTCAGATGCACGGCTTTTACAGCATCTTCTTCTCCTTTGCAGTGCATGCAAAATAAAGCATGAGCTATTTTCCCACCTCTTATGTTTACCATGGTTGCAGCAGACAAAGTGAAGTAGGAAATTCGACAGTTTACTTGGAGATGGAGAGAGAAGTGCTGAATCCAGTAACACACAGAATTCCATGCCTAAAACGTTACGTGGCAATTGCAGACCAAAGAGTGAGAAAATCCTTAATCCCCACCTCTGCTCTATCTTTAAACCTTTAGTTTTTTCATTTAAGCACTCTCCACATATTGCAAAGTACCTTTTTCCCAATCTCAGAACAGGTAAACAGTTCTAAACCCTGCCCCCCCCCCCCCCCCCCCGCCCCCAACTTTAGGAATAAAAATTGTTCAATGTGAAGGGCTGCTAGCACAGATCCTAGCTTTTCAGGACCAACGTTAAAAGCTGTGAAGAACCTGTTGAGAGATACCACTTGATAAGGAGTCAGCAGCTTCTACACTGCATGCTGTACAGTAAGCACAAGCAATCGCACACTGTCAAACCACAGGGGGCTGAAGCAGTAGTTTAAGACACAGGCTTAACCAAAGGCAGCCCCCTCACTTTAAAAGCAGATTAAGCACCCGACAGATGCTTTGTGATAATTTATGGGTAGTATATGCTGACCTGTTTTTTATGATGTTGATTGCACAACTATATTTGTCTGATTTAATTAGAAGACACGGGCAAAGCTTGAAATGCTTGGTAAATATAAGCTGCCCACTGATAAGCACCCTCAAGTCAGTTTGAGATAAAACCTGAGTTCTCAACTATGGAAAGGCTGTTTCTGGGCTCCAACCAAGCTGCTAGAATTTCTTTGGTTTGTTTAGAGGCTAAGATTAAAACAACTCCAGTTACTGGGCAAAAGGTCCACAAGCAATATGCTAAAAAGCCAAGTAGCTTGTCACAGAGGTTCAACTGGCAAAGGCTGATGGGAACTTTTATCATCCTGTCCCCAATACACATTGAAAAAAAAAATTAAACCAAAATCTTCTGGTACGATAAAATACCTAAAGTAACTTTCCCCCACCTGTTTTCCTTTCTATTGGTCATATTATTTTAAAACCTTTGCATGCCCAGGTTGTAACTGTGGGTGCCCACAGTGTGAGCTTGCATGATTCATGAGCTATCATGACCCTTGGCTCTGAGGGTGTAGAAATCATACTATTCTGCAGCAAGTAGAGACACTGACACTTGCACAAAGGTGCTGAACTCAGAGACACTAGGTGTAGCTAGCATCAGTTGTTATAAATAGCAGCTGATGGTTTCATGATTAAAGTGATCTGCCCCTCAGGTATGAAAACTTTGAATGCATGCATACAGTTTGAAATGATCAACTTCAGTTGATTTTCTTGTAGGAGACTTACCTACAGACCACCTAGGGGAGATGTGCTTAGGGGCAGGAAGGAAGGACTCATGACTCCTCTGGTTGCATCTACTCCTTCCCACTGAGGAGAAGGCATTCTACCATGGCATATCACAACATTTTGATCCTCTGGTCACCCAGACAGGGACCTGAGGTTTGACATCCCTCATAGCTGGGTTTTGTTGTGTGTAAGAGTTTTTGCGTGGGGCAGGGGGGTGGGCATAGGCAAAGAAGAAAATGAAAGATGTGTCCAGGTAAGTTCCTATTCAGTATGCAACTGAGAAGCAGGCTCAGACCCACAACCCCAGAAATACCCTGCATCCCGTAACAAAGAGAAAGGCAGTGGAGTAGATGGCAAAGTTCCCCGCCAGTTCAACGTGGTCAGGATTTTCCCCTGGGAGCTCTTGGTATTCCTGCTGTTGCTTCTTCTAGCTGGCCTCATCACAAAATCCTTTTGCCTGCATAGTGATGTTCAGTCTTCCACCATCAGTCAACATGTGCCCCTTGCACATATCAGAGAATCAGCGTTCAGCTTCATCCAGACTTCTCTGCTCATCGCTGCATTAGTACATGACAAATAGCTCCATTTAACAATTTTCTTGCTCTGCCATCACTGTTACCTTACTGCTGACACTGACACACTGTCTGTCTTGCTGCTCTGCTTGCCCACGAGTTACCCATTTGCTGGGAATAACCTCCCTAAGCCAGTCCATGCCCTGACCTTTGGAGGATTATGCAGGGCAGTAGGGTGCAGAGGTAAAGCATTCTTAATGTTTCCTTCAACATCCAAGTCATGGCTGGACACAATCTTTGTCCAAAACATGAAGTGCAGAAGATTCTATAAAGAGTTACAGAAATATCTTTTTGAATTTGGGTCAGTTTTACCAAAGTGCTTGTTCTTAGACATAGCTGTCACTGGGTTGGGTGTGCATGATCAACATACTTGAAAAAGTAACAATATTGTACTTCAATACTTTTGATAGTGATGTGTTTTGCTTTTCAAGTGCAAACCCAGTTTTCCATTTAAAATGACTTTCAAAATGTATTTTGAAATTATTCAGAAAGCTCAAATTGAAAACACTACTCCATTTCAGACCAATCAAGGCAATTCTTCACCACAAGTGATTCTTTCTAGTTCTTAATTCTGTGAATTTTTGTTCAAATATTCATTGCCTCAAAAATCACTTCTTTATTTTCCTATGGCTGTCAGAGTGTCATGAAGCCCTTCTTCACATTCAGCTGTAATCCTGGACCCAAATTAAAAGAATATTTAAAGATCCCCTTAATTGTGAGACGAAGTTAAGTACCTGTTCAGAATCTCACTGAGTAGCTCTGAGTGCCAAGTATGCTGAGCTGCTAAGCTTAGCAAGGCCTCCCCAGCCCTCCTTTCTCCTCTTCAGATTTTCTAAATAGGGTTTTTCTTTACTAGTAAGTGGAATAAAGAATGGCAGGGGTTTAGAAATTGAGAAGAAGTTTCACATATTCCAGAGATACTGTTCCTGACCTTTTGATCATCAGAGAGAGAGAAAACAAATAAAGGAAAAATAAAGAAAACAAAAAAGAAAACAAAACTTATGTATTTGGAAATAACATGAGTCCTCTTGGGCACCTGACTGACAATTCTTCCCCTCCCATCTTCCCAAACAGGTGTTATTTATTGATCTACAGGCACAGAAACAAGGAGTAAGTGAAAAACAACAGAAAGAACATTAAAGGAAGGGATATAATTCTTATGGAAAGCATGTGACCAATTAAGTTACTATTATTTCCCCTTCCCCCTCCAGCCTTACTCTATGCAAACAGAATAAGCAATCAAATTCACACTGAAGTCCAGTTCTTCCTTTTTCTGCAGATCAAACAAATTTTGGAACAGACTAGGCTCCATTTGTATATACATATATTAAAAAAAAAGAGAACACATTTCAAGCTGCTTATATTTTATACATACACATACATTTCACACATCAGGGGAACAAGCACGCAGAACCAACCACAAGCAATTCAGTTAACAAACTCCTAGCACCCTTCCTTTGTTCAGCTCCCACAAATTTCTGCTGCTGGTGGGTGTAAGTCTTTTGAACTCCTTGAAAGCAACAAAGAGAAAAAATGTAAATCAATGCATTTAACCATGTACTTTCCTGGGCTGCAGGAAGAACAGCTCCTGACTCAAAGAAGAGCAATAGGCACGCATCCAGAGAGGTGCCAGCGAGCAGCTCACAGCATTCCATGGGGCTTCTCTGTCTTGTTTAGCACTTTCAGTGGAACACTTGTATCTGAGTGCCTCAAACATCACTCATTTGACTCTCCTCACCAGCAGGAGGAAGAGAAGTACCTTGAGTTTTGCTCTCTGGGTTGAAAGTTGAGTTGGCACAACCAGAGGGATGCTGGAGAGTTTGCCCACCCCTCTACATGGAGGCAAACTGCCTCTCTGTAAGAGGTGCTGGTTGTATTCCTCATACCCATCCTAGCTTCCTAACACCATTAAATACACTTCTCTTGTTACTTGTGAGGCCACAACTTCTGCAGGTAGTGAAAAGCAGGTCTAATGCCTTGTAACAATATTGACAGATGCAGTCATAATGAAATATTTTCAAGCTATTGCATGGCCAGAAAAAGAAAGGAAAATACTGTTGCTATGACTGCAGGATAGAAGTTTTCCAGTATTTTAGATGGTTAAAAGGAAGGGGGGGGGAAATAGAGAAGGAAGGAAATTTGCAGAAAGGGTTAGGAAACTCTAAGGAGGCCAGAGCCAAGAATGCGGAAAGAAAAGCTCCTTAGAGGAGAAGACAATGCAGAAAAAAAACCACTACCTAGCATGGTAGGAGAGCTTTAACTCACATTTACTACTACTTTTAGACTCACTCCAAGGTGTAGCAATAAAATAAACAGTTACCTACCTCATTAAATCAGCTCAAGAAATTCACCTAGAGAGGACTCACGAAACCTCTGTCACACATTTGCCAAACCCAAGACCAAGCTGCTAAATTCATTAGCAAGTAGAAGAAAAAATTTCAGAAACCCTACCTGCCCTGCTCCTGCAAGAAATTAGCTCAAGAAAGCCCCCTCTGCCCAGGTGGAGACCACTACCCCTTTCTATGTGGAATCAGCAGGGTTCTGACCACATCTGGGTGACCTCATTCAGGTTGGGCTCACCTTGCTTCATGGCCGGCGAGAGGCTCCGAAAGCTCAGGGATTGCTTAGAGGTCAACTAAGGGAAAAAGAGAAACCAAGATGTGCTGCACCTGCAGTAAGCAGCTTCCCACTACAGCCCAAGGTTGCGCATTTCATTTCCTCAAGTCAGGAAGAGAAGGGAGGTTTGGCCCTGCACCGCTCCCCGGGGAAAGGCTGCTCTGCCAGCCTGCCTCTGACTCACTGTTGTGACATTCGGTATTAAAGCTTATGTAGTTTTGAAGATGGGTGGAACAGAGGCATTGAAACACCCTGTTATTTCACCTGTACCTGTGATTTTTTTGAATAACTTTGCTAATTCATAAAGGTTATTTACCACATCAGCCCCCTGAATATCCTGAGCATTGTTCTGAGCTATTGTAACCCTCCGTTTTAAAGTGGATTTAATCCATTACAGTCTATCACATAAATCCCTCTTAGTTTGTGGATTATTGACCTGATAGGCCCAAACAGCTCCATCTGTCCATTTAAATGGGCACAAATGCTGTGAGTGTTTATTGCTTTCAATCCTATTATTTGCAAAGTGCTTTCTTCCTCTGTCTCTACGTACGGACGTTTGGTATTCAGGGACAATTTATTGCAGAGTTCTTGTCTAAACTCTTCCAATTACAGGGTTTTCCAGGGCAAACTGCCCACAAAGAGTAGCATAAGTAAGTGTACTGCTACTTGACTTGGGAAATGAAGCTGTTGACTTAGAGCCAGCCCTTAGGAGTGATGTAAAAGCTGATTGACTGGAGGAACGTTTGAGAGTGAGAAGGGACTCCCTTTTGAAGTGCTGGGATGAATCCAGTCTTAGTTAATGAAGCTTTTATGTATTTGAAAATTACTTTCAGGTATCTACTCCAAGTGGTTCCTATGAATGAGCTAAACTGATGCTCTAAGGGACATTTGTTGAAGTGAAAAGGGGAACAAAATAACTTGTTACCTGTTGACAGAGGTCAGGGGCCGGGGTGAGAGTCTGCAGAGAAAAATGGGAATTTTTTATCAGTCAGTATTTGCCAGCCAAATCATTTCCAAAGGCTGAGTTAATCACCTTGATGTGTCATGCCAAATAATTTCTGATGGAAGTATTCAAGTGCTATAAAAAGGTTCCCTGTGCAAAGAAGCCTGTTCTCCCCACCACAGGTATTCTACGCACAATGCACTGAAAAGGCAGGAGAACAAAGACAAAGAGGTCTACAAAAACTGGCTGCCACCTCAGGCTGATAGACTTCCCTGTTGCAGTTTCATCCTGTTCCTTCAGGTGAGCCACTCCACCTGCCACCAGCAGGCCAGGCCACGCAGAACATGTGGATGTAGCTTCCCAGTATGCAGAAGGCTTTGCCTCTGGGACAGCTGGCTCCTGTCTGCAGCAAGAATTAGTGGGGAAAGTAGAATTTCAGGGAGTTGGTCCTGAATAATACTTTAAAATCTTGCAGAGGCTTAAAAAAAAAACCCCACCTCGCAGATGGTCTGTGATAGCTTTTGTGTTCGTAAATAGAGATGTCTTGGGTCTGACACTTGGAAGAGAGTGGTTTGTATCCCGCTCTTTGCAGGGAGCTCTTTGCAGGGAGCTTCGTGGTTTTGAAGCAGAGCTAAATATAACTTCCCTGTGCACCGGACACGTGGTTGTTTTTTCAGGGATGTGGAAACTCAGGGAAGTGGGAGGATATTTTTGGCAAGCTACACTTTTAGGAAAGAAATATCAGGTGCCAGGGCCTTCTCAAATCCAGAGCTAATGCCAAGCTGTGAGTGAAGCTGTCGAATACATTTGACCACACTGTTTCATATATGATGGTGTTAACGTAGGTATCCTTGTGTGAATACACACAAAGCCCAATCTACTTAGTGCTCTTTTTTTTTTGTTTGTTTTGCTTATATAAGTGATTTAATGCATTTATTTAAGGTGGTTGGATCCTCTGACCCAGTCTTGGGTCTTTGACTCACTGTAGGATGTACACAATTGCAGTGACAAAATCTTGTCCTAAGGAGAAAGCTTGCATGAAATATTTATTCCCTGAAGTGAAAGTAGATAATTTTTTTTTCTAAAAATGTCCCACTTGCAGCAGTTAAATATGTAGCATCCTAGGGTTCTCACACTTCGTTTTGGCAGCAAGAAATCTGGTGGCCTCTGAAGACAGTCCACCTAGAAGCTTTTAGGAGGGAGCAGCAGCCTCCCTGCCTGATGTAATTTGAAACTCTGCCCTCTTACACAAATTCAATGCAAAAGTTTGAAGTATCTAGGAAACTTTCACACACACACACACACTTTGGCATAACTTTGAACAGCTATTTTGGGGGATGAGCACGTGTAATCCTGCCATGCTGGACACTCAGTCTAATGGAAAAAGAGAGTGATCCAAATGTTCAGCTGCACCTTGGGCAACTGTTTTAGCAACCCTTGTGAAATGCTGATATGCTTGAAGCTATGGAAGACATTGATAAAGAACATGTCTTCAACATTAAAAATTAAAGCTTTTCTCTCTGAGATGCAAGCAGAACACTGCCTTGCATTCTGCATACAGCATATCCAGGATGTCTAGAATTTCAAGTGAATAGCAGTTTCCTTGCTGTATTGCATTAACTAGCATTTTTATGCTACAGAAGTGGCAGCTGAGCATCTGGCAGAGGAGCATCTAGGAAATAAACCTATTTGTATTTTGGTTTTTTATGTATAGTACAACACACATATATACACACACATACAAACTAGATACCATTCTGGCCACAGTTACCCTAGGTACCAATAGAATATGTTTAACCCTGAGATATCTCTACGAAGAAAACCAACTCAGTAATTTATGACAGCATTATGTTTTTCCCAGCTTAGTCTCAGTGAGCTGCAAAGATGATTTTACTTGAAGATCTTTTGCAAGTGGAGGGAAGTGAGCGCTCTGCACATGAGCACATCCTCTCCATCAGAGAATAGTAACTGAGCCTGCTCAAGAAATCACAGAATCTCCTGAGTTGGGAGGACCCAGAGGGACCATTGAGTCCAACTCCTGGCTCCACACAGGCCCAGCCAGGTCAGAGCATGGGACTGAGGGTATCGTCCAGATGCTTCTGGAACTCAGCCAAGCTGGGTGCTGTGACCACTTCCCTGGGGAGCCTGTTCCAGTGCCTGACCACTCTCTCAGTAAAAAACCTCTTCCTAACATCCAACCTATACTTCCCCTGTCACACCTTCATGCAGTTCCCTTGGGTTCCATCACTAGTCACCACAGAGGGGAGATCAGTGCCTGCCCCTTTGCTCCCCCTCACCAGGAAGCCATAGACCGCCATCAGGTCTCCTCCCCTCAGCCTCATTTTGTCCAGGCTGAACAAACCAAGGGACTTCAACCTCTCCTCATAAGACCCTTCACCATCCTCACTGCCCTCCTCTGGACACTCTCCAATAGTTTTGTGTCCCTCTTGTACTGTGGAGCCCAAAACTGCACCCAGTACTCAAGGTGAGGCCACACCAGCGCAGTGTAGAAAGCTCAGCTCCATCACCCTGAATGAACGTGGAGCCAGAAGGCAATGTCTCAATTGCTCACTGCTACTGCTCTTAACGTTTCAATCACCAGGAGGAGGGAGGAGGTTTTGGTATATTACTGGAAGCTATTAGTTTTATGAACTGTACCAATAATGTGGCTTATATTCCACTTGGAAACTAAATTAGTTTCTGAATTTATATTCACAGTAATGAGGTTTATCTAGTTAGACTATAAAATAGAACTTACTCATTGGGCACTAGCAAAGACAGGTTTTGAACAAGTTTTTTAGCTATTTTAATAGCTAGGACACTGTTTTAGTGATGACTTTAATATTCTCTTAAAAATCCAATTCAGTGAATTAGAGGGGCTGAGGGAACACAGTCACTGCTGTAATATTTTAACAAAGCAGCCCGCATTATACCGAGGGCATGTAAACTGACCTGTGTCTGTGAAAGTCACTCTTCTGCCACTTGGTTTGATAGGCTAATAAAAAGAAGGGACATATTGTAGCTGATTATAAGCTTTTAGACCTTATCTTTAAGGAACCTGAAACGTAAGGGGTAAGACAGCACACATTTCTTCATAGGAAACTTTGGTCTTTACAAGGATTCGTGTATTCTTCTGATGATAAAGGTTATGAAACAAAACAAGTTGCTATACAAAGGTCTTTCATCATGAAACAGAGCAATAAAAATTTATGAGGTTATCATGATATGAAGTTGATACTTAGAGTCTCAAAGCATACCGCTGAGAGCATTACAGTGCACAAGTCTCACTGCCACCTGGAATTCTTTTAAGCTATACAATAGCTGCCTGACGTCATTTAAAGGGTAAAGGATGATGAATGCTCAATTAGTGGTGAAATCAAAAACACAGAGAGGAAATGTTTGACTTTGTTAATATGCTCACACGACTGAGCTTCGCGGCTGCATAATTCATTTTAGTGAGAACTAGCCACTTGTGACTGCTTGCCATAAAGAATGATGGACTTACCCCTGCACTGCTTCAAAAGCATTCCTTTATTTTTTTGAGACCTCACCTGGAATATTGTGTCCAGCTCTGGGCCCCTCAGTTCAAGAAGGACATGGAATTCCTTGGAAGAGTCCAGCGCAGGGCTACAGAGATGGAGTGGAACACCTTCCTTATGAGGAAGGGCTGAGAGAGCAAAGCCTCTTTAGCTTGGAGAAGAAGAGACTGAGGGGTGAGCTTATTAATGTTTATAAATATGTAAAGGGTGAGAGTCAGGAGGATGGAGCCAGGCACTTCTCAGTGATGGCCAGTGATAGGACAGGGCAATGGCTGCAAGCTACAGCATAGGAAGTTCCATGTGAATATAGGGAGGAACCTTTTCACTGTGAGGGTGAGGGAGCACTGGGGCAGGCTGCCCAGAAAGGTTGTGGAGTCTCCTTCTCTGGAGACATCCAAAACCTGCCTGAATGCATTCCTGTGTGATTTAGTCTAAGTGATCCTGCACTGGCAGGGAGGTTGGACTAGATGATCTTTCGAGGTCCCTTCCAACTCCTAATGTTCTGTGAGTCTGTGAGTCTGTAAACTAGTTCTCAAGGGTGGGCCAGTTCTGCTAAGGCTTTGTTAAAAATTTCATCCTGAGCCAGGTGGGAAGACTGAGGCCAGTCAAGCCCACTGAAACCTGTGGGATGTGGGCATGGTGTTTGAATATGAAAGCGATTCAAAATGCAAGTGACTGTGAATGAGCACTGGTGTGTTCAGGGAACCCTAACCAGGCTGGTAGGGGGTTTCACATAGTGGGGTGGATTCTGCAGCACCTAGCTCCAGTGGGCCTTAACCTGGGTGAAGGTGTGCTGACGAGGCTGCTGACTGGGGAGATTTGACAGCCTGGGATGCACAGGCTTTCTCAGTTCAGGGTCCTCTCTCTTTCCTGTTGCACTTAACTGCCAGCACTGAGTGAGGCAGGTCCTGGGGTGGCTGAAGGGAGCAGCCCACCTCCTGGTCCTCCCAGTGCTGGAACTGTGGGGGGGTCTGGCTGATCCCAAATCACAGAGCCAAAGCTGTGCTCTGGCCCGACCTCTGCTTGTAGCCTGCGAGCAGAATGCAGTGGAGAACAAAAGATGCAGAGGAGTTCTAGCAGGAGGACTTCAGGGGCCTTGTGCCTTCCTCGTGCCAGGCAGCTATTGTGAGTGGTCCAAGGATAGAGCAATGAGTCTATGGAAGCCAAAATAGGCCCCTTTTTCTCCCAGTAACTCTGTTCTTTCTATTATTTATTTATTTTTAAATCAGTAAAGACCATTCAAGTAAATTCAGCATGACTGAACGGAGCTTGCTTTTTAAGTAGTTCACACATCCCAGGGAATATCAAATACCTGACAAACTGATAGCATCTCCAGATGCTGAGAAATTATGACACAGAGGAACACAGAGGAGCATAGACTATCTGAGAAACATCTATACCAATTCCAAATGGTCCCAAAGGACAAATGTGGTCAAACTTGTGAGGGCTTTATCGTGTTGCCCTCTATTCCCTCAAGACATGTGGCTTGCCTGAGAGCTCTGTGCAAATAAAGGGCACTGTTTGCTGAAAGGATCTTTCTTCTTTTAGCTCTGCAGCAGCTGTAAATGCAGAGAGTGATCAAGCTCTTGTTCGCCTGTTAGACACCAGAAAACCTTAGTGGCAGAACTGTCATAGAGCTTTATCTTCACATAGCACCTATAGGACAGCTTGTCAGAAGAGCCCTCTGTGTGATTCCCTCATAAAAATAATGAGTGAATAATCATTGGCAATATACATGCAAATTGGCTTTCCAAAGCATGGAGCCACAAGACAAAGTTTATCAATCAAGGGCACTGAAGCAATTGTGAGCGGTCCCCAGAGACCAAGTCCTCTGGGAGTGCATGAAATCAATCTGGCAGCCTGTGAAATACATAGTCCAGTTGCCTATGTCTGTACAAATATTCACCCTCTCACCGTGGAGGTGCTGGGGAATGCAGATTAAGAAGGGCTGTTTCAGGACTGAAATAGTCACTCTGTAGTGAGAAGCCAAGTAGAGACTGATCATTATTTTATCTGTGCCGAACAACATGTGTAAGAAAATTGCACATAATTATGATAAAATACCATCAACAACATGACAGTCTCCTGTCGTGCGCTGGGGCATTTGGCACAGAGCGCCGCCGAGTTGGATGTTTGTTCCCTGTCTGATGCTTGGTGTTTGTGTTTTGCCTGTTGCTTTGACTCACGCTCTTGCTTCAATAAAGATTTGTTATACTGTTGTTGTGTACAGTGTTCACTGATTTATGTCAGAGGATTGAACTCCAGTAGCCAGCCTCAGCTTCGTTCCTTACTGCAGGGGCTGTTCCCTGCCAGAAGCTCTCTCCGTTCCCTGGGGAGATAATTGAACCCAACCAGCCATGTCTCTGAAGAAGAGGGATATACATGTTACTGCAAGGGAGGAAAGCAAGTGGAGATCTCTCCTCAGGGCAGGAGAAGGTCAGTTTGCCCTGAGAACCTGCGAGCAACTTTGTGCTGTCAGACTTAGCTTTTGACACTCATGGCCCAGACTTGCTGGGGGAGTCTTGCACCACTGCTAAATGGCGCGTGCCTTTTGGGGGACAGATGGTCTGTCCCAATTCAGCATTGCCAACAAGAACATTTCTATTGACTTTGCTGGGAGACTGTAAAAGCTGCAAGAGTGAACTTGCAAGGATGAACTCTCCATGTAAGGAGGTGCTGTACAGCAAAAGAGATGATCTCATCCTGTTTGACTAGTATAAACCAAATGCAGATGAACTTCAGAAGTTTTTGGAGCTTATAAAATCAAGGGAGAATCACTAGTCAGAATAAATGCCTACAGCTTTTAAGTTGCTTGCTTTGCAAAGCAATCCTGGCTGGTTATCCTGCATCAGGATAAAATTAAAACAAGGCAACGCAACTGCAGATGAAATCTAATGCTGGCAAATGTGGTGTAGCTCGCTGGGAAAATCACAAGAATGACTGAACAGTGCTGGCAGTGTTAAAGCTGCATATTCACAATTTTTGTTGCAGGTGTAACTACTGCCCAGAAAAGAAAAAAAAAAAAAAAGTGCTTTAAAAGATGATGTACGTACTTAGCAACTGGCCCTGGAGAAGCAAGCCAGCCTGGAAGATCTTCCAAGGCTTTGTAAGTGTTTGGAGATACAGGGCCATCTAACCGGTGAAGCCATCAGAAAGCACAGGATTGAGAAGTACAACTTCTCTCTGGGCTTCCTCTGTTTCTAACCTGGAATTTTGTTCAGGTACAAAACCTGGTCCTGGATTTCTATGCTCCTGGCAGGCCCCCTTGCAGAGCAGGACAATTAACCGCCATACACACGTGCGTCAGCTCTGCAGCAGAAGCGCTGCTACAAGCAGTTGTGTGTCGGGGTTAAGTGCAATAGAGTGCAGCATTTAAGGCCTTAAGCTTTTGGAGGGTCAAAGGATGCGAAGGGGGTGCAGTGGGACGAGAGGTGGGCAGGCAGCACATCCCCATTGCCTCCCCGGTGGGGAGTGGGCTCTGTAACCCCGGTGAGGCCAGAGCGAGGGCGTACAGACTCCTCGCATCCCGCATCTTTGGTTTTGAGGTCAAGCCGCTGGAGACTCGAGAGGAAATGAAGGGCAGACTGAAAAGCGAGGCGAGAAGCGAAGTATTTTCCGGGCAGCGACGCCGTGCCAGGCGAGAACAAAGGCTGCCGCCGCTCCAGCAAGGCGATGAGCCCTCTAGAGGCAGCTTGCCACCAAAGCAACCCCGGCCGTGACGGCACGCCATGGAGGGGGGACCCGCCTGGTGCCCCGGGCCTGCGCTTCCCTGCATCCCCATCCCTTGGCAACCCCCCGGGCCCTGCTAGCTACTGCTGCGTTAGGGTTGGAGATGTCCTGGGAGGCAGAAGGTGATGCTGGGCACGGAGACGGCAGCGTTTTTGTCTTCATCAAGCCACTTCAAAACGTTTGCAAACAGTTTGCTAGCACATTACATCTATACCATCGAGCAGCTCTCATCCTTTAAAGATGCCGCAGGAGTTGAGGAAAAGAGCTGCTCTCAGCCACCCGATACCCCTTGCGCAGCCAAACTATGCATGAGAGGAACCTCTCTGCTGTTAATCTCAGTCCTGGTGGGAGCCCCAAGGCGCAGGGAGCATAACCTCACCTGCCTATGGGAACAACAGGGCCCCTGCCTCCCCCTCGGTGTCTCCCTCAGGCAGTGAGGAGAGAGGCAAGAACGACAGAAAGCTACTGGGGAGCGGTGCAGGATGATAAGCAGGCTGCAGAGCAGTTTCGAACACAAAAAGTTACTAACTTCTTACTGTTAACAGGTTAATAAAAACCCACCGACTCCTGCCCTTTCTGTCCTGGGGAAGCAGGGGATTCTGTGGCTTTGCCATGATTTTTACTGGGCCAGCTTTCCAGGGGCTGCTGGAGCAGTCAGGCTGGCTTGTCTTTGACTCCTCTCTGTTCTGGGTGAAGCAGCAAGCGGGGAACCCCCGGTGCGCAGCCTCTTCGCAGCAGGTGCCGCGACCACACGCTGGTTTCATTTTACCTCTCCTGATGCAGCTTTAAGAACTTGCAGCTTATCAAAAGCAGCAGTTTACTGCCTAAGAGAAGTTATACAGGTTTTGAAAAAACCCTCCAGGCACTTTTGTACACCTGTCTTAACAAGACCACGTAAAGCCTTTCTGCAGTCAGTCCCCCTCAGGAACACCTTTTGTCCCGATCGTGTAGGTTCAGCTCAGCCCAGAAAAGAGCCTCGCATCTTTTCTCTCCTTTCCTCTTTGAAGCTCTGGATTATTTGTACCTATCTGCTACCAGACCACAGTTTCTGCAGAGCCTTTCCTTTTACTCCCTGTTTCCTCACAGAAATAGCCCTATAAGCTCAGTATCAAAGGGCTTAACACCTTAAGCCCCTTATGATGATGATGTTTATGGTACTAATTGGGGAATGATCTTGCTCCAGCGATCTGCAAGGTACGACAGCAAAGTGGTTCCAGTGATTTCCCTGCCAAAATAGCAAAGTCAAACACTAGCATTTCCCACTTCCTTCGTTTTCTTGACTAGATATTGATTAAAACCCTATCAAAATCCCATACTTTGCTTAAGAGACAGATAATTTGAAACTTCTCTGCGCTACTGCCAGGTTCATGCATCCATCTCAGAGAAAGAAAAGAAGGGAAACACACACCCCCCCAACTACAATGTTACACAGAATTTTAAAACAAAACCACATCATCTTACATGTTTCTCATGGGATATTTGTGGGATGATATGGAAAAGGGCATATATTAGTCTTTCTTTGCATTGTTATTCATGGTGCACATTATTTTTAAAGGTGTGATGGCTGATTTAATTCATGTAGGAAGATTATGTTAGCTAGACCTCACCTGGCTGCTTTTGGAGAATAATCATGGAAAGTGTTCTTGATTTGGCTTTTTCCTCTCCAAACAAAGGCAAATATTAGATGCATGTGTTCTCAAAAAGAATGCAAACGTATCCTTGCATTTAATCTCTTTGTTAATATTTGTTTTGGTGAACTGGCAAGACTTTTGGAATCAGCATTTTTAAGTGAGATAAGACTACATCTTGATGCTTGGGCTGATATGTTAGCAAGGCAGGGGAGGGACCATTTATTCTTGGAAGTCCGTGACAGAATTTACATAAAGCCTAAAAAAGATCTGTATCTTTTATAAAGATGTTGGTGCTGTGTAAGCAACAGTCCACACATTTCATCTGGTTGTTATGTTGTTGATCTCTCATGAGCTACAAATTCCCGTTGCTGTAAGCAGTAGTAACAGCAATTCCTAACCCACTAGCATCAGATCCCTAAATACTTGTAATGCAGCCTAGGCCTAAACTGGAAAACATAGAATTGGCTGAGCTTTTATTTTCAGTTTGGTTTTGAATTTTTAGCCCACAAAAAACATTGGTTTCCCACTATTCTCTTACCTCCTTTGAGACTTCAGCCTTTGGTGGCTGCAGTGGGGTTGGACATGCAGGCTTTTGGACCAACCCATGGGGAACATGTCTAGGAAGGCACCACTATCATCTTCTGCAAGCACCATGGCATTTTAACCTGTTTTTTGGTGCCATTTTGCAATAGGATGAGGAGCTCTTGCCCTCAGGTTTGATGCCTTCTTTTTTTTCCCCCATGTCCTGGTTCTGGCCAGGCCAGAGTTAAACCCCGCAAGCAGCCAGCACAGGTGAGCTGAGTTCAGCCTGTGCTGTTTTCCACACCACCTGACACCACTTCCCCATAAAAGGGGCTGTTTGAGAAATGGCCTGGGTTTGTTGCCTCCAGGACAGTCTGAGTGCAGCTGGGGTGTTGGGTCAGTTGCTTGGGTCAGTAAGGCACTCTGTGTTATCACTGGGTGTGAGTGTAACTGGCCATTATTATTCTACATTCACAGTGCTTTTGTCAGTAAACTGTCCTTATCCCAACCCACAGAGGCTCTGTCTGTCCCTCCTCCTGGAGTGAGCGAGCAGCTCTGATGGGCATTTGGCCTCTAGCCAGCACCAAACCACCACAGCCCAGTAAACTGGCAGCCCTTTGGGCCTCAGGGAGGGGATTTTGCTCTTGTCATGACTGTCTGAATAGTGCTGAGGTTTCAGTGTTTCTTCTGAATCCAGGTATCTTGTAAGTAACATTTATAATTTGTGTTATTAAAGCTGGCTGGTGCCCAGCAGAAGAGACTGGTGTCCCAGCAGGCTGGCTTTTAAAGGGGACAAATTGCACAGCCACAAAATGGTTTTCTTACATTGAGTCAAAATTTCCCATGTTACTACTTGTCTCTGTTGCCTCTTGCCCCTCTAGCATGCATTTCCAAGAAGAGCCTGGCTCAGTGTTTGCAGGCAGCAGGTCTCCCCTTCATTTCCTCACCCTTTAGATAAACACGCCCAGCTCTCTCAGCTTCTCCATGAACATCATGTGTTCCAGCCTCTTAGTGGCCTTCTGGATATAGGACCCCAGTTGTGGTTTTACAACTATGGAGCACAGAGAAACAATCACTTCTTCATTCATGATAACACAGCCCAGGATGACATCGGCCTTCTGTGACACAAGGGTGTGACATTGCTGGCTCCTGGTCAACTTGGTGTCTGCCAGAAGCTCCAGGACCTATCAGCAGAGCTGCTTTCCAGCCAGTCAGACCTTAGCCCGTCCTGTGCATGAGATTATTTCTCATCACAGCAGGGCTTGGCTTTTCACTTTGTTAAACTTCATGAGCTTGATCTCAGACCATTTCTCTAGCCTGCTCTCCAGTGTGTTGATTGCTTCCCTGTTTTGACATCACCTGAAAAACTGTGGAGAGCACACTTATTCCCCTTATCCAGTCCCTTAGTAAATGCATTAAACAGCACTGGCTGCAGTAGGGATCTCTGAGGGACTCTACAGGTAGGTGGCTGCCATTGGAGCTTTATACCCATGATCACCCTTGGAGCCTGATGTTTCACATGATTTGCAACCCAGCTTCTTGTCCCTTCATTCAGTTCACCTCTCACCAATTTCTTTATAAATTCCATTTCCAGAAGAAGGTATAGAACAATTCCAGACTTAAAACAACCATTTGTGTTCTAACCAAAACATTTTTACAGGCCTAAGCAATAATACATAAATTCTTGTTTTGGGGAATATGAAATTGCTGATGATTTGCCCAGAGGTCTGACAAATAACCAGCAGAAAGTCAAGAACACTGTGAGATGGAGAGCCCTTCATATAGGCTGGCTGTTGGAAGGAAACTTACATAATACCCATGTCAGACTAAGGCTTGATCTAATAGTTTAAAGATCATTAAGCTCATTCAAAAGATAATGAGTCCGTGATCTAATCGCTGGATGTCAAGCTATCACTAGTTACCTGATATATACCTGCCAAATATATATAAACAGTACTCCTCTTTAGTAACCACTTGAAGGTCTGTCCCTTCATCATGCATTATTTCTTAATTCTTGGAAACATCAGATCTTTTTCCATTGATTTGAAGTAATTAATTTATTTGCTCGCTTCTAAGAGAAGCTGCTGTAATTATCTCTCCACGTTAAGCTGGGAGAAAGGATGACCACAGAAATCAAGTGATACTTGGGAAACACATAAAAATTACACATTTAAAAAAAAAATCAAGAAAAGTTCCTTGTAACTAATTTGTTCCAGAATATTACAGAATTATTTTTAACTCTTTTGGATGTTACTCTTGCTGGTGTCTCTGCATTATATATAGAATAACTGCTTTCAGAAGAGGGACTCATGATTTTAGACATCGCTGTTTTGGGTACTCAAACTGAGACATTTCACTGGAGGATGGCCATCAAAAGGTGATCTTTCTCACTTTCTAGCAACTATTTGCACTCCCAGTCTCCATGGACATTTTGAAAATGGTGGTTACACATCCCTGTTGGATTGCAAAGTCCTGGGTACTGAGATCATAAGCGGGTTTGTTACCCCATATCCACGCATTAAGCCCCTATAGCGGTGCTGGGGATGTTCAGTAAATGCACATCTGATGTTTCTCTTCGGCAGAAGCATTGCCAGGCACTGAAAAAGCCAGGCTCTGATCTTCAATGACATTTAGCACTGTTTAAATGGGAATCAGGAGTCTGCTTTTGGGTGCACAGGCTCTCTGGTTGATGAGTAGGACGAACTAGGTCCTCTAAGGCCTACTGTGCCCTGCAAGGGCCCCCATGGTTGAGGTCTCAAAACTGCCCAGTTTGGAAAGACCATTCTGCCTTTCTGCTTGGCTACCTGTACCTTACTTCAATCCAGTGCAAGCTGTTTCGGGGGTGGGTAGCAGGGCATGGGGAAGGCATCCTCCAGCCATCTCTTGACTCAACATGCAGCTAGGATGTGGCTGGGGGACTCACCGGGCATTTGGGATTTAAGGGAGCACCACAGCAGCATCTGTTGCCCAGTGCAGATACAGCTGAACAAAACTAATCGGTGAGCCTGGAGCAGGCTAAGAAACTTATGAAGAGTTAGCAATGCACTGAAAACTGAACATGAAAAGGGAAGGAGCACGAAGTTAGTCCAGCAGACCCTTTCAAATTTCAAAGGCGCATCCTTACCTCATTGGTGGATTCCCCATCCACCCCACCCCCAAAGAAGACCAAACAACTAGCTACATGTTCATTTTCTGTGGTGGAAAAGATAGGGCAATAGCAGACCCAGAACCTAAATATAACTGCTTCTACACTTAGTTACTATGTAATGCAGCTTGATGATGGTTGCCAGAGAAACCCATTTATGCTGTTGAATAAGGTTGTGCTGTCCCTGCTTTATCCTCTCCCACATAATGAACTTTTTAAAAAGTGAAGGTTTAGTAGAGAGCTGAGCTGTGGGGAAGGCGCTGCACACGGAGGCAGTAAGTGTTTGGATGTCAGCTGCGTGCGCGTACTTTCCCATCGCGGGGCACAGTGAAACAGCTCAGGGTGCCTCCGTGCAGCACTGGGGAGCAGCAGCATTGTTAGCTCGGCCTGAGCGCTGCTGCCTCCGATGCGGGGGCGGGCGAGAAGAGAAGCTTTCACAACGCTCAGCGAGGCTTTTGCCCATCTCTTGGGTTCAGCAAGGGCGGAACTTTTTTGACAGTTATGAGGTGTTGGATTGCTTCATGGCTGCATAGCTCTTCATAGTCATGGGCTCCTCCTTGCCAAGGACTGGAAGCAGACAAGCCAATGAACCCCAAGAATAGGAAGTGCTACCTACAGCCACCTATAGCTTTCGACTGGCCCTCCTAGAGCTGCAACCTGGACCAACTAGGCTGACAGTGGACCAAGACAGCAGTATCTGTTTTAAGTGGTGGGACCTGCACCTCACGATTCAATAAGGCTGCCAGGGGCAGAAGGGAAATGGGCACAAGCTGGCCTGCTGATGGGCAGGAGCTCTTCAGCCAGAGAAGCATAGGACTTCAGTAGGATAAAAATACAGGGCTACAAAACCACGAGCCTTGCAGAGCAGATGTACAGGAGTTGAATGATGGTTCAGTCTCCTCTGGTATGAGGAGTAGGGCCCATGAATAATTCTAGTTTCCAAGTCTCTGCGAAGTCACCTCCCTCTCTACCATGCCTTGTCCAAATGAGCACAGCACCACTCAACTGAATCTTCACATTTTCTGGGCTTGATTTCTGCAAAAGTTGTGCTTCACCCACAGTTATTTGATCACTGGAACCAACATCATCTACCTCATAGCCCTGTCTGCAAGGAATAGATTTTCATGGTGGGCTGTGAACTGTGTAATGTCTGCTCCTCTCGGTCAAGATGAAGAGCAAAACCTCAGTCCTCTGGTACTTGCTCTCTGGAAAGCCCTTTAATTAGCCCTGTGAACTTTTATGAGGCTGGGGGGCTTACAGATTTTAAAAGGAAGCACACAGAGTATTTCCCTTGGGATTCCCCCTTTAGCTCTGGAATTAGCTCAGTCTTATTACTTATTGATTAATCAGGGCATTAGTCTTGTGACAAAGGTTTCAGCAAAGCACTGAATGGGGAAGGAACTACCCTGAAAAGCAACAAGGCTGAAAATATAGCCACAGAAAATAAAAGGTATTGATCTCCAGAAATACTGTCCCCAGCTGGGGAACAGCAGAGCCACAGGGGTGGGGAGGGTGGGAGGTGGGAAGGAGATGGCTTCAGCTCACAGCAAAAGCTATTCTTTGATAAGATAGGAAAAATAAGTCTGAGAGGGGAATGATGGTAGAACCAGTGAGAGCACTGGGGGGAGGAAAAAAAAAGGAAATTAGGAAATACCACATCCACCTGAAGACAAACTGCCAAGCAGAAAGTGCAAAGTCCCCTACATAATCTGTATGCTGCACTTAGAAGCCACTCACAGCATGGCAGGAGATCAATAATACAGTGACAATTAGATATTAAGTAGAAGGAGAATAGCATGGAAACACCATGACCAGATTGCCAGAAATACATGAACATGAGGAATGGAGGTGAAAAATAATATTTTGAGAACCTAATACTGGAATTTTTCCTCCTTCCCCCGCCTGCCCCAAGTAAAACTGGCCTTATTTCTTCTGAAAAGTGTCTTCAAGAAGGCTTTTAAAACAGCTGCAGACATTTCTCTTGCTGCTGGTCTAATGTTTCCTTTCATTTCTTTCCCTTTGCTTAGGATCTCCCCATGACTCCCTTTATTGGCTAAACATACGGAAGGCGACCTTTGGTTTTCACATACTTTCTTTCTCACAGGACTCATTTTAAAACTGGCTGACACTGTGCCAATCTGGGTGATTGTTTCATACACTTTCCTGCTTAAAATATCTAAAGCAGTAAAGTCACTTTTTTTTTTCCTTCTCATTCCTCCTTCATACAATGACTTCTGCAATAAGACCCCGATACTCCGTTAGAGTTGCTAGGCACTGCTGTAGCACTGGTAATTATAATAAAGAGCAATGCACAATCCCAGAACGAGTTTCAAAGTCCTCCTCACCTCAGCAAATACACACAGACATGTAGAAATAGACTGAGAGGTATGTCCTACCCAGTGCAGTTTCCTAGCTTAGGAAAAATCCTACCTCCAGCCTCTTTGTTTTATTGTCTCCTCGATTACTGGGGTTTTCATTATTGAATTTCTTCCCCCAAGGTTTTGGAAGTTAGTGGTTAATAGCACTTTTCTCATAACTTTCTGGCTCTCGTCTTTGCAAGGAGGCAGGAGTTGTTCTCTTTCAATTTACAGAAGGACAAAAGGTTTCCATAGGCTTGCTGCTCTACCTACACACTTGGGAAACGTAGAAGGGAAGAGAGATGCTGCTGAAGCACGAGATCCATTAGCAATTGTTTCCCTTGCAAGGGCACGAGAAAAACGTGATTCTCCACGTGATGCTGATCAGAAATAAATTCCCAGGTCTCCCTGTGGCAGAGGGGAGAGGCACTGTGTGACTTGCAGCTTTGCAGCTGTACTTTTCTCTTGCTATCGCTGTAACTAGATTCAACCACTACCAAGTTTTAAACACAGCTCTCACTAAGTGCCAGCAGAAGGGGTTGCTTGGAATGAGGGCTGTAGTTCTGCTTGCACAGTGGTGAAATGAAACAGGAGTGCATCACAGCTGGCAAAGCCTCTAAGAGTAACATCTGTGGCTTTGCCCTGAGCTCCAGGTGAGGGCTTCTGAGCTTTTGGGTCAACCAAAATTTGACTATGACATGACAGAGGGGTCATCGCCCCAGGCTTCTCCAGAAAATAAGTGGGTCTCCCATCCTGTGCCACTCAAATCACGCACGATTTGCTTCCTCTCTTTGCCAGCTCAACCCCACTGACCAGCTTTAATGGACAAGGCGGTGTTTGAAGGCGTATGTATGATCAGCTGGAAAAAGCATGGCCCTGGCACGGGAGGGCTTGGCGCCACGCTTAGGTAGCCAACATGCCCCCAGCACAGGAACATCTCACCTTTCACCTTCCTCCCTCCTGCCCCAGAGCAGGAGCAGGCACCCAGCTCCATGACCCACCACGACCCTCGGCTCTGGGTGCGATAGATGGTGGGTGTAGGTTTTATACCCACAAGATGTGGGCATATGCTTGTGATAGTGTAAAGGGCTGGGAAATACAATCCAATGGGTGGGACTGCTTCAAGTTGTTCTTCAACTGCTAATGACTGGAGAGGGGAAATAAGAGAAAGAGAAGAGGATAATAGACTTAGCCACAGGAACAGCCATGTTCCCACTGTTCTAGGGGTTCAAACAACAGAGGTGACAGAAGAAAGTGTGCTGCCACTCACTGTTTTCAATATCCTCCCACATAGCAACTGCTTCTATTGAGCCTTTCTATTGTGAAAGCCCTTCTTTCACTGCAAACAGCGCGGGAGCTCTTGGTGAGCCTTGGCTCCCAACAGAGGAAAATGCTGTGCTTTGGTCAACAGCAGTGAAAACTTGTTTATGCTTTTGCCTTGCTGGAGTGCTGCACAAGTCAGGGGCTTGGCTTGGCTTAGTGGGGCTCAAGTCTGCAGGGAGAGAGAGTGGGGGGTGGCTCCCTAATTTGTAAGTTGGCTTCTTGCCATAAGAGAGACCCCATCCTTCCTCTGAACTTCACCCGCAGGTCCTTGCCAGCCCCTTCAGCCCTGTTACCTGCAGGGCTCCAGCTCTCAGGTTGGAGAACCTGGGTGATAAAAAGTGGCCATAAGACCACAAGGACTGTACACTCTTCCCCATCACTTCAGTGCTGGTGAAATCCCAACTGACTGTTTGCAGCTGCCGTGTAGTTCCCAGGCAGCATCTGCTCAATACGACATCTCTTACATCCAAGCTACTGGGATGAGCCTCCACCACCCCTAACTGGACCACACCTGAACTTTCACAAAGTTTGTACCTGGATCTGAATTTTGCTACTTAAACTCACTTCTAGTTTTTAAAATAATTTTAGTTGGCTTCCAAGTAGATCAGAAGGGAATTTACATTCTCTAGGAAACATGATCAGGATGACAATAGAGAAACCTGAATTTCACTTGAAAAATATGATGAGAGTATGAGCAATTAGCAAGGGAATCCCTGTAAAAAACAGGTCGTTAATACAGATAGAAAAAAATTTAAAAATTCTTCAAAAGCAGAGCTAAGCAGGTCCAAAGAACATTGCAGAGCATTATGGAATTTGCCAATTTTCCATAATACTTATGAAAGATCTTCAGTGCAGAAGAAAGAAGCAAAAGATGTGCTAATGCTCAAGGAAGGGAAATAAAAAAAGTTTGTAGGCCAATTGCTATACATATTTTAATCTCAGGAATAAAATACTGGAATAAATATTAGCAGTAGTAAAGCCAGTACCAGAGACTATAGAAATGATTGAAGGTTCCTTTACTTCAACTAAATGCTTTGATAAATCATTTAAAAAGACATATATCTGTGAATATATTAACAGTGATGAGACCTGTGCTGTAGGATCACTGCTCTGTTATTTCCATGTGAGAAGATTGGTTATAAAGCAAAATTGCCAAAAAGTAGTGCCACTGCAAATTGGTTTGCTTCAGCAGTTCTCATTACTGGTGAGGAAGTTGGTAATTGAAGGATCATTAAGAAGTGAAAACATGCCTTAAACTAACTTGTTCAGCAAAGAGTTCCTTTGATTGGATTTCTTTATCTGAAGACCAGCTCTCAGAGCTGCAATGTGCTGCGTACATACAAAGCCCTTCCTGCTCTCTGTTAGAACTTACTGAGCGAGCAAAACAGTTTCTTGACAGACTGAATTTAATGAACTTCCATGGAAAGACCTAACCACGGGACTGAGACAGATCCCTCTGCGGCCAAGACAACCTGTGTGCACCTGCCAAAGCAATGCCAGCTTGGTGGAGCCAGTGCAGAAAATCGGATTCCCAGGGTTTTGGAGGAATGAAATACTGCAAATAGCTGGCTTAGGGATTTAAAGGGAGGGCTTTAAGAAATACCTTTCAAACTTAATGGTAGATCCAAACAAAATCCCCTAAAAGAGAGATGCTGGAAATTTGGACCTGTTTTTATTTAAAACACAGCTTTCCAGCATCTCTCTTTTCTTTCAACAAGAAACATGTCTTGAACAGTAAATAAATTCTGGGTGTTGAGGCTTCACCGTAGCTTTTTTTGTTTCCATCCTGCCCTTCAGCAGCTTCGTAGCCAGGAGATATCCATAACCTCCTCACCTCATTTGCCTCTCTGTACAAGAGTCAGTGGGGCAAATCCTTGGCCAGGCCAGCTCAGGACACTGTGGCATCACAGGGACCGCAGCGGGGCACACAGCGCACATCCAGCTGGGGACTTGATGCTCCCCTCCAGGATGCTGAGCAGCCATTCACTTGGAGACCTTTACATGTGTGGTGTAATTACTCTGAGTGCTAATGGTCTTTAGATCAACAGCACGGCATTGCTTGGCCGCCACATTAATGGTATCTCAGAAACCCCTTGCGTCGTACAGCGGATACCTCGGGCGCGGGAGGGCACGTGAAGAGGGAGGTCCGCTCTCTATAGACCTGCACGTCAGCAATGTGAGCTCAAATCTTTCCTATCCTCAGCACAGGTAATTATGCCCTCCCACTGCTTTAAACAAAAATACATTCTTCTCTTTCAAACAGTCAGATTTTGATAACTTTTTTTCTGCCCACCTTAGCTCATATCAATTAGGCTTTACGTAACAGTGGTATTTTGAGAAGTGACACCTACTCTGCAGAAGAGCTATTAGCAAAGGCCAACTTAAAAGGGAAAAGTGAACACCTAATGTTATGTTCTGGCTAGGGATGATGTTTTCACAAATAAAAACGCACCAAGGGGGAGTATTTATCAGAGCAGGATCCTTAGTAGTAAACAGGATTCTGTTGCTTAAAACAATTCCTGGTCTTAATTCTGTTTTCATGTTCAGCGCACTACAGAAGAGGGCAGTATGAACCCAGCGTTTCACATGCAGCTCTGAGGATGCCTCTGGCCACACCAACAGCACTGCACCTGAATTCCCGTCTCTTGTGGATGCACTAGGGAATAATCGATTTGAGAGCAGAGCCAGCCTGCTAAATCTCCAGTGGTTCATATTCTGGAGGATTTTCTGTTCTGAGCCTTTTAGAAACACAGGACTGGGAGTCTTCTTTCACTCTGCCTATTCTGTCCATATGATCTGTTAATCCAGTGTACACTCAGTACACGAGGTATAGAGACACGATAAATGCCAAACAAGCAAAAGCATGGTCAGAGCTTAGTAATGAGTAAGGTAGGCAGCTGTGGCACAGTGCTTTTACTTACTCCCGTGGCGACAGGAACTCTGTATCAGACGAACAGCATGGTTCTCTGAGACCAGCTTCTGCTAATTTTCATTAGGTTGAACATCCATCCAGCTGCAGGTGTGGATGGAGCAGCTGGAGGACTCCTGATGAAAGAGTCTTAATTGCTGCTTCCAGATTTTTAAAGTCTCTGCAAGTTCCTGTTCTGACATGAACTTGACAGGACCCTATGGACAAGGAAGAATAGAGGCAGGTATCACTACAGCCTGGTGCTTAAAAATATCACAGAATCGTAGGGGTTGAAAGGGACCTCGAGAGATCATTGGGTCCAACCCCCCTGTCAAAGCAGGCTCCTTAGGACAAGTTGCACAGATAGACAGAAATATTCATATGGTGATAAGATGAGGTGTAATGGGTTTAAACTGAAGGAGGGGAGATAGATTAGATGTTAGGAAGAAGTTCTTCCCTGTGTGGGTGGTGAGGCCCTGGCACAGGCTGCTCAGAGAAGCTGTGGCTGCCCCCTCCCTGGCAGTGTCCAAGGCCAGGCTGGATGGGGCTTTGGACAGCCTGGTCTAGTGGAGGGTGTCCCTGCCCATAGCAGGGGGTTGGAGCTGGATGGTCTTTGAAGTCACTTCCAACCCAAGCCAGTCTATGATTCTCTAAGGGTGCATAATCTCATCTGCTCAGCTTGACCTTGCCATCACAGAGCTGTAAGACTTTCCAACCATATCATGATTTATGGCGACAGTGGCAGCATGATCGCTGTGTCTCGCTTGTCTGGAGAAACGAGTGCAGGAAGGTTTTCAGGCAGAGGCGATATTCTTAATTAACCTAACTGATACTATTAGAAAAATAAACAAGCTCTCGGGGATATAATCTTTCCCGAGGAGTTAAGTTTGCAGGATAATTTGTGTTCCTTCCTTTCCATAGCACTCTTTCCCTTACATAATCACAGAATCACAGAATCACAGAATCTTAGGGGTTGGAAGGGACCTCAAGAGATCTTCGGGTCCAACCCCCCTGCCAAAGCAGGCTCCCTATCTCATATTACATAGATAGGCGTCCAGACGAGACTTGAATATCTCCAGAGAAGGAGACTCCACCACCTCCCTGGGCAGCCTATTCCACTGCTCTGTCACCCTCACTGTGAAAAAGTTCTTCCGCATGTTGGTGCGGAACTTCCTGTGCTCCAGCTTACAGCCATTGCCCCTAGTCCTGTCCCCACTGACCACTGAAAAGGGGCTGGCCAATTCCCCCTGCCACCCATGTCTAAGATACTTGTAAACACTAATTAGGTCCCCCCTAAGTCTTCTTTTTTCCAGGCTGAACAGACCCAGCTCACTCAACCTTTCCTCATAGGGGAGATGTTCCAGACCCCTAATCATCTTTGTCGCCCTTCTCTGGACTCTCTCCAGAAGGTCCCTGTCTCTTCTATACCAGGGAGCCCAGAACTGGACACAGTATTCCAGGTGGGGCCTGACCAATGCAGAGTAGAGGGGGAGGATCACCTCCTTCGACCTGCTGGACACACTCTTCCTGATGCATCCCAGGATCCCATTGGCTCTCTTGGCCACCAGGGCACACTGCTGGCTCATAGCCAACCTGTCATCAACCAGGACCCCTAGGTCCTTCTCCATAGAGCTCTTCTCCAACAGGTCATCCCCCAGCCTGTACTGATACAGTCGGTTATTCCTCCCCAGGTGCAAGACTTTACACTTGCTTTTGTTGAATTTCATTAGATTTCTCCCTGCCCAGCTCTCCAGTCTGTCCAGGTCTCGCTGGATGGCAGCGCAGTGTTCTTGCGTGTCAGCCACTCCTCCCAGTTTTGTATCATCGGCGTACTTGCTGAGGGTGGATGCTATTCCCTCATCAAGGTCGTCAATGAAGATATTAAACAGGACTGGACCCAACACTGAGCCCTGGGGAACACCGCTAGTCACAGGCCTCCATTCAGATTCTACTCCACTGATCACGACCCTCTGAGCCCGGTCTGACAGCCAGTTCTCAACCCACCTCACTGTCCACTCGTCTATCCCTTGTTTCCTCAGCTTCTCTATCAGGATGTTGTGGGAGACAGTATCGAAAGCCTTGCTAAAGTCAAGGTAGATGACATCCACTGCTCTCCCTCCATCCACCCAGTTGGTAATAACATCATAGAAGGCTATGAGATTGGTCGAGCACGATCTCCCCTTGGTGAATCCATGCTGACTATTCCTCATGACCTAATGGTTCGGCTTCCCTTACATAATAGGAACTTTATAAAATCTCCTTTCATTGCTGATTTTTTAAAATTTTTTTTAATGGCTTGCATCTCTCCAAAGACAAATTTCTCTGTGAACCATGACGGGAAACATCAGACAGCTTGTGGAGGTTGTGTGTGCAAAAGGGAAGAAAAAGTTTCCTCCAAAAGCTGGAAGGAAGGGGATGAAATTACTATATATACTGTCACAGGCTTAGAGTTATAATTTGACATTTAAAATGTGCTCAGTGAGAAACTTGGATAAAATCAACTTCGAAAACCTAACAGGATACTGTGGGGTCCGTAGGTGGTTACACTCTAATAGAGAATTTCATAGAAGCGTTTAGCAGGGATAGTGCTCTAATAAAAAGAGTCTATAAAAAGAAGTTTCTGTGAAAATCCTCAGGATTTAACGGCAGAAGGGGGAAGAAGGAGCGAGAGGTAGGGAAACTGGGAGAGAGAAGATGTGACTGAAGTAACGTCTGCTGAAAACGGCGTGTTTTACAATCTGGCGTAGGTGGACGCTAAACATTTTAATGATGCAAATGTCAGGCTCAGATTCCAAGTGCCCCAAAGCATGAAATGTTCGGATGTAGGGCTGGAGTTTCTGCCCATCTGTGGCAGAATCGCACTGCTATTTATAGACCTGCTTTTCTCAAATATCTAAAATGCTTTCTTTGCTTCTCATAAACAGGCATGCCTTTAACTGAATGTAACTGAGTCATCTGAATATACTGCAGCTTTCCTCAAATTAACAGGAAACTGAAACCCTACCTTTCCCCTGTGAAAGAGCCTGGGTAGGCAGATAGCCTTCAAGCACTGCCTTTTGAAAAAAAATATAGCACCTCATGTACCAAACGGGATGTTGTAGGTCTTGAACTTGGAGATTTTGTGCTGATCCCAGTGCTGGGTTTGAAATCTTTACCGGGGCTCTGCCAGCTTTCTCCTCCTCTTCCTCCTCCACTTTTCAGACTCTGCTTGCTTTCTCCTGTGTTTTACAAGGGAGGATCATGACTGGGTTTGCTGGGTAGAGCCATGTTCAGAGGAGGCGGTTTTTAATCTGCCCACGCAGTTAACCTGAACGTGTCCTAGAAAGCATGCTAGTTAAGTGCATTGTGTACATTTACTTTGTCAGCTGTTTTTTCATGGATGTCACTTAAGCAGTGACTGCATAAGCACACTCCGGTTGATTTAGGTTTGCTGTAGTTTGAAAACCCTGTCAGACCTAAATAGTGGCTGTGAATGAGGAAACGTGATCATCAACCAAGCTCAGCACTGAACACTGCAGGTGAAAATACCCACCTGACCTTACAGTAATTACAGTACAGCCACTGTAATTGTCTGAACTAGCTGGAGTTGTGTATTATCCTCGTTTTCTTGACAGATAAGACCCACGTGTGTTCAGAAGGAAGATTAGCATTATGTTCGTTACTCGTGTCATCCCAGGAATCCTTTCAGGGTGTCTAAGTTATATATCGGTGTTAAATTGAGACTAATGTGTTTAGACACTAGAAAGTGCCAAATAAAAACAAATAACACAGGGGCAAATCTCTTCCCTGCCTCTTGATGCCACTTTCTATGTGCTATACAGACTGTCACTAGGAGGCACTATGTGTCCCTGCTCATTTCTGCATCGCTTTTTCACACAATCCACACTTCCTAGGATCTGGGAGCTGTGCCACTGGCTTTGCCCATGTCGGAGTGACTTGGAAACATAGTTTGTCTCAATGACACAGATGATACCTAATGTTAGCCTTACCCAGTAGCATCTCTGCCAATTAGAGGGTAAGCAGCTTCTGTCCCCTGTGCCCATGTCCCATTGACATGGGCCAGCATCCCTCTGGGGAACCTCACTGTGCTGTGCACAGCCTCCACAGCATCACCCTTGAGCCAAGACTGCAGCAAACTGCCCCTCTAACCTCTTGCCTTCCGCGTTTCTCTGCTTGTGTTTGGCAGAGCAGCAAAGCCCTTGAGAATGTTTTAGGCTTTCCCCCGCATGATGCAGCATGAGGCCCAAATGCCTCAGAGTCCTGCCAGACCCTGGCCACAATAACCTCAACTAGAGAAAAATCAGACAACATTTCCCTAGCCAAATACCTACTGTGCATGCCATTAATTTGAATGAATGTAAATACAAGCACTTTAATTTCTCCAGGAAAAACTGGCAGAGCCCAGCAAGTTCAGAGCCCAGCCCTTCAGGAAAATGAAGCACATCCAGTTCTTGGAAACTAGATTTCTCATAAAGGATTAAAATTGGGATGCAGTGATTGCAAAGGTCACAAGTAAACAGAAAAAAAACTACCCCATGACTTGGTTGACCATCAACCACTAACCAGCAGACCCAGTTACAAATACCAAGTATCACAGTGCTCCTTCCTAGGTAGCATCAAGGATTGAAGCCTGGCTGTCTGGGCATATATTTAAAAACATGCCCAGACATCAACATACTTAAAAATCTCACTGGACAAGAGAGAGGACTGACTGGAAAGGGGCAATGCTGCTGGCAGAGGGGCCGCAGGTGCAACACCTAACCTGGCACACACAGCGAGGGGAGGCGATGTAAGAGTGGGAGGCAAAAGTAAGCGCACGGCATGAGGTGACACTACAAACGCAAGTCAATGCTATGAACAAACGTAACACAAGTACCAGGAAAAAGCAACTTGCTTATAGGCAACGTGAGCTTAGAGAACGCTCCTAAGTTTCCTAAATGCTACAGTGTGAATTGCGAGCCCGGCTTCACCGGCGGCGTGCCTGTCTTCAGGCTGAGGAGGTGTCGGCCCCTGGGGACGCGGGGGGGTCGGGTTCCCCCCACGTTTCGAACTTGATGAAAACCGTGAAAGCAGCAGGCCAGCCCTGGGAGATGGTCACAGCAGCCCCCGGCTGTTGGGACCCGCGCTTTCTTCTCGACGCTGGGCCCTGCTCACTAGAGGGCACCAGCGCCTCGGCCTAGCGACAGCCTGCCGTGGCCGTGGGAAGCCAGGAGCGAGTTCCCGGGAAAAAACCGCCCCTGCTCACCGCTAACAACAAGTATACAAGAAAACAAAACCCGTAAATAACAAGCCAGCAAGGTTGCTTCTGGTGAAAAGAGAAAAAAAGCCAAAAAACCTGAGGTGAAATATTAGGTTTCCACGCTCACACTTCACAAGAAAACCAGAGAGCTTCCTGACTGCAGCCTGAACAACCGCCACTGGCAAGATTAACTGGAGTGTACAAAATAAATAACTTTCCTTAGAAAAGGTAATATGACCCGATTAGGTATACAGAGTTCGATATATCAGAAAAAAAAGTGAATTCAATACTGATTATCTAATGAAATACTGCTGGTCTTCAAGGTGCTTTAGAGCTGACCGGAAGCGGCTCAGATCCTCAGCCTGGGCACGGGAGGATGTTGCAGGTGAACGGTTCTCAGACTTCTGACATTTGCTCCCGTTAATGCCTAGAACAAAAGCCGCTCTCACTTTCTTCAGCAGTGCCAGGCAAGCCCACCCCACACTGCCATCCCACAGCAGGAATGTGCTGTTGCACACCACACTGTGACAGACAGCTGCCATCTAGCTCGTGGTTTGATATTTAGCACCCGTGGGATACGGACTGCGGGTGTCACTAGAGTACCCCCTCTCCAGCACACTGCTGTGTTTTGCCCCAAGCCAGTCAACTCAGGACTTGCTGCCAGTTCAGCCTCCTGGCACTCTTCTTGATTTTGAGCCCTAAAAAGTCAGCAATACTCTAAACCACTGCTGAAAACAGTGTTATTAAGAACAGGCTCTCCTGAAGCCAGCGAGATAACAAGGCCATTTAATCATCCAAAACTATGTGGCCTCAACTTTGCTCCTTCAAGGACATAAACATCTCTTTTTAACCAGACTTGGCAGCAGCAATCTTCCTCCTGGATTTCGGCTTTTTAAAACATCCACAAAAAACCTGATCCTTGCATGACCTGACTGAAGGGGCTGGTGCCTGTGAGGGACCGAACAACCTGGTGATTAAAGCACTGGCTGGCAGATGGAGAGACCAGCATCTCATGCAGGGTCAGAACCTGAACATGTGCCTAGAGTATTTGAGTACTCTTTACATTGTAGTGTCCTATTTTTTGCCTAAAAGATACTTCTGGGGGCGAGGAATCTGTCTATGCTCACACATCTTGACAGTAAAATGACTGGAAAATAGGAGTAAGAATATTAAAAGTCTAGAAGAAAACCACACAACTGAAGGGACATCTAAAAACAGGCTTTCAACATGTAAAGTGAGACAGGGCTGTGCTTGTTCTACAAGGCTTCGCAAGGCTGAGGTGTAAGATCTGCTTAGAGTAGACCTATGTCATCAGGCCTAACTGGATGTGAGCAAAAACCAGTCTTCCCCCACAGAAACTCAAGCATAAAAACACATTAGTTGGCTTTTATGAGTACTAGTGGTATACCATATGCCTCTAGATGAGCATCCTGATGCTTAAGCCTCTGCATGTTTAGTAAGTCTGGGAGATGCATCTCCCCTATGAGGATAGGCTGAGTAAGTTGGGACTCTTCAGCCTTTAGAAGAGAAGACTAAGGGGGGACCTAATAGAAGTGTATAATTATCTGAAGCAGGGGGTGCAGGGGGAATCAGCCAGCCCCTTTTCAGTGGTCTGTGGGGACAGGACAAGGGGCAATGGCTGCAAGTTGGAGCATAGGAAGTTCTGCACCAACATGCGGAGGAACTTTTTCACAGTGAGGGTGACAGAGCCCTGGGACAGGCTGCCCAGGGGGGTGGTGGAGTCTCCTTCTCTGGAGATATTCAAGTCTCTGGACACCAATCTGAGTGATATGTCCTAGGGAGCTGCTTTGGCAGGGGGGTTGGACCCGATGATCTCTGGAGGTCCCTTCCAACCCCTACAATTCTATGATTCTATGTCTCATCTCCAAAGCATCAATACCAAGGAGTAAAAGGTCAGTAACAGTCTCCCCCTCAGATTCAGCTTCTCATGACACATTAACCTTCTCAAATCAGACCCCCACCAAGTGCCATTGAGGCTTCAGCTTGGACACTGTGTCTGGCACTGGAATCTGTGCTTCAAGGAGGAGATAGGCGAGGTAGGGCCCAGAGTGGATCAAGAGGAATGGCAAAAGGCTGGCAAATGCAACCTCTGAGGAGCAGCCAAGGTGCTGTGCGGTTAGCCTTGAATAACAAATACCAAGGTGGCCTGAAAACAGGCCCAGAACCCCTCCATGAAACATGTAGAAGAGTACCTCATTTCAGAGGGATGCTGGAGGAGATCTCCTGAGACACCTTTCCAGGGTAATTTTTTTATAATTCTCAGGTTTAGAAATCTGTCTACAATCACAGGAGCAGTGGGCAAAAGATAACATCTAATATCTTTATCTGGTTTTTACAGTTGACGAAACCAGAAGTAAGGACCTAGTGAATAATCCCTTGCCTCTGAGGCATTGTGGTTTTTCCTTCAGAGGGAAATCTGTCACCAAAAAATGCACCTAAAATAGAGACGTGTTGTGTTTTAGCTTGAGCACCAGTGGACACATTTGAGTTACCATACCCCTTATGATTCCTGGTGTACAGGATGCAATTTCTTCCTCCAATCTCATCCCTGTTTCATCCAGCTACAGCCCCTGATCCATTTCCACAATACAAATCCAGGCTCTTAGTAGCAGGGTACTTCAGCAAGTGACCTGAATAAATATGCCAAAGCAAGACCAAAGGCTTGGGGTAAGAGTAATGATGAGCCTAATCTTTAGCATGCCTTTTCACCCTTAAAAGGCATTAGCAAAACCAACCTGAGCATCAACACAACACAGAGAGGCTGGCCCACAAGTTATCAGGATCTTCTCTGTAGCTGTCTTATCACAGTGATGGCTGAATCACGCTGAGATGTTAAAAAGAAAGAATTCAGTAGGTAAACTTTAGGAAAGGGGGAAGACATCTCACTCAAGTGAAGAAGTCAAGAATCCATACTCCAACGTGAGAAGAAAGCCCAGACCACAAAAGGGACAACTGCTCCGCTTGGCCACAGTGGTCAGGAGAGAACTCAAGCAGCAATGCCTAGAAGGGAGGAAAAGGAACCAAAGCCAAGGAAAATGGGCACGCTGCGGGTACACAATGCTAAAACACCAAGTCACTCCCTTTCTGTGTATGCCTACTTGTTTCTATTGTGCAGATCTGTTTTTGCTTTGCTCGATAATTCTCCATGCTGACCTTCTAAGGACAGACACATTAGGGAATTTCAGATGGTGCTGTAATGTCTTGGCCATTGAAAACTCTTCCTTATTTTGTCTGAAATGTTCTGTGGGTGCTTTCTTTAGCAGCTTTATTGGCTCTATTACAGATTGCTATTTAATTTATACCCAGTGTATGAGCTGGCTGGCAGGAACCATAGGGGGAGAAATTTTTATTTTTTTTTTTAATAGTCATTAATTTGGTAACAGTAACTACTTTGTCAATAAGCCACTATATTCCTAGTTGTCCCAATTTTCTTCTTTTCTTACTCCTAGTGTCCATACTGTTGTAGTAAGCAATATGTAACTATGGAGAAAGGATAGAGGCTGAGAAAAAGAGGTAAGGCAAGATTTTTCTCATGCCTAAACACATGGTCAGCTACCGAAAAAAGAAAATTCAAAGTCCAGTAGCCTTCCAGGGATGCTGCAAAGTCCTCTAAAGGGTCTCTGGTGATGCTAGTGAGAAACTTGAGGGGCTATGTGTGAACACAGCTCCGAGGGTGTACAACCATCAAAGTACCAGAAGTAAAGCTCCTTGTCCAGCCCTCCTTTTAGATCAAAGGTTTTGCAGCATTGATGTCCTCCTTGTGGCTTCCTTCCCATAAGCCAGAGTCAACATGACTAGCCTAGGCACTTGACACTGGACATTAAGCCTGTCCTTGAGCACGAAGCAATAGCCTCCAGTGGTCACCTCTCAGTGTCCCTTGCCAATCCAAAAGGCAATTCTGAGCACAGGCAAATGGGACCAAGAAGCTTCTTAAGCACACCCTAATCCAGGGGGAACGGCATGCATCAGCCATGACTTCTCTCTCTTTGGAATCTTCCTTTCCAGTTAAGTGATTTCACTGCTTCAGTGTAAAACTCTGGTTCAGCCACACACAGGGGAAATTGTGTTTTGCATCAAGCAGGAGCCCATTAGCCCTCCCTGTGCTTCTCCTCTTCTCTGCTTTGGCATGCCAAAGCTTTGTCCAGGGGTCTCAGCCCTCCCAGGAGCTCTGTATACTGCTGTGCTGGAGCAGCTGCCTGCTCTGTGAGAGCTCTGCTTTACACACTTGCTACCACAACCTCATCACCTCCAGTTTTCAGAACTGTTTGGGACCACTCTTCCACACGCACCACGTTTTGGTCTTAAAAGCAGCTATTTAAGACCAGGCCATCCTCTTTGAAAAGCAGCCAGAGCCCATACTGTTCTTCCCTGCCAGCATTCCCCAAACCTGCTGCTTATTCTTCCACTCGGGCCTCATTTTTTATTTTCTCTTCCGTTTTAGAACTTTGTGAAACTTAAAAATAGCTCCCTGCAAGTTCAGAGAAAAACCCCAAAACAAACAAAACCCAAAAAATTAAAATGCAGCACCAAATCAGATAAGAGGAAAACAGAAAGGGAAAGGGGGGAGGGCATGCCACAAATTATCACTGTCAACATGGAAATGCTTAAAGAATGCATATTGAGAAACAACAGGAATTAAGAGGCCGCAGCTGTGTGATGAGAATTGATAAGAAACTGCCATCCTTTAATAAGGCATCCTAGGAGACATGCTTCAAACACCCTTTTTCCTCAAGCCTCCCTAATCTCCAAACAAAATGTACCTGTAAAAAAAAGAGTCATCATAATAAGAAAGAAACCCATGCCTAATTTACCCTTGTTGTTCTGGATTAAACCAGAGAGGAGCTGAATCAATAAGCAAATAAAATACATATGGGCAAAGCTTCTGAGAGCATCCAGGGGGAAAGGAGGAAGAAAAGAAAAGAAAAAGGGAGGGGGCTGGGGGTGGTAAATAACAGTATTAACTCTTCAATTGTTACTAGTCAGTCAACAAACATACTTTAGGGATTTTCTTGTTAAGCCAGGGGGGATATATAGCGGTGGTAGAGGATTTCAACCTTTCATGTTTATTTAAAGCTGTCCACACACTTTGACTAAAATGCATACAAAAAAACCTCGCTGTGGGCTTCTTTCATGTTGCAGAAGTCTTCAGTAAATGTGTCTTTTAGCAGCCATTTGTTTACTTGGTTTGGGGGGGGGGGGTTTGGCCTTCTTTTTTTTTTTTCTGGCTGCTGTGCAAACTTTTCACATAAAGGACAGGGAAAAGCACTTTCACTCCTGCTGGGTTTTAAGCATACTCTTCTTTTAGTTATTTATTTATTTCAAGCCTTGCACCGAGCACTTCACAGAGCAGCCAAAACGCAAATATATATATTTGCTGATATATATATATATATATATATCAGCTCTACAGCCTGTTCTTTCCATTATACTTTGGGTCTGATCTCTCCTGTAACTGTCTGTAACTCTGCCAACTTCAACCGTGAGCTGGGAAATAGTTTGTGGCCTAATTAAAACCCCGGGTTCTGGGCTCTTGGGACCACGTGCTATTTAGTCTCCCTTTAGAGAAAGGATGCCTGCACAGCTATAGGGAAAAGCTTGCAAGCGTCACCTGAACGCATCCAAGAAGCTGGAAAGCCAGACCGTAAGTAAAAAGAATCTCAAATTCTTTGTAATATTTACAGTAAGAGCAAGGTCACTGGAGATTTGTGAAACTCCAGGGTCGGTAAGAACAAGTTTGCATAATGCCCCAGAGGCTTAATGTGTTGATTGAAAGCAAACAATTAACAATAAGAAACAATAATAAAACCTAAAAGCAATAGGAAAGAATTATTTGGCAAAGGACTGCAACTGTAAACATGCTAACATTCTTTGAATTTTCCACTTTTAAATAGAAATTGTGTTAACGGGTCCGAATACTGTAGGAAAAATGAAGATCTGAAAATGCTATAATCTAGAGTGAAGCTCTTGAATAAGTGACTCATAAGCACAGGCTGATTTTCAGGGGCAAATGGTCCTCTCTGTGGCAGCAGCAAAGCATGTTACACTGGGAAACAGAACCACGTAGTGGGGTGTCTCCGTACAGACTCTGGTACCAGCGTTAGCTGCTTCTTATAAACAGACAAGCAAGCATACCTATGTATATCTCTCAGTGGATGTTAACTTCCTACCCCAATCACACAAGCTGTGCTGAGGTTATGAAGACAAATATTTATCATTTGATAAAGGGTTGTGATCTGCTGACCTCGGAATTATTCTTGATGGCAAGTAAAGCAGAATTCTTAAGGGCTGTTGTTACAAGCAGGGAGCCAAACCAGTCAAAAGTTTCCTGTATAATTTATGCCAGGCTGCTTTGGGGTTGTTGGGGTTTTTTTGTTATGTTTTTTTTTTTTTTAACTTTATTTTTATCTTCCTCAGACAGCTGTCCTCTGGCGGTGGGTAGAAACTACAGGTCATCTCGCAGGATCTACTCATCTGCTACAGCTTCAGATGTCCATGTGCTGAGTGTCTGGGATGGTCATGGGGAAGGGTGGTGAAAGGGATGCCTGGCAGTTTTCTCACATTGTGGACAGGGCAAGGGTAGAAAGCAAGCAGAAGATCAAAGCTGTGTATAGATACACAACCAGGCAAGGAAGAGCAATGCTAATTGTTTGCTCCCAACCTGTGTCCATTACAGCTTTATCACCTCCATCTCCTGATGAAAGTATTTCAAAACACAAAAGGTTTAATTTAGCCCTAAATCCAGCAGTCACAATTTTTCAAGATACTCCACAAAGAAGTGTTTTCTCATCCTTGGTTCTTTTCTCATTTACATATTCCTAGTCTTTAAACATTTTCTGCTGTATTTCCCCCTTAAGCTAAAAAGCCCTAGTTTATTGGCTTGCATATCTGTGCTTTTAAATCAGCTGTCCTAGTCTGGCACTGCAGTCTTTCCCCAATAAGCTGCAGTTCATTTAGCAGCCACCCCTGTATGAGTAGTGTAAATTGTTCCTGTGGCTGACCAATATTTTGGGAGTCTCTCCTTCAGTAGAAACCAGACAACCAAGTTCTTGCTAGGTAAATGAAAAGGGGCGAAACTCTACCCTTAGGGTAGGAGTGTGCCATGCTTTAGCTCATGTCCCCTACATGCCTGTGTGTCCTACCAGACATGCAAAAGAGATTAAAAAAAATAAAAAGAGAAGGTGCAAGAGCCTAGTCTCAAGTAAGGACAGCTGCTCTGCTGCTTTCAGAAGGTCGTTCTCTTCATTACTCACACGCACGGAAACATTTCTCAACCTCAGAAGTTTCATGTATTCACTCTAGGAATGCAGTCGTCATCTTTCTGGGTACACAGTTCCAGATTTCCAGGAAGAAACCCAATAGGAAATGAAACAAGTGATCATATCTGAACATGTGTGTGAATAACCACTCGGGAACCACTGTAATAAACAACACCAAGGATGGAACAACTCTTCAATGCCTGCTGAAAGATGACCACAGGGTTAGTAGAAATTAGGATCTAACAGCAAAGAGTTGAGCATTTGTCCTTCATCCGAGTTGCTTGTGATTAATCTTAGACATGTGAGTGGACCCAGAAAAGTCAATGTTATTTTTAAGATAAGCTTTGTCCACCTCTTCACTTTTCTGCTTTACACGGTGCACTATGCCCAATCAGTGTCTAATGCTTTAACCGCAATTAGCTGCAAAACAAAAAAATTAAGCTCAGATCCTTGTGCTTGCTCACACTAGATATGACGGTGCCAAGATTTTGTTCCAAAGTGACTAATACTTTGAAGAACCTCTGGTTTCCAGTTTTTGTTAACCCAGGACACCTATCACCTGTCTCCTCCCAAACTTTGTAGCATCTGTCCCTAGCTCCCTTTCTAAAGCATCTGTCCCTAGCTCCTTTTCTAAAGCCCACCTCCCAGCACCTGGCAGTTATCCTCATCTACTGGTGTCGAGCTCTGTTGCCCTTTCTTCTCAACATATACAGACTGCTGGTGAGGTTCCTTAAAACTGGCAGTATTGTGAGGGACTAGAATACAGATAAAGACAGATGTGAATGAATCAGAGCAACTTTTCTGGACACCAAGAGTAATAGAGAAGGACTTGGAGAGGATAGATGGGAGGAGACACACAAAGGGTGCATCTGAGGCCAGCGGCTTTCTCTGCTGAGGAAATACTGCCCACACCAAAGGACTTTACCAGTCTGGTATCTGAGCTGGCAGTGCCTGGGATGGGTGCCTTCCCTTGCCCGCATCTTCCTCAGCAGCAGGAGCTGTTAGCAGTTTTGCAATGACAACAAGGAGACCCATCTGCAGCTCAGCAAACACACTCCTCACACTCCTGCTCAAGCACTACGTCCAAACCGAGTTTCTGCTCTGGACTCAAGGTTTTAATTCATGTCAAGATTCAACAGGTGGGTAAAATGAACAAATGGGAGCAATGGGATGGGATATGAGAGATATCCATCAAAAGCAAACACTCCATCCCTCAACGTCTGCCACAAGTGTTAATTATGTGTTCCCTTAGCTCCTCTTCTTGAGTTTTATTTGTTAGAAAACAGTGCTGTACTCCAGGCTGCCTTGTTGGCTCTCCACAGTTTGGTCTTAGTCAGGGTAAAGATTTTGCCTCCTCAAGCAAAGCATTTCCCTTGTTCTGAGGCCAGGAGATCTTCACCCATAGCAAAAAAACAGCAAAACAAACAAGACCAAGAGCAGACTGCTTAGCTTAGGACATGTTTCAGGCAGTTTACCTACCCCAGGGCCCCACTGTATATTGAGAAGGGGATAACTTTTTCCCACTAACTGTGATCACAGGGAAGGAGGAGGTGAACCAGAGTAAGAGAACACTGAAGTTTTTTGGCAGCTGCTGCAGTGGTTGGTTTCATGCCCACTCTCCCAGGGGCTGCTGCTGGAGTCCACAACCCAGGCTTCTGCTGCCAAAACACCAACACTTATGCTCCCTCCTGTGAACATGTTGTGTCTTGATTGCAAAATCCTCTGCGAGGGACCTCTCTGTATTGGTCAAGTTAAACCTGTGCTTAAGGCACAGAAGGCTGCTGGCTGTCACAGGACCCAGCACATGCCTCGGGCTGCTGTCCTGTATTTACTCACCTGCTATCTGGTGTGATTGATAAGTGAAGAAGGATGCTTCTCAGCTTCCAGACTCCACCATGGCCTCTGCAAGTTACTAACCAGCCACGGTATTTCTGATATGTCCACGTTGCCACAGGTGGCTACACGAAAGGGCCCTGACCCTGTTACACTCCTTATGGCAGGAGCACAACTGCTCAGATAGGCAGGTCCTCTCTGCTTCCAAGACGTGATAGGCCCTAATTCATTTTAAGTCACAGCTTTTCTGGATGATCAGCAAGTGGCATGGGCAACCTACTATCAAAAAGCCATGTTCTTAGCCCAAAGAGGGCCAGCAGCTAGGATTTTTGTTTGCAGCCTTCAATGGACATAAAGCAAGAGATCTGCTGGATCCCTTCCCATTTTGGGGGACGTAAGTCTGAGCCATGCAGATTTGATTGCTGGAGTCTCGTGCACTGTGCTTCTTAACCATGGTATTGTTAAGCCCGAGCCAGGAACTAGGAATAGCGTCTGACCTGTGCTTTGCAGAAGCTCATTGTTTGCAGCCCCATTGCACGGGCCTGTGTTGGCGCCAGTCAGCGCTCATGCAATTTAAAGGATCAGGGAATGAGCAGAGAAGGGACCTTGAATTTATGGCTGCTTCCTAGAACTTTCCTAGTTACCTGGCAGGGGCTGTTGTTTCCCTGCATCGCTGCTCCATCCCTCTCCCTGGGCCGAGCACATCCACCGCCGGGATTCGTGCATGTAACCCACTCTGAGAGAGCAGCTTGGCTGCTGTGGAAAGTGCCCTGAGCAATGCCCCAGGACCCTGACAGCCCCTCCCAATTCTCCCCACACACACCCTCCCAGTTCTTTTGTTGGATTCTCATGGGCAGCCGCACTTGCTGCGTGACTTTCTACATGCCGGGGGATACTTCAGATGACATGATGGACATTCCCCCTTTGAACCCAGCCCAAGCCCATGCCAGGAAGGCCCATGATAGATTCCCCATGCCATCCTGCAAAACAGGCTGAAATATAGCACCTTTTAACCAAAGCCCAGGGTAAACAATACAGCCTGTACTCCGGTTCATAAACAGTCCTCATTATTACAAAGGCATTTCAAACTCGGCGTGCTATGGCTTGACCTTAAAAGCTATAGACAATCTAGCGGAGCACAGACGGTTTCATAAAGTACAATCACTTCCTGCAATTCTTGGGGCAGTGCAGCCGGAGCCGTGCAAATCCTGTTTTCCCTGCATTGTTTCCTGCATGTGAATATCATCAGTCTAGCGGTGCTCGTAACCATGGCACTCGTTAAACAGGAGCGGGGAGACTTCTGATAAAGCCATCCAGGACTCCAAGGATTTGCATGGGGCCAGCAACCTCGGCTGGGTGAGCCGGAGGTGCCAGCCACCGCTTCAAAAGATCAAACAAGCAACACACACAAAAAGGCTATGTGCTTTCAGAATAGCTACTGGGTAAAAATACTGTCAGACCCACACTTAGGCCAGTAAAGATGGTGAGAGCACAGCGAGCCACCTACTCATCAGCAGGAGTGCTGCTCATCTTTTGGGAAGAACTTTGTCTAGGTGTTCACCACGTGTTCACCAGAGTCCAGAGGTGCTGGGCACACTGCAGCATGAAACCAAATCTGCAGGAGGTGCAGGGGTCAAGAAGGATCACGTCTCTCCCCCTGCTGCTCTCTGCCTTGGCCACTTCCCCATTTCCTTGCCGATAGGAAAAGAAAAAAAACATTGGACAAAGATACTGACTCAGACTGACAACATAACTGAAGATAGATCCTGCACAGTATGACCAGTTCATGCTCTGGATGAGATTATTACTGACTTTCTGATTATGTCATTATACTAACGTGAGCCCTGGGGGCACTAGGTTTCCAAATACCACAAAAATGGTACCTGACCAATGTATTCAGGACTGCCAAACCTTCAGAGCATTGAATTTTTATAGAGAAGTCATGTAAGTAAACACATGCAATTACACATTTAAAGAACAACAACAAAACCCTATAACAGGCTGACCATCCAACATCTGGACATCGCAAGATGCCCTGGTGCTTTACAGGCTTTACCGGATTTAAGTACTAAAACATCAGCAATACCCTGTTTGATGCTAGAAGCTACCTGGGTCAAGAAAACCATGGAAGAGTTATCACTCTTTAAAAGGTTCAATTTACAGACTCTGCAATTTATAATGAAACCAGTAGCACCAAGCCTGACCTTGGCGTGCAAAGCAGCATCTGCAGAGTGTGAACCAGGCACAGATTACCATAAATCTCAAGGCAAATAAAGGTTTAGTCATAGGGAAAGTCTACATGAGCAATTGGTTGAATAGGGCTCAACCTGTTCTTCGAATAGTATAGAAAAATTGTGTTTCCAAGAAAGAAGGGTGTTTGTGTGGGGTGGGAGTGCATACTTTAGCCCTGGTGCCATTGAGGAAGCAGGAATTGAATACAAGCTTTAAAACATAAGGCAAGGGAGATAGTCACAAAATGGTTGTGTTCATGGAAAGAGTAAACAAAACACAAAATAAACACCAAGTTCTGGAAAGTAAATGTCAACAGCATCGTAGGAATAGTAAGTCAGGTCTTGCAGGAAGAAATTCATGAGGAAAGAAGTACAGAAAAGTTACTATGCAAGCCTATATTTGGACAGCCAGAAAGCAGTCTGAGTCACAGAGGAGAAAAAGTATAGTTGAAGAGGAATAGGACAACACCAGGAGCTTGTGGAAGATCTCCAGGTCAGTGAAATTAACGTAGAAGTGGAAGTCCAGGCTTGCATTGATGACTGAACATAAAGGAACAGCACAAGCATGTAAACCCAAAATGAGTAGCAACTAGCAAGGGGTATACAAGGCTTCCCAGATATCCAGAAGCAACTGAACAACACGGCAAAACCTGTTGCTTGTCTGGTAAAGAGGAGAAATAACAGCAGAAACAGAGAAGTCCATTCAAATCTTTGTTAAAAAAAGTTAACTGTGAAATCTATTTAGCAGGTGGTAAGTATAAAGGCCAAGATAGAAAAAAATATTCCCCAAACAATTTTTAGATTAGATAAATGCTTTCAAGTTCATGAGGTCTGATGAAACTCACTGCAGTGTAATTAAGGAACTAATCAAAGCAGTCTGAGCTATTAGTGATTATCTGCAAGAATTCAAGGTCTAAAGAAGATGTCCCAGAGGGCTGGAAAACGGCACCAGAGAGGACCTATGTTTGTAGAGAGGAAACAAGAGCAGCCAGGGAATTCAAAACTAGTCTGCCTAACTCTGATAAATGGAAAGATAATAGAACAAATAATTAAATAACCAAGTTATAATCCCTAGATAACAATATGTTGACAAATATCAGTCAGATTATTTTTTTTTGAAGCACAAGGCATGTCAGGCAAATTCTTTTCCTGGGTAAGTAGCCTAGTAATTAAGAAAGAAGAAGGATGCCATTTTCTTATGCAATATTCTGAGAAGCAAAATAAGGCAGTATGAGCACTTGAAATGTGCCACGGAGTGAAAACTATACTCAAGATATCAGTTATCAGTCATTCACTGCCAGGTTGGGGTGACACTTAAGGAAGCCCTTTGTGCATTTATCCTAGTCTGTGCTCTATTCACCTTATTCATTAGAGGCAGGGAGGAACAATGAGCAGCACTTAAAGTGCTGGAGCATTCACTAGTGTTTTACCTAAAGTAGGGAGGAGTTTCACATCAGCAGCGTGAAATCCAAGCAAGATGAGGCATTTCTGAATGCACAAATAAAATAGATTGAATAAAAAGAGAAGTGACAGAACACCAAGAAGTTATTTTGGGGCTACAGAGGACCTGAAATTCAACATTTTAAAAAAAAGAGAGAGAGAGAATTGATCTTTTTTCAAGGTTTATCAACAGGAGGGCCAGATGTGAAACATGAGGCAATCAGCTTGTCCTGTGTGCCAGTGGTGGGGCATCAGCTTGGCTCCCCCTCTTGAGAGGAGATCAGTGCACTACTGAGTTCAGAAGAGAGCAATGGAGATGATATGTGATGTGAAGAACAGATTATTCAAACAAAGGTTGGAGAAACTCTGTTCAGTAGAGCAACAGGAGCAGGGGGAGAGGAGAAATATCAATCTTACAGTATGCAAGAAGGGTGTTACATAAAGAACAGAGCTTAGTTGTTCTCTAAGTTAAGAAGAATTTTGTTTATTTTGCATAAAGATGATGTGAGCTAGCTACCTGGGAAAAAATACCCAAACAACAACAACAGAACCAACCCAAAATTCTCTCATTCGAAGGATAATTGGAACCAGGATCTACCAGAGGAGGTTGTACAAACCCTGTCATTGAAGAACTGTTAGTAAAACAGCTGTCAGGGTTGCTCTAGGTCATCTCTTGAGGTCCTTTCCAGCTCTACTTTTGTATGATCTTGCAGAGTGATTAAACCTCTGTTTAACATTATACACATCAGTGACTTGCAAAATAGGCAGTGCTCCGAGTTGAGCACATGTTTAATTGTTTTGCTGGTCTGAGGCCCAAGATATTTCTGGTAGGTGTTAATTTATTCCAAAAATTCTTGCTAGCAACTATTCCCCTATGCACATTGACACCTGCAAAAAAATAAAAGAAGCATTATTTCATTTCCAAGCTGCTGCATTCCTTTCAAGCCACCCTGCCTTCCTCTGATAATACTAAGGAAATAAAAGTTTCTCTGTTTGAAGCCTTCTCTAGCAAACCAAATTGTTTCCTCGTGCATTGTGGACACAGGAGAAACATAAGGTCACTGAAACAATGAGATGAATCGTACCAATAAACTAGTAGGGATACAAAGTATACATATGAACATACTTTAAATTAATTCAAAAACATATATAATGGAGCCAACACAAATACTAATGTATTCCCCTCCGTCTTCAATTGCTGAAAAACCTCTGGTCTTACAGCAGAAAGACTACTACATTTAGTGCCTAGTACACCTCTAGGTTAAACCTTACTGTCATTTGTCTCTGAGGCAGTCAGCACATGGTGGCGTCCATCACCACTAGGAGCAAAGCATTTCACAAAGGATGACTAAAATATCTTTGAGGAACTGAGACATACTGAGATTTAATTGACTTTTCCAAAGCTAGATAACCTCTTCACCACACATGGGACCGAACCCCATCAGCACACAAGTGGTAACTCAGTGGAGCTGCTGAAGATACTGAGCACAGCTCAAGTACCTCATAGAATCATAGAATGGCAAGGGTTGGAAGGGACCCCGAGGATCATAAAGCTCCAACCCCCCTGCCACAGGCAGGGCCACCAACCTCAGGCCTGGATCTACACAAGGTTGCCCAGGGCCCCATCCAACCTGGCCTTGAACACTTCCAGGGACAGGGCATCCACCACCTCTCTGGGCAGCCTCTTCCAGGACCTCACCACTCTTTCTGAAAAAAACTTCCCCCTAATATCCAATCTAAACCTTCCCTCCTTCAGCTTTAAACCATTCCCCCTTGTCCTGCCCTTGTCTGCCCTTTGAAAAAGTTGAATCCCCTCCTGTTTGTATGCTCCCTTCAGGTACTGGAAGGCTGCAATGAGGTTCCCCCGCAGCCTTCTCTTCGCCAGGCTGAACAACCCCAGCTCACTCAGCCTCTCCTTGTAGGGCAGGTGCTCCAGCCCTCTAATCATCCTTGTGGCCCTCCTCTGAACCCTCTCCAACAGTTCTACATCCTTCTTGCATTGGGGGCCCCAGATCTGGACACAGAACTCCAGGTGGGGCCTCACAAGGGCAGAGTAGAGAGGGACAATCACCTCCCTGTCCCTGCTGGCCACCCCTCTTCTGATGGAAGAACCTCATCTTGTTGTGTTTGCATGTGTGCACATAATGCAGTGTTGTCCAGGAGTCTGGGTCATGATTCAGGTCTTCCCACTCTGTGTGAGGTGTAAAAGCATACAACAAAGGAAGGAATCCTGCCTAATGCTTTCCAAACCAAGTGCAAGATGAAATACCACAGGTGGATGAAAGGAAGGCAAGGAGGAACAATAGGAAACCATGACTCAAGGTGTGCTATTATCTGAGAAATGCTGCTGCTTACAGAGGTGAATTTTAGCCCTTAAGAGGCTGATTGTGTAATGGGATTAGAAGTGTTCATCTTGGTCTTATGAAATTGCTGAGAGAAACTCCCAAGCCCAGAAAGTCAAGCAATGGGGTTCCTATATTGCCTCAAGAAGCCTTGCTTCAAGACCTTGCTGCAAAGCTAGCAATAAAGGAACTTGAACCTGGAGCTACAAGAGAGCACAAGATAGAGCTGGGTCTGACTAGGCTTATGGGACATCCCATAAGAAACCCAACCAACAGGGTAGAGATGGTGAATTGGCACCAAGTAGGTGCTCAGTTCAACCACACTCATTGCTGCTAAGCTTCTTCCAGACCCAGATCTATCAGAAGATTCTGCCCTTTATCTTTTTTGGCTGGAGGTGACCATGGATGTCACTGGGCTAGGCCGTCTCCTGGGATTCTCACTCTTTCACTGGAAACTTTGTGAAAGGGGACAGAAACGATCATGTTAAAGAGGGTTGGCTCCCTTACAACTGCAAGCCATCTCCTGTGCAAGATTTGATGGCTGTGAGGAAAGGACTCTTAGATCCCTTTCTTTGAAACAATGAAAAATTGCCAGCTTTCTTAAGAACGTTTCAACAACAACGCTCAAATACTGGTTTTGAATTCACTTTCTATTAAACTTCAAACTGAATTTAGAAGACACTTGGGTTTTCCTGGCTTCCTGCAAATATGCTGAAACATGAGGGTTTTGGTTTGTTGGTTTATTTTATCAGCTACCCTTTCAACTATGAACTTTCAGATACGCTGCTTCACTAACAGGATTTCTCCTTGTGAAACAGCAGTGCTTTATCAGAATTAAAGTGAAAGTCACCTCATTAACCTTTAAAACTGCAGAGCACGTGAACTACTATTTTCTTAAAATACATATTTCCGTCAAGCCATCCATGGGGTTTTATTTCAAAGATCCTTGTGTTTTCCAGCTTCCCTCCTGACCCGTAAATTGGTCTTTTCCCAGCAACTCCTCTAAAGGCAATTTCTTACGCAGCGTTCAGTCAGGCAGTTTCAGTTTGTAAGGTCTAATCCTTTAATTGTTTCACTGATGAAAATTCCTATGCACACGATTAAATCTCTGGCACATATTAGCTATTATGTCCTTATCAGTAATATTTACTATTTATTCTAGAGTAAATACACTGCCAGAGCACCCAGGCTGTGACATGGGAGCTCACTGGAGGCTGTCTTGTAGACCACTAGGTAACTATTTCACAAAATAAGCCCCACCAAAACCTTGGAGGGAGGGGGGAAATTAAGTTATTACCCTGATAAGCCCTCCTTGCCAATACCACAGGGGACCAGAAAATCCCCAAGATGTTGAGTACAGCCCCTTGACCGATTTCAGTTGTGCTGGTGAACAGCATTTGCCTGTCCCAGCAGCGGAGAGCCATGGGTTGCATGCCATGGCTCTGCAGATGGGTCTCAGGACTCAGCATGCCCTGACCCATGCAGCCTGGAGTGCAGACATAAGTGGGCCAAAACCAGACATGGATATGGGACAGCACCATGCCCCCACTTTACACCTATAAACCAAGAGGACAGGAGATGGTAATGTTGAAATAGCTAGTCTGGTCCCAATCAAAATACTTGGGCAGGCACTGAAGAGAGCCACTGGCAGAACCTGGGGCTTTCTCCCAGTGGGAGACCCCTTCTGTGTGTGTCTGCAGAGGCAGGGCAGGAGCAGCAAGGTGGTAGTAGCTTGTTATCCCACTTCCAGCCACAACTTCCCTCCTAGCTGGCATGTCCAGCTGAGCATGGTGCTGTTCTTCTCGCATGCACAGACACTTCCCTTCTCAGTAATTCATCTTTCTGCCCCCTTCTTCCCCTTTTTTGCCTGGGAACATAATTTTTTTTAGAAAGGTAAGGGCATTTGCTTTTTTCACTACTACTTTTTCATTACTAATCCACTGCAGGATCAGCAGAAATTTAACATGTAAAGACTCTGCTCACAGGGAAGCTGAATGTCAAAATATTCTTAGTATACTTTTGAAACTCTGATTATTTCCCCTCCTCAGTTGGAAAAAGTAAGCAATGCCAAGTGCACCAGCTCTACTGGGATCCTTTCCACAGCAGAGAACATGTTAAAAGAATGCTATAATTGGAGATAGCAGAGAAGATTAAAAAAAAAGGGAGGGAGCATTTCTTTGGAAAAGGCAGTAGATTAAAACTGAAGTTTTCCTCAGAGACCTATTGTGTTTTGCTTGCTTTTCGATGAGGAATACAGAAAACTATTATTTTTTCTTGGGTGCAGAAAAGGACCTCTAGCCCAGGGAGGCACACCCCAGGATGGTGAGCTGGGCTGGTGGTAGGAGTGCTCTTCCTCTTCCAGATTACAGACCGCTTCTCAAGTGAATAGCTGCAAGTCTGGGCTGTTGGGTATTGTACAGTATTTTTATTTTTTCCCCTTTCTTCCTTCATATTATTATTTTCATTTTATTTTTGGCAAAAACAATTGGGAGAGTCTTGGTTTCATTGCACTTTGACACAAATGTCAACACCTTGAAATATTTCACAAAATGGAATTTCTGCTGCCTGCCCAGCCCTATAATCAACACCCCAAGGTTAGGCTAAATGATGAACTAAAATACATGTGCCAGCAAAGGAAAGTTGGCACATACCACCTTAAAATCCAGTTTTGCAGGGAAGCAACACAGGGAGACTGTGAATGCCCAGAAAATCCCTAGTCCTAGAGACCCCCATCCTGCCTGTGAATTCAGTCCAGTATCGTTAAGTAAACAGTAACCCCACATCACAGAGCATATGGGAGAGGTAACTGGATGTGACAGTGAGTGGCAGCCGAGGGCAGGGACATTGCATGCAGAGTTACAGAATCTTAGGGTCATTTAGGTTGGAAAAGAACTTTATGATCGTTAAGTCAAGCCATTAGCATAGCACTGCCAAGCCCACCACAAAACCAGCACATCTACACATCTTTTAAATACCTCCAGGGATGGTGACTCAACTGCTTCCTTGGGCAGCCTGTTCCAATGCTTGGAATTATTCCTAATATCAAATCTTAACCTCCCCTGGCACAACTTCAAGCCATTTACTCCTGCCTTATCACTTGTTGTTTGTGAGAAGAGACCAACACTCACCTGGCTACAATCTCCTTTCAGTTGTAGAGAGTGATAAGGGCTCCCTTCAGCCTCCTTTTCTCCAGGCTCAACGACCCCAGTTCCCTCAGCTACTCCTCATAAGACTTGCTCTCCAGCCCCTTCACCAGCTTTGTTGCCCTTCTTTGGGCCCACTCCAGCACCTCAATGTCCTTCTCGTAAGCCGCAGCATTCGAGGTGCAGCCTCACCAGTGCCAAGTACAGGAGAAAAATTACTTCCCTAGTCCTGCTGGCCACACTATACCTGATGCAAGCCAGGATGCTCTTGGCCACCTTGGCACACTGTTGGTTACTGTTCAGCTGCCTGTCAACCAACACTTCCAGGTCTTTTTCCACCAGGGATCTTTCCATCCATTCTTCCCCAAGCCTGTAGCATTGCATGGGGCTGTTGTGGCCCAAGTGCAGAACCCAGGACTGAGCCTTGTTGAACCTCATACAACCGGACTAAGCCCATCAATCCAGCCTGTCCAGACCCCTCTATAGAGCCTTTCTACCCTCCATTCCCACCCAATTTGGAGTCATTTACAAACCTACTGAGGGTGCAATTGATCCTTTCATCCAGGTTATAGATAAGATATTAAACAGAACTAACCCCAGTACTGAGCCCTGGAGAACACCACTTCTCACCTGCTGCCAACTGGCTTTAACTCCATTTACCATTACTCTTTGGGTTTGGCCATCCAGCCAGTGAAGAACACACCGGTCAAAGCTATAAGCAGCAAATTTCTCCAGAAGAATGCTGAGGTAAACGGTGTCAAAGGCTCTACTAAAGTCTAGGTACACAACATACGGTAAGGTTAATAGCAGCTCTTCAGCAGGACCCCCAGTGAACTGGAACCCATCTGTTTTCGGATACCAGCCTTATGCCTTGCCCTCAAGAAAATTTTAGGGGAGGGGCATGGTTGTCTACATCCATGGCTTTTCACCAAAAGCTGCATCTATTGATCTTTTTGGGTTTTGCACGGCTGAATGGGAGCCCTCTTGCCCTGCCCCTTGCTGTGATGATGGGCTTTCATTCCTGGTATTGGGATGCAGACCCCAACCAGTGAAGCTGATGGACACCCAGGGACACACTCTCCTCTCAAGGATTCCTTTTATTGTTCTTCTACCTCTTTTTTCTCTCTTTTTTTTTTTTTTGTTATTCTCACCACATAAATGACAAGTCCTTCAGACAGAGGCTGCCGGAAAAGCCAAGACACATTCAAATGCTCTTTTCATTGTTCCCAGAAGATTAATGACATGCAGGCCAATGGGCCTGTAGCCCTGTTCCCGTAACCTGTATGCCAAGTGGGAACAAATGAAAGCATGTAACTGGAATTTCCACTCAGCCTGTCTCAACAGCACACGAAAAGCTAGGACAAAATCAAATTACAACTACAACAAAGAAGTTCCCATCTCCTTTAGAAACAAAAAAACAAACAAGCAAACAAATAGGAGAATGGCCTGATTTAATTGATGATGTCAGGCAGCACCAGCTGTATAACAACATCTGGGCCGTGCTTGCGTTTCGCTGGAGGCTACCTTTTCGTGCCTACGCTAAGCTCCAGCCACCAGCAAGGATTCTGTGGGCTTTGAACATTTTTTCAACCTAGGCAGCCTGCTGGCGAGTCCCCATGGCCAGCTCCCATGGCTGCCTGCAGCTCCTGTAACCCAGCCAGCCCATCTTGTTCTCCACCATGCAAGATTCCCGGCACTGCTGCCCCAGTCCCAGCTGAAAGCTGGTGTCCATGTGTTTTTCCAAAATTCCAGTGCAGCAGCCAAAGCTGGCTGGCACATTAAATTGCTTCACAGAGGCCTGTCACTCAGAGCCGTGGGTGTCCCCCCAGGCAAGGTGGCTTCTTCATTCCTGGCCGCCAGTGGGGGAGAAAGGCAGTCACTCACTTTGAAGAGTGTCAGCAGGTTGCATACCTCAAAAAGCAAGCGCTAAATAAATATGCAGGTCCAGGGGCAATGTTTTGTTATCTGACTCTCTCTTCCAAAACTCTCACTGCGGTTGTTGAGTTGCTGGTTTGGGGAGTTTGGAAAAAGAAAACAGGGTCGAGGGAGCGCAGGGTAATGGCAAAGGCATTGGGTAAAGCAGACTAAGATGAGATAACGAACCCCAGAGAGCCTGGGAAAATAAGGAAGGCAGGGTACAGCCCCAGAGTGAACCACAATGCCAAACTGCCCCTGGCAGTACAGTCATGTTGATCCCAAAGCTGGTACCTTCACCTTCAGGGGAAAGCTGAGCAACACCATAAAGCCCCTGCACTCTCCACCACAACTGAGCTGAAACCAGTAGTGAAAAAAACTAAATCCTACCTGGTGCTGACAGAAACCACTCTCCTTCTGAAAGGGTACAAGTCTAAATGCTATTTCCTTACGCTTTCTGACTTGCCCATCTCAATCTTTTTCCCTGGGGAAGATGGCTTTGGGCATGCAAACTGGCTCCCAGCTAGGGAACAGCAACAACAAAAGCCCAAAACACCACAGCTGAGCTCTGTCTCTGTCAAGGAGACTCGGGTAGTCTCAGTACAAAAAGAAGTCACTGGCACGTAAGGTGTGCCCCAGAAATGCCTCCTATGTATTATTCCCAAGAGCAGTGTTTTCTAGTCATTTCTACATTAAGTAACACCTACTAGATGTAAGCAAAATGCAGAGCTAATACTTCTCCCCCTCCAAAACCAATCGACCAGCATGTAAAATGTGTGGATCCCAGTGCTATAAACTATCACTCCTTGCCCTGTATTTACAGGGGTACAACAGCTTAGATTAAAACCAACTAACCAGTCATGAACTTTGCCTGTATTCCAGTCTTTATTTCTAAGTGATTGTTTCTGTCTTTAAACCTAATTGTTCAGACTTGCCATCTACAATATACCTCTACATTACATTTTTTAAATACAGCACGCACTAACAAGAAGCCTAAAAATCACACCTGTGATACAGCTTGCTTTGGGTCACATAATGAACTGGTGGTGAAGAAGATCTACGCTGGAGAATGGCTTTACTTTCACTGTGTTTGCTGAGCTCTGAGGTACAGCACCAGAGCTACAAGGAAACTACTGTTTGCTTACTTCCACCATGTTTGCTTCTGGGGAAACTGGAGCAAAAAAAGAAAAGCAATGTTTATGTTTTTAGTAGCTGAGAGACATTTGTCAAATATTTTCAGACACGAGTGCCCGCAGGCAAATGTTATCTCCCAGATAACAAGAGCTAAATGACTGCCCTGAGTCTTCCAAGGTTGCAGCATCAGCAACGGTCACTGCAGTCACACAGCGTTCAGCGCCTGAAAACATGAAGCCCACTATTTGCATCCATCACCAAGCAGCAACATGAGGATCAGCAGCCAGGCAACTCATTCCTAAAATACCAATTAGCATCACTGCTGAACCCCTACAGCAACAGATCCTTTCCAGCTGCATTTTCCCTCCTTGCTACTGCCTACAGTAAGATCCCACCAATCGAACCAGGTGGTGTTTCTGTTGCCACAGCTGGAATTGGCAGACCTGGCAATCGGAGCAGACTGACTGGGGCCAGCAGCTGTGCTGGGTGGGACAGAGCATGGGTTCATGTATTGTGGGTGCCAAAGGATGGCTTAGTACAGTGGTCCCTCTGTGAGGGCTGCCTGACACTGATTTCAGGGGGTTTTTTTTGGTTTGGGTTTTTTTTGTTTCCTCTCACCCCCCAAAAGAGGAAAGTCTGTATTTTAAGAAAACATCCAGTCTGGATTTAGAAGCTGCCAGTGAGGAGAAGGCATTACGCAAGAAGATAGAAGTAGGAGCTGTTTGTTCCAAAACACAGCGCGGGGAATACACACGCACCTCTACGTGTGTGGGATGCACGCACACACACCACACAACAAGAAAACAAGCCACAGCACTTAATCTCTCTGGTACGCGTGAAGTCTAAGCAAGCAGGCTAGCAAAACAGAGACAGATGGCAGTAAATACATAACTAGCTATTTTAAGACATCACTGTGCTTCAGCCACTGCAGGTTTCTGAAGCTCTTCACCACACATCCCCTAAACAGCAGCTTTTCCAGCTCTCTGCTTTCCCACAGCTCAGGGATGCCCCACCAAGCAACAGGTCAGAGGGGTCTCTCAGCTCATCTGAGGACAATTCACCCCTGTGAGCCACCCCAGCGACAGCACTCTCTGTGCTGCAGCATCAGCAGCCTGCTGCAGCAAGCATCCAGAGCAGGTGAGCAAGCGCTGCACGTGCACGTCACCATCCCCACATGTCATTCATCTCCGGAAATAGCATAATAGCGATGCACTGCCCTGCTAAGCTCTGTGCTGGGACTTATTTAATTTTTTTCCCCCTTTTCCTTTCCTTTCTTTCCTCCCCGAAGGTCTCCGAGCATGTTCCGGTGGTTATTGTTCTCGGGGCTGCACAAGGGCAGTGCCCCAGAGGGGTTGGGCTGGAGCTCGGCGCGATCCACACCCACATTCCTCGCCGGTGGAAGACGGATGTCTCCTCACAACATCTATTTGCACAACTTACTGTATATTTCCATAGAAGGATAATGAGCATCTACCTATGTGTAAGAAGCCTCCTGGATGGCGAACGCTGTTACATATACGCCCATAACAAGGCATTTGCGAAACACAGAAATTCCCCACGTGCTTCTCCTCTGAGCTTTTGTGGGGACTGTTTTTTTCTCCTTGCTTTAAGCCACAGAGTCATTGTATGCGTAATATTGTCCCATGTATTTTTGTTGTCATTCATTTCTGCTTCCTATGATTTTATCAGCCAAACTTCCAGAGTTCTCAAAAAGGATTTGCACACAAAGTGACTCTTTCACAAACGCGTAGCCTCTCAAAAAGGCCACAAAAGCTGCCATGTTCAGATGAAAACGAGGTTCACTATGAGATGCTTAAGTATGTTCTAATTTTAAAAGATGCAACCAGTCCTGCTGGCTTAAGGTATCAGCAAATAAGTGCCTATGTTAAAAAGCACACATTTATCTCATTTACAGGTATGTTCTTCAACAAAGATCAGCTGAGGGCAAGCTAACGGGGGCTTTGTAGTTGCCTTGACTATGCGAAGGGACAGAAGGCAGGCAAAGTTTATAGGCAGGTTCAGGATCTTTCATTAGATCAACAGGAGACAAAGCAAGCAAGCTTTGGGGCACACCAGAGCTGATACACTCCTATGTTCTTAAATTTTTCTCAGCTCTACCTGATGGTTCTCACTTATCTCAAGAGAGGAGTAGATGAGAACTTCACAGGTACAGATTGAAGTCTGAGAGTTGAAAGGAAGAGGAATATACCTGTGGGATCTTTCTGACCTCAGCTGGGTACCTCTGAAGGCAACCTCTTCTCCATGTGTAAAATTGACTTGGTGTTGATAAAAAAAAAGGGCTTATTTGTGCTTTTTGTTCTTGCTGGTATGAGCACAGCTACCCAGATTTATCTCACCTCACATGAACCTCCTCGGCGTTAGGCATCCGGCATGACCCGCTGTGTCTGAGCTCCCACTACAGTCAGTGGAAAGGGATGAGCTCCTTTGAGGATGATTCAACCCATTTTATAACAGATAAAGATATCAGAGGCAAGAGGGATGAATCACCCTATAGACAGGCTTCGCTCTCTGCTGAGGATAGAGGGTTTTTGGATGACTAGACTTAGTCTTAAGCAGCTAAAATTAGATTAGGTGAATCATGCCCAAAGGTGATCTTTTTCTATGCTAGAAGCACTGACGTTTCCAACCTAGCAACGTTAGTGATGCAGCAACATCTTTCAGTGTAAACCTGGCCCATGTCTTTGCAGTTCAGGAGTTTGAAGTGTCATCTGCCAAATATCCAATTCCTCCTACAGACTTCCATCCCTTTCCTGGACCTATTGTACCCACAATTGCCATGCGCAGCAATGACACCCCTTTGCTGCCCACGCTCCATCTTAACAATATGGGCCCAAATCCCTGTGAAGGGAACAATCCTCATTTTTTATATGTTTCCAGTGGGAGCTAAGGTAACTCAAAACACCAAGAGAATAGACCCTCAGATTTAACATCTTCAATGCGTCAAAGATGCATTTAAGCCTCTCCCATCAAATCATGGTGAGAGCCAGTAAGCCAGTGCAGCTGCTGTTATCTAACAAGCACCAAAACTCGTTGGATGCGTATATGGGAGAACCACAGAGAAGTATAGACCTATATGTAATAATGTTACACTTCATCCTGTTATAATGGGTGATTCAGTAAAGGTCTCATGCTAAACAGCCCCCCCCAAACTTACTTTTATCCCATTATGTATTGGAATTACAAGCACACTCACCACCAGCACACATTACCAGCTCTTTCTGAATTTTGATACGTTCCTGACCTCACTGACAGCCTGCAGTAGTAAGAGGTTTCATAATTTAATTATATCACACAGGGGAATATAGTTCCTTTCCTCAGCTTTGCACTTGCTATCTTTTAGTTTCTTCCAATGTCCTTGGATAGCAGAGCTAGGGTGTATTAGGAATTTTGCAGTGAAACAGGTTGGGAAAAGACAATTCAGAGTGAATTGAATGTCTTTCAGAAATGGGTCTGTTTGACAGTTTTCTGATGAAGCACAGAGGACAGGGTCCCAGGGAGGTTTCCTGACATAATACTGGAGAGCCGAGGGCTGCTAGGGATCCCTGCTCCAGGACCAGTCATCACTGGGCCAGCCAGGGCTAGGAGACCATAGACTCCAGGAACTCTGGCTCCTCTGGATGTCTTTGATCTCAGATCTCACTCCTCAAAAAAGGTTTAAAGTTTTCCTGAGTAACATGTGTAACTTCTGAAACTTTTGTGGAATTCCCCTTTTGAAGATTTGGAAAGCATGCTTCTCTCCACTTCCTGAAAGCATTTCCCGCTTCCCTCACTACCCAAACCCAACAACTTCTGACCCAGTGTCACAACAGTCAGTCTTTTTATTTTCTGATGTTAAGGAAGCATTTGCCACCTTTTCAACTTCCCTCCTCAGGGTTTGCAGACAGCCCACACTTTGCTTTGCTCCCCCAAGAAATTCCTCCACATCTGTAGTGCCTATTCTGAGGAGCTGTCAGCAGCAAAACTCTTGCTACCTTTACTGGGGTGGGGGGGAGGCGGGATCAGTATCTCCCCACGTAAGGGGCCACGTAAACACAAGATGCTTGCCACCTGAATAACACCAATAACCACCACCCAAGGGGTGTGCAGGGAGCGCCTCGGTGCGTAACAATGCACAGTATTTGGCAGTACTTCAAAATCTTGCTTCTTCCCTTTTGGTATGTCTCTGGCACGTAACTGCAACTCTCCGAAGAGCTTACTGAATGCCAAGTATGGGAATAACGACTCACTAGGTTACAAATGCAGAGTCCCCCTCTCTTTGCAAGGAGGAGAACTTCAAGATCTCTCTTCGGTTCCTGTCTAGGCTGAGAGAAGGGATCCGAAGGCACATTTAGGGTTACTTCCTTTAAAGGTTCATTTCAGCCTAGTATGGGCCTATTGCTACAACATTAAACAAAAAAATTCCCACGCAAAACCAGCAGAAAGGGCCAAAAGGTCTCCTAATTGACGTTTTCCCTTGGTGTCCTTCTTCTGAATCAAACTAAGGTTGCATTAATGCATATTTCAGAAAAAAAAATAATTCCCAAACTCTGACATCATGAGCAAACCGAAGCAGCAGCATGGCAAACTCATGCTTCTCATAACCTTCATTTTTTTCCTATTATTCTTTCTCATTCCACTGTAGGGAGTAAAAATCAAAATAGAAATAGGTACAGATGTGGGGTTTTTTTTGTGTGAAACTGATACTAGAAAGCCTGCAGCCACCCCATTAATATTATCATCTGGGGTGCACAGTCCACACCACCACACTGGAGATGGGAGTGAGGTGAAAGGATTCATTTAAAGTCAGCAGACTTACAAATAATGAATTTGCTGCAAATAACAGACCTGGGCAGTCCAGGGCAACTTAGGCAGCCAAGACTTAGGTATTCCAGTTGCAGCTTGAAACTCCCAAAGCCTCGAAGACTTGAGAGCCACAGCTGTGGCTGACGGCTCATCTCTTTTCCATTTCATGGTACTTTGTGAAGCCTGACCTTCAGCAAGCATTGGACCGACAATCCTCCCTCATGGCTGCACCTCGATGAAACCAGGCAGAAGCACAGGAAGCTTATCATGGTGTGCCATCACAGCCAACCACCCCTGAGAAGTGCACAAGCATTTCTTACTGCCTGCCTTGAACTATATATAGACAGCCAGGCCTGGAAAAACACAAGTTGGGTCATCCACTCCAGTCGCCCACACTACAAAGATTATTTCCTTACTTTATTCTTGCTATTGTCTTATCCTATCTAGTCTCACCCACCCATGTCATTGCCTCTGCTTCAATTTGACAGTCTATTCCAGGCATGCTCAAGGTTATGAATTTTTTCCTTCTGTCTAGCCTGATTCGTTTTCCATTTTTAATTTTAGGCAAAACTCTCTTCAACCACTTTCTAGATAATCCAGATAACTCTTTTCCTTTCTTTCATGCAACTTCCTTTCACTTATTTATATTGCTATCATCATGTCATCACCCCCAGCCTAACTTTTTCCAAGAGCTCCTGGACGATGTGTTCTCTGTTCCAGTATGCTCCTGTATTCTTCCCAGCTGCTCTTCCAAGGCTTTCCAACTCACTTTTCTACCATTACAGTTGTTCAAGCTTTCACATGGAGTTTGGGAGGCAAAGTTCTCTGCTTCCATCCGGCCTCTCAATCCTAGAGGCATTTAGAATATGCCCTTTTTACACCTTCAAAGCAAATCTTCGCCCTTAGTATCTTGTTTGTCCTCTTCACTGTAAGATCACAAAATATACAGGCCAAGATTATACCCAATACCTGTACAAATCTATGAGCTTCTATGAGGGCACAAGGCCTTGCTGAGTGCTACTGCTCATCTATAGGCTGTAGTCAACATGGGGCCTGAGCGACAAAAGCAATATCAGATGCTCGGAATAGTAGTAGAATTTAGTAGTAGTAGAATTTAGGCACATTTAAATAAGATCCACCATTTAAATGAGATCCACCATTTAAAACCCAAAAAATATGTATATCATCAGCCAGAAGATTTTGAAGTGGTAAAAGACAGGATAAAAAAAGAATAAAGCAAAACATTCAGAAGATTTTGTTTTCCCCAGTGGAATAACAGAAAAATTAGAAAGTAATTTTTTCAGTGGTTTTAATAGGTTTTGGACAGTTTCACACAGAGCCAAAATACCTGTATACATTAGAACAGTTAAAAATTCATTACTGCAAGAAGCACCATCAGGTTTGTCAGTATTGTAGCTTAACTCTGCTTTTCACTACCTGATTTAACAACTGACTTGCTACTACTCCCTCGCCAGCCAGTTTCTACCACTTGTATCTTGGCCTGTAGAGATACTGTTTTTTCTTCATAATGCACAAGTGATTCTTGCCTAAGGACTGTTGTGTTTCTTAAACTGTCACTTCCATACAATTTCCTTTCTCTAATCTTCAAATATATAAATCACACCTTAGCAATTAACTCTCTTCCTTCCTTGCCCCTGTCATTTGCATGTTGCTGCTCATCAGTGATTGGAATTTGAGCCTTGTTTTTAATGGACAGCAGGCTGTAGTTATTCAAACACTGAGCTTGCTGTCACAAGGCCCCGTGATAAAGGTTTCAAAAGTCATAAATGCTAGTTAGACCACTATTTTTATTGAATATCACAGGAGGGCAAGGTAGCCACATGCCATTTCCTCTTTTTAAAATCTACCCTCTCTCCTGTCCCTGTATCACTGGAACCTTATGGCCAGATTGTAGATATTTTTCCAATATGACAAGTGTGGAAAAAACCTTTTCTGCCAAAGAGGAGGATGTTCTAATGACATAGCTGAAGGTAGCACCATGCTCCTTACAATTCTAATTTATCTCAGGTACAAAATAAAGGGCAACAATGGGAGTTTCTGAACATCATCATTTCTGACTGAGGACCGTATGGCAACACCAAGAGAGAAGCTTTAGATAATCCTGACTATAACCTAGTGGTTTCACCCACTCAAACCAAGAACAGCCTCTCTCATCCCCTGGCTATTGTCATCCCACCTCATTCAACACTTTGCACTTACAGAGCAGTCTGGAAATTACACTTCATTTGATAGTTTCAGGTTGGCTTCACAGCCACCAGAACTAGTGCAAACGATGGAACATGAACGCAAGTGCAGAGATGAGCTGGAAGGGGAGAGCGAGCAAAGCATGGTAGCCCTAGACTGGCCCACAGCAACTGAGAAACTACCTCAGGGCAGGACTACCCATGGCCTGTATTGTCAGCCACAGGTTACACTGGGATTCACTGATCTTCCAAGTAAATCGCACTTATGAATTGTAAATAGCTCATTGGTGTAGTTTTCCATCTGTTGCAATCAAAATACCCATATTCACCACTGCATTTGTTACACTGCAAAGGTCCCTGCTCCTGGTCCCTAAAGCCAGTTCCTCTCTACATCAGGACTACTCACAAACACCTTTTACTCTCTATGGTCTTGGCAACACTTTAATGGAGCTCAACTCCCAGCATCTCTTCAATGAGAAATGTGTCATTGGTTAGTATTCTGCCTTAACTCTTTGGGGGAGAAAAAACCTTATGTCCTGTTTTTCCTACCAACTGCTTGTTCCCAGCTTTTGTTATTTTCTTCCTTACTATCACATGGGAACACCAAGGAAGACCCTAGATGAACTTACAGAATCAAACAGCAAGTTTATCCCAGTTGTCAAAATAGAATTAAAGGAGTCAGATGCAGACCTAATTGCTCTCTCTACCACATATGCAATGTTTAATCAGGCAGCTACCTAATGCAGCATCTTTGTCTATCAGTTTATACAATGCTAAAGTGAGGCTAGTAATTACCTCATTAAAAACAGTGGCTATTGTGGCACCAAGTTAGAACAAAATTAAAGAGAGACCAGGCTGCTGAGAATGTAATTATCGAATGTCTGCAAAACTCTCTGATTACTAGATAAATGGGAGGCATTGGGACATTAATTACTGCAGTCAAACCTCTTTAGGTGATGTTTTATATAGGGAATTAGTGGGATGACCTCAGAGACAAGGGATCTTGTACAATATCACCTCTATGGTCCCTAAGAGTTCAGCAAAATCAAAAAATTCCTCCAGAATTATATGTTAGTTCTTACAGTGGCTGTGATGAGTAAGAAGTCATCAGTAAAAAGGGTAGACTAGGACATGAGTTCCAAATTGTTAAGAAGGAAAGCAGTTACAGACAGAACCGTCTTAGAAGGCTTTGCCAGCAAGCAGAACTGAAAATTTTCAGCCCAGGGATACAGACATTGGAATAAGAAATATAAGATTTTCCATAGGACTATTATTGCAGGAAAGTGGGTCAGGGAGTCATGAAACCGATTAATGAATGGGGAATAGTATGCAAGGCAAAAAACAAATATCAGCATTTTTCGCCCTTGAAGCTGTTGATAACTTGAAGCTGTTTCAATAATGATATCCTAAACCGATGACAATGTTTCCTCCCACCATCCGACACTATCCTGTTGCTTTGTGTTTTAAGGGTCTGTCAGTCACATGGAAAACAAGGAAGAAAGGTCAGCGAGAGAGGACAGGATATGAAGGAATGTCGCACAACCAAGCGAAGGCTTTTGAGTGTACAGACACCCTACACAGGCCCTCGCAGCTTGATCCTGCAAGCCTCCCTCAACAGTGGCAGCTGGTGTTTGTGTGAGCATCCCAGTGAAGCCAGCAGGCCCACCTGCACTACTGCTGCTCCTGGAGGCAGGAGTGCAGCAGTGTCCGTATGTGATTCCAGCGCAGCACAGCACTGATAGTTAACACCTGAATCTATGCTTCTGCAGACTAGATAGAGCAAGGAAGCTTTTATCAAGTGATCCTCTTTGCAAGCTGACATTTTAGCCACTTGCCCCACAGAGTGAAGAGAGGGAACATCCCCTGTTTTTACCCCAGGCCTGATGGCTGTTGAATGCTGTCCGCAGCAGAAGTAGGAAAGAGCAACAACACCTCCAGAGAAGCCTGAAGGAAGTTTACATCCATCAGTCCCCAGGGAGGAAAATATCCTCTGCAGTACTGAGCTCTCATGCACATTGAGCATGCAGGTCTCTATATGCCATAGAGACAGTCTTGTATATCTTAGAGCAATAGGAAAATATGAAATTCACAGCCCCTATCAGTGCTGTGCATGCTCTTTGTATCAGCCCAGGGTCATGACCATGTCTGCAGTTCTCCTCTATTCTTACTGGCCAGAGCACGGTGCTCCAAAGAAATGAGGGAGAGTAAGAAATGGGGCTTTAAAAAAAAAAAAAAGATATAAAAATCACCTACCAAGCACCAGCCCAACAACCCAGTCTTGCTGAAAATACTGTTTTCCCTTAATAACAAGCTTCCTTTGGGTCCAGCCTTGTCATCTGTAATCTGCGCAGATTACAGAAAGACCATGCCTGAAACATTGTAGAGACAGTTTCATCGCATCACTTGTGTGCCACTCTTCCTCAGTTCAGAGCAGAGGTATGAAAGCCTCACTCTTGAGCCACAGCGCTCCTTGGCCAGCATATTTTCTCTGGGCTGTGCATCCAAGGACTCTGAATATCTTGTCCCTTAGGTAGCACCCTGCTATTTAACACACCCTACTTGAGAGAACTCATGCCAGGAGAGGAGCAAGGCATCAAGGAGTAATGAAAGCCCTCAGACAAGTCTATGTAATTTATGTTAATTTTGCTGTTGTCGGCATCTAGATAAAAGCATGGAAGTGACCAGCTGGCAAAGGTGGGTTTCTAAAATTCAGGGAAAGCCACAATCAAAAGGCCACATTCTGCGGCAGCTCCAGCTCCTTTGAAGACAGAAGATTAAGACGGAGCCTCTTAAAGTCCGTAGCTACTAAACTGTTAAGGGTCAGCGAAGAGAGTAGCTGTGTAAGTAATGTGGACTATTTAAGAGACTAAAGCTGACCAGCTGCCTCCGCCCCTCCCCAAGAAGTCAGAACAAAAGGGCAACCACAGAAAGGGAAGAGACCACACACACCTGGTAGATCAGAGTAACTGCCAGGAAGAGGCAAATTCCTTCTGAGCAAGTACTAGAAGTATTGCTTGGATTTTCAGGAGTGTAAAAACGAAAAGCTTAATGCAAGTCATGAATGTGCCTGTCCTGTACTTCCTACAAACACTCAGAACTGGCCTGGTACTCAGCACGTTTAATCTTCTCTTCTGTCTCATATTCATACATATGGCCCAGACACACTGCTTGTGTGGCTTTGGACAAAATGTTGGACTATTCGGGGGCAAGAAAAAGAGCTTCTTTTCATTTTTAAATGGCTTGCACAGTGCCCAGTGGTAACAAATTCCAACATTTAACAACAACAGTCATAAGTCACATAAAATGCAAGATCATTAAATAAATTTTCAACCCATTATAACTTGAGAGAAGCTCTTAATTTCAACTGCAGATCAAAACAAAGTTATTGCAAATTTTGGCATATTTAAATTCAAAAGCTTGCTTGCTTTCTTCTGCTACGACAGTGTTTCATGATTGTAAAAACTACTTTCCTACAGATGGGAAATATTTTCCTGCTTGAAAATAGAATATGAGACTCTGACTTAGGGATGTGATCTGACCACATTGATATCACTTTCTGTTGGCTGAGATTTCACAAAACAAACCACAGTCCCATAGGTTACATCAGCCTTTTAAAGCTGGTAATACTTTAATTTAGCAAGAATAGACAAACAGAGATCAGAACTAGATACCTGGGTTTTGTTGCATTAAAAGAACACTCAAGCTTTCCTCTATCTAGGCAGGATTCCTCTAACAGTGTTTAACCCCGTCCTCAATTCCTTTTCACAGTGACCATGCAAATATTGAGGACTTACAATGTAAGGTACCATCTGCCCCACACAGCCAAATTGCATATTAAGAGCACAACAAATCACTGAAGTTCCTTTGGTGCTGCCAACAGTCTCAACACTGACAAGGAAAGAGCAAAGCCACAGCCCTAGGGAGAAGTCCAAGGTAAGCATCTAGGTCCAGAAGACAGTATTCCCCCCCTTGTCAAACTCAAGCATCATTAGGTCCTTAGCGCAGCAAAGTCCACAAAATTACCCTCACCCCTTCCAAGTTTTGCTTACCCTTGAATGGTGAAGTAATTAACTACCTTAATTGCTAACTGACACCAATGCCATCTTGATTCTTCATTCCTTTGTATACCCATGAAATTCAGTAACATTAATGCATGCAAAAGCAATTTAGAAGAAAATATAACCAAAAAGCCACTCACGTGAGTGCAGCAGCAGTCTTCCTCATTGCTCCTACACAGATAAAAGGCCATACTCTATATAAGGATGATGTTGCTGTGTGTCAGTAGATTGATGCCTTTCTACCTCCCCTATCCCTGAAAAACAATGAATCAAGTTTTCATTGCTTCATACTCACATAACTCCAAAAGAAGCTGTTCTGACTGCAAGCTGACTGAGAAACAACACTGTGCAACTCCTGCTAACACCCAGATACCACAAGGAAGCAAAGGAACAAAGGAGCAGTAAATGGCAGTAAATGTCATTGGCTGCTCCTGATGAATCCATTACTAAAGAGTTACCAGGTGTGTGAAGCAGAGCAGAGCTTTTTAAAGCAGCCTAAAAGACTTAAATGAAAGATGTGTTGGTTTGCTCTCCACTGCTTTGAGTATCACTACTTACTTGTCTCTAGATAAGAGACATATGGGACTAGCAGCCCATCTATCCCGATATTGCATCTCAGACTGTGGCAATAAGTAGGTCATACTCTTCAAAAGACAGCAAACGGGCCTGGCCACTTTCTGTGGTCTCTTCTGCTTGTCTTCCTTCAAGAGTGTATTAGGGAACAATAGGGGACAGTTTCCTTGTGAACCTGCTGTTTGTGGGTTTGATCTCTCTCTAACCTTCACACACTATCCACCTAAACCTTTCTGCAGTAACAAATCCCAGAACCTCATTGTCAGACACGTAAGAGAAGTTTAACACTCTCATCTGTGTTACATCGATTTCTTGCTAGTTCCAGCAAGCATCCCCCAGTTCAAACAATACGAAAAATTGACGTTCCACCTTTGCCTAATCCACCACCTTTGTGCCCCTAAGTTTTCACCATCTCCTCCCTCACACTCCCACCCTTCTTCTTTCCATACTTAAGCCATCCAATCTTTTTAGTCTCTCTGCATTAGACATCATCCAACCAGCAGTCTCTGAGCTGTTTCCCTTGCCCTTTTCTGGATCTTGTCTAGCTTCACTGTATTGTCCTTGAGATGCAGAACTACAAAACATACTCCAGGGACTGTCACTACAGCAGCTTTCTGCAGCAGGAGAACAGCACTCTTCCCCTCCTTACCCACACCCCACCTTGTGATGGCCAGTGCTGTGTTGGCTCCTCTGGCTGTCACTGCACACCGAACAGATGATCTCAAAGAACTGTCAATGATGCTCCCAAGGTCTCTTTCCTGCACTGGAGCTACCTAAATTCATCATCATGAAGGTATTGTTTAGATTATTTCTCCAAAGATGCATTACCTTTCATTTACTTACCTGGACCTCATCTACCACCTTCTTACACAAACATATGATCCTTCTGCACCTGGCATTGCTTTTGCCTGTAGAGAAATGCTCACTACTATCTGCAAACTTGCACACAGTACCATTCACTACCTTGTCTCCTAGTTTATAGCACATCTTGACTGAGCATCCATCCTGGGGACTCTCCACTGCTGACTGTAATCCTCTGGCCAGTTAGTTTCTTCAGTAAGCTTCAGTCTGACACCTTGTAAAAAGGCTTTTGAAAATTCAGGTGGCTTGAAAATCACACTGATATGATTCCTTTCATCTTTGTGCTACCAATGCCCCCCAAGAGACCCAGAGACAAAGACAAATCTTTAGTTGCCAGCTGAACATGAGCCAGCAGTGTGCTGAGGTGGCTAACAAGGCCTAAAGCATCCTGTCTTGCATCAGATATAGTGTGGCCAGCAGTACTAGGGTAGTGATCATCCCTCCTGTGCTCACCACTGGTGAGGTTGCACCTCAAGCACTGCATTCAGTTTTGGGGCCCTCACTACAAGAAGGACATTATGGTTCTGGAACGTATCCAAAGAAGGGCAACAGAGATAGCTGAAGGGTCTAGAGAACTGGGATTGTTTAGCAGATAAATGTGGGGTTGTTTAGCCTGGAGAAAAGGAGGCTGAGGGGAGACCTTACTGTCTTCTACAAATACTTGAAAGGAGGTTGTAGCAAGGTGGGTGTTGGTCTCTTCTCCCAACTAACAAGCAATAGGGCAAGAGCAAAGGACTTCAGGTTGTGTCATGGGAGGCTTAGATTGGACGTTAGGAAAAATTTCTTCCTTGAAAGGGTTTTCATGCATTGGAAGAGGCTGCCTAGAGAAGTGATTGAGTCACCACCCCTGGAGGTATTAAAAAGATGTGTAGATGTGTTGCTGACAGACATGGTTTAGTGATGGACTTTGCTGTGCTATGCTAATGGCTGAACTTGATCATCTTAAAGGTCTCTCTGACCTAAACAATTCTATGATTCTTTCCCAAGAGATGTATGGGACAATCTAGTGCCTTCTTAGGGATGGAAGTCAGACCTTTCTGGGTCCCCAGTTCTGGTCTGCAGTTCTCAATTCTAAAGGCAAATTAAAAGAAACACTTTAAGTCAAGAGAATTTCTTTTTCCTCGTAAGAATGTCAGGTCTGTCCTCTGTCCGCTTCATATGATGCTGCCAGGAAGGTCTAGCTCAGTATATATAAAGACCACATACAGTATTTTGTCTGTTTATTCAGTAGGTTTGGGGCTGTCATAAACTGTACCAAAAAAAGTGCAATGAAGTCATCTGAGAGAGTTGAAAAAACAATTTGGACAATCCCAGGGGTCCTTGGTTTTGCACTCACATTCTTCACTTGTAAGACCATTTTCTAATTCAGAATGACTTCCTAAAAGCCCATTCTTTCACTCCTTTCTGCAAGAGGGCACAAGCATCCTGCATGTTTAACTGCAAACATACAATGTTATCTGCTCCTTCTCTCTTATGTAAGTTTGCAGGAATGCTGAAAGACTTTCCGGGCTCTGAGAGGTTAGGGGTTGGAATCAGGTCCCTTGTATATCACTGCATTGGGTTTTTGGGACGTGAAGTTATTGCAATTAAGATACTGGCCGGATGTGTGGGCTAAAGAACCCGACTGATATCACAGGCATTTATTGATAATGCAACTTCTGAGGAAGAAATCTGGGGAATTGTTGTGCATCATGCTTTCCTCTGCAGGCAAGCAAACCATATGGATTTATCAGAAACACACAATGCTTTATCTAGCTCAAGAGAAAAAGAATAGTGTTTATTTTAGTGCAGAGGAATGTTCTCTTTCAGTTTTGAGAGCCAGTTGCCTGAGCTGGCACCATGTACCATTTGGCCTCCAATAGACATATTGCTCTGGCTTAATTCAGTGCTATCTTTAACCTGATTATTATTTACTATTTCTGTTGTGATAACGTCTCCAAGTTGCAGTTAAGGAGAAGGGCTTCACTGTGTTAGGTGCTGTACAAGCACACAACTGAAAGGTTACTCTTGCCATGAATTGTGCAACTAAGCAGCTCCTAAACTGGCACACAAGGAGGAAAACATCAGCAGGAGGCTGGGTGAAGGGCTCAGGGTTTGCTTCCCTTCCCCGCCTGCACAATCTTGAGCAAGTGGCTTTCTCCCATCTCATTTAGCTTCTGCACCACTGTACTGAAAGCCCCACTGAAAGGTAGTGAAGGGTGGTGGGAAGAGCTTCCCTTCTCCTAGTTCTTTCCTCTTGCAGCACCTGGTAATTCAGCAGATGATCTGCATCTGCTTTCTGCACACGATGGTGGGCACGCAAAAAGAAAACCCTGAAAAACCTGAAAATCAAAATAGTTGCCTGACAGTTACTCTGCAAAGTGTCAGGATGACCTTTCTATGAAGAGAAAGATCCTTTCCCAGAAATCTTACCAGAGTCCCAGGAATACTTTGTTTGGCAACGGACATAGAGTAGCCTTCTGCGCCGACTGTATTTTGGGCCCTTTCTTACTGCTCAAGAACATCATCTGGAAGGCCATTAGGAAGGATAGTGTTTGGTTTAATCTCACAATTTACCACATTGAGGCCTGAGGTTCCAGTGTTCTTGCAGGATGGAGCACTTTGCCAGAAGAGGCTTGGTTGGGTCAGCATCCACCTGTCTGAATCTGGCAGCAAAGTTTCAAATGTTTTCTCCAAACCATTTGACCACCCTTGAGAAATGGACTTTGAATGAGGCCAGAGTGCTGGTAAAAGTGTTCTCTTTTGTGCCTTGGGATGAGTCATGTCTCCATAAACTCATTCACACTTTCCAGTGCACGAACTTAAATTCCAGGAGTCTGAAATAAGTGAACACCCATGCTCAATGTGGGTTCCAGGCAACCCAGGAGAAGGTGAGGGAGGAGAAAGACCAGCGTACTTACTCTGTTCCAGAATTGGACGCATGTTCCAGATTTTATGTTCAATCTCTCTGTTTCAGCAATATTTCAACTCAGTCTAGGTTTTGATATTCCCCAGGTGAAGATTTATTGAGTCATTTCCATCTGCGCTGCAAGGACAAGTATTCGACGGTGTTGCTGAGGAAAACAGAGCAAAATAACAAGTGAGGGGGGGTGCTGTTCTGTGGCCTCTTCATGTGGAGCTTGGACACTTTCACTAAACTGCAGAAGTACCTTGCTCTTCTTGAAATATTTCCCTGCCTTCTGCTGAAGGCTACTAAATATCCATGAATATCTACTGATTATCCATGCAAATAGACCTGTGGAACAAAAAGGCTAAGGTGAAGGGGTATCTTTGGCAACAAAATAACACAAAGTCTGTAAAGAAGTACATAAAGCCCATCTTTACTGAGCCTGTGGGCACAGCATGACTACTACACACGGAATTCAAGAAAGAAGCTATAAAGATAAGCATTGCTGTTTACAGGAATACATCAAAAACGACACCACTGCTAGGAGAGGTGGTAGCACACCAGCAATTAATACTTGCCTTCTTTCACTTACATTACCATCATTTAAGGACAAAATACATAGAGCAGACAGGATAGTTCTATAGTTTGTTCATCCAGGTCCTAATAAAATGCATCTGTGGCTGTGTGCATGCTTTCTAGAGGCCACGCTGATCTCCCAGCTCCTGCACACTGCTTCAGCTGTTCCCTGCTGGCTTTGTCTCTTGTGGGGTTACAAGCTCCCTTGGGAGAACTGGGTGTAAGATGGAGAGATCTTTCTTTGTATCCTGGAGTGGACAGCATGGAGGTTTTTTTAGCAGCAGTCTAATCTTAATTTATATAATAATTAAAATAATTGTCTCCTAATAGGACTTGCATAAGTCACTTATGGCACACTGCCCTTATTGTAGGAAAGTACATCCTTGCAGATAAGAAATGTCAATTAAAATGTGAGCTTTGCAGAGCACAGATAACATATGGCTTCATACACACACAAATTTAAAAAAAAAATAGTACATTAGTGCTTTTCTCTGTTTTGCTGTTTGTTTTGTTGGCTTTTTTAAAAAAAACATCCATGAGTAGTAAAGGAAAAGTAGTGTGCAGGAACCAAAGCACCATACTGTAAAAACACAGCAAATAGCATCATAATGATTATGTTATCTTATCATAGTGGTGCATAGCTTAGTATGCCAATGTTACGTCAAATCCAGTCAGCTATCTACAATAAGGAGCATTTATGGTAAGAAATGTAAGAGTAGTTTTATATTGTTTCGTTGTCATAACTGGCTTTCAAAATAGCATCAAAATTTACAGAAATCAGTCTCTCAATTAACAGACACTTTCCCTAGCTTCCAGCTTGCTGCTTCTGTACGGGATAACACGTAATGCTTGTTAAAATGTGACAGGGGACGTGGACTGAAGAGAGGTGGAGGCACATTACACACTCCCTCGTGCCACTGTCATGGGCCATTAGCAGAGGGCGAGGGGGAGTTCATGCAGCTGCCCTGGTGACATATTCCACAGGCAGATAATTTTACAATAATTTGATTTCTGAGCCTGCCAAGTCCACACCTTCCTAAGGCTGCCACTGTTTCAAAATGATTTTGTCATGCTGTTGTCCCCCTGAGACACAAGCGGGTAAAGCATGGCCCAAACTAGACTTAACTGTCCCCCTCCCCTTCATGGGAAGTCAACGAGAGGTTTCACACAGAGGTGCTGCTAACAGGATCCTGAGTAAAGCCAATTTATAGCTCTCCCAAGCAGACCTGCAACCTGCTCTTTGAGGGCTCTTTCTCTTCATTTCAGAATTTTACATGGGGGGCAGTTAGAGGGGAAAGTCAGGTAAATACCCTCAGACAAGAATAAAACTAAGAGAGTTGATTGATCTCAGCAAAGTTACAGAAGCAGCAATCATTACAGGATTTTTTTCACAGGCTTTACACTCCAATAAAAGTAGAATTTTCTTTTAATGTAATTTAAAATACAATTGAACAGTTTATGTGGTAGTGGCATAATACAGGGGCTGAAAATGGGCCCTATGCTTCTAATGGCCATATGCAATCAAAATGCCTAAAGCAAGGCAAGTTTGCTTCTCCCATCACAATTCCATTCAGAAAAATTACTTCCCTAAATTCCTACATTTAGGAGCAATTCTGCCAGCTTGAGATGAGCTGCTTCCCACCCCCTCCCCTTCTGAATTCCTGGCACAATATAAATCAAACAAATTCAAGATAGCAAAGCCGGGAAAATCATTACTATAATCGCAAAACCAGCAAAAAGGTCAACAAGGAGGAGAACAACAATAGGATTCTGGTAACTGTTTGGGAAGAAACTATTCTTGCTGCAGTCAAACTCACTGTTTTCATAACAACAAATTAAATACCAAGGTAACTCCCCAGAGGCTTCAGCAGCATGCCTGTGTCGCCGCAGTAGAAGCCACTCCAGCACAATGTACAGTATCACCAGGAAAACCTCCCAGCTGCCGAGCCTCCGCACAGCTCAGCGGTGTTTGAAGCTAAACTGGAGTGAAGCCTACACCTTTCCACAGCACCACATTGTTGTTATTCTTTTCCTCCCATTCCTGTCCATTTCCCCATCTTCCTCTTACTTTCCCCTGCCAGGTGGATATGTTTTAGACACCATTCATAACACAGGGAGCTGTAGAAGTGAGCATCGTTGTCCCAGCGCAGAGATGGCTGGGCTGCTCAGGCTTCACTAGTCGGGTATGAGGGCTTCACAGAAGCATCCTCCTTTTCAATATTCTGTTTGCTTATCGGTGCCTAGTGCGTACCTTAAAAATGTGTAATTAACCAGGTGTAAGCTGCTGACTTACACTTGGGAGGCAGGTCAGCGAGGTGAGCACTCTGCAAACACCCGTTCTAGAAGAGCGGCATTTGTATTTGCTTTGGCTGTTCGGCATCAGGAGGATGAAAAATCAGGACTGAGGCTTCTGTCATGGTCTGGCCTCTCTGTGACTCCTTTTACTCATCCATGAAATGAGATGTTCTGTATAACAAAGCGTGTCAATTGGAGTTTCCAAAGAACCACAGGTATCACAGCAACTTTCTTAATATTTTGCACTGGTTATCTCAGGTTTTCCTGATTGCTGTGCAAAAATTAGTATATTTTATCACTTACTGGGTGAATAGCTGTGTCTACATTACTATCTCAGTCCTTCTCTGAGCAACAGGCAGTAATATAACGGGTAAATGGCCAGAGCATAACAAAAAGAGAGATCATTATTACAAAAAAACCCCGACCTCCAAAACAATTAAATGTCCAATAAAGAACATGCTGCAGCAATGCAGTCACTGGGGTAGGTGGTCCCTGCCAACCAGCAGGTTTAAAATAAGTGTTCTTATGAAATGAACAGTATAGATGTTTCCCTGGGTAATAAATACCCATGTTATCATCCAAAGCTATACACTGTGTAGCCTGAGGCTACATAAAGCCTAAAACAGGCAAGTTCACTGTGCTATTTCATGGCATCTTCAGATAAATACCCACTACTTTACCTTGCAGATCCAGCCCAGCATCTCCAGTCCTCCTACTGAGGCACCCTGCTGATGTAACTCCGTAAGAGTCTCGGTGATGCAGGATGAGCACAGTAAAATGAAGACTCAGTGAGGTGATAGGAGGGAATTTGTTTCAGTGCCTTCTGTGGGCTCATTAGTTTCTCTCTTCCTCACCCTTCCAAACTATAATATCAAGGTAACTGTGCTCGGGAAAGGCCAACTGCCTTTTGCCAAGAGTCACACACTCCTGGGGCCTCCTGACCCACACCTAGCAATTCTGCAAATGGAAATAAATGGAACCAAAGGGACTTTTAATAAAGATTCTTTTCTTCAAAATAAACTGTCACAACATCAAGCTTTGAAAGCAAGAAACCAAATAAGGGAAGCTATTCTGAAAAATTGAACTTAATCTACATTACATTTTAAACCCAACCCAAGAGGTTGGTGAGAATATCACAGAGGTATGGAAATCACTGGGTGAAGAAATTGAAGGAACTCCTGGGAACCCTTAGTTTCATTTAGGTTGCCTTGTATGCAATATAAAGAAAACAGCATTGCCTGTTCATGCAGTAACTTCTCCCCCTACTTTTGCTAAATTCCTACAGTGGATAAATCTTTCTTGGGATGGTGGTAGAATAACCAATGAACAAGATCTGCAAACAATAGGTAGCCTACGATAACAGTAGCAATGTGGATGAAAATACTTCCCAGACCATCATCTTAATGAAATTTAGATGTTGACCTTGTAGTGCAACATGTCTTAATTTACCCCTAAATCCAAGCATCCCTAATACATACATAGGCAGAAGTCTGCTTGCCAGTAGCCAAGTCAGCATACTTACTAGAGAAGTTTTATTTAAAAGGAAAAACAATTTTGTTCTCTCCAGGAAAACATCCTTCTCCACTTCCAGGGATTTACAGCACATTAAGGAGATCTTTATCACCAGGACTCTTAAAAAGATTTGTCTGAAGTTACTGAGCAGTAGGATGCAAACCCTCTCCTGGTCCTGATCCTATTGCTCAAGCTAATCAGACAGGGCCAGCATAGGAAAGAAAACCCAATCTTTAACTTTTTTCCTTATTGCTAAAGTTCTTTGCAACCCACCTCACCATGAATGCCAAATGAAACCTGTAGAGAAGAGCCACTGTGAAAATGGAGGGTTGAAAGTCTGTCTCTGCTGAATGCCACAGCAAGATCCCAACTGTCTTTAATCCACTATTAATATTAATAAATAATCCACTATTATTTAATCCTTTGTATTTGCTTATTATGTAGGCCATTGTTAATTAACTTCATCTTTCAAGTATCTCTTGACTTTGAGGAAAACTCTTTGCACCGACACTTGTTCTGCTTTCTGGAGGTGAAATGCTAAATTTAGAATCACCATTTAATCATATGTTTCCTATGCATTCCACCTGAGCACTGTTGAGGCAAGCTTTCCTTCTAATTACAAAGGTGAGCTGAAGAACCAGTGATTAAAATAAGATCAGCTTTTCTTTAAATACCATTGTACTTCAGGGAAGTGATCAAAGCCAATAGCTGCTTCTAGAGATATGTTTGTTTACAGCCGATTAACTTATTAAAAGAAAAACAGTGACCCCTCTTTTTCTTGCTTAGATTTAAAAAACAAAGAGTAAAAAAAGCCACCCGGTTCAGTCTATTGGGCAATCCTACTAAAAAAACCCTCTGCCTTGTTTTCAGGCTGACAGGGGACTCAGCCCAAATAAGGCTAAAGGATTTGCCAAAAGGCCTCAGGGAAGGCTGTGTTCTGTCTATAATTTTGTTGTCAGAATAATACCCCCCCTTTTTTTTCCTTTTTTTTAATAAAGAAAAGGAGATTTTTGTGGCACGATTGGTTAACACTTGCAAAGCACTTTCAGATCCACGGTGAAGTAATACGCACCATAGACATGCAGACCTGCACGTGCATAGCTATCTTCATTTCCTCCCAACTCCTGTTTGCTTATGAAGCATGACCATAGCATCTAAAACCGAAACCAAACCCAGAATAATTTGTCAGATAGGCTGGAAGAATTCTAATAACCCTGATAAGAGATACTGCTTCATTTAGGAGAAGCTCAAAGTCCAATTTCTCCTCAGGGCACCTGTACGAGCTGCTGCCTGGGAAGAAGAGGACCAAAACCAAAGGTTCCCTCCTAGCACACCTAACACATTTGTGGTAACAGATGGAAACGGCCACTCAGAAGATAATCTTGCCTTGAACCTGGGAACAGCAATTCTTAGGATCAATGCTGCGAACCTACAGTGGAGCTCAGCTGTGTGCTGATACAAACACATTTTCATGGTAACTGCAAGAGAGGGCAGCAAAGTCTGCTTCCAAAGCAAAACGCTTACAGAAAAGCAGCTCATTTAAATATCTGTAAAACTGTGAGGCATTTAGAGCTGCTGATTCACCATAAAAGCATTCAGGGCACATCTACTCTGAAGGCCACAGAAGCCAAGTGTCACAGGTTGTTTTTCCTTGGTAATAAGTGATCCTAACGATGACTATTTGAGTTATCCTGTGATGGAGTCCTTTAAAATCAGAGTGCCCAGCTAATCATGTTCAGATCTGACATAGACTGTTTTAGCCATCCAAAACAAATGATAGGATGGGCTTGAACCATTTCTTGTGGCCAGGAGACTCTGAACTTACTTTGACTCAGTACAGGTGTTGAAATCACTACAGGATTATCCCTGGAGGTGGGTAATCCTTTAAAGGTTCAGAGCTTTGGGTTAGATAAAAATCTAAACATTTGGATGTTTATCTGAAACCTTATCTCAGTCATCTAAACTCCTGGAGGCTGAACACCCATCAGTTGCACATCTACAAGTAAAAAAGTAATAGGGCCTCATGTTTCTACAGACTTAAAGCCTGATCCTGACATCTCTGAATAAACAAAACCTCACACTGATATCAACTCCCCTTTCAGTTTGGGTATTGGTAATGGGAAGTTCCCTTTCATCTAAAGGTGATCACAAACATTACCTGATGGGGGGGAATGAAGTTTTGGTTACAAAAAATAGTGGGGTTTGTTTCGGGTTTTATTTAACTGAAAACCCTTACATGTGAAAATTGCCAAAGCAGCTTTGGTCAAAAAGCAAAATATTTCATCCTTTTCCCTTCTCACCCAGGAAAATGGGATCTTTATAACAAAATGCAATGATTTTAAATCCCTGCCAAGTTAAAAATCTCAGGTTTCTTTCCCTAGTTGTCCTTCATCCTGTAGGATGCCATATGACTGCTACCAAGGTGCCATGCTACCTCACGGGAGAAAAAGATTGGGAGTGTAGAACATGCACGCTGCCACTCACAGCACCAAATCATGCCTGCAGAGATATTTTACATTTCCACTACAGTACCTCAAATTTTCAAATTTTCCACCAAATGCTTTGTTCCTTCATGGCATTTCAATGAAAGTAAGAGCATTTATACTAGCTGGTGAAAAATTAACTGGTGGCTATTAAAATGTAAGTATAATCATTTGAGGAGGAAGGAAGAGTGGAGTTTGAGGAATTACTCCTATCCTTCGCTGACATCCCCCTAGGGAATGGTCTGGTTACTTGTTCTGCTGTGGGACATGTCCCAGTCTGAGTCAGGGGTGAACATATGAAGGAACTGGGCACATCCTGGATACACAGTGTGCCCAGACCCACTTCAGAACTTTATGACTATTGCTTTCTGCCCAGGGCTTGCTGAAACCAGAAGTGTCGCTAGCTCCCAGTTCCCACACCCAGAGGGAAAGAAAAGCTGCCCCAAAGGAAGAAGCACAGTAAAGAGAGGGGCAATTCAGTGGGTGAGACAGTAGCTGGGAACTATAGGCATGGGTTTAGTTCCCTGCTCCACCACAACCTTTTTGCTTCACCTACGGAGTCCCCATGTTTTCATGTCTTTCCTATCGACTGCAGAGACTAGCAAGCTCCTCTCTGTGGTGACCAGTGATAGAACCCAAGGGAACAGCATGAAGCTGCAACAGCAGAGATTTAGGTTGGATTTTAGGAAGAGGTTCTTTACTGAGAGGGTGGTGGGGCACTGGAACAGGCTCCTCAGGGAAGTGGTCACAGCACCCAGCTTGGCTGAGTTCCAGCAGTGTATGGACGATGCCCTCAGTCCCATGCTCTGACCTGGCTGGGCCTGTGTGGAGCCAGGAGTTGGACTCGGTGATCCTTATGGGTCCCTGCCAACTCAGGAGATTCTGTGATTCTATGATCCTAAAGGGTATTTCAAGTACAAGCAATTGTCCCCCTAATTAATCAATTTAATACAGTAACAAGAGCTACAGAGGCAGAGGGGAGAAACAAAATAATGGTTGTGCCACTGCCTGGCAAACACACATGAGCACTTTATAAAGATCTGGGCCACATGTCTACGCTGCCCTCTGCAAGCTGAGCTTTTTCCACTTTCCTACCACATTAGTATAACAAAGAATTGTCATTGTTTTGCAGCATTATAGAAGCCGGGAAGAGAATTCAAACACTTTCCCCTTCCTTTTCCCACTGACATGCCAGTTCCAGTCTCACTTTCATGGGGCAATTCTGTTCATTCCTGCACCTTTGGGACCTTGTGCATGGCTGCTACACCGCTTTTGTAGCACTAATCTTCCCTTGGGAATGAAAGAAAAAAATCATTTATTTGTTTTGGCACTATCAGTAGGGTCACAAGATTAATGGCCATTAATTAAAAATATGTTGGACTCTTCTTTGATACGGCAATTTAAAGTTGATATTTGGAGACAAAGTGCTATTCAGAGTTTCACAGAGTAATTATTTTCCCCTGCCCACGGTAGTATAGTTGTCTTTTTTTGGCAGTGAGAAGCACTTGCCTGAAAAGGCAGGGAATGATTTACTTCAGATTATTATATTCTGTGGCTCAGGAGAATCATACTTCCACTTATGTGGCAGAAAATTATTGTAATTCTCACGGCATTTTTCAAGCATCATTGTGCTTTTGATAACTCACTCTGTCAAGCTTCCCTATACAAGCAATACGCTTGTTTTCTCTGGTTAACTACCTTTTATATCTACAGCTGTTGTTTCTCATCAATGTTTTATGCTTCAAATAAAAATGCTAATATGCCTCATGCAGAAAGACAGTCCCTTTTCTTCTGGGTAGCCGTGCTGTCACTAAGCTGGTTTAAAGTAGGTCAGGAAAATATTATAGTTTATAAAATAGACATTTGTTGCTGGGTTATGTTGCTTCCGACCATTGCTATCAAAGCCCTGCCCCTTGCTGCAGCCACCGAGCAAACAGGGCCTTAGTTGCAAAGGGGCTTTTTGTTGGGTGTGGGGGAGAGAACAATATGAGACACAAACTCATCTGTGTGACTCACGAATGAAGCACAAGGTGGGATTTTCCCACCCGCTCCCCTGCGAGCCCCATTTTCTCCCAGCAGTGCTGGCGCGCAATGCAGCGAGCAGGAGCGTGCAGCACCCCTGAGAGGCACACATTCCTCAACTGCACACACATCTGTGCTCCCTATTCTCCCTTCACTCCCTCGCCCACAGTGCTCTGGGGGAAATTCTTGCAGGATGCTCCGTGTTATTCACTTAATCCTCTCTCATCTTTGAATTCCATTAAACTGGGCATCATGAAAGCTTGCAGTGATTTATTAATCAAGAATTGTTTTTGCAGAGCTGCTTGTTACTTGCAGCGAGGGCTCTTCAGCCTTGTCAACACCTGGATTTTTTGGCTGAGGTTTCCCAGTGCTGTGGTAAGCAACAATGGGTCTTACCCAGGTTGCACATCACCACACAAGTGCTGACTTAATTCCAGCCAGGTTTTAGCTGCCCAGATCTATAAAAGAAAGAAGAAAATTTAATTCCATTTGTCTCAGTGAAGGTGTTGTTTGAAGCTCACATTTGAATCCAAAAGACAGCAAGGAGCATGTACAGGTTATGAGTAGAAACAGATTGCTCCAGAAGAACTATTCATAAGTAAAGAGGTACTGCTCTGAAGTTGTGTCCTGATGCCCATGGTGAGGATTTGGGCTTTTTTCTTATTTGTCTTATTTTCCTGCAGTGGGTGCCCATATGCTTTCAGGAGCCATTTAGGATACACATAATTTTGTTCCAGTTTGCGCTCACATCCCACCATCTATAATCAAGCAATAAACAGTAATACTGGAGATGCCAAACATTTGCAGTGATTGCCGTCCACAAACAATACTGCCAGCTCAGATACTTCCTACGGATTATTTAAAGATGACACATTTCCCAGTTAACTTTAAAAAGTAACAGCGGTTAAATGGCTGGGCTGTAGGTATTTCCCTGATAAGATGTGGTGAAAATTGCTCTGCCATGTGTCACGACAGCAAGCACCTTTCTGAGCTACACCCTACCTGACTGGAATTCAAACGACCCAGGTATCAAGCAGAGCAGCAGCCGCCACTGTTTCACAAGTGGCCAAAGTAGCATCAATTATAAAACTGCTCATTGCTTTATCATGACATTTAAGTGGAGATTGTTTCTATAGTTCACAGGGGAAAAAATATTTATTCCATGCTTGTAAATGAAGGGTAGATATAAGATGCATTCCCATGTAGGAAACGTGGCAGATAGAGGACACTGTGGAAGAAACTGGGAACACGGGAGGCAAGTGGACAGGACAGAGCGTCAAGGCCAGTGGCAGGGAGCTGCCAGTCCATATTAAATGCAGACAAATTGTTTATCTCTGCATTTTAAGCAACAGTGCCATTCATATGGGTAGGAATCCCCGCCTGGCTGCTGCTATTCAAAGTATTCCACCACCACCAAAAAAACCCCAGTAGGGTTTTTTCTGCTATGTCAAGACAGGCAAACTGGTTCAAAGTACTTAAGCCAGCAAACACGTCTGCAATGCAGCCCAGCCTAAAGGCAACAACAGGCGAATGGCTTAATAAGGCTACCCCATCAAGCTTAATTTCAGCCCTTAAAACACCTTGCGTGATTGGGCCTTTAGGTGAGACACATACATTATAGAAGTATATTATTTCTTAAACAGTCACTTATTTGGGGCAATAATCCCAAGTTCTTACAGGTCCATATTTGCACAGGCTTTGTTCAAGGCTCTCTCCTCCATTAGTACCCCAGAAATGAGTAAGCGCTTGCCTCTTGGGCCCACACTTCACAGAAGGCACAATAGCCAGAGTGCATTTCAGTTGTTTAAAACTCTTTGGGTTTCACTGCTGAAGATGTAATCTTGCATTTCTTTAACTGACAAGGTATCATACACATACACCAAACAGTACCAATCGGTGAGCAAGCCCCGACTCAGAGAGCGTACACTACAGCTGACAATAACGTGCTGTCAGAAGACTGGATTAACTCTCAGGCTAGGTGAAAAGGAAGGATTAAATAAAATCCACTGACATTATTTCAGGCTCTGAGAACATGAACGTGGAACAAAACATTACATACTAAACTAAGAAACTAGATGGAGAATGTAAGAGAAGCAACAAGGCCTAAAGGGAAACTGCCAAGTATTGTAATAGCTTCTCACAGAGCACATTGTGGGGCATGACCTTGGGTTTGCTGTAGGAATGTGGTTCTAGGATCTTAAACTTTCCTTTTACTCATCCAAAAGTTATATATATATATATATATATGGAATACATGAACAGAACATCATTGTTCTAACTCTGCAGATAGCCTGAAACAGTATCTGAGATATGTGAGCCTCTTAATGAGAACCCACTCTGACCCCCACAAGAAGACAAGTGGTCAACTCTACTAATTACTTTGCTGCTAATAGCATTAGTTGAACCCCGCAGCTTCTGTGTTTGTCCCAAAACCTCAGTGTAGCTGTGCCCTCAGCTACTCCCTGCAAAAACCTTCCCCTCGCAGCCAACGCGCTTTACAAGGCAACCGTGCGGTGCCAGCTGCAGAGTTTGAGATGCGGTTGAGCTTTGCCACGTGAGAGACGACCACCACCAGCTGCCCTTTCTGCCAAGGCAACACAAGCAGACATGGCACCTGGACGACAACTTTTCTTACAGCCCATGGGCTGAACATTTCCCTCCTCTGATTGTGTGACATTTAATCAGAAAAGCAACAGATGAAGTCCTGCGAAAGGCACAGCAGGCCGCTCAGAGCCACCCTTGCCTTCCCTCTGTAAGTGGCTGGGTCACCTTACACAGACAGTGCTGCAGCTGCCAACCCATGCCCATGGACTGCTCAGCACAGAGCTGCTTTACCAGTCCAAAACAGAAGTCTCCTGCAGCTCTCATCCCCAGGGAGCTCCATCCTGGTGCCTCCGCAGGCCTCAGGGCTCATTTCACTGTGAATTAGAAGGGCAAGCAATTTTATTTTCTTTTGTATCACTTGCCACCAGCTATAAAAAACAAACTACCATTCAGCTCTTATCTGCCAAGCTCCGTATATGTGGATTTTGCTTCCTGTTATTGCAGCAACGGTAGGGATGGAGAAACACTCTTGATTTCCTTTTTCAGAAAAGTTTTCTTTTCAAAACAATTGGCATTAAACAGAACAAAACAACCAAGAAACAGCATGCTCATTTCACAAATTTCCAGTAATGCCAGAGCTCTGTACATTGTTTCAGCTCTTGCTGAGATGAAGCTTGATTACATTAATGCTAGCCAGGCATTTCATTTAACTCAGAGGCACTTTCATTACAGGCTTCCTGAGTATTGAGAGACTGACTCTGCTCGCAATAGCAAGGGTGGGCTCGCAGCCTCCAGGCAAAGAGTGTCTGTAGGGTTTTCATCCGTCTTCTAGGAAAATAGGTGTGTACCATCAGAATGTGCCTATTCATGTGTATTTTCATATGGGTGTGTGCCTCTCTTTGCCAGCAGAGATATAGGTGTGTCCTTCTCTAGTTGCTCTTGAACCCACTGATCGATCTCAGCCAGCCTGATGAACGACCACAGACTTCAAGGATAACCAAGGTCCTCCAAACAAGACAGTCAAATATAAGAGACATCTGAGAAGGCCACTCATGGAAAAGGCTGCAGGGTGAACTCCCCAGAGAGCATACCTCACAGAGAAAGAAAAACTTCATTCAGGGCCAACAAAGTGGTCAGAAAATCAGGAGTTCACAGGTACACCCCAACCACCCCAGGAAGCTTCCTAGTGTGCCTGTGCTTGGTGGTGGGATTGCGATGAAGCCGAATAAAGCAATGGTACAATCAACAGCAGTGCAAACAGCATTGCATACTTGCTCACTTATCTTGATGGGCCCAGTTACCTTGATTAGCCCAAAACTAATACTTGTGAAGGTCCCAACCTTGCCTGAAATGAATCCCTCTGTGCAATGCACTTTGCTTTCTAGGTGAACACAATGTGCTTGTCCATACACAAAAACAGATTGAGAGCTTTTCCTTCCCTCATGAGTTTCAATAGGACAGACAAAATAAGCAGAGTCTGCAAAGAAAACACCACCTCCTTGCAAAGCAGACGGTCTCTGGGTAGGCCCAGTCTTCTGTGTCTCCAAAGACCTTGGGAGAGAGGAATAAAACCTCCATGTCTTTCCTATGGCATTCTAATTGCAGATCAGCTTCCTGGTGTACCCACTGTTACAAGCGCAGAGGATGAAAAAGTGGAGATTAGATATAAACATGACCACTGACATCACACACAAAATGCCTGATCCAGCCCTCACTTTCCATAATGGAAACTGGATCAGCTTGCATGACCCACTTTCTTCAACTACAAGTCAATGAGGGCCACAGGCCCGAGAGCATGGCTGCCCAGCAACAGCCCAGTCTTTATGGCAGGATAATGAATTACTGGAGACCAAAGCGACATCGCGATGAAGTGGCATAACCATTATCTATTCTACAATAAAACAGCTTGCACTTCTCTTGGAGAGCTCATCAGAACTGTAACTTTTTAGTTCAAATCTTATCCTAGTGTCTGAGCAGCTGGCTTACGTTTTGTCCATTTCAAGGAATTACTCGCCTCCATTTGCTTCTCAAAAAATTAATATCTTGCATCATGTCTTTGATGGTTTGTTTCACATTTCAGGAATGCAAAACAATTGCACAATAAATCACTGGAGGAATGTACATGAGGGTTATTTGTCATGGTTATAAATAAATGAACTTTAGCAATAGTTGATAAACAGAAGATTGCGGACAATTCAGGCAGGCTCTTAAAAAGATCAGAGCATGACTTTAGCCCTTTAGTAACAAGCTTTATTTTATTGTCCCATAAGCCACTGGAAACACAGCAGAAGCAGCCAGCTGCCTCTATGAGCTGGCAGCTGGCAAGCCATAAATCCCTTTTTGCTCTTCTGCAGAGTGCCTGTGCCAATCAGACCTGGCAGTAGCAGAGACACTTGGCACCTGTGAAAACTTGTCTGTCCGAAAACTGTGAAGGAGCTTCATCCTACAGATGCTTAGGTTTTAGGAACTTATTGTTTACTATTAAGATTAAATGCAAATCAAATTTGGTCTTAAGCCCATGCGAGTCAAGCATGAAAGCAGTTCATTACAGAAGAGACTTAAAATCATAATGTCCTTCAGTTCTCAGCAACATTATGAACCAACATAAGGTAAAGCATTTTTCATTTGGCACTACTGAAATTCAGTGCCCTGTAGAATAGAACTAGGATTATCCATTTGTTTAAATGCTCCATGAACCAAGGACTGAGAACGGAAGTAAATCTAGGCTCCTGTTTGCCATCGAAAGAATTAGAGAGGCTCCAATTTTTACAGACTCCCAAGGAGTCATCCAGTTCACATATCTTTGCAAGAACTGGCCACTTCTGTGGAAATTTTAGTGTCTCAAAACCTAGGCAGGCTTAAGTTTGCTGGTAACCATAATCCCATTTACTGCTGCATTCGCTTATATAAGTTTAGTTGAAGATTGCTTAAGCCTTCACCTTTGAAAGTCTAGATTTGGTCCATCTCAGCAAGAAAGGAACAGAGCTAAAGGATAAGCTGAATTTTTAATAGGGAAGTGTATTTCTTAAAAGCACATCTCTCAGAACATACATCTTTCTGAATTCCAGGCCAAGACTCAAGAACACTGCCAATTAATCTTATTTCCAAACCAAATTTGAATATATACACATGTATTTTTGAAATGTAATGACGGGAGGAGCAGTAATTGTAGCAGATGTGCCAATCTTCTAGCAGCATATTTCTGAAGTGTAATTACCAGCAGTTGCAAAGTAGCCACCTTTATGATAATAGGATGCAATTAATCCAGACAAGTCTCTATCCATCGAGGTGAAGCTGCACAGAAAGCAAAGGGGAAGGAGGGGAAGCGCTTCGATATGCGTGCCGCTGTGTTGGTGCGTTTGCAGTCGCAGCCAGACTTAGCGCTGTGCTTCAGACACCAGTATCCGAATTGCTGTTACCTGCCAAAAAACGCTTGTGTGCAGCACACAGCTTTTATTGTCTATTGTTATTATCTATCTAGACATCTATCTTGGGAATAGCTGAAGTGTCCTTCGCTTTTCTATCTGAGGGTGTGGTGGATGGTAGGGTAGGGCTAATACCGAGGCTTGCAGACGCCATGGGAGAGGGGATCCTCCCCTCCCTGCTCCCTCCTGCTGGAACTGGTGTGCAGCTGATGGGCTGATAAACCAATTCAAGCCAACAATCCAGCAGGAAACTAACCCAGGGAGGGTGGGGAAAACAACCCACAGACAGTCTAGCAGGCTAAATAAGTCTGCACAAACAGATGTGCTCCAGAGCTGGGGCAAGGAAGGAGTGAAACTGCAGTGCTGAGAGGGGGAGGGATGGGGAGACAGCCCCTGCACCCATGGTAAAGCGCAATGTTGGCCTCAGTCTTATGTCTGACCTCATCCTCAGCTTCTAGGAACAAAGACTTAAACTATATTAGAAATGACAGCTTCTTCCTCCAGCCTTCAGTAGTACACTGCATATGGGTGTCAGTGTACTGCAATACAGGGGGTGTAGTGTGCTTGGGGAAAGCATCAGGCTTGGAACAGGAGATTAGGCATGAGGAAACACAAATCAGGTGATGAAATTTGCCAGAAGACAGGACTATTACAGTTATACAAACAACCAACTCCAAACTCAGCATCAGCTGCTTTCCTCATTCTTATCCATGTCCCAGCGCTGACCAGCACCTGGCAGCAGACAGAGCTGATGGGGTAATAGAATCAGAGATAGAAGGATGAAAAACTTACCAAAAACTGTCAAAAGTACTTATTGTCTTTCTGTCCAGAATGGATACTCATGTTAAAAATTTTCTGAACATGAGTGACACAGACAAACACACTCCTGAGCTCAAACCACAGCCTCTGCTAAAGCCCAGCCAGTAGCACCAGCAGTGAGACACTACACTCACCACAACCCCCTGGCTGCTGAGGAGACCAGCAAGCCAAAGCCTGCACGCCCACTCTCCCTGTAGAGCTCAGCAGGCACGCTGACCTCAGAGGGAACACACCGCTTCCTGCAGGAGAGGGTAGATCAAGCCAAGGTACAGTGGGCACACACACAGCTCCTCAGGGAGCTGGCCCAGCTCCAGGTCTCCCCGAGACGAAGGTGTGCAACATGGGCAGGAAGAACCCCACACACACCCCTGGTGCAGCCTTGTGCACCCCCAGACAGCCTGGTGCACTCCCTGACGAAGGCTGCCGAGGAGCTCTCCCGCCTTTGTTCAAACAGGCAAATATGACAACTATCTGCCCAAAGGGGTTTCTGGTTCCATGGCAACATACCAAACATGAACTGCTCCCACCCTTCTTCGGAGAGATTTGCAAGGCAGGAGACAGCTCGGTGGGGAGGAGGAGAGCTGCTGAAACAGCACAGGCAGGTGCAGATCATGCTACTGCAGAACACCTGGTGACTGTCAAAACAGCAGAAACTAGTCAGTTGGTGTTGATACTTTATTATGGAGCATCTTCTCCTTTATGACTATTAAATCTTTAATCCTTTACTAGGGCATTTTTTTCTCCTCTCACGTAAACAGCCCTCAGTTCCCTGGAACAGACCAAGGCTCTTTTAAACAGTCAACCACAACCCAGAAGAGCCACAAAGACAAGAGTAATCACTGAGGCATCCTCTTTGCTTTGTTCTCATTTTTACTTGATAGACCTTGACTTTTCATTACCAGGAGGCTCTAAAAGCCTCTGTGGAAAGCAAGCAAAGAGCCCAGGAGGCAGGGGGAATTCTACGGGTGGGGTATGGGCGACAGACGCTTTCACCCTCCAGCCTGCATTAAAGATATCACAGTGGGTAACCAGAGCTTTCCCCAGGGAAGGGCTGCTCAGTGCAACTCCAGCCTCATCCTCATGCTACCCTTCAACCAGACCACACAGGATTTCTCTGGTGCCCTCTGCAAGGAGTGGTTAAGCCCAAGGTCTGGTTATGCCCAAGGTCTACTTGTCCCCCCACTTGGGCAAGCATTAGCTACTTTCCTGTGATGCTTTGCACAGAGAAGGGGCTGAGTCCTGTCCATGTGCATCCTCACAGCAAAGCTCAGCGGTCAACATGGATGTACGTTAACAGTCACAGACAAACAGATTCACTGTTACACCCTGTGCACTTCCATGGTCTGCTGCACACCGGCATCATAAACCCTTGGAAAACGCTCACTCATCTTCAGGGCCTGACTTGGACCTATGGGACAACATGAAGTAATAAGAAGCCAACATTGTACCTGCAGCAGCCTTGAAGTGTTTCTTCTACTGAAGTTTGGTCCTTACTCCCAGTCACCTCACATGCAACTTCTTTAACCCTCAGTGCCTCCCCAGGCAGCATGGTAATGCAGGGCACCTGGGACAATTCCAGGGCTGCAATTACATATTCTGCTACTATGACTGTATATATTGTTGTGGTGCCCTATTTATCAATTGGTTGTTCATGCCTTCTCACTAAAAGCAGATCTGAAATCTCACCCATCATTAAGGCCCTGCCTGAGCTACCACAGAAAGACCTACTCCGGGAGCCAGCCATGAAGTGATGCCTGCACGCAGCCACACATACCCAGTACTATGTCCCTATTTTTTCCCCCAGTATCCTGATCTGTACATTATTTAGATATGTACAGGTCAGGATGATAAAAATGACAAGGGAGACACAGTTTTTTCAACAGGGCACAGTGAGGATCATCTGTGGCAGACCTGTATTACCAGACAAGAGCAGAGCTACCATTTCTAGTGAAAACCAGAAGTCAGACCCTCTGGGTGTGCGCAAGTTGGCTGATTTGTATCATTCTGGAAACACAAGGGAGCTTTAAAATGAACTAAGTTATGTTGGTGGCCTACTGCTATGGTTTCAAGACCACCACCGAAAAGCCATACATAACATTCTTGCTCTGCTTTCAAATGGCCAGTTGGGTGCCCTGTAGCTCTGTCTTGCTGAAGGTGCCAGAAACCCACCAGCTCATTGGTGCAGGTTTCTAGCCTCCTATGTTTATGTGTATCCAGTAAACAGCTATTTGGATCTGACTGAGCCCTTGTGGTTTCTTCACACAGACTGTGTTGCCTAAAGAGCAAAAGACTTGAAATATGCAACTAATTATAATGTTTTACCTTGTTGGCGTGCACAGCACTTGAACAGGACTGTTCACTGAACAACTGGGATCCTCTTCCTCAGCCGTGGGAAGCACTGAGTGTGATGGGGACCCGAGGCATCTTATATGAGCTCTGCTCCAGAAAGAGCAACAGCCTTGGCCCATTGATGGTGCAATCTAACAAATACTGGCAAGCAGAGCTTACCCACCTTCAACCTAGCTGAGATACTTGGGTTTATTTCTGACTGGAAAGCCAAACAAAAGGATTTATCTACCCTCCATTTTAGCTACTGTATCACTCTATAAAGAGTGATCTTCTCACACTTTGCATGATGTTGTTTCCTAGTGGTGAAGCAGTCATCTCAACTATCAGACATACAAAACAAATGTTTGCAGTATTCAGACTTGAAATACATACCCTGTAAGCTTACCAGCCAACAAAATTTGTGAAAGCAAGCTTGAAAGAAATACAAGTTGGCTAGAACAGTCTGTTGAAATAAAACCAAGCTCAAATGAGTACTCATAGAAAACATTTTTTGTGTACACCCAAATTTTATGACACAACAACAACAATAATAGCAATACCACCTAACTTTCATCAGTAGATCTCAAAAGCACTTTACAAAGAGATTAAGCATCTTTAGAGCAGCTACTTCGCAATAGGCACTTTTTCAGCTGCTGACAATATTTAAATTACTGAAACAGATTAAGTGATATTATTAATGTAAAAGGCTTGGCAGGTGATTAGTTAAGTTGCTACCTGGAGCAAAATATTATGCTTCATTTTGGAACAACTGACACTTATGGCTTATAAGGGCAACTGTAAGCATAAACAGTAAGCCTAACAGTACAGAGGATTAGTTTGCACAACCTAATTTTGGTTTTGCCAGTTGTACACAGCATTTTTTCAGCCATACAGACACTGTTCTGCTAAAAACAGTCAAGGTCATGGGAATGGAAGTGACAGGGAGAGAACAAAGCCTCAGCTTTCCAAAGATGATGCAAAGCATATTGATTTAATCAATTCAGGAATCACAAGAATAAACCCATGAACACCTTGGACCTGGCATTGCAAGCAGGGCTTTGGTAGATCTGCCTGACAGAGGTGGGGGAGATTTGGGCCTGCTCATAAGATATTTTTCTTCTTCCAAACTGCTGTTAAATTTTGTTATGGGGCAATATCAGGCCCCACTAGGTGGTAGATAGTGCGTTAGATATGGACAGTGGGTGGTAGATGTATATTAAGATATTGCATGAAGCATTAATCTTTCCTAAACTTTCTCTTTCTACTACCCAACACACAATGCAAAAAGCACAAAAACTAGCCACAGGTTGGCTAGGTTTTAAGGGCCCACATTACATTTGGAGATGTTTTGTCTGTATTGTAACAGACAATAATGATTCTAGGAAGTTATGCAATGCTTGTAGAGTTATTTTTCTGAGTTAGGTATCATTTTCAAAGTGCCAACTGCACTTTAAAACATAAAATTTAACATCTTGCCCTCAGTGAGGCACAAAGCTTGAAAATACAACTGAGGGGCATTGTAAGAACTGAAATACTAAGGAACAAATAAAACCTCAAGCAGCATTATAGAAACACAATACTATTTTCAGTGCTTAGTTTTTTCAGTACAATACACCTTTATTTATCTTTGTGATGGTTTGCTAAAGGAGATAAGAGATTTCAGACTTTCTGAGAACAAGTGGAAACCTCTAACGAGGCTCCAAGAAAGAGACAGTCTTGTAGGAGGATGGGTTACTCCAGGATTAACTCAGTTAACGCCAACAAGCATTGAACCTGGACAAGGGAAAGCTGGTATTCACTAGAAGTAAAGGAAAAGACCCTGCACAACAGAGCCTCTAGCTTGCCTGCCTGTCTAGAATGTGCTTCTAATTGAAGCACTACATGAAGTCGATTTATCAGTTTACTATTAATTTTTAAATTACTTTAGGTACTCGAAAGCAAGAATACAGGTTTCTCTTTGTGAGTAATAAAGGCAACAGACCTTATAATGTAGTATAATGCTCTCCCTATTTCTGTCTCTCAAGTTCCACCCCCCACCCCCTTAAGTGTTCCAAAAAAAAAGAGCAAAAGACCTGACTTTCCTCTTTGTGTAGCTTGTTTTGCCAAAGCCTGCAAAACAGCATGGGTACCATGAGCCCATTGCAGTGGAATTAGGTTGTACTTCTACTTTTCTCTTATACGTCATCCTTGGGTGGGGCCTCTGTGTAGGTGCCAGGACAAGTCAAGCAACAATTGTCAGGTAACCTCAGACTGCAATTAAAATGAACCCTAAAATAAAGCGTATCTGAACAAGAAGTTGTAAGAGGTAGACAGATGGCATTTACTAGCAAACTAGATTTTAACAAGGGAATCAAAGTCTCACCATGATAGGCAGGGAGATAGTGGGATTCTAGAAAACAGCTAGGATATTAACTGTCTGACAGAATATCAGAGAGGATTTTTTTTTTCATTTATGGTTGAGTGAAGTGGCTTTTCTTCACAATATACATTAGTCAAACGCATAAGCGATAAGGCTAGAAAAGAAAAAAAGCCCTGAGTGTTAATCTAAGCATGAGTGAAACAATAGGAAACAGCTAAGCAAAATAGGAAAGGGCATAAGTTTAAGCTATACAGTCCCTGCCATCTGAGGGGTCTCTTGCAGTCCCCAAAGCACACCAAGCTTTTCTCAGGAAAACTCTGCATTTTCAGCTTAGCAGCAGGCAGGTAAGTGCATCAGTTCTCTGTAAAACTGAGTTGACTGCAGCCATCAGCTTCAACTTGCAGATGCAGGCCTGTGGACATGGGCAAAACACCAGAGACATCCATGCCATGTACAAGATTTATATCAGTCACTTCTATTAATGGAGCAGCAGGGCAACACCTCTGCAGCGCCCACTCTTGGATACATCCCCTCAAGCATCAGTTTTGTATCACTAACGCAAGAGCAGCATCACAGCCAAAGTGAATGAACGTACTCTGGTCAACAGAAATGCAGTACCAAGCTTTCAAAGACTTCAGAAACCATAGCAAGGCTTTCAACTACCTGAGAGGCACAACCATCAAAAAGCTGATAAACAAAGGTTCCCACCAGCAGCCATACTTACATGAAAGTTTAATGTAGTGTAACATGATGCAAATCACCTGAGCTGGGTGCTCCTCAAGACCTACATGTGGGCTACCTTTGCTACTCTGTAGTTGTTATTTTGCAGCTGGAGTTAAACATGGTCCTGGTAATTAACAACCTACTTAACTGATTTTTACCTTGCTCTCTAGAGATGAGCTTGAATAGATTGCTGGATTTTGCAGTGTATTTATTCTTTGAATTTTACTGTAGTTACTTATTTTGTAACTTCTTGGATGGCAGCTCATTTGAAAGTACTAGTGTTTAATATTTTATATCAGAACGTTTTGATCAGAAACCTGGGACCAATAGTAGGTTTTGTGTTTCCTGGGTCATCAGCCTAAGTCCTGCCCTCATGGTACCATCATGTTACCATGTGATCATAATATCCTTTAGCATTTAGTTACTGCCCTCCCCCTCAGCAGGTTTCCACACTCTTTTCAGAAGGAGACCATTTCATTATGTGCATTTTTAGAATAGGGCTCCTTGTCTGATGTACAGAAGTAGAATGAGTTGCCTTTGTGCCAGGCGGATGGCAGGGATAAAAGAAGTGTGATTTCCTATTGCCTCTCAGGCATCCCAGCTAATAACCCATTTCTTCTACCTTAAAATTTTGTGCATAATGATAGCATCTACTTTACTGGTTCCATTCTTCCAGCAAGATTAAGATGGGCCATTGATGGCTAGTGTTTGGTATTCACTTAGTATCCACTGATTTGGTGACCACTCCTGCCTGTGGACTCAGTCTCAGAATGGTTACACAGTCAGTCCACTTGCACAGAAACCGCTGGCTTTAGTGGAAATTGTTGCTTTGCTGGATTAATTAGCTTTGTTAAGGGGCAGGCACAGCTAGGAAGAGATCTGTCCTTTGAACCGAGATTCATTGGTGTTGCCACATGGTATCTGAAAGAAGAAAAAGCTGAAGACTCAGTGAACATCTCTTCAGTGTGTATTGTGATGCCTCACACACCTTGCCTGCAGAGCTTCTTCTGCCACACTGGCTTCACATCCAGATCTCCTTTATGCAAAACAAGAGCAGTGGAACAGTTGATGTTGACCGAAGCACAAATTTTGTCCTCAGACCTGATCCCACATTAATTCCCTTTTGGGATCTCTTTAATGATTGTGTCCATGTTTCTGTGTCATCTTCCTTCAAAGAGTAGCTACGGGTGAGCTTGAAGAGCAGCAGAAACATCTCTGGAACTGTGAAGAGGAAAAGAAGGAAACTCTCCGTAAAAGAAAAATCATCAGAGATTTCACTTTGATCTTACTCTATTGTTTTGGTTTTGCTTCTTTTCTTGAAGTTCAAGTATTTTCTCGCCTGTAGCAGTGCTAACAACTGGAACACATTGACACACCCTTACGCTTGTTGCTGATTACTGTATTGATAGGCTTCAGATCAAAAAGCAGATGAAAAAACAGAGGTCTAGCATACAAACTTTATTTAGGCAGGCAAGGTCTTACGTTACCTTTAGCAATACCCTGTAAACTTTTGTCACTGCTGTTAATTATTGAAACACAGAGACTAATTTTGCATCTGATGCTGGAAGGAGTCGATAGGGCCTGCTCTGAAAAGCTCTGAGGACTGGTGCCTGCATATGGTTTGAAGCACAGCTCTCCCAGGTAGCTCAGTTTCTCCGTGTGGTAAAGGCGCCCAGCGCCCAGCACAAAGCCAGGTCGGGTCTGCCTTTGCATGCAGGCGCAACCCAGAGAGAGGCAGTTCTTGCTGAGAATGTTCCTTGCCCCAAAAACACTAATTTGCTGGCATAAGCTTTAAAATGGAGCTGTAGAAAATCCAGAGAGTTGCTGCAAGGCAAATGACATCAGGGGGTGTAGGAGTAAATACCACGGCTGGTCGTATTCGAATACAGTGCATAGCGTTTCCCACTTCTCCCCTCCTCCTCCCTCCAGGAGGGAGTTTGCGCTCCCCTATGACGAATCACATTCCAATAAAGTTAACGACTGCAAGCATTGAACGAATTATTAAAAATCACCGCAAGTGAGCTGCAACTCCTGGAAACAAAACGAAGCCCAAGGCCCTCTCCATGCCTCCAGGAGGCGGCTCGTTGGCACTGCCCCTTGCCAGCCCCGCCACAGGCCTTTGCAGCCCCGCGCCACAGGCCTCTGGGACCACGGAGGGTTTCCGAGCAAGGAAAGCCTGCAGCAGCAAAAGCCACTAGAGGGCATCCAAAACACGGTGCTTCCAAATTGCTAGGTGCCCATGGCACCCAATGAAATCAATTAGCCGCTGTTATGTGGACATGGTAGGTTGGAGAACACCTACATTTCTCCATTCGTGTTCGTTCAAGACCTAATGCAGGTAATATTTGTCCTGACGCTACCACAAGTGCTGTTCCTATGTAATTACAGACAGAATTACACCGCAGGAGGCTCAAATCCTATAGTAACAGGTTACTTTGGAGTATAGAAATTCAGATTTGCATCTCTGGTTTGTTTTGCCTTTTACTCGGGGTTCTAGTAGACATCAAAGTAAACGGACCACACCACCTTTCATATTACTCCTCCATATATGTGTGCAAACATGTATATACAATTCTTGTAACTCCAGCACAGTCACTCACTCGTCTCCTTGCTTGGTTGACAAGGTATTATTTAGCAGGCACCTTTCCTTCTGCTACCTTTACCCTAATACCAGCACTACTTTCTTCCTGCAGTTTGCTTACTCAATTAAAGAGAAGTAGGTTTATTTTGTTTGCCTATTTATTTGGATTTAGGTTTATATAATACATCATTTTCTTGCTCACAAGTTGCTGCTGGATTGCTGGACCTAATTCTCTTAAAATACAGGTTTCATGTAAAATGGAACAGTATCTCACTAACTTAACAGATGTGAAGTTTAGTATACTACTGTCTTTAGATTAAAAACTAACTAACTAACAAGAGGCTGGTAACATTGTTCTGTTGTTTGAGGACACAGTACAGTATTTATTGAGGGCCACACTAAATAAAGTCTCTCTATTTGGTAGGGTTAGTTGTGGCTGTGTAGTCATCACCAGGAGAGCTTTCAAAGTCTGATTCAAGTGTATGGAGCAACTGTGTCAATCTGATTAGAAGATACTTTTAACAAGATAAAAACAGAGCTGCAGCTTTTGCATAAAGGTCAGGGCATCTCTTCCTGCGGAAGTTTGTGCTTAGTCATTGTTTTCTTCCTTTGACACCATTTTGCCTGTCAATATAAAAGTACACAGCTATGATAAATCCCTCAGTCAAAGCCTGTGATAGGATCTTCTAGGCTGTTTTATTGGACAGCTAGGATGTTGGGCCACAACCTCTGTAAACTTTGCCTGCGGATAGACTCAGGTCTGAAAAGTTAGGCTGCTTCCACTATTCTTCCCACTGCCACATCCCTTTCTCAGGACTGATATACATGGGACAGGATGTGTCATAAAGACCGTGTAGACATGGTTCTAGGAAAAATATTGTGTGCTGCTACCACTAGTGCCAAAGCACTTAGTCCCCTAAGTGTGAGCATTTTGCACTCAGTTTTCAGTAATGGAGTGGCTTGGAGGATGGAACAATAGGCTTGTGCTGAGCACCAGGCATTGCTGGTTGTCTCCGCACCACAGGGTCCAGCAGGGGACAAACCAAACCAGAGTCTGGCAGTCACCATCATGCCTTGTACAGGGTGGTGGTAAAAGATCCTTCACCCACAGACCTCTACCAGCAAAGGCCTTCCCTGTCATTTATTTCATTAACCTCTGTGCATGACCTCAGTGGAGTCTGTCACATAATTAACTTTGTCTGTCTCCTGTGTGAGGATGTCCCCCAAGCCAGCTTCTTAGCCCCACGATAGCCACCCTACTCTTCCTTTTTCCCTTCCCCGCCTTGTCCTGAATTTCCTTGAGCAGTTGCAGGCTTTCTTTTCAAAAGTAGCTGCTCTAAGAGAGGGGAAGAGGACTTGAGGTCTATGTGGGGAAAGGTACAGCATGGCTTTTTACTTGAGTAAGGTAGGGACTGGAAGATATAGGGCAATAGGATGCCGTCACAGTGCCAAAGGGCAGTTGTTCGCAGCGACCAGGCTTGTTAAAGGAATACACAGCTGATCTACTTATCCACAGCTGACTAGAACAGAAGAGAAATCCTTTGCCCTTATATGCAGCTCTTACATTTTAAACCTAGTCATGGACAACAAGGATTGATTTTTCCTGATGTTCAGCTCTCTTAATTTTTAAAGGAAAAGTTAAACAGGGAAGAGAGGTGGAAAGCAAGGAAATTAAGAGCTGTCAAATAGTCCTGAGTCTGTTTCTGGGAAAACATGGACTCCTTTTCTCTTGCAGCTGCTCTGTTTGGGAAGTCGGCAAGAGCTGATAGCTTTGCCTGAGGAATCCACGAACCTTGTTGCTAAACTTGCAGGCTCTGCCACCCAGACCTGCACAGCTTACCATGCAGCAGCCGATGAGCTCTGCTGCCAGTTCTGAGCTTCCTAAATGTAATATAACTTACAGTAAGCATATTTTAATCCCCACAGGCAGATTTGATTGGTCCATTTTACATGACAAGCCCACTGTTCTCTGATGTGATTGTGCTTGTCAACTCCAAACTTTTTTATTAAAAAACCCCCAACCAAAACCAACAGCAAAGCCACACCGATATTCAAAAAGTAATTTTGTGAAGGCTTCTCCAATCTTGTATTTCATGCTCTAGCATTGCTTCAGTGTGTCAAGCTCTATTCCCCTAAACCAAGCCACGAAGCTCTAAGATGGTTGCTCGAGGTCTGTGGCTGCTGTTCTCACTGGATTGCAAGGGACAAGATACAGGAGAAATGCAGGCCTACAACAAAGACTTCAGGTTAAAATCAATCCAAATACTTCTAGCAAATGTGTGTTAATGGCAGAGGTTAAGTCTACTCAGCACAGAGTTGGCAAGAACCCAAAATGCCTGCAGTACTGAGATACACACCTCTGGGTGTTGCAAATGTGGTAGGATATGAGGTATGTAGGGGAAATCTGGGTGTATGTGCGACCTCCTCTGCAATCTGAGCTTAGAGTACATCACCCTTACAACCTCAGCTTCTACATGTATTCCAAAAGGTTACAAGATCTTTTGTGACCTACGGAAGGATTTACCTCCTCACCCTGCCTATGCATACACTTCTCTTTTATTTCATTCACCTCTTCCAGAGTTTTTGCTTGGAGACCAAACAATGGTCCCTGACCTTACCAACACATGGGGTTTATGATCCATCCTCTGAATTCAGCAGGACACCCTATATTCTCCTGGTTAGGGATGTGAGTAAGTCTCTGCAGCAGAAAGTCTATAGGAAGTCCTCGGTTAGAGGAATACTTTGGACATGAGCATACTGCTGTTTCCACATACGTCTGACGCACTAACCTTATATGACTCTGAGCAGCAACCCTTTTTCTGTGTGCGGTTGAGAAATGAGCAATACTCAACCCACTACAGACAACACCTCCTTGTTATTGCTAGGTAAGGGCTGTCAGTGGGATCTCCACCGGGATCCCACCGCTCAGAGTGGTGCTGCAAAGGGGAGGTGGCTGCGCCTCGTGCCTGTGCCTCTTGCTTGCTGTAAGCAGTTATTGCTGCAGTCTTTTAACCACAAAACTGTAATGGCCTGCAGCAGATTTTAAATCAAAACCTGAAGGGAAGAGCACAACCATTGTTTGGACAAATACAGCCTGTGATCAAATTTATAGATCTTACAGCATTATAATCAAATACACTGTGGTGGGATTTCAGCCACTCATTTCCACATTGCTTACTTTGCTTGCCTAAGATTGATTATTTTTCCTGGATAGAACTGCTCTTCTCTTTAAGGCTGATTAATTTTCTAGATATTGAGTGTGACTGCTCCAATGGATTAGTGGAAGTTACTAGGGTTATCTGGCCAGCCCTGAAACACAAGCTTTCCAGGAACAGCCATGTGTTTTGTTTTCCCTTGTCCTACTGCACTTGCATTATAGGTTTTTCACTTATTTGGCATATTTAAATTTTATATTTGGGAGGGGAAACTGGGGGAAAAATTCCATTCCCCTGCTTGCTCTTACTTGTCCTTCAGCATTTCAAATTGGGATCTCTAACATCCAAAAGGCAACTCACTACATTCTCCAGCATTATTCTGGGAGATGATAATCCCTTTTCTTATTTCTTCAGTCTAAGCCTCCCTATCAATTTTACTCAGGAGGAATTAAGAAAAAAACTATAGGAAAAGAGGCTACACGGAACCGTCACAGTGAAGCAGGGGGATATCTGGTGGCACAAACAATAATACTCTATTCGACAGTCCTCCCATGAAGTTGCAGTTTGCCTACTCTTTAGGCCTGCTGTGGCCCCTAAAGCATTTTCTTTGCTGGTGTTCACGTTTTTGTGGTGGAGTATTTCAGGGGGCATTGTCTAGAGGAAACATTTGTAGCTGAGGAGTAGCTTTGCCCAGCACACCAGATTGTCTCCAGGAGCAGGATTGCTCCTTCAGCTGGTCCCAGTGTGAGGCACAGGACAGAGCTCTGGAGCTTAGGATTTCTGCCCTCTCACATCCTCCTTTCTTGACCCATGCCTGCTAAGTTCTGGGCTTTTCCAATCCACCACAAGCTGCCTCTTGAGATATTAATGTCCCTCTGTGCCCCAGGACCCTCTTTGTAAATGCCAGTAACTGGTCCTTTCTCCTGTCCTTTATTTGGCTTGTGGTCAGCCCATGAACTGCTTGGAGGATGGGCCGTACCCACAGTGCCCCAAATCATAACCAATAGTAACATAGCACCAGGAAGAAGTGTGGTTAATCCAATAAGTGAGGCCCAGGCAATTAATTCTGAGAACATTTTTCTGGGGTCATTTCCACTGACTGATGCAAATGGACACTGATGGAATCTGCATTCCTTTCATGGCAGCCTGAACAGCTCATCCGAATTTTTTTTTTTTTCTTTCCCCAAGTATTTGAAAATGCAATTGTGAGGCTCAGGGATTGCTCAGGGTGATATGGTTGGAGCTTTTTAAAGTTTCTGACTTGATTCAATGCAGCAAGATTATCTTCCACTGAAAAAATTGAGGTGTGTTCCTAGTCATGTCAGGAACAGCCGGATGACAGCAAAATGTCTGCTTCAGACTTCCCATAATATTCCCAGCAAAAATGAACAACTGACAAGGTTTTCCTCTTTTATTATTTGGGTTTCAAGGCCAGTTTAAAGGTATCTGCATTGCCTTTGTGTCAGCTGCTCAGCCTTTACTTTTAAGAGGAAACTGTCAGTAGAGGGATCAGAAAGAAGTAATGTCCTTTAATCATTTGCCATAATTAAGATAAGTGACCTTTAGGCAAAGCACATCTTACCACTGACATCTCTGCACAGCCCCATTTCTTTTATTCTGCTGTTCTAATATTTTCCCCCCTCGCTGGTTTTGGTCTGGCCACTTCAGTTTTTCTTTTCATTTCTGTACCATTTAAACCTTCAGATAACGTTATTGAATCTTGGACTGGTCTTGCTTACTCCACTTCAGCAGCTTGTCTGAGATAAAACGTGTGTAATCTCAGGGACAAAAATTCTCTGGTCACTGCTGAGTCAAAACTGCCACTGAAGATAATGTTCTTGCTGGGAGAGTCTAAGAATGCAAGCAGGATTTGCAGGAGGAGGTAATATTTTTTATCAGACTAGCCAATATATCTGAAAACACAAATAACATCTGGGTACAGAAGTCCTTCTACAGGTCAAAAATAGAAGAAGCTGAAAAGCTAGATACAAATTGGGAATATTTGCTCTAATTTTAACCTGATTATGCTGTCTGCTTAGACTGTAAGAGAGAAAAGCTATTCCCAGCTGGTAACTGTAAAACAGAGCAATGAAGGTGCATGAGTTTGTCTCAGAAGGTATCGATGCTGAAGATGCTAACGTTGAAACTGGGCTTGCTTTGAGCATGGGGTAGACCAAGTGACCTTCAGACGTCTCTTCCAACCTCAGTTATTCTTGGGGATCTGTGTTTTTAAGCTAGGTCTTCCCATATGTCTTGCTTTTTTTGATCATAAAGCTCTGTTGCTTAAATAAGAACATCACCCAGAGACCATAGCGCCGGGCAGCTCCTTTCTCCCCTTGTAGCACAGGCCTGGAGGTGAAGTGGGACATTTTGCAAGTTTTCATTCAGATGTGGACTGTTACAAGATGAATTGTGGGAAAGATGGGCCCAAAATGCAAGAGGAAAAAAACCCAAAATACAGTGGCAGGGCGTGCATGTGCATAGGGCAAACAAGAGCCAGGGTCAGATAGCTGCAGCAAGGAGGGGTGCGGGAGGGTGCCTCACACATACTCACAAGAATGGTCATGAACACATCCACTGAGACATTTGACATTGAGGTCAATCATGTCCTTCAGCTATTTGGAGTATGACATCGCTGCAGGTTTCAAAAGGATGATCTGCAAGTACAGCCAAAGACGGCTCATTAGAGCACCTGCCAGTCTTTATCAGTTGTCAAATAAAGCAGATGGATTTGGTCAGCAAACCTGCAGATAAAACATTAAAGGTTTTGTTGTGTTTTTTCCCTTACTTTGGGCCCCACTTCAAAGCTGGTTTCTGCTTTAAAGTTCTGACTCAGTCGGACAAATAAAAGAAGTTGAAGTTTCCAGTTAGCGGTGTTTATTAACAAAAAGCCAACACAGCTGACCGTTAAGATTTTTAGCACAGGCAGGCTCAACCTCCATTTTTTTTTCATAAAAGGAGGGGAAATGGCTTACCAGAAGTTACAGCAAAATAATTCTATAAATAAAATAGCAAACATTAATGGCAATGGTGCAGTAACAAGCATCCATTGCCCTTTATCCTAGGAGTTTAAAACAATTGTGTTGCACAGAACCTAAACCAGGGTGGCACGAGTTGAAGGACATAATTCCCGTAAGACCATAAAATGAGGCTGCTCTGCTTAGCGGGGAGTTCTCAAGAACAGACACAGGAGCTAATGCGGGAGAGCTGCATCCTGCCTGTTTGGGCAATTGCCTGGACAGCTGTTCCCTCTACTTTAGAGGAGCCCTAAAAACTGCTAGGTTATACATAACTCACTGCTGTGCCTTTTCTGGAGCTAGCACTTGCCACCATAGTGACTGGAAGCCCAGAACCTTCCAGTGGGGTCAGTCAATGAGGGGCAGATGCTTTTCCCGCCGCCCTTTCAGATGCCTCTTTGGACATCAGGAGTGATGCTGAATCTGATTCATCAAGCCTAGGCTTGTGTGGGTAACAAAATCCTTACTGCTCAGGTGTTTGTGCAACACAAACATTAGAAAGAAGCTTAGATAGCATCAGCGGGAATTCATTAAGAAAATGCAAATTAATCTTCTCAGCAAGCTACTTACAGTTTCCACTCAGCTCTAATTATGGTTTGCAATTGTTACAGAAAGTACCTCTACATATTCATCCCTTTCCAGCAGCTGCTTCCTAATCGAAGTCACTGCTGATGGGATTGGACATTGCTTCAGACATATTTCTGATGCTGAGATTGAGAAGTGAGCATCTTTCCGGGATTCCCGCCAAGGGGGTAAATCTCAGAGAGAAGCAATGAATGGAGAGGTGTAAGGAAGGCACTTGAGGAACAGACCTTATCTCACTCTGATGATTTCAGGGAGATACCTTTTAGAGAAGTAAAAACTTACAAGCACTTGTCAAAGAAGATAGTAGTAAGAGATTTGACATAATTCAGAAAATGCTTTCTGGTGACAAGTAGAAAAAGAGTTTCCTTCCTGGGAAAGCCCTCATTTAACACCTGGGAACAAAACTAATTAAGTGACTCAAATGAGAACTACAAAGTGATGTTTTTAATTATCTCTTCTGTGGAATAATTCTTTGTCATGCAGACATGCAAATGATTTGCTGTTCCCAAAAGATTGTGTCTGTGATTAAAGCGAAGAAAACAGGGCGAATTTTACCTTCAGCAGCACAAGCCTACATCCTCTGAAAAGTCATCAAAGTTGTTGGAATAACACAAGATTTAATTTGTCATTGAGAGCAATTCCAGCCTCAAACTATACTAGCTTATTGCAGTACGCTTTTCCTGATGCCTAGGGAACGGTATGCCTTAGATCTCACAAGCAGAGATCCTTGTTCAGCGAGGAGTACCTGCAGCTGATGCAACAGAGGACTGGCAGTGTGTTAATTCTCCAAGCAAATCCACATGGGTCAAAACAAACCATGGAGCCTGCGATCTCTGCATCTGGTGTTTCAGTTGACATTTTACCTGGCGGGGAGAGGGGGGAAGAGTTTGAGGGAGAGAGGAGAGGGAGGGGCAGCACTGGCTTTCAGGTGGAATTGTAATAACTCCTTTATGGCAGGGCATTAGCATAAAGCCAGTGCCAGTGAAATTAGCCCACCATTGTACTGGATAAACAGTGCCTGGGTTGAGACAACAAACCTGTTGATCTTATCTGTCAACACCCAGATCATCATCTGGGCTTCGACTTATCATCTGCTCTGTCAACAGTTGCCCCATAGAGAAAAGAAATGGCATCAGCAATAGTAACAGCAGCCTGCAGCACACAAGAAGCTTTTTGCTTTAGCAGCATGCCAGGCCATAAAAATGTGCCATTTTAAATAGGAAGGCAGGTTGTTACTGGAGAAGAGAGCCTTTGGGCAATTTTCAGCAATGGGATTACAGAGAATTCCACCCTGGACAACAGTTAGGTGATACAGACATCTCAGACTTCAGTGTTTGCAGTTGTACTTTCTCAAGATCCACCAGAAAGCCCAGAATTTTAGCCAAACATTTTGCTTAAGTTTGCTTGATTTTCCTTTTTGCATTTGTGACTGTGTCCAAATTGATGGAGAAATAAACCCCAGAGCACAGTGCTTCCATTAATGGAATATTTTGTCTGGAAGTATATTCAGCGAAACAAGTGGACTCAACAGTGTGTTACCCTTCCTTGCAGCTTGTGTTTCATCTTCTGTTTCCCTTTCCTTGCCCTTCAGGCTGCCATGAGAAGATGGCCTTTCATCATGTGAATCCAGAGGACCCAACAATGGGATGTACCCCTGGACAGGCATCAGCTCCTCAGCCAGTGTAACCTGCTGCTGCAACATATTAACTGGGAGAGGTTCACAAAGGAAAGATTTATCAGAGTGCCCAGGCTGCTGATAAAAGGTGACCTACTTTCTTACCCAGCCATATTTGTATTCCATTCACTGCTGGGCCATCAGGGTGCACAGAAAGAGGCGAAGCATCCCCAGGAGTGTGGCAGATGTAGACAGCATCTGAGACAGGCAGGTGAAGGGCACAGGCTGGTAGGTTTGATGAGCCCCCATGGACCCATCAGGCACAAACATGAGGCCCAGGGGGAAGTAGGGAGAGATACGTAGCTGATAACAGGAATTTGCAGAACAGTCTTATGGCAGGCATGTGCAGAAAGAGAGAGTGCCAGGTGGAGGAAAGCCATGCCTTGGAGAAGGAAGATGCACTGAGACATGTCTGCCTAGCCATGATCTTCTCTCTGAAACATATTGTCAGGGTTCAAACTCTTATTAAAAGGATCCACCTCTCCCTTTCTGAGGCAGTTCATGGTTCTGTGAAGCCTGTAACAGCCTTGTGTCTTCAACAAGGAAAAGAAAAAACTACTTAAATTAAATAGCTTTGGTACAAAGAGGATCTGGCAGTGACCAGCTTTATATTATTAACATTTCCCAGGAGTGATGTTCCACAGTGGCAGGCTGATGTAATTACCAGAAGTGAAGTTGTAAGTCCTATTGAAAAGACCAAGAGATTTGCTAGCAACTTCAAAGAGGTAAAGATTTGTGTGGATTTGCACGGGGATAGAAAATGCAATGGGTTAGAAAATCAGGTCCTCCAGTGTCTTTAATCTTTTGTGGGCTTTATCCAGACATTTTGGTCTACAGGGGATTTAAATTAAGTTGCAAAAGAGACTTCCTAAACTTTCTATCTGAATGTTATATTATGTGGGTTTTATACTATTAGCTTAAAAAATTGACCTTTTCTAAGCTTTTTGGATTAATGGCTTGTGGACAGCTAATGCTGGCTTAGTGTTGGCAAGGAATTTACTCTCATGATGTGGAGATAGATGATGATCTAATAGCAATTTGCCTTTATCCAGGGAACACACATGTATATTAAATGATGAAAGAAAGATCTTGGAATGAACCGTAAATTATCACAAATGACAGGTCAGGATAAAGTACACTGGAATGGCATTTAAGAGAACTTGTAGTACAAAGTATATTATAGTCACTGTGAAAGTATATGATTGGACATTTAGGCTCTTTTTGGTCCTGTTTTTCTTTCACAAGTAATGGTTATAAAGCTATTGTGCAGATTTGTTCTGAATTATTTACAACTGATCGTGTGCCAGGTTTTGTGAATTTTTTTCAATGGAGGTCGCCCTAAAATGTGGAGGAGCAGTTCAGCTAAGGTAAAACAAAATCATACTTGTGATTTAACATAACTTTCTGTCCATATGGATATAGAACAAGGAGGTTCCTACTATCAGACCAGATTCCCCAGAGGATCCAGTGGTCTCGGGATCCTGACCAATTTTACAGCTAAGTTGGGGATGTCACTTCTGTAAAGTAGCATGAAAAACATGAAAAAATTGCTCAGTATTTTGAAGGATCTCTAAATTGGCTGGATTTTTAAAAAAAATAACCTTTTTCACTGCAAAGATTGCTTCAAGGAAAATAAGCATCTTTTAAAAGACTTCCAACTCCAGTTCAGACCTTGCCACTGGTCAGCTTTGCCCTCTGGCCTCTAGGTTCCACCATACTTTGAAAACCCACCATTATCAGAATTTTATGCTGGTCCAGGTCAAACATAAAACAAATTAAAGCATTCTTCAGTCGGAAAATTGTGAACAGCCTCCCATTTAAAGGTATGTCATATGATGGTTGCCACTGTGCCTTGGTTTCTGTCTGTGTTCATCTGGAATAAAGATACTTATTCCACAGCAGCATTGCATGGTTAAAACTGGCTGCTTTTTAAGACCTCTGGAGTGGACACAACATGGTGGGCTGGGGTTGACTGTCTATTTGCCCTTGAGCAGTAGTGGAGTAGTCATGGACCCCAGCATCTCAAAAAGGGCAGGCAGAGAATACTCAGCAGGAGGTGAATGAGGCATGGGTTTAACATCAGCTGTGGGAGGTGATGTCCCTCCTCTGCCTTCTGTCTCTGAGCCCTTTTCCGGCCTATCACTGTGGTCTGGGAGTGCTGCAGCCAATGCTGAAGCTAACAGGCAGGGACTGCAGGATAATCTAGATGGACTGTGAAAGCAGTACAAAAGGGAACACTTTTTTCTCTCTTTTCATGCCCCAAAAAGAAAAGTACTGCTTGTGACTTTCTCCCAGCTTTGGCATTTTATAGATAAAACTGTAAAATTTCTATTCTTCTTGAGTATCCTTACACAGGCGTGTATCAACTCTGTGACTGCATCTCTCTTCCTCATAGATACTATATCAGTCAAAGGTGTTGACGCAGAAGGGGACTGTGGTTGGGCATACAGTACATACCATTCCCTGGGTTTACTTACTCATCAGCCCTGCCTGGCTGAGACAGAGCAAGAGCAGAGGAATACAGCAGATGGCACAGGAGTCCTGGGAAGACCGTTGCTGTTCCTTGCTTGCTCAGACACAGAATTGCCCCTGTGGATGAAAGGTGCCATGTGGGAAAACTGTTTTAGCCAACGTGGGAGAGATGCCTTATAAATTGGAATCAGTCTTATGGAGAAATGCCTCCTGCTGTGCAGCGTGCAGGCCCTCAGCTGCTCTTCTGCAGCCAAGACACAGAGCTCATGTGGAGAGGTACTGAACCACAACCCAAGAAGTCTTTGGGCAGTGCTTGGCTGAAAGTACCAACTGCTAGATGCTGTTTTGAAAGAAACAGCAGTGCTTTATTGACACTGTTATATAGAGACATTCAGCAGGTTTAATATTTAGCATGAAGGAACCCACATTTCATGGCACATGGATTCTCTCTTGCCTTGGTCTGTTTTAGTGCACTTGCCACCATGCAAAAGTATGTTATTATGTCAGCAGTTAATGAAGACACACTGGTTCCACTCGAGGTAACTGAATGGGGAATTTTGGTTCTGCCATATTTCCCCTCTGATTTAATTTCACTGCCCTGAGTGTGGATAACTCTGTCCTCCTCCCAGCTCAGGACAGAGCAAGAGCAGTAGTATTTCACCACAACGAGCCCCATGTGCCACAGCAGCTGTAGCAGTGCATGCCTTTAAGGAAACTTAGAACAGCCTCTGAACTGCTTCTCTTAACATTTATTCTCTCTATATATAGGTATACTGCACCTACACTTTGTCATAAGCAACATAGCATGTAGGTGATGTAGTGGTCCATTTTGCCCATATACTGTGTATCCTCTATCAAAATGTCCAGGTCTGAGTCTGGAGCAAAGTATCCATAAAGTAAGGTGCCTCCCACTGCACTCCTGGCTAGACAGGCACTAGAAATGGCTTGTGATGAAGAAGAGGTCAACCTTTCCAGAGGCAAATGACTGCAGATGATGCAGGGATGAGACGACTTAGTTCTTCTTCATTCCACCACAATTTGAAGTGAGAAATTTAGTTAGGAAAGCCCACGGCCACAGGAACCAAGTGTCTTGCTGAGATCTGCCCTCCTGATTGACTTGGATTCACCACATGCTGCATGGCTTTGCATAATGATTATGCATAGTGGGCAAACTCAGTGGCCAACAGCCTTACCAGCAACAAGCAGCACACTACCACACAGTGATTCTGTGACTGAAACAAACCCCCACAGACACTATGCAGGAAAACATGCTCTTTTTTTGCTCCAGCTGAGAGATGCAGTAAGTCTTACTTCAAATTAAAATCCAGTCTTTTATTCTGCATTAAGAAATAAAGATGTTCTCAAATGGATAGGTGCATGGATAGCAAAGAAAACCTGTCTTAAAAGGCAAGTTCGTGAAATTGCCTAAGTAAATCTATAAAATCATCTTGAATACTGATAAACTCCAGGTATAATTTCAGCTACAATGAAGTCAGCCACTTTCCAGCTTGTAAGCTGTCACTGTGTAAATCTGATAGACAGTGGGTGTGGGCTAATAGACCTGCTGTGCCTTCAGCTTCATGAAAACACCAGGCTCAGTGAAGCAACCCCAGTGGGAGATGAAGGTCCAACACTGCAGTCAATCTCCCAGATGTCAACATGTTTTTTGCCTGTGTACATTTTGGTCTCATTAATAAAAAATAAAAAGTGCTGAATATAGATGAGGCAGAGTTAGAGATCTAGTTCATCTATGGTGTAAAGACATGGATTACCTGAAGGCAGGGAAGCTATAGCTCACGATGTGGAAAAAACTGTGGAGAGGAGGTCACTGCAGATGTTAGTGTATTTCTGCAAGGCTTAGCTTCCAGAATAGCTCTTTTGGTAGCTGGGAAGTAACAGAGTAAAACCATCCTGGGGTACCAGTGAGGAGCATCTGTGGTAGAGGGCACCTTCACAGGGCATCTTTGAGTTTTCCCCTTCATGGCCTTATTGTTACTGTGTATTGATCACTCACTACAGAAAATTTAGGCATGACCACCAAAGGGTAAGTTCCTTGCCCTATGCTCCAAGCGTTGAAGTGTGCTTTGGTATTGCGATCAGAAAGTGAGAGGGACAGACAGGGGATGTATAATCACAGAATCCCAGACTGGTTTGGGTTGAAGGGACCTTCAAGATCATCTAGCTCCATACACTGCCAAGAGCAGGGACAATCTCCACTAGCCCAGGTTGCCCAAAGCCCCATCCAGCCTGGCCTTGGACACTGCCAGGGAGGGGGCAGCCACAGCTTCTCTGGGCAGCCTGTGCCAGGGCCTCACCACCATCACAGAGAAGAATTTCTTCCTCTTATAGAATCTAAATCTCCCCTCCTTCAGTTTAAGGACATTACCTCTTGTCCTATCACAGCAGGCCCTTGTAGAAAGTGTCTCTCCAGCTTTCCTATAGCCCCCCTTCAGGTACTGGAATGCTGCTATAAGGTCTCCCTGGAGCCTTCTCTTCTCCAGGCTGAACAAGCCCAGCTCTCTCAGCCTGTCTTCATATGAGAAGTGCTACAGCCCTCTGATCAACATTGTGGCCCATCTCTGGGCTTGATCCAATTGCTCCATGTTTTTCTTGTACCAGGGACCCCAAAGCTGGATACAGTAGTCCAGGTGGGTTCCCACCAGAGCAGAGTAGAGGGGAAGAATCACTTCCCCTGACTTGCTTTTGACGCAGCCCAGGATACAGTTGGCTTTCTGGGCTGCAAACACACATTGCCATTTCATGTTGAATTTCTCATCCACCAACACACCCAAGTCCTTCTCAGGGCTGCTCTCAATCTATTCTCTGCCTAGCCTGTAGTTGTGCTTGGGATTGCCCCATGTGCAGGACCTTGCACTTGACTTCACTGAGCTTCATGAGTTTTGCATGAGCCCACGTCTCAGGCCTGTCAAGGTCTCTCTGGACACCAGTAATAATAATTATAATGCTGTCATGCAGCTGAGTGATGCATCTGTGTGGTTTTTTGCTTTTGTTGGACATGGTTTGTAAAGCATCTTGGAGAATGTGAGGAAAACTACCTGGCAAGTAGTAGAGGTTTCAAAGAGGTTTGTCCACCTGTAAGAACATCCACCTGAGAATGCACTTGATCACTACTGGACACTAAATACTGCTCTGCTGTGATTCTCCAGCACTGGAAACAAAAACCTAGCACATTGTTCAGATTAACTCTGGATTAGCTCCCTAGGACTATGCAGTGCCAATAGAAAAGGCTTTGCAAGGGCTGAATTGTTCACCCACCTGTGGCCCAGGCTGCCTGAGCCCTTCCAAACATGCTGTGTCCCCACTCCTCTTGGATCATGAGCACTCTCAGTAAGGTGCTAGAGAAGTGCTGAAAATAATTATTGGGAAAACATGTAAAACTGTGGAGGACCAAGGAGTAACACTGATAGAGCAGTGTGTGTTGTAGATCCTAGCAGCATCATATCTTGTAGAGTATCTTGGAGTATCTTGTTCATGATATCTGGGTTAAACCAATGATTTGATTTGGGGCCAATAAAGACCCTACGAGGAGAGGAGTATCGCTTTCTTCTGTGGTGTGTGAGATTCAACCTGACTCCTCAGGCTATTTCAGACAGCTATTACAGCTACCTCAGGAACAGTTTTCCCACTGCATCACAGTTTCTGGACATGGGCTTCCCATGGGTCTCTTCTCCGTTTGCATACTTTGCTATTTGTCCTAGATCTCAGTCTTTACCATAGGTCTTAATTTGTCAGAGGATATTAGGAAATGATTTTGAAGCCTCTAACAGTCAGTGGCATGTGGAGGTGATGCTCTAGGGCCTTGTTGAGATTAAACATTTACTGCTTGGCTTGTCTGTGATGACAGGGACCTGGCTGGTCTTCTCCTCCTATGCAAACTGGCAAAGCTCTGCGTTTCAGCCGTGGGGAAACCAGCCCTGTCGGCACCACTCCTCATTTGTGGTGAGGAGCAGCTTAGCCTCAGAGTACATGGTCTCAGAGTAGTGCTCTCCCTCCTCCAGAACAAAACTCTTTGATGAGCTCTGCTACAGGAGATCCAGATAATATCAGTGAGGGGACTACCGAGTGCATGCCTTGTCTTCACAGGCCCTGGAAACAACAAATAATGAAAGTGGGCACTCCTCCCCTCTCACTGGGGAGATGAGCCTCACAAATAAAAAGATACTCATCTAGGCACTCAGAGTGATCACTGTCTAAGAGTGATATCTCTCAGAATTTCTCTCCTTTCCAGAATCTCCCATGTGTGAATTCTATCTTACTACCTGCCCTCTGCAAGAAATGAAAGTCGAGCCATCAAAACCAGACTCCAAAACACAATGACACAACAGCTTGGAGCAGGGATTCACTCTGGAATGAAGAATGATACCGGACCGATGACCAGGCTGTGTTCACCTCTGTCTCACACCACGTTTACTATACAGAGTTTTGATTGCTCTCTCATCTGTGGGTTAGTGTAGTGCAGAGTGTTGTGTGTGTGCACACTAAAAAATTGACTTTGAGCATCCACCATGGATTGCAAAAAAGCATTGGGAACTACATTGCCGATCTATGGTAGAACCTGGAAATCTATGGTAGGTCCTGGAAAAATGGTCTGTGATGCTTAAATCACTACAGGAGACTCCCTGTTGAGCTTGTATCTGATATGCTATCAGATATTACATCAATTGACCAAGCAGAAACTCTAGAATAAACAAAAGAAAGTACTTTTTTTTTCCCTCAGACAAGCATGATGATGCTCTAGAGCTCCTTGCCACACCAGAATTTGTGATGGCCAAAAGTGTAAAGTAGTTGACAAACAACAAAGTCTTGAAAGATGCATCCTCCTATTCAACCATAAACTGAATTGATTGAAGGTAGAAGCATCCCATCGTAGGGGCCAGCTAGCTGTATGTTTCTTTAGTTCGACACTCTTTTGCTGAACATTTGCTGCTGACCACATGAGTGGTAGCTGCACAAGACAAGTTATGTTCTTATTTTATAGCCATCTTCCCAGTAAATTACAACCCAGGCTGGATCCTGACCACTTCTTGCTATTACCAGTATCTCATTTCTTGCCTTGAGGATAATCTGTGTGTGGAGTCAACAGAACTGCAGTGGTGTGCAGGGATGCCTTCTGGTCGTGTTGGGGTTTAACCCAAATACCAAGTTGGGCAATCGTGTTTTACCCATATGTACCAAGTTTCCCCGAGTAAATTCAACTGGAAAGTGCTTGACACTACCCTGTTAGGCAGTCCTTACTGCAGCAATTAGCCGCCACATCCTGTTCAGAATAAGCCACCAACTGCAGTGATAGGCAGCCATCCCTGTCCATCTGCTATTTTGGAAGCAGCACAGAAAGAGCCAGAAAATGAGGCAGTTATTAATGACGAGTGTATGCCGAAAGGCTCACGCTCAAATTCAGACTGTCCCAGCTAACAAAGTGTTTTTCCCTGTTGCTCTGTGGGTGCCTGTGTGCCTTTCTGGACTCAGCTCCCCAAATGGAACTTGATCTGGGTGAGAGCACTGAGGTGGAGGCGAGCAGGATGCTTTCTGCTCCTCCTCAAGGCTGTTGCATCATGGCCTTTGAGTCAACACATTTCAGACCTCCCACAGAGAGAAGAGCTGGTTCTTTACCTGTGCAAGCCCCAGCATAAATACATTGGATAGCTTTCCTCAAGGCATTTTACTGAGGTCATACGTGACTGTCACAAATATTTCCCAGATTACCAAATCTTGTGGAAAGCTGTGGTGTGCTGGGCAAATAATTTTTTTTAATTACTGTAGGGCAGAAGTTAGCTAAAAGATGGTCATACAAAGTGATGTCTGAGTCACTTGACCATGACTTCCCACAGTAAAAATCAGAGATGTGCAGGAAGAATCCTACCTCTTCTTCTCCCTTTTCATACCATGAGGCTGTTTCTGCAACACCAGCTATGAAAGCCGTTTTCTGTGGACCCCCCTGAAATGGGGGAATTCCCAAAGGAGGTGGAAGAAATTTCTGTGTTGTGAGTCTTACATACATACTGTGGGGGAGAGAGGAGGTTTTGGAGGAAGGGTCAAACTACCTAGAAACATAGCAGCAGAGAGCTTTGCTAATTGGTAGAATTTGGGAGAGGATAGAGGATACTCTGGGGAGGAAGCAGGGAGCCAGAAAGCTTTCACTTAGAACCCCTGATGGTATGTAAAAGGAATCCACAGGGACATTGTCCCAACACTTATTGCCAGGGGCTGTTAGCTGGTGAAAAGTCTCGATTTCTGGCAAAGTAGCAAAAAAACGCAAACCCGACACGAGGGATGAGCTGGAGACCCCAGACAGTGGCAGGTGAGAGCAACAAGGCACCCGAGCAACAGCGCACAGGTCGCTCAGGAACAGCACAACCGAGCAGAGTGACAGCAACGCACCAAAGGTGCGCGAGGCTGGTAGGCCCAGGGTAATGCTTCTGCCAACATTTGCCAAAACGCGCAGCCTTGATTGAGAGTGACATTTTGTCATTTCTGCAAACGAGCTGAATTCCTTTCATGAAGAATTTGAAGTTTCAGCCCGGCCAAAATTGCTGAATGCTGTTAAGAAGGGCCTGGGCCCAGCTTTCAGGCTGAAATAGCAACAATTCAGGGGGAACAAGTAATGAGTTAAGAAAGCAGCCGGGAGGCCTCAGCAGGGTGTAAAACATGCAAGTCTTTGCTTTCCCAGTTAGCACCTTGTTCGTACTCTCCCTTGTTTTTTCTCTGCCTCTTTTTTTTCCCACACTGGAAGATATATTCTCACCACGTGGGTGGAACAGGGCACAAGTGACCTCCTGTGTAGGCCGGGTATGTGCTTTGCTGATGATCAAATTATGCCAGGTTTTCTACAGAGCAGAAGTAACCAGATAAGGAAACATAGGCCCCTTTCTTTTGTGACTACATTTCTCAGGCCAGGAAAGCATCCATTGATTTTGCCATGCTTTCCGCTAAAGACCGAATCCACACATACTGTGGAGCTTGGCTTTCAAGAGAGGAGGCAACTGTGTCCTTTCTCAGTAAATACTTGTGGCTGTGGTCCTGTTTGGACACAGAAGCTAAAGAAGTCTGAAGTCAGTTTGTTTCAGTCTTGCCATGTGAATCCCCACCATTAGTGTACACAAGCCGGTGAGACAGTTTGAATCCTTGGCAAACAGCAGACCCCAAGTTCACGCTACAGCTGGGAAAGTGTCTGAATTGCAATCCAGGTGTAGTCTAACAAATAGCTGCAAGTAACCTTCTGAGACACAGAACTTCTTCCTTCACTTAATTGATCATCAGATCCAATTCAGCCTTCACACACACACAAAATACATATATATATATATTTAAGCTTGTATTTAAGTATGTTTAGATAGACACAAATGTATTTATGCATGTGTTTGTGGTTAGGCACATGGCCTGCACATCTTGACAGTGTTGGCTTCCACTTCAGGGCAGCATTTCAACAGAGTATAATTATTTTGTTATGGAGAACTGGATCACTTGCATAGGAATGGAAATAAACCCAAAAGCTACTCCTCCTCACTTCCCGTAGCAAGAAGATTTTCAGGTTTGAGGCTTCAGACAGGAGGAAGTTGTTAAAAGTTGTCTTCCAGGCAGATCTCCTATCTATGTTCGTCTGTCCTTACGGTAAGCAGCCTCACAGCTCCACTGATCGGCGTGGCCAAGTAAATTCGTCAACATCACTTCAGAGAGCAAGAGGCAAGAAAACAGCTGGGCCTTTAGCCAGCCCTGGTGTTCCAGTCCAAACTCATCTGGGACATGCCCATCAAACACATTCTGGGGAAAGAGTGAAAAGAAACAGGTCTGAGTCTCCCCTGCTATGGCCCTTACAATTTTGGATATCATATGTCTGAGCCAGCTGTGTCAAAACCTGGGGCTGGATATGAAAACCTTTATTTTTTACCCTGCTCAAACAGGCATACGTCAGCACCCAACGTTAAAACTGGAATGTCATGGTGGTCACAGTTCCAGTATAGGCACCTTCGTAAGGTTTGCAGTGATGTAAAAACACTTGCTGCTAGAAACAAAGCCATTTTAACAGACATCTCTGTTTGTTTTGCTGAGTAACTATATGGATGCTCTTTTGCCTCAACAGTTCTCCACATGGCGTATGGCTCTTTTTTTGTATCGATTTCAGGTGCATCAAAATACTGTATTTGATTCTTGAATAAGAGCTTCCTTCATATTTTTAGAGGTGGTTGGGGGCGTTTCTTGGTTAGTGCATGCCTTTCAGAAGCACAGTGTGAGTGAATCCTCCTGACTGTGAACCTAGAGTCCTCGTTCAGTTGTAGACTTGCACTATAATAAACTGATTTTTTTTTCTCTAGTTTTGTTTATATACTGGCTCTCAACCTCTCTAGATTTAGTGACTAAAAAGTCTGTAGGTGATCGTGTAGATTTTATCATCCATGAAGGGTTGTGGTGTTTTCCAAACAACTGCTGATCTATGTACAATAATCTGTATCTGCACATCCAGAGGAGTCCTCTTTTGGTAAAAAAAAGTACACTGGAAACCCAACAGTGACTTTAGAAATAATTTCCTTACATGATATTACGTCAGGTCCAATCTGAACTGAGAAATAATTAAACAATTAACCCAAAAGCTCTTCGTCAGATTACATAGACTGGGCTGATGACCTCAGGCAAGGTCAGTAACTTGCACTCTATTTCTTACCAATTATAGAGGCATCTCTTAACACTGAGTCACTTTTTGTTCAAAAATTATGGACAGCCCAAAGCTATCAACCTGCCAAAGGAGTGCCAAAGGGTGGCCAGATTTCGAACACCACACAGCAGGGCCAGCAATCAGCGGCCAGTTGTGATTCACGCCTATGAGACACAGCGGGTTTAGCTCCCTGCTCTTGCTCAGCTTTGGATTTGGGGGGGGAAGTCAGGAGCTGCACAGGCAGACAGTGCACTGCTGCTAAATCTCAACGCATCCTGTGTTTGGTGGCACTTTTTCTCCAGGTAGGACAGCAGGTCCTGCTGCACATGCACTGTCTCTTGGTGTGCTTGACTTCCAAACAGGAAGGCCCTGCATATAATTTTGCAGAAGCTGCTCATCTGTGCTCTTATCTGTTATTTCTCTTCATCATTTCCAGACTAACTCATGCACAGGCAACATGATTTGTGTAGCTCAGTGGAATGAGTCATAGAAATGAAGTGCCTTAGTTTTTGTATTTCTTTATCACATGTCACTGTGGTCATTCTTTAAAAAGAAGAAATCTTCGACGATAAGAAAAGGCTCCCTGGTCTCTCTTTGTCTCTCACACACACTCATTTGTCTGTTGTGCATTCACTCAACTCTTCCTCCTCCCTCTCTCTTGCATGCTTTTGCACCCTCCTGGAGGTCCTGCTTTCTTACATATACATCAGTACGCAAAACACAGTCAGGACAAAAGACTTGCACACGCTAATTAGCCCGGCTGATTTTTACTTGGTCTGGAGAGCCTTAAAATCTGAAAAGGCATTGAATATCAACAGTGTGGCACTTTATCCAATGGGGGAATATTTGTTTTCATAGGTGAGCTACCCAGTACCAGCAGTCCTGACCTGCCTGGCCATGGGGTGAATTGAGCTAGAAGAAAACACTACTTTCCCAAGAACAGGCACAGGTTATCTTTTCTTTAACCTTCCAGTTTGTTTCCCCTACTTGTTTGTTTGGGTTGTTTTACCCTCTACCCATTTGAGGTGTGTTCTGGTTCAATGCCCCTGTAAAGGCCAGAGGAATGAGCACTGTTGAAAGAAATCCAGTACTGAATTGGCCTTGTGTTGTCCGGACTTTGTTATGGCTTCAGTTCATTAAAACCAAGAGACGGACAGCTGGAAGAGAGGGAGACCAGCTAGAGGGGGGCACTTGGGGCTGGACTGTGGTGAGTCTTCTGTAGGGGCCAGCCCTGTTTTCTTTTGAAAAGAACATGATGAAAAAATCACAGCTGTAAAATGGCAGCCTGAGTAGGAAATGACATATTCCAGGCAGGCTGGAGAAAGAGTGATCGATGCTCCATGTCCTAATTTCCCTAAGTGTCTCATCTCCGGTTCCCATCGGTACTGCAACTCAGTGTGCAGGTGGGAATGCTGCATCCCGGCCTCACTTCTCCAGTTCTCTGAGCTCTGTTGATTTATTCCTCCACACACCTCCCAGTCCTCCGATGTCCCTGAAGAGAGACCTCAGCCGGTGTGGTCAGCTGCCTGTTGTGGACATCTCAGCGGGCCCACGGGCAAGAGCATTTCTCAAGGTGGAATCCAGCTTTCATGCCTTCACTGTCTCTATCCCAAACAGACAGGCAAGGCACAGAATGAAGACTTCAGCAGGGGAGAGATAGTACTGTCCCTAGAAGTGCCAGGGAGGGATGCAGTCAGCTGAGGAAAAGGGGGAAGCAAGACCAAACCCTTCGTTTGTCTCTCTTTTTCAGAAAACTGAAATCTTCAGAAAGCTGAGGGTTGTGTAGCTATTCCAGATCAAACTTCCCAGGTCTCTCTGGTCTACCAAAGCAAAATTATCGGAATGACCTAAAATAGGAGTAAAGTCCTTGAGGCACAGTAGCAATAAAGTGACTTTTTGCTATCAGTTCTCTAAAAGCTTACTGTTGCTACACCAGTAATTGCAGCAAGGGAGCTGATCATTGTAACAGACTGACCTATTTTTAACAGCAAACCAGGACTTAAAACTTTTTTCCCTTCCCTTGGATTCTTACTTCTCTTTCCCTCTCTCCACGTTCCACCACTTCATTACCGAAAAAGCAGGAAAATAGCAACAGAATATAGAGGAAACAAATGATGTAATCAAAGTTCCTGTTTCTTCCATTTCATCAAATTTTACAGAAATGTTTTGGAAACCAAACTTTGTGGCGTCTTTTTTATTTCCCAAAGAATCCTGTTCCTAATAAAAAGTATTTTGTTTGAAAATCATGCGCCAGCATCGTTAAACAACCCCCTGAAAATAAATTCTGTACCTTGTAAATATGCAAGTATCTGCTAAACAACATATATTATGAATAACTCAGTGTGACGGAATACTCTCGTATTTGGAAGGAAATATTCATCCAAACTCTTTTGAAGTTATTTCTGTCTGCTGTGTCAGAGTTTACTAGGCTGTTTCCTAGGCTATTAATCAAAGAGAAACCATATAAACTGGAATTTAAAAATAGCTATTTATTAGGAAGAACAAATAGTGCATTCATGTATCACAAAATTGCTAAATTTTAGCAACCTTGAATATCAGGTTCTTGAGTTGTAACTCATTTGCACTGGAAACTTAGTTAACAAGTTAGGAAAAGACACATTCAGAATACTGCAGAGCTGCAGAAGCAGCAAGTGCTGACACGTTGAATAAAATACATCTATTTTTATGTCAAGTCTTGATAGCAGTACATTTTTTCATTTTCAAATATGAAGAGAAAAAGAATTCAGATCTTTCCAGACTTGGCTAAGGCACCTGATTCACAATGGAAAATATTTTTACGTCGTATGTCAGCAGGACTTTGTTCTAAATTAAGGGCTGTGGTACCGAAATCTTTCTTTTATGATAACGTTGCTTCCTTGCTAGTTCTCTCTTTCCCATAACAGTGTCGTGTGCTGGAGATGCAACACAGAAGTGTTTGAGTTTCACTCAGCTTTGTACATCCGTTTGCATCGATGTCTGAATGCAAAATTACATGATGAAATGTATCTTTTGTTACACAACCCAGTGAAACCCTGGGGGAAGAAGGCACTTGAAAGCAAATTTCCCAAGCAAATTAGTCTGAACCAGAACTTTTTAAATGAAGTATTACCGGGGGGGGGAAAAAGTTTATATATCTATACATCTATACATCTATAAATCTATACATCTATACATCTATACATCTATACATCTATACATCTATACATCTATATATCTATATATCTAAGGTGCCACTGTAAGCATTTAAAGGCCAAGTCTCCCTTTCAGTTTAACTGACTGCCACTAGTTAATACCTGAACAGCATGCTGTTACAAATGTGTTAGCAAAATTATGTTCCTAAAATATGAATTGATAAACTCAGAAACAGAGAAGCTTCAGCACAGAAGAAGCAGTGGCCTGACTCGGAGAAGTACGGAAGGGTGTGGGCAAGTATCAGCAGCTGGAAGACAGCGACAACAATTAGCAGTTGTACCCTTCACCAGGAGCTGTGAACAGTGGGGCTGAGTCTGTCCAGCTCTGCCCGTGACTTTGCACCCCAATTCTGTGAATTCTTGAATCACCTATGAGAAGTCACCTCCAATACTTTCTGGCACAGGCTGAAGACCCACTGGAGTCACCGTGATTCAAAGAGTGTAGCAAGCACACAGCTTGCTTAAGACACTTCAGACTTCGTACCTCCAGATTTCAAGTAATCTTTTATTGTCTGCCAGGGGGTTAGGACAAGAACCTCAGAAGAAATCTGCTTCCTGTAAGATTTCCAGACTGATACATTTTCTGAGTAATGTGATGCTTTAGTCCAATAATTTACAGCCAGCAAATATCTCTGGCAAATCTCTTGGACTTCTCATAACATTTCTGGTATCTTGGTGTGTAACTCCCAAGCCTTCCCTGCCTACGTTTCTCTTCTGCCCTTTCCCATAGTTGTAAACATTTTGGAAACCATGTTGGCTGGACATGAATACTGACCATGTTTTATATCCCTATAACAACCTTCTGTGGCTTTTAGTGTTAGTGCAGCTGCTAACATGGGAGGTGCTAGGGCGTGATGCCTGACCAGAAAACTCACTTGTAGCAGGTGCCATCCTTACTGTTATTCTTCATTCAAGTCTATGGTCATTGCCTCAATCTTTTCAACAACGGGCACCAACAATGAGTAACAGAGTTCCCTGTGCATCAGCAGAGCTCTTTGTGTCATTGCAATGCTGGGAAACACAAACATGGGTCCCTGTGAACTTGAGGGCGGCATCTGCACCAGATAAACTGCTCATTGAACAAACCGGAGATAACTAAGCTTGCTCCATCTTTGCAGCTGTATATAGGTCCCTGGATTAGGAGACAAGTCAACAAAAGTTTATATGCACTTGTTCATAAGAGCACAAGAGATATCATCCTCTCCCTTGTTTTCATCCACAGTTAAAGGTCAAGATCAGTTTAGAAGTTATCTGTATCTTGATTCTCTCATCCAGCAAAGATAAACCCAACATTTTAGTTGATAAAAAATAATGGTAGACACACATCTCATATGTGATTGGCTGTGAATATTAAAGACCTGAGAACACTTTTTTTGCCATTGCAACAGGGGTTTTTTGCAGCAGTTGGAAGTACACTTTGCTGTCAAACATTAACAAGAAATCAATTATCAATCCCATCTCAAAACATTGTTCTCTATCTTCAAGCACAGAAAGTCACTTCATCAGGTTTCACCAAGTACCCACCTGGCTCAAAGCTAGTGTAAGTGTTCACTGAAGTCACCTAGATATTTCAGGACTTGCTCAGCGCTCATGTTTGATACCACTCTGGAAACTTTAGCTGACCCATCCTGACTTTGACTTTCTCACCAGCCAAACTCACCTCGGCTTAAACTATCAAGGAGTGCCAGTGCTGTCTAAATGATCTGGCATGTGTAGTCACACATGGCATGCATTTAATAAGGTTTCTTCAAACTGGGAATGAGTACCATGACAACTGACCTTCAGTTAGCTCCTAGGATGTACTCAGATGCTATTGAGACAAAACAGCTTCAGTGCTGCTTCTACAGTCTTTCTAACCACACTAAATCACACTGAAATTACTACTCTCCACTGTTTATTTTTTGAACTGCGTTCTTTGATTGTTTTACCCTTCCCTTTTTTTCAGGGCAGAAGATTTCTCAATGAGAGGTTGCCCTGGGAGTATATGATATAAATAACATCTCCTGGGTGTGACAGGCTCTCCAAATAGCTGACTAAGTCAGAAAAGAGCATGAAGAAATTTTCTTTTCTTCCCCCCACTCCACAGTATGATAATCAAAACTAGTCATCTCTTCCTCTTGAGTCAGCCCAGCTATGTGAATTTTGTAGGACAGGCTGCAGGAACTTGCCTCATCCAACATTTCATGGCAATCAAATTCTCTTCATCTTAGCTTCTCTTTTTGATTCTTTCTTCCCTCTGTCTTGTTGTCACCTCGGGATGTCCTAGACTTTATTCATGGTAATTAAGCCTGTCTTAGAAGCCTGTCTTAAGAAGATAAATTTCTCCTGCCAGGAGCTTCTTTTATGCTATTTTCTTCATCACACCATCAGTTTATTGCATAGCTGTTATACAGTGCATCTTGTTCTTGCTCACCTTTTGAAACATATTGCAAAATTACTATTTATCTATAGGAAAACAATTGATAAGTAGCTTCCCTGTTATTCCTCTGTGGGAGATTCATATTTTCTGTACGAAAATAAGGTACTGAATACAGTGGGCCCCCAAACGTTTCCATCTGTTTAATGCAGTTGTATGCCTCTAATGCTACTTCATTAAGATAAGGTGGATATGGTTCTAACTGCATCTCTATGACTGCCATCCCTCCATAGGCTCTTTCACAAGGTTAGGGGAGAAAGCAGATGCCTACAGAGGGAAATTCAGTTAAGGTGCATCAGTCATCTACATGAATTATGTAGGATTAAACTAGGCAATGTGGAATGAGGCAAGTTCCTGCAGCCTGTCCCACCACTGTCTCTCCACATTGCCAGTAGATCCTTCATGCACATTTACCCTACTATTTCTGGCCTATTTCTGTTCTCTCCATATCAAACTTTCCTACCGGTCCATACCCACCTCTTTTATCATATATGCATGGCGTTATTTCTTGGGAACAATCTTACTTCCTTAGAGAAGATCCTCTAGGCTCTTTGCACTCAATCACTTCTAATATTAGGCCAGCTATAACTCTTCTTTGCTTACCCTCATCGCTTGCTTAGTGAATGCTCACTAATCTGAAAATGTGTTGGGAAGCATACTGGTACTTCAGGGTGAATAGCATCCTGAGAATAAATTGCTCAGTATTGAATTGCCATTAAATTAATAGCAGGCTGCAGACTTTGAGCTGATCACCCTGCTCTATTCATCTCAATGTATTCTTGTTGCACTTCCTGTTTTGAAAGGTGGTTCCTCATTGGGAGTTCCATGGGACCCATAGGGTCAGAAAATAACTTATATTAGGAGTCTTATTTCACTCTTGCATTGTTCCTATCTCTGTCTTCTTGCCTCTCCAAGATGTAGTTCCCTACAGTCCACAGTGACTAAGGCTGTCCTCCAGACCTAGTTTCAGAAACCACGTTTTTGAGGCAGATGCCTCTTTCCCTCTGGGACTGTCAACTTACACAATCTTCCTGTCAGTTTTTGGCATGAACTGGTGATGCAAAGTCATCCCCAAATACCTTGTCACTTTACAACAAGTTTCAGTTCTCCCTCCACTCTTCCCACAGTGGAAGAGTGCACATTGCATCTACTTCCATTCAACATGAATTAAGGAACTTTTTTCTGCTTATTTTCCAGCCCTAAGGCCTTCTTGTGGCCTGAAGAAAGATTTCTTTATGGGTCACCGGCAAACTACCCAGGCTGATGATCTAGAGAACTTCTGGGTTAGAGGATCAGGGTTAGTAAGACAGTGAAGAACTAGGTCGGACAAGAGCAGGATCTCACTGTGTAAGCCATATGAATATGCCATTTTCTTCACTCAGTATCAGCTAGCTACAGTTAATAACATCTCAGTTACTTCTTTCTGTAACAGAGGCTCTGATTCATCCCAAGTGTTCCTCAGTCAAGGACATTAGAGGAGAATTTCACACTTAGGGAACATCTCTTCTGCCTGTGGTGAGGACAAGCCTTGGTGGCCAGGCTTTGGGTAACCACATGGAACCGCATTACAAGACATCGCATTTGTGTGCAAGCTTTCAGGGGAGAGGGAAAGTGAAGCATCAGTCAGCACCTCCTATTGTTCCAGCCTCATGCATGCGCTTGGGTTGCGGGGCTCCATTTTACTAACGAGCACCCTCTCATCAGAATAATCAGGCACAGGAAAAGTGATTGTACTCAAAAACACAATTGTGTACAAATAAGGTTTCCAAATATGAGGCAGGCTTGTGGCTTCTAGACTTCTGTGTTTTCAAAAATTGGTGAGTGTTAATGACACTAGGCCCAAGCCTGAAATCTTTGTTCCCAGGAGTAAGCCTGGCCCTGCTGAAGCACTCCTTTTTTGTTATCACAGCTAGAAAATGAGCAAGAGCAGGCTGAGGACCTTCCTTCAAATCAAAGTGTAATTATTGTACTGGTTCTTCTAAGCTGTTCTTTGCTTCTAATGGCCCAAGGAAAACGTGGTTCCACGTGACCCTGGTAGTAGTGTTGATACTCCCTGTGAGCTGGGCTGCTGGAAGATAAGCACTTGCAGTCCTGGCTACTAAGCAATGAGCATCATCCTTTCTGTCTCCTGTTTAAAAATTACAGGTGTTGCTGTGTAGGACCTAACCAAAATTCATTTTTTCCTTCCAGACCTCTCTGCATGGCCACTGCTGGTGATTCCATTGTGTGTCTCACACCTGCAGACCTATGAGGAGCCTCTCGGTCAGGTTTCTGCTCTGGTCATACTTCTTGCTAGAAGTCCAGCAAACTCTGATCATTGATGCTATGCTGACTTGCAGGAGCTGAGGAAACAGCTCTCCTAGACCTCCTCTTAATTTAAGTATCCTTCTCCACAACAAAAAAAAGGAAGCTGCCAAATGGCTGTGTAAGAGAAAACGCGACCTCTGGAGTATCCTGACCACTCTATAAAGGGGTCTGTTGTAAAGCGCTAGTAACCTGCTCAAACAGCACAAGGTCAGGGTTTCATTAGGTTCTCCATCATGTGATGGTCACAATACGCTCTTGGTCTAGGAGCAAATACTGCACGTGAGATCCCACCCATAGTGACTCTGGCTAAACATTGTCTTGTTCCTTCATATTGGTGACACTAGGTTCGCATTCCACAAAACCAGAAAGTACAATGATTGGTGGGTAGGGTGGACTCTGGCCGCTTAAAGCCATATGCAGGTGAGACCCCAACAGAACTTTTTACCCCAGCTCTTGGTGCTTTGCTGCACCATAATCGCATGACGATAGGTGGAAGGGACTTGTGCCAACAAACTGACAGGAGCTCTGCCTCTGGGAGAGGCAGTATGTCCCTGGAAACAGACAGGCTGCACTCCCAGTAAAGGCTGGACGCAGGAAACCTTAAATTGGTTTTCTTTTCCAGTGCCACCCTGAAGGTGCTGCCATGCCTATGATACTGCTTATCACCCAAAATTTTCTCACTTTGCCTTTGTCTCCTTGTGTTTGACAATTTTCTTTTCCTGGAGGGAGCATCCAAAGTGGCTGGGAGTATCCAAGATCTTGAGACCGTCCTTCTTCCTACTCAATGTTCATCTGGACTGGGCTGCTTTGCAGATGCTCACTCTCTCACCTCACCAAGCCTCACTCCTGCAGCAATGCCTGAGCTTTTCTGGGCAGGGTGTTGGGGATAGGCGGAAATGAGCGTTTGCAGGCACTTTGAACTGTCTCCTGAATAAATGGGAGAAAACTAAAGGATCTCTCGAGCGAAGGGATTATTGATTTTATAACTATTCCAACAGCTCCATCAGCGGTGGCATGTAAAAGGAGCTCATCATTTATAAATTGGCTCTTCCAGGGATCAAAGGCCTGTCAGGGCAACAATTAGTTCTGGTAATTTATCAGCCGTTTTAGCTTGTCAGGTAGAGAGAGAAGGGTAGTTCTGCACCAGCTCCTCTGCAAAGTTGTTAGGGTGGCCAGAGCCAGGTAGGACGTGCAGGTCTGTCATTTGCTAAATATTTCATGTCCTCCCATCTTTTGTCAGGTTTTCGGATAACCTGATCCAATTTGGTTAGACTGTCAGGTGAAAAGGAGGCATCTCTTTAGCATGCTAATGTCACCCAAGCCAGAGGTCCTTTGTCTCCTTAACAATGTCCCTGTCAAATCCCCACCGAGCAGCCAAACGAACTGGAATGCAGCAAAAAGAAGGAAAAAAGGAAAAAAAATCCTAACAATTCCTGGCCACCCCCTAAAAAAAACCCAAAAAACCAACCAAAACCCGTGGTCTGTTTTTAATTAGCCGGTAAACCACTCAGAGCTCTCCAACTGTGATGTTCAGAGAGGGAAATCTGAGGGCAAATATCCTTGTAGACCTCATAGTTAAAAAAAAAATAAAAATCTGTGTGAACAACACACCAGCTTATTTCAGAAGACTAGAAGCCTGACATAACATGACATGAGCTCACACTTCCATGCTCACAAGTACACTTGCAGAGTTGATAAATGCTTCAGGATTTCCCTGACGTAAGCTGTTGCGCACACACTTTGTGGTACCTGACAATGTTGTTAAACAATCACATGATTTTCTATCAGAGCAGCATCTCTCTTCCCGCACTTTCTTATGCTGACAATTTTGGTTTGCAACTTATTTTCAAGCCTACTTTCAATGTATAAAACACAGGTGTAAGTACTTTACAATGTGGACCACCACGTATTTTCCAGTGGAAGTGCAGACGTGTGCATGTTGTTGTAAAGCACATATGAACCTTCATCTCTTAATCATGTTTCGTGGTTCTTCAGATGTTCAACGGATCACTGGCTGAAAAAACAGCTAGGACCCCAGCTTCATGCAGAAGCAGCTCACAAAAGCTGTGTTTGGTCATGGGAACAGCACCCAAATGCTTGAGAGAAGAAAAATAAAGGGGTGGGTAAGGAAGGATTGTAGTTCACTTAGAAAGTTGACCCCTGTGCATGTATAGATATTTATAAAAATGTCTGAGGAGAGAAATAATTACTCAGCAGAAAGTGGTTAGCACAAAGAATACTTTTTTTACTATGTAGTAACACCCAGCCAACTTTCTGACTTGCTGAAAGGGTCAACACCCAAACCAGCAATCCATAATCCATTGCCAATTCAAGGCAAAGGATAGCATCCACAGGCACTTAACTCTTCAGCTAGGTGAAAGACAGCCTTGTGCTTGTGATGAAGCAGGCTCAGGAGCCTTAATACACATTTTTTTGGAAGCCACTGGAAAGCACACTGCTGCAAAGCATCCAGCTGGATGTGTAACTGAGAATGACATAATGGTTAGCAAGGACCCAGGAGGGAAACACAGCAGGAAGAGCCGTGAGATTTTAGAAAGATAGGGGAATAAAATTTCTGGAAAAAAATATGAAAAGATTCGTCTTATGAATACATGGAAAAAACGTGGAGCTCTGCAGAGGTATCAGTGAATTACACAGTCATATGCTATACTGTATGTATGACTGATACACTGAAAAACCCCTGGGCTGGTGACATCAGTGGCGTTCCTCTAAACCTGCCTGAATGACACCAGTTAAGTCTATCCATAGAGGAAACCATGAGTGGACGGCCTTCCCAGCTGAGATGCTTTCTCAGAAAAACCTATGGTAAGATACTGATAAAACCTGTGGGGTTATTTTGAGGTGACATGAATTGAAAGAGCAGGCATCCTGCATGGCATCCCCCCAGACAAACCACGTCTGTGTGGTAAGGGAGGTATCTGTTTCCAAGGGCCTGAGCAGGGCTGCTGGTGCAGCTTGTGACTTGCAGCATCCCTCTGCCCTGTGCACCCGAAGAGCACGCAGGCAGCAGTGTCGCTCAGGGTAGGCTCTGTGCAGCCCAGCAACAATCAGTCGCTGGTTGATCGCTCTTTTCAGCAGCTCTTTTCGGCAGCATGGGTTCTTTGATCCCTGCTTGCCTCACCACATGATGAAGTCAGCTGCCTGACGGATGTGCTGGGCAGCCTATGTGTGAGGAAAGAGATGTCTCCCCTGAGGTCAGATGAGATGTACAGTCACGAGGAAAGAACCCAGAGGGCACTCTCAAGGCATCTCCCCTGCAGCTAACATTGGGGAGGGGCGGGAGGGGGCTAATGCTTCTGAGGGATGCTCACTGAGGTGGGTGAGCAGCTTCAGGGTGTGAGAACATAGAGAAGTCCTTACTTCCTTGAGGAGGAAGTTTGGTTCTGCAAAGCATTCAGTACCTTGGATCCTACAAAGCTCCCCAGCAGCCTGTGCCCTTCACCTGACCACATTTTCATGAGCAGCTGATGTCCACAGAGTTTAACTCTTCACAGGGCTGAGACTTACAGTTGGTTAAATCACTTGTAAGAGGTCTCAGCTACTCAAAAATCCTTCAACAGGCAAATACACAGCATAAAGGCCTGCACTTTTCTGTTAATACGACAGGCACCATTTGCCCAATTTTTCTGTCCTCTTTAGTTTGCTGTCTATTTTGTGAATATCACTGCTGTATACTTATGTTAAAAGTAAGAGAAGGTGAAAATAAGAAGCAAAATAAAAACTGATCTCTTGGAACAACAGGACTGAGATGAAGATGAGAAAGATTACAAGAGGAGAAGGTTTGGTCCATCAAAACATTCAGTGCATGTGGCTATCTTTGAGCAAGATGTCCTTAGGGCACTGGATAATTTTTTGTGACGGATGCTTCACCAAGTGCTTGTCTGAATTGCTTCTGTGAAAAGAGATGGAGAAAGCAGAGGAAAATCAAAATCCAATATATATGTGACCAAAATACAGTGCTGCTTTCTTCTTGCCAGACTAGAGGTTGGATTTGTTTCTAGTGACTGGCACGTAACATACATTTTTTCCTTCAGCTAGAAAGAAGTTAGGTCTAGGATTGGGTTGGTTTTTTTTTTTTTATTTCCTTGGGGGGGGGGGAAACAACAACAACACTGTGGGCTTGAATTACAGTTGGTGAACTCGAATAATTTCTGCAGCCCCCAAAATAGTTGGAGAGGTCAAAGAAACCGCAAACTCCATGGGGCTCATCCATTTCTGAACGCAGCTTTCTTGAGCCAGAGGCAAACTGTCCCCCATCGCTTACCAAAGTGATATTTATCAAATTTGTTACTAGAAAATGCTTGCAGGGAGGGAAAAAAAAAACCAAAACCACAATAAAAAACCCCAAACCCTGACCAAGAGCATCAAGAGCCACCAGATCCCTGTGCTAACATCAGCAAAACCATGTCCATTTGCCCCATGGAGGCAGTATCAGAAAGAATGAAGCCTTTCTGGGTCAAATTCTGCTCTCACTTTCACAGGCATAAACGATGCCTCTAAAGCTGAGGGAACTGTTGGCTGACCGACTGACCCAGTGGACTTCAAGCAGAATTTAGGTCTCCTTGACCTGATCAGAGCAGAGGAACTTGTCCCAGGCAAACCGCGAAGACATACCAGCTGATTGTTTAACCATATTGAGAAATAGCAAAACAGGCTTCCCTATCATTTTTCACCTAGCTCAGATTTGATCAGAGATATGAAATAAAGAAAGACACGAACACCCATTCTGGCTAAGTCTCTGAAATGTCATTTGCACGATGTTTACCTCAGGAAAAATGATCCTGCCACTATCTTTGTACTTTATCTGTGGCGCTCTGTCTCTTCGCATACTTCCACTCACCATCACAGCTTCCAAGCATTCTCCTCTAATTAATCAAAAACTCTGTCCTTTTGTTTCCTAGGTCACGAAGGAAGAACAGTAAATTAAATAAAGATATCGGCCGCGAATAGAAGCTGGATTTCTACACAAGAAACCTAATAATAGCACCGTGATGCAGACGAAGTCAAAATTGATACGGTTTTATATACACAGAGGCAAACAGTCGAGTGTGAAGAAGGTAAACATCAGATACCATTCATACAGTGGTCCATCCAGCTCATTCTGTGTTTGTAAATATAGAAGTGTGTTGTGGTGGCTAAATTTATCCTAATGTAAGGAAACATGAACAAAGAGGCTGGCATTTGGTAACTTCTATAGGCAACATTAGGACATCCTGCATGAATTATTTTTGGGCAGTTCATGATAACATGGTACAGATTAGAGTTGCCATTTCTGGAAAAATTAGGTCAGAATTATGCAGATAAGATGGAAGGAATTTCAGTCGCATTGTAGTATTTTCCTGACTTGAAGCCTGACTCACATGTCAAAGCTTTGTTTTATTGTATACCTTGTTTTGATATATAGTCAAAACAGCCTTTACCCACAGAAAATAAAAATAAACCAGCTGAGCAAGAAAGAATCACACATGGCATTGAATAAAAATTAAATGCAGCAAGATTAATTTGGGAGAGAAAGTTTTCTTTTCCCAGAAACTTTCTGCAATTTCAGAAATTGGCCACGTCAATCCCAGAAAAAAAAAATCAAAGAAGGGAGATACAGTTTGGTAACAACTTGGGAATGGCTCCTTTCTTCACTCTTCATCCATGCTGGAATTTCAGCCACAGTTCAGGTGTGTTTTGGGACCATTAGCATATGGCCCCACTGGAAAGTTGCAGCCCTCTTCTCTATAGTCCTTCTCAAATTTCATCTGGGATTGGAAGAACCTCTCACTTAAAAAGGAGATAGATCATGGCCATGAAAGGTTTACTTTATAAGAGAAGAAGTTAGATTAGTTCTAGTTAGAAGAATGAGAGCCCTGACTCTTCAGCCTTGCCTCTGCAGTCAGCACAATGTTTCCATTGGCTTCAGGTAGAATATTTTTTCGCTCAGGTCGTTTATTATAAGTAAGAATGTACTTTTACACTGTTCTGTGTTCAGTGCCATAAATCCCAGCACATACCATGCCTCCCTTTTTTCACCGGGGGCTCTGGCCTGAGTTATTGAATCTCCTTGTGCTGTGGAGCAAACCTCTGGGACAGACCCTGGTACTTGTACGTGAGCCAGCCTTAAGATAAAATGCTTCGTGTTCCCTTTTGCTTATTCAGTGAGACAAACAGACTGTTAAATTCTGGTTTTCGGTCCAGCTCATTAATGCAAACCAGGGTAAGCTGCAGTTTATGCTCCTATGCCAGAAGGTAAATAGCCTGGGGTCGGGGCAGGGGCACATCCCCTTGTACCCCGCTTCACGCGAACAGGCCCTTAGAGCGGGCTGGGCAGCATGAAACGTCTTCAGCCACGCTGCCCAAAGCCTGCACATGCCTGGCATTGGGGCATCTGACCCTCCTCATGCTCTTTGCGTTGCGCTTGGGCTGGTTGTTGTGTGGGTCTCTTAATTTAGGTCACACAGCTCTGAGATTGTGCCTTCCCCAAAAGGCCAGCAGGTGCCCATCACAGCACAAAGCTGCAGCAAGCACAAGCAGCGGGGTCAGTTTAGGGAATTGAAAAGAAAGGAAGATGAAAGCCAGCTTTGGAGGCCAGGCATGAGCACAGAAAACCCTAGAAGGAAGAGTTTTATTTTTAGCATGATCTCTCAAGAATTTCTTGAGCAGCTGGCCAGAAATTTGGGCTACTGAAGCCTACCCATGGAACCATTTAGCCTGGCCACCTAGAAAGTCCAGATAGCCAGCCTTCATAACAGCACAGGCACTGCTGCAGCACTCCTCCATTCCCAGAATTGCTCCTCTCCTCCCACTCTCTCCTAGGAAAGAGAACAGGAAAGACTGGTGCACCAACGCACAGCCCCTTCCCTGGCAGGAGCATCCCGTGCCTCCCACTCGCCTGCCATGTCGGCTGGGTGAGAGGCAGCACCTTCTCTTTATTTTCCACACTGAAGGCAACTACTGGTGGGGGAAAACATGGCAAAACCAGGAAGCACTGGTGAGGTCCCTTCACACCTGATAGAGGTCACATATCCATGCACGACCTGATCTGATGCAGAGATCAAAGGGTGGCTCTGGGGGTCGCATCCCACCCTGTGGAAGTGCAGGGGCTCCCAGTTCCTTCCCGCTGCCTAGGCCAGGCTCTCAGAGTTGGACGAGCACTGCCATCTCTTTGCTGAATTGCTACCCCAAAACATAGCAAAACAGCCTGAAGGAAACATGATATGGGCGTTATTCAGCCTTACGGTGCTTTTGGGGTGAAAAGTGCTGCAAATGAATGAATACTGACAAGGAATCCAGAACAATTTCAGAAATGTTTTACAGTGATGTGCTGTCAGCGTTTGCAAGCATCACATATCTTGTGTTGTATTTCTTTGTAAAAGTTTGTATTTTAAAAAAAAAACCTAAACAAATCTGTTTTGTCCAAGGACTAGCTCTTGTACTTCCCCCCAGCCCGCCACAGGATCAGAGATGTTTAAATCCATTTATTTGCTTTAAGCATCTTTCCAGCTCTAACCACGTTAGGCCAATGTTTGGAGACATGCAAAGTTTGAGTATTGCTTTAGCTCTTTCCTGGGCTTGGGCCAGGCTCTGTTGAGGTCTCCATCTTTAACTTGCATGGGCTGGGGTAAGACTTTTAGGATAGCACGGTAATAAATAACATAACACTGCCTAATCCAACACAGCCCACAAAGCATCCAGTGTGTGCATTTTCTCCTCTAGTTCATCTGTAACATCCAACCCCTTATTTGCCATATTTTAATGGTACAGTAAATCCAACAGTAGAATTTGTACTATTGGATGAAAAAGGCACCAGGCATGTGAAAGTGCTGCTCCAGGATAAAATAATTTGGCCAATTCAAATTTCATCTTTAAGCTTTGACAAGCAAGCTTGAAGCAGGAACAAGTATTATGTGCGGTCTCACATCTGGCACAACCTTTCTGTGTTGTGATCCTGCTAATCTGACAGAAAGGCAGTTATGTGCACACACTTCATCCAGATCATCTTTGTACGTGGGGCGATCTACCACCACCACCATGGAGCCACGGCTTACAGAGAAGTGGAACATATGAAAAACAAGCCAGTACAGTAATTAAAAATATTTATTTCTGAAGATATTTACCTTGATAGGCATAAAGCATTTTTCAAATTTCATACAGAAATATATAAAACATGCATAGACCAATATGGCCTACTTCAATGTGTATTCAACATGGTAAATATAACAAAGAACTTGTGTGAATATAAATACAAAACACCAAAAAAAAAAAAAGCACATAAGATCCAACCTGTCAGCAAATTCAACAATGTGAACAAATTTACTGCTATAAACATTCACCCAATATTAGCCTTTTGACATAATTCAAAACAACCCTTTGTCTCAATGGTTTTCCACCAAACAAAGCACTGAATAAATCCCACAGCAGCCTCTGGTAACATCCCCACTTCAGGGTGTTTTTTGGTGGTATGTAAGACACAATAACCTCTATTATTAGAACTTCGGTCAGCCAAATATCCTTGTTATGGGAAACCTAGTAGTGTCCTCTAACTTTTATTTTATGTCGAAGAGTCCCTTGGCATCCAAAACCAAAGGACTTAGACTATGCAAACAACCACAGTGTCTAACCCACATTCAGATAAATCTGGTTGTAAAGTAAACTAGACTTCTGAAAAAAGGCAAAGGGTTGCAGCTGATTAGTAAAGGCAATAACAAGGTGTAAAAATACTCTAGCAGGAGTGCAACAAACAGTACGCGAGGTAGACATGTATATATGCAGTAAGTCCTGATTAGGGTAGCACTGGGGCTATCATTTTTGCATTTTAATCAAAAGGCAGCATATTTTTGCTTTGGAGTTTGTCCACTCAGATCTTGCTTTCTGTCCTTTCTAAGTACATCTGTGAGGTCTTCCTTGCAAGATGATTTTGATGCAGACCCTGAAAGCTGCTCAACTGATGGGTAACATTCCAGAAGCAATGTTCAAATGTTCCTTCAGAAAGATGGCTTTTCATGTATGCTACTGCGGATTCCCCTTCACCCCCTCTACCCATCCATCTGAGGTCCAAAATGATGAAATCCTTTGCTTTTATATCTCCAAACGTGGGGCTTCCTTAGTGTTTTGCTCTGCTGCGCCAACACTTGGCCAGAAAGGCCCTTTCGCCCTTGTGGAATGTTAGAAGTCAAGAGAGAGTTTTGGCAACGCTTTGTCAGCAAGCATGGTGGAGAGAGAGGTTCAGGTGATCTTCCCACTAGGATGCTTTCAGGCTTTCCAAGATGCTTTGTCTTTTGTTCGCCCTGTTATGTTTCAGCTTCCGCCCTTTCTGGAGCTCAGCCTTCAGCTTTGCAATACTGAAGGAAGCTTTGATACTGTTCCCAATGGCTTCCAGCCTGCAAAAATAAGAAAAATAACATTGGTTGTTAGAAGAATGAAGATGCATCTCCAGTGGGCAGAGATACTCAGGTTTTGATTAAATAAGCCTCAGTCTCGATTTCTGGCGTGGGATCCTCAGTAACTGCTGATTGCTACACCTCTGTCAGAACTGGCCTGTCTTAAGCCGCTCAAAATACTGGATTTAGAATTTAAATGCAAACACTAAAATAAAGTTAAAATACCTATTGAGAATTGATGCCCTAGACTTCCTTAAATGGCATCTATCTGGTCAAGAGGTCTTCAGTGTAACTCTTTTTGGCTGTTTTGTTTCTTTTAGGTAGGTCTCACCCAGCTTCCAATGAATGGGTGCTTTTCTTCAAGTGAGCAAGCCAGCCCCATCTTCAAAAATTATTTAAGACTTCCAGGGCTAAGTCTCACTCAAAATCATCAGACTGTCATAAATCCCATTCTGCTTTTCAAAGTAGCTCTAAGGAGTCATCTTTTCTATGGACAAACTTCAGTATGCCATACTTTTACATGGGCATATGGCCGACCACTGAACGCTGGAGCTGATAGAGCTGTACCAGCACTCAGTTTCGAAGCTGACTTCACCTCTGTGGGGTTCATAGCTGCACCAAGCCAAACGCACACATCTCTGAACTGCACCATGGAGTGATATTTCTGCCTACTGCCACACAATTTATTCTGCATGTACCTCCAAGGGCAGTCCTAGAATTTACTCCGAACTTCAAATATTAAATCAAGCTCAAATATTAATTTAGTTTTCATTTTCCCTTTCCTCAACCTTTTTGCAGTCATTTCCATCACTGACATCCTGCACTCTGTTTGCACAGGTTTATCAGGCAATGTAAGAGATAAGGCAGGTACAAATCCTCCTCCTGCATTCTAAAAAGCCAGCCACACCAGCCAGAAGAAACAATATATTCAAAACCTGGATAATTCAATCATCATCTTTTTTTTCCCCTCCAGTAAAATGGAGTAAAGTATCTAAGAAAAGACTCTGTGATTCAAGTTCTTATTAGATTAGTTGGGGCACAGTATTTTTAAGTAGTTAAGATAGTGCATGAACACACTAAAATGACAGGCTCTATTTACTTCTGTCAGTATTTTATGGTTTCAGACTCTTCTGAAGTTTGGTGTGTCTTTAGGCCTACAATTTAGCCTGCTTCCTCTAAGCAGATGAAGGATGCTAGGCAGAGCTCAGCATCCCTGTTTTCACAAGCTAAAATCCCTCTGCATGATGAAAAGCCCTCAGGACACCCTCACTGATTCCTCTGTAACTCTCAATCTGAAATCACCAGCTAAGCCCACGCTGACCTGAAGGCAGGTGAACTGTGCTCTCTATTGCTACTCCAGGGAAGTACAAGAGGATGAGAAGGAACTCACCGCTTCATTTTCTTGCTGTCCACAAGCTGTCGGTTCATGCATTTGGGCCCGATGCAGTTGCCAGCTTTGTTGTGGTGGCGCGAGGCTTTCTCCACTGTGGACTGAGCCCTGTTAAAAGTGAAAAGGTGCTGCTGTTAAAAAAAAAACAAACAACCCAGCAACCCAAGCCTGCAGTCCACAAGGCAAGACAACTCATCAACCACTTCTCAAGGCACGTAATAAGCCATCTTTCTGGGCCAAACCATAGTATGTGTTACAGCAGCGTGAGCACTTGGGCAGGAGGCAAGGCTTTGCGGAGAGTATTCACTCAGCGAGTGCCAAAATGAGTAAGCCTACCACAATCCATCCCTTCTACATGCACTGTCTTTTAAAGAGTAGCAACAATAGACGTACCAGAGATCTTTTCCTGCCTGGCAGAAGTTCAGACATTTCTTGTCGTTCTGGTGGGCACATCGGCATCTGCTGCTAGGTTCAGGGAGCACCTCTGGCACCGTGTCCTTCAGCGATCTTCTGGAGCGAGATGGGCCTCCGAGACCATACGGAACAGTCTTCCTATGATCAAAGGGACAACATGAAAGTCATTCAAATAGCCCTGTGGCTTCAAAACAGCAGGGTATTTGGGACAATCTTATCAATGGGATTGACTGCATGAGTAAAGGTTGTGGGATTGGGAATGTCTCCTTGATGGTAGTTTCCATGCAAATGCTTCTAACGATCCTGCAAATATTCATTAGCAGGGCTATTGACAAGGCTAATGACCTTTTAATTGTGATTTCATAAGGCTGCTGTGCCTCCCTGTTCGATAGAAAGCAATAAAACCTCCTCTCTTTGAACTTTGGTAACTGCCAACCCCGAGAGAAGCAATAAAAACGAGGAACAGATCCTCTCTGCTCCCGAGGAAACCCAGCAGCAGAACAAATCACCTAAGGCAGCGTTTGCAGCGTTAGGTGAGGCTCTGGCTCACTGCTCCTTGGCGAGGAGAGCTGGGAGACGGACACTGTACCCTATTAACATGTGGGATGCGTTTATCTACGGCGGGGAGCAGCAAGAGGCAGCGATGAGCCAGCCCGTGCCAAAGTAAGCCTTCTAGCCTCCTGACTTGTTGGAAAGGAAAACGGCCGGGCAAATTCAGGCTGGCAAAACTATTACTTCTGGCATTTGGTCTGCTTCTGATTCATAGCGAAAAGCATCCCGCAGCCTTCGCTGAGCAGCACCCAAAGGAAATACTGCCGCCAGGACTGTAGGCACGCAGGTGTGTTTGGGCTATTAGGAGCTATCTGCTCCACCTCGGTGGTCAGATCCTGCTCGCTTTCTCCCCGTGAACAGCCTCCCTGCTAAACTCAGCGGCAAAGCAGGGGGGAGAGGGGGGTAAGAAAAACCAGAGGGGAGACCGTGCAAACAACTGTTCCTTCTTCCCATTTCTGCAGGGAGCCGGTTCTTTTAAAATCCCGCTCCCTAACTCCCGCTCCCCTTTTCCCAAACGAAGGCGCTCGGCAACCCCCGAAGCCCCCTCCCCGCTCCACTCACTCGGGGGTGTTGATCCAGATGATGTCGAGGTGACAGAAGTAGACGCACTCCTCGTCCAGCAGCGAGGAGCAGGAGCAGCGCCGTGCGCGGCGGTGCGCGGCGGAGGGGGCCGGCGCCGCGTCCGCTTCGGCTCCGGGGGCTGCGGGAGGGAGAGAGCGGCAGAGCTCAGCACCCGCGGCAACCACGCACCCCGCGCATCCTCGCAGACAGCCCCTCCCGCCGCATCCCTCGGGCCGCCCGGCGCGGAGCCCCGGGGAGACCCGGCAGCCCCCCGGCCAGGACCCGAACCCAGGCGGCGGCGACCGGATGGGGGCCGTCACCTACCTGCCGGCAGCAGCCCCGGGCAGAGCACGAAAAGCAGCGAGACGATCATCTGCGTGTAATCCATAGCGGGCAGCGGAGAGCGAAGGAAAAACACGCACACACACACACACAAAAACCGGGAGGGCGAAAGGGGGGAAATTAATAAAAGTGGGGAAACGAGGGAAAGCCTCTCCCCGCGTCGGGGCGCAGAGCCCGGTCCCGCTCTCTGCGGGGGGAAGCAGCGGCTCGGTGCGCCCCGGCGCGTCTGGCTGGCGCGGCGGTCCCCGGCGCCCTTTTATAGCGAACCCCCATGGAGCGGGTAAACAGCCCCGGCGCTATTTTATCCCGAGACAATGTTATTCTGCTATTAGTCACCGCGCGGCAACGTGCGGGCCGAGATAAGGCCGGGCTGGAAAGGAAATCGCCTGCGAACTTCAGAGCGGCGGGCGGCGGCGGGCGGCCGGGGGGGGGTGAGGAGGGGGGGTGAGGGGTGGGGGGGAAAGAGGAGGAGGAGGAGGAGGAGGGGAGGGGGGGTGTGGGGGCGACCCGGGGGCGGGGAGGGGAGAGGCGGGGCGGGGGGGGGGGTGTGTAGGAGGAGGGGAGTGGGTTGCGCCGGGGGGGCTGGCCGCCAGGGGGCGCCCTACCGCCTCGCGCGTCGCACCTGAGGGCGGCCGCCGGCTCAGCCGCCTGGCGGCGGCGCGCGGGGCACCCTCGCGCTCGCCGTAAGGACGGTAATTATCGTGATTATTGTCAGCGCGGCGGCGGTGGCGGTGGTTGTTGTTGTTGCTGCTGTGTGTGTGTGTTGTGTGTTGTTACACCAGCGGGCCGGGCCGGGCGGGTGGAGGTGTGGCGGCCGCCCCGCAGGCTGGCGGCTCCGCTGCCCGGCGGCGGCTCTGGGCTTGGCAAGCCGCCGCCGCGGGGGGAAGGACTCGGCGAGCGGCCCCTCCTGCCCTTCCCCACCCGCCGAGGGAGTCCGGCACGGAGGGTCTCCCCGGGGGCATCGGGGTGAAGCGACAGACCCCCGCCAAGACGCGACAGGATGGACTCTGAGCGGGGTGGGGGGGGGGGTCTGAGGCGGTTGGGTCTGGCAGCAGGGCCGAGGCGTGAGGGCGGCAAACCAGGGCGCCGTGCCGCAGAGGTGCGGGTCAGGGTCCGGCTGTGCGAGCGGCGGCAGGCTGCAGAGCCGGGGCCGTGTGGCGGGGCAGAGGGAAGGCCCACGCCTGCCTTTGGCTCCCACCCACCGCAAGCTCTGGCAAGCTCAGTGCGAGGGGGTTTTTTCCTGGCGTTTGGGGTTGCCGCCTTGTGTTGAGGCACGGGAGCTGTCAGTGTGGAAGCTGGACGCTTGAGAAACGGCCACTGCACATCCATACCACGCGTGACATCCACTGAGATCCTCACCGAAGGGGCAAACCTCTAAATATAAACTCAAATGAACTCAAAATGCCTGGGATCCGACATGGAGCCGTCGTGCTGCAAAGCGTGCCAATTTCACCTATGATAAATAGATAAGGCTCTCTTGGTATTTGTGGTATTTCCGTGCACTGTGCTGTAATAATAGAAGTGACCTTGGATATCACAAAGACCAAGGCTGTTAACTGCAGCTTGCATTGTGATCTCTCAGGTGAATGGCCATTTTTTTTTTAAAGTATCAAATTATACTGTGCTGCTGTATCATAGCAGACAGACTGTCTACAGCCATGCTGAGTCAGAATAAAGGCCCATTTAACTGGTATCCTTTCTCCCACAATGGCTGTTAGCAGCTGGTATGAGGAAGAGGTGCAAGAAAGGCATGCAAGTGGAGACTAATCCGTGGTACAACCTCCCTGCTTCTGACAGGATGAAGTTTAGGGGCTTTCTGAGCAAGAGCGGGCATTTAGACCATTACGCTGAATATAACACCAGTGGCCCCATCCTGAGACCCATTGGTACCTTTTTATCAAAGGGTCTCTCAAAACTGCCCTAGAAAAATCTCTGTGGGTGGAGAAAGCTGGGTTATACAATACATCTATTTTTCACACCTTTCCAGCGTGGGAGTCTATTTTTCAGAGCAGGGATTGTATCTTCTTGTGTATTATGTCTTGTGTATGTAGGGCAGCACTTAGCAGAATACCAATGTGTGTTACCTGTGTGCATGTGAATTATTGCAGTCATGATAAGAATCTACCAGCAGAGGTCACCTAGCTACATATAAAAAGTAATAGAAGCCCACTGAAGTAATTAACTTTATTAGTACCCAAAAGTTGGGAAAGAAATAAGGGGTTTTTTTGGTGGTTTGGAGTTGGGTTTTTTTAGCTTCTTAGTGTTAAAAAAAAAAAAAAGAAAAGAAAAAACACAAAGAAATTGTGTGGGTTGAAAGATAGCTATCATTTCTGTATGGAATACAAATATGCATAGCCTTTCCAGGCCTGTCACTTAGAGGCCGTGTTTCATGCCAGCACTTACTTTAAAAAGATTTTCTTTCTGAGATTCTTATTTCTAAGATGTCCACTTGGAGCCAAAATGACTCATATCTGTGTACGATATTTTCAGCTTTGTCAGAATGCTTTGTTAGAAAGTGTTTTGTTAGCTGGCAAAAATGGCATGTGTGTTTCCTTTGAGTAGCAAAGCACAAACATATCGCAGGGACCTCTGAAGGTGCTTTTTATATTTAAAAAAAAACAAACCAAACCAACAACAACCAAACGAAAACAACCCACAACAAAACCAACAAAAACATCTTCAGCGATTTTTGGTAAGGATTCATAAATATTATTGTTGTCAGAGGTCCATGTTCTCTCATGCGGCGCGATTTCTGATAGCTCAGATCTTGAGACTAACCAGAATCGGGCTATTCCTGTTGCTTGCTCGAGCAATGCAAAAACAGATCTGTCTTCAGCTGCCAGTGGCTCTTATGGGTCATTTTGGTTCACGGGGATTACCAGGCCAGGAGGTGGGTTTCCCCAGGAAGGGGTAACCCCTTGACCCTTCCTTGGACACTGGGAGGTATGGGGTAGGTCTGTGTCACGCAGAAATGCCTTTTTGGGAGTTTTGCCAAAGAAGGAAGATTTGCTCACTCTATAGCTGTTTATAGTAGGAGTCTGTAACGGTGTGGGTCACGGCAGGGGTCTTACAAAATAAGCAGAACAGGACTAAACTTTGGCGAGCAGTCAGCGTTTGCAGAGTGGAAATACAAAGTCGTAGGTGATCCTACAAAGTCATGTACTCAGCAAGTCCTCCCGGTGGTGCATGCCAAGCCAGCTTGCCCCGAGGGCCAGCAAGTTGGCGCTGTGTTTGCTCTGCTACCTGCTTGGGCGAGGGTGGGCGCAGGAGTTGAAGCCGATTGCTCCTGCAGCAGGTTTTTCCCCTTTCTAGCTGGAGTACCTTGGCCAGCCACAGCTGAGACGCTGCAGTTACGGGGTGAAAACCAAGCCAGCCAGCCAGGTTCTGGTTTTAGTGTTCCAGCTGGAACAGGCCAGGGTACTGACTGAGTTTTCTAAAGGACATTTTGTATAGTGTCAGAAATGTGCAATGCCTGCTTATCAGCAAAACAATAAAAGGAGATTGTAAAGCTGTGCCTTTCTGTGTAGGGAACAAGGGGAGCAGCATGCTGTTTTCTGCAGATTTGAAACACAATTCTCAATTAAGTGAAAGTTGCATAACTTGTCCCTTTGGTTCACTTGCTGTCCCTTTTGCACCTTACTTCTTAGGGGCTGTCCAGCCCTTCTGCACCTCTTCTGATAGAAGAGTGGAAATTCCCCTTCCTCCCTTACATAACATGTAAATTAAAGAAGTAACTAATCTAGGCTTCCTGGAAGTGACCTTGTTCTCAGCTGTCACTACCCAACCTACCATGCATCTAATTCCCTCTTACAGACGTCACAGTCCTTGGGCAGAACCCCAATTTCCGGAAAAAAAAAACCCTTTCTTCATTTCTCCCCACCTCTAGTGAATGAGGTTTATGACAGGAGGTTGGTGATTGTCTCACACTGCACTTGTGGACCTCTGAAAGTGCTGAGGCGAGGAGGAAGGTCAGTCACTGATCCAGCAGCCTCAGCCCCACCTGTCTGTAGCACAGTACTGGGTCCTCTCCCCACCTCAGGCCCATAGATGGTTGTTTTCCTTCAAGAACTCACACCACGTACAAAACCCTATTTAAATTAGCAAGGAAGGTGACAGCTATAGGATGCTTGGCACAGAAAAGCCATCCATTGTTGGATGAGAAAAGAAAGCTCTTCCAGACCTTGCGTGTCCAGGCACAAGGTGGCAGTGACTAGATGCCATTTAAAATACAGAAATCTAAAGCAGCCTAGAGCTGAAATAAAGGAGAAAACCAACTTTACTGAGCAAAGGTCACAGTTTCTCCCAGGGCTAAGATTGTTGTTGCCAGAAGCACAAGGAGGGTGGTTTGCAAAGATTCAGGTTCCAGAGGTACTGTTGTGAAACCTTCCTCCTGCTTGTACTTTCCACAACAAAGAACTGGAAGCGTCAGGGAAATGTTTCGCTGGAAGCCAGGCCAAATTTTAGATGAGGGGAAACATCAAGTGGGAAAAGGGGGGAAAAGGTTTAAATAAGCTGGGAATAAAGAATCTGCGTAACTTTTAGGTGAGAGTTAACAGGGTTTTCTCTCTTACCACCTGTTTCTGGGTGTTGTGGGAGAAGAAGTGTCCTCTTCCCATTGAAGTGAGCCGCAGGGGTGCTGGAGGTGCTTGGCTGCCCCCTGTCCCGGCAAGCGGTGGCAGCTCCTCCTGTTTCCATGTTTTATTCTGTATTTGCCCTTGTGCAGGAGCGGCAGGTGGAATAGCAGGAGCAAGGCGACAGGTTAAGCTCTGTGGGCGTAACATGGGAGAGGAGAGCAGAGCCCCCCCTCCCAGGCTTTGCGTGGGTGACAGGGGTGACCCGTACTGCCAAGGAAGTGCCCCACATGGTGCTGGGACGGCACCTTCACCCTCACCTTCACCCATAGGCAAGGGGTTATTTCTGCTCTGGTAGCCCAGCATCCCAGCACTGCTTTTGGTGCACTTACACACAGAGGCCCTAAAGAATTTGGGGAACCTTTGGGGTTATAAACAGTTTTAACTGTGGTGCTTAACTGAATTTAATTTTTTAATTGACCTGGGCTTTTCTCATGTCACTGACAGTATTAGCAAAAGCGGTAAGGCAGACACCTCATTTCTGACCCAGAAAATCTGAAATTGCTGAAGCTTGGGGACATATTCTGGAGTAGGAGCTCTGCGTCTTATCCCTTGGCTTTTGCAGACGCATCCACTATTGGCCATGTCAGGCACAAACTGCTGGGCTGAATAGCGTGATCCCATGGGACTGTGATATATTCTCTATATATTCTATATAGCCATGCTTGGACTCTTGTTTAAAAAAAGTATTTCAGCTTGGTCTTCAGCTTCATTCAGGCAGTCGAGTTCAAAAGACAAGTGGTATTATGAATTTTGTCTTCTAGAAGTGTGAAAAGGTGGTAAAAGGTTACCTGTGCCATACATGTGTCATTAATCAGCTTCTTAAGAATGGGTTATGCAAGCAGGAGTTTTAACTACAATAGGGACTGTCACCAGTGAATACAAGAGATCAGTGCAGAGACTGCAACAGAAGGATTTAGTGAAGAAAAGGAAAATATGGAACAGAAACTGTCACTTGTAGAAAACCAGATCTGGTTCTGTACACAACCTCTTCTATGAATACAACAGCATATGACAGAATACTTATTTGCAAATAGCAGTTAGTGGAAAATGTGCTTTATCAGGTTTGTTTACTTATTTCTTGGCAAGTGTGGCTCGTGAGGAAGTCAAACCCAAAGCATCCAATTAGCGAATCTCGCGCAGCAAAGCGCCGAGAGCGGCGCGCCGCTCCCTGACCGGTCATCTCGCTCCTGCTGACAGCCTGCTCCGGGGGTAAGTGTTCTTTAGCAAAAGGCCCTTTCCTGTGGCCTTGGCAGAGCATCGGCGATGCCATCCCCGTGCCTGGCGCCAGGAAATGGAACAAGGAGGCCAGTACTCAACCTTGTCTATAGAGAGGTGCAGTGGTACGGTTTCTAAATTAGATGGACACCTTTGCTCACCTGCTCTCCGAATTGCCCTCTAGACTATGGAAAGGGGCCCAAGGTTCTGATAGTCCTAAATTTAGGTCCCATCCTAATAAAGGTCTAGAGTTAGCTGGGGATGAATCCATGCCGGTAGCTTGCCCAGAGTCTCATGAAATTACTGGGGTGAGAGGGAATGGAGAAATGATCTGAGTTCCTGAAAACCTGCATCCCATATCCTGCCTCCTACATTGTCAGTCCCTGCTACTACCCAGAGGTTTGCTTATCAAAACTGACTTTTTAGCTGTGTCAATCTCTTGGATTTTATGTTGCTTTGCTCATTAAAGGTACTTGCAAGAGCTTCATTTCATGCAGCTCACTCAAAGACACTCCTTTGAATTAATATATTTGATTGACTCTTTATGCCTAGTTTTTTCACCTGTCATGTGGCTTGCTCACCTTTCAATGAGACTGTCTCCAAAGACTCAAGTTAGTAGATTTTGGGGAGCTAGCTAACTCTACCCTCTCCTGAGGGCATAAAAGCCTTGCTGGATAAACCGGCCAACTCATTGTTCTAAGAACGGTGTTGAGCTTTCTTGGCAGTACAGCCCTTTTGCTCCCACTTGTAGCCCCCCTGTGACTGTTTTGCCATCTCTGTGTTGAGCCAGGGGTTAGATCTGCAGACTTGCACTCTTTCCTTTGAGAGAGAAACGAGTCTGTGCTGGGAAACACCACGGGTTTAGATGCAGCCTGAGCCTTAAGTATGAGCTTATTTTCCCTGGGTTACTTGTTCCAGATGCTTGCTTTGCTCCCAAATCTGTAAGCACTGTGCTTCCATGCATCATCGCTGGCAGTGTGGGATAGGACAGTAGCCTTGTATGAGCCAGTGCTCCTAGCATTAAAGATCTACTCATTGTCCATTTGGGCAGATGCTTGTGTCTGTCTGGTTGGGGTTTTTTGGTTTGTTTTTTTTTTGTCCAGGACATACTTAGCCTGTAAAAGAAATGCTGACAGGCTCTCTCCAGCTGGAGTTCCTAGTCTTTATCTGCCCTTGTTTGTCCCCAGGAGAAGGCAGCTTGGTGAGTAAACTTTGTGTTGAACATGCTCCAGCTGTTCCTTGTGCCCAGTTTTAGCTTAAAGAAAAGTTACACCAAAAGCTGTCAGAGGAGAGTAGCTGTAGGTAAACTGCAATAAACAAAAATAAAACAAAATTTGGAAGCTCTCCTTCTTATATTGATTTTGAACAATAGGAGGGGTACCCTCTTATTTTTCAAGCAAGGCGTACACATTAAAGTATCTAGTCTGTGTCTGAGGTAAAATATGGACCACAGAGTTCCAGGGACTGTGATGGCAATTACTCACAGGTGACACTGACAAGAAGGAGATTTTGTTACCTGTCAGGGCCAGGGAAACAGGAACAGCAGCTTGACAATTGAATGCCCCAGTGCTGAGCTGAGATCACCTTAGGTCCACCACCCCCTGCCTTCAGTTGGAAGAGCGAGCCTGTTCCCAAGTGTGCACACGGATGGTGGGGTCGACACAGCCAGGGGCACACAATGGAACATGTCCCTGGGAATTGTGAGGGGGTGAGGAGGGAAGGGGCTATATATGACTCCCGATTCCTGTGAGCAGCTAAAAACCCAAGATGCCCGACAGGGCTGTATGTCGACGTTTGCCACATGTTACATAGCACACAGGAATGAGGCCAGCTTCTCTGCCTGCTTTCACTGAGCATCCTTCAGGCATGTCTCTACTAGGAATTTTTCACTGGCCATTTCCAGTTTGGCTGCTCTGAACTGGTACCACTGGGAACCCCTCCACGGGCTCGGTGCCTGCGGCCAGACCTTTCCGCACAGATTTACATGCTATGAGAACCCCAAAGCCAGTGCAAATTCCCCAGCTTCCTATAGGCATCCAGCATTACAGCTGTAGGGTTCAGCCTGGAGAGATGGAGCCTTGGTAGGGAAGGTACCAGGGAGGCCCTTCGCTCTGATGGGCTGGTGTAGCATGGTGTGAGCAAGTGCAGGGCTGTGCTTTGTCCAAAACAGTTTGTGGGTGACAAGGACTTCTTCCACTGCCAGTACTGTAGAGATGGAAAACCACTCATCATCATCCTTCGACTAATGCTGTTCCCATTAGTTGACTCAGTTGCAATTGCCCTGTTGCCATCGGTGTAACTATGTACGTGCAGCTGTTTCCTTTGGAATTGCTCCCTAGTGTCATTTCCCCAACATTTATCATCTCTTCACAGTTTTTAATGACATCTTTTTCTTGTTTAAAGACAAACCTATCCCACCTTTCTGAACATAATTATGCTGTAAAACTGTAGTATTGGTTTCAGTTTCAACAGACACAGCCAGGCACTGCTGTTTCTTACACTGGATTTAGGAGATTAGTCTTGTGAAAATAGGAACTGTATATATCACACAGTGAAGTTCTAGCCATCTGTTGATAGAGCAAACCATCTTTCCTCAAATTCTTATAGATAATATTTCTTTTTTCCAGTGAAAAGACTCTTCCTTGACAAGCCAAGCTAGTTTTGCACCAGCTGAAACTGAGCAGAAACAGTTTCATTTTAGTTTAGTAGGGCGGAATAGTTAACAAGGGTCCAAAACTGGCTGAGACAAAGTTTAGCATGGCTAGCATGCACTGCATGTTTAGCAGTGCAGTTCTGCAGTGAGCTATGCACAGTTCTGTTCCTGGTTTTTAAAATGGCTTTACAATCACACTTTTCTCTAGAACAATTAAATTTATTTAAGAGAAAGCCCATGCCAAGCAGAAGGAACAGCAAAGGTATGAGTCAAAGGCCTCGTTTCTGAAGAAGTTTTCCTCCTGACACCACATTTTTTAACCTTCCTTCAGCCACTGGTGGCCAGGACTGTGGAGTTTCCCAGAGGAACTGATGCTGAATTTGGAAATGTTTTACTTTAACGTAACGGCAGAGACAAACAAACTGCCTTGCTTCCTCTGCTGATACTTGCTCCTTGAGCAGGCCCATATGACGCAGCTCAAAGCTTGGCCTGTTTACGGATTGCTTGCTTCCCTAGCAAAGTGAAAGTCAAAGGCAGTGAGGCAAACTGACCCTCTCAAAAAAAAATCCAACTTATCTTCACAGGAAACTGGTTCAGGATTAGGCAAACCAGAAATCCCCACTTCCTTTTTCTAGAGAAACTACACTATCTGTCAATTAGCAAGTGCCTGTTTCATTTTCTCCCACTGTCCTTGAAAAAGAGAAAAAGAGGAGGCAGGGCACCTCGGGGCATCTACCTTTTGCTGCAGTTACTCCCCACACTTTCCACTCTGTCACTTCTCTTCCCGTAAATCTCTGTTGTGGTGCTTGAATGAAAAGAGCGCCCTGTTTTCCTTGCAGATTGTTCAGGAATGCATAAAGATTCTGCTGAGGATGAGAAGGTGGAATTTCCAACCCTGGTAGGAAAGAGGGATTTTTGCTGGAAATAGTCACCTTCAGCTAAGAGCTCCCTTGCTCTTCGGAGGCACCTCTGTGCCACCGCAGGCGTGTGTCCTGTACGGAGAACAAACCGGTGGAAGCTCGGCTGGCTGGCTGGCTTCTCGGACCTTGCAAAGGGCACCGTGCTACGAGAAACTGGGAAGCAAACAACTGGGCCCAGCACTGCCCATCTCCAAAACTGCTGCTGGGGGAACAGACCACCCCTTGCCACCAAGGGGCGCGTTGCAAGGGCTCCCCAAAGGAGGGCAGGCAGCAGCGCAAGCCCTTTAGCAGAGCCCTTGGAGCCAGTGCTCAGTCTGCCTGTCCTCCTCCTGAACAGTTACAGTAAACTTCTGCTTTGAGATAGGGAACCTGCCTTACATTTCCTTGTAGCAAAGTACACTGTAGCAGAAGAAGGTGCTGATTAGTTGCATGCAATCTGAACTGCTGTTCCTTAAAATGAGAAGCTTTTTTTTTTTCCTCCTTTTCTTTTCTTTGATCTTATCACCAAGGGCATGGTTTTCTCAAAGGTTATTTGACAACCTGCAGTCCTGAAGCAGTCATGTTGGCCCACTGTATGAGAAATACAGCTAAGCAATGAAGAAACTACAAAGTGTTGCATCCTCTATGCAATGTATCATTGACATTGAACTTAGTCCCAGAGCAGCATGAACCATAAAAGAGGCAGGAAAGACTCAAATCTCAAGGGGTCAAGCCTAAAACCGGGAACAAGGAAGAAATCTGTACTTTTGGGGGCAATTCAGGAGATTCCAACAGAAGATCCATGCAACCACCAAAATTACAACATCCCTGCTGCTGGGCTTATTTGAGCATGTAACCCGTGCTCAGTGGTGTGACCTGTTCCACTGACTTCAGGAACATCTCCAAAGAACGAGGGTTGGATGCGTCTCCTTTTGTGGGGTGACAGCACACAGCAGAGCGCAGGTGGCAGAAGTATTTCAAACATCTCTAGAGGCATTGCATGCTTGTGAATACTAAGAAAGGGAACTCATGTTTCTGGGCTCACAGGCGCTAATCCTGCCGAACGAAGGTCCTGAGCTTTGGATTTTATAAGCCAGGGGCACCCTGCTGTGGTCACCTACCTCTTGTGCAGTGTGCCCCTGGCTTATAAAATCCAAAGCTCAGGACCTTCGTTCAGCAGAGGGCATTTTTCTTTTTCAAGGAGGTGTAAATCTTAGTCTAAGGTGCTTCAGGGAATATGACGTTTTCCCCCATTCAGCTCTGTCTGAGGTGTGATTCTCTCATCACAAGGAGTTAGGGATCTTTTTCACATGTTTAGGGGTATTAGGAGTAGTACACAGGCCACTGTTCTGGATCTTACAAGTGGCCATCAACATTGCTTTGGGAGGTTTCTCCCTGGGCAGGGAGGCCAGGAAAGGATCAGCTCAGAAGCACAGATAAATCCAGGGCTCCTCTCCAGTTGTGATTCTTTTGCTGCTACGGAGAGCTACTTCATTATAGCAACAGACCTCAGTGATGCAATGCACTTCATGAGCATACCCTATGGCATAAAGAGCCCAAAACCAACTCATAGACTTGACGCTTATCTTTTAGGTTCCCCCTTGGGAGAGGCCAGCAACAAGCTTCCAATGGAAAGAGAGGTTGCAAAAGGGGAAAAGGCTAACCTGGAAAGAAGAAGATGAGAAAGAGGTAGAAAATTAAGGCATGTGGGTCAGTTTCCTGAAGGAACTTGTTCAGCAGCCTCTGGAGAGTGGATCTGAATGCGAGGAGAGGAGCCCAGAAGGTTGAGAGAAGGGAATCAATACCTCAGCTGACCATCAAGGTCCCAAAGGAAATTATCTGCATGAGGAGAAGGGAGAAATCCCCGTTTCCCCCAGTAGTGCTATAATCCTGGTGCGTTCTGGCCTGGAGAGGCTGCTCAGCTACTCAAGAATAAAAAGCTGTGGCACTCTGGGTGATGGCAACAAGCAACTGTAAAAAAAGGCCTTTGTTTAACAGTGAAAAATCAAGGCTGGCACCTAGAATGTGGGTGCCACACACACATGCACGCACCCATGCCTAAACCAAGTTGCTAGTGAACCCAGCACATCTTTCCGGGACCAGGGAGATACCCCAATTAAAGTATCCCACTGGCCTCTTTTTGCTGCTGGCTGCATTTCCCCTCCCAGCCCTGCTGACCACAGCTTGCTCTCTCAGGGGCCTTCCCGGTTTGCAGTTACTCAGCAGCCTAATCCACTTGTTTTGAGAAAACAAGGGACAGGGACGGGGGAACGCCGAGGCTTAGTTTCTGATGGGCGCCGTACTACTGTGTTAGGGTCGGCTGGAGCCGGGCCGTGCTCATCTCCTCCAGCCTTACTACAGCCCGGATGCCTCTAGGTGGTGCTTCGCTCTCAAGTTTAGCGCCGGGAGTTGGGGAGCAGCAGCCTCAGCCCGGGGATGCCCAGCAAGGGTTGACAGCAGCCGCGTCGCCCACCTTGACCTTCGCGGGGTGATGGCTGGCGGAGGGAAGCCCGCAGTCCCGCTGAGCCCTTTCCATGCAAGGCTGCTAGGAAAGAGTATTTGCTGTAGGGAGAGGAGGCACAGCTAGAACTAGAGGGGTACTCCCCACTCCAGCAACAAACATGTCTGCAGTTCATGCAGAGCCCCCCGACTTAAAAGTCAGAGGCTGGTTTGAGTTGGAAAGGACCTCAAAGTCCATCTATGTTCAACGCCCCTGCCATGGGCAGGGACACCCTCTGCTTGACCAGGCTTCCCAAAGCCCCATCCAGCCTGGCCTTGGACACTGCCAGGGAGGGGGCAGCCTCAGCTTCTCTGGGCAGCCTGTGCCAGGGCCTCACCACCCTCACATGGAAGAATTTCTTCCTGATACCTAACTTAAATCTCCCCTCCCTTAGTTTAACCCCATAACCCCTTGTCCTATCACCACACTCCCCAAGAAAGAGTCCTGCTCCATCTTTCCTGTAGGCTCCCTTTTTCAAGAGCTGGCTCAGACATCTTCATTTAAAGCCGCTGTGGGTCAGGCCCCTAACCCCAAAGAAAACCTCCAGTTGCTGTGCTTTGAGACTGCTAAAAGTCCTGCCATCTAGAGTTCTGGTGTCTGTAAGGAGGTGTCACCAAGTTTATGGCCATCAGATAACCAAGGTGTCAGAAGAGGAAAATGAAATGGGCAGGCTGATGAGTGATCAGTGGGAGCAGGTGCCTGTTTCTTTCCTGTTTTGCTAACTTGGGCTGTGTTGAAAGTCTGTGTGTGGAACAGGAGCAATTCCTGGAAACCTACATGGAGCAAAAGATGCCTGTAGATTATACAGAGCTGTTCCTTATCCTTGATTGTGAAGAAGGGCAATATTAGGAACTAGAAATGAAGGGTGCACTGCATTAGTTACGTGTAGAAAAAGCAATTCTTGGTATTTCTCTTTACATCTTTGAGGTGAGGAACATCAACCAGGGAGGCTGACAGCCTTGGAATGGTCACAGCACATCCCTTCATCGTGCCTCCTCCTTTTCCACTGTGTGACTAGGGAGCAGAACACACCCGGCGTTTTGGAACGCACAGCCGTGCAAAGTCAGAACCGACTGACGTGGCTGAGACAGCCCCAGCTCCCACCTACTCACGCTGTGTTCGTAGATGCCTCCCTCACATGGGGATAACACAGCTCCCCAACTCCTGCTTGGGACGATGGGAGCAACCTTGGAAGACTTGTTGCTTTCTTTTCCACTATACCCTCCTCTTGAGAGAAATGACAGTGCCCTGTGTTTGGTATGGGGAGGAAGAATTTGCCCTGGGCTTTTCTCCTGACTCTACTGGTTTCCATGTACTTATATCTGAGGGGGAAGCAAACCTGGGACGAGGGGGGAGGCTGTGTCACAGCTGGAGGGACATCTGAGGGGGGTGATCACGCCAGTTCATCCCTGAAGCAGGAGATGCCCAGTGGGAGGAGGGGGAACATCTTCCCTGACATGCACTGCTCTCCTGAACAGGCTAAAGGATTAGCCCTTGGATTTGTTTTTCAGATGATCCCATGCTAACAGCTTTGGGTGGATTTGGGCTGACTTCTCCACATCAAGTCCTTTGACCTTTTAATCCTTCTGAAGTAACTTCTTCCCTCCCTTCTTCCCCCCCTCCCCCCCAAATCCCAATCCCAACAGATTGCCTTTTGTTGGTTTTCTCCTTGGACATGCTTTGAGAGCTTGCAGCAGCTTTTCTGATGTGTTCAGTAATTAGCTGGCAGCTCCATCTCCTTCCTCCCACTGGGCTGTACCTGGGGCTAAGCTTATTTCAGGGTGTTAGATTTGCAGTTCGAAAGATTTTCAGGGCTAAATCCAAACTTAAGCTTTTATGATAAATACTAAGGAACATCTTTGACTTCCTTTCCCTTATTTAACTGCATCCCTCTCCTCAGCTGGCAAACCCAAAGAGTTATGCAGTTCTGAAGAGAAAGAAAAGAAACTTTTAAAAAAGAAGATTACAGCTAGTAACTGGGGCCAGATATAGCTGTGGTGTGGGTGGGACAGGGAGGAAAAGGAGAAAGCTGGAGAGGGCCTTGGGGAAGAGACAGTCATGGAGATGATCCTGTAACTAAGATGAAATATCTTAAGGACCTGGGGTGCAGGGGAAATGCAGAACCTCCTAAAACCGCTGTAACTATGGTCACTAAAAGCTGTGTGAGGAGACCTTTTACAGGCCTGGATTCAGCTCATGTCATTGTGAAGCTCTAAGGGAATCAGCCCAACTAATGGCACATCCATACAGAGGCTCAGCCAGCTTCAGCCAGGGGATGTATTTTGTTTTTTCCCCCAAAGATGTGGAACATGCTCTGCCTCCAGCCAGGTCCTCCTGTCTCCATGGCTTCCTCTGCCTTCAGTGACTGAGATAAAAGGATCGTAAGTGGCTCTTTAAAAGCATTTCACACGGGTGCAGGAGAGGAATAATTAGTTCATACTTGTTCTTCTGGGCTTAGATCTCTACGCAGACAGAGCAATATGCTTCCTTTTGCACTTCATCTTCTAACTTGTGTGTGGAGAAAATGTAGGGACTCCTCAGAAAGCTCTGCTGTGCCTTGCTTAAATCCAGGCAAGGCTTGGAGTTGTCTGAGGTCCTTGGGAATTAATGCTGCCTTATATATGTGTGTGTGTGAGGGTGTGTTTTTCTCTCAAGGATGGTTTAAGCATATTGGTTTTTCCCCATCCTTCACAATTCCTGTATACAAAATCAAGTGGCTTCATGGTGGACTGACTTCTAGATGGCAAAATATACTGAGGTGTTTCCTTGGCTCTAATAAGATAAAGGTAACACTCAGGCAGTGTTTCAGGGACTTTCAGCTTTCTCTCATTCTCCTCTAGGGAAAGTTTGTTATAGTTAAATTAAGCATGGTAAATACAATCTGGAACGCTGTTTGTATTTAAAAAAAAGAAAAACAAAACAAACCCCTGAAATTTTGGCAAATCTTTGAAGCTTGTCCATTGAAATCACAACCAAAGAAGGAAGGTCTGAGCTGCTGTGGAGGTCCTGGAGAGTTTTTATCAACTAGCAGTCAGGAAAACAAAAGGCAGGTGAGATTTTGGGTGGACTCCTGTCCAAAAGCATTGCTTCACCTTGCTCAGTCTCTCCCAGGGCCCAAGTGCATTCCCTTCAAGTCCTTTGTTGATCCACTAAAATCCCACGTGCATCCTGTTGTGTGCTGGTGTAAGCCAGAAGTAACACAGGTCTACAGAGGCTGCACAGGAAGCACGTAGGAGAACATGGCCGAGCACTTTCTTAACGCCAGCACTGGCTGACTGGCCCTAAACCTAACACCAGAGGTTTCCTTATGTTACATCTAAAGCTGCTTGGTACCATTAGTAACAGAGCAATAAACCAGCGATCCTCTCTCTCCTGTCCAGAGGCAAGATAAAGCGGGGACATGAATGCTAAACTCAATTTTCAACTTCATCAAGACATTGTTTCTGGTTTGGATGTTTTCTGAGCTTTGGTTTTAGATGTGTTCAAATTTATATCCCCGATGTCCATGCTCACCTAGAAATTCAATGAAGTCAGGGGAAACAACTGGTCTCTGAACAGCTGTTAGTTTGGTTTCGAGTGCTTCAGAGGATCTTATTAAAATAATAAATTTCCATAGGAACTGCTACTGCAGCACTTTTTTCTTTTTTTTTTTTTTTTCCTTTTTCAAGAGAGAAGTTATGCAAGGGCCGCTGGATGATATCAGCACATCTGGGCAGCTTGGAGACTGGGGAGTTTTGAGGAAAGAGGAGGCCAACAGAAAAGAAGCTGGGGGTTTTCTCAGCTTGAGGCAGGTAGGAGGGTCCCGAGGAGAGGACAACAACTCTGCCAGTCCCAGGAGGGCCCTTGCCTGGCTCTCTGTTGTCCAGAAAGTCACCGAATTTGTCAATCATCACAGGCAGCAAATAGGTGCTGATTGCCAAAGTGGGAAGAGCAAGGCCAAGCAAATCCTTTTGCGATTCCAGCACTGAAGGCTTACACCATAGCTACGGCTTGTATTTATGCTCTGGGTAATCCAGGGAGGGAGGGTTCATTCCCTCTCTTGTCTAAGTAAGAAGTATTGCACAACAAGCAGGTGCTGGATGCCTTGGAGCAGCTTCTGCACTGTCCTGCTGATAGGGAAGCCTGGGGATGTGGTGTGAAGGCAGAGCGGAGCCTGCTGCTGCTGTTGCATCTCGTGGCTCCCCCTTTACAGTCGCATCCTTTCTGTGCCTCCAGATGCAGGCAAAGACAACAGCCACTTGCCTTTTAGTTTAGACCCTTGTAGCACAGATAATTACAACACCCCTGTCAGGTTCCTGAGCCCCTGGGGCATGAGTGACAGGTGCATGCGTTAGCCCTTCTGGCCATCTGATAAAAGCAGGTTTGTTCATTCAAGTAAAGGTTCCTGAACGGGCTGCAAAAGGAAAAATATATTTCTTTGGTTTAAGCATCTGCACACATCTTCACGATATAACTGTTTTAAAAACATAATTAGAGGTCAAATATTAATGGACAATCCATATCTTCAAATGTAATTAAAAGCACTGATACAAAGCTGCTTCTGTTCAGAAAGTTCCCGTGCTCAGCTAAACTTTCAGGGGCTGGTCATTACTCTCAGCCATAATGTTGATTCATGATCCTCTGCGAGAGAAGAATCAATGCTGGAGTGCCTTGCTTGTGTAACAACGTCCATGAGTGAGCCTGGAGTGCCTCTTCAGTGAGATAATACCAAGCAGTTAAAATATGTAGAGAGCTCCTCCTGGATTCATTACAGATCAATTTTTATCCTTTTAACATTCTTGCTTACAAAGAAATTCCTATATAACACGCCGGCCTTCTCCTCTGCTGGTTCACCTCCTTCTTGGTCCTGGGGCTTGCTCCTCAGTGCTCTCCCACCGCCAGCTGGTGGAAGGGATTACAGTGGGAGCAGCCTGTTGACCAGTATAAACTCCACATTAAGGCATCCGCCCTCTGAGGGAGGGAAGCAGAAGGAAATGGCTAACATCCCTTGCAAGGGTGAAAATACGAATTTGGGTGCAGTACCATCAGTGGGACAGCAGTCTGCCCCTTCCTTCTCAGGTGGCTTCAGCTGGCCCCATCTGAGCAATTGGGGGCTAGCTTCTTCCCTGCCTTTGGGCATGGCTGTTACCCTTCCTCTGTGGTTTTTTTCCAGGTGGCTTTCTGGGGATTGAATGGTTTGACAGGAGTTGGGAAACAAATAGTTTCACTCGCTACCTTGTGAAAGATAACGAGTTTATGAGCGAATGATGGTGAGTCACGGTCTCTCTTTAAAGGATTAACTGCAAAACCTGGGCCAGGTCTCTGTGTGTTAGGTCTTCTTGTTCTGTACTCATCCCTGAAAAAAACTTCTAGCAGAGGCACAATTATTTTATATTTTTTGCCGGTGTAACTTACCTCAGCAAAATAACTTTTGCTTGTAGGCTGTAGCCCATGCTCTACATCCATGTCTACTCCAGGTAATTTTTCTAGTATAGGTGCATCATTCACCAGCTGTACCTCCTTACAGACTGTCCTTCAGAGCTCCATCAGGAAAAATACATAACACAGGCCTCGTCTCCCGTTCTGCTTTTCATAGGCCCCTATAACCACACTCTGCCTCAATCTGAGTTCCTTCTAACCAGGGCTTAGGAAGCTTATTCTGCTCAATTCTCTCTGACAAACCAAGTGTGTGCTGAAAATTAGTACCTGATGTACACATGGCTTGCATGTGTACTACGGGACTGGGTCTTAGTTTGCTTATTTCTAGATGATTAAATACAAAAATAGACTAAAGCATCTGCATGCAACAAAATATATTTTGGATGGGACATACAGACATCTTTTCATGTGCTGCTTTAATAGCAGTAAATATCCAGGGAGTGCAAAACCCAAGGGTTTCAGCAGAAAATGTTTCAGTGACAGATGATGACTCCTGCTAAAAAAGTTTTTATGCCTAAAATTGCAATTAAAATTATTTTAGGCAAAGCTTCTAATGCACTGGCAAAGCCACCATTCTTCTCAGAAACTGCCAGATGTTTTCTTATCACTTGACCAGCAATGTAGTGTAAAGACTCTATCTGTTATTTTGACAAATAATTTGCTGTGCTTTCTCCTACTCTCCCGTGTCCCTCCTTACATCCAGCCACATCCCCCCTGTCCTTGACCTGGGCTGTCAGCTTGCAGCATCACAGTCAGACCACGGCTGCACAGAAACACTCCCCGGCTCTGAGTGGTGTTGCTGAGAGGCCTACCAAAGGCTCTGTGTCTCCTTAGGAGGTGACCCACTGCAGAGGCATGCATCCTTAAACGTGCTTTAATAAGCAGTGGTGTTAGATAAGGCTTCCAGCCCGAGGGGGAGGAATGCTGCTTTTCCCACCAGAAAATGCCTGCCCACCCCAGGGCCTAAGTTATGTCTGAGGCCCGTTTCTGACATACCAGCACTCCCCCAAGACGCAGGCAGAGGAAGCATCTTGAGGCCTGGGGCTCTCCTACACTCACAGGACATTCTTGGAAAAGCCCCAAAACCTTGGAAATTATACATGTGGTCCTCAAAACATGAGGCCTGATCTGGCATCAGTTATTTCTCCAGGAAAGTGTGTTCTCTGCAGTTACCAGCACGGTGAAAGCTGTTACTCGCGCAGACCTCTCCTTTTCTCAGTCAGTGCAGTGCCGCAGAAGCGATGACAGCTTATGCAAGCAGCCTTCTTGGTACTTGGGATTTTCTTCTAAATAAGATAGAGACATGCATCGTTTTGGGCTGCCATTCTTTGCAAACTGCTCATGCACTCCATTCTTAATGAGCAGGCTAGGGAGTTTGTCCCCACTTCTATCTTAATACAAAGAACGTGTTTAAGGACAGACTTTTCGCTTTCAGCAGCCCATATAGCACTGGATTTGCAAAATCATGCCCACGTCAGATTATTTTTATCATTACAATTGGTCTCCCCCTGGAATTTGTTAACATGTTGCTGGCTATTTTCATCCTTCACATGAAAATTAATCTACTGGGTATCACAGAGCTCAGTTATTATGAGGCTTTTTGATGAAAGACTTAAATTGCATCTGAGAAATACGAATTACAGGGCCTAATGTTCCCCCAGAGATTTTGATTTAATACACAAAAGGAGCCGCTCGCTCCCTACTGAGGTCATTACACGAAAATATTTTTTCTAGCAAACAGAGTAATTGGGACCACTGGAGCTTTTTCCCCTCCCCCCCCCCAGTCCCCCTCAAGAAAAAGGATGGGTCAATTTTGGCTGTTTCAGAAGGTTTATAAGTTTTGTGAGTGATCATGCCTAAGATGAATTTTGTTGTTGTTTCTTTCCAGAACAAAGCATTAGTGAGAGCTCCTGTTCAAGCCACAGGCATTGCTTGGGGTGGTGGCCTCTCCTTTTACCGTTACAACACAGGCCTGGAGGAAACTGCTGAGGTCCAGGTCCCCATAAACCCAAGTACCCAAACCATGGTTCCAGCCTCCCCTCCCTGCAGCACACAACACCTTAAGAAGGTAAGAAAATCCTCAGAAAGTGTAGTGGGTCAGTGAGAAAGAAGGTGCTGTCCCACCAAAGGGGTTCATGGCTAAGGTAAGTTGGCTGCCATCAGACAGCTGCTCCCACCCATCTGCTTTTCCCCAGTGATTGCTCTACGGAGGTCTGAACTTCAGGGCCGGGTAGTCTGAGGCAGATCCAGCAGAGTCCCCTTGTACTCATTTAACTCCAGGATAAACAAACATGTGCTGAGGTCATCCCCCCAAGTTATGGCAGCGCAGGAGTCAGAGGGATGTTGGCAGGTCAGGCCGCAGGGTCAGGGAAGATGATCCCACCGCAGACCCCGCTACAGCCCCATTAACCTCAGCGACTTGGCTCCTATGTGTGGTTAAAATTTAAGCACTTGCATAAGTGGTTGGCTGAATCGGTGCCAGGAAGATCAGTGTCTTGCAGGAGGGAGCCCATTAATTCTCGCTCTCCGAGAAGGAGGGGAGGAACAGACGAGCCACAAAGCTAAATAGCTTCGGAACATTTGATCCAACGAGAAGGGCAAATTCCAAAGTCGAGGCAACCTCATGTGCTTTGTAAGGGGGAAAAAAAAGAAAAATAAGACAAAGGGAGTTCAGGGTTTCCACACTGCAGCCATGCTTTGGGCTAGGGTAACCATAACTTTGGAGGCATGAAGGATATTTTCGCACAGGAGAGTGAGCCAAGACATTATTCATTGTGCCGGTTTGCAGGCACAGATTATGTAGTCACAGATTATGTTTATCACTAGTGTGAAATCCAGCCTCTCATTTCTAACTTGTGAAAAACTTTGCAAATACTCCTTTTCTTTCCCCTGAATCTCCTATCGAAGAACAAAGCACTCAGGAGAACGGGCAGCTGGGAGGCATGCTCGCTCCCCGGGTGCCACTAAGCTTCTTTAACAGAAACAGATGATAACAAGTATATTAAAAACAAGAATAAAAATATACCTCAAACAAATGCAATATACTTCCAAAACAAGGCTCTCAGCCACACAGGTTTCTCCCAGTGGGGAGAGGATGCGAGAACAAACAGACGACACTTGTTAGTCACATCACTTAACTGCACGCCTGGAAAGCACTCAGATCTGATGGTGATGACACCATAAGACCCTATGCAGAACATAAATGCTGTGCTGCAATAAAGGCTTTCACATCAGCATAGATGGAACCATTATTTTTCCCCAGGGTTTTAGGCACTGAATTCTTTCAGGAGCCATTTAATTATTTTGTTTTATTTCTGCTCACTCTATATAGGAAAGCTTGGTAAAAGGACTGTTCATTTTGACAAGGTTCCTCAGGGAAACCTTGAGACAAAATAGCTGTAATTTCTTCCCCATATAACTCACCGAGAAAAATAGCAGAGGAAATAAAAGGGTAATAACAGAAAGGAGAAGATTATCTTTTAAAAGCAATTGCTTGATACCAATACACAGTGAATGTATTTAATGTCATAAACATAGGTTTACTTAGGGAAGACATGAGGAAATGTCAGGAGCAGAGAGACTTTTATTGCTAAAATGAAATTAAGACTGGCAAGTGTAAGAGGACAGAGGAGGGAGGGGGGAAGAGAATCCCATTAGGGATGGTCTCACAGTCCCGACGAAGACTTCATACTCTGATCTCAGCCCTATGTTCCTTGCAGACATTAAGCTGCCAAAGCAGTTGCTAATCTGGGGGGCCTGATTGGCTTTCTTCCACTTTAGAGCAAGGCAGTTAAGGCAGGGGCCTGCGTATGTATACACGTGCCTGTGGTGTGACTTTGCGTACAGAGAGGAGACAAGTTATGAGGTCCTGCTTCCCTGACTGTGCGAGGGCTTTATTTCCGTCACTCTGAAATGCTGAAGCTTGCTGACCTGGTGAGCTCTTGACCCAAGCAGTGCTACCTCTCTTCCCATCCTCCAGCCACACTCCTGGCTCAGATGACACCTCCCTTCTTCCAAGCACAAAGGCATTTCTGCCTGCCACCGGTGGTCCTGTCCCCACGCCCCAGCCAATAGTCTTGTGTGGCTGCCTGGGCAAGATCTATGGGGGCTCCTGCCAAACCTGGGAAAGGTTCCCTTTCCATTGGGGGAAAGGAAGCCCCACCCAGAAGTTACTCGTCTTTTCCCACAATAGATCTTCCCTTACATCTCCAGCATCAAGGTGTCATCTCTGGTTTTAAGCTGCTTGAGACTGCGGTGCCCATGACTACAAGACAGGGCTCAGCGGTATTTTTCTTGTCTGCACCTGTTTTGATCTTTCTGGGCCCTGACACTTCAAAGACTCCCTCGCGTTACTGAGTTTTTGTCTTGGCAGCAGTCAATTGCCCCTTTGATTTGATATACACCCCATTTTACAGTTTGCAATTGACTTGGTGACCACTGACTTGGTGACCCAGTCTTTCAGCAGACTCCTTGTAGTGTGGTGGGCACATAAATCATGGCAGGTTTCAATCTCGGACTTTAGGATGGAAATTCTCCTCCAGAAAATGTGTTAAAAATACTCAGTTGGGTCCAGCTGTCAGCTGAGGATGCTGGTAACAGATTGAGTGCCATGATAGCAGTAATGGCTTGGTGTCCCACACATACACCTCCAGGTGATAGGTCCTTCTCCTCCAAGCAGGCAGCCAGCCAGCGGCTGGGAGCTTAAAAGTAAACTCCAGTCCCATAAATTCATATGCTCGTAAATTTTACAGCCACGGGGAGCTTTAGGACTCTCCGCTCTATCTTTTGTTTAATGCAGGCCAAAGAGTCTCATTCAACAAATTCTGCATCAAGCTGAGAAGTTCTGATTGAGCCATGGAAAAGGTTATCTAAATATTGACATAAGACTGAAAGGAATGGGGAAGATCCCACATTAAACCATTCTCATATTGGTTATGTATCCTCATTTGCCTTCCGTCTTTCTACCACACTCTCACTCAAGCCTCCAGCTTTTGTTTTTGCTTCTTTATTCTTTGCCAGATTACCAGATTGAATAAGCCCTTTCCTCCCCTTCCACCCCACCTCCCTCTACCCCCCCAAATAAAAAAATAATCCCTGGTTTGGGTTCTTCCCATAATATCATGGTCTTCCAAACTACCAACAGCTATATATCTCTCTGTTCTTCCTTTAGCAGACTACTATTTTGTTGCAAAAAATTTATTTATTTTCCATTTATTTGCTACTATTTTGGTTTACTGTGAGAAGCCCTGGAGAGCCTCTTGAAGGAGGAAGGCAGCTGTTCAGACTGTATGGGAAGTTTTACGATGGATCTTCCTATAGATAAGCCCGGCACAGCAGATATGCATGTACATGCTTAGCTTGAACATTGACCTTCAGCTGAGCCTTGGCTTGCAGCCTGGTCGTGGATCATTTCGACCCTGACCCCAACCCATGGGTTGATGTCTTGGTTTGAACTTGGACCTGTCTGGCTGCTGTGGACTTGCCCAGAGATTTGTACTCTGGGCTGCCTCCCTGCTCGGCACAGTGGAACTGCACCTCTTGCCCATCCATGAAGCCCCGATTCTGGTGGCCCTGCTCACCTTGTCTCCCATACTGCTCCATGTCAGAGTGGAAAGGCAATTTTGTAGAGTGGGAAGCATCTGGTTTTAGGTAGAGCATATGTGTGGAGCAATAGAGAGAAACTCAAAGTGGATGTGGGCACAGTGCTGAGACAGTGCCACTGCTAAAAAAGCAAAGAAACACCAGAAAAAGCAAAGAACTCTCTAAGTAGACACCCCAATCCCTAATGTTTCAGTATGAAATAAATGTTTCTTTTTTTTTTTCTATACTTATCTCAATCTTCCACAAAGATTGGTACATGTGCGCTGTTATTCACCGAAGAGACAACAAAAAATGAAGTTCAGTGCTGTTGGCCATAAGCAATGAGGATTTGAACAGAAAGGCAAAGTTTTTCCCTGGCATCTTCTTCTGTCTTTATGGAGAAATGTATTTGAGAGGGTTACAGGATACATAAACCTTGATTAAAAATGTCTTGTAGCCATCATTTACAGTCCTAAGAGGAAGGGAACGATGACAGCGATAAACCTGTTCAAGCAATAGGTAACCAAATTTGGTTACAGCTCATCCCATGTGTGCTTGATGTTCTGACAGATCTGTTGAAAAGAGTAGGGGCACCCCAAAATTCAAGGCCAGGACTTTGCTATTGCAATTTCTGCCTTTGAAGAAGAGACATACAGAGCCAGGATTACGTGGAGCAAAGGCTGATCCCAGAGTTAGACTGTACTGACAGGAGACATGTGGGGGCATTCAGGCCTGAGGTCATCCTTATTTGATAGGAATTCTCTGCATAGGATTGTTCCCTCTAATATTTCACAGGGCAGACCTCCTTGGGAAGGAGAAAAGAGGAAGCAGCTCTGAGAGAGGCATATACATTTCAGAAAGGAGCAGTCAAAAAGCCTGGGGCACGATTATCTTTACAAAAGGCAATATGTTGTTGCCCATCCTATACCGTAGCAGCAGTATGGAGCTCCCTTCCCTGGGGTGCAGCAGATGTGGCCAGCAAAGACTTCAAGGGAGATTCAAAATCTGGTAGGTCTCAAGCAACCCTGGGGATGGTCTTTTGCAATTGTTGGAACCATCTTCCTCAGGCTCACACCCGTCCAAATACACACACAAATTTCTGCTGGGCAGAAGAGACACTGGAAGAGAGAAACCAAGTGGAAGCTTCCCTTCTTATTCAGCTCTCCTTGTACAGGTTACTGCATGAGAGAGACCCATTTCAGAGGGACAGGAAAACAGTCATAGGAAATGCAAAGAAGGAGGTAGGAAATAGCACTGTATTAGCAGGAGCAGAGCTCTGGGAGCTCTGGCTGAGCAAACAAAAAGCAGCAGAGAGTCCTCAGCTAACTAAATCCAAATCCAACCACCAGCTCCCCAGACATCTGCAGTCCTGGACCTGCTTGTCAGTGTTTTGCCCAGAACCTTCCCTCAGTCACGGACAGCTTATCTCCCCATGAACCCAGGCTGAACTGGATTGAGAGCTGCACTTGCAGAGCTCAAATCACTAGAAAAGGATTAGAGATGCGACTGGATGTTAATAACCAACAGATTTTGAACATGAACCTGAGCATAAAACAAGGAGCTACAGTCAGGCTGAGTTGCAGCAAAAAACCTGCTGGTTTGTGTGAGCCTCTGCCCTGCCCCTTCCTCTGAGCAAGCACTGTGCTTAGGAAGGGTTACTCCATCCAGAGCAGGCTGCCTTCTTGTTCCACTCCCCACTCCCTCCCCTACTCATCGTCCCTGCAACTGGTCCCACAACCCACGCAGTTCCTGGCCTCAAAGCCCACTTTATATCTGACTTCCAGCCAATCACCATGTTCCCACTGATGGGCATCTGCTCCAGCCTTCTTGCCTTTCCCTGGCCCCCAGCTCATCAACACTGTGGCAAGTCCTCAGGACAGTGTTGACACCTCCCAGGAGTAACTGCAACTCCTCTCAGAGACCAGGTGACAAGCACATCCTCCTTCCCTTCCTCCTTATCCTCCCCTTCCTCTTGCTTCTTTCCTGACGTAACTCAAACTGGAAATCTGGTCTCTTTGGGGCCTGAGGTCATCCCTAAAATGACTGCAGGAGAGGAAGGCTGTACAGACTCCTCTTGGCTTGCATAAACCGCAAGGAGAGCCTGTTCCTTTTCCTCCTGCTGATTTTTAAAATAGAGCTATCAGTTTCCCATGCAGTCATCCTGCCCGACTTAATGAGCCATTCTCTTCAAATGCTTCCCATTAACACGTTTATCTATTTGTTTGCCTGGATGGGTCCTTTAACAAGCCTGCCTTTGGCTCAGGTGCTCCCAGCATTCCGTGCCCAGCCAGGCTTCAGAACGCCTTCCATTCGGTGCAGCTGTGTCCTCAAATGATGCCCTGTGACCTTTTGGGGCAATTGCTCAAGTGTCGTGAGCAGGAACTTGGGTAAATTGGGACATTTTTCTACAGAACCCTGTAATGCCATGCTCCTGAGAGGCTGGAACTGCTCTTGTGCTAAGCAGTTTGGTTTCTGTGGTATGAGCGGAGGTGCTGGCAGAGCAGCATTTGGGTGCAGAGACCAGACTAAGACAGTCTCCTAACCTTGGATGAGGCTGGGAAAGCTGATGTTAGAGACAGGCTTGGGAGATGACCTTAAAGAAGGGGTGGAGAGCTGGAGAGTAATCTGATTTTATGTTGTTCTCATTTTAAACAAGGGCTCCTGGCAAGCTGACCCTACCCTTGCCAGAAAAGGGGTGTCTGATGTGGTTTCTCAGCTCTTCAATGAAGCCTGTTTCCAAGGTCTGTGAGCACTGCTGGAAGGCCTGCACCTGCAGGGCTTTTCTTCTTTCCTTTTGCCCCTGTGCTGGGCAAACTTGAGTTTCAACCGAGTTAGCAGCTGCAAGCACGCGGGCAGTGAAAGTAAGCCTATCTACTGTACCTATGTTGTCAAAAGCTTCCTATGAAATTGGATTAGCACTTAAATGTTGTGTGGCAAAGCAAGAAAAAAAAAAACCACTTGTCATACTCTTTCTGTACTGTTTGGGGACAATTACAGTATCGCCAGATTAATTACAGTGCTTCGACAATGCTTGCCTCTGATTCTACTATTAAAACGCAGCAGAAATCAGAGTCTGTTTTGACCTTTTATTCAGAGCCTCCTGTTAAAGTGACTTTCACAACAGAACCCAATTTGTCACATTTTATTTGTACTTTAATTTTATTATTAACAGATTAATGAAGCTGGTAATGGATTCCCCGATGCTCCCTTTGGAAATGTGAACTGTGTCCCTTCCTTACATCAATCTGCTGTCAGCAGATGAAGTGCCTTTGCAAAACGCTATTAACTGTTACCAGAAGCAATTAGTCAAAATAGCAAGTCAGCTTCAAAAGGAGGGACTCCAGATTCCCTCAGCGCGTCAGGAAAAGCGCATTAGTAGGATTTAGTCTTGCCAGCAGAAACGAGCTTTAGGCCCTGCAGTAGGCATCTGGGTTAATGACACGTAGAAATGCAAACGTATCGGACGTTAATTTGCTTGAAGGAGCAATGCCAGGTTAAAAAAAAGACTTTCCAGTGTCTTTACCAGCAATCCCCTCTGTGCCAGAAATACCCACGCTCTGTTTTCAGATACTCTGCTTGCCCTGGCCTTAAAAATCCAAGAGTTAAAACCCCAGCCCTCCTGGAGGCAGTAGGAAACTGCCCCTGCCAAGGTTGTGCCCAGGCTTCACCTTCATTTTCTGGCCCAAACACTTAGCACAGAAGTGTTCTCCCTCGCCCTCCCAAGGGTCGAAGTCCAGCCCCTTCCCAGGCGGCTCCCCTTTTCATGCCGGTGCCAGAAACTCACAAGATATAATTTCTGGAGGGACATGTGTGAACCTGGCTGGAGCTCCATTTCCTGCCCCCTGCCCCGTTTGGCACTGTCATTATGGGGACGGTGCCAGTGTCTGGTCAGCACTCCAGCACGGGGCTGACAGAACTGCATTACAGTACAGACACATCACACACACACATACTGAGGAGGATGAAGTCGGAGTCTGAGCCCTTCCGAGGCAGCTGCTGGTGCCCGGCTGTCAGGGCAGCAGCCCTCGGCTCCTCTCCACTGCCCTGGACAAACTGACAGGCAGGATTCGGGGGGGGTGAAGCATCAGGTGTGACAGACACCCCACACGCCCAGCCGAGTTTAAGTGTATGCTCTGGCATGCCTGTGTGGCACTTAAGGCTGCTTTCCAGACTGCAGATCCCAGCAGCTGCCAACTCCTCTTTGTCTCAGATCTTGGAAAATGATGTTCCCAGTTACTGTTCCCGGCGCACCGCCAGGTACTCGTGAGTGACATACCTGGGCCCAGTAACACGGGGATGTCACAACAACGACGGAAGTACCATGGATGATGAAAAATGAAAATGTTACCTGTTTCTTCTTAGGATTAGACAGTGAGGCCCCTGTCTCCAAGCAGGAGGCAAAGATTTTTCATGTTATTTGGCCCTTGTTCCTCCAAACTCAGTCCCAGCTCCCCTGGATGGTTGTGGTGGCCCTGACGGCTGCCCCAGTCAGGGAAGCTGGGCTGAGGGGCAAACTCTGGGTTTGGTTCCTGTGACTCTCACAACCATGCTCCATACTGATACTCCCACATCAGGGTTTTTCTGGAGGCAGCGCAGCATCAGACCTTGCTGACATTTTTCCTCAAAGAAAACAGCTGAACTCCCTCCCCCACCCACAGACTTGGACGAACTATAGTCTGGATGAAAAATCCAGGCTTAATTCTGCCAAAACCTCATTGATTAAGAATATGGAGATCTAACAGTTTTGCTGAGCATTTGCAGAGCGTATTCCTGCTGGGCATTCTTTCCTCCATTCCCCTCAAGTGAGAGTTCTTAGGCTAAAGGTATTCCTTTTCCCCTCAAAGTGCAGAAGGCTTATATGAGAGGTTTGAGGTCTAAGACTAAAAGCCCAATATAGTCCACTCTTAAGATGTAAGAGCAGCAAATTTTGTCTTCCCTTTTTATGAAGTGAATGACAGGACAAGGACACTCCTTTGGCCCTTCAATCAACTGTTGCCACTGACTGGAGGAACAGCTTATTGAAAAAAACCCACAGGATATTGTTCAAACACTGCCATAAAAAAGGTCTGTCCAACTACCCAAACATGTTGCTTGCTGTCTTAGATCGAGTACAGCTCTTGTTCCTAAACACAAGGATTAAGAGGCATCCATTAAAAGGAGAGTTTAACATTCTGTGTTTTAAAAAATGTTCAGAATCTTAAAAGACTCATTATTTGTACAGTCTTCAAATGCTGCAGAACTAAAGCCTTGATCTGCTTTATCAGATAAAACCTGTGCTCAACGATCGCACAGGGAGAAGACACTATTAAGATAATCTAGCCTGACCTCATGACCTTCGGTTTCGGCATTTCCCTGGTACAGACTCTTCTCAGCTGTTCATAGAGCTAAATGGAAAGCTGAGTCAGCCCATCAAGGACACAACAGACTGTATAAACTTGAAAAAAACCCAGACCTTGTCTTTTCATGTTCCTTTAATTGGTGTGTTTGTAGGGAAGGTTCAGTACTGCACCGCACCGTACGGAGTGCTCCGCTGATGCAGTCAGTGCGGCTCCTGCTGAAGCTTTCGGTGTCATTTTCCATCAGGTGAGGATCTAGCCCGAAGAACTGCCAACTGCAAGGGAGAACTAAGGACCTACAGAAGTGCAAATACTTAGAAAAGGTAATTTGTAGAAGACTCTGGATAAACTAAGTTTCCAAAGTCTCTCTTTTTCTTTCTTCTTTCTTTCCCCCCCTCCCAGCCCCCCTCACTGTTTGTTTTATAACAAGTGCTTAGGGTTCACCATGCCAGTTTTCAGCAGGACAGGAGGGAGAAGCTGTGATGCGTTTCTTTGTGCGTGTCTCTTCTAATCTGCTCGAGCTGTCTGATGTCTTCATATCTAATACATTTTGGACCTTTGATCTGAGTTGGAGGATGTCTCAAGGAGGAATGATGATTCACAGGGAAACAGGATATCCACAGGGGAGCCAGTTACCCAGTCCAGCAGAATTAATCAGCACTAGGTGTGTGAGCTCTTGCTCTGCAACACTGTAAATAAGAGAGTCACCAGTGATTACAGATACAGGAATAAACATGGAAAAAACCACAATTTAAACTTCCAAGTGTCAAAAATGGTTTCCGAACCACCCACTTGATTTGTTGGTGGAGTAAAACTGCCTGGTGTTCGGATGGAAACATGACTCCTGGTTTTAGAGAGGCACCATTGCTTCTGTTCTGGCTCCCAGACTGTTGCTGCGAACCAGGGGCACACCTAACGCTGTGGGACAGGGCTGAAATACAGGGCACTGCCTTCCTGTGCCGAACACCTGGGCAGGCTGGTTACAGCGTGGCATTCTTCCCCAGCTTGCTCCGTCTCACAGCCTAGTTTCTCTCTCCCTTCCCTGTGCCGTGGCCTCGTTTCTCCCAGCGAGTGCCTGGCTACAGCATGGGAGCTTGGAGCAGCCTCCTGTGAGAGAGGCGTAACTGATGAAGGTGCCTGCTTCTGGGGAACTGAGAGGAATCGCCTCCCTTGCTACGGAGTCCCTGGCTCCCAAGGAGAATGCTGCTGTGGCAGTAGCGTGCATCAGCCTCCCAGGAGAGGATGGTGACCACATCCTTCCTCGCACCCCTCAGGCTGAGCTGCGGTATTGGTGGCCAAGTGTGTAAGTGGACATCGCTGTCTTCTTTCCCTCACATGTTTTCAGAATGAAGCCCGTGTAACTGCACTGTGTGAATGGTATGTTCTCTCTGCACAGTGTGCCTGAGCCATGGAGAAACACAGAATCATAGAATCACAGAATCATTAAGGCTGGAAGAGACCTCCAAGATTATCTAGTCCAACCATCCCCCTACCACCTATATTACTTACCAAACCATGTCCCTACGTACCTCATCCAACCTTTCCTTAAACACCCTGAGGGACAGTGAGTCCATCACCTCCCTGGGCAACCTGTTCCAATGCCCAACCGCTCTTTCTGAGAAGAAATGTCTCCCAGTTTCTAACCTGAGCCTTCCCTGGTGCAACTTGTAGCCATTCCCCTATTGCCCTATGGCTAGTAATCTGTGAGAAGAGGCTGACCCCCAGCTCACCACAACCTCCTTTCAGGTAGTTGTAGAAGTGTAGTAAGGCCTCCCCTGAGCATCCTCATCTCTGGACTAGAGCCTCACAGAAGCAAACTACCTTCTTGGTGGATCTTGTGGAGGAGAGCAGGGTGCCAGAAGGGCAGCAGCTCGAGCTGGGGAGTTTTAGAGTATCAGTGGGAACAAAGCTGTAGCAATTTTGGCTGAAACAGGGAATGCTGGCTTCATGTCAAAATTCCTTCTGATTTATCAGGAATTTCTGTCAAAAGGTGCATTTTAATCCTTTATTTTGACTTGATATGCCTTGGTCGTAAGGGGTGAGAAGGAGAAAGTCTCAAGATGGTGGGTATCCATGTAGCAGCTTCAGGTCAGGGTGGGTCCTGTTGATGGTGCCTAACTCCTTTTCCAAAACCTGCGCCTGCATGAGGCCCGGCACTAAGCAAAACCCCTACGGGTACGTTGGGGGGACCTGTGCTCCCCCTGGGATGCAGGTGGACGTTTGCAGTGATGCTCTGTCTGTGCTGCATGTGCATGTCCAATAGTGAGCTCGCTTCCATCTATCTGGAAGGAGCAAGCTGATTGGGGTGGGGGGTGGCTCTTGACGGTCAGTGACTTTACCAGAGAGCTGCTCTGAATGAGAGGCAGCTGTCACCTGTGTCAAATGTTTTGCTCCTCAGAAGGAGCAATCCAGCTGGAAGGTGTTCAGGTACCAACACCAAAGAGCCTCAGACCTGCCAGTGGAACTGCTGAAGCCTGAAGGGATGTTACTTAACAGGAGGAGGATATGCTAGGGGTATTGGACTTTACAAACAGCCTTCGGACGGCCTGCTCCCAGCAGGAATGCCTCGTGCGTGGTAATGGATTTAAAATACACTGGAGAGTGCAGCTGCAAAACCAAACAGGCCTTAACATTTGACCTTATTGGGGAAAACAAGCCTACTATTACCAAAGAAAACTAAGCATGCCTAGCTAATTGACTCATCTTGGGACAAGCTTTCTTTCCGTGACTGAACCTCAGGAATGCAAAGCTGTGCCATTGTGCAGCCAGAGTGGTTTCCTTAGATGAAAACCACCAGCCACCTCCTCACATTTTGAGTAGCCTGCCCAGTATAGAGAAAAGTGGAGGGACAATCCTAACATCAAGAACGTCTTTGCCATAAGGGTTTTTTCTTTGATTCAGCAATTCTGGAATGAAACGTGAACATCAAATCAATTAATTACGTGCTGTTACATCCTTGCTGCTCTTTGCTCATCCACCCACAGACATTCCACATAAAATTACCTAATAATCAATTTGAAGCATTTTCAAGTAGCTTGTTTTCATCCTAAGCCAGCAACAGGGCTAGCAATTCCGTGTCCAGACCTAAGATAGTGGTCTCACCCCCAACGATACAACCCATAAATGGTTTCTGGGTGGTGTTAAGTCTCTGGTATTTTATGTATCAATAGAAAGGGCCACCTGCAGGTGCTGAGAGCCCTGACAAGCAAAGGACAATTCCTTAAGACACGGAAAGACAGTTTGAGCCATGTTTTTTTTAAGATCTTCGTAATCTAACCTTCACCACAGCTACAGACTGCCCACCACAGTCATCCAAGATGGATGACACCTGTTGTTCATTTTATAAGCTATGAAAGCAAGGTGAGGATTTCCTGCTGCAAGACCTAACTGGTCTCAGAGGATCTTTCAAAAGCACTAGAAGCAGTGGCCTGTCAGATAAATCAGCTGAAGGCTATATGGAGCAAGCGCTCTTGTGTGGTTGCTTTGGTTTCTCTGGCATTTGGTAAGTCCTTCACACTAAAACCAAGCAATTATTTTTTTTAATTCTGTTTTGATGAAACCATCCCCATGTCAAATACATGTTTGAAAGGCAGTTTATGGGTTTAAACTGAAGTGTTTATAAAACCTTAGTGAGGATTATCTTGCGAAAAATGAGGACTTCTGGAATAAACTGTGTAGTGACAAATTCATTTTACACTCTGTTTAACTTACATGTCAGTAAACTTGAGGCGAGATAAATCTCTTTATTAAGAACCCATACAGAATGTTTAGCTAAGTGTAAAGCATGGTATGACTTTGGTTTATGGTATATCTCTGGGTTTGGGGTGGGCCAGGCTGTGTTCAGCCTAAGTATGTTGTCTGAGATGAAACACATGCGATGTGTGTTTGAATTTGCTTGTATGCAAAACACTGCTGTCAGACTTTCTGGCAGGGGGTGGGCTGATACAGATCAACTGTGGGCTGCTCTCTACTCAGGGCATAATTTACAGCAACTCCAAACAACAGCAAGTTACTTGAGAAGTGAAAGGAGCACAAGTGTCAACAGCAGCAGCAATCGATGCAGTTTGGTTTATTTCAGCTGTGGCCCAGGAGCTGAGAGTTGCGTCTGGGGATGTGGTACTACAGATCAAGAGATCTGAGGCCAGCTACAGCAAATGTGGCTGTCTCCAGTTTAGGTCTTGTCCTAAGAAGTGACAGGTAGGTCATGCTGTAGCTTATTAAAGCCCAGGCAGGGACTGTAGACACATTTAATAGAGTCCACATTCCAAACCCAATATCGTTACATAGACAGCAGGGGATCAAGGTGCCTTCAAAATCAGATACTCACCTCACCAGCAAACACCACGTATGGCAATGAGAAATCAATCGAGGCCTCAGTGGAAAGGAGAGAGCTACAGGCTACTGGTTGTTGGTTTTTTTTTTCCTAGTGAGGGTTTCTGGCAGATAACAGGGAAGCATCTGCAGGAGTCTCACCGAAGTTGACCACAACATGTCCTTCCTGTAGTTGTATTTGTACCCAGCCTTTAGATAGCACCTGCTTGCACCCTCTTGTTGAGAATAGATTGTATGGAGATGACAGGCTCTGCCTGGGTGCACTGAGGAGCAACACTCGCCCTGGGCTTTTAATGTTTGAACAGCTGTGTTGGATTTGCCAGAGGGTGCCTGACAGAGTCGTTAAAAATTGATCCCTGAGTAAACAGCCCTGGTGCTATTTACTTCAATTCAGCTGTGATAATTTACACCATCTGAAGAGCAGCCTAATCCTGCGCTGGCAAACCTCGGAGGCGTTTGCTACCGACTGTAACAGAAGGAACTTCGTGGCAGGGGGAGTGCGGTTTTCCCATCAGACAAGGGAATAAAGCAGCCACACAACCTCAAAAATAAAAAACAAACCCCACTAATTCAGAATGAAAATGTTAATTGCAAACACGGTGCTCACAGGCACGTATGCTGATGTACAGTATAGGTGTTGGTTACGTGCATGATTAAACTGAGAGACACTAACTGAGCAGAGGTACAGAGTTTAACCTCCTCTCAGGCCTGGTCACTCTCCTGGTCATTTTGTTGGGTTTTTTTCCCTGTGGCACAAGTGGTAGAGGCACCTCAAAGAATATCCATTTGAACACACAAGGAGAGAAACAGTATAATGGTCAGGATCACAAACATCTGCCTTCTAGAAAAGCACCGTTTCCTCCCAGCTCCATCTGAACACGTTTAGATGCATCTGCAAGTAGCCACCAACCTTTTCACAGTTAGTAGACATCCCGCTACGAACACGTCCCACCTGCTTTGCCTGGCTGTGTGTGGTGCTTGCTCGCGCTCAGTCACTACCCATCCTCTTGTTCCTTTCCCTCTGTTGTCTTGCTGTTAACTTACCAAGTGACACACGTAACATTCTTCTTTATGACGTGTCTGTCGTCATTCTTAATTCTTAAACATCCAGTTTCTGTCTCTTGACCTTGATGTCTTCAGAACACCTAGAATAGAAAAGAGTCACATGTAGATCATCTGATTCACCAGGTTGAATTTTCAGTTTAAATCAGTGACTTCCTGGAATTAACCCTTAGAATATGAACATATCGCAGATTGCTAGTTGAGGAAATATTTATAGTGTGTGTACAGTAAGCCTCTGGAGCTTCTAAATGGGTTTCAGGAACTTGGGGCACATGGAACAGCAATTTCTTACTTGCTGCTCCTTACAAAATTCAGAGAAATGGTAATACTTGTAACAGCATTCAAACTTTTGGAGATAGCTTTACAGTCCTGTAAAGCCATTCGATTCAGATTGGGTTCTTTTTTTTGCCATCCTGTAGGCAAATATGCTCAACTTAATTATCACGATGCAACCAATAGGTGTCCATTTTAGCGAACCTAGAGCTAATTCAAAGTTTCTTGAGTTCATTAACAATAAACCTTCACCTGATGCCGCTAGCAAATATTTCAGGCTCTCCAAGCATACATAATGCAGCAGTGTGGGGATTTTTTTCTCCTCAAACTTTGGCCAGTTCAGGTGATTTCACATGTTTGGCATAAACGATGATGATGTAAGACACGCCGACACCACTACGTTCATAAAAAGACCGTACAAATAAACAGGGACGTTTTACACAGTGGTGGCACGTAAGACACTCACAACTTTGAAGTCCGCCGCTGCTGCGGGCTGTCGAGGACTCTTAACTCCCATTACATTCAATGCGAGTTGAGAGGGCCTCATGGTAGGCCTCGTGGTAGGCCTCGGGGTGGGCCTCGCCTCGGGGTGGGCCTCGCGAGGCTCCGCGCGGCCAGGAATGACACCAACGTGCGTGTCTCCAGCTGAGAGCAATTCCTCCTCTCTAGTACAGGCGTCTCTAATTGCTGGATTAGTGCCATTGGCTGATAATCACAGGAATACAAATGATTTTTCTGGTGCTGAAGTGCTCTTTCTGGAAGCTAATAAAGCACGCTCAGCATCGCCTACGGTCTTACAACACGCCGTAATGGAATAATGTAATGAGTACAATGCTTGGGTAGTACAAAAGCCCGTGTAAAGTTAAAAATGGATCTAGGATGTTGCTGTTCCTGAACATGAGCAGTACAAGATATGAATTACTGCTCTGAGCTGAGCACAGGTGTTACTCTTCGAACAACGCAGCCCGGCTCACACTCAGGTTCACTCCTGAGTTATTTTTTCTTCCCCAAGATTTGCCTCCTACCCTTTCCTTCCAGTTGTTTTAAGCTTGTGCTCATCCTGGTTATTGCAGAGGTGATCACGCTTGTAATTTACATTTTCCGGTGGAATTTAGTTGTTAAAAATGCTTTTACAAACCTCTCTAAGAATGTGATACAGGGACACAGCAGAAAAAACTGACTGTTCAAAAATTGCAGCCCAAATCCCAGGTCAGTTGGAACCTTGCAGGGACGTGTAACCCTGCAACGTGTGGGACTTGTCTCAAAGTAGTTGAACACCTTAAAAATTTATTGGTAACTTTAAATTATTTTTACTACATACAAACAGAGTTTTATTAAATTTCACTATTCCGGGCTCCATCCATGTCTTGGATGTCCATAATGATGAGTTTTGTTGATACAAGGGCACTTCAATTCTACATCTAAGACCTCTAATCCCTTTTCCCCCGCTCCCCCTGCGCAAGACCAAGCCATGTTTAGGGAGAAGTTTGTTCTGTCTACCTGTAAGAGCAGATGGCCTGAAAAGCAGTCTCAGAGGAAGCTGGTGGTAACTGGTAATGCCAAGTCCTCACTACAGCAGCAGCCTTTTCATCGACTGTGTGGCGGATTTTGCAATTAAGAACACACAAAGAATTATTCCTTTCTTGTGTAACAATACTTTAATGTCAATAAAAAGTGGCTTTATAGTTCAAGGTTACAAATAAAAAAATATTTCATCTTGACCCTTTTTCTACTGACCCTCAGGGTAGCCTTCGAATTTTAGTTAGGAAGTGTTTAAAACCACAAGATTGGGTGGACACTCGCTATACAGAAAGCTGAAGGACTCCCTCCCCATCTGACATCGCCGAATGTTATGAAAATGGAAGGTTTTGCTCCAAGTAAGCCTGAAGAGCACACTCTCCCTCTCCCTCTTTCTCTTGTGGCAAGTGAAACCAAGGGGGCCTAACATCACCACTGGATCCTTTCAAGCTGAACGCAGCTGGAAGGGTACTAAGAGGAACGAGCCAAGCGCCTCTCCAACTACTGGGGCTGCATCAAGAAGGCACAACATAAGCAATGGTAAAGTCAGTAAACAAAATTTTACTGTAATATTTCGTAACACAGATACTGTATTTCTCTTTGAAGTGTAAAGCTACCGTCTTACACAAGAAAGATGGACAGACCCTTTTCCAAGACTAATATGGATACAATAAATATGGAGTTTTACATACTAGATCTGTACACAGAAACTTTGTCCCACAGCCATAAAAATTTACATTTAACAGTGCAACATATAATTTAATCCTTTATTTATCTGACATAAGATGTTTACTTACTAAACACAAGCAACTACCTGGGTTTAATATACATATTTTATATATATATATTTTATATATATATATTCAACAATCTGTACAGGTTTCTAAACATAAAACTCCAAAAAGGCACAATCGTCTATACAACATGTACAAAAATGGCTGGAGCTGACAAGAAACAACAATTATTGGTCAAGAGTTCATGACTGCACAAAGATTAGTAATGGGTTTGTGTCAGAAAAATGTGCTTTAAGGAAAAAGGAAGGTTTGCAAAGAAACCTGTAAGTGTTATAAAACCCACCCCACCCCCCCCAAGAAAAAAAAAATCCCAACCCACAATGAAAAACAAAATCTAGGTTGCTATTACAAGTCTATCCTCATCATCACTGCTGCCATCACTAAATTGCACCGTGTTTTGCCGCCGGGGCAAGGCGGCTGCTCTGTGTACCTGTCTGTCCGGGGAGACAGTTTGGTGGACCGGGGACTTGGTTAAAGCGTCGGGATTCACCTTGGAGCGCAGCTCTGCCGGGGCCGCCCTCTTCACCTGGAGGGAAGGGATGTCGCGCTTTGGCTTGGCGGGATTTGCGAGCTCAGTCTTTTCAGGACCTGCCTTCCCTGGGCCATCAGGTCGCTCGTAGTCAGTCAGTGGGGCCGGCTCGGGATGGCTCTTCCCGCTGAACCGCTGGCCACCAGCCACTGCCTGAGGAGAAGAGGCCGTGCTGGCCTGGCCCACCTCAGCCACAGGGAAGCTGACAGGAGCCGACTCCGGCTGGGCCTCGCAGGCTTTGCCACTCGAGGTGGGAGCCTCAGAGGCTCCCTGCCCGTCGGTGCCAACAGGGCTGACGGAGGGGATGAGGGTCGGCAGGGCTATGTTCAGTATCTGCAAGCCAGGGATGTGGGCCTGTGGGCTGGGGTTGCCCTGCGGGGCTGTGCCGGTGGTCAAAACCTGGAGGCCCACAGCGTTCAGGGTAATCCCTGAAGGGCGCATCTGTGGGGCGATGTTAGTGTTTGCCAGGCCCAAGATGTTCACTGTCTCCATGCCAAGTGGTGGCAGAGGCTGTGGGCCGGGTGCGCCGAGGCTCTGGATGCCCGGCACGCTCACCTGGCCTATGGGAATGCACGGCACCATGCTGTTCACCTCGGCGACTCCCATGGGATTCGTGGCAGCTGCACTGCCCGTCTCACCCAGGGCGCTGGTAGTTCTGTGAATCACGCTAACGGCAGGGATGGTGAGCTGCACTGGCCCTGCCTGGATGGGAACGAAGGTGGAGTAGGTGGCCAGGCCAGCGGGGACCACTTGGATCCCCCCAACCGGTACCGTGCCGTAGGGTGCCTTGGCTTGACGTTGCGAGTGCAGGGGCAGGTGGCTGAAGAGGTGAGTCTGAGGAGCCCTCAGCTCGGCGGTGTGCTGCGGGCACCCAGCCAGCTTCTCTGGGATTTCGGCATAGGAGGACGACGCGCTTGTCTGCATGCTGTGGTCCACCGGCGAGGAGGGGGAGCTGATGGAGGGCGTGCTCTAGGAGAGAACAACACGGGCATGTTAATGCAGCGGCTGCCGCTATCATCGAGGGAAATGAAAACACAAGGTAAATGGGAGTGCTCCCTGCACAGCCTTTTAAGAAAAAAACAACGAAAAGCTGGTTCACAGTATATATACTGCCTACCCTGAACAATGAACTAATTTCCTTCCTTTCTTTTTCTAGCTTCTTCCTTGCCCAGTAATTGAATTTTCCTCTCCTAATTACCCCGGCTAATTTCACTTGAACACTAGCACACAAAAACACTGCTCAATATCTTTTGTATGTTTTTGAAGGTGGGAGAAAGCTTTGGAGAACTGTTTTCTGTGGAAATCACCTCAGCCAAGAAATTTAAATAAACGTAAGCTGGCATTTCTGATTCACTGGGTTCCTCTCCTGGAGGCAATACCACCTCTGGTAGGTGGCATCATGGCACATCTGTAGGTGCTTCTACCCTGGAAGATAAGCAATGACAAGAGATGGCTGACAACTAGAGCACCTGCAGAGGTGAGACCCGGGGTACTAGAGTGAGACGTGGGACCCACATCCAATTGCTGCCTCAGCTTGCTGTCACTTGGTGCGCAGACCTGTATTCACATGCTCCCTCTCATGTAACCTGTGGTACTGACCAAGGCTGGCAACTCCTTTCTTAAAAACACCTAAAATGAGAAGATTCAAGCTGCAATTTCAGTCTTGCAGGATCTTTTCATTACAGGCATATTCATAACCTACCCAGAGTGGTGCAACCTCATTTATACAGCCTATACTGTACTTCCGTGGCCTTGATCTCCAGAGAAGGCACAAAACCAAAACGCTAACATAAATGCTTCTGAAAACTGCTGGGAGGAATTGCACTGGTTGAAGTAGAACAGGAGTTACCAACTATGCAGTGCCGAGCAGTCTACATGGGAAGATGGGTGTGAGAAGAAGCCAGCATCGTTCTCAGAACTAAGCCCTGCCTGACACCTTGCAAGAAGTCCTGATAAACTGTATGGATGCCTTTGAATGAACATACAGCTGTCCTGAGCTGTCCCTACTGCCCAAGTGGGATCCCAAGTCATTCACAGCAGGAACAGACTAGTGATAGGTGCTGTCATCAAGCATGTGGCTGCCACTTCTTTTGGTCTGGGAAAGGAGGAGGTAGTCTGAAAAGGGATTACTGCCTTGTATTACTTATGGGGTTTTTTTGGGTTTTGGTTTTTTGTTTTGTTGGTTTTTTAACAAAATATATTAATGCAGTCATTTATTGGAATTATATAAATTGAGACCTTTGATATTTTTAATTGTGTGAGTATTTTCTGGAGGCTTTGGTGGCTCTGTTTGATGTGAGAGTCAACTCAGTCAAATGTCTTTCTGGTACCAAAACCCAAAATCCAAATCCTAAGATCCTACCCTTTTTGTGATGGGTACATATGGTGGGCAGAGCGCACTACGTTTCATTCTGTCATTCTACAAAATCTCTCCAATGTACACTGGCCATACTGACACTCACATTTTCCCAGCAGGAATGTGTCAAACCTGTGTCAAACAATGAAATGCAGCAGTAATTGTTACTGGTTTTGCTCCCCAACACTTCACTATCTTCCATTTCCTACCCCAACTCCACTAGTACAGATTTTCAAAGGAAAAAGAAGCCAGTAAGTACTTAAATGATAATGAAACTTTTACTTACTGTTTATGCTTTTGACAATTTCCTGCTGCTTGTTTTTCCCTAACTGCACACATACTCTACTTGTAAATACCGCACCCACCACGGAGAAGGCATTAACTGCTCCTTTAGTTAAACTACATTTGGCATCACGTTTTTCTGAGCATTGTTCTGGAAAGCTCTAACGCCTTCATGGGCTGCAGTAAGAACGAAAATCTTTGTAGGGGTCCTTAGGTTCAATCATGTATGTGACTTGCACCATCCCCATTACAGTCCATTAAAATGCTGCTGGATTGTAAAAAGCTGAACACCTGCCAGTTCCTCTCTGTGATTTCCTTGTAAAGACAACAGCCACTGAAATTCCTGAACTCTCCTGCAGCCCTGCTTACAGACTGACCCCATCTTTCTGCCTGCTCTGAAAAGCCTTGTGTCTAGAATAAGTGTGGGCAAAACTGATCCTGTCCCCGTCAAAACGTTCTTTCAGCTTGGAGAAAACCTGGGACCATGGGGGAAACTCAGGTCTCAGTTCTGCGCTTGTCTCTCCTTTTGTTATTGTGCAAGGGCAATCTCCTGGTTTCCTTGAACATCTGGTGCTCTTTCTAATTCTACTACTAAGCATATTTGAAGGAGAGATAAGCAATTGCACAATTTTTTTATAGTGATAAGGCAAAACCTTTGGGACTAGATTAATTTCCCTTGAGAACTGCCAACGAGCCTATTGTTGTATTCCAGAGTAAAATGACTGCTGAATCCTATCACTTTCTTCTGAAAACTTCATAACCACCACCATATGTTCATTCTACGTATCTGCTGTACCCATTATTTGAAATACAATCTACCAGCTCCAACTTCAGCTGAAATAACCGTATTACAATTAATCCTTTCAGTGGGAATACAATCAAACCCAAGAATCCAAAAAGCAGCGCTCCCACCACATCATCGTTTCTACAGTCCCACAAATCTGTGCTCTCATTACTTTCAACTCTTCTTAAAGAAGACTCATCAGCCAACAACTCCAAGAATGAAGGGAAAGGCAAACAACATTTAGATCTTTGAAAAGCCTTCAAAAAAGATCTTGAAAAGGAGGATTTAAATCCCGCTCCCTCTCCTGCAGTCAGACACTCCTACCTTTGTAAGAGCTGCAGTTGGTATTAAGGAGCAGCCCAAGGCTGCTTCTGGATCAGGGTAATCCACAGACATCTGGCGACCTGGAGATGCAGGAGCAATGTCTGCCAGCGCCGCGCCAGCGCTACGGGGACCTGGTCCCCTGTCCTGGGCTTTTTCCTCATGTGCTTCCTGATGGGTGATTTCTGCTGGTGACCTGGAGGTCCTGGTAACCGACTGCACTGCGCTAAGGACAGTCATCTTTGTCAGCAGTGCTTTTGGTAGACCGTCCATAGAGTCCGTGTGAACCCCCGCAAAACAGTCCGGAAGCCTGATGTCTTCATCAGTGCTGGCGGTGTCCTGCAGGCCGTGGCGAGAGGGGTGGTGCTGGGGGCTGGCTGTCACTGAGGGGGTTGTGGATAGGACTGACTCGGCCTGGCTGTCTTCATCATCATCTTCATTGTCGTTTTCTTCTTCATCTGCACCGTCAGACTCTTCCACATCGTATCCTGACCGGTCATAGCTGAATCTCTGCTTCTCACCTGCAGAAGTGGGAATGAGAAGGTAAGCCAGGGAAAGTCCTGGACTGATTGGGAAGGAGTAATTAGAAACACCAACAGACCCCACGTTACATGCATTTTTCAGTCACACTCCATTGTCTCAAAGCAACGGGGAAGACTGTCAGGTTTGCGTTTGTTTTCTAGGGCACATACTTAATTAATTACACAGCTACATAATCCTTCACCTTCTCCTTCTGTGTTGTGTTTCACCTTCCAGATTTGGCTGTTTCCAGCCATTTATGACCTTTTGCTCACAGTCACCCTTCACTCTCTCAGCTGGGGAGAAAGAAGCGAGCAGATTCCCGGTTCGTTCAGTGACAACACATGAAGCTGGTCTGCCAGCTTCAGCGGTGGGATATTCTCTAGCTGGTTCTGACTCAGAAGTGGGTGTCCTTGTACCCAACATGAATCACTGCCGCAAAGGTTTCTGAAAGACGCCAACAGGAAGACTGGAGGCTGTTAGTTAGGAATCTGTCTCGTTAACAGGCAGAAGAGACCAAAATTAGACCCTACCAGATTTCTCTGCTTTGCTCGTGTTTTGAAAGGTTTATTAACAAATCACCCAAGATGTCCTTGGAGGCAGGAAAACCCCAACCTTATCAAAACTCAGCTATGCATGAAGCTTTGCTCAAATGAAGGAGCCCTCCTGACTTCAAGTGTTAAAGCCAAACTGCTGTCTGGTGGTAAATTTCTCCACGAAATATACCGCTTTGCTGCAGCTTTTCACCTTCTTTTATATCATAACTTGGAAAGAAAGAATCATCTTTAGTAAAGAGACAGAAAATCCCATCTGCTCTATCTGATTCCAAGCCAGACTGTCTGGGATCATATTTTATATAAAAGACAAAATGCTCTGGATGCACTAATATTTTACATTCGATTAAAGGTCTGTCTGCTGAGCTCTCCAAAAAAAGTATCAGCGTAAAAATCATTTGGCTCTGCAAAACCAACGATGGCTGGTTAGTTAAAATCTCAGCGATCCCGTTCTATGGAAACCTACATGGCAGCTCACCACCAAAATAAATGACTCCTCTGAAAGAAGAATGTCAGGCCTTAAAACAATTTTAATGTACTACCAATGCTTCAGGCTTCTACGTTCCCAAAACCAAAACAAGCATCTTGAACTCCAGATAAAATAAATGGGTTTAATTGAGCTACCTCTCAGTAAGTTGCCCACCATTATAAGCCTTTATGGTTTCAAATGAGCAGTGCAATTAGGAAGGAGACTAATAGCTTCTTTGAAAAAATCTCTTTATAATGACTTTGCCCCTTCTCTGCCTACATGGTAATTTGTACATTAACTAAATATGGAAACTATGGATTTTCTACATTTACTACAGCAGGCATGAAACTGAAATGTTATTAAAAATACCCTAAATCCTCCAGGTCATTGGAACCATGCTAACAAAAATATTTTTTTGGATTTTAAATAGTCTTCATTTATAATTCTCATCTGTTCAAAAAAAAAAAGAAAATCCATTTTAGTAGAAGAATTAATTCAGTAAGGTCCATTCCAAAAATATGGCAAGTAGGATTGTTAAAAATATTATTAACAAAACCACATGGAGTTATTAATTTTTTTCCCTTCTATACTTCTGTCATTTCTCTTCTTCACACAAACAGTGTTTCTTTGTCATTAATGTGCAATGCAAACAAATCTCCAATGTTAGATCCTCTACGTATGTTACATTTCTGAATGGAAGCAACTTCCCACAGTGCCTCTGGAACAGATCTCAAACACTTCTCCATGGGTTACATCGAAAGGGTGACCTGTGCATTACCTTCAACTGTTTAAATAAAGCACAGGGCATAGCAAAGCCTCGGGTTTCAGTCTGGACTCCCTCTAAAATTTGGTCTCTTTACCAACATCATGTAAGCATTCTCCAGGAAATCCCGTGTCTTTCCTTTTTTCCTCCCTGTCTCCACACGAGTCATATTTTTCTAGAAAAGGTGATGTCAATCACGAGTGACTGGCTCCACTGGCAAGAGAAATTACCTGAAGTGATTACACTGACTTGTCACATTTGTAAAGCAAGGAAAACATATGCTCAAACAATGCCCTGATTTAGAATAAGAGGGTACCTTCTTTTTTTTTTCAAATCAACATTTAAAAACACTATGGGATTTACTAGCAAATGCTGCATGTTTAGGAATTTTCTGTATCCATCTTGACCTTCTAGAATAAAACCATGGAAAGGGAAAGGGGAACCGTGTGCAGGGGACAGATTCCTCACATGCAGGAGTCCGTGGGATATCATTTCCCTCTATTGTTTCCCTGTTTACCTCCACCCTTTGTGCACTTGCCAGCTTCTGTTTAAATGTGGTTACCTGGAGCCAGAGCCTGCAGTGTAGGCGAGGTGACAGCGATGAATGTGGTTCCCTTACTCCCACACCGCTTTGAAGTGTCAGATGGGGGGGAAAAATCCCCATTCCTGACTCTCTTGCTCTGGCAAATGCACAAAGGAAGGCTCTGCTCTGGCTTTCATACCCGTGTGCACATTAGCTGACACAAGAAGTGCCCGAGCCTTCATAATTAGCGACCCCGTCAGACGCTGCTGTTCATCCGCGGAGCTGCGGGAGCATCCGATGCCAAGAGCTTGAAGTGGCAGAAGACCCAGGCAGGTTGTGGGGCTTCTCCCAATGAGGCATTAAGCTGAGACTGAGACCACTCCTTATGGTGAAAGGCTCTTTTTCTAAGCACTGTTAACGAAGTAGTATTGGCCCCTGTCCATACTGGTAATTGTACTCTGCCTACTAAAGTTCCCTTGCAGTTTTAATTGAGGAAAAATTAATTCTTTGCTTCCCATCTTAAACTGTGCACAATTATAACCATATGCCTGTGTAGCTTTTGTACCTATATATAGAGATACAGATAGAAAAGCGCTTGAACTCACTGAATTTCCAAAGGGAACAAAATTACTTCTGTGTTTAACTTTGTACGAGGTTGTAAAGCAGTGTGGGATATTTTAGAATGAAGGATGTGTCATAAATTTAAAGGCCACTAGCATGTGGGGAAACGGCTTTTGGCATCAAAGTTCACAGGTTTTTTATTTTTAAAAAAAAAAAAAAAAGGGAAAAAAGTTTCTCACTATTGAGTGAAGGCTTTGTGAAAGCTACTTCTTGCTCAGATTTTTACCTCTCAGCATTTTAAGAGAAAGACCATTCAAGACTGCACCATTTGTTTCTGGAAGGGTAAGGAATGTCTCTCATCCTTCGTCAACTGCTGCTATCTCCTCTTTTATTTAAACCCCTTAGAAAGGCTCTTCTTCCTGGACTTCACAGAACAAAGTAGAACTTTTGTCTACAGACCCAAACTCTGCAAAAATTAGGAAGAGCTGGAAATAAAGGTATACATAGAAGTGTGGATACAGCTTTTGACTGCTCGCATGCTGTAATTATATTTAACAAAACCGAATTTTTAATCCTATGAAGTGAGGTAAGTGTATGCAAATCAAAGGCAAAAATCATCTCAGACCTTCATTAATTTGCTGTCGGTCCTCCGTTAGTTAATCAGCTCTGCACTGTGTTTGTAGTGCTGATGAGCTTGTCAGTGGAGGCTCTGTTATACTCACATTTTACCTGAAAGCCATTAGTGAAAGAAAAAGCTTGAAGGTCTTTAGCACAAGAGCATTAGTTGGAATTCTGAGCATCACAGTATGTCCATTAGTGAAATGCCTGGGGCTGGCCAGTTCTCGTACTGCTTTTTGCAGCTGTGATGCTATGAATTAGGTAACTGAAACAGGTCTCCTTGTGTACTCTCAAATTCTTGATTTTAAAGGTTTTTCTGACCTGGTTTTAACAATGGGCATCTAATTCTCAACACGCTGCAAAGCAATAAAGGAAAAGTTCTTTAGAATTGCAATCTAACTGCTTTTAATTTTAACTGTGTTATCATCACCAATTAGTCTATTGTGTGACCTGACTTACCAGGCCCTGCTCAAGACTTAGCCATTTCTCCACCAAATCTAGTTCAGTGGCTTGTAACTTAAGTCATATTTGGTTCTAAGTTCATAATATTTGGTAGGTTTTCACCTAAAGATCATTTTCATTCTTTCATTGGCAGGAAGACAGGGAAGACCTGAAAATATAGAAGTTCTGCACATTCCTAAACAAAAAGACAGTTATGTAGATAACTTCAGTATTGCTATAACTTACGCAGATTAAAGATGTAGCTTACTAAGTATCTGTTGGTCTGCTAACTATCTATTCCCATCTAAATTTCAATTTACTAAATTTATTGGCTTTTAGCATCAGAGTAATGCAAACCATTGTTTAGTGCCACAGATTGTGGAACTATCTTCAGTTATGGGTTGATATCTACATAAAAGCATTCAAAAATGAAGCATCTGTGCTACATTATATAGTCTCCATCAAACTCAAGAAAAAAACCCCTTTATACAGTGGCAATAAAGGCAGAAGTATTACTACTATGCCATTATATTATCATAAAGTTGAAAGTAAGATCTGTATATCAACGCACCCTTTATTTTTCTGAATCTCCAGCTTAGACTTGCCTTTCACCCATTGTATTGGTCTTGTAACAGACAATTCCACAGCCATTCAAATAAATTTCAAAAAGGGTAAACCGAAGTATGGATAAATAGCACTAGCTTTGATACCCAAACCTGCTGTCTCTCTGAGTCTGTTCAGAGCCTTGACTTGACTGATTACAGCCTTGCTTCAGCTACTGTCCACTGCTCGTCACCATCAAACAGGACTCACAGTGACATCTACTGGGTTAAGTTCAGACTGGTGATTGCCAGCGCTCCCCAGCAACTAGGAAAAGAACCAAAACCAAACAACTGTGGGTTTTTCACTTTCAGTGATGAGTATGGAAAGTAATAAAGGAAACTAACCAAAAAAGTAAGAGTAACCTCTGTTCAAAGAGATGATTTACACCTGAGCCTTCCTGGGAAACCTGCGTATTGTAAATCAACCCTAGCGCTAAGTAGTTGATTCCCAGACTGTAGGTGTAGGGCTCCAGCATGTTTAACGTACACCTAGTTGAAGAATAGCCACTGGTTATTTTATTATTAATTATTTATTATATTATTATTATTATTATATTAAATTATACAGAGCGAGCCTTCCTTTCTATTTGACAAAGGAGGATATTATTGCAAGGATTTTCATTTATTTTCACTCCTTAAATGTAGGTGCAGGGAAAACACAGACTGAGTCATGATTAAGCTAATGAAGAGCCATGGAAACTCACTTAAGATCTACTACAAGTAATATATAGTGAATTAACCTAGAGCCATTGAATCTTCAGGAGGGTTTATTTAACACTGCAGAAAATGAAAGTGGGTTTTTATATATCTGTGCGTGTGTGTGTGTTTATATTAAAACACATATCTGAAACTTAAAATTAGGTCTCTTCACTGGTAAAGCCATGAAAGTTTTGAGAGAAGATTTCTCCACGAGACCATTTAAGTAAGTTCTGCCCATCTACTGATTTAATTATTAAATAATTATCTTGTGCAACTTGACTCAGGCGTACCATACTGCTCACTCATTAGCCTACATATGAAATATTGCACATTTGGAGTTTGTAACTGTTTCAATTTAAAGACAAATTATTGTTGTTTTTAAGACTGCACAGCAAAATGTCAGGCCAGTGTGGCCAAAGAGGATATCCCCAGTTGCAGTCTGTCACACTAAACAGTTCACCTCGTCTGACAATTTAATTCAGATATTAACATTCCTTACATTGTAACCCTGTGTTTTGGTGACAAGAACATTCCACAGAGCAGAAGATGAAAGATAAATGGACGAAGGAATGGTTTTGAATACAGAAAGCCAGGCCAGAAATTTACTAATACCCAATGATGACAAGTCCAAATACAAAGAATGCTTTCAGACAGCTAGAGAGCATCTCTTTTTTTTTTCCCTAGATGCTACAAGCACAACAGAATTTTAGCCTCTCAGATTACTGAAAAAGCAGGCTCTGGCTGTGCGTGCCTGTGCGTGCGCACGTGCCTGCATTCGGGATTGTGCTCCTTATTCCTTGTAAATCCATGCTCCTTATTCAACCTGCATGAACTGTTCACAGAATCACAGAATTGTAGGGGTTGGAAGGGACCTCCAGAGATCATCGGGTCCAACCCCCCTGCCAAAGCAGGTTCCCTGGAACAGGTCACGCAGATAGATGTCCAGACAAGTCTTGAATATCTCCAGGGAAGGAGACTCCACACCCCCCTGGGCCTGTCCCAGGGCTCTGTCACCCTCACTGGGAAAAAGTTCTTCGGCATGTTGGTGCGGAACGTCCTATGCTCCAACTTGCAGCCATTGCCCCTTGTCCTGTCCCCACAGACCATTGAAAAGAGGCTGGCCATTTCCCTCTGTCTCCCACACTTCAAATATTTATAAACATTAATAAGATGCCCTCTTAGTCTTTTCAAGGCTGAACAGCCCCAGTTCTTTCAGCTTTTCCTTGTAGGGAAGATGCTTCAGACCTTTAATCATCTTCGTAGCCCTTCTATGGATTCTCTCCAGGAGATCCCTGTCCTTTTTATACCAGGGAGCCCAGAACTGGACCAGGGCAGAGTAGAGGGGGAGGATCACCTCCTTCGACCTGCTGGCCACACTCCTCCTGATACATCCCAGGATCCCATTGGCTCTCTTAGCCCCCAGGGCACACTGCTGGCTCATGGCCACCCTGTCATCCACCAGGACCCCCAGGTCCTTCCCTGCAGAGCTCCTCTCCAGCAGGTCATCCCCCAGCCTATGCTGATACAAGCGGTTATTCACCTGTACTGCTGTCAGGTCAGATTCAAATATGAATCTACAAAATCATACATTTCAATAATCACAATTGCCTATGCTTTAAAAACCCGACATCATAATAGAACCAGCCACCTCCTTAGTAAATAAAAAGTTGGTGGTTTGTTAAATTTCTGGCTAATTCTCTATTCAAAGTCTGGTGGAAGACATACAGCTTAGTTGTGTTAAGCAAAGGTGCCGATGTTTTTATTGTCGTAAGAATAATCAGTACTCCAAATGTTCGGATAACCAATTAGTTTGAGACAGACAGACAGGAAGACATTCTACAGGTCAGGAAGCAGGCCAATCTCACATGGCCTATGGGAAGAAGTTTCTTTTCTGAGGTCATAACTGTTTCTTATCAGATTTTCTGCATATTCCTCTATAGCACCTCACGTTCGTTGCCTTCCAACCAAGAACAGAGATGGGGCTGGGCAGACCACCCTCTAAGAGAGAGAACATTTTTAACAACCACACAACTCTTGAGGTAAAAAACGTGCGCCCCTAAAGGCGTCATTCGGAGGAAGGGCCAAAGGCCTCATGCCACGAGTGGAGCTCAATACTTGAGACCCTTCATGTTTTCCTTTGTGAGCGATGCACTGCTGTCAGGGCTGTCCCCAGAGCCCAGGCCTGGCATGAGAAGTGCCATCCCAAACGCGAGCTCTGCTACACCAACCCTGCGGAAAGGGCAGCCAAAGAGGTGGCTGAAGCTGCTTTGTTAACTGAGACTGCCTAGACAACTCAGAAAACTAAACTCACTCAATCACATTCAAATGTACCCAAAAAGTTAGCATTTCGGAGAGGGCAGCAGAACCACCTACATTTCAAAAAGCATGTATGCAAATACTTCACACTTTCTTCTTTCTTTTTTATCCCCCTCCTGATGCTTTGCCTTAAAAATGGGCCGACGAGCAACTTTCTGAAGTGTCACGAGGAATGCCTTCAAAGCATGGTTGGGTACGCTCAGAGATGAAATCGTGTCTTCAAACCATTACTCGTTGGATTTACACGGGTAACTGGAAGTGCACTGTGCTACGTACACACCAACTGGAGAGGCTGGAGCGGTTCGGTCTGGCTGCAGCAAATGTGTGTTTATCATGGGCTTCATTACCCTGCTTTTTGGATGGGACTTTTGTGCTGAGCTTAGTGCTGCACGGCTCACTTTGCTATGGGGGTACCTGAGCCAGATCATTTAGAGAAGGTAGAGGTTTCTGGTTTGAGGCTCTTTAGTTAAAGAAAAGAGTGTTACCTGCTCTATTTTGGGGGAAAAAAAAGAAAGTAAGAAAAGACAAAGTATTGCAGTCTTAATATTAAATTTCTGGCAGAATTTCAAGCCTTATGTAGCAAATCCTGTTAAATGTTTGTCTTCCTTTTTTCCCCAAATACAATCTTTAATTTAATGAGTAATTACTCTACTGGAGCAAAGAACTTATTTCAAAGAATGTATAATATATTTGTAGTATGATTACACACACCTGTACATGACACGTAAAAACAGACACACTCACTCTCCCTCTCTCTCTCAAGTAAATAGTCTTAAAGCCAAAAGAAAGCAATCTTTCAACAAATATTTGAAATGGCTTACTTCTGCTAGATGTTACTGATAATTCTGTTAACATCTGAAACATTTCCTATTACATTATAACCACAAATGCAATTTTACCGTACGCCATTGGGAATATTGATTTATCAATCAATAAAATGTTTTCAGTTCCTAGTAAATGGAAATACCTGTTCTGCTGTAGTTTACAAAACTAAGTAAAATGTCGAAAGCTCCTGAATGGTGCTTAAAAAAGTGATAATTTTTCTGTCATGTGAAGGCTGCAAATGTTAATGCAAACTGCTCCTCTGTGAGGAAAGGGCGGTAATTTGTACTGCCGCTCATCTTCCTTGCTATTTATCTGGTACCTCAGATTGCAAAGGGGGGACATGTTTTTAGCTTACAAAAAAAGGAGTATATTTAAGAATGCCTAAAAAGGGAAAAATGCAGGTTTCTTCGTACCTAGTGCACTTCTGAATCATACCCACTGAGTCATATTCCCAGCATTATTTAGAATTAGATTCAAGCCGCTCTGCTTGCTCTGCTCGCGGTTGTCATTCGGGAGTCAGCGCCTTCATCTTTCTTGCCCTTTACTGTTTAAATAAAGATCCCCACTCCTTTCTTTTCTCAAAACCTCACCCGCAATCTAATAAACTATTCCACTGACAGGGGAAAAAAAAAAACCCACAAGGCAAGACAACAGGACTCATCTCCCTGCTGGGAAATGGGAGGAGAAACGGCCCCACTGCACCGAGATCTGAAGCAGAGTCCTAACGCACAATCCTGTCCTACATCTCACTGCCCCTGGTGCAGCGACATCTTCCTTATCACATTGAGCCAAATCCACATGAACCCGGTCTAGAGCCCCCTGACTGTCCTCCATCTCATCTCCTGCTCAGTGGAGCTGTCTCGGGGTGCGGGAAGTGCAGAATTCCAATTATCAGTAAGTACATGCATTCTGATAACACTCTGTTCACGAATGGAGAAGTAGAACAGGTCAAGATGTAAAACGTTCATAATTTCAACATGATCTCTATCTGCTGCTTTATGCCCAATTATCTGTCAAGGAGAACAAAACTCTACACTGGAAGATGATTAACCTTCTTGCAAAGCACTCAGCAACATAGTTGTGATTGGTTGCACCCCAATCACATCAAGTCAGTGATGGTATTTTTATGGAATGTGCATCTCAAAACATTGACAATTTCATGCACAGCTCCTTTCAAACAAACACTACATATGACTTTTTTTTTCCTAGACAAATAGCTGGTTTTCTGGTATTTTGAGCCTTGTCATATTTATCAGTGAATCTCATAAAGTTAAACTGCATGTTACTCTGTGAAGGATTCAGCAGCAACTTATCTTTAGCATATGCTCGTCATTTCTTTTACTTAAGTTTCTTCAAGTATTCCTTACTCCCTTGGACTAGCTTCTTAGATTTTTATCTCTATATCTATTCCCTGCACAAGCATTTAAAAGCTTTGGAAAGGAAAGGGTAAGAAACTGGGATGGCAAAATAAATAGAAAAATGCAGTAAAGAAAGAAGATTTTAGTTTCTTACCAAATTCTTCTTCTCCTTCCTGGTCATCTATTAAGCCTACCGAGACTCCCAAGTCCATGCATTTCTTGCTATGTGCCTTCGACTTCATATGTTTTGTTAAATTTCCTTAAGAAAAAAAGGAAAAAAATCAAAAACAAACCCTAATTGCTCTGTGACCATATAAATGTATGCAAACACACACTCTGCACGTCTCTCTCTTACTCAGCTACATTTATAACCACGTGTCCCATCTGATTTCACACTTGATAGAACTGTGCCCCTCAGTGCGAGCTGTGAAGGGCTGAGGCAGACTCAGCACCCTGAACACTACGGGCTGCCTGGCTGTTTGTCGTGAAGTTCTTGACTGAGATAGAACGGGACGGAAATCCTATACGACAATGTATTTTGCACTGGTGTGAAAGATCCCTCCTTTGTTTATGGCAATGTATAAAAGACTCAGTCTTCAAAGTCACACTGACAGAAAACGACCATGTGAAACTAGAGTTTGTGTCTTGCAGCTCTTCTGGTATTTGATGGATTCTATTTTTAGTGTAATCATTTCCACTGCCAACCTAAACAAACGGATTAATTTTATTCAGGATCGGAGCATGAACATACTCGCTCTGAATCTCTATAGTGAGTGCCTAACTGGTGGGAGGCCCCACAGGCTGCTCTCCCCTCTTCCTCCAAAAAGAAAGTATGACAAGTATCATCAAGAGAACTTTATGGGTAGATCACAGATCTGTCAATTATGGCACCTGTGAAATGCATGCTATGACAAGTAACCACTTTATACTTCCTGTTGTCTCTCAAACCCTGTTTCTTTGAGCTGCTTCAATGGGAGAAATTACAGGAGGTGAAATGGTTATGGAGTACTTCAGTCCTGCTTCAAAACAAAGCTAGGAATTCACCTCAAATTTGCAAGTAACTGTTACGAAGCTCTGTGACTACACTGACTTGCAAAGAGCGAACTCCCCAGCTTTGCGTACTGCACGATTTACTGGCCCCAGTGTCCTTCCATGAAAGGTGGTCTGCCAACCATCAAGCACCCAGCAGCGCGACTGACTGCCCGCAGCGACAGCAACAGTCAGGCGCAGCAAATGTGGTGGTGAATACAGGTACCTGCTACAACTGAAACCAGGAGAATTTCAAATGGGAAGGACTTAGTTGCTTGAACTTGGCCAGCACGTCTCCTCTGCAAAAACCATAAGCAGAATTTATTGGGTTCACACTCCGGCATTTCATCTTAAAGCCAGCATGATGAGCCAGTGTGTCAGGATGAACCAACAGGTTTTGACAAAGCTAAAAGCCTTACCCATCCCATTTTTTGCAGCCCTAGGTTATTTCTTGGAAGTTTTCCACCCAACTGCCGAGTAGTCTTGAACCCACTAAAAATACAAATGTTTCTGAGGTTGCAGCTGGAGGGGGATTATTGCTAAATGATGTTTAAAGCCAAGAAAAATGTTACTGCTTAGATTTTTTTGCTGAAAGTATTTTGGCTGTGAACTTCTCCTGTCTGTTTCACTTACTCCGAGTTTTGGATCTACCACTGTTTAATATACTGCCTGCTGAAACCAGGATGCATTTACGTATCTAGTGTAAACAGGCTTTTAAAAAGTAGTGATCCATCTTTGGCTCTTAGATGGTTAAGAACCTTGTTCTTCAAGGGTATAAAACCATTTCAATATAGTAAGTTACTAAAGGCCAATGTTTTTCCCAGAGATCAGCTGAGTGCCAATAGGAGTACAATATATGTCAATGTCATACCTCCAAAAGATCACTGCTAGGGACTTAAAATTCTGTGTTCCCATCCCAACCTAGGATGAGCAACTAACCAGCTCGCTGATCTTCACCTAACTTTCATCATACTGCCACGATTTCCCTCTTCCACACCAATTTCTCACCCACCATGGCACGCCACACAAGACATGATTATCTGAATAAACATGCAGAAGATGAAGGAAAAGAAGGAAATCTGAAACTACAAATATTTGAAGCATTAGACAATAAAACTCCACAGAGAGGCAACTTATGAACAGCCAGATGTGAGAGGAATTATACTTCAAAATAGAAAGAAAAGAAGGGGACAGAAGTGCCCCTACCTTTAGTTTTGAAGGAAAAGTTGCAGTAGTTGCAATGGTAAGGACGGACATCGGTATGTGTGCGAATGTGCTTCTTCAGCATGCTGGGCTTCTTGCAACGTATTCCACATTCTTCACAGATGTACTTCCCTCTCCCTCTCCCCCGAACATACACATAGTCTTCATTTGACTTGTACCTAGTAACAGCACCGTAACAGTAGGGCAATTAGTTGTGATGGGAAAGTGATTCTAGTTAGAAACTACAATCTGCCAGAAGCGTAAAAATTAACTATGAAAAGGAATAACTGACAAAAACAACCACGCTCTTTTTCTGCTCACCTTAAGCATTTATTTGTTCAACTCCTATCTAGATTGTCACTAGGTCACCATGGACCTGTTTAGGTATAATGGCATCTCTTTTTTAATAAAGGTACCTAAGCATTCCAAGATTTCACAAAGTGTCAGTTCTTGGGATTGGGTTTGGGCACCACGAGGAAGCTTAAAAAAAAGCCTCTTTGGGGCTCTGCATTGGATGCAGAGAAGGAACGATGTTAGTTAAGACAGTGGGAAAGTCTTTGAAACTCCCTACCAGTGTGCTCTGGACTCAGCCTACTGGGGCTGTCTCTAGATGGCAAAAGTAATTCAGAGTCAATTACACCCTTCGTGTACCTCCTCAAGGATGCCCAAGGTTGTGCTTAGCTTTTGTTGACCTGGTCCCTGCAATATGTGGTTCTGAGCAGAGACACATAGCAATGCTTTACCTGAGCAGCCGGGAATGGCTTAGCAGCTGGCCTAGACTGGATTCAGCCCAGGCACAAAGGAAGGTAAAAGCCCTAGAGCTGGCCACTGGGAGTAATAAAATATGCACCATTCAAGCTCAAAATTTTCAGGAGTGTCACTGACACTTTTCTACTAAAAAAACCCTGGTTTATAAGGTCTTGTACATGGCACAACACTATGGCTAAGGCAACTGTTATTCGTATCAATTTAAAGTATTACAGTGAACGGATGAGGACACTCAGTAAATGTTTCCACAGCACTTTTCAAATCAGGACTTCTCCAGCCTGTGTATGCCACAGCGAACTGCCAGGCAGGGGCTGTGCTGCAGTGTGCTGCTTGGCCCCCACACTATATCCTCTCCGGCTACAGTTACACAACCTTATTGCAGAATAGGTATTATTTACAACATAAGAGAAGTATAGGGGAAGAATTTACATCTATGGCTGCATCTAGCTGCCTTCACTGCTGATTAATGTTTGTCCTTTGGGGAAAAAAAAGACACAAAAAAAAAGGACTCCTATTGCCTACTGTTCTTTATTTTATTACCCCTCCTCGTAACTCTCATGGCTCCATGCTTCCGATGACTTTCCATTTTTCTTGGAAACATAAACCAATATCCACAGGCCACAGTACAGGAACTGTTGTTTAAAATAAATCAAACAGGAAGCAACATCTCTGTTGCTAAAGTCTAAAATCCAGGGGAAAAAACTATCTTCCCAACAATATCTAGTATAGAGAAGTACAATACTTGCCCTCCATCGAATATTTTAACTCTTCTTGGTTCTGTTTTGATAAAGGAGTTTTCTTTATCGTGCTCAGTGCTTGACTCAGAGTTTTCCTTATTGCTGAATTCAGCTGCAGTCATTTTTTTTCTATTTAATGCTCGCTGAAAGAAAATGAGATATGCATCATTAAAATTAGTTTCTTTCACATGCCATTCAAACCTGTAAGTTATGATGAATAAAAAGCATCGTAAAGGCCACAATTATAATAACTGATTTTTTAAAAAGTGTTAAGATACATGAAAAGAAATATCTTTTGTTAAACGACTCCTCTACTATGCACTATTTGTGGACTGGCAGACCTATAAAGGCATCACAGCACTGTAGGATGCCAGGAGTGCTTTGAATCTACAGTAGGAGATGGCTCTTCCTTCTCCAGGGAAGGTGAAGGTGACATCTCCTGGCTCACAGGTAGCCTTCAACAGAGAAAAGAGGCTTGCAATCAAACTCAGTTGCTTCTTCAGGAGCTACAGCTTCACTCCTCTGCCCTCAGTGCGACATCTGACCCACACAGACAGGGCTCTGCAGCTGCACACTATGCTGTCCCCCATGATTTGACAAAAAGGGGGAAAGCTTTACTGTGTGACCAGTTAGCTGTGCTTTTCCCCCAGCACTCAAGTGTAAGCAGCACATCCCCAGCTCTAGTTGCCACCTGGTGACTGCCACAGGAGGGCAGGGAAGACGCCAACTGGTAACAGTTCCCATAGTTAATATTCTTCCAAAACCCAGACCTGCTTTGGTGTGGGAATTGACAGCTCCCAGTTTAGCGAGGTTATTAACAGGCACTCCAAAAGCCTTCCAAAGCAGGACTCCATACTTAGTTCCCACTGCCAGACCAAATGACAAGAAAAAGTGGACCAGTTGTCTAGCAGAACAAAAATACATTCCTCCATTTCCCCTGATTATTAATTAAGGAACTTTTTTTTTTTTTAAAAAAAGAGGATGCGTTCCTCCAACATTTGCCAATTAAAATCTACTCCTTCCAAGTCTAGGATATTTATAAAATGGGCAACAATGAAGGAATGATCCAATTAGCTAGCAATTATTACTGCTGTATTTATAAACTGTTCTACCCACAAAGCTGGCACACTTACTGCATTTGCTCATATTGATAAGTGAACAAAACGATGAGAGGAAAAAAGTCTACCCTTATGTTTCCTACTCATTATAAAATTCCATGCTGTATAGCTTGTGAATTCTTGGCAAGGACTTCGCTGGCTGACTTAAAATGACTGACTGGTCATTGCGTACGTTGAAGGGTGACATCATTCTGACACCCTGTCCTTGCCCCTAGTCTCAGTGGGTTTTTGCTTCCCACCTGATGAGCAGTTAACACAGATCAGAGGAGAAGCATCTTCCTATTCACTTGAAACCACTAGGAATCCATACAGGCTGCAAGTGCTACTCCAATCCCTCCGCTTCCATGCAGCGCTCAGGTTGATTTGGGCTGGATTTTCAAATATCTGAGCCGCCCTACCAAAGCGTACATGACAGCTCTGCCTGTGTGTAGGAGGAGAGACATTTCACCCTGCATGTTTTAACAGCCTTCACGCAGGGTGAAAGGAGAGGACGTTCTGGATGGGAACTATCAGAAGTCGAGCCTACTCTAGTTAACTGCTGCTCAGCCATACTGTAGCTCCTATACGCTACCTGGCACGGGAACTGCTTTTGTTTCCACTGCAAACAAAGAGTAACATGGTGACATTTATAATTTAACAAGAAAAGAGTAGCAAAAAATGCAGAATATATACAATAAACCCAGTACCACATAAATATTCCCAGCAGCTGGAACAGCGTAATCCTTAAGCACCTGATCTTTCCTAACTAGTAAGTTTTCTTTCCAGATTTAATTATCAAGAATGAAAAGAAAAAGGAAAAAGAAGGATTCTGAGAGTATTTTGCCAACGGTGTGATCCAAACTAGAGTGAAACAGCATTATAATGTACTGTTTACTCACAAAAGCACCTAAACCACAAAAACTAATACAAGACCAAATACCTCTGGATTCAACACCCCTTCCCCCTTTTTTTTAACCCAAACATTTACATACTAAGGTAAGATGACAGTCTAACATAGATGCTTCAAATTACTATCTACCTCCCACTGATACACTTTAATTTACAGGACTTATGTGCTATTTTAACAGTTGTTTCGTTGTCTTAGGCTTGGAAAATGCTGCCGTCACAGAGATGCTCTAATAGACAAGTTTCTTTCACAGAAATCTACACAAATGCTCACTGATAATGAAAACGAAGCACATTTTCTTTTTAGTGTTTACAAAAAATTCCAAATTGATGCTGAAGAGGACTTGGGTCCTCTGTAAGTCTCTAAGAAGCATGGGTTCCTCGTGTGGAAATCTTTCATCGTACTTCATCTAACCCCCCCACCTGCAAAACCCCATGTGTACTGGTGGAAAGGGTCAAAAAAACCCCAGCAGTGCTGTGAAATGTTCCTCTCTGCAATTCCTTATGCCTTCCTTAGTTCTAACACAAACTTCTCCCGTAGAGACAAGGACCATGATTCATTTCTCCTTTACTTGTTTTGCTCCAATTTAACTCCACTGTCTTCAATTACTGGTATAAAACTGAAAACAAACCAACCCAAACCCTGCTCTTAGGGCTGCCCAGGGACCAGAGTTCAATAGATCCTTCTGGCATTTTACAACATCCCTTGGAAAAAAAACATGCTCGAAGCCTGAATCATCAAAAGTTATAAATTTCATATTATAATATTCATTAAACATTTTTTCCCACTGGCACACAGCCACTTGAGGAAAATCTTTTTAATATCTTTAAACTTTTACTACTTTACACATAAAAATCTTCTGCATTTAACTACTTTCCAGTGGTGAGCTGGACTGTTGTGGCACATCATCCAAGAAAGGAAAGCTTTCCAGTTAGAAGAAACTTTCCATTCTTCAGCCTTACCCTTGCCTGAAAATCTTCACCCTGGAATACTGCACACACTGACTGAGTTGCTTCAGGGAGGGGAGCCAACTTCAAAGCAGGGGCTTGAGAAAGGGCTCCTGATGCAACACTAATGAATTCAAGTGAAGAAAATTGGCCCCAAACCCACCAACCAAACCCAAAAAACCCAATAAAACAAACAAACAAAAAAAGCAGGGAGATAAAATAAGCCTTTTCCAGGCAGGTGAACCTCCTGTTACTTTTTAACATGCTGTACTCATTCCAGGAGCTTCTTTCACAATATTATTTTCTGGGTTTGTTCTCTGAATCATTGGAACGTGGCAACTTCACCCGTTGCCTCTGAGCAGCCAAATGTGACAAGGAGCAAACAACATCCCCGGGTTCCTCATTGTTTGCATTTTGCTCTCCTCTCCTCATTTCCCATGACACCTATTGTTGAAGGAATAGCCTGGGTTGTTTTGGTGGCTGTGATTAGTATCGGTTATGCAGCAGCATGGGGTCTCTGCAAGCGGACCTAGTTCTGGGGGAAACCCAGGAACACCTCAGGAAGCCACTTTTATCTAGGTGAGAAGATGTGCAGTTAAAGCCCCACAAGGAAAACATACCAAATTCTCTTTGGAAAGGGCTACGACTGCGAGAGAGGCAGTGAGGCATTAGCAGCACTGCATTTTTATTATTAATAAATCGGGTTACAGTAGCACTTGAAGCTGTCAGGTAAGGGTTAAAATGTGCAAAACACTTGAGCAAACATCTTCTGAATGACAGTCACAACCCCCAGAGGCTTGCAGTCTAAACTGCAGCTCCCTAAGGAACTCAGGACCCCGCCAAGCTTTTAAGCAGGAAATCAATCATTTTCAAAAATAATTATTTGCTGTTCTGTTTGTTTGCTCCATTTGTTGTTGTTGGGTATTTTAAAAATGGAATATTAATTTCCAGAAGGAGCTCAAAAATCCTCCATCCTCAGGCTCAACCAGAAAACACATAGGAGAATGACTGCCCATGAACTGAATGAGGAATTTCAGGTTTTGCTTTCTTTAAATATGGTTTCTGTGAGGAAGTTTCCAAGCTAGCATTGGCTGTTCCATTACCAGGAGACTGGTGATACAGAGGCATAATGTAACAGCAACAGCACCCTGTAAAGCAGCTGAAATGGCACTGAGGTGGGAGAAGAGGAAGGGGGCAAACTCTGGTGGTGGGAGGTCTTGGTAAGCATCAGGTCCTTGAAATGTTTAATTTCTGCCATCATATACCTTGTTCCTACAATCTGAGATGCCAATTAAACTTTAATTGGTGCTTTCTCACCACACTTTCTTCATAATGGCTCCGTGTAAAACCTGTAAATCAGCCGCAAGCAGAGCTTAAGAGCTCTTCATTTTCACCCTGCTCCAGAGCTTCATTCAAAACATCAGCAAGGAAGACTGAAGAAAGATTAGTAACTGTGGTTCTTTTGTGGCAGAAGCACTGTAAATGTACCTGACAGCTGCCTATTACAGCATTTAAGTATTCCCAGAGTGTTTAAAAGGGTGCTGTCAAAATATTTGAAAAATATTATTATCCATTATTTCCATTCTAAACAGGGTTTGTTTGTAGACAAAATTTGTTCTTCAAGAGGCACGCAGCAGCTTTGTTATCAAGAGATTTTCTTCTCATACACTGTTCTTTAAAAATAAAACAAACGAGTCATTGACACAACTGATGCGAGACCTGCCTTGGAAAGAATAGCTCAACTACGTACAACGAAGAAAGCTAAATGTTTGAATCCTTTTGTTAAAAAAAAAATAAAATAAGATAAATTTAGCACCATTTAATACAGTACTTCATAAAGTGCACAAGGGAGCAGGCTGAAAAGGTAATATGGGTTTAAACAAAGATGTCATGATGCAAGTCTGTTATGGCACTCATGCAAAGGTCAGCAGCGTCAGTGTATTCCCTGCATGAAGCATTATGGATAAAGTTTTGACCTCATATATAAACCTCAGCAAAGTCTCACCCTGCTTTCAGGAGGACGGGGTTTAAATCTGGCCAGAGGGAGTCCAGCATATCTCCTCGACTCCCCCTGCAGTTCTGAAACTATTTCTTCCTCTTACACAGAGTTCCTCATCCCACTGCTCTCTTCCCCACTGAACATTTTGTATCTTAGCAAAACATTCAGCAAACACAGAAACACCCTGGGGTGACCTCTAACAGCAACCGCCTCTGTCACTCGACATCCCTCCACAGAAATGCTGATTTTTTTCCCAGGGCTGTGGTGGTACATCATCTCTGGAGCGACTACCAGCCCTACGGACCCCAATTCCCAGCCCGATGCCTGAGGCTCGGCAATGACAGCCTCTGCATTTCTCCTGCATTCATTGCAGCCAGCGTAGCTGTGGGCTTTGCTTGACCCTGCTCACAGTAAACTGCAGGCTTAGGGCAAGTGATGACTGCTTTTACAACCCAAAGTAAGATTTCTGTGTCTTGAAAGACACTGGAGAAAGGGAGATCTACGGCTAACAACCCATTTTTGCCCAGTCCAAAGAAGTTCAGCATCATACACACAGCATACAGAGCAAAGAGGAAAGAAAAGCATGAAACTGTGCTGTTCAATGAGGAGACTCTTTAGGAAGCTTTATGGCTTCACTAGAACGGACAACTAAAACTGGTACTGGGTCCAGTATATACACAAGGACCACCTGTTGCCATGCTACAGGGCAGAGCCACCTCTGCCCATTCACAGAACATGAAATCCAGTGCAAAACAGCACACTTTGGTCCTGTCTGTAACAGAACAGCCCAGCAAACGAAGGCCTGGTTACATGTGTGCAGCCCTGAGACAGCAAAGGGAAGAACAAGTGGCTGCTTTGCTCTGCCATGTCTGACTCTGGAATGACAGAGTGGTTTACATGGGTCACAAACATTGCTCAGAGTATATTCCACTGCACAAGATTCAATGGCATCTTTGGAGCTGTATCAATCCAAGAAGCTGTCAGTGGTTTTACAGCAGCTGTAATTTTGTTTTGAACTTTGCTATTTTTTTTTATTATTTCACACCGCTGATTAACCCAGGTGGGAGAAAGGGAAATGGTACACTGCTCCTCTCTCTCTCACATGACCAGCAATGGAGAATAACATTTTCACAGCACATCCATGGACATCCGTTCAGGCCAAGCACTCTTTTATAACAGAGAAGAGCAGCTGATTTTTAAGGCAAAACACACAGTTACGAACTTAAGTTAACTTGATTTTAACTTAAAAGTGTTTTAAAAATATTCAAAAGTATTTTTGTTCTACCCTTTGCAATAAAAAATAGCCAAACACATTCCTGCTTCAATAAACACTCCATCTACAGATTTAACTCCAGGAACTAATTTCCATGAAAAGTGATAAATCCTTATGAACAGGGCTCCTAATGGAATTACTTAAGATCTTTTTAGCAGTTTGATCCAGCATAACTAAAATAAAGAAGCAAATATACTATATGACAGGCATATTACACTCCCTAAAATATGAATGAGCACAATTTCCAACGTAAATCCTCTGTAAATGATCAGTAAACACCAAGAAGAGCTTAAGTACCTTGGTTAAGCTGTTCTTCCACTTGCTCGAATAGACCAATACATCAGACCTAGGATGAGTGGTTCTTGCTTGAGTGTACAACGGCTTTTCAACTTTCTGCTTTGAATTGAGGAGGGAGAGAGCTACCTTTGTCGACAAACCAAGTGGATTGGGATTGTTTGAACTAATGGTCCATGTAGAATAGGCGGAGATTTTCTGATCATTCTGCACAAGATGCAATTGTTTTCTCTTCAGGAGGTAACACCAGGTAGAGCTCGTCGTGGTCTTGAGGCTCGGAAAGGACAGCCTCTGCATTTCCCCTGCGTTCATCGCAGCCAGCGTAGCTACAGGCTTTGCTTGACCCTGGCTGCTGATGTGCTTGCTCTCATTACTGTTACTTGGGGACCTTCCCTCTTGACTGCTACTTACAGCCTTGACAAGACAACTCTGGTTATTCACTGGAGACAGTTCAGATGGTTTTCTGACTACAAACACTGTTGATACTGAAGACTTAAGGTCTTCAGATTCTGGTGACTCCTTCAGGGTTTCCGGAACCCCAGTGTCAGATGAATGACGGTCGGACAACAGCAGGTCTGTGGTACTACCTTTGCTGCTTTTTTCATGCTGTGCAACACCATCAGGATCTAAGAGGTGATTTTCAAGAGGCTCTGTGGTACAAACCTGCCTTACCAACACTGGTTTCTTTTGCTTACTGGTAGAGTCATTAGCTCTAATGTTCAGCGAATGCAATGGTCTAGCATCTGTCATACAGGCAGCTCCGCTCTCATCTTTAACACGCTTCTGCTGTTTCTCCATGGCAATATCTAAACTGTTGGCTGGGGAAAGCATTCGTTTACTTGAAGCTGTAGCTTCTGGTTGAGGAAAGAGTCCGCTAACTGGCACTTTCTGAATAATATTCGAAGAGCTTGACAAAGGTGAATTTCTGGTTCCACTTTCTGGTTGTGAATTTTCAAATTCAAAGGAATTTGGCAAAGTCCTCTGATGATCTTTGTGAGATTTTGGCAGCTGAGTTTTGCCTTCGAGTGTTGGCACTGTTGCAACATTTGCTTTGCAAACAGATTGATTTACCTGATCCTGGGTCACTAAAATGTGAGGAAGGGGCGTAACAGTGGCAAAGCCATAGGACGGCATACTGCTGTGAATACGGACGGGAACCACGAAAGGAGTGATCTGATGTATTTGACTGCTGCAGTTGTTAGGAATTATTTGCTTTAGAGGAGGCACTGAGTATGGATTAGACAGGTCAGGCAGTTTAGCTTGCAATTCAAAGGAGGATGCATTCTGGTCCACTCCAGCTTGACTAGGAACAGTCTGAGTCAATAAAGTATTTTTTAGCAATTTAGAAGAGTATGGCTGACCTATATGTAATGTTTTAACTTCAAGCTGGTACTTTGGGGCAAAACAATCCTTTTTTTCATCAGGATGACCAGAAAGCACATATGTGCTCACTTGCTCTCCTTGGGCTGATGTTTTAGTAGATGTCACGGAAGGCTGTCCTTGCTTATTCAACACATGATCTAGCGGCTGCGGAACCGAAGGCAGGCTAACAGGGTTACAAGTTTGCACTGCTGAGTGAGGCCTGGAGTGAGACTGTGAATGCTGAGTACTTGAAGGAAACTCCACTGAAGATTTGCCAGAGGTCTGCAGCCTGTGCAACGGCACTGCAGGCACATCCGTCGCATGAGCTGTCTGAAATGAAGAAGTAGATTTAGCTTGAGGCTGATTATTTTCTGGAGCAATATTTAAAGATATCTGTCTTACAAATGGCCCCCTCCTCCTTTCTAGCAGAGGCACATGTCCAGTCACTCCATTCGCAGATGACACCTTTGGAGCGGCTCTCTCTATGAGCGGGGCAGGTTTTGACGGAGACATGCTTCCACAGTCGAAAGACTTACTCCTGTAGTCCACAACCTCCATGGACGGCTGCGTGCAGCTGATCTGCTCCGAGGCGGCGCGTCTCATCTCCCGGTAATGGGGGCCAGGCACAGCCAGTGCGTGCGAGCCAGTGGGAATCATAAGGAACTCTGCCGACTTGCTAACAGGCTCTGCTTTGGAAGGGTTATCAGCCTTCAAAGTTTCATCTTTATCGAGTGAAGCCGAGAAACTGGAGGCATGAGACAAGCTACTTTCCCGACTTAGGCTTCTGGAGAGCATGGAGTCAATGCTGGATTCGGCAGACGAATGCTCCATTTCAGCCAAGCGAATTCTTTTCTTCTTTGGTGGAAGCTTTTCTGTTGGTAATTTTGACAGTGTTTCGCTGCGCTGTGGCCAATTAAACCTTTCTGCCTTCTCCTGATCACTGCACTGGTTTTCTTGGTCCCTATCCGGCTCTTCCGTAACCAGTATTTCGGGAACCTGGATGTTATGCTGGCGCACAAGTCTTGAGGGCTGAAGCGGTGTGCTTCTCTCGTTTGAAATTACTTGGCTTCCCTGAACTTCCCCTCTGGGTGCTTCTGACAGCAGGGGCTGGTGATGCTGGGGAGTATGCAGGTGAGAGTGCCTATCCTCTTGGATCACAACTGTATTCAACGAACGGTGCTTCACAGCCATATTGGGCTCCTGAGAAGAAACAGGTGATACTCTTTCAAACGACTCTGATTTCTCAAAGGAGCTGTTTCTGCTCAGTGAATTGGTGTGCTGTATTACTGAAATGCCAGTCCCTTGTCTTTTCAACTCCACCTTTTCTTGCATAGTTGAACTTGCCTGCTTTTCAATGAGCGGAGCCATCTTTGGCTCGCTACTCCGATCGGTGGTGCCTCGAGCCACAAGCTGAATTTGAGAACTCTGAAGTAGAAGGTTGCTAGGCTGTTGTGATCCTACCACTGCTGTTGCACCCTGTTTTGGCAGACTGGAAGAATTTGCTGGCTTGCTTTGGCCTTCTGTGCTCTTTGATGGAATGCTCATGTCATTTTGCTGTGGGTCATCGTCATCACCAACACTTTTCATTTTCCTCCTTTTCCTTATCTGGGGCGTCTGCTCCCAGATGCCGGTTGAAGTAGTGACTCTGTAGTGTAACATCTGAGGCTGGGTACTATTTGGAACAGTTTTATGTTCAGGCTCTCGGATTGCTGCTTTAGTTTTAGGTCCGTGCAACTCCGAACAATAAAATTTCTTGTGGTTTTCAAAATTTTCCAGTTTTCTGTATCTGTTTCTGCAGGTTTCACACTCAAACATCGTTCCTCGCACCTGAGGGGACTTCTTTGCTTTTTCTAAATTTGATCCCTGTGCCAGGGACTTGCTCCTTTGTAATAGTGATTCATTTGATAAATTACACCCCAGGTAACTTTCTTCTACAGATCGCACTGGCCCAAGAACTTGGCTTTCAGCAGTAGAAGAATCTTCTATTGCTGCCTGTCTAACAAGGGTCCGGGGGTGTCCGCCTTGGTTCAGTGGAGTAGCAGGTCCCGATACAAAAACATCATCATATAAAGAGCCAATTTTATCATCAAACGACTGGCTTCCTCGAAGGGGATGAGAGGGAGGTATTACATTTGGAGGTACTGCCGAGTAACTGGTAGTAGGCATGGAATTACTTCGTGTTATAGGTAAACAGTCAAGGGATGGTACAGAAAGAAGAAAAACTTGCTTTGATTTCTCAGTGGGTGTGAAAGGAGACTTTGGTATGTCAGAGCTTGAGCTAGTTCTTCTTCCCATGGGCTTTAAATCAAACTGGAAGGAATCCTTAAATATGTAGGATTTTGGTGAATCTATGCTTCCTCTTCTCGAAAGAGATGTTCTTCTTGGTTTCACGCTATCTAACTGCTTGTCATCCACAACAGCTTCATTATCAGAAATCAGCTTTGAGATACGCTCCTCAAGAGTCTTTGTTGCCATGGGAGGTCGCATTTGGCCAGAGAGAGTCAGATTTTTTTCAGCACAGACAGTTTGTACCACTGATGCTACCACACCACTTGCTCGTGGCACACAGGGCAGGTTTTTATTTGGATCTTTCTCAGAGGTCAACAATCCCCTTACGAAAGGAGCAGGTGGGCTCATTGTTTGATCAGCACTTTCGGAACGAGAGAAATAACCAGAATCGGTACTACCTAAACTTCTAGGGCTCAGAAGACATTTTCCTTGCTGATCCTGGGAACCATCTGTTGCCTGTTGTCTCTGGAGCTGAGCATGCCCTGCTCCTACCGCAGATCCCAGCTGTTCCTCTAATAGGCCCATTTCTACCTTCTGATGTTGCTTTATGTCACTCTCCTTGAATGAGGCTGCTGTATGTGTTACATTTGATGGAAGAGTTGTCCCTTTGAAATCTCCTTTTCTCTGTGCTGCAGCAAGCTCAGGTGCTGGTTCGGTTACTTTAGGACTATCAGCCCTTAGCGGAGAAACATTTACAGGATGAACTACTACTTTTGGTAAAGCTGCCCTTACTTGAGGTTCTGTATCATGTAAGGAAGAGTCACCTGGTATACAGTCTGGGTTGCTCAAGGGAATAGGGCTTCCTTTCCGTAACGCCTCTGCACTCGACATGACTTTCGCTATTTGTGCAGGTTCCAGTTCTTGATCATCCTGCCTTTCATCAGCAGTGCCTTCATCTTCACTTTCGCCGCTTTCTTCCACATCTGAATGAATGCTAAGTGCTTTGTCCGAGTCGTGAGACAAGAAGAGGCCACCCGAATCTGGCTGTAGGACAAGTCCGAGCTTGATAGCATGTGCATGTGATTTTTTGTGCTTGTATAGATTGCTTTTGGTTTTAAATGAAAACCCACATGTCACACAAGGATACGGTCGCTCTCCAGTATGGGATCGGATGTGCTTCTGGAGAACGCTGGGCTTGGCACAGGCCCGATTGCAATACTCACAGACGTATTTCCCTAGCTTTTTAGGCTTCTGGTCTTTCAAGAGGTTACATATTTGTTCTACACCGTGGTTTACAGCTGATGCTATCTGGGCTGAATTATACATGGGACCTATAGACAAGTGTGTCGAACTCGATGTGCTAATTATTGACAGGGGTGAAGACGAACTAGCTACTAAATGGTTTTGAGGAAAAACCTGAGTTACAGTGGAAGATGATGTGTGAACGACAGACGAAGTTACTGCTATGCTGTATATCTGCTGGAGCTTGGGGTTCTCCTGACACTGCTGTTGCACCAGTGACCTAGCGAAACTTGGACACATAACAACCTGGTGATTTTGCTGACTGGTTTTGGTAATAAGGTCCTGTGAATGTGAAACCGATTGGCCTTGTGCTTGTCCAGTCTTGGTTGTTACTGCTACATGCACATTGTTTAACGTACAGGGGTAGTAGTGAGGTCCAGCTGCTGCAAACTCATGCTGTGGCAAAGCAGACTGATTTTGGACGCTCATTGTATTGGACGTGAGACTAGAAGAGGTGCTTACAGTTTTATTTGGTCTCAGTTTCTCTATCTGCATCCCATAAGGGGGGCACTTTTGTGCTAAGGTGTTCAATTCAGGCTCCATAGCTTTTAATAAGACATCAAATGCAGTCCGTGTACATGGGGATGACGTACTGCAATCGACAAAATTAATACATTCATTACTGTCAGTCTTTGTTTTGCTTGATGAGGAGTTTGAGAGAGACTTCTTCTCTGGTGAGTTCAGCTGGTTTGCATCAGTATCCTCCACTGCCGGTTTACCCACATCTAAGGACTGATGCGCCAGTGACAGCTTTGTCTGCACTGATGTCTCAGACTTGGTCGTTTCAGCACTTATCTCACCACCCAGCGCTCCCCCGTTTTGTTTGGTACATTGATTTCCATTTTGCACAGGCAGGTGATCCTGTGGCGTGGCGTGCTCAGAGGCATCCGAAAGAGCTTTCAGCGGTGAAGGGTCTACATTTTGCTTAACCTTGGCTTCGGCGGGGCTTCTCAAAGGCGATTTTGGTATTTTTTTTAGATGGTTTTCAGTCACGATCTTTTTTCTTTTCACACCCTTAATTGTATCTTGGGTTCCTCTAGTACCAGCATCGGTGATTTCTGTTGAAACACAGAGAGAATAAACAAGAATATTAAAACTGGATAATGCAGATTATTTTCATTTATACTATTTTACCTTCTCCAAGTTTCAACAGCAAGCCCTGGGGCAACAGGACTGTGTATTTCTCCAGTCTCCAAGATTTTTTATAACAATGAATCTCAGTGAAGAACGATCTAGTTTTCATCTGGAGACAGCAATGCCTTCTAACCGATGCTGTAAGACACTGCAGAAGTAATTCGCTGCAGGGAAAGCTTCAAAGGAAATGTGAGCAAAGAAAAGCTACTGAAAGAATATTTTAGCTTTTGCAGCAGCTCCTTTTCTGATAAAGGAGAAAGAAACCTCTCTCTTGTACTTGTTTAAAAATCCAAATCAGTATAGCAGGAAAATGAAGAACCAAGACACAAATCTGTTTTCATGTCGTGTTTGTCACTTTTCCCATCTATATGTTGCAGCAGTCAAGGAATGAAGACAACTTCCTCATGGTTATATTTGTAAGTGGATTTATCATGGAAATGGCACAACCACCCACACCATCTGTCAAATACTGTATTTCAGAGCTTCAATTACTGAACTTCAACAGCATCTCAGATGAGCAACTACTGTGGATGAATAAAATCAGTCACACTTAAATGATTTTCTATTTGAGCATCATGAAACAAAATAAACTAAATTTGAATTATTTCATTACTAGCTATGCTTGTTGCTGATTTTAAGCAGGTATTCACACAGTTTCAAGGGGTGTAGCGAAGGGCAAATGAATTGGAATGTTATTCAGCAGAATAATTTTGTAGCAAGTATTTGTATTTGTAGAGTCCACTTTCCTCTATAATAAAAATACATATAAACATTAGTGTTGATAATTTGAAGCTTTTTTTAAAAAAATATACCTGATGTTACAAACCTTTGTTTACCTCAACAGCATGATATTTAATCAGTTATTTAAATTTTTTTTACTTCTTCCTAACATCCACTCAGTCTAAGCCACTGACTGCCCCAGCAACCATTGCTGGTAGCACAGAGAAGCCGAATATTAAATGGATCTAAATCAATTTTCTTAAGCTTTTACAACTCATTCATTGGGCTATTAGCCAAAACCATACTCATCTGATTGCCAATATTCAAAGCAAAGGAAGGATCTGATGTGACTAGAGGGCTGGTGCCTCTGAAAAGGTTCAGCTGCATACGCATTTTGGGAAGCAGTACTGAGTAACTCCATGCAGTAAGTTTACCTGCACAGTGTTACTCGGGAACAGAGGTTTATGCGTGCCTCTAGGTGAAGGAAAACCTCAAGACAAGGTATAAAGGGACAAAATTCTCACAGCCGACTTCACAAAGAAGTACGTGGAGAAAGCTCAGATGTCCCAGTACCCATAGACCAAATGTCCCCCTCTGAGTGGCACAAAAACTACCCTCTTGCAGAAACACCAGCTGGCTTGTATACTGTGATGGGAGGAAAGCCAAGGCACAGCCCGCACCTGACAGAAGATACTGGAGCTGATGAATCCAGGATGAAATTTCTGCTCCATGTAAAGGAAATCCAGGCAATGCCTAAAGCCTGCCTAGCAGAAGAGAACACAAAGTGACCGGTACAAAAAGAAAGGGAAGATGACATTTTCTCCATGCCAGAGCATAACCCAACTGGGATATGCACTAATGCCAGATACTCCTAAGTTAAAAATCCTGTTTCCAACTTGATGCCAACTTAATGTACACATACATTCACTTAGGGTGGATGTCTATTCAAGAGATTTCCTTGCAAACTGAAAGGCGGACGACTACACATCACACAATATACTGCAAACGTGGCAATTCTGCAGAACCCGACCTATTCTTTTCTCAGCCCTACTAGAGGAAGTTGAGCTGTGAAGAGTAAGACTGTTTTGTCACATTCTGCAGTCCCATGAAAGGCTCACTCAAACCCCTTGCACAAAGTGCAGCCTCTGAACCCTAGTTATGGGGACTGTGCGCTCCTCTTGTGCTTCTACAAAGAAATTTCTTCAGTAATCTTTCACTTAACCTTTAAACAAACTTTATGCCTTTATTACAAAAGCCTATGTGCATTAGACTGAATTTAACATACGCAAATCCAAGCTGTTTTCCATCACGATGTGATGTACTTTCCATTGCTTCACAATCAAACAAGTGGCTTACCCCAGTATGTTACCATCAGTAATGTTAACAGTGGTTCTTTAAAATCCGTGGTCTACTGCAACTGTTCTTCCTTCAGTAACAAAACCTAATTCTACACAAATAACAAGGTAATTTTATAAAAGGGTGCTTTTAGCCATGGTGGGGTGAGCTCTCAGAAGCATGGCCACGCTAATTGAGCGTAAGTAATTTGGTTCCTTTTATGCACACACTGCAGCTTTTATCCCGTCACAATCACGCCTCCACACCGATCACGCTGCCGGTATTTGTACTGGAGCACTACGGGAAGAGCTGGGCAGATTACACGTAGCTGGGGAGATAAAGAGCACCAAGGATTGTGAATATCCAAGCAGGCAAACATACACAAGAAGAGTAAGGTGTTTTACACTGCAGCGACTGAGCAATCAAACGATGTTCTCCTTCCTGTTGCCTCAGAATATTAAATAACTACTATTTCTGTCTGTCAACTGCATAGTGCAGAGGGACAAGCATACTCGACCTGTGCCATGCCAGTGAGCTGGAAGCCAACACAGCTGAAAGATGTCATGTGGCTTCAGAAAGCCTGAGAGAAGGTAAAAAATACATCTCTAACAATCAAAACATCAAACCTAGGAATTCATTACGAATACGAGATCAGAATTATCCATAATCTGTGTACTGCTTTCCTTTTTAAAAATGTTGTTCCACACATGCCAAACCGTAAAGATTGTTCAAGAAATTGAAAAGGAACGAAAAAAATAATAAACAAAGGCAAGTTATGCATTGCGTGACATATGGAAATAGTCATCTTCTTACGTCTCCACAACCACTAATCGTGCTGCTTCTATACCAACAGGATGCCAGTCTACAGAAACCATGTTTCCTATTTGCATTTCTGACCCTACATCTTCTGTGATTCCAGAGATGGAGTCACCAGCTTGCTTCAGCATACCCACCTAAAATCTTGTAAAGCATGCTTTCTTCACAACGGCTTTACAAGGCTTAACAACAGTTTATGTCCTGTGCCCTGATAATTTAAAAATCCTTGTTATTTACGGACATACCTCCTGTTTGCTCACAACCAAATTTCTAGCTTATTCAAGAAAAAAAAAAGGAATCCCTGACAACTTCATTTAGCTTATTTTTAGCTTTTCGCTCCTTCTGCTTAAGTTTTCATTTCGCATTCCCAGCTTATGCCGAAGACACTCCATTCCACGTTTGTTAATCTACAGCTACATGCTTGCACAAAGATCAACTGCATCAACATTTCCAGAGGCAACAACAAAACTGGCAGAAAACATCCGTCCCAGAATGTTAAACACTCCTCTGCCTTTCAGAGCTACCAACTTGCAGGAGCATGGTAACTTGCCAGGGCTGTGCACCCACATCAACAAGCTGACACCGAACAAAAAGAATGTAAAAACATCGTCATCGGGGGGGGGGGGAAATAAATAAATTATGGAAATCTGCTTTTCTCTCTCTCCCTGCCACTCCACACGCTCTGTACACTTCTCTCTGCAATCAGAAAGCCCCCTCATGATTTGGTGGAAATTCCCCTTTTTCTCAGGTGGTGAAGCAGTGGTGCTGAGAAGTGCTGTCACCTCAAGCAAGTGTCAAGAGTGCCGTTCTCATAAGCTATTACATCAAATAAGAGTAAGTTACCCAGTCCAAGAGGAGAGGTAGCGACGCCACTGTGCTCAGCACCTTGCTTTTCACATCACAGAATTGTAGGGGTTGGAAGGGACCTCCAGAGATCATCGGGTCCAACCCCCCTGCCAAAGCAGGTTCCTTAGGACAGGTCCCACAGACAGGCGTCCAGACGGGTCTTGAATGTCTCCAGAGATGGAGACTCCACAACCTCCCCGGGCAGCCTGTCCCAGGGCTCTGTCACCCTCACCATGAAGTTGTTCTGCATATTGGTGCAGAACTTCCTATGCTCCAGCTTGTGGCCATTGTCCCATGTCCTGTCCCCACAGACCACTGAAAAGAGGCTGGCTACTTCCCTTTGTCACAGGGACACCAGAGCATCTCTTTCACGCTTTGCCTGGTTGGCTTTGTTCTGCTTTGCCATCAGGAGACTCTGTTTAATTCTTTTGCTTCAGTAAGAATTCTGCACTCAAAACATGACAAGAAAAACTGATGTTTCTAAACATGACTTTGTTCACCTGTAATTTCTTTGCTGCACTTTGCACAGGAAATAGAGCAAAAGAACACAAGGGTGATGGTGTAGATAGCAATCTGGCAGAGTAACTCATGCAGCAAATAAAGGAACGGTATAAGTGATCTGATTTTTTCTTCCATAACATTTGCTGGTGAACTAGACAGTGTCTTGACAAAATGATCTCAATGGTTTTGTTTAAGTAACTTCCAGAACTGCCTGTCTCAAAGCCTACGTGTTATTATAACACCCACTCTCTTTCTCTCCTTTCTAATAGAGCTACGTGCTTGTACTTAAAAAGTAAGAGGGAACCAAAGCAAGGCACCAAGCTCCCTTCTCCCTTGGTGCTATCCTGTGAGACATGGAACAAACATGCTACCTGCCCTTACAGTCCAAATGAACGGTACAGTTTTCATCTTATGTCCCCACTCTCCCTTGTGGAATTTAAAAAAAAAAAAAAAAAAGGAAGGAAAAGGAGGGGAGCAAGGGAGGAGATGAAGAGGCATCTCTACTCCGAATTAAAGCACTATCCCACTCGTTTACTAAGGTGGCAGACCAGAGGTCGTTGCCAGCACACCATCCCCCTCAGTAACTGGAGCGCCATTCCCAGGATCTTTTCCATCTAGCCTAGCCCTGTCCCCCTCCCCCGCTAATCTAGTTTAAAGCTCTATGAATGAGCCCTGCCAGCTTCTTTGAGAGTAACCTTCTGCCCCTTGGGGATAAGTGCTCCCCATCCCTAGACAACGAGGCTGGTGATGCTTGAGCCAGTCCATTCCCAAAGAACCCAAAGTTCCTCTTCTCACACCATGCTTGGAGCCAGGTATTAATTTCCTGGTTCTTCTCCTTCCATCCCTCCCCATTCCCTGTAGTAGGAATGATGGAGGAACACACTACCTGTGCTCGGGATCCTTGCACCATGGGTCCCAGGTCCCTTAAATCCCTTTTAATGGTCCTCAATTTTCTTTTATGGATTTCATTACTACCTATTTGGAAAATTAAAAGTGGATAGTAATCCGTGGGCCTGACCAAGGCTGGAAGTCGTTTTGTTAAGTCCCTAACTGAGGCTCCCTTAAGGCAGCAGACCTCCCTATGTTATGGGCCCGGCCTACAGATTGGGCCCTCAGTTCCCTCCAGAAGGGAGCCCCCTAAGTTAAGTCCATTGCAAACAATCTTAACAGTGTTATCTCAGGTGCCTCGCTTCAGGCTTCCTGAGGTGCCCGCATGGTGGTCACCCCTTGTCGCAGAGGTCAAGAGGCAACTCAGAGAGCCTGGGGCACTCCAAGCCAACAGCAATATACAAAAACATCCCTCAGTAGGCTTCATCTATGCTTACGAGCTTGTATTGCTAATAACACTAATATAAAGGTAGATGATTAAAACCCACTCAAACTGTACATGAAGCACAATTTTACATTAATTAGTTAAAAAATAGGGGGCAGTGGGTGGGGGGGAGCTTTGACATTCAAAGGCTAAGACATTCTGACAGGGATTGGATCAAGTGTTTATCTATGCCAATGTCTGTCCTTTTGCTTACATCAGCAAATACTGGACCATTCCTTAAGGCATGGGTATGGTAAGCATGACTTCATCAGTTCATACCACCCGGAAACACCTGACTCGTTTTTGTGGTGTCTGGCTTGATATGTGACCCATCAAAGTAGTGTATTGGCTGTCTGCCTCATTTAAGGAGCACTTCACACCAGCTTTTTGTAATGGAGTGACTATTTTATTAGGATAATTTCTCATTACTCACCAAAATAGCAAAAGTCCTACTAACACAAGCTCCAGGAAAGATGCATCTGTGTTAATACGTGGTACCAGCACTCATTTGAGTAGTGCCATTAACCTTAATGGCAGCATACATTTTTGTACAGTCCAATTAAATTTTAATGTTCTCTGCCATCACATGCTGGCAAGCCCGTAAAATCAGTGTATCTCAAGTTCCTATATTAAAGGTAATTGTAGAAAAAACTTAAATTGATGTACAGAACAAGAAATCATACCCAGTAGCTCTGCTACTAAGTTAGTTTTCCAAATCCAAAAATTAGCATTTCTTAACACCACAAGATACTCACAAGACCTCAGCAAGTTTCTAGTCCAACCTCCTGCTGAAATCAGGGCCAAGACATCAGACATGGGGCCCTAAGGCTCTGTCCAGTAAGGTTTTGGAAATCTCCATGGAAAGAGTCTGCACAGCCTCTGTGAGTAACACCTTCCACTGGCTGACTGTCCTCAAGGGGAACAAACTTATTCCTATGGCCTCTCAACCTCCCACCATACTCCACTATGAGGTGTCATAACCCCCCCCAAAAAATTACCTCCTCTCAAGGCTCTCAGTCCCTTAGCTTCTCCTCACAGGACACGTGGTCCAGCCCTGACGGTTGTGGTGTCCCGATGCTGGACACACTTGAGGTTTTTTCCTGCACTGGGGACCTAAAACTGGACACATTATCTAAACATGACCTAAAGATTCCTGAGTAGGGAAGGATAATCCCTTCCTTTGATCTCCTGACCATGTTCCTGTTCATACAGACCAGGACACAGTGGTTTCCCCTGTCACCTCCCTTGTCACCCAGTGTGCTGCCAGTTCATGCCCAGGTTGCTGCCCACCGCAGCCCCAGGGCCTTTGCTCCCCAGCCACTCCTTCCCCAGTCGGTCTCGCTGCAGGGGTTCCTTCTGCCCTGCCTGGGTGCTGGGCTTTGCATTTGTACCTGTCGAAACCAGACCTACTACTCCTCTGGTTGTCCACCTATCCAGACCTTACCACCCCAACCTGGATACAAGAAAACAGAGGGTGACGGTGTTAAAGCCTTGCTGAAGTCAGGGTAAAAATGACATCCGATGTTCTTCCCTCCTCCCCAGATCTAGTTACTGTAATAGAAGCAATTTTATCACTGTTGTTTTATCACAGTTTCCATCAATTTCTATTGTTATTAGACTGGAATACATAAAGCTGAAGGTCTGGAAAGTACTTTTGCTCATTTTCATGCTCAATACATTATTTGCATGCTTCTATAGGTCTTCATCTTAATAAGTCACCCAGATGAGAATAGACTCCAATGCCACACTCTCTGACCACACAAGGAATAGCATCCCCCAGGAATACTGGATTTCAGGTTTTTTTGTTGCTTAACTCCTTTTCCTATTCCCAACTTCCCCCATCAAACGAATCACGCCAGTGAATTCTGCACATGCTTCATTTCACTGATGACAAACCTAACAGGCACCTCAACAAAAGCAATGCCATCTAAAAATGTTCAGTTTGTTCCACCAGATGCTTTAGCATAACCACAGATGTGGCTGGCACTGCTTTATGTCTGAGTCTATCTGTATGCAATTTATAGGTTTTCAAATAAATATGTTCCAAGAAATACCCAGACTGTTGTCTACTGAAAGCAAGCAGTAGTTCAGAACAGGCAAACATTTTTTAATCAAGTTTAGTAGAGAATGTAATGTTTAAGCTATACAGTCTACTGTTTCCAAAAATTTTATACTGCCAGGAGGGAATTGCCACTTTGAAGGTAACATTGGAAGGAGTATTTCTTGTCTTTGAGTAACACTTTTCTGCAATGAAAGGCCTGCCTACCTTTCAAACTAGCTCAAGAGAGACAGGAGCTGGTGTGGGAGTGAGCAACGGGCTGCTCAGATCCCACGTCTCAGCACCTCTCTCACTGGCATCTGAGTTGCAAAGATACACCAAAGCTGAAAGGGCAGAATTAACTTTCTGGACTGACTGAATATACATATATATATATATATATATATATATATATATATATATATATGCGTTCATTAAATGAAAACACAAAAGTTTCTGCCCCGAGAACCAAGGCTATATACAACCTAGTAAGGGAGTTAAAGTGCATGATAGGCTTAAAGAGGCACCTACAGAGAAAGGCACGCTCTGGGCTACTCCTCACAGGCTCAGTGAAGTAGTAGGTGAGGGTAGAGCAGTTTAGCTTTATAAATTGTGCAATACTATTTTAGCAGAAGGTAAGGAAGACACCTTCGCCCCAAGGCACACAGCTTGGCCTTATCAGTAAGCTTGCAGGTGATAAAGAGTTTCATCACAGAGGTGAGAGCCTGCCAACTCTTGTCTGGCCTTGGGATAGGCAAAGAGTAAATGACAAGTTATGGTCTGGGGCTGTCTTTCTGATGGCACCTTTTCAAGTCATGGCTGCTTACATCAAGACAACCTTGACAGTGAGATATGTCCTAGGGAGCCTGCTTTGGCAGGGGGGTTGGACCCGATGATCTCTCGAGGTCCCTTCAAACCCCTACAATTCTATGATTCTGATGGTATGTAAGGATGTAACTACCTTATGCTAATGAGAGCAAGAGAAGATCTTCCTTATAGGATTTCGGTCTCACTTTGGGCATTTAGCTTTTTGGATGGATGGATGGATGGATGGATGGATGGATGGATGGATGGAATGAAGTAAGTAACAACTGCATGCTTGATGAAGAAGACCATGAAGATTAAACAGCAAGAAACATCTGACCACTGAGGTAACACTAAAACCTCAGCAGAGAAATGCCAACATCCATATGTGAAGAGGAATCAAACACAACATTTTGGCACATCTGAAATTCTCTGACCAAAGCAAAATGCATTTTTTTTTGCCCCAAAAGAGCTAATTTCCTGCACAGTGTGAAACACGTTAAATGAAATGTGACATCTGATACCGACTGAGACTTCCCAGCATTACCTATCTGTGTAAGAAACCAGCAGAGAGGCTGAACTGCTGTCAGGTTTCACAGGGCCTCAGCTCTTCGTGGAAAGGCGACACAAGAGCAGCGAACACTGGTCACGCAGCCTGTGTGGACTCACTCAGAATGTCAGCGTATGAGCATTTGCCAAGGGCATAGGGTACCCTATGTTAAACATGCTGGAAAATAAATACGTAAGAATACGTACTGTGTTAAGTAGCCCTCTGGAGTTTACACACTGGCTCTGCACTACAGCCATTTAACAACTCTGCCTTCCTAATCTAAGCCTCAGTACTAAACTCAGGAAAGTAATCACTGCTTAAGTGCTGTTAAGATAAAGCACACTGGCTGGCTATGAGCAGGTGCAGAGACAACATTATGATAGCTAACACCACCAGCAATCCCAGCCTGAGAAATTCCTCCTCGCTGGGCACTCCAAAGACATGAAAAAGAAGACAGGATGCCTCCCCAATCGCAGATAAATGAGCTCGTAGTTAAAACCTCATCAGAAACCAGTTCCACCCAGTTACTGATGTAGAGAATAAAGCTCTTTAAATACAACCAGTTAGAGAAAGCATGTTTCCAGAAATGAACTATAATACCTCAGGGACATCTGGAAATCTTCCGAGGACATCAGGCAATGTTGTGACATTCCATGAGTATATTATCTGTTTGCAAGTTAAGGATTATCAGTTACTACTGCAATGCTGGGATTGGGCTAATATATCATTAGAACAACTTCCACCCCTAACGCACAGAAGAAGGAATGCCATTAAAACAGAGTTATAGGATGGCTCATCAAACAGCAACCAGTTTAAGGGTTATCAGCTCTGAGCAACTGCTATCTGGTCAGATGAGATATTGACTATAAAATCCCCAAACACAAGTCTCAGGGGCAAAAAAGAGAGATGAAGGGAACAAGATGTTAACTACACTCTCTTTGCACATCGTGATGCTCAAACAGAACAAGATCTTTGGTCATATTCCCTGCATTGCTTTAATACCATCTTCCATTTGAATAGCAGGGATCAAATGAGGCAATTTCCATACTGCCTGTAGCAACTGGAGAAACCAAGCACGACAAAGAGCTCACACCTAACAACCATACTGTTTAAAAATACAGAAAGGAGCAGGAGCTCTGGCAAAGCAAATAGGAAAAGTCTTACACAGCAGGTCTTTCTTTCAGGACGAAATGGTGCTGTGAACATGGCAAAAGCAGAAGTTGATGTGATGGAAACCTAGACACCAAGGAATCTCCTAAGCGTAGAAGTTGGGTCTGGCATGCCAGAGGCGGGAAGGATCTCCCCTAAGTTTGCTTCAGTATCAGTGGGAGGTCCTCAATGCAAAGATATCTGAGCTACTGGGAGCTTGCTCCTTCCCCCAGCCTTGCTTGTTCCTTTCCAGGGATGTGCAGTGTCTCTTTCCTCCCCATCACGTGTACACTGGTGCACCTTTTGAGGAGGGCCCTGTGAAAGACTCCAGCCAGCAGAATGTAACTCCCAGAGAGCGGTACGCTGCGCCCAACTCACCACCCCTTTATGTATTACATTTTCCCTTCAGGAGATGGGCCAAAGGAAATTAACGACCAAAAGGAGCTAAAGGAGTATCTGGAAAGTATGAAAACCCCACTCCTTACTCGTATGCAAGGCAGATTAAAAGGAAGCTAACAAGTGAAAACTCTTGCATTGCCACAACTGGCTCGCTCCCAGCTCACATCAGCTAAAATTAGCAACCTATTGCAGTTACTACACGCGTCTAAGTATGCCTCTCGAATTAGCTAGTTCCTTAGTTCAGTGCCCTCCCACCGCAAAAATAAGCTTGCCCTGGCCTCAGATTTTAGAGAGGTGCTAAGAGATTCCTTCTCTTCATTAAAGCAGGGTGACACACAAAATGTTACCGTGTCTGAAAACATACAGCCACTGACTTAACACCCTGCTGTACCATCACTTGGAATAGCCACTCTCCGTTTACTCTCAGGAAGATGCTTTTTCTTCAGCAATTGTTTTTACAAAGTTAATTTGTATAATGTCCCTTCGAAAATTACACTTGCAGGTTGGAATCTCTTTCTGCTGAACTGTCACTCAGAAAAAAAGTCAAAATACTATTATGTTAACATCCCATTAGTGCTTTAACCGAGTTCTCATAATAGCTCCAAAGGATGAAATGTTCAATTTAAGACTGTAAATCTGTTTGTCTGCCTGTCAAAACAATACCAGTTCTTGCTGTGTCTAGCACCAGCAGTGGATCTACCGAGCAGATTTCAGCTGCTAGTAGTCTAAACTAAATGTACTAACCAAAGAGAACTGAAATAGAAATAACAGATACAGGCATTGACTCACAACCCAGGAGGTTTACAGGAGCCAGAAAACTTCCCTGGATTAAACCCATACTCTGCTGTTGTTTCTCAGAGCAAAGAACATGTAAACATCTCTAGTTTTATCAGTTGATTGTTCTGTATGTGTGTACCCGAGTAAAATGAGGGCATTGAAGTGTACTTAACTGCTGAAGACAAAAGCAATGAAAAATGAGGTTAAATGATAGCAGAGACAATTCCCACTCCCACAGCAGTCAGGAGAATTTTCTCCCTGTCCTTTGTGGACACAAAACCCGGCGTTCAATATGCTCGCAGGCAGAACGAACCTTTCAAGCCATGGCTGCTGTTACTAGCAGGGCGCAATGCTCCCTCGACGTGAAGGCACCAGAGATTTTAAGAACTGATGGGACTTGGGGAAAATGTGAGATCTTGCATGACATGTGGTACAGACACGAGCAGTTCCTACATCAAGCCAATCACAGCTGCCGGAGCTGCTGTAAATATTTTAGGAAGATAACTCGGTCTTGATTTAAAGCCTTATAGCTTGACGTACACAGAACAATTTAAATAAATTACCCCTCAGACACGTGTATTGACACATTTTAATGCAGATACAAACTCTTTATGAATTCAGACGTGAAGAAAACGCGCCACTGAATTGCATGAAGCAGCGCCGCTAGCTTGTAGCTTTGAACATCTGGAAAGTAAAAGGTAGGTAGCTCTGGGATATGTCAACAGAAAAATAAAAAGGGAAGCTAATCCTCTCAGCAGCGTGAAGCAGCAAACAGGACACTCTGTAACTTGCAACTTTTGAAGATTATGTACTTCCATTTAGAGCGCCTGCATTTCTGGCCCATATGGTTGGTGGAGATAAGGACGGGAAGATGAAAAGAATCAAATGAAACTTTGGATCTCGGTTACATGCCTTGCCCCAAAGTAAGGCAGAGTTTCCTACAAATACTAAATAGAACCAAAATGTTTTGGACTAATGACAGAAGCAATGAACATAACAACCCAGAAAGCTCACAGGCTTGCAAACCTACAGGAAAAATTTCAGGGAAACATCTGTGGAGGACAAGGTTACTCTGAGCCAGTAAATCAAAAGGCTTAAACAGTTTAGCACCACATTTCCAGATTTTTGTTTGACCTACCCCTTCTCCTTCCATTTCCCATCTCCCATGAAAAGACAAGACTACAATTCTGACCCCCAGGCGACGACCTGGGGAGCAGGGTACCTCACCAGCACCCAGTTGTTCCCACCTGCTTTTTGGCAGGGAGAGGTGCAGAGGCAGGAAGCGGGATGGGGAGTGTCAGCAGGGAGGGGAGAGGAGGGAGGGACCTGGCCGCTCCTCTGAGGCCAGATGGTGGGCTGGTGAGCGTCGCCTGTAAGCTGGGATGTGGCAACATGAAAAGGGAATTAATCTTCAAGGTAAGAGGTCTGCAACGTCTTGTTTATCTGGGGAGAGCGATGGTCTATTTATAATAATGTATTTGAAACTGCCTCTATGATTCTGTCAATAGCCTGCACTCATTTAACAAGAGGGATGATAAGGTAGGGAGGACTTGGAAGGACTCCAAAGATACAAAGTATGTCTACCATGAAACTGCAGCAGAACCTGCATTTCTGAACCGAGGTCTCACACTTCCATTTACAATGACAAACTTCCTCACCTAAAACTGAATGCAGTTAAATTTACTAGAAAACTAATACTCTGGTTAAAAAAAAATCCCAACAAACAACCAGCAGATGGGCAAACAAGGTAAAGGGCATTTAATTTCAGTTGCTTCTCCTCCATGCCAACACACTGCTTTGAAAGGACTGCAAGTGTGGGAGGGGAACATATGTGCATGTGGATTGTGCATCTCAGAGAATATTTGCTGCTGGGATGCAATCTCTCCTTTCTTTACTCTTTCTTCCCACAGTAGCTCGAACGTACATTCATGCAACGGGTTATTTTTCAGCAGCAGCCCAGAAGCTGCTTGGACCTTGCTGGAGTCCAAACCAGGGCTCTAATGGTTCAGTCTTGATGGTTACTCAGCAAATACTGAAAGACCCTGATGCAATTTAAACAACCACTCATCGAGTCAGCCAAAACTCTTGGACCTGCCAGCGCCGCTTCTGTATCGAAGGATGCAAATGAAGAGGGCACAGTTAATATGAGTATTAGCATGAGACTCTGGAAAGGGAACTGATCTGAGTGAAATCCTGATCCTGTCTTTGGGAGTAACCTGTGGTACCTCTGGAAGGGAACTCTATCATCACAAGAGATCTGTCACAACAGCTTGGACCTCTGGAAGAGGCAAGAGCAACCTAGAAATCCACCTTCACCAACCAAGAATGCTGAGGATCTGAAACGAAGGATGTAGGAGAATACACTGTATACTCTTCAAATTCCATGTGCAGCAAGAAACTGAAAATGCTCTCCAAAGAATGTGAAGATGAGGGAGTGAGAAAGTATAGCAACTTGGCTGACAGGCACATGACAGACTCAAAGAGGTGCTAAACAGACCTTAACACCGTTTAAGGACAGACCTGATGCCTTCAGCTCACGAAGGTACTCTGTAATAAGTACTGCTTCTATCAGAATTGATGAACTGGAGAGGACCAATGTAACATGCTGGTCTGAAACTTAACTGACAGCTTATTCCTTTCTGCTGTTTGCAACATCATCTTTTCTGAGGGGAGACCAGGAGTGCTGTAACAAAGACAGCCACCAGAACATCAATTCTGGACCATGTGATGGAGCGTAGACCTTGAAGGAAAGGTGGTGTACAGCAGGTAAACCTTCCCATGCTTTGTCTGAGTACAGTTAGCTTCAAATGTTGAGGCAGTGGGATAATAAGAAGCTGCTGACCCCTAAATAAGATAGGTTGAAAAGAGGCCTCTCCTGGAAGCTAGATCTGTCAGTCCTGGGAGGAGAGGAGATCCAGAGATCAGTCTCCTGATCAGGAGAGGAGACTGGCAGACACTTATGTGCCACTAGAAGGACTGGAAGTCCGAGTTCAGGATGGGTTTGTTATATTGCACACAGGTTGTGGTGACAATCAGTAACCTGTTTAAAATGTTTCCTGGTGAAGAAATAGGTACAGCCAGTCTACCCACCTCCCCCTCTTTGGCATGTGCTGGTTTTGGCTGGGACAGAGTTAATCTTTTCCACAGCACCTATCATAGAGCTGTGCTTTGGGTGTGTGCTGAAAACAGTGTTGATAATAAAAGGATGTTTTAGCTACTGCTGAGCAGTGCTTACATGGAATCAAGGCCTTTTCTGCCTGTCTTCCCAAGTGACTGTTGGCGTGATGGAGCCCTGCTCTCCTGGAGATGGGTGGACACCTGCCTGCCCATGGGAAGCGGTGAAGGAATTCCTTCCTTTGCTTTGCTTGTGTGTGCAGCTTTTGCTTTATCTATTAACCTGACTTTATATCAACCCAAGAGTTTTGTTACTTTTACCCTCCCCATTTTCTCCCCCATCCCACTGCAGGAGAGTGAGTGAATGAGTGGCTGCATGAGGCTTAGTCGCCCCACCATCACCTGAAGTCCAAAGCTTGAAGCAGAAATTGAAACCAGAACAGCAGCTTTTTCAAAGGGATGAATTCCCACCTGACAAACCACTAAACAATCTGCAAGTCTAAACTGCAGTGGGGCTGAGACACTCGCCTGTCCCCCAACCATCCCAGACCACCTTATACTCTGAGGACACAGAGTCATGTAGAGTATACATCAGGTCATGAGACAGTTCTTTTGGACATCTGCCACCCACTTTACAGACAATCTTGGTGGTGCTGGAGTTTGTCACCAATTTTAGTTCCCTGAACAGCTTCAGAAGCCATGGTAGAGGTTTAAGCGGTGGTCTTAGCATTGCAGTGCCAAGTACGGAGATACTAGTGCCAAAGAATGCAGTGACAGTGTTGGTGGAGCTTGGGCCCAAACTGCCCTGACAGGCATAGAACTGCTGCAACAGATAAAGAAGAAAACAAATGTTTGCAGTTCTTCATCCTGGCCTTCAGTGCCTCAACTGGTACCAGGGATGACCAAGTTCAGAAGCCTCTGTGGCAGTCACAAGGATCTGAGAGGACTTTACCACTGTGGAAGGGAGAAGACTTTCTTGGAGTGGCTTTCTTAGGAGGAAAGACAACTGTATGTAGATCAAAGACAAAGCAGTCAGATTTGGCTGACTGTCTTCCAGGCTATGGTACCCACTGGTCCCACATCAGAGAAAGCTTTCACTGCCTTCTCAAGGAGAAATTCTCTGCGGTTCAAGCTCACCATCCCTTCCAGGTTTTAAAGCCACGTGCAGCACTTGCTGGACCTTCCCTGCCACACCATCAAACCCTGTAGTGTGTCAGAAGATGAAATTCAATTCCAAAGCAGGGGTACACCCAGGGTGTGAAACTGCCTTGGGAGATACTGTCAAAGCTAAAAAGAAGCACAGCTTCCCCTATAGAAAATTCAGAGCAGCAATCAGGCAGCTGAGAGAAACATGCCCATCACAAAAAACAATCTGGACCAGTATTACTTCTGCAAGACCAGCAACAGCAGACAGTAATACTTCACATGCCAAGTTTTTTCATGTTTGGATGACAATACTGCTTATCTGTGATCCACTAAAAAATACAACCAAACTATTTAGTAGAAGGTCTAGTTTGTTGAAAAGCCTTTGTCAATGTCTGAAGCACTGCTGTTACCATCTAGCCACTTCTGGGTTTTTTCCTTTCTCTTTTACAAATACGCAGAGCGGTATCACGGTCCCAGTATGAGCGTTCCTATCAAACCCTCCCTCGAAAAACTAAACCAGTCACGAGTTTGGAGAAAAGAAAGCTGAGCAGGACAAGGACGAGGTTCATAAATTACCAAGGCAGCAGATAAGGTGGATGCAGAGCTGCTGTTTCAGAAATTACACAGTCCTTGAACTGGGGAACACCTGTTGAAACTAGTTGGAAACTGAGAAAAGAGGCAAAATAGCATATTTTTTAATGTGATTGGTAGTGAACTTCCACAGTTTGCTGCCAAACTATGCTGGATGCAGACAGCCTTTAATCAAAACAATTCATGTATAGCAGGACCAAAAATGTCTAGATACTAAAGGGATGAGGCAGACATCCTTAACCTAACGTCTGTGGAGAGCACTAGAGGCACAAACTGCAGAAAGCAGCCAGGCTTATGTGCTGTCCTTCAACAGCATGTCCTGTTGCCTCTGTTGAAGGCAGAATGCTGGGCCAGATGGACCCTGCCGAGATCTGCTCGGGTACTACTTTGCTTTCTACTCTTCAAAAATTTTGAAACTCACAATTTCAGAAGATAATAAACTTTGATTCAAGGACAGAGCACCAACAACTTCCAACAGTGATCAGATGTGTCACAGGACAGGACAGTTCACTGCAACAAAAGGTGAATGCCTACTCGGAACAAGACAAACCAAAGAACCAAAAATTTCATGCTATTAAGAGCAAAAAGCTCTCAGGCTGAATCCAGCAGCCTGAGAAATGCAAGGCTGCTGTCACTCCCTGCCCCCAGGCCCAACCAGTAGTGAGGCTGAGTGTGATTTCCCAAAAAACACAAGCAAATATATACACACAGAACCAATATATACACCATGTGCTCACACATATATATAGCCAGATATACAGATTCCAGACAGACAGTCAGAGCATTCACACCAACATGAACAGACCCATCCTGCTCACTGCTCCAGCTGAGCAGGATGGATGTCCATTAATAAGAATATACCTATATGCCCAAGCTGGACCCTGCCAGCAGGTGCACTCAGTCTCTCTCAGTAGCCCCTCACCCCCGGATCCCAGTCTTCCCAGTTGCTGTCACCTGGACATATAAGCCCACGAGCACACACAGACACATAAAGCTGTCCAGGACTCCCCTGGACTCTATAGCTGCTTCACCATGCTCTCGGCCCTAGAGACAAGCAGCCCCTCTCACACCCAGAGATGACACCTTTGATTACCCAGAGGTAGAGTTTAATGAGGAGACAGAGCAGACTGTGCTGGTCAAGAGCAGGGCATCACCACACAAGCATCCTGGCCAGCCACTGCTAACATGCAAGCAGAACCCTTTATTCTCTTACCCCTCTACTTCCCACATTTGTTCCTCCCCATTATCACCTAAATCCCTCCCTTTTCCCACTTCTGGTTCCTGCCCTAGGCATAATAAGTCCTGTGTAATTCCCAAAAGCTCTTCCCCTACATCTCCCAACACGTCCCACAGCCCCAGCAACATCCTTAGTTCAAAAAGCAATCGCGAGAGCTGCTACTAATGGCTCATAGTGATGGGCTTCATGCCAGGACAGTGGAACTCTGCAGGGACAGTGCTGGGGTGGGACTGGACAGGGTGTCCCTTCCTTTGGTTCCTTAATTTGGGTCTCCATCTGACCCCACACTCCTTTGGGCTTGTAGACACAGGCCTTTCATAGCTGTCCCATGACGGGCCCAGGAGAAGCCCACCATGGTATTGCTTGGGCTCCCCCCACACCTGTTGGCTCCTCCACAGGTGTGCAAATGAGTTTTATCACACAACCCATCAGGTACCACTGCAGTCAGCCAGCCTCAAAATTCAATGGCTTTACAAGCTCTAACCTGCAGACTGAATCTGTCACAGGTCATCTGTTTCTTAAAATAACCTGTGATGATCAATCCCCCTTCAGCATCTGTTAGAAATCAACACACAATGCTTGTCATGAACCAAATACAGTTATTAATGATTAGGTAAGTGGTATAATGAACCAAACAGCACAGGCTGTAGTCAGTAGCCCGTGCACATCCCCAACACTACAGCTTCAGCAGTCCTGTCAAGGTCAACGCAGCCACTCAAGTGGTTAAAACAAAGCATTTGTATCTCAGCAAAATCGGGGCGTTACAGATCACAGCCCCTGATCTGCAGACAGACATGCCCAGGGCCTCATCCAGCACCCAGCCCACTGGAGCCTTTGCACTGATGCAGAAAGTCTTTGGATCAGCCTCTTGAATCACAATGCGCTTTTTCCTTTTTTTTTTTCCTGCTTCATTTTTTAATTTGTTTATTACCTCTCTGTTGGTCTTCTGTTCCATTAAGTTGTTTTTGTGCTTCTTCAATTTTGTCTGAAAGAAAGAGAAGTCATTATTAAAATACATACATAAAAAAAAAGGCAAGGTTTCAGAAAGTCATTTACTGGAATCCGTCTTGAACTAGGGGTTTACATTTGGGAGCGATACCGCTCATACACAAATAGGCAGTACGTTACGGGTAATGCAGCCATATAAAATGTTATCATGTTTTACCAGCAAGGCTATTGACATGTTAAATTACACGGAACTCCAGACAGAAAAGCACTGGCATTGGATCCGCAGTCAGCAGTTAATCCCACCGCTGTTTCATACTGTCTGTAATAATTGATGCAGTCAGGGGACTCTCTGGCAAAGGCATTACGGTGCATTACAGCCGCCTTTAAGACGCTTTTGAAAAATGCTGTTAAAACAAGACAATGCGGCGTTAAACACGGAGATACAAAGAGCAAACAGGATTTGCCACGTGAAGCAACGGAGCCAATACTGCCACACATGGGAGTAGCGCAGGGGCAGCAAGGGGGAACGGTAGCCCCCTGCTTATTTTTCTCTGAAACTACCCAAAATTCGCCTAGACGCAGCAGGAACAAAGACAGGCCTGAGCCTTTCCCCTCGCCCTGTCCTGCACAGACCCCTCCCTGCTGTCCCCAGACACAGCAGCAGCGGGAAGGGACTCGCGCTTCTGCTGCTGCTGTGGAGTGGACCCTGTGGGAAGGGGGTGACCCCCTTCCGCACATGCCTGGGTGTTGGCACATGTAGAGCAAGAAGAGAGAAAAGGGGCAACTGTGATGAGTATAAACCCAAGACAGATTATTATTTATCTTTTTCGTTAGCGAACAGTCCTTTGAGTGGCTTCAGGAAAAGACATCATCTTGGTAAGTCATCGCGCAATGGCCTGACTGACCAGTACCTGAGCTTGGAACATGTCCTTCATATATAAATGATCACTTTCCAAAATACCAGTGAAAACTTCCTCCCCTCGCCTCTTTATCCCCCTCCCCTGGGGAGGACAGATTGTAACTGGCTTCACCCTAAACATCTCTGACTCTTCTGGTACAACTCAAGAAATACCAGGCTTCTTGGCTGCCACACGTAGGAGATCTGTCTTCGTCCTTTTAAGTCCTCACCTCCTCCTTGACTGGCACCGAGGCTGTGACTCACTCTGACTGTTACTCACTGCTCTTCCACAACACAAGGTTTCTAGAAACTGGTCTTTTAAAGACATTTAAATCAGTTGGTTTAAATGACTTACTCTAATATTGATGAGCTGATCCCACTCAACTACACTGGAACCATTTGCTCACAGTTGAAGCCTGAAATTGTTTTCCGGTTATTTTTCTCAGTAGAACCAAAAAATTATAACCAAAACAAACCCTTCTCACAAGTTTTAAGACAGAGGTTTGTTCAGCTCGCTGAAGTTCTGCACTTCTCTCTTTCAAAACTAGGACCAGGTTCCCTTCCTCACTGAAGCTCAATTTCTCTCCCGTATGATGTCCCTAAGAACAGACCAAAACGTCTCACAAGGGTCTTAACTGGGCCAGACTCCCAGAGGAAATGAAGCATCTAACGAGAAAGACCACCACCACACTCTTCAAAGCCAAACCTCTTCCTTTGCCCTCTGAGGTTAGTGACGCATACATACATATTTAAAGGGAACTTATATATGCTGTTTTTTTGGTACTGACTTACTGGCTGGTGAAGGCCAAACACCAGCAACTCAAAAAGAGAACAGCCCCTTCACCAACTCTTTACCAACCCTGTTAGGCAGGAAGATTTCCTAATTAACATCTTCCTGGATCTCAAGAACAGCTTACATGCTGTATGTATCTATACATTTGTGTACAGAAAGGGCTGTAAATAACTATTTCTATACATAAATAAGAAAAAATACAAACAAAGCATCTTACATATACGTGCCACTAATGCTGCTAGAGAAAAATGTATCTAACAGCCTTACACTGTTTTCCCTGTAGATTATTGCTTTTCAAAAAGGTGATGGAACAAGCAACTTAAAGTTGTGAGACAGCTGACAAAATACATGAGCACATGGGGAAAAAAGAAACATCCATAAATTAACCCTGTAAATGGAGCTCTAATGTTTACCAAAAAGCAGGCAGCAATCAAATCACACCACTGGATATCAAACTAATTTCCCCACTGTATGGAGAAATATCGAAGCACCAGATGCAGTGCTCATCTATTCAGAGGATGCAAAATATTTGTCACTGAAATTTACACTGAAGTACACAGACAACTGCAGTTTCATTAATAAAGGATTTGTCTGCATATTTCACATAAATGCTACAATAAAGTATGCGTTTAAATTCATAATCATTCCATTTTATAGAGAAAAATTATCTAAGTGTTTTGGGAGGATGTTACATTAGATCTTTAGATCTACAAGGAAGATTAAATGCATCAATGTCCTTAACTAAATTCTACTGGGGGGGGAAGGGGAAGACAAAAAAAGCCCAAAAAAGGGGAAAAAGAAAAAGGAAAAAGAAGAAGAAAGAAGAAAAAAAGAAAAAATAAAAATAAAAAGAGAAAGAAAATGAAAATGAAAAAGTGAAAGAGAGAGAGGGGAAAAAAGAGAGAAAAGGAGAAAAGAAAAAGAGCTCTTATCATAAATTCCCAACCACTTCTCTGTCAGACTATAGTGCCAAATGAAGAACTACAGATAACAGAAATAATAACTAGGTAAACATATATTTGGTACCCAGCCAGAACTACACTTGCCACATCTCCTGATAGGTTTTCCCCAATGACATATACTTGTTGCACTGATGCCTTCACACCTGTGGAGGAATCTCCACGCAGAACGGCTTGGAGCACTGTGAGCACTGAAAAAAATTTGCTGTTGGTTCTGGAAACTGAGAGCACTGATTTTGATGGTAAATGAGGGACGGGTATGAACAGGGCTCTGCCTGCCAAATGTTTCACTGAGGACTACATCCTCCTAATGACCCATATCACAGAGATACCTGCTCCTGTTACTGCACTGAGGTGAGTTCTAACACCATCGAATGAACTTTGTGGCAGCTGCTTCCCTGCCTGCTGAATTTTACAACCACAGATCCCATATTGGCGACCACCTTATGGACAGCAGCATTTCAGGCGGGAAGGAAGAAGAGGGTTATCCCAAACTGCTGCGGAGCGGGAGGGAAGAGCTGGCTGTGAACCCCTCACCCCAGCAATGCTGAAACACAACCGACCTCCTCCTTCTGACAACTCCCACCTAGTCCGACAATAACTTGCAAAATAACATCAAATTTGAATTACCCAGTCATCTCCTTCTCCGTGGTCTCATTAGATTAGCTGTACGTGAAATGTTTTAAGGCAAATTATCTCAACTAATGCACCATATTCTCTCATGATTATATTATAGATTCTGGAACACTACACACCTTTGAAAACTCTTTATATAAGCAAAAATACATTGCACAAAAATCACCTGCAAAAACCCAATAGGAACTGAAAACGGCGAGGCCCACAATTAACTGCAAATAATATTATGCAATCCAATACTCACATGATTATTATTTCAGATTTAAGCCTGGGATGTTGAAGATACTGTCTGATCTGAAACTCCACATGGGAAACATTTCTTAATCACTGGAATATTACTTTTACTAGGCTAAGAGATATTAATTTAACTAATGGAAATGGCAGGCACATCATTCTCCTTATTTCCCATAAGGTGACAGAATAGTATGTTATCTTGACGACTGGTTTATTGCAAGACCTATGCAAAAAGTCCCCAACCCTCAGCAGACAGCCTTCTGGAGTAAAGCCTATCTAGAAGCAAACAATGACGGCAACAGATACGCTCATTTTAGGTGGGACACTTCTCACTAGGTACTTACTGGGGGGGTGGAGGGGGAAGCTAGGCAGCAATAAAAGAAGAAATCATCATATGGAACCGCTCACTGTATAGAGATGAGACTCCACACCACACCTTGAGCCACGGAGCCAGATCTTGGCTGTCCCTGGCAGGTGCATGCCACAAAAAAGCAAAGCACTGATAACATCATATAATAGTTACTTTTATCTGTTTACATATACATATATACACACAGACACACATAAAATAATTTATATTGCACTATAAATATTATCTTTCTAAGTCTGTATATCTGTAATGTTTATATAATATTTATACATCTATATCTATATATTATATATTGTATATTAATCTATAAATATATACATGTATAGAGCATACTACATATACACATGTAAATATATAATTGTATTTAGCTACGAGTGTTTATATATTTATATAAATGTTAAGTATGAACGTATATTACATATTACATATATTATATATTATATGGGTATGCATGTGTATATCTATATGTGTAAACCAAAACGAAACACAGGTGCACTGGCTTTTCATACTTAAAACCCATTCACATTATTGTCCAACACAGCTCTCCCAGCAGGTATCTGCTGCGTGGAAATACCATCCAACTCCCTGGGGTTCTAAATATATAATGTAACTGTGCTTTTTAGGAAGGCGTGGAAGGAGATTGGCACGCTTCAAAGTATGCTTCTTGTTTTACGTGCATCCTGCTGCGATGGATCATTAAACAGACACCAACAGCCTGAGTTAGATACGGTGGTGCTGTGCTGGGGTTTTAAATGGAAATAAACCAGATTTTTCACCAGCTTTACATTTTCTGTTTTTGATCTTCACTAAGATACATAACCTCACAGGTTTTAATTATACCACAGATAAAATGTAGTTTAAAAAGTTGTGGGTTCGTTTTTTTTTTTCCCAAAAGGCATCGGTGTATCAGTGTTTACAAACTTGAACATGCTTGGGTGTGCCTTAGGAATTTTCAAGAAAACCTTTAAAGGCCTTATTTATATGATCAGTTAAGGAAGGAAAATAAAAGGTTTAGGAATTTAAGCAAGGAAAGCAGAAACACTGAAAAGCGTGAGGTTTGCCAAGCATGAAACCACTAACTTTTGATGGCAATTTAAGCTGAAGCAAAAGAAATCTTCCATTTGTGGGTTTGCTTGTGGGTTTTGTGGGGTATTTTGGATTTTGGTTGGGTTTTTTTAATGTGCATAAGAAAACACCGCTCTTCTTTTGCTCACATAAGAGAGTTCCCACACCAATGCAGTGGGATGACGTGGTCCTGCTGACCAAGCCACCCCATACGCAGGAACACACCCAGGAATGGCCCAGCAGTCACCGAGGAGGGCTGGCTACCTTTAAGCCACATGGAAAGCTTACACAGGGGGATGGCAAATGTTCATTAAACTTCAAGCAAAATGCCAAAACATCACTATTTTTCATCCTACGTATTTGCATGTGTCTGTATGGCTGTAAGAAGGCTTCTTCCAGCTTCTTGACGAAGATGCAAAGCTCCTGCTCTAGAACAGTAAAAAGGAGGTTGCTTTTATTTTTTTTTAAATCTCATGTATTATGAATAACTGCAAAATTAGATTTACACCACATTGGATGCTAAGAACAGACTACTTTTTCAAACTTGTAAAAACCTTGAAGTTCGTACCTCGCCTCAAAGGCATGGGGCTTGTATTTAAATACTTAGCCAAAGACAGACAGAAGGAAAATGTCAGCATTTTCTTTCCCTTCAGTTAAAGACAAGGACAACTCTCAGGCCTGACACCTGAACCATCCGAAAAATACCTCCAGCAAAACAACTTCAGGTGGCAACAGTTCTTGTCGCTTACCAAGTAAGCTCGCTCTCTTCTACCTCACTCCACCAGAAGACATTGAAAGGTTGATTTTAAAAATTGCTTTGCACGTTTTTCAATGGAGACAAAGAACGATAGCACCTTAATTAGCTTTTCTTGCACTGATCACCTCAATCACTAGCAGGGAAGAGAACTGCAATGACAACCCATTCTTCAGGTGATCAGCACTAACACAATCAACGCTGTATGCATCAGGAAGCATTACCCAAAGGGACAGCACAAGTTGGTTTATCTTTTTTTGCTGGAGGTGTGTGTGGGGGGAAGTACCTCTCAAGAAAGCCACCGATCAAAGTTCAAACCCCCGCGTTTCCCACTGCTACGTAAAATTCAGAGGGCAAGTGAAATAAAGCTGAGACACCCTGTGTGGAGATCTCCAACTAAAGAAACCCATCAGGGATGATGCACAGGAAACAAAATGCTGTGCATGTCACTGGATAAGAGGCGTTTCTGAAAGCATCAGAAGACCACTGCACAGAAGGAAACAAATACAGCAAGCCCTGAGCACTAGACAGGTGGTGCAGACCAGCAACGGCGTGTGAAGACCAACTCAAACCTGACGTGGAAGGACCTGAGTTCACCCCCGCACCCCGCTGGAACCATTTCACATGTTTCGAGCACCCGTGCCCACGCAGCGCAGGCAGAGGTGCGGGCAGGGAGGGCAGCTGCACCAAGCTGATGGAAGCTTGGAGAGTTTCAATCTGCTGCAACAAGAACAATATAGTGCTTATGCTTTTTGGTTAGCTGAGATGAATCCCAAACAGATAACTGAAGAAAAGGAAAGGGGGGAAGGAGGGGAAAGGAAAAGTCTTGTCTGTACAAGGAGCCCATTAGGTTAATTGAGCTGGTGGGGCAGTTGGCGGGATGCTGCCTCTTGCCTGTCGTGGGGAAGAGCAGAGGCTGGACAGGCTCCTGGACGCAGGCTTCCGAGAGGCTCCCAACCCAAAACCTAAGCAGTGGAGCCAGGGGAGTGGGTCCTGGTGTAGCCCAGGCTGACAGCAGGAAGGCAGGATGGCCAAAGGAGGTGAACTGGCAGGCAGGAGGAGGTGCAGGTGCTGGTGGACCCGGGCATCAGAGAATGTCTTTCCTGGCCCAGAGCTCCAACTGCTGCCTTCTCACCTTCCTTCCAACCTACCAACAGCAGCAAAAAGACATTTCACAAATCCACTCATTAAACGTAAACCTACTTGTAAGTAGAAACCACTCTTCTGTCCCCACATACTTCCCTTTTCTAATTCAATAAGGAACGCCCAAGATTAAAAGGAAGAGATCAGAGGAGGGAAAAACAGTCCCTACGTCTTTCTCTTCAATTTTATAGTGTGGGAACTTGACATCTTTTGGCACATGGTTTGTTCTGGGGTTTTTCCTTTCCAGTGTGAGGCTTCAAGGATGGCAGCACCACGGCTTAGTGAGTTGCCAAACACTCAGCCTGATAGCACAGACATCCCCAGCCTATCATAAACGCAAGGTAAAACAGATTAAATCAAATCTCAGTTTGTCAGATGCCATGGGGTTGGAACATTGCTGTAAGGGGAGGGGGAACGATCTTTCAAAGAGTATGAAAAGTTAAGTCAAAATTTTTAGCAACTAGCAGGATGATGCAGGAGCAGTTGTCATTTTAAAACTATCCATCAACTCCATTTTAAACATCTTAAATGAGATTTAAAAGATCTTAAAACGTTCTACTAGTCATTATAACCTTGACTAATGACCTGTTTGATCAGTTTTTCAGGAAAATTTTATGCATTTTCATTTTAATGTCAACTTTGAATGCTCATCATACTCCCTGCCATATATAATTATTTGCATTTAAAAATGAAAAACCTATGACAGATACTTTACATAACCCAGTTGAAAATAGAAGATAAAAGTCCTCCTACTATTCTTCTTCATTTTAAGAAAAGGAAGAGCCTTGCATATTTGAAAATACAATCTGTAATCTGCAGATTAAATCAGTATCAGCAATGAACAGCTATACTGTATATACAATAAAACAGTCAGTGGAGAGGCTGTATATTAATTAAATGGGTAATAGCTTTATCCTTGCCATCGGGTATATGACTTAAGGGCTCCTGATGAGGCTGACAAGGTGTATGCGCATAAATTACATAAGCACTTTGCATATCAACCCCAATTCAGTCCCGTGTCATCAATTTAACAGAACTTTCAACTTCTTTTTCTGTTTGTTTACATTATTTGCATTTTTATTATGAGGCCTTTTAAGGAGGAATTTTGGATGGCTGTGGCCATACAGAAGGCTATAGTGACCAGCAAGGCACCTGTGGGGACAGGCACAGTAGCTGCCAAGCACAAAATTTCAGAAGCAGAGGTGAAGTACCTTCAGAAACATCTGCTCTTACACCCTGCATAAGCCACCATGCAAAGGCCTGTCCCTCGTCCCACCCACCCCACAACGCACAGGGATGCCCTGTGTGCTTCTGAGCCTTGCTACCAGGGGTAATTCATTCACACCTTGGCTCCCTCCTGCACCAGAGCCCCAGCACAGGTACTGATTGCAGTGCCATTTGCATAGCTCCTAATCAGCCACCTAGCATGCTAATTACACCATCGTTATGCTGATGCTAGAGCATAGTTCTGCCCCCACTGCCAAATCCTACCTACCTAGGACATGGTGATTACTATCACTAAAATCTGCTTCATAATAACTTAACAGTCCCAAGGGCAGTTCCAGGTTGTTTTTTTTTAAAAGGTTTTTCAAGGGTTTTTTTTCCCCCTCACCTAAGGCAGCATTAGAGTTAAAAGGTAAAGCCGACCAAGAGTCTTCTTCACCTTCTCCAGGCTGCTTCTGTGAGCACCTTTGTACCTTCTGCACTGAGACAGACTCCCTCCCCCGGTACTTTTAGTGGCCTTTGATCTTATGTCCTCTACTGGAAAGGTGGGGGGGGGGGGGGCGAGGGGCACGACGCAGATATTAATTAAGTCCCAGTGAAAGCCCTGCAAGTATTTCTTAAAAAAAACCCAACCAAACAAAAAAAAGCACCCCAAAACCACACAAGCAACAGCCTTTCCACTCAGCAGAAACGTGTAAAACCCAAACCCTCCAATTTCTGTATTTTCTGAAACACAGATCCTCTACCGAAGCAGCAAACGAGTCAAACCAGCCACCCCCGAGCCAAACAGAAGGGGGAAAAAAAAAACCCCAACAAAAATTTTCCATCCATCTTTCGGGTCCTGGGAAAAGCACTCATCCTCAACTGCAGAGCTTCTGAGGGAGGGCTTGCCCAACACAGAGAAGGCAGGGAACTGGTTCGACTGGTAGTACAACACCAGGAGCTGAGTGTTTCATCACCTGTGACAACAGCAAGGAGGCTTTCTTCAAGTTACCCAAGGGGTCAAACTGCTCTGTAATTTCTTCTATTTCTGGAGTTCCTCAAATGCTGCCGGAATTTACAAGGCAGAAATCACGGAAGTGGATGAATTCAGCAGTGAGGAGCCTAAAGTCCGACAGCCTTGCTTAAAAGCAGAGTCTTTTTCTAAGCTTAGCACACCTAAAAATATCTCTGCTGAGATCCTGACATCTTGATAGAAATGGTTTAAATAATTAGATCTTTAGTGGGGCTTCTGATACTGTAGCTCCTAGAATTGCCTGATATTTAGATGGAGAAATAAATCATACTGCTGGCTAAGAAAGAAAGAAAAAAGTATTTTTTTATAACACTAATGGCAAACAAAGTGAAAACCTACAAGCCAAGCTGAAAGTCCAGCCCAGCATCTTGCTTCCAGCAGCAGCCAAGAGCACAAGTAAAGGGAAAAGCAGAAGAGGAGACATGGTCAGTCCTGGGTTCTCTGAGTCCACACAGCTCTGAAGCAAGCTCCTGAAGCTGTACTAGAACCTCAGGGGTCCCACCATTTGCTCCTCTGGTAGTTTCTCCCAGGCATGATTTGAATCCGTGCGAGGTTTTCCCATCTCTCTTCTTGAAACTGCAGGGCCTCGTCTACTTAGTCATTCCTCTTACAGAAGCTGTTCGACAGACTTGCGACCTCTGCCGCTTTTGCAATCCTATTTTATCCTCTTCGGAGGCGGAAGTGAGGAAGGGAAAGAGAAATAGGAAGAAGATGCCAGAATGGCTCCCACCGTTCAAGATGAAGGCACGCCACAGACGCTTGCTGTGGCAGACAGCCTTTTTTCCTCCTTGTGCCATAAACATTCCTAATGTTTTATTTGCTTTTTGACAGCTAGTGAGCATACAGCCGACTCCTCCACACAAATAGACAACCCACAGGCCTCATGCCCGAGTGTTAACAAGCAACTCAATTTAAATGAAAAGTCAGAATATTTTTCCCATGGACATCACTTGGCATTTATCCGCTCTGAATTTCATTTGTCATTTTATTATACGGTTGCACAGCAACCTAATGTCATTTTGATACCCTCTGCATTTTCATTCGCATCCTCATCTTCACCTCCCCGGGTAACCCCAGCGAATCAGCAGCGCTGCCGCGTTAGTATGCACGCTCCTTCCCGGATCACTCCAAGGAGCAGGAATCAGCAGAGGCACATTGTTATTAACTGTAAAACGACAGGCTTGTTTGGGAAGGAACGCCTATTGACTGCAAAGTGTGGAAATATCCGCTTCTCAATAGATTTACATGCCAGAGGGTTTCTTTCTGGGGGACACTGGGGGAGTTCACTCAATATCTTCTCTGTCTTCTTTAAAACCCCGTCCCTTAATTCCAGCCTGTCTTTAAAACACATCCTTTCGAAACTCCATTCCTTCAGCACCTTGCTCAAAGAACACGCCTCTGGAGGGTGATCACCTCCAGCCACCCTGCCCACTCCTCCTTCCTCACCAGCTCCTGTCAGCGGCACAGCATCTTCAGGTTATGTCCTCATAACCAGACTGGCTGTAACACAGGACTTCTTCCAGACCAATGGTCAGCTGCTGCCTCGGCTCCATCCTCCCTGCCCCTCGACCCCCTCCCACCTCCTCCATTGCTTTCTGAGCACAACATGCCAGTAGCTGTTTCTCCAAAAAGTATCTCTCTACCCTATTTGGCAAATCCACTTTATACATAGTGCTGCAAAATCACACTTGCCTCCAAATTCAAAGCCCTTCTTTAGGCTGACTACACATTAAACACAAGCTTAAAGTTCTGTGTTAATTTAACAAATGCATCTTGGTTTCCTGCTTGCTTGCTGTTCCAGTAACTTAAGAGGTCTTAATATTACCAGCCGAAACACGTGAATAGTCCAACATAAAACAGCCATAAATTACATCACCGGGTTTGAGTGCTAAAAACCCAAACCACTGAAAAATCCACAATTAACTTGTTATGCTAAACCTTGCTCTGTGGACTTAGCAAGTTTATCTTTCCATATTTATCTTCTATTTCTGTACTGGTTGGGGTTTTTTAATATATGCTGAGTAAAACATTACTACCTGCAGCTTTAAAGTGAAAAACAACAACAGAAATTGGATTCCCAAAAACACCTTTGAAAAACCAGTCAATACAAGCTGATGTAGGACTGGGTGTACCTGAAACACAACACTTGAGGAAAAGCACAAAGATATGATATTTTCTTGTTAGCAGCATGCTCCAGCCATGAACTGGGGCTTAGCCATTCTAAGAGGCTTACAAACCAAACAGCCCTCGGCAGTTCATGTTCTCTTCTCAGGGCAAACACAAACTGGGGGTGGAAAATAGGCATATTAAGGCAATACCTCACTTCAGTGATTTATTTTACTTGTCGTCTCTACCCACTCCCAGCTTCCCCCAAGACCTGAGATGAAAACTAGGTGCCGAGTATCCCACCAAGCACTTGGCATTCTCCAGTCCTGTTCCCATCAAGGACGGTGGGAGTAAGGATAGAACACCTCTCCAGAAACCTCACACACCCTACATGGGCTTAAATGGACCCTAAACAAAGCAGGGAAGTTGTCGGTCAACAGCCCTAAAGCATCCAGATTTGCCTGATGCTTTCCAAGGTGTTACCTGGGGAGGGTGGGGCCCATTCCACAGGTGTGCGGAGAGGCAATCAGGCACAGAAAGGGGGGTGTTCTGTACTGAAAGGAAATAAACATGGACTCCATGTATACCAAGAGATTCCCAGCTAATTGGGATACGCTGAAATTACAAGCAATGCTTCCAGCTTTGTTACTTTTCTACTTTTGGAGAACTGTTAGATGTAAGTCACTAACTGCTAATCAAAGCGAAAATCGCGAGGTGACCTTGTGGAGTGCCCCACAGCACACAGCAACAGGTCCTACTACATAACCCTCCAGCACTGTAAAAACCCAGGTGTCACTCTATTTGGGTTGGTTATTTGGGGTCTGAATGGCAGGTAGGCGATACAAAACAACTGCTTTTCATTTCAGGAAGAGGGAATGGAGGGGAGGAAAACATCCCTGGGGCCAGATTCAGCCCGTATCCTGCCAGCTAGTAACCTCCCATCTAGACAGGTATCCGTTTCTTCAGGAAGAACAACGAGGACTTTAAGTTCTCCAACACAAGAGGCCAAGCGACAAATGTTGATGTCATTATGAAGGGACTGCTTTCTGCTCACAGTCACTGACCAGCCCACTAAGGCTGTGCTCAGCTTTAAGCACCCACCTGGTTACCCTGTAAGCCATGGGAGCCGCTTTCAAGCTCCCCTGGCTCCTCTTCCCCAAGCCCCGTAACATGAAGGTTTTTGCTCAGAGCAGGGCTGTGCTGGTCCCAAGGCACTTGTTAAAACCTGTCTCCAGCTCAGCCAGCTTGCATCTCATCTCTCTCCTCCTCCATGCCTGCTCTGGCTGGCCCCAGGGGACATGGCAGCTGCTGGCTCTCTGCTCCCCGTCCCACCCGCAGGCTCCCCGACCCACCCCAGCTAACCCAAAAGGACACCACTGCCCTGTCCTGAACCACTGTAAAAAGCCAAGATTTCCCAGATCACACAAGTCCAGTAGAAGGGAGCAGAGATGATGAATCACATATGATTTATAAGCATTGTTGACAAACAAAAATGTGTTGTAATAGAGCCCCAGAAGGTCTTCTCTGGTGCCAAATTTATAGAGAAAGGGAATAAACCACTGAAATTTTTAATGACTCCTCCAAATTAGAGTCCTCACCAAAATTTCTTTTTTTTTTTCTTTGTGTATGTGTGGTGTTCAAATATTTACTGTGCGCGCTGCATGGTAATCAGCATCATATCTTAAGATATAAATTGAAATATATCTCCCCCAGCCCCATTCCCCTTAAAGAAACATCATCTATTTCTCCCCCAAACCAGAAGAAAGTAGGCTGAACTATCTTACTGGCATTCCTTTTTTTTTATTATCTCTAAGATACCATTGGACAACAAAAAAATATCCTGGCATGGTGACAATGCAAAATTAGTTCATTATTTTTTATACAATACCCTCCCCCTCCCCCAGCTATTACAAGAAACCAAAGTGGTTTTGTTTAGTAAATAAATAGTAGGAAACAAATATGGCAGCATACAGATAGCGAAGTGTATTACTGATGTTTTGAAAAACAAAGCACAAATTCTATAGGTTCACTCACACTCACTTCATCCCACAAGTAGTACAGTTCTGATTGCCTGGAATGGCCAACTATTATGATGCCCTTAAAAATAACAAGTACAATCTAAACCAAAACCCTTCTTCCCTCTTTTTTTTCTGGTTTCACCGGTGAAATTTTCTTTCTCTACTTGCAAGCTGAGGAAGATGATTAACTAGCTGCTTCTTATACACCTACAAAATGATGGCACTCTGCAATCTGAACATCACCCGGGTGTTTTTTCCTTTTTTATTTAGAATTCACGCTCAGTTTTGCGTCGTCTGATTGAAGATGAGGGGGCGGGGAGGAACGTGTGGGAGAAAGCCACAGCAAGCTGCCGCGCACACCATCCAGCCTGCATGTGGAGCGAACAATTAAGCCTGGAGGGAGCTCGCTTCCACAGCGATGTGCCCAAGTGAGCATCCAGGGACTGACTTCCAAGTCCTCAAACTGATTTTATATTGGGGGGGGGGGGGGGCCTTTAACAAAAAGATTTTTCCCAAATCGCCCCCTCTCCCCCCCCAACCGAGTAGAGAGACTTGCATCCAACTTGATGAACTCATTTACAGTGTAAGAATTTGGTTGGTTTGGTTGGTTGGCTGGAACAATGACTTCTGGAAAATAAGGTGAGCAGGACAAGAACTTACTAACTAGTATGTGTTACTTGAGTAAAACAATGACAATGCAAACCCAGTATCATGTCCTGGAGCTGCTTTTTGGTTTTGTTCTTAATATGTCTATTTGGATATTCTTTCGGTAGCACTAAAATCAGTGATTAAGGATCAGCCCCAAATTTCCAAAACTATCGGGATTTTAAATGGCATATACCCCATATACATGCCCTAGTCTGTCTGTTTCAGTTTTAAATGTCTACCTATTTGCAGAATTCTTTTTCTCAACTATTTTGTTTTTCAACAGACCAGCTAAAATAAATTCTGCTCAAAGTTTCCACATTTCCAGCCAGAGAAAGGGTAACTGAGACAAAGATTGTGCATGGTTAATAGGAAGAAAAAAATAACATTGGAAACTTTGCACACACAAAAAAGGGAAGGGGGAGAAAACAAGGCCAACTGGACAACCTCTCTTGCTCTTTGATTTCCCTTCACTGAGGAGGTTCACAGCAGCTAGTAGACCACTGAGTCTCCTTGACCAAGGCACCTGGAAGTGTGAGGAAGGAAAAGGCTCCACCAACTCCTTGCTAAAACTCACAAGAGACCTACTAAAGTCCAGGAACGTTTCACCCAGTCCTAACTCATACCGGTATTACGTGAGGAACATGAAAAGGTGTCAGGGGTGGTGAGAAGAACCCAGCCCACAGCCATCCATCTGCTACCTTCTCCTCATGGCATCCTACAGTGGAAGAAAAGAGATGCACCACTCTACAGTGAGACACACAGTTGAGCCTGGCTGGCAGTAAGGTACCAGGGCACCTGCCCGGGGAGTGGGAAGGCAGCCAGTAGCAGATCTCACAGTGGACACCTTCTGACTCCCCAGTTTGGGTGCTCTTTCCCTGGATTTTCTTGACAAAACATCAGTGATGACCTGCCAAGGAATAAGAGCTGCTTCCCTAGTACTTATTCTCCAGAAAATACTTATGCTCACTGTTATAAACCATCACTCAAAACTGCTGGAATAAACAGATTTTTCCAGCAGAGAAAAAACATGAGCAAGGCTGGGCTTGGTGCTCAACCTCTCTCAGGTTTTCTTCCTTGCCAACCCCTCCTGTGCCAAGAATCACATCAGCAAGACCTCCCTGCTCCCCTTCAATGTCACCAGATTCACACTGTGCTACTATTTAAGGCTGTGAGTGGCCGGACTACGTGGGCATCCAACAACCAAATGAAGGTATCTGGTACTCCCCACGTGAACCACACAGAGGGTCTGGGTCAAAGGCTTCTGATGCCTCCTCCAACTTGGGGGAGACCTCCGGCTGTGCACAGAGCTCAGACAGCTTTTCTCTCCCTTTGTGGTTCTCAGAAAGAGGCAAATATTTTGCTCCACATTGAAATGGGCGAGGGAAGAGGAAAGGAGAAAGAACAAAAGCAGGATAAAAGGTAGTACAAAAAAAAAGAAAAAGGTAAAGTAAAATACAAAGCAAACAAACAGTTTTTATGCTGTAGAAATGATGCACTGAAATTATTTTCTTCTCCTTTTTCTTTTGCCTTCCTGAGATGATAAATCAGTTTGTACTTTGAGGACTCTATTCAGAGAGTAGAGAAATCACAGCAAGTAGGAAAATACTCAACACATGATTTCCCATTTCTTTTCCCTTGTAAATAAACATGGGACAATATTTTACTGGTGACTAAATTTAATTAAAATACATACTCAGAGAGCAGATGACCTGACGCTTCCATATCCTTGGCAGTCTTTCTGTCCAGCTTCTCATTTTCTCTAGTTACAACGCATAATTACAAACCAAATAACCTAGGTTAATCCTGAGGCAGGATTAACCAATTTCTTACAGCTAGTCTGGTATTTGGCTTCTGTCTTCACAATTTAGAATAAATTTTAAGCCTATAATGCTTTAAAAGAAATCAAACCAAAACAAAACCCCAAAGCCACTCCACCTCAAAAGCCAACACCACCACCTCCCCCCGCCCAATCATATTAAATCATATTAAACTTATGGTTTGGGTCTTTAAAGATCATAGCTCTTATTTGGTTTATAGCATTTAGCAATTACTTCCAATTATAACAATCTGTGACAGTTTTCTTTTCAAGAACATCCAGAAATTAAGTTTTTTTCAAATCGAATGCTTAACAAGTATTCATTAACAACTCAAGCCATGATTCAGTAACAGAATCTGATCTTAATTTCCAACTGGATATAATTTGTACATTCCCAATCCTAGTAGATAACTTTGAAAATTTTGATGGCTGAAGTTTCATTCCCTCACATGCTTCAGTAAACAAAAGATTTGGAAATTGTTACTCCAAGTTTAACATGAAAGCAGAGACAAACCCAGTGGCACTCATTAAAAAGAACCCTTATAAAATTTGGATTGAACTGTGAAAATAACAGATGCCATTTTAAAATTATTACTAGGATATCATTTCTGAGCATGCAAATAGTTTAAGTTCCTGGCTTAACTCACAGCTCACCTACAGTCTATCATATGACACCTCAGGAGCCACCTCCTCATAGGACAGCCAGAGCAATGCAAGCCAACCAGTACAAATCGGCAGCCTAAACTGTGGACTATGGAAAAGTGTTTTTACCCAGAAGGCTGCATTACAACAAACATACTAAAGCAAAACCCCATGATCAAAGCACTGAAATAGAGAAAGAAATAGGTCAGATCCCTGTTATCTGTTTAAACTTCCTACACATTCAACTTGCGGCCTGTTGCTGTTTGGCACTGAGGAACTGGTCTGCAGGTCTTGATGACTGAACGTCACCACATAGTGCACAAGGTTCATTCCTGGGCACTTCCCCCCATCCTCCTCATTCTCTGAGGCAGCAGCATTTTTAGATAAAATGTTGGGTTGCTTCAGGAAAAAAACAGACAATAATAAAACAACTATTTCAGAACCAGAAAAAGTTCAAAGACCAACAGAAATGCTTAGGATCCTCTGGATGATTCTATATGAGAAGAGCATAAAAGATTGCATCGGTTTACTTTACGGAGAGGAGGAAAGCACTTGATATAATGTAGGTATATAAAATAATAGGCGTGCTAGGGAAGGTCAAACTGAGCACTACTGGAAAAAAAGTCCAAACCGAAACCTCGTAACTCTCAGTTCTAATATCAAGATGTAGGTCTGAGGAGCTGAACTTCTTACCAGTTTTGTTTTACCATTTTATTTCAGCTCTCCTTTCCTCCCTGCTTCCAGGCAGGTATTTAAAATAGATGCATTTGAGATTTAGCTTTCCTACTGCAAATCAGTTTGTATCTGAAAACACTAAAGAGAAATCCTCTTGAGCACAGCGAAGCTCTTAGCTGTCGGGCTTTTGTTGTGAAATACAGAAGCTGTGCCGCGAAGTCACAACACTTATTAAGAACACACCCTGGTAAGGGCGAACAGATAACGTTCTCTATGGAGATCAAATGTGATTTTTCAGAGCACCACCCAGCTGCTAATTGCACTGAAAGGTTAAAAAAAACCCCACAGAACAAAACACCACGGTCCTGCGAAACTGCCCACTGAGCCACTTCTTCTTGTCCCTCAGAAACTCGCCGCAGTGATGGATCACTCTGAGTTTGTTTTAAAGAAATGAGGAAAGAGTTAAAATAATTCTGGTTGCTTTAGAAACTGATATCCTTTGTTTTGGTTGAGATGAAATACCATTACAGGCATGCAGTACCCTTTAAACTTGCCACTATTCCAACAATAACTAAAGCTGTTCTAAGAAACTACCGCCCAAAAAGAGATCACTGCAGATTTACAGTAAGTTTGTTGTTGCAAAGTTGGAGTACACTCGCAACATTACCAAAAATGCTCAGCTGAGTAGATACTTCAGAGTGAACTGACCGTAAACCACCAAAACTTGACAGGAACTCACTGCCCACTGACTCCAGCAAGAAGATGGCAATCAAAACAGCAAGATCGGCTTTTCAATGCCATCTTGAAGCAAATGCAATACGCAACCCAAATCACCAAGATGACACTTCTAACACAAGGACATGAAAATACTGCTACAATGACAAAGCCAAAGCTGTGTGGTTTCAACACACATTTTACCTTTACTATCGTATTTCACTCAAATTGCAACCTTTTAGACCCCCAAACTTAAACTCACTGGCACAGGCCCTAATCACAAGTGTACCTGACCACCGACCTTTTGCTATTGCTTATAAACAACACAGATTTTTAAGCCCATAAACTGTTTGCTTTGAAGCTGGCGCTGCTGCATCCCACACCACCCTGACTGTTAGAATTCAAGCACAGAATGGGATTTTTGGTTTGAAACCTTCCAGCCGTTCAGGCCTGACGAGCCGCCTCCTGCCCTCTCACCACTACCTGCCTTAGAGTCCCAACAGCCACTGAGGCCTCGAGAACACAAAATCTCCTGTTTCGACACCTGTCCCTGCCCAAACCAACCTCCAAGGGCCACTCTGAACCCACCCAGCAGTAACTTCTGAAGCAATGTATGGGAGTACGCTGATGTTCCCGTAATAGCCATCACTCTACAGCATAGGCTGGTACATGTGGCAGCCTATGTGACCTGACTGGTAACCCTCTTGATCTGAGTCTGTCTTAACATTTCAGTAGATTGTTCTGACTCAAACTAAAATTAAAAACACCGATAGGCAAAGCGGAGCTCAATAGTTTGCAAACTGAACTGCCATCTCTCCCTCTACATATGCCTATGAACGTACACATTTTTAAGGATGCGTAATTAACCGCAAGAAAATAGTTCTCAGAAACCAGAAAGCCAACGTATTTATATCAAAAGCTGAATTTTTCTCACTCTATCTGCACAAATAAACCCACTGAAGTTGCCAACTTTGTCAAAGTGAACGAGATTAGGCTCCAAACATAAATCAATTTAAGCAGTCAGAAACCTCCAAGAAGTACTAAAGTTGCTTTCAAATTCCTTGAAGCTTTTTAAAAATTGAAAGTCATTGACTTAGACCATGGAAACAAAGTCAGGATTTTCTAATGCAAGACAACATTGCTATCTCACGCAAAATAGCTTCTCTTAGGGCCATTTAAAGTCAGAATAAAAGTATGGTGTTCCTAGATTGTATTGCAAGGGTGGTTTGGGGAGCGTCGGAGCAGAGGGGGTACTGATCTTACAATGGCAGTATTGTTTAAATTCCAGGTATCCGTGCTGGTCAGACAGCTTTGGGTTGGGTTGGGTTTTGTTCTTTTTTTTTCCCCCCTTCCAAATTTTCCTGTGTATTTATAACCATAAAAGCCAGTAAAAATTTACTTCATTTCAGAGAAGCACTACAATCAGACAGATCTAAGATAAAAATAAACCCCATTACTTATAAGGTTGCTCTCAAAAGTCAACTAACACATTGGCATCATAAGAAATTAATTCATCAGTATATTTTTGACAAGCACAGTGTTTTTCTCTAAAAGGTCATTTTTCTAAATTAAGCAAAGTATTAAATATCTTCGCTGTTCTGCTGCACATCCCAAACTTAACTCATGAAATATTTTCACGGTAACATCAAAGTACTTTTGAAATACAGTTTCGTGTATATTTAAATTTGATGCTCGTACCCTAAACAATAGAAGCAAAGAGTAAGTCCTCTTTGGATGTTTCGTAAACTACCTTAACAGAAAATGTGCACATTTGGTAAACATACAGCCTAGTTTTGTCCAGAAAACCTCTTTTAAAAAAACAGAACTCCCCTAAACACACACGGGTCAGCATGAAAGGTAGGTCTGGACCTCGCGCTCTGCTGCTTAGGATCTGCGTGGGTCCTTCTTATCGAACTGGGAAACCCAGACCGATGTCTCACAGGCTGTGCTCTGCTGAGGGCCACCTCCCTCCACATCTTGCCTCTCTCTCCAGAGAGCCTTGGGGTGGGAAGGCATCAGAGCTGCTGCCCAGGACTTCGCTTCTGACTCAGGTCCTGTCTCCAAAGGGAGCTTACCTGGGCTCTTCCAAGCGGTGGTGGCGAAACCTTCTGATGAACTATGGAAAATACCAACCTCTCCCCTTCCACGTCGGAAAAAAGAAACTTCTACCCACCGCACCGACAAGAAAAAGCTGCTCCACAGGATAAAAACCGGGCCTTCTCCGGAGCCAAACAGGCCTGCCAAAGACAGCTTCTCTTTGTGAATAAATACAGCACAGAGGATAAAGCTTCTCCCCTTTTGCACCTACTGGAGTTCTTCTGCGATGACTGGATTTTCTGCAGTGCCTGCCTTCCTGGCAGGCGAGGGTTACAGGAGTGTCTTCCCTTATGTAACTTCATTTCTTGAGTACACAATTACCCAACACACCCAACGCACTCCAAGGCACTTTTTTTTTTTCTATTACAGAAAAAGATTAGTTTCTTTCCAGCTGGAACTTTTTTTTTCCCCTTTTTTTTTTGGCAAACTTAGGTCTGTATGCGAAACCACAGAAGGGCTCTGCATCCGCTGCACTGCGACCCTTGGTATCCCAATAAAGCAGACACTCATTTCTTGGCAGCACATCTCTCCTTCTCTATGTACAGGGACGTAGGCTGAGCTCCAGGCTTGCAAGAGACCTCGGCATTCACAAGAACCTCCTCCATTTTCACCTGCGCACCTTTTTCCTCCTACGGGAGGTCATCAAGTACCTGCTGGTCATTCCTCCCAAAGCCACACATGACAGCTACCTACGCCTGCACGCCCCACCACACCACCGCCGCCAGCAAGCCCCACCTCCGGGAACGAATGCCCTTTCTGCCATTGAACTGCCAATAATTCTTGACTGCACTCTTCCCAAATTCTCACTCCCACTTCTTCCACTTTAACTCATTTTACAAGAGAAAGACATCGCCAAAAGAGCAGGATGCAAACACTTAAGGGAGTATTTGCAAGTAAGTAAGTAAGGCAATGGGACATCTAGAAAATTAAACTCTGCATTTGAATAGCTGTCAGTGAAGTCAAATACAGATCTGTCAGGCAGCCATACACAGTTATTATGAGGATTTGTTCTTGACAGTTCCCTTAAAACACCTTCTCCCTCCAGAACAGGTCCTCAGCCCAAGGCCGCTGGAAAACACCTCCCCACTGGACGCACATTTAAGGAAAGAAACAGCAGAACATGCTTCGGAGGTACCTGTCACATCCATCATCTGTGACAAGTGACAGAGATCTTTGATCACTTGTAAGTAGAAATGGGTCTTCTTACCCAGTAACCTGAGTAGCTGAAAGCACGAAGGAATCCCTGAAGGTATGCAATGGGAAATGGTACCTTCCTTGTCCTACACCACATCAACAAGGCTGAGGCAAAGCAACCCAGAATTTTAACTGCAGTATTTCATTTCTAGTTCAGGTTCAAGATGACTGGCCATATTAATTCTACAAATTTTGGATGTATAAATATATTGTGTCCGATTTACATTCGGGAAATAAAACTCAAAACCACACAGTGCAACAGCAAAGTTTCCTTGGGGCATAATGCCAACAAAAACCAGGAGGCTGAAGCAAACCACACTAGTAAACACGTTTTGGGAATACCTTGCACAGCCCAGAAAGAATCTCTGTGCTGTATTATCAAGGGGGCTTTAAGCATTATAATGCTTAAACTTGTGTAACAGCAACTGGATGAAGTGTAGCAAACCGTACACTGTCCTCCAAAATTCCTCATATAAAAAACATGGGTTTAAGAAATCAGGTCAGCATTGTATGTTAGTACGGGAGAGTGCCATGTGTTATATGGCACTTGATCCTCACAATCATCCCCAAAGCAAGTAACACATACCCATAAAACCAGAGCAAAATAAATTGAAACGCATCCTGGGTGGGAAACACTTAAGGTACACGGAGTCTTATTATCACCGCAATCAATACTGGGGCTCTCATTAAGATATAGAGGTGTTTTGAAAACCTGAATTAAATTTTATTTAATGACCTACTGGCCATTTCTCCCATTCCAACAGTAACAAAGGGCATAGCTAGCATTGCTTGGCTGGAGTAGTTGATTAATTTTCTGTAGCTTTAAACGGCCTGTGTTCCCCAGGCTCCCATGCCTACAAGAGAGGATGCTGGTAGGGGAAATCTGTCAGAAAATTCATTACCAAAATCCACAGTATTTATGGAAGGGATGACTTTCAGCAAGTTTTATGTGATGAAGTATTTTCTAGAATGGTCAATTTCATCTTTTCTCAAAAAAAAAAACAAACCCAACCAAAACCCAAAAAACAAACAAAAAGAAAACCCAAACCAAAAAAACAAAACCAAAGCCCCCCAAAAATTCTCTGAAGCTTTGTTTCAAATGTCTTCTTAATTTACACTAAGGAAAGTCACTCAGACTTTGAAGTCAAATTCAAAACAAAGTATTTAAAATTTGTAACAGTGAAACTGATTTAATACATATTTTTATGTCAGAAAAATTACAAAAACATGACAAGTTTTGAGTTTTTTGACATTTTAGGTTTTGTTGCTTTTTCACATTAAATACAAGTTATAAAGGAAAACAAAGGCACACTTCCAAAAATAACGTCAGCAATGACCTATGAATCTAATTTCAATGAGCTTTAATTATGGATGTTTGAACACAGCACAAATCTACTCCAAAGATCATCTGACATACCCACAAGGAATGGCTTGTTACATGCCTATTAAGTGTGGATTTAATACCTGATATTCACAATGAATGAATTTGCTAATGTTCTGAGGTTTCCTTCTGAAAATACTTTTTAAGGAATTTCAATAGGGAGACACTGCTTTATTTTTTTTTGCACACACAACACTATATTCATTGGAAAGGTACAAACTTATAGATGTCAAAATACTGGTCTTTGTTACACAGACTGCTGCCCCTTAACAGTGGTACGTGGGCACAGGGAGATGAGCATCTCTGTTGCACTGGATAAATTAGATGAAGCCAAAACACCTTCCCCAACCCCGTGCTCTGAACTCAGATGAGCATTTGACACCCCCACCAACACGCTACCAACAGAGGACATTGGGTAAAGAGCACAACCTCCTAATTTAGGCACCTCTGGAACTGTGGAAAGCCTAAACATCAGAAAATGAGCAAGCCAAAACACCCCATACTACTTCATGAAAATTCAGACCATGCTCAGGTCGACTCTAAAGCTCCCAAGGGTTTTTAAGAGAACCTGAATTTCATCTTACAATTTTATTAGGAAACTCAAACTTCCTGGCACAACCCCACGACATCCACCTATCTGTGGGAACTCCCTTGTTATGACTTCCATTCCCCTGTGGCAAGTGACTCTGTAAACCAGCCAGATCTCACACAAAGGTTTGCTTCTTCGTCGTTCCTCTGGAATCCCAGGGCGTAGATGAAAGCAAGAACTGGCTGCCTTGGAAAGCTTCCAGCCACAGAGAAATAAAACCCCCAAAAATAAATAAATAAAAAACAACCCAACAGGTAGCAAGAGGCCTACCAGCAGCACAAAATTCCCTCTTCTATGGTGAGCAGGAAAAAGGAAGGGGATGCTTGTTTTTGACTGCACAGCTCAGTGATGGGAAGGCAGGAGAGAATCTGTGGGATTACACTGGAAATGTGAGGATGAAATACCACAGGGAATTGCTTATAGGGGTGGGGGGGAAGTCAGCTCTCAGGGTTAAGGAACTTGCCGTGGGATATGCAAGTTTGGTACTGGCATCCACCACAACCTTCCCGCTTGCCCTTGTTCCACTCTACAAAGCCTCTCCAGAATTAACTGCAAAGATAATTTTTACTTCTAAGGAACAGGATTGCAGCACACATGAAGTCTTAGAGAGAAATTTAGATAGTTTATTGCCAACTACTTACACAGAACATACTCTTGAATTAACCCCTTAGATGCCCTCCAGAGCCTATCTTCTCATTTACTGGTGCTTCTTCCAACAGTGCACAGAAATTTAAAGGCAGCTTGCTTCGTTGCTATTTCATCACATATTACTACCACATCCAAGGTGGGGGCATGAACTTCTCCTGTCCATCCACATTCTGACAGGCTAATGAAATACTTAGACAAGTGACTTCAGAAGCAGCTAATGAGTCAAAGCACCCAACCACAGCTCTCTTAAACCAGCCTGGAGTCCAGCAAGGGACTTTCTGAAAATCTGACCTTATTTAATTGCCCAGCTTAATTTATTTGCCACACAAAGCCAGCTGCCTCAGCCCTGTCTGCACAAACACCTGACACCTGCATGCGTCTCCTGAATACAGTATAAAATAATGATGGTATACACGATGCAAAATCAGGGTAGTTAGAAATTGTAGCAATTCATTCCAAAGTCAAAAATCTTCACCATATAGCTGAGGATTTTCAAAGCCATTATGATGTTGGTGACAGATTTAAGTTATTTTTCCACAGAAGCCGACGGTAAAACTTCTGCCAATTAAACCAGCGTTCATCTAACTCAATTTCCAAGTGCTCCTGACAATTACACTCATAACTCCTAGGTGAGGCAACAGCCCATTTCAATCTTTTGGAAAATGATCTTTAAAGATAAAACTTATTATTAAGTAATTAAAACCTGATATTTATCTTCTAATCGCAATAAGGACCTAAGCATTTTATTCAACCAGAATAAAATCTTACTGAGCTCAGCATGAACTGGTTTGTGACCACACACTTTATAGCATTCAAACAAAACACAAAGACCCAAACAACACGGTACACCCATACAGCGTATGGATGCCTAGACCCCTCAAAAGAAACCCATGCCTTACTTTAAAACCAGCTCAGCCTCTCACCTGACCATTTCCTCTCTGGCTGGGTTAGAAGAATCATTTTCCTTGTTAAGATCCAAAAGCCTTACCCCTGCTTCTCAATCTCCCTGTACTACTCACTTTCTAGATGAAAGATGACTTGCAGAACTTAAGGATTGCTTTCAGTAAAATACGCTATCGGAGATAATATCCCTAAAAGATTTCCAAAAGCACGAATGGGAAGATTTGTGCTTGGGTTTACTCCTGCAGTCTCCCTCTAAATAAATTCCACAGCTGAATTGTAGGCACCTTCTCAACGTCTTTTCCCAATACAAGCCAGGACTGGATGAACCAGTATTAATAGCTGACCCCCCAGTATGTACTGTTTCCTGCCATCTATCATCTCCAGGGCCATCAGCACTGCTAAGATTTATCACCAAATCATGGGATGTAACAGACAAGTGAGTAAATATTCTTCTTAATTTAAAATGTTGTCAATTCCATTGTAATTATACTGACTGTATTAAGGTCTGCCATTTTTAAGTGGTGCACAAACACTTAATTCCCTGTGACAAGCATCCATACACCGAAATAAATGTAGAGAGATAAACTGACACTAGTTCCATGGCAGGGAAGTGAAAATATCTGAAAGGCATATCTACACAACATCGATTAAGACTACTCATAAATCCAGCAAGCTTCAGAGAGGCTCTAGAAGCGGAGCAGATGACAGGGCATGTCTCACTTCCTCCAGGGAGGAAGCTTTTACGGAAACCCTACACTGTCAAAGGTAGCTGCCAAAACAGCAGCAATTAATGCTTTCAGCTGCATATGCCCAGCCTATCCAAAATAATTGTAAGGTCAAGCTTCATCCATCTTCCATTTGTTTTTAATTTTGCCAAGGTAACTGCGATTAACTTACTGAGTTTCAGGCTGAACTACTTTGGGGTCAGGGGAGATGGAAGGGAAAGAAAGGTTAATGCGAAGTCACGTGTTTGCCTTACGAGCCTAAATAAATAACCAGTGGTGATGCAGAACAATGCTGCATTTTAAAATAAGCAAGAGTCAAATCCCAAACAACCAAAATGTTATTTTATCTCTTGGAAAGTAGTCGTCAGTATTAGCAAACATCAGACATACGCAAAAGACAGCTCACGCACGCACACACCCAAAAAACCCCTAAAACCCTTCGCTGCGCTCTTCACTTACAGAAATGCAGCAGAAGCAATATTCCCAGTTCCCAAAAAGAAAAGCTGTAAGCCAGTCTGGGGGCAAGCGAGGATGTCTAAACACAAGTGAACTTCTTGTATCCAAACACTTCAAGCTCCCTGAGCAAACAACAGTTGCTCGTATCCAAAGAAGTCAGCACCAGTTTTGCAGGCTCCTTCAACAGGTACCAGGCCCGCTTTGCTCAATAAACACTCCAGGAACAAAAGCATCTAGCACATTTCCTGACGGGAAGTTTCAAAACCAGAAGCCACCAGAAAGGGCCGCAGGTGTACCTGCCACCCTCCCGTGACAGGCAGGGACCCTCTGCTTTCCAACCAGGACACGTGGCCTCTCAGAAATGGTATCTCTGCTCCCTTCTGCGCGGCCTGGACTGTGCTCAGCTATTGCATAACCCTGCTGCGATAAATCCCATTCCCGGCTCCCCGCACCCGCACCCTTTGGGACAGCTGCTGCTACTCAGCCGTACGCGTTGCCAGCTCCGGCTCCCGCGCTGCCAGAGCACGCGCAGGTAGCAGGTACGCTCTGCTGGGGAGAGCAGCAGCGCTCCTTGAAACGTCTTCGTGTGACAAACACTCAGCTTTTGGAATGCTGTTTTGGTTGTGATTTTGTACAATTCAGAGATGAAGATCCTGCCACTATTGTAGAACTCAGCTCCAAAGCCACACTAACAGCCCAAGGTCAGGCTTTGCCTACTTACACACCAGCATCCTTACTCGAAGGCTTTAAAGTTCTCCTAGTCAGTTTCTCTCTTTTTCACACAAATATTTGCAGGAGCTAAATGTCTTTGTTCACCTACACCAAACAGAGCCTTTTTCCCGGTAATAGCCTGGAAGCTAATAACTATTTTAGAGCAATTCCAGTACACTGAAATGCTGTTATTGGGTGTTTATGTAACAGTGAATTAACCCCCACCGATACCTTTCAGGAATTCATAACCACAGTGCACAAAATGTGCTTTGCAAGAGCTTGTTAATATGGTAAGTGGAAAAGCTGTCTCGATTCAGAACACTGTCTTTCAAAGTGAACGCGCTTAACCTGCAGTTTCAGTCATGGAAGAAATTACTCAATTAATTGCAGACAACAAAAACAACAGGGTTATAACTAACGTACAGTAAATGCTCTGTGGGTGTAACGCAAGCTCATTTCCCAGTAGCGTGCTCTCTTACATCCTAACACATTTCTCACCCCACTGCTGTAAAACAGTTTAAGAACATTAAATTTACTTCGATTTCTTTCCCCGCATGCATTTGTTTTCTGGCAGTGAATATTATTATTAACTCAGGTAGGGTTTGCTCTCTTAAAAAGTGTGTTTGCAGTGTAGAATTTTGCAGCATAGTATTTGTCATACTTTCTCCCAGACAACAGAAAATCTTTTCCAAAGTTAAAAGCAAACATCAGAATTGACAAAGTTTTTGCCTGTTCTGGTGATACCCTTGCAGTGACAAAAGAGAACGCAGGGACAGGGCTCGATACAGTCTCATCTGCTTCTAGGAATTCAAGCAGCCAAAGAGTAGCAAAAAGCTCAAAAGCTCCAAAAAAAGACCCCTCAGCAACCACTGCTCCTACTCCAACACTAAGCAAGAGACTGAGTAAAAAGGTAACGGAAAGAGAACTTACCAAAGCTGACACTGATGTCTTCTTCTGTCCTTCCTTCCATTCATGTTAAAGATATCTGTTGATGACTCGATCTAGGCTAGATAGCAGCACAGGGCTAATATTTAGGATTGCTGCTTGCTCCACCGCTTAGGGATTTTCAGGATGCGCTTATACGCACAGCTTACAATTAAAGCACTAACAACTAACTGTGCTAATGGAATACGTGGATGAAAATTAAAAGAATCTCGCCTTAGCACACGACAGCCAGGTCTCAGCAGGCACCAGGAATATTGCTAAGCATGTAAACCTCCCTTATCCACCGAAACCGGCCCCGTACCTCAAGCCAACCTCCCCCTAAAGTCATTTTCTCAACGTAACCCCATGCAACCGCATCTGATCTTTTTACCCAGCGAGCCGCCAATCCCCAGCTCAATTTAAAAAAAAAAAAGAAAGGAAAAAAAAAAAAAAGAGAAAAAATAAAAAGCTTTATTTTATTTAAAACGATGCCCGCAACGGTTTGGGGCTGCAGGCTTGCTCCCCGGCAGCCGGCGGGTCACCCCCCCTCACCCCCCTCCCCCGGGACACCTGAACGACCCTGCCACATCACGTTAGGCGCAGCGGAGTGCCGGGTTAAGACGTAATCTCTCTCCCCGGCTTACGGATCCCAGGAATCCTCCCCCGCTATCTCGCCATGGCAACGGCAGCTACGGGGAAGACGGTCCGCCTCTTACGCAAGAGGAGCGCGCCGAGCCCTGCCAAAAGCCCGACGGCCCCCGCCGACCTCCCCCCCCTCCCCTTCCCCCTCCGCCTCGGGGGTCCCCGCAGCTCGGCCCGCCTTACCCAGGGATGGGTTGGAAGAAGCCTGCGGGTCGGGTTTGGGTTTTTGGGGCGGGTTTTTTGTTGTTGATGGGTTTTTTCCTGGGTTTTTTTTGTTTGTCGGGTTGGGTTTTTTCCCCTCAATTTTTACTTTTATACCCCCCCCCCCTCTCCTCTTTTGCGTTTCCCACAGCCAGCCAACAGCCGGTCGGGGCAGATTTATCCCACTCCAATCCCATCTCCCCCACCATGGAAAACCGCCTTTTGACTACTCCGCGCCAACTCCCATTCCTACTCCCCGCTAAACGGGTGCAGCAGAAAATCGTTGGGCGCTTAACTTCTCCAAATTAATCACCCCGGGAAGGCAGGAGGGCTGGCAGATGAAAGGCGAGGTGCGGACTTTGATCGTGCAATCGGATCCACGTCGGAGCACCGCTGAAGGTCAGCCCGGGCTGATCAGATTGCGGCAAGAGACCCGTCAAAAGCGAGCCAAAGGGCGGTGGGAAAAAAAGGAAACAAAAAAAAACCACCCCACCCCCTATACACCCAAGTATCTGCCAAGAGATGAAAGGAAAAGTTTGCCTCTGGTGCTGGGATTTATGATAAAGGTAAATGAAGCCGTAATATAACCCCTCGCCAAGATGCTTAGGTCTTCCTTCAGGAAAACACTTAAGCATGCGCTTAAGCCCGTTACTATTCAGGGCAGCCCATAAGTGTTTGCTGAAGGTTAAGAATAACGTTCTTACACGGGAGCCCTTAAGTACTACGCTGATTAAGGGTTGGGGTTTTTACTCCCCCCGCCCCCCCCCTTCTAAATCTGAGCCACTGCGAACCAGCAAAATAAATTACCCTCATTCTATTTTAATATCGCCTCTGTCTTCTTTAAAATTAAACCAGAGAATGCAAACAGAAACTAAGCCTTATTTTACATTAAGAGGATAAAACCCAACTTTACATTCTGTCGGTCTGGGCTTTTTTTTTCCCCCCCTTTTAAGATCAACAGGCTGCACGACACTACATATGCCTTTGAATGAGTACCTTTCACATGGAAAAAATGATTGTTCTACTCCTCCTATAACTCTGGAATTCCCTTGATGTGCCAGGAAAGGTCACACAGAGCAATGCATACATCTGTATGCTTTATCCACTGATCTCTTTTGAAGCAAACCTTATAAAAAGCTGTAGATGGTGGACACATTTCAGCTCTGAAGGGCCGTGGACAGGACAGCCATGTATCAGTTCAAGTAAGGTCACTGATACATCTACAAGCAGGGCAGCCTAGGGGGGGCTCTGCCTGTTGCACAAACGACACTGCCTGCCCTTAATGCCCCAAGAAACTTTTGACCGCTTAAACATACATAACGAGCCATAAACCTTAAATGTTACAGTGCATTCACCTGCAACAGGGAGGTATCCTGTGGGCAACTGCTTGCACAGCGTACCCCCCTCCCCTCAGAGCTCTCCCCGGGCAACGGCTTCTCACAAAGTGCTGGTGTCCCCCGATGGAGGAAGTGGCCTGGCTAACTAGTGAATCAGTAGCTGTAGCTCCTTCCAAAAACCTTTCTCCTTGCTGTCATTTAGGAATATTCTGTCCCGCTCCCCCCCAAAGTATTGGTTCATTTCTTTTCTTCATACGCACATTTGAAACAGACCCTGCCAAATGGTTTGTGCCTGTTTCAGACTTCTGCTGGAGCTAAAATCAGGGCCTTGTCTGAGTTCTAAAACATACACTTTTGACAGGAAAACATTTTTATGGGACCTTTCTGTGTCCCTTTTTGGGTGCCAGCCGTGGTAGGAGAGCTCGTGAATCTCCTACTGCAGGTCTTGAGACAGATGGCAAAGTACCAGGACAGAAGGTTATGTTACGGTCAAGGGGTTTCCCTTTCATACTAGCTATATCCAAATGCTACGGGCAAGCAGGAACATCTTGAATGTATCCACATCCAAGAAACTTTACCTCTTCTCACTTGTAGTAGTTTGCCCTGCTAAATCCTGTGCTAAAGGTACCATCAGCTTGCTGGATACCTTGTTTTTGCCCTTTTCAAACAAGAAAGCAAACCCAAGTAGTAGGTAATGATCTGCTTTCATTAAAAAAGATAAAAATAAAATTCTTCATAAAAACCATTATGAGAAAGCCACGATCATGCTGCAAAAAGAATTAAAGCACATTCAGGTTATCACAGTAAGGTATTTCACACTGTTCCCATGGCTTAAAGACCTACGGGCACTAAATCAACACAAGCAGTATGAAGAAACGAATAGGGTAAGTAACTACTGTCATCGCTTCTGTGCAGAGAAGCTTGAAACCAAAGAGAAAGAAAGATCAGTACAAACAATCCTAACTAAATTAGTAACACAAGCCTAGAAGAAAAGGTCTCCTTACGTGAGAGCATGGCAGGGCTGAAATGGCTTCAAGACAAAGCGCACGTTCACTGTTCTCTCCTGTGAAGGCTCAAAGTTTGATGTTCAAGTCACCTACCAGTGAGCCTTCCCACAGAAGCGGGACCTTCAAGAGACTGTTTCTCCTGCCACCTGATTCACAGCAGGGACCTGGCACGACACTGATTGCTGCACAAGCTTCTCTCTCCTCCCTCAAACAGGGGCACAAAATGAAGCATGCTGTTTTCAGTCACTAGTGAGTAGAGGTCACAGCACCCATATTTCCTTACACCTTCCTTCTTGGAAGAGTATTTTAACAGTCAGTTAAAAAATTAACTAGTAATGAAACAAAAATAGATTACAAATTGACAATCTCTGCTTTCTAGCGTTTAAATCCCAATCTCTTCCACCAGAGTGAAAGTCCAAGTGACGAAACAAACCTTGAACTGTGTCCTAGCATTGCTCTACTCATCGTTTTGGGAAACGAGGAGCACCTCGTCCTAAACACTGCAATTTAGCAACCTCATCTGCATACGTGTCCCCTGATGCCAGATGTCATAAAGAGGGAGCAGCCAACCACTACCCAAACAGAGTGTTTCCCCGATCAATGTCACTAACTGGAATCACACTGATAATCCTAACGGTTGCCAGTACAGTTACTGCCATACCACCGTGACCCAACTCACAATCCATTCATCTCTACAGGCCAGTCTCATGAACAGCAGCCAGCCATCTACATACCAAGTGGGGGGAAGATGAAAAAGGAGGAGCAGTTTCCCACCAGCACATGCAGGAGAACTCAGCCTGCAACATACTCTTGGTTCTCCCAGTGGGCTCTAGCAGCGAGTGAGCAGGAGAGATGAGAGAGAAGTGCTCTGAACTGGAACTCACTGGCAGAGGGAAGAGGGTTTGTTAAGGCTATCATCTTCTCACCTCCCAAATTCTTTAAAGGAAAAATGGGTACACTGTGTATGTGTATTGAGTCTCTCTCTGATCTCAGCCATTGCAACCATTCCTAAATGCTGAAGTCCATTCCAATTGAGACCAAGGAAAACAAAATCTGTGCATTCCTGATGCGTAATACACAACTGTCACAAGAGACAACACTGCAGACACAGGAAAAACCAAGTTGTTTTCCATTTTTATCAATGTTAATTCCAAATAATGAACAGGGGGAGAAGAGTTCACAATGCTATTTAATGTTCATCCCAAATCAGATTGCAAGATACTTTAGCGAGAGACAGCACTTCTTTGGAACCACTCTAAATATGATCGAATAAAAATTCCCGCCTGGGTTTGAAACAATCTTGAATAGTCTTCCCAGTGGTTTTGTCCTGTTACACTATGATTTAAACCAGGTCTGAACCAACTTTGAATCATATTCAAACAAGGCATCTCGACCAATTTAAACTATATTTAGACCACAGTATTTTTACTACTAAAGTAACCTAACAGAGGAACAACATGCTTGGAACATCTGTCGCAGTGATTGAAAGAAGTCTGCGACAGGAATAGCAAACACTTATTTTCTTTTCTGAGATGCTGTCAATCAGTTGAAGCAAGGTATCACTGCAGTAGACTGTTTCTAAGAGGTAGCTCACACTGGCCCGTCTTCTCAAAACCAAAGATGATTAAAATGTCTCCTTATTGCATAACCGTTTCTGCTTGCGTATTGTTATCTGCTATCTCTGTGTCAGGGGAAAAAACTCTTTGTCAAAGCTACTAAGCATGTCACAGCGTTAAATTAAAAAAAAAAACAAAAAAAAAACCCCAAACTTGCCTAAGTCAAGACAGGGCTTTGAGCAACCTGATCTAGTGGGAAGTGTGCTTACCCATGGCAGGGAGGTTGGAACAAGATGATCTCTAAGGTCCCTTCCAAACCAAACCACTCTGTGATTCTATGATCCTATAAAATCTAAAGACCGCCACCTAATGAAATGCAAATGTAATGTGTCAAGTAGTATTTACATTTAAATAATCAACCCTGTGACCCAACACAATCCCTAAGATACAGACCCCTGAGCAAGGCTGTCTGTCACACAGCGTATTCTGCAGAGATGATCAGAGCCACAAGTACTTATGATGCAACTTGCCAGTTACTTCATGGAAGATGACAACAGAACGATTGCTCGCCCTACACTAACGCTTGCTCTCCGGGATGGATTTATGTGGTGCTTGCTCCTTAGGTGGTCAAAATCAAGGTTGCCCCATCCAACTACTGTGTTCCTGCCTGCCCAGACCACAGCGAAGTGTTTTACAGGGAAAGGTGAAGAAGGGAGGAATCTCTGGGGCTGTGCTTGGACTCTCTCTGAGCACAAAGGGAAAGGATGCCAATACGCCTAAAAGGAATGGCATGACTGATAGAATTCAGTAAAAATTCTTAGTGTATCACTGACATGGGTCCAACTGTGGGAAACCAGCAAACAGTACCTCTTCTTACTGTCACCAGGCCAAGGTTTCAACCGCATCTCCAAGCAGCAGTCATGCACATCACTCTCCTGAACTACAATCTGCTGGGGCCCCTAGATCAATCACATAATACTAGTAATATGTAATAAAGAGCATCATGTTATTCCATGTCACCCCCATCTAACAGCTAAAGCAGGGACGTCTCTCTTGAGCTCTGGTGGAATAGGCCTCAAAGTTCAGCTGGAAGAAGATGGGCCAGCAGGCTGCCAGCATAAGACCAACAGCAGTAGTGCACAACATGGGACAACACAGCCCACGAAGGGCCAGAGACAGCTGCAGTTGAATGGCCCTGGGTAACAGCACTCAAGAAGGACTGAAATTACTGTGAGAAGGGAATGAAATGACACAGCCTTGAAGTTTTCTGCTGATTATGTGGAGGGTAACAAAATAAATCAAACAAGCAGAGGGATACTTACATATTCAACTAATTAGTTTTAAATCCCATTTCCTTTTAATCTCTAAATAGTCATGTTAATATACATTGTGCTAAAAAGATTTGTAAGGCATTTCTATCTAACATAGAGACTTAAAAGCAGAATATATCCCTCTGTATAATGTTTTCTTGTAGATTCAGGGCTCTACTTCCGAAAGACAGCCACACAAAGGAATCACTGTTAACCTCCAACTTCTGTATCTAAAGTATTTCATGTACCAATCAAAAAATATTCACAACTCAATCACTATCATTTCAGGTTCTTCTGCAAACAATCTGAGAAAAGATGGTGGCTATCTAACTCACTGGGATGACCCCAACACCTGCCTTATCACACCCTGCACCACCCGCAGCTCAAATCCTTCTGTACCTTCAACAAAACTGATAGGTAGAGATCCCATCTTCCAGAGAGCAAAGACCTGATGTCCCCTTGCATCCACTGGTGCTTTTGGAGTGGTCTCCTTTGAACCCTCTGGGGGCATGTCAGTTCTTTGGCTCCTGCTCTTTTTACCTCTCCTTAAATTTCCAAGAGAGGGACTTGAGTAAAAGCTATCTATTTAAAACTGTTTGTGGAAAGGCCTGGATCTACATTTCCACAGTGGTAAGACAGTAGGATGAAATTCTCTATCAGTAGCAGACAGGCAGAGCTCCTTTTTGGACTAATTATTATAATGCTGCCGTGGTTTTGTTGTAGTATTAATTATTCAGTAGGGCGCCCACAGCTTTGTATAAGCATCTTTTTGAATTATTTAAAAGAAAATAAAAGGGAAACAGCAATTGCTCAGCAGTTCTGCACACTGTGCAACTCAAAGTTTAGCACTGATCACAGAACATGCTAAACAAGCAGTGATGTAGTCACCGATGCACAGGACTTGAAAGACCAAGTGTGGGTCAGTCCTACTGCTGGCTGTCTCTTTGTTAGCTGCACTCCTGCTCAAGGATAGAAGCATCGCAGGGTTGCTATGTATACCACTAGTTTGTGGACTCAGACAGTTGTTTCTTCAAAACAAAAAAACCCCAACCAAACCAACCTCCTAACCCAGACCACAGCTTAAGTGGGGAGGGGGGAGGGGGGGCGAAGTTAAACTGCACAAGATATTTCTATTCCACTTTTGAAGTCCAGGGTTGAAATAGCCGAAAGTGAAAAAACAAAGGAGAAGTAAAGCTCCCAGACTCCTGTATGCCTTTAGCCCAGTCCTTGGCCAATTCAGCAATAGCTGGTTCAGACATTACAGACTAATACAGCCTGTATTTGACTACTCGTATTCCCAGCAAACAGAAAATTCATTTTTCCCCTGTCATAAAGTCATGAGTCAATTAGCGAACAAGCGAGTCTCGGCTTCCACCTCTCCTTCCGTGCTGGGTATGCCTGGGAGAAGCACGCCCTTCCCTCCTTCCTGATCCTGAATCCATCCCAGCCTCCGGTCCCTGCTGCACAGCTCTGTTAAACCCTTCATGCCTGAGGATGGACGCGGGGTAGCAGGTTTGAAGAGAGTTCCCTCAAGGCTGACGATGAAACACTGAAAGGATCCCGGGTGCAGTCATAGCTGTGTGACTCTCCGAAAGAAAGCGTTTCGGAATGGATTCATAAACAAGGGGATTGCGGCTGTCAGTAGGGGCTTAAGGCCCATAATCGGGATCAGGCAACACAACGCCAACCACAGCGTTCGCCGCGGTAGTTACGACACTTCTGTCCTTTTTCCAGCAACTTCTGCTGACTCAGGAGCACAAACTGCTGACGTCCCCTCCCAGGAGTGCTCATGCACACAGCGAGCTCCTTTACATGTGCACAAAATCCACAATGGGAAGACGGAAAGGAGTTTGAAACAACAAGTATATGTCAAAGAACGTAAAGAAAAAGAAGTTCCCCGCTGTAACCACCTCTCTTCTTTTCCTTTTTTTTTTTAAATACTCACATTAAGTGCTACACTGAATAAAAGCAGCTGAACAAACAATCTTGGGATGACTGGAAAAAATACAGTGGTGAAATTTTATGGGATTTTAGCCCACTACAAAGACCCACAATTCTTAAGCCAATCTGGAAGACAAAGTGTTTCAATGAGAGCAGATTTCCCTTCTTTTCAGAGGTAAAAACTCGCTGCGCATTTGTGCATCGTGGGAGCTTGCACGCAACAGGAGCCATTCTGCATAGGTACCCACCCCAGACACTGCACAAGCAACCCTGCCATTCAAAATCTGGGATAAAAAGATAAGGGGAAATTTTAAAGTACCACTTCTTGAAACTTAAGACATTACTGCTGTTACAGGAAAATACATGCAAACAAAACCAAGTGGATTTACCCAGTGCTTTATATAAAAATTACTAGAACTGAATTTTTTTGGCACCAAGAATATAAAAAAGCCACACAGAAAAGCAACCTGGTCTGTGAAGTGACAGATTTCCACATGCCCTGATGCAAGCAAGTTAATATTCACATTAACAATAATACCACTAACAATACCGTATTGTACATACAAATAAAAAAAGATTCATCTGGCTATCACCTGTCCTCAATCAGGTTGTAACCTTGACATCACATAAACTACACTTTAGCACATTTATTGCCAAAATCCTTTCAGTATCAGATTTAATAACTGGGAAAAAAAATCCAAGTTTTGACTTCCTCCCTGCCCCCTGAAATATTTTTATAGCTTCTTTAGTAGTTTTCCTCCAAGTAATTGTTACCCCTTCTTGTAGTCCATTATCTCATGCCAGCCTCAAAACCAATTTTACACCTTTCATTGACTGCCCAATTTCACCTGCCCAGCTAAGCAGGAGTTCTGTGGAAGAGAGCTAGAGCCTACAGTACTCTAGGCATGCATCAACGATACCGCAGTCTCGCAAACATTGTGCTGGAACAGACAGCAACCGAGGTCCGTGAGGAAAGCCTTCTGCTGTACTCACCATTACTGGGATGTCAGCAGGAACATTTTGGGTCAAGTTTTGCTGCTGTGCTCCTTGAACCATATGTAAAGGTCAGAGGATGTTCAGAGAAGAGCAGAAAAAAAGGATGGATATATATCTAGTCTAAATAAAAAGAAACTGAAGGGAGATAAGGTAACAGTCTTCAATTGTTCAGAAGAATGATGCAAAGAGGAACAGAACTTATTTTCAAATTACAAGAAAGACTTTACCACCACAAGAGTGAGAAAAGCTTTCTGACAGAAAGAAAAGCACTTGAATATATACATGATATATATTTAATCTTTTTAGTAGGATGAGAAAGTCTATGTAAGATGATGCTAGCTGCCATCAGAAATGACCAAGACTTTGCCAATGCTTTCTTAGGGTAAGTGGCTCAGACCATCTCTTGGGGACACAGCTCAGCCCTGCGATTCTGCATGCAGGCAAACCACCTCATCCTTTTCCCAGCACCAAGTATCCACTGAGGCCTCTGAGAGGGACAGTCCTTTTGCTTTAAAATACAGAGAAAAGAGACGCTTTAGTCTTGCTGTCCCTGGTAATCCTGGACAAAGGTCAGGTACAGCCTGCCCTCAACAGCAAGTCTAAGTCAGAATGATAAAAATGATGACATGGTCACGCGGAGAGCTGCAAGTCAGCTGAACTGCACACAAAAAGCACAAAGTCATAGAATCACAGAATCTCCTGAGTTGGAAGGGAGCCGTTGGAAGGATCACTCCTGGCTCCACACAGGCCCAGCCAGGTCAGAGCATGGGACTGAGGGCATCGTCCTGATGCTTCTGGAACTTAGCCAAGCTGGGTGCTGTGACCACTTCCCTGGGGAGCCTGTTCCAGTGCCCAACCAGCCTCTCAGTAAAGAGCCTCTTCCTAACATCCAACCTAAACCTCCCCTGTCGCAGCTTCATGTCGTTCCCTCAGGTTCTATCACTGGTCAAGTCTATGTAATCAGTTACAGAGAAAATAAAAGCAAGGGGTCGCAGCTAGGTGCTAAGAGGTCTACAAACAGGAAGGGGCTTTAGTCCAGGGCTGAAGCATGTTCTGCAAGTCCATGAGATGGCAATGATTTCCTTAAAGGCATTCAAGATTTTTGTGAAAATTGACAGGACTGCAGTCCTGGTGAAGATCTCAGCCACCATACATACACGTTCCTTTGGCTTTTCCTTTTACAAGCAACATAGAAAGTAGTGATGTTTTAAGAGCTGAAACTCTTTGAGAAAACACCTTGGTAATTGCATTACTAATGCATGCTTCCCTTTGGAGAGCCCTGTCCACAGCACATACATAACTAAGTTTCAGCAACTTGTTTCGGAGTCACATCTCATGCAAAGCAACTGTTGAGTTTCACTACAGCAGCTTTTGACAAACCATTTATCAGAACCATTTCTGGGCACTCAGTTTTACTGCTGTACAGCCAGGAACAAGGCTGCTTAAGCAAAAAGTTCGTTCCCTTCTGCTGTTCCATGCAGGTGCATTTGCACTGTTCTAATACTGGGCTTTGCTGGAAAGTTTCTTTATGCACATGTATCCCCCATGTGCATATATGCTCCAAACTCCATGGAAAATAAACAGAAAGTTAAGCTGTGGTCATACTTTTATTTATACTGGTGGCAGCAATCCTCATTTTCCCTGGAGTACCCAAAACTTTATGCAAGTGCACAGCAGGAAAGGTCTCTGGTTTCCCAAGCCACGTGTGACGGGATATCAAGAGCGGGACTAAGTGGGGTTCATATGGGCTAGCTGTGCGAGCTGTTGTGCTGTTCTCATTTGGAAAGTACCTCCCAGCCATGCCTCCACTCATTTTGAAATGAGGAAAGCCACTTCTTCCTGGTTTGCATAAAGGTTATCAGAAAACCACAGAAAGTTCCTACAGTAGTAACTAACTCTTTTTAAGGGGAATAAAACAAAATAAAAATATATACTTAGATATGCACACGCATACAAAGTTGTTGTCTTGAGCAGCAAACAGAGAACTTCCAATAGCTGCTCTACCAAAACCAGGCAGCTGAGATCGAAATCACCTCCTGTTTTCCAAAATACAAGGTGCACTGCTATCAACAAACTACTGAGAGACTAATGACCAAAATTAAGGGAAAAGCCAAACCAAAGGTGCAGTTCAGATCAGAAGTGCTGCCCATTTAACCATTTCCATAGACCTTACCAGAACTAAGCGTACTTACATGGGCATCTAAAACTCAATTTGAAAAAGAAAACAGACTTTAAATTCTGTTTCTGAAGATGCGAGCCAGTGTGCCTGGTTACACAGCAGGTCACAACTAAGTTTCTTCTTCTACTTGGAGTATTAGGCGGTTATAAAAAGTGTTAGCAAGTTTTTAAATTACATCTTAAACCTTGGCAGTGTTTGGTAATTTCTTAAGGGATTTGATAGAGGAAGCAAAAGGTTACAGAAATCTCAGGTTTTTTCTTCTCAGGTTCCTTCCCCTCACAGCAGAGCAATCATGTGGAAGAAGCGAATGTGAGTGTACTAGATGAAAGAAGGCAAGTGAATACATTTCGAGTTCCTTTTTAATTTTTAAAAATCTAATACTTTAAGCCAACTTCAGGGAACTCTGGCTTCAGATTGAGCACCCAGGGCTAAGAACACTACTAAGCATAAGCATTTTGTAACCAAACCCTTAATTTTGTGCTGCGCTCAAGCTAGCCGTTACAAGCTGAATTAGCTACTAAACTCACTGCTATCCAAGTTGGGCAGCAAGGGCTGCATGAACCTGCGGTAACCAACCATTGTGGACTGGTGGAACTTTGCTCGATCTCAGCATGCTCCATCCCACCCCAGGACTGTCTGCTCCCTTCTTGTCCCTGAAACACTCCATCCTCTGGGGGCCATTCACTAGCTCAGTTTTCCTCCAAATGCTGCTGTTCTTTCACCAAGCTTCTTGAGCATCACAGCCTGTCACTTGTGCACAACATACCTCGCAGAGAGTTTGAAAATTCTGCCTGGCCTTGTTTTAGGAACAACAGAAATGTTGCTGACTACTGAACAACTCCTGAATAGCGCTGCTTTAGGGGCACACTACTGACTTTACTTCCTCAGGATGTAGCTAGGAAGGATGAAACTACTGCTCCTGTAATGACAGTAACTAGCTGTTCCTGCCATACAGCGGTGTCCTGCCCTAACATATAAATATGCACCAAAGAACCAACTTCTGTCCCCAGAGCTTCAGTAACCTAAATCCAAAAGGAAGAAGCATGATCAAGAAGAACTCAGAAGGGGACCCTTCCTTCAGCTTTTTTTTATAGATGAAATATATGTATGTATATTCTGTTTTAGTACCTCTGGTATTTGTTTTCCATTAGGCATTATGAAACTTACTTTAGCAAATATGTTTTGTGGGTTGTAATCCGTAGCTTGTTAACCACTATATTCATTTAGGGACTACACATATGCTTTTTCAAATATAGACATAAGGGGAAGTTAAAAATCATGCCAGAGAGCATTGGTTAGTTCCCAGGAAAGACGGCATCTAGAATTTGGCAGCCTTCACACTTGAGTACAACCACCACCAGACTCAAAATTTTGAGTAGTTTGTGTGGGCGGTTTTTTTTGGGTTTTTTTTTTTTGTATTGGTGACCCCAACTTCTACAGTTATTTGTAGCTTAAACCATCCTTATTTTTTAAATACAAAACATATAGCATTATTTTCTCTAGCTGCAGCATTATTGTGCTAGGGAATGATGTCTGCAAAAGACACCCCCACAATTCTGAGTGCTTCCAGAAACGTATTTTTACTGGACAGTTGATAAAATACTGCTGTAATTCAATACATCACTACCAAACCTCTTACAGAAGGACAGCATGCCTTGTAAACAGAAAATAATAAATGGGTTATCATTGGTTTTCCAATAAAGTAGGGGAGCAATGAGTTTCAACTAAAGAGGGGAGATTTAGATTAGAAACTCTCCCCTGTGTGGGTGGTGAGGCCCTGGCACAGGCTGCTTGGTGAAGCTGTGGCTGCCTGCTCCCTGGCAGTGTCCAAGGCCAGGCTGGATAGGGCTTTGGGCAACCTGGTCTAGGGGAGGGTATCCCTGCCCATGGCAGGGGGTTGGAGTTATATGGTCTTCCAACTCAACCAGCCTGGGATTCTATGAAAAACAGTCATACCATATCATCAGAACACACTGAGGCCTGGTCTCCACCACCCAAGAGAAAGTGGTGCAGCGATCCCCAAGGTCATGCTGAAATGATTGACATTACCTTCATTTATCAGAGTGGCACAGAGATCTCGGATCACCCCCAAAAGCCACAGCTGGCAAAGCCTTTGGTGCTTTGTGAAGCCTGGCTCCCTGCTCTGCCAGGTATCAGATTCCTGATGGGGCACCCCAGCACAGGCCCAAGCCCAGCTGTTGGCAGAGGAGCCTCCACTCCCTGCCACCAGCCTCCTCAGGTGACAGCTGCTACGAATAAGTGAGGAATCTGTATCTCACATTCATGATATACATCAAGTAGTAGACTCTGCAAATTCAATATGCTAGCAATGAGGCTTCCTCATTGGGAAAATCACACCCGCTCCAAGGTAGCTGACTGGCTTCTTGGTTTTCTCTTTGGTTCTGTTACAGCCAAGATGAAAAAATCACAGCCTAACCTTAAGGCTTTTTTCATTTTTAAAAAAAAAAAAAAAAAAAGTACTGTTGGTTCTGTAAAATACCCAAACAACCAAAACACAAAACAAGAAATCCACCCTAAAAAAACTACTCAAAAACCCTCAAACCCTTGCCATCAGCAGAGTATCTATCTAACATGTTAACAAGAGGAAGCCCACATCAAACATCCCCTGCATGCATTCCCTTGGGACAGCTGCTTCTCCCTCAATATTAAGTCGAGCCTGTTACAGGAGCTGTCTGGTTCCCTTCCTCACTAGCACTTCCCTCTTCTCCTTTGAGGAGCATGAGCTCCCTGAGTGAAAAATACACTATCACAGGCAAACAGACCCATGCTGAACACCATCATGAGACTAGGGAGCCAAGAACCAGACCAAGGCCAGCAACTCAACTGCCCCTCAACCACAACTTCTCATACACCGCTTTTCCTCCCAAAAGTGCTCCACCTCTTGCCATGCAGAAGGGGTGGCTATCACTTGGTGGCCAGCCATACAATGTCCTTCTCTGTGTTGCTCAGGCAATGGCCCCATGTCCCCGTTAACTCATTTTTCAGTCCAGCTGGTGAGAGACAACTTTTAAAGACAAGTCTGGGTGCTGGAACATAATGCTATTTGAGGGCACAGGTTTAGTAGCCATCACCAAAGGTAAAATTTATTCTCTGATGATGCACCTGCCTCTTAATATCTTAATTCTGTATGGCCTCTTAAGCAGGGAGCTCTAAATTTTAACAGAGCTTCTGCAAACACTACTCACTGTGATGCAACTGCAACAGATATCTGTGGAAAGAACATATTGCCATTTAATAAGAAAAAAGATATTTATATTGACATTACAGAAGAACTCTTCAGGGAAAAAAAAAGCCTTCAAATATGTTCAATTTTTTAAAATCAAAATTAAGAGTTTATTCTGCAGAATGCGATTGCATCATAAAAGGGAAATAAAACCAGTGTGCTTCCTCGAGGTTTGCGAAAGTAATTAAATACTGTACAGTTTATAATATTTAATTTGCCTCAGCTTCTGGAAAATAATTAGACACATAGGGGGACATATTCAAAATTTTAATCTAGTCTACTTGAAAACCATTTCAAGGAAATATTAATGGATACATACGTTGCTGAATCCCTCTGCCAATACTTGCTGATTATCCCAGCAGTTTTCCCTCCTATTGCTGTATGAAAGAAACAGCCAACTAATTCATTAACCAGGAGGTGTTGATTACATACATACTGTTATCAAAAGCACAAACGACACTTTCTTCCTTTCTCTCAGTTACAGTAATTTTAGGTGCTTGCAAAACAAGCACACTGAAAATATTCAGCCTGAAATCCGATACTTAAATAGTACTTGGGTAATGCCTCCTTAGGAACCCCAATAAGACACACAGAAATTACGTACACTCAAAGCCTAGCTCTGTGCAGCTAGTAGCTATTCATGATTAACTATTCCATTTTTAACATGAGTAAAGCTGAACAGACACAGAATGCTTTTTTTTTTGTCCCAGAGTAAGTTTGTCCACAGCGGGAACATTCCCTAAATTTTACTTTCATACCTCCTTTCAATTCAAATTAGTTTCCAAATGCAAAAAAGTCCCTTTTTTTTTTTTGCATGGCCTAACTACAGAAGACTTGGATCACACATATGAGGAATGAATGCTGCCTTCTAACAAACTGATTCAAGAGGCTCTTTTTGATTTTACAGCCAATCAAAAGAAGCCCCCAAAACCATGAAAAATGACCTAGTGTTTTTATCATCACTTCCCATCCACGTATGTTCATGAATACCAAATTCTGTAGTTACAATGGGCTCTCAAATTGTTTTCAAGAATTCACCACTGTGACAGCCAGAGGCCCAAAAGCAACTAACTATAGAACAGGCTAGTAGTAGAAGACAATTTAGAAATATCACCCCCCAAGGCCAAGTCTGTCATCGATTTAATATGTCAGGTTTGGTCTCTAACTAAAACTAACAGTGCATGTTAATGTCACACATAATCGCAGTAAAGTTTTACAGCTCTAGAAGACAGAGTGCTACATGATTCAATAAAATTCTTCTAGTACAAGATATAGCTGAATTATTAATGGTAAAATTTTAAGGCTTCTCCTCACTGGCAAGCTTTGCTTCCAGGTAAGCTTGAGGAATATGATACAACTGGCATCTTGGTTGCCACATAACTGAAGACAAGAAAACGGGAAGAAAATATCGAACAGACACACGATCTGAAATTGTCTTCCCTTAATTTTAAGAACAGGCTCTGCCTTAGAAAGGGAGCATTATAAAGGCAAAGCACACCTACACAGATCTGGCTTCTCAGATTTCTGTAGCTATAACACACCTTGGACAAAATCCCAGGGAAACAGGTTGAACAGAATACATGACAACAACCTCTGAGTCTCCACTTTGTTGTCCCGCTTTACATTTTTTGTTTGTGCTAACTCAGTAACCAAGAACTCAAACCACCACCTGGCTGAAGTAAAACTAGTTTCTGCTTGAAGTTTATCATTTCTGGTTGCTTTGCAAGGTCATACTGAGGACTAGTGGTATCAAACCCCAAGAAGCTGCGAGATGTTTTGCCAAGCAGCAGAATCTAGTGCCTCCCTGGCAAAGGGCAGACAAAACAACAAAGGTAAAGGCAATCCCCAACTCTGGGAAGCACTGGCTTTCGGTTTGTTTTTTTTTTCCTCCATCTTCCAAACCAAGATGCAGAGACTTTGAGTTTTATACCGTAGTTTACCTCTTTGACAGACAACAGGCAGGATGGCAATGCAGTATTTTCAGTATCACCAACTTCTGATGCATTTCAGCTAAAACACCACCGTGACACATCGAAGTTGGTCACTCAACGTAGCATTTCCAGAAAAAGCTTTCTCTTACCAGCCCAGTCTCTCTCACAAAGGACCTAAGCTGACATTAGGTTCGTAAGGGGTAAACCTGAGTATTTCTGTGCAAGTAGGACATCTATTGCGGTCACTCATTACTGCTTCTAGCACTTGCTGTATGACATTGTTAAGGGTCATCCTACTACAATTCCGCTAGCTTCCAAAGGCCCACGCCAGCAACCGACTGCAATAAGGTATCTTTTCTCCCTTCTCAGTATCTAGCACAACAGATGGAGTCCGTGCCCAATATTATTCTGTGCGATGTCCCGAGTTATACCACAAATGGCTAATGTAACACACAGCTAAAACAAACTACTCTGCAGCAATGAATGGGAACTCTGTTGTTGAAGTCTTTGCCAACTGCATGCATCATTCTTGGTTCCGCTAACACTGAGTGGGGACAAAGGCTATATTCTGTCCTTCATGGCAGCATGGCACAGTGATGAGGCTGTAAATTAAAGCAAGCACAACACTCCAACAACAGAGTCATTACTACTTTCTTACTCTCGGTTCCAATACATAAACGTACCATAGAGTTCCTCACATTATGCTGAAAATAATGGGAAACAGGGACAAACAGGGGAGAGCCTCTCCATAGCTCGAGAACGCAGACCCCACTTCCTCCATCTGGAACCAATTTTCTTGAGTGTTTTCTGCATCAACCATCTATTCTTGCTCTTACCTTTTCTTCTATGGATTTTCAGAGCTGCTGTTAAAGCATGTCAATAATTTAAAAAAAAAAAAAAATCAAAATCTTCTCCAGAACAGCTTCATCTATACTCCTATAAGAATCTGCTCCACAGTCTCTGGTAATGCTTTAGCTCTCACTGTCACCCACAAAAAAATCTAGTTTGGGAAAAGACTTCAGAAAGTTTCATCTATAACTAGATGTATCCATACAGCTAAGTTAATTATACAGTTCTGATTCTTCCATAACCCCTTGTTCTGCCCTGGGGAGGGTAGGAAGGGGAGAGCAGAAGAGAGAGAGAGAGAGAGAGAGCGAGAGAGACCCATCTGCTAGGTGTGACCTCAGTATCGTCATGATACTGAAGATAATCTAAGTGGAGACTGCAGAATACACACAACTAATAATAAAGCTGTTTGCAGAAAATTGCGGGAGTGCTAGAGAATATTGCAAGCCTACAAGGACAGGTATGCATACAGAAATAACATACACCACACCTGATGCAGCAGATATCCCAAGATAAAATGCTTTTCTATCAATACTATGCCTTAGGAACAAAGAAATGCCTATCAGCATCCTTATTACCTTCAGAAAATGAAAATTAATGTTAGCATGCACAAACACCTCACTATTTTCAGCAGGTTTTATCAGGATTAAACAGAATGATCAGGGGCTAAAGGGTACCCAGCCATCTCCAACGTTGCACCAGTGCCTCTGGCTCAACAGCCATCAGTTAAAAAAACAACCCCAAAAAAACCCAAAAGTGTCTATTAGGAATGGCAACCTGACATTTCATGGCCAATTACAGTTCCCATAATGTTTAGAAATTAGATTCGGAATAGGAGAATCAGCAAATCTAATTCTATTGCCAAGAATAAAACAGCCCCAAGAGTTCTCAGGTTAATAAGCCCCCAAAACAAATCCTTCCCTGTAGATTCAAGATATATTCTCATGGAAGCAGAAACACAAACTAGACCAGTCAATGACAGAAAGAAGATTTCCCTTTTCCTGTGTTTCCAAAGGAAGCAGAAACTTCTGTGCAAACACCACCCTTCTCGGAAGTGGATTTCCACAGAAGTTGAGGTAGGCAAAAATTTGCTACTGGAAAGCTTCACGACACAGAAGCAACATGTAGCCCATCCCACTCTATGGCAATACCCGAAATATTCCACCAAAAAAAATAGCTGGAAATAAACTTAGAAAGAGTTCAAGCATTATGGAGTGAAAAAAACACTCACTCATGGGCATGTGTCAGGCTACAACAGCCGCTGTAAGTAGTGCCACATGCCAGTATCAAACTGCATTTGTTAGAGTGAAAATATCAGCCCTGAGTGGACTCTGAGCCACAGACACAGATTTGAGTGCCAACGGGCAGTGCTGACAGGTCTGCAAAGGTCTCCATCACGTTCAGGGGTGGCCTTGACTGGCTCAGATATCAAAGGAGAAACTCCACAAGGGCTATTGAGCTCTCCCATGCTGCTTCCAATTATATATAGTACTTGAAACCATCCTGATGTAAAGACAGATACTGGTGAAACCAGCCCAGTGACAGCATCACTCTAACACAAGGGAACAGCATAAAGCTGCGACAGGGGAGGTTTAAGTTGGATGTTAGGAAGAGGCTCTTTACTGAGAGGGTGGTTGGGCACTGGAACAGGCTCCCCAGGGAAGTGGTCACAGCACCCAGCTTGGCTGAGTTCCAGAAATTTATCAAGGCACTCCACTGGAAAAGGGCAGGACTGACAGAAAAATATTTCTTTAAATCAAGCCACACATTTCAATAGAACATGATTCAAAGCTTCCCATGAAAAGAAGTCTGACAACTTTTGTTTACATGCCTTAACTTGCTCATTTGCATTCTGTAAAATATTTTGAAGTCATTAACGGGAAGTTACCGCATCCTGAGAACCCTCTATGGTATACAAAAGAAACCTTCATCCTGCAGCCACAGTCATTTTGTGTCATTAATCTCCTGCATGATTCAAACACATCTGGATTTCTGGTAAGAGCGTATGACCAATAATAAAAACTATATATATAAACTAGCTCAGCTTGGACTCCTGCATTAATTTGGGAAATTGTCAGCAGAAGCTCTCTCCTTGGTTTTAGCTGTATTACTCAACACACAGCACGCAGGAACTGTTTTTGGAAACATTTGGTATTTTTAGGCCTGGCCTCTCAATGGGAATTCCATGCTGAAAAAAAGGTATCATTTATACACTCAAACCCCTCATTGTGTCCTCCGCTATGAATTTACATATGGGGGTAGAGGGTGAATGGCTCAGCTATAAGCTGGAATTTACAAATGTGTTTAGGCACCTGCTGAAAATAACTAGGAATTATGCTCTTGACATGAGTACATGCTTCTCTTTTTCTGCAGAGTAAAAGCCTCAGCTCAATACAGGACAGGAGCACAAGTAGAATGAATCAATACTGAATGAAAAGCCACAAACCTGCTTTTCTAATTTCCAATTCTTGTCTTAGTTGCACAAATACGCTCTTTTAATCTTGTTTTTTAAGGTAAGATACTCTTTATATAATTTTTCTCGATTAAAAAAACCCCAGCAAATAAAATAACCTCCAAGGAAAATAAATATTTCCACAGGCATTAAGCATGAATGGAAAGGGATAATCAGGAAGAAGCAAAGACAACTCAGCTGGAATATTTACCTCCCTCTTCCCCTCAGCTGCACACTCCAATGTTAGTGCCAGACACAGACAGGTACAAAGTTTTCCCTGGGGAATATATTTATCCACTGAACTGCAAACCAGTATTTTTTTTTTTTCGTGACTGGATGATCTTGTACATGCTGAGCTTGGGAGCACTGCTGCACCCCCCCCCCCCCCCCCCCCGCAACAATAGGAGTACAGTTATTAGGAAGGGGATGAAGCAAGCACCGTGACTTGGAAGAGCATCGCCGTAGCAAGTCCTGAGCTCCAGTTTCTGGAGAGAGAAAACGGGTGCCGTGACTGGATTCCTCTCTGGAAAAAAATCTCAGCTTTTTTCCAGTGGATCTTTTAGTTAAAGGTCCATGTTGTTATTTGGACAATTATTTAAGTCAGAGCACCAAAGCAGTGTGTGCATCAAGCAGAGCTGTACCAGGACTAACACAGTGGGAGAGCCATGGCCCCTTCCTCTACACACTAGCAGAGGTTTGGGCACACCCGGGTCAGTGATGAGACACAAAAGCTACACGGTGGCTTCACGCAGCCGTGCTGCGGCACCATCAGCCATCTACAACTTGAAAATGCTAAGTAAGCAGATATGCACTTCCCACGGTGGGATTTACATGCGAAGCAGAAGGCGCAACCCAGGAATTTTAAAATCTGTTTACCAAACACACTTTTCTCACACGGGCACACATTAAAGATAAACCCACGCTGACTTCCACCACGCACTGTACTGAGCTCCTCGGCACTCCTGGGCACAAAGATGGCAACAGTGATGAAGAATAGCTTTTTCCGACCTTCAGAGAAGTCTATTCCCTTTATTTTAGCTGTGAGGCTTTAATCCCCGTGATTCCTGTTTCATGGTTCCTAGGCTTGCGTGGTTCCCCAGGCACGAAGTCAGCTGCTTCAGGGAGGTTGCAGCCAGAGCAGAAACCCACAGCCTGTAGATAAGCGGGGCCAGGCTACCCGGACACCACTAGGCTAAGGCTTTCAATAATGGAGAGCATGAGCCCCTGTCCACCGCACACCGACCAGAGGCACATCTGCCATACTGGTTGCAGCAGCCCCTCTGAACCAGAGAGGCACAAATGTTGTAGGGACACACAGGAGGACTTGGCTGCTACAGAAGGAAATCTGTTCTCAGCGGTGAGACATCCAGCTCTTAATTACTTCTCAGGATGAATGACAGTCTAACCGTATCTTCAGGCACTTCATTTCAATAATTCATTCACCACAGAGAACTTCCCTCAGATGAGAAAAGCAGACTGGGCAGCTCCAGGAACTGGTGATGCTGTTCAGAGTCGCGTCCTGCTGACACAGTGAAGCAGCATCCCCCAGACAGACACATCAATCTACACCCCACAGCACTAAGCACAAATACATGGCTGGGGGGAAATCTCGACAAGAGAGCCACAGAGCTCAAAATTTTTTGGAAGGAGTTCCATTGGAAAACACCGGGTCAGCCGTGACTGGTGCTACCTGGGGCAGCCAGGAAATAGTTGGCTTCATCCTCCAGCATGACCTCAAATGACTGTTCCAGGGGGTGATCCAACAGGGGCTTCTGGCACAACAGTTCCTCAGGCTTTAGTAAAGACTACATGTCTACACACCTTGTTTAAGTTCTCTCTTAATCCTCCTGTGCTCTTGCCTGCAGTAGTTTCAACAGCAACAGAAGTGTAACAAAAAGTAGAGAAACCCCAATCACAGCTGGTGAAAAACGTTGCTGTTGTGTTGTTTTGATTTTGGGCCACTTCAAGAAGGATAAAGAAAAATGGCAGGATGAATGCCTATGTCCGTTCCAGCTATTTTCTCCACTTTTCTTCTACCAGAGGAAAAGCAAGCGGGCCATGCAAATGGTGCTTCTACACCAATGTATAGCAAAGACACTGAGCATCAAGTAGTTTGGGCACTGTGAATTAATAGGGTTTGGTACCACTTATGTCTAACAGTTCAAACCCAAATGAAGCAGGAGGGAAGTGGGGGAAAAAAAAGAAACAAAAGAAATGGGCAAGATCAGTTATGAACTAGCTTGCTATGAGAGAAAGGCTATTGTTTTATTTATTGCTTGTCTATGTTTACTTTCTATCTCTTCACAGTTCTCAAACCCTCTGCCAGTTCAACACCACCACCACAAGCCCTGCACAAACAGAAGTCTCTGTTCTGCAAGCCTCTACCTCCCATGCAGAAGATATCAAACCTAGCACAACAGAAACATACTGGAGAGAAGTGGGGAAAAGGCTTGTGTTAGCAGAGGGCACAGAAGAAAAATCGAGTTTGCTTTGGAAGAGAGCCAAGTTATTCTTTGCAGGTATCCTCCTTCCAACAGATGAGCACAGTACATCATCATGTCTCCCTTTTTGGATCGTCACATTAAGCAGAAGAACCACCGTGACTTCTCAAAAGCATCCCACCTTTCTTACTGCCACGTGAATATTCCACTTCCAAGTTCAGTCATTCCACCCAAAAACTGTTTGAGGAACAGTCTGATCATTGTGCAAAATGTCCTTTTTTTGAAGTGGAATCATTTAAGGCAAAAGGTGAGAAGCAAACAATGTAAAAACAGAGAGTCACGGGAAAGCAAAGGAGGGAGGAAAGCAGGGAAAGGATTCAGTTTGGCCTCTCTACAGAAATTGTTTTGATACGGTATCCCCGTTGCATGAATTTTCCATATGCCTGTGTCAGATTCACTGCTTTAAGCCACAGAGCTGTCAGATGCTTGTTTTTTATGGTGTGCTTACGTGGCAGGCCAACCTTGCTGTTGAATCAGTCAGTTTTTCACAGAGCCAGGATCTGCAACCCAGAACGTTGTACATGCTCTTTTGGCCAAAAGTCTCAACTTTGCAGCAGAAGTGAGTCGTCAAAGTGCTGTGTTCTGGTACCTAACAACTGTTACCAGAATCCCTGCTTTTACACCAAGAAAACACCGCATTACGGACAACCTAAGAAACAGCAACTATTCTGCACACACATATGAAGTCAATACCACAATGGAAACGCAGATTTAAATGGGCAGATGCTATCATAAACCAGCGATCCTTAAAATAACCCAGAAAAAAAATCTCACAAACTTTTGTGCATGCGCAAGTTTCTTTGTCTTTAAGAAAACAAGGAGCAGGAAACATTTAAGTTGATGAACAAAAAGCCTTAATGCTTCAGTTAAAAATTAATTCAAGTCTGTTGTAGACTAAGTAGAATTTGAAACAAACAAACAAACCAACCAAAACCCAGCCTGCCCCACACACTTTTTCCTTTGCCCCATCTGATTAAGAAACCCCACACAATCCCACAGCGGAGCAAAAACATCAGTCACGTCGGTTATCGCTCTACAAGGCTGGGGGAGGTGGGTGCATCTCCTGCACGTTTTTTACCTCACACCCCCCAGCCTTTAGCATCTGAAAGACTAATCTCCATTCTCCATGCCTCAAATTTTGCTAAAGTAAACTAGCATATTTAAATGCGCCATACATGCTAATCAGGATGTAAACACTTAAATAACAGAGTTCAGATCCGTTAATCAAAACTGATTACCAGCTTTCTTTCCATTTACTGGGGTTCTTCTGTGAAATACTGTCTTAGTTGCTGTTGCCAAAACTGTGTTTTTTAAAGCCTTGGAGAAACAGCTGACTAGTTGTAACACTGGCTGGAGAGACATGTTTTAAGTCAGCATTTACTAGAAATGTGAGACTGAAATTAACTTGCAGGTAACCAGTACATAATTGTGCATCTATATTAACCCTTTCTGTTAGCTTAAAAACCAGCTTCCTCTCCTCTGCCCCTTCTTCTCGCATCAGTAGATTTTAAAGCATTTCCAATTTCTGAATGCCCTTGCAGGAATACATAGTTAACCAGAAACTTTGAGCTCTGGAAAACACTAAACACTACATCCTTTTCAGGCCGTTATTTTCCACCAGTAAGAAGCTTGCAAGGTTGAACAGTATCAAAAAACGTTTGTGAGGCTTAAGAAAAGGAGGAGAAAAAGGGGAGGAATAAGAAAGCGCTATGAATTTGCCCGTTTCCTAGATGCCCAGTAGACTGTTGGTTATATTTGCATACCAGGCAAAATGATGGAAAAGCCGTATCCACAGATAGTGAGACCTGGAAGTCACTCTGGAGAAAAAGAAGGAAAGAAGTAAGAAAGAAGGAGGAAAAAGAAGAAAAAAAGAGTGGTGATGAAAAAAGTGTTAGCATGGGAGTCTTCAGGAGGAACGCGCTCTTCATTTATTTTTGAAAAGGTATGATAGGTGCCAGCCATAAGATACTGGAAAAACATTAATAATTAAAACTTGCTTTGTGCCAAGGCCGTATCCTGCCTGGATGCCTGTGAAAACTTCCCACAAGCTCTGGGACATGCCCCGATCTGCCTGTGGTGCTCGCTCATTCCAGGGTATGGGATCCCTCTAGCAAAGGCTGGAGATCCCAACCTGCTCCAATCAGGGAATTCCAGAGTTTGCCCTGGTGGTACTCCTGTTCATGGAGACGACACACCAAGACAACTAAAAGCCTCAGAAAACCATAAGCTGTTAGGCCTGCAGGGCTTCTACGCAAGCCTAAGGACTAGTCTAATTAATGAGCCTAAGAGAGGGAAGAAGACCATTTCAACAGGGAAGGGGATCCACATTTAGCAGCCAAACAAACAAAACCTGGCTTCTATTTTCTTCCTTGCCACTGCGGCAGTGGACTTCATGTACATGAACAGGGATGGAAGCCAGGTTCTGCAGCAGTCCTGGGACCGAGCCTGGATGGAGAAGTGCTGAAGACAAACTGCGTTTCTTGAGTCTGACAAAAGTAAAATCACCCCGTGCCAGACCAGCAATTCAGGTTATATTCTCGAATTCTGAGAATAAGGGAATTCTAAGGAAAAAGCACATAAAGAAAACACTATTTTGAAACATACTAACGAGCACATACATACACTGTGTTCCAAAATAAATGTAAGCTTTTATTGGCACAGGAATATACTTTGTTCAAAAGAAAGAAAAAAACCAAACCACCAAGGGAAAAGCTAATTAAATGTTCCATAAATTGTTATCAGGAAGAAGGATACTATCCCACTCCCCTAACAAACACATGCAATACCTGAGATAAACTCAGAGAGTTTGCTGGGTGAACTACCTAAAGATTTGTTTCAAAATTATTAAATCATCCCTGCAATAAAGTTTAGTATTTTCACAGTTGCTAATCCATGCCTTAGCCACAAAAGCATTGCCCTCACACCAAAGAAGGCAATTCTCTCTTAAGGTTCAAGGGACTGAATTACTGAAACACAGATACTTAGCTCTGCCTCTTGACAACTGAAAATTACGGGAACACTCTGGCATATTAGGTATTTTTCTAATAAAAAATATAGAGTTGAATATCTTAAACATAATTAATACATACATGATTGTGTTTTTTTCATAGATCTCACTCCTGTAAGTGCTCCTGAAGCGGGGACAAAGGTAAAACCTTGAACTTCTACTGTGTAAGAGACATGCAACTCCTCCTCAAAAAGCACAGCAGCTAGAGATTCCTTATACATAACGGAATAGCAAAACCACCCCAGAAATTATATTTTAAGCACTATTTCTAAACACTTCTTTCTCCTGGCTCTGTATTTTGTCTGCATTGCAACCGTCAGGGTAAGAACAAGCCTGCCATCTCCCATCTGAGTCAGTAGAGCTCACTAATTAAAACCAATGCCAGTCAACATCAACTTACCCAACCTCCCCCCATCTCCCACCCCCACCCTGAAAAGAAAAAGAAGGGGAAAAAAAAAAAAGGCAAAAAAACCCAGAGGAAATCATGGGGTGTGCTCTGGATATTCCATGACTACCACTGCTGGCAGGGTGTAAGCCACATATTTCGTAGGTAACTAGGAACACACACACAGTTGTTTTGTAGCGACGCTGCGCCACAGGCTCCTGCTGACCCGCTGCTTTTCCTCCCCGCGGCTCATTCCAAACCCTATGTGATTTCAGCCCAGGAGGGATGCCCCAGGATTTATGAAGGGGACTTGGTGGGAACTTACCTCTTAATCACACAGAAATTTGGGGGGGATGGAAATTGTTCACAGGGTATTTAACGTATGAACGTGCATTCTCTGCTCACTGCGTCTGCTGGCAAAGATGCTAAATCCAGTGTACTGCATTAACCGGATTCAATCATAAGAGTATCAACAAAATCTTAACATGAAATTTGAGAGCACACAGACCTTTTCAGCTTTGCCTTAACAAAAAGCCCCCTTCCACTCTTCACAACCTGTGGATTGGTACAAAGACATTTCATCTTTTGTCTGCCACTAAAACTCACATGGGAATTGCCAGGTCAGCATATTCTCCAAGCAGCCTCTGAGATAAGTGTTACAGGCATTTAAAAAGTTTTTACCCAAAATGCAACAGCTGTGACTCGCCTACTGAACTAGAGCTTCCCCACTTCCCCCACAAACACGTCACCAAAGGTTCCAAACATCTGCCATAAAGGGCTCCCCCTTCTTCTTAAAGTAAATATTTTGAGTTACGATACATTTAAACATGTGGAGGGAAAGACTGCACTTCACTCAACTAATTTCATAAATTTGAAGTCCACTTTATTCCTCTGTTTTAACATAGCAAGGAAAATTTTACTTTTCCAACTGAGCAAGAGCCCAAGTTTCTCTCCTCATCATCTCATAAGCCATTACTGATCAGAAATGCTTGCTACAGAAGTCCAACATGCCAAAGAACGACCAAGTCTAGGAATACATAGCAGTATAACTAGTTCTTTGAAAATACATAGATATAAGAACCCTCCTTTACATTTTTCCTGCGAAATGACTACACCAGTTTGCAATATGAAATCAAACTGCCTGTCTGGAAGAAGAAACATGCTGTGAAAAGGAAGAATTTCAGGACTAAAACCCAAATCAAAGCAACACAATCCCAAAAACAGAGAACTTGTCTTTCTCCAAGCTTCCCCAGTACATCAAGTTGGGCCACAGGTGAATCTTTTGGCAACGCCGGCTGACCACGACCATAGTTAGGACAAAGCAATGTGTTAAGCATTGGGTCAAACGGACACTATCCCCTACACCCCAGGCAACTGTGTGGTGTTACTGAGCTCCCTGAGCAAGGTCCTGCACATCTGTCCATCCCACCAAGGACCAGGATTTCTTCCTGCAGACCAGGAACCCTCACCTGGAAGAGCAAGAGGCAAGCATTTTATCACACAATCCCTTTCAAGCATTGTAGCACAGGCACAGCCAGCATGCTGAGGGTAACTCCTATGCCTTAAAATGCCTTTGGTACTCTCTTAGCAAAAAGAATGGGTTGCAACAAGGTATTTTTAAATGGTGGCAATGCTCTTGTCAAGTTTATTAGGCTAGACAGAAGTCCTGTGCTGTAACACAGCCCACACCTGCAAAGTCTGGCAGCATTAGAAGTTTGAAAATAAGCAACATGAGTGTCAACAGAGAAACTGGTGGAGTTTTAAACCAGGCAATTAAGAACAACATGAGACCATAAGTCTCTGCCTTTTTCCTAACAGCTATTTAGGACGGAGACCACCACAGAACTGTGAGGGGTCTCTCCTAAACAAAGCTTCTCCAGCCTAGCTAGGATTTTGTTGTCTACAGGTTCACTTCTAATGGTTAGATATTGTAAAAGACTGTTGGGGTTTTGTTGGCTTGTTTTTTTAATTTCACACACTGGACATCAAAAGTTACCTCACACGTAAACCCAGAGCAATCCACAAATCTCTTCTGAAATGCAACAGGTTTCAATAAAATAAAAAGGAAAAAAAAAATTATCCTAAATGCCCATAAGGAAGCTTGATTCTTAACAAAACCTAATTGTTCCTGGGCTCAAAACACCGTATTTAGTTTCATCCCAGAGCCAACCACCAGCTCGAATCCAAGCATTTGAAAGAGCAACTGCTCAAAGTTTACTTTTTCTTTCTCTTTTCACAACTGCGATTTTTTTCACAACCCTCCTAATATGCTGGAGTTCGTGCTTCAGCAAATGCCAAATTCCACAGCATTTCTTACTCCACGCTCAATTAGCAATAAAGAAGATACAGGATGTAAAGGTGAGGCACAATTGCAGATCTGCTCTGTTCCCACTTCACTGTATTCAGAAAGAAATCTTACTGGCTTATACACAGCTTTCAAACCCCTGCTGCTGTTTTCCTTTCTGGATGAATTCAGGGGTTTTTTAACCTTACCTTTCACAAAATTCTTCCAGCTTGCACCTGATTATAGCTGCAATATAAATGATTTTATATTACATAAAACCCACAATTTGTTGTGTTCTATTACCAAGAGAACGGAGCTGGAGCCCCTACCTCCATTCTTCTCCTTTCATCAACATTCTTGCAGGTATTTCTTTGCAATCCTGTTAGCTGGAATACCGTCCTCTTATCCCTCTTCTGCACATTGTTCTAACTCCCTCTAAAAGCACCTATTTTTGCCACTGTCTGTATCCAGCAGATTCTCCTTGCATTATCCCCACTTTCTTTTCCTAATATTCAGCGTGCATACGCAGAAATCTATAAATACATATCCAAAGCTGGTGGTGCCAGCTATTAACAAGTTTGATTTTCTGGACCTCTTTTTAATTGCTTAAATCTTGGCCAAATTTTCTTCACTCTGAATGAAAGCTCCACACCAAATTTTAGAGGGAGTGTTTTATTTTTAATTAAGGTTTTCTTTTTAATTAAGGAGACCAGTTCAGTTTCCTACTGGTTTACCAGTTCACCAAAATTCTTAAAAGTCATCCATTAGGAACCTCCATCGCTTCCCAGTTTTGCAATCTGTCCACAGAAGGGGATGTCTGGAGGGAAAAGCAAAGAAACCAGAGGGAAGGAACGCACCCTTTGTTATCTTTATGAAAATATAAACGTGCCTTTGGACAATTAAAGAAGCTCAACTTACACACGGCAAATAGACATTTCCAACATAGTTTCCCAACGAGTTCAAGCAAGAGGCTTGAGACAACCATGGCTCTCTGCCGTCCCTGCCCTGCTGCCACTGCCACCCGCTCCAGCAGCGGCATCTGGGAACCAACTGACCCAGCACAACAACCGTCCCCTGCTCGTGATGCCATCACAGATCACTGTGGGTGCCACTGCTGCTTCTCCTGCCAGGCCAGCGAACGCCCGAGAGAGGAGGGAAACGCAACATGGGGAACAAGCACCTGAGGTGGGGCAAAGCAGGACCACTTCACTTTCTCCAGCAGCAATGGCTTGAACCAGTCCCAAAACCAACTGGGAAATGATGGCATTACCAATGCTCCTCCCCAGAGGCTTTCCTTGCAGTCAGAATTCCCTCCTGGCTGCGGGGGCTCTCACAGAACAGCTCGAAACTCTGCAACGTGATTAGGGACGCTCACGGGCCGGAGCAATTTCCTTCCCCGCTCCCCAGCGCCTGGTGCAGGCAGGGTACGTCAGCGTGCTGCACCGCTCGCGCAGCAGAAGCCTGCCTCGCAGCCTGAGGTCCCAACACGTCGATGACTCATGCGAGAAGTGTTGTGGTTTGATACAGTGGAATTTCTTGGGTTTTTAAGTTTGCTATTTTGAAAGCTAGGAAGTAACCTTTAAGAATACCTTTAAATGTTAAAGACTGTGAAGCGAAGCAGCAAGAAGTTGGAGAATGCCACAAGTGTGCAAACTAAAGCCATGCACAGAACGGGCTGCGCTCGCTGCTTGGCTCTGCTGACCACCAGCTGCTTCATCATCTTTTCCGTTATTTAGCCACCGGGTGTCTGCTTCACAACGCTAACAACTTTATCTTCTGAGCCCTCAGAAGCTAGCACAGCACTGGCATCTCCAACTCACAGGCAGAAAACAAAGGCATAGAGAGATTAGAAGATCTGCCAAAAATGCTGGCCAATCTTGGATCTTCAATTTAAGTCACACAGACCTTGATTTTATATTATTGTCCTAAGGGTATTATTTTTTTTTAAAGGTATTTATTTCTTTTACAGCTCTTTGCATCCAAACCACAGCAGACCAACTGTGGTTGCAAACATTCTGAAATTGTTTTGTGGTTGCAAAAATTCTGAAACTTGCAACCTGGGTATTCTCAACTCCAGCAAAATGCAGCACAGGCAACCAGTGGCTGGCTGCAAAGGGTTGGCAGTGGCTGGCTGCAAAGGGTTGGCGTGACAGAATTGCCCAGCCTCACACAAGAAACTCATTGGCAGAGGCAGGAATTAAAGGCAGTAGTCTCAAGGCAACAACTAACAGTGTCACCCACCCCACTGTTCTTTCCCCTCTCGCAATCCACCCTCTATGGGCTTTTGTCCATCCCCTGTGGCCACTTCGATAAGCCCCAACCACCCTGTGCTAGGGCCAGATCCTCCTGAAAAATGATCAAATTCAGGGACGTGGAACAACGAGCAAGGAAGGGGGACAGGTGATGAGAAAGGGTGGCAAGTTAGAGCTTTAAAAATCCACCCTTTCTTACACTGCAAAGTATTTTAGATGGGTTTTAGAGTAAATATAGACCTTATTCACATTATAATAACATCTAAGTGCTCCAGCCAGTCTAATAAGCAAGATGTTGGACCATACATGCTGTAAGAAACAGCCTAGAGATCTTACAAGCTAAACAAGTAAAACAAAAACAAACTAAAAAAAGAGAAACAACATCATTTCACATACCAGATGAGAAATATGAGGCACCAGGAATTCTTCCGTGGTCTACAAGAGAGCTGGCCTGTTCATTGCATTGCAGGTGGATCTGCTGGTACTCCAGACAGAGCCGTGCTTTCTCTCTATACCTTCGTGAGGGACGCTCTGGGTTCAAAATCGGTTTGTAGAAGGAATTATACAAAACCATCTGATATACAGAAACAAGAACTGCTGCCAAATCAAGGAACTTGTATAACAAAGCCACCAACTTCTTGTTCCACCCGCTTCTCACACAGGCTTCAGAAATTTAAGCAAGACACACACGCAGCACCTTTACAAGGCCCGCAGGTACACCAGGGAGGGCAGACCACTGGCACTCCTGATGTACCCATACTGCAATGCCGCAGCCACAGCCCCTCGGAAGTACCCCGAAGCCGAGCATCATTTTTGTCTCAAAAATGATACCAAGACCCGAAAGTCAAATGCTGCCCTTGCAACATTTCTTTCCTGAGTGCCAGTTACAGCAGCAAGCCTTGAGAAACCTCAGCGGGTTCTTTTAAGTCATTTGATGCAAATCACGAACTAAAGCCCAGCGCACCAATCGATTCTCAAGTTTTTATAGACTTCACAGCCAAACACTAATAAGAAATACCAACCTGCCAGCTTTCTGTGCTGACAGGCCTGTTTCAGTACTGAACGCACACCGCACTATTAAACCAACTCAAAGAGCCTTTTGCTCAATCACACTTAAGGCATAGCAGATACTTAGCTCTTCTGGACATTATAAGGCCCAGAATACATTTGTTTTTCCAGCAAACTTAAACAGGCCTTTCAGGTTACTGCAAAGCTATCATGCTACTGGGCAAAGGTATTCTTATCACACTTCCATTTCCTTATCAAGCGCAAAGCGTTAAAAAGATTCAGAGATGGCTGGTGAACTTTATGGGCCTGTCTGTCATTTGTTTCAAACGGAAATATTTGATTGAGAGGGAAAAAAACAGAAACAACAATTTATCTTCTTATAAATAACATAAAGCTTATCTAGAAAGAGACAAAGTTCAAAATATTTGTTACAGTTTTGTAGCAGTGAATCAGCGTGCTGTGCTAAACAATGTACACACAGTAAATTTTCATTTTAAACTTGGGAACTAGGCACTTTTAAGTAAACAGAACCCAGGAGTTGCTTTTCTTTCCATAACCTCACAACAATCTGACCACAAACCAAGCCCCCTCAGTCCAGCTAAGAGCATGAATCTCTAACATAACTGTACTTACGGGAATACATCACTGCTTCTACAGAACCTCTGACTACACCAACGTATCAGCTAAACACGTAAACACGGTGCAACCACACGCAAAGGAGTCTTTCCGTTAGTTGTAGCGGGATAAAGCTTCACACAACGAGTAAAGCCAATGAAGAAAAGATGACCTCTGTATGTCTGAGCAAGGGGTGGAGGGAGGGGTCCATCTTTGGCAGCGCATGCTTCCTGGAGGGGCACCGACAGTGCTCTGGCTTGGCAACATGACACAGGTGTTCAATGGACTATCAGGAAGGACCACCTGCTTATAAATTCAGTCCCAGTCACACAGCTGACAGGTAACCCAGACCAGGCTTTCCCTCCGCATGCCTTCGACCTTCACCACCAAAACTAACACGCATTTATTTCCCAGAACTTGCATGCACCCAACCCACTGAGAACTGTAATTTCTCTCCAATTTTATCAACTTGTCCCTACTGCTGGGTATGACCACTAACGTTAAATTACCCTGGACACCAAGTCATAGAATCATAGGGGTTGGAAGGGACCTTGAGAGATCATTGGGTCCAACCCCCTGCCAAAGCAGGCTCCCTAGCTCATACTGCACAGATAGGCAGCCAGACAGGACTTGAATATCTCCAGAGAAGGAGACTCCACCACCTCCCTGGGCAGCCTGTCCCAGGGCTCTGTCACCCTCACTGGAAAAAAGTTCCTCCGCATGTTGGTGCGGAACTTCCTGTGCTCCAACTTGCAGCCATTGCCCCTTGTCCTGTCTCCACTGAAAAGGGGCTGGCTAATTCCCTCTGCATCCCATACTTAAGATATTTATAAACATTGATTAGGTCCCCCCTCAGTCTCCTTTTCTCCAGGCTGAACAGTCCCAGCTCTCTCAGCCTTTCCTCATAGGGGAGATACTCCAGGCAAGTCCAACACCATGCACAACCCCTCTTACCAAAGCAACCCACTGCCTCACATAACGCTTCACGAGTTTGCAGTGAGAGCCTGGGAAAGCTGATGTGGCAAGACAACATCATGAAACGCACGGAGCACGGCGGATGCCTTACTGCTGCCCTTCAGATACAGCAGGCTCAGGGCATTAAAACCATGTCGCTAACACGTAGTCATGAAAACAAACAGCCAACTAATTTAATTTTTTTTTTAATTTGCAAAATAATGCTTCCCATATCCTGTTCTCTAGATACAGATATTTTTTCCCTGCTGTAAAATCAGGTTAGTACAGCACTATATTGACTCATCTATAAACAGACAGCAAAAGCCAAGGAGGAGGAGAGAGGAGGGGACCTAAGCACACACCCACAGAAAAAGACCACAAAAAATAAATTCGATCTTCACTGATCCCGACACTTCAGGGCCACTGCTAATCCGCCAGAGGCTGCCAGCGCTCTCCCAAGTATACAAAATGAGTAAAATCAAGCCCTGTCACAAAAAGAAGAGCCTTAAGGTTTCCTGCCAAAAATCTTAAATTTAGCTCTCTATATTAAACAAGGCTACTTCGTTTTCCCCAGACAATAAGGTTGCTTACAGTAAACTCAGGCAATATTAAAACCTTCAAAACTTATTCCTACGCTGCAGCAAGCCTCCAATTAGCTAGCAGGAATATATGTGTGTGTATGTTTATGGTGGGAGTTTTTCGAGGTGGGGGGGTTGTGGGGTGGGGTTGGTGGCAGCCTGGGGGGAAAAAAGATTGTGTTGTTTTGGTTTGGGGTTTTTAAGTGGAAAATACTTGATGTTCTTGGACTTGGTTGTTTATTCTCCAGGCTGACTTGGACTACAAGTGCAATCCAAGTACCTCACCTGATGCACAAGAGGATAGTGAGTGTCAAGGGTTGTTCAACAGTGATCTCTCAAAAAAGTTAAACATTGATGGGCTCTGGACAAGTCCAGTTAAAGCTGTTGGCGATTTGACTGCTGTGGGGCAACAACAGGAGTTGGGACAAGGGAGGGAGAAGCCAGGTAAGGCCATGGAGTGTTCTTTGTACATAGTACAAAAGGTGACAATCAGGTTTAGACAACTTAAAAATACCTTTTTGCCTAAAAATACAGCTTACTTCATCTTAGATCTTTGTCTGCCAGAATTTACAAAATGAGAGTTTGCCAAGTTTCACCTTGACCACAGATATTTATTCTTTAAGCAGATCTAGTTGCCATCAGTACTAATTACTATGGGTTAAACCACAAGCATTAAGAAACATGTTTCTTTAATGTTTTAATGGTTAAGAGCGTCAACTAAAGATGAGTCTAACTCTGCATACATAAAAATAAACTGTCAGAAAAACACACCTGGGAAATCTTTCGGCCTCCTCAAGTTCCAGCAAAAACTGAGGGTTTAAGCAAATGCCTTCTGCAAGGCTCTCAGAGACTGATAAAATGACTAGAGAAACTGAAATCCAGTTTTCCTCATTATCTAGACTAAAAATGGAAATAGGGCATAACTAATGAGAAGTAAACTAATTTTTCAAATCACTTCACCTCTAATAACCCGTGATAGTAGCAATGCATGCTCACAACGTGTTGAAGTTTGCAGCACCTGTGTAGTTCTAACAATCATTTAACCGTTCCAACATCATTCCAAATTACGGGCGCACTGTACGCCTCTATTCCCCTTCTCAACAGTTAACCCACCTTAATTCATTCAAGAACTCCATTAGTTGTGAAAAAAATAGGAGCTGATGAAAACTGCTATTACAGGGGGAGATAAAAGTTAAACGACTGGGGAAGTTACGCAAGGGAAAAAAAAAGGGCAATTAATTTCTTAGTCAATTAGGAGTTTAATTAAATTATTTATTTTAAATGCGTTTATTTAAGTGAATAGAAAGCTCAACAATAGGCTTGGCTCCTATTGAGTTTCAAGCAATACAAGAGTAGATATCAGACAAGAGTACTAAAATTAGATCACTCTCATATTTGGTCAGAAAATATAAGCTCAGCTATTTGGTCAGAAAATATAAGCTCAGCTATGTCAGCAGCTTGGTAAGCATCAGTGTTAGAAATCAGGCTCTAATCTACTGCTTCGCGTTCAGTAAGAAGGGGAAATGGCATCACCTGGACAAGAAATCCCTGCTCTGCGATGGAGGCTTATCCATCACACCGAACCACGCTGCTCAGCACTTCCTGAATAAAGACACTGCAAAAAATGTCTTCTCCAGCAGAGACTGTTTAGCAGTAGCAGCAATAACAGTCCGCAAGCACGAGGTCTCGGGTACGGCTGTAAGCACCACCGTTCCAGAGGCCCTCAGCTGCGAGCTCACTGAAACACACGCAGCTGGCCGTTGGGTTTTGGCACGGGAAAGTTAAAACCAGAATTCGAGTGCTGTTACTGCCCCTAAAACCTGCCTGACGTTGACGTTTGCGGTGCTGTAATCCGCTTTTAATCTCTGGAGGGCTGCTTCCATCCTGCAGCTGCAGAACGCGCCTTCGAAAGGCTGACGGTGACAGCTACGCGCGAGGGTGCAGGTGGAAGCGCATCCTCCCGAAAGCTGCGTGCGAGAGTGGGGACAGGCGCGTGCTCTCCCACCACATCCGTGTCTGCTCGTCAACTGACCTGTCCTTTTTTCCCCCTCATTTAATTCCTCCAGGGCCACCTCTAGGAAGACATTAACAAATAACCGTAGGATCAGATTCCTCACATTCATCTGCCAGTCCGGGGCTCGGCTCGGCGCACTGGGATTTTGTTCAAGGAAATGCCGGGGCACGTAAGCTTGCCAGCTAGCGGAGCAGGTCGCTTGCAGGCCTGCTCCCTTCCACAGCCAGCAAGCTGCCATTTGGCTCTGCGAAGGCAGGACAGCAAGGAGACCGAGGTCAAACCCAGCAACGCCCGGGGTAGCGCTCACTGATGATAAGCAGCGAGGAGGTATGCACAGGAGGAGAGCACGATCCCCTCAAAAGCAAGCCAAACTGCTACTATTAACAACAACAACAACTACCGGCTGTCAGATCTCACGCTGCTTCTACGCTACACGCAATTCCCACCGCCCCAATATATTCCGACTGTAAATTCTCCAGTAAGGGAAACTACATCTCCCTGTGCGTTTCCAAAATTCAGGCTGGTTATTGCTGTAAGCTGGAGGACATCAGCAACGCCGTCAAGCACACAGACTGCAGGAGTAAGAATAGACACCGCTTATTTCTCTCAAAATTAGAGCCGTCTCACGGTTGACTCCTAAAACTTGCTTGCAAACTATTTTTGGATCAAAACAGACTTCTTAAATACATACTCCTTTAACCTTGTAATTGAAACTGCAACCGGGTTTCCCAAGAGCTTTTCTTTCTCAGCTGAGAGCTACATACCTCTCAGATTTCTGGGATGTATCTGCTTTGTCCGAGGCATTTTCCTCTAATCTCATAGACCACTGTCTCCTCTCAGAAATGGAAAGCACAGCAAGCAGAGAGATGGCAGCTCCATAAACTTGTCAAAGGGGTCAGTTAATCCATATGCTAAAAAAAGAGAAAGAAAAGTTATGAGATGTATGCATCAATAAGGAAAACAAAGATACCCATCTGCTCCTTTTCATCCTCAAACAGCTATGGAAGTTAGCAGTGAGCAAGAAGTATTTCTGTACCTATCCTTTTACAGAGTGAAATGTTCCAGTATCTTAAGTAAACTACATGAGGGTGAAACTCCTTTTGGGATTACTCAGGAAGCATGAGAAAACTAAGACACTTTTCCACATTTGTCAGCTGTTTTCTAGCCAGAAAACGTCTTCCAACAACTCGTGTCCCATGCAAATAAATCCAGAAAACTAAACAAAATCTGACGTGAGGCTTAAAGATACAGATCTTCATCTCAGGGTTGGGGGGGAAGAGCAGAGTGGAGGGCAAACACAGACTCCATCAGCAATAATCCACCCTACATCAGATATCTCCAGGCTCCTTACAAGGAGCGTGCGAGTCCAGAAGAACTCCCCATGGAATATTTCCACCAAAATCTCAGTGTAGAGCAGAGAAGAACACCTGCTCTTGACCCACCTGCAAGCTGTTGCACAGCCAAGTCTGACACTGCTGCAGCAGCCCCTGCACGTACAGGCAGCAAAGCCCCCAAACAGATAAACCCCACAGACCAGGGAATTCTTTTAATATACACCCCCCCCCCGCCCCAGACACGCAGATCTGCTGCTAAACTGGCACAAACTTGTCTTTGCATCCCCAAACCTACACTTTATTTTTTCCCCAAGGTTAACAAAACTTTCTTACTTTTCCAATGTTCTTCCAGTTTAAGGAGCATTTTGTTTAGTTTCATAGAATCCTACGGGATGCCAAATCTCCCACTGTACTACAGCAAAGTACTTGCACACCAGAACTTAGATAAAAAAGAAAACGACTGGTGGGATTCCGCTCCTCCAGCTAAACAAACAAACGAAAAATAAACCACTTTTTTGCTTTTTTTATTTACTGTGGCAATATTACCCCATGCTAACATGGTTTTAGGGTTTTTTTTAAGTAAACTCTAGGGGAAAAAAAAATTTTATCAACTTCAGAACGGCCCCTAATTGGACAAGTAGATTAAGGATGACTACTCAAAGGAGGGAGCACATAGAAGTTTTAGCATTTAAGTGTTAATTTAGGGGGTTTGGGTTTGTTGCTTTTTGTAAGACAACCGTTGTTTTTGGAAAAAGGCAATTCAAACCCACCTAAAGCAGACTACTTGCAGACACCCCCTTCAGTCTACAGACTATTGAGGAATATAACCATTAATTTTTAATGTTTCTTTTGTCTGTTGCCGCAGAAAAAGGACCCAAACAGGAGAAGAAACTGACGGCAACTGACAAAAAGGCAGGCTGGAAAGTGTTATTCCGAGCTAATGGTTCTTCACCAGGGGATTTTACTGCACGTTAAAGGAAAAACAAGGCGAAATCCAAAGCGGGGCGCACACAGCCTGATCAAGCCGTTCGCTCATAGCTCTCTATCCGCAGGGCTAGGGGAAAGACATAAAGGTGAAATAAAGCCTTAAGCCAACAGGTCCATTTCCCCGGTCACAAACTGGAAATGCAGAGAGAAGCGGCCGGATTGCTTGAAGCAACAAGCACCTCCTGAAGCCCAGCGCCTCCCGCCCCCCCCCCCCCCCTCCCCGTTCCCATCCTTCCCCTACCCCCTCGGGTGCCGCCGAGCTGCGTTTTCTTTAAAGATATTTAACAAACACCATCACTTCTTTACGCAAGTTATTTGGAGCAGGAGTTTGAAATCACCATCCTCCCCACCACCACCACCCTCTTCCTCCTCCTCCTCCTCCTGCCGGGGTATCCGTAAATCATAAGCACCTCCCGATGGCCCCCTGCCGCAGAAATGACATCTTACTGACGCTGTAAAACCCACCGGTTTCCCCCGCTCACCCGCAGGACTCGTTCTGCCGGGGGCAGAGACGGCCGTGTGAAAGCCACGGCGGAAAGACCGCGCCGGACCCACGCGAAAAGTCATTCCCTCCTTCATTTCAACACGGCGGGGGGGAGGGGGGGCGAGGGAAAGGAGAAACGGGCCTTTGCAAACGCGGCGGTCACATCCTCTCTTCCCCCCTCTCCCCCCCCCCTTCTCTTCTCCCCCCCACCCCCCCTAAAAAAGCCCCCAGCAGATGAGGGAGCGGGGCGGGGAGGCAGCCAGCCCGCCCCGGGGCCCGGAGAGCCGTCGGTATGTGCGAGCAGGGTTGCAAAGGGAAGGGGAAGGGAGAGAGGAAAAAAAAACATGAATGAATAAAGAGGGAGGAGCCTGGGAAAACCCCTCTGCAACGCCGCACCGAACAAAGCGCTGCACACATGCCGGGGAGGGGGGGCTGCGGGGGGGGGGGAGGGGGGCGGCCGCAGCCCGGCACCCAGCGGGGACGGCGGCGGGGCCAGGAGGAGCCGGGCCGGGGCTCCGCTGTACCCACACCCCCCCTCCCCCAACCCCGGCTGCAAAGCGCGGGGAGGGGGGGCGTGAGGGGTTCGGGGAGAGAGCACATACACAAACCTTCCCGAGAGCTGCCCGCCGGGGGCTGGGGGTGCAGCCGGCACCCCCGTGGAGAGCGCGGTCGGGCGCAGTCGGGACGCGGAGCCGCCGCGCGTCCCCGTGGGGCCCCGGTGGCCCGGCGGGGGGGGTGACGGGGGGGGAGGGTGGAGCGGGGCCTGCGGTCCTCCCCGTCCCCGCCCGCCCCCCCCGCCGCCGCCGCCGGCGGAGGACACATTGTGTTGTGGCTGCCGCAGCTCCGCGCAGAGGGGGGCGCCGGCCGCGGCGGGGAGCGCCCGTCCCGCCCCGCACCCCCCCCACCCGCTTCCCCACGGCGCCTCCCGAGCCCCCCTCCCGTCCCCCCGCGGAGCCCGCTGCAAACCTGGCGGAGGGGCCGGCGCGGCGGCAGCTGATGGCGGCGGCGGGGAACGCGGCGACCCCTGCGCGGCGGCGGCGGCGGGAGGAGGTTGGGTGGTGGTGGTGGGGGGGGGGACAGCGGGGGTGCCGGGAGCCTCCTTCACTTGACAACCTCAAACACAAACATGACCCAGCGCCGCCGCTGCGCCCGGCCGCGCGCACACACACACGCACAGCCCGGCACCGACACCCACCCCTCCTCCATGCACCGTCCCCCCGGGCCGGCCAAGGCACCGCCCCCCGGCACGGCCCCCCTCCGCAGCCCCCCGCCGCCGTGCCGGCCGGCCCCCGGCCGCGCCCGCCCCCCGCGGCAGACCCCTCCTCCGGGCGCCCTCCACCCCTCCCCCATGTCCCACACGGGAGCCGACCGACCCTGGAACCATCCCCGCGGCCCCCGATCCCGGCCGCGGGGCGATGGGAGGGGGGGGGGGCGACACGACACAGACAATGCGTGGGGACAAGGGGGGGTGAAGGAGCCTCCCCTAACAGGCGGGAGAGGCGGGGCGGACCCGGCGGGGGAGGGCCGGCAGGCACGGGCGGGCTCGGCGCATCCGCCGGGCTCCCCTCGGGGAGAGACGCGCTCCCCCGCCCCGCCCCTCCCCCCGGCGCCCCGGTCACTGGCGGGGGGAGGGGCGCGAGGCGGCGGCGCGGGACGCGGGGGGAGGTGGGGCGGGAGGGGGGGGCGGGGGGTGTTTTACCTTCTCTCACTTTCTATTGCAGGAAGCGGGGCCGGAGCAGTGACGTCACCGGGTCTCCCGGCCCCGCCCCCTTCCCCCGGCCGGGGCGGGCGGGGGAGGCGGGGGTGGGGGAGGGGTCGGGGGAGGGGTCACCGAGGGGGTTTCCTCGCGGCCCGGTGGGGGAGGGACGGCGGCGTAGCGCGAGGCACAACAGACGCGCCGCGGGCCGGTTTCCCCGCCGCGGCCGCCCGGCGGGCGGGTCCCCTCTGCGGCCGCCGCTGCGGCTGGAGTCCCGTGCCGCCTCTCGCCCGGTGCCGTGCGGCGCCCCGAGCGGCTGCGGGGGCCCCGAGCCGCCGCGGCACGGAGGGGGGGGGAGAATTCTCTTCAGAGGGTCCTGCGCGGCGGCCGCGCCGGCGAGCGGCACGAAGCAGCGCCTCCGCCGAAAGTTACCGGCGCTCCCTGGCCGCTCGGGGCGCCGCGCCGGTGCGCGTCGCGCTCCCCCCTGCCACGGCCCGGCCCCCGGGGCACCGGCGCGGCCGGCCGGACACGCGCGCACACCACACACACACACAGAGACGCAGGGAGCCAGGGGCTGACGCGGAGGTCCCGGAGGTTCCTCCCCGCCGCCCGTCCGCTCTGCCGGGCTTCCCCGCCGCCCGCCCGGCCCCGCCGCGCCCCGGCGACGCCGGGGAAACTCACCGCCGCGCCGCGCATCCTGTCGCGGCTAACTTTTCATCCCGGGCGGCAGCGAGCCCCTCCGCCGCTGGAAGTGGGCGGGGGAGGAAATACGAGGAGGAGGCGCGTCGTGTTCTCCGCCGCGGCGCCCCTTTTTTGGCCCGGGCCGCGGGTTTCACCGGGGGGGGGGGGGGGGGGGGGGCTGTGCGTGCGCGCGGCGGCGGGTTTCCTGCATCAGCTGTGCGTGTGCGGCCCGGGGGCGCGCGCCCCCCCGCACAGCCTGCGTGTGCGTGTGCGCCCCGCGGCGGGTCACCCTGCTTCCCTCCCCCCTCCCCGGCGGGGAGGCACGGCCGCCGGCGCCGGGAAACGCCGTACCTCCCCCGAAAAGGCGAAACGGAGAGCGGGGAGGGGGCGGGCGGACACGCGGGCTGGGCTTCTGGCACTGGGGAAGGGGGAAGATGTTTTGCGCGTTGTTTTCACCCGGGCCGCCTGGCAAAGGGCTGTTGGCAACTTTCCGTTCCCGCCTGGGTTTTCCATCGGGTTTTGCGCTGGGAGGCAGCTCCTGTTCAAGAGCTGTTGCATCACCTCGCTGCTGCTCCTGCGCTGCCCTGGCAGCCCTCGTGCTTGGCTGCCAGGGCTCATCCTTCCCCTGCGAGCTTAGCATCCAGACCTGAGCCCGAGCGGGGCCGGCCTTAAGAGGACACTGCCATCCTTTCCAGGGACTCGAGTTTTTCCTCGGGCCTTCTTTCAAACCGCATTTAATCACGCGGGCTGTGGGGAAGACGGATGAGCGCTCTCATCTCCATTTCACAGGGGAGAGAAACCAAGGCAGGAGGGTGCAGGGTAGCTCACTGCCAAGCTCCCTCTCCAGACACGAGACCACTTCTGTCTGAGCTTTTAGCCACAGGCGGTCTCCAGGCTATTTTTCCTCCTGAGTTCACTTAAATTACACCTTGAAAACAGTTACAGCTTGCTCGCTCTGGTGGCAGGTTCTCTCTCTGCTATGGGTAAGCCAGCTTGCCTCCGGCCCCAAAGCAGCACGAGTATTTGCTCAACAGAAGGCAAAAGTAAGTGGGACAACCTGCCTCTTGCAGCGCCTGGCACTGGGGGTGAGAGGCAGTATTCAGCACAGAGGGGGAAGAGCTAAAAAAACCCACACCTGCAAAGAGGGGGTCTGCTCTTCAAGGAGAAACACTGCATCTTACTCCTTCTCTAGTTGGACAAGTGATGATTTCTTTTATTACAGACCATGCTTGCTTTCTCCCTCTGGTTTTTAGACTTAGGGCTGTGACTTAACAGAACTTGTGTAAGCTTGAACCCATCGATAAGAAGATAATGCTTCAGGTGCCATAGGCTTCAACTAGTGTGCCAAGCCTGACCAGTCACAAACCTGAGGTCAAGTGACCTCTTAAAACAGGTCCAGACCTCCACTTGTTGTGATCAACTGTCCCCGAGTATCTGTCCCACTGGCCTGTGCGATACATGGCATCTGCCTCCTTCTTCTACACATTGTCTGAAAGCTTCAGGTTGTTGTCATCAGGGAGGAAGCATCAGATGCTGGCCCTTCCTCAGAAGATGCCTCAGGGAAAAAAAAGAGGACCTACCACAGCTGCAGCTGCTGAAGGAAGTCCTCGGTCACCTGCCTCTGTGCAAGGACCCAAATAAGTTCAGAGTAGGTGCTCCAACATGCAGGCTGAAATGAAGGACAACAGCAACACCCCCCCCCCCCCCCCAGAGAGAGTGGGAAACCCACCCACCAGCATGAAAATCCAGCCCTGCCACCACACAGACATGTAGAGGAACGTAAGTGCCCTTCCTCTGCAAACAAGCACCAGTGTCTTTGCAATGACTCAGTGATGTGTCCGAGAGGAGACGGGTCCCCAGGGAGGCATGGGGCATGTCAGATGGTGCCAGCCGAGCCACCCTTGAACCAGCCCTCCCAAAGTCAGCTTGTGTCAGAGGACAAAATGCAGAACCGAAAGCCTGGCCCCGTGAGGTTATTCCCACGGCTGTCTGAAAGAGCAGCCAATGAGGCAGCTGCGAGCTGGAGACGCTCCTCAGCCCACTCACCTCGAGTGACCACAGCCAGGGGACAAAGCGCCTCATCCAGCCCAGCTTGCTGTCACTTCCCTGGGTTTCCCCCCAGGACGAGTAGAAAACAGTCCCGAGGGTTCTGATAAGGCAGCAAACCGGGCTGCTGATCCCAGGCAGACCACTTTACCCTTGTCTGGTGGTTTGGTTGGGTTTTTTTTTCCCCCAATCAGTAAAAAGGAAGTGCATACCCACTCAGTAAAGTACTTTGGGAAAAATACTGTGCATGACTGCTAGTAGAAGGCACGCTGTAATCTCCTCAAACCTGCAAATGAGAGAAATTCTTTAAAAATTTTCAGCCAGCTCTAAAATGCCACATCAATATGCACACCGTGGGGGGAAAAAAAAAAAAAAAAAGAAAAATTCCTTCTTTGAGAAGTTCAGAAGCTTTTAAAATTTCGCCTAAAAGGAGCCTGACAGGATACAGATTCCCTTTAAATGACTCTGTGTACATCTGAATGGAGACGACTATTAAGGCTTTTTTTTTTTTTTGGCTTTTTAATTTTGTTCTAAAACTCCAGTGCTGGGTTTTTTTTCAGGAGGACACCTATTTTTAAACATCCTCTAGATTTATGCTTGAAACCCCTACGCTCGGAAACTGGCATTCTGTAATGGCTCACAGGTATTTTATGTATAAATATATACACATACACACATTAGGCTCTCAAGAAACCATGATACATTAGGTACCTTTAAATAATTCATTGTTAAGCACCCCATGATAAATCTCTAGTTGAGCAGCCTGCGATTTTACTAGAACTCTTGGTATATATTGGACACGAAGCACTGTGGTAAATTTAGCGATGCTGAGCATCAAATGTGAAAATTTTATATTGCACATTACATCCTGACACGCAACTGAGAACCTTTATTATTAAGGCTTCGGGGAATTTCTGAGGGACCTTCTGAAGTTCTGAAAAGAAAACACAAGGCTGAGCGCTGTTTCTCTAGACAAGCTGAAGATTTTTCTCAGAGAAGGGGAATTCCGTAAGTAGTCTGTATTGAATTAGCATAAAGGCTTCGCTGAAAGAGCTGCTGTCTATTAGCTTTGCTCTGAGGCTCCTTGGTGATGAAAGTCAAGATGATCTCAGCTTACCTGGTAGGAGCTGGCGCTCAGAGCATTTCCAGGGCTTGCTGCTCCTGCGGCAGGGATGGAGAGATAGGGCAGCAACTGCTGCTGTGCGGGGAGGTCATTCCCCACTCACACCACCCTTTTCTCCAGCGGTAGCTGTCACCCCAGATACTCGCAGCGCTCCCTTGTCAGCAAGGGCCAGGCGCGTTCCTGGAGGCAGGCAGAGATGAGAGCAGGGACCTGGCTGCGTGCCGCTGCCCGCAACTCCAAGCGAGGAGCTGGTTGGGACGTTTCGCATGGCTGTGTCCTCTACCTCCTCCCCTCGCAAGGGCGTCCTGAAAGGGGGATTGCTTTTATGTTGTTCCACAAGTTGAATTGGTTCCACGTGGGACACAAGGGGAAATGGCCTGCCCCTTTTCAGTGGTCAGTGGGGACAGGACAAGGGGCAATGGCTGCAAGTTGGAGCACAGGAAGTTCCGCACCAACATGCGGAAGAACTTCTACACAGTCAGGGTGACAGAGCCCTGGGACAGGCTGCCCAGGGGGGTTGTGGAGTCTCCTTCTCTGGAGGCATTCAAGAACTGTCTGGACACCTACCTGTGCAATCTGTCCTAGGGAACCTGCTTTGGCAAAGGGGTTGGAGCTCTGGAGGTCCCTTCCAACTCCTACGATTCTGTGATTCCTTCCGCTTTGGAGAAACTGGCACTATGTAATGGAAACATATTCCATCGAAGAATTTGAGCCCAGCCTTCCTCTTTACTTAATGCGTATCCTCAGTGGCTCTGTGTGATGCCGCTGGTGTGGACCCCTGCGGCCAAGGAAAGGTGCAAATCTGTCCCACTTCAGGTTAATCAAGTCGTATGGGGCACAATTGATTGACAGAGCTTCACCTTTCCCCCCCGCCAGGTATCATTCACCAGACATTTCAAGTAACTTCAGGATTGCTGGTGCCATACATAGTTACATATAGCATGTTCATCTTAATTGTATCAGAGCATCTCAGACAAGAGTACCCATGTTTAAGATGCTACACTAAAAGCTATTTTGGTGACTATTTGTCCTTATCCCTCTTTGGAGGAGACACAACTACTGCGGTACTCCCCCAGGGGTAATCACAGTAGAACTTTCCCAGAAACGGCTTCTCCAGGTATGGGAAGCAATCCTCACCCTACTGAAACCACCACCTGACATGAGCCTTCTTTCCTCCCAGCACACAAGCCCAGGCATACCTGGTCAAGGGATAAGAGATGGAACACAGAGCAAAGCACCCGCTGAGAGCGCCTTCTAGCAGGGTCCCTTTGAGGGCTCCTTAGGTGAGAGCTCACCCAAGCTCCTTAGCTTGGGTGAGACCAGTGTTATGCCTGCACCACACATGGCATCATCCTCTCTGCAGAGACATATGATGAGGCCAAGAGCAAAGCACTTATCCTCAGCACTTTACAGGCTAGCTGCACTCCCTGCCTGTCCAAACCTCCCACAATGGCTAAGAAAAAGGGGGGCAGGGGGAGGAGGGGGGGTCAGGAAGGAAAATAAAAATTAAAACTGGACTGGTTAAACCAACACGATCTTTTTGTCCAAACATCAGCCCCTATGGCTGGCATATGCTGTGCCCATGCTGCTCCTGACCTGCACTGAACAGGATGAGGAGCAAGCTGGGCTGGACCACCGCCATGTGATGAATGCCTCGTACTCAGCACACCACACATCTAGCAGAGCTTTGTGGGATGCAACATTAAGCCCTTCTGGGGGGGAAATAGATGCCACACATAGGAGATCTGGGATGGAGGATTTGGGAGAAAGCGAAGCCTCATCTGTAGTGCAGGAAACAGTACGGTTGGGGTTATATTAAAGGGCTGGGCCAGCTCAAGCTCCCTTCTTCCTCCCCGAGATGGAGCTCACCCAAGGCCGTGAGCATAGTCTTGTGTCCAAACACAAGGCAAGTTTGAGCTTGGGCCGGTGCTCTGAAGTTAGCATAGATGTAGCTGTGAAAAGCAAGTTCCAGGGCTGTTCGCTTTCCACTGAGTAGCTTCTGCCTTTTCAGAAAGAAGTGTTTCTCTTTAGGTCAGCAGGCTCTGTACAATCAGAGACCTTCTGCTCTCTTTCACCCGTGTATTTTTACTCCTAACCGAGCTAAGATGAGTTCTCTTGCATCTCTGAACTTCTCATGATGTTGCTCATATTTTCCACTGCATCTCCCCTTCACCTCAGCCCGTCGGTTCACTCTGATCTTCCTTTCCCTCAGTAGCTCTAGGTTCTGAATGGCTCATTTAAATACGGTGTGGTTTGCCAGCATTTTTTGCTAAGCCTTTTATTTCATCTGTTAAAGAAACAGAAGACATGCACGTGCTTAACACAAGTGCACCTTGCTGAGATGCTTCCAGGGGAATGGTTCTGCTTTAGATTTGACCATAAACCTTTTAACATATTTGAGCAATTAAAAAGCATTTCAACCCATGCCTCTTTCACCAAGGATTTTTGCCATTCAGTAACACTAGCATTATGGTTGCCAGAGGTGAGTACAGTAGAGGTCTTTTAAATACCATGTTAAGCTATCTTAGCAGCTCAGAGGTTGCAGGGTTAAAAGAAATGAGAAAAACATCATTATTTTCTCTGGAAATGTTTTCCCTTGCCTTCTTTCCAGTACAAATGTGATAAGAAATCCACAGAGAGGAAATTAAAAAAAACAAACCCTCCATTCTATCAAAAAAAAAAATCTGAAACAAGCTAAAGTTTCTTTGATTGCTGGGATGTTTGCTTTGCTAGAAATATATCAGGTCATTAGGCACAGACCAACAAAGCTTCAAATCATATCTGGAGTGTTTGCCGTGGTGCATCACAAGCCAGGCATATAGCAGCTTTTGCAAGCTCTGTTATTTCTGTCATTTAAAGATGTCTGGTCCTTAAACCCAGATGGCTACCACAATAACTAGATGTGTAGCTTTGCTTTGAACGATGTTACTGCCTTCCTGTTAGTGGTACTGCTGCGCAATTTCCCTGCTTGTGGGGTCTCCCACCAACAAACAAACAAGCAGACAAACTCATTTCCTCTAGCTGTGGCCACTGATGTTGCTGAATCTGTTTATTTTTTCAAACTCAGGCTAACAAGCACCAGGCTCCAATGCCAAGGAGGGTAAGAAAATTTTTGAGACATGCTCCAGCAGGTTGAAAACACAGTACTCACAGTCTTGCAGCTGCCCCAAAATTGCACAAGGCCAACGCTGTAAAAGCCATGGATCTCATTTTCCAGAATCCTATCGCAACAGCACAACTGCATCCTATACCCACTTTCACACATCAATAAACAATTACCCTCGTAGCATACAAGGCGGGGGAAAGCTAGACAGCAGAGAGCAGTGGTGGTAGAAATAGGAGACCTGGGCTGAAGCTGGCTTCTCACTGCAGTAAGGAGAGAAATCTTTTGGGTTTGACTTTTCACCAGTCAGACGAAAGCTACAGGGCAGCTTGGAGAGCCAACATCCAGCCCCGTTTCCCACCTGATGGGCTGGCTTGGGAGCCTCTGCTTGGGCTTGTCCTTCAGGTCCAGCTGCATGTTGCACCCCTTTCAGAAAGCGGTGCCACAGGCTCAGTGCATGCTAGTTGAAGCCCCCTTTCACCATGATGGCATAAGACACTTCACAACTGGCTGCATCTTCTATTTAAACACCATAAGGTCTTGAAAGGCAATATCAAAATGTGCTTTAGGGTACACCAGCAGGCCTCAAAGCTGTTTATCTGTTGGCCGAAGGAGTGGTACACAGAAAAAGCACACTCTTTCCTTCAGAGGTGAATCATTCCCCAGCCCTGTCTCTCCAGCAAACATTAAGGCCTTTTATACATCACAGAAACATGAGACATATCTTATTTTAACAGCAGCTAAAATAAGTTAAATGTATGCACGTTGAATTCAACACGCAGAGAGGAAAATCTGACCCCGATGCACAATTAAGCTTGCAGATAAGCACAATTAAGCTTGCAGATAAGCTCATGGTAGCACAAAGAAAGAGTTAAGACATCGGATCCTCCACTGGCTTAAATTGGCATAGCTCCTCTGAGATACAGAAATTATATTATCGCCATAGAAATCCTACAGGAGGAGTGGCTGGACAGTCCATGAATCCCCAAACATGGCACACACTCGCTTCTTAAAAATACTGGACTTGTCAGGGGTCACAAAAGCCCAGGTCAATACCTGACCAGAAGAAATCCAGGATGGAGGACAGGCCAACAGCAATAGAGAGTCCCAGCCACGCCAGGCAGATGCTGAGCACAGATAGGAGAGGACCTTGCAAAGAACAGCTCAGGTCCCCCAAAGGCTTTGAGCACCAGCCTGCAGAGAGGGGGAAGAGTACATAGCACAGCTGTGAATCCCTCTCCAGAGAGGTATTTCCCTTGTGGAGTAATTTTTCCTGTGCCTATCTTCAGGAAAGAATTTGCATGTCTGTTAAGTCCCACTAGTGCGCTCTCAGAAAGCCAGAGCATATGCTGGAGGGCTTCTTGTATCAAGTTTTACAGGCATCATTTGGGCACGTGAGTTATCCCCTTGGCTTAACGGGCCTGCTCATGCCTAGAATCCCTGATGATCTCACTTTAGCCTCCGCAGTAAGCCTCAAATGGAAAAAGAAAGCGCATGCTACCAAATCAAAAGAGTTTGTGGAGAACTGAAACATAACTGAACCCCTCCTCCCCCCCATCTAAGGCTCCATTTTGTACATCTGATCCTGTGAACAGCTTGCACAACAAGGCACTGAGATCACAGGGCTAACAAACCACAGGTTGTTGTTTTTTGTCGAGTCAGAGGCATCATCTGCACAAATTCAGAGCCAGTTCTGCACTGCTCCACCATGCACGATCTTATCATCCAGACTGTAGTACCATTGTGGTGTAATGCTTTAGAGATCCTTCTCTAGTCAAAAAAACACAACTGCGCATTACTTTTGTTGTCTCTTAAATAGAAATACACAAAGCTGTAAAAACCCTTCTAATTATGTTTAAAAACCAATCACATTAAAACCAAAGCTGATGCCAAGAACAGTTTAATCACACAAACCGAGAGATACAGAAACACTTCACTGCTATGGACTGGAGAATAAAGTAAGCATGAGAATTCCAGTCTAATTTGGGGAAGGCAAACTCGTGGTACCCCCACCTTCACATTTCCCTTTTTCCTGCAAGCTGCCTTTAAGCTTTTATTTTTCCCTCCCTCCTCCTTTTTTTTTTTTTTTATACCTTTTCCACTCTATGCCTTTTAATTAGACCTTCATTCCCTGGTCCCATTCCCAGGGCCCATCTTGCTGTTGTGGGTTTCGTCTCTTTATCCAGTTCTCCCCCAAACTATTTCTCTCCCAACTGCAAAGCACCTTTTCCCTACCCAGGTTGCATGAGGAAACAGTACGCATTTGGTCTTACTTTCCCTGGTCTGGATACATCTTCTGCTAAGTTGCAGGTTAGGAGAGTAAGTACAGAAGCTTCCTTTGCTCACTTCAGTATCATCCTCCCCCTTGGCTGACCATTTGGTATATATCTCCTAAGCAGCTCCCAACAGGAGCACAGAGAAGACGTGGAGGTGCAAACAAATGTTTATTGCTTTCAAGTTTGGGACCTACGGCCCAGTCCTGTCATTCCAGAGACCAAAACCATCCCTTGATACTGTGGGGTTGACTGGACGTGGTGACAAAAAGTGACTAAAAGCTGATTCTGGAAGTCTGTTGCAGAAACACCATTAACTGCAGAGTTAAAGGTCTTCTTGACCTTTAAAATGCAAGTACGTCGCCTGACTGATAAGAAACAGCAAGCATGGCCTAAACATCAGGCTCTGGAAACACACCAGCCACATCAGCATACATTTCTTACCCAGACAAGTAGGGCTTTGCAGGCTCGAGGCAGCAAGGTGAAACACTGAAGAGAGAATTATCTTCATTTGTGGGGAAAGCTCAGGAGCCAAATCTGAACCACAGATCTTCACATCTGAAAATAAAAGCGTTATCTAGATTTTTGTCCTGTGTTGGAGATATTACAGCAATGATGCCAGAGACTTCTGTTCCTTACCTCTGCCTTCCATTGCTACTTTCCTGCCTCCAGAGGAAGAAGAGCTAGTGGGAGAAGGGTCCTTCATTAGGCAAAAATGTTACTTCAGTTAGAGTGCTTCTGTGGTGTGGACAGGAATCACCATCCTCTGTAATTTTGGTAGCAGTGGCCACAGTTGCTCACCTCTACACACTTAGATACTCGGGGAGAGCATCAGAGAGCAGGTCCTTTCTCCAAGGGATGGTAAGTCAGGAGCTGAGGTGATCCCATTACCTACTCCACAGCCCAAAGCAGGACAGCCCAGAGGTGGTGGTCAAGGGTTCAGACCACAGGCAAAAGCATGTTGATAGGGCAGGTCCAAGATCAAGCCAAGAAACCAGTTCACAGGTCAGGTCCAGTGATGTCTAGTTAGGGCTAAGGTGACAAGACAGAGCCAGGTTGAAGCTAGGAAACCAGTCCACCTGTCAGGCACCAGGGAAAAAGACTGCATAGCCAGCCTTCCTCTCAATATCTCAGACAAGAACTGTTGGCCTTCAGCTGGACCTAAAAGGCCTTCTGGGCACTTTTTAGGTGGGTGGAGGTCTCAGGTGAGGCTGGTCAGGACCATTAAGGACTCTTAGTGCTCTCAGGGACCTGAGAGAGAAAATGAGCAAAAGAAACTACAAAAAAATACTTGTGTGTATGTAACAAGCACATGTATATGTATGTATAGCATATATATGCTGTTATGCTCATATTCTGTTTCTTAAGTCTGATGTCTTCATTTCCAAGCATCTGGCTTAGGATTTTAGGTCCCTTAAAGCTGGGAATAGTCCTTAGCTCTAGAAATGTATCTGATGCTACACAGCAAGCAAAAGATTGAAAAGTTAAAGAAAGCCACAGCTGCTGTGAAGGGATGGCAAGTGACTTTTAGGCAAAAACCCCAAGCTGCAGTAACATGGCCTGCATTCAGATTTACATCCAGGTTACTTTAACATCTCTTCAAGGACATTTTAGTTTGCCTGGTTACAAGTCATTATAAATCTGGAACGTGTTCTGCATTTTCTACAGCTTTCCAACATCCTTTCTTTTTATATGCTTTCTACTCCTGCTGCTACCTGTTACATTCACTTTTCTGAATATTTCCCCCAAATTGATTCTCCCTTTGATCTTTCTGGTGCACAAGTGTAACCTTTCCAGCCCACTGCTATTTATGCTCTTTGGTGGCACCTGTAGTCCTTCCTAGGTTAAAATTCAACTGAAAGGTTAATTATGGTGCTGTTTGTCTCACTAGTGAGTATTGGACACCAGGTTGGACCCCACACCGGATCCTGAAATAGCCTGAATTTTGTGGAAAAAATGTCACCCCCAGGACTCACCTTTGCTATCAGTTGGGTTGTTACAGGCAGTGTACAGGCAGATGTGCGCACACACCCCCCCAAGGATCAGCTGCTGGGTTTCCTGGGATGCAGTTATATTCTAATTATCCTGCAGAAAGACATTTCAGGACTGCTGAAAAAAAATGTATTAAATATAAAACAATTATTCTTGTGAGTAACTTCCTTTACCTCATGTCCCAGCTTAATTTGTTTTTCTCTGTATTTAGAGTCTGGTTTTATGCCCCAATTATGCCTGGCCAAATCATCTGAAACAATTTTTAAAACATTTAATTCTGCAAATGTTCCCATACAAATGCAAATCCTTTAATAGAGTTCAGATATTACATTTGTTCTTGCAAATTTGTGTAATTAGATTTTAATGCAGTTTATGCTGGATTTTAAAAAAAATATTGAAAATCCCATCTTTGGCCCAGCATCACCTCCAGTGGTCCAGGTTGAAGCCAGCTGCATTTCACCACTGTGGAGAAACGTCTTCTACTAGCTCTACCTTTTCATCTGTGATTGAGCACGTCGGTGTCCCCCGTGGAGCTTAGAGCTTCTGCCCTGACAGCAGAATGGGTTGTGTGGACCCTCCCATAGTGGCTCCGCTGCGTGTGGGCTAGTTCAGGCCGCCACCTTTAGCACTTTAAGTTAACCACCTTAATTCTGTAAAGATGCAAAGGCTCCACGTAAACATGTTTCCAGCTGCTAGCAGATGGGTGGGAATGGGGGCCTCTGGCACGGGAATGATAACCAGTACTCTGGGGTTGCAGTATCTTCAGCTGGCAGAGGCAGCCGCAAAGTAAACACGTGCTGATGGCCTAACTCAACGAAAACCTGGAGAGCAAGAACGCTGCAAAAGCTGCCTTACACTTTGAGAAGGGAGCTGGGGGTGAGGAGGGAGGATGGTGCAAGGTTACTGCGTGTGAGCATCGTAGGGTACCGCGAGCAATCCAACGGGGCAGTTCCCCTGGGGTGGTTCTGGAAAACCCAAGTGTGGAGCCAGCGTGCAGCAAACCCTCCCAGATCGCACAGGTGACTCAAAGGACCTCCAAGCCCATCTGTAGGGACAAGTCACTCAAGGGCAATTCGCAGCCGCTGGCAGGAGGGGATTATCCAGGGAGAGGACAAGGGCAGGTTAATGTTCTGAAACAGCTTCAGAGCTAATGAACCAGGTGGAGACTGAAGTCCAGCCACCGGGAGTGGCCATCGTGCTCTGATCTGTAGAGGCTGCTGGCTGCGTAGCATGTCTTAATGCAGGAGGTCTGAAATATTGTAGAAACCCCAGAGCAACCCATAGCTCTTACAGCAGTGCTTTCACGTAGGAAGGCCTGGGCAGGGACTGGAGCTGAGCACATCTGGGAGCGCTCCCACACACTGGAGAAATGCAGTGAGTGCTCCTCTCTCTTCACACTGCGTCAGCGTGGTCGTACCAGGGCAGAGGCCTCATATCTGAGAAACTAAAGCTGAGGAGAGTGGAAAAAGCAAGCCAGGCTCCATGGCAAGAGTGCTCACTGTACATGCACGTCTGTGTCCAGGCAGCTTCTTGCACCCTTTTCCATCTCCATAGTTATGGAGGGGCTGCCAGGATCCAGCCTTCAGTGAACGGCATCTGTTTCTTCAGTGAAAACCAGCACTTAGCTGCTAACAGCACACAGTAACGCTACACATCAGCGCAGAGCAGGAAATTAAAAACGCCTTTTCTAACTATGTTATAATGGCAATTTTAGGTAGATGGAACATTAGCGGTGGATGCCAAGCTGGAAGCTGGCCACCCTGTTGGATTTTCAGCAGCAGCTTTGGTCTTTAGAAGCTTTTCACAGGCTGACAATGCTTCAGAAGAGTATACTTTTGTCTGGCGTTGCAAAAATCAATTGCACCACTTGTATGTAGCATGAATGGCTACCATGCGGATAGCCCCTTCAACCAACTGACATCTATTCCAAGTTATCACATCCAGCGTGCCACAGGAAGCTTGCTCCAGCTTTACGGTACTGCTTGTTGGGAGAACATTTTTCATTTTTAAGTGCAGTTTTCCCTTTCAAAGGAGAATAGTTTCTTATTCTCCCAACAGGCAAAATTAGTTCCCTCAGGAAGTTTAAGTGCTGGTAATGTTGTCCCAGGCCCCCTTGGTCTTGTGAGTTACCTTGAGACCTGCACACAACAGCTGTGTCACTGTAGTCCTGCACCTCTTGTTGTCTTTTAAACATCCATAAACTGGATTGTGAGCTGTAACTACTTTTCAATCCTTCTTTCAGTGCAGAAAAGCTAGACCAGTTGGTGGAAATTAAACCTCCCCTCCGTTGGTAAAGCCTTCTCAATCAAAACAGAAGCATTTTGTACCTGAATATCATTCAAGGCACACTACAGCAGAGGGGCAGGTTTCTCAGCTCAGCCCACATATCCACAGGGAAGCCTTTAGGAATACCAGAGACAACCCAAAACATCTTGAGAGCTGTTCAGGGGGGAGTTGCCTAACTCACGATCATAAAGTTAGCAGAGTGCCTTACACATCCTTGTATCTTCTCTGAGGATAGCATAAGGATTAAGAGTAGGACACCCTCAGTGCCCGTTGATGCTTGGCTGCTGTGCTCAGCCTATTTGGTTCTCCTTTCACACTGCTCTTGGGGCCACCAGCAGTTGGGACAAATCAAAGAAGCTTTCAGACTCCAGTTTAAGTTAGGAAACTGCTTTTGTCCACCCTGGCCTAAGGTTCAGAGTGTGGCTTAAAAAAAACACTTTTCCTTTTTCCATTTCCCCCCCCAAAATTACGCCTTGTATCTGCTGCAGAGACTTGGGACACACACTACTTAGCAACTCCATGGTGAATCAGACATGTTACACAATGATTTGATTAAAGGAAGCATTCCTCTTCAACTGAGACACAGTTATGTCATGGATCTGCACAGACAGCTTTCCAAACTATCATTCATCCAACAGTCCGGAGCAGCTGTTAATATTTAAGGAGCACCAGAAGTTACTAAGTGTCTCTAAAATACCTATGGGATTTAAATGTTCCCTGTGAGGTCCGTTTGATAGACTCATCATGATTTTGGCCATGCCACAGGACTGATTCATCTGCCCTTTGAGCATTTCCTTGTGCAGAGCAAATAAAAGGTAACAAAACCACAGCTTTCTGTGGAAAGGCACCGATGTGCACGACACACACGTATTCTATGTAATGTGTGTTTCTGTGTGTACTTATACACAAAAATGGGCTAAGAAAACACTGTTCAGGCTGTAAAGCCTGTCACCTGGTAGTTAGGAAACACTGTAAAAGTCACCACTTACTAGTCAGGAAACGCTATCAAAAAAGCTTCTGTGTGCAGCATCATTCTAAGTCCTGTATGGTGAGTATCGGAGGCCAGTGCCATGCTCCTTTGCTCTAGGTGAAGGCCAACCCATGCACTACGTGATGCTGAAGGTGAGGCTCCAGAGGAGCAGGGTCAGGCATGTTTTGATCACAGCTCATCCCAAGTAAGAGTCTACTGCCCTGGCCCTACCACCAGCTACTCATCACCCCTTCTCTGCCAGGGATATAATCACACTTTCTGATCTGCCAGCACAGCTCCATCTGTAGTCATTTCCTAGCTTGAATTCTGTCAGATGATCTGGGGGGGGGGGGTTTGGGAGGAGGGTGTATATGCTTTTAAAGGGCAGGCAAGACAGTGGCCCCACTAAGACAGAGCATTTTTGCAAAATCGAGGAACAGCGAGACGTGCTATTCTGCCAGCTGATCTGAGGGGTCAGCAACCCCTGAGACAGGATCCGCTGCAGCCAGAACATTGTGTCTGATTGCACCATTAATGAGCTCCTGCTCAATATTTCCTTTTCACCATACTGCTCAAGGCATGGTACCAAAGCCTTAGTAATGGTGCCGTTCAAACCCCGTGGTGGAGACAGAATTACTAATATCTAGAACACCCACCACTGTAATATCACAAATACCCATTTGTTCATTAATTTTAAATGCCTGGTTTGATTTTTCTTTTTTTTTCTCAGAAGCTTTAGCATGGCACAGCACTTCGCTTGATCAGGGAACAACTTATATTGACTTTCCTTGCAAACATAAGCCTCAGTACCCAAAATCTGGAATATGGAATATAAGAAACACACTTACTTTAAAAACGCTGTCAAACTGTCAAAACTTGATTAACATCATACAGCAATTAGAGCAGAACCAAGGATAGATTTTTATTTTCCAGGGCAAGACATATCTCTGGTCTCCTTCCTTGGTTGTTTGTCTCAGGCAATACACATTTGCCAATTTCTGTACTGAATAAAGCAGGGGACCCTGCAAGCCCTGTGTTCATCCCAGAGCAGCTCCATCCTGCACCTTCAGCAGAGTCCTGAGGGAAAATGTATGTATGATGATGTGGTTAAAGATACAAGTCTCCAGGCTGAAAAGATTTTGCAACCTTAATTCTATCAGTGCCCAATGACTAAGGCTTTATTTAATATTTTTTTTTAGCGTTAGTAAAGGCAAAACACAACATTACATAACTGTTTTATTTCCTCAGTTTATAAAAACACACTGAAAGCCCTGAAATGTGCTCCTGTGGTCTGTCAATGCCCGAGCATGCGGGAACCTACATAATGGTCCTGAAAACATCTGCCACTTCAGTTAAAGGACAACTTACACCAGTGTTTGACCATTGCCCTGTAGACCATTGCCCTCTAAATCTGGCAGCATTGATCCCTGTGTGCATGTTTGTGTACATGCATGTGTGTGATACACACACACACACACACACACAGAGACTTTGCCAGGGTGTTTCAGTGTTTTTCCTGACAGTGGGAAGAATGAACCGAAGAAATACATGCTACAAGAGGTACATGCTCTTTTCCTTTTCCTCCCAAGCTTAACTAACTCTGCCCCACCCCCTTACAATGTTCCTGTTTTGATTCTTCTCTGTCCGTGCACTCTTCATCCCTGTCCGTTTCTCCTTGCTAGTTGAATCCCTTCCTTCCTCCCTTCTTTGGGCTGCGAATACCCATCCCAGGCTCCTTGCCCAACTACACTTTCCCCTCACTGAGTCTCTTCCTCCCCTCAGTCCTTCACCAGTTCCTGTACAGTCTCTCTGTCCACTGTTCTCTGACTTCTCATTCCTTGCCAGACAGTCACAGCTCTACTCCAAAGCTCTCCTCCTAAAAAGTCTCTCAGCCCACCAGGGTCCCTCTGTAGACCCTTCAGCCAGCTCCAATTTTCTATGTTGTTTAATCCTGCCTTCTTTCCTTTGTCGCACTGTCAGACTGATTTTCTAATCAATCTCACATTGGTGAACCAGTTCTGAACCCCCTCTCCCAGTACCCATTTTCATTCCCCTTTCCCATTAGTCTCCATCTCCTTATCAAGCTTGTCGTCTTCCTCTGAGCTTCATCTGTCTCAGCTGTCCCTTAAAACCTGGCTCCCAGTCTCCTCTTTCGCAACTTCTCCTCTCTCCAAACTGGCTGCTAGTGCGTGGGCAGATTACAGTGGTGGAAACAAGGGGGCTCTGAAGATTTTGGTAATTAGCTCTGTCAAACCCAAAACAACCCTGCATCAGGAACTGCAGAAGCATTCTGGCTTTGTCCCTTTCACCCCCAGCCCGAGTGGGAGATGTTGTTGGCTCTGTCCATGCAGACATCTTAACCCGACCTCAGACACTTGAAGTACCATAGCACGTCAACTGCACAAATAAAATTCTCTTGCTTGCCTACAACTCGAGATACAGTTTGAGCTCTGGTCCTCTGAGAATTACAGGCCAGACCTTGGGGTCAGAGACCTGGTGCTTATACCGCTATATAAAAAAACCCAGGGCTATCTTTACTTTTCAAACACATCACTATAAAACCTGTGTTATCAGTTACCGGCCTGCACTTGTATTAGACACAGAAGAATCTGCTCCAAAGAATGTACGATCTAATTAGACTGAAAAAAACCCCAGCAAACCGACCCAAATGCGAATGGAGGTGCTGTTGGCTCCAGCACAGGCTGCTACTGTGGGACACACTCAGCGAATGCTAATGGCTCACGCTGTGAGGTCATTTACACTACACTCTGAAAATTCCCTGAGGTTCTCTCCCCAGCACAAGCCCAGGACCTGGCAGAACGCGGTAATGAGCTCCCACCTGAACCAAAGTTCTCACTTGCTTAATTTGTGATGGAAAAACGCCACACAGATTCTCTGCAGTCACCTTCCTTGTCACCACTGCAGTTGAGCTAGGGGGACAATTCAGGCAACCTAGCACTTCCTTCCCAACCAGAGAGCTCCAACTGCGCTGAAGGCTCAGCGGAGCGCAGGGGCCAGGCGAATAAGCTCCACTGGGGCCTGTAATTTCAGAGCTGCCAGAGAGAAAAAGCAGCAGGAACGTGGGGAGCTGGGACTCAGGAGAGGAAGTGGCAGCAAAGGCTCTGGCTGGTGGAAAGCTGAAATGGGAACCTGTGGGCAAAGGTGGAAGTTATCCACTGGGGACAAGAGCCGGGAGGAAAAGTGCTAAGAGGCTGGCTCCAAAAACGTTGGTAATCACTGGCCTAGAGACACTGGCAGCTTGCAGCAATTAATGTGTTCCATTATCTCATGGCTTTATGCTTCAGATGCAGATTAATAGCATTCATTCAAAGAAAGAATGACATCATCTGCATAAAATCCTTCCCAATGTCATACAGTATTCTCTGGCTTTCTGATTATTACTGGTCTACTGGGTTAGTGGTGGCATTTCAGATTTGGTTTTGTGTTCCAATTTGAAAAAACCAATCAAGTCCCTCAGTCCTCCATTCAAGCCTGTCTTGCAGCGATGCTCTTAATGGAGGAGGAGACTCTGCACCCAAATCTTTGTTTCTGTCATCTCCACCGGCTCCTCATGTCTCTTTGCAGCATTGCTCTTACGTATCTCTACGGTCCTCCTCAAACCTACTTTAGCAGAGCCTCCATGGTGGTTAATTGGGGTGGTGATTAGCCATGGCAGTGATATATGCTTACCCAGTTGCTGCTGCTCCTTGGGCACGAAGCCTTGACCTGTGCTGTTACATCTTGTAGCTCTGTCTCTCTTTCAGTAGAGGCCATGATTTCATTATCTCCTACAGCTTAATGTCTTAGGCAGCTGCATTCCCTTCTCATTCCAACAGCAAACCTTCTGCAGTGGTCTTGTGTGTCTTCAGCCTTCATCCTAGCAAGGGTCACCCAGGATCAGGTTGCATGCTTGTGGGACCTATTTTTTTTGAGGAAAGAGTCTTTAGACTCCTACACACTATTCTGCGTAGGCAGTGGAATCTATCCCTGCATTTTTTTGATGCCGTTGCCTTATTAAACATAAATAATCTCCAAAGATAACAGGGCAAAGGAAATAAGGCAGAAAATACTCCTTTGCATAGAAAAAGCCTCTCATATACTCACGTACAACCCCATATCAAAGTACCACTTGAATTTTGGATAAGTATGGTCTTTTCTCAGCTTTTTTTTTCCCCCCACAAAGTGTGGATTAAACACCAGTTGGGTTCACGTGCATGTGACCGGAGGAGAACATGCCCAGGTATGAAAAAAGCAAACGAGTGAAACAAATTCTGAAGATTTTATTGCTTTCTTTGTGGGTTTTTACATTTTTCAATCCATTTCTAATCTGCAACATGCAATTAAGGACACGTTGTGCAATCTGAAACAATAGGCAGGGTTTACATATAGCTGTCAGTTCTCACAGAAGGTGCTGTGAAACACCCTGTAAAGCTGTGTCTGCCCTATGCAAAAAAGAAAAAAAGGAAGTCACAGCTGCAGCTAAGCAAGCAACATAATAATAACTACCCTGAAATCATCTGCCTGAATTTTCAAATGAATTCACTATGAGCAGGCTTAGGCTCAAATAATGCCCCTTTTCTGGCAGCTTTCTATCTGTTAATAGCACAAGCTCTTGAGGAAAGGATGCTTATAGGACTTCAGAACTGGGGAGATTCTCTGGGTGTCTGATTTTTGTTCCCTGGCAAACGTACTGTATCTGGACCTGAATAAATGATAGAATCATAGAATTGGTTAGGCTGGAAGGGACCTCTAGAGGTCATCTGTTCCACCCCCCCTGCAGTAAGCAGGGGCATCTTTACTAGATCAGGTTGCACAGAGCCCCACCAAGCCTGACTTTGAATGTCTCCAGGGATGGGGCTTCCACTACCTCTTCCGGGCAACCTGTTCCAGTGATCCACCATCCTCATATCAAAGAACTTGTTCCTAATACCCAACCTAACTCTCCCCTTTTCTAGTTTAAAACCATTACCCCTTGTCCTATTGCTACATGCCCTCATGAACAGCTCTTTCCCAGCTTTCCTATAGGCACCTTTCAGGTACTGGAAGGCTGCTATAAGGTCCCCTGGAGCCTTCTCTTCTCCAGGCTGAACAAGCCCAACTCTTTCAGCCTACCTTCATAGCAGAGGTGCTCCAGCCCTTTGATCATTTTTGTGGTCCTCCTCTGGACACACTCCAACAGGTCCATGTCCTTCTTGTGCCAAGGGCTCCAAATCTGGATGCAGTATTCCAGGTGGGATCTCACCAGAGCAGAGTTGAGGGGCAGAATTGTCTCTCTCAGTCTACTGGCCACACTTTTGATGCAGCTCAGGATGCTGTTGGCCTTCAGGGCTGCAGATGCACATTGGTGGCTAATGTCCAGCTTTTCATCCATGAGTACTCCCCAAGTACTTTTCCTCAGGGCTGATTTCCAGCACATCTTGTCATAACCTGTATGGCGATTGTCCTGACCCAGGTACAGGACTCTACACTTGGCTTTGTTCAACCTCATGAGGTTCACCTGGTCCCTCTGGATGGCACCCCATCCCTCCAGCACATTTACCTCACCACTCATCGTAGTCTCATCAGCAATAATAAAGCTCTGTCTTTAATAAGGAGGTAGAAATGCCTTTCTGTTATTTCCTCTAGAAAGATACTGTCCATTTAGAAACACCTTGTTTCCAGCATGAGCCTTTCTTTACTAACATCGGCCTTTAAAGGCAACGCTTTTTCCACTGTTTACACACCACTCCCATTACCTCTTGCAGCCTGGATTTTGACATGGTAAACAAGCTAAACTCATCTGGTCTCCTCTCCTACAAAGTTTCTACATTGTCAAAAGAAAAAAAAAAAAGTAAAAAGATAAAAGCAGATGCTTATCCAGACCTACGTAGAGAGGTTTCCATCAAATGTCTGCTACCATTCAAAAAACATATACAGTTTTTAGTACTGCTGTATTAGTGCATGAAAACAGATTGACCCCAAACTTCAGAGGGAGGGGAAGGACTGTGCTTCCTGAGCTCCTGGCTAAACACTGACACAACCCAGTGCACGTTAGGCCCATTTTTCAGAAATGTTAAGCACCATCAACCCTCATTGACTTCAGGTGGAGCTGAAGATGCTCAGACAAGGCCTTTAAAAGCATGATTTGGCTCTTGAGGTAGGTGTAGAGTGTGTCTGTGTTCACACGATATTGTAACAGGGCACCTCATGTCCTCAGGCACATTTAAAATTGAGAATGGTGGCAACATTTCACATCCTTGGAAACCTTTCTCCCTCTCCAGTCACTTCAGCTTTGGCATGCTCATTCTCGGAGTGAATCACAAGTACAGCACTTAATAGTTCTCTGCGGTCAGAAACTGTCTGAAGGAAGTATTTTCTGCCCATTGGAGAATGTTGACTCATCTACACCAAGTCCTCTGAAGAGACTTTGATCAGAGAAAATGTCCAGTTGTAGATTGCTATGTGACCTCTTGCTTTCAGAGACCTTCCCCAGGGCTAGCGCTGAGGCAATGGAGTGTACACAGATACATACATGAAAGAAAGGGAAAGGTCTATCTAAGGAAAAGGACTAGATAAGTCTCTTTTATTTTCAGTAGGTTTAGACAGTGTGATAGATGTGCCAAGTGGCATCGTTTTGACCATCTGATATTAGTGCTGGAAGAAAGAAGGGGTCAGAGCTCACAAAAGGCACGTGAAAAATTCTGTGGTCTATGTTGTCGGGTCAGGTCCGGAGAGAAGAGGCTCTGTGTTCCCAAGAGCATGGCTCCAGAAAGCACTGGAGAATGTCCTAGCATGATGAGAAAACTGAGGCATGATATGGCACATAGTCATATCATTGTTCTGCCTAGATCTGTATCTATCTTGCGCTGCCTAAAACAAACACTGTTGAGGGGGCAGTAAGGGGACACACACGCAGGGATGTGGTTGGAAGCCTCCTGCAGAGGCTGCACTGTACACTTCAGCTATCGCGTGTCCCTGCAGAGGCAATCTGCCAGAGCCCCCACGGAACTGTTGCTCTGGGAAAGGGTTTGGTTACGCCATTGAGGAGTCCCAGAGACCTGACACCAGTCTTGGAACCTGCATCAGTGACAGCAAGCCATTACGTGGAGGTCCAGCTCAGCACTGATGAAGATTCGAGCTGGCACCAGAGACAAATCAGCTACAGTGTTTTTGCACGTAAACTTGGCACTCAACTCCAAAATCCCTACAGAGTTTGATCCTAAGGTCTCAGTTCTCAGAAGGGGTTGCTCAGAGCGGGTCTGCACTAGACACCCGAAGCTATGAAGTCAACAGATGCAGCAGACTGAACCAACTCACACAGGGGATGGAGAATAGAGCTAGGTCTACAGCACCAAGCTATCCACAGCTCATCACACAGACTGCTGAGAAACAATGATCCGAATCACCAGCTCTCAGCCTTGCAGCTCCCTGGGAAAGTGAGAGACCCTGTGGTTTTCAGGCTCATGGGTCCCAGTCCTGCCAGTCATGTGGAAAGTCCTGGGATGGGAGACCCAGGGTTTCCAGCACCCTCCCATCTCCAGCAGCTTGCCAGAAATGCAGTGACCCCAAGGGTTTTCCCTTTCATGGAAAATGTTGAAATTTGGGTTTCATTCCAAATTGGAACGAAACCAGATTTTGCAATATCGAAATCCTCCGCGAAATGAAATTACTTTTCATGGCACAGCTTTTCTGATTGATGCAGACCGCCTGTAACTGAGAAGAGCCTCCAAAACGGGTGTTTCAATCAGAATTTCCTGGTCTGTCACTTCCAAGAACACAATTAGCTGCACAACCGATGCCTGCAGTTTTGCAGGAAGGCAGCAAGAAAATGAAATCAGCGTTAGCAACACGTCACACGGTGCAGTGAGTACTGCCGGCCATCTGACGCTTTCACAGGAGAGATTATAGAGTCATAGAATGGCATGGGTTGGAAGGGACCCCAAGGATCAGAGAGCTCCAACCCCCCTGCCACAGGCAGGACCACCAACCTCAGGCCTGGATCTACACAAGGTTGCCCAGGGCCCCATCCAACCTGGCCTTGAACACCTCCAGGGACGGGGCATCCACTGCCTCTCTGGGCAGCTTGTTCCAACACCTCACCACTCCTTCTGTAAAAAACTTCCCCCTAATATCCAATCTAAACCTTCCTTCCTTCAGTTTTAATCCATCTCCCCTTGTCCTGCCATTGTCTACCCTTATAAAAAGTTGAATCCCCTCCTGTTTATATACTCCCTTCACATACCCGTGTCACACCTCCCCTTTTTGGGGCACCTGGTCTAGCTTAGCTGCCCTGAGAGCCACTCTCCCCCCTGCTCCTGGACACACACACACACACACACACAGAGTTACTAGGTTCCCTCCGCTCTGAGGTTTTGTGCCCTGCAGCCAGTAACACTACAGTCATTTCGGGTCAGCACGGGGTGCTGCTGCTGAGCTCAGAGCAGTCCATCACCGTGTACATTGTTCACAGGGAGTCTGCAGCGCGGACCTGCACGCAGGCAGGCAAGGCAGCTGTGAAGCGGCCATTGGGCCTGCTTCTGGCCTGCCCGCTTGTTTTAACCGTCCTCTTTTCACCAGTAAGGGTGTCCCATTTAAGGTAGAGAGGAAAGGCATTCTGAGGGTGGAGGAATCCTGCAGATGAGCGAGACGCCTCGTCAAGTGTCTTTGCACGCTAATTGCTCCTGTTTATCACCGTTAAACACAGGCACCCGGCTTCAGTTCTACCAGCAGTTGCCCAACTCACCTGCTGCGTCTGGTTGATAAGATGCTCGACTGCGAGGAAGGTGCAATTAATTCCATTTAGCAGCTGGCTTGATAAATTCATTAGATAGTCTGGTCTGAATGACACGGTGTTATTAATATCTGCGGGCACAGGAGAATGCTGCAGAGTAATATTCACAAAACAAACAAAAAAACCCCTGCAGACTTGATTGAGACAATACAACTTTTCCCTTGTTGTACAAGACGATTACTCCAAACTCTCTTCCCTTTAAGTACCAAAAGCTAGAGGCACGAGGAGAGGTTAAAAATTATTTCTACTTTTCATTTTACTGGAAGAAGATTAAAAGAGAATAAGCATAAAATGTTGAATTATGTGTTTCAAGGAATAACAGACTACAAAACAAAGAGACAGGCTTGTATGTGTGGGGTTTTTTATCCCTATATCCAGCTCTGGAAGAAAGCCCTGCGTTTAGCCACATGTGTATGCTGTCAGTTGTGTGGTAGGTGTTGCTGGCTTGCCAGCGTTCTCCTTATTTGTTCAATTTAGCAGTTCATTTACCTCCAGCCATGCCAGCAAAGTGGACAGCATGCCCCTGGAAGAAGAGCAGAAATGGATCCCCCTTGAAGAGATTCCCCATCGAAGGGAACTGGGGCACAATCTGTTCCTCTGAGCTGTGCAGGGTGTGGCAGAGCACAGATTGCCCACAGGTTCGGATGACATAACCTGCTGAGGACTTAGGTCCTTCAAAGGTTCTGCTGGGGACCCCCAAATGACAGAATGTTCCAGCTTGTTTAGAACCAGTTAATCTGTAGGTGTTTATTAGGTACAGCACACATACCCTCCTTTATTCCCCCTCCAAAATGCTCCTTTCCAGGGCGCAGCGTTACTGCGCCACAGCCCATCCTTAAACTGAGCACTTGCGTTAGGCACAGACCTCTTGGCTGGGTCACTCCACTCGCATCCATATGGCCAAGGCAAACAAAAACAGGCACCCGGGGAGGCGTTCTGCAGTCAGAAAAGGGGAAATCTGTATTGAGTAATGTAAGCAAGAAAATATGTTCACTGCTTAGAAATCGGCATTCTCCGGGAACTTCGCCTCATCCTTATGGTATCTAATTAACTTGGGAGCTTTCATCCACAGTGACATGTATGTGTTGGAGGGAGGAAAGCTAATGGGAACTGTTTGTCTTCCTTTATCCCCAGAAATATTAGGTTTTAAGAGTCTCATTTGTTAGACACATACTCCTTCCTTTGGGAAACATTATATATTTAATCCACTTAGTACCTCGCTACTAAGACAGGTACTGTTCAGTGCAACACATATCTTTCCAGGGGAACCTGGGATTTCAGCTAAACCCCGAAATAACCAATAAAAAAATTTGATGATTTCTCTTTGGCCAAGGTTGTAAGCCATGTGAAACCCAAATGCCTGGCTGTAGCACACTCCCCCTCTGCCCTGCCAGCATGTACAGCCATATTACAAAAAAAAGAAAAGCAGTAATTAACACAGTGAGCTCATTTTAAAAACATCTGAAGAGTTTCTAGGAATAATTCCACTGACCTGCTCTTTCATACCAGACATCTCTTGTTCCCTTTCTCTTCAGGCTGCAGGCTGTCCATGAGTACTTACACATGAGCAGTAGTTTACACTGGAGCAGTAACATTTCTCCCGGGACTTCAGTGTCTGCATAGGGAGTGAAGGTCTGTGATTTATCCAAAGAGGAGTGCCTCCAGGACAGCTCAATTAGCTGCTTCATTTAGGAGCAGGAAACTCAGCTGGCCGTTCTTTTTTCTATTCTCTTATATTCTCTCTTTCTTTTTCTTTGTATCATATTATTTTAGTTTAACTTTACCCTGAGCACAAGCAGACTAAACACCTCCCATGGAGTTGTAAGGAATGGGAGCGTGAACTCTGGAACTTTAAAAAATAGGTAAATAAACTGAAAGCTCTCAGGTGTGCAGTGAAAATACTGGAGTAACTCAGGTGAAATCATCGAATTCCAAACAAAGGAGTAAGTGTGAATTAGGTTCCAGGTGCTGAGAGGGAGATCAAAGAAGGGGAGCGCACAGGCAGGAGTATGGAGCATGCAGATCTCATGCACAGCAGCATAAGAATAAAACACGGACAAAAGGAGTCAGCCACCCTCTCTCTCACACAGGGCTGCTGCAACACTGACAAGTGGGCCTTCATTATGTTATTGCTCAGATGAGATGCTCGGCATTGCCTTATGGGGTGTGCATGCCTGCAAAGTTCAAATATTTTATGTGGGACTTATCTGGCCTGGAGGGAAATTCCTGGTGCCCCTATATTTAACTTGTATCACACAGCAGGCCAATAAAATTCCCCATGGTTTTAACTCTCTCAGTAATGACTGCCCAAAATTAGCTGGCAGACTTTGTTTGGGGTTTTTTTTATAACAGCCTAGAGTTATCCAGAGGAATTTTTCTAGATTAAATAATGTTTACCCAGTGCTAAAGTGGGACGCCTCTAGAGAGGAGCCTGGCCTATGGATGGGAAGGGGGTGTGGAGGGCAGCTGGACCCTCACGACTGACCTCTCCCTGCGCAGCAAGCTGCGTGGCCATGCACACCTGGCTGTGAACCCCCCCTGGACACATCACTTTCTGCAAAGCCAGGATGCTGCTCCCCCCTGGGTCTTATTCCCATTGCAGCACCCCCAGATGACCTAACCCATCCAAAAGCAAGAGGCCTCGCAGTCACAGGTAAGCCCAGAAGCAGCTGTCCCTCAGGGCTGGGGCAGGATGAGGGGCAAGAGGTGTGCGGCAGCAGGAAGGTGCCCACTGGTATTCACAGAGCAGCACCAGCCCCAGGAGCACAACCAAAGCATCCCCACAACTGGTGGGGCAATTGAGCTGCTGCTCATCCTCAGTACCTCTTTGGCTCCTTCCTTCTGAGGCGAGTGCACAGTCACTAATTGCTTTGGCAACTGAAGCAGCTGTAGGTGATGGTACAGGAGAGGATGTTTTGCATTCCCAACCTGTGCTGTGCTGCACCCAAGCTACACAAAAGTTACTGGACTGTAAAACTGTTGGGCTGGGCACAGACTTCTGGGGATCATCCAATCCAACCTCCCTGCTCAAAGTAGGTGCATTTATGGCCAGTGTCTGAGAGCCATGTCCAGCTGGGTTTTGAACGCCTCCAAGGATGGAGGCTCTGCAACCTCCCTGCACACCTTTTCTGTTTCCATTCCAGTGGTCAGCCACCCTCAGAGTGAAAAAGCTTTCACATAGCCTTCAAGAGAATTTCCTGTATTTAAATCTGTGCCCATTGACTCTTGTCTGAAAAGGGCTTTGCTCTTTACATCTTTCTTTCTGGTATTAATACGCACTGATAAGAGCCCCCTTGAACCTTCTCTACATGAAACAGTCCCAGCGCTCTCAGGACAAACAGTCAGGTGGCCAAATTGACAAGTTAACTGTATACATACAACCACCCCTTTTTATACCTTTATCTCTCTAATTTCCCACTCTTGTCCCTCCCAAAATAATGCAAAATCCCCCCTTGTCCTGCCTTTGATTCCTCCCCTGAACATCCCATAAAAGCCCTGTGCAATCCCATGCTGCTTTCCCCCCGTGTTCCATACAATACCTCACCCTTAGATAGCAGCCTCCAGAGTCTGAAAGGTGACCCAGAGAGATGCTCCCAATGACTCATGGTGATGAGTTTCATACCTGGACATCGGGGCTGAGACTGCTGAGACAGCCCTTGGAGGATGCCAAGCAAAATGTTGGTTCCTCAGGAGTCCTCAGTTTGTGTTCCCACCTGCCATTGTGCCCCTGTGCTCCTCTGGACTTGTGCAGATGGATCTTTGATGGGTGGATAGCTCTGGGTGCATCCCAACAGGACATTGTTCAGGCTCTCCCACTGCCATTGTCTCCCTGAGCTCCTTTGTGGGTGTGAAGATGAACTTTATCATATAAGCTAACGCAGTGAGCCCATGATTTCACTGTAGAAGGCTATCCATTTGGTTGAGCACAGCTTCCCTTTCTTAATTCCATACTGGCTACTCCCAGTCACCTACTTGCTCTTCATATGTTTGGAAATTATTTTCAGGAGGACTTTTACCATCATCTTCCCTGATGTTTAAGTGAGGCTGACTGTCCTGTAGTTCCCCAGATCCTCCTTCCTGAAGAGAGGGGGTGACATTTCTTTTCTTCCAGTCCTAAGGAACCTCTCCCAAATGCCAGGACCGTTCCAAGATTATCAGGAGTGGCTTCACAATTATATCAGCCAGCTCCCTCAGTGCTCCTGAGTTTATCCTATCAGAACCCATGGACTTGAGTGTGTTCAATATTCAGAAGTACTTCCTAATCCAGTTCACCTCCACTGAGGGCAATCTTCCTTGCTCTGGACTTACCTGGTGGTCACAAGGGCCTGGGATTGTTGAAGTCCAGTCTAACAACAAAAAACTAGGGGAAAGAGGCATGAAGAACTTTGACCTTTACCATGTCCTTTGTCCCCATTCAACACCAAGCTTATAATTTCCCTGGTCTTCCTTTTTTCTGGTAGTGAACCTGGAGAAGCTCTTCTTGTTGCTCTTCACATTCTGCACCAGACTCAAATTCATTTGGACTTTGACTTTTCTTACCCCATCGCTGCACACTCTGACGGTGCCTCTATATTCCTCCTGGGTTATCTGCCCCTACCTTCACCTTTTGCAAACTTCTCTCTTACATTTTCATTTTCTCAGGATCTCTTTGACCATGCAGGCCTCCTGTCACCTTTGCTTGCTTCTCTTCTCCTTGGGATTGACCATTCTAGAGATGGGAAGAGGTGATCCTTGAAAATCAACAAGCTCCCCTGGACCCCTCTTCTCCCCAGGAACATTTCCTGTGAGATTCTTCCAAGCTGATTGCTGAAGAGGCCATAACCTACTCTTCTGAAGTCCAGGGTTGTAATCGCCCTTTTAGCCTTGTTACCTCCCCTCAGGAGCCTCAATTCCACCATATCAAATGCTGAAGAGCAGACAGACACCTTGTTCCCCGGTTGGGCTCTGGCACAAGACACACACGAAAAAGTCAATTCTTCATGTGCTTGATAAGGAAAAAAACCCTTGAGCTAAAAATAACAACAACAATAATGATGATGATAGATCTTCCTTTGGAAATGTTGGCTGAAACATTTGTTTTTGTCTCTTTTTGCTCCCAGATGGCTTCTATGAGAATATTTCTTAGTGCTTTTACATAACATTTTGCATTGTGTTAAATCGTTGATCAGATTTCTTTGAAGGGAATCCTTGTGGGGCTTCTGCAATGCTAGGAAAAGAAGAAAGGAAGGCATATTCTTTCCTTTCTTTCTTTCCAATTGGACAAAACCAACCCACATCAACAGGGAAATGGTTTCATTTCAGACTCCTAGAGCAATGTTAGAAACACTGGCAAGGAGGAGAAAAAGAAAACATTTTAAAAGGTACAACTGATACTTCACATTCATTTCTGAATGTTTTGCATTGTTTTCCTTGTCTACTAAAATGGTGTCAACGTTTTTTAAATCTTCAGGGTTTTTTTTTCCCAAAGATGTGGAATTAAACTACCCAGCTCAGTGAGATACATGGTCTTGGTCTGCAAGGGAGGAAAGGCTTGTGCTCCTCAGAGGTGACGTGGTGCGATGGATCCAGATTGCCACCACTGCTCTGCTTTTTGTCAGACATAGTTGAACCAGGGAATTTTTTATTTCTACTGATGACTGCTAAGAATAAGGTGCAGGAGCTCATTGCTCTGGCCTTTTAAACAAGATACTTCGAATTGCAAGTCAGTTAAAGTAGACTTCACATAAAAGCTGTGCAAAAAACCCCAAAAAAATCTGATATAAGCTGATATGTCTACCATAAATACTGCCACAAAGGTCTGTAAAAGTACACAGAGCACTGTATTGCTAAAATGTTTACAGAAGCTTTCTGGAATCTGTAAATACAAAAACATTGGTTGAAGGAGCTTTTCATCTGTTATGGTAAAACTTTCAAGTTAAGTATCACCAAATTGAACTTCCTTTCTGCCTTGTAGCCTTTGGGTAAAAATGTAGAGGCATCAGAGAATACTATTTTCCTTTCCATGAAACACAATGGACATCACTAAATCACCAATTTGTGTGTGGTGCTTGTTTTGGTAATCCCTGGAAAACCATCACTGCCTGCTCTGGCCCCCTGACTACATGCTGTCTATTTCTATTCCTTGCTTTCCCAGACCCCTGTGCAAACCATTTTCATTCTGGGGTCAGAATGAAAATCTTTTCAGAAATACTTAGTACCCAATGTCTTTACGGCTTGGGCTTGATGATCCAATGTCTTGAAACGGTTGGACTTGATGACCTTAAAGGTTTTTTCCAACCTAGTGATTCTGTGATACTAAAATAAATAGCTGGGTTTTCAGAAAAGCTCAACAGCTTCTCTAAGAGGGAACTACTGAGTGACAAACTATCTTCACTCCGTTGCCCCAGTTTGGTGTCTTCCCTTAAACATCCCACAAGTGAAAAACCACTCCTGACTGGCTCTCTGGTTAGAGCCACTGACAAATTTTTGAATTCTGTGCTAAAAATAAATCTAATCCAAATTGGGTAGAAGTAACTCCAAACTTCAGAGAAAGAGCTGATGCTATGCGCCGGAGTCACCAGAGCTGTACGGCTCAGCAGAGATACATGAAGTCTCTGCTGCACTGAACAGAGATAGTAAAACACGAAGAACCCCACTTACAAGTCCAGAGAGATTTTTGTGCATAAAAAACAGAATCGCAGAGTTGTAGGGGTTGGAAGGGACCTCAAGAGATCATCGGGTCCAACCCCCTGCCAAAGCAGCTCCCTAGCTCATACTGCACAGACAGGCGTCCAGATGGGTCTTGAATATCTCCAGAGAAGGAGACTCCACCACCTCCCTGGGCAGCCTGTCCCAGGGCTCTGGCACCCTCAGTGTGAAAAAGTTCCTCCGCATGTTGGTGCGGAACTTCCTGTGCCCCAATTTGCAGCCATTGCCCCTTGTCCTGTCTCCACAGACCACAGAAAAGGGGCAGGCCAATTCCCCTTGCACCCCATACTTAAGATATTTATAAACACCAATTAGGTCCCCCCTCAGTCTCCTTTTCTCCAGGCTGAACAGCCCCAGCTCTCTCAGCCTTTCCTCATAGGATAGATGTTCCAGGCCCTTCATCATCTTCGTAGCCCTTCTCTGGACTCTCTCCAGGAGATCCCTGAAAACGACAAAGCTGCTAAAGTTTTAACAGGATTAAAAACTGGGGGGGGTAGTAGTTATGACCAAGTACTGCACAAAACAGAATTTTAAATTATTGGACCTTTTAAAAATACTGATGCCTAGTAAAGCGCAGGCACATTCACGTGGCTTTCAAATGCATGCCAGTAGAGTGTGAACTGAAAAGCCACCTCATTTCGTCACACAAGAGTCAGAAGCAAAAGCGATGATACGTAATTCTAAGCGTGCCTGAAATGCAGCATTGAGGATGTAAATGTTGACTAGACTCCCAGGGAAGTGAATCATTTGTATTCGAAGCTAAGATTCATAATAAATACCCAGCTTCAAATCTCCTTGGACAGTGTCTCTCAGTAGATTTCTAAAAACGTACATTTATGGAGTAAACAGAATATTTAATGGCTGCTAGCAGTATATCAGATTTGTTATGCTTATGGGAGCTGTGGTCATCAAATATTCATGCTGATGGTTCTTACACAATGCTGACAGCTTTCTAACTTGCGAAATAAATAATGGGTGAGTGGGAATTGATGAGATAAGTAGACTGCTTTATCTGAGAAGGGTGACCAAGCTTTTCCATGGCAGCAGGAAGATTAAGAGTTGCATTCTCAGAGCAAGAGCGAGAATCTGAAGGTGTATTTCTTCGGATTACAAACCAGGCAGATCTCTTGATCTGGCCATATGTTTTCTTATTCTTCTCACTCTTAATTGTCCCTTCCAGTCCAAGGGATTTATTTGCTGTTGTCAGGGTCAAGCAGTGAAAAAATGACTCATAAGTTTCTGCTACCAGAGAAGCTGGGCTGAGATACTGGATCATTTCAGGCAGGATAGGAGGAGTTTGATGACATGTACATAACCCATCCCCATATTTCTTACTTAGGCAGTTGGCCCTTACTCCAGTTAGGGCAAATAAAGGATTTTACCTCTTTAAGGAACATGGAGGATGGTTCATAAGAAGTTTGGGAGTTTGGTTTTTTTAAAGGCACTATACCCCCCAGTGCTGGTAAACATCTAGTACATCATCTGACTGCTACTACTACTAAAGGTATACTTCAGTTTGATATGGGTGGCACTTTTTCAAAAGCTGCAGGTTAACCAGTTGTGCTGTACCATAAACCAAGACCAGATCACAGGACATTTCTAACACATACATTCTTTGCTCTCTTAATAGGGCTTTATTTTATATGAAAGCTGTTATTGTGAAGTAGTTACACATCCTTCATATTACCCTATCTCAGCACCTGGCCATCAGCCCTCCAGTTCCCGGAGTATCTCTAAACAAGCCAAGGTAAGGAAAAGTACCTCCACCTCAAGCTGGGGAAGTACCGCATGCTCACACATTATAAGATCAACACTGGTGATTTAGCTGCCAGTTGTGGTTTTCTAGAATTAAACCACACAAGTTACCTTTAATTCTTGCAATAAGACCTTCCTCATCTTTGAGACAACAACTGAAAGAATTTTGAATCTCACAGATTTAACCTCTTAGTTAAGTGGTAAATTACAGAATCCCCACAAAAATAGTTCAAAAGTCCACATACAGAGTGATATGAGTTTAAGCAAAACTATATATATATGACTCAAAGGTCCAGTTTTCAACCACAAGATAAAACATTTCAGAACATAAGCTGATTCCATTGCTCTTTCCAATAAAAACAAGAGGCAAACTCATACCAAAATCAAGCAGAATTATATCCGCGCTTCCAAGAATGACTTGCCTCAAACATAGATAGCACAGCAAGGGACCCTGAGTAAGTCCAACTTTTTATCACAAACCTTGAAAGATAAGAATAAAAGCCCTAAACCTCAGTGCTAGTCTCAGATTTATCATAAAGCCTTGAATAACTTGAAGTCTAATCTTGCAAATGTGACTTGTGCAGTGCTGCAGAACAGGCTGAGCAATAAAAATAAAGAATAAAATAAAGCAATCAGAATCTCTACTTTTTCCTCGCATGGCACTTTGCAGCATAAACTATTGTTCAGTGGTAACATGCACTGTTTGATGTTTCCATCAAAATTCCTTTGCTGGAAGTTATATTGTCATGATACGAGCAGTGTCACAGGACATACAAGAAATTCTGTGGTGCACAACTAAGGGATGACTTCTTGATACACAGATTTCACGCTAATGCTCCTGCAGTCAAATGTTCTTTAAATCATTTCATTTTAAATCATTCTCTTACTACAGCATTGCTTTATTACAAACATGCAATAAGTGGGGAAAATGAAAACTGCAGACATCTACTAATCCATCTTCTCATCCAAGTACAGATTTGTTTAAAAAACCCCAAACCCTCCCATCCATGCTTTCAAGTACTCTAGTTTCTCTTGAGGGTTTTTTCCCACCAAACACCAAACCCATGGGAAGCCACCAGCACAGTTTCACCATCTATGAATGACATCTTAGCTCTTGTGATTTTCTGATGCCTTTCTGCAAATACTTTCCTTCAGTACACTTCCATAATTCTTTTTTGCCTTCTCTGCCTCAGACCAGTTGAGGTTGGCAAGGGTAGATCAGCAAAGCTTTAAACACAGAGACACAAAGGCAATTTGGAAAAGCCCAGCTTCTAGACCCTAGTAGTTTAATAATAAACTATTTGGCAGAGGTCTTCTTGAAGAAGAAATCCATCCATTGTCTCCACCTATTTCTCGTTATTTTGCCAATCTACATTTTACTTCCAATTATATTTTTTTCTGTTGGTCACTTTTTACATTACCCTCCCATTACTTGCTTGTCAAATTATCTGATTAACATATCTTCCAATTGCTTTCTGACCTTTTGTGATTTAACTTCCCAAGTTGACAAATAAGACTTTGTGGTTTGTGGTTGTCTTACTCCCAGAAGAGCTTTTCAAACATTCTTCCTCCTAGTATAATGCCTGCTTGGACAATAGATGTATATTCTTACTACTAATTCAGCCCTTGCATGATTTTTATGTTACACCAAGCTTAAGAGTTCTAGAGATTTCCTACTCTCCAGTATTTTCCAGTTCTTTCAACACCTTTTCTTCTGCTTAGTTTTGAATAGTATCTCTAGTCATCATCAGGAAAAAAAAAAAAAAGAAAAATAAACTACTCTGAAGTAGGTGCCTTCTGAATGGTTCAGTGACATCCATGCTACTGAAGTGATCCCTTTAACTGTTGGCAATCCAGTTCTTCCAAGTTCTGTCCTGATACATTTCAAAAATTTCTTGCTAGTGTTTTTCAGTTTTGTGCTTCTCTCCCACCCAACACTCTCTACCAATTGCCCTTTCCATTTGAGCTCTTCTAATTTCCCCTTACTTACTTCCCACTGCAGTTTCTTTTTATTGGTTTAAATACAGAAAAAAATTCATTTTCTGATGTTTTGTTGGAAATAACCTCCTGGCTGTTCTTTACCATATGTCCTAGGGTGCACAATCCCATTTTCATTCAGTGACATTCCTGCTTTGAATGTTCTATTTTGGGTGGTTTGGGTTGTTGTGGGGGTTCTTTTTTTTGGGCAGGGGGAGTCCCTTCTGTTGGATCTAAAATATTTTAAAATTTCTTTGCTTTTTATCTCCATGGGGTTTTTCCCTGGGGTTGATTTAATCTTTTTTTTAAATCATCCTTCTAAATTACCTCACTAAGCCAGGATACATTTCCTTGCCCAGAGATTTCGAACCCAATTTATGGGCCAGTGGTTCTTCTGAAGCCAGACTTACACATTAACACTGCAACACCAAGTAGTTTAATAGACTACGAGTGCTATTTTTATTCTTTAAGACATCATGGTCTGTGGCTTCCTGACAAGAGGGAGCAAAGGGGCAGGTTCCAATCTCCTCTCTCTGGTGACCAGTGACAGAACCCAAGGGAACAACATGAAGCTGTGACAGGGGAGGTTTAGGTTGGATATTAGGAAGAGGCTCTTTACTGAGAGGGTGGTGGGGCACTGGAACAGGCTCCCCAGGGAACTGGTCGTAGCACCCAGCTTGGCGGAGTTCCAGAAGCGTCTGGACGATGCCCTCAGTCCCATGCTCTGACCTGGCTGCGCCTGTGTGGAGCCAGGAGTTGGACTCGATGGTCCTTACGTGGCCCTTCCAACTCAGGATCTTCTATGATTCTATGATCTAAGAATTCTCCACCAGCTCCTGTCTTCCACAGAGTAAACTAAGGCCATCTGCTGAACTGTGCACCATTTGCCCTCCACTTCTATATGCAAAAACTACATGGATAAAAGTTCATCTGCTTCAGAAGTAGCTTTTACAATGGGAATTGGTACTGGAAGCAAAGTGGTTCCTGGTGGGACAACATCTGCCCAACACACACACACCTTTCTCCAATGAGGTTTCTGCTTTCTTCAAGTCTTTTAAGGGTTTTTATATAATAACTCATGTGTGAAAACACTTGACTAGCAGTAAAATGTGACACATAGTTCATCAGCAAAATTGAGAAATCCAGCTTCCCCTGCATCTCATTTCCCACTCTGTAATTAGGGCTGTGAAAGCCAGCAAAACAGGGAGCCAGTCTCCCACAACAGACTCCACCTTTTACACCTGTGCTTAGCCTAAAGGCATGGAAAATTCCTTTGCGTTATCCTACACAGCATTTCTCTTTCTTTTCCTAGAAAGAAGAAACATTTGCAAAGAAGATTTGCACAACATATTCAGCTGGTTTATCGTGGTCTACCGGAAATCCTGCAAAACCATATGAGATTGGGAATGTTGTAATAGGGACAGGAAAATAAATCTGATATAAGATAATGCAAACCTGTTAGCAGATTTTGCAGGAGTGAGATTGTTTCTCTTCTCACCTAAATCAGCACCAACCAACTTAACTCAGCTGAAATGAATAGCATCACATGGCTGTCCAAGAGGTGCTAGCAAGAGAGGGATTGGTACCAGTGCATATTTGTAAGACCAGTGTTCCTCTTGTCTCTCAAAACGGAGTGAATCAGGAGGATTCTCACCTGAGCCAGCAGACCAGAACTAGAGAGAAAGAGCAAAGAAGCTGTCCCCTTAGCATCCTGGGTGTAAAGAACAAGAAAAGGGTGCTTGCATGACCTCTAAGGCAATGACCACCTCCTTTTCTCCCCACCCAGGTAGTGTCTGGCATGCAGAGCTCCTCAGGAGGAGTCTTGCATGGCTGGTGCAGTGGATATGAGTAACAATATAAAAATTACAGCAGCCTTTGGCTCCCGTTTCTGTGAAGAGCTGTATGAAGTCATAGCAATCAATGTTAAGGTGGGTACTGACAATTTGCTGGCTCAGACCCTTAGAACAAGTAGCTGGCAACCTTCAAGACCAGCAGGAAGCAAGCACCGCCAAACTAAAACAAACTCACAGCGACACGCTATAATGCTTCCCAATAAACACTCCCATTTGGCTAAGAGGAAAATTAATACAGGTAAACCAGCTGAGGCACAATAATATAAATTATTTTCAAGGCGCTGAGGAGAATCTAAAAGCATTTTGCTGGGAGAGGAGAGCGAGGTAGAACATGTGAAAGGAGAGACTGCCTTACACGGGGTGGCTTTCCTCTCCTGATGGTGAATTACATCCTATCCTTTCCTTTTCTTCCTCTCTGTCTAAACCCATTAGGACAATGAGGCTTCAACACAAGGAAATAAACCTTTAATTAATAGTCTATGAAAGAATTAACTTATCCATAGCACACTCACTCTAAAATACAATTTCTCAGCATGATTGTTCCCTCTTCGTCTGTCTTCTACCTCTATATTCCTGTCTTCACTATTCTTCAGTTCTCATTTTTGACTCCACTCATTTTTAAATATGACATGAAATAAGTACTAGTTCAATATGTCTGAGAGGCAATTATGCCACTTACTAGGTCAAGCATATATAAGCTATTGTGGCTGCTGAATGCCTTCTCTGTGTGAACATGCCACAGCCGTAGCTCAGATGCATTACCAATTTTTCATCTTTCTTCCCTTCCCCCCCATGGTTTACTGTGGTTTTTTGGGGCGGGTTTTTTTTTCCCTCCTTTCTGCTGTTATATATCCTGGCTGAATATCTTTTCTAGAATATTTCTCTAGAAGGAAATTATTGGAAAGTAAGGTAACAGTCTGTCCCATACATACCATTTCCAGCCACAGAACACAAGATGGAAAACCACCATTATATTACACATATCACCTGGGTTTCCAAATGAATTTTAACTGATTAAGAAAATAGAAGGCATCCTTTAGGTTTTCAATTATGACAACTCTTTTTAATGGAAGTAGAATAGAACAAAATTGAGAGAATAAATTATTGCAACCTCTTGAGGTAAAACGTGTGCAGCCACTGAAGTTACAAGTGGTATTTCTTATTTCTATGGATTTATTCCGCAAAGTTCTGAGCATAAGGCCTCTGAAATCCCAAAGCAAATTATGCAGATCCTTAACCCTGAGCCTACAGCTGGTCTCATGGAGCTCAGTGACTGAAGTCATCAGAGGAGAGAGCCTGGGGGCTTCAACTTGGGTCCTGTAGTTCCTCCCTGGGGTTGGGTGGGGATAGAGACACCACCAGGTCTGCATGGCAGCGGCCAGTTTCTGACCTGCTCCACAAATGAGGAACAAACCCTCCTCCTGATAATGGCAGGGAAGGTGGCCACTTCTCCCACCCTTCCTACTAAACCGTCTCCCTGAAACAAGTGACAACCTGCCATCCCCGGGAAACGAGCGAGACATCTGCCTGTAGCAATATCATCTTGAATTGCGAATTAATCAAATCTCAGAAGTTGAGCTTAGGTGTTACAGGCTTCTCTGGGGAGCTCAAATTTACCTGAAAGAACTCGAAGAGTTTTAAACAGAATTATAGCTACAATTTAGCAAAGAAAATGTGTATAGTTACGTTTCTTATCACTGGAGTGCTGTAAAATTGAAGTGAATTTTCAGTCTGATTAATTCATTCAGAATGATTCCCATTGAGTAATTATCTTCAATAAAGATCTGTCAATACAGTTTCAAGCTGCTGCCATTTTATATCAAATATAAATTAGACAGTACAATGAATTCAGGTACAACTAAACTCAATGTCAGATGAAATTCCTGTGTGATAACCAACTGAAACAATCACTCCAAGAAGATGAAAACAAAATAACTTAATATAATAATAGTAAAACTTCTTCCTCTTTCTGGATTAAGATAGCATGGATGATTTTGCAAAATCATCTGGGATGTACATCCCAGGTAAGTCCAACCAAACAAAGCTTTTGGGAGCGCCTGCTGAAAAGAACAAGCCATTCTTTCAGCTGGTGTAAAATAGCATAGCTTTAAAAGAGGTAAAATCAAGACTATTTAAACCAGGTGAAGATTTGGCATCCAAGCATCGATATAAGCACTAGTTTGCCAGTGTATTTAGGCAAAATCTGTGTGGTCAGAAACACTAACATGGCCCACTGCCCTGAGGGCTTTAATTTAACAAAATTAATCATTGCTGAGACATGGAGAGAATTGTTCAAACATGTTTTGGTTAGGGCATCACCAGCTGATGTGTGGCCTGGTACAGCTAAGCAAAAAAAGAGTTTCAGTTTAGCAGCTTTTATGACTAGTATTAGGAAAGCAGGCCTAAGATGGATTAAAAATTGGCTTACCACTCTTGGGCATCTAAATAGGCAACTGAGTATTTTTTCCAAGAAGAAAATTTTTTCTGCCCTACTCAGTTCATGGGCAATTGACACGAAGGAGCAACAAAAAGGAACCTGTAAGTTCAGTGCCGCTGAGCGAACACAGGATGGCTGGGCAGCAGAACACAGCAGATTTCCATAAGAGCTGCAGAGACTCAGCGCCTCAGTAGATCGGCCTCTCTGGTGTGGCTGCAGGGTCTTGACTCGAAGGCAGGTTTGTTCACTTAGGCTTGACTGACCCACTTGAGTTCAGAAAGTGAACTCGAGCAGGGATGAGAGCCCTGGTCCTGTGTTCCATCTTTCTCCGTGGCCTATGTCACCCTCCATACCATTCTCTGGGCCAACATACAGCACAGCAGCAGCTGGTTGGTATTTCAACAATTTTTTTCAGTGCTAGAAGTAGAGAATGTTTTTTAAGGAAATATATTATGTGCTTCTAAGTCCATGACCTGTTATTCTGCTGTCTTTATTCTTTCTTTCTCAAACTCTCTTGTCTGGATGCTTCTCAAAGGCAGGCTGTCTGTGAATATTTTTTTTAAATTTGCCTTAGTCTGTATTAGCCAGATTGCTCCAGCACAGCAACAACTCCACAACAACTTTGTTTCTTAAGAGAAAACTAAGCTAAAAGCCACTGCTTTTATACATGCGTAGTTAATAAACAGGGAAACCCCAAATTTAAGTAAGAAAGAGAAGCGAGTTTAAAGGCTATTTCTTTAAAAGCACAGCAACAAATTGAAGTGTGGATCATTCAAAAAAACCAGATAGAACAGCAACCTCAAGCAGTGGCATACCAGAGATCAGAAACCAGCATTCCATTCCCTTAACAGAGAGCAAAAATTACAAAGGGAGTCCTTTCCTGATGCTGAGCAACAGGGACCGGTGATGTAGGAGTCCTGGAAGAAAAACAGCTGTGAAAGGGCTATTTTTGGTTTCTGCCCCAAGTTACTAATAGCTGTTCTGTTTTAAAGTCCTCCACATGGTCATCTCCAGTGACGGTAGAGCTTACATGCATAAAGCAAGAAAGTGTGTGTGACAGGAGGAGTAGCTGCCTAGTAAATAAAGCTCATCTATCCAAATGGATCTATTAACAAAGCATTTTTAACAGAAGTTTGAGTCATCCAATCAATCCTAAATGGAAGTTTGGCACAGCAGGATGCCAAAAAGACCCAAGCACGTCCTTGGGGATGTCTAGGGCCTTGCTGGACCAGATCTCTGCTCAGACTGCATTTAGGGATTGTTGAGGTAGATGCCAACAAAACCCTTAAGAAACAGGTGAGCATTTTGTGTGAGTCTGCATGGCCACACACACTAGGTTAGCTCCTTAGTGCTTTGAACCCGGCGTTAAGCTTTAATTATGCTGCAACCTGCAGCATCATCTCTCTTCCTGGCTTTTTAAGCCTCTGCTTTCTGGTTGCTGTAAATCCCTGCCTTGTCTTACAGTTCTCCTTGGCTTCAGTTGCTCTGTTATTAGCGGTAGACTCGCTCGCGCCGTAAATCAGCTCAAACAGGAGGAACTGTGGTGTTATTCCTACACTTACCCTTTGCCTGACCAGGGACCAGCAGAAGTCACATCCAGCCAAGCGCCCAGCAAAGCTGGTTGCTGACAATTCAAAGTAAGATATCGCTTGTACCGCGCTGTTTCCTCGTGTTTGAGCCATGATTAAATGTATCCCCACAGAGACAAAAGCAATTATATTTTGAGATACTGTAACATTATCCATGCAAGGCAGTGGAGCGAATACCAATTAAACCCCATTTTCTTCCCTGCATTACTACCTGATTTTAATATTTTAGACTAGGGGAGTTAGAATTGTTATTTTTCTTCTTTAACTTTGCATCACACAGAGCATTACTCCTTTCTTTTTCTCTGTACCCAGACAGAGCAATCTTAGAAGAGCCTTTCCTCTGAAACAGTTATGAGAGCATCTATGTGCAAAAATACACGGATTTATTTGTGGTTTTGCAGACTTCAGTATAAGGCAGCACTTTTATAACCATAGGAGTGTGAAACAATGAAATTCCATTAACTTCTAGTTGGGCACAAAGGAAGTTACACTCCATGGTACCTTTATCTGTTTTTATGAAACAGAAGTCTGTAGCTGTATTATATTGGCATTCTGTAATTCAAAGGTAGAGACAAAAAAGCTCTTGAAATTAATTTCCTTGATGTAAGTTTTGGAGCTAGTTGAACAGGAATGAAAAAAAAAAGGCTGGATAAATTACGTAACAAACCCAAGAATATTTGCTGAATAATGCATGATCTGGCCAGGACAGTTGTTTTTTGAAAAGCAGAAATGATAGAAGTGATCTAGTGAAAGATCTTACTCTGCTATAATAATAACAATAATAAACAGAACTAGAGCAACATGCGTTAAACTGGGCATAATTAGCACCTTTCCCTTTCTCAGAAACTTGGATGAAATCAGTACTGTGACCTAGGAGCAGCATAAACGTTTATAAATGTACAGACCTCGGAGGCTGGATTCACAAATAAGCATCTCACTCCTGATGCCCAACCAGAAGGCTGGACTCCAGGCTAAGCTTGGTCATGCTGACACCGTGGTCCCTCATGACTGTTTCTCCATCAGCAGGTCCTGCTTCAGCACATGCCCTCCTCTCTCCTGCTCCTTCCCATCCCTTACGCCTCACCTCCCTGTTTGCACAGTGGCCTAGAGAACACACACAGCCACATGGTCCTTGGGGACCTGAGCGAGCGTCACCAAGAAGCCACAGCTGCCAGCCTAGATGGGACTGTGTGACAACTGGGGTCTTTCTGTCTTCCCCTCAGAAGCCTGGATACTAGGACAATAACTGGGACATTGACTGCAAGCCCATTTTTCTCCAGGAAAAGTGAATATGCTTCCATTGTTATCGCTAGGCCAGCAAATAACTACTCCATGCAGCACAATCGCTTCTCCATCAGTTTGGTAGGCAGAATACGTTCCCTTTCTGTTTATAATCCACTCCTGTTGAGCTGGAGACTGGGGAGGACATGTGAGCAGCTTGGACTGGTTTTGGGTTGGTTTTTTTTTATTGAGAGCAGCTGGGTTAGCTAAGGGCTACACAGCCCTCTTTGGGCAGAGCTGGTGGCAGGCAGGCAGGCAGACCTCAAGCCAGAAATCAGAGTCCTGCACTGCAGCGCCTGGTTGCTTGTAGAGCACTGCCCTGACCCCAGAATCCCTTATCTGGAAAGCTGAGAGCAAAAGGCACATTTTATTGCCATTTGCAACAGCTTCTCTAGAAAGAAACCGCCTTGGAGGTAACAACAAAGTTGTCTTCTGAAGCCTGAGTAAATCTAGTGCGTTCAGAAGATGAACACGTGAGGCTATTACAGCACCATTTGGCAATCCCTGAGCAATGATCTCACCTGTCTTGAGTCATGAAAGCAAACATATATTCCCTTCAGGGTCAGGCAGATAGGTTGCCCTGAAGAGGCTGAAGGAACACAATCACTAACCAGCCAAAGACTCCCATCCCCTTCTGGAGCCTTCACAACATCTGAGAACACTAGGGGTGCAGAGGCCACCATGTGCCTGTCAAATGCCCCAGTGCCAAGGTCAGCCCCCAGAGTTACCAGTCACTACCTCGCTTCCCCAAAACCTGCACTTGCAACCTGGCAGAGAGGCTGAGAGCTTTTACGCTGCAGCTTATTTCCTTCACCAAGCCTCCCCCAGTGGGGTGTACCTCTGGCTCCAAGACAGCCAGCTCAAGCATACCTTGCCTGGAACCTCCTACATGATGGCAGAGGACCCCCCAGGACTGAGCTACACTACGGGTACAGTTAAGGGATGCTGATTTTTCTTACCAGAGAACAATTTCCTTTGAGGAGGTCCACTTTCCTGCCCATGCAATTTCATTCCACTTCTCGACTCCATGGCAAGCTCAGTTCTCTTAAGCTTTACAAACCTTTAACTCCTATTTGTCTAAAGAATGGGCACAACCACTGTATCATGGTCTCTGCAGAAGGAAATGAAACGTCCCACAGCAGCAATGGTGTGTTTTGGGTAACATTGGCTTGCTGAGAAAAGAGATGAACAGGTATGAACTCACACATACATGCAGATCTGCTAACATGCTTTGAAGTAAGACAAATGCAATGTAAAACCTCTGTGCTACTTTCACCAGATGGTCTCATGCCTGACAGCATCTTCTGCTGGCTTCATCCAGGTAACTGCAGAGCTTTCCCTTCCTCTCTAATCCTGCCACATCCATGGAAAAACAGCTGCCTCCTTACAACGCATCCCCAGAGCTCAGCATCCTGCAAAGCTATGGGCCACAACACAAGCTGGTGACAGCCCCTTGTGACAAAGCACAGTGCTGAAGCAGGGCAGGATGTTTCGATAGCTTTCATAATGTTTGTTTGCGCACGTGTTCCTGCGCTGAGCATGTTCCTCCATCATTTGCTGCTGGAGGAGTGCAACAGGTTGGAGTTGGCCTCTCTGACTTCTCACGTTGATACATGTGTTAAGTTCATTATCGTGTTTGCAGGGCTTTTTCAGGATAACTGAGATGTGAATGTTTGAGCTGTGTCAACAGTACATGCTGTTAGACCTCCAAGGAAATTAAGGCTCTGAAATGATTGCAAATGGAAAGCTTCGCCTCCCCCCCCCCCTTTTAATTAGTAATCCAACCAACCATTTAATAGAGAGTAAAATAATCAGAGAGAGGTGAAGGCAAGGTATGTAGACTAGATTTATGCTTGACTGGACATGCTTTCTTATGGTGCAATTGTTAATGTTTGTATGCATTAATAAAACAGCACCTACCTGAAACACACAGGAATATCTGGGGCAAAAATGTTGTCATTGGCTTTTTCAAATATGCTTCTAATACTCCTATTTCCTTCCAGTTGCTCCTCAAAGGCCATCTCTGATCCCACTAAGAACTGTGGATTTCTACATTGCTTTGAGAGTATGTTTTCCAACAGATATTTCTGAGGTTTGAGATCTTCATTAAAAGCCATTAAATCTTGAGGCATCGTTAATGCTGTGTCACAGACCTCATCTAGTGAGACAATAGGGCTTCTCATCTCCCCTTATGTACAAATAACCATTGAAAGTCCAATCCTGAAAGATACTTTAACATCTACAGATCTTCCTGAGTAATATTCCACTTTATATATTTTAGCCTTAAGGAAGAGGCCTTTCAAATACATGCATCTGTCTCTAGAAATCTGTATTTTTTTTCTTTGCACTTAGTTTTGTTCCTCTTTTGTGGTGGTTTTTTTTTAGCTAACCCAGCAGGAGGTAATCTTGCTGAATATTTTACTTAATGCCAAGGTCTAATCTGCATGAGCTCCTCTGCATTGGATTTCGTGGCTTTTTTTTTTTTCTCTTTTCTTTTTTTTTCATCCCCAATTTTGCTTGTCAGGTGAGCTCACGGGGAGAAGAGTTACCTTGGGTGTTAGCCACATGTGGAGGGAAAGAGGTGGCATGTCCCTGGTCCTTTACCTCTTCAGCATCAGCCTGGTGCTGGTTGCCTGCTGCTGGGTCCCAGCCTCCCCTCCGTGTGCCTGGCTGTGTTGGGGAAATCCAGGATTTCACTTCCTTCTCCTCTGCTTCCTCTCCCACAACATCCCCACACGCCAATGCAGGGAGGGCTCCCACTGGAGAGCAACACTACCAGTGCCTGCAACCTGCCAGCTGCAGAGACACCAAGCAGCTTCACCATGACCCATGTCAAGCTCAGACCTGGCCATGCTTGAGCAGGACCTGCCACGTGCTGTGGATCAGACGCTGTCTACTTTAACCATAGCCAGCAGAGGCTTCCTTCCCTTCTGCTTCCCCCTTTCCCAGCCCTCAGGAGGGAGAAGACTCCTCCATGTGCTGTCAGAGATGACTCGTAGGAGGGTGAGATTCAGAGACAGTCAGCAGAGAATTAGCACTCAGGCTGGGTTTTAAAGCAACCGAGGAAAAAGAAGGAGGATAAAGCATGATGTGGCACGCGTTTGGGCAGACACCTCCACAGGCCCAGCCTATTGGGATCGTTCCAGTTCACGAAACAAGAAGGCAAATCTTTTCCCTTGCAAATTCATCATGAACTCCAGGAAGGGAAGATTATAAACGCTGGACGTACGCTGGGAATAGAAACATAAATCTGCCGCGCTATTCAAACAGAGCATTAGTCACAGCCTGAGGCTCTTTAATAGCCCCACCACTGCTATTTATAACCCCAGGAGCGTCCTTGGAGCCACAGAAAGTCCAAACATCACCAGGACGAGTATTTTCCCACCCCTGAGAACAGAGAACCTGTTTGTGTGATGGTGGTGACTCCGTATCAGCCAGGGCTCCTCCACTGCCCATGCGCAGGGCGCTGGTGGGACAGAGGTCCTGCTCGTGCACAGCTGCAGTTTCGCAAAACTCCAACGTCGTGCGTGGAGGTACAGAGCAGCTTTAGCCTCAGTATTTCAGGTTTTGCAATAAAAAAAAATACTGACGGTATTTTTAAAATACTGATGGTATTTTTAAAATACTAAAGCTTGCAAATAGAAGGACATCTAGGAAAGTATTCCTTCCCTGTTTCATGCTCAGTCACGTGCTGTCTGTATTTGTGACAGAAGCTTTTAGAGGTCTGCCCTGTTCTCTACGAGGAATTTCTGGCTTACCTCACCCTGAGGTCGCATATCCTTGAATTTTCCTAAACAAAATAACATCCGGTGGCTTTGCCAAGAATTTTGTTTGGCCATTTTGAATTTACCATTTCACTTGCTCTAGTCAAGGTTTATATGCATACTTTGACGCAAGTCTCAACCTTTTAGTAGCAACAGTAACACCCTTGATGCTCCAGGAATTTAATAAGCAAACATCCTTCTCTGGTGGAGGGGTGTGTGATGGTGCACAGAGCTTAGTCCTAAGAAAGTCTTCTGATACTCTTCCTCTGGAATCACAGGGTCGTTCCTCTCACCCCTCTTCTTTTCAACATGCGCATAAGATACCTAATGCGTGGGAATGAGAAGCTTTATCTGGCTGGGCTCTGCAACTGCTCTCTTGAAAGTTTCAGCTGTTGCAGAAAATAGAGTTAATGATGTTGCACAACTATGGTATGTGACTATAGGCTATACCTCCCCCCTCCCCCTGAACCCGAAGTTGGGATTTTGTTTTGCACGTGGAGATTCTTTTGAACAGGGATTGCATCCAAGGCAAAACTAAATTCCTGCCTCAAACAACGCAGAAGAAAAATTGAATTTTGCAAATCTTTACTCCTTGAGAGGACCCTGATGGAGCAGAACTCCATCACCACATTTCAGAGTAAATACGTAGATACACCTGCCTGCCAGGGACAGTGATTTAGGAAACAAATCACCGAAGGCAGAAACCACAGCCCCCGGCTCTTGTCTCCTGGGGCCAAAACCAGTAAAGAGAAAAAGGCAAATATGTTTCCCTGACAGCAAAGTTCCTGGCCTCCCAGAAGACTACTTAGCCCAGGGAAGAAGCAAGCAGGTTTTTTTCTGCAACGCCTTCAATATCTCCTCCTAAGCCTATTCAGACATCCACCGGGCCTCTACAGATGACTAACAGACTCCATGAGGGCTGTTATTCCACAATTTAGAATAAAGTTAAGAGGTCTCACAGCAGTGCCTGCAGCAGCAGGCCCTACAGAAACTCATAATAAGAGGTAACACTTGGACTGAGGAGTATCAGAGATTAGAGAGAAAAGAGAAGCCCAGGTTGGTGAGGAAACATACCCAGGATGACTCAGCCCAGGGGCCAAAGAGCAGCTAGATCAGACACGGCTGGAGCCGGGGCAAGATAAAGCGAAGCTATATTTTATATGGGTCTTTGCCAGCTTTTCTATTCTTGACTCAAGCCTGGTCTAAAGCTTCTCATCCTCAACACAGCGGACAGCACTCTGGCAGCAAAGGGCACTACAGCAGATTGGATTTCCCACTCCAAATCATGCAGACAGGGGATTTTAATGTGGGCTTTCCCCAGGGACGCCTGAACCACAGGACTAGAGGCTATTCTGCTTAAAGAATAAGTATTTCCAGTTTGAGCTGTCCCTCTCTGTCCAAACAATTAGGTGTGAACAGATCTGGTTTGGTTGTTCTCATGAACCTTAAGGCAGAATAAGGAGTAGAAAAGCATTTTCATGAAGACAGTTGCGATCCATATCACGTCACACCATAAGGAGAAGTTGCAAGTTTCCTCCACGCTGAAAGAAGGAACCAAAGGGGAAAGCCCACAAACCCTGGGCAACCCGTCTCAGCCCAGTCTCAGAATGAAACAGAAACAAATGTGATTAAGGCAGGAAACAACATGGCCAATGTTGTGTTACATCAGCAGAGCTGGCCTGGAAACCTCACAAACCAGCCTGTGGAAAGGAGAAGACTGAATGAGGCAATGAAGAAAGAAAATACCTCCTTGTGCCACTTGACCTCAGCTCAGTGAGGTCTCTGAAATACTCCTTGCCTGCTCTGATCATGCTCATCCACTGGCATCCATTACCTCACTGGGGGAAAACTCCTAGATGTTCAAGATCAGGACAAATTTCTCAGGGCTGCAGAGCAAAGCAAACAATATAGGGATGGCTCTGGCAAGGAGAAACGTAGACATTTGAGAACTACTCCCTCAGGCATCCCAGCCTAACATAATCTGGCTCCTTGCAGATCTGTGTCTTGTGATTGACTTCAAACTCCCAAGGAAGCCTTTTCTGTGGTTGGGATGTGCCTCAAGTCTCACACGAGTGCTCAAGCAGTTAACACCATCTGTGATCATGTGGAAGATGCTGCCTGAACTGGGGCACACATCTTGTCTTTCTGTTTTATGGGCGCTCTGATTTTCACACGAATGAAGGAATTTAGCAATGTCCCAAATCTTTTCCCTTCTGAAAAACACGCTTTAAAATGACCGAAGGATCCAAACCTGGAGAGGTCCGAGCAAGGCAGCCAACACAACTGCGTAAGTATTGCTCCCTTAAGAAAATCATGCTAGAGAACAATAGCGTTCAAGAAGCTGCTCTTCTGTTCTCTTAATTCTCTAATTCTAGCAAGCAAACTGCTTTCAAGTTCTCCTCACAAACTATTCCATTCACAAGAGTCACTCAAGCTGCATTAGCAAGATCCTAGAGATTCAAGGCAGCGTCTGTCAATTTACAGGTGCCCTGTGTTCTGCAGAGGTAAGGAAATCAATCCCTCATTTAGCAAAACCTTTGCCCATTTGCCTGCTTTTTTTAGATGAGAGTAAGTTCTGTTGACTATTTTCACAGCCTGTTTGAAAAGGCAGATACAAATTTGTGCCAAACTGAGCACCTAATCTTCAAAATACTCTCTTCAAGGAAAAAACCCCTTAAAAATCAAGAAAAACGTTGTCAGTGTTCAGCAACCTATATAGCTTGGGTGAGCAAAAGCCTTACAAACAGACTGACACTTGGGAAAGAGACGAAGATGACAAGGCAAGGGAGAGGGCTGCGCTCCATACTTACACCATGTAACACCCAGAAGATGTAAAGCCAGCTACCTCTGAAGAGCCTCAAACAAATGTGAGCCGCCACAGAAGCGCCTGGGGGACTGGGACTTCGTTGACCTTTTAGGGGAGCAACATTACAGGGCTGGACAGCCTTGCTGGCATTTCCCACACCACCTCAGAGCTGTCCCTCTGGGTGAGAGGAGATGCACATACGTAGGTTGCTGGCACGGGGACACAGATGCAGGTCCAGCACAGCCCTCCCTGGGGGCTGGGAGCAGAGACATTTGGGAGAAGGAGAAGGAAGAAGGCAGTGTCAGTAACATGTCCCACACCATGTGTAGCTGCAACTGCAGCAGCGGAGAAGGCTGCTCTGCCAGGAGACTGGGTTGCAGATAACTGTGGGAGGTTTTTCCCATGTTTTCTGTGGGTCTATAAAACAGCACACAGGTGGATTATCTGCCCCAGAGGGTGTAATTTTCCCTGGCCCAACCCAGGCCAATAGCCCGTTATTCCCCACCAGTACCCAGCTTCATGTTAAAAAGCAATGTGTGGCTTAAAAAGTTCCTCTGTCATCCTATATGTAAATAACAGACACAGTGCAAGCTGCATCATGTTTCAACTGAAAGACAATAACAGCTTCTATAGATTTATTGTTGACTGTGTACACACTAACATGAAGATACATTTTTAAAAGCCCCAACGCAGTACATGTTTTCTCAGTCTGTGTTCTTAAATTGATAAAACACATCTGCTCTTACAGAGCTATTACAGCTTATCACAGAAACTTGGATCTAATTTACTGCCAGCAAAAAGCTTTCTTAAAGCCTCTCTTTCCTTTTCAGAGGCTGTACTATAAAACATGATAATTCGCATTAAGAATACATTTAAACACTGCTGAAAAGACAACTTGTCCTGAATAAAAGGCAACATTCATCCAGGGTGATGCCTCATATAAAACCAAGCCAAGATTAGAAACACAAAATTTTGTGATTTGGAGTGCTTCAGGTCTTGCCCAATAAGTCTTATGCAGTCGAAGTGGCCTAGAGCTGGCTGAAAACCATGGCTCCTTAAATCTCCTCCCTTCTGGGTCTTCAAAACCACCCACCAGAGGTTTTTGAAACCTAGAGCCATTGCTTTCCCCCTCCAACAGTTTCTTTACCATCTTTTGCAGCTTTGGGACCGTACCCACCAGACACAGCTTGTGGCTCCTCAGAGGTTTAAAAATAAATAAATAAAATTAAATCATAGAGGGGTGCAAATATCAAGCATAAACTAACTGACTGTGGCCATAAACTGAGGATAAGTGCACTGATGCATGATCTGAACCCCTCTTCTGCCCCAAGGTCGAGCAGATACCACTGTGCCTTGAAGAAAGGTTAAGGAGAAGGAGCCCGATGGGTCAGTAGGGTCTGCGTGAAGCAGTCCAGTCTCACCTGGCCCTGCAAGAGGTCCCTACCCACAAGAGGATGATGCCACAGACCATCTTGTGCTCCATGTTGCTCACCCAAGCTCCTCATCCTTCACAGATTTCTACACCATTCTCATGCATTCCCCAGGTGAGTCCTTGACTCTTTTGTTTGCTTTCCACCTCTGGATAGTCGGCCAGCAGAGATCAGGTGACAGGTAAAGACAATGTAAAAATACCCCTGGCATTCCCAATGGCACATGCTTCCTGAAGCAAGCCACATCCAGGCAACCATGTGCTTCCTGGGAAATGGCTCCTTTGCTCTTCCACCAAGGACATCCCTTCCAGGCCCAGCACCTTTCTGCAGTGGTTCTGCTGGATTTGGCCAGGGTGGAGTGCAGTTGCCTGCCACAGCCGGCCCACGGTCACTTGTCCAGGCCTTCTCTGCAGGTCCTGTCCCAGAGCTCAGGCCAGGAGAGGTAAGGTGGCCTTTGGCACTACATGGTAGCAGTTGCCATCTCCCAAAGAACAGAGCTGAGAGTGAGTAATATAATGGCCAGTCTCTCTCCTCTGGCACTGGGGACAGATACAGCTTTCCTGACAGTCTCAGGGGTTTCCAGGCAGCAAACAGCTTTTTGCAGCCCTTAGACATGAGTTCCCACTTGCATACAGAATCAAAATCCTTGCCCCAGCAAACCTGCAGCGTCACCCTTGCACCATGTACACTTGATGACCAGATCCCTCTTCCTTGCAAATGCTCCGCCACTGAAGGCATGGCAGGTGGTGAGGCAGGTCGGCCTGATGTGCATGCAACCAGCAGGACTGCAATCACACCACCAGCATGCCTTCACCCGCCAGATGGGGCTGAGTAGAGTCACCCCCTCGCTCCAAAACCTACTTTTTAGAGCATCCTGCCCAACCACCCCCTTGACAACCACCCTGCCAAAGCCACTCTAAGAGCTGGTACAGCAAGAGTACTCAGCTTGGCCACGCTTTCAGATTGGTTTCCACTGCTGCCTAGCTCTGCTGGGTGATTGCTACACAGCAAACCACACGTACACATCGCTTTAACTCACTAAAAGCACCATGCTGCTCTAAGGCCCCTCCTCAGGGTCTCCAGCAGATGCAGTTTTGTGCAAGGCAATGACATTGTGATGACACCAATACATTTCAAGACAGGTCTGGCAAGGCAGGGCTGCACACGGGGATGCAGGAGGGAAACAAACGTCGCAGGTTAGAGGTGCAGAGCCCTTAGTGAGAATAAAGAAGGAGAAGGGAAACCATGTAGACAGCTCTCCCCCCTCCAAAAGGATCAAGTTCGCTGTCAGGTTTTGCAGTTTTACAATAACAAATGCTCTCGCATTACTGCTTGAAAAACTTGGCCAGGTTCTCTTCCTCCCTCTAAGAAAAACTCAGACTTTCCTGGAGACCTCTCTGCAGCCATGGGTAAATCCTATTTCTCTGGCAACGCTTAAACATTACTGGGATCTCTTCTCAGGCACTTGGGTGTTCATGTTAAAACACCACCAAAACCCACCCAAAGCATTCACAGTGTCAGGCAACGAGCAAAGAGCTGGGGACATCTATATTAAACCTGTTCAAAGTGCCACTCTGGAGCCTGCTCCTCAAAGGCACCGACTCCAGCTATGTGCCTGCCATCAGATAAGGGCCTGCTCAGCCCAACACCCACAAATCAAGAGTGCTGAGCAGTAATGCAGCATTGTTGCTGAAAAAAAAAAAGGGGGGGGGAAGTATATTTTAAAAAAATTTAAAAATCAGATTTTATCGCTTCTTCCTGTATTAGTTGCTTAAATGAAGGACTTTGCTTCAAGTTTTCTGCAGTAATTTACTGTCTTATTTCTTGTTATGCTTCCAAATAACATGCATTCATTTGGGAAACACAAGGAGGAGGAAGATGTTGAAAAGCTATTGATCTACAAGGTCAAAAACTCTACATTTCATTTCCAGGGGAAATGAAACAGTGACAGAAGAGCGTGTTTCTGGGCTGGTTTTGGTGGGTATTTTTCAGCTTGGGAAAAGAACACATCATCATTTCAGTAAAATACTGGAATCATCATAAGATTGTTTTGTAACAAGAACAATCAGAAAGATGACTTGTTCTGTGAATTTCATTTTCAGGCTGCACATCTATTGTATGCCATGCTTATACATAGAGTCCCTTGTGAATACAGTCTGGGGCCTTGTTTGCAGTGCTGATTACAAGCAGAGAAGAAAACACTGCTAGCAGTGCTGACGTTCATCCTTATGGAAAAAGCATCTCTCAAATGATTGCTCATGTGCCACAGAAGATGCCAAATTACAGTACCTCCCTTTCCATTAGTCACTCCATAACACTCTTCCCTGTTGCCACATCTCATACTCCCTCAGCAAGAAACAAAGATGCCACCAAACTCCCTGCTCTACTTAAGTGACAGATTAAAAACTCTTTTTCCCCCTCCATAAGAGCAAAGAGTTTGGGATGTTGCAGTTCTAGACTTCTGCAAAAGCACTTCTTTGCAAAACCAGCAATGCTCTGCTTTTTAGTGGGGTTTCAGCTTTTCATCCTGGCTTCAAATATTTTTTTCCCCAACTAGTCCTTGGCTTACTGCAACACTTCTCTCTAAAATTAAGTGACTGCCCCACACTGCTTTTGGCAAAGCCCACTCTAAGGTCTCCAGGGCCTTCAGCAATTTGTTTAGCAGCAAGACAGGTGAAGTTGATACCAGCAGATACCTATTGATTACTTACCTCAGCCATCACTCCTGCAAGATGTAAAAAGGGGGCCGATGATCTCTCTCTAACTTAATAGGCACGGTGTGCATTGCAAAGGCCAGAGAAAACTTAGGCAGACAGTACCTGATGCTGAAAAAAGAGCTTTTAAAAGAAGTCAGAGTCCTGGTGTTTTTTGGTTTGTTTGGTTTTTTCCTATAGTTGATCCAGAGCAGGCGAAATCATAGAGAAAGGACAGCTTTTAGAGGAATGAAGTGGATTCTGGCACGTTTTCCCCCTTTTGTGTTCCAAGCTTTGGGTTGGAAAAGGCTGCATCGAGGGCTGGGGGGGGGGTTGTTAGTTTAGCTGTGCTGCTAGACATGTATTTAATCTTTTTCCCTGATATTCCCATTATGAGAAGTTGCAGCCAGAGTTAGGGAGACATTTATCAATAGGGAAAGCACATACACAATTACTAACAGCATGGTCTAAAACAAAGGGACTTCATTACCCTGAGGCATTGAAAAGGCTCTGCCATTCTCTGCTTCGTTATTATTCTCCCCCCTCTCATTGGAAACCGGCACCCACCATTTCCTAATGAAGATATGGACTCCTTGCAAGCTTTCAGTGAAAACACCAGAGCTGGAACATGTCAGCATAGTTCAAGCAGGAAGGGACAAGTAGAAATCATATGCTCAACACACACACATATTCCACACACACCCCCTCCTACCTCAAGCAGGATCACCTAGAGGTGGTTGCCCAGAACCATGTGAAGAAGACTTTTCAGTATTTCTAAAGATGGAGATCATGCCCTTAAAAGCAGTTGTTTTCCTCATGTAAATACATCGAGTGCCTTATTTTACCCAAATTGTCCTTCTACAAGAAATAATTCCCATAGGCAATGGGTTGGTCCCAGTGCAAGGGAATATCGAGCAAGCCTGCAGGTACCATGAGGTTGAGGTGGACATTAATTTCTCCCACGACTCCAACCAATCATTTACTGCTTACATATGAAACAAATAATTCTACTTTCTCTTTCACCTTCCCCTTTTTCTTCTTGCCACTTCACACACCCACACTTTCCCTGTGGCACCAGGCCTCCAGAGGGGATTACCAAGGCAAAGGATCCTTTCTCAGAGACACCCAAGAGCTGCACAGCTGACATTCTGACCACCTTATCCCATCACAAGGGGCAGCAGGGGTGCCAAACCTGGAAATTTTACATGGCCCAGATGGGTGGTTCTGTGGTCAAAGGAGCAACTAAGCAAGTTTCAGTTCAACTAGCTTGCTGTTCTTCCCCTGGGGAAACACAACTCTCGTGTACAAATTAAGAAGTGGTTAAATATGGGGCTATCTGACCAGATCTCTCACCGACAGACCTATTTGGGGATTCCTTCAGCCACCAATGCATGCATTTCCGAATTTTGCTAACATGTGTGAGCACAGTTCTGCATCCTCTCGTTATCCAGGTAACTAGCCCATGGCTGGATTTTTCTGGGGGGTTCTGGGGGTTTTGGTGTTTGGTTGGGGTGGTGGTGGTGTTTGTTTTGGGGTTTGGATTTATTTTTCTTTTTATATTGAAGCTTGCTAGCTTTCCAACTTTGCTGGCTTCTGGTGGTAACAACCTTTGCAGTTGTCCTTCATGTAGGAAACCTTTGCTGTAGGCACAACAATGTACTTTTTGGAAGCTAGCAGAGATTCCTCTGAACTTTCTCATTTTCCTGTTGGGTGCAATAACATCCCTGCTCCAGCACCAGTTGAAATAATTTGGAGCCATCTCTATGGGCTTCAACAGCCTCAAATTTCCTGTGTGAGACTATCATTAAAAGCACAGCACAAGTGAGCTGCCCCATGGCACAAGCGAGTCTCAATTCAAGAAGGTGACTTGAGGCAGCAAGAGGGTGAAATCACAAGTTTCTCTTGCAGGACTGAAGCCTCCAGCTCTTACCCTCTACTAGTGGGGAGATCTAGAACTGGGGCCTGCACTTTTTAAACAATTGTGTATTGTACTAGAGTTGGATTATACCAATTGTTACCATACTTAATTTTTCATTAAAAAGATGGTGTGACTTTAACAGCCACAATAAATGGGCTAAAAATAAGTGTACTTGTTCAGGTTGTAATTGAAAGTCCTATTAATGAAAAAAGAAAAAAACCCAGCAGGACCAGTTTGGCTTGTGTTGGCTTTCTTTTTTTTTTGTAAAATCTCAGATTGGATAATCAAGTTAATTTCATTTTTTATTTACACTTAAGTTTCACTGGGGGGTTCAACTGCAAATACTGAAGCAGGGAGGGGACAGAGCCCTGTATGAAAACCAGCTGTTGACATAGGACTTTTCTTTAAAAAAAAAAAAAAAAAAAAAAAGGCATTTTCTGCATTTCTTTGCCTATCATTGCCTAATTTGTGGCAAATCACAAACACATTCCTAGGGATGCAGACGACGACAGTGTCAGAAGACCCTTGTTGTTCTGGAGATCACGGGAAGTAGATGACAATGGGGTCCCCTGTGAAAGCTTTTCTAGTGCTTTCAGGGTTTGTCCCTAACAGAAATCTAGGATGAAATTTCACTTGACAAAACTACTTCAAATTAATATTTTGGCAAAGATACTGTGTGTGTTATCATTCTTACCATATACACTTCATTGCTCTGTCAGGTTGTTCTCAGGCTTTTTCCACAAACACAAGTTGTGCCAAAATATGAAGTTTCCATTAACTGTGCATCTATTGTGTAAGCAATCCAAGTCTAAAACATGGAGATTTGAGGACAAGAGTGATGCTAAAACACATCAGAAAGCCTGAATCCGTGTGTTTAAAACCAGCTCATGCCCTAGGTGGGCTTGGGTGGGGATATGTTTGTATCATACAAGACACCCCTCCTGCATGATGCCACCCAGCCAAGGGGCACAAGCAAACAAGATGACAGCCACCTGCATGTGGTAAACAAGAAGGGAATCACAGTACATCCATGGAATCTGCCTGCTACTACTGGGAGTGACGAGCACTATCAACAAGCAAGGGTCAGGGGTACTGCAAGACTTTGCTCCAAGGGAAGGCCAGAGCATCCCATGGAAGATCTGACTGATCACCAGTCAGACCAACTTCATTAAAACACAGCTCGCTCTGAGTAACACAGCAAGAGCATCTTGGCCATGCTTTAAAAAAATCTAAAAGACAAACCACAAACAGCCCCCCCATCTCTTTTCACCCAACCCACCCCTCCGCCCCCAAAGACTTACATAGTGCTTTCCATATTCATTCACTACTTAATTAATTTGATTTCACAAGCTGATGGAGTCCTGAATTTTACTGGCTCTCACCTACCGACTCACTCTGATTTCTTTAATCAGGCCATTGCTTCTCTGATTCAGTGAGGCGGTTTCTAATTCCTAGTTCCACTTGATTAACCATCAGCTCTATATAGTTTAGGCTGCTTGTTTTATTCTTCTAGGTTCAAGATGCCAACAATGTTTTTAAATTCACCCTGCCTGCCTCACCTGGCTGCAGTTGGCAGCAGCACAAGGAGGAGATGCAAGGCAAAAGCAAACCAACCAGGCCTTATGTACGCAGCTCCTCAGAACAAGCTCTGCACTGTAGCAGCAGGTATCAGCTTCTGATGCCTTAACTTCAAAGGGAGATGGCTCCCCCATAAACCTTACCTAGTAAAAGACTCATCTGTACATCAATGGGTACGGCTGTAGGTCTTGGAATCAAAGTTGTGAATCAATAAACTATTCACAGGAAATTATATCCCGACTCTTCCTCTGTTTGCAGGCTGCCCACTGGCATATCCCAACTTTTAGAAGAATGTCTTGTCTGACATAATTCATCAAATAGATTTACATGACAAAAAATTATGTAGATAATTTGTGAGCAGACTCCACAAGCATTTAATATTCAAAATTCAAGCTGTGGTGATTAGCCTTGATTGAACACACAAATCAGCTAGTGTCTTGCTGTATTTGAATGATTAACTCAATGTTTTTTGGGGAAAAACACACTTATGTCCATGATTAACTCAGAATCTGCTTTTTTGGGATGACTGATATTTGCTTGGGGCTTTTTGTGTCATGTTCTCCCCTCTTCCCCCCCCCCCCCCCTTTTTTTTTTTTCAATTCCACAGAATAAAACCATTTTCAGAAAGCAAAGAAGAGGTGGATGTATTTCTGGTAGAAATTTTGTAAAAGTAAATTCCAAAGTTTTCTGCAACACTTGTTCTGACCTCTGATTTTTCAGGCAAATAATGAATTCATGCTGATGAACAGAGGACAATTTACCGACACCAAGTCAGAGCCCTTTAGAATTATTTTCTTCCTCCTGATCTGTCTTTCTTGCCTGGGATCAGATCAATGGATGTGAAAGACCACAGACCAGGGGTCTTCCATTTAACTATTTTCAGAGGAACATCTTGAAAGTTTCCTTTCTCCTTCTTAAGATGAAAAGTCCCTTTGAACTCCATTGTCACTTCAGCACCAGTAATGAGATCAAAATGGTTTCTTACTTCACCCCCTCAGTGTACACCTGGAAGAATATCAGAGGCTATCTGATATTCTATCTGCCACACTTCCTCTCATGGCATATGCTCTCTACATCCTTGGACACTGCTGCCTCACTCACAAGCCCAGAGCAAAAGAAAACTGCTCTAGAACATTAAAAAAAAAATCCCCAAAACCCCACCCAAACAAGAGAGTCAACTACTAGAATGCAAACATAAGTACCCTATTACTAGCCAGATTTGTAGGCAATGGTATTGTATACTTACAACAAAATACACAAATGACCTTCATGTGAGTGACACATGAAGCTGTAAGCATCCAATAGAAGATCCAAGGAAAGAGCATGGGTTCCCTAAGAAAAGAGTGTTCTAACAAAAGCAGAGAAGCACAAAGTCATGCCAAGACTTTAAGCACCACTGACATTTTGTTTTGGAAATAACATAAAGGAAATAAATGTTGTAAATAGAAAAAAAAAATCTGATATGACAGTATTTATAGTTTCAGTGTACTAAAATGAGGTTGTTTAACTTCCAGTTTCAGAACTACCTTTGGTTCAGTTTTCCCCTCTGAGTCAGGTACAGTCAGTCCTGTAGTGACTTCTATTATTGTAATTATTTTGAGCAAGAGCCGTTTAAACTGGAGATGTTTTTTTGAATCAGCATCAAATCCCACATGGAAAAAACCAAAACCAACTAAATCAGAAATGATAGTGAAGGATTGCTTCTATCGTTGCACCCAGCTCCTGCTGGGACAGCTGTTGAGATGCTGCACATGTCCAGACTCTTTGCCTATCAGGGAAAGTCTCAGAGTCTTCTGGGTTCTGCAGCTTCTACCCAAGGGGGAAAGGAGATGCTCAACCTCCTACTGACAGCAATGGAGAAACCTCAGGACAGGGACTTCCGCAACAGAAACCTTCAAGGCGGCAGAAAGATTAGCAGGAAAGTTGGTGGCTATGTGGGAGAAGGAGAGGAGAACAAGACAGCTACTTCTGAGGATAGGGCAGAGGTGTTTTACTGAGGTTTCTGCAGGAGGGAATTCCCCAGCAGCTATTTATTACCATTTCCACCCAAAAAAACACCAGGACTTGGGGAAATTCAGCAAATGGTACTGAGAAATACCCAACTCCCTGTCTCCAATTTCTGCTTCAGATGGGGAAATCAAGCAAAGCCTGCTTCTGCTCTGCGAAGCAGCTGCACCGCATATACACACACACACACCTCATATGCATCTTTTAATGTGCCCAGGGAGCAGAGAGGGTGAGGGGAGCGATTCCATTTACACAGACAGAAAGCCCGGGTTTGTTTCCCTGAGCAGAGCAAGGCAAGGTCAGACGAGGTGCAAGCTGGCAGAGCTGCGCCTGTTTACGCTGCAGGGTATTTTTGGCAGCTCTGAGGGGGAAATCCCAGTTTCAGAGTGAGCCCTGTCCTATAAACAGGAGCTGTCTTGTGACAAGGAGTCCCTACAAGCACCCGTGAGAGAGAAGGGGGAGTCACACCACTCCCTGGGAAAGAGACACGCTTCCAAAATCCAAGGAGGGGGGAGGAGAAGACACATGGGGGGCTGAGGAATCGGATCTATCTTCAGACTTCTTGACAAACCCTGCAGCGTGCCTGCAGCCACACAGGCTGTGGCCTACCACAGACGACAGCCGCTTGGGAGTCTCTGGTGACACAGTGCTGTCCACCAAGCAGCCTTCTCCAGCCAAGCCATTGGAGGACCCGCCCCCCCCCTTACCTAGAAACACAGAGAACCTACTCAGTGTGAACGAGCCCCTGCTCTGCCACCATCACACTGTGCTAAAGGACAGTGCCACAAAAGGCTATCAGGATTCTAAATCCCAAACCGGTGACTTCTAACCTCCCTCAAACACAAGGAAGAGGGCTATGCTGTGGCCAGGGACTGGAAGGGTGGGAGGGGGGGGTGCGGAGGGAGGGGGCTCTCTCCCACACCAAAGCCAGACTGTCTCTCCCAGGAGAGGGCTATTTCATACAATAAGTACCCAGATGGCAAAGCTCAAACGCTGTGCTAGCCTGTTTCAGAGGGAGGAAAAAAAAAAACCAACCAAAAAAAAAAAAACAACACACAAAACCAACCCAAACCACAACAACCCAAGACAAAACCGGCAGGCCAAAAGGAGCGCACCACGTGAGCACAGGCGCCCACTCACCAAAACACAGCTGGCTGTAGTTATTTTTAGACCCACTTTGACAGGATCCCTTTAAATTTCACTGGCTTTTGTCAGTTCGTACCGCGGAGCTAACGTTGTTTAAACGGAACACGTTATTTTTGGCCCGTGAATCACGGGACTCGCTCAGAAGCCTTTTCACACAAGCCGTGGAGAGGCCTCTGTTTTCGCTCTACCAGATTATGGCTAAAAAGACCTTAATCACCAGGTATGGCGATTGGCTTCAAAGATTTGCAAATTAAGAGTAAGCTATCAAATAGCTTCCTGGGGGCTGTAAGACACACAAATCCCATCACTGCTAATGAGGGCTTATGCCACAAAATAATATCTTCCCTGTACATGCACAGGCAGATATATACACACACACACACACACAGAGCGTACAGCACCTTTCAGCCAAAGGTTGACAGAGTACCTGGCTAGTTTAGCCCCAGCAGAGGAGCCCTGTGTTGTTTCCCCAGCACAGCATCCTCGCTAAACCTAACTGGCAGGCAAACGGGGAGGTCTCCCCGGGACCTCTTGCCGGGATTTTCCTCTGGGAGCAGCAGCGGTAATTGCTCGGCTCTGGTTTTAAGGGAGATGCTGGCAGAGGAGCTGTGGGAGCATTACGAGGGAGGGCAACGCACCAGGGGACTTTTAAGTGTTGCAGGAGATGAAAAGGGAAAAAAACAAAACAAGAGAGAAAGGGAAGGCAGTTTGTTTTTCAGCTGTATTCCCAAAGACCTTGTAAATACGTATGCCTCATGCCCAACTGCTGTCGGTGGTGATGGGGAGCTTCCTGGCTCCTCCACAGTGGGAGGAACATCCCCAGTGTGGAGCCCAGTGCCTACGTAGGAGCGTGGTTCCCCAGCCCTCAAGCATCACCCGCGCCCTGAGTCACAGTCTGCCAGGGCTCAGCCAGCAGACCGCAGCCTGTGCAACGCTGGGGGAAAACAAAACAAGAAAACAAGCCACACGCTCCTCTCAGCTCTGCCCCAGAGTTCACTGCCCCCGAGGATGGATATACGAGATGATCTGCAGCTGTCGCACAAGACCATCGACCTTCGGAGGCTTCAGCCCCTTCACAGCACTGAGGGAAGGGCAAAAGGGAAAAGCAAAGCCTGGAGGAGGGCACAGCACTGGGAAACCCAGTCTGTCCCCCACTGAACCATCCCAGCTGCTGGGGTTTTTTCCCCCCCCTCAGCTTATGCACATTGAAAGCCGCTATTTTAGAACGGCAGGAACATCCAAATCATGACACGTGTGTGAAGTGAAAGGAATGCAAATGTTCAGGATTTTCTTTTTTTTTTTTTAAATTGGGTCTGGAGATACTTTTCTGCTCTAAATAAAATCAGAGGAGGAAAAGGCACACACAAAAGCAGCCCATAGCTTGCATTTTCCAGGCTGACATAAAATAACACATTAGCTCTTTCACACTGGGGATCTCCTGGCTCTTCCTTCATTCTCGAGGACACTGCCCTTGTCCCCAGCACAGCTGGAGCCTAGGGCAGGGCACCAGTGAGCTGCCTCCAAAATAGACTCAGCTGTGGCCACATTTCCTCCTCACCACCCTTGACATAACAAGTTGAGAAGCCTTGACCAATCCTGTCCAACCCAATTTTTCTTAACTGAGGCAAGTTGTGCTGTAGTTTGTCTGAAAAGGGGTAAAGAGAAGGCAGTGAGGAGGGATGCAACAGAGCCTGAAAACCTGAGGAGGTTGGGAAGGATGAGAAGCTGGATTAAAACAGCAACAATCATTCCCAGAATAAAAAAACATAACTCCCAAGAAAGTGATGGCTTTGAGAGACTCCAGGCAGGTGCAGACTCTCCAAACTTCAGTTATTTATTAGAAGAAAACCCAAAAAACAACAAACTAACCAACCAACCAAAAAAATCCAAACCAAAACTCAGGAGAACTAGAAGCCCTGCCTAGCCATCTCCATTTCAAAGACCACTTTCCCAGCAGGGCAGCCACAGTCGTTGCCTTTGCTGGCTGCACAGCCCCATTCAGCGGGCACTTACACCTTACCTGAGCAGCCTATCCAGGCACAGCTCCCCTCCTCACGCATTTAAACATGACACCATCATCTGAGCATCCCCAATTCAACCATTTCAGAAGGCCCTGAGAGGTGTGGCAGCACCTCAATGATAATTCATGTGGGAAGCTCAGGAAGATAGGGCAGCACCACCGGCAGCTGGTACTCAGGTGGATGAAGGTTGCAGGTGAGGCACCAGCTCTGCTGCATGCAGGTCACCTCACCTTTCCTTGCTCTCCCTACCACAAACATAGAGCAAACAAATGCATTCAAGTCTCAAAGGGAAGCCTGTACACTGAGTACTCAAGAAAGGCTCAAAGTTACAATAAGAGGAGTACACAAGGTCATATGGTTGTTTCTTTCCCCTGAGCAAACATTTCCATTTCCTCTCTGATGACACTTTCTCACTTTGTAAGGCAATCTTGGTACACTGCAGCATCTTCTTTGCAAGACATATCATCATCTGGGTTACCCACATAATAGGTTATCCAAAAAAAAAATATATATACATTTCACATACAATTACCACTGTAGCTTAATAGGGATCATATGCTTTCCAAAATAAACACGTTGGGCCAATGAGCTTCAAGCACCTTTCAAACATGGCCTACCCAAACAGAAACAAAACAAATGAGAAGAAGCATGCCTGCTCTCTGCTCCCCTGCCCCACAGAAATAAAACCGGTCTGTCCCCAGTGGAAGATTCCACCAGAAGTGGAGATGAGATAGGATTACATAGAGAGAACAAAGCCTCCTTCATCAGCTGAGGGGAAAAAAAATTTCTATTAACAGACAGGAGTTTGATTACCATTAGCTGCTATTTCACCTCCACAGTTGAGCAGTAACAAGAAGGGAAATGAGTCCACTTTGCCATTGAGGGCACACAGACCTCAGCAGGTCCCAGGGAGTAGCACCAGGAGAGCTAGCTTCCCGTGAAAGCCCTGGGGCAAAACTGCCACGATCAATGGAGAAAGAATTAACACCTTGAAAGAGAGCAAGCGCTCACACAGACAGCTGCTAGGATCTCTTGATTTTTGGGGGCAGGTCAGGAGGTGACAGGACCATTTAGCAGCTTGCATGGCAGTCCTTTACAGCATATAGCATCCATATATAAGACACATATATATATATGTCTCCAGATAACTTCCTTCCTGTGTTTCACTTGAATTTAAAGTTACTAGGCTATAACTATATTCCTTCACAGCAAACCACCAGCATTGGAAACTTCTCCCTCCTAACCCAAAAAATACCCATAACTGGGTGGAAAATTAACAAGATGAGAAGGAGAAGAAGTTCTGCTAATGATCTCCCATGACTTTTTGACAGAGTAGCCTGTACTGGCAGTGGTCAGAGAGCCAGCTGCAGAGGACATGGGCACCAATAGAGAAGGTCTGTGTGAAATCAGTCCCCTCCACAGGTTTCCTCAAAGCATGCCATTTCTGCACGAATTGTGTAATGCCAAAAAGCTGAACTACCAGAGAAAGGGCAAGACATCACATTGCTTCCATTTAACAAGCATAACACATCTGTAATTGTTAAAGGCTGTCAAACCCAACAGTTACCCCCTTCAGATAAAACTGTATTTGCTGACCACATGTGCACATAGTTAGATGAACTCTGGCCGTTGAAATGTTGGAAGGGGGGAAAGAAAAAGAGGCCAGGGAGGTGGGAAACAAGAACAAAAACACCCCCCCCACAGAAAACCCAAAAAAACCCCAAGACCACAAGAAATCTCCTTTTTAAGTATCTATGATGCTGCTGAGCAATTGCAATGCCCATGTTACCAACACAGTAGGGATGTGCACATCTGTTCTGGAGCAGCCCCAGGAGTTTCCTCTACTGGCTGGCAGAAAAGGGCCATGGAGATCTTGGCCCAAGCTCAGCCAGAGCCTGGCATCTCCTGGTGATGGCTCTCCCCAGGCCATAGCTGAGGTGCAGCCCAAAGCATCCCCATGGAAGGGGATAAAGTGAACAGAAATGATTGTGCTTATATGAGCAGAGAGCCCATAGCAGGCTGCAAGTGGAAGCAAAGGACTAGAAGGAGGGGAGGACCAAGTGACGAAGAGCAATTTTCCATGAAGCTTGTTTGTCAGCTCCAGAGAAGAATGAAGGTTTGTGCAAACAGGAACACGTTCATTTAATGCATCTCTTCAGCTAGAAGAGGGCTACAGCCTCTGCAGGGACTTTCAGCCTCTTTGTGTGAATCTGCCAGGAGCAGCAGAAACTTAACATGGGCAACTGTGCATGACTTCTCCGCTCATTCTTTGTGCCTTCATCTTAGCTTAAATCAGTGACTGATGTCACCAAGGGCCTTGGGTTTGAGGATGAGGCTGATACACTGGACTTACTCAAGCTTTCAATTCACCCTGCTTTAGATAGAGGCTTAATCACAGAATAAGCAGTCTACAAGTTAAATGCGACTACTGACTAAAGAGTGATTAACACCACCGTTTCGTGCAGAAGTCCAACCCGTCACAGCATTGTTCTGACAGAAATGAAGCAGCCCAAGTAAGGCCATTCAGTGTGCTGTCACAGTCATTTTACACATATACAGATACACACACACACAGAAAAAAACAGGAACCCAGAAGGAAAAAAAAGAAATCCCCCTCCTTGCTTCACCATGTCATTTTTTGATTCTAGAGCAACAGCCTTAGCAGCACATCCTGCTTAATGGCAACGATACCCAAAAGGTAACAAGGCCCCCCTGAACTGCTGCTCCTGACATAGCCACCTACTTCCACTGGTCATCTTGTACATTTGAAAAGCAAAATGGTTTGAAAAAACTATACTGCAGCTTTCTGGACACTGTTTGTTGCTTCCTCTCTCCATTCTTTCATGCTGCTTTCTCCCTTGCCTTCCTACTTTCTTCCTGTAGTTCTCAGGGTATTTGTCATTCCTTGACTTCATCTTTTTTGCCTGCCAAGGTCCTCTCCATGGCCTAAACACACAGCTAAACAGTGAGGCTCATTGAAGAGAAGGTGCACTCAGTGAGACCAATTACACAGAACGGAGGGCTTTTTTCTCCCCACTGCAGAAACACACTTCAAATAAATTTTTAAGAGTCCGTACGTGTCCCGCAGAATTACACACCTAGCTTCAGACTTGCAACAGCAATCCTCAAACCCATCATTTAAAGATACCCAGACCACCACACTACTGAGCCAGTTCAAAGAGCTCACTGAAAGTTGTATTCTCTTACATGTTTTCCACATGGCGTTTCTGGTGTTCTTTCATATTTTCACTGTATATCTAGAACAAAAGACCAAAGAGTAAACAAGATATCCCATTTGCTGTTGGCTGTGTGTATTCAAAGTCCCTGTGCATTGATGTGCAAGGCTTCTGTCGCAGACCTAAGGGTTTTTGTTCTCAGAGCTTGACTGCTTCTCCCCACTGTGTTGGGCTTGCTGATAAAATCTGTTATCTTCTCTCCCCCTAAGCCAGAGTCTGTATTGGAATGACTTCTGCAAGTCCACTACAGCTATGAATTCTGGGGGGAGGGGAAGTAGATCTGCAGAGCCACAAAAACTAGTTTTGTGAAAGAAACAGATTTAGGATTGTAATGCCATGCAGCTTAGCTTTTCTCTTGTTTTTTTTTTTAATTAAATGATTACTCCCCACAGGTAATGTTTTCAGTAATCTAAAGTGAATCCCTCGCATTCCCCGACTTCTCTGTTGTTAGGAAACAAGCTCCTGTCTCGTGAAAGTGCAAGTTGGATCTGCTTGGTATTTCACACATTAATTTCACCCCACTCAAAGAGGCCTCCTCCACAGCAGGCATACAGCAAAGCAACACAAAGCTGCACCAGCAAATCTCTGCCAGCTTCAGGTCCTAAACCTGCAAGCCGTCCTGGGCAAAGGCCCTTCCGGTCCTTTGCAGGGCCTCTCCTAATTGACATTTGCTCCACCACCTGCGTGATCCAACCCCAGCCTCTTCCCCAGTTCTTCCTGCCCGTTCTGCCCACAAACACCGTCACGCTATGTTTCCTGGCTCCACTGGAAGGAGATGCAGGCATGCAGCAAGTTCAACAGCAAGCCCCATCTGGCCTAGCCAGGGGAGCAGGGCCGTGGGGCGCACCACAGCGCGTACCTCCCACACAGTACAGATGCAGCCCAGGTGGCTCTCAGAGTCTTTACTGCTCCACTGATGGAGAAGCTTGAAGGAATGCAGCTTTGGACAGTCTGGAAGTCATTATCCCATGGCGCCGTCTTTAGAGTAGCTATTCTGGCTTGAGCATACGCTGCCTAACTTTTATGCTTTAAGAAGTGAAATACAGCTTTACTTGAAAATAGCTGCCAGGGCATGTAGATTGCTCTTTGAGAGGAGTATGCATTTGCTTAACTAGAAGAACTGTCGTGGAGAGCAGAGATGCTCTGCTCAAGCTTGTTTTCAAATATCTGCAAAGAACTACAGAGGCCCAACATCATTCAGCAGCCCTTTGCTGTGCTGTACAGTCAGCAACATTCACGTGTGATACTTGGCCTTCCTGAACTCTGTGCTTTGCAGCTCAGTTTTTGGTGGGTTTTTTTTTAAAAGAAAAAAAAGAAGGAAAAAGAAAGGAAGGCATTTCAAAGCATCCTCTTCATGTGCTGCAGTCACGTGCTGCATCCTAGCTACAGCTCAGGGGATTGAACTAGGCATTTTCAGCAAACAGCAGTTTGATCCAATCACTGGGATTCTCAGCACAGTCTTTTTTCCTAGCACAGCATCAAGCGTGCTTCAGCTCCAACACCAATCTAGCTAGCAGATCACAAAACTTGCAGCCTTTTTTATGGTAAGAGTGTATTTTCCTGCTTCCCAGTCCCATAAAAAGAAAAACTTTTCTCCCCTTTAAGCATACCAAAATAACGTCAGCTTTTGAGCTTGTCAACTTACATCCCAAAGGAGAAGATAGCAAGACGCAAGAGAAAAAGGTAAGGAAATAAAATAAGTGAAATCGGGAACAAGCATCCTTTAAATGAGGCAGTCTCTGTCCCTTCCATTCTGGTGTGAACTCCAGGTACCTTCCTTTAACTAACTGCATCTGCTATTTGGTTATTCCTCAGTCTTCATTCATTACTAAAGACAGCCTGGATTCTCCTGTTTTGCTCCTTGTTGCATCATGAAACGTGCATAAAAATACCATCCGGTTTCATAACCCTAAGCCCACTTAGCTGACATCATCACCTTTCCTTGCAGCTATGGTAGACTGAACCAGGCCATTTTATTCTGCAGTGACTGCACAGTTAATTAAAAGAGCAGTGGCATCTGGATTCATGAAGAGAGAAACACGGACTGTGCTTGTGCACATCGATGCAAATGAGAACTTTTGCTCCTGAGGTCAGTGGAATACCACCAAGCTAAAGCCTAAGGAGCACAGGCAAGCTCCAGGCTCCTGGTATCAGCACAGGATTGTCTACTTTTTCCCCTGTGCTTTCTGCATACATGCTGGGCTGAACTCCAGGGATTAATTTACCACCCACTGCGCAGTTTTGCAGAGGAGGAAGGGATCAAAGACTAGTTCAACAACATGAAGCTGTCACTAATGACGCAGAGGCCGGCATTTCCTCTTGGCAGCCCATGATGCCCAGAGAGAGGTGGCATTGGCACCTCATTAGGTGGCACCAGCACTCCTCTGCATGCCAGAGTGGCACTGACCCTTTTTAGGGTGATGGGGCACTGGAACAGGCCACCCAGGGGGGCTGTGGAGTCTCCATCTCTGGAGATACTTGAGACCTGGCTGGACGCCTACCTGTGCAACCTGCCCTAGGGAACCTACTTTGGCAGGAGGGTTGGACTCAATGATCTCTGGAGGTCTCCTCTAACCCCCTATAATTAAAAATCTAAATCACTGCTGGAAGGCAGAGATACCCAGACCTGGCAGTAAGAAAAGCATCAGCCTCAGCATCCTAGCAAAACTCCAGCTTACACGAGGCTGGTGCTGATGGTACTCAGGTAAAGCCTCAACAAGCTCTGGGCTCCTTTTGATTATTTTTCCATTGTTTCCCGTTCCACTCTGCCCTGGATGTTTTCCTGCTTTGATCACCAGCAGCAACAGGAGCTGTCACAAAGCAGAGTCCCCCTCGGAGCCACAGCACTGCTCAGCATCAGCAGGTGTTACCATGGGCAGCACCATTACTGCAGGGGACAATTCAGGAAGAAACAGGCTTCTCTGAACTCCTAACTGCTCTTCATCTTTTCACCTGCTCCCAACTAACGTATCAGGAGCAGTACCCACCCCCCCAACACAGTTTGTCTAGAAGCTCAGCTGCCCTTCTTCCAAGCAAGGCCAACGATGTCCTGAAACATGCAAATGGAAAGCAGCAGCGTGAGTCGCTGTGGAGCGCTGCAGTTCAGCTCCTGCGCAAAGCAAGCAGGCGGCTCTGCCCTACAGGCCGCAGGTGAACACCAGCTCGCTGCCAGCCACGAGCAGCTGTCTGCCTGCCCAAACAGCTAACAGCAGAATTAGCTGATGACCTGCATCTTGAATTTGGCAAGGGCAGGTTTCTTTTCCACCCCCACTTTGAGAAAGCAAGAATGTAGGAGAAGTCCAGGCCCTTGAGATGAGGGCCTCACCACCTCCCTCCAGCAGCTGACCCCAGAAGCATACAGGAACAACCTATGTTTTCACCAAGCAGCTAAAGCACGGGACTGAGAAAGCTCAGCTCCTTCAAACACATTTAGCCTTAACTAAACACAACATGTTTTCAGAGGGCAGTGAGAAGGAAGGGGTCAGTGCAAGAGATTTTTAGCAAACAGCCTTCCTCCAAACACAAATTCCTCACAAATATATCTGATTATCTAACCAACAGCCAGATGAAGTGCTGCAAAAGCTAGAGGTGCTCCTCCTCAGCACTGAGCATTGCTATGAGGAAAGGAAACGTGCCAACGTGCTTCATTTAATGAGACTGATGGTGGCAGAAGAAAGTTAAGGTGGATTTTGTCAAAAATAAACTAACAGAAGCCTTGGGGTTGTGTTTTGGAGCATTGTGGGGTTTTTCCTCTTCACCCAAGTTTATTGTGACCTACTTCAACTTTTGAAGGGTACCTTTTTGTTCTAGCTGGCTTTTGAAACAGGTACAGCGAAGTGCTCCATGAGATGCCACCACCAAATCAGTCCAGCCCATGAGACTGTGGCCCGCTACAACAAGCAAAGAGGCCCTGCCTGCAGATGCACCAGTAAACCACACCTGCTGCAGGAATCACAGGGCTCTCCTTAGCATCTCTCCCTTGCAGAGGTGAGCTGAAGCTACACCCCAAGGTCAGCCTGCAAACAGGGCAGGGCTGAGGAGCAGATAAAGTGTGCTTTTACTGCCCTCTCCCTCACCTCTGGCGCTGCTGGAGCACAGATTGCAGATGGGTGAGAAGCAGGTAACGCTTTAGCACAGATTTTTGGACACTCGATGCCTTACCACAGTGCTTGGAGAAGGTAGGAAAAGCCACCCAGACAGGAAGTTCTGTGCAAATTAAGAACTACTGTGTGTAAGCATGCACCTGAGAGCTAAGAGGAAGACAGGGGAAGCAGCCTTACCCCCCTTCACAATACGGTGTTGGGAAACATCTTTATGTGGCAGTTGGTCCTGGTGAAGGGTAAGAAGAAACTGAGAGGAGGCATTGGCCCACTTCAGCTTGGGAATGCAGGGCAGGGTTTGCTCTGAACGTGACCCTTCTCCATTCCAACTTCAACAAAGAGACAAGAGAATTCAAAGAGATTTTCCTAGGGCAAAGGGGCTCGATAATTTGGAGCCATTTGCCAGCTCTTCAGAGCAGGAGCAGCACATAGCTGCTGTCCTTCAGCAGCATAGGCACTCAGAGACCACTGGTATCCCACACAGCTCCTGGTGCAGGATTTGCATTGTTGTTTGAGGAGGAGATGAAGAGAGGCATTCACTTGGTAAACCAGACACTTGCCTGCTGATGGCACCCTATTAGAGCGGATTGCCAAGGCACTGCCTCACCCCAGAGCTGTACTGAGCCTGCACAGCCTTCCCAGTAACCCTGCTTGGTTATGAAGCCTCTAGCAGCTGACTGCTCATTACACAGGCAGGTTTCAGAGCCTCAAGCCCTGCCAGACCTTGCCATTTCCTTACGCCAAGACCACAGCAATGACATGACTGCCTTTAGGTAGGAAACCCACTTTGTGTCCCCATCGTTAGGCAGGCAGTCTGACCAACCCAGAGGTTCGAACTTCCTTATATCATTAGAACACTGCAAGCATTGTTTCACCCTTGCCAGACTGAAACATTTATTCCTCAGTATCTGGTAACAAGCAGGAATGGGACATGGGTTTGATGGACAAAGGATGTTAGTGTCCCCAAAGAGAGGAGATCCTTGTAATTGCAGGTTGGCCAGAGTGGCTAAGTCCCCAGCATCTAGCAGGATGGGAGAGGCTTTTTGGGATGTGGCATGTTTTATGACCTTTTGAGTCATCTGTTGAGATTATACCAGTGGCAGGGAGGGAACAGGCACCTACTCAACACCTCTTACAGCATTACATCCTTTCCTCCAACAAGGTTTAGATATTAACAGGACTTCAGGAGAACAATCATTAATTTGTGTTTCAACAGAGGTTTTCAAAGTGACCCTGGATGCACCATTTCACTGCTTTGGGCTGCACCTCTCCATGCATAAGGTGCTGATAAGCAGTTCCTTCCTCTGCCCAGCATTAGCTGCAATCTAAGTACCAGAGGTTGTGACAACAGATTTAGATACTGCAGTAGTAAGGGCTCTAGACAGGTCTTCCTTTTGTTCTCTAGTACCGATTTCTAATGGTATCTGATCTTTAAAGTAGATTAGCAGGTAAACTGCTCCACTTCAGCAGGCACTGGTTGGTGGGATCAGCACTGGATGATTCCCTGGAACAGACCACAGAAAGTCAAGAGCAACACACACTAGATCTGCTAATCTTCTGAACTGCAAGTGGAAAAAGAGGCACAAATGTTGTCACCTTGCAGTCATGAAAGAGTGACTTCCCTTGCTTTCCCACTCTGATACTTGCAATTCTTATTCCACCAGTCCAACAAGGTGCTCTCTATATCCGCTCATAAATCCCTATGAAACCATTCTGTCAGAGGGTTATTATGTCCTGGCCTAGAAGCTGACAAGTTTCAGAGGTAGATGAAGAAACCCCACAGAAATCATGCATTTTGATACACAGTACATTATCAAATACAGTTCTTGCAAGACCAGTCAGTACGTTCTCGGATCCCTCTAGAAAGGGCAAAGAAAAAACCCCCACTGAAATACAAACCCACTTAACTTACTTACTACAATTATCTAGCAGTAAGAAGCCTAATTAGCAGCCGTCATACCTCGTGTATCCAAGATCTAAGCAATACCTTGCCATCTCTTCCCTAGTGCACTGTGGCACGTTTGCTTTGCTCCAAAATTCAGGTTGGTTGCACACATCCTTGTAAACGGTCAAAGATTAATCATGCATTGCAGACAGAAAAGGGAAAAGGTAAAATTGGGTAGGAATGCTACAGAACTTTTTTAAAAAGTATATAAGCATTTGGAAACCGCTGAGAGTCAATGAAAGGGATGCAACTAGGAGGGCTAAGGCCTGCTTAGAAATTAAGCTGGCAAGGGACATAAAGGACAACAAAAAGAGCTTTTTCAGGTATGTAAATAGTAAAAGGATGACCAGGGATAATGTAGGTCCCTTGTTGAATGAGGCGGGTGTCTTGGTGACGGGAGATGATGAGAAGGTGGAGATACTTAATGCCTTCTTTGCCTCGGTCTTTACTCCGAAGGCTTCTCAGGACTCACATATCCCAGATGTAAGTAGGAGTGGTTGGGGAACGAGTGGTTGGGGAAAGAATGGCTCCCCTCTAGTAGAGGTAGGGGTGGTCCAGGAGCGACTCAAAGGAATGGATGCACACAAATCCATGGGCCCGGATGGGATACACCCACGTGTGCTGAGAGAGCTGGCGGAGGTGATTGCGGAGCCGCTCTCTATCATCTTTGACAGATCCTGGACTACAGGAGAAGTGCCTGAAGATTGGAGGATAGCCAATGTCACTCCAGTCTTTAAAAAAGGCAAGAAGGAGGATCCCAGTAACTATAGGCCAGTCAGCCTCACCTCTGTCCCTGGAAAGGTGATGGAACAGCTTGTTTTGGATGCCATCTCCAAACAACTGGAAGAGAAGAAGGTCATGAGGAATAGTCAGCATGGATTCACCAAGGGGAGATCGTGCTCGACCAATCTCATAGCCTTCTATGATGTTATTACCAACTGGGTGGATGGAGGGAGAGCAGTGGATGTCATCTACCTCGACTTTAGCAAGGCTTTCGATACTGTCTCCCACAACATTCTGATAGAGAAGCTGAGGAAACAAGGGATAGACGAGTGGACAGTGAGGTGGGTTGAGAACTGGCTGTCAGACCGGGCTCAGAGGGTCGTGATCAGTGGAGTAGAATCTGAATGGAGGCCTGTGACTAGCGGTGTTCCCCAGGGCTCAGTGTTGGGTCCAGTCCTGTTTAATATCTTCATTGACAACCTTGATGAGGGAATAGCATCCACCCTCAGCAAGTATGCCGATGATACAAAACTGGGAGGAGTGGCTGACACGCAGGAACACTGCGCTGCCATCCAGCGAGACCTGGACAGACTGGAGAGCTGGGCAGGGAGAAATCTAATGAAATTCAACAAAAGCAAGTGTAAAGTCTTGCACCTGGGGAGGAATAACCGACTGTATCAGTACAGGCTGGGGGATGACCTGTTGGAGAAGAGCTCTATGGAGAAGGACCTAGGGGTCCTGGTTGATGACAGGTTGGCTATGAGCCAGCACTGTGCCCTGGTGGCCAAGAGAGCCAATGGGATCCTGGGGTGCATCAGGAAGAGCGTGTCCAGCAGGTCGAAGGAGGTGATCCTCCCCCTCTACTCTGCATTGGTCAGGCCCCACCTGGAATACTGTGTCCAGTTCTGGGCTCCCTGGTATAGAAAAGACAGGGACCTTCTGGAGAGAGTCCAGAGAAGGGCGACAAAGATGATTAGGGGTCTGGAACATCTCCCCTATGAGGAAAGGTTGAGTGAGCTGGGTCTGTTCAGCCTGGAAAAAAGAAGACTTAGGGGGGACCTAATTAGTGTTTACAAGTATCTTAGACATGGGTGGCAGGGGGAATTGGCCAGCCCCTTTTCAGTGGTCAGTGGGGACAGGACTAGGGGCAATGGCTGTAAGCTGGAGCACAGGAAGTTCCGCACCAACATGCGGAAGAACTTTTTCACAGTGAGGGTGACAGAGCAGTGGAATAGGCTGCCCAGGGAGGTGGTGGAGTCTCCTTCTCTGGAGATATTCAAGTCTCGTCTGGACGCCTATCTATGTAATATGAGATAGGGAGCCTGCTTTGGCAGGGGGGTTGGACCCGAAGATCTCTTGAGGTCCCTTCCAACCCCTAAGATTCTGTGATTCTGTGATTCTGTGATTCTGTGTGAAAACTGTGCCTTTTATTTCTGAGCAGTATTCACTTTGCCAAGAAGGAGACACTTTTGGGGTTCACAATTTCTGATTTCCACTCTGAATTTGAGGTAAAGAGATAGGCAACCATTTTTCCAGTCAAGTGTTTCTCATTTTTAACCTACCTACTTTGAGAAGCAAAGTTGTTAGCTGCAAAGTTTCTGTTTTGATTAACGTCATCATTTTCATTCGTTTAGAAGAATCAGAAACATCAAATCGTTGTTACACAGGAAGTTTTGTTTCTGGATCAAAGTGACATTTCGTTTAGCAGTCTGAATAAACAAAGTTTAAACACCAATGAAACTCAACGGGAGGGAGAAACTCTGAAATCCACATGAGCACTTCCAGCTCCTGAACCCAGTGTCTGCTCACACACCAGCCAGAGCTGTGGGACTGGAAAAGCCCTCCCTGTCTTAGTGTTTTGGAACAACTTTTTAAAAAACAATTCAGAACAAGCAAGACGAGACAAACCACTTCCTGTCCTCTCCTTAAATATATATATAATTAAAAAAGAAGAAAGTCACCCAAGATAAAGAGGGGAGACCCACGTGGGAGGATGCATGCACTGTCTTTGAACCCTCTAACTTTCCTGCTTGCCATACGCAGCAGGTAGATGCTGCCGCTCTGGCTGGTCTCAGATTTTTAGTGAAATATCTCACGACATTTTTATCAATTTTCATTAGTTGTTGCTAGCACTGCTGCAAGGCCCACAGCCTTTATTAGCAGTTTAAAGATTTTTACGCTTGTCACTCACACAGCTATGAAGAAGAGCTGGAAAACTCAGATCCATAGGGGATTGAAAAAAAAAAAAAAAAGGCTACTAAAAAGGCTACTAAACCCCAAGACAAATAAAACCAGAGAGAATTAAATTTTGTGAATTACACTAACCACGTGATTATGGGGAGTTTGCTGCAGGATTTGAGGATGCCTGGAGCAGATGATACCGGGCTTGCAATTTTGTCAATTATGCTTCATTTCATACATCAGGACCATCACAGAATGAATCATTATTACAGACATCCCCAGGGTCATATAGCTCAAGCAGCCTTGCACTATATGCTAAAAAGCTTTCCTCACTAAAGCTTATCAGGAAACATTTCTTCTGCACAGACCTGCAACTATAGCAGGATGTAGCAGAGATGAGGTCCATTAACTTTGGACACGTAACTCACAGAGAAGGTTGTATGAGATCAGTCCCAGATCCCACTTTCAAGGAATACTACCCTTAACGTGAGCCAGCTTACAAGAACAGCAAATTAAAAATAAATAAATCATTAAACCCACAGGTGAGATAATAGAACAACGCTAACCTTAGAAACAAGTATCAGAAAGAGAGAATAAAAACATACTTACCCAGCACTTCATGCTTCCTTCGCCCTGTAAAATCCCTCTGACTGAGGCAAGTCCCACTTGCATATCAGTCACTTACTCTGAGACTTTACTATTTTATTCTCTTTTCCTAGTAAAGACCCAGTTTCACCTTTTAACCCTCCTCCCCCCAAACCTTTCCAAGGCCTTAGCTTGGCTTTAGATCCTTTCCTCCCACCTGGCCCTAACTGCTGCCACCTGCCAGCGATTTCCTGCCTTGCTCTCCTTCCCTCTCTCTGCCAGCGGTTGGATGCTGCCTTAACAGAGAGCAAGCCTCGGCAGTGCAGAGGTATTGAAGAACATGAGAAAAGGTGCCTAATTGGTCTCTGACCAAACTGTCGGCCTGTGAGGAAGTACAAATATTTGGTTTTACCAGCTGCCCCGTTAGAGACAGGCTGAGGTGGTAGCCAAGGGTTGTATGGAAATGATGGAGTTGTGGGGGACTATGCCCATCAGCAGATTGTGGGGGACTATGCCCATCAGCAGAAACGCTCAATGACATTACAAACATACATGCCAGTTTAGAATAGCACTAGTTCATGCTGTTTGCTGTCATCTCTGTACCCAAACCATACTGATAATACAAGTAAACCAAGCCCAATTCAGTGCAAAATCAGGTAAGCTGGCCTAACTCGCTCCTCCCCTAAAGAGGACTTAAGCAGAGGACGTTTTGTGTGGTTGAGCTGATTTACAACTGCAGTTACTTGTAACTGTTCTTCAGCTGAACCATGTTAATGGACTAAGTGGGAGCTTTTGCTTTGCTTCAGTCAGCTGTCGCTGCTCAAATCGGATGCGCCCCTGCAGCAGACTGGGAGCACTGGCAGAGCGCATGAATGGGGCTCAGCTCCAGGGGAGCAGCAGATGTGAGCTGAGGTGTGGTACTCAAGCAGATGGAAAATGGTATTTCCCTCAACTGTTCTGCCAGATTTGCAGCAGCGCATCTGCCTGTGCTCAGATGCACTCCTTTCATCCTCCTCTCCATGCCCTGCAAAAACTTTGGGGCTGAATTTCTTCTTCCACTGAACCTTGAGTAGATGTTGATACCCATGGAGAGAAGGCACAGACCTTGCCAGTGTGTTTGCTTGCTGCAGAGAAATAAGAAAGACCCTATGAACCGTGGGGCATCAAACTTCAGTTCCTCATGGATGGAGCTCATCCTTTCTTTGCCATTTTTCTACATCCTAACTTCATGCCTTAGCTAGGCTGAAGGGTACGGTATCTTGCTTCTCATGTATGGGAAAACAAAACAGATGGGCTCGGTCTGTGGGACAGGTGTCCACATCAGAAAACTGTCACCGTACTTGACACCTTCCCAGCCATACTGGCCAAGATCCTCCAGAAAAGAAAAAACATACCTTTCCATTTTGCATACATTTGCATACATTTGCATGAATTCAGGCACCTACCAAGCAGAAGCACATGCTTTCCCATTTTTAAAGTTGCACTACAGCAAGACCTCAGAAAGAATGGTGTGAAGATAACTTGTTAAGTGCTAACTGCTTGGTGCCTTTGATATGCAAATCGCTAATAAAAAGGGCCCTTCCATGCCACAGTCCTATTCTGTTCCTGCCTTTTGTCATAGGGATGAGTCTTAACAAGGAGGAGCAGAGGAGGCAGCTCCTGACAGCGCTGCCCCTCCTCAGAAAGTCTGGGAAGGCAATTGAAAACTCTTTTCTGCTGAATTTTCTAGGAAAAGACCGGTAGACATTGTTAGAGTCCATAAAACATATTCCCATTTTTTTTTCTTTTTTTTTTTCTCTATCTCTCTCTTTGTTTGCTTTGGGTTTTGTTGGTTGTTTTTTTTTTTCCTGGCAAGGATTTTTCTCCTCCAACATCGAACAACCACAAAAGGAGCGACATCTTTATTTTTCCTAAGCAAGGCAGAAATATTTCATGAGGACTTTGATGGCTGGAATGTCTGGAGAATTGAGATGTGGGTAATCTAAATTAGGGGAGAAGTCAGTGAAACACAGGAGGACATTGAAGCGCCTTAGCACGAGGGCTGTTTCCCAACAGGCAGGCACATTGCTCTCTCAGTTCATAGGAAATCATCGCACATGGAGCCTTACGTCTGGTATCTGAGGGGGAAAAAAATGCAAGAGAAAAACCCCAAACAAACCAAAACAGAGCAGATTGCTCAATGCTGCCTGTACGCCAGCTAGAAAAAAAAAAGAAAAAGACAAAGCTATCTCTTGATGCTGTCTGCTTGGCTGAAGCTCACAGGGACAGGCTCCACAGGGGTGAGAAGAGCGTCCCCTCTCTCTGTCCTACATGGGGAAGGTCCAGGTTTGGGATGGGGCCTGATACCCACTCCTGCCAAGGCCCCTGTAAAACACTCAGGTGGCCCTTACTGTTGGCAGCACTGCCACAGCGCAGACTCTGGCCCAAATAGGAAATGCCCTGTTTATTCCCTGGGGCCTGCAGAGAGCTCTGGCTTCTTGCAGCAGCCATCTCTGCAGCCTCCCCTTCTCCACCAGGCTTTCACCACACAAAACCGTGACAGTGCTTCCCAGTGCTAATTAGGGCTGCTTGGCGAGGTGGGAGGAGTGGGAAAAACGAACATTTCCATGGGAACTTTTTTGATCCCTTCATTTTAGGATCACTATGTGAGTATTGGTTCTTCTTGCCTGCACCCCAGCCCCACTGGCATGATGATCTTGCACCAGGGAAGAGTTGTCTGAAGGTGAACGGCAGCCAGCAGCAGGTAGGGGAGATGGCCGGCTCAGCGCTTAGGTTTTGTGATGACAAAAGGCCTTTCTTTGCCACGTGTCTCCATCCCTGCCAGAGCTTCAAAGCCACTCAGGCTTTGGCTGACCCGCTGTGCATGGTTGTGAAGGAGGATCCCAGCTGCATGGAGCAGTGCAAAGGCAGCAGAGCCCTTTCCCACATTTAAAAAAAAAAAAAAAGAAGAAAAAGTTAGTGCTCACAGTGATTTTCAAGCCCAAGGACCTTTGCCTACGAATCCTCTCAGCTTCTTTGCCACCTCCATAGCCTATCAACAAATCAGCCGGTTTTTTTCTTTCACAGCCCGTTAGGTTTCCCACTTCCTCCTTTGGCACAAGGCAGAAAGAGTCACAAAGAGTCACAGAGGCTTCCCAAGCCGAGCGGGAGACATGGCCGCACCCATAGCTACAAGTGAGGAGAATGCTGCTCGTTTTCACTCACTACCCAAAGCGTGACAGCCTGTTACACAAAATCAACGGCAAAGCTATCCCCCCCACACACACTTTTGCAAAAAATAAAACCCAAAAACTTATGTAACTCTGCAACTAATCTGCACTAATCTTGAGCAAGGCATTTAAATCCGGGGAATAAGCCTATTCTTGTCGTTCCCGTTCCCCTCCCCAGCCTATCCGTACAGTGAAAAGGGAAACAAATAGAAGCAAAGTTCACAGCCTTGTGAATATTCCTTCTGACAGGAGCAAAGTGGCAACGTGTCCCCAGCCTGATCCCGAGTAAATCCCCCTGCCCTGCCACTACCCATGCACAGTGACCGCAGACCTTAAGAGAAAAGCTGCTTTTGGGCTGATGATTGCTTGCTGTTAGCTAAAGCATGGAAGTCTCTACTCTCACAACATACCACTGCCTTGCTTTTGTCTGGTATTTTTTCGTCGCCTATTCAATCACACACGTAAGAACAGAAGAGCGGCCATCTGAAGTGTTCCTTTACGGTGGGCAGTGGAAATATTTGACAGTCCTCAATCTGGTAAGCAAATCGTGTTGTACAGTGATACCAATATGTCTATTTGTTTGTCTGCCATCTGTGCCTCAAGACATATGCAGCTGGTATATTTGCTGCTGTTAAACTGCTTGCTGTAATGGTTTATACCCCAAAGGAAGCTAAGCAGGGATCCACGCTTGTGCTGTGGAATGCTTTTGTGGGTTTTAGGCAGAAAAGAGTATGAGCTGGCAAGGTGCTTGGCTTTCAGAAAGTCTGCTGAAGCTAGCTGCCTCTCTGAAAAAAGAGACAAGCCGTCAGTGAGGAGAGGGATAGAGAGGTGGGGTATGTCCAGTCAGGGTATGTTCAAGTTTGATGTGTTTTATTTAATCCTTAATTCAGTATATATCATAATACTGCTTGGAGCTTGACTTCAATTTTTTTATAGGCTTTTATGCCCTGGCAATTTACAGAAAAGGTAAACCAACGCATAGCAGGGTGCTAATTTAGCCTTCTGGAGCACACACTTAGTTTGCCAATCAGTTTAGAGAATGAGGGAAAGAAATGCTGGCCTGCAGAGCGAGATGCTCATGACATTATTACGTGTGTTTTAACAGCACTGTCAACCGCTTGCTGCACTTCCTAAAAGGGCACAGAAAAACATAGACCACAGTTGTCCTGGTTCTCCCGATACGCTAGCGTTTCATGTGGAAGCACGTGAGGTATCCTGGGGGAGAAGGCTTGTTCACAGTCCAAGTGGTTGATCAGTGACTCACAGAGGTGGTGGTAGTGGGGTGGAAAGGCTGGGTGTGTGGAGAGGGTTCCTATGAGGGATGTATTTCAGGGATGCTCATGCATCTGAAGGATAACTGCAGTAGCCTTCCGTTCATTCTGTATGACCATCAGCGTTAAATACCAGTGGGAGGTTTGGCCTGGGGTATGTTTATCTTCTACCCTTTGGAAGGGACACTCTGCAGTATAGTTCACTGGAAGCCCAAAGGCTCCCCAGCACAAAGTGGGGCTTTTGGACACCCTGGGGTTTTGGGAAATTTGGGTGCATTCCAACCTCCTGTGATTTTTGTGAAACATCTGCAACTAAGGGTCAGTGAAGAGCACGTGAGGTGGCTATGACAGCCTGGGCTTTGGGGAGCCACAGCACCCTTCTCAGGCACCAAGCTGGCTGTGGAATGATGCAGGCATGTACATCGCTGTGTTTAGGGTGGCATATGTACGGTTTGTTGCTATGTTATCTTTGCATCAGTACACCTGGGCTTTTTGTGACATTTTAAAAATCTTGTTTTTCTGAATGCCAGCAATTGAATGGTCAAGGCTCAACAACATGTAGGATATTCAGTATATGCTGTTGGGACATATGTTGGTAGACTAAAATGCCACCAGAAAAGCCCCAGACAAGCTGTTCCCTGTGTGCCCAGATCCTCTCCTTCAGATTTTGAGTAAAACTGGCCCCATTAAACTACCAACGATACCCGCAGGCAAAACAACATCTCCTTACCCCAGCACTGTTATAACGAGATCTATCACCCACTATATCACAGAGAATCACAGAGTTTTAGGGGTTGGAAGGGACCTCAAGAGCTCATCGGGTCCAACCCCCCTGCCAAAGCAGCTCCCTATCTCATATTACATAGATAGGCGTCCAGACGAGTCTTGAATATCTCCAGGGAAGGAGACTCCACCACCCCCCTGGGCAGCCTGTCCCAGGGCTCTGTCACCCTCACTGTGAAAAAGTTCCTCCGCATGTTGGTGCAGAACTTCCTGTGCTCCAGTTTGCAGGCATTGCCCCTTGTCCTGTCTCCATAGACCAGTGAAAAGGGGCTGGCTAATTCCCCCTGCATCCCATGCTTAAGATAATTATAAACACCAATTAGGTCCCCTCTTAGTCTTCTTTTCTCTAGACTGAACAGTCCCAGCTTATTCAGCCTCTCCTCATAGGGGAGATGCTCCAGCCCTTAATCATCTTCGTAGCCCTTCCCTGGACTGTCTCCAGGAGATCCCTGTCCTTTTTACACCAGGGAGCCCAGAACTGGACACAATACTCCAGATGGGGCCTGACCAGGGCAGAGTAGAGGGAGAGGATCACCTCCTTCGACCTGCTGGCCACACTCCTCCTGATGCACCCCAGGATCCCATTGGCTCTCTTAGTCACCAGGGCACACTGCTGGCTCATGGCCAACCTGTCATCCACCAGGACCCCCAGGTCCTTCTCCTCAGAGCTCTTCTCCATCAGGTCATCCCCCAGTCTGTACTGAAACGAACGGTTGTTCCTCCCCAGGTGCAAGACTTTACACTTGCTTTTGACACAGCTCTAAAACATGAGATCAAAAGGGGAAAGCAAGTAACCCATCTCCCAGTATTTTGAGATGCTTATTGAAATTAGCATCCAGCTTCCCTTAGTGACCAGCGGTGGCTGATCAGAGAAAGGCTGCACAAGACAAGCACATGTGTAAGTGTAAAATGAACTTTGCACAGCACTGCCTTCACAATGGCATACCTATTTACCCAGCCAGAAAATAAATCCAGGCCAAGGTAATAGCTAATGCCCATTCAAAGTCTTCCTTTCATCTATGTAAATGAAAACCGTACCCATTTACACTTCTGCTACCTCCCTGTCCTGTGGCACTGAGTCCCAGTGCAAGCATGCCTTGGGTGAGAGAGCAGTTCATTTTGTTGGTGTAAACCAACTGTTCTTGAGAATCTGGATGCCCTTTACTTCTGTGTTACAATTTAATTGTCCATCCCTGTTCGCTTTTTCTTTGCCACTTGTTAGAGACCTCTACCAGATTTTTTTCCCCTCAGTTATTCTTCTCTGCAAGCTGGAAGTCTGAGCCTTTTTCATCTCTCTTCACAAAGGGCTGCTTCTTTCATTAAAAAATCCTTGTCACCCTTTGCAGTAGTTCTTCTAGCTTCAGGAAGGGGTAAGTAGGGCGGGCTGCTATGGTTGAGCTATCAGCGCAGTATGGATTTATGCAGGGGCCTAAAGGTGTTTCTTTGTCAGTTGTTTATTTCTTAATGATTTTTCAACTCTTTATTTGTCCTTTTTGATTACTGGTGAGCTAGGAGCCAGCAGACTGAGAGAGCTATCCCCAGCGAGTCCAACATTTCTTTCCTGGGTGTCGGTAGTTAATTTAGAACCAGCTGTTGAAGAATATATAATGGAAGTTGCTTTCTTTTCTGAAATGCATTGCATCACATTTACCAACACTGAATTTTGCCCACTATTTGATCTCTCAGACACTCGGTATGCTGAGATTCTTTGGCAATTTTGCAGTCAGGCTTTGCTTTGACAAGAAAAAAGAATCGAAAGAAAGAAAGAAAAAAACCCCCAGATTTACAAAGCTTCACCACCTCGGTGTTCACTCCCTTCCCCAGCTCATTTACGGATCTGCTGAACAGCTCAGGTCTCATTAAATCTCTGTGAGCAGGAGGCCCTTGCTCTGCTTCTCCAGTCTTTTGTCTCCCATCTTTTAACTGCTTATTGATCCGATTCCGACGCTGAAACAGAGCTGTCAGGCAACGGGAGTCGGTTTGGCCTGAGGATGCTGCCTGTCTCTCCCACAGTGGCAATGGGGCAGGGTGTGCAAAGTCACTCCTTCGTGGCCAATAGTCATTCTACAGACATGGAGTGTTGGTTCTTTTTTTTTAAGAAAGGATTGACCAAAAAGGGAAGGGGGCCTTGGGGAGAGAAATGCTCTTGCCCTCCCTTCTTCCTTGATCTGGACAGCGTTTGTGAGTACTTCTGGATGGCAAAAATTTTCTGAGACACTGAGGTAGGAAAAGAGGGTGTGAAGACAGCGTGGCCCCAGGGGGGTACGTAGCTTCCTGAGGGGCTCCACGGGACCTAGAACAGTTGTCCCTTGATTTGGCATTAAACCACTCCCTGTTGCTGCTGAGGGACATCAAGGAACAAGAGGTGACTGTCAACCAGAGGGACATCCATCAGTTGCACACCCAATGTGTTATATTTCTGTGCTTTTGGAAGCAGTCCCAGGAAATGCCTCACATGTTGGGAGATGCAGTCCTGGGAAGGAGAGCAGGTAAAAGGTTCCCAGTGGGCTGTGCTGGTTCAGCAGAGCTGCTGTGCCATGCTGGGCAGGGTTGGGCCATGTCAGGGAGGCCTTCCCCCAGAGCCAGGCACAGAAGAGTGCTTGTCCAGCTCTTCTGCCTGTCTCCTGCCAGACTGTGATTGCCTGCCTTCTAGCTTGGAAGTTTCCCCCCCAAAATTCCTCGTAGTTCTTTGGAATTGCATTTAAAAATTTTCTTGTGCGGAAAGCTGCCGTGGTCGTCTCACTCTGATCTGAAATGGAAATACTGGGAAACGTGACATTTTCCAGGGGATGGGAGTGCAGCTTGACTCCTAGCTCTGCTGGAAGGATGCTGGAAGAATTTCTTCTAGATATGACCCTCTTTTAGCACTTCATTCAATTCCTCGCCAGTCATGCAACGTTCCCAAGAGAGCTACAGCTCTGACACTACTTCAGATTCATTTATCTAGCTAATGGTCATAGTAATCAGGATTCAGAAAGGACATATTTTTGTAGGGGAAAAAAAAAAAAAGATAAGTGGGCTTTGTATCAAAGGAGTTCATTGACCAATTATTGAACAAGCAGGAATGACGGATAAAATGGGGTTTGTTGTCATTTGTCTGTTGCACAAAACAGTACAAGCTGGATCACTCATTGCCTGAAATACCTGAGCTCACAAAAATTTGCTCACTGCTGTAAATGTATTAGTGAATCACTGCACAGCGATCACACCACATCTCTAAAAAAAACTATTAATTGCATTCCTGCCCCATTTCCCTCCTTGAGCTTTTGTCCCTCATAACTGAAATATTTTCAATTCTCCTGAAACCTGTTCTTTTATTTATTTCTAAATAGACACAGTATTTAGTATACATATTTTCCAGGTTGTTATCATGTGAACGGATGCGTGTCTACACTAAACGTTGATGGTTATGCCTCATAGCCTACTCGGAATACTGAATTTATCTTCCCTTAAGGGGAGAGCTTGGAGCCTGATTTTATTTTCACCAGTTGGAGACTTCAATGTACACATATGGTGAGATCTTACATGAAAATAAATCATGTCAGGTTAGTTAAACAGAAACACCCCTTAGATTGCTGCAGCAGATTAAAAATTAAGGCTTGACTTTGTCACTAGGACTCTCAGTTTGGAAAATCGATCTGGCCAAATTAAGCGTTTCTACAGAACCTAGCACCATGGAGCTCTGTGGAGCCTAGAGAAGAAAGCAGCATCTCTCCAACAGAGATAATCATATCCATATTCTCTTCTTTGGGCTAATCGTTAGCTTTCTGAATGCTTCCAGTCTTCCTTCTGTTCGTGTGGGAATCCTTTAGGGGATCCTCTTTATTTACAGCGAGTGGATTTATATGCCACGAGTGGCTGCAATGCGTTTGTGAGCGCCAGCGCTGCTGCTGTTTGGGCAATTCACAGGACATCTGGAATAATTTGATGGTTTCATGTAATTTTTTTTTAAATTTTTTTTTAAATGTTAACATTTTTCCACTAGTGAAGAGCTGTGAGGTTTGGATGCACCTTTCTTACAGGGATAAACCTGGAAGAGCACAGGTTTGGAGCTCTGACTCACAGTGCATCCCGATAGCCTAAGCATTACTGAAATGCTGGGAATGCTTCTAGCTAGGTTCAGTTTCCTGGCTTGGAAACTCCTTGTCTATTATTCCATTACTACTGAAAGTACAAGGTGATCACAAACTGACCGAAACTCCTTTGAACCCACAGCAACAGACAGGGGTGGAGCTATGAGCAGCGTGAAAACAAGCTCTTGAGATAGAGTTCAGACTTCTTCAGGAGTTGTTCGTCTTCATGTTCAGCCAGGGACATGGGTCAGGTTACACGTTCAGATAAGCACTTTCCCTAGAGAAGATAACGCTGTCCTCCCCTACATATGACAGAATGTTTACCAAACTGAGAATGTTGCTGTTTTGGGACTGTTTCTTTTCAGAAAGGTTTGTTTTAGTTAACTGGGGGGAGGGGGAGGGGGGGGGGGAGAGAAGAAGCCTATCCATATCTCATGATTAATGTAAGGCTGACCACGAACAAGATAATAATAGTCCCATCCTCTGGGAACCAGGCCTCTCTCTAATTGCTTTATTGGCAATTAGTCACCATGTGTCACCAGACTGTCACCACCCTCATGTTCATTTTTCTTGCTTTTTACAGAAAGTTATTGCTGACTCTACAGGGTGTAACAAGAGCTTCTGTTTGTTGCCAGGATTTTCTTAGCCTTTCAAGCACTTGGGTTTGGTGTCCTGGTGAGGCCAAGGACTAGGGCAGATGTTGGGGTTGAACATGTGTTTGGGTTTAAGTAGGCTGTGCCCCATTACAGACTTTTCTGAACTAGGTCCGTGACTTGGAGGGTTGAATCCCCACTGACTGAAATTGTGCCTGCAGTTACAGAAGATAATTGTGATTAGGAGGGGGGGGGAGGGGGAAACCAACCCACATTTAAAAGGAGCTTGTTTGGGTGCCTCAGAATTGAATAAAACCACATGTGGGGTCTGAAGAAACCACTCCATTGGGGTTTTTTTTTAATCTAAAAACGTGGCTGCTTGCCCCATGCTCTTGAGGGGAAACATGGGGCTTTTGCAGCTGAGCTGGGTAGGGCACAAGGTCTGATACCTCATCTTGAGTTACCCAGGGCCAGTCACCCAGCCTATGTCAGCACCACCGTACCTCCGCCACTGTGGGTCTGCGCAGGGAAGGGGGACACTGGCTGCAATCTACTGTGGCAGCCATCTGGACAACATAAAGGGTAGGGAAGGAAGGATGCAGCTTTTCCCTCTGCTGGGAAGCCACAAAATGGACTGGCATGGTTGGAGGTAACTAACCACAGGGACTTTGGTCATGGAAACTACGGTCATTTTGCTCCCCAGGAAGACTCGGTCTCTGCAAACTAAAGCTTGCAGAAACCCTTGTTTGACAATAGGCATGATGAAATCATAGTCCCCTCCTTCCCTCAGATATTTTGATAATAGAGGAATTTCTGATGGAAAAGCATTGCACTAATTCTGCCCCCTCCCAAGCACCACCCATCTCAGTTCCCTCAGAAACTGATGAAGTAACTGGCCACAACTTCAGACACTTTTCTTTAAATAAATATCTGATGCAGAGTAAGATCATGGCAAAAGGATCTCATCCCAAGAGCTGTAACACTGAGTTTTTCCATTTAAGCATCCCTAGCGGCTCTAGCAATTGCAGCGGGGTGAATTTCCCATATTGCATCACTCTGGGACAACCTAGCCTTAAAAAGAAGAGGGCATCCCATAAGTTAGCAGAACAGAACTAGACTCTGTGCCGAACGGAAAGTAGCAGGAGAAGTATTTTTCTGCCAGGGTTTGCTTTTGTGTGTCTGACAAATCTGCTTCAGCTTGATCCGCTGTGTCGTGTTAGGCGAGAAAAGAAAGCAATCAGTAAGGCATTATTGGCTTAAACCACACTATTCCGACAATTTCATACACGATTTGGGGAATTCTCCTTTGTCACAGCGTGCTGAACTAATTCGTTACAAAATCCGCCTAGCACCTTCTCCAAAAATACCCAAAGAAAGAGAAAAACCCCAAACACCACCACCACCCCCCTCCCCAACTCCAAAATTAATCAGTTAGAAATAGTTTGACTTACTCAGCTTTAGTTATTGAAGACTGGATCTCGGCTTCTACACATTCAAAATCCTTTCCTGAATCCGAGTTCAGCAAAAGAGGGTCTGGTTTTGGAAACGTTGGCACCTCATTCTCATGTTCGAGCATTTTGAGCTACTTGACACCAAAATCTGCTGCACCACCAGTCCCTGGTGAGAAGAATCCATGTTGAATAAATGATGAATAAACTACCTAGCAGTTGCCTTACAGGAAACATTTCCTGGCATGTTCTGTTCTCTCCTGCTCAGGTACACTGAACGTAGCGACTAACGTAAGCAGTGTGCATGAGCTGGCTTTCAACATGTCCTTCTGAGCCACACCGCACACCTCTGTTTGGCCTGTTAAATGAGATGCTGTTAAAGTTATCATCTCCTGAACAACTTTATTTAATCATTTTAAGTTAGCAAAAAAGATTTAGCCAACAGCTATTTCCCTCACGCGGGCTCACAGCAGCTCGCGAACAAAACAGCTCCCTGAAGAGCAAGAACAGAGTTCATTGAGGAATGTGCTAATTAAAGCTGGATGAGTTTCCCTCATTAGGTGTAATTACTTTAGGTTTTGCAGGCTGTCTTCTATGGGGTGTCCTTCCTGGCTGATGTGTTGAGACTAATTATGAAACTGCGATGTGCTAAGTGCATAATTTCCAGCAGAGACCTTCTTTTCAGTGTCCTGGCTTTCCCAGTGTCCACAGTAAGTAACCTCTCTATGTCAAAATGTTGTTTGCATAAAGGATTAGGGGAGTATAGCGTAACACATGCGTGTATAAAGAAGATATGAACTGCCTTTTACCCTTTGAATATGGATTTGGACTGTTTAGAAGAAGAAGAGGTGCTGAGCCTGTCACGGCTGAAAGCAAAGCCTCTTGCACAAACTTCAGGGTTGCTGTCCCTGAGCAAACAGGGATTGACCCCAAAGGGTGAACAGAATGTAACCTCTCCATTAATCTCATGGTCCAAATAGCTATGGATTTATCAACTTAAGACATTTCTCTAAAGGGCAGCATGGGCCAGGAGGATGTGAGAGGGTACCTAAGAGGCAGCAAAACCTCCCAACTCCTTCTCTGACTCCAGCGCACTTTTAGATAAGTGCTGGAAAGACACAGGACAATAACTATAGTCATTGCCAATATCAGATCCACCACAGACCACCTACTCCCTCACAGATGATGGTGTTTATTGAAATGCTGTTTGTCTGCTGCTGTGGGTTGGACACAAACCGATGGGTTATGTGTGTAGATACTGCTCTGCATGACCAAAGTCTGCAGCCACCTCTGAATCTCAAAGAAATACAGCTTAAATCTGGCCCACAAGCAATCCAGCAAGTTAGCTCTCTAAAAACATTATGCCAGGGATGGAGGCAGAGACACTGGCTAATTTAGCTTCCTTGTACGACAGTAGTCATAATGCTGCTGTCATATCGTCCCCACCCCAAGCATCCTCACCGTGCCCACAGGACAGAGGCGTAGGGTAGTCTCCTTCTTCCAGCATCTCACACCCCTGCTTTCCAACCCCAGACAAAAAGTTTGCTCAAATACAAAGTCAGGGGAAGAAAAAATGCAAATCAGCTTTCAGGCATCAGTAACCAACAGCAGGGTTCATCTCCTCCAGTTAAGTTCTCCTGCTGTAAATCCTCCTCTGTTGGGATAAAAATGGGGGCCTGCAGTGCAGCTTGCACCTGCAGTTCAGGAATTAGGCTTATGAATCATGAAGATAAGGCGAGTTTTAGGTGAACTGCCTTACCAAGAACAAATTCTGTGGCTTGACAGATAATTCCTCAAGGAGAACTTCTGGACCATCAAAAGATCCCATCTGCAAAGGGAAAATTAAATTTAAAAAACAAAGATATAAATTTAAAGCTAATCTGGAATTTCACAGAAATTATCAGTGTTGTAGTGTAGAAAGGATGTTTCTCTCACAGTATCAACACAGAACACTGTACCTCAGAGTAAATACCTTTTGTTATGAGATACATGATATGGACATCTGGCAATATCACCATTTTGCTTTCTCAGAAATGAAAGCAGTAGCCAGATCACATCAATTATGTTTGTCTTTCATTTTGAAATTAATTTGATTTTGTATTTTGCTTCCAGTTTGTGTCTATATCCTTTTGGATACTGTATACCTACAATCGGGAGCTGGTTTATCCCAGAAGCCTTGATGGAGTCATCCCTCTCTGGTTAAATCACGCTATGGTGAGTAAAAAACACTCGGGCCTCTGGCAGAGAGACATTGCTGTGCATGTCCCACCGTTGCACTGTGTCGCTTTCCAGAAGAGTTTCACAGCTTCTCCTTTCCTCCTTACCTGTATCTGATGCTGAGCTGTACACAGCAAACAGATGTGTGTGCCTGAAGCCACCTCAGGAAGCTTTTTAGCGCACAAGGAATGTTGGAGAACTGGTGCTTGTCGAACCTCCGAGGTCCATGACATGATGTGTAGTCATAGGGAGGGGGAAAAAAAAAAAGAAAAAAATCTTTTCTCAGTTATTGTAGCTGAAAAAAGAAATTGTTTCTGCAAACAGAAGCCTATGAAATACAAAATGGGTGGGAGTATAACAAAGAAGTTCTTAATTTTTCGAAAAGGTGAAAGAACCAAAGAACATCTGACAGCTCAGCAGCTAATAAGCTAATGTGTGCACAGCTTTGAATAGCTGTATTGCAATGATTGTTTACAGATTTTCTATAAATACTTTCCAGATTTCTCCTTCATTTGCTCTGGCTGTTTTTATGATGTGTTGAAGAAGCACATATTTCTCATCAGTCAAGTGTAAGGAGGCTGACAGTAACATGGAAACCGTGGGTGGATTGTAAGGTCATGGAGGCCTCGTGGGGCTGATGGGAAGGGGGAGAGAAGGGAGAGGCTCAGCGCTAGACTGAATCAGAGAAGCCAGAAAGTATGAAATAATTGCACAGAAGACTCATTTCTCCCCAGACTTCATTTCTTAAGCACGGCGCTTCGCAGCCCGCTGTGGCAGCTGAAGGTCGATGCTTGAGGCTGCGGGGCTGAAGACGCTCGCTAAAGGTTTTGAGTGGCCGCTTGGTTTAGATCTGTGTTTTCAGACCTGTGTGCCGGGAACCCAAAGGCACAGAGGCACGTCTGCACCACTGACACCCCAGTGACAGAACCACAGCCATCCTGCACTTTTAACCTCATCACTCGCTCTCTGCCCACCAGTCCTTCTCCACCTTATGTGTCAGTCCAAACCTCCCTGTGGACACAAACAGGGACCACTCTCTCGAAACCACCATCTACCGAAAAAGAAAGATCCCTTGCGTCCTCAGCATTACACTGGTTTCAGGTCTGGGATTGGTGTGGGTGACTGGGGGAAGTTTAAATTCTTCACGGTAGTGGAGGTGCAGGGAAGGGGAGGGCGCAGGATGGAGCTGGGAAGGAGATGGGCTTTGCCACTTGTTTTAATCCCGGCACACAGCTGAGAATTTGCCCTTTCCATTTCCACATTTGTTGATGACATGGGAAGGCTGAGAGGTGCTAGAATGTACATTTTTATTTCCTGTGCAAGAACTCTTTGCAGAAATCCCTCAAATGTATTCGTTACAACTTCTTTCTTACCCTACCTACATCTACATTTCATAACAGCGTCATTCTGACAACAACAAAAAGCTTTTCCACTTCAGAAATGTCAAAAACAGGTGTTAAAAAAGGAAAACAATTCTTCCTCAAAATTATTTTGACGAGAGAGAAACTTCACATAAAGCAAACCTCTATCACAACCTAGTATTTTATTTCTAAAGCTCTTAATACACTGCAGACATCTTGCATTTGACAGTTCCTGGGTAGGAAATTTTCCTTCCAGTCATTATCGAGTGCAAAACATCTGCCACCAGAGTAGACATATCCCCGCTACAGACAATCCCTACACGTTTTGGGACACCTTCCAACAGGTGCCTTCAGGCTTAGCTGGGGCGTTTCTTTCTCCCAACCCAAAATATCTGCTGGGAACTCTAGGAAGATCCAGGGAGCTACTGACACTTTAAGGGACAGTCTCCAAGCTCTGCTTGCCAAACAGACGCTTTGGGTTCATTTCCTTGCACATCGCTATACTTTGTGGCCCTGAGACTGCAGACATTTCATGGCAGATTGAGACAGCATCTCGCTGGCTTCGGTGGAAGAAGACATCGGTGTATCAGTAGGATACGTCAGTGCCATATCATTTGAAGTGGGAGGTTGGTTGGTTTTTTTCTTTTCAAAAAAAATCTCAGTCTATTTTAACGTTGTAAATAGGGAAAGCATATGTTACGTAACCGAAGAGTGAACTTTAAAAAAAAAAAATCCTGCAAAAACACTTCAGGAATACCAGGCTCCTTGAGTTTGCAGTGATGCTGCAGCACCTTCCTTGCAAAGATGAACTAGCCATTTATTTTTCTCACATTTACTGCTCTTACAGGGGGAAAGCATTATTGCCCACCTGGTAGCTCAGAGTAGTATGGAGCACACTACATTTAAGGCATTTTTTTTGCACTCTGAGCTAGAACATTTTCTGCTTTGAGGAAAGAATAGCTAATGCAGAATGCAGTCTTGCTAATATCTGAAGACGACCAAATAGTCCAGGCTACCCAGGCTTCTATCTTTGCTTTTCTGCTGAGTTTAACCCAAGGCCTGTGCCTCAGTTTCCACTTCTCTTTGTCTGAGATAATTGTGTTTTACCATCTTTATACAAAGCTTTGAGGTTCATGGATGAGAAAACCACCCAAACAAACTACTTACATCTCAAGCACAATTACTTTAATTGAACAAGATTTTTAAAGTGGTAGATGGCTGAGGAAAAAGATACACTGGCCAATTTGTCAAGTGAAATTGTTTCTTTCTCCCTCAGTCATCTCTTTTCAAGCAACATCTGGATACTCTCCAGAAGGTGACTACCTGCTGGAGACAGCTTGGATTAAATCATACATGCATGTATTATTCAACTTAATGGCAGCATAGGGGAATACTATATTTTGAAGGGGCTGACAGAATTGAAAGCTAAACAAAAAGGGGCAATGGTGGGTCAGAAGAGACCACTCGGAAATGTTTTAATCTATAACAAAAGAAAAGATACACATCAACATTGGCCAGATGCCCTCACAAAAATCATAATGGTACAATTGTCTTTTTGGAAAAGAGGTTTGTATTCTCAGTCTGCAAGGAACAATTCTCATGAAAGCCAAATTCTCTTGTAAAAAGCACATTTTTTTTTCCTGGTTTCTTCCTAAGTTTAGTTTAACTGTCCTAAAGATTCCTAATTTATCCTTTAGCCATGTTACCCTTGACAAAACCTATCACTTCAGTGTCCTAGGCACTTTACTGACACACAGTTATGAACTGCACCTGTTCAGAAGATCGTATAAACTAAGTAACTAGGAATAAAGGGAGGTGGTAAATGGAGGCACATAAGAGAGTTTACTTACCTGGCAGACTTTAAGCAAGGATGACAACAGAACCCATATGACTTGAGCCTTTCAAGTTCCTTCACACTTTGCCCCGATGAAGAGTAGCTAAGCAGTAACAGGATATAAAACAAAAATACAGGGGAATGAAAGAGCAACCTGGGTGCATACAAGTAATTTTCCTTCATTTGAAGCAAGCCACTGTACCCTGACAGTAAGTATAGCAGCAAGACTCACCATGTCCCCTCTCATTGGAGCTTCTTGATACCTACAAGCTGCTTGTGTTAGACTCACCTAGCTAAACCTTCCCTAGCTACATCAACAGAAATGTGACTGTTGATCGGTAGGATTTAATCCCACCTGGAAAAGAAAGTGGTACAAATACAAATTACTCTTACTTCTATGTGATGGGAATCTATGTAAAGGATTATACCTTCCTACAGCGATTTTAGGAAGCTGCTGCAACACTAACCAACCAAGGGGTGCAAAATCAATGAGTGGAGCATGAGCTGCTGGTGCAGGCCACTCTGACTGGACTCTTGCTCCAGGTGTATACACAAGATCTACCTCACATTAATCTTTGCCCATCTCAAGTGATTCTCCTTGCCATTGGTATTATAACAATTTACAATTATCATGTTTAATAATACTTGCATAATTACACAAGAAAGAAACATTTAAATTTGTTTGCATTTCATACTACCTCAATTTTAAGCTGTCTGGCAGCTATGGACATTCATAGGCTTCCATTTATATTCAGCTTTTGGCAGAGAAGGAGAATGTGTGTGTGTGTGTGTGTGCACGTGTGTGAGGAATGTGGCACGTGAAATTAATCACCCCACACGTTTAGGAGCAAAGATGCTTAGCTTTTCCCAGCAACACACTGGTTTAGGGTTTGGGTTTTTTTTTAAGTTTCCACTTTTGTTGACATAAGCCCATTTCCTCAGGGAGAAAGTGTGTGTTTCACAGACAAATGTTAGGCCAGTGAATCCTCCAGGGCTGCTGCGACCCCAGCGTGCACAGGTGCAGCCTCTGTAACCCACCCCGTGAAGGAACAGCTGGAGACAAATATTCCACACCGAAGGATGTGTCACTTCAGTCTCATGTCAGCTTCCAGCTGCAGCATAACCTCAATTTCTTAGTCTATGTATCTAATGTCAGGGAGAAACACAATTACAATTCTGGCATTGACACAGAGACAAAACATTTTCTAGTAAGCAATGGGATATTCAGCCAGGGCCTTATTTCCAAAAAATGCATGTCTGCCTGCAGGAAATGTTCTCCCTGAAGCTCTTTTACCTTCGATCATACAATTGGTCTGATGTTTCACAATAGCATTTCCCAACTACCTCCATGTCCTAGAAAAGCAGGGAAAAAAGATTTTAAGGTTGTTGCTTTTCAGAAGGGCATGAACAGACCTGGAAAGAACAGAAACAGATAGCAGCTGACTGCTCAGAGAGGAGTGCTGCTGGGGTTAAATTGAGCAATGGCTTCCCAACTAATTTGTCACCACACCTGCTCACTAACAGGACTCCTTGTGCCTCCCGCTCCATCCATAAAATAAATCTGTGGTTCCCTGGAAATGCGCTGGTGGCTGAGAGTATAAAAGATAGGTAGGAACTCTAAGAGAGAATTCTTTCTTTAACTTAATATGGCCATGCACTAGTTGAAGAAATAAAGCAAGCAATAATAGTTAAACCCCCCCACACCCCGAAAAATAAAGAGAGGAAGAAAAATGTGTAAAGGCCGATTGTGAAAGAAAATTTTAAAGGAGGCATTTGAAGGCAGTATCACAAGAAAAGTAATCAAAAGAGGGAATTTCCTCCAAAATGAAAACAAGAAAGGAGAGGGCATACAGAGATTCAGAAAATTATGGGAAGTGTAAAGCTAAATAGAGATTATGGTGACAGGAAGCCGTTTAGTTTCATTATACTATGATAACATGAGCTGCAATTGTTTATGAAAGCATCCAACCCAAGGAAGTTTCCATAGCCAAGAGGGCATTTCCCAACAAAGAGCTGGCTAACTGAGTAAGCACATCAAGGGTCAACCAGTGAACTCTGGCTCTATAAGCCCCATAAGGCAGCACCAACGTGGCTTTTTACTTTTTCTTTGCAGTAACATGCCAGCAGAGAAGGTATGAGCCTGAGTATTGGCCAGGAGCAGTGGTCAGCACACAAGTGCTGCAGGGAATTTGTCTGAGCGGAGAAACACGGGCAGGGTTTCAAAAGCTCTCGATGGTGTCCAACTGTACCCAGCGGAGTTTAGCTTGGCCAGTGGTGACTGTTTGTGAACAATCCCCCGCGCTGAAGTCTCACATGTTAATGGAAAGCAGGCGCAGAGAGGGTATGTAACAAACAGCTATGGTCAACCCAGGCATCATTTCCTTCACTCTGGAGTCAAATGGGGTCACACCGAGTCAAACTGCGACGCACGCGTCAGGCAAACGAGTGATCTCAGAAGCCCTGGGGAGATTATTCACAGGCATAAAACTCAGCCTAGGCTGGAGCCTCCAGCTGAGCACAAACTCTACCCAACCCTGTCTTCTCAGCCCTTGGAAACTTTCTTTTACTCAAGTTCTCAACGACAAAATGAGGATATAACCTTGAATAAATACACAAATTACTCAAAGTATGGGAAGTAAAAATTCCATATGGTCGTGGCAAACAGTGGAGATAATATCCAGAGAGGACTATTTATCTCAGTTTAAATTCATGAACCTGAAATGTATCCTGGGAAGCATACAGAATAGGGTAGGAAACAAAAAAATAGAGGAGCAGGAGAATATTATAATTTCACTCTTCTCCACAGGAGACGAGTTAACATGCCAATATTTCAGATAAAGTTCAGCGAACCATTAAGAAACTTTATTCCTCCATATTCAAATACCAGAATTTGTGAGCAACAAAAAAGAATTCTGCATTTCTATAACTAGTTCAGATTTGCCTGAGTTTGTCAGGAAAAAGAAGCAAAGAAAACAAAACCAAGTTAAAAATCAAAATAAGGGCCAAAAGGAGCCACAAAAGATTTTAAAATCAAATATCTGGAATCAGAATTAAGATTATAAGTGTGATTAGTTAACACAACATCTCTGCTAATTTTGAAAGTCCCATAACTTTCATCTTTCCACTGTACAAATAAATTATATAAACCCCCCTCACACCTTCTAAGGTACTTTTGCCCTTACAAATTTCGCAAGTTGAAAAGCTTTCCTCAATGAGCAGAGGTTATTAGACAAGTAAATATGTTAATATTTCAAAGAACATAAAAAAAAGTACTAATAAGGTCCCTGCCAAAAGGAGAAAAGTGCTCCCTCATTCGGTTCGGTGCATTGATAGCCTGATAAGTACACACAGCTATTGTTTTACCCCATTTTCCTTACCTTGGAGTGAAACAGGTTTTCCTCTCCCTCTGCGATAATTGTTTTTGACAGTTTCACTGTTTATACGTGAAAATGAGAAACTGCTAATTGAAATACAAAAATGAGTCACTGTTTCCAGCAATTTTTGCCAATGTTTTGATCTGTGTCAATCTGAGCTTAATTATTAAGTTTTCCATAAAGCAAGAGGCAAAAATGTATATTTGAATTTGGCCCCATAGAAACACTGCACTCTTCAGACATGCATCAGCTTACAGATATAAAGCTCAGCTAAATAGGGTTGAAAAGTATATACAATGCCCATGCACTAGTGACCTATGGAAAAAATAACTCAAATGAGAAAATACTTCTTTGTGGGGGGTTTTTTTGGTGGTTTTTCTTTTGTTTCTGTTTTGGGGTTTTTTGTTTGTTTGCTTGGTTTTTTGGGGTTTTTTTTGAGAAGGCTATGAGAAGCCTTTAGCAGATACGATTAACCATGATATAAGGTCTATCATTAATGATGCTGCCAAATTCAACATCTATCAGCTGTTAGAGAAATTATTTAGAAAGCTGTGTCATAGACAAAGGGCAGGCATTGCACCCCCTAGCCAACCACTCCTTCCTCTGGTGACTGCTGTATAAACACACATCTGCTCTGGTAAGCATGCTTGGTTATTGTGGTGTTTTGACCCTGGCTGGAGGCCAGACACCCACCAAAGCTGCTCTACCACTCCCCTTTTCAGCTGGACAAGGGAGAAAATAGATATTGAGAGGCTCAGGAGTCAAGATAAGGACAGGGAGAGACCATTCAGCCATTAACGTCACGGGCAAAACAGACTCAAGACAGAATAAAAGAAAGAAAACTCTCTAATTTATTACACTACACTACACACGCAGTGAAACCAGAGTCAGGTAATAAGTAGAACCAGATCTTAAAGCACCTCCCCCCACCCCTCCCTTCTTAGCTGACTGAACTTTAGTCATGATTTTGCTCCCTTCTTCCCCCTGCTCCATTGTAGCATGGGAAGGGGTAGGGAATCGGGGAATGGGGGTTTCGGTCAGTTCCTCACAAGTTGTTTTCCTTCTTGGGGGGGGGGGGGGGGGGGGGGGGGCATTCCACACACCCTTCCCCTGCTGCACTGTGGGGTCCCACCCACAGGAGACAGTCCTTCACGAAATTCTCCCACGAGTCTTTTCTCACGGGGCTTCAGCTCTTCATCAGCTGCCCCAGCGTGGGTAACTTCTATGGGGTGCAGTCATAAGTGATAGAATGTCTCTCAGGCCTGGGCTGCTCCAGCCTGGTCCTTCATGGAGTCACAAATTTTCCCCAGAAAACCTGCTCTGGCGTAGGTCTCTCTCTTGCTCATCTCTGTGTGTTGCTCTCTCCACGGGCTGCAAGTGCTGGCAGGGTTTTGCTCCAATGTGGGTCGTGTTATCTTCTATCTATCTTCCCCTGCTCCAGCGTGGGGACTCTCCAGGGGCTATAGGTAGGGTCTCGGCCTTTTCCACGGGTTGCAGGGACACACCTGCTCCATCATGGGTTCCTCCACAGGCTGCAGGGGCATCTTTCTCTCCGGCATCTAGGGCACCTCCTCCGCCCCCCCTTCCCCTTCCATTTCCTTGGTGCCTGCACAGCTCCATACATCTTCTCACTCCCTTCTCTGGTAGCAAAAACCAGCTGCTTGTGGTTTTTTTCTCCTAAATTGCTGATGGGCTCGGCCTTGGTCAGCAGCGACTCCGGCCTTGAGCCGGCTGGTGTTTGCTCTGTGGGGCCTGCAGAGAGCTTCTGGCTGCTTCTTGCAGAAGCCACCCCTGCAGCCCCCTTCCTCCACCAGAACCCAGCCACACAAAACTACAACAGGTATTTGTAAGAAATTCCACCTTTTAGTAGGCAAACTGGGCTTGGCAGAAATGCATGAAGTCACCAGCAGATTCTAGGACAGCACAAGTGCAAGGGAAGCTTTCCTTCCCACGTATTTAGGGGCCTAGGGGGTATGTGTATGTAATAAAGAAGCTGGGGGTGGGAGGAACAAGCCTTACAGACAAAAAATGCTGAACCAAAAAATTTTCATCCTGCAGGTACATGAAGTAGGTGAGAACTGTTGTAGAAATCTGTCTCAAGAACGCCTTCACATGGCAAGTTTAAATGGCCCTATGAAAAGCATGTCTAGTTAACATACACAGTGATTCTAGCTAGGAAAAAGCTAATAGTATTTTCATAAATAGCATTGGATTATCATATGGCAAAATATTTTTAAGATGATGTAATTATGTGTACAGAAGAGACAGCACGTGCTTTAAGTCATGTGCCAGTGTCACTAGAGGACTTGGGAAGATAGCAGCTTTCCTATGCCACAACAAAAGAAAAAAAACCAACCTTTCTTCTTTTTCCAAATCAGGATAGAATCAAGACCTTTAAGAACTTTTTCACAAAACAAGAGGCAGCCCCAATCCTGAATGCTTTTGCTGCTCTTGGAGGTGGAAGCACACTTCCAGGAAGTGGGAAACTCAGCTTCAAGCCTGCACGAATCAGGCAGAGAAGAAATTTGAGCCTGCCCCTTCCACTAAACTCTTGGCTAGTTCCAAAAGCAGCCAAATTTTCAGCTTTGCCGGTGACTTTCAAATTACTTTTGATTTATGGGTCCCTGGGTATTATATTTAACTCTTCCATAAGTAGGAGAGTCCGCCAAAAAATGACTAGTTAAGCAAATCAGCATTTTCTAAGTCCACACAGAATAAATAAAAAGAAGAGCTCCCAAACATCTTTCACAACCACTACCAGTTTCCTACTCATCCACAATATCAAAGCCTCCGTTGAAGCAGTGGGCTCCCCTTTGCCTCCCCCAGCTTGTTGCTCCTTGTGACCATTTCATGCTGTCCTCACCTTGTTAGCATGCTGCTGCAGGGTGCCTGCTGCCACCATCCAGCACGGTGTCACTCACTACCATGAGGCAAATCAGAAATTGTAAATGAGATGGAAAGCTCTGCTCTTCTCTCCTGTTCCCCCTTTCCTGTGGGATCCACATACTGTTAGGCAGTGCAAAGATATAGGAACTGAGAAAGAGAAGTTGGCTAAGTGAGTAGAAATGTTGGTGGTCTTAGCCATGATAGCTTGCTCCCATAAGGAGAGAGGCCCCGTTTCTTGATGCTTTCAACCTGTGCTTCTAGAGACATGCATTTGCACCAGCTCTGGGGTCTGCATGGCCCTTGGTAGCTAGTTAGCTTGCTGAGGCTGAGGAAAACCGAGGCTAGGTCACAGAGGCTGCTTGGCAGAATCACACTCCACTTCTTGCTTAGCTTCTCCTGTAAAAGGCTTGCCCAGCTTGCCTAGGTGCTCACTCCCCTGCTTGCCCTTGTGATAGATTTCTCAGTACAAAGCTAAATCTCTCCCTTGAGAAAAACTGGGGCAAGTGCCCTTGGTCCCACCTGCAGTGGACACAGAGAACTTGCCCATTACACCATTGTTGTATCAACCTCTCAGGCCTTTGAAACCTCTCTCATTTTCCTGTTCTCTGTAAATGCAACACATTCATTCATGATCTTCAGGGGCTGCCCAGTCCCCTGAATTGAAAGACCACAAGTGTTGGGACAGTGACTTCCCATTTGTGGACACCAGAATTGTAAGGGGCAGGCTGAATGTCCACAGGGCCTGATGTGATTCATCCCCAAGCCTGTCAGTGTTGAAGAGGCATTTGGACAATGACCTCAATACCATGCTTTATCCTTCGGTCAGCCCTGAAGTAGTCAGGGAGTTGGACTGGGTGATCATTGTAGGTCCCCTTCCAACTCAAATAATCTAGTCTATTTGTCATGGTTTTTGCCCCAGCTGATAGCTGAGGACCACGGTGAAACCAGGACACTATTCTAAATTACTCCTGCCTTTGGACTGCTTTCCCATTCCTACTTTCCTGATGTTTGTTCTGTCCTTTTCTGGACACGCTCCAAATTATCTACACTTGTCAAAATGGGGTGTCCTAAATCAGAGTACCAGCCAAAACCTCATCCATTCAAGCAGAGCAGAATAGATACTTCCCATGTCTCTCCTACACACAGTATTCCTTTTAATACCATCCCTGAATGCCACATACTTTTTCTATTAATGCAGCATCATACTGCTGACTTTTACCTATTTAACATTCACTCTGAGAACAAAAAGCCCCAAACCAAGGAAATAAGTATATAAAATAACCCCCACCTAAACACTGTTCACTTCAACAAATAATTATTTCACCAGGTCCCTCCTACTAAATTCCTCTTAACACAGCAATGATACAGCTGGAACAACCAGCTTATAGCTGCTAGAAGTGTTTAAATTAATTGACTAGCAAGGACATTTTATATGTCTCAAGGGAATTTTATAACCCATTGGATGTCAGATGAAAACCAGGACCTGTATCTAACTTTTCATAATGGATAAATCTACTGCAAAATGCTGAAAGCTGATGGTGAGGACAAGGCACAAGTTTTCAATCGCTTCTGTCTTGCACGGGTGGTTTGTTTTTATTTGAAGACAAACTATAGACCGTCTATGGAAAATAATTTTTTTTAAAAAAATCATTCTAGAAGCAGCTTAACACCTAGGTTTTTTATGGGAAGATATTTACATGGATTGTATATGAAAACTGTGTGCACCAAAGACATTTTTCTGGTTAAATTAATCCAGGAATCACTTTTTCTGGTACAACTGGACCTCTGCTATCAACCAAGCAGGCTGTAGAGCTGAAACAGAACAGAGAAAAATCTCTGCCAACGAGTAAGACGAGCCAGAATATCAAATACCTCTTTTCTATCTCCTTTCTCTGGAAAGTGGTAACGGAGATGGAAGGGTTATTTTGGTAGTAGAGCAGCCAGGCACGAATAGCAACTCCTGGGGTTGCGCTGGGGGCCTGAAGGAGGATGTGTAGCTTCCAGCGAGCTGTCGCTTGGCAGCAGCAGGCAAAAATGGATGTCTGCCACTTAACAACCAGGTAAAGAATGTTTTAAATGCATGTTGTATGCAGTTCACTGTGAATTTAAATAACTTCATGTGTCTTTGTGGCAACTCCTACTACAAATGCATGTCAATAAAACTTCGACACCACACTACCTTACCAGATGCTCTGCACAGCTTCTGACAGTCGTGTGCACTGAAGGTAACAGAACCAATTCCTCTAGACAAGAGAAAACTTTATACCATACACCCAGCAGGTTGTGCCTTTGGGGGGGGGGGGGGGGAAAGAAATAATTATGGTTGGTATTCTTTGGTTTTCTTTTCTATCTTACTCTTTTTAAGTTAGTCTGTCTTTCTCTGCTGCCACCCTCCTCTCCCCCTTTCCTCATTTACCTGTGAATCTATTTGCTTAATTGCTTAATTGTTAGGAATTTAACCAACTTGTCAACTACAAATGTTGCTACAGTTTTCTCCCACTGCACCTCATTGACTGTTTCTACTATGTTGTTCCCCAGCATTGTTTAGGCTTTCTGTCCTCAGTGTTTCAACTTAAAACTATCATCTGCTTGCACAGCTAATATTACAAAACTCCTAGGAGGGAAATATCACCCCAACAAATTGTTATCAGCTAAGACATCAAGGCTTTGGCATCCCAAGAGCCCTGGGTTGCCTGTTTAACAGGGGGGCCCGGAAGAAGTTCTGCTGTGCTCCCTACACGATGAGCATTTCTCCTGGAGCATCTCCTCACAACAAAACAGTCAGTGCCACCAAGCTACCTGCCCTGTGCTGAAAGTCCTCCATGCTCAGACAGTCTTCATCATAGAAATGCTTGAAACTGAAGCTATTAAATACAATTTCAACTCTTGGGGGTGGGGTGGGAAGGGGGAGAAGAAGCTACTCCAGTAAGCTAACTCTTTACTAGCTCTTGGTTAAGCTTATTTGAAGTTCCTTCATTGTCTTGGATCACAGGTAACTTAAGTCCAGTCTATGTTTACCACCATGTTTTTCAGTTTACAAGAAGCACAATGTGCTACATTTGCACTGGAGTAAATAAGCAATAATAATATACAAAATACAATAATAACCTGAAGAAAACATGAAGACAATTCAGCAATTGCTTAATGAGTGTACGGAGGAGACTCCCGTCATCCTCAAACACACATAGAATTCACTACTCTTTATATGCTAATGGGAATTACCAAAAAATATATTGCATCATAAAAAGTAAAAGGAAAGCTTCCCTATCATAGACTGATGCAGATCATTTGAAAGGTGGGCTTTGTTCCAGTACAGGAAAATTTCTGTTCTCATTACAGCACTGTTTAAAAAATTAAAATTAAATGTGTGCATTTGCATACAATTAAATTCAGTATTGTCAAATAACCTTTGCCCACGAGCTGAATCCTGAGCTTTGTGATCAGCAGTGACCAAAGGTGAGGCACTGTGACCAGCCAGTGACAGACTCTCTTTTTCCCCTCAGCACACGGCTGTGTTGCCATTTGCTCTCCTGGAAATCCTCGCCACGCCGCACCGTTACCCAGCAAAGAAGAAGGGATTGATCCTATTAGGATTCGTCGCTTTTCTGTATATCAGTTGGTAAGAACTTTGTACTTTAAAATATTTTCTTCAAGGGATCTACTTTGTAAAACAAGGCCAAACTCTGTACTTAGATTGAGGTCCTTCCCAGGCACGTGGGAGGCAGCTGTCTGTTCTGTAGAGAAGTCATTTAAACTTCAGCAGAGACCCATGAACACTATTTCCTGACATAGGCAGAGCAGGTTTCTTCAACCACGATCCAGCTCCTGAGACCACACATGATATCTCCTGCTCTTCTAGGCCCTCCTATAGAAAGGCCACTAAATTACAACATACTTTGGAATACTTTGAGTTATTTCTGCTGGGCTAGGGTTCTCCTTTCTACCAGTACCATCAAATTTACTTCTGCTTGTCGTCTTGCTCGCTGCAAAACCACCAAATCTCAAAGGTCTGGAGGTTGCAGGAGCAAAAGAGGAGTAAAACTCAGTTTGGTATTTGGCAGGGACACACGACTGGGTTTAGAAACTTGAGACAGAAAATGATACTCAGAGCCAGGTGTAAAGGGATGGGTAGCAACAGGGCTCCTGCCCCACTACCACCTCACACTCTACTGGTGGACACTGCCTACAGTTCCATCAACATCCCACAGCTGATCTCCAACCTGACAGAGGGTGACCCTGAGAAAATGAACTTTATCTAACCCAGGTGCCCCCTCCAGCCACCCCATGGGTGTGTTACACACTCCTGGAGCTGGACTTGCATCCACTCCTGCTTGTGTCGTCTCAGCTGCAGTGCTGGGCTCTGGAGACACTGCCTGCTCTGTCTTCGCTATGGACAGCTGCCAACACTTCAAACCAATTTGGGGGTGCCCTATGTTGAGACGCAGCTCAGGATCAGGTCCATATAGATTTAGGGTATGCTGTGCTATCAGATACTTCCAGAGCTCAAGAAACACCCGGGCCCCAGGCTGGAGAACACAGAACAACTGACCACCCTAGAGGAGACTTGTCCTCACTTTGAGAGCTCACTGGGACTAGGAGGGAATCCATCCTCCCCACCAGTTCTCACTGTCAGCTAGAGACTAACTTCAGGACACCAAATGAAAATCCAGAATAGAAAAAAACCCTGTACAGATGAAATGCTGTTGTGACTTGAATGCCATTGGAGTGGATATGGAAGTGATGGACTTCACTGCTACATTGCGTAACCAAGCTAGGAACCATTTCTCCTAATCCAGCCCAGAGTCTAATAGGATTACGATGACAGCTTCCTAAATTAATTTTCTATGTTCTGGTTCACCCAGTTGCTTAACGCCAGCTTTGCTTTGCTTGTCTTCTGGCAGCATTTGTTTTTATTGTCTTTGAGACCAGATGGCTCTCTGGGTGACTACTGCAGTCACATGGGCCATGCTTTCCCCTAAGGCCCCTATCACCTGGGCAATTTCACCCCATGGGAGACACAGCTCGTGCCAGCACCTCAATCTTCATCAAAGGATGAGGATCAACACATTCCCTCACAGTATCTTCTTTGACTTGATGTTGCATGGTGCTACTAGGGTCGAGTGGAAGGTGGTCCTTTAGAGCATGTGTCCTGCATCCCAGGGTCCTAGTAACTGGATAAATGATACTGAAATTTCAGTACTGTGGCTTGTTTTCCTACTGAGGCAGCAAGGATCCTCCCACCTGCTCTTTTTGCCTCCTTGCCTCAGTTCCCTGCAACCACAGACAAGAAGACTTTCAACTAACAGAAAAAGATTTTTAGCTTGTGCAGTGAAATCTTAACATGTGCACGCATTTTTCTGTTGGTGCTGCAGCCTCAGTGATTTAATAACCCCACTTGAGCACCTTACGTTTCAACAGGCAACACAGAGTCTTTCATAAAGAGCCTCTCCTTGAACTGTCACTGCCATCACTGCACCGCCCCAGTGTCAATGGGCTGAGAACTGACAGGTCCCTGCAAGGCAGTGAGAAACCAAGTGCTGGTGGTGCCTGGCACCAGGGACCTGCCTCTGAACAGGGCTTCCCTAGAGCTTTGAACATCCATCGTGTTCGAGAAGGAAAGGTGGCTTTCAGTTGCAGGACACCAGGGCTGAGAGAATTGTTAGGCTTGCTAGTTAATTCTTGCAAGGATGGATCTTGCATCTGCTGGTTGCGTTAAGTGATGCCTTACTCTTGGAGTTATCACATTGAAAGCAGTGAAGAATACACACACTTTTAGAACTGGCATTTTCAGTCTTAAAAAGGAAGGGGCAGTAGTTTGCCCTTTCCCATTTCAGTGGTAACTGATCAGGATAAAATAAATCTTAACCTTCACAGTTTAGCATGTGTTTTGGAGAAGAGTTCAAACTACCTCTGCAAGGGAATAGAAATAATTACAAATTCCACTCTGTATACAAAACAAAAATAATACACATACACACACCCAAACAGCCAAACCAAATTAAATCTAGAAATTAATGGCTTTGTAATATTTCCACATTCCACCTCTTTTAGGAATCAAAATATTTTTCCTTCACTGCATGCTCATTTTCAGTTCACAACCTCTTCATTTTGAATTAGCCACAGTCTCAGGGAACTCATACATGAACAGTATGTTTCCTCTCTCCTTTCTGGATCTTCCCATTCAATAATTCCCTAGAGAACCCCCTTTTTTTTTTTTCCTTCAGTGGATGTGGTGGTCCCATTAGCATTAATGGACAGGTAATGAGAAGACAGGATATCCCACTCCCCCCGCACTCCCTCCCTGTTGCATCCAGCTGTACTATGACAGCACATCACCTCTCCCTGGTGTCTATATACTGTTCTGTATCCTATAGCAGTTTGGCAGCTCTTAATCTATCCTCCCCATAATTCTGGGCACTGCCTGCTTCTGACTCACCTACTGATATCCGAGGTAAAATCTTGGTAAGAAGTCAAAGCTGGTACAATGAAATCTTCAGAGTGGAAAGCCCCTGAATCCTGCATGTATATTGAACAGGTGATCTACCCATGAGAAATGGGCAAGATGCATTTCCAAGTTGTGGGATGCATTTTAAGAAATCTTTTGCAAAACAGAAGAAAACACAAAAAACCCCCCCCAAAATTAAAAAACTAACCACAAGAGATGTCAACTGTTCTGTGATCAAAATAAGTAAGCTTGGGAATCTGGAGGTGTGCCCCAAGATAAAAAAAATTGGCAATACATGGCTCCCACCAAGTCAGAAAGCTGAAAGCACTTTGGTGCTTCTGCGCAGTCATTTGTTTAGGTTCAAAAACCCAGGCTGAAGCGCTTCACATCAAGCATGTCAGCTGGCCAAATTGGATGGAGGTAATCTAGTTACTCATTATAAAAAGACAGTTGTCACTGTTCAAGACACACAAGAAAGCAGCAGCCCTACGCAGCAAAGAATGCTTGCTGACACTTGCACAGGCTGCCGTTAGCACCTTCAGCATTTCTCTGAGCTTCTCTGCAGCCTCTCGTGCAGGCTTTTAACACTTTAGTATTTTAAATTTCTTGGCTCTTTTTACAAGCCCAGCTTTTTTTTTTTGATGAATGAACACATCTTAAATCACAAAACCGAGTCTCTGCACTTAACATTCCTGTGCTCAGCCCAGACACCTCCTCTACCAACCCCCTCTACTTCTCCAGTCTCCCCTCCCTTAGGTGGGGATTAGGGAATCTCTCTTCACAGGCCCCTCCTTTTTTATGCCCTACCCCTAACTAGAGACATGAAAAAACATCTTTTCAGACCTTCTTTGTTGTTGCTCTTAGCATTCTTCTGTTCCTCAGTTTTGTGACACAGTCTCTGGCTGGTGGGGCAGCCTGCTCATCCCTTCTCCTTGAGGCGTGATGGTCAGCACGTGGCAGCCTGGGAGCCTTCAGAGAGCAGTATTGTGGTCCCACCTTAGTAGTTGTGGCATAAAGCACAGCAAACCCCTCAGATGTGGGTTTTTTTCAAACAAGAATTAAACTTTTTAGGATTTTCTAGACCCAAAGGTTCTTTTTAGGGAAGTTCCTGCCCTCATAAAGATCACCGAAGCCTGGTCCTATTTTTTATATTCTTTACATAGCCAATAAAAATATACATAATTTTATCCATAAAAATGTATTTGCCCTACATTTAATATATAAGGACCCTTTTTCTATGAAGTCCAGACATTTGCTACCAGCTGTTCTTACAAGCTGTAAACAATGAAAACTGTACCAGTGAACTGACCGACAATACGAAACATTTTTGAGGAGAAAAAGGCAGAAAGAAAGGGTCTAAGTGGAAGAACAGAAGCTCTGTAAAGCACACACATTCATCTTCCTTTTCCTTCTTTCCCTTTTCTGAACTCTGCTTTGCAAACGGTTCTGGAACAAAAGGAACGAAGCAGCTACACCTCTGTTTTCTACTCACCTGCTCCTTCTCTCCTCCCTCTTGTAGGCCAAGAGAAAAGGTGCTGGAGAATTCCTTTTGCTCTCTCACCTCCCGAAAAACTTGTTTCTGTTCCCAAAACAGTGGTCAACAGCAGCAGGATAGGGACAATGGGAACCAGCTCTTTCTGTCCACACAGAACATGAAGATCTGGATAGGGGCTGAAGAACTCTCCTAACTAAAGAGCAAACACACATTTGTGTTTGACCACTGATTTGAATAAGCTCCACTCAGCATAGCCAAATGCACATCCCTGTTTCTGAGCATTTTACTGTTACTCTGCTGCTGTTAGTAGCCAATGCCACCAGCGTGACAGCAGAACATTGCGTGCATTGCAGCCTGTGCTGTCACCCATCTAATTTAGCAGTGGCTCAAGTGTGCTTCACAGCAAATAGCCCAAATGCCAAGGAGATGCATCGACAGCTGAGCTAATTTCCTCTCTATCAAGGTTGTTTTGATAACTTGGCCCTTCGGGAGTTAGAAATCATGAAGTGGTTCTTCTAACTGAATGGTCCTAACCAAAGGTCATTTCTCTCCTTGCCTAGGGTCCTGTGGATTTACTCTGTAACAGGAGAGTGGGTATATCCTCTCTTTGCTTTGTTCAGCCCAGCTGGGCTAGTAGCCTTTTTTGCTGGTAGCCTTGCCATCATCGTCTCTTTCTACAACTTCGGGGAGTTCCTCAACCGTATGATATGGGGTCAGTACAACTTTTGTTTTTCACTTCTATCCATATGAAAAAAAAATTCTAAAATTAATTCCTATGACTGTCTAGTCAGGTGGGGAGAATGGGGCAGTACAGTGGAGGGTGGCATTTGGGTGTCTGACAGAGAAATGCCAGGTCCTAAGCAGTTACTGATAAACAACAAATCGGAGCAAGAATCCCAACCCTACCAGAAGAAAGACTGTGCCAGGTTCCTATAATGTGGCTTGAGAAGTGCCTCTTACCAACATAACAACTGGGGTTTGAAATCAGTCTCAAGCAAGGGTCCAGAGAAACCAGATCTTTCTGGCTAAAACTCTTAACACCTCCGTCACATGGTGTTTGTCCAACTAGGGAAAGGTAGCACTGACTGACAGTTTATAGAAAAGCATTAGTGAGCCCAAGGGACAGCATCACTGCAGCTCCAGGAGTAGAAGAGCACTTCAGAAAGTTTTACAAACTGTTGAGATCATAGAATGGTTTGGGCTGGAAGGGACCTTAAAGATCATCAAATTCCAACCCCCTGCCATGAGCAGGGCCCTCCTCCACGATACCAGGCTGCCCAAAGCCCCAACCAGCCTGGCCTTGGACACTGCCAGGGAGGGGGCAGCCACAGCTTCTCTGGGCATCCTGTGCCAGGGCCTCTCTACCCTCATAATGAAGAATTTGTTCCCACCTTCCAGTTTAAATCCATTCCCCCTCATCCTATCATCTCCCTTCTTCAGTAGTGGCCTACTCAGTAGTGACCAAATGAAAATGAAAGGCAGCTTCCCTGAGCAAATGGGCAGTTAAAAAAGAAAAGTTTAGGAGGACACATTCAACGGGTAGAAGGAAAGAAAACTGATGAAGCAGCTTTGGGAGATTTGGCATGGGATATTATTGTTATTGTTATTTTCCCTTCTGGTTTCCTCTCTCCTTTTTCATTCGAGATTAGGTTTTTGAGGATGAAAGTGTTTCTGTCAGGAAAACGTGTGTACTTTATTTAGGACAAATGTGTGAACATTTGCAATTTCTTAAGCTAGCTTTCTGATGAAAGAAAAAAACACTGCAGAAACACCTCTGAAAATAAATAAGACAACCTCCCTCTGTTCTCAGGGAACATTTCATGCCTGATCCATTTTGTGAAGTCTCACATGCCTGACAAGCCAAAGTAAAGTGTCTGTAGCTAGTCTCTCACCATCCGTACTCAGCTACCTAAAAGCAGCAGATTGACTTTCAAATGTGCTGAATAACCAGCTTCACCGCTTGTTACCTTTGCAAATCAGATGCTTGCTCTACATGTCCATGTTTGGAAATTTTGGTCGCATTCTATTCTGGCGTAAACAGGATACGAGATGGGGGCTGCTGGTAAATGAACACAGAGCTGCAGCCTTGGTGAGCTAGCTCTGGTTTAAGAGGCATCACGTAGACAGTTAACTGCCACCAATCAAAGACATCATCATCACTACAGGAGAGTATATAGCTCTTTATATGTGATCTGGTATCTGATACATCCAGGTATCAGGTTATTTTGTCACTGAGTACATATTAGTAATTTCGTGCCTAGAGTATACTGATGCATACATTGGAGATAATCAAAATTACAGTAAATTGACTTCCAAGGTGTTGATAGGACAAAAGGACATGCCAAGAAGAGATCAAATTAACTGCAAAAACCAGATGCATTTTGCACACCTGACTAAATATACTCACAAAAGGGATGTTAATTCAAGAGACATCTAAGAAACTGGGGCAAGCGCACAGAAAGGCTGAAAAGCACCCCCAGTTGTGATACAGTGAATGTACCTTCAGACAATATGTATAAACACAATGTCCTCTGTTGATGTCCGCTGTTCGCTCTTGCAATCTATGAAGGCTCCCCTGTGTGTGGTGGGTCGGCCCCTCCATGGGTACCTGATATTTTTCCAAAGCAGCCACAAAATCATGGCCATTAAAATGATGCAGTGTTTTCATCCACATGCAGGGCATGGCCCCCGAGTTACAGGTTTGCTAAGCTTGTGCAAACCCTTCTCACTTCACGTGCATCCTCAGATTTTCACCTCCAGGGCCGGCAGCATTCCCTGGATTTGCTGTACCTGGATAAAAGCAGCTGCAAGCTGCTCCCGGATAGCTGTCAGCTCTGCAGTGCCTGAGGCTGCAATGTGATAATACGAGAGCTTTAGCAGCAATAACTTCTCGATAAGGTCCTGTCCACTGCCCCCACTCTTTCCTATTCACCACACATGCCTGGTTCTTGCAAGGAGGGGTTGTTTTCAACCTCCATCTATTTCCCAGCTGCGTCCACCCAAGAGAAGAGCAGGACTTCCTTAAGCTGGTATTGATAACGAGATCCCAATAAGCACTGAAACACAGCCAGAGGGAACCTATTCCAACTTACAGTGTGCCAGAGTCTTAATATGTTCCTGACTGAGACAAATCTTTGGGTCCACACTGCCAGAGCAAAACCAGCTGCAACTGAATGAAGGCGCAATTCCAACATACCTTTCTCCTCCCAGCAAAAATGGCTCCATGTACTTTTTTTTATCCTGCCTTTTCTTGTCTCACCTTCCCATCACAGTAAAGGAGATGATGTTGTTAAAATAACCCTGGGGGAAAAAAAAACCACATGCAAAGCAGAACAATCTGTGGTGGCAGAGGGCAGATCTCTTAATCTCCCTGTGTACCCACCACCCTTCCCACCTCCTCCCTCCCCCAGAAGAAACGCTACAACAGAAGGGCACTTCTGCTATCTCTTTTGCTCCCATCTCAGTCTCCCAGAGGCACAGTTTGAGTTAGAGAGCAACGCAATGGCTCAGCATGAGGTTGCACACCTGGATACACCTTCTCCAGCAACATCTGCAGCCCCAAAGAAAAGAAAAACCACACATGAAGAGATGAGGCCTGATGCGGACGGGTCCTGCCTAGGCCGCTGTGACCAGGCATCGCCCTGAAGGGAAAAGGCCTAGGGTAGCTACCCCTTTTTTCTTTCCTTCCTATCTTGAAGGCAGAAAGCATGCTGAAAACTGTGCCAGGTAAATTATGTTTATTTGAAGGTGCAAGAAGCGATTAATAAATAGCTCCACGAGAGCGGCAAGCCTGGTTTCCTTCTGGGCTTACCTCCCATGGCAGACAGTAGGCTGCAAACGAAGCTTGTCCCACAGCACTCCATGCTTCACATGGGCTGACATGGTCCTTTGTATCTCCAGGCCACTATCACTTTTACTGAATCCAGCTATGTAAATATTTACTCTTTTTCACCCTTAAGGGTGTATTTAGCTCCAAATTATTCCAAAGTGTGTAGATGGCAGCTTCTATCTCTGAGATAGTGATTTTTAAAGCTACGCCCTGCGCTTGACCAAAAAGATGCGATGTCATTCCTGAGAGCTGGATAACCCAGGCTATCGAACAATATAACCTTGTTTTTCCTTTTCAGAACAACCGAAATACGCCAGACCCTAAATTTGTTTTATTATTTATAGAGAAACTGTTTCATACAGTATTGGAGGCTTTAAAAATGCATTATCTCTCATGTGCCTCTCCCTCCCCTTGCACAGTTGGATTGGTGGTAACTAAGGCAACCCAGCTGCACAGCCTGAGAGGCACAGAAAATAGTACCAGTAATGACTTTTTTGTTGTTGTTGTTTTAAATCCCAGAGTTTCTAGAGTACCAGACAATGTTGAGCAATACGGAAACTCCAAAGAGGATAATTGGAAACAATGGGCTGATTATTTTACTGCCATAAATTTACCTCGGCCAAAAATTTGGCTGCAGGGTCCAAGTACCAAAGATGAACCGTGAGATAGCTTCTCCTGTTCCCAGTAGGCAGAAAACATCATGCAGGCAACTGATCTCACATTATTTTAACCAGTTAAACTGGAACCCCTCAAAAATAAAGCAAAGCGGTTTTCCCTCAGGTTTTGCTCCCGGTGAGACAGCCAGGTCCTCAGGAGAAATTTGGATCAAAGTTCTCCACATCAGGCAGAGCAACGTTTCAGCTGAGGTGTCTTCACTGGCACCAGCATTTGAAGATGCAGCAGATTCATTTGTCTTCTGTTTAGCAGACCTGGAGCAAAGCCCAAAACAACATTCAGCAGCTGCTTCGTTTCAGTGCTTTGAAATACAGGTGGGAGCTATAGCTAGCCACAGCTACCTGCCCCACCAGCAATTTAAATGCCTACTGAGGGACACTTGGCAAACCACTTGCAAGATTTTACAGCCACAGGGCTTCTGCTGAGTCCAGAGAAATGCTCCATCCCCCACCCAGGTGGTGGAACTGTTCTCTGGGAGAGAAATGGGGCAGAACGGGAGGGAGGCTGGCTGTCAGAGAGGGCAGCAGCTCCAACAGACCTATGCCTGGATGCTCACTGCTTTCCAGAAGTGAAAGCTTTGCCCAGCAGTGGGCTGAGGAATACCAGGTGAACAAAGGCAGCATTAAAGATACTGCCAAGCAAGGCATGAGGCAATACAAGAAGTGGGCTGAGGAATACCAGGTGAACAAAGGCAGCATTAAAGATACTGCCAAGCAAGGCATGAGGCAGTACAAGAAGAATAAGAACCGTTGCGCTCAGGAAAAAGAGGAAACTTATGGTGGAATAACTTCCGCACACCCAGGGCATGGAAGGATGTGCTGTTCCAGATCTTCTGCAAGCTCTTGAGTACCTTGCAAAGGCATTGCTGAAACATATTCACCTAAGACTGAGCCAAAGTTAGACAGCAGCCTTCTTTACCATATTTTTCTTCTTTTTACTAAGACCTTTTGCATGAAATGCATTTTCCAGAGGCATATAACATGTTTCAGGAACTGACTGCCTTCCCCCAGGGTTTTATCTTTGTTTTTACGTGGTTGGGAAACTAGCCCCCTTAATTCCCTGTAGCCAGCTTCTGGGACACCCAGCCTATGTGACAGTGCATGAATCTGTGCAGTGCAAAGCAATGCTGTAATACGATTGAATTCTCGATGCTCTCATCCTCCTGAGCAGCTGTTGGGATTGCAGAAACCAGAGCAGCAAGCACAGGGATGCAAAGGGCATTGCTTTGGGGTACGAAGTCATTCTGCTACAGTACTGGTACAGGCTTATGAGCAGCCATTTGTGTATGAATGTTAAACTGCTTGTGGTCTGTAGGTAATTACGTATTTCAGACACAGGTTGCACCCTCAGTAGATATTTGAACTAAGCCTCCTTTTAAAAAGATAGCTTCATTTGTTCTATTGTACCTTTATGCAAGCAGACTCTAGGGTATATCTATTTCTTTCAGTGAACAAATAATGTTTATACCTATAATTTCACTATATCGCCAGTGAGGAGGGGGACTCAAATGTAAGAGCACTTACAGCCCAGAGTTTGCAAGCTAAATACAAATATTTACTTTCCCCTCATCCATTCATCCTCGTTGTGCCACAAACCTGTGATGGCATATTTATACTCTTCATATTTGTCACTCCCTCAAGCTACAGATTACCCCCTCGGGTAAAGAAGTCAAGCTATTTAAAGGAAACCTGCACCATCTGTCGCATGCCCTATTCTTGCTGACAAGTTTATCTGATGATCCACTGGAGGGAGACAGTACCAGGAGCTCTGGAAACCCAGGGCTTATGATTTCATCACTGGGGGCCAGACATTAACAGGTGCTGGCTGATACACTCCCCCAGGCCTAACAGGCTGGGGTTTGTTGGGGGTTTTTTATTTGCTTGGTTTAGGGTTTGGTGTTGGGGTTTTTTTTCGGGGGGGGGGGGGGGGGGCAGGGGGGGGTGAGGGGGTGGGTTGGAGGGGAGGGTTTCTCCCTCATCTTTAAAATATTTCTATGGTCAGCACAAAATACTTACAAGGTCATTTGGGAAGGAAGAAATGCCAGGAATTTGTTCTGTGTCAGGTCAGTTACCAAATGCTGTGCAGGCTGGAGACAAACAAAATGCAGCAATTAGTGCTCCAGAGGCTCTGAGGTATACAGACAAGGAAAGCAGCTTTACATGAGGCTTTGCTGTGAGTAAATGATGAGCAGCAGGGAAGAAGAGAGGCTGGTACAATGCTTTAGGTAAGGGTACCCAAATGTATTTGGTTATTGTCACACTTGGTGTTCCGCAGTAGCACATCTGGTCTCTAGCTGGCACTTCAAAAAGCTGTGGGCCTTTGGCAGGTCCTCTGCCATCCTGGCCAGACATTTGAGGGTGCTCCAGACATCTTAGCTGCAGGATTAACCATCTGCTGCCTTTTCAGGCTAGCTTTATTTTTAAAGCTTTTCACATACTTTTGCACTAAGCTAGGCTTGTTTGGTGGCGGACACTTTTCCCCCCACTAGCAAAGTACCATTCTTTTCAAGGGACGTGGACCATGGCAGATTCCAAATCATGCCTCAGCAGTCACTCAACCCCCTTACTTGCTTGGGACATCCCAGGCTCATTCGACTTCCGCAGCACTTCAGCATTAGTAGCTGGCCCAAACCATGCACTCATAACTTACTCCTACTCCCAGACGGGTTCAGTCCCCTCCGGGGATGTTGGAAGGCTGGGGCCAGATTCACATCTTCCTCCCAACTGCGAGCTCAGTCTGTGAGAGGACTTCTCCATTATGTCTTTTTAATTCTTTCTTTCTTGCAATAACCTCTTCTCCTCTGCCTCCAAACAGGAGATTCAATAGTAGTACTGGACTACAGGCGGAAAGGCAAGTGAATCCTCCTCTTCAAGCCAAACAATCTCCCCGTGAATGCTGAAGCCATGAAGTAGAGGAAAATAAATGCAGCTGTGATAAATCCTTTCTCCAATGCTTTGCAGCTTCTGGTGAAGCCATTATGTCATCAGACATATGGAAAACTGGTAGAAAGTATGAAATATTTGCCTCTTACATGATAACTCCGCAACTGCTACGAGTAAGAAAAATCTGTGTTCATCTGTTTACACAGATTTCTCATCTCTTGCACAACGTACGTGAGGATGTGTCCACGGTTAAAACTCGTCACTGGTAAATGAACTCCCTCATGAGCTTGGCACCACTCTGTAAAAGACCCGTGAATGCAAGCCAGCTCTTGTTTGGATTGCCCTTCATCAAGTCTGGAAAAAATTAAGAGGAGGGATAATTTTAACAGTGCTGTGACTTCGAAGCTAGATAGATAACAAATTGGGCTAACGAGGACTGCAATCAGGAATGTCTGCTCAGAGAGTTCAGCGTGAAGCCAAGTTGTTCTAATGAGAAACATTCTGGAGTATTAATATGCAAAATCTCTCCCCTCCATTTTAACAGGAATTCTGAACACAACACTCTTCCTTTTTCTTGGTTTCAGTTAATCTTGCAGCGAAAGTAACCTAATTATACTGACTGTATGATTGCTTTGACAGAAAGCATGTTAATTTAAAGCACTGTTTAACATAAAGCTGCCTGCCATATAATTACACTCCATTCACATGTTTACTAATCTTGCTCAATATAGCTGATTTCTGTTATTAGCCTCAACATCTTGTTAACATCTCAAACACTGGAGATCTGCTTTGCAAACTCCAATAAACAGGCAAATCCAGCAGTGGTGCGAGCGTTCCTTAACGGTCAACACGAAAAAGAAGGATCCCTGTTATTAGCCTCACAGTTAAATAAGGATTTGAAACTAGCTGCTGCGCTTGCGTATCTAACTCCAAGTCCTCACTGCCAAAACCCCTGAGCTTAGAGCTACTGTGCACACAGTTCACTGGGGTGTTATTTTCATCTTACGAATGCTGCTGGAGCTTAGTAAAAATGAAACACGTTGTAAGCTGCCTGTGAGCGATTAAAAAGAACCCAAACAACCCAACACAAACCCAACAACCCAGCCGTGCGTATTGTAAGAGTGTTCTTCTCACGTGTTAAACACCTGATAAAATTCCAGCCTGGGAAGTTATTGTACCAGGGCTGGACTGTAAACTAAGTTAACTCCATGAAAGACATGCGCACCTTCAATAACTCTTATCTGGGTAATTTGCTCCAGCTCACTTTGCAAGGGCAACGTGAGAGATTATATGCAAACACAAAAACACCTTTTCTGGTGAAGAAGCTAAAGAAGAACATGGAAAGAATTCAGTTGAAAGATGCTGGACAAATGGAAATACTTCAGGGAGGCAGAAAAAATGACTTGAAGGGAATTAGAAAGAGGAAAAAGTTTGGGAGACTCCCTGTACAGGTTTGTTGGGTATTTTTCTCTCCCCCCACCTCCCTCTTTTTTTCTTTTAAATTATTTTGTACAGCTTAAAGGTCAGCAACTCCAAACAAAGCCCTGACACAGAAGGTCTGATCGATGGGGAAGGGTCTGGAGGGGAAGTCTTATGAAAAGAGGCTGAAGTCCCTTGGTTTGTCCAGCCTGAAGAAGAGGAGGCTGAGGGGAGACCTCACCACAGTCTATGGCTTCCTGACAGGGGAACCATGGGGCAGATGCCAATCTCCTCTCTCTGGTGACCAGTGACAGAACCAGAGGGGATAGCATGAAACTGTGACAGGGGAGGGTTAGGTTGGATGTTAGGAAGAGGTTCTTTACTGAGAGGGTGGTCAGGCACTGGAACAGGGTTCCCAGGGAAGTGGTCACAGCACCCAGCCTGGCTGAGTTCCAGAAGCATCAGGACAATGCCCTCAGTCCCATGCTCTGACCTGGCTGGTCCTGTGTGGAGCCAGGAATGGGACTCGATGGTCCTTATGGGTCCTTCCAACTCAGGAGATTCTGTGATTGATCCAACCAGAGGAGTGGAACAGCAGATCTGGCCCTTGGGTCCTGCTTGCTCCAATATCGGCTTCAGGATCTGGCATGGTGATTGTCCTGCTGGACCACAGGGGTTTGAGGATAATCCTGTTGGGGGTGCATGTGGGTGGGTTTTTTTCTTTAAAAAGGACTCATAAAAAGGCACTGCTCTTCTCTGCTACGTCCTGCACAGAGAGACTTGGCCCAAGTCTTGTGCTTTGGGAAAGCAATAGGGAATGCCTGTTCCCAAGCACAACTGCTGGGATCTCAGGTTTGCTTTGCTCCTGTAAGCCCGAAGCTCTGTAAGGAAGAAAGTCTACGTCACTGATCACAAAACAACATTTTCCTCTGTCTTCTCTGAAAGGTTTCACTGAGGTACACTGAGTAAGGATCCGGCCTTTACACATTTACACTACATTTCTCTTTGCAGCCTGTCTCTCTCGTTTTATTTTGAGTTAAGTATGCAAAGTCAGTCAGAACTGTTTATTTATAGCTGTAGATTTTCATGGGTGTATAAATTAGAGGTTATTACTGAATGAGATGCCCGCCCACTCACCCAGTGCAGCTGTACAGGAATCCTTTCATGCTGCTCGACGGTACACAGTCTCCATCGGGAGGAAAATGACACGCTCCCAGCCAGACCAAGGGACTGATGCTTAAACCCTCAGGCGAAAAAACACCAATTATTTTTCTTTTTCCACGATACAATGTGCAGTACGACAACGACAATTACTTAATCCTATTTTGACATGCCATTTTTGTTTGGCAGAGAGAAAAATGAAGGTTTAAATTAACCAGAGGGAAAAGAAAAAAAAATAAATATCCTGGACTAGAACCTACCCCTAGACTTTCTTTTTATATCATTGAGTGATTTTCCTTTGCGGGGAGGGGGGGGGGGGCAGGAGGGGAATGCCATACAGTCAGGGAAAGTAAAAGTTGTTTTTTGAGACAGAGACTCATCCCTTACACAGATTGACCCAACCTTTTCCAGCAGAAACAGCTGGAAAGCAATATCCACCATGATGAGGAGCTTTCATCTTAGCTCACACCTTTGTAACAGTTTACTCCCACAAAAAAAGCATAGGCAAGTGTTAATTTATTCCCTCCCCAATTTCCCACACAAATATCTTGGTCTGGGTCCCTGCCAGAGCTTTGGGGTCACAATCTGACCTCAACAACATAACTAAGGATTGTTCCAAGCCTTCAGCGGAACTACTGAAAATTTACTTTCATGGGTATGAGGCCGGGATCCGGCAGGCAGAAAATACGCATTTAGATTAGGCCGAAGTGTCTAAAATAGTTGCCCAGGGAGGCTGAAATTCAATTTGAGACCTTGTATTCACTTGGCAGAGCGCATAATTAAATATTTTGTGCCACAAAATTAACCAGAGAGTCTCAGGGGGATTGGCAAGAGGAGGCTTAGGGAATCAAACATGAGAGTCCAACTAAGACCCACTTCCCAGGCAACTTCTCCAGTAAATATTGAGGGGGAAAAAAAATAATAATTGCATTCCGATTTGGGTTCATAATAATTTTTGTTAGCATGTAACCTTACTGATCGGCTGGTTACCTCAGAGGAAGAAGTTATTGGCTATGTAGATTCAGGTGAGTAACCCCAATGTCAAATTCTGCTCTTGAACTGGAGCTGCTGCTTACAGCTAAGGAGTTGGAGTTGCCCATTTGGGAAAAACAGCAGGTAAAACCCAGGTGCAATTACAACAGGCCAGACCTCCTGACCAGTGCTTGGCCAGACCAAAGCTCCTAAAGTGAAACTGTTGCCTTTTCAAGGTCTTTAGAGGCCTTACCCTGGAAGCCTGCCTTCGAAGGGGAAGAAGCCCCCTTCGGCTCCCGCCCCGCAGAGGAACGGGCCGGACTTCAGCATCCGCCTGCACCAAAGGTCCCGACGTTTTGGTCAGTCTAACTTTTTAACTCCCGGGGACTGGGGGAGTATAAGGGGGTATAGGGCGTATGGGGGAAGGGGGGGTGGGGGGGTGGGGGTGGGGGGTGTGAGCGCGCGGAGGGCAGCCCGGCCCCCGCGGAGCCACAGCGCCACCTGGTGGGGCGAGCGGGCGCTACCGCCTACGCGCGCACACGGGCGTGGGAGCTCCCACGCCAAACTCCCGCCCCTCAGCGTCAGGAGGGGCCGGCTCTCAGTCCGGAAAGGTTCCCCCCCCACCACACACGCACACACACACACTCACTCTCCCTTGGGAGGTCGGCGCAGCGCCAAACGCGGCTGCGGGTTATTTCAGCCTTCCCCAGCGGCGTGCGGGGATGAGGCAACCGGGGGGGTCGCTTCACCCTCATACGCCGTGTCAATCGATGTGTCGTGTCGCGGCACAGACACACCGGCCAGGAGTCCTGCAGCACCGGCGGAGGCTGTGGGCACAGGCGCTGGTTCACTCGCACACCCGTGGGTCCAAACCAGCCCCAGCCCAAAGGAAAACCCACGCTCAGGCCCGACGTGTCACCTCGCAGCCAACCACCGCTGCGGGGTGAACTTGGGATCAAGAGAAAGTTGGCCGCGCTGCCCAGCGCGTGTAAGAAGCGTGCACAAGAGGAAAGGGGAGGAAAAAAGGTCAATAAACCACATTATTTTTATCCCTAGTCTCAGGCTTGGCCTTTTGAGGGGTTTTGTGGGGTGGGTTTATTTTTTAGTGTGTGGTTGTGTTGGGGTTTTGTCTCTTTTGTTTGGTTGTTGGGTTTTTTTAAAAAAAAAACAACAGATGTTGCCAAATAGTTTTGACCTTGAATCACACATACCTCAAAGGGATCGCAGCTTTTTGAGGAAAAACCCCCAGGCTCTAAACCATTACTTCGTTAGAGCAGCCTCCTTCTTGCTCTCTGCCAAACAATAGTCATTGTTCCTGCAGGACCTGGCCAAAAATAACACGATTTCCAGAGGTGACTTTATGGATGGTACACAGCACAAACGAACCGAGGAGGAGCAGAACAACTTGACAAGCATGTAGTAACAGTGGAAGTGGGTGGAATAGGAATAAGAAAGTGGTAGGGGATGGCAGAGAATAAAAACATTCTGAGGAAGGGTTTATGTTAAAAGTTAAGCGGATGTTTTTACGTTGTTGTGCAAGTGGAAATTAAATATTTGAGTCCTCTGTCCGTGGGCTCAAGTCAGTAAGACTTGTGTGTTACCCTTGAGCAGGGTGGATGCACAATTGGCACCTTACATGGTGCTTTTATGTGGCTCTGATTTTAGAAAGGATATGAGATGCAAAGAGGGAAAGAGATATGGAAGGCTGAAGTAGCTTAATCTTTTCGCTTATTTCACCTTCTTTCAACTTCTACCACAACTTTGCCTTTGCTGGTTCTCAAGACATCAGTTTGAATGACTATTTATGAGGGAGTATAAAATGGATACCCCTCCTGGGTGGGGAAGAACAACATTTGAACATGAAGTATCTGGAAATCATAGGGATCGCAGACACTGCTAAATATACTTAGCCTGTGGCTTATGGGAAGTCTGTACTGAATTCAGAACTTTGCAGAAAAATATACAGAGAAGAAAGAAGAAAAAAAAAAAAAAAAAAGGAAGGGGAGCAGCAGCTGTTCCAAAGTGCCTCCTTAGTTAGTGAATGTATTTCCTACCTGGAGTTCAAAACCATACCAGTGAAGCATGAGCTTGGCATTTCTGCTATCAATCATCCCAGCCACAGCAGAGGCATCTTGGTCAACCAGTAGAGGTCCATATTGCTGTTACCTGTGCATACATTTTCTGATATAAAATAAAGATTGTTCAGCTTCTATCAGTAATACATTTATCTTACTGATAAAGAAAGGACAAATCACAGACACACACACACTGTACCTTGTGTGAAAGTTTGCCTTTCAAGTTGGTTTGGGCTTTTTTTCCCCACATTTGGACTTCTAGTCAGCCTACTTAGTCACCCCAAGTCTCAATTCTAGATCTTTACACAAATTTAGAGCTGAGCTTTGACTTAAGTCCTGAAGCATAGGTGTAGGAAAACTCAAACAGGCTAAGAACAGTCACCTCGACTATTACAGATGAAAGCTAATTTTTTATAATTTTTTTTTTTTTTTAAAGTCCAGTTTGACATTCTGGCAAACACCAAAACTCCTGTTTCCATGTGATGCTATCTAATTACAACATATTTACTACCCACAGCATATTTACTGCTAACAAAACGCAACAAATGCCTGCTATAAGGGGCCTGTGTTTAGCCATTACTGACTATTTGATAAGTGACCTGCAGTGTTAGAAGGTCACAGAAGAATAGAAGAGAAACACAGGGGCAGAGGAAAAAAGGGGGAAAAAAAAAAAGCCCCAAGTGGCCAGCAAGCCAGACTGTGGGAGAGATGCAGTTATGCACTCTCTTTAACTATGACCATCCCTTATAAGGGAGAAAAACATTACCAGGCTAAAGCATGGTCTGTAGGCAAAGCCTGTGCCATTCAGATGCATCCCCCGAGCTCTGTCCCTAGTGACGCGTCTATATGCTCATTGTAAAAGTATGCTCAGTTGGATGTGCAGCTGCAGTGACTTCCTCCTTGGGGGAGCTGGAATTTCTGCATCTAGAGAAACAAGCATGTGGGTCCAGGTCTGAGTGCCCAAGTCCACGTGGCCCAAGCATCTCCCAGAGATGAAGGAAAGGAAACGACCCGCAGGAAACGGTGCAGGATGTCATTCCACTGGTGTGCTGTTGTCAGCAGCTGGGGAAAAGAAAATCAAAACAAAAACACCCAAACAAAACAGTCACAATGGAAATTAAATTGATCTGGTCTGACAGCAAAAATGCAGTTCCTTTCTGTGGTGGTGGTGCCTTATTAGGAGTTTCTCGTTTTGCTTAGTTACTGGGGTTTGGAGTTTCCCAGTTATCAGACCACTCAAAGCACTCCTACGTTCCCCATCTGCAAGAGTGCTGTCTCCTATTCCCTGATGAGAAAGAACTTAAATTGATAAGATGGAATTTTCCCATACAGTCTCTATCAAGCAATCTGAGCACTGCATGGCATGTCAGATATGAAAAAAAAAACAACCATGCTTACAGTCTTTTTGACTTGGACAAGGTCTCCAGTTCCTCCTTCTCCTCCTCATCTCAGGCCCAAGTCAGACAGAGAAATATCTTCCAGGCTACAGCACTGATATTGCCGTAGCGAATGTCAGATGCAGCCTTGTGCCCTGGGTTTGGGCCATTTGCACACCTACCTGAACTGAGGGGGACCTTTGGCAGAGGCAAAAACCCAACCCCTGTAGCTGAAGGAATTACAAATAAACCACTGTATAAATGCCAGCAACAGGCTCGTGAAGCCCACGTGGGTCTTTTATTCCTGTATTGCCTTGTGCCCTTTGAAGAGCGATAAGTGTGACTTCTCCCACAAACTGAAAATGTCCCTGAGGCCCAGGGTTGTAATGCAGAAGATACTCACACTGGGGTTTGTATGGGGGGGTTTCCTGTGGGAAAGGAGGAAGGGGCATGAGAGAATTCACCACTTGTTAACAGACCATCCCACCTAAAAATCCCCAAGGGTTAACAAGGAGATTTAGGTTTGTGCAAGTGGTGCGATCATAAAGTCATTTAATAATTAAAACAGAGGGGCTCCTGTCATTTAATTCTGCTTGTGGTGAGCTTCTGGTTCTCTGCAGTGCTGGGAGCAGCCAGGGCTTTCCAAGGGCGGGCAGAATTGGGCAGCTGGCTGCAGGCCACATCTGCCACCCAGGCGCTGCTACGGGCAGATGGGCAGCGCGGGCCAGCTCAAGGGCCACGCTTCCTGCCATTGTTATCCCTGCAGCCCTGGAATTTCAGCCAAATGGATTTGACCCCTTTGCTAAACAGCCCCCTCACATACTTCCCTGGTTAGGGTAGTCCTGTGTGAGGAGAGAAAAGAGTTAGGAGTAGGGAAGTGGAAGGAGAGCAGCTCACTCCATCCCTGCCAAAGCAAAGTAATCGTGCTGCTAACGCTCCAGACTCCGGTCTCGGCACGTGGCTTTGAGGAACAACAGCTCACCCCTCTGATGGGGAGGAGATCTATGCACCTCGGGTGCTGAAGGGGAAAGAGAACAATGCAGAGGATGCAATTCCTGACCTGGGTCGCAGAAGAAATTTCGTGGGTGCCACTTACACCCCACAACTCAGGAAGGGTCTGTTGCGGGTTCAAACTTTCCAGTCCGAATCACACCGTACGTTCCTGCAGCCAGGCTGTCGGCCTGCCATGATGCCTCATCGGGCTGGCATGTAGGCTTTATTTCTGCCCATACTTCACATTTTTTCTGTTTGTAATCAGTTTCTGTGTGCAAGAAATTCTTTTTGCAAACCACTTGCAGGAGAGCTGGTTTGATCTTGCCATTTTTTCTTTTCCCTTTTTTAATATCCATAGGGTGATTTACATAAGAGTTCACTGCCACTAAGTCTCTGACATCTCAGATGATGCTCTAATTCCATGCTGCAAGAATACATCTGGTTGGTCTTTGCCTTGCAGTTTTATGGGTGTACTCGCTCCAAGGATGGCTGCTGTTTTTTTCTTTTTTTCTGAGCCCTACAATCTAAAAAGCTTTGTCCTGTTCTCAAACATCTCCATGTGTTTCCCCTCTCATACGTGTACCAGAGTATGCCCTGCTAAAATTCTCTTTACCTTAAAAAACATATGACATTTCATATAACACAGAATAATCATTGATTTGTATTACAATCTGCTTCCAGTTGCCCCACTTTGTTCCTATCTGTTCTTAATCCCCCACCCTTCCTACAAGAGAAACTTCACAATTTCTTTCATGACAAAGCTGCTGATGTTCATCCACCAGCAACTACTGATGTCACAGCCACTGCTTCAACTTCTATCATTCAATTGGTCCCTCTGCTCAGTCATGAAAGTGTTTCTCAGAGCCAAATAACGAAGAAAACACTTAAATTTGAATCCAAGTTTTGCATTTGTAACCGGTGCCCAATTTCTACTCAAAGGCATCCTATCGTCCCTTGGAGTGGTTAGAAACATTAGGACCACCTCTTATCTCCATCATTTAAAATTTCCATGTCTGTCTTACCCAGAATGAGTAACAGGAAGCCTCCCTACCTCTTTTTTCTCTCCTTTCTTCCTCCTCCATTTCCTTCTAGACTTGACCCACCATCCACAAAAAGCCATATTCCCTCTCAAAGCTCCACTCCTTCTTGACCTCAGGGTCTCCCAGAAGCACTCCTCCTCCTCTACTGCTCCAAACTTCCACTCCAAGGCATGATAATCCTAGATAATGCAGGGTTATTCAGGAACAGGCCTGTAGCTTGCTATGTATCAACAGACTTTTTGGTATGTCAGGGCCATGGCTTTCTTGTAGTTTTTAGCAAGAGTGGATGTCAGAGGGTAATAATCAGACATTCTGTTTCAGCAGATTGACCTTCCTCCTCAGAGCATATGAAGCAATCTTTTGGTTGAGGAGATCTCCAGGTGCTTTGGTTAGGAACTTTGGTTGGGTGTCAGCATAGATCTATTTGAATTTAGCAGGATCACATCAATTTAAGTCCAGATGTAATTAAGTCCAGGCGCAATGTAACTCTGTATGGAAGCTCTTTCCTCTAAGAAAATCTAACTATCCCTAAAAATATTGATTGAGCCTAAAAATAGGATAAATACTTTAATGCCACAAGCAGGGAAACAGAGTCCTGAAAAGACAAGACCCAGGTTATCCATGATATCTACTGCTTCTGGATGGGTGTGCATGAAAATGCATCTAGTCTGACTGGATTGTCGGTACAGCTCAGTGCAACAGAAGTCAGGGGCACTTTTGATGGTGGGGTCAGAGGGGTCTCATACCTGACTGCCCTCAAACAGAAAAAGCACATAAGCCAAAAGCTACTTCTAAAAACACAGGAAGCTAAAAAAGGCCTGGCCAGAACATTCCAGACTTATCAGAAGAGGAACTAGGTCTTTCTTCCACCTGGCACAAGAGCCTCATTTCATCCCCTTTGTCTTTACTGGGCTTTGGATCAACACAGATGAAAAATGTTTCTTCTACGCTGGGCTTTATCTTTGGCCACGTACCCAAATACTCATTCCCATACAGCCAGGCACTAGTATTATAGGTTTAATTAGGAAAGGGCACATTACCAAAGCAATAGATACAGTTGAGTTTTGGCCACTAAGTTCATGTGGCCATACGGAGCCGAAAAGCGAGGTTATCAAGGAATCAAGGCAAGCACATTTGTGCAGTTATGGCTCCCTATTTGTCTCAGTCACACACGCTCACCTTCCTCTGCTGCCCTCCCTTCTGCTCCCAAGCCCTAAGGCCATCTTACCAGCTTGGAGCAGCTCATCGTCGGTCTGCTGCGAGCAGCGGCCCCGGCTCATGCAGTCAGCTGAATGAAGTCCTATCGCTGTCCCGATCTACGCTGACATTTTGACAGGGGCGCTGACATTTTGACAGGGGTGACAGGGGCGTTGACATTTTGACAGGGGTGACAGGGGCGTGCCTTGGCAGCGAGGCGGCAGTGAGTGATGTTACAGCGAAGAGACGCCATCAGAGCGGACAAAGCGCATTGTAGCTGAGCTGCACAGAGTTCAGCCTCCAGCCAGGCTGCTCTTAGCGAGCGGATTCAAAGGCCATAATTGATTGAGAGTTCTTCCTGTGCCAAAATCATAATGAGACGTAAAGAGAGATTTGAATGTTCTTCCCCTTTCGCTCTCATCCAGGCTCTAAAGAAACAAACAGCTTTATCACATACGCACACAGAATCACAAGGTTGGAAAAGACCTTTAAGATCATCGAGTCCAACCGTTCCTGTCCTGTGCTAAACCATATCCCTAAGTACCTGATCTACCTGTTTTTTAAACACACCCAGGGATGCTGACTCAACCCCCTCCCTGGGCAGCCTGTTCCAGGCCCTGACAACTCTTTCAGTAAATAATTTTTTTCTAACACTTAATCTGAACCTGAATTGGGTACACAGTTGGGTAGTTTGAAATAAGAGTGCAAATAGAAGACTGAAACAGGGGAACAAATTCTGTTCTTAGTTGCACCAGCAATAGCAATGCGCACACTGCATCAAAATTTCATCCCCTGCAACTTAACAGAACTTCCATTTTCTGCTAGTACAAAAAGTTATGCCTGATATGTACATTAAGTGACTGTATGTCACTCTGTATGCCTGTATTTTTATTGCCATTTCACCCAACTTGTCCTGTGTCATTGACAGGGTCCATTTTACTTTTACATTCAGCCTGCCATGTTTTGGTTCTTGGGAATTAGCATGAGGTAATTACACCTAGATCACTGCAATAAATGTTGATATTCAAAGTTTGCAATAAGTTAGCTTAAAATGGCTTATTAATTGATCTAATTCAATACCTTGAAGCTCTCACACGGATTGTCTTATGTATTTAAGCCTTGCTTGGATCAGTTTAATCATGTCCCTTAGATATTCAGCTTCCTGCTAAGCACAGTTTTCCACCTCACTCTGCTTTTCACTGTCTTTAAGAGCCACGTTGAAAAGCCATGACATTAAGAGAACTTCAACCGAAGTTCTTTCTGCTTGTGCTCTGCCCCATGACCCATTAACTCCTTTGTTTTTTCTCAGAAGCAAAACAAAGACTGGAATCTCTTTTTCTGCCTTTTGTTCTCTAGTCACAAAAAATCAGGTTTCCTCATAACTGACCCTGGAACAGTGGATCATAAGCCAAGCTGTAACCATGATTTGCAGCAAAAAGAAAGAAAGAAATAAAAAGAGGTAGGTGCTTGCAGCACAGCTATTGTACCTACATACACCCAGCCTGGTGTGCAGCCCGCAATCAGCCCTCTCACTTGCACTGTCAAGGATGTGCAAGCCAACATCTGACCTTAGTTTTATGGCAGGCTAAAACTACTAAGCACTCAGGTGAGACATGGAAATTGTTAAAGCTCTCGAGCATTTCTGGAAGGGAATCAAACCAGGTGACCCAAAGGTACTACACAGGGTACTGGTGTCTTCCTGGGAAAATAGCCTCTTCCCAGAGACCAGCTTTTGTTCTTTGACTTCCCTCACTAGTTGACTCCTCAACAGTTTATCTGTATAGAAGGAGTCTTGAATAACTCTTCTTGAGCTCTTTAACTCGAGAGAAAAGGATGCCAGCTCTCCTCAAACACAGCAGCGATCCCTCCATCAAAACCTGTTTAAGGTAAGGTTTATTCACAGGCCACACAGGTCTATTGCTAGCAAAACACGTGGTGCCTGCTGAGGAGCAGTTACCTTCTTTTTCATAAATGCCGCCACAGAAAAATCACATTCAGTTTAATTAAATGGTGAGATTTATCATTTTTTTTCAAGAATTAAAGGGGTTTGAAATATGGTGGTGAAACCAGGCTTTTCTACATCTCACAACAAATGAAGCCAAGTCCTCAGAGACAACTTTTCTTGGAATCTAAATAGAAACCAGCAACAAAACAAAATCCAAAACACCCACAACCAAAAAGCTCTAAGGAAAAAGATGTAGGAGATTCTCTGATAAGACCAGAGGTCAGATCTAACAGAGCAAGAATTGTCCATTTGCTCCTTCTCCAAAAAAATAAAAATAGGGTGCATGTGTGTGTCACGATCTGTTCAGGATTCCTCAAGAAACTGTGCAAGAACTAACTTACTTCAGAAGCAGAATAGTGTTCAGTATCCCCCTTCTCCAGCATTTCACTTTCCCAGGTGACGTATTTTTCAGCACAGGATTGACTAGCTTTGATTTAACCCAAGTTTTCCCATGACTACTTACCCATAATGATGAAGATTTTTCTTCCTCAAAAAGCAGCAATATCATTTCAGAGAAGTCGGCATCAAACCATATGGTGACCCAGCATTTAACAGCTCACAGATGGAAAAAGTATGCTATTCTTAATAAAGCCAAATTTAAATACTCCTTTTATTATACCTACTTTTCAATTCCCTCCTGCCCCGACTTTCATACTAATAAAGGCTGTAGGTACCTAAACCAGGCAGCTAATAGAGCTCCAAAGAACCCTCAGAACCAAGTTGCAGCAGTAACTATTAACCTTGTCTCACTTGACCATGTGTGAGAAACACCCAGCTTGTCCATCCCACACAACCTTTCATGCTTCTTTCCCAGCACTGAACGGTTCGCAGTTTGTTAGAGCTGGTGCTACTGATGGAAAGAAATCCGTGCTACTCACCGAGCCTGACTTCTCATACAGTCTGTCTGTCACCACATCAAATCCGTATCACAATGAAAAATGAGTGGCATGGGTTGGTTTTGCATCTGAGACTTTCCACCAGCTGTTTTGTTCCTGTGCTCTGAATGCGCTTGCAATCAAGCCTGACGGATACGAGACGCTAGTATTAGACTCATGCAACACAGAGCTCCTGAGAAAGGCCAGCACAGCAGATACCCCCATTTCAGGGTCCTTTTGCTTCTCAACAGATAGTGGCAAGAGCACATTATCACATGAGTACCACTCACGTAACGAATCCAGACTCAGGTCCGGCCTGCCCTCGCCCAAGGCGTCCGGCCTGCCCTCATATGAGGCACCCAGCCAGCCACTGCAGGGCTGCATGGCATGGGGAAAGGCCGCGCAGGAGGCCAGATGCAACTCCCATGCCAGCTGGTTTGCGTGAGGGTACTCTGCAGCTGAAATGCAGACAATAAAAGACCACGTCCCACCTCCTGTCCCTTCTGGCAAGGGCCCTTGTCAGACTAGGTCTGTTTTCTGTTTAGCTGGCTTGCTGTTACACACTTTGCAAGCAGGGGAAAAGGACAGCAATTTAAAGCCTTGGTTGATACTTTGGAAGGGTTTTTTGGTTGGTTGGATTTGCTCCCCCTTTCCCAAAGGAGGGAATTTCTGCCTCTGCCATTCAGTTTCTCCATCTCTTTCTTTAACGCCAAGCACTGGCTAAGGAAGGAGGATAATGACAGAAATTTGGAAGTTCCTACAAACCAACCCCTTTTGCTAATCCTGTCTCCACATTCCCAGTTTCTATGAGAATATGGTGAGACCATCATGAAGAAAGAGAAGCATCTAGAAAGTACAACATTACTTCACAGGTTTGAGTCAACTTCTCAATTCCTTTCTTCCTCTTTGAGTGAAAGAGTTCAATCATCCTAAAAGAGCATTTCTTACTAGAAATTAAGAAGTGCTTAAAAAAAAAAAGCAGCCAACCCCACAGCGGTATAGGGACAGGAACCAGAACTCTGAGTGACAGGTACAAAAATACTTTAACACTGGAGCTGGTGCCATAGATTTACTTTTTATTTCACAGCTTGCCTTGGATTTCATTTTTTACTGAAAGAGTTGTCAGAGCCTGGAACAGGGTGCCCAGGGAGGAGGTCTAGTCACCATCCCTCTATGTGTTTAAAAAAAGGGTAGATCAGGTGCTCAGGGATATGGTTTAGCAGAGGAAAGGAACGGTTGGACTTGATGGTCTTAAAGGTCTTTTCCAGCTTTGTGATTCTGCAATTCAAAATGCCAAACAATGTCACAGTGCCTCACAGGGAGGAAGTGCAGCCAACAGTCATCGCCTGTGACGACTAGCACATGTGTAGCAGCAGTGCCTCATGCCGACCAACTGCTGGCATTTCAATAGGTGGATGTAGGAGCCCATAAGGTTCCCTGCTCTCTGCACGCTGCTTGAAAGTTTGCTGCAGTTTTGTGTGGGGTTTTCTTTCCCCCCCTCCTCATCCCCACACTCCCTCCCCCAACCCAGCTTTCACCCTCTGTAGCAGTAACAGGCTGACCGTAAAACAGCTTGGCGGGCAATTTACCTTACTGATGACTGAACTGTGGTCTCCTAAATTCTGCAAATTATTTAAAAAAATCCTAATTCTACAACCCTGCAGCTCTTCGTGAAAACACAGTTATGCAAGAGAGAAGCAGACAGTGAATTTCTACCGAATATTTTTTAAACTAGATTTCCTCAAGCAATGTATCTAGATTACTCATTCTCACCTCAGACACAGGATCACTGGTTAACCCAGGTTGGAAGGACCCCAAGGAGACCATCCAGCCCAAGCTCCTGCTAAAGCAGAGGCAGCTATGGACACAGGGATTTAAACAAAAACAAAGCAAATCTCTCGATTCTTTTTCTTTATAACTTAGGGGTTGGACTCGATCTTTTGAGGTTCCTTCCAACCCCTACAATTGTGTGATACCATGAAACATCATTTGCAACCAGAAAGCAACCACCACCTCATCAATCATTCCAAACCAGTTACATCGTCATTTCAACCCCCAACCCTGGTTTTTTTTTTTAATACCAGGGTATTCATTCAAAGATAACAGGACACAGAGCTCTCCCGTCATCCAGAGCACCCAGTGAAGGTGGCAGTGGAAGAAAAAACTCTCTTGGTAAACAGACCCATTAGCACATACAAGAGAACATGTGGTGACAATGGAAATGGCAACATCGGACTTGTACCAGTTAACTCCAGGGGAAAAAAACACATGTAAACCACTACTGCCTTCAACAGAGTTGTGGTTTTACTGTAGGGAGTTACAATGATGTAAGCCCAAACTAAGTGAGCTCATAATCAGTCTTTTAAATCTAGGCAGAAGAGGTGTTGGGGAGAGGTGACATTGACTAGTAATTATAGTTTAACTGAGACAGTATTATGAACAAGTATCAGAACTCCTCAGAAAAACCAAAAAAATTTCTCTCCAAACTTCCCTCAAACCAAAATCTTTACTTGCAGGCCTGACTTTGTTTGACATGCTGTTGTTCACATGTAGCAAACTTGACTTTAAGCCCAGGAGAGCTTAAGAGTTCCCAGGAAAGAAAATGGCTCAACAACAGAGTAATAAAAAGCTAAGGAAGTCCACATCATGTGCCGAGCTCTCAACCAAATGTCTGCTCAGGGAGTGAGCTAATGTGCAAGATGATGAAGTAGGAAATTGCTAATGACAGACAAACTCCAAATTGAATTGTTGCTGGGGATTCTCAGGTGCCTATCAGATGAAAAAAATAACTGCAGCAAAGGAAAAATAGAGGCAAACATTGGAAGAAAAGACTATTACTGTCTGTTGGACATGGAACAGTTTCCCTAACAAAGAGCCTTTGCCTCGTCTTGAGTCATTTTTCCAAAGTTTTGTTCAATCAGTTGCAAATACACCTCCTAAAAAAAGCAGAATTGCATTGGCAGAGGGAAAGACATGGTGATCCAAAAGGTCTTTTCTATCTCTAATTACCATGACCTCAGCTGGACATGCCCAAAATCTTTTGGAGAAGAATGTGCGTTAACGCTTACATGAGGACATGGGTCCCCCAGGGAGATGAACGCGTAATTGCTCCAGCAAAGTAACATCATCTAACTAGTCAGGAATGAAAAGATATTGTACACAGAGCCAGTATTAGTCCACTTGGACAATGTTTTGTTGGTTGGTTGTGGGTTTTTTTTCCCCCCTTTGTATTACCATAAGCAGCCTCCCTGTGTAATCCAGGTGATCAATTTCAACAAGGTTTTCTATCCCAGTTAGTAATGAACCCCCCAGGCTTCAAAACTTTTAAAAGTTCAGATTAACAGTATCAAAAGCAGTATTTTATATTAAGATTTCAAAATTTTGTATCACTACCAGATAAACAAAAGTTTGTTTTGGGAAGAAGTCGCAGCATGTTTCAAATATTCCCTTCACGCCTGCCCACCCTCCCAAAAATCAGCAACTGTAGGAGTAATTAGGGCTGATTGACCTCCTGTTGTTAACACTACTTACATTAAAAAGAAAATAAAATCAAGGAGCATTATAAATATTTATATGCTGTCTGCCAGGAAGTTTTTAGCTGGCAAAAAAATGCTTTTGAAAAAAGTATTTCTGGTTTTGCTCAGTTTTAAAATAATATATTTTTTTAAAATATAAAACCTTTATCAAAGGGTTTCAGCAACATTATATTTAAGGGTCTGGTTTTTTGTTTACAGCTTTCTACTTGTCGGGCACATAAAAATGTCATAAGAGATTAAAAAAACAACAGCAAGCTTCAAACCACATCCATTAAACATTTCCTGAGAGGGAAATGGAATTACTGACATTTTTATTGTTTTCTTTTTTATTAAAAGGAAAACACAACAGCTTTGTTTCAATAGCAAGGTCTACGGATGTGTCAGAACAAACACTACTAAGTACTTAAGGAGCAAGAGTTAATTGCAATTAGGTTCAGCTGTCCTACCTGCAGAGCTTGTTGTATAATCAATATAAACCCACGCAGCTGAACCAAATCAAAGGATTAATGTAAAAATCAGCACAGGGACACATAACCACATCAGACTATACTCCATTACAGGGTTTTGGTATCCAAGAGAAAGACCTGGAAATAATATCAAGAATAGAGTTACTGAGAAAGGTAAGGAAGCCTCCCTGGACTCAGCTTGACATGGAGCAGCAGCAGGATGCCCTCTTCAGTCTGAAATCAGAAAGATTTCATAGTTTTAAGGTCCTTCTCACCCCAAAACCTGCCCATAACCAAGGTGGGGTTCAGCCTTAGAACTGAGAGGGCAGGAAGGGCACATACCTGAGGATGTAAAGCCTCCGGCTCTTGGTATCAGCTTTATCAGTGCTGAAGAGAAATATCTGAAGAGAACAAAGTTTACAGTGTGGGATTTTCCTGGTGTTAAAACAATAAGGAAAAACCCACTTCTGCTTGATGCTCCGCAGTGATAGGACTTTTTTTTAAGTCACTAATAACACTCAAATTGCCTTAGAGGCTATGATGGGGAAAGGCTACGATGGGGAAAGGCTACGATTGAGAGAGAGAGTGGGATATAAACTTCTACCCAGTCTCTGAGGGAGGTTGAGTTTTTTTATCACCATCATTACTTTGTTATTGTCTTGAGATTAGCCTTAACAACAAGAGCTATTTTTGAAACCGAAACACGAGTGAAAAATGCTTGGGTAGCAAGCCAAGATTTCCCAGGGCACAGTTCCCTAGCTGGCTTTTTATACATTGCAGAAAACACTTTTAAAAGTAATTGTTTAGATTTTTGTAAAGGAAAGAAAAAGCAGCAATATAGCAATATACAGTCAGCTGCAACGTAATGCTCTTCAACAAGGCTGAGCCACACTTGGAGATGCATATTTGCAGCTTAACACACCAGGGCAGCCCCAGGAACCGCAGACCCTTGGCACCCTGTGGGGGAAACTGCCAGAGGCACCTTGTTTCTGCGTCTCAGGGAACTCCTCACCCTCTGGGTGAGCGAAAGGGCCATGGTCATAGACCTATCCAACCATAGTCTTTTAGGGTAGCTGGCTACTCATCCAGCGCCTCTTATCCCAGATAGACACCCCAAGTAGGGGTGCTCCCTGTAGGAGGGCAGTAGGTGGAATAAACTCCTCTTTTCCTCACTTTCTCCTAGACAATTCAGGGACCTGGAGCTTATGCCTTACATTGCCCAGCCCATACCCACTAATATCACAACCTTTTACTTTTTCCCCCCTTGAGTAACCACAGGCCTATACCACAGAGACTTCATATCTACACTCCTATATGTAGGTATTCTAAAGAGTCCCCGCATACAAAGGTATGCTCCCTACAGACTGTGTTTCCACACAGACAATGCTCTTTAAAACAGAGCTAAGGCACACAAAAGCACCAAACCGATCAGATCGCACAAGACTGACACCTGTCAGCAGGGACTTTAACTACGTACCCTGCCCACAACTCATTGAAAGCAACGTGCACGCAGCTGAATGTGTGCGTTCAGGCAGCACTTCACTAGGTTGGGAAATGTGAGGTTTGCAAGGAACTGCTGCAGAATGAATCAGGAGCTTATTGTGCCGCTTTCTCCATTGGGAGAAAGGGTTGGAGTGGCAGGTTAATGAACTTAAAGCAAAGGAAATATTTCTCTGTGTCATTATGAAAATTATCAGGGCTTAAAGAACAAAAAAATTTGCAACTGACTTTTTTTTCATGAGATGGTTAAGGAGACAAGAGGCTTTCCTGTCAGCAGAATGCGGGTTTTAGAGGGTCATTCCTCAGTGCAGCAGAGATACAGGGTATCGGTTTCCAAAAGGTGTAAACCAGCTTTACTTGTGTCCTCAATTCAGATACTTAAGTGTATATTGGATTTAAAATATTGTTCTATAGGGATCTTGCTAAGCCTGCAAATGCCTTCCTGCCTACAGTATCATGATTCCAGGAGCACAAAATGCCTTGGCAGGTTGGCAATGAATTCTTAAAGAGGGATGATTTATTTTCTTCCTCTCAAAACGGAATTCTTTTAAAAGCTAAAAGAGGCACACCCCCACACCCCCAACTCAACCCAGGCATCTGCCTGCCTATACATTGGAAATAAAGTGTGAATTTGCACTTTTGGCCCGTGTTTTGGAAGCTGGGGCTTTACGCACTGCCCTTTGTGTGCCACCGGGCTCCCCCCTGCACCTGTTCCATACTGTACATATTTGGGATTTTTATGTATTCTTTATCATTTCAAAGACAGGAACATAAACATCTCTGCTTTTCCTGAGCCGACTGCCTCTGTGCATATGTGTGTGTGTGTGTATGTATCACTGTAGCTTCCTAGACTCAACTGCTGCTTTCTCTTGCCAGACACCCTTGTGGGTCTTCCTGAACAGCAGGGACCTTTTCAATAGCACCTTGGAGTTACTGAGGGAGAACAGAAGGTCATTTTCTAAGACAGGATGCCAAGAGGACAGGAATTGAATGGCGCTGCCTGGCCACAAGACGCCATGCAAATCAAGAATGCAGCGTGGTCCCCAGGGAAATAGCTCCCGAGCCTGGACTATATGATAAACCTACAGCTAAAGCCTTCTTGGGCAACTGTGATAACAATGTGTCACATTCCAGAGGAGTGGAAAAACAAAGGTCACAGAAGCCCTTGCAAGGCCGCGCTGCCTGCGACATCCGCGCTTTCAAGGAAACGAAGGGATTGGCCAAGTTTGGTCACTTCTGGCTATTTTCTGAAAACAAAACAGAACAGTGTAGGGTTAAGTCCCTCTCAAAACTCCTAAGTAAACAACAGCAGAAAGTAGTTGTAAGACTCTTAAAGAGGTTGAAAAATTTAAATAGGCTTGTGCACCCACAAAGTATTGAAAGTTAAGTAAATGTTGCAATAAGTAGGTAATAAACTGATATTTCCATAGAATGTTACAAATGACTCCTTATCTGAATGTAGCATCAACCACCAGCTAGGAAGATTAAACCCATCTCTTTAAATGGGATTTCTTACACACTTTTCATTTATGCTTCATATGACATTCATGGGTAAGTAGTTGCTTTGATGCAGCTCATAAAACTGAGCATAAACAGAGATACTTATGGATCCTTCTGTTGTTTGCCACTGTCCAGTGACTAGTCTGTGCAAACAAACAGATCATGAAATGACTGGAGCAAGTATTTCCTACTCACCATTAATTATCGATGCTGAACAACTGGCCAAGTCCCATCAGCTGCAGGAGAGCTGGGGGAGGAATGGGAGACAGCACAAAACACCCTTGGCTAAGGTGACAGACAAAATTCTGCCATGCATGTAGGGAATATGTAATGCAGTGTGGGATTTCACAGGAGAAGCATAACTCAGAGTCCTTCTGAGACATGAGTAAGGAAAGATCAAGAGTGCCTCAGATATCAGAAAGCAATTACATCACCCTGGTGTGAATCAGATCATGCTCACTCCCTTGCCCTGCTTTCAGCCTTGAGGTTTGCTGCTTCTCTTTCAAACCCAAAGCACCCAAGAGTTCATTTGCTTCTTTGCTCCAGATACTTCTGCCAAAAAGCAATACAAACACCACAGATCTTTTTGGTGTTGCTTTGTAAAAAGTCTTTGCTGTCATCAGAGATCACTTCTGCCTAGCAGAGTATCACAGCACACCTTGTGCAACACACCCCTTTGACAGCATAAAAGGCCTTTGTGCCAAAGCCTAAAGCTGTAAGCGATTAGCTGAATTGTAGCAGACACACACCACCAACAAACAAGAACAAGAAGCAGCAGAGCTCAAGAGCAGAAAAAATATTGTGTGGAAAAAAGCATCCAAATCACTCCATTCCAGACAGGAAAGCAGTATACAAAAAAAAAAAAAGGAAAGTGCTGGGAAGACTGACAGAACAACAGCTGAACTATCTCATCTCAAGGTTGTATCTTTCACAGGGACCCCCAGGAATCAATGGAACTGTTAATTCTGAGGTCGGCACTGCTCCCTGATTTCTCAAAGGCATCCAGCACTTATGCCTGGGCAAGCATGAAACACACACCCACAGCAGAAAACAGCTACCAAGAGAACCTCTAGAAAAGGGCCTGCTGTCTGAAGCTGTAACACCACATGACAAGTAAGCCATCAGACAGGTACATGTCCTGTAGAATAACTTCCATTTCTGGCACTGCTTCTGAAAGCATCTTTCTGCTTGGCTGTCAGCGTTGCAGTATTTCCAACTCCACCTCTCAGAGGGCATCATTTAGAACATTGCATTTTAGAAATCAAATAAAGATGAACAAGTTACAAGTCATTCTCATCTTGCAAGGACTGAAAGTTATCTTCAAGCACTCCAGCAGCTTCTAATTAAGACGACAGAAAGTGTCAGCCTGATCAGAGGCGAGTGCTAAAATGGCATTTAACAGCTGCAGTTTGCCTGTGTAACTGTCTCCTGAAGAAAAGCTCAAAGGTTGCCACTCATTTTACTTTCAGTTGCCAGAAATGCATTTGGGACAACCAGCCCTCGGCTTCACTGGTAACCTGTGTACATACAGGTCATACGTTACGAGCACTTAGAAGGTTTGGGAACTTGGGACATTTTGTTTTTTCCCTTCCTAGAGGAAGTGCAGTCCTTGTGAGTACCTGAGCTGTATGAGAGCAGCAGGTCCCCTCTCCTCCATCCCATGCCCGCTCCACAACTCTGGGATGGTCAGACAGTTTTCCACCAAAGCTCAAGGTGATTCTGTCTCCCCAAGCATCACGTACACACCAGAGGCAGGTATGAATCCTGGGTTTGGATTTTCAGCCTGTACTCTCCCTAGCACTCAGAGTTACTCAGATTTAGTTTTCTAGTCCAGATTAATACATGTGGGGAAAACAAGAACCACGCATCAGAATGGTGATAGAAAGCCCGCAAGCGAAACAAAACCAAAAGAGTTTTCTGTGCAGATACTGCTTATAGCTGAAACCTATTAACAGACTGAACTCTTAGTTTTCACTTCCTCATACTCAAAACCCTCCTACACAATTATTTCCTATATGATTCTTTCCTTCCTACGCTCTCCAGCCACTGCCCTTCCTGGTAGCCTGCCAGTTCTGTTATTGTTCAAAGGTGAAAAACAAACTTTATCCTGGGAACTCATCTAAAATGCATAAATTAAGTGAAACAGCCCAGTACAAGGACCTGCAGGCAGGGCTGGTAGGTCTGATACAGCACAGGCAGCCTACACATCACCCCTTTTTCCACTGGCACTACAGCGACAGAGCCAACAATCCCATCAGCACAGAAGGCCAATCACACTCAAGAAAGTTAAAAATACACACCTAACACTTAAGGTTAAACTTCCAGGCATGTAATAAGGAGGCTGCCACAGGGATGCTGTGAGGTTCAGAATAAAAAGGGGGTCGAGCCATTTGATCATGAGCTGAAGCGATGCTTCCCCTCCACATCGCCTCAACGTGCAGCTGAAGATGCTCTCCATCTATACAGTCTGTAAAGGAATTCGACCAGGCATCTGCAAAGCCACCTACAAAACGAAGTCACATAACGAAGCTCTGACTACTCATACTAACTGGAGATCTGCTGCCCCAAAGATCCTTAGCACTCTAAAAATTTCACTGTTGCAAGCCACAAAGGGAAGCATGAAATTTCAAAACCAGCAGAAGTGAAATGTGCTGAGGGGTTTATTTGGGTTTTTCCTTTTCCCCAGGAAAATAAGCACCCGCTGTATGGAAGTGAATTAGCCTTCACCCAAAACATGTTTTGCAAAAGGCTCGATTTCATTCAGTGCCAACCAGAAGACAGACCGCGATCTTGTTTATGAGGGCTTGATCTATTGTCGAGGCTTAATTAGCTGATTATTAGACTTCCCATCTCTGTTATTGCAGATCCTTAATTCTTTTCCTAACATGATGTGCTTTAGAAAATATTTTCCAAAGTAAGCAGAAGACATTTCTACTTGTCCTAATTGTTCAGGAAATTAAAACATGCCAATTTTTTTTTTTTCCCAGCTAATTATCTTGGAATACCTTGTTTCTCACTGCCAGAAACAGACCTGTAACATCTTTCACGGTCTCTCCCTAAATCACCAACCACTCATTTGTTTCCTTTCACCATCCTACATCACTCAGCAACTTTTTCCACTGGACATTTCCTCTCAGCAGTTGTTTGTTTGCCCGTAAGTAAACATATCCTAATGGACACACCGAGCTGGGGTTGTTTTTCCCTCTCCAGATCTCGACACAGCATACTACCATTGGCAGCAGAAGTCACTTCTGGAGGAAAAGAAGGAGCACCTTCTGTTTACACTTCATGTAGGCAAAGGGGAGCAAGGGTGCAACGTGCCACCACACTGCAGGCACAGCTAGGTAGGATGCTGAACAGTTACTACTTCATTTTCACTGGATTCTTTAAATATTGTGATTGTGGAGGTTAATTTAAAAAAGGTGAAAAGTTTTAGGACTTTGTCATCGCTGCTTTAGCCTGTCATTAGTGTGATCGAACGATTTTTGGAAGCCACCTGAGTCTTTAGATATTTCTGTCAGCAGAATATAAGATCCATCAATTAAGTTTTCCACACACTGACGTTTCACACACCAATTTTAGAGGCAGGGTTTAATAACACTTGTCTTACACATAATCAAGGTTGACTACTCCCACCTAACTGTGTGCATCGTCCCTCTCTACTTCAGATTCAATTACTTTTTTGCCTTGATGTCATAGTATGGAAAACATCCATGGGAAGCTAGGCCCTACACATTTTACCCTGCAAGCCTCTCACAGAATCACAAGGTTGGAAAAGACCTTTGAAGATCATCAAGTCCAATTGTTCCTGCCCTATGCTAAAACATATCCCTAAGTACCTCATCTACCCCTTTTTTACACACATCCAGGGATGGTGACTCAGCCCCCTCCCTGGGCAGCCTGTTCCACGTGGTGCTCTCGAGGTGTTAGAGACCGTGCCTGCCCGTGTGCAGTTGATGCACCTGCTGCACCTGGTATGGTTTATCCTTCAGGGCCTGAACTGTGATCACAAGGGTAAAGATTTAAAACTAAATTGACCCCTTCTTTTGACGTGGGATCAATGCACCTGTGAAGCATGCAGCACTGAAGAGTTATGGGGGAAACGCATTCACTACTGTATAGCTGGCTTTTACTGCTGCTTCAGCAAACCACAGAGTGCTTGCTTACAGCAGCCAGTGGGATGAAACATCTATCCAAAGTTTTTCTATGGAAATAAATCAGGGACTGCTTAAAATAACAGTAATTCTCCTGAAGGGCTTACAAATACTATTCAGCACTGAGACAGAGAACACGCTCTCCACCCATAAGTCACAGATGCTACAGAAAGTAGCAACAGGATGTCTCCCATAGTCTCTCCTTCAGCCCTGCTCTCATGATGCCACTACCCTGGGAAAAGGATGAACGCTTCTAGGAAGAAAGATGTTCTACTGCCAAGCCCATTAGATACATGTCATCTTGCAGAGCATACTCATCACTTGTTCCAGCGGCGTCTGCAACATGAGCAGTCATCCTCAAAGGATTAAAACCTCGATATATATTTCAGGATACACCCCCCCATCATTAAAAGTTTTGAAATGGCACGAATGTCTGGTTTGTTTGCTTGGTTTTCTTTTTTTTTTTTTTTCTAACTTAGCAAAAACATACCAGAGATTTCAGGGTAAAAATCTCATCATAAAGTAAATGTAAACCACTGTACATTCACTAACTAAAAAGCTGCCATAGTACTCATCTAGCTGAAGAATGCAGTTAACTTAAGCTACTGTCTTGGAACTACTGCTTTCTAAAATATCTCCATGTCTCAGAATAAAAGATGAGACCACACCAATACATCTTTTCCCCTTTTTCTGCTCCAGCTGCAACACAAAGTCCTCCTGGCAGAAAAGCAAGTAAAGAACAATGCCGTGTGAAAGCCTTGCAAGAACCTTGTTCATCTTCAGATTCCTGCCCCGCTCCCTAACGGGTTGCCTTTCCTAAGGTACTGAGGGCCAAAGAGGCTAGGAGATTTTACTGTCGTGTGCCTGTATGATTCCCCTCTTGCTCCTAAAAAACAAGAGCCACATTCTCTGTACCGATATCCTTTTTTTGTCTGGCATAACTCAGTTATCTCATCGCTCTCACATAGCTAAAAGGAGTCAAACACATTCAGCCAGACAGCTAGAGGGCCTGGGAAAGAGGATTCCCATGGGTAGGGAGAGAATAATAGTTTTGTTTGCCCCTAGTATAATGCTGTTTATTCTTCTAATTCACTTTTTTAATAGACTTCAATTTTAAGAGTTATTTTTAGGCTGCTTAATTTCTGTCTGAGGCTGCATGAAGGAGAAGTTCTCTTTTCCACAGTGCATTTAAAGAACCCAATCAGTGGGATGCAACCAAAGGCAATATTGGGAATATTTGGCAGTGCTTATGCCTCGCATCGTATTTGTAACATCAACTGTCCTAGGCAGTTCAAGACAAATAATTTTGGATGTTTTGAGGCAAGCTCTATTGGAACGGGTGGAGGAGGGAGAATGATGCAGGGATATGCAAAAGCAGCTGTAATTTCCTATCAGAACATAAATCACAGCCTTTTAAAAAAAGGCATCACCTTCACTAAAATAATTAAAAGCTATTTGGAAGAAGATTATTCTCACTGAAAGGGAGGCACACTGTCACCATAGGTGCTGGCAAACACGCAGCACAAGCATGACCTGGCAAGACTACTGAAATTTAGAAGTCCTTAAAAATCAACGGAATAGCATGGTGCATGTTGCACACACTGGGAATTACTCCTCCACTCCTGCTTGTGTTGCCCCAGTAGGTATATGCTTATATAGGACAGATCCCACCTAGAGGTTTTTGCTTATCAAAATACCCCAGCTGACTACAGTAATAAAAGAAACCCCAAACCATCACGTATTTTTACTTAATCCCATTCTCAGTGCATACAGTGAGTTACAGGAGGCCAGGGACAGCAGAAGGGACCAAAACAGGCTGTTGGGAGAGTGCTGCTGCAAAAGCCACATCAGGAGCCTGTGGACAGAAGGCAGTAGAGCAGCACCTATTAGTGAGGAGGGAACACTGAGAAGCAAGCTAGCCTTAGAGCTGTCAACACCTACGCTTTGGTCAGGTTTTTTGGGACACACTATCACTTCCTGTGGTGCTTATTATACAAGAGCAGAGACAACACAAGTTTTCAGGAGGTCTCACAGAGTATTCCCTGCTGTAGAGAGGAACACCCAAAACTAACAGCAAGTACACTTTTTTGCCAGGCTCTTTTTCACTGTGGGGGAGCAACACCCCCATCCCCTACCCCCCAGACTGTGCATGCTCATGGTCCTGAGCTCTCAGCCTTTATTTCCATATACCCACACAAGCTGAGCAATTCACCCCTGCCCCTATCAAATTACCTGTTTGTGAAACCGAGCCTCAACAGGGAAATTTCCTGACAGTTACAGAAGAGAAGCTGGAAAGATCAATTGATATAACCTGGTCACGACCCATGTATTATTCAGAGGAAGTAATTGGGCAGATAGCGTTACAATCACTAATACCTTTGTGCAGGTGCAGCACCATCTGCTTCTGCTCCTTTTGGCACAGGGTTATTAGATGTTCAGCCTGAAGTCCCTAATTTAGGTATAAGGTAAAATTAGTAGGTTGAACCTTCATGAACTGAGGGAGACCAGTATCAAATGCTTGGAGGAAGATAAGCAGAAGACTGAAGCCAAACACTAAGCTGTACCTTTCAGATATTTGGGTCAAGACTTGTAATAGCCACTTAATTGGACAGCAAACATATTCTTTAAAGCCTCAAATGTACATTTTTTGCAGTTGGACAAGGCTGACTGTTTAGCTAACACCGAGACTTCACTAAAGGATATCATCCCCTCCTCTTACATGGGCATCTGAAGTCAAGGACAACAATCTCCTGATCAGTCATAGCTGCATATTTTCATGCTGATCACAGTGCTGATGGGTCCTGGGTTTTCAGAAGGGTGTGTCGTACTTTTTGGGTCTCAGAAGATGGTTACCAGCACTCACTCCTGCATTTATAGAACTCAGTTTGACCTTTATATACTGACTCGGTTTGCAATTGGTTGGGCTATTTAGACTTTTTTGTTTGCTTGTTCTTAAATAAAGGTATTATTTCTTCAAACCCACAGCTCTACAGCTTTCTGGTTCAAAGTTGCACCTGTTTGGCCTTACTCATTTAATTTTCTACCACTTCAAAGTTTGTATTTTGACAGGGGAAACAATGGCCCATCATGTAATTGCTGCCATTTAATAAATGCCTGCTTTCTGTTTAATAACTGGAATAATAAATCTCTCCCTCACAGTTTATTTAAAGTACCATTCAAACATGATCCACATGCTACACTGTTCTTGCTCAGAGGCCCCTCAACAGAAAGCAAGAACGTTCAACTATTGCATTGCAGACTTACCAGGAAAGTAACTCCTCAGACCTACAGGAAGGGGCAGAATGTTGCTGTTAGTGGCATTGTTGAAAGTTTAGAACAGGGATTTGCCATTTATTTTTTCAACTGGAAGTTTCCACAAGATCTCTCCAAGATGCTTTATATAGCTGAGATTTGACATATTTCACCCTGTTGAAGTGATTAGTTGCATGACTTCAGTTAGCAGAAGGCTCTCCAAGGAACGTTTAGCCTGGTTGGAATATAAGAAAGCCAGCAAACAAACAGATCCCATGAACCCCACACCTTTCAGAATCAGAAATCTGAAGTCTTTATATCATTAAGCACTTGAAATCTCTACTCAGAAGCTGTGAAAGTTAAACATGAAGGAATACCCTGGTTTTGGGTATCTTCCTAGTAGCGGGTACAGTGGTTTGGGTTTAGGATGAGAATCAGGTTGACAATGCACTGATGCCTTAGTTGTTACTAAGTAACATTTGTAGTAAGTCAAGGACTTTTTAGCTTCCCATGCTCTGCCAGTGAGGAGGTACACAAGAAGCTGGGAGGAAGCACAGCTGACCCAAATTGGCCAAAGGTGTGTCCCATACCATCTGGCATCATGCCCAATATATCACTGGTAGAAGCTGGCCAGGGTGGGCCAGGAACAGGCAAGGGGAAGAAAGTGAGCAAGCAGTTGTGTGATGTTAAACCACAACAAGGAGTGACCATCTCCCTTATCCAAAAAAGAATACACTTTAAAAGCAAAGGACCACCAAAGACTGAAGTCCCTCCTTCCCCCTCTGATTCCTTACAGGATAATACACTATTATAAAATCAATAAAAATAGCAAGAACAAACTTGTCTGCTGTGTTTGCTAATACCATGCCATACTGTACTTCAAGCAAGATATAAACTGTGGGATACAGAAGGCAACATAAGTTCTGTCATTTCTAGGATGATAGAGGCAAATATAAGTTTCAATAAAGGCTGGGATTCCACATTAAAAATAATTGTTTAAAGAAAAGCCCTTCCTACATTCAGTCACCTAGTATTCATCTTCCTGCTCCATAAGAGGGTTGAGGTTTGGTTTATATATCCTTTATTAAAAGAAACCCAAGCAATACTGCAACACTGCATCCTCAGGTCGCTATGCCTACATGAAACCAATCTGCCAAAAGGATCACCCAGCCTGGAAAAATACCGAGCAGAAAAGTGACCATCATCAAGTCCAAGTCAGACTAACTGAATGGCTCAAATATCTATTTTTAAGAGGCCTTCTGGGACGTGGAGTCAGTCATGAAGTCATAAATCTTAAATATGAAAATGAGTGGCTGAAGCCCTGTGCATGTGCAGTCACTGAGATTATGTGACTGTTTAAGGCAGACAAGTGAAAGTATGGGGGGGTTAATGATTATACCAGGAATTCCAGGCACTTTCCCTTCTCTGCTGTTACAGCCAGAGGAGTTGAAACTCACTACAGGACTGTTTAGAATCTTTCCCATGGGAGCTGAAGTCCTGGAAAATAGCTCTACTTACAGTGGGAACTGCTAAGTTGCTCTTGCAGTTGACACAGATGTATTTTTTTTTAAATATTTTTTTAAAAGTGCAATTTTGACTGATCTGGTTGCTCTAAGGCTGACTTTCCTTAGACACACCAGCCAAGGCATTAATTGAGCAAGATCCTCTCTTGTCTGCAAAGAAATCACATTGATTGCCAAACAGACAGTTGGGTCCTTTGCAAAGATTAAAATGCAAGACCCCATCTGGGCACCAAAGTCTTTATTACTTACACCTTTCCTAACTTAAACAGCAGTCTCAAAATACTGGAGGAAGGAAGAATGAGATACACAAGTCTTTAACTCATGTAAAAACCCACAACCACTCAACATCACCACCGCTGCTGCTCACACCCTGTGTTTTTTAGGCGTGTCTTGGTTTGGGGATTTTTTTTGGTGGTGGTGTTTTCCACCCCCTCCTCAACCAAATGAGGAATCTATTTAACACAACACAAACTAATCACTATTGCCATCTACAGAATGGCAGGAGAGTTGGATAACATACAAAACATGTTTCTTTATTGTAATCTGACCCAGTAACAAGCTGAAGCTCTGTTCTATTTCTCCATCCTAGAGCTAGGGAGAGGAAAACTGCAAGAAAACCTTTGCACATCAGTTGTTCTGGCAGACACACCTAGCCAAAGATGCCAGCTTCACTAAGTTGGGTGCATAAGACTCAAGAAGAGAATTCATTAAAACAAAAGCATTCAAAGAACAGGGGGAGGAAAGGGTCAGAGCTGTGGCCTGACAATTTCCTTTTAGTTTCAAAACTTAGAATCATAGAATGGCAAGGGTTAGAAGGGACCCCGAGGATCATAAAGCTCCAACCCCCCTGCCACAGGCAGGGCCACCAACCTCAGGCCTGGATCTACACAAGGTTGCCCAGGGCCCCATCCAACCTGGCCTTGAACTTTTTTCTTGAGCTTTTTTCTTGAACTTTTTTCTTTTAGTCCACATAGTTTTCTTGTGTGGCAAAGCAGCCAACAGTATCGGCACAAACCTGAAGAGCTGGAATTGGAGCTTTATTCACATTTTAATACACCCAAAATCTTGGATTTGAAAACAAGTTTCATACTTAGAAGCAGGGGAACCTGACCAATTCAAAAGCCAAAGGTGACTTCACTTTCCAAGACATACCACGGAGCGATAGCAAGTTTTAACACGATGCCCTTGCACTGACAGAGGCAAGCCTGAAGTTGGGCTATGCAAGTCTGAGTCCTGACCTGCACCAGCAAACACAGAAGACAAAAACCCATTGCAATTACTAAATTCCTGAAAAAAATCCCAGTTTGTCACCAGAAGACTGTGAAAAGCACTGAGTTAGAGCTGTGCTGCATGGAAAAAAAAAAAAAGAAGGTGCACCAAAGAAAGCACCCACTGTAGCAAGTCAAATAGAAATAAAAGACTGAGGGAGAGATTCCCTTCTGCCCCAGTTTGTGGCCCACTCCCACTTTTAATGTTTCCTTACTACCTGTCACCAGGCAAATTTTGTTGCCCTGGATTCTTAAACACACACACTATTGTTCTATTCCTTTATTTTAAAAACTGAGTAACAAGTAAAAAAATTCTCCTGCTAATCGGGTGAAGACTTATTTACATGCTCCAGCGTTGGATTTTCTCATCTGCCCCTGTAGTTTTTATTTTGAGTTTGAGAAATACTCTTTTTTCTACAGCACAACATGCCTAAGCTGACAAGTACTACATACAGCCTTGGGTACCAGGCATCATAAGGGAAGAGAAAGCAGAGAAGTAGGGGAAAAAAACCCCAACAAAAACAAGAGGACAAAACTTGTTTGCCCCAGGACTTTGGCTGCTAAGACCTCTTACCTTTGCAGACACAATGCCCAGAAGCAGCATTTAAAGCGTTAACCGGGGGTGCGGGTTGTTGCTTTGGTCCTTACTGGGGAGCGCCGGTGGGAGGAGAGGGGCTGAGGAGGAAGATGCGGAGGCACGCGCGGGCCGACATCACCACCTAGTGACGCGGCCCCTGCTTTGCAGGCGGCTCACCCGGGTGTCACACTGAATCACAAGCTTGGAAGAGACCTCCAAGATCATTGAGTCCAACCGTTCCCGTTCTATGCTAAACCATATCCCTGAGCACCTGGTCTACCCCTTTTTTAAACACACCCAGGGATGCTGACTCAACCCCCTCCCTGGGCAGCCTGTTCCGGGCCCTGACAACTCTTTCAGGGAAAAATTTTCCCTAACATCTAATCTGACCCTGCCCGGGCACAGCCATTTCCCTTTGTCCTGTCGCCTGTCACCTGGCTGAAGAGACCAGCACCCACCTCTCCACAGCCTCCTTTCAGGTAACTGTAGGTGGTGATAAGGTCTCCTCTCAGCCTCCTCTTCTCCAGGCTAAACATCCCCAGCTCCCTCAGCTGCTCCTCATCCTGCCCGTTCCCCAGCCTGATTGCCCTTCTCTGAACTCCTTCAAGGACCTCAATGTGCTTCTCATGGTGAGGAGCCCAGAACTGGACACAGCACTCGAGGTGTGACTTCACCAATGCAGAGTACAGGGGCACAATCACCTCCCTAGACCTACAGGCCACACTGTTTTGATACAAGCCAGGATGCCATTGGCCTTCCTGGGCACGCTGCTGACTCACATTCAGTATTAGGCAAGCCGCTGTGCCGGGGAACAAACCATCCAAGCCCCTCACAAAAATGCCCACTTAGTGCTCGAGATTGCATGTATTCCCTTGGGATTAGGACAGGGGTTTGTGATGAGGTGCAGCAAGGTACTCAACCCCTCGTTGGGCCTTTTTGCCTGTTTTAAAAACAATCCAGAAAACACATTTTCCTCAATTTGTGGCAGGTTCCTTTGGCAAAGCACCTGTCCTAATATTCTCCGACCTAATAATTTAAATAAAGAATAAGTTAATTAACTAATAAGTATAATTTTAACCTGGACAATTAAAATGAATTCTTTTGGTGTTACTCTACAGGGGCAGGAGTTTTCTGCACTGTTAGGACCCTGAAAGAACACCGAACTCTACGAAAGAGGAAGGATCCCTCCTGCACAAAGGCAGCAGCCACAGATGCCTAGGCACCTCTGTGTGGCACCTGACTGATGGAACACTAAGGATGAAGGTTCCCTAGAATCTGTCTTTAATTGTCCCAGCAGAATACGTTATTCTTTTGTGTCTTGCTACTGTCCTTCCCTCCCTGGACAGCACTGCCATCATTCATAATGACAAATCTGAGGCATGACCTTTGATGTAGATACCTACGTTTTTATGTGTGGAATAATAAATCTCCCCTACAGATAGAGCAAGCGTGTTGAAAACCAGCCTTTCTGCTGAAACTCATGCCGTCTTCTCCCTCATTACTGCAGTCCCCTTTTCCCCAGCCCCAAGAAACACACCTTTCCTTGCTCCTTTCCTTTCATCACATGCTACAAGTTCCTTGCCAGAACCTTGTGCATCCCACCCCTTGCCCTGTTTCCCCATCCCATCTAAGTTCCATACTTCCATTCCAAGGTATTCCACACGAGGTGCTGCTCAAGCCACCTTGTACATTATCGAGGTGTTCTCACCCAAATGCAGTTGGCTGGTCACATCCCTGTTCAGCACTCATCTCCTTCTCAAACCCTGTTCCCCTTTATCCCTAACCACACAAGCGACTTAGCTTTGAGATAACAGGATTAATTATGGCTTTTAAAAATCCCTATCACCATTTGAGCATGCTGAACAGTGCAGTACATGCTTCCCATCCTGTCCTTAGGTGACTGCTTTCTCCTGTCTGACACTTTGCCATAGCTTCTTTGGGGTAGGGCCTGCACACGCAGGCTGGGCTACCAGCCCCAGGAAAAGGCCTGCACACCTCTCCCAGGAGCGGCTGAACAGCGCATGGAGCAGTGGCTTCTGATGGGTATTTAGTGGCCAACAAATAGCATCTAAATCCTGAAGTGAGGAGGAGACTAGGAATTATACCAAAAGCAGGAACTACACCCAAGGAGCATTTGAAATGAAGGCACACATCAGCTGCTGCAGCACTGGGGGAAGAACAAGTAATGTAGGCATTAGAGAGACTCTTTTTATTGTTTTAAATAGCAGCAGGGGCAGTTTAAGTAAAAACACAGCTACTATCCAAAGGTATGGCTCAGCTGAGAGTTAGGTGCTGTGCAAAGGGATTGCTTCATCTCTTTTCTGACTTAAAATACACTACATGTTGAATAGGAAGCTATATGCTTAGGCAAGCAATAACTACTCCTGCTGATAAAATTTTAAACCTGCTATTCTATAAGAATATTTTCATTTAACTTTCAACAATGAAAAAAAAACCAACCCCAAACACAACCTGCTAACATCAGTATCTCTCCTGTCTGGAATGTCCAAAATCAGTGCTGTTCTGTAATCCATCACCACAGTTGGGCAGATTTGTGCCGTAGGTAATTTGGAAAAAAGGAACACATTTGAAATAAGAATCAGGTTTTCATGCTGTCTGAATAATTTAAACACATATCCTACTTTAAAGTTTAACAAGCTCCACCTACACTGTATTTCTGTGCTCAAGCTTACTGGAAATACTTAAGACAAATAAGAGGTATTATTTTTAAAACAAAGAGTAAACCCATGTTATTTACACAAGTATAGCCAGTATGAGAAGTTCAACCAAACATGGACATAAACTTCTATATTATACATCCATATTTATATCTACATATACTCTAGAGATATGCAGGAAGACACGATGCAGGTTTTGTAACATATAAAACATTAATGAAGAGTTCTATTCTCGTGACACCCACCTCATCAGTATAATTAGTTTTGGTATCAGAAAGATTAAACTATTTCTCTTGTGTGTCAGGAAGAATGGAACAGATTTAAAAACCTTTTCTGTGAAGCAATATAAGGTGCAGTGGCTTAACATCATTCCTCAAAACAAACCTTCTGGGACAGCAAGGAATCCTGTCCTCCAGGAGAAAAATATTTCTTTAAAAATAAACACATTCTTCAAGAAGGAAAATGAATGCCCATACTGGTTCTGAACTAGAAATGGCACTTGGACATCAGCCTTCCCAGAGAGAGGACTTGAGTTTAGGAGCAGGTACAACTTACCTTGGAGCAGCTCCAGCGCTTTCAGCTCCTGCTGTCCCCCACAGTTCCTCATGTGGTCATTGCTCTTCCACAGATGTTTCCTCAGCAGTACAGGGCAGGTGGCCAGAAATCACCCCTGCTGCCATCAGAGGCAGATCCCAAAGGTACCTGGCTCTTCTTCAGGGGCAGCTGGCCCACACGGGGTACTGAATTAAAATAGCTACACCTGCTTCCAGCAGTTACTCTGAAAGCGTGTACTTCTGCATGACACCGAGTTGTACCTTACACAAGTTCCTCTGGAGTTTATAATCATTCCGTGACTTTCACTCTCTTCCTCCAGAGCAATTTCCCTTCTTGTGTCTCCACCACTTCAAACAGAAGTTCATTTTGAAAGCAACTTTTACTTATGAGTTAGAAAAACCAAACCCAAAAAACCCACAAAGAAACCCAACCCCCCCACCACTACATCAAGGGATAGCAACTTGGGTTTATGATCTTTAAAGAGCCCCTTAAGCTCTTCAGAAGTTAGCTGCTGTGATGCCATCTCTAACACCAGTACTTCAGTCTGCACAGAAGTGATACAGATGTACTGCCAAGTGTTCTCAGATTGATTTAATAAAATATAAAGTAAACAAAACCCTAGCTTTTACTTCAAGTAAGCTTAAGCGACACTTTGTCAAAATGGCATCTTCAAGAAGCAAAGACTAATATACTCACAGCAAATCAAACTTCTTTAAAGTACATGTGACAAGGAGGAATAGCTTCTACCTACCTTAGCAAGTCAGCAATAAAAACAGGAGGAAAACAACCCCAAAACTAGATGGAACCTTTACATCGTACTGACAAAACACATCTTTCCCAACCAGCATTCTATTGCTTGCTGGCTTAATCTGATGACGAACTAAGTCAATAGTTGTCATTTCTGCAACCAATTTGTTTTCTAAACTACACATACCCAGCTGTATAAACAAACCCTTATTATAACCACAGAAGCAGGTGCCTCAGCTTCTGCTGTAATGAGCCATTTACATAGCTTTCATTTGCTCAGGCAATTTTTTTCCCCCCACATGCTAGAATTTAGCTACCAGAAACAGAGACCATAGGTATAAAAATCATGCATGTAAAAAAGATGATGAAATTGAAGTCACACTTTTGTGCCAACATAGGATAAAGAAAAAAACCCCTCAGTGGCACCTATCTATAATGCAGAAATAAGATTCTTGCAAGAACACACCACTATGGTCTAGAAGCACATCAATTAATTTTAGCTTTATTTTGCATGTGCATTTGTATGTTTCCATCAGGTTCACAAAATGTACAACTTTGTGTTATCTATTTCATACAGAGGTCAACACAGAGCTTTATGATCACTTAGAAGTACATGCACAGCTATGGAAAATTTATGGAAGTATTTTAACACAAACTTTTCATCAAATAAACTGAAATAATAAACTGTTTGACAGATTTCAAGCTACCACAAAACATTTCCTATCAAAAAAAAAGAGGATAAAAACTTCTTAAAGACTCTTGAAATCTTACAATTGGACAATGTTTTGCTGTGCTTCCACTCTAAAGCACGGAAGTGGGAATTGTGCAGAAGATCTTTTACTGTAAGTAGTTGTCCAACTGTTATTGCTGCTTTTCAAAGAGCCTGAAAGCATACAACAAAAACATAGAACTAAGCAAACAGCTGAAAGGACATATTTGGATCATTACTGCAACTGAAACTCAAGAGTTACCTGTAAAAGTTTCTCAAAGTGATGTGGGGTTTTTTAAACATGTACATAGAGAACAGTACACAAACAGGGAAATAAAAAAGTTGCTTTAAAAAGAGATAACTATACAGTATTTACAGCTTAAGTGTCACCCATTAAACTATATATTTTTTTAATTGGAGCTAAACTGTTACATGAACATGCAGTACACCCACAACTTCAAATGAATACCTTTTTTTCCAGTGCAATGTAGCCCTGTACAAAGCATAAATCAACCCCATGTTAAATCACTCTTCTCCATCCTTGCCATCTTTGAGCCTCATAACCATGCCCGGATGGTGATCCTTTAGCTTAGGTAGCTTCAGCAAGTGACAGTACGAACGTTTGCTTCTAATATAAATTTGCAGAACACGTTCTACCAGCAAGACACTTTATGGAGAGACATTCTGATGCATAGTGTATGAGCTACAAAGAGAGGCTGAGGGAGCTGGGCTTGTTCAGCCTGGAGAAGAGAAGGCTACAGGGGGACCTCATTGCAGCCTGCCAGTACCTGAAGGGACCATACAAACAGGAGGGGATTCAACTTTTTCAAAGGGCAGATAATGGCAGGACAAGGGGGGATGGTTTAAAGCTGAAGGAGGGAAAGTTTAGATTGGATATTAGGGGAAGTTTTTTTACAGAAAGAGTGGTGAGGTCCTGGAACAGGCTGCCCAGAGAGGTGGTGGATGCCCTGTCCCTGGAAGTGTTCAAGGCCAGGTTGGATGGGGCCCTGGGCAACCTTGTGTAGATCCAGGCCTGAGGTTGGTGGCCCTGCCTGTGGCAGGGGGGTTGGAGCTCTATGATCCTTGGGGTCCCTTCCAACCCTTGCCATTCTATGATCTATTAAGTCATCCATGGTGAAAAACAGCACTGGAGTGGCACAGTCATGAGAATGTTCTCTCTGATGACCTCATCCATATACCTTACATTGGTGAACAATCTGGAAACACATTTAACAATGGTGATATTAAACACCTGAATTAAACTTCAAAAGTTAGATCTCAACTGAAAGAGAATACCATTTTTATCAATCATTATCTATTTTATTGATAGTATCTCCAGTCTTAATTTGCTATACAGTTTAGTTTTTCCCCACTTACCAAGAGAAGCACAAAAGGACGTATTCTCCATACCCTTTAACTGCCAAACCTTACTAGTATTCATGCAGTCACTTCTTGAAACTTTTAGTGGCAACGAGATGAAGAATTAGAAGGGGGGGAGGAAAAAAGTGCCTTCCCAAAAGAAAATGCTTCTTTAGGTCATTAAGAGTATAACCACCCCCACAGCTGCCATGCTGGTAGATTACTGGAAGCAGTAACTTATCTTTGTGATTATGTTTAAGCCTAATGCAGAAACTAGTTCCAAGCATAGCTCTAGGCATGAGCATGGGAAGCAGTATGCTGTCAGCACACTATCTCTCTTCCTTGCCAGGTATCAAATGTTATGTGCTCAGGTTAAAGTCTACCTTCTAGGACAGCTTCATCTTCAAAGGATGCACAGTTAGACGCACAAACAAGTGCAGCCTAGCTGAAGATGTCCTTCCTGTAACACAGTACAGACCTTACAGGGTTTAAGTGACCAAAAATGTGACTTTTAACCCTAATACTGGCTTTTCAGCTGCTAAATTCACCTGAACACAAAGAACATTTATTCCTTCTGAAGCTACAACTGAGAATTTAAACAGTCTTTCTGCTTTGAGCTGCTCCCACATCTAGATTTAAAATAAAAGAAAGGAAATAATTTAAAAGGCATTCCATCAACATGCTGATGAGCTACATGTTAAATTCTGGCAGGACTCAAAGTTAAGCACAGCACATTATTGTATAGGTAGCAATCCATTATGATTTAGGCACAAAATTCAGAATTTTGTTTCATCTCAAACTGCATGGAATTAGATTAGGTTGCAGTTGTCATCCTAGCAGCCAATCTCCATGTTTTTTTCCCCCTTAACTGAAATACACAAAAAAAAGCATATTTCCAGAAACAGAAGAGTAGCAAAAAACCAATTCTCATGTTCACATTTGTTTTTTTAAGTATATTAGTCCCATACTCCCTCCCCCCCCCCCCCCAATTCACCCATGCTTTGTTGCACCTTGGAGTATTGTATCTGAAGAAGAAAGTTAATCTCTTGTGTGGAATTATACATGTGTGATGTTGAATGGCTACATACAAAGCCATGCAGCTTAATATGCTCAGGATACAATAATGCAGGAAAAGCATTATTAGATCACTCTTATGTGAAATATATGAATTAAAATAGAAGATAATGAAATCATATATTACAGTTATAAGAGCTTAGACTCCTTTATAGCTTCTACTCAGATGACATCATATATGCCTCCACACTGACAGAATTGGAATAGAAATTCTAACCAAAATAAATATCAGTGTGCAATATGTTGAAGAGGAATACTATTTCTTTTAGAGTAATAAAAACAGGGTACTAAAAAAATAGGAAGCTACATTACACAAAATCAGGAGTACTTTCTCTTTGGTCCACGTTGAACGTTCAAATCTGGCTAAACTACTAGTTTCTCTTAAAAAGTCAACAGAAAACTACAAATTCTAGCAGTAGATTACTTTCATAAACTCAGAGTTATTAATGAAATAAAAGATAATTAGTTGGAAGTTTTCCTGCAATATAGTTAGAGTTTTCAGTCAAAACAAGATTCATTTTTTGATCGTGCTGAGAGATTGGAAGTATGTGGAATGTTCAAATCTTTTGCCACAGCACCTTCTAACAAAGCAGCAGGAGGTTCTTCACACTGAGTGGTATATTCAGTACTCCCCTCTCCTCTAAAGATTAAATTGGGTTAATGCAATATTTGGTCTTTGTTAAGACATTAATCATTAACAATGCACAGAACGTGCCTAGTGATACAATGCAGAGATGGGCAGAGCCCTTTGAAGACAGCACTAAAAGATCCTGTGTGAACATCTGCACAACACTCTATTGTCCAAAGGGAACCAGGGTACCATCAGTGCCATTCACACACAAGACATCTTTGTAGCCTAACAGCAAGAGAGAAAAAAAAAAAGGTTATCTGAAATGATTTTCTTTCTCTTAGACAATTTATTTCAGTTTTTGGGTGTGTTCCATACCTTACTCATGCTAACAACATCACTCATACATAAATGAATATACTCACATATATACACATGCACTGCACTGAGTAGAGCTCCTGATATTTAACAATGCTGTTCTTAAGGATGTGGAATGAAACTTCAGTTTCACAGACATAAGGCCACTTACACTTCCTTTTACTGCTGGAGCTGTTAAGCAGTAAGTTCTTGCCACGATCAAGGAATACTTCACAGATAAACTATTTGTCCTCATACATCCCTCACAAGAAAGAGTTTAAAAAGTTTACTCTCAAATACACTACTCTGCCTCTGTTAAGCCACTTAAGCATTACATAACCTGCCTACTCACTGTGGTCAGGCAACAATGCCAGATAAAGCAGAGACAACTCAGCACCCAACAGTATTTTAAAAGTGATTACAGTGATCTATGCAATAAAAGTTGTTTGGAAGAAGCTAACTTAAGAGTCTGCAAAGACGCCCCCCAGTCACAGGAGGAATGTTGCAGTGGCAATGTCATTGGCACAGCAGCTAAAGCAAAGAAGGGTTCAGTAACACAAGTGTCCTACAGTCTGTTACAGTGTGGCTTGGTGAAGGACAGCACGCCATTGACCAGTGTAGCACAAGCGCCTCAGGCAAGAAACAAGAATCACGAGGGTCAAGGAAATTTGGAAACTGGGAGGAAGATTCAGTATGAGGTAAAGTAATGAGACAATCTAAATTACTGAACACAGCACTTCATGAAACAGTGGGGTTTGATGCAGACAAGCATTTCCAGGTGGTTGAACAGAACTGGTTTAATGTCTGTTGAGTAAGACATATTAAATAACCAAATCGATCAGAAACAGCAAAAATAGAATAAGAAGAAAGACATGGTAATGTGTTTTTTTAAAAAGTCTCCCCTAAAAATATATGTAACAAGGCACATTAGGAGAAGTATCTTCAATGATTTTATTATTCAATTTGACTTAAATACCTGAAACAATTTCCCCCCCTACACAATTTAAGACAACAGGGAGAAGATTAAATTGCCTTTTAACAGATGTAATAAATTAATTGTCTAAAGTGCAATGATTGCTATGCCCAAAGTTACAAAACAAAACCCCCAAGCTATGAAAAATACTTTTTGAAGACTTCCAAAATAATGAGGATATATGTAACCAGTCACATTTTAACACAACTCTAAGCCAAAAGTAACACTGAAACGGTTTGTAAACCTGTTTTCCCTTGTTCTCTGCAAAGCCCATAACTTTGTACATTTTCCAAACAAGACAAATACTTTTAAAGAAAAAAAATATCAACATCCTTTGCACTTAAAAGACAAGCAAACAAAACAACAGTTTCTGTGGAGTAAAATAAAGGCAGCCAAGTGAATTCAATACCATATTTTGAAGCACTAAGCAATATGACTGGGTTATAAGTTATCTTTTAACCATATTCTTTTCTCTGTGCTGTAAGTGCCAGTGGTTTCAACAGTCCTGAAAGTCTTTTTGACATCTTAACAGCAAAACCTTTGAGCAATTTATTCTCCCTGTCAGCATTAAAAGCTGACTGCTGAAAAGCATTCAGTAAAGATGTAAAAAAATGCCATGTCCCTCATACAGAGCTTTGTGCCCTTTATATTTTGCATTTCATAAATAATTAGTAATTATACTTAAAATTTCTATTCACTCAAAAACATTCACATTTAAGACAGTTCACATGCACAACACTACCATCCCTTTTAAACTAGAAAAGCACAAACTCTACTGAAAGCTAAGTATTTGAAAGTTCCAGATACTTTAATCTTTCCAAAGATACAAAGTGTTCAGAAACAAGGTAGTAAATACATTGGTGCTGCCCCACTTCCAAACTTCTGGAGTATAGTCACTCTTTTGTTGAACTTAACATTTTTGTTTGATAGAAAACCAGTATATCGTATTTTTATCCCTTCTCATTTCCCTCATAGGTGTATTCTCTTAAAGTCTGTTCTATTTGTGTGTTCTTTAAAGGATACACGTAGGGTTAAGAGTCCTATCAGTGCTTAAATAAATATAGGGAGCTTATTTGCAACAAGTGGCCTTTCTGAGGTTTTCAGAAGGGTTGGTAACCATCTGTATGTTTAAGACAAAAGTAATTTCGAGGAAAGCATCGGTTTAAGATTTGTTTGTGCATACATAACAGATTGTACTTTGTAACCCTGATACAGTCTCCTTGAACCACTGATTTCTGACAAGCTAAAACCACGGAAAAATGATGTGCTGGCCTTCAGAAACCTGCCATGAGCCATTCTACACACAGCGCTACTAACTACATCAGGGTTGCCAAAGCTGTGCTGCTTAAACCCCACCAAAACTCACCTACACTTGGAAACAGACCTAACAGTTGTTCTGAGTTGCTGAACAAGAAAATTCAGCATTCAAAGAGATGCTGCTAATACAGAAGACAATTTTCTTGCTGTTTTACCTGAATTTGAGTGTGTGTTCACAGCATTCTCCTATAATTGCAATGTCAAAGCTTACCCAGCCAGCAATTAGGAATTAAACTCCAAGTTTGGCACGTACAGCGATTCTCAGGAGCATCCCTTTATCGCAACGCTATTAAGAACAAACAGTGATCCCATCACCAAGCATTAACCTGCCCGGCAGCTTTCAAGGTGCTTCCTCTCAACCCCGCAGGCCTGGGTGGCACCTTGCCTGTGACTGAGGCACGTAGGGCGCAGTGCAGAAGTACGGCAGTTCGGGCACTAGGGGACAGCCTTTTCATTTGACTGAGCCTCTAGATTTGTAGTGCACGTTCCACATCGCTTCCTTGCTCTCGTACTGGAATCCAAGTTCGTTAGCTGATGAATCCATGTTCAGGAAGCTTCTCTTCAGATTAAAGACTTCTTTCCACTAGTTGGGGTTTCCCCCCTCCCCCCCAGTTCTATGTAGGTCTCAAAGTGTTGCAAGAATCCTTGAAAATGAGATAATTAATGTCAGTACTGTCTGACCAACACCAAAGACAAGAGCTTCTAAGGGAGCCATATTCTTTCCTGCCACTCTGTAAATTCCAGCTACTGCAGCACCTGAGAATCACAAGAAAAACAATGGTCAAGTCACAGTAAAAAGCCAAGGCTGGAATATATGACAAATTATTTACAGTGCCTGTGCATCTGCTACTTGTAGAACATAACAAAAAGTATCACTGCATCACTTAATGGCATTATAGAATTATTAGCCTTGTTTGTATTTTTCTAATTATCTCATTCATGACAGAATGATTTTCCCAAGCGAACCAGATTTAACTTTTCCAACAACAATGTTGTGGTGGTGCCTGATGGGGTTCTGGAGGGCAGGGAGCTGCAGGGGTTTCATTTAACAAAATTGAATTTTGGCATTTCCCCTGTAGAAATCGGCAGATCTTTTGTTTTTTACATTTTTGCCTCGTGCCAATATGAAGAGGTAGCAAGAAAAAAAAATTCTCTAAAGCTTGACCTGTTCAGAGGTGTGGTTTAATAGTGTTTGTATGGGCAGGGAGAACACAATGACACTAAAACAGCTAGTGTCTACAAAATAGCTCAAAACACACATCTATCAGTTTCATTTAATATTTCCTATTTTGTTTAACTGGTCAGTTTAAATAAACTACTAAACTGTTAACAATTGTTTAACAAATAAAGCAAGACATGAAAAAAATAATATTGCATTGTTATCCATGAACATGTGTAAGCAGAAATTTCTAAACAATACGATTAGATTTTGAGCTATAACACATTAAAATTAACAGATCACTTTTCTTGTACAGTTATGTGAAAATTCCCATTTAAAAGTGCAACATCAAATGACCAGGATAAACCAGAAACTATATACTGCACTGTAAATCAGAGCCAGGTGCTAACAACTCCATTCTATCATCTTTCATATACTCAATTTATCACATGCATTTGAAGAACTTAAGTCATAGCTAAAATGTGTGGTCGTGGTGTCTTCCAGCAAATGCCTGAGAAAGAGGTAGCTCTGTGTCAGTCAAGAAAAAAAAACCCAAACGTGCTAATGATGAATAACATTTTCTGCTCTAACAACTTCTAGGCCTTTTAAGGATGCTAAAATGTTCATTCAAATACACAGTCTTGTCTACAGCTGTGTCTATAGGTAAAAAAATTACTCAATCCAACTCTCAAAAGCTCACCTGGAACGAAGCTTTAATTTAGTACTTTCTGAATAAGTATTTTCTATACAGTGCTTGCTTTCCTTGCCTAAAGAACAATCACTGAATTTATTGTCCCTTTATTTCAGAATGAGTTTTCTCTGAACAATCAAACCCAAATTTAATTATAGGCCTTCGGTATGCACGCTCTCGGATGCTATCTCATCATAAATACATGGGTTTTAGAGATCCCTGAGACTTTTTCAGGCTCAAAGGAAACTGAAAAGCCACCACAGTTGTTTTAAATGACACTCAAGAGTTGTTAAAATTTTGAACTTTCTTGGTTTTGCAGTCACTAACAGGAATAGTCTGTTCAAGTGATCAAAACCCCATTAGTGACATGGAAATACATTAGGTCCCAACAGACTTCCTGAAAGTACAATCTGTATCTGAATCATCTGGCATCTTCAAAAAAAAAAAAAAAAAAAAATCACACCTCAGTTTCACAAAAATTTTAGAACAGAATTCACTAATCATTGAGGCCATAACAGCCTTTACAAACAGTATTAATCAGACTGTTTAGTAAGAGGGGTCTTTTTTTGTTTTTGTTAAATTCCTTTTGTTTTTAGAAGTATATTCTGTAAAGTGTATTTTGTCAGAAATATCACACCAGAAGGGCAGCCTTATAGTAGTTCACTCAGCTACCTTGCATAAGCTTTTCCATTTATTCCTTGACTCTGTTGTTCAAAACTGAATGCCATCCTTTAGCCTGACCTCAGTGTTGACAATAAAATTATTTTGGTGACTGAACTCAAAGTACATTTAAATCAGCCAAATTGAGACACAAGAAATTAATGCTTTTAGTTAGTAACAAATTCTACACTTTCAAGACAACACTGAGATATTCTGGAAAATATCAATGATAAAACCATGCAAACTTAGTAGTTTGATAATTATGTATTAATACTCATTAAAAAAACCCAGTGTGCAATACAACCTCTAATGCATAACCCAACCCAGTTAGCACAGAGCCAAAGGATACTACATTAGGCTGCCAATGATGGAAGTGAGATGATGTCACCAAAAAGGGGCATGCTTGGGGAGCAAAGGAATAAGAGACTCTTCTGGATGAAAAAAATAGATAAAATCCTCGCCTCAAGCTGCCTGACATTTATCTGATCATTGGTTAATTTGGCTTCTGGTGGGGTGGGTTTTTTGTTTGGATTTCCCCCCCCTAATATTTAGCGCTTACATTTTCTATAGTTATTTATTAAATCTTTAATACTTTTTAAAATAAGCATTAAATTCTGTGATTTTTCAAAGCATAGAAACTGAGGAGTCTCCTGCTTTTCCCTATACTGCTAAGAAGATCCCAGAAGGCCAGAGTTTGAAAGATCTCCCTGAGCAAAATGAAACCTGAATTATTTATATTTTATATGTATACTGCACTCATTCACCTACACAAAAAATGCAGAGGCCTGGAAATTCACAGTGGAAACTGAAGTCAGTTTGCTACTTCAGTTTCTTAAGTACTAGACCAGGCATATCCAAATAACTAAATACTTCAGCTTGCATCGCCATTTGCGGCACAATAGCTATTAAAACTCCTCTCTTTAATATTTTATCACCATAATTTGTTTTCAGAAGCTCCCCACGGAATTTCTTTCAGTATGAAACAATCCAGTGCCATCAGAAACAAAACCACCTGAAAGTAAAATTATTTGGCTAGCAGGGTTGCAATGCCCTATGCAAAACCTTTGGGAACAGCATAACAAGTCTATAGCCTAAGCCAGGAGAAATTCTCAGGTGAATTTACACATAAACAATACCTCTTACTTGTTAAATGCTTTGACCTGCAAAAATCAATGCCAAAATCACAACTGGGTTGCTCCTCTTTTTATGCATAGATAAAAGACACAAAGTGCTTTCATTTCAGAAACACTGAACCTGAAGCTTCCCCACCACAGAATGCTGTAAAAGTCTCTGCTTGGATATTCCAGCATCACATTTCCTATCTTCAGTTCTTTAGAAATGTTCCTGCATGTCTGACCTTGTAACAGGGCCACTGACCTAAATCATAGGACAAAAAAATCAGCATAACATATAGTGCGAGGCACTCAACTGGTTCCATCTCATCTTAGAAAAAAAACCAAACAAGTAGAGTTATACTGACCTATACTGTGTTAAGTGATGGAAATTCTAGGCTGAGAAGTATGTGGCAACTGAAACAAGCTTTTGTCAAAACTTCCCATGAAATCTGCATTTTTATTTACCCTTGAAAACAAACAGGCAAGAAGGACTTTCAGTAGCAATAGAAAATAATCTGTCACAAATCAATCGTGACTGTTTCCAAAACCAAGCTGACACCACTACTCTGACAATGTGGGCAGTTCACAGAAAAGCAAGAATCAAAGACAGAAAGGCCAGCCTACAGACTGTGACAGCTGCTAGATTTACAGCACCTAACTCTCAAAGGCCTTTCAAATTAGAACATCATGTCAAAAACACTGAAGATCTTTGGGCAGAAACTACTGCTCAAGTGCACACAGGACCCGTTCAATCCATTGATCTTAGAATGGGGAACTCCTTCCCAGCGCTGTTTCAGAAGACAAAGCACAAGCTTCTTTTCTCCAAAAATAATATTCACCATTTCTCCTGCCATTCCTCACCCCCCAAGAGAAAGCTCAGCATGGTCCTATCTGCTTGGGAAAGCTACTGTTGTCTATTTGTAAAGTCAGATATATGTATAAATATAATAAAGCCAAAGACTGAATAAAGAGTCCTACTAATCTTACAACATGTATTTCAATATTGACACAGATAAACAGAATTTCTTAGGAAACATGGGAAACAGTATCTGCTACTGTCTCTAGAAGAAAACAGTGAAGCAGCATTTCCTTAAAACATTCTTGGCAACAGCACTTGTGTGTCATATTTGGGCAGGTGTAACACTTCACAACAAAACTCTCCTGCTTTCTTCCCTGTTCTAATGATGTCCACAGGTTTTAACTGCAGCTCTGTGAACCTTTCAGCATGCTGCTTTAACAGAAAAAAAATGGATAGCATCTCATTTGTGGATACAGTGACAAGAAGTAAAAAGAAAATATCTAAAATGTATCTTGAGTGTAATCCTTAAACTAACACCATGGGAAGCTCTTAGAGATGCTTGTCCAGCAAGCATTTTACCTAGAACAGCAGCATAGGTGTTTTCTTTTTGTGAATTTTGGGAGGGGGTGGGGAGGGGGGAACGAGGGAAGAAGTCTAATGTCTTTTCTCCTTCTTTTCTCCCTACCCCAAATAAGATAGACCGTAACATTATGGCCTAGGCAAGAGTGGAACATTCTTTCAAACCCAGGAGCAAAGCGCAACTTCTTCGAAGAAACAAATTTCCTTAGCTGTAAATCAGTACTTATACTGCACCTTGATTTCTTTCAAAAGAGCAAGAGATCCTAGCCCAGTGCAGCTGAGAAAACCTCAAGTGGGCCCAAGGAAACAAGCAGGGATTCAGGCTGCCCAGAGAGGTGGTGGATGCCCCATCCCTGGAAGTGTTCAAGGCCAGGTTGGATGGGGCCCTGGGCAACCTTGTGTAGATCCAGGCCTGAGGTTGGTGGCCCTGCCTGTGGTAGAGGGGTTGGAGCTCTATGATCCTTGGGGTCCCTTCCAATCCAGACCATTCTATGATTCAGCCTTACTACCAAGGGAATCAGGACTTAATTTGCAAGGGGAACTTGCAACAAGAATGGTAAGACAGGCCTGCTTTTCCTTATCTAAAAAAGGTATTACCTGCAAACACCTTTTGAACAGGTTGGTACCCAAAAGTTTCCTAAATGAAATAATAGGATAATTCCTGCACACCTCTGATGACCTATAGTAGTTTTATCTTTACACAAGAGAAGAGCAACTCAGCTGTGATTATCATTAGAATAGCTAATAACTAAGGCAAAAAACCTTAATAAATAATTAACATGTTACTAAGAAAAAGTTGGGATTTTTCTTTTGAAGTTAGATATAAAATAAGAAATAAATAAATAAAACACAACACAAGAGACAGACTTACTGGTTATCATTGCTCCAGTTACAGAACCCAGAAATCCAATGCTGACCACAATGACAGAGATCAACCTCCCCTGCCTATGCCTCTGCAGCATCACAAACATTAATACTCCCACAGCACCATGGACAAAGAGAGAGGAGAAAAGAGCCCAGAGGAAAACCCAGTACCACATCTCTGAAAGAAAGCAGTCAAATAAAGGGTTAATGTTTCTGAGACAATAACTTTATAAGTAAGAAACTTTAAAACATCGCATACAATCAACAGTAAGAGACAAGCAATACCGATTTTCATCTTAAAATGAATCAATTCAACACCAGCACATGCTCAAGACACTACCACCCTTTTAGCAGCCTACCATAAAGAAATAATTCTATTATGATTAAAAAGTATAAAAAGGATTCTAGCACAGTTCTTGATTAATATGTATTGTTACAAGAAGTCCATCAGTCTTTGAATGGTTTCTTTAAACAACGTTAATTGCAACTTCTTACTAGGTACTGTAACTATTCCTGCAGAACGAAGCATTCTCTGAAACAAAGACTCAACCAGGAAAAAGTCAAGTTTGTTTGTTTTGGTTTTTTGTTGTTGTTGCTGTTGTTTGGGGTCTGGTGGGGTCTGGTGGGGTCTGGTGGGGTCTGCCCCCCCCCCCCCCCCCCCCCCCAACCTTCCCCACACTAACATCAAATGGGAAAATAGAGATGAAAGACTTTGGGTTTTCTACCCAGGAGATGTAATAGAGTGTTGTATTGAATTTGATTCAAAGGCAGAAATAAAACCACTACAATGTTAACATGTCTAAATCATTGCTTCCAATTGCTTAGCACAGAACTTCACAGAAACAGGTAGTCACTATTATTTAAATGACTAAGCAAGGGCAAGAGATTATGAAAACTTGCAGAGTAGAAACATTTCCCTGATGAATGATGGCCATGATCATTATCTTAGAAAAACCATCAATTAAGCTACATGAAAATTAAAGAACCTCCCACTTGGTGGTAGTTTTCTAAAAATTTATTTTTAGGTCAGCTACTGTGGGTATGTATCACAATTCAGCAAATTTGGACATGCTTTCCTGATAGACAATGTCATGAAGCTGTCATTAATTCAGAGCTGTTGCAGTTCTCTCTCAAAAATAAAACAGCTTATGAGGTGAGTCTGTATTATTGCAGCCTGACACACATCAGTCATTTGATCAGAAATACGACCCAATTAGCTTAAAAATAATTAGCAGCTCAAACAAAAGGAATACAGAAAGAGAATGATTGCTTGACAATAATCAGTCCTTTGAGTCCAATGGCAATGAGATGTACACCTAGGCTGAGCCCACCTCCCAGATTATTCACTGCTGGCAGGAGAGCACAGTGCTGGATGTACCATGTCAAAAGTTAACTTGTTCCTACACAAAAAGGATGGTTTGCCTTGTTTGCCAGTAGTTGTCACAGTAGTGGAGGTGCTACAGATTCTCTGAAAACAGCACCTTTCTCTGCAATTACATCTGTCACAGCTTTCATGACACTCAGATTATACTGCTATGCAAAATGGCAGGGAAGAGGTCCAATCATCAGGACAGAGTATTGACAATGTTCTTGACCCAAAGTTTCACTTCTCTTGACTAAGGCAGATGAAAGAGCTGAAACATCAACTACCAAGAAGAACTGAGGACCCTCTTGCAACATCACTGAAGATTACCCAACACCTCAGTGACAGACTATGAGAAGATGTTTCAAATTCAGAGTTAAAGACGACACTCGGTCCTTACGCAAGGTTACACAAGAGCTGCAGGCTCCAACCACTGCCAAACACTCCAGAACTACATCAACAGTGCATTGCTTAGCATTACCCCTCACCTCTTCCACAGGCTAAAAGTCTGAAGCTTCTGGAATGCACAGCTTTGTGGATACTGAGTTCAGGCAGGTATGAACTGATTTCATAAAACTGCATCAGAAGACCAACTCGTCCCCGTTTAACATGAAGCCCAAGTACAGAAGACTCCGTTATTTCAAGTATGAGGGGCCCTGTGCTTACAGCAGCCTGTGCAGCAGCCAGTTATTCCAAAGCAAACAGCTGATATTGGGGAGGAAAAGCAGTGCTCTTGATGTTGTCTCTCTGCAAAGGTAGCTGAGGGACAGTCCCAAGAAACTGGAAGCTGCACACTCACTCTCTTTAAAGCTCCATTGCAGCTGAAAATCTTGAAACTGGACCAAGAAATTCTGTTGGAATCTGGCTTGGTCACTGTCATTCCCTGTTATCTCTGCAGGATTTACTAGGCACTGCATTGCCTTCAGGGAAATCAGTGTTTGCTGTCATTGTTGACCCTTGCCAGATAGAAAAGGAAATTGATTTCCAAACTTAGAAATACTTATTAGAATGACTGTATTTTCAGGAGACTAAATACTGCCCTGTAGCTAAGAAACCAAAAATATGTACAAACCCTTATATAACAAACTAGCTGCATAGGAAGCAATTATTTTAGGATTTATTTACATTCCAAATAAGGATTAATGAAAATTAGCATCACTGCTCACTTTATATTTAGGGCAAGAGACATGAGAATAGAGCCAGCCCCAAGTGTTCTGTTATACAAAGGAATATAAAGTTGAGTTCTTTGGTACACATTTTCTTCTTCTACTCCTTAAAAGCAGCAGACACATTAAATGCATTCAAAAGTTAATTAGGGAATTCATGGAAGTATTCCCTGATCCATGCAAATGCAGCTATATTACAGATTTCTCTTCTAAAGTTGACTAGTGATGGACTCAAGGAAACATATCATTACATTTTCCAGAGGACTTCACAACATACAAAATTGGAGCCACTTATAACCATTATTTATGAACTTTTCATCACAGTCATATTTGCCACGTTAAAGTAGCTGTTAAAAAAAAACTCAGAAAGATTTGTAATTCAGATAATATTAATTGACTCTGTCACCTAATTCTTTCCTGTCCCCAACCTAGAGACTGAACATTTATCAGCAGTTACTCCAAATACACAAATTTGTTTAGATTCCTGAGTAGTAATCATGCAATTTGTTAAATCACCACTTTAATTTCATTAAGACACCACCTTAGTCCTAGAATCTGAAACGGGACAAATTTCTTGTGAGCACCTTCTGTAAGAGACAGGAAGAGTGATGCTTTCTTATCCTCCTTTATTTATCCTTTTTATACTTGGATACACATTCACTTCTTATGCTCGCTAATTAGGCCAGTGATGAAGATGACTGAGTAAGCTGTTTAACATAGATGGAAGGGGTAAGAAGGACAGCTGTCCTTTTAAGTAAACTGGAGGAGGATTCAAGTTCCACAAACCTAGAGGACAACTAAGTCATTCTCATCCTTACAGGTTGAGGACAAAGAACTTAGTGCACAGGAATTTCTGAGTGTGTGCTTGAGATGCAATAAAAATCTGTATCATTTGTTGCAGAATCGAGATAGAACCTCTTCTTAAAATAAGTGTGTTATAGTAACACTTAAAGGAAGCAAAAAAAAAAAAAAAAGGGGTTGGGGATAACACTGAGAGGTGCCACTAGAAAATAGAGCATGCAGACCCCTGGACACAAACAGTCAAGACTTTGCTTGTTCAGAAGTAACCCAGCTGAAAGAGGAGGAAGCGAAACTAAAGTGCCTTAGGAACATACTAGTAATACAACCATTTATGTCCTATATACAGATTCATGCTTCCAAAGGTATAAACTTACTTACATGATCACCATTGCTAGCTTGACTTAAAAAAAACATGCTGTGTAAAAAGTTATTTGTGTAGCTATACTATTAGCCTGCTTTTTTGGATGAACTGCATATATGGAGTACTGCACTGGAGCGGTAATAATGAATTAGCTTTATCTGACAGAGAGCTGATGTCCTCATAGGGCTCCCCTGAAGAGCTGAGAATAAAGCACAGCTTTAGGAAAAAGCTCCCAGCTTTGCTCAGCCCTAAGGAAGTTTCAGAGTTTACTTTTGGTGTATCCAAATTACTTTAGGTAGCCAAAACACAACTTCTTTGTATCAAAGCTCCTCTACTGCCAGAGGAATGCCCTGATGGGGAACCAGAAAAGACCCAGTAGTTAGTAGCTTACAAGGCCAGTTAAATCAAATCTATTGCACAGCAGCCACAGATTTTCTCATAAGGACACGTGAGACCCATCTTTCAGGTTTTTAAAGTTCTTAGCCCTTAACTACTCTCTTAAATCTTAAATGTTCCTTTCCACTGGTTTTACTTGGGTTGTGATTTTTTTCCTAGCAGAAAAGCTACAAGGCTCAAATAACTTGAAATTCATGCCCTGTCACTCCAGTTTTAGGTTACATATAAATACCTAAATTAATAAAGTATCACAGACATCATATATACATTATTCTTATGTCCTGTATACAGGTATCATATATATCATATTGGTGTAGCCACACACAACTTTAAAGATTAGATTTGAAATTGGGAATAGAGTTTTTAAAGCATGCTATAATTTTAACTAACATTCATATTGCTTCCAATTTATCAAAACTTTATGTTGCACTGCATCAGCAGCTTTATCTTGGGGAAATAAAAATGTAAAGTCAACACACAACATACGTAAAATGCTATAAACACTGAGATTTTCAAATATTCTATAGTACATTTGTATATATATATGAACATTCTGTCCTACCGCTAATCAGCTCCAATAGACATCTTTAGTCCATCTTCAGCAGTTCCCTTTTCCACTAGTTCTCAGCTTCTTTTGCCAGAGAAATAACGATTGCTTACAACACTTCATAAATCAGGACTGATAACTGCAAAATAAAGTCTCTCTCACAAGTTTCTAGTCTGTGTAAGCTGTCTACCGCTATTAGCTACAAAGTTACATCAAGCAACAAGTATCTGTGTTGTGAATACAAATTTAGGTGAACAAGGTAGCACATGTTAACAAAACATACATTATACTCCTGTAGCTTTTCAGACTTTAAGGACTCAGATGAAGAAATGTCAAGTCTATTACACCTGCAAGCTTAATTCAGCTCTTTACACTTCTTCCTTCTTCACTAGGGTCTTCTTTTAATTATTTTATTAACCAGTACTTTCAAAGTTAACAGGGCTATACAGTCAAGCTGTTGTTTGGAGACACTAATATTTTTGCTGCACGAAGTGGAAGATAAACAATTGCTGAAGAGCATTTAAATCACAGACTTGTCCTCTCAAGTTACAGGGCAGGGGACAGAGACATAATTCAGACAATCAGGGATATACGATTACATGATGAAGCTCTGGAAAAAAAGACATAACAGACAAGGGGCATCTTCTATGTCACTGCTGTAATCTCTTAGAGATGCCCACTTTCAACAAATTCAGGAGGCTGAAAATCTAGTTTTAAAGTGCTGGACTGTACATTGTAAAGTGTATAAAAACAGTTGTGGAATCTTGAGCTCATCAGTTTAGGACACTGGGGGGTAGGGAGGAGTAGGAGGATTGCTCTGGCTTTAGAAGTCTAAGGAAGTCGCTTCAGAAGAAACTTTAGAGTTTCATTTTGTAAATTCCTCTGTACACAGTGGCACAGACAAGACAACACTCTCCCTCCACCTCCTTTAGTGGCCAATACAAAACCTGTGGAGACCAGAAGCTGACACCTTTGGAACACCCAATAACTAGATGCAAATAAAATATCTACATTGTTGCAGAAAGAACAGAAACATTGCTAAGTTCTCTATTGTAGAGGTTGCCTTTAATAATATATATTTGCTTTAATGGGCACAAACTGGACTGTTTTCTCAGCCCAGGTGCAGCCATCAGCCAACTTGCTCTAGTAAACCCCGATCTACCGCCAACTCTAAAACACGACCAGCCCATATAAAGTGTCTGCTCTTGGGATTTTCTGGAGGAGGTAAAATAGAAGGAAAAGCCTTCTCTCCCAGGATTACTAGACTCCTACCTCCTCTACTTACAGCAACACCCCTCTTCCTCCCAAGCAAAAGCAGGGGGGTAGAAACCACGCATATTGTGTTGGTAGGCCAGGGTTCAGCTACAGAGATCTGTGCTTGCAGCTTTAGCTGTCACAGGGTGGGAAGTGTATGTGGCAGAAATGGAAACATCAGTTGTCTCCTGGGAATTTTGGACCATATATGAAAAAGAAGTTTTGTTTTGTTTTTTCCTTTTAAATAACAAACCCAAATCAGTTGTATGGTATAAAAATAATGGTTCAACTTCTCATTGAAAGAGGGGTGGGGGAATAAACCCAATTTAAACCATTAACTTTAGAAGCACTTCCTGGTTTAGTGTGTAGTTCATATCAGGTCCTGCTAAATTGTTTTGAAAACTCATCTTTTTAGAAAAGGATAGAAGTTTGTTGATAAAATTTTACAGTTTTGCACCAACATAATCAACATTGCCTATCCAAAGAAGATAGGACTTAACTTATGCAACTTTAAAGCCAAGTCCAGGCCACAGCTTTAAGTCCAAAACTAAACACAAAACAGTCTAAAGAATATTCATGCAATACTGTACGTTTTATAAATTTCTTTCCCTGGTACTCTGAAGAAATTCCTCCTTATACTTTACAGGGATACAAAAAGGAATTAATAATTAGTTAAACAAGACAAACCCATTCACACATGTTTTCTTAGCATGGAAAACCAGAACTTCTATTTTTGAACAAAGTTTACTTCTACATTTGGTAGAGTGTTTTAGGAAGGGTTATTATTTGTTTAGTAACAGCTATTCTTTAATTATTATTAGTATAAAACAATCTCCTAAGAGCTAATCAGTAACAGTGCATCTTCTACAAAAGATTTTAAATCCAGAGACAGCTATTAACTCTTGACAGTCCCCAAGAACATTTGGCACAACAGGTTTTGGCTGTAAGGACAACCTGCATGTAGGAGCAAATTCAGAAACTGTAGTGCAACTACAAGTGATACTGACCAACAACACTAGAACAGATAATTATTTTTCACATTCTTGCATTTAAAAATAAAAAAAGATATTACACAATCAAAAATAACTCTTGCAAACCCTTGCTATATTGCAAAAGCATCAAGAAAAATTGTTTTGCTTGCTTAACACTCAGCATTGAATTTCATACAAATGCCAGTGTTGCGTAATGCTCTGGTAAGAGCAATTCTATAGAGGATGTCTAGCATAAAGAAAAGCAAATCCACTGATAACTTTTTTCATGTGAGAGCACAAGATTTATCATAAAAAGTAACTACTCACAAAGTGAGCTATGTTAGTGTGTCACCATGTTAACACCTGGAAAATTTAATCATCAGCTACAGATCTTAAAGACAGAACTAAAACCCACCTATATTACCTTTCCCATACATTAAAAAGTATTCTGGCAGTTAAAACAACAAGAAAGGTAATAAAGCCCAAGATGATCACTTCCCGTTTGCTACAGCTTCAACTTGGCAACATCTCTACTTCCATTATGCCTTCACCTTGAATAGATATTTCAAAAAATAACCTGCGAATAATTAATATATAGAGGAAAATAGAATAATATCCTTACATATATATAAGAATATTGTCATAAATATTCAGAATATATCCACTTTACTCAACGTTTTCCACTAATCTGTCACCTCTTAAAGCGGGAGGTATTCACACAGTAACATCTCTGCTATTGAAACCAAATGCCAGCTTATTCAGGGGTAGGAGCTTACACTTCTCTTTACAGCTGGGGAGAATAGGAAATGAGAAAATCCACCTATTCGCTGCCTTGTGCCTCACAACAGGCTGTAGGCGTGAGGCTAGGCAGGAAAAGGCTGGTTCTTGCCAAAGCTATCGAAAGCTTTCCTCGCTAACGGAGGACCTGACTCTACTTTGGTTCACAGAACTTTTTCACAGCAACTCAGTCTTTGATAACCCCTGACATTTGAGATGACATCTACCCGTCAGGAAACATCCGCTGCCCCATTAACTCCCACAGCTCACGCTCTCCAGGGCTATACGCAGGGCGAAGGAGGGAGAAGCCCTTGCTTCTCACAGCAATGCCTCTGTTTCTTCAGAGCTCTCCATCAAACGCCAGCGAGGATACACCCACGAAAAGCACCACCCCAAGCACGCTCCAGCCTTCCATACATATTCATGCACTCACACACGCCTTCCACAAGCCTTTACTCGCACGCAGGTACCCATCGAGTCGCTCACAGGCACACACCCTACCCCGTTCGCCTCTTACTACAGCCCTACGTACAAACCCGAGCGAACACATGCACATCCTCGGCTCCTTTACTCACGCAGCCGGTCACGCCAGCCCTCCCTCCCCCCCCCCCCGCATCCCCGAGCGCACCAGCCCCGCACACACACACACCGCCCCCCCGCGGGCAGGCTCTCAGAGCACGCACACACGCGGGCTCGGAGGCACGAGCGCCAGCCCTCCCCGCGCGCACCGCGCAGGGGGCCGCCCCCCGCCCACGCCCTCCATTGTGTGCCACGGGGTGGGCTCTCCAGTGGCGGGGCGGCTTCCCTCGGCTCACGGCACCACTTGCCCACCTCCACAGGCAAGGGGGAACAGGCGTAGCCACACAGCTCCGGCGCCCCTCGCCCTTTCCCCCCCCCCACCCCCCCCCCCCCCCCCCAGGGCGTGTGCCGGAGCCAGCCCGCCCTCCTGCCCGCGTACCCACGCCCCGCCGCCGCCCGGTTACCCGTGAGGTTGCGGAGGACGGTGCCGTGAGCCCACAGGCTCAGCACTTGCTGCACCGACAGGTTGATCATGGAGTTGTCTCCCGCTTCCACCTTCATCGCGGCGGGCGGTCCGGCGGCCTCTCCTCCGCCGCTCCTCAGCCGGGGGGGACGGGCGGCAGCGACGGCCTGACGACGGGGAGGCCGGGCGCCTCTCGCCGCCGGACCGCGAGGCGGGAGGGCTGCGGCGGCGAGGAGCGAGAGGGCGGGGAGGCGGCGAAGGGGCCTCCGCGCCGCGGGGGAGACATCGAGGATGGAGGGGGAGATGGCGAGCGGGGCGGGGGGGGGGGGAGCCGGGCGGTCGGACCGGCTACTTGCGCTCCCCCGCGGCTCAGGGGCAGGGCAGGGCGGCCCCCAGGTGCGAGGCGGGGGCGGGCGGCGCCGCCCGCGCGGACCCCATCGCCGCCTCCTTCCCTATAGCGGCACCGGCCGGCACCGCCGCCCCGCCGGCAGCATCGTCACCCCGGGCACTGGCATCACCTGGCGCGGGGGCGGGGCGACCGCGAGCCACCTCCCTCCCCTCCCCTCCCCTCCCCTCCCCTCCCCTCCCCTCCCCTCCCCTCCCCCCCCCCTCCCCTCCCCTCCCCTCCCTCCCTCCCTCCCTCACGCGGACAGCTCCACGCAGGAGCGGCCCCGCCTGCGGGAGAGAAGGAGCAGCCGCGCGCGTACGAAGGCAGCGCGCGCGTGCCGCCCGGCGCGAGACGCCAGCTGCCGCCGGCGGCGAGGGAGTGGGAGGAGGCGGGGCGGGCGGCCCCGCGCAGGCGCAGCGCGAGGAGCGGGAGGGCGTGAGCGCCGCGACTCCTCGGCGTGCGTGGAAGGGGCAGGGGGCCGGCGGTTGTTGAAGGAGCGCACGAGCTGCGCACCTCGCTCTGATTGGCCCTCACCATAGGGATGGGCTCACCCCACGTGCCCGAGGCACCGCCCACTCCCGGGTGCCCGGTCCGTTGCCGCCGTTGCGGGGCCGTCCTGGGCCCGCGCACCTGCCGGGTGCGGGGGGTGGCCGATCCGCGCCCGGGATGCCGTGACCGGGCTTGGTACCGCGAGCAGGAACGGCGGCGGGTTTCTCCGCGCAGCGTTAAAGCACAAAGCCCCCGCGGGCGTTCGTGCCTCCGCGGCCGTCCCGGCGGGGTCTGCGGCTCCCCGCTGCGGGGGGGGGTGAGGAGGCGCGAGCTGGGGAGGCAAGCGGTGAGCGCGGGGGGACAGGGCAGGGCTGGCCAGCTCCTCGGGGGAAGGCCGGAGCTGTCAGTAGGGCCTGCGGCAGAGGAGCTGAGCTGGCTGCCGTCCTCTGAGAGAGCTGGGCTTGTTCAGCCGGGAGAAGAGAAGGCTCCGGGGAGACCTTATAGCAGCCTTCCAGTACCTGAAACATGCCTATAGGAAAGCTGGGAAAGAGCTGTTCACGAGGGCATGGAGTGGTAGGACGAGGGGTAATGGCTTTAAACTAGAAAAGGGGAGAGTTAGGTTGGGTATTAGGAACAAGCTCTTCACTATGAGGGTGGTGGATCACTGCTGCTCATAAAGGTGGTGGAGGCCCCATCCCTGGAGATATTCAAGGTCAGGCTTGGTGAGGCTCTGAGCGACCTGATCTAGTGAAGGTGTCCCTGCTTACTGCAGGGGGGTTGGGCTAGATGGCCTTTAAAGGTCCCTTCTGACCTAAGGCATTCTGTGCTTCTATCCTGAGGTAATGTTGCCTAATGTGCCTATGTGTTCCCTGGAACTGAGGAACGCTACAGGTTAAAGCCCTTAGACCCCAAGAAAGCCTGGGCAAATCTTAATTCTGCAGCCATACCATATGCAGCATTATTACGTATCATTGAATCATTCTTCAGTCCCTAGTTCCTTTGCTTTATGCTTATATAATTTTAAAGAATGCAGTCTTTAAACTGAACGCTGCCTCTTTCAAAGCACGGCGCGCATGATGCTTACTGATTAAAAAAGCCAGCAATACCACCACCCCAGCCCCAATTCTTAAATATGTGGCTCTAGGCCATATTAAGTGCTCACATTTCCTCACTGGCTTGCTATAGTACTTCATAAACATTGTTTTATGTCTACCCCTCCACCCCTTACATTGAAGGATGCGAAGTAATTTGTGATATAGCTTGCAATTTATAGATGAAGAGCACATATATCAACTAATACCCTGCTTGATGCCAATGACCTGATTTTTCCAGATAGACTATCGCAGGATGTTTGGTTCAGTGGACTGCTCCCAAAGCCCTTTGTTTGCAGCTGACAATGCTTGGCATTTCTGCAGATGGGTATCAAGCCAAGCAATGAGCAAGTCACATCGGAACAGCTCCCCAGAGGGCTCTGGGTTTGACTGATTAAGCATGGGATCATTGCGATGGAGAAAGAACCCAGCTGCAGGGCCAGGTCTCCCCTTCCAGGCTTAGGAGAAGGTTCTCCCTCCCTCTTCCTGTGATCTCAACTACCCCAGCAACTTCCAGTCGTGTAATTCGGGCCTCACAGAAAACAGTCCCCTTCACACAGCAGCAAATAATTTTTAGGGCAGCATTATTCCATACTTTTAGTAGGGCTCAGTGAGAAAATAACCTCTCATTTATGTTTGGATGCAAAACATACAATGAAGCGTTTAGAAAACAGTTGTTCTGCTTTATTCTTTTTAAGCTCTTCATGCTGAACTTTGAGAAAGTAAACTTTTTCAATATGCTTTAAAAAAACCAACCCTAAATCTGGTTGTGTTGCAGACCAATGCCCCAGGAGAAAGCATGCTCTGCAGGACTATGTGCTCCAGTCAGAGAAACTCCTCTCTAAATCCTGGGACAACAAACTGTCTTTCCTCCCCAGGCTGATACATCAAAAGTGCAGGCCAGCTACCCCCGAAACTCCACCTAAAATGCTAAAAATGGTTGTCAAACCTCAGACACAAACATCTTACTTAGCCAAAGGGTTTTTCTGAACACCACTGATGCACTTGGAGAAGGTCCACTGACGGTGCAGAAGTGATAAAGGGGCAGAGGCTCATCTTATGAGGGGCCATAATTTGTCTTGTTTATTTAACTTATTCCCCAGTCCATCACCCGTCTGGATTCAAGTTTGAAATGCACTTCTCATTGCTTGAAAACAAGGCTTACTGGAACATCAGGGAATATATTGTTCAAGTATTGACTTTAGAGCAAAATAAAAGGTTGTGCAGGGCAATGGCATGTTTCAATAGCGCAGTGCTGTGAGGACCACGCTGAAGGAGGAACAGAATGCCTTGAATAAAGCAGCAGAAACAAGCAAAATCCACTCCCCCAAACTGTAACTTCATACCAGCACGGGCTTGTGGCCAGCATTTCGTCCTCGGTGAGACTTCTTGCCTAGGAGGTGTTGCCATGGAAGACCTGAGAGTATTATCTCCCTGTGGGATTATTATGAGCTCTGTAGGAGCAATGCAGAAAGCAATTGTGACCGGGGGTCCCTGTTGGGGCCGAGATGGCTCAGCTTAGGTAGATGTGCAGCTGTATCCAGGGGGGAGAAGCAGCCAAGGGTGCTCGGGCAAGGCGAGCAAAGGCAGTGAGGTGGCTGGAAAGACCTCAGGGAGGAGAAATGGCAAGAGGCAGAGCTGCCTTGGTTAGATAATGCAGAAGAAGAAAACCAAGGCAGGGGAAAAGAAAAAAGGAGCATGGTTTTAGGATTTAATCGGGTGAGGTGGTTCCTTAAAATATTGGAGGTTAACAAAAGAGAAGTAGCCCTATTGTAAGGGCCCGGTGAGACCCCTGTGTACATACCCGTGTGGTACCTTCTGATGGGAGGAGGATGGGTGCAGCAGGGGACGTGGGGACAGAGCGGGGGCCTCGGGGGGGGGCTGACGGGTAGTGTGGCACAGGGGAAGAGTGGGGGGCATGGCTGGCACCGATAAACACCCCGCAGAAGAAGGAGTTTGTAGCTGCGGGCGAGGGGAGACGACCCCACAGATAAACCTCGGCCCTTCGCATACAGACAAAAACGCCGCTCCTACTCGCTCCGTTGCGGGGTCGGGGTCACGGAGGGCGGCGGAGGGAATGGCGGGACCCCGCTCCCTGCAAAGGAGGCCCCGCTCCCCCCTCAGGCCCCGCGCCCTCTGCCGGCCACCAACGGCCGCCTCGCCTCGCCTCGCCTCACGGCTTGCCGCCTGGCAGACAGCCCCGAGCCATCCCTGAAGCCTTAAAGGCTTCGGGCTGCCATTGCGAGTACGAACACACCGATTAAAATGTCCGTGGGGAACGCCTGGAAACTTACACATGGGTTAATCAGCATTCCAGACGATCTCGCTTACCTTCCAGTGTAACTCCCGCTCCCCCTTTCCCTGCTGCAGCTGGGGCGTTTGGAAGCTGCCCCGAGCTGCACGAGTGCGACACCCCACCAGGAGCCCCCTGTAAACCCCGACTTCGGTGGAAGGAAATGAGTTTTACAGGTGGAAAAAGTAGGGTCAGCTTAGTTTCTCTGCCCACAGGTGATTAGACTATGTCTACATAAGCGGCTATTAGCTTTTGGTATTGCTTTCCAGAAGCCGAAGAAATAATGATAAATTTGATTGGAGAGCCCTCGGCTGAATCATTTTCCACTTGGAAAGGTAAATGCTGTCCAAAATGAGCTGCTCTCCTTAGACACGCCTTTTTAGGGAAAGGAACAACACTGAGCATCCTGTACTGGACCGATGTGAAACAAATATTTGATTTTCGCATCACCAAACCAGCTTTTTATCACGCTAGAACATAAAAATCCAAACAACATATTTTGGACCTCTTGAAGAAAAGAAATTCCACTTGAGCTGTTCCAACCAGCCCTGCAGACTGCATGCACTGCATTGCTAAAGGTCTGTCTGAGATCTGTTTTTACTGAAAGGATAACCCCAGCGCTGTTCAGATAACCAAACATTTTTTGCCCCCACTTCAAAAGCTTTGTGGGTTGTTGTTTTTCAGGGCTTTTTTCAGCCTATGATTCAAGTTCCTGACAAGGCGCTGCTAAGTGCAGATAGCAAATTAATACCTCAGACATTAGCAGTAGATGTTTGTGTACTTGCCCCCCTTCCAGACCACCGTTTTACTCACAGCAGTTACTACTCAATCAGAAGAATTGGCAGCCACAGCTAGTTGTGGTTTGAGAACTGGGTCGTTCAGAGATCCTTGGCCTCGTAATCCCAGCTCTTAAAAGGCTGAAACACGATCTCAGCCCCTAGCCTCGATGATGGATGAAGATGCCTTGACAGCGATGCCGGAGAGGAAGTAAGTAAGGTGATATCACGGGCTAAATATTGCAACTCTCCCCAGCATGAAAAGCAGCCTCACAGGTTGATCTAAGCGACCAAAAAAAAAAAAAAAAAAAGAAAAGAAGATAAATTTATGAACCAGAGCCGGCTTCCAAGGCTGCAGAGAGGGGCGGTGGGTGCACGGGAGACTTCTCCCTAGCACCGGTAGATGGAGCGCTGTGGTACCGAAGATCTCTTCCCTTCAGGACGCTGCACCCTGCAAAAAGGGCTGCATCTCCCACAAGCTGCCATGGCTTTATTTGTAATGTTGTTTCAACACTCTACCTGTGGATACTTAGAATCTGCAGTTAGAATCTCTTTTTTAATTCAAGCTTTGAACGAAAAAGTCTGCTTATTCGCGCCAGAATACTGCTATGCAAAAGACGCCAACTTTTAGCCAGTAGTTTGCATGTATTAAAAAAGCCTTAAAGACTGGACCTGTCATGAAACACCTACAAAAGTCCCACTGACTACCCTAAACAGACTTATGAAGTTCTGCCCTAAACGAAGTCTTGCCTAAACGGGTAGCTAAAATGCTAAATTTGCTTTTTAGCGTTTAAGTAATGGAGAGGTGAGGGGTAATATGTGTGTGTGTGAAGGGACTGTTCTAAAATAAGTATCTCAGGAGAGTACTTTCCATGTCGTCCCATTCCCCACCCCCCAATTACTTTAAAAATAATATACCAGACTCTTAAGATCCATGTCAACAACTTGATGCACAACAGCTGACAGCCACATCAGGTTTCTCATATGCTTAGGTCATTAGCTAGCAAGGATTTTGTCAAGTTATTTGTTTTGAAATGCCCTATTTTTAAATTCTTTGTTTTAAAGTCATGGAAAGCTTGGGAGAGAAATCTGTTCCTCCATTAGACTAATTTTTAATTAACCCTCACATAAGCATGTTACCATCCAGACAGTAAATCAGCTTTTATGCATAGCTTGTATTTACAGTCCCAAGTGCTGGGATATCTGATTTGCAACATATGTTTGCATTTCCTTTATGATTCAGAATTCAGGAAAAATCAGCTTCAAAATATCTAAATTTTGTTGAAATGCCATAACTTCAACCTGTACAGTTAAAGCGATACTTGCCTGTATGTATTTAAGATGGGTAGTGCCCTCACACTGAACTCCAGCTCTCCTCATTTGCCCCTCAGTCGACGCATTCTTGAGCAGACGGGAGGTGACACACCAGCATCACAAAGCAGGATGCTTCCTCAAAACTCCTAGCTGTCCCCCCAAGGCAGCTGCACTACAAACAAATCTCTGAAAAGGGGAGTGATAGAGGGACTTTGGTGGGCATCTGGCCTCCAGCCAGGGTCAAACCACCACAGCTTTGCAATGCCGCAGTCAGTTCCTAAGCAGGTCCTTCCCCTGCTGACCTGGCATCTGTTGAAGTCCCCCTGGAAATACCTAACTGATTTCAGCAGGACCTCACATTCAGTTCTGAATGCTGGAACTGTCTGATCTTATCCTACCTTCTTTTTCTCTGACAACTATAATTATGTTTAGCAGAGTTCTTACAGGTGTTTCCAGAGAGTCGGTTGCCTTAGGGAACAAACACTTTCTTTCTGTCAGGAAGGGCCACTGGTACCTATTTTCATTCCTCTATAGCACAGGCCAGTCTTACCTCGTCTTACCCAGTTCCTCACTACCCCAGCATGTTTGCAGTGTTGACTTGTGTAACCTGCCTGTCCATTTTATCAACATTGTCTACTTTGGATGAGATCTTAGAGACATCTCCTTCCCCTTTTTAAAAAAAGTGCGACTGTCTTGCCATGATTTTTTTTAGCTCCCCTTGTTCCTCCAGCCCCACCGCAATCCTACAAGAATTAAAAATCTGCCTCTTGTGTTGATTTTAATTTACTGATGAATTCAGAATGTTTGGCCCCAGCACAAGCGTATGTGAGGTCAGCCCATTGCGAGGTTCCCACGTGAATTCCTGCGATTTTCAAGCTGTTTTAACAAGTCTTTGAATTCCTGTCACCCCCATTGGGTTTTCCTCTCCTAGTTCATAGTTCAAGCCAGTCATATAAATATGCCACACAACTATGCTTTCCAAAAGTACCCGCCATTGCACTGCTGAGAAAAATGACTTGGGGTAGACAAAAAGGAAAAAATAAAAATTAAAAAAAAGGTAAATCAGCAGTTGCCTACAGTGAGGGGATCCCACTGTTCTGAGGAAAAGAAAACCAAAGTCCTGAGGATCTGCAGGTTGCTGCAAGTGCTAAAGCAGTAACTACACTGAGTCTTGCATTTCTTTTGGGGCAGGCCTCGGTACCTCAGACAATTCTGCATGTGTGATCTAATCACACACCAAAGTGTTTCTTCTGAGAGTGTGTTTTTCACGTCTGCAGTACTACTGCTACCACCTGGCTTTCCAAAATCACTGAATGTTAGGGGCTGGAAGGGACCTCAAAATATCATCTAGTCCAACACCCCCCCGGCAGAGCAGGATCACTTGACCACAACAAGAACACGTCCAAGTGGGTTTTGAATGTCTCCAGAGGAGGAGACTCCACAGCCTCTCTCCATCACCCGCACAGTGAAGAAGTTTTTCCTTATGTTCCATATTCCCCAGTTAAAAGAAGCTGTCTACTAATGCTAAGCAGTGCTGCTGCCGCTGCCTCCTCCTAAAGAGAGGAGAATAAAGCCAGCAGTGTAACTGAAACACACAACCAAGAATCAGGAGGCATGGCATCTCTAGCCTAACCTCATGGTGACAGCTAAGCCACGCGGCCAGGTTCACCTTGGGCTGTATCATGCTCTGTGAACAGCCCTCTTGTCATCAGGGGGTCCCAGGGCTGGGGCAGTGCTCAAAACACAAAAGGGTCTCCAAACTCTATTTGTCACCCCTTTGGTTTTTCGTTTCTCCAATTGGAAATGAGATAACCTTACGCACAAGGTTTAATTCACCGACAGTTCACAGTACACTGAAAGATTTGGGTAGACAGCAATGAGAAGTATAAAGTATTGCCAGAGAAAAATACTTCCAAGGTGGCTTTGTTTTCGTTCTGGCTGCCTGCCCACACTGCTCCACAAGCAATTCAGTACCACCTAGGAGAAGTATTTGATTTGCTAGGTTTGTAAGCTCTAGCTGATTAACAAACCTAAGTAGGAAAAAAAACCCCAAACCAAATACTTGAACAAACAAGTACTTAGCACCCTGTCTGGGGCTGTCAGTATTCTCCATGGTCTCAAGAACAGGGAAAAAGAGTCAGAGGAGGACAGGAAGTGTGCTTTCCTGCTCAAGGGATGGCCTTAGTTGCTAGGTCTGAGCTCAGCTTCCCTCTGCGACCTGCTGTAAGAAACCTCCTCCTCTGATGAGGGGAAAAAATTGCCATTTGGTTGTGCAGAACCCCTCACTGGTGGAGACCAGAACAAGGCCACACAGCACAACACCATCTTGCCACCCCGGGTCTGGAAGCAGGACCAACGTGGCCACATCTGCAGGAGGAGCAGCTCTGCCTTCTGCATTTCATTCCCCTGTATTCCCAGCTCAAGGATTAGTGCAGGCTGAGCTGCATGCAAGTAACCTGCACCCACTTGCATGGCAGTACCTTAAGTCGGGGGTATTTTGCACACCAGCATACTCATTCACAGCCAGGCTCTCTGTCCAAAGCCCTAAACAGAAGTGCAGTTTCACAATCAATTTAAAGTATGCCTAAGGCTGTGCTCACACCAAAAAAAGAGGCAGTCTTACACTCTTCCTTCAGGTCACCTCTCTGAGCCAGCACTGGCAAAGCTGCACACTAAGATCAAAGGAGAGAGTTGAGGGGTCTGACAAGTAATTCATCTGTAGGAAAGGGAGGGAACAGCAGCGTGCCTTTACGACATTTGTAGACAGATCCCTACACAAGTACATCTGTCCTAAGTCCTTGCTTTGTGTGGCAACACCAGAAGAAAAAGAAGGTGATACAAATTTATGCCTGCTAGGAAAGGTAGGATCTGACCCAATGGAGCCAGGAATGCAATGGCAATACTCCCAGCATATGCAGTGTTAGCTTTTAACTGTGCCAGTTGCTATGGCCCTGCCCTAAAAATAATTCAAGTCCTGATAAGACGACAAAGACCATCTCACAAACATGTTCCTTACCTTCTGCTTGCTTGGCAAGGAACAGAAACAGTGCAGCAGAATTAGTGCATGCAGGCAGCGGTCATCCCAGAAATTATTAGAAAAATGAATTCATTACATATGAATAGGTAAGGTGAACAGTCTTCCCTCAGAATTCCAACAGAATGTAAACAGGTTTGCTTGCCATGTGCGCTGAATAATGAACCCTCTCCTAAACAACCCACGATTCAGGAAAAAAAAAACCCAAACAACAAGAAAACCACTAAATCAATAGTCTTAGAAAAGGGAAAGGACCACAACTAATTTAGTAAGTTATTATTTTCTACAGATAATTTTCCCGTCTCTGCTCTGACATCATGAAAAAATTCTGACAGGTTTCAGGTAGACATTAGCTGTCCTGTCCTCAGATAATCTTGAAGAGCTGAGGACAGGCATTAACATGTACAAACACAGCACATTTGAAAAATATTAACTAAAGCTGGAATAAACTATTCTCTAATGGAAGTCTCAGGCTTGATTAACAAAAAGAAAAGCCGAAGCAGATACTTTCCAAGGGAAATGTATACAACAGAACTGTTCCAGGCTTTTATGGCTTGATCTTTAAAACTGGCCAAGAAGAGATTTAATTTCGTTTACTTAAACAGATTACAAAAGGAAAATGTCTCACTACTCTACCCCTTTGTCAGACAGATTCCAGAACAGAGGATTAGCAAACAGTTTGGTCTTACAGTGTGTGTACACATACTACCTCACATCGGAAAGAGGAACTTGGTCAGCTTGCAAAATGAGGAGAGACGCACATTGCTCCAAGTTCTCTGTTTCTGTCAGCCTCTATGGGTAGAGCAGCCCAGTGGGTCAGAACACTGGGGAAAGGGTTTTAAGCGCTGGTTTCCACTTCTCACTACATCACATGAAAACCAAAAATAAAAATACCCTTTCTGTTTCTACTTGCTCACATAGGAGCAAACACATACATCTTCCATAAAAAGCAATACAGTGCAGTAAGTACCAATATAACCAGTACTACAAATGCGTTAGTAACAAAATCCTCCTCACTCAGGGCTGAACCCTTGTGCCAGCACAAACCCTGGCACGGAGCCTTCCAGACAGTCTGTCTGTCTGGGGAGGAAGCTGGGGCGAGCGGCTGCAACCACCCCGCAGCCAGTGCTACCAAAGGAAACCAGCGCTGCTCGGAAGAGGGATGGTGCTGGCTGAAGCGAGCAGTGCCGCCAGGGTGCAATGATTCAACGCCATCCACCAGCCACCGCTCCTGCCAAGGCTCTTCTGGAGGGCTGCCCAAGACTTGGAGCTGCCCTGCCTTCACCCACCCTCCTTTACACTCTGCACGGCACAGCACTGGAAACTCGGTAACTGCAAGGCTCGCCCAGGCTAAGGGGTGTGCTGAAGGTTTATCTTAATGTCGTTGGCTGCCTTCCTTTCAGATGGAGTCCTCCCTGCAGTCCTCTGTAGCTGTGCAGAACACTTTCTGAACCTCTCCATCACCTTCAGCTCTTCTGCTTCTAAATGTTTAGAGACAACCCACTGCCTCCTCCCGCATCTGAAAGCAGCCGGAGCATCTTACAGTCTAGAATAAGTTCAAAAGCATCTTTTAGTTGGAAATTCAGCCTATTCCTAAAGGTTGATAGCTGCTGGTGCTTTGGCCATAGTGTCTTTTTTGGCTGTGTTACTTCTATTTTGACTTCAGCAAGTACAGTCTGGTTTTTATGCCAGGGGCTTGCTGGTTATATTACAGTTTCTATTTTACAGTTCTGAAGGGGTTTCTAAGAAGAGAAATTCACCGCTACATGAAGAGAACAGTGCAAGGTTAGAACATCACTCAGATTTTCAGACTGAGATCTCATCGACAAGCAACGTAGGCAAGGCCAGGTGCCTCACAGTGGCAAATAACATCCAATGCTCTTCTGCAAGGTAACAGAGCAGTTTTCTGGAATGGTTTGCTGACTGTGAAATGTGATGGCAGTGATGCCAAGCTGTGGTGATCAAGATAAGGCGTTCAAGCAGATCAAGATAAGCAGCTGCAGTGAGAGGCAACAGAAATCCCTTAACATAATTGGAAAACAACATTATAAAAATAATGCAAAAAAAAATAATATTGCTTTAAAGTAGGACTCAAGGTCTGCACGCAGAAACATACCCATCTCTACATTACAGATAACATTCTGTGTACAAATGTAGCCCAGCTGGCACCTACCTGCTGACCTTTTTAGATAACTCTTATCTCAATGATGCATACAATTGTTCTATTTGCATATGTGGTAATTACATGCACTTGTTTCCCCCTGGACCTTCCAAGATAGTCTTCTGTGATAAAATGTCACCAGTGCAGGTACAGAGTTGAAAGTCTGCTCTTTACGATCAGTATAGAGCAAGGACAATGACTTATTACCCTGCCTCGCTATGAATTTGTTACCAGGAGGTAGCTGCCATGCATTTATAGCTGGGTAGGAATGCGTGCACAGCCAGTTATGGCAGGTTAAATTAGAGGCTATGAATGCAATCTTAGTTTACCTTGTGGTAACTTGCTCCTGGGCACATACCTTTCACACTGATCCTAAGTGAGCACAGCTTAAAAATAACTGATTTTTCACACATAACCAAGGAATCACGAATAAACTCTGGATTCTTTTCAGCTAAAGCTTTTAAGTTTGGTAGTTTAATTTCTAATGAAGCCAGTGAAGTCAAGATCTCCAGGGAGCTGTCATCTTTAACTCCAAGTGTCTTTTCCACAGGTCTGTTCCAAAAATACAGGGACCCGAAAGTTGCTTTAATCATACTAGCCCTGTTGAATCTGTTAAAACTCAGACAAATATGATGTCAGCTGCAGGCCCAGCAGGGCACTTTTGGAAGATCAGATTTCTTTAAATTACAAAACCACGTTCTTTACAAGGAGCAGCAGACCTTTAATGTCAACGTTTTATAATCCAGGTCATGGTTAGTTATTTCACCCTGTACTTAGAACAACAATCTCAGGTTGGTTGACCTAACCCTGCCATACAGATGCCTGATGTAGAAAATTCAGCAGGCACATTAAGCAGTGTAATTAAAGCACCTTGTGGCTTTGCGATCAAGGCCAATATTACCCTGTTTATGGTCAGCATTTTATAGAAGATGAAGACTATTATTTGCATTGGAATTTTATTTAGTTATAGTTAAGCTTAGTTTCCTTCACATTGTTTTTCAGTGTGCAGCACCAACTACTGCTACTTTGGGCACAGGTACCACACTGTGGTAAAAACTAATCATATCCAGATTCAGCAAGAACAAAACACTAGACAGATGTTAAAAGACCCAGAAAAGAGAGGCAGGCAGAGAGAAAGGGACAGCTTCTTGGCTGGTGTATGTTATGCTATGTTTTATCTGCCACGACAGACCTTACAGTTGCTACAAGGTGCTGGGAGATGTTTTGTAGGCTCTGGTGCAGGGGATCTACTTGGTTTGGTCAGCTGATGGCAGAGGATGTGATGCAGCAGAGCAGACGATCGCTTCATTTCTACACTTCACAGGGATGAATCCCTACGCTCTTTCTGCTAAGCAGGAAGTTATCCTGATGTTTGGCCTGATGGCTTGCAATGTCACTGTTACCTCTGCTCGCTCTGATCTTCAGAGGCTGAACCATAAACGCAGTAAGAATCCACATGAAATACACAGTCTGTGTGGTGGCAGCGCAGCTTCGTACACCCCAATTACTTCGTGCTGTCCCAGTACTCCAGTATTGACAATGATGCTATTGTTGAAATAAGAAATTACTCGATGAAGAATTAAATGCCAAGGCATTAAATAGGAAACTGATTCTCAGTGTTTAAACATGCATTCCAGCATAAACATTTTGTTCTAGGGTGGTAGCTGGAAAAGCCCCGTAAGAACAAGTAACATATTGTGGGCTGTTTTGTGGCCACCTGGGCAAATAAGGCCCCAGAGCTGTGTTTGTTTCCTGCAGAACACAGCTTGATTAGGTCTTTTCTTCCAGATAAATACGGGACTAGATTTTACATGAAAGTGTCAGCAGCTTTAAAGGTAAGCAGATAAGAAATGAAGAGAGGTCAGCTTCAGGGAGGCATACTCAGGGTGTGTAGTCATATTCACACTCAGTTTTCACCAGGTTTTGGCCATAAATTATGACAATATAAACCCAGAGGGTGAAATGCAGCACCAGAATGAGTAGTCCAAAGCCACACTAGTTTGATAGTGGTTCTAATAAGCCAAAGGGTCAGAGGTTAGATGGCACATTAGTATTGCCTAGGCTTTTGTCAGGTTCTCCTCATAAGGCTGAAAGGTCATCCTTCATGAAAAGGGAAACTAAACAAATAATACATTTTGGAAATGGCTCTATTTACCGTATTGATTCCATGTCTTTCTCTTGCAGAGCTTACTGCATTTTACATCAACCAGCCTTGGCTTCAGCAAGCTCAGGATGGTGCAGATCTCTGTGGCAAGTTACAAAGCTACCTCTGAGATGATGCCAGATATATGGAGTGCGAACAATGAGCTCTTTAGGGAATTACCATCACAACTATCATCGCAAATACATCCCCTGTAACACAAAGCATGTCTTTGTGTTACTAACACAGTAATTCTACAACCTAACAAAAGTCTGTTTTCTAGTTAGTACTTATAACCTCTAGCTTTTGATGTTTTAATGCCAGTCTCTGAATCTACTCTGAATTCCCTTCTGTTTCTCCTACTATACCACTAGGCCAAACAATTTACTGCCTTTACTTTAACCTCCATACCATCAACTGAGGCAACTGATTTTGACTCCATTGCTGACTCAGCCTTTGCTTCCAGTTCATTTGTGGCATAACTTGAATTTCAAGGCTATGTATCTCTGTGTGTATATATGTATACACACACACCACACCCCCCCCCCCGCTTGAGTTGGAGGCATACAGCAGGTCCACAAACATGCATGTTCTTCCTTATGCATCCTATATTACTAATCAGATGGAAGAGAGATTCTATATGCCAGTATAGATTTTGCCTAAAAGACAATTTAAAAAAAAATTTGAATTAGTAAAAACAACAAGGGTATCGAGTTCAAGAGAATCTCTTTGGTTAGAGTAACCCAGCATTGGTAGGGTTACTGTCAATTCCCCATTGACTTTGCAGCTGGCACAGCAATGTTTAATTGCCTAAAAGCTCACTAATAAATGCAGATGGAATTAACAATTGCCTTCTGGGGTGGTGTCATACGCTCTTTGGTTTACAAAGTAATGTTCTAGCTGGGAATGTTGCTCACATTATAAGTTCCTTGGGAGCCAGTGGTTCAATGTGATTTCACAGACCTGTAACATGAGATCATACAAAACATTTGATCTACCAGATATTGCTGCACTGCTTGCTGCTGCTTTCTAAGAACATAGACTTCTGTCACATACCTTTCCTTAGGGCACAGATTGCTTTCTGTCTTGCTTAGGAGTAGATTATTACTCTAATTAAAATGCAAGTATACCTTACGTTGTTCAGAAGGCCATCAAAGACTTTGCATATCCTTTGACAGTGCTGTAAGGCATGATCCGCAATCCTCCCCCTTCCTCAATTGATACTTTGGAACAACTAGAATACTTATTAGCAAACAGGTGCCATTTAATCAACCTAGCAAGTATGACAAGCACATTGGAGTTGTAAAAGACTGGTGTGAGCCCAGACGCCAGCAATTAAGGACAGTCAGGCAGTCAGGACAGTCAGGTATTTTCTTCCTGCATGGCAATTGTAGTTTGTTGAATATCGACATGTCTAGCCTTCCATTCACATCTGAAGCTTCTACCTCTCAAAAAAGGGGAAGGGAGAAGCATGATTCATAAGGTACTTAGTGGGAAGGATCCCAATGTGCTATTTTGCACTTCCGAAAATGTAAGAAAGAGTCTCCTGGAATGTATCTTGTCATATTTCCAAAATTCATAACCCAGCTGTAAGCAAAAATCAGAGCTCCGTGCTCTCCTTAAGGGCTTTTACTCCAAGTCCCCAGAGGTGCTTTCAGATTTTCTGGATGGCCCATCACTGCATCATCAGCTGCTAGTTTTATGTGACTGTATCCCAAAAAGCCTGTCAAGATCTTTGACGCAGCATCTGCTGCTGCACAGGGGGGGTGGGCAGTGGCCTTCCATGCCCTTTGGCATGCAGCACCACAGATGGTTGTGCCGAGAGGTGGGCATATGGCAGCACAGTCACAGGATCAAGCGGTCAGTAGCCTCCTTAGATGAGATTTACCACGGTCTCTGGTACACCTGAAACATCCACCTGAAAAGTAAGCTTACTTGAGGATAAAGCATAAAAACATCAAATGACTGGTTTTCGTTTTCTCAGGCTTTGTTTCTGATGGATATTTATGGCTGCAATTTTCAACTGTTTTTTAGGTTGACACAAGAGGAATTACCTAAGGAATAGCTAGAAGAACTGTATCATGATTAAAGCTGCATCACACTTCCTTAGTCTAGGCCATCAGCACCTACCACCTGTTCTATTACAGGAGGCAAAACTACCAAATTAAAGTAACTATAAAACACGGGTGGAGGCAGGAAGGAGTGTTAAACCAACCTACATCTGTGACTTCCATCGTAGACTACATCACTTAATGCTTAAAGGGAAAAGAAAGCAGGGAGGTAACCAGGCCACTATGTGATTAAAAGAACTTCAGAATGCAACAGACTGGTTAAGAAAAGTCTCCTCTTCAGACTCCTCACTGACTGTTCTTACTCCTGCCATCAAAGTAGAAATGCACAACAACCAAAAGCATTCACATAGGAAGAGATGGGTGGAAGAGATCACAGAATCACAGACTGGTTTGGGTTGTAAGGGACCTTAAAGACCATCCAGCTCCAATGCCTTGCCATAGTTAGGGACACCTTCCACTAGACCAGGTTGCCCAAAGCCCCATCCAGCCTGGCCTGACAATGATGTTAAACAGTGCTAGTCCCAGTATTGACTCCTGCAGAATGCCACTTGTCACTGGTCTCAATTTGGACACTGAGTCGTTGACTTACAACCCTTTGACAGTGACCGTCCAGCCAATTCCGTCCAGCCAATTTCTACTGGGTTAGTAGAAAATAATGCAAATACAAAACCCATTTGACAGTGGACACTGCACGTACTCACAGCCTCTTGTCTTTCCTTTTCTTTCTTTTTTTTCTTTCACATCTAACTCCGCTCAGGTATTTACTTTCAAAGTGGTTTTGCACACAACTATGGTCTTAGAAACCCCATGTAGATCATTTGGCTGGCAAATGCCTGGAAAAATGTTAGCTCTCACCTCTTCCTGCAGCTTGCAGTCCTTCCTGCTGCCCTATCCTTAACTCCTTAATAAAATGACAGAATTAGTCTATCATTCTTACCATACCAAGACTATTACCAGTAGTAATGCCACGTCATACCTAGCTCATGGCTATAACCTTGCTATTCCGATACCCCTTCTGCTTCACTAGTTTGGTGACTGGAGTGCACTGTGACATTGTCTTCTTTTAAATTAGCGCTGCTGGGAGGAAAAGGATGGTTGACACTTGCCTGAACAAGAGCCAGCAGTGTGCCCAGGTGGCCAAGGAGGCTAGTGGCATCCTGGCTTGTATCAGGAACTGTGTGGCCAGCAGCACCAGGGAAGTGATTATGCCCCTGTATTCAGCTCTGGTTAGGCCGCACCTCAAATACTGTGTTCAGTTTTGGGCCCCTCACTACAAGAAAGACATTCAGGCCCTGGAGTGTGTCCAGAGAAGGGAACGAAGCTGGTGAAGGGTCTGGAGCACAAGTCTTATGAAGGAACTGGGACTGTTTAGCCTGGAGAACAGGAGATTCAGTGGAGACCTTATAGCTCTCTACAACTACCTGAAAGGAGGTTGTGGTGAGCTGGGGGTCAGCCTCTTCTCGCAGATAACTAGCCATAGGACATGAGGGAATGGCTCCAAGTTGCACCAGGGGAGGCTCAGGTTAGAAATTAGGAGACATTTCTTCTCAGAAAGAGTGGTTGGATGTTGGAACGGGTTGCCCAGGGAGGTGGTGGAGTCACCATCCCTTGGGGTGTTTAAGGAAGGTTGGATGAGGTACTTAGGGACATGGTTTAGTTAGTAATATAGGTGGTAGGGGGACGGTTGGACTAAATGACCTTGGAGGTCTTTTCCAGCCTTAATGATTCTGTGATTTTAATCCAAGGGGTTAACATATTCTTTTTATATTCCCGGACTGCAAAGAGCAAGTGAGAGGATGATGCATAGCACGATGGACTCTGGCCAAAGCTTCAGCAAGCTGCCAAATCAAGGCTACAGAGAAGTGAAACAGTAGCTTTGGTTAACACAGCTCTACTTCTTATCCTATCATACTGCCAGTGTACTCCTTGACTGTGGGCTAGCCTTGCTCTTCCTACCAGGGGCTGACGTTACACATAGCCCCACTCACCAAGCAGTGGTAAAGGAGATTATTTCTTAAAGCATGTGATATGGGTTAATTAACTCTGGTTTGCAGATGTTCACAGAATCATTTAGGCTGAATGTGACATTTAAGAATGAGTCCAAACATAAGCCAAACATGACAAAGTCCACTGTGTTGCAGCTGTCAATGCCTTGCCTGAGATTTTCTCTTGCATTATTAAGCAAGAAGGGTTTGGGGGTTCTATGCTGGCTTTGAGAAATACAAATTTTTTTTTTTTGAGTTGCTAATTGTGAGATGTTTCAATCCAGCCAGCAGCTCTGTTCAAACATTAGCTGTGGCATGTGAGGTTGCACATGTAAGCGTCACAGTTTACACTAACAGAACCTTCTTCCAGTGTGACTTCAGAAGATTATCACTTTGAAATGCAATGCTTTAACCAAGGTCATGTCTGCAAACATCACCCTTGGTTGAAGAACTGGCAGAAAATGTTCATCCTCCTTCATAGGCAGCCACTGTTATTACACATGGTACTCTTTAAAAATCTTCTAAACAAATAAAACCAAACTGTCTCCAAATTTTGTAACTTAGAATTACATAAAGCATGCTGATGTTGGGTAACACTGCAATCCACCTTCCCCAGTTGTTTAAGTAATCAGATATATATAGGAAAGCTTACACAATTTTTCAGATATGTGCCAACATAGCAAAGAAATTAGCTTTTCAGGAAGTTTGCTTTGTGTAGCAGTCTTTCAGACCCCTTTTGCCACTCTTACTAATTTCTTATATTCCCACTATTGCTATTTTTCTACTTGCTTCTCCTAACCCCAGTTAACAGTTGCTGAAAACAAAACACGATGTCAGACCTGCAGCAGGCACCCTTATTCCCACCTCCCTTCAAGGCAGAGGGTAAAGCCCTGCACATCTTGCAAAATGTGCTGGAAGGGGGCAGATTTAACTGGTGGAACTTCTTTCTGGAGGCACAGCATTTTCATGGTGAAGGGCGCCCATTTTAATTTAGTGGGGCTACAGTGGAGAAACCTTCCAGGGCAGTATTGTCCTGGGGCTTCCTATCCTCAAGTGAGGATCAGTACAGAAGAGCTGACTCAGTTTGAAAAGCAAATGAACCAATACATAATACAAACACTTACCTAGATCAGCTCATAGAACATCAGTGCTCAAAGCTTTGCTGCTTCATGATTCAAGTTTACCCCACACTGGACCAGAGCAGACCTCATCAAGTGCACTGGAATTTCTACCATAGGCTTAGGTGTCTTCTGCAGGATCTAACACTGGCTACACAGGGGCACTGTCAGGAGAACATCAATTAAGGAAACACTGTGACAAGAACAACTTGCCAGTTAGCATTACTGGATGTGTACAATATAAGCATTCACTAACTAAAACTGCTTTGTTAAAAGCCAGTTTCATCAAGCCTTACTTTCCCCAACCCTACAAAAGGTCTGTCAGCTGTGGTGACTCAGGAATTTTGCTGGAAGCAAAGCCACAGACTCTTTTAAGACCACCTACCTGTAGCCTAAGGGCATCATCAAACATTACATCTCCACCAGGAAAGAGTCCAGGTATGGAGCAGTTCTAACCCAACACCTAGAGCGCAAAAAGGGTCAAATCCAACCATTGCTGTTTCCTTTGGGGGGAGGGGGGAGGAAAGAGGGCACACAGCATGGTCTTGTTTTCCCATCCAGGCAATTCATTGCCACCCTAAGTGACTCACTCTCACTGTAGCATGGCACAATCTGACACAAAACCACATACCTCCTCCTAACAGGAGGCAGCACCTCAACTCTAGGATTGTAACCGGTTCCCTCTACAAAGCCATCTTCTGTTTTGCTGTGGTGGAGCGATACAGCTGATTTGAGCTGGAACTTGTCCTAGTTTGAAGGCAAAGGAGATTATTTCTGTAAATAGTGATGTTTTTTCTTCAGTCTACTCTTGACTTACAAGTCATTAAAAATTACCTTGATCCAAAGCAGGAATTTTCCCAATGTTTTTTATTTCCTCCCTCAAAAGCCTGCTCTGTCCCTTCAGGCTTACCATATAGCCTCAGAGGGCCTTCTGTTCCCAGTCAGGTTCCCACTGGCCAAGCACTTGAAAAGCAGCCTTGATGGTGGGTGGCTTTCAGCTGTGAAGTGTGACACCAGCCTCCGCCTTCCTCTGGCACTCACACCTGCTCCATATAATTCACATCACGCCCCTGAAAAGAGTTCAGAAAATCCTTTGATACAAGTTCATCAAGGTCTTACTCAGCCAGGGGGATACATGTCATTTACTCACCATGAACCTGCCAAGAGACCGTTCTGCTTAGCACAATGGGCTGCAGTTTTGCACCAGTGGATTTTGGCTGAGAACCAAACAGGTGTAACAGATTGGACACAGTGTGCCCACTGCATCAAACACAGACACCTCCTGGACAATGAACAGGCCATGGGAACCTCACAAATCTCTCTGTCTGTGTCTCACTGAATCCACAGCATGTTGCATTTTGGCCAAAAAGAAACCCAAAGCCAACTCCCCTCCCCAACCACAAGAAGAAGAGAGACAGGCTCTGGACTCATCCTTCTTTCTTTCTTATCAAAACCATTAAGGAGGAAGGCTATAGGAGTTTTGCTTGTATGCATCAAAGCAGTTTGGTTCCTACTGTCACAGAGGGATTTCTTTCCCCCTCACATCAGCAGCTCAGAATATCAGTAAGAGACAGCAGGTCACTTTGGAGAGGGAGGGCAAAGAAGGCAGACAAAGTTGAAGACAGAGAAAGAAGGTATTGAAACTTCCCAGGCCTCATTTCAGGTGTATCAGCTGAGCATCAGTTTACATCAATTTACAACTAATACCGAAGCAGGAGGATATGGGTCAGAGACCCATATGTCTTGTGAATGTAAACTAAGCTGTAAGATATCGACAGATTCCTGAAGTGTCGGGCTAAAACTGATACCAGTAATAGGGCTGTAATTTGTTGCTGAATAATACCTTGTGTAACATGGTAGATATCTGTAGGCTTTTCCAGAGAAAGTGACTCAATAGCCCATAAGCAATAAATTAGGAATCATAACCATGATTATCCTCTTAGATTTACCATATAGATTGCCACTAGGCTTATAACTTGCTTCCCTCCCTAAAAGATGTTTTCCTTATTCTACTAGTAGATGTTGCTCACTGCGTGATGGCACCGAATCTACAATTAAGAATTGTTTCTAATGGTTTGTATCTACAGAGGCTCAAATTAAACTATGCATCTCAACCTCAGAAGTTCTTTGCTTTCAAGTTTCCACCATTTTTTCAGTGAATAAACTGCTATTTCTTAGGAGCTGGGGGGAAACGGAGTAGACACCCCCACTCTATTCCCTACACGCTCGTTGACTCTTATTTTTCTGCCCGCCTCTTCACATGCTCTCTCTGCCTCTGTCCATCACCTTTACTCAGTGAATCTAAGCACTAGTCCACCAATTCTAAGCTCTGCTTTCCTTCTGATCTTCCCCCATGGCCTCCAACCTCAGATTTCAAAGGGGTTACCAAATTATGCCCATGAAAAAAAGCTCTCTTTTGCATCCTCTTTCTCTCCTGTCCAAGCAAGCACCTCAGCCCCTCAGGCTGGCCTTTTGCTAAACACATGAATCTGTTTCTAAACCCAAACCCCTGCCACAGAGAACATTTAGCCAAAAAAAAGTGGATCTGGTGAAAGATACCATTATTCCTCAACAGGCTTGGCCAAAGACCATCAGCAGAACATAGAATAAGGGTTTGGGGTAGCCTCTGCACTAGCCGGTGCCAGTAATTAACCCTGCCTTATAATTACAGGAGTCAGTAAGAAACAAGCTATCTGTGCCCAGGCGGCTTCCCGCTGACGCAAGGGAACAGGCACAGATGGCTGAAACAAGCCCGTTGCCTTTGACGAAGGTTCAGTAATGGATTTGCTGCAGCCTGAAGAAAAGCTTTATTTCAACACTTACTTTTAAAAGGCAGCAACCGGTTGTCCACACCCCAGTGATCCGTGTAACTGAGTCCATGACGTAACAGCACAGTGTTTACTAAGAAAGTGGCAGATGGTAGTTACTGGGTTGGGTTGTTGTTTTTTTTTTTTTAAAAAAGGGCACGTATGTATATCGTGATTATACTCAGGGTATTCCTGTTGAAATCAACACTTCTTTAATTAATGGAGGATATTGAAGTTTGTTTAAAAAACATACCCTCCATGAGAAGAGTTAACAAGCTCACCTGCTGTTTTACTTAAAAAGACTGTCTAATAAGAGGTGGTGTGCTTTAAAAAAAAAAATTTAAAAAAAGGCATTCATGCCATAATTTGTAATCCTTTCCTGGGGAGAGGACATAAACACTCTGAGGAAGGTGGTGGCATGGCTTTGAGGAGAGGGCGCTTCTCCAAGGCAGAAAGGGCTGGACTTGGGAAAAGGGAAGGTTGGCTCTCTTCATAAAAACCAGCTACCAAATCTCAAAGGGAGAGGGAAATAAGGGCGGCCACACCATGCGGGTTTACACTCAGCTCCATCAAAACAACAGGTATGGAGGAGGTAGATCTCAGTTGCAAAGCGCCTGTGAAGGACAGAGATTTTGAGGGTGCATTTGGGCATTCAAAAGGACAAAGTCCTGAGAAGGAAGGAAATGTCTAAGTAAACCCATAGTGAAATCGCACCGGGCTGAAACTGCACAACTTACTCCGTGCTTGTCCTGGCTCTTCAGGATACAACCACCTGTCTCACAGACTGGTTTAACTTTAGCAAGTAAAACTACAAAAAAAGGTGGCAGCAGCCACCTTTCTAGGAGCCAAGATGTGCTCAAGATCAAAAAGCAGCAACCTCAGACTGCTGCTTCTGAACAGTGTTTCACCACTCACACTGGGACGTGACACACCACATGGGACGCATAGCAGATTGCATAAATAACAACCCTTGGCTCTGCAGACCCCTCTTGTTCCTTGATGATACAGATGGGCCTGCTCTCTGACATCTCATCTCTTTCTTTCTGCCTTCCTTCCTTCCTTCCTTCAACCTCAGTGGACAGAAAGGTTTAAACCCTCTGAGGTTGTTTCCCTTTCTCCCAGACTGGGAGACACATCCTTGCCCTTTCCTGGACCACAGCAGCTGGGGGATGTCCCCAGTGTGGTCTGAAGCCAAATCAGCACGCTTGTTTTGGTAGCCAAGGATTTCAGCAGCTGCTTTTGGCAACTACTTTTCCACAGATAACACAAGAAGGGTGCAGGTTTGAGATAATTATTCGTAGTCCAGAGGTGGATGGTGCAACAGTGGTTAGACAAAATGACATTGAAAAAGCAGTGGAAAAGCATGTATTACATACCACAAATTCAAGAAAGCTTTCAAGAAGTTACAGATAAAAAGTTTATTAACATGGCCCTCCAGGTGGCAGGAAGTTAATGGAATATGTTTTCTGCCATTCAGATTTAAGAGGGAATTACTGTTACAGCCTGGGCTATGTATCACAGCACAGGATCAGCATGTCCTGCCATGAAAACAGAGAAAATGGTTCAGGCAGGTGGATACAGAGAAGATGGCCAGTAGAAGATCATCCTTTTATTTTTCTTTAAATGACACAGATGTAACAGAGGAGTATGACACTGTGTTTGTAGCAACATCCCAGTCTGATGCTGCACCTGCTTTACCTTTCTATTTCCAGCGTTTGCTTTGTAGCAGAACCTGCTCTGCCTGCAGAACATTTTGCTCAGTGAAAGATCATGGTGTTCAGCCTTTCAAGTCTGCAGGCTTATGTATGTGTAACAGGCCCCAACGTGGGATCTGAATTAACACAAGCTAACGTAAGGATTCAATAAGCTTTGCTCCTTTCTCAACTGAACAACTCTCTGAACTGAAAAATACACGTATAAATAAACCCTAGCATCTTCAGAGTAAGAACTCTGGCCTACAATGAGTATTTAACTACCACACACGCAGTGTCTTTCATGTCTGTCCATACCTTTGTAATTACACAGGCAATTACTTTAAGGCAGGAAGAGCGGTAATGGAAAGAGCACCCTTCAGGAGGATACGCTGTGGTTAGCTGCTTAGGACATTCTCCAGGGAAGTGAGATTCACTAATTCAAATGTGCTTGGGTGTTAAAAAGAGATAGGAATGGTTTTATCCCTCCCCTTTCAAAAATGAGCAGATAAAAAACAGCCACCACCATTCCACGCCAACATCTGATGTAACTGCTGAGGCCTGGAGTTCGGTTTTCAGGTCCCCTAGGACAGCAAAGAGGTTTTAGACAGAAGCTTCTCAAACAGACATCAGGACTCTGAATCCTTTTCAAAAAGCAGCTCTTTGTCTATCACCTCAGTCACACTTGTTTCCCCCAGGTTAGGCAGATGATGCTAAAGTAGGGCCTGAACAAATCCCAAAGTGTCTTAATTTCCTTGATTTGATTTTGAGAAAGCAAAGATGGAGAAAACCTGTCCGGCTTTCATTAAACAGCTTTAAAAAAAAATGGTTCTGCCTTCAGCAGAATCCTGTGCTCCATTTAGTGAGCTATTTTTCAGGTTTTGCAGATTAGAGATTGCTTGAATTGCCAAAAAATGCACTTTAATGGATGGCTGCGAGGCAAAGGCTGTGCTGCGCTCACCTGGACTGCTAGTGAGCACCAAGAGGGTGTCAAGTGTGTGACAGGAGCTGTGGCTTTGCTGGCAGAAATGTAAACCCATCAGGCAAGACACAGCATGCTGAGCTACTCAGTTACTTAGGAATAAACGCCACCATAAAAACACAAGCACATTTAATACTACTTTGAAGGAAAAAAGCAACAGTTGGGGCTGACAGGGAGCAGACTGGCTGCCCAAACACTTCAGCAGCCTTGAAGGAGAAGAAAAACAGAAACTAGAGAAGATCCCCAGCGCATACCTGATGTGGCTAATGGCAACTATTCATTGTACATTGAAGTCAGATGTTTGGGTTCTCCTTCTCTTTGCCACCAGCTCAGGGACCAGGTCACAGCCGCTCCTCTGTGAAGCCTTGGTGGCTTATCTCAGCTGCTAGGACAGCATGAGGAAGCAGGGTCGAGATGACCACGGCAACTGCCTCCAGGGACTGCAAACGAAGGTACCACCCCAGCTGCAGCACGCACCTCTCCCATCCGGAGGGGTAAGTGTGCACTTACTCATCTGCTCTTATTTTGAGACCGGAGATAACTCTCTGAAGAGCTTGGCCCATCCCATGCAAGTGCTACCTTGGGGCTTTCTGTTGAAAGAGACCTGGGAGAAGACAACAGGAGTGGAAGTGGAGTTTAAGAACCTGAAAGAAATTTGAATTAAAAAAACCCCCTCTCTTCATCTGTTTTTGGCTGTGATACTTGTCAATCCACACAAATGAAGACAAAAGTTTTGCTGTATAGTCCAGTTATTTTTGCTATTTAAAAAAATATGTATTTTAGACATCACTGTATAAAAATAGCCCATGACATCAGCTCTGTTTTCCATCAGCTCCAGAAAAAGCTGTGGGCTAAGCGAGATGTGTGTGGGTTTTGAGATTTTTTTTTAGGTTGTATATCAAAGACTGTTGGGAATAAAATCGGTACTTAGCCTGGCTCATTCATTCAGGGAAGAAAATTTACTACAAGGAAAGGGAGAAAGCAAAAGGAGGCAACTTCTCTCATACCACCATGCTTCAGACACTTTCCTCATGTTGCCAGACAGAGTGAGAGAAGCAGCAGCTCCCTTTGGAAGAGCCAATTCATGTTTTCTTTCAGCTGACCTTTAAGGGAGCCCAGAAAGACTAAACAAGGCTGGAAGAATTCAGACTCAGAGGCTAAACAGAGAAAACTTTCCAAAGAGCCCTGCGGTACCAGCAGCCCCACTGAGAGCAGTGTTTGCTACAAATATCCCATGCCAGCTTTTTTACCTCCTCCTCACCATCTCTTCTCCCACAGAAAGTGTGTGTGACCTTGTGGGTGGGTGTTTGTGGAGGTGTAGTTTTAGGGGGGTGTTCCTGAACTTCAAGAGATTCAGATTTTCAAGACTTTATCTACAGATTCAGTAATGAGGGACTCAGACAAAAAAAATCCTGAAGCCACGAAATAACCAGAATAGAACTGGACAGAACCACAAATAACTGAATAGAACTTTGAGCTACACTTTCTGGGGAAAAAAAAAGAAAAATACTGAGTTATTTCATTGCATGATTTGTTGTGTAACAGAGAGCACACAGTACAAGCCTGAAAACAGCAGCAATAACGTGACATCTTATTGAACCACTGATCTCCCGTTAAGGGACAGCTGAAGACATTGGTCTGAGTACCGGTTGAGATCAACTTGTGAGAAAGCATCAGCAGGTTGTACCTGCTGCAGGAGGTTATAAACCTAACAAGACACCTTTTTTTCCAGAACAGGGAATAGGAATATTCTTCAGGCAGGAGCTATGGGAGGAAGGAACGTTGCTCAAGGGAAGAGCCGTTGCTGTTTGCAGATTGTTTTCCCAGGAGGTAAGCGCAAACAAAACGCACTCCACATACTTCTGATACAGTCACCTTCTGCACGTAGTGCCTAGCTCAGGATTTGACGTGCCGAACAGCCTGTCTGCACTGGGAGTCCTCCTGCACCCATGCTAGGTAACAGCCCAGGGACAAAGAGGAGCTGTTATCAAGCCTCCGGCCTGCCAGAAGTCCCACCGCCTGTCTGCTCCGCCAGCCATGAGTCACACGCCGCCAGGCTCCAGGTGCAGAAGAGTGGAGCGCCCACCCGTCCCCACCCACCCCGCCCCACCATAGGTCATGCCCAGGGCTGGGGTTTTTGCTTCCTCCACTTTATCCTAGTTGCCACTCACCCCTGTAAGACCCGGCGGCGCGTGACTCAGTGGCGCGGAGGGTGAGTGATGTCAAGTGTAGCAAACAGGCTCAGAGCGGCCTGTTCAGCAAACTACAGCGGGTACCTACAAATAAGGGAAGAGCTCAAAGTCAGCAATTCCCTTAGAATGAATCACAAGCACTAAAACCTGTCCAAATTTAGGAAGCAATATTTTCCAGGCTGAAGTAGCGTACCAATGTGAAACGTCCAGAGTTTTGTGAATGCAGCTTGCCCCTGGCACTTTTTTGTCTCAAAGCCCTTAACCAAACAGGCTGGTATCACTACAGCCCCTTTTTAAGAAGGGTGAGAGAGGCTGGCCTGAAGAAGGTCAGCCTGCGAGCCAGAAGCCAGCCAAGAATAGAGCAAAGTTAGTTACTTCCAGTAGTCTTACAGTCTAAAAAAAAAAAAAAAAAGAAATTATCAAGATCCTCTCCTTTGTTTGAAGGGGGGGTGGGGAAGGAGTCTGTTTCAGCTTCATATCTCTGCTTTGAATTTAAATATGCTTAGAACTTAAATATTCAAATTCAAAAGTTCTTCCCCTTATCAAATATGCATTAACCCCCCCCCCCCCCCCAAACTTCATAAGGGAATCTGCTTAGAGCAAACCCAATCACACTGGCTGTAATTAGCCCTTAGGGCCATTAGGCAGGTAGCCAACAGTTAATGATTAAATGGCCTCATCCTGCCCCTTATCTGAAAAGAGGCCATAAACAAGTTCCTGTCATCATACTTCTGAACACCACAACAGAAGTGTTGTAGGACACAGAGACCTTGCTGGAGGAGCCACGGGAAGGGTCTGACTGTAACCATTTCCCAGCAAAAGGCTGGCTTACAATGGAAGTACAACAATGTACAGCAGAGCTATGGGGGAGAAGGCAGGAGCTGAGACAGGGCAAATTATTACATCCTCATCTGCAGAGAACCCCTCTCATTGCATCATGATGGTGACTCCTCTTCTCCCACACAGATCTCTTCTCTGGGGCAGACTCCTCTCCAAGATGGCTGTCACCAAGGAAAATGGGGAGAAGCGTGATCAGGCAAAATGCTTGAGAGGTGAAGAGGTGAAGGATGGGTCGACTGTATTTGTTCTCCTCAGTGGCTATGAGCAGGAACCTAGAATAATTAAAGTAACTCCATTTCTCCATGATCCTTTTGGATAGGTCCTTCCCAGGAGCTCCATTAGTACTGCAACAAGTGCTACTTCAGGGCATGCCCAAGGCTGCCTGTTTTAGTTTACTGCTTCCACCTCTTCTAGTCCAGATTCTTACCAGAATAGACATACTGCCCATCCAAGCATTGATAACACAAATACAAGAAGCCCACGGCCCTGATTCCAGCAGAGCTTCTGACATGGCTGTCAGCCTTATGAATGGCTTTACTTTGAGCTTCCCAAGGAGTATCAACGACTCATCCAGCATTAGGGACTATTATTACATGATTCTATCCCTTACAAGAAGTAAGAGAAACAGGTTTCAAATGGAAAACTGAAGTCCATGACTCTTTCTGAATAAAAACCATGAGAAAGAGCAAATGAAGTTTGCTTTTCTAAACCACGCTGGTGTGAACTGCACCACAGATTCCTTATAGAATGAAAACAGTCTTCTGCACCATCAAGTCCATCTTCCTCACAAGCAATAGAGGGGGAGAAAGGGTCTTGTGGACTCTGTTTTATGCAGCTAGAACTAGCCAAGAACTGCCTGAAAAATAATGAGGAAAATCCTTCCTTCTCAGCTTCCAACCCAGCTTCAAAGGGGTCAGTGGATTTATCCAGTACATGAATGAGTGGTCTTCTATACACTGTTTAATATACAAAATAGGAGAGACACCAGTTTTGCACAGCAACAGTCACATTTCTCCTCTTAGACAGGCTGGCTGAAAGTTGTCAGCATCAGGAAAAAAAAAAAAAGAGAGAACACTTCCCCCTCTAAAAGATGAGTGCCAACCTAGCAACACACAACTGTGATCCCCCCTGCCCATTCTCAGTATAAGGAGATGCAAGTCTCAGACCCTAGTCAACGCAGAGTTCATGGACTTCACCTTCATCTGTTGGTTTTATTGATAGCTGTGATGAACTGCACTGGTCAGAAGCAGAAACTTTAAACTCATGGCAATCCTTATACTTGTGATTACCAGCTTTTAGGGTGAGAGCATGCAAAAAAGGTGGAAAACAGCATGGGGAAGAGCCACCACTGCTTTTCTCTGCTCCCCCAAACACTGTAAGAGAGCGAGTCTGAGCGTACAGATTCGCTTGCCCAGTGCCCTGCTCCCTTTCAGCTGGGGAGGAACGTGGATATGGCAGCTGGAGATATCAGAAGACTCTGGACAAAGAAGAGAGGTTAATTAGGGGGTGTTGAAACAGCTTTTTTTTCTCCCCAGCTTGAAGCAACCCCTTGGTAAGCGCCTGAAACCAGGGATGGAAGAATTTCTGAGGGTTCTTTTGGTACAATTCCCAGCCCAGAGTATTTATTCTCTTGTTTTTGTCACGGGACCCAAGAGGGAGCAGATTTTGCTCCCAGCTTGACAAGGAACTTTATCACTCCACTAATTTCCAAAGGTTCATCTGCGACCAGGACAAATTGTTCCTTTAGGCTATGCCAGGTCAGTGTTACTCCAAGATGCCAGCAGGTACCACGCAAAGCTCCCTCCCCTCCTGGCTGCTCCCTGTGCCAATTCCCCACAGCTGCAAGGGGGGCCGTGCAGAGCTGCCAGCCCCTGGAAACTTTTCAGTGCCTAGCAGAGGGTTTTCTTTGAAAGCCCTGGGAATAATCATTACTTTGTGGCTTAGAAAAGGAATAAGAAATGTTTCCCTGAAAAGAATGAGGAAGTTCCTTATTGCTCTCTGATAAACACCTGTCAAACATTAAAAATTGTGTTTTGCAACAATCCAGGGCAAGGAAGTAACATGTCCCTGTCCTTAAGGGCTCAGAAGGACAGGTATACCCAACCCAATGCAAGACTGAGCAAAGGCTGAGTATCTTGCTGGGGGGTCTAACAATACATGCATTTCTGATGGGGGTCCCTTGCCCCTCCATAAGCCAAGGGCAGTTACGGATGAAGCTAAGTTGAGACAGGTGTGCAGTGTGACATGGCTTTGAAGTATTTCTGAAGCCCCCAGAACTGCTCAGGAAGTTGCCTTAAAAGTGTAGACAGGTTACAGGAGGCCAGTGTTTCATGCAGCATCCAAGGACATACCTGGGAGCTTGGTTTGTTCTATTTCCCTGTCATTTTGCAAAGAAAATGGGATTCCTCTGTTTTTTCAATCCTCACACCTCCTCAGCCCCCAGCTGCCCTTGGTGACTGCTCACTCAGGAGGGCAGCAGGGCAGGTTGGCTTCAGATGATGTCCCCTAGCCCACGAGGACAGGGTGCAACTCACGGTCAGCGCTTTTGTCCACAAAAGTCCTCCAAAATCCCCATCCAAACCAAAACCAGCCAACGACAACAACAACAACAAAAAAATCCCTGAGCACATTGAAGCAAGTTAAAAGGGATAATATTTAAGCTAGTGTCAAGCTGTTTGTTAGGAAATCAAAAGTGGAGAGCAGTGGCTCGCTGCGAGCAAAACAAACGAACTGGCTCTCAGGGGTTTGTCCCACGTGCGAAGAACTGATTTCCTTTTGCACACTGCTATGAGCATGCTGCAGTCTAAAAAAAGAATGTTATGAGAAATATATTCTCTTCATCTTCCTGTGTAAGGGCTGAATAAGAAACAGCACGTGTGAAATTTGCTAGCCGTGCTTTTCTAGAAGTCGTTTAATAAGTCCAGTTGCAGGAGAAGGAAGCCAAAACACAGCCCACTGTGCTTAGATTCAACTTAATAATTGCTACAATCTCATGCAACACAGTCTGCAAACTTATTCTCTGACCAGCTTCAGGGATTGTCTGTAAACAGCTGAAAAAAGAATTAATCTGAGTTCTTTCTTCAGAATGATTCTCCAAACAATTTCTAACAGGAGTCCTCAAGCTGTCTCTGTTGTAATCACATTGCCAGTATTCGGGGTACGAGGCAGAGTGGTTAATGGCCTGATGGATCACACAATACTGTTTCTGAATAACTTTTGTTTATACATCTCAGGTGCTGCTACAAAGCAAATCCCCATAAACAACAGAAGGTCAAAGCAGCTATATAAAAAATTACGAGACCAAAAATTAATAAAATAGTCATAGGAAACTTTTTCAGTTTAAAAAAGTACTGCTGGCTTGGCTGCTTATAGACATGAAAACAATATATGCTGTCACGGAAACCAACATCAATGGGTTACCTCCCAGGAGGGTCCTGCACACACGAGTGGTCCCAGCAACCAACAGACGTTCCAGTGCCCCAGACACACTGGTGTAGAAGGTGTGCCCTTCCTCAAAAAGGAGAAATTAAGAGAAACTTAGTAGCAGCTCAATACACCCGAATCTGAAGTTTCTCTTACCCTTTCCTTTTTGGGGCTAGAAAACCCACACCCATTGCACGAATATAGCTGTAACCTGAATCACATGAAACAGCTGGTGGTGTCAGCATTTGAAGGCATTTTATTGCATACCTAAATTTGCAAATCCACACTAACAGGACGTTATTTAGCTTACAAAACTGAGGACTCAAAAGTTAAGAAATGTCAATAGGAAGATTGCCTTGGCAATTTGAGACAGCTCCTCTAATATATGCAGGCATGTACACATGTTGATATGGGTCAGCTTGTAACTCCAGCTCCCTGAGGCTTATCAGAGATGCAGGAGAACTCACATATTGCCTTTACCCTCAACACCCAAGGCCAGCAACATGAACCACACTTTCCTGTCTGCTGGAAAAGGGCTGGAGAAAGTCCTAGCCCAAATAAAGCTTACAGGTAGAACAAATAGTTTTCCTTAGCCCAATTAGTATAATTAGAAAAAGGAGAAGCCTCCAGGCAGACAAGTCCTTTTATGGGTCAGAAATAGTGAGGGCAAATTTCCAAATAAAGTTCCAGGCATTTGCTGTCCAAAAAAATTTAAACCAAAACCCAACAAAAACCCCACAAACCCCATCTACTATTCTGGGATCTGAGCTCCACAGAGGCAACACCAACACCTCATCCTCAGCAGCTGATGCAGATCCCTGTAGATGGTCACTTGCTTACTGCAGGGGCAAACCATGCTGAGATTCTTCTTCCCTCCAGAGCTACGCATCTCATGCCTTGGAGAGGCATTTCACAGTCCTCTTGTTGTGTGTGCTGCTTCTTACCCTCCTTACCTCTTCTTGCTCCATGGCAACCACTGACTGCAGAGGTAATCAGAGAGTAAAACCAGGCTTCCCAGTTGCTGTGGGTGAGCAAGCAGTTGTGTCCTGAACCACAGGAGATGGAGCAGCACAAGAGAAACTCATTCCTCTGTGCTCCTGACAAGTAAGGGCAGCTCTGTGACCCAGCCCAAAGGTAAGAAAACCCACAAAGTGGGTTATATCCACCCAGGGCTGGGGCCCGAGCTCCCTCCCCACCTAAATCACATACAACCAGCCTGAGGCATTGCTGTGCTCCAGCTGCCCATCAGCATTTTGGCACTTGATCTCTCACAGATTGATTTTCTGAGAAAAGTTATTTTCCTTGTGTGTTTTCTCATGATAATGGCTGAAAGGTCTAACAATTACCACCACTTCATTGAGAAAAAAAACCCCTCAAAAATCAGATAGGTGGAAGGGATAAAAAAAAACCCAACAAAACTTGATAAAGTGCAGGCCAGGTGCACAAGATCATGAGTCAGGGCTGTGAGCAGTTTGGGCTGCCTTTCTCATTTGGGAAAGCCTATACCAAGAGCTTCAGATTGCAGGTGAATTACCAGGGATTTACTGGGGGGCAAATGGGGGCAGTGACTGGCCTGCCTGCTTTTTCTCAGTGAAGCTGCAGTATCCAAATAGTTATGCTTTTCACCTTATCTCTTCCCCAAAGCTTCTTAAAAGAGTGTGTGCTTGCAAGTCACCTCAGGTTAGCTCTGCTGGAATAACAGCAGATCATTCCACATACCCAGGTTTTGGCTTTTCCAAATTCCCCTGACCTTCAAAAGCTATTAAGTTGACGAGTTTTCCTCCATGTGATTCTCCTGGTACGGCGTTGCGGCAACCTGATGTCATATCTAACCACAAAAGACCATGATCTAATATACCATAACTGTTAAAAAATATAGTGTCTGACACATTGGTTTCCTAACCTCATGGGGAAAATATTTATGCCATAAAACTTCTGTACTTTAAAAAAAGAAGGGCCTGCAAGATGGTATTTAAAATACCATATGGTATATATGGGGAGTAGGATTGTTCAGTGGGTGAATTTGCTGTTTCTTGGGGTTTTTTTTTTCTTGCTTTGAAGAAGTCAGAAGTACTTAATACTTCTGTGGAAAATGGAAAATATTCCAGAGACGTGAGAGGATGTGTTTTTAATGCCTGGGTCGTTTATACCACGCTGCCAGTTTGGCATTGCTGGAGTGGAGTAAATCAGCCTCTGGGTGAGAATTTGGTTTGGGCTGCAAGGAACTACAGTTCAAAAAGTTAGTCATTTGTAGGCTTGAACTGAAGGAAAAGCTTACAGAAAAGGACACACAAAAATGCAATTAATCTGTGGCAAAAGGCTGTTGGTGAGGGTAAGGTGACAGAGGGTGTTTCCAGGGTGTTGTGGGCAGGCAGGAGATTGTGAAGGGACAAAAGTATAATGAAAAGAAAAGAAATGAAAGAAAAAGAAGAGGAAAGGAGAGGAAAAGAGAGGAGAGGAAAGGAGAGGAAAGTAGAGGAAAGGAGAGGGAGAGGAGAGGAAAGGAGAGGGAGAGGAGAGGGAGAGGAGAGGGAGAGGAGGGGAGACGAGAACAACCCTTCAAGACTCAGACTTCAGCATCATTGCTGATCACTGTTTTGTTTTCCGTTACTGAGATCCTGCACCCTTTCACAAACATGCCATTTGTGGTCAGAGCAAAATGGATTTATCTTGAATGCAGACCTTTTCCTGAGGGCTTGTGGCCTGGAAAGCTTTCCCCCTGTTTGGGGTTGGGTTTTTTCATTTTTTTTCATTTTTCCCTTTACCTGGCAATAGCTGCATTCCCCTGTGTAACTAAGATGGCAGGTGGCAGGCCCCCAGTCAGGGGAAGGGTGGGAATTTCCCAGCCTTCTGCAAGGCATGGGGCACTTCCTCGAAGCGGGAGAGATGCTTGAAGCTCCTTTCTGTTCTCCCAGACCAGTTTAATAACGTCACTAATTCATGCCCTGCAGAGCAAGACAAGTCACTGCTACCACTAGTGAGTTTTAACATGCACATTTCTACTTCTCCCTTGCCTCTATGATGCAAGGAAAGACTGCTGCTCCTTTCTTCCCTTGCTGGCACCTCACAGGCTTCTCCAGCATGCCCGGTTGTGGCATCTCAGTAACCTCAAACCCAGGGATGGGGGGAGGACATCAAGGGGAGTTCCTGATTGCAGCTCAGGCTTGGCTGAAACTTCACTGGCTGCAGATGTTACAAGCGATAGATTTGGACCAGAGCTGCCGGTGTTGGGCCAGCTCCAGCTGCTCTGCCTGCGGGAGCACTGGGTGCTGCCTCAGATCCAACGGGCAGAGCCCAGGGCTGCAAAAGCTGGGAAATTGGTATAAAAATAATCATTTACATAAAAGTTCGATTTTTCAGCTCTGTTTTGGTGCCTTACCCTAGAAACGAGGGCAAGTGGGTTTTGGTACGGAGAGCTGCCTTTCCATTCTACAAGAATGTCCCCACCAGCCACATCCCCATGTAAGGAAAAAGCAGCAAGTTGCTGGTACAGCTGTCAGGCGGGAAGGCAGAGTTACACTCCCCTATACACCTTCCTGTCATCTAATTGAGGCTTGGACGGTTCCAAAAACGCATGCAGAGAGGGGCAAGATCAGTGCGCACACCCCGCCTGGGGCCTGCTGAAAGGCCGGAGCCTAGCAGAGCTGCCAGGCAGAGCCTCTTCGTTCCCCCCCTTCCTGGCACGTGTCAGTTGTTTGGGCCTGCATGTTTACCTAAATCAGAAGAAAGCGTGGGATGAAGCACCTCTTTGTGAAGGCAAGATGTCCTGCAGCTGGGCTCTTGCCTTCCAATTTATTGTCTAGCCTGGCATAACTAGTATTTTGCATTTATTATTGTTTGGCTGAAGGAGAAATGTCCCTGTCATCATCCATCCCCCTGACAAACCGGAATGCCTGGGGAGCGTGACTTGAAAAGAAAGATCTCTCTTTCCTCGTAGGGAAAACGTCCCAGATGCAGCTTGATATGTCAGTCAAGGGAAGAGATATGCCCATAAGGTGCTACTGAAACCTAAAGGTTCAGGTGCACAAGGCAGTCGCTGCTGGGTATTTGGATGATTAAAATGCTGTTGAATTCAAATGTGACCCCACAGATAAGTAAAGGCCAGAATAGTTTTTAATTCTGATTCTGCAGGCAAATTCTGGTTTTATAATGCAACAATGTCAGATTCCAGGATCTGGGGAAACAAAACAAAAACCAAAAGGAAAATCTATGGATATACAAAATCTGGACACAGGATGACATTTTAAGACTCAGCTTCAACCACTGTTAAAACCAAAACCAAATGCTGAACTCTTTAACCCAGCCCCAGCATCCCGCTGATTCCAGAAAACCCTCCACATTCAAAGAATGTAAACTCTGCTATGACAGGAGCTGAGATCTCTCTTTTATGGAAAGCAGGAAACTTTTTTAAAGGGCTGGTTTATGACCTGGCTGGAGAGCTGGAAATAATTAAGTGTTCTTGCCAAAGGTCAAAGCCATAGGGTTAAATTCCTAGGAACTCAAAACCACCCTCAGTGACTGATCGATCATTTGGCCCTTTTCTGCCCACAGTAGGAAGGCAGTGAGCAGCCTGGGACAGGAGTGAGCCGTGCCTCAGTTATCTGCCCTTTCCAGTTCCAAGTCTGACATTTGGAGACTCATCACATGCTCTTGGTCTGGGAAAAAAAGTGTAGCTGGGGTTAAAACAAAAATAAAAATATCTGGGAATAAGAATCACAGCCAAATGACCTATTTATAGCACTGCCAAATATGAACCAAAGGCCAAATGACAAACTAAGATCCTGATTCATATTCTACTTGTGATGTAACCCCGCTGAATTCAATGGGGCATTAGGCTCTGCAGCAGGAATCTGCCTCCAGATGAAAAGAGCAGCCCTGGTCTGGCCCTTGGGGAGGTGTCATGCTCTGCTGTACACATGAAAGCTACAAAACAGCCTACGTCTGTAGGCATCTTGGTGCTTGAATCTGAAACCATGCATGGTGCTATTACTGAGCGGTGCTATTACTGAGCAGTGCTCAGAAATGTAATGAGGTGGAAGGGGGGAACTCATTTGTCGGATTATTTTTTTACCAAATGACAATGTTAGCCTCTCAGAGAAGCTGGAGTCTGTCTCCCTTTGTGAAACTTAGCTTAAGTATGAGGCAGTAATGAGCAACAAGTCTCAGGTTGGATCTGAAATCCAAACTTAGGGGCCACCTTGCTTCATAATGGGATGAACTGAGGCCAAAGTAGAACTACTGATGAAATTTTGAGATGGTCCAGGTCCTGGCACAGCAGGATGGGTCAATCTCTACTGCAGATGGCCCATCTGGCTCTGCCTCTTCTCAAACTCTCATCCTGCCAGTCTGCAAGCAATCCTGCTCCATCAATTCATCCTTATTCATCCCCCTCCTTCCTCCCTGTTCAAACTTCTAAACCTGAAGAACAACTGAGACCTCACAGTGACCTTCTGGACTGACTGTGCTGTCTTTTGTGAATCTAAATTGATTTTCCTTGCACGGGAACATCCAGGATCTCCCCTTTGACCTTCAGCCTGAGGTTGTGTATTAGGAGTAAGAGAGAATGTGAAAGCGGCATTTGACTGTCAGCCTTGGCAAGAAATACGAGCCACCCTCTAGTAGAAAACAGTCTGTTTCTGTCCGGTGCCTGGACATACGGGAATTGCCAGGCTTGCTTAGACACAAGGGTCAATATCCTGTCTCTGATGCTAGCCAGCACCAGATGCTTCAGAGGAAGGTCTAAGAAGCCTGTAGCTGGCAGATATGGGATAATCCCACTCGTATCTCCTGGCTCTGGAGAACAGGATAGCCAGCACGCACACAAACACAGGCACATACACGCACAGTGGCAACCGCCTGCCTTGGAGGGCTCTCTTCCTGCAAATACCACAGTGCTCTGTATCACATCAAGTACTGTTACATACCCACGGCCTAGCGTGCTACTGACCCCGAGGACTTGGTTCTGCTGAGGAAGGGAATGAAGGGGCTCTTGAGCAACCTGATCTAGTGAAGGTGTCCCTGCTTACTGCAGGGGGGTCGGACTAGATGACCACCAAAGGTGCCTTCCAACCTAACGCATTCTATGATTCTGTGAATAAAACAAGGGATGCCGAGGGTGAAGCATCTGGGTCCAGTGCTTGAGTTCCTACAATCAGTGTGCATTTTCAACTGAAAATGGCCGATGACAACAACCCTGTTCACTATCCCAGAGACAACAGTCCAGACAGGAGCTATGGTATCATCATTTTGACAAAAGAACATGGTCGTTGGAAGAAGTTGCCAACCCTTCACCCATATTCCTATAACCTTGATGTATTCTTGATGATGATTTTGTGTCCCCTTTCCACCCCTCCAGGGTCAACTGTCAGGCTTCCTCATGACTTTAGGCAAGTAATTGGTGATCTTCGAGTCTCTAAGATGTGCTCAGTTCCTCCCAGCACCTATTTACTGGAAGGAAAACAGGAGTGGGACCAGGCTGAGCTTGGATATGTTTCTATGCTACCCTGAACACATCACCCTTTCTGCTTATGATTTAATAATGATTTTTTTGTAACAACATCAACCCACAGGGAAAAATGGGCTTTCTTTGTGTAAAACTGCAGCTGGTGATTTGATGTGGGGTTGGTTAGGGATTCTGGAAAGCTACTGGAATGGGCACTGTGGATTTTCTGGTCCAGTTTCTTTCTGTGTTTTGAGTTTATCTGCTGTTACGTAAATCAGAGGATTATGAAAACATTATGCTGTTCAGTACCCACAGTTCAGATGAGAGGGGGAGGAGGAAGTTTGTGCTGACCTGTTAGAGAATTTTGTTAATGATACAGTTCAGGGAAACAAAGATCTCAGCACTTGCTTGTTTAATTAGCATCTGTTTCTAAGCCTCAGATGTGCCACAGAACTCTTTCCATACAAGTAATTAAAATGCATAAAACTGTAGAGAGCTATAAGATGATAATCCACATTATCTGATATTGCTGCTATTTGATAGCTCTTCAAACAAAGTACAAAGCAACCTTGATCTTCCTAATGCTCTTTACTCAGAAAGAGGCCCAACTCAAAGGGACTAATAAGTCTGCTTTCTAAAATCAGAGGGCATAAAAAATAGGATTGCGGTTCCTTGGCCAAAAAAAAGTGTTTCCTTGGTACTAACGGAGTAAGCTATTTTTAGGTTTTGTTCTGAAGTCTTTGCAAGGGGCCTCTCTGAAACAGTTCAAAACACAGAAAGCCCTCTTCCCTAACATGGAGAATATTGTACTCCCTCTCTCTTACAACATGTGTTGTTGAACAGTGAAAGAATAACTTCACAGGCAGCTTTTTCTGGAAAGGTTGTCCTTAAAGAAAAGATTCTCCCCCCACCACCCCTCCCATCCTTTACAGACACACTTCCATCCAGGGGTTACTAGCCTTTCTGAAAGCAAGGGAGAGCCCCATAGGGAGAGCTGGGGCTGAGCTCCAGAGTTAACTCTCTCCTGGGACCACTGGGTGTGAGTCTTCAGTCCCCAGCAGGCAAAGTCATCCTCTTGTCCTCTCCCTCCTCCTCCCCCCATCCTTCCTGTGAGCACTGATGATCAGTGGAACCGCTTTTTTTCAGTCAGGTTTAGGAGAAGCAGCACGTTCAGATACATGTGGCTAGCCCCATCTATGAAACCATGTGATGCAAAAGCTGATTGGATATAAATTCATTCTGCTGGTTCCAAGTTGGTTAAAAAGTGTTGATGTTGGCGAGACTGATGCTGGAGCAGACCTTGCCAAAGCCACTTAAATGACGGCGAAATCAGGTAAGCCCTGTACTGCAAGTGGTGTCTGACTCAGCAGGGCCCAGCCCACCCATCACATCCAAACATCACTCTGTGTCCCTCACTCTGTGTCCCTCCCTGCTGGGGATCACCTACGTGCTGATGAGTGACTGCTCCACATAGTCTTGCAACAGCACAATACGGTGATGGGCGGTCTGGGGCCTCATCAGGTTTAGCAATGCTGTGCAGGGATTACGGGCGGGAAAAGCATGATGCCCAGTCATCAGATGTTTGTTATCCCACCAACCAGAAAACCCTTCCTCACACCAAGCCGTGGGTCTGTGTTTCAGCCAACTGTCCCCATCAGGGGAAGACAGATGCCCGAGACCCCTGTAAATGGGATCCTGAAGACACCCATCACTTGAAGGTTTAATTCCTGACTGCCACCTAGGGTGCACCAAGACCCCGATGTGTATCACCCTACAACAGTGGCGTTCAAGATAAAATCCAGCTTGCAACCAAGAAAACTCTCCTTATGTCTCAGCCCACTGTACATCTCTGGGGGGCAGAGACCGGCACCCGTCCCTCACCCCTGCTAGAAAAGCTGCCCCTTGCTGGTTCAGAGACTGCTTCCCCAGCAGTCCCATGAAGTTGTCTGGCAGCAGCTGCTCTATAACTGATCCCACCGAGCTCAGCAGAGGAGGCCCAGGCTTTCCAAAGGCAGCAGCAACCTGAGGATGTAACAGGAGAAATTAGGGGGCCTCACAGGCTCAGAGCCAGCGCAGTGCCGGCTCTAAGGATGCTGTTCCATGTGGTCACTCCCTGTAGCTATTAAGGAATAAATCGCTATATAAAGTTGTGCCGCAGTCATGCAGAGCCTCAGGAACATGACAGTCACCAGAGAGCTGTTTTGAGTCCTGGTAGCTACTCACTTACTGTTAGAAACACTTCTGAGGCTGTAAAAGCTTATGAGGGGAGCGTATCCCCCCCACCATAAGCCCTGCCACTGTGTCTGAGGCTGCGTTGGGTACCCGGTCCTCCTGCTGTGCAGCCCGTCCCCTGCTCTTTGAGCTGAAACAAAACCTTTTTCCACTGCAAATGGTTTCCTATGGGAAAATCAGGGGTTTGGTTAAATGAAATTATCCATCACATACATCTGAGAGAGAGTAAAACGTTACCATTTGGGCAAAAAACCCCAACCCCATATGTTCCCAAACTCAAAATTAAGTTCAGCCAAAATACTGCCGGTTTTGATACGCTGCCCAACTTCATGTTTTCCGGGCAAAGTGTTAAAAAAAGAAGCAACATCGCTTCTAGAGGAACCCTCCACCTTCCTACCTTCTCATCAAGTGGTCAGGATCATACCAGTGTTTTACTGCTAGCAGGGAAACAAGAAAACCTGTTACATAGGCTCTCCAAAATCAGCCTTTTTTTCCGCTTGTGTGTTCCTGATAAAGTATACTTTGAAGAAGAAGGGAGATGTACGATTGTGGAAATGTTCGGGGTTTTTTTTTAAAATCTGGATGAAAATAGAGATAATTGCTTTCTTCTGATCTCAAAATAAGCTTTTTTTTTTTTCCCCTGGAGACTGTGGGAAGAATTTCCTGTATTTTTCCACTAGTGATGCCCTGCTCCATGCTTTTCCGTGGTGCTCTGTTCTCAGAGGCCATGCCTGGCCCTGTGCCAGAGCCCTGCCTCTCTGCTTTCCAGTTTCCTCACTGATTTCACAGAGCTGCGGGAATTCAGTGGCATAACTGAGAAAGGGGATTGGTCCTTAGCCCTGCAAAGTTTTCTTTTAGCCAGTCGAGTATCTTTCATGCTGAAGAGATGAGGTGAAATCGTTCTCTTAAATTCGGATGATGTCTCCTGAACAACATCACTCCATCTGTGTACCCCATCCATCTTTCCTTTACCCTTCATCCTTCTCCCTGCTGATCGAGTCCTGCCCTAAGGATAGTAATGACTGTAGTCTGAACTAAGGAATAACTGTTCCTTTTGTTACCTGTGTGGTATCCAGAGCCTGGAAGTTCTTAAACAACATAAATGAGACCATGTATGAAAACGGCAGCGTGCTGCTCTAAACAAAGCCTGAATGCATATTCCTCATTTCTTTACAGCACCATAGTGATCGCATCAAAGCTGCTGCCGAAGTACAACGTGACACTGAAGAACAGTCATTATTAGCAGTACCCCACTGTGTCTTTTGGGAACGGGAGGTATGAACACCCTTCACCTGAACTTAAGATGTGAGTAATGAAGAGGCTTGCAGGTATGCACTCTCAAAAGGGAAGTGTGGGTCTGGAAGCACGGCACGTGACTGATTTCCCTGGAAGTGATTAAATGCAGATGGCTACCAGGAAAGCCAGGTTTCGCAACAGCCCTCATATAGGACCCTTTGGACTATTTGGGTAGTAATTTAAGTTAGGAAAGCTATTCGCAGAATGTGACCTCTGGAATGTCGCTGTTCCAGGAAGATGCAACCTATTATCAGGGAGTGAATTCCAGGACTGAGTTATTTCTGGTAACAATTGAATGATTACAAAAATATTTACAACTAATTTATAAAACTAAAACATTCAAATATTTGTCAAGGAGTTTATTTACAAAGAACAATTTCTGTGGATCTCATTAGTTTCTACTTAGGAGGGAAATAAACGCATAGAGACTTTGGAAGTGTTCCTATATGTTCATTTACAAGACACACACAACTCCCATTAATTTTAAACAACGGGGTAATAAACAGCAAAGACTAACAAGACACGCAACCCACAGAACTGCTGCAAGTGCCCTCACACTTCCACAAAAGTTCTCCATTTCTTCACAGCTGGTCTCCATATGAACACTGGAGCTCAATCTCTATGCTGACTTCTACCCTTGTCCAAATAAACCCAAAGCAAAGGCAAGCCAGAACAACAGCTCTCCACAGCTCTTTGTGCAGGAGCACAAAACTCTGCAAGCACAAGGCACTGGAAACATGAAGGTTGATCTTAGATACTTCCCATGTTAAACTGCACACCATCTAAAGAGCTTCTGTATTCACCATCATATACTGTAAACCCTGCAGCAAATGTGGACATGAGACTGGAAAGGAGTTCCCTGTCCCAGGTCATACACCTGCACTTTCAGATGAGGTTTGGTTTTGTCATGCTGATACATCCTTCTTGCTTCTACTGAGGGTAGAGGTCTCATTTCAGGGCTGGCATAAGGACTTGAGGGCCATTTGGTCTTGTCTTGCAACTCTCCTTTAGCTTTAACACTTCTTTTTCTAGTCTGTACTTGCTCAACCATCTGAAGACAGCAATTGTATCCCTTACAGCTTTTGTTTTGCTAAGCTAAACAAACCATCAGGCTTTTTAATTCTTTTTCCTAACAAAAACCCCCAACCCTTAATCATTTACTTAATGAACCTAACAATCTGTCTCTGCATCTGCTCCAGCATGAGTTTATGAGTTGATTTTTCTTGGAAGTGGGTGACTAGACTTCCAGATGACGTCTCATTTGCGCTTTACAAAATAGCATTGGTATTCCTACAGCCCCCTCCCAGCAAATCATGTTGTGATCACGTTTTCCTTTCTTCAAGGGCAAGTGACTCAGGGTGATCTTGTGGTCAACTAGTACACAACTAGTGTACTCATGGTTTTCCTTTCCCGGTGCACGAGAACCAAGTGTGGAGATGGCACAAATCAGCTTCAGGCTGCCTCACCAGTTCCTTCCTCTGATGCTTATTCCTTATGCCAGCCTTGGCCCAGAAACGCAGCTCTGCAGGGATGTGGGATGTTCCACCCAAAACAAATCATTGCCTGTGAGCACCTCCTAGTTCTCAACAACCCACAGACCTTAATGCGTGCCACATCTGCATTGTTCCCATTCTCTCTTCCATGCACGCTATTACCTGACACCTCCCCGAAAACAGATCCCCCACCCACTCTGCTTACCCCTGCCTTGTCAGAACAACGTACACACACCATCCCCTGCACTCGATCATCCACCGATTCAGGTTTGGCACTGGCTCAGGGCCAGCCTTGGCTGCTTCTCCTGGTATTGAGGAAAAGGACAAGCACTTTACACCCAGATATTCCCTACTGCTCTGCCCTTTTCCTGCACTGAAATGACACAATAAACTCTTGCTCAAGCAATGCCAGCACTGTACTTCATTATTTTAGCAAAAACATTTTGCAGTAGCTAAAGATAGTCCCTGGGTTTTAGGTTGTTTACTTAAGTGTGTGTTGAGCAATCTAACCGTAGCATAAATCAACAGTATCCCAGAGAAACTTCAGTGCAGTATCTGTCCTGAGATAAAGTCCTGCCTCAGAAGCTGTCCCTCAGAAAAGCAGCAAAAAAGGAATTTAAAGAGAGGCTGACTATAAATTACGAAGCTGACCCCAGCCTCCCATTTTACAGTAACTTACTCCCATCGTTTGGTCCGACTGCAAGCATCCCCAAGGTGGGAGGTGAATCATGATCCTGACCATAACTGAAATGGATCTAGCAGGCCAGTTGTGCTCTACCTTTATTCCCCCCCCAGCCCTGGTCCCAGCCCCATCTCATGTGCCAAGCACAGCAGCAGCCCTGTCGAGCTGAGGCTGCTCTGCACTGTTTACTCCTGTTGACGCAAACTGCTCCTGTGTTTAATCATTCCCCCCACACACACACCTCCCACCTCCCCCCAGCACTGAGATGCATCAGAAAGGACTATGTTTACGCTTTCATAACCCAGCTGCATGTCATTCAGCTTAACTTCTTAGAACATGCCCAGAACCCTCCTCTTGGACACATACTTCCAGGTTTTTTGTGAAGAGCACCCAGATGGCCACTGTTGTCTCTTCGCTCAGGGCCACCACTTTAGCCAGCATCCACACCAACCCAACTCCAGGCTACTCTGTTTCCACTGGGTGAAAAACATTACCGAGTGCTTTGCACTACAGCCTCCCTGGCAAGACACTAAACTCTTTAAATCACACCCATTTCCAGGTTGCAGCGTGAAAGCAGACGTAGGGCCAGATTTACTGTAAAAGTCTCCTTCTGGACCACGAATCTTCCAGCAAATCTCTAGTGCCCTGAGCACAGCTTGGAAAGATTATTACAGCCTCACTCATAAACCCAACGAGACTCATCATTTCACATCATTTTGACGTGAGCCCAGTTGGAACTGGGTGGCTGGTTTCACTTTCTGGTATCTGCTGACACTTCAAGACAGCTTCATTCCCTCAGGAGAGGAATGAATGCCGTACGGTGAAATGAGAGGGACACCCAAAGCAGAGAGCTTGTACCCAGTTTCAGTATCTCTACATTTGGGATTCTTTTAAGGTAGATTTAGATATTTTTGTTGTTGGTGGTTGTTTTTTTTTTGTTCCAGTGGAAGAGGAAAAGGCTTTTTGGAGTGTTTGGTGGGGCCAGACCCAAAACCCTGAAACAGATCTGTCTGAAACAAAAGATTTTCAGGAAAACTGAAGGAAGCTGTCTGCAAGAGCTCACTGATACACACCGATGCAAATGCAGACACCCACGAAGTGCAGTTTGTGTTTCTTAGGACCACTTCTCTCAAGTTCCTTCTTCTTTATTACTGTCATCATTCAAGGTTTGTGCTGAGGATCACTTTAACTGTATCCATCTGAAGTACACGACGGGGGAGAAGTAGTTTTTAATGGCGCTGGAAAGAAATACAAACCAAAAGTCAGTCCTGATGCAAAGGGGCTCTGCAGTTGATATTGCCAAGGAGAAAAGGAGAAAGAAGGCATTAACAGGGTGCCAGAATATCTGATGAGAGACCGCATTCCATGGCACAGCTGGGAATTGGTGATGCCACACCTCGAGTACTGTGTCCAGTTCTGGGCTCCTCACCATAAGGAGGACACTGAGGTCCTCGAGTGAGCCCAAAGATGGGCAATCATGCTGGTGAAGGGGCTGGAAGAAAAATCATATGAGGAGCGGCAGAGGGAGCTGGGGATGTTTAGCCTGGAGAAGAGGAGGCTGAGGGGAGACCTTATCACCACCTACAACTGCCTGAAAGGAGACAGTAGAGAGGTGGGTGATGGTCTCTTCAGCCAGGTGACAGGAGATAGGACAAGGGGAAATGGCACAAAGCTGTGCCAGGGCAGGGTCAGATTAGATGTTAGGAAAAATTTTTTTCCCTGAAAGAGTCATCAGGGCCTGGAACAGGCTGCCCAGGGAGGGGGTTGAGTCACCGACTCTGGATGTGTTTAAAAATGGGTAGATGAGGTACTTAGGGATATGGTTTAGCATAGGACTGGAACAGTTGGACTTGATGATCTTAAAGGTCTTTTTCAACCTTGCGATTCTATGGAAGAGCCTCAAGCCTTTTAGCTTTCCATCCACTGCCTTAACTTTTGTGACCCCTGGACCTCCCTGCCCCAGCTTACACTGAGGTGGCACATCCACCTCTCCAGGTGTACTTGTCCTGATTGTGAGATTCTTCACAGGTGAATTTACCCCAAAGCAACTCCTGGAGGAAAAACAAAGACACAAACGAGATGCACCCAGAGAGGGGCTTGCTCTGTTAAGCTTAATTAGCTAAGAGAGCTCCTGGGGCAGCTCGGGGTCTGCAGACCCCAGCTCAGAGGGGCACGGGGCCTGCCTGCCTGCCTGCCACAACAGCCACATGCCGGAGAGAGTAAAAATGGGAACAGAGCAAGATGCAAAAAGTCCTCGAGTCTGCCACGTCACTTTGCTCTGTGGCACCTTTCATGCAACAAGAAGTGTGCTATGTAAAAGCAATTTCTGTAGAGCATCCTTTTCCCAAGGAAAGGGGCTGCAGATTTATACACAGTCCTGGGGGGCTGAAGCTCAGACAAAACTTGATGAGTCTAAACACTACAAGGCAGTAATTACCTCAAGGGGGAATGAGAACATACTGATCCATGGGGCTGTGAGAAGGCCATTTGGTGACAGAGTATCTTTAGGAAAAGAGAAAAGGCCACTGGACCTGGGGAAAAAGATGACTGATGGCTATAGCAGGGCTACAAGCTTCTGTTTGGGAGCATAAATGGACCCACTGGACCAGTGCGGAACAGGGGAAGGATTTCTTCTGAATGCCAGTAGAAACAACTGCTACCAAGCAGCACTGTGTGCTGTAAAGGAACTAATAGAGAGGAAATCGTTCAATAGTGAACCCACCAGCATTTATACCGGGAATGTCTCTTGGGAGGGGAAGGGCCTGTGAGCCAAAACGTGGCAGGAGGTGATGCCTGTAACGTGGATGCAGTCTGAAACGTGCTGAACCTGCCTGAAAGGAGGAGTCTGTTTTCTCTGGGTGTTTGAGCGACACTTTGTTAGCATTTTCACCCGCCCAGTGACTGTCAGGAAGAACCACTAAATTTCTTCTTGGCACAAGGAAGCCTAGATCTATTATTCAGCATGGAGAAGAACATGTTTCACATATAGAGGGACAATCTGACTTGCATGTCCTTCCCAAATAGACACACAGCTGTCATACCCAGAAAGGGGAGGAGCAGTCTGGACACACAGCATCCGCCTGTCCAGCTGAGGAAAATACAAAGCTGGGAATGAGGGCCTTGACTTGAAAGAGATGGGAAAACCCAAGTAATTATTTTGGTCTGCTTGACACTGCAGCAAAAGCATTTGGTTCTTCTCTTTGATCTAAAGTTAACCTTTTATTTCTGGATGAAGGAGGATTCTCAGATACGCCTCCTTGGATTTACTGTAAGGTATCTATTACTTGACGTTACCCAGAGCGTTTATCCACATCCCACCTGGGATTTCCTATTTGAAATTACTGCAAAGAATTTAGAAACCTGTGATGAGACTTCTGAGGGCCAGGCAAACGTTTCACCCCTCTACTGACTCAGGAAACAGCAATCTTCTGAGTGCAACAGTAATTAGTACGAAGGGCTGATGTGTGCATACAAAAGGATGACTGGTTTCCTCTGGAAAGAGGCGTCTTTTGTGGATATGTTACAGTTTTCCCTGAGGACCGTGCAGCTTAAGAAAATAATACTCATACCTCATCAGAACAACTACTCCAGCCTGTTTAGGTCTGATGTAGTCTAACTGGTTAGATTTTCCAAATGTCTGAGGACCCTTTCTGCCTTTTACCTGACCTGTTCTTTTGGAGATAACCCACACCCGCAGTGCTAGTACACTGCTGCAGCTCCTGTCTTGGTTAAGGAAGGTTCATTTCTGTGGGAAGCAGCCTTTCCAAACACGGCCCGTGGAGGCATAGAGGTACTCACAGGCTCTGGGTCACTGTCCACGTAGAAAAAGGTCCAAAAGCTGGAGGAGTCCTTCTTGCTAGGCCTTGGTGCCTCCCCCAACTTCAGCTGCAGCATCCCAGAGAGCTCAGCTAACACTTCAGGTTGATGTTGATACAAGTCTCTTTGGCACACATAGTCCTACCTAGAAACGTAGGAGCAAATATGTTAGCCAGGATGCACCTACAGAGGTGATTGATAACTTCCAGACCCAGGCAAAGCAAGCAAATTTGTGCAGACCTGACCTTGCCACCTCAAAATAAATCTGCAGGTACTAACACCCATGGAGCTAGGAGCTGCAGCCAGCTTGGCTCACAAAGCACAAGGGAAATGCAACTTCAGGAAGGAGACCAGCATGGCCACAGCTGGTTATTAGTGAGCACAGACCTTTGTTTGGGCCCTCCTATCTCAGATGCAAAGACCCATCTTTGGCAAAATGTTCCACCACCGTGTTTACGTAGGTGAGCAGCTGATTAGTCCAGAGAACAGAAACATTCAACAGTGTTAAAAACATGTTATGGGTGGAAAAAGCTAGGGCTAACAAACAAGCAGTTTAGATAAAGATGGAAATGTAAACAGCTCTTGCTTCATGAGGGGATTGATCCATCAGCTTTGGTTGCTTATGCTTTTCGGAGCAGAACAGACAAGAGGCTTCTTGGCAGCTGTGAGGCACGCAGACATTAGCAAGTTTACCTTTCGTTCTATCTTCTGCCAGGAAGGGCTCCAGCAGGGACCCCACTCTGAAGCTGCATGCACTAAGCAGCTGCAGCACAGTGGATTGGTCTTTCTCTCTTTCTCTCCCCTCCTCTTGCCAACTCCAGGGTTTTTGCCAGCAGTCCCTCAGACCCTGGTGCTTCCCGCTTCCCCCCTACCCATTGCTTTTGACCTCAGAGGTCTGGGCTCAGTTTTCCCACTCACTGACAGAGCTCTTTAGATCTTGTCAAGCCATGCCTTGTCTTTGTATAACAGCTTCTTTTTTCTTTTTTTGCTGTCTCACACCATCACTTTATCTCTTCCTGTATCACCCTCTCTCTGCCTTCAGCCCTGCCCCATCACACGACAAGGGGAGATCAGAGACTCCTCAGTACTGACAAGTATTTCGGTATGGAGAGATCAGTTGCTCAGAACTGTCTGCATGACAGACATCAGTGCCTTCTTCCTGAGATAATTAGATTTTCCCCTGCTTGCTTGGCCAGGCTGGCAGAAGGGCAGCATGGTTGTAGGTCCCCTACTTGGCAGCTTGTTTCCCTTCAGGCACTGCAAGCAGCCACCGAAAAGCCTGCTATCCTTATCACATTGCATCTGTTGCTTCTCTAGAAGTTACTAGCACCCCTGGTGTCAGGACAACCAAAAGTCCTGTGGTGATGACTCATATGACAAAGGAGTTTTCCATCCCTTAGATGTTCTTTGCTTCAGAACCAATGGGAATTGTGCCATTAGAGCAAGGGGTAATGCACCTAATTGTATCTTCCCACTTTGGGGGTTCAGATGAACAGCCTTGGCTTTGTTCCAGCTCCATACCAATGAAGGGGTGCCACACCAAGCCTCCATAGGCTCCCAATCCTTACCTTCATGGGAAGGAAACCTCTGGCTGCAGCAGCCCTGCTATTAACTCCATTTTCTAAAGCAAGTCAGGCTCTTGGCTTCTTAATCATTCACGATAATTAGAACGAGGGTCCTGAAGCACGGAGGCATTTCTTATTGCCAATAACCACAGCCCACAAAGGTGCTGAGATATGAGAGCAACCAGCTAGGCACAGCACTGCTGGGCTGTGGCACAGAAAACTTGAAGCCCATGATCTGACTTTTCAGAGCTACAAAGCTCTGCTTTAGCACTGAAATAAGGGTAGAAATGTCCTCAGGAGCGGGGACTGCCAAGTAAATCATCACAATAAAATGAAATTATTACTTGGCATAGCTCTAACTGAATTTGGTGCCTACAAGGCAGCCACAGCTGACCACTGAACTCTCCCCATGGGTTCTTATTCAAGGAGCTGCTGCTCTGCCTGAATATCTGAGAGATCCTGTCAAAAAACTGAGCAGATGAGAGGAACTGGCTGAAACCGGAAGAAAAACATTTGTGGTTTCTCTTTCACAAGAAAATGGGGAGAGGAGTTAAAATGTATTCCTACAACCAGGCCTCCCCTAACAAGCCAAGGGGCAGACGTGGTTCCCTTGGGCTACACCAACCTTACTGAGGGCTCGAAAAACCAGACGAGAAGGGCGGTCAGAGGAGCGATATCCCTGGCAAGGTGAGTGCTGCCTGCTGAAACCCCTCTGTTCTGATTGCTGGTGTCTCAGGGGCACTTGATTTTTAAATTTTTTTTTAAGCAACCCTATGAATTAATTTGAACTTGGTGCTTGTTGAAGGCTAAGCTAATGGTTGGTTTACTCTCATGGGTTTCCCTTTTCAAAGTAGTATTTTTTTTCTGTGACAAGTGACCATTGCAATTTACCTCCTCTGACTATTTGGATGCCAAAAAGTTCTTGAATGAAGACGTGTTTCATGAGAAGTCCTGCCTCACTTCTAAAGGCAGATGAGGAAGTTGGCTGCCAGCAGGGAATTTGTTTGTAGAGTTGCTACTCCTGTTTGAGAAGGGGCCAAAATCCATGTACCCACAGTTTGCTGAGAGGAAATGCATTATAAACTCTTCTGGTGAAAGCCCGTTCACTGTTTGGTGTACGTTACCAAAGAGATCATCAGCTCTTAATTATATCACATGTATTTATCAGACAGGAAGCTTCTAATTTCCTTTTTAGTGTGGAATATGAAGTAAAATTTGTTTCAGTCAGTACTGGATGCACAAGTACATACTTATAGTCCTCTAAACAGAGAGTTTAGGATGTGAGAAAGCTCAAAGTTTTAAAGACTAAAAATACTGTTCTTTGAAAGTTCAGATTTCACCATAGGTCTGCCTCAGTTGTTCCTATTCATTCCCAGGCTTTCTAGCCTATAGATTTTCACATGGTTGAATTTACATCACAATATTTGCTTTACTTAGGTAACTCATAGTGATGGAAGAATCATAGAATGTGTTAGGTTGGAAGGGACCTTTAAAGGCCATCTAGTCCAACTCCCCTGCAATAAGCAAGGACATCTTCACTAGATCAGGTTGCTCAGAGCCTGATCAAGCCTGACCTTGAACACATCCAGGGATGGAGCCTCTGACACCTCTCTGGGAAACCTGTGTCACTGTCTCACCTCTCTCATAGTGAAGAACTTCTTCCTCATGTTTAACTTAAGCCTGCCCAGCTCTAGTTTAAAACCATTGCCCCTCATCCTATTGCTACATGCCCCTACAAATAGTCCCTCCTCCCCAGCTTTCCTGTGGGTCCCTTTCAGGTACTGGAAGGCTGCTATAAGCTCTACCTGCAGCCTTCTTTTCTCCAGGCTGAACAAGCCCAACTCACTCTGCCTGTCTTCACAGGAGAGGTGCTGCAGCCCTCTGATCATCCTTGTGGCCCTCCTCAAGGAGCAGTTCCAAGAGGTCCATGTCGTCCTTGCACTGAGGGCTCCAGAGCTGGACACAGTATTCCAGGTGGGGTCTCACCAGAGCAGAGGGGCAGAACCACATCTCTTGATCCGCTGGCCATGCTTCTTTTGATACAACCCAGGATGTGATTGCCCTTCTGGGCTGCAAGTGCACATTGCCAGCTCATTTCCAGTTTTACCTCCATCAGTATCCTCCCAAGCCTTTTTCCACAGGGCTTCTCTCTATCACATCATCCCCCCAGCTTGTACTGATAGCGAGGATTGTTTTGACCCATGTGCAGGACCTTGCACTTGTCCTTATTGAACTTCATGAGGTTTGCATGGGCCCACCTGCCTTCTATCCTGCTATGTCGTTGATGAAGATATTAAACAACACTGGTCCCTGTACAAGATGACTATTCTGCTAGTTTGTGGTGGTGGTCAAGCTGTTTTCTAACACTGGTGGTGTTTAAGAAGCAAAAATATCTGGCAAGAAAGCATCTGCCAACGTTATTTGAACGACGACGACAGAGCTGTGTCAGCAGCACATGCCCCTCTCTCTCACCTCCTGCAGCTGCTCACAACTGGTCTGTGTTTGCACAGTGACCAAGCGTGAACTATCAGGAAGATTGTCCAGCCTCCCTGAGCTACACCATCCAGGGTACAATAGGGTATGACAGAAGGATGTGATTTGGGTCACATCATGTCTTGTAAGCAGAAAATGGGTTGTTCTGTCCTCTCGTGGCCTTTTTGCAGGATAGTTTCCTGGGCTAAAATAATACACTTGGATAAAATTCTTGTAGAGTCAATTCAGCCAGGTAATTAGCAGCTCCCTGTGAATTCTTAAAGAGAGACCATTGCTTCTGCAGTACTGAACACTTCCCCTACAGTCCCTTTTTTGAGACCTGTCCGTACTCAGCCAGGAGGGCAAGGAAAGGCTGGAGACACCTTTAGCAGCCAAAACTCACTGGAGACACCTGTAGCAGCCAAAACTCACTGAAATCAACCACACTGCTTCACAGGGGCAGTGCTAGTAAAAGCATCCCATAAACAGCAGGCAAAGCTTAACCAAAGGCAGGCATGGGAGTGTTGTGCTGAGGTCAAGTGTTTGGAACATGACATTTTTTGCCTGCTTCTCAGGAAAACCAAACAAGGGTGATAGCAGCAACTTGTGTTTCATCAGACAAGCCATCCTGCCTCCTGGAAAGAGCTCTGGCTCTGTTCTTCAGAGCCAGAGGCCCACTGTGACTTAGAGGGCTCACCTGCACTCCATAGCAGACACAAATTAACGTGTTGGGACCAAACTTTGAAGCTTAGTGAGACTCAGTATCTTGCAGCAGGAGTGTTCAAAATTCAGGCCTGTGACAGAGGAGGTGAGTACAAATAGGGAAGGAAGAATTCGGGGTTTCAAGGGGGAAGAGTGATGAGGAAGGGTGAAGTAGTTTGGGGAAGGTATGGCATTCTCCATCACCTTCCTAACAGTCCCCGTGAACACATTCCACCAGTCATCCTGCCTACGTTTTCCCCAGAAGGGAATTTTCTCCTTACTGCCACACCATGCCCTATGATCTGCATGGTTTCCCACAGAGAACACAGAACTTGAAGGGGTTATTACACAGAAATGTGACTGCACCCCCTAAAGCACTGAGCTAAATATCAAGCCCATCCTCCTAAATCCAAACTTATGGGCTTTCTCTGCTCCTGAAGACTTTGCCCCCAGTAACCAAGGTGGGCTAACTGAGAATGACAGTTAAGATGATTCATAACTACTCAGAGTGTCTTTGATTGTAGATTACAGGCTGTTTTTTAAAAAAAGCAAAGTAATTTTTATTAGCTTTCTCTCACCTAAATCTGCTCTTTCAGAGCAAAGCCTTCTCTGAGCACTCTACTACACAAGCTCAGTGGCAGGCCCTTTAATGGGAAGCAGCATGTTTTAAGCATATATTAGCATTTTAAAGACATTTTCAAGTTGTACTTTCAAGAATCAAAACTGGAGGACATTGTTCTCACCACTCAGTGCAAAAAAACCCCTCCAATTTGAATGAATCAAATACTAACCAAAGAGTGTATCATGAATACCAAATACTTAAAGTACACTCCCAACAGCACAGCCTGAAAGGCAGAGACAGTTCTCTGTGAGTGGTCAATACATGACATTACTTGGTTTGAAGCATTTAGTCAGCTGTGCTCAGACGCTCTGACACCTTGCCTAAGACAAAATCAACAGTTCTCCTCTGTCAGTCGTTAAAAAAACATCTAAACAAACAGATTTCCAGAAGATTTAGGCAGGGGGGTATATTATAGGGCAAAATTTGATGATTTAATTAATCTTTGCAAACTCAGTGGTTGCATCTACACAGCAGGCCAGGAAAAAATAGCTGCAGGTGCAACATGTCCTGTAATTGATCCACCCAGTGTTGTTGGAGATGCTCTCAAGATACTGCATAGGCATCTTCTCTGAAGTAAATAAAGAGCAATCAGGAATCAAACCCAGCTGTATATTTGTGTTCCTCCCTTTGTTCAATTACTGATCTTCATCAGTAACTTCCTGTCCTGTGCCTGACCTTCACTGGGATCCCTGCCCAAAAGGGCATTGTTGCTGTATCTTCTACTTAGACTTTCATAGAATCACAGAATGTTTTAGGTCAGAAGGGACCTTTAAAGGCCATCTAGTCCAACCCCCCTGCAGTAAGCAGGGACATCTTCACTAGATCAGGTTGCTCAGAGACCCATCAAGCCTGACCTTGAAAGCCTAATGTTGGTTTCTGGAGTCTACTTGCTGTTAATGGGAATGACTGCAATATCCATGCATTCAGCACAAACAGGGAAAGCTCCAAAGGATTTTGTGGCTTTTCGGAATGCTTAAGTCAGAGCTGACCTAAGCTCTGCAACATCTTCCCCTTCTCAATGGTAGCTTCTGAACCTGTTGGTTTCCTTCTGCTGGTTATCTCTTGCTAGAGAGATACCAAAGGACTCTTCTAGAGGATGACCAGGGTTACGAGAGACTGAAACATCTGAGGAAAGGTTGTTTGTTCACATGGCCACGGAAAACAAATAAAGAAGCGGAAAGGAATCTTATTTGATAAAATCACCTGATCTGCAAGAAACATCCTCCCTTGCTGTGATTCACACTTTGAGGGTGGCTGCCTCAGCTAGCTGTGCACCAGCGTGTCATTTCTTCACGAGTTTCACGTGAGATGTTGAAACATACAGCCATGTGACGGCCTGGTGCAGGAACTTGGCTGTCTGGGGAGTAGGTGGTGATGAAGCACCCACATCCCTATCCCCCCCTCCTTTACCCCAGGCCACAAGGAAACAAAGCTGCTTTCACTAACACTTCACCTCCATCTGAGAAACAGTTTGTTCCACCAGTGACATTCCTGTCTCAGGAGGTGAACTCATGTTTGCCAGTACAGCATCTCGAAATGTCTCAAATCAGGACATCTCAGCAGGACTCTGTTTTGCCTTATATTACTCCTGAATGGTTTTCTATTAAAAAAGCCTCAAACCAACCCATGTAATGATATCAGTGATTGCTTTGGCTCACCTTTCTGATTCAAAAATGGTACCAGAAAGATTTTCTAAGCTGCAACCAAACAGACCAGTGCTTGAAAAGAAAGGAAAGAAAATGCCTAAGCAGATTTTCCATCACAGTGACTGGTGAGTTTTGACCCCTGGAGCCTAATTCAAATACTGGACAAGCAATCTTGTGAGCTGAGCACCCTTAATGCTGTGCTGAACTCTTCTTTGGAGCAGAGGTGCTCAGGGTAAGAAGCATCACTGACAATTAACTATCCCACAAGCATTTCCTAGGAGGAGCTCCGCTTCAGAAAGTCCCCCCAGAAATCAAACCTCCTCCTTGCTCTAGCATTAGCAGTTTGATGCTGATAAACATGGGCAGCAAATTATGCTATTCCCACACTAATTAAACAGCAAATTAAATGTGGCACAGAGCTAGGACTCCTGTTGCGCTCTGCCCAGACCCGACCAAAACATTCCTCTTAACCCAGGATCTGAGGTGAGAGAAGAAGAGATTTTATGGCCATTTAAGTCCCCCATGCAGGTACACAGCTTACTCTGCAGCCCAGTGAGGGATAGGGCCCGCTTCGATGGAGAAGAGAAAAGGGGTCCTTTTTCGCCTTTAGCGAGACAGACATTCTTCAATTTATTTTATGGCTACAGATGACATAGCTGTCTAGAGACACTCTGCTGAGGAGAAGCAAGGAGGAGAAGAGCCAGTACGGGGGTGGAGAGCTGCAGCTCTGCCCCTCCATTTGATGTGGTCTCTTTTAAAGGTCACCCACTGGGACCCAACATCAATCAAACCCCTTTTTTTTTTTTAAAACAACAGTGATCCAACGAAGATTTATATAACATATTTGTGCTATAGCTCTTGGTTCCTTTTTCTTAAATTACTTAAGGCAATATAATAACTTTTGCAGGCATATCGTAGGAGACTGCCAACATTTCAAACATTTCCTTGATGTAGGATGATCACAATTGAAAGGAATGTGAATTTTATCCAGCCGTCGGTAAGGGTTTTGTTTTCCTTAATCCCTGATACTAAATCATTGGGTAGCTTTTAGCCTCCAAACTAAATCTTAATTGAGACTTGCTGTCATTTAGGTTACTGCAGGACTCTTCTAATCAAGGCACCTTTGAGGAAAGACTGAGCCAGGGACCCTTAGCACTTCTCGTTGCAGCGAGCTGGTTGTGTAAGAGACTTCTTCAGTTTCTTTTCAGAATTAGAGTTTCTTCTGTTTGAAGTGCTCTCCCAGTCCAACTTGTGAACGGTGCAAACCCAGCCAGGATTCCCACAGGCTGGAAATAAAACTGTTTGGTTGTATCCCAAGGTGCTCTCATTTTGTTTTGCACTGCATACACATGGGTGATGTCCCCCCTCCCGCCTCCAGCATGACAAGAGCCCATCTTGAGAACTGCACGAAGCCAAACCAAAACCCTTCTATCCTCCAGCAAATCTCACCAGCAGTGAATTTTTAGCAAAAAATAGTAGCAAAGATCCTAACATGGGGGAGAAAATTAGGGACATCTTAGTGCCATTTCTACTGAAATATCCTGGGATACCTCCAAGCACTCTGACAGCTAAATGGCAATATTTTCCTCAGTGAAATAGATGAGGTCCCTTTTCAACAGGAACAGAGTGCAGTTTCTGTCCCTATTGCCAGGGTCATCCACGGATGCAAGGAGATGGGAATGGAAACATTAAGCACAACCCCCCGTTCGCCTCCCCAGCAGCCACAAACCTTTGCCAATGTCAAAGGAGAGCAAATGTCCTGCCAAAGGTGGAAGCAAGGGAAGAGGAGGATAGCCTGTTCACTGTGTCCTTCAGCCCCCCACACCTCCATGGCATCCCTCAGGCAACATGAGGGATGGTCTGGAGGCTTTGTTTGATTTGGAGAATCTAGAAGCACTCACAGCTCTCCGTGACCAAGCTGGGGGAGAAGCACTTAAACAGTAATGCCAAGGCTCAGCTTTAATGAGGATCTTACCTCTGAGTCTCAGTTAAAGACTAAATAACTTGGACTGACTGTTCTGCCAAAGGCAGACCAGCCATTTCTCACCCTGAAGCAAGTAGGGCAGGGATGAAATCCAGGAACCTCTGGAGGGACCTGCTTCTCTTTTTCTGGAAGGACTGTGGCTTGCTACCCTGGGACTGTACGCCTAACATTCTGACAATTACAATTAGGTCAGAGGAGTCTGGGTTCCTGCACCGTGGCTTTTCCCTTTCAAACAGCAAGTGCAGCTCATACCTCCTTCTCAAGGGAGTCACAGGGTTGAACGCAACCGTTGGGTGGGCATCGTGCACTACCAAGAGCTGAAAATAAAACCCCTGTATACAACCAGCCTGAGCACCTCAGAGTTTCCCAGCTTTCATTCCAGCACCTCCCAGAAATACAATTAACTCTTCCTTTCACTTGAGCTGTTGAGAGTGCCCACATCAGATTCTTCCTTCCAGTTAGTCTCGCGATTCAGCTAACTAATGAATCCCAGTGAGCATTTTGCTTCAGGAAAGTATTCCCAATAAATACCAGCAGCCTCTTGATTTACTGTTTGTTTAAGCTATTCCAAATGCATGGCTTAGCAATAACTAATAATAAGAGCGAGTGCTATTTCTTAGTCCAGCTTTCAATCACTACGCAACTTCTGCGAAGATCCTACTAACCAAGGAGTACTGGCTGGGGAGGTACAGGTGCTGCAAGAAATGTGGGAGCCCTGGCAGAGCGCTGGCTACACGCCTGCCAGCAGCGCACACCGGCAGCAGATAAAGCTGGCAGTGCGTGGGGCTGCACTGGCAGAACTACAGGCAGAAGATATGGGGAAAGGGTTATTCCCCTTTGCTCTGTGTTCATTAGGGCATGTCTAGACACTGCATCCAGTTTCACCCATGCCACTCGCCCAGTACAGGAGAGACGAGGATGGGTTCAGTGCTGGGCCACCAGAGTGGTCATGGCTGGGGCACCTAACCCGTGAAGAGAGGCTGAGGAACCAGAGCTCATTCAGCCTGAAGAAGCAATGGCTTTGGGGCAATCTATCAGCATGAATACCACACCTATAAGAAGGCTATAGTGAAGACTGAGCCAGGCTCTTCAGAGGTAATGGCAAGAGGATAAGACACAAAAGTAAGACCTTACAACAGAGAGTTTCTGACTTGATGTGAGGAAAGTAATTTTCCTCATGAGGACAGCCAAGCAACAGAGCAGGTTGCCCAGAGACACCACGAAGTCTCCATACTTGGAAGTTTTCAAGACCAACTGGACAAAGGCATGAGTGACTTGGGCTGATCCCACAGCTGGCCGTGCTTTAAGCAGGAGATTGGGTTAGGCAAGCTCAAGAAAGGTGCCTTTCCTATCTGAATTATTCTGAGAATCTCATACTGTAAGCTGTCATTTGTCATCACAGGTATAAAACCATTGTCAGTCATCATTGTATTGCTCCTGAGAGCACACAGGGCAGTTAAACTATAATAGTACACAGGCCTTCTCTTCAATAGCATCACACCCATTTAGTTAAAGATGTTCTGAGGCAAGAACTCAAAGGTTATCATCATTACAACTGCGTGAGAGCTCATGACTAAATGCTGATCTGCCTAGATCTGGTCTGGAGCCAAGTGAAGTAACTTGAAGTTTGAGGGTACACATCAGCTGACCTGAGGTGTAGATGCCCAAACCTGAACTCATTATTGGCAACTGAGTTACTGCCCCTGAAAAGATGTTAAGTCCACTTATTTAGTCAGAAACCTAAAACAGGTCAGACTGCCTAGTGCCAAAGCACATTTACTCTCCCCTGGTTACAGTGGGAGTCTGCCTACTCCAGGTACAGCTGCATATATAGTGCACACCTACAAAGTCAAGTGAAATGGATCATATCTCCTATTGACTTCAGCGGGGGGTAAATTGTGCTTGGAGCCTATCAAGGTCAGCACAGCCAGACTTGGAAGTAAAATATACAAACACCATGCAAAAAAACATTGAGGATTGGGATGGTTATTTACTGGGCACATATTTTCCCTCCTGACTCTCATGGGCAGAACAGTCTGGAAGACTGTAAAAAGAGACCAGGTGAAATTTCATAGTGAAAAACATGAGGAAGGCAGAGGAGAAAAACACCCAACTGTAGCAGCACACCAGGCAAGTTACAAATATAGTTCAGGATCCAGCAACCTCTCACTGAAGGCTACATGCATTGCACCAGGCTTCTTCCCAGGTCCACAACAAAGGCAATATGAGCCCGCCCTCACATGCTGCAGCAGTGGAAAAGGCTGGTGCCATCTCCCACATTACCAGGGGAGATGCTTCCAGCAGATAAGGATGAGCTTCCCAGGGTGAGAAGGGCTGCAGGGAGCCTGAAGAACTTTGGGTTAACTCTAGTTTCACAGCCTGTTTCCGTTGGCAGAAACAGGAGACCACGGGGTAAAGTGAGTAGAGACGCTGATCTGGGTTAAAAATAAAGGCGTGGGAGGGAGGTTGGGGAGTGAGGAGGTCAGTGGCTGGTTCTGCTCTCAGCTGGACAAATGCCTGGGAGATGGCAGTGGCCACAGTGGGAGCAGGGTGAAGGAGGGGACCGCTGCTCTCAGCATCCACCCACTCACCCTGGCTGGGACCCACTGCAATGGAAACCCAGCAAGCTGAGGAGCTGAGCCTGGGCGAGGGAAGGTGGGAGAGGGTCTGACTGTTGCCAGAAAACACACCCAGTGGGGAAACATGGCAGAAAAGAGCAAGTGACTAAAGAAGACTGTTGTCCCTACAGCCTGAAAACATGTTTATCCTTGTCAATATAACTGCATTTAGGTTGGAAATTAGAATAAGCTTTCATTTCCTTCTTATTTCACTTGTTTGCCTCAGTCTTCAGCATTTTTGCCTCCACAAATCACAGAATCACAGAGCAGTTTGGGTTGGAAAGGACCTCAAAGATCACCTAGCTCCAACCCCCTGCCATGGGCAGGGACACCCTCCACTAGACCAGGTTGCCCAACGCCCCACCCAGGCCTTGGACACTGCCAGGGAGGGGGCAGCCACAGCTTCTCTGGGCAGCCTGTGCCAGGGCCTCACCACCCTCACAGGGAAGAGTTTCATCCTAGTATCTCATCTAGATCTCTTTCAGTTTAAAGCAATTTGCCCCTTGTTCTGTCACAACAGACCCCTGTGACCAGTCCTACTCCAGCTTGAACAATCCCAACTCTCTCAGCCTATCTTCACTGGAGAGCTGCTCCTGCCTTCTGATTATCTTTCATGGCTCATCTCTGGGCTCACTTCAATAGCTCTGCCTTTCTTGTTCTGCTGGATGCAGCATTCCAGGTGTGGGTCTCAAGAGCAGAGTGGGAGAATCACCTCCCTTGACCTGCTGGTCATGCATTATTTGCTGCAGCCCAGGATATACTTTGCTTTCTGGGCTGCAAACATACATTGCCAGGCCATATTGAGCTTCTAGTCCACCAATACACCCAAGTCCTCTTCTCCTCAGAGCTGCTCTCAATGCAAATAAAACAATGCCCAAAATAGAATCCCTTCAGCATCCCCCCACAGTTAGCGTTCCCTGCAAAACATCTTCTCTGCCAGCACCATAGGGACAGACAGAGCCACATTACTTTACAGATTTAAATGGCAAACAGGTCTCAGAAGCAATGGCTCACGTTAGGCAAGCTGAATGTAAACAACAGACAAGCTTTCAAGTACACTGGTCTGAAGAAATGCTGCCTGCCCAAATCTTGGTTATTTTCTCTTAGCAAGTATGCCAGCCTACTAGAAACTGTGGCATACCCCATCAGCCTTCCCCCCCTTTTCAGTGTAGTTTAGATGCCAGCTCCCACTTGTCTATGTTGTCATATTATTTTATTTAGTTTTATAGTGACTGATCACTCCATTCTTCTTATGCTTACAAACACCTCCAGGCACCCACCACCTCTGCACCTACATATAATGCACCTCATAACAGAAAGTGTTAGAATGGGAGACAGATGATCAGGAGGGATGGTATAAGCCCTAAAGGTCCTCCGTGCAGCCAAGACACTTGTCCTTCATAACTCCAACACAGACTGGTCCTGTGGTGTCTAGGTCTCATGTCTAGCTTTCTCCCTGCACATTTTGCCCCCTTTCTCCTGTGGGTATGAGAGTGGATTCCCAAACACTGGCTCTCTGAGCAGCTGGCAGCAGCCACACAAGGAACTGTGGCTTTGTGCTGCAGACATAGCCACAGAAAAACACAAGCTGACAAACTGCATATCTAGATACAGCCCCCTCCCAAAGGAAAACATTACAATTCCCATCATGAGCCACTGCCTAATGTGGCTTTCAACTCCCAAACACCCAGCAGAAAATTCAGATCCATTTCAGACTCTTTTCCCACTTCTGGAAAGTAGTTTTGCAATTCTTGTGTAATTACTCAGGGAAAAAACCCAAACACACCAACAAAAATCCCCCAAACATAAACAAACCACCCCCCCAAAAAACCCCCCAACAAACAAATTCTCCTTGAGCCATGCCACTTGCTGACCAAGTGCTACTGAGCAGCAGGCTGAATCCCCTGACCCACCCAAGTGAGACAGCTCCATGGAAAGTTCACGTGGTGTTTGGGAATCTCAAGCCAAGCAAGCAGTTTATCAAAACAAGCTTTTCTAAATCTGTCCCACAAAGCAAAACAAACATGTGGGCAATGTTGCTGCTATGAAAGGATGGTATGTAGGACCCCTGTCCTTAAACCTAGTCTATACTTTGGCTTTATTATAGCTGTGAAAACAAACACATTAAAAATAAAATTAAAAAATCACCTGTCATGGTTTAGGCCCAGCTGGTAACTCAGCACCATCCAGCAGCTCACTCACTCCTCCCTGCCAAGGGAATGGGGAATAACTTGTGGGTTGAGATAAAGACAGTTTAATAGGATAACAAAGGAAAATAATAATAGTAATAGCAACAACAACAATAGCAACAATAATAATAAAACAAGTGATGTACAAATGCAATTGCTCACTACAACAGAAGAAAAAAAGCCCCAGCCTTGATGCCTAGCTTGTTTCTGAGCAGTAAGCCCACCTCTCAGCTTGCAGGTGTATATATATATATATATGTACACACACACCTGCAAGGCGGTTGCAGAGATGTCAGGATTGACCTCTTCTCTCAGGTGATGAGTGATAGGGCCAGAGGGAAGGGCTTCAAATTGCACCAGGCGAGATTTAGGTTAGATATAAGGAAGAATTTCTTTACTGAAAGGGTTGCCAAACATTGTAACAGGGAGGTGGTGGAGTCACCATCCCTGGAGGTATTTAAAAGGTGTGTAGATTAAGTCCTTAGGGACATGGTCTAGAGGTGGACTAGTCAGGGTTAGGCTATGGTTGAACTTGATGATCTTAAGGGTCTCTTCCAACCCAGACAATTCTATGAGTCCCTATGGCCAGTCTGTGTCACCTATCCTAGCTACTGTCTCCCAGCTCCTTGTGCACCTGGCAGGGCATGAGAAGCTGAAAAAGGGCCTTGACTTACTACAGCTACCTAACAACAGCTAAAAACATGAGTGTGTTATTAACATTCTCATCCTAAATCCAAAATGCAGCACTATACCAGCTACTAGAAAAGAAATAACTCCCAGCCAAAACCAGGACATGCCCCCATCAAAAATTTTGACCACAGCAAAGGCCCCATTGCAGACACAATCATACTAACATCAGCAATGGATGTAAAGCTGAGGTTCTTCCAGCCTCCCCAGAAGTCAAAGTACACCAAACAAACACGAGGTGCATTACTGCCTGTGCTAAAAGCCTTACCCTGCAGTGTTTGTGCTGGAAGTAAGAGGGAAGCCTTATGGAAGGAATTGAGAGGCTTTCTGAGTGTATTTGTATTGCAGGCACTTATTCCTGGCCCATGGCACCTTAAGCAGGGTTGCTCAGGTACAAAGCAGGTGCTTATGGGATGGAGACTCACACGCACCTTTTGCTGCAGCACTGCAGCTCACCCATGCCAGACAAGCTTCATGAACTGCCAGTGCTGAGCTCTGTCATGGTGGAGGCAGATCATTTATGAGAAAGCCAGTTACCTCTACATTGAGTAATGGCCTTCTACACATCTCTCATTCATCTCCCATCTTCCTATCCAAGAGATCAGTGGACTGCTGCCCCTTACACACATCACACTCTCCAGAGCATGATTACTTCATATAGACTGTATCATCAAGATGTGTGTGCCTGCTAACCTATTCCTTTCAGTGCCCTAAGTCAGTCAGGCTGCATATGTTACCTAACAAAATGCCTCCTCTGGCATCCAAGCATAGGCATCTACAGGGGAAGGTTGGTGATGGTGACTTTTGCTTCACAATGTAGAAGTCAGTACCTTCAGTCACTGGCAGGTTCCTGCTGTCCCAAAAAGGATTCAGATTCCACAGTAGACCAAGAATTTAACCCTGATCTAGACCTTCCTACATACATACATACAGTACATCTGTTACCTCTCAGTCTTTAATGTATTTTATGCACAGTTTGCCCAATGCTATGTTCTACATGACTTTTATATTATGATGATATACTAAATTAAAATAAACAGCACTAATTTCAGTGCCTCGTGAACATACAAAAGAGCTGTCCCAATGGTGGTTTTTTTTTTTGTATTAAGAACTTTGTCCTTTCACTGTCCCCCTGAAAGACTGTCTTTAGCTCAAAAACTACAGTGAAAAAGCCTCACCTTTCTTCAGCATTCGCAGCATTCGGAAGTACAACCAACCCAACGGCAACATCCTGGCTGAGGAACCATATAAATTGGCAGCCACGAGGTGAAAGGGATTATTAGGTCCTGACTTCATTATTGTTTGTGTTTTGAACAGATTTGAGATACTAACCCAAAGTCTAGCTTACCCTGTCTCCAGAAACTTACTCTAGAGCAGCCTAAAGCACCTGTAAGGCCAGACTCACCTCTTTTAAGGCTCCCATATTGCTACCCTAGAACTACCCCAGTGACCCTTCTACTGGGTCTTGTCATACATTACAGCTCTCAAGCACAGGGCACCCTTTCTTGGGGAAAAGCAGCCTTAAGTTAAGGATATGGAGGGGCAGTACCCTGCCTGTTTTAATGCACACCAGGCAGCACAGCACTGAGTTAGCACACTAAGCTGAGCAGGGAGTACCAGGTGGCTTCTTGGGGGTTAGTAGCAGCATCTTCAGGGACCTTCACACTTGGTTGGCAAACTGAAAGGTGGCACTGCTCTGCCCTTTCCACATTACTGCCCACAGCAATTGAATTTGTTTCCAGGCATTCAGCGTTTTTAACCCAAATTGCTAAAATTGTGTGGGAGAAATCGGTTCTATCTAGAGCCACTGAAACAAATTCAGGCAGCCTGACCTGCTTGAACTACAGCAGCCACAGCACTTTTATCACAGCGTTTGTGCCTCACACAAACCATTGCTTCCCAGCACCTCTTTCAAAAGGATTCAGTGCTTACTCAGACTTCATGTAACAGGCGTGCCCTGCATCCTGAGTTAAGCAATTAGCAGCTGACACACCGAAAGTAAAAGGCATTTTTAGTCACTTGTTTTCCAGTCTGAATTTGCCCACCTTCAGCACCTAGCCCTTGGATCTTGCTCTATCACAGAATCGTAGGGGTTGGAAGGGACCTCAAGAGATAACAGGTCCAACCCCCCTGCCAAAGCAGGTTCCCTGGGACAGGTCACACAGACAGGCGTCCAGACGGGTCTTGAATATCTCCAGAGAAGGAGACTCCACCACCTCCCTGGGCAGCCTGTCCCAGGGCTCTGTCACTCTCACTGTGAAAAAGTTCTTCCGCACGTTGGTGCAGAACTTCCTGTGCTCCAACTTGCAGCCATTGCCCCTTGTCCTGTCCCCACAGACCAGTGAAAAGGGGCTGGCCATTTCCCAGATATCCTGAGATAGCTCTTTCAATTATTAATTATGGCTCTGTTTTCAGGTATATAGTGGAAGAATATAAAAATCTCATCTTCAACAAAATAAGTTGATGCAGCTTTTCTTGCCTCTCTTTTGATGGCACGATCCAACCCATGCTCGTGCTGTTCAGCCATCCTCTGTTCTCAGCCCATCTGTCAACATCCTCTTAAAAGCACAAACACCAGCAGCGAGCTTGGTATTTCAGTAATGGTCTCGTTAACGCTGTATGCATGGAAATACCACCTCCTTGACCTTTACTCAGCAATTTGCTCTAATCTGAGACAGTAGCATTTGCTTTCAGGTACACTGCATCACACAGGGAACGCGTGCTTAGCTGGTAATCCATTACAGGATCGACCCTGAGTCACTGGTTTCCAAAACACAATCTCCCAGTCAAATGGCATGGTTCTAAAAGTACATTTTTGGTCTGTGAGGACCTTGAATTTGACTGAAGGTTTAAATAAACTAATCTTATTTAAAAAAAGTGTACCAGGCAATACAGAAGACCATGAAAAAGTTCTGTCTCTGATGATGTCCTTTATTACGTCAGCAGTTGCCTTTGCCTAATGAAATCTGACATGTGTTCTCAAAACCATGCGACAGAACAGCTCTGAGCCTGAGAACCCTTCCCTGTATCTGTCAGGAACATCCATTCAGAATGCTTCCTCATTCACAATGACTTTAGACAGCATGACTATTAGCCAGATTGCAACTCATTTAATACCTTTGATTAGTCTTTTATATTTATATTTTTGGGGTTTTTTACTCAGGACATCATGGTGGAATGCAAACATATATGCCTTATAGAAATATCAATATACATATGCTTAACTAGATATAAAACCCAGTACCTCTACCAACCAAACAGGTGGCATCTTACAAAAATTACATTGCAATTATTTAACAAAGACTTTTCCTTAAATGACTCAGCTGGCTGGTTTTGCTTCAGTGTCCTGACAACTGACTTATTTTCCAGTTCTCAGTGATGAAGTATGATGGAGGTATGGGCACAGCAAATGAGAAAGTGCTTTTCCTTATGAACACAGTAGGAAAAAAAATAATGATTTTGTCTTGTCCATTCTGATTTCCTCTACACATTATCCCCTCTGATGGGTTAGAAAAATATATATATATTATACACACAAGCATGATTGCTTTAAAAAAAGAAAAGTAGAAAATCTAGTTGAAGGTCTCAAAACTTTCACCTTTTCCCTTCTTTTGGTCCTGCTGTAAGAGGTGCAGGTGGAAGCTATCCCTTCTCACACCAACCTCTTACTGAGTTTACTTGAAGTGACAACTCCATCACTTTAAACCATGTCATTTGCTAAGCTTTGTGCAGCACCTAAGACAGAAGCCAGTCTGACTGATCCCTTTTCACCAGCACTGCAGGGCACATGACCCATAGCAAGAAGATAACCCCACTACCGTCCTTTAGCATCTTCTTTCCCTGAGAGGAGCAACAGGTTTACTCAGGGCATGGAGAGGTTGCAGAAGCATCATGGAAAGAAAAATCTCCCCCATCCAAGTCTTTCAGCTCTTGGTTCCTCTGGTTCACTCAGGATAACCTCTACATTGCACATACTAGGCAAAGGCAGCCACCAAAGGTGGACAACTGACCTTCAGGAGATGTCCTTTTGTGCTTGCTGCATCTCTGTGCGTTGTGCAATCTGGTTGGATGCCCCTGCCCATGGCAAGGGGTTGGAACCAGAGGATCTTCAAGGTCCCTTCCAACCCAAACCAGTCTGATTCAATGATACTCTGGGCCTGCCTAGCTTGCTCTATTTCAAGAAGGTATAAAGCTGTGACAATTCGAGATGGGCTGCCTGTGTAAAATGACAGTGAGTGACAGGAACGGCACAGCCTGGGCCCAGTGAGATGGATTAGTGAAGGCCAGTATCCCAAATTCCAGGCTGAAGTCTGCTGCTGTTTCTAGTTACTTAAATGGTAACATGAGGCTATCTATCAATTCACATCCCGGTTAGCACTGCTATCACACTAGCTCGCTGTTAAATGCCTGCAACAGGAGCTCAGGTGACCTTCCAAATCCAGGTGGAAGGCTTTAAGAACTGAGTTATTACTTACATACCACAGGAAAGTAACTGATACTCTGAAGTGTCTTTGACTAATGTATTTTGTCTAACATGTCATCTGCTCCAAAATTGTGTCCGATTTATGACTTCTGGGGAGAAACAGGATCACTTGTGTTGCAAGCTTTACTGATTAAGGTCAACAACAATTTCTACGATGTTATTGCCACCTGTACTGAGGCAGGAACAGCTGCTACCCCCCTCACACCAACGTTAAAAGGTAAAGACAGCTGGCTAGAAAGCTGCAGGCACATTCGCGTCAGAAGCACGAGGAAGGGAAAGCGCTGGCAAGACCCATGCTAGAAACACATCTGGGCCCAGAGAACAGACATCCACTATATTAAGGAACGGCTCCCTGATGCTTGGAGCTTTGAAAGCAGAACAAATATTTACTGCTGGCTCTGAGTTTTCCAGCTTTGGAGTTTAAACCAACATGAAACAGCCTTTGCAGCATGGAGCCATTCCACGCCGATTTGCTCATTGGGTTTAGCTTACAGAGCTACTCTGGGGATGGCCAGCCTTCAAGAGGTCATCTGCTATGCCTTGGCTGGCTCCAGAGGGAAGCCAGCAAAGATCAGCTCAAGGTCTTCCAGAATCCCCAGCAGCACTTGGTTCAAGCACTCTTGTCTTGCTACTGGCAATACTGGGAAAGTAAGCCAGAGTTAAGGACTTCCTGGAATTAAACAGGAGGAACCAGGAGTGTGACACAAAATGATTAAGACGCTTTTGGGAGGGGGCCTGGTGTAAAGTCTTGGTCTCCACCTTCTTCTTCCTCTTCGTCAGGGATATACTTCCTCTCCCACAACCTGCCCTGACTTTTTCCCCTTGACGAACACGCTCACTCCCAGCAGGAAGGGCAGCAACAGCTATCGCAACAGGAGAGCGGCTCAGGGGCAGGGAAAACTGCCACTGAGCTAAGTTGGTTGATATAAAGCATGTTTAGCAAGAAGCAGCAGGCACGCTGACCTGATGGAAGGGACTTCTTAGGCCAGCCTTTTTTAAATTCAGGAAAGGGCAAGGACCACTCATCTGAAATGCCGGGGAAGCCAGAGGAGCATCATTACATAAATCCTCTTTCAACCTAGTCTGTGCTATCTTCTCAGAGTAAGCCCTCTGGGACTTCCTCAGCAGCTCTGCTGCCACCTTCCCACCTCTGAGATATTCCTCAAACTTCAAGTTGGAAATTTAAGACCATCAATAGGGAACAAACAAACAATAAAATCCCCCATGATTGCAGCAATGGATGGATTTGCTCAGGCTCTGTTCATGGCAAGTTCTCATCATTGGCTCTCAAATCAGAAAAACAGCCAATGGGAAGGTTGAGAGGTAGGGGGGGGGTGGGGGGGAGAGATAAAAATGGCAACGTTAAAACCGAAGGAGGAAAACAGAGGGGAATAAAGCACCAAAGGAAAGGGACAGAGAGGAGGGTTCTTGAAATAAAGTCCTACAGGAGGTAGAAGTGCAGATGAATAAATCAACTTCTACCACTTCCCTCCCCATCAGCAAAGGCATCGTCACTGCCAGGATCTCGTCAGGATGACTCACAAGCCCTGTCTCCCAGAGGTGCCAGCATTCCTACAGGCAGACCATGCAGCACTACTGGTGACTGTAGGAGGTCTCTACTCCCTTCCTGCAGGGTGAGGATTTCTGGGAAGGATGGAGAGGGAAAGAGCAGCTACATGTGAGCATTGGAGGTAGGATCAGGCTGGAGCTCAACAGAACTCAGTTTTCATTTTGCCCAGCCTCCCAGCACACGTTCATGTAGGACTACAGAGTTCAACAGCACTCCATCACACAGCCCTTGCTCCTCCACGGCTCTCTCTTCAAAGACATTGTCCCTTTTTCTTTAGGATTGCTGTCTGGGAAGCATCAGGGAGAAAGCAAGTTCCCATAATATCACGTAGGAAAGGCAAATGGTTTGAGTAATTCCACTAAAACACTGACTGGGTCAGATTTGCTCCCCTCCTCAAACAGCACTGGTAAGATTACTTTTTGTGGAAGACTCAGCTTTACTACTGAATCTGTAATAAACTGAGCTATAAAGCTTCTTCCTACAAAGGGGAAAATACTAGAGGCTTTGAAAGAATTATTCTAAACAAAAAGCCAGGTTTACAAAAAAATAAAATCTAAAATCCACTTATGCCTTCTTTCCCCCATTGTGGTTATTTTTCAAGTGTTGAGCACTTCAAAACATTTTGATTTTTCTCTTTTTTTCAGGGCTCTTATAACTAAGTCAAGTGTTGAAGGCAATTCTGAACTAGTTTTTCCTACCCAAAAATACCAAAAGAACATTTAACTAATAATAACAAAAGAACAAACCTGGATTTTTACAGCCAAGTCTCTCATACTTATTTATTCTCATCCAAAGGGTTAGTTTTAGACAAAGCAGGGTTTTGTTTTGATACAAAAATGATCTGGACAAAAACATTCTGAGCAATTTTTCTCCAACAAGGCTGTCAAATACTTTGTGTGTTGGTGTCCCAGAAACACTGTTTTGTAAACTGAATTTTACTGCTACTGCGAAAGCAGGAAGAGACTCCTCTGACCTCCACAGCTTTTGTGCTTAGAAAAGCACATTCCAGTGCCACCAAAAAAAATGACCTGTTGTAATACTCCTTTGAATGTACAATATCCTCCTCAGTCATCCATCCAATTAAAAAAATGGCTTATATGAAACTATGAGTTGCTGACTGCTGGCAAACGGAAGCAGATATGCTAAAACTGCTTTCTGAATGTCCCTGCATGCACCTCATGCATGCACTACCAGGGCCACCAGAAGATTACACATCCCAATCTTGTCCAGTATTAGCATGTTTGGAAAATGTGCCATCTGATGAATGGCAAATTCATGTCCTGTCTCCCAAGGGCTGAATCCACTGCCAGATTTGATTGAGTTGGCAAAAGCTGTGGGATTCACTCCTCTTTAAGGCTGATAGTCCCTACAGAACCAGGGGATTGGTTCAGAGAAAAAGTGGGAAGTGGCATTTTAGCCCCACTTCCCATTTGCTGCATGCAAGGGCAATCACACATTTACACACGTGCAGCCATGGCAGCCAAGACAAGCAGAGTGACATCTTTTCATTTGCTACTGACTTCTTCCTTTGCCACCAGCCTCAGCTGAACACATGGCTTCCAGAGGCAGATCTCTGGAGGAAGGAAACCACAAGTCTCCACAGTGCTCTTGCAGTGAAGAGATGACACCCTGTTTGAGGTTCTGCCCAGATTAGTTCACAACCATCCTACAATGAGCTGAAGCGATCAATTATCAGATTGCCTTGTAGCCATTAACCACAGTACATGAAGTAATTCTTCCTCTCACAAATTACTGTTCAAATTGAGTGGTACTGCCCAGAGATCAGGGCAACAGGTACGACAGCTCTTATTCCCACTCTTGAAATAGCATGGCTGTGTGTGGTCCCGAGCACACCTGGGGAAAGGCACGGTTGTTCCCCACAGGAAGAGGAGCAGATGACATCCAGCTCCTGGTCAGAGTTCTGTGGCATACCACTGGACTGAGCCCTTCAGACCAGATTCTGCTGGGCACCAGGGTAAATGTGAAGTAGGCTTATTGACCTGGCAAGGGAAATACTCTGGCTCAATTATCAAACTCTCTGAGCGATTACAGACTGGCAGTGCTGTGGGTGAGATCACTCCCAGCCCCAGGCTGCACCGTGTCCAGGGCTCTCATGAGCTGAATTCCCCTGGAGCAGGCCCAAGTCAAGGTCGGGCCATAGTTCCTCATACCATCTCCCAGAGGCGGTACACTCTGCAGCAGAGCTGCTAGAGCATGAAAGTCTCAAGAGCTGCTTTTGTAGGTGAGGAAACTGTGAGTACTGGGGCTATTTTGCCTGGGCTGTCCAGCCACCTAACACACCACATTTGCTTATGGCACAGGCAGCCCTGCTCGTCTGCGGGTGGGCATCAGGTCTATGTGCTGCACCGCCTCGTGCTCACCTCCCCGTCTCTGCCATGAGCTCATCCAGCCCCCACGCCAACAAATTCCAGGCGAGCCTCCCATGCAGCAGGGCAGGCCTCGCTACGAACAAGTGGTTTTCATTATTGTTGTTAGAGTTTAAGGAAAATGGTTTCCAGAGCTTTGGGGAAAAGAATAAAAAAACCCTACCCACACAAAATAAAACCCTTTTTATATATATATATATATGAAAATTCATGTCAGAGGCTTGCTGAACTTTGAGTACCATTTGCTGCCAAGTGGTATGCCCTTCTTTTTGTCAGCAAACCCCAGCATACACATTTGGGCTTGGATGATCATCTAACTGGTACACTAGTGAGATGTTTATCTGGGGATATAACTTGCTGTGATTGGGGGAGAAGGAAAAACCCACAAAAACAAAAACACAAGCCAAAAATGAATGGCTTCAGATGTAACAAGTATTGTTTTCATATTTATCCCAATGTTGAAAACAATTACCCTTTGGCAAATTTTCAAATTCTGATTATTTGGTAGTGCTACAAGCAAGCCAGGCAAAAATAAGCATGAGAGACAATGAACTGATATTCCCAAAGCAGAACTGAATCAGTGCTGAGGGAAAAGCATATCCAAGATAACCTCTAACTATCATATGCACATCTCATAACCCAGAAACGGATGAGGTACTGTTTATAGGGCTTCAAATGAGTTGTTGACAACTAACACTTGACTACAAACATTTAAATACACATCTTTCTTAGGTAACTCCCACCTTTCACATAAACACATTTGGTTTCAATAAAAAGGGATGTTTAGGATTTTAATTTTTTTTAAACACATGATAATCCAAACTAGTGGTTTTTTCTACAATTACCACCCTGACAGCTCAAACCATGACTGACTTCGTTAGCGGTCACTCATGTCAAAAAGCATGTCACTAAAACTACTGCCACCTTGGATGCAAGCCCCTTCTGCTAAAGTTACAGTTCTTCAGATAATCCAGAATGTCTCTTAACCTCATATGGAAAATCATTCAGGGCAGTGGAGGGAACCAGAATAATTCTGCCTACATGTGGGTACAGGAGCAGTTAGTCAAAGGCAGCTACTCCACTGCAACACACAATGTGTGGAAGATGGCCTGTGCTGGCCAAGACCACTGTCCACCTTACACAACACCAGGTGGCAGGCATTTCTGTGCACAGCTGGGGTGGCAAACACCAGGGCCAAAGTTAGCGCTGAACAACCAGCTGCCTTGCTCAAGTTCAGATTTAGAGGGGATCCACAGACTGAGACTTCATTTGCCTACTTTGTCCAAGAGGCCCAGCTTAGCAGAGAACTAGAGCAATTGCTCACAGGTTTGCATAAAAGAAAACCAGAGGAGCTTGTGGTTCTCCTCCTGCCCTATAGCTCAGCTGCAGCTCAAGGAAACATGTTTAATTCTGTTCCTCTGCCTCACTTGATCACTCATGCCTCAATTCCTGCAAACATTCTTAAACCACCTAGTTGTAAAGTCTAGCAGGACAAGGAGGAGGGACTACTCATCAGCTCTGCTTTCAGCTCTTCAACATTCACTGGCTGTACACCTAGCTGCTTGATCCAACAGTGCCCCAGCGCTCAGGCCAGAGTCAGAGAGTCATCACTGCCTGCGCAGATCCAGGAGCCGTGCTCCCTGCTTACCTCACCCAGTGGAAGAGCAAAAGTACCGCATTTAAAAATAATCAATTAGCCAAGGGATGAGATTAATCATTACCCTGCCAGCTATGGCATTTTCTACACCTCTTTATAGTTCAAATTTCACACACTCCTTCCCCTAGAAAGCTCACATTAGACCAGACCACCGTCCACTTCATCATCTTACAATCAGACTATTTAACTAGATGATTTGTCCTCCTCTTGTCAGGGCCAAGTGATGTTTACAACTACTCATTCAATGAGCTGAGGTGTCATTGTCAAATAATAAATACAAGTTGCAATGAACTCTCAATGGCCATTGTAAAAATAGTTCTTGAGGCAATGGAATTGCTGAGTACCCATAAATTACTGATGAATTTTAAACTTGGATGCGCTGCTGTGGTTTTTCTCATTTTTCTTTTATGCTTTGTTTAGAGTATGGACTTAGGCAGCCAAAAAGTCCCAAGAAAGTGGGAGAAGATAAATAAAAACAGGAACTGGGAAGAGGTGAAGTCATAACATGGGAAGCAAATGGACCGAGAAGTCCACAGGAGTTTAGGAACATCAAGCTTTTAAAGGCAGGATGAGCAACAGGGGGTCAGGGATATCCTCTAACTTTTTCACTGCGAGGGTGATGGAACAGGCTGCCCAGAGAGCTTGTGGAGTCTCCTTCTCTGGAGACACTCAAAACCTGCCTGGATGCATTCCTGTGTGATTTAGTCTAGGTGATCCTGCTCTGGCAGGGGGGTTGGAGTAGATGATCTTTCCAGGTCCTTTCCAACTCCTAACGTTCTGTGATTCTGTGACTTCTGAGCCAGGATGATGAAGCCAGGAGCCTCAGAGCTGCGGAAGAGGTCTGCATAGCTCCTATAATATCAAACTGTTGAGGTAAATCAGGCAGTCAGAAGCAATTTGCAATCCCTATGGACTAAAAGCTTCTTCCTCACTTGCCAGGAACAACTTCAGCTCCTACTGCTACTACAGAAATATCTAGAGCGTGGCTCTCAGCCACACAAGTCACAGCTCAGCATCCCCTCTTTACACCAGCATTGACCTCAGCAGGCACTAGCATCTGAGGCTGCAACTGCCTTGGCTTCTCTCATCACCTCTGCTGTGGTGGCAGAGGGGTCAGGCACACCACCACAGGTGGCAACATCATCAGGCTGCTGCTGCACAGCTAGACCTGAGAGGAATTGCAAGCCATGTCTCAAACTCAGGAGGGGTGTGCATAAAGTTTTTATGTTTGCTTTGCTTTACCACAGACCAGCTTATTCATAACAACTAACTCAGAGAGGGATGTTCAGGATGGGAAAAGCCACTTCTTCCTAGCACCAGCTTTGAAGCCAAACAGAACTACTGACCTATAGCCTCCTCTCTTGCCTTTGGGGTGGCACAGGGCATATGGTGTGCCAGCGTACAGTCAAATGCAGTTCTGGCTTATGTTCACATAGGCAACAGCAGTTTGTGACAGTGGCCTCCTCAAAGATCCTGTCCCTATGCCACAGATGCTGGTCAGAGTGATCCTACCCCCCTCATGAACACATGGGCTTGCGCAGGGTAGAACACCATCCACCGAACAGCTGCCCCCACAACTTCTCTTTGCTGCCACATCGTCAACCTTTAATTGATCATTTATTGCCCAGGACCAAGCTGGTCCCTGATAAATTGAGCTTGTGAGTCAGAGACTGCAGAAAGATGTAGACTGATGCCTGTGTGCCCACCAGCAGACACTGTGGGGATTCCTGTGGGGCTCTGGGAGGCAGCTACAGGCGTTGTTTCACCTTTCCTAGGACCCATTGTGCCACCCATGATTAATTCCTCACTTAAATTAAAAACACAGAGACTCCTGCTGATACATGCTCTTACAACAGGGCAGGCAAAGCTTTCTTTTCCTTTAGCTTTTATCTACACTACTTACCCTGCTTTTGCATTAACTCACATCTGCGTTGCCTGCTGCTCATTAGGCTCTTTATTACCTCCTGTTTCGTATGACTTATCTCCTCCTACCCCCATGCTCAGTACAAGACTTGGTGGGTGGCAAACATGATGCTTACAGCGCTGTGGATTAGGATAACGTGAGCCTGAAGATTTGCCTGGGAGCAAGTACATATAATAGGTGTAATCACCTTCCCATGGCAACTCATTCAGCAGGAGCAGGGGTTTGAACCTGAGCCTCGCCTCCAGCTTTTCCACTGCCAGGTTGTACCTTCCAGAGTGCCTGAACAGAGAAAGCAGCACAACCCCTGCACACCAAGCGCTTACAAGTGCCCTATTGGATCCTTCTCAATCTCTTTCAGATTTCTCACTAATTGCTAGTATTTTGAGAGGGGGGCACCCATCAGTTATAATGCCCATGCTCAAGCACCTACTCCCCTGTGACAGGGAGGAAGTAAGCCTCCAAATGCTCCCAGGACTTCGCCCAGCTTGTTTTTCCCGAGCGCTGGACTAGCGTGACTGACACGCACGGCGTGGTTTGCTCAGGGAGCTGGCAGAGCTCAGCCTGGGAGCCACAGAGCCCACTGTTTGCAGAGCACTGGCAGCACCTGCTGTGCTGCTCCACGCCTGGAGCGAGGCTGCAGCATCCATGCTCACTTGATGTGGAAACACAAACAAATGTCATCCCCCTCCAGGAGTGAAAGGCTAGAGAAGTCAGTCTTTGTTTTCATTTCCTTCCTCTTGCTCACCTTAGACAAGGCAGTTACCATGCTGGTGCAGAAATGGATGCCTTGTATCAGCAGTGTGCGTGCTACCTGCTGGGCTTTGGGTGGAGTATTGGGTTTTTTTGAGAGTCAATAAGGCTAAATATACAGGGAGGCACCAAAACTGCAGTTCTGCCTTGTCTGTGTAAGCAAAGCTCCACTGCAAGGGACATGCTACTGAGCCAAGTAGCTTGCCTGCCGTCGCACATGCCACACAGAGCTGGTACTGCAGCCATCTGCATCAGCTCACACCTCTGAGGAAGGCCAGGAAGGTTCAGGTCCCTGCTCCCTCAAGTCTATCCATGCAGACAGATCACAGGTTGGAAGAACTGAGCATGGGTTTTGGACCAGTATATAGGTTTTAAATATGTGTGTGTGTACACATGTAATATATAGAGATCTACACACACACACACACACACACACACACACACACATATACTCCAAACCTCCCTGCCACATCTCAGTCCAACCCTCCCAGCACAAAAAAGGATTACAGATTAAAATATTATATCTACAGAGTCAAGTACTCTGGATCAAAACTGCACACGCAGCCTTTATACTCTCATTGCTTACCTTTAGTCTTCACATACGCATTTTATCACATGCTGCTTTTCCATAAATCCCCTGCCTCGCTCAGTGCAAATACTTTGTTAGTGCATACTAGTAACTATCCTGCCTAGAAGGCCCCTGCTAAATTCATTCTAAAGTCACAACACATTGCTGAAGCTGTTGAAAGAAAAATCATGGTGTCCTGTACAAAAAAAACCAAACCCCAAACCCACCTCCATAGGCTCAGACTGCATCCATACCAGTTGCACAGTTCCTGTGAAATGCCTATAACCTTATTTAACCCCAGGCTTTGAAAACAGATACTACATCTACTTCCAGTTGATTATACTGAAACATTTTTGGCTTGCTTCGCTGGAAGGGTAAGCATGCACAACAGCAACCAAAAGCAGAGGGCTACACTTAAATTAGCCAAGTAGTATAAGAAAAGTGTTACGTAAAAGTAAGAAGGGTTTGAGATATTTTCCCCCCTCTCATTTTCACAGTTTGCATTGACCTGAAAATAAGTCTAGTTTTCAGTTAACTGAGTCTGTGAGCAAAGTTGGGTCACAGGCAGAAAATAGTTGTCAGGAAGTGTTATCAGGAATTCAAACATTTGGCTGTACTATTTTCCAAAACAAAACTGTTTAAGAACACCAGTATCTAAAGTTTAATATTACAAGCATGTCTGAAACAGAAATGGACATCACTATCCCCCCAATAATTATGAAAGAAGTAGGCTTGAGTTGAAAAACGGTTTAGAAATGTTTTTCCCCATCCATGGAGAAGTAGCTCAGATGAGATGCCTGATGGCAGGTCCAGCGCATCCTGCTGCCCTGGATAATGCTGAAATAACTTTCTGTGCTTCTCTGCTCCTTCCAGAGCATCACCTTTCAGCACCAGGCAGATCAAGACTGTGTGGACATCTACAACAGCAGCACGCCCCAACAGCCAAACAAAAATAACTGTGAAGTTCAGGGCTGAGAAGGACAGAGTCTATGCCAGATAATGAGTGCATGGGGTGTTATAGCACGTAACCAGAAACAGTCCCTACACTAAGATAAGCAGCTTGACCTTGGTATTGATTTCTGAAAGTACCATTAGTACCATGCAAGAGACACCATCAGCCCTTATCAGATGCTTCTAACATCACCCTCCTAATATTCTACAAGAAATACACTGGAACAACAGGCTTTTGTGAGCAACATTTACATCTCTCTCCTAGAGCTAGTGCAATAACCCACCGTTATTCCCTTTACAGTCCCTCTCCCAGAAGCCAAAGCACACAGGTTCTAGTGGGTTTGCAGCCTGTTGCAGAGAAAGGAAACACATCTCAGTCCCCCTGCTCCAAGCTCTGCAGGACAATACCCTCTGGGGTAATGTTCTTCAACCCTTTACCCTCCACCTCACTTAATAGATTGAGAGGTATTTATGGTTTAAGTGTGGTGGTTAAAGTTGCAGTTGAGAAGCAGCCATCAGGTGAGGCCCATCCCACTCAACCACAGCAGGAGCAGCTCTCAGTTCAGGAACTGGGGCCAATTATGGGATCTGTGCCTGCGGTCTGACCCCAAAACCATTGACCGACCTGGTCAAAGCCTGTCAGATGTGAAAGCCTTCAAGCAGGTTTTACCAAGTGAGAAGCACCAGGTGATTCTCACCACAGGTTATGCTATGGCAGCCCCAGCAATTCAGGCACATTCCTGTAGTGTGATTTAAAAGCACCTTTGCAATCTCTCAGCTCCCACATGTTTTCTGAACAGTGAAACCAAACACCAATTAATCAAGGTTTGTGCCTGAGCCAGCTACCCGTGCTCCTTGCCAATTTCTCACAGCTCTCTTCACTCCTACCTACTGCTGCTGCTTTCCTCTTCACTTCTGCATCTGGCCAGAACTTTTCCAACCAGCTCTCCCATGAGCAGAGCAGGTTAGATAGCTTTTTACAGCTACAACAGCGACTCTTTTCTGGGGTCTGGAAAATCCTGCCATGCAGAGCTGTCAAAGATGAGACCCTCCTGCGACGCAGAAAACACAGACTCCGTTCCCAATGCCACCACCCATCTTCTGTCTGGATCCTGTACAAGTCACTTCAGGTCTTCATACCAATGCTTGCTTTCTCACTGTTACCTGCTCAGGTTGCAAGAATTGCCCGTGGAGCCTGTCCCTCAGGCTGTTCTCCTAATTAGAAACTAATAACATCCTGTAGCACTTCAATCAGCACAGAGAGGTGTTTTTCAGCACTAGAAGAGCAGATAACCTGAAAGAGGAACTTTCAAAATGCACTGGTGAAAATACTATAGCAAATAAAGAGGGAATTCAGCATCAAGCAGTAAATGATCTGTTTGTGAAGCAAAGGCACAGACCCTCTGTTCATTATGAAGCAAGAGGGGGTAAAGACGCCTTATGGCAGATCTGGAAGGCATGTGGGTTGTACCTTGTTTTCTTTCCTCCATGCTATGAAAGGGTACAAAGTAGAATCACGCAGTACACAGAGCAGCAGTTAGCCCTTTCAGTACAATGCTGTCCTTCTTTGGAGGAGAAGGGCTTGAGATTTGATGTTTGCCTTTCTTCCTTAAACACAGCTGACAAGGATCTCTTCAGTGCTTTTATTTAAAAAGGGATTTTTTAATTGGATCTGTCTTTCCATCACGCTTTAGTACTATGATTTGCCCTGGTAAACCACACGGATCATAGAAGGGTGATTTTGCTCTTGGTACCATTTGGCAAAACAAATGTTTTCTGTATGCCTCAGACTGGGCTACAGGAATGAATGTACTAATTGAAACGTAAGAGTAATAATCCCAAAGCACTCTTTTGAGAAACCCTGTTTTACTTCTGGAGTGCTATTTGGTTGCCTAAGCTATGAAGTCAAGCGCTGGCTGAAAGTTCAAATACCCTGCAGCCTTTGGTTCTCAGGATTGAGCACGAGGTTACCGCTGCCTAGCATGAAAGCAAGTATTGCAGCTCCCTTTGAGCTCCTCTTAAGCAAGCAAGAGGTATGAATGCTGTAGGCACTTCACAGGCGGGTTTCACGCCTCGCTCCTGGGCAGTGGAAAAAACCACGTAATGATGTAACATGCTAATGGACTTCAGACTCTTACCCTTATCAAAAGGGCCATTCTACTTTATTCTGCCTTATGTATCCCTCAGCTAGCACCCCATCCCCCCCAGCTATATGGACCTTCCTGGGCTGAGCACACACCAGCAGGTCAGTAACACACCTCAGGAGAGCGGGGGATCTCACCTGGATTAAATGCCCTGCTTGTCCTGCCATACTCAAAAGAGTTAGTGCATCATAAATAGCTCAAACAGCCTGAACTACACTCTTGATCTACAAGCTAAGGAATGGATGCTGACATTACAGCAAGGCTGTAGCTGCACCTATGCCTGTACGATCCCCCACACCTCCAGGTCACAGTAGAGATGCACGTTCATCAGGAACAAGAAATCCTGTACAAGCTGTTCAACCCCATCACTGCCCTGATGGGGGATAAGAAAGGCTCATACAGTCCTTCCTCAAAGTTGCACCTTGCAGAAGAAAAGTTGGCCTGGTGGGAAGATGGAGAGGGAAATACTGTTTCTGCCCTCTGCTCTGTGAGAGGAGGGACCACAAGCAACGCATGGGCTCACAGGCAGATCTGGAGATGAAAAGGAGAGCCAAAGCAATTGCTAAAGCTCCTACAAGGGACGAACTGAGTAAGACAGTCCTACCAGCAGTCCTGCAGCAAAGCAGCACGTACTGCTTCCACAGAGTCCCCCTGAAGTTGTCTCCCACCTGGCTGCAGTCTGATCAGAGTCCTGGATGCATAGCAAGCCAATTCGCTCAGCTGGGTGTGACAAGGCACCTCCGGCCTGCTCATTCCTCAGGGCACTGTTTGACATAGGGGGAAGCTTTTTGTCCTGTTCTTTAATTTCACTGCAGGTTGGATGAGGGGTGAGAAATCGGGTTGAACACATTTTAGAAGTTGGGGGGGGAGAAGGGGGAAAGGATGGGGGCACAGGGAGGAATAAGCAACAAAAACTACAACCAGCAGCTGGCTGCTATCTGCACACAAAAATATAATCTCTTTTTCTTCCCTGGGAAGCGCTGCTTCTGTGCTTAAGACCCAGACAGACAGGAAAAAAACCCTTGCCAGGACATCAGTTTTCCTCATTTATTAGGAGCAGAGAAAGGAGACTGCTGTGCAACCTTTACCAGCAGCATTGCTGTCATCTGAAGGGCCCTACAGCTTACTCAATGACTTTATTATAAACCTATTTTGTTTGGGGGAGAGGGGGAGAACATGTCAGTGCCACGATGGAAGCGTATTTTAAGGCGGCAGCAATTTCTGCCACGAATTGTGTGGTTGTGACCTATATAATTATTGGAGATGTTAATGTTGTTTAGAAAAATGCTGGAGAGGGTGGGCAGAAGTCATGACTCCTGGGTTCTCCACATGCGTCAAATGGGATAGTGAAAACAATTTGAAGTTCAGGAGCCACTGCCATACCTCAGAGACTCCCTCAGAGACTCCCATGACAAGCCAAGAGAAACAGTCGCTTGCGACAGCCACTTTTCTGGGCAAATACACATAGCAAAAGTTACCAAGCTCTTCAAGAGAAGCAAGCATGCATGCTCTGTTTCCAAGGTTTCCTTCAGACTGACTCTCCTGGCACAGGGAAAAGATCCCAAAGCCAAGTAACTCCACTCAACCTCTAGCTCATCCTGTGCATCGCATGCTAGGAGAATTGCATTATGACTTCCTGCTGCCATACCCCAAGCCCATCTCAAGCCTCACACCCTCCATGCAACCCCCCCACATATTCCTTTAACTAACGATTTTCTCACGAGCTTGCTCAGCTCTTTCCTAACAATTCCTATGAGTTTTTCTGTTGGTGGGCCATGAGTGTCATCCTCCCCCCCACCATGAAGTTCAGGTCTTTCTTTGAAACAAGAAGTATCTCAAAAAATTGGCACGGGGGAACTGGTTATCAGTGGACAGTCATGTATACACCTCAAAGCTCAGGAGGCAAATTCCATCTGTGGCAGCAGTTTTCTCACCCCTTATCAGAATAAGGGCAGGGCCTCAGCAATGTTATGTTTAGGTTACTCAAGACAACAAGCAGGTCTGAAAAAAACAAACCAAAACGACCTCTGAAAGCACAGCAAGTCATTTTAAAGCTAGATTAATGATCACCAGTACAGAGATCAAGCCTGAGGTTTGTGCTTGCATAATCCATATGGAGGTCTGGCTCCAGGCACTGCCCCAATATGAAGAGCAACAACAAAAATATATTTTTAAAAGGACTAACCTGTTCAAAATCATACAATGTTATATTTTCAGTCCAGAATTGTGCATCAGTTGTGCTTTGGTTTACTGGCTGCATCTCCCTCAAAGCTTGTGCAGCGAAGCCTGTACCAAGTAACCGATTTTACCCCAGATGAGGCCTGTTTGGTTCTCTTTTTGGTTCTCTGGCGTAAAGCTACAACATTAGGCTGCAGATCCACAAGTGAAGGAACTGTTGGAATAAGCATTCCAGAGGTATTGAACAACTCTGGATATCAGCCTTCCCAACAAATGCACTGGGAGATGTAAAATAAGGCCGTGCAGCAGGCACCAGTTTATGATACCTGCCAAAATTCCTTAGCCCTTAACAGGGATATAAAGAAGGGTCATGTCGCTGATTAAAAACACATATCTCTGACAGCAGCAGAGTTAATTAATCTTATTTTAGAAAGCATCAGAGCTGTCTCCCTGAGGTCAGACTTGTGCACCATGAGGAGGAGTGTGCTGGGAAACCCCGAGCAGCACAGAACTGATTGAACTAGCAGGACACTAAGTAAATGGAAAGACAGTTTCCTCCTTTGTTCATCTCTCTACAGTTGACCTTTTTTTTTTTTCCAGGGGAGGAAGAAAAAAAAATGCACTTGAGTCTATAAAGAAATATCTGGAACAAGGAAATCCTGCAAGTGAAAAGAAGTCCTACAACTGGGAAAAGCAAAAGAAACGGACAGTGTAACCACAATGCTGGATTTCCTCTGGAGATAACCATCGTGGGTACACAAAGCTCCTGTGTTCCTTCAATTAACATACTGTAGGTGGAAGCCCAAGACGCTGGATAATGGTAAGTTTCACTTTCTACAAAGTCAAAAGCCATCTCAATAGAAGGGTAACCGCCTTTCCTCTCCTGAAGTTCAGCAAGAAAAATGCTCTCTTTCTCAGAGGCTGACCCAACACCCACGTTGTTCACCAGTCAGGCAGAGTGCTCCTTGTTATGCTCAGTTGCAACTGGTCTTAGTGCCAAAGCTAGCGAGGGACTGCCCTCCTGGGTAGGGATAACACTGCCTGTCTTGGTAGGAAATGCATCTTTACTGAGCGTATTGCCAGGAGGATTTTCTTCGGTTAAAGGATGGGCGGGTGGATGGTATCATCTCTAGTAAATAATGAACAGCCCGCTGGGGTACAGCATCTAAGAATGAAGAGGTGAGCAACTTTGTTCACCTCTCAGGAGAGCTTTTGAAGATTGCACAGATCACTTATCTATAAGGGGAATTTCTAGACATCAACGGGGAGAATTCAGCATCTCCTATAGGCAAACTACGACATTTTAGGAGGCCTTGCACCCCACTACCCCAAAATCTTCATGGTCCCTGTTTGCTGGTTCACAGCATCATAATGGCCAGGTACCCACACAGAAGATAACACCACAGGTAAGGCAAGTAGGCTCAGAGCTGAGACAGTGAAAGACAAGGAGATAAGAATGCTGCTGACTGACATACTTATGAAGTATTTCTCCTCTGGATTAGCCTGACTAATATGCAAATACATAGGCATGTTCATGCATTACCATGCACCTACTCTCTAGGTCTGAAGTCTAGGCGGGCCCTGAGGCAAGAGGCAGATCATGCAGAACAAAGCACATGTCAACACTAACTCCATGTCATAATAAACATTTTATCAGTAATGACACTGAATTGGAGTTGAGCAAGCAGCTTAACTAAGCTTTCACCCCCGAAGAACAGTCTTAGAAGCTATATCCTTACACAGGTGATAAAAAAAGATAAGAGCATTTTATGATATAATTAAGAAAATCATGCAGGCCTCCCAGTAACAAACCCATTTCTAATTATCCTGGAGACTTCTTGCATGAACCACTTGAATACTTGTTTAAGGTGCTGCCAGGATGCCTGTTACTGGTAGGACAAGGTTGCCAGTAGAATCTTCACAGCAGACACACTTGAAGACAGGCTTGCGCTACCTGCCTCTTGGTCTCTAGCAACAGTATTTTAAAAAGAAAACCACAGTGCAGTTTTGAAAGAACTCAGAACCAATGATTTCATAAGCAACATAAAAGAAGATTTCTTCACTTTTCACCGCTTTAAGAAACTTTTTCCAACTTTCAACATCAAACAGCCCCAACATAAGGTTGTTTTCTGGCTTGGTTTGAAGGAGGACGGGAGGAATCTCAAACTTTTTCTCAGAACCCCTTAATTCACATCTCTTTCAAATTTTTTAGTGATTCCTTTAACAGAGGTCCTTTTTCAGAAGTCATACTTGTTTAAGATTTACTCCTTGTCCTTCACCGCATTTATTTTCCTGGCTTTTTACTGTTCCCACTGTAAATGAAAGTCATGGGTCTTTATACTCCTTTTAAAGAAGATAAGTACATCAATAACCACCAAAAATGTGCTTCGGGTAAGTCATGACAGTTATACAATTAAACATTTTCTCCTTCTCATGATGTGTTTTATGGAGGTATAAATCAGGACTAAAAGGCAATTTAGCACAGACAGGAATTTTATGGAAGGGTGTGTGTGTGTGTGTGTGTGTGTGTGTGTGGATCCCCTGGGCCCGTCTGGAAAATGAGAAACATACTCATAGATGATACATCTCACCGGGTGCAAGATTCACGGGAGCTAGAGCGTGCCCTGTCTAGACTGAGATTTAAGTTTCTCATTTAAATCAAGTGAAATAGGACTGTGCTGGATGCAACTGCAGAAATCCTTTCTGCCTTGGATTAGGAGGTTTTTGCAAAGCCCGGTCACACTGGAGAAGTTGGGCGGGCAGAAGGGAGCCTTGCCAAATCACAGGGAGCAAGCGGGAGCCGAAAGGTAGCAAGCGACTCCCTACACATAGCAAGTTTTTAGCTGTGCTCGCTCTCTTTCTTCCCCTAAGCAGAACCTTGCCCTTCTCTCCTGTTATTGAGGCAAGCAGGGGCTTGTGGCAGACTTTGCTTTCTTCTAGTCAGGACTCCGAGTTGCAGACCCTCCTCATCTCGCTGTAGGAAAGTATAAATTGAGGTCAAATAAAAAAAACCCAAACCCTAGACTGGCTTGCATCTGGAGTGTGCCTGGGAAAACACAGCAGGATTTGGATACCCTCAGGAACCAACTAAAACCATCGCCCTGCACTTGGGCAAAAGTGCCCAGCTAGAAGGAGAAGTCTCTGCTTTCCAGCACTGCCCGGCAGAAGGGAAGTACACATCTCATAGCCCACCAAACTGAGGAACAACATTGCTCCATTCTCAGTCAATGAAAAAGGAGCAATCACATTTGTCTTGGTGTCTGCCCGTGGGGCAATCCCCTCCCACTGTATCCCCCAACTCCATAGCCTGGCTTCACAGATGGAAGCATTGATCCTTGGCTATCTTGCTACTGCCACAGAACGTTATTTCTGCAGCCAGCCTGCACACAAGGCTCTTGGAATTAGCATCTGCCCCACCTAACAAAGACAAGTAGCCTGGGTTGTTCCTCTGCAGTCAGTAGAAACTGGTATTAGGTTGAGTAAGCCCTGGATACCTAGGGGTCAGCATCACTGCTAGGCAGGGTAAACTTCAGCCTTCCCGCCCTGAGAAATACAATTTGTACCTAACACCAGCCCCTTCCAAACAACAGATGACTAAGCCCTACACACACATCTCAGTGCTCACATGGCAACAAGGAGAGGGCAACATTTTGCCCTCAGAGCATGACGTAACCCGTCTGACAAAGCCATGCCCATGTCTGGACTCAGGGGAGCTGCCTAAGTAAGTTGTCCCCTTAGCTGCTCATTTGGAGGTAGATGGCAAAAACAAGGCACAGCCGTTAGGAACAAGCTGGAACAAGTCTGCAGGCTCAGCTGGCCCCCAAGCGAACTATGTTCAAATCACGTGCCTCCCTCCCAAAGTGCAGCACCTTAAAGCACACAGCATTACTGCTTTATCCATATGAGCCTTTTGCTGTCAGCACTGCCAGCTCACAGTGGGTTTTCTGGAGCACAAGACTGAGACTATGTGTTGGTTGCTACCGTGCCCTGCCACCTCCCAGATTCGGCAAGAATCACAGTGGTTAGAGAAAGCCATGCATCTTTTTACTCAGCCCTTCAGTGCTCGTTTTGCTTCCACAGTTCAGGCAACACCACCAGCCCACCTGGCCTGCGCAGGCAGCTGCAGCACGGCATGCCCTTCCTGAGGATGTCCTCTCTCAAAGCACCATCATGGATTTTTGCTGCCCCTTACAGTGAGCTCAGCTGCTCTGGGACATCTGCCCAGCAAATTGTCACACACACACACTCACCGACCTCCCGCACATGGCTGTTGGCTTCCAGCTGAACGTGTACACCCTGCCCAATTGTTAGGGGTTTTGCCTGACCAAAGGGGAAAGGCCCCTTGTCATGGGCAGGGGGAAACTGGGCTCAATAACTGTCTTAAAACCCACAAAGAAAGTCTGGGAGGGCTGGAAGACGTCCACATACAGAGGGTGAGAGCTGACAAGAGAGCACAGCACCTTTCAACCATCTGTTTTGTACTTTAAAGGTGCAGTAAAATGTATTTCTACCCGATTACTTAGTTTACAAGAAAAGCAAGTTGCCTTTCAGGTTTTAAAAGTGGCCTCAGCTGAGCAGCATTTCTCCCAGGCTGGATTTTAGGGATTACATCTCACTCCATGAATAATACTTTCATTCACGGAGTTTTCTATCTATAACCTCTACCTCCAGTCGACATTGCTTACTTTCCCCTCCACTGAAATACAGTAAGATGAAGGCCTGATGTAGCAACTGCCCGAAATATACACAATTAAAGGAATGTTGTGCACAGAGCTTTAGGTCATGAAAAATTACCATGGAGAAAGTTGGGTTTAGTGTCCGCTGAAGCAGCAAGAAAAGCAGAGTACCTCATAATGGATCTCAAAGAAAAATACCAAGTACTTAGATTTATATTTGATTTTTAAAGGAAAAAACCCCTCTGCTGCAGACTGGATTATAAGTGGAGGCAGAAAACTTCTCATGTGGATAGAGCATTTTGTCTGCTTTCCATTGTTTTCTCCCCCAACTGCTGTGCAAGTAGTTCCATCAACATACATTGGCCACTGTTTATCTAGAGGAATCCTCCAAGGAAACCTGGCCTTGGGACCATCTCCCACATTTGCCATTCCTCAATGCAGGAGTAAAGCCTCAGGGAAGACCTCTTCAGTGGGAAGTCCATCCCCTGACAACCCTCACACAACAGAGTAGTCCTGAGGAGCCGCTGACAGGCAAAACAAGGCACAGAAAAAACCTAAGCCTGCTCTGGTTTATGCCTGTGTCCAAACCACTAACTCCTAGACTGCATCCAGGTACAAGTTTAAAGCCAGCTTACTAAGCCTCTCTCTTTCCAAGTACGGCAAGGCACAAGTGAGGCGCACCTCAAGCTCTACCCTACCAGAGCGTAAGGAGAACCAGGGCTACAGCTGATGGAGACATTATTTAGCTGAAGTTTGCATTATGGATTGATGCACCCTTGACCGAAGCAACAAGCTATCACTGAGTCACAGGGAGGACTGCAGAAGCACAAGCCCAGGGATCCAGATACCACATGCATCAGGTGGTGAGTAACCAGGTGTTTAAAGGCTGAGCTGTCCCAGCTTCTCCAGCATCTCATACAAGGGTTTAATATTAGCTCATCCAGTCAGAGACAGGCTCGAGTTGTTCTGTGTCATTGTTGTGTAGGGTTACCACGGCAGCATTTGTGTGGATGCTGGGACTCACGTAAGCAGCAGTTACACCTTAGGAGCAGCCAGAGTGGAAATAGATCGCTCTTTGTAGTGTTACATTGCATCCTTTGGATGGACATTTTCACTTCAGCAGCTGCTGAAACGCATTGTCGCTGTTGCTGTTGGAGAGGGCGAGACCCAGAAGAGCAAGCTAAACACACATTTATGCAAAAAGGGTTGAAATAGATCAGCACTAATATTCATTGCTCAGAACCGACTTTTTCAGGGCCAGAAGCAGTCAGACCCCGGAGAGAAATCCCTTTTGCTTCTCCTGATTTCCATCTGGCCGAAGCCATTAGCCTCGAAGAACACAAAGAGAAAACAAAACAAAACAAAACCCTTTCCTTTCAGTTTCTCCAACCTAATCCAAGCCAGAAAAATCTCAGATTTCTCTCAGGAAAGCCCGTTTTATACCACTCCCAGCAAAGACAGGAGCTCTGCTAAGCGCAGCAAGGCAGGCCACCCCAAAAGCTGCCAGTTAACCCATGCAGGTTAAGAGGGCCAGCCACAACACCTGCAGGCTAGGCTCAGACTCAAGGTAAACATTTGCCTTTCAAAACAAAAACAAATGAAAGGCTTTGGGTTGCCCCAGATGAACATAAATATTTTCCCCTGGGAATTATTCTGTTTTAGGTTGGTTTGGTTTTGTTTGTTGTTTTTTTAAAACTAACAAAGAGTGAGTTAGATGTTAAGGGGCTCTCTGAAAAGCCTTATTTGCCTTAATCCTAAAGCAAGAGGACCTAGCATCTACTTAAGTCCCACGAATAGATGCATTTCTTAGCAGCAGCATTAGAATGGCATTGAAAGACACAGATTCATTAGCTTGCCTACAAATGATAATAACTTTGTTTCCTCATGTCTGCTCATTTCCCAGAATATTTTTAAGGAGCCTTATTTTGTTTTATTCTTTTTCTCCCTTCTCTCATTCATGACATTCCCTTATGCTCATGATTATTTATTTGGCATGGCATTTTGTTGCAAGAGAACAGCCAAGCCCTGTGTGCGTACTTAGCACAGAATTTCCACTTTAAGAGAGCTGAGTTTTGTAACTTACAGATGGCACAAATAAAACCAAAACCCAAGCCTAACTCAAAGAGTGAGTAACCTGAAACCTAGAAAAGTTGAGAAGTGCTACACGTGCATGGCTTTTAGAGAGTTAAATGGAAGGCACATTATCACCTTCAGCTTTTTACCAATTTTGTACTTGACTTCCATCCCAGCATCACATCTTGAACCTCTCTCTACTGTTGAGCCTCAAAAAAACCACCCTTGACTATACACAACTGACCTGCTCAAGCCGGCTGCAATGCCACCAGCACTCTCAACCCACGCCTGCTCCAGGCAGAGACAGGAAACACAGAGGGCTGTTTATCTCAGGCTCTCGGAGAGCTCAGAGACAGACCCAGCTCTGTAATTTCCCCCCAGACACCAAAAACTTTTCCCAGATCCTGCTTGACTTTTTTTCCACAATCGAGCCCAAAGACTTAACTCTTTTCACTGGGTTGCAGAGCTTACCTTGTTCTTATGAGCACACCCTGCTTGTCCAGGCCACACATCAGAGACAAGCTGTCTTAAAAGCAAAGGATGCTAGCAGCAAGCTGAGCCATTCCTGCCCTCCAACAGCCACACAAACACTATCCACTACAGAGGCCTGGAAAAAAAAAAAAAGAAACCTGTGGCTGCTTCCCTCCCTGTTAATGAAACATTTGAGCTAAGGCCACTGTTTGTTCAAGAATCTAATCAGAGCTGCCTGTGGCTATTTTCTACTTAACATCATTAGTTAAACAGAAATTGATTGCAGATGGAGAACAGCCATTGTGGTTTATTGCCAATGATTTGGTTCCTGGCATTTAAGGGCAGATACAGGCTGGCAGATCTGTTCCCTTAGGCTGTAGGCACTGCAAGGTGTGGCTGTGCTCTGTTTTTAGCAAGCTATTATCACAGCTCATCATGGGTTTTTTCAACTCCAGGCATGTCAGCAAGGCTTAAAGGCTCTCTGTGAGGGAACATGAGAGGAGCTAGATTGGTTTGCTATCAGCCAAAGATTGCTGACATGTTTAACTGTCTCTTAATAGAAAAGCTACCCAGCATGGGCTGCTGTTTCTTGCTTTTAACAGAAGACCTCAGCAGCCTTGAACAGGGTTGAACGAAAAGGAACCTAAATGGCCTTTATGTGTTTAAGTCTTTAAAGAGAAACACAAAAGACAGCCCCAACCCACAAAATTTAAGTTGGATGAGTCTTGCCACTCCCCTTATGCTCTGCCAGACCAGACCCGTGGTACTACACCTGCAATAACTAGGATGCAAGCTCAAACTCTGCCAGGCCCATCTTTTTGCATTAATACTGAAACATATGCAAGATTCCACTCAAAATTTCATCTGGCACCTATTAAAAATGGGACCAAACTAATTAAAACAAGCAATGGATGTTCTATCAAGCAAATACCTTCAGAAAATTTTTACTGACTCCCAGATCATAGTGGGAAACAGTGAAAAATAACCACTGCTCAAAGCATCCCCTGGAGTATGTCTCTCAGACTTCTTCACCATCAGATTCCTCCATTCTCCGGCTTTTCCCATTTGCAATTCAAATGACAGGTGCCCCAGGCTCCCGTTCTGACATGTATGGCATACCCTCCATTTGCAAGGACTTCAGCAAATGACCCACTGGTGAGGTCTTGTAGGACCTGATTCTCAGTGTGTAACTATATGGTAAATATACAGCTATTGCAAGAAGTTAGTGGCAGATCTCTTTTACATTGTCCTTGCACCATCTGACAGAGCTTCTCTACCCAGCCTGACAGCTGGGTCATGCAGGAACTGCTGTGTTTGGAACAATTAACTGAGCCTCTAATCCACATGCTGGCTTTGATATAAAATCATCCACCTTGCTAAGACACAAATAACCCAGTAGTTTCCCCAAAGAGGAACCTCCAGTGATTATAGGCCAGGTTGTGCCTCAAGTCTCAAAACGTAGACCCTTCCAGTGGCTTCTAACCCACACCTACCATATAGGCTTCTGCTGGTACCCAGATTATTGCCAGGACAGATAACCTGAGCTGAAGTAGATTGATAGATCCTCCTTCCAGACTCCCTGCAGTCCATGTGACCAACAGCTACCCTGAACCTTGCCATCTTTGTTCCCTACCACCATCCATGAAGTCATACCTTCATAAAACCCAGAGGTGGCAAGAGTGCAGTTACCTATTTCATCGCCTTTTTTTCCTCAAAACCAGGAAGGTTCCAGCAAACTGCTTTCAGAGGGTTACTGAGTCCAGTTGCAAAAGGCTTTCCATACGCCATACACAGCAGCAGACACAGTTAATGCCTGACCATAGATTGTACAATTGGAATACAAAGCTCAGTGTTCTGCTGACCCTCCCTAATGTTACATTACATTTCAGTCTTAACATCTGATTGATGACCCAAATTCAGATCAGATTTGCAGCAGGGGACACACAGGATATGTTTCCCAACAAATCTAGTTAGCTCAATGTAATCCCCCAGATTTTTCTTTCACACAGGTATTTGGTGTCCTGTACAACAGTGAATATCAAGGGCCATAATGGGATTTGATTATTCTATTTGCATATGAGCCATTTCATATTATTTCTCTGTAATAACCAGCATAAATTCTTCTTTCTCAACACCAAAAAGTGTATCTGTTGCCTCAATCTACACAACTTGGTGCCATTAAAAAAATGGGTTACCGCTGCTTCCCGTGTGAGCTTGTAGAGTGGCATGGCATTCGTTAGCTTGTTCGATAGCATCACAATCAGCTTGAGAATTCTGATTTCATGACAGACAGTTTTTGTTCTTAAGCAGCAGGACTGCTGGCAGCGTTGGGGATGTTGTTTGTGCAACTGTGTGCAGTGTTTTGAGCAATATCATCTGCAAGATTTTATTTTAGAACATCCCCCTACCACCACCCCTCCTGAAATGTGACCAGACTCTCTGAGGGTGAGAATAGATTAACGCGACCTAAAACTTCATGGGGCCTCAAAATAAAATTCCATCTGTAGAGAAAGAATAAATAATCAGCTGCAAATACAGTAAGATTAATGTATTAATCTTCTGGCATGGCACACTCTGGGAAAGAGGCTAATTAAAAGGGATTTGTGGAAGGTCATTTAGGATTACCTTCTACTGAGAGCAGTGGCAAGACATCTGGGCTATCAGTGGTTTTTGAAAGCTTTAACTATGGTTCTAAAAACCACAAATTGTACCAAGAAACCGGGTCCTCCAACTTCATCTACGCTGGAAATAGGGTCTTTGTATTAGTTCTGTGAACATCTATGGCTTTAGGAAACTAGGAAGAGCAAAGACTCTGCGAGGCTCTGTTCCCTTTATACCCAAAGTCCTTTTCCTATAAACTATCAGTGGGATGATTTCCATTTACATCAAGAACTTGTCCCGATGAGGGAAGACAGTAAAGTCCAGCTGATTTTATCAGATGAAGCATATGATACACAAGGCTTGTTTCCCAGCAAATTAAACTATCAACCAAATTAGGGAGCTGATGTCCTAGTTCTGCCCTTCTGATGGGCATGGATTTTGCCCAGAACACATGGCATCAAGTTTTTGAAAATAAAACCAGAGAATGAGTTGGAGGACACCGCCTTTTCCATCTCTTATCTGTTTGGAAATGCTTTCATACTCCTGCTTTTGCCTGCTGCCAAGAGGCTGGCTCTTTCCTTACGTGCCAGGAAAGGAAAGAGTTCACTTACAAAACATATAATCAAAACTGCAGCTAACAACAGAGATGCAGCCGGATGTGTTTTCAGAAGTAGGTGTCCTTCAGAGTGCCACCTGTAAGCAGAGATGCAGACTGTGCCACCGAGGGGGAAGCCTCCTATGAAAAGCACTCAGGTGCTCCCTCAAGCCAGTGTCAGTCAGTCACAAGTGACAGTGTCCATGCAGGAACAGCTTCATTCCCACACTTTGGACAACCATTAGACCTCCTGCCTTGGCTTCAGAGCAGAAGCTGCACGGTCAAGGCCACCCCATCCCATATTCCATCTGAGGAGTAGCAAAGGGTGGTCAAAAGGGTAAATTCAACAGCTAATCCTTACAGAAAACACAAGCTGCAGTGATAGAAACTCCTGTTTGGAAACTGAAGTGTCTTACATGCCTGAGCCAGAAAGAGTGGAAAACCTTCTTTACAGAAGCAGCAGGAAAGAAGACAAAGAATCCCTTTTCTTTCCTCAGTAACAGGCAGGAGGAGACATACTTCATGGGTTTGTAATGCCCTGAGAGAGCAAAAGCAGCTCCATGCACAGATGTGGTTTGGTGGGATGAATGATGATACACATTTATTTGTATTTTGAATTACTGAAGCATGATGACTAGAGAAGGGTCACCAGCCATGAAGTTCAGACCCAGGTCTGAAACAGTTCCAAGATTTCTCAGAGCACAGGGTCGTGGGGATGGCGCTTGGGTTTTGCATCAGGTCATCGCAGAGAAAATGGCCAACTACATAATGAAGCTCTGGATCCATCCCCAAATTTGTCTAGATTCATGGCCTTGGCTCGGACCCTTCAGCAGTAACAACTGTGAGAGAAAGTGCAAGGGAGGACGAAAAGATAAAATAATGGCACGAATTCCAGTAGCTCCTGGAAAAAATACACTTGACCTTTTATTATCTACTAACTCCTAACTCGGACGCTTAGCTCTGGTTTTTGCTTTTAAAATATTGTCCCTGGCAGAATGGAGTCCGAAGAGAAAATAGACTCTGGAAAAAGTGTGAGACTCTGGGGAGACAGTTATTTACTGGCAGTTACACAACCGCCCCTGCACTTCTAATGAAATTTCATTTGTCAAATTCAGTGCAACTTGGTGACAAGCCAAGCTTATTCGGCCTGCCTTTTAGCTCAGAAACATCCTTTTGGTCTCCTGATCCCAAGCAGTGCCTTTATTTCATCTGAGGAAAGAAAAAGAGCTGCAGCTTGTAGTTAAAAAGCCGATCTCAGGCCCTCATAGACATAATTTCTTATTTTAATATGAAAAAGGAGTTAAAATCCTGAACTGGTGTTAACACCATGTGTAATAAAACATGGTCCTCACCAACAGGACTTCAAAGGGAAGAAGTTGGCTTTGGCCAAAAGAAAAAAGTCCCACAACTGGTTGTGATTTTACGTGGACTCGCTGCTGTCTGGGATGAGGCCACCTAACAGGACTCTGGACTCAGCATCCTTCCCACGTAGGATGAAACCTGTAGCTTCTAAAGGGGGGAATGGGACTTGCTTCTTATTGATGTTTTTTTAATACACAAGGCCTGGTTCCTGTACATAGCTTGTGCTACATTCCAGCGGTGGGTAAAACAGCTAAGCTATTCTGACTTCTCCTGGTTAAAATACTACTTCAAGCCCACTGAAAGTTTTTGCATGTGTAAGCCTTAGAGTAGAGATGTCAACTGAAACAGTCACAGGTTTTTTCTGGATTTATGGAAGAGGAGAATTATTTAAAAAAAGAAAAGACCTAGCACAAACAAGCTGATCATACTCCCCCCATTGTTCAGGAAAATAAAGGAGGAAAAAAAAAGACAGTGATTTATTTTACACAGCCTGAATAGCTGGAGACAGAGAGCTGAAATACGGCAAGGAAACTGCCACCCTAAACAAGTTCCTTTGAGGAATTTGTTGATTTCTTTTTTCTTTCTGCCTGAGTTATGAGTCTTTGGAATGCACATACCATTGATTTGCTTGGTAATTTGCACAAACGGCTCTTCCTGAGGTCCTAAAGCCACTGTATATCCTAGAGTGTAAATATTAACATGATACAGGGAAACAGGGTCCGACTGTTTGCCAGAGTCAGGCTACCTAAGGCTGTAAATGGACAGGAGAAGCTCCAGCTTCTCCCATGACTGAAGAGCATATCCACCCCACAACTAAAATACGCGTGGTGTCACGCACACAGCAGTGCATGTGAGGATATATGTGCCCACTCGCCCTTTGCTGACGTGGGAAACTTCTGCTCTAAACTACCCAAATTCTCACGGAAGCGCCGCTGCTGTGGTATCCAACACCTTCTGGCTGCACATCAGTTGGGGTGACCACCTCTGTCACGTGGCGCCCCTTCTTACTGGCACAAATGTCATTTGTGCAATGAGCTATTTTCTTTTGGCAAAGAGGTATGTTCATGTTTCCCCCTAAAATACAAATATGAACATAATTATAAACATAAACAAACACCACAGTTTGATGGGATGAGACTTGTGTGTGTGGTTTAGGTGCCTAATTGCCATGTCCTGCACAAAGCCTGCGGTTCTCACCCTGAGAACCCAGACCTCAGCCTGCAGACACCAAACCTCATTTTCCTTTTTATTCAGCTCCAAACTGCTCTGTGCCTAATACATGTTAAGTACTGGTCCTGCAGCAAGCCTGTTCATGACAACTCCCCAAACCCCATGCCCAGGAGAAATCACAGAATCACAGAGTAGTTTGGCTTGGAAGTGACCTCAAAAGATCATCCACACAGAAAATAATTTCTTCCTGATATCTAAAATAAATCTATCCTCTTTCAGCTTAAAGCCTATCACCACATGCCATTGTCCTATCACTACATGCCCTTGTAAACAGACCCTTCCCCAGGAGGCTACAAAGGCTATACCTCTCTTTTATCAAGAGGCGCAATGGCTAAATCTTATTTCTGGAACAGCAGAAGCGAGAGATGAAATCTTTGCCTGGTGTGAAACGGGTCCTTGATGATGGTTTCTCAACCTCCTGTGAGGCCATCTTAGCATGTTACCTTCAAATGGTCCTCCCATCTGCCTAGATGGACTTATTCCACTCTGCTCCACTGCCTAAACTGGGACAGAGGTAACACAGGAAGTACATCAGGAACCCAGAGAACTGAATGCTCACCTGGGATGTGGAATCTGGGCATCAAGCTGCCTTCCAGCAAACATTGTTACTTCATAGGCACACACCAAATCCCATCAGGGCGCAAGAGACCCAAATCCTAGGACCCTTCTTCTTTCAGTCAGTTCTTTGTCTTCCACAGGGAAATGTGGGCAGACTCCCTTTGAGCCCTTCCTTAACTACCTTTTCAGTCTCAGAGTCCAGCGGAGTGACCCCTGTAACTGGTGTTGCTCACAGCCTCCATCCTGGAGATGGACCACCAGCGTCCTTTCACCTCCATGTCTACCTCCTCCTGCAGCAGCAGTTCTCAAATGGCGAGTCTATTGTTACCTTTCGGGGCAGGTGTTGGGCACCCTGATTTTTAAAAGTAGAGGGTTAAGTTCTGTGACTTGTACAGCCTGGCCTCCTGTCTAATTTGAACTTAATCTTAGAAAATTAAGGCTGAAAGCAACCTCATGAGATCATCTAATGCAATTTTTTGCTCAGAGGCAGGGTCTGATATCCCTACGCTAACCCTAACACGTGTTTATCTAACGGAAAGCATACAAGAAAGGAGAGCCCATAACCTCATTCAGGTACCTGCTTCAGTTCTTTATACTCCCAGAATTTTTTGTTGTATACTCAACTAACTATCCTTCACTTCAAATCCATGTTCTTCCTCTCCCAGCACATATGAAAGAAAATGTTAACTTGGTCTAGAAATGCTGAAATTGAATTTCAAAGTTAAATCTTCCCATTGAAGCTAGTCGTTAGTAGACAATTTTGCAAAGGAAAATAAAAGGGAATTTCTAAAAGAAAAATTAAAAATCACCTCTTAATGTTGTGTCACTATTTATGGGGCCTCCTTTTGCAGCTTTGCTATGGAGGTGGCAGCTCTTTGTTTATTTTGAAGGGATAAATTAAGCAGTCACTCAAGGATGGGTAGGAAAAGCCTGAGGCTAGAGATTACCATGTAGCTTTCTAATTAGACTGGAATGAAAATAGGTCTAAATCCACTGAGTATACAAAACGTGTTTCCATACTGAGTAATTGATGATAATAATTATGGTTCCCTGTAACAACAGTAAATGCCTAGTTGTTACTTTGCAACCTGAGGCAAATGAGTAGGGTATTTGTTTTACTTAAGCTGACAAAACTTGTGTGTAAGAGGCCACCACAATGACATTCCAAAGCACAGGGAGAGATGCCATTTTATCTGCTGGATGGTTTAAAAAAAAACGCAAACCCACACCAAAACACAAAAGAGAGATTTCATGATCTTATCCTGGAACAGGCTGCCCAGAGAGATGGTAGATGCCCCATTCCTGGGGGTGTTCAAGGCCAGGTTGGATGGGGCCCTTGTGTAGATCCAGGCCTGAGGTTGGTGGCCCTGCCTGTGGCAGGGGGGTTGGAGCTCTATGATCCTTGGGGTCCCTTCCAACCCACACCATTCTATGATTCTATGATCCTACTGAATAGCCAAGGAATTGCACACCTCACTTGCTGGAAGGATCCAGGGGACTAAACATCAGTTGAAGTGTCGGTCCTACCTCAGCGCAGCATAGTCATGGAGACCACCAGCAACAGAAGAACGAGGTTACTTGAGAAACTGATGGGTAAGTCTGACCCTCGTTTCCTTGCACAGAGGAAATCACATAAAAGCAACCAAGCTGAGGTTTAAAATACTTGAATACAGACGCAACGTGTATGATGAACATGTGCTAACCGTCTGCCAAAAAGAACGTAAAAATCCATCCTAGTTATCTAGGGAGAGGTTAGGAAACAACATGCAGACATTTTATAGAATGGATGATGGTTAAACACCAACCATGTCTGTTGGGTTCTAGTTTTAACAGTCAGAACTTGATAATGTAGGAAGAGGAAAGATTTTCAGCTGCAGGAATAGAAATTAGGCAGAAGTGTTACCAAACCAGCAAGTCCAGATACCGTGTGGAGAAGTAGAGATTTGCAATGGCATAGAAGTAGGACAGCAACCACACATATTCCCTGGTGTTTAGTTCCCAAAGTGGACTACTGATGCAGCCTGTGTAAATGGGCAATGGGACAAAACAGCACTTCAGGAACCAGTACAGTTTGGTAAACTTGTCAAACTTCTCAAAATGTCTATTTGCATGTGTGCACCCCCGGGGGGTGGGGTGGGGGGTAGGTCTGAGGGTTCCTGCATTACTAAGGAAATGAAAGTTAAAGGGATAACACTCTGTGTGCATACATGTATGTACTTCTTAGAAAACCTCACCGTGTGCGTGGATGACCATTTATCCGAACTCAAGAAACTCAGGACTCTTGACTTCCAGGGAGCCAATCCTGGTAGCTCATTCAGAGTCTGGTTCAGTGGGAGGAAATTCCAAATTGCCTGCGAAGTCCTTGCCCTACCTAAAGCAACACCACCAAGAAAACAATCTCTTTGCAGTGCAGAAATCCCCTTTGTAGCAGCTATGCAGCTGCAAGTTGATTTTGCGTATTGGAAATGCTGGAGATTTGCTGGGGACCCTGCAAAAGGAGATGATCTATCTGCACACACAGGAGTACCCCTGCACACTTTATGAGCCAGCTTCTTTCTGGGATTTGGGATTAAATTCTGGCAACAGACGTGGTTTGCAGGTCTGGGAGATATTTAATTTATGGGCATTCACAAAGCAAACTGCTCAGATTTCCAAAGATTTGGAAGATTCGTATGTATTTAAAAATACTTTATTGCGTTTCTGTGGATGAGTTCCAGATATTGCAGTGTCCTGCAAATGCTTCTTGCTACCTCCTTCATGGCTGCCTGGAGTTTAGGCAAAGTCTTATTCACAACAGGCACAGGTTCTTTCCTTGGGAGAGCAAGAGTCGTTCTGCTGGGACAGAGCTGTATTATCTTGCTAATGTGAATTAATAAACCACTTCAACTGCAAGCAGAGCTATGTTGAGTAATAAACATTATGTTTTTAGTCTTCTAGTGTTTACATCACTGGACACTTATAAAAAAGATTGGCCCAGAGGAATGAGAGGTGTTAGCAGTCCAAGCACTCCCTGGAAGAGGGAGAAATAAATCAAGAACTTATGTTTCTTTACATGTTAAAAACCAACCAACCAACTAAAACCAAAAGAGGGAAAAACCTCAGCTATTTAATTTTATTCTCTATTATTTTAAAATGCAGAAGAACATGTTTAAAATCTTACAAGACAAAGCGACTAAAACACTTTCACACAACATCTGTACTCTTTTCTCATCTGGAAATGGGGTCATTTCCTCAGACTTGGAAACCTCACAGCTTCACCCTCCTGTGCGTGAGAGCAAAATGAGTGAAGTCAGGTAGAAATACCCCAAAATACAAGCATGTCGTTTCTCTTCCCAGAAACTAAATAACCACATTGAAACAAAGGTCATCTGGCTTTGTTTTAAAATCTCCACCAGCAAAATGGGAGCAATTTCATGTGGAAGAGCATGGTTTGGATTATTCCGGCCTGCTCCAGTGCCGTTACCAGCAGTACCCGGATTCTTCTCAACACACAACTCACTCGCCTCAGGATACGGCGTACAGTGGATTTCTGACACCGAGCATCGCAGACAGGGCGGTCACTAGCCAGGAGAAAGGAGCCCTGCAAGTGTTATTTCACAGAATCACAGAATCACAGAATTGTAGGGGTTGGAAGGGACCTCGAGAGATCATCGGGTCCAACCCCCCTGCCAAAGCAGCTCCCTAGCTCATACTGTGCAGATAGGCGTCCAGATGGGTCTTGAATATCTCCAGAGAAGGAGACTCCACCACCTCCCTGGGCAGCCTTTTCGGTATCAGGGGACAGCCCCAGTGGGAAACACAGTATTCATGGACACAGCGTGGAGTGGAGGGAAAAGAGGAAATGTTTTTCTCCATTGTCTCAAAGGCTTCCTTCGATGGCCAAGTAGGAAATTGGTCATTTCTATACTGTTAGCCTAGCTCATAGAAAAAAAATGTCTTAAGATATACCAGATAAACCAGTTTGGCCTCCTAAAGCAGCAGCTGTTTGTAAAACTGCACAGAGGAACAACACAATATAGGTGTATTCCCAAATCTGTGTAGCGGTTGGCTACGGGTGTTTCGCATTCCAGGAGAAATGAAGGCCTGCCTTTTTAAAAACACTTGCAGAGGCAAGGGGAAATTCCCAAGTTCCTTAATATTAATTTTTTGCTAGGTGAATTTCAATTCTGAAATGCTTTCTGAAGAAGTATGAGAAGGAAGGGAACCATGACTTCCAGAAAACAATCCTCAGCTTTAAAGAAAACCTACAGATGGAAACCAGTGACCACCCTGACATTTCTAGATCTCCCTTCGTTCCATCATCCAGAAGAGGGTCAGGTTAAATGTCTCCACATCCCTCTACTCCTTTTTAAATGCTGAACTAGAACAACAGAAAGATTCATAGGTGCAACTTTCAGAGAGGAGGCAAAGGGAGCAATTTTTTCCCACTAGCCCATCCCACCAAGGATTAAGGACAGCTTCCAACCAGAAACAGCTGTCTAAATTCCATCTTTTTGTCCTTTTGCAGAGGACTAGCAACAATGGCAGAAGCCAAAGATCTAAATGGACACAAAAAGGAAAAGAAAGATAAGGGGTTTTTTCTTGAATCTCTAAGTAGAGGTGATCAAAAGATGGGAAGCAGGGTGCACGAGAGGTCTGGTATCTACTGCAATCTAGTAGAAAGACACTGGACTTCAATGCAGTTCAAATGAAGACAAGTCAGTCACTGATACTGTGAAAGCTAGAAGAACTTTCACATGGATGTTTCTAAAGGCCAGATCCTTGGGTAGTGGAGATGTGCATGGATTTGTTCAAATCAGTGGAATAAGGATGATTTGCACTAAACCAAAGAGCAAGGCTCAAATTTTTATGCTCACCCTTCTGCCTCCACTTGACACCAAGTAGGGCTTTATTCAGATAAATCAAGTCTTGGGGTTTATTGTTGGAAAAAAAAACCCAAGAATTTTTGGCCATTTCTTTTCCTTAAACAGGACAACAACATTTCAGTCGGAGTCTACAACTCAGCCTCTCAATAATCATCGTACTATGGCACAAAACAGGAAATAAATGTGTCAAATTGATTTCGCATCCTTTTTCTTTGAAGTGCTTGCTGCAAAACCGCAGCGTGTTAATGAGCGTGGGTGCTTGAGTCAGACTTAGGTACTTTTCCTCAACTAGAATACTTAACTTCTCTAGTTGGACTTACAAAAAGAAATTAGACAATTTCAGAAGAGTGGTTGTTAACCAACATGAGCAAAGAAAGGAAACAGCGGCGTTTTGAATGAAGTGTGCAGGCAGTACTGACTGACTGTGTTACGGTACGCCTATTGTATTTAAAAAAGCAGGGAGGTGTTTTTCCATATTAGTTCTAAACAGCATAAACTGCAAAATTAATAACTTTGTAGAATTTGCCCACATGCAGACATCTTCCTTTTTAGAAGGTACAGAATCCAGTATTTTGCTGTTCTGACTGAAAGCACCTCAGTTGATGAGCAGCATCACTGAAATCAGTTATGATACTTCACAAATAAAGCAGAATACTCCCTAGAGTGAGTTTTAACATTCTGGCCTATGTAAGACTTCTGTAAGAGCTGCTGCGTGCATCACCGCTCAGATATTTTCAAGCCAGGCTGGTAGGAACAATTTGAAATGTAAGTGTTTGGAAAATATTCAGAGTCCAGAATGACCTGGGAGCAGGTCCTGAGGATGCTGTTCAGGGGAAAAGCATCCAGTTCCCCCGACAGCCTTCGTTCCATGTGAAATAAATTATACTATCGGCAGAAGAAAATATTGCTAAATAAATGTATGTGGAATCAGGTGGGCTTCAAAGTGCTAGAACCACTTACTGGAGTGAAAAAAAAGAAACAAGAAAAAAAGTAGAAAAGTCAGGGGAATTTTCATCTGTGTTTGGTATTCTTTCTACTTGAGAGACTAGTATCTGAGAGAAGAAATGCTTGCACGCTGGTACATCAAAGTGCCTCACTGTGAAGCTGGGGGCCTGGCACACAAAACACAACACCCACCTATGAGCCCCCCCATGAAATGCTTTCACAGTTCCAGGAAGAAGCAGCACAGTTGCATAACAGGGCCATATATATTAGCTTGGCTATAAACACCTCATGTTGCCACACGTAGCTCAGGAGGATGTGACATGAAAATTCAGCTAAGGAAGTTTTAGAAACTTTCTGTTGTTGAATGTTAGGAACAGTTCAGCAGACCTGAGGCTATCTTTGAAGGAAAAAAGAAAGCTGGAGAATGCATCTGGCTGGGTTAACCCAACATGCCCTGAGGTAGTCCTCTACTGTAGTCCCTACACTATGACATCTTTCTCAACTCAACTTTAATTTTTTTCAGTATGGGCTGAAATCTGGCAGTAAGAGCTTCTCTATGTAAAATGTCACCTTCTGTTAGAAGGGTGAGAAGACACCCGAGATCCACTAGGAATTTCTGTCTCTTAAGTCATCGTGTGAGGTCTCCAGCCCTATCAGGAGAACAAGGAGCGGTTTAGGTCAGAAGCCACTTTGACATAGTCGTGCATCCCATTAAAACTCCCCCTGGAAACAACAAAATAGCTGTGAATCCCATGTGTCACACTCAGATGAGATTTATGGGGAAAAGAACCCAGCCCTTGTATGATGATTATGCTTTAAACATTTTCTTCTGAAGCCACTTCAGGGTAAATGTGATGGTCTGGAAGATTATTAAAATGTAATGCATATAACTGGACCTGCTATTTCAGTATCAACTTTACTTGAAACAGAATAATGATTTGGAGCCAGGTGATGGGTTTAGGAAAGGGCCATTTTTTTCATTATGGGGTTGGAGGATTATGCAATAGTTTCAAGAATTTGTCCTTACAGATCAGTTTACTAATTGGTTGGCCAAATATATATTTCAAAATTCCTTTTTGCTGTCAGTTTATGATTTTGAAGGACTTCTGATTATGAAACTTTTTTTTTTCCGTTCTCTAAAGAAGAAAAATGATGCAGACGTGGTATCGGTGTAGAGAACTGGCATTTGAGAACTCCATGCTGAGCATGTCCAGCAGTTCCCATTCTGTCAAACATGGCACAACTGCAGATTCAGCAAGGAGCAGGAGCAGGCACTGACCCTCTGCCCAACAGCAGCCAGTATGGCAAACGCTCCAAGGATGTGTGCAGATATTTTAATCGCACAGCTGTACCCATCCAGACACATCAGAGCTATCCTGAGCCCCTAGCACAAGAGGTGTCCACTGCTTGCCAGCAAGAGGAGGAATGCCATTAATGTGCTAAGCCCTTTTTCTTCTCAATTTATTAGCAAATCTATCAGGAAGTTGGACAAAGAACCTTTGGTCCTTATTCATGAAGACACACAGGCTGCTGATCTTCCAGCAAAGAAGAGTGTATCCCTCCCGGAAGATACAAACACACTGATGACAAACCACGACTGCCTGCTGGGCAAAAAGGGAGTAGAATCTTTTCTGTGTCATGACATCTAAGAGATTCAAAGAATCATAGAACCATAGAATGGCAAGGGTTGGAAGGGACCCCAAGGATCATAAAGCTCCAACCCCCCTGCCACAGGCAGGGACACCAACCTCAGGCCTGGAGCTACACAAGGTTGCACAGGGCCCCATCCAACCTGGCCTTGAACACTTCCAGGGATGGGGCATCCACCACCTCTCTGGGCAGCCTGTTCCAGGACCTCACCACTCTTTCTGTAAAAAACTTCCCCCTAATATCGAATCTAAACCTTCCCTCCTTCAGCTTTAAACCATCCCCCCTTGTCCTGCCATTATCTGCCCTTTGAAAAAGTTGATTCCCCTCCTGTTTGTATGCTCCCTTCAGGTACTGGCAGGCTGCAATGAGGTCCCCCCGCAATCCGCAAAAGGATTGGATTCAGTGACAGCTTCTTCAGTGACACAGCTAGTCCCCACCCAGCATACCCTGTGTTCCTAGAAATCTGCGGCCCTTTTGGAAGAAGCTTCAGAGGAGCCATTGCATCATTCAGTTCAAGGAGCAGACGTCCCCACCTACAATTCTTTCATACTTCTGGGAAGTCTGCTGAGCCTCTTGTAACTGAATGAGGACTGGCTGCAGAAACTAGCTCCCATGAGCACTGTGATGCACTCTGCAGACCCCAAAGCCAGAGGGCTCAGACTAGACCTCTAAGCACTGACAAGGACTTAGCAGATGTTAGCAAGCGAAGAGGTGGCATATAAAGGTTCCTTGTGTACTGCAGCACTGAGGTACAGAGTCAAGCCAGGATGCAAAGTCTAGTTAGGTGCCTGCCATGGAGGATGAAAAGAGTTGCCATTTATTGTGGTGGTGCCTTCAGTACGAGCAGAAGCCAAAGCAAAGAGTAAGGAAGAGCTGGTTTTGCTAAGCATCTGGGTGACAATCACTGCACTGCATTGTCTCCATTTTGGGTGACAATTCCTGCACTGCATTGTCTCCATTTCTCCCTCTCTCCTCCTATTTGTCCTCCTGTGCTCAGCGTGCAATTTAAACTTGAATTTGGCCTTCCCACCAAACCAGCTGCAGTTCAGAAGAAAACCACATCCTTGTCAAATGTGAGGCTGTATCTTAGAAACATACAGTGTTGGGGTGTGATTTAACTCATAAAGGCCAGAGGCACATTTTGTACCTGCAGCTAGCAAGGTAGGTAGATTGCTGGTGCAGAGAGTAGGATACTGGTGCAGAGGCTGCAGAATCAGTAATGATTTATGTGTCTTAGCATGGCAAAAATTAGTAGAAACAAAAAAAGGTTGAAAATAACAGTTTCCCTCTACCACATCTTTGCCTTCCATTATATTCCATCAAATCAACAGTCTTTTCAGAAATCCTGAGAAAAACCTACTGCCTACTCTGGGCACTGAGATGCTTGACTGCAATGAATCATTTTTGTTCCTTGCTGGAACAGGGAAGAGGCCACTTTGTATTTACAGGATAAAAGTGGCAGAGGTCATGGCCACCTAAGCAAGCAGGCTGTGACAATTTTACAATGGATGGATTTTTCACTTGGCTGAACCCTAGGGACCAAAAACTGTCCTGGGTGTTTCTACTACTATTACTCTAACAAACCTCTCCTGCTCTCAGAATTCCTGGACCAAAATTTTACCTGGAAACAGCTCAGACATATTTGGAAGATGTGATAAATGTTACTGATGATTATTATTTTATATGTTTTCTCCTCTGCATGCCTACTTTCTGCCAGAAGAAATGCATTTGTGGATAGGGACAATGTGGGTCTCAAAATCTAGCTCAGCTCTTCTGAGCCAAGACCTTTGACTATCTCAGCCATGATGCCAACAAACACTCAGAGGTTGGAATCAAAAGGCTCAGGGACCCAACTGTCCACATAAGGATGGGTATAATGCATTAGGACCTACAGGGTACTGCTGCCTTCCTTGAGTTGCAGCTGTGTCTCTATACCTGTCCATAGACTCCACATTCAGGGAACTCAGTCCCTTCCCTGGTTTACTTTTGAAAGTTTAGCCCTCAAGCATTCATGTGCCTAAGTGAACCAAATCTCCAAACCACTTTTATTTTTGAGAAGAAAGAGACAGGCCCAAGAGCAAGGCAAATGCAGAAGGGTGCTATTTGTAGCATTATGACACAGCCAAGGATACAATAGGGGAGACCCCAACCTAGCCTTCCCCTGAGGCAACTTCAGACCCTTTCTCCTTGTCCTGTCACTAGCTACCAGGGAGAAGAGACCTACTCCCACCTCACTACAATCACTCAGGAAAAACCTGTAGTAGAGGATGCTAAAACTTTCCCTCAAATGCAAGTGACTGTGTGATCAAATAGGCACATTGCATCTCTGCCACATAGAACTCTACATCATTATATATTTAAACACTGGAAGATGCTCTTTTAGCCAAAACTCAACCACAGTGTGATCAATAAACCATTGATGATGATAATATATGCAATCCTTCTCTTATTTTCCTCCACTAAAGAAAACAGCTTCTACTCCAGTACTCCTTTTCCCACATCAGTTGTGGCTGTGGCCCAGAGATGGGCTCATATTAGCACCTCAGCACTTGTTTTCTAACCTCAACTGGTCCAAAAGTGGCACTCTCTGGAATCAATTAGCTTTTGAAACCCTGAACAGGAGTGGATCACAGAGTGATGAATAGGGGGGAAAAAACACAAACAAGAGATTATTTTTCTATTGAAAAAGAGCCATGATGTGAGAAAAAAACCCCCAAATTATTTTGAAAAGTGTTCTGGTTTGGGCTGGGATAGAGGTAATTCTCTTCCAGGAAGCTGGTATATAAATGGCTTTGGATGAGCCAACCTGAGAAACAGCACAAATTGTGTGTAAGCATGTAATAGAGGGAAAAGGAAGCAAAATTCATCCAGCTTGTATTAGCTACCTGGCTCTGAATTTGGAAATGAATACTGTCATAAAAAGGTAGGTCCTTGTTTAGAGAGGAGGTCGTTGCTACTTTGAAGGCTGGACTCACCATAAGTAAAGCCTTCTCATACCCCAACTGACTTTTCTGTATCTAACTGCATCATTCATGGTCTGAGCATTCAGAACTGTAGATGACTTCATACAGTCAATGTAGCGAGTCAGAATTGCTACCTTACACATGCAAATTCAACTGTCGCCTACTCCAATGTAAGCTTTATCAGTTGGACTGCTCCCAAGAGCTAGCAATCTTTTATACCACTGAGCTGCTTCAAGTATAGCTTGCAGGTTCTCAACACCACCAAAACCCTGAATCAATCAGACACAGGTGCAGTCTTTGTGATGTATATCTAGTTTAATTAAGTGGTGATATCATATATCTCTATAAAAATGGCACACCTGGTATATTCTAGATTATCTGGGGACAGCTGCTTACACACATCCCAAGTCTAGAACCGTGACTATCTAAACATGACACACACATGTCCACACGTGCTGGATTTTTGCTTTCTGAAATGCAGAACAATGCCTGTGAGAGAAAAGGACAGCTGCCAACATTAAAGCAGAGCTGATGCCTGTCCAGAGCTGCAGGTGGAAAAATTCCTCCCAGTATCCGGTGTCTTTCAGTGCATCACTGTGCAAAGAAAAGGCTGAAAGATGCAGATACACTTTTTATTTACCCAGATATTCTGCGTTGGTCAGGCCCCACCTGGAGTACTGTGTCCAGTTCTGGGCTCCCTGGTATAAAAAAGACAGGAACCTTCTGAAGAGAGTCCAGAGAAGGGCGACAAAGTTGATTAGGGGTCTGGAACATCTCCCCTATGAGGAAAGGCTGAGTGAGCTGGGTCTGTTCAGCCTGGAGAAAAGAAGACTTAGGGGGGACCTAATTAGTGTTTATAAATATCTTAGGCATGGGTTGCAGGGGGAATTGGCCAGGCCCTTTTCAGTGGTCAGTGGGGACAGGACAAGGGGCAATGGCTGTAAGCTGGAGCACAGGAAGTTCCGCACCAACATGCAGAAGAACTTTTTCCCAGTGAGGGTGACGGAGCAGTGGAATAGGCTGCCCAGGGGGGTGGTGGAGTCTCCTTCTCTGGAGATATTCAAGTCTCGTCTGGACGCCTATCTATGTAATATGAGATAGGGAACCTGCTTTGGCAGGGGGGTTGGACCCGAAGATCTCTTGAGGTCCCTTCCAACCCCTAAGATTCTGTGATTCTGTGATTCTGTGATTCAGGACAAGTAGTGATAAACAGGGAAAAGGGATGTCAATTCACAAGTCTTAAAGGAAGGCTTTTGTTTTTCTAAAGAGCGAAATAATGGAATAACCACCGTCAACCTCAACGCAGAGATATGAGGTCAGCAAACGGAGCAGCCTCAAAGCCCGAGGGAAGGGGGCAGGAGGAGCACTTGCTACTCACCGTATGAATGGCAAGCAAAGAGAAAAGTAGACCTGACCTTTCAGGGAGACCTGGAAACTGCCCCGAGAGCACTGGTCATTAACACAAAACAAAACAAAGCAAAACACACAAAAAGGCATTAAGAAAACCCGGTTCCAATGGGAAGAGGAAGTTGTTTAAGGGGATTAGCGCCCAAAAAACAAAGCTGTGGGCTCTTCCTCAGGCTGCCGAGGAGTCCCAGCAATGCTCTTCTATAGCACTGATGGGGCTGTGAAAACGGACAAATGTTGGCAACCGCTCAACAAATGATAGTAATGGGAGGTGACATCTCTGGACCTCAACCAGCTAGCGCACAATTGTCTCATTTTCATGGTGTGTCAAATTAAATTTAGACTTCGGCACTTTGCTTGTCTTGTGCCGTTCTCTCCTTTCCAGAGCAGAACACAGAAGAGCATTTACAGCTTTACACTGACTTTGACCTGCGAACACAAATGCCAGCCCACAAAAACTAGTGCTGAACCATTTCTTTTCCCAGCTGCGACCTTTTTACCCTCCTTCCCTTTCATGTCAGTCCATTTCTTCATGAGTAGCTCTCATGCATCTGTATCACAGAAGCATTTGAGAAGAATCAGTGGGTTTGTACTTGATGAGCTGCAGGGAAAATTTCTCAGCCAGGATCCTTTTCTGGCAGCCAACAAACACAGGTCCCTTTCTCCAACAACTGTAACAACAACTAAAAAAACCTCAACAGCCTGGTAACCTGTTTCACAAAACCAAAATGCCCATAATTCTTGGGAAGGTACAAGCAGACACAATGGCTAGGCATTCATGAGTACAAAACAGACATCATTCTTGCCTTGGCGCTGTGAGGGTGGCATAGTGAAGTCTCCTCTGTCTCAGGACTAAACAGGTGATACAGTGGAGTCACAACCATAGTTGAGTCAGCTCTACTAGGACTGGGATAACACCCTCTCATTCTTCTTCTGAAATGACAGACTTAGCTACCAGGGAGAAGAGATTGACCCCCAGGTCTCACCTCAGTCTCCTTTTCTCCAGACTAAACAATCCCAGGTCCCTCAGCCACTCCTCATAAGACCTGTCTTCTAAACCCTTCACCAGTGTGGTAGTCCACCCACCAAATCCGTGTCTCTCCAACTCAGAGAGAAGGATGTTGTGGGGGATTGTGTCAAAGGCCTCACAGAAATGCAGATAGATGACATCTGTCTTCAGATAGATGACTTCAGGTGACCAAATCTGAATCTAAGACTCAACAGAGAGCACTTGTGGAGATGGATGAGGAAAGAGAGGTATCAAAAGAAAAGCAGGCAATACAAGTTTTGGATAAGCTCGTGGGAACTTTTGGAGAAGAGGTATTGGTATGACTGCTAGATTAGGTCAGAATTGTCTGAGTTTACCACAGAAGAAGAGGGCATGTCTAGTAACACCCACTTCCACTCAAGCTGGGAATACCAGAAAAAAATTCCCTTGGTTTGTGGGATTTTGGCACTTCTGGGTTCAGAAGATCAGTATGAATTTTCACCAGAGATTAAAAAAACAAGGGAAAGGCCTGAACCAGAGCTCCACCCAATATCACAAATCCATAGATTTTCCATAAATTTGAGAACCCAAGTTTGGTGCAAACCTTTTGACAAAGTTCCTTGGGAGATGGATACAGGGGAGAAAAAAAAAGCTAGGACGACTTCTCAGGATCTCGAAATAACATGACCCTTCTAGAACACAGCTGTGTTGCACAAGCAGACAAAGATGCATCAAGAACCCCGTTCAGAGAAGCCCACACACCCGGTAAGGAAGGACTCGAGCACGTGCGTAAAGTTAAGCACGCGTTCAATCACCCTGCTAAGCACAGGGCACAGGTTCTACGCCCTAGCAGTCATTTCCCATTTGGAAAGCCTTGCCAGGGAGAGAAGGGGAAAGAGGGAAGGCTGTTTAGTAAGCGTGATATTTTTAGATAGATTTTTAATGGAATATTTGTTAAGCATTCTTCCACCCCAGCTCCCCTCTGCCCGCTGTCTGGGGTTTGTGTGTGTTTTTTTAATGGCTAGCAATGCATCACAGTACTGCTGCTGTTTAAATATTTGCCTGGAAAAAAAAAAATGTAGTCTGTGCTTAAGAAAAGTGGTTTGGCACAAACTGGACATTTTCAAACATCCATTTACCAGATGGATCACTTTGTTCAGTTACAAAGAGGGAGGGGGGGGGAAAGATGGTGAAAATCGAGTGGAATGTTCCTAAGCATGCAGCACTGTTTACTATTTGCATGTCTCCTGGCATCCCTTAAGAAACTATCAATAAGCTCTTCAAAAATGTTCCTTTCCTTTAAAGAAGTCTGCATTTTTAACAATAATAAAAAGGCAGTAAATATACTCTACAATAGCCTGATGGAAAAATGTGCTAAAGTATTTCTATAAATCAAATGTAGCAGTTTGGCATTAGCTCTGAGACAGTAAATTTAGTAAATTAGGACCAGATGATTTTAAAATAGAATCTTACATAACTTTCTAGTGTGATATATATATATACTTATGTATTTTAATTTAACACAAGTTTGTTTGTCTTCATAAAGTTATCTTGGCTGCTACCAGAATGTGGTTCAGTCTCTAAGAACCTTATTTTCTGTTATTTATCAAGTCCAGAATACTTTAAATATCAAAAGAAGGAGGGGAACAGATATCTCAAAAGACAGAGAAGGCTATAATCTGATCCACTTAACGTGTAGGGTGCTTTGTATCCCTGATGCCTGTGACTATTTCTCTCTCATTAGTTTGATTAATAACACTCTATTTCTCTCTCTCTATCTCTATCTCTCTCTCTCTCTCTATCTATCTACCTACCTACCTACCTACCTACCTATCTTCCTTTTCTTGCCCTGCTTCCCTTTTCCCACAAATTTGAAGAAATGTCTCCCTCCCACCACTCCTCCTCACTGTGGTTACAGCTCCTACAAACGCATCTTGGTCCTTCACCCCGTGTGCTTCGGTCAGGAGTCAGCATCTGGGACCCTGCATTTCTTACGCTTTCCCACTTTGGATCTCTGCACCAGAAGGTCCATCTCTGAGAAATAAGGAAAATGAAATTATAAGACCAGTCTAAGCAGCCTATTCCACCAGCTGAAGACCAAACCTTTTGACCTTAGCTAGACATATGTACCTGAAACCGACTTTCATGTTTCTGAGCCAGGGTTTGCACCACTAGCCAGCCATGCCAGGCCACTGCTTGTGTTCTGGGGAGAGGGGGTTGCACAGTATGACCTTCATGGCCTCCTTTTTGGGCAAATGCTCATCCATACCATGTTCTTTCACCGGAAGCAACAACTTCTAGAATATCTACTGTGGACCCACCCCACAACAGCTGCGCTCAGTAGGGTGCTACAGTGCCTTACTTTGGAAATCAGGACTAAGGTCCTCTCACAATGCCTACTTGCTGTCTAGTGAGCCAGAGCCAACATCTAGTGAGCCAGAGCCAACACGCTCTATCTCAAAACTTTAGAGAGCCTCTCCAATACCCTGACGCTCCCAGTCATTTTTAGCCATGGCTTCCAGTTGTGCATTCCCCAGGACCTCATGGCACAACAAAGGAGCTTATCCCCTTCTCAAGAGCCATGAGTACACGTGGACGCAGATCTTTACAGCTCTCAGACAGGGCTGAACTCTGAGAGGGCGAGGAGTTAAATCCTCACGTCAGCCCTTATGACTCAGGCCCTCACCAGGTGTCAGAAGCAAACACCATGACTCAATTGGGATGTGAGGGAAAAGGCAGACGGAGAAGGTACGTGTTGAAGGACAGACCAGCAAACAGTTGCGCACAGCCTTCCTTCCACGTGACCCCAGGGTTGGTGCTCCTATCAGCTGGGCAACTCGAAGTGTCCAGGCTGCAGCAGGCAGAGTACGTGCGGTGGATACTCGTGAGAGCTGAGCTCCCCGCAAACATGGCAGAGACAGCCTGCTGCAAGGAGCCAGCCAAGGCTCGGGATGCTACACGGCGTGGGCCAAATCCTGCTCCCAGTGAAGCTGAGGGAAGCTTTGCCAACGGGAGCATGCTCTGTCCTTTTCACCCTGTCTTTGGCTACCCTGTTGCTAGAAGCATTCAGAGCTTGCAAAGGATTGCAATAGAAAAGAGAGGGAACAGATTTCCCACGTTCCTTCTCTTCTAGCATTGTTTCCTGAGAGTCCCACAACACGCAGACATGCAATGATCTCCTCTTTAAATGTCATCGGTCTGGATTGCTTGTTAAAAATAACAGAAGAGGAGGAGGGGTTTGGAAATCAGTCCTTTTCCTTTAAAGAATGATTCTGGGAGAGGAGACCATAAACAGATTTAGATGGCAGCAAAGATAACCATTTTTGGCAGTTTTGTGGAGATGCAAATTTGCACTGACTATGAGATGAGAGCTGAAACACCAACACCCAAAGAGGAGAAAAATAAGCTAGACAGTGTGAGACATATCACGTGCTGCTCTCTGTTGTTATGAATATCGACTGACCTCCACAGATCTGGCTGAGGCAAACAAGAGAAAAGATGATCACTTTCTGGTTGGGCATCCTCCCTCCAAATTTTTCAGGCAAATTTACCTTTTTGCCTAAAATTCCTCAAGCCTCAAAACACCGCTGGGCTAAGACTTCATGGGAAGTGGTGTAGGCAAAACAGAAGTTTCCCCTTTGGGTTTTTTATAAAAAATCCCTGATTTGCATTTTATTACATTTTCATTTTTTCTTCCCCTTTTCTTCCCCATTGGAAAGTACTGGTTGATAGCTAGTGGACGACAACAGAGTTGCTGGCCCTAGCAGGGAGAAATGCTTCAGGTGCTATGAAAGAATTGCTGGTGAGAAAGGGAAAGAGAGGAAACATGAGGATATAAAATAAAACAGCAGATTACCTTTATTAAAAGGAGCGTGGGAGATATGCAACAAAAGGTTACTAAAACCAGAGAGAACAAAAATAATGGGTTTTGCAAGCAAACTGGACAGAGTTGGCCAGTCCAGTCACAGGATGATTCCTTGGATGATGTGTAAAACTGAGGGACAGTCAGGAGAGATTGTATTTCAGGGTCAGTTTTGAGTTTTTGCCAAGTTAAAATAGCATGTGTTTGGCAAATCAGGGTGGGGGAGAGTATTTAGATGAGGATTTCTTTGATCCTGACTCCCTCAGATGGGGCTAAAAGGCAGAAATGCTCTGTGCAGAGGATTAGTGGGATTTCAAGGATTGTGATGGGGTATTTCAGACCTATCTAATAGATGTGTAAGGACTTCAATGCACAGCCCTCTTTATACACCATTCTGTAGCTTCATGTTTCTCTACAACGTGCTTCCACACAAATTCAGAGGAAGGTGCTGACATGTGTGTTTGGAAGTGGGGCTCTCCACCCTGTCGACTGTAGGTCCAGGAAGGCAGGAGGTGGGGAAGGAGAGGCAGGAGTGGTGCACCAGGGACTGAAAAGAGCAGAGCCATACATTACCTTGTTCCAGACAAAGCCTCCAGGGATGGGAATTGCTGCACATTGCTCTTTGTCTGTGTGCGTGTGGAGGCAAAAGGGATGGCACCTGCTGAGGAAACAACTTACTGGTGATACAGGACAAAATATCACCTTCCAGATATCAAACAGGATATCACAGTGAAAGTTTTTACTCCAGACTATTGTTTCCTACTTGACTGTCCACACTAACACTCCTGACTTCATGAAGGGCCCCTATGTGGGTGGGTTATGTGCTATTTGAGTCAGGACTTCGTTCCCACAAACCTGGTGTGCCTTGTGCATGTACTTAAAAGAAAGAGCCTGGGGTCTTTCCAAAGTGGGATCATAGTGCTGTGGTGGGCTGGTTGGACTCCACCAAAGAAAAACTCCACCCTAACCCGAAAACAAAAGAAAAGCCTTACTCAATTCACTCCTATTTTAACAGTTTTAATACCTGGTGGAATAATGTAACATGATCCACGTGGATAAAATCCCAGCTCCAGAGTTTTGCCCAAACTGGGGAAAGTTCAAGTACAAAGTTCAGGTAAAGATCTGAGCTGGTGGATGCCAGTGCTATGACTTCTTATGGCTGCATGAAAAGCTTAAGATGCCGAAGCTTTGAGGCTAAGTTTCTTGTTCCGGCTCCAATTCTGGATTCCTTTCATCTTAAACGAGCTGTGATGTCTAAACGTACATTTCCTCTTGAGCAGCCTCCCTGTGTTACATTCATCGTATTTCATCCTCACAACCCCGAACCAGAGGGAGAACAGAAGCCTTTTGCAGCCTCCATAGTTGTGCCACTTCTCAGCTTTTCTTCAGAAAAACAAAACAAAAAAAAAATTCCCCCACCCCACCTCTTTTGGCATCAGCACGCCGAATGGCATGCACGCCACACGTCTGGAAGCAAGCCTGTGTTTTTTAACCCCTGCATTAAAAATATTCAGTGCCAGAGGGGAAAATAAAGCAGCGTATTCTGCGAGCACGGCTGTTAGACTGGTTTGTTTGTTTGGGAAATGAATAAGCCTTTGACATATCCCTGGAAGGAATAGGCCAGTGCGTGCTCCATCCTGACATTCTCTTCCCTCTCCAGTCTTCCCCACATACCTTACATTCTTCTTGCCCTCCCAACACCACCGGCCCGTGGGCAGGCAAGCACTGGGGACCCAGACTGCCCCAGCCCTGCACTCGTCTTGAAGCCAGCAGCTTCTGCCATCTCTCCTACTGGTGTTACCCCCACCAGTGCAGACACCAAGGTTCACAGAGCTCTTGCTTTGCGAAGTGCGGTGGGTGAGGAGCTGCTGCGCGGGACTGGAAAAGCAATTCTTTTCCATCTGCATCCGCAGTTAGCGCTCCGCATCGGACCGGAGAGAAGTCTGCTTTGCATTGATTTTACTTCTCTCCCTTCCTTTCTCCAGGGTGAGATGGGTCCCTCCTGCTGTTTTTCACAGCAATTCCACTGTTTCCCTTTCCCGTGTTCCTTCCCCCATCAGAAAGTGACCGCCTGCTTCCCACAGCAAGCGAAAATTGTAGTGGTATTGTTCATGGGACCAGACCTGTGACTTAGAGACAGCCAGTGCCAGAGCATCTAAACTCCAACTGCCTTCCAGCTAACAAAGGCTGGATTCACTTCCAAAACCTTTTGGGTGGGAGGACACCAGTATGTTTCATTCTGGCTGGCATCTGAAGCAAAACAGAGAGGACAGAGGGAGCTGCATTTATTCCCTTTATCTGAAGGAAGCTCATCAAACAGGGCCTTGATGGTTGACTTACAAAGTTAAATGAGCGATTCCTGGAGAAACCCTGTGTAAAATGTCCTTCTTGAGAATGTGAACAGCTTTTGTGCTTTATTGTAAAAGGAGGTAGGATGCCTGTAAGATTAGTTCATCTGCATTAAAGTTAACACAGAATTCTAGGGCAAGGCAAGTGAACGAGCTCTGTGGTTAAAAAGCATCTTAGGTTGAACGGCAAAGGGCAGTCAAATTTAAAAGTAAACTTCTATTAACAATTTTCCATTCTCACAATTTGACCCTCGCTTTTAAACCTGGCCACTGCAGCGATCACTGCCTGCCCCTCTGTCAGCCAGGGTAGGCTTCTGTTACCGCTAAGTGGAAGAGACTTACTTGCTTGAAAAGATTTCCATCACCGGTCAAAGAGAAACAGAGCAGACTTTGTTTTGGTTTGCTGAAATGCAAAATATTCCCTTCTTCGGGTGAGAATGAAACCTTTTTCTCATTATCTCCTAGTGAGGTGGGAGAGGGGGCCTTTCTGTGCAGACAGACACAGAAAGAAGCCTGCCCACATCAGAGGTGAATTTCTGTTAACATCCTTTTCAGGAAACAGCAGCGTTTCATCTTTTTTAACGGATTTGTCCAAGCAAGCAAATTCCACCACTCAGAGAGGGCATAAAACTGCTCTATACTGAAGGAATTCCGTCCCCTGCACACCCGCTGTAGAGGCAGCAGGACCAAGGCTAATTGCCATGACTCCTTTGCTCGTAAAGTGCAGTGGCACTATAACTACATCACTTTTAATCATGATCCCCTGGCTGAGCATCTCAGCAAGAAGCGATTCAGATGCCACACAACATGATCCAAAGGATAGTTAGGGCTTTGTGCAGGGGGGGAGAAGAAAAAAAAAAGACAATAAAGACAGCTCAGTGTTTCTCATCACAGAGCTCCCAGACCCTTCTTGAAAAGGCTCTCTCAACTGTGAGGGAGACACTCTGCTGTGTCTCTCTTTGCTCAGGTTGTGCCATAGGGAAACAGGAACAAGGGATTTTTGTTTGAGTAACCTTTCAGAGCGGGTGTCTGTCTCATGTTCCTCTCCTGTCAGTGGTCCCAGGGCTGTAGGTAGCTGATTGGCTTCAATGGGTATCCCCTTCCCAGCCTGGCTGACAGCTCTGTTCCACGCGGTGTGCCGAGAGCAGTGGTGGGCGAGACATGGAGCCTGGCTGACAAACAGTGCCTTTGGCTGCCCTGCCATTTCACCTGCTGCCATCCCCCAAATAGCCCAGAACCCCAAACAGCAATCAGGAGAGCACTGGGAAGACACAGGCCAGTGGTGGCAATGAGAAATAAAGCAAGCTGTAAGGTCATTGGGATGGTGTAGGAGAGCAGGGAGCAAGGAATCAGTTGCCCAGAGGAGCAGAGAGAAGTATTAATTGCCCTCAGCAAAAGCAAGAAGCAAACAAAAGCCATTGATGCAGGCACAAGACGAAGTCACAGAGCCCATTTGCCGCTCCGCCAGAATTGCAGCAGCATAAAATACGAGGCGATGAATCAAGCCATTGCTGTGCCGTGAAGCAAAAAGGCACATTACATGAATTACCCTCCTGAGAACTTCAATAGCACCCTGTAGTTATAAATCCTGGCAATGTGGCTCACGTTGCCTCTACAACACAGACATCACCAATGCCAGGTCTCGGCTTCCTCATCAGCATGTTCCATTGTATAGTTGAGCCGATTATCCGAGGCACCCAACTCAAAACTTTCCTAGGCTATGCCTGAAACATAATACCACGTAGTAAAGGCACGGCAGGTGACAAGGTCATCAAGAAAAGCAAAGTGCTTGCACCAACCACAAACGTGCCCTTGCCACGGCCCCGTCTCTCTATAGTAACGTGTCAAGGTTAGAGGTTCAGATTTACCAATCTCTCTTTCGAGGTGTATCGGATTCCTGGTACTCGTGATGGATGGGGGAGCTGCACCACGCTGCTAGCCCTGCTACAAGTGTTGCACTAGGCAGGAGCCTCTCACCCTTGGGGAAATAAAAAACCCCCTCAAAGTGTGAAGAAAACCTAAGATGGTAAACAGAGTAGGTGAGAGAGGAGGAGGAGGAGGAGGGAGGGTGGATGAATAAAATGAGCGTCGGGACTTCACTGAGGAGGTGGTGCGTGATGGCCAATCTCTTTTTCTGCCTGTAAAATACCAGTTCTTGTACCTGCTCCTCCAGAATTGTAAAGTGCAGCTATCAGCACTGGTAGGCCTTGCGTTTTCTTACCCTAAGTGTCATTCCAATGGCATGCAATTAAAAGGTTTTAATGAGTTACAGAAAGCTATAAAGGCAAAACAATATATACAAGGGAACAGCCCAACTAGAATTTGACATTAACACAGCCATTACCTCACATTAAGATCAGTCAGGAACAATTTCCATCCATTAAAAAGCAATACAAGTTAAAACAAAAGCTGAAGGCACAAATTTTCAAATCTTAGGCTTCATCATGCAATTATAAAGTGCTCTGAAACATAAGAAAACCCACTGATTGCATGGAAAGTGTCACTTTTGGTGGGGTGGCTGGAAATCAGATGCACTCTGCATTTAAATATAGGAAATACAATCAGAAATATGATTCTACTTTTCTTATTTTTTGCCTCTGATACACATTCAGTTCCTATTAATGTGGCCTACACAATCTTTAATGCATTCACCTTCACAACAGTGGTGCCAAATAAAGAGATTATACATAATGTATTGAGGAAATGGGATTTGGATGCTAGTCTGATACCATACTAACACCCTGGCCATTGCATCCTCTGTGCTTAGGAGAAAATTTTATCCTCGAAGACTGAAGAGCAAAAACATACAAAAGAAAATCCAAAGTCAAACTCTGCAGATAAGAAACGCTCCAAAGAGATTTGTGCTGTCCTGGTAGAAGGATGGTTATACATAATCACTGGGAGAATTCTTTTCTTAAATAAAGCATCTAAGTTACACAGCACACACACAAGCTTTATTCTCTTCAAACTACCTGAATTTGTTTTGATGCTACACATAAAACGCTGTCCCAAACCCAGCACATATAAATACTATCAAGTACCTTCTCGGGAAAATCACAAAGATCAACAGCAAGAACAAAAAGTTAAAGACAAAAAACCCGGAGAAAAACCCCTAAGAGGGGTTACAGCCAGCGAAGCTATAGCAGGACATGCACTGTGGAAAGCAGAAGCTCCCTCTTCTCACTCATAGCCAAGACATCTTTCCTACTGACAGGGACTCGCTAGGGCACATGCAATCAAGAGGACGGTCTAGAAGAACCACGGCTTTTTGCATTCATTTAGTTCATTTTTGTAGTACAACCATGTTATTTTGTTCTGGAAGTAGGGAACAGAGGAGATTGCAGACGAAAGTGTGACATTCCTTAGAAGCCATGAAGCCATTTCAGCAATAGGATCCCTCTCTAGAGGATTAGGCACATGAGAATTTAAGGATATCACTGTACTATGGAATGAAGTTATGTTTGTAATCTGGTAGTACAAGATTATTCTTTACTGTTTTTCCTTAGCCCACTAGAAATAGTCTTGGGGCCATCTGTGACCTAGAAATGCTGGGTAAGATCCAACTGGGGCAAAAAGGAGAACATTTATTTCCTGTTCATCCAAACAAGCTGGACTATGTCCCATACACAAAGATTCCTATTATGTGCACCATATTAATCAAGCCTGATTAAGGGGGTAAACTTAAAAAGCATGGAGGTTCACCGCACGTTTATTTCCCCTGCTCTTCCCTGCCCCCAAGATACCACAGTTAATTATTACTCTCTTCCAAATAATCCTTATTTGCCACAGCCACTCTTTCTAACGGGCATCTCTAGATCATTCAAGCCATCTTGGCCTCTGGTGTCTAATCAGTGTCCAAATAGCAGGCTTTCCCAGGCAAAGCGAATGCTTGGCATTTCCATGTGAAAGGTTAAAAGATCATCTTTTGCGGATAAAAAAAAGAACAAAAATTGATTGCAATGACAGGAACAGAGCAGCACAAAGGATTCGACCCCTCCAAGAGCTGCAGAAGACAATGGCGGTTACAAAGGGAGGGCTGGAAGGGAGAGCTGAAAGGGAGGGCTGGGATGGAAAGGATGGCTGCAGGGAAAGGAAGGGAAGGGAAGATGGATGGATGGATGGATGGATGGATGGATGGATGGATGGATGGATGGATGGGAGGGGGTTTTGCAGCACCAGGCAGGGTTGGGAGCATGCAGGTGGCTCCGGACCGCCTGACTGGCGGGGCAGGCCTTGGCCTTACATGCCCCAGCACAGGCGATGGGCACTTTTGGTGCCTCATCACTTTATGAGTTGAAAGCTGCCCTTCCCAGGGCTGCCTTCACCCACAGCCTGGCGCGCTCTGAACCCTGACAGACCCCGACTCTCCCCACCCCCAGCGCAGGAGGCGGCAGGCTTTTGTTCCCAGCCTCCGCTCTGCGAGCGTGACTCGAGGCGGAACGGCCGGGCGGCCTCCCCGGGCACACGGCGGGGGAGGCGCGGCCCGCCCGCACCGCTCCCCTCAGCGTCCCCGCCACACCGGCCCCGCACCCGCCGCCCGCGTAAGGGGAGGGGCGAGGGGAAGGCCCCGCCCTGTCCTCCAGTGCGACCAATGGGGGACCTCTATGCAAATGCTCGGGGCAGCCTGGCGGCGGGGCGGCCGGCGGGGCGCGGAGAGGCGGCGGGGATGCGGTGGTAGGCGGTGTAGCTGCCCGGCGGGCTCTCACGGCGTTCCGCAGCCATGAAGTACAAGGTGAGGCGGCGGCCGGGGTGGGCGTTCGGAGGGTGACGGGCTTGTCAGCGGCTTCCCTGGCGGCCTTCGCGGAGGGGGCCGCAGACCTGTCAGGAGGCCTGGGGTGACCGGTTCGGGGCTCCTCTCAGCATCCCCAAAACGCAAGCGGGTACGGCTGTTGGCCCGAGGGGGCGACTCAGCCTCTCCTCGCCTGCTGCCCAGCGCTGTCGCCGGGCACAAAGCCCTGGGGGAGGCGGGGTAGCGAAAGGCGGGGGGCAAGCCGGGGGAGACCCCTGGGGTTCTGGCGGCGGTGGGGGGGGGGAGAAGGGGCTTTCTTTCCTCACCCCTCCCCTCCGAGCGGCGCGGGGTGCCGGCGTCTCGGCGCCTCTCCCGCGTACGGCGGCGGCGCGGGGTAACGGTGCGAGTCCGGCATCTCGGGAGAGGCGGGGTTGTGCCGCCGGTCGGGACAGGTACCGGGGCTTCTCCCCGCTTTGCGACGCACCCCTTCCCCAGCCCTCGGCGAGGGGCTCGCTAGCACCGGGCGGGCTTTCAGGGTGGTCTCTTCGGTAGGTCACAAAACAAGGGAAAAAACCCAACAACAACCGTATATATGATATATATATATATAATTATCTCCTATTCCCCCTTTTCCACGTCGGATGAACTACCTGATTTAGCTTACTCTCCTACCAGGGGCTTGCTCTTGTTTGTGAGTGGGGTTTTTCCCTCCCCCAGCAGCCACAGACGCGGAGGGTTTCTCCCATTGTAACGCTACTTGACTTAAAAGCGGCTGGGCAAGGGAGGGGGATGGCCCAACGGGGCGTTATACTTCGGTGCAGACATACCGTAATCTTTCGCCTTTGGAAAAAAAAAAAAGGGGGTGGGAAGGGGGGGGGGGGGGGGGGGGGGGGGAAAGGAGGGGGAGGAGAAAGGAAAAACTTTCCTTCCTCTGCCAAAAATAACTTCAAGGAAAGAAAAAAAAAAAAAAAAGAAGAAAAAAAAAAAGAAGGTGATTTGGAAATGTCACACGCCGGCCTCCCAAGTACGTGTGTAGCTTGATTTGGAAGAGAATCACAGAGTCATAGAATCGTAGGGGTTGGAAGGGGACCTCAAGAGATCATCGGGTCCAACCCCCCTGCCAAAGCAGCTCCCTATCTCATATTACATAGATAGGCGTCCAGAGACTTGAATATCTCCAGGGAAGGAGACTCCAGCACCTCCCTGGGCAGCCTGTCCCAGGGCTCTGGCACCCTCACTGGGAAAAAGTTCCTCCACACGTTGGTGCGGAAAGCCCTGGTCTTACTGAATTGAGGCAGTGCAGCCTTAACGAGCCCCGGTGCTTAGGAACAGGGGCAGAATGAGGTGTGGGAGTGAAACCTGGGTAAATACACACAGATTTCCATGCTTTTCCATATAGCTCTGAGCTCAGCCCAAGCTTTTAGGATCAATGATAACAAAAACTTTGGGAAAGTTCAGAGTTAGGTTTTCAAAGCTGCTGCTGATTTCTCCATCTTATGGTGATTAACAAGGAAAAAGAAACTCTGTGAGCTATAGATAGAAAAAGATACCCCGTGACCTTTAAAATTTTGATGTGGCTATTTTCTTTTTTAACCCTGGCGTAAAGCAACTGACTGATCTGAAGTCTAAGATCAAACTTGTCTCCTGTCTCTTTCTACTCCCGCTCAAATCAGTGCAGGTGACTTTGTACCTGTTTAGAAAAGCAGTGACTCTTATCACAAAGCATCCAGCATTTGGGGGTAGAAGAACACTGTCACTCTGTTAGTCCAGAGCTCATGAACTGCCTGTGGTTAAGTAACACTTTCATCCCGGTGGCAAAATAATGGTCCTGCATAATCTTACAGCTTCCTGACTTCTCATCTTTCTCTGCTGGGAGGAGGTCATGCTTCGTGTGTAGCCCAGTGGCACCATAAGGAGAGAGACCTATAAGGTGGTTCAAAAGGTGGAAGGCATCCCTGCTCTGTAGTGTTTCCTTTGCCCTGCCTGGTTGGAATCAGCATTTTGGTTTGGGTTTGCAATTACAGAATTCTAGACAGAGAAAGAACAAGCTGTTTTAAAAAAAAAAACCCTAGCCCAAAAAAAAAAACCCCTCAACCCCGACTGAGTGTTTTGGCCTCAGAAACCTTCTTGTCAGACTTTCCCTGGGAAATGTGAAGTAGTTAGTTTCACTGTTTAACTTGGGCAAACATCCTTAGATCTCTTTCTTATCCCTGGATAAGAAAATACACAAAGAAAATACCTGATCATTCAGTCTCTGGTATTTTCTTTAAGTATTTTCTTTCTGTCTTTTATTTTTCTATAAGGAAAGTACTGTAGTTTTTATTGTATATAGAAAATAAGGGAATGGAGCATGCTCGTAGCCTACGTGGGGAGGGGGGGCACACCATCACTTCAGAGGTGGTTTAGCTTCCAGGCAAAGAGTTGGGTCTGTGTAACTGTTCCTGGTATTATATTTGGGGCTGTTATTTATTTTCATTCTGGTAGTCCATAAAACAAGGCCTCATTTAATGAGATGATTGAGATGCTTATCATACTTCAATTAGGCTATTAGCAGTTGGACAGAATAGGAACTGACTCGTGTGTGAGACCCTATGTCTCTCCATCACTCATGGCTTCACTTTCAGTGTGACTAAAATCAAGGTAATTTCTAGGAATCCTTTCCACTACTCTGTCTACCCTTTTTTGACCCATAAATATTTTGAAAACTTATTCCCTCTCTTGTTTCACCTAAGCTTCTTTGATTGCCCATCTCACTCTTTAAACATTCTTCCAAACATAACACTCAAGTCTGAATCCCCTGAAAGCCCCTGGGAAAATCCCTGTGGATTTCAGCTGGTTCAGGATTTTACCTTCTATACTTCTCTGCACTTCTGCTATCTTTTGCACGCCATGTGCAATTCAGTGAAGGTGTGATTGTTTAAAGCAAAGGCAAACTTAATCCCAAGCTTGGTCCTAGTACTAGTTTATATTGGGAGAACACAAAAGTTATTCTGAGCCACAGGAAGATAAATGTTAAGCACAACAAGTATGCACATGTAGCTGGTGAACATTTCTTAGTCCTACTTGTCTAAAAACTGCTTTCAGAAACAAATTCCTGTAAGGTGCTGTTGCCTTATGGCAATACCCTGGTTCTTCATTTGATGACAACAGCATCCTTCTGCATCCCATCAAGTTCCCACTGAACGCTGTCCAGAAGGTAGGATCAACCCTTTCCAAAACCAAACCCAGATTGTCATTCCGAGGACCGAGGACGAAGCCCTTGCGCGAACATGTACTACTGTATAGGAGCAGAAATAGCAGTGGGTTACCATGATCAGAGAAGAACATGAGTGGGAAAGGATGTACCTGGCCAGCAATTCCAGTTCCCCTATCTCAGGCAATGAAGGTGTGACAGAAGCAAAAGGGGCAAGACATGGTTTCAACAAGGCTTTTGTAGCTTGTTGGCTGTTCACAGGCAGGACAAAAAAGAAGGGCAAGGAGGCCGAGTAGCTTATCTGTTTACTAAAGCATCCAAACAGTGACAGAGGAGAGGGAAAAGAACAGCTACGTTCCTTACCTCATTTAAGCCAAAAGGAATGACGTAGATGTAAAATACGAGGTCTCTATGATCTATTTTTAGATAATTTGTTGGGCAAGGAAGAAACTTAAGTAAATAGGGTTTGAAATGCCTGCCATTTGTGCCACGGCACAGTCCTGTAATATATAGGCTTGATTACAATGCCTGCACGCCAAGACAAACAAAATAGTGTCACCAGGAAGAAATCCTATATTCCCAACCAGAAATGCTTGTGAAAAGCTGCTCGTAACCCTGGCAATGAAAGACTTTGGGTGCTGGGCCACGTAAAGGGAAAAGAACTGCCTGTACTTTTCCTAACCAAATCCTCTCCGTTTTGTTTACTCCTCACAGACCTCTTTGTTTTCCTTTTTTTGGTATCTCAGCAATCACAGAGTGACAATCAAACTTTGAAGTAAATGGGAACTGTGAAACCTTGTAAGAGGTAACACTAGAGGAACAAACCAACAAAGGGGAAAACTGTCCACATTTGCACCCTCTGTGTTACCATAATGAATTTGCCATGGAATTTTCATGGGTTTTCTCTCTTCTGTGCATGTATAGAGGGAAGTGGTAGAAGTCTAGCAGGGTCAGATCCCATCCCCCTCTCCCCCCCCCCCCCCAGATATGTATTGTTTATAAGCTTCCAATTTTGGGTCAAGTAGCTATGTGTATACTTCACAGAGGTAACTCCCCCAGGGTATCTGAGAAACTCTCACAATAGAACTTTTTGCCTTCTCAAAGACTTGGTCAGGTAGCAAGGTGCTGTTAATTCTGTTTTACAGAAGGAGGTGCTGAGGCTTAGGGATGTTACAGGGCTCACTCGAAGAACCATCACAAAGCATTACAGCTAACAGCTTGCAGGGGTTTTGTACAATAGTAGAACTCTATGGGTTTATGCTGACAACTGCACGAGTAATGCAGCTATAAGTCTATTTGGTCAGGAAAGTCTAATCTGCCCAGTAGTTCCCAGTATATGATGGGGAAGCAGAACTGCCACATGAACGCTGTTCCTTATATTTTTAATGGTTCCAATTCAGTTTGACCCTAGATAGCACAAGAGGCTTTGGATACTGATCTAATCTGGGGGTTTCACTTGCGCTTTTAAGATCCTACTAGAGGTTACAGTCATATTCAACTATTATTTTACCTTGACCCAACATTAGTCAATCCAAAGTGTGCCACGCTATCAAAAGATCCCATCGGAGAGAGTCCTCCCAGATCAGAGAGCAGGATGACTGCCTAATAGTAAGACTTTATGGAACCATCTTCTGCAGAGGAAAAATTTGAGTACATTTCAGGGGAGTTCTGTGCCCCTCTAAGCCGATAACCACCATTTTGCAGAATACAGGCCAGGCTTTGGGGAAGTCTCCCAAAGCGTTATTATGAACTTAGTAAGTGTTGGACCACAATTTGTGAGACCATGTACAAACTCACCTTTGGAATCTTAGCAATCTCAAGCAGGGTTAGAGAAAGATAATCTTATCAACGAACATTGAACTCCTACATGTGGCAGCTCAGAAGTTTATATTCTTGAGCTGCCTGTGCCAATACCAATACCAGAATCGTTGCAGCAAGGCCAGGTGCACCTAGTGACCTGAATAAAAGTAGGAAGGAGGCAATTTTGCTGAGTCTCACACCCCTCTGCGCATCACTATGGGAATGGTGTAGGGTGTACCTACTGGCTACTTTGGCCAGCCTTAGGAACAGTAGGAGCCACGAAGCTTGCACTCATTAGTCCTCACCTAAGCATCACCCTCTTGCACAGAAGTGCAGGAGAAGGGGATGTGCCCTCAGTACCTGGAAATAGCAAACAGCCTTGTGTCTGTGCATACAAAATGCAGGGAGCCATGGCTGGAGCACAGGGCTTCCTCCTTGCCATATTGCTGTTACCAGAGATGTCAGGGGCATGGGAATGACTTCTGCATACAGTAAATGTAGATGGGCTTAGGGCACTTAAAGGCCTAACTAAAGTCACTTTTGTTCTGCTTATCTTCTTCGGACCACCTTTTCACAGACATTTAAGTACTTAAATCCCATTCATACCAACAGGAGTTAGCAACCTGCCTGCCTCCAGGATCTAGAGTTTAACTTCATTTTTAAAGCTAGGTAAGCACTTCCGAGGAGCATGCACAGGCGTGTGCCTTACCTGCAGCAACTGTGGAGAACCCTTATCTTCTACTATTCCCATTTTCTGGCTGCCCTTGATGGAGACAAGTAGCTGAACTTCTTGAGACACTAAAGTCCACGGAGCCCACATTCAGTGACATTTGGAACTGTAAACATGCCAGTCTCTTCTGAATATGCTTTTTTAATGTAATAGGAGCTCTCTGAGCATCCATGGAAGCAGTGGACGTTTACCTGTTAACAACAGTACTCTGACCCCCTGAAAGATGCTTTATCCAAGGTCTTCAGTAGGATTGATCAGACAGTCCTCTGGCACTGTATTACCAAAAAATATTCGCAGCATGTACGCAGCAATATTTGTTAAGCTGGGCTGCAGCTGAGTAAGGCTGCATTCAGAGGTACTTCTCACTGCCTGTAAATGGCTGCAGCTCTTGGTTATCACTGAAGCTGGGTCACTTTACAGCAGCTAAAGAGTCCAGCCCTTGACTATAGCTGCCTGTCTATCACAGCCTGCTCTTGGCAAGTGCCCTTTTTCTTTTTGCCTCTTGGTCTAGACATTACAGTAGTGGAAACTGTCTTAACTTCAAGGAGTTCATTTTTCCACAGCAGATTTGGACGTAGCACGCGTTTGACAAGAAGCAGGACTGCTAAAACTATAATTTGCAGTCCCAGAAACACAAGCACATAGCATGACAAAAGTTGTGTATTTTTTTTCTCTACAGGGATGAGGCCCATTCTCGCCTTTCTATTTTTATGTTTCTTTTAAAAACACTTCATTCACAGTCAGAGTGGATTAGCCCTCCCGGAAAAGGAAGAGTAATAAGAATGGATTTACTCCATGGGAATGTGGCCAGTGCATCAGAAGGCCATTTCTTAAGCAGGCCTCTTTCAGAGCAAGGCTGAAATTTGTAGGGGCGATACCACAGATCATTTGGTGACAAGAAGTCTTAGAAAATACTGAAGGATCCAGGAGTGAACCTCAGTTCCTCCAATTAATTTCCTGCTTATTTGAGGGCAGGGGAAAGAAAATAGCGTGACAATTCTAGTATACTTTTTCAAAGGAATTTTTTGATCCAAAGGGTGAAGCACAAAACAACTGGAAGTGTGTGCTCTCTGTTGAGTATACAGCCTGCCATGGGTAGGGTCATGAACACCCTTGTCCTATGGGCTTTACCTCCAGTTAAAATGCTCAGGGTAATAAACCAATTTTTACTGTTACAGAAAGCCTAGTTTACAAGTAGATATCTTCTCTCTTCTTTTTTTTATTTCTTTCTCCTCCTCTCTCTGCTTATATGGCTTTATCTGGTTTGCAGCCCAGAAACAGCACAAACCAATCTCTCATATGATCAGGAGCACAGTTAAAGCCAGATTTCAATCTAAGAATAAGCATAATAACTCTAAGTGGTTAAAAGGCACCCAACACACTCCCCTTCTCCAGGGAAAGGCTTCCCTAGAAAAATAGCAGTTTGCCAAAATCGACCTGTTCTGAGGCTTGTTGACTTTTGCTCGGTGCCTTGTGTTATGGAGAAGACCCTGACCAGACCTGGCAAGCCTCTTCTGCCAGCCAAAGCCCTTCTCAAGTTTTCAGGCAGCTTGCTCCTGTCACCCCACCAGCCTCCTGAGGGCTGGCAGGAACATGGAAACATTAGTTCCTCTGCTCATTTTCCCTCAGAAAGCTGGATTCTCAGGGCATCCCACGTTGCGTGTGCTGTGTAGTATCTCATATGGGTTACAATCTAAATCCAAGGTCTAGATTTAGAAAAAATAATTTAAAAAGTCATACTTTCCAAAGCTGAAGACATCAGACAGTAGTTGGTGACAATACTGAGATCCTATGTACACAGCAGTGGCAAGTCAAGACAGTCAAGTTGTGAACATTTCCCCAGAGCTGTACAGAGAAGGGTTAAGTTTGGGAGGAGGGAGTTCTAAGGAAACTTTTGTCTGGGAGAAGACTCCTCACAAATGCCAGAAAATGGAAAACTGAGAACTCAACACACACGTTTTGGGATTCTTTCTTTAGTTCTTTTCATCCTTTTTTCTTTTTTTTTTTTTCTTTCTGCTCTCCCCTCTCCTCCTCCTGCTCTGCTCCTACAATTCTTAAGCATTCATCATCCGTTCTTCTTTCATTAAGTTTTTAATTGCTTGCCTGGGGGAAGGAGGTTAGGTTTTCCATCTGCTTTTTGATTTTGATGTACTGTGGTTTAATCACAGTGAGATCATATTTACTCTAAGGCTATTGTTTGCATGCTTTATTTTTTCTTTTTTTTTTCTCTTTTCCCTCCCTGTTGATGTCACAGAAGGCAAACAGCCCTCAGACAGATTTGAAAAGACCTTTTAAAGTCATGGAACAAGATCACACCCTTCCTTGGGTGGGGGGGACAGGAAACTGGATACAAGGGTAAAACATACAGAAACCTTTGTGAGATAGGTGCGGTGGAATTTCCCAAAATATTAATAGGTCTTGAAGGTAGGTCAGGGGATGTGGCTTGCATTCCCAGAAAGAGCAAAGAAACTGGTATTTCAACACTCTGTAAAACCCCAGGAACACAGAGGGCAGGGGCATAAGATCAGAATATGTAATCACTTGATCACTGCTCTGCTTTCCTGTAAGTGTTACTGTCACAAACTCTGTCAGACTTCTATGATCGCTCCAAAACAGGGTGGGTGGTCTGACAACACACAAGCAGCGTGCATTAATCTCAGGGGTGTTCCCCAGGCCTGAGCGAAAGAGCATTACCTCAGACACGGCCTTTTTTAGTATAGCTAGGACCTATTGCGTGTCACTGCACAGACTCCAAACATAGAAGGTTGCTATGTAGGAAGAGGGAGTTGCCACCAATTCTCCCTACAAGCTCTCCAGGCACATCAAAGATTTTGTGCAATTTGCTTTTTGTGACAGAGTACACCCATCCTTCACTGCATCAGAAACCAAGAGGGTAAATCAACTTCATTATTTAACATCTGACCTCAAGCTACCTCTGTAATGCCCAGGAAAGCAAGGCAGCACCCCCACACCTCATGCCCCTTCTAACTAAAGTAAAATCAGCCAAGCTAAAAGTCAAAACTCAGTCAAGAGATAAAAGCTTATCATCCAAGCGAGCAAACAAATCCCAGTTTATTTTCCTTCTAGCTAATGTAGACTTACCACTTCATTGCTCTTAACAGATACAGAACCAGAAAGCTTTCTTTTCAGTTTACTTGCTTGAAGTGTCAGGCACAGCGTTGCACTCAGTGCAGAAAAATGAAGTATTTTATTAGCACAGGCCGAAGCCCCAGGTAGTGTCCCTTGCTCTAACCTTCATTTTCACATTTTTCCTTCTTTTGCTCCCCTCCCCCTGTTCCACCCTCCTAATTCCTTCTTCAGGCATTTAGATTCCTCTACCATCTTACCTCAGTTTCCCAAAGTACTTTGCTTGCAGAAAAAAATGAATACACAAATATTTACTGTTTGCTTAAAATGGAGCAGCTGTGCTGAAACAACAGGTGTTCTCAGGCCAGAGAGACTTCAGGCTCACATGTATTTATATCACATTTGAATCCCAGTCTTGGGTGGACCACGTCAGCATCTTGAGTAGGAGCGCAAAGTGCTCACTGCGTGCCTGCCTGCTGGGCCTGCAGAAACTGGCAGTAAATACAGCCAGAGCATGACAGCCATAATGCCTGCTCTGGCTTACCCAAGTGCAAACCAGTAAGGAGGAGACGTTACCATTTTTCATCCTTACTTTCCATGCAACTGGTCACGGTACAAAAAAAACACCAACCCCAGAACATCCGGAACAAACACTGAAGTTCAGGCCTCTCAGGCCTGGCAGAGGGGCTGGGACAGCTTGGTGAAGCACTGAAATAAGATACTTTCTCCCCTGTAGACCCAAGGTTTTCCACATCCCAATCTCCAGGCAGCTTGGTGCACTTTAGCATGACTGACAGCCTCTGTTCCAGAGATGATGTATGGGACTAGGCTCCAAGGATACTTAGGGTGGGTGAACACCTGTCCTCCTCAGGCAATTAACTCCTGGCTTACTCTCTCTTTAGTCATTAATCAACCTTCCAATTTTGTCCAGGGAAAACAGCCTTGATTTCCATCCAGCAGCACTTGACTGGAAAAGTACCTGTGCTAAAAACAAATTTGGGTTTTGGTGGAAGAAAGGGAGAGTGCCTAAAAAGTGGAATCATGGACTTTGCCTGTGAGAGTCGACTAAAACATCACTGTGCTGAGCACTAGCTGTGAGCCAGCGAGACTCACAGTTCCCAGAACCAGCGGAGACCCACAGCCTGCACCAGATGCTAAGGGCCTTGCTGAAGTTGTGGTAACTACAACACTCAACCGAGCAGTGCAGCAAGTTCCTTGAAACATGTTGTAGCACTTCCTGCCACCTCATGATAGCTGTCGACTTAAAAGTACCTGCACGCAGCTTGCTGCAGGTGATGAGCTGTGGCAGGTCTGCACACACGTGGGGGCTGTTGGGGCCAAGCAGCAAGATACCCACTTCACAGTCTGTTCCCCGTGTCAGGGCCCACAGGGGTGTCTCTGAGCAACAGCCAGTGCAGCTCTGCGTGCGCTGGATCCTGCCTTTGCTGTTCACACTGTCACCTTGGAGGTTTGAGGAGACCCGCAGCAAACGCTTAGCTGTAAGGCCAGATGTCTTAGTGGGTGACCTCTGCTAACTTGTGTTCAACAGCCTCCATGCAAAGTTGCCTATTACAGACAGACCTGTTACCTGCTGTGCCTCAGTGGTTTATTTCCTTGCAAACACATGCATAATAAGTTCATATTATTTCAGCAGCAGTGACAGAAAAGGAGATGGGAGCTAGAAAGCACCGATGTTAAACTGTCCTGCAATTAAGCTTTCTATCAGAAGACTTAAATGTGTAAACTTACTTTGCCGTGGCAGTGATTCATTTTGAAGAAACTTGAAGCAGAAACAAGGGGGAAGGAAAACCAAAAGGAGAGAAGGGAATGCCTGTTAAAAATTTTATGTGGTGGATAATTAAATCCAGCCAAAACGAAGTTACTCATTTGTGCATAGACACTCCTTTGGGGTGTCTCCCACAACCTTTCCTTCCTTTGTTCCTTTCTTCCTTCCTTATCCTAAGCTAGCTAAACATAGAAGAGAAGCCACCTTGCATTTTAAGAAGTAGTTTGTCCAACAATAGAAAAAGAAAAAAGGTCCCACCCTTTTCCAACTTAAGGGCAGAGCTGATTTCCCAGGTTCTATTTTCACATAAACTCTACACATAGGAAGCAATACTTAAAACCAAGACAAAGCCGAATAAACACGCCCCCTTCAGCCAAGCACAGAGCTGGGATCAGTATCCACAAACCAGCGTGCTCTGGAACATCCTCATATTGCACCTTTCAGGGAAGTGACTGAAATTCTTAGAGCTCATGGTTGGTTGAACCTTTTCCTTGAGTGTTCATTCACTGCAGCGCTGGCTGAAGAGTCACGTTGGCAGCCCTGCACTAGGAGCTTGGCACCGCCACACTCAGCCCTTAAAGAGTCCATTGTATATAATCTCATAGCGTGTCATTTATTATTCCTGTGTTTGTTTCCATGGCTGTGGGCACCTCACACACTCTTCTTAACCATGTCACTTAATGTGTTTACTCTTAACAGAAAGACGAGAGGTTTCCACCACTCTTAAGTCCTGCCTCTTCCTTCCTCTGCTGCTCAGCCTCATCAACAAGCAGCCTTTTTATCCTCTAAGCCACAAATCACAGTTTCCTTTGGGAACTGGGAAGGCCAACCAAAACTGATCCTATTTTTCAAAGCGTTCCCATGCATCTTTATGCAGCTACAGGTATCTGAACCATCAATTGCAGTTGATTAAGGAGAAAGGAGATATCTTTGACAGTTCTGTAGTAGACCTCATTTATGGATCTCAATCTGTCCTATAATCCCTTCAGCATCTGAGAAGAAAAACAGACACTTTTTTTCTCCCTCCTTCCCCCTGCTTCTGACTCTCCAGGTAGAACAGCTGACAGCTTTCAGGGCAGCATCTTTTGCTCTTAGGACATGCATCCTCAACGCAGAGAGAGAAAAAGCTAAATTGTGCAGAAAATAACAAAGTACACCTTTCCAGGCTTTATCTAATGGACTTGCAGCTGGCATCAAAGGAAAATTCAGATAGAAGTTTCAAATACCAAGTTGACTTTACCTTGAGAGAGCTTGAAAGCTTTACTTTTGTCTCAACTGATACCAAAAGTTAGGACTGCAGACCCTGTAATCTGCATTTAATCTAGAGAGTATCCATTCTAGTTTTAGACAGTTTCTGACACAACAACAAAGTCTGCTAAGCCTTTTCCTGCAGCAGGTTCCAGCTGAAATCCCCAGGCAGCAGTCATGAGGGTCAGGCACCCTCTCACTTTGACCTGCTGATGGCTGGGGTAGCACTTTATTTAACAGGAGGCTGAAAGACTTCCTTTCTTCCCCTGCCCAGTGACTTTACAGAAGATGCTTTCTCCTGCTCTCAGGAGCCCAAGGTTAAGGGGAATTTAAGCTTCTTGAGAACAACTGCTTTTTTTGTTTTGCCTGTACAGAGTATTAACACAGTGGGGGCCTGACCTTGGCTTTGACTTCCAAGCATCCCAGTATGACTAGCAAGGCTTGAGGATACAAGAGCAGAATCTCTGCAATGGATGGTCAGTCCTAGAGAAGCACTCATGAAGTATGGCTGCTGTAACACACACAGAGGACTTAGGACAGTGGAACTGTATATGAACTATAGGTACTTTCTGATTTTGAGGAGAGCACCACTGTACTTATCAGTTAGCTAATTTATTTGGACCAAAAGCGAGCAACAGAGACTTCTGACCTTAATCTTACTGAAATAAGGTGGTAGCTGCCAGTATGTTCATTTTATGATGCACAGATGATTTCTATGACAAACCACTTGTTTTTTTTCCACCTATCTAGGATCAGATGATTTCTCCCTTGCCATTAGGGAACTTTTGAAGTTCTAAATCTGTTGCCCTCCTTTTCTTCCTATTTGTATTCGAAATATAAAAGGATTTATTTGCATCTTGCTGGTTGCCAAAACAAGCTTCGGGATAAGTTTCTCACCAGCTCTTTCCCTATTGTCAATTTGTTTAGGGTGTTTGGATGGGTTTTTTTTAGCACTTATTCCCACAAAAAGGTCACTGCTGTGCCTTTGCCTTCTTGTATCAAATATCGGTGCTTCTTTGGTGCCTGTATCACAAACAGATGAGTGACAGATCCATGCCTCTAGAAGTGCAGTTAATTCCAGAAAACCCTCTGTAGTCTCCAAACTCATGGCACCAATGACAGGGAGTGTTGCAAAATGTGAGGTATGATGCCCACAGTATACAAAGCTTATTCCAGTTTGTCACATCAATTGAGATAAAGTCCACAAGTGTTGATAGGTGTCTTTGATCTACAGAGGGATCTGGACAGGCTCAATCAATATGCCAAGGTCAACTATATGAGGTTCAACAAGACTCAGTGCCAGGTCCTGCACCTGGGTAACAACAACCCCATGCAGTGATGCAGGCCTGGGGAATAGTGGGTGGAAAGCTGAAAGGAGGTTGTAGCTAGATGGATGTTGGTCTCTTCTTCCAAGTAACAAGCAATAAGATAAAAGGGAGCCACATGAGGTTTAGAGTGGATGTTAGGAAACACTTCTTCACCAAAAGGGGGTAGTCAAGCATTAGACCAGGTTGCCCAGGAGGTATTTAAATGATGCATAGATGGAGTGCTTAGCAACATAGTTTAGTGGTGGACTTGCCAGTGTTATATGGTTGGACATGAGCATCTTAAAGGTCTTTTCCAACCTAAAAGATTCTACGGTCAGGATTTATTTCTATTTGTGTAAAACTAGAGACTACCATCTTGATCACCACAGCAGGTTAGAGGTACTTCCGTGGTTTTCAGAAGCTTTCTTGGTGACAATCTTGGTTCTCAATGCTGATTCTGCTGAGTAATGAAAGCAACAGTGATGCTCTTCCTGAGGCAGCTATTACGAAATCGCGTGAAGAAGATTGTTCCAAAGATGCTAAAGACACATTTAGGTTTGCTTAACAGGAGCAGTTCCTGTGATGCTGGCAACAAGCAACAGGCTTAGTGTTTCTGGTCCTTTGGAGGAATATTTTGCTTGCTTCACTACTCCATCAGCAACTGATGCTGGTAGCATAGCCCTGGGCTATTTACAAGGCCTTGGGGAAATTGCTGTGAGACAAGTGGCAGCCAATTAGTATAGTTCACATGCTGGTGCCTGACAACAAGAATCCGAAGCTGTTTGCAGCTTGAGTTCTTGAAGCACATCCAGAAAGTATTATCATGCTGCACGCCAGGTGGTGGGAAGGTCACTGGGACAGACATAATGAGCAACTGGAGAAAAATTCACATGAGAACTTTTATCTGCTCTAATTCTGCCACCACCCCAGCTTTGCGCTGAGAATTGCTGTGCTGTAGGAACTAATCAGGCTTTTCAAAATCCTTTAATCACTGAAGTACAGGGGAAGAAGCATTTATCATTGATTTAGCCCGCTTGGTTTTTGCTCCTTCCGTGTGATCATCTTCCTTCTTTAAGCAATGTCCTCTGCAAAAGTCTCCTTTAAACAGTCAGTTGCAGAGGCTGAGCTACTCAAGTTAACAGATTTTGGCTGTGAAAGACACACTGAAAGAAATACATAGAGATTAACTTGAATATTCAGACTGGACAAGAGCTTTTTTTTTTTTCCTTCATCCCCTCTGAGCTCCTTGGGCTCGGCTGAGCAGGCAGGTCAACATGGCAGAAGCATAACTGTACTGTTCATGAAGCAACAACTGGTTTTGCCCGTGCTGAAGAATAGCTTTGCAGTTCTGCCAAGGCATGGATAAAGTTGCTCCCCATGTTATCTCTATTCACATTTCTCAGTGTTATTGACTGATGAGCTGAGTAGATGTATGTCAGAGAGAATGGTGGGCCCCACTGCCGCTGCTTACATGGGAGTTAAAATGGCAGTCCTGCTTTTCCAAGCCATGGGTTAATTTATACTGACCTCACTAATGATGCTGATGAAAGGCAAAGCCAGTGTTTCTCATACATTTGAGAAGAGAAAACTGATCTGATGCACTCTGTTTCAACACCATGTCTTGGGAAAAGCATATTCACCTTTTATGTGACATCTGAGCTTCCCTTTATCTCCACCCACCGGTCAGCCCTTCATACAACCTCCTGGCTGTATGCAGCACTTACTGAGCAAGGTCAAATGGAAGCCTGCTGCCTTGGTGAAGCACAGAGATGATGGGAAAACATCAGTGTGTGTCAATGGGAAAAGATAAAACAAGTTGGAGATAAAAAAAAAAGTCCTAGATATGCAAGGAGGGGGCTAAATGACAGATAAAACTACTAAACCATACTTGATGCTGTCCCTTTAACAGAGGGAAGATAAATCTTCAGCTTCAGCAGCTGCATATCCTATCTTACAGTGGATTAGCACCATTTCAGTTTGCATACTCCATCCAAATACTTCAGCTGGAACACTCCAGATACAGGGCTCCCTATATTTTTTCAAGTGCTTGCAATTAGCTTATAATCATCTCAGCTGCCTTCACCAAAAAGCAGGCAGGCATGTCGCAGTTGTTGCCAACATGTTTGGAAACGTAACCAGAGCCAAGAAATTAAACGTTCATGGCCTTTGTGAGTGGTCCAAGAATGTCAGTACAGCCAGCCCGCCCACCTTCCACTGAATACCTCAGCCTGGCTGGTTACACCATACGGGCCTGCAAAGAAAGAGGGAAGTAGGCCGGTGCAGGCCGTGAGAGGAGACAGCATCTTGTCAGTCACACATCTGTACCGCACAGGCCACAATCTTATATCGAGTGTGAGTGGCTTTTTGGCAGAGGTGCTGCTTGTAGCACAGCCACAACACAAGAGAGGTCAGGGCAAGCCACCTGAAACACTGCGCCAGTGCTTGCGGGTTCCCTGTGTGAAGTTCTCTATGCATTTTACTGCTGTGTTGTATATATTAACCAAAATGCATACAAGAATGCTTAAACAATGTAGATATAGCTCAAAGACACTCCTTGGCTCAAACAGATGCACTCTGCAGTAACGCTTGGTGCCTACATTCTTAGCTGTTTGACCCAAGGACACACAGACTAGTACAGCTTTCCCAGTGGCAAAGGAGTGACTCCAGCTGGGGTTGTAAAAACAGCATTATCTTCAAGGTCTTTCTCCAGAGAGTGGGAGTATGAAGAATCTTGTCCCTTGCTTATTCTTGTCTGCAGGGGACTGTTGTTGTTATTTGTTGGGGGTTTTTTTGTGGTGGGTTTTTTTGTGTGTGTGTTTTGTTGTTGTCGGGTTTGGGGCAGCAGGGAGAGGGAAGAAGCTTTGTACCTGTTAAGCTAACACTATGCTGTGTCACCAGAGAGCATGTGAGGGCACAGCACTACCTACAAACACAAGCATCACCACTAATAAACTCTGACATATTATCAGTTTGTATTTGAGGCCAATTTTTCTCACCCAGTGGTCCTCAAATCCCTGACTCTAAGGAGCCTGCAGTTGGCAGCTATAAAAAAGCCAGCCCCCATCTTCACACTAATGGGGCCGCTGTCTGCAAGCCTGTTGAAACTAAGTCCTCAACCCATGGGATTGAGGTCCAGCCTTTTTGACCATTATATGCATGCACGTTTTGCAGACCAACCATTTCCTTCAACTGACAGGATTTTCTTCAAGGACATTCAGCTTCTACTTGCAGTTATTTTTATTCATTAGCATCTAAACATTTAGCAGCATTTCCTGCTCTGACAGGGGCGTTGGACTAGGTTTTCAGAGGTCCCTTCCAACCCCCACCTTTCTGTGATTCTGCATGAAACTGCACCTCTACTGGCAAGTCTTCTAGGACCCTGCTAATGCAGAAATGTTTGAAAACAACTGTGTTGGATTATTTCCCCAAGAGCCTTGTTCAGTTGGTTGTTGGTGAATAGGGAAATCAGCGTCAGGAGAGATGAAGGTACAAGCTCCCAGTCACAGGAAGAGCATCTCAATGCCAATAGCAGAACTCTCCTGACTTCTGTCCAGGTGAATAGACCATATAAAGGAGCTCCTATTTGACCTAGTGTCACTGGAAAAGCTCTCACTAGCAGCGTTGCTAATGCATAAGCTTCTCATTTCTCCAAACTGGGACAGAAGAACCCTGTGCTGCATTATTTTGTGTTATTTTGATTTTCTGCACACTTTCCCAAATTCAGTTTTTATTTCCTTCCACCTACGATGCGCTTGAAGCTTTAGAAAAAATCCTGACTTCTCTCTTCATTTGTTTTTCTTACTTGTTTTTCCCCCCCCTCTACAGAATCTTATGGCAAGAGCCCTGTACGACAACGTCCCCGAATGCGCAGAAGAGTTGGCCTTCCGCAAAGGAGACATCTTGACGGTGATAGAACAAAACACTAAAGGTCTTGAAGGATGGTGGCTCTGCTCCTTGCACGGCCGGCAAGGCATCGTTCCAGGCAACCGCGTGAAACTCCTGATCGGTCCAGTGGTACAGGACAGTCCCTCTGGCCAGGATATGTCCAATTCGGGATTGACTCATCAGTCCTTCAGCCAGCAAAAGATCTACCAAGTGCCAAACTCGCACGCCTCAGCACGGGACCCTGTCTACCAAGTGCCACCTTCCCATCTGAACCAGGGAATTTACCAAATACCCACTGGTCATGGTCTAGTGGGACAAGACATTTACCAGGTGCCACCCTCCATGCAGAGATGTATTGACAGTCCAGCTTTGAGTAACAAGGTGCGTGCATTTGCTTTCATGCCCTAGCTCCAAAGCAGGTCACTTGAGCTGACCACCAGGGAAATGATTAGTGTCTAGTGATAGCCTGTGGACTTTTTATATAGTTAAGATATAGGAAGGCTATAAAGTTACAGCAGTAACTTTGCTGCTGTGGGAGGTAAAGAAAGGCTTCTTAACAGCTTAATTTGCAACTGAGAACACAGCAGAGCACTTCGGAGCGGTGCTACCACAGCTGCTAAAAGTGAGGGGAGGTATGAGATCTCATGTCCTCACAGTCTCCCTGGGGAGGCTGAAGCACATCTGGCCTGTGGCACTCTGGCATTACATGCTCAGCAGAGAGCTGCTGCAGTAAGATTAGCTCACCCACAAGTTCATGAACAGTTACATCATCTGCCCAAGTAATTTCTGTTTAATTAAAAATTATGTACTGACTTGCTGCAGAAGTCTCAATGGGTCTAAACTACAAAGAGAAAGCAATGATTGATGAGACAAGGGTCATACTTGGAAGAGTGAAGGAGCAAGAGGATGATGATAACGAGGGATGTTCTAATGCCAAACCTAAAGTTTATAAGGGTGCACTTGATGTTTTACAGCCAGATTTCTTGATTGAAAATAGAAGCTGCAACACCTGCATGATGCAGCCATTACTGCAGCAGCAGAGAGCTCTCAAGGCTCTAGTGAGAGGTGTTGAATTATATGGGTCCCCATCTTAGTTCTGCTGTTGCTCTTGGACTACCCCATCTCCTGGCACCCCATATGTGGCTGAAAGGGTTAGGGAAGGTATCTGAGGGAAGAAAGAGATGGTCCTGGCCCTCAAGACCCCTTATTGCCAAGCTAAGAAGTTCCTACAGTCCCTCCATTCCAAGCTCAACAGTTCCAGCTATCAGCATCCTCCTTACCTTTAGAGCTTAAAGCATTGTATTTACTATCCAAGTTACGTGAACAGATGACATCTGTCAGAAAGTTCCTGGCTGGTTTAAACTTCCATCTGCTAATTCAGATTGCAAGACAGTCTGGTTTGGGTTCTCCCCCTCCCGCAGCCCATTACCCCCAACTCAGCCTTTTTCACATCATGCCTTTGGGAAGACACCTTCTAATGCTTTTATTTCCTTGTTATAATTTCATTTTTCTTGATAAGAATAAATGGATTTTGTTTTCCTTCTGAGCAAGGGAAAGGTATCTGTGCAAAATCATAAAGAGGCTTGTCTGCTTAGCTTCACCACCACTGTGCTTTGTAGGGCATGCAGGAAGATAAAAATGAGAAAGTTGCTGTATAGTTGGAGATAGGATCTTTGACAGAGAAGTTATGTGGGTTTTCTAGAGAAATCTCTCATCTTTTCTCTCTATCTTTCCCTATAGATCAGATAGTGACATGTTTTTTGGATCAGTATACCTTACCCAAACACAGTAGCATTTAGATATCTGGTAGACAGCCTGGGTGAGACAGCCCAGAAGAGATCACGTTTTGGTGTACGTCTGCATGGCACACATGACAGCCGTGCACAGAGGTGCCTCAGCTAGCCAGCTAGGCCCACAGGAGATGCACCATACTGCAGAGCTGCACTGAAGTCCCTTGGGAAGCCCAAGCCTGGAATTAGTGCTGTGTACTTAGGCCTGAATGACTGTTGGCATCATGTGATAGGTGCACGTTTATTCTGCATGAATGGAAGGAAATGCTCCAACTGCATGCAGGCTGTTGTCCCTCCTCCCACTCCACTGACAGGAGTAGGACACCCTGCATAAAACCTGGTTCATTTATACAGCGTTTTACCCTCAGCAAAGTAGCCACCAACCTGCGTAGCATTAACCATTTCTTCTTACTTAGATTACAATCACTTTAATCCTGATTTTAAATGCATTTAGCCTAAGACCCCCAAGACTCACTGGCAGGCTTGCTGGGTTGCAAACCTCATGGCAGTGTCCTGCTTTGAACAGATGCAGGCATCTCTCTGGCCCTTTGGAATTGCATGGTTCCAGGCTAAAATGAGCCCGTTGGGACTGAAACTATGGTAGACAGAACTTGAGGGTTATTAGTAAGGGAGGAGCATGAGGTAAAACCTACTCCAGTCTGCCCATCCTGACCTCAGGAAAGTGCCTTTTTTACTGCTTAACTATTTCCTACTGCCTCTGCAAAAGAAGAGCCTAATTAAGGGGAAGCACTTGAACACTAGTCTCCTTTGTCTGAGGAAATGGTCTGTCCTCTATTTCCTCCTCTAGGGATCAGTAGAAAGGATCTTTAGTATTAAGGAAAGCTGGAAGTCTTTAGCATTCGATTCTGAAAAATCTTTGCTCTGACTTCCAAAGCAATGAATCTCTTTTCTCCAATTTGTGACTCCTGCCCCAATGGCTTGTCAGCCACTCTGCCTTCTTCCATCAGCAGAAACCACTGGGTAGCAAGAGGAAACCATGTCCTCTAGATGCCATTCAAAGCAGGACCATCAGTAGTTTTTATCCTATCCATTTCGGGGTGCATTTGCCCGTTTTCCTTGTGCAGACCTGTGGTTTGGCTGCCGTGCAAGTGTTAACAGGCAAAACGTAGGAACTGCTGTCAGGCAGGAATTGTCTAGCCTCAAGCAACAGTAAATCAACAGCAGGCACCTTATAAAGCTGCGCTGAGGTAACACGTCTCCTCAGCCAGAAAGGCAAAGCAAGTTAAAAAGGAGTCCTGAGGCAGGTAATTATAATGATGAATGGATTCTGGCCAAGGTAGTTGTTGACAAGAGAGCTGTGTTGGCTCCTTCTGTCAAATAAAAATACTACCTTCTAAAACTCACCCTAAAATGACAGAGATAACAAGGGATGTTTTAAAATTAGCCTTGCTTAGCCTAAGCGCTCTATACCTGTTAGCACCCTTAAGTGTGAAGAGTATCTTGGAACCATAATGCAAAACCCATGTCTTTCAATTTATTCCTTCTTTCTGTGCTTCTGCCTTCAAACTTACTCTTTGCAACCAGCAAAGAGGAGGAACCTTCAGACAAATCTGACATAAAAACCCAAAAGCCTGAGTTTTTATTAAAACTCATATTATTTTTTATTTTAATATTTTTTATATTATTTTTATTTTAAAAACACCATGAAGAGGTGTTTTTGCACCTTGGCAATCTCATCTGTAAAGTGTGTGGGAGTAGTTAAGAGAGAACTCATTCAGTGCAGACTGCTTGAAGTCTCATTCGCCTCTGCAATTAATGATTAGTTCACACATGGACCTTAAAGTAGGGGCAGCTATGTGGAAAAAAGTAAGTCACCACCAGAATTTAAATACTTGGTTTCTAGTACAGTGTTTCCACTAGCAGATCTGTTGTGCCATCCCTGCCACCCTGAAAATAGCATTGGCCAAAAAAACGTTAAGGGAAATACCTTCTTATTGGGAAACTCTTTTGACAAATTCTGAAAGCTTTCTGTAAGAGCCAGTAGCTTTCAGGAGAAGTTTTGATCTGGGGAAATGAGGACTAAGCAGAATATGATAGGCCACAGGGAGAGGCGGCACTGCAGGGGTTGCCAGGCCTGAAGCACAGCTCCCACACAGCAGGGACTGACCCTGGCAAATAGAGATTAATGCCAGCTTGGGACACACCAGCTTTTTTTGTTTGTTTGAACTGGAACTGTGCAGTTCAGGAAACACTCAGATTTATCTACTTTTTTAAAAAGTGGGTAAAGCAGAACAGGGAGGGGACTTGGTCACATGGGAACACCCCGGCCTATTTCAGAGTATAAACATGCCCTTCACAGATCAGGGTTTCACACCCCACCATCCTGTGATCTCCACCTTTATCCTGCCTTCAGCAGGAGGTTTGGGTAAGTCACAGCTACCAGAAAGGACCTTGTTCCTTTATTTACATTAGAGTCATACTGGTTGAATCCATGAGAAAATGGAAACGCCCACCCCCTCCCCCCCCAGGCAGCACCACCCTGACAGTTCTGGCGCAGACTTCAGTAGCAGAACAGTCACTTTAACCACATTATGATGTGTCTCCTTCCAATTAAACAAGCACTGTCTTAGCTGGGAAGAAACAGATGGCTGCACACTGGTTTCATTGAGCAACCTGGTCTAGTGGAGGGCGTTCCTGCCCACGTCAGGGAGGTTGGAACTAAGTGATCTTTAAGGTCCCTTCTAATCCCAACCAGTCTGTGGTTCTGTGAAGTAAGCACACCTTTACATTATTATTTTTCTTGCCTATTTCCACAGTTATGAAATAAGAGACATAGGTTAAGCACAGTAAAGAGTAGTAGGGCAGATAGATTTCACCAACAAACTACAAAATACTAGAGATGCTCCCATTCTTTTTGACAAAATCTATTTGCTTTCTGAGGTAGGATAATGTCCCCATTTACCCTCAAGTCTGAAATAACACAGTTTCATGTGAAAGAGTTTATTTAGCTAGCCCAAACAGTCATCCTACAGTCCTGTTTTTCTTCTGCTTTCCCATTATATGTTTATTCTACCCTGGGGATTTGTATCCCTCATAACAAAAACACCGCTCCAATGTTAAAAGTGCTGAACACACAGCAAATAAACTGAGTGCAGCAGGAATGCTCATGTACCTCAACACTCAGTGCTCTGTTTCGTAAGGCACACTTTCAAGGATTAAATTCTTTCAAATTCAGTGAAAACTCACCAGGAAAAAACAGCACACAGCCTTTTCCTCAGACTCAGGAGTTTTGCTTGTAACTTTCCATGTGACATTAATGGGAGAAAAGCCATTTTACTGATAAAAAAGCCTGCACAGTTAATCTGTGCTCAGTGGTCTCCATGAAAACCACCAAGTGAAGAAACCCTCATCCACAAGTCAGAGTAAGCAGTAGTCACCCATGTGATTTGCAGAGCAGTATTTTAAGAAAAAAGACTGCATTTTATTAGGCTGAGCAAACATATGAGGTCAACATTACTCCCTGCTTCTCCCTAAGTGCAGGGCTCTTTTTAATCAGTTCTATTTGCTGACCAGAGGCATGTGTTTTTTCCCCTGTAGCTTTAGAAGAAAGGCCAGTCCTGCAGTCTCATCCAACAACTGAGGTCCCCAGGGACACAGACCTGCCTAGACAGGCACAAGGGCAGGATCAGACCTTAGGCTAAAAAACACACCACCAAAACAACACACACCACATAAAAAGAAAAGTGCAAGCTTACAGGCACTTTGTGGTTAAAAACCTAACTGCACCTTTGATTACACCTAAACACACGCTAATCAAGTACTAATTTGGGGTAATCTAAATTTCACTGTAAGCACTTAAAGCCCAGGCACAGCAGCAAGCAGCAGAGCATTTTACAAACTCATGAGCCGAAAACTGATTACTCAAAGAGCAGATGAAGTAAGGAAGAAGCTTGGCTTCTGGAGATAGGAAACAGATAGATGAAGACAGGTTACTGATTGTCATAAAACACAGTACAATTGAAGCCTAAAGGTTTGCAGCCATTTGATGATTTCATAGATGTTTCGTTTTGGAGGAAAAGTGATTAGCATCAGGAGATCATCATTCCACACATCTGGCATGAAACGTTTCCGTTCTTTTTTAAATAGCAGTGGTAGTACTGCTGTAAGTATCTACCACAGGCAAGACACCAAACAGCCAAGATGCTGAGTTTCGCCACACACTACTCATTAATCAAAACTCCAGCTCAAATTTAATCACAGGTTTCCAGAGAGTGCTTTATCAGATAGACATATTTCTCCACTAGAACAACTTATCACACAATAATTTGGGGATTTTGTTTCCCTGCAAGATCCATCCAACAGACATTTGTTTCAGAACACACGCCTGTCCTATCACCAGTACTGTCAGCCCTCTTGGCCAACACATGCAGAAACAGTGATGTCACTCTCTCTTGCTAAAAGCGAGTAATTGTCATGGGATGGCACTGGTAAAACTCTTAGCAAGATTACTGGACAAACAATCCTCTTCCACACTTCTCTTAATGCTGAGAGTTTAATAACAATGGGTATGTTTTGCTCATCTGTCTCATTCTCTTCCTCTGAAAAACACAACATCCTCCAAAGTGTTGGTTTGACTCTTTTTGAAAGCAAGAATGACTCCATCATGATGCCAAGAAATACCCCTTCCCAGTTAGCTTTGCAACTCAAGTCCAGCCAGCGCCAATCCTGGAAGCCAGCAGAAGTGTTGCTCGTAACAACTGGCAGAAAGCCCTAGAGTTGTTGCAAGTGAGAGCAGGAGCTTTTTCTTTCTTTTTCTGTTCCTTCAGTAAGGTCTGAAGAGGGTGAGACCTCTGTACCCACATTTGGTTTGTCATCACAAACACCACCAGCAAGCAAAAATTCAACATCATAATCCAAAGCTACTGCTCATGCAAGTCAGCATCATTCCCCCTCACCCAATACAGCCCTGTCACCATACACTACTCAGAGCTTAGGTCATTTGTGTAACTCCATAGTTGCTTGCAAAGACAATAAACCTTTAGATTTAGGAAAAAACACAAACCTGAAAAACAGAGTAATGAACGTGCTTCTGTATGCTGGTTAATGGAAAAGGTCACACTAGAAGTTAGAGTCAGAAGTTGAGGGTTTGAAATGAGGCCAGCTTGCAGTTTCACATTTTTTATTTCAGGTTGGTTTCACAAGTTCTGCTCTACATTTTCAAGGCCTGCAGCCCACAGCTTTAATAAGTATGGTTGAAATAACATGACCTGTGAAGTGGAGGAGTGCAACACTCATTTTCATTACTTCTCGTAACTTCTGTTACAGGACCGCAGGGGCATTTTTTAAGACTGGGCATCTACTGGTGAGACACTTCATAGCCACACTTAAAAGCTTCTGCTTAAATGCCTGAGCTTGCAAAGTTAAGCATTTTTAACTTAACACACTATGAATCAGTGACATTTGGACACACTTCAGCCCTGACAGCGCCTACACTTAGAGCAGAAAAGCAGATCTCCATAGGCATTTGTCTTGGGCAGCAAATGGACATAAAGCATAGGAGAAAATTTTGAAGCTGGAAGCAACATCAAGAAATAAATCAGTTCTGTATTAGGTTCGTATTTGTCATGTAACCTTATCCTGACACATCTGAATCTTCTCAGAAAATTCAATGGGGAAACACCAGTGTTCAAGAAAAGCAGCAGTATGTGTGTTAATACCACACCTTCCCACTGCATGATAGAGCTGATAGTTTGCTTGGCCCAAGAAAAGAGAACATACTAATTTCTGTTCATTTCCTTTTGCCTTCCCAGAAGGTTTGGACTCATAGCACAACCAACCAACTCATAGTTGCAGCTTCAAGCCAGGTCTATTAGAAGAAATACCTCCATAGTCTTCCTCCCCTCTCTTTCAGCTTGTGAACTTTGATCAAAGCCTCTCCAACAGTTCAGTCTCAGCAGAAAAAAATGCTACTGGAAAAACCTTTTAGCGAGCCTGTGTTCATACATTGTATATTTTAGAACAAAATGTTATGATTTTATAGTCCTAGGGCCTATAGCAACTTACAAAGCCAAACATGTAAAAGAGTAAGTACCCTTAGCACATTTGATGAAACCTCAGCCTTTACTCACTGACAGCTAGTAAACACTTTGTACACCACTATATACAGCAAATAAGTGGGGGCTACTGCTTCATAAATATATTTTTGATCATTTTTACAGCAGACTGTACTGAACACTACAATGGGTAATTGCTACCAGGAACTTCACTATCAGTCACTGGAAATCTTGATACAGCTTGCATAAGACAGGAGAGGAAACACTGCATACTTTCTGTAAAGAGGACAGAGTTTCAGCCAGTTAGCCAGGTTATTTCAAGTGCACACATTACCTTCCAGACTCTAACTCAACCTTCTTGCAGTTCAACTCAACCACAGAGCCTTTTGCAAGGAAAAAAACCAACCCTTTAAGGGGAACACACCAGGCTTCTTGAGCACATGCAGCAAAACAGAAAGTACAGCCAAGGGGGTGCTCACTGCCTGATGCAGCATCATTTAACAGCTCTTGTCACTGCTTTCTAAAGGATGAGGAGTTCAAGAGACTAATGCTCTCTTACAACTTCCCCAAATCCCCTTCAGCTGTTTCATTCACCTTATCTGGCCTAAGATGAGCCAGATAGCTCTTAGCTACCTAAGAGGAACTTCCACAACTAGAGCTTGCTTTACAGCCATGCTTTACACCAGAAAATAAACATGCTCTTTTACTTACATTTTGCTTCATTTTTCCCAAGTCCAAGCTTTACAACAGCCCCATTTTCTACACCACCACTTAGCCTCCTCCAAGGCAGCACTTTTCCCAGGGTGATGCTACAACTGATTTTAATAGATAGAGGACTAACAGCTGAGATCAGCAGTTGACAGCAGTAGCTCATCACCTGCTGAGAGTTATCCATGGGGTGAAGAGGGGACGTCATGAGAGGAAACATACCTTAATATAAATCTTCATCCAGATTTAAAATAAATACATAAAAATGACCTTACGTGCCTCTTCTTTGCTACCCCTTAAAAAAACCCCACTCTTCTCTTAAAAGTAGTCAGCATGGATCAGTAGGTTCTTGGGGTTAAGAGGCCATATTGGGAAATAAGGTGGCCTTTGCAGTTCCTATATGCCTGTGGTTTGGGGCAGGGTCTTGTGGAAGTGGAATGTGCCTCCGCTTCCATTCTCTCACCTGTAAAACTTGGTGAAGCTGATTTCTTGTCATTCCGCATGTCAGGCGTTGCTGTTGATGGGAACAGGCTGAATTCTGCCCTCTGCAGTACTGCTGTAAAGTAATTCTGATGGTTTTCACTAGGTTCATTAATGCTTTGTCCTTGTTACATGATGTAAACTAGAGTATTGCCTGTCTGCTGTAAACATGAAAACCATCTTGTTGCTTCCTTAGTTAGGAATGTGCTCTGTTGCGGTGTAACTTCCATTTTAATCCTAGAAGAAATAGAATGGATTCCCCCCCCTCCCCTTATATTTAAGGAAGAGAGATTTAATGAACCACAGGACTGGATATTTTGCAAAATACATGCATAATCAGCTGTTTTTCCTGGTTAGGAACATGCCATTGGAAAGACCAGAGTAATTGCTTTTGGAATGGCATGGTCTTCAGCAAGAACAGAACAAACTTTCTGCTCGATTGCCTTTGTTTTGCAGTGCTGAAAGTTTGAAGTGGGCTCATTACATGTTTCACCAGAGCCAAACCTGGTCCCCCTTAGTTGTTCTGCATGGATTAAGTGGTTAACAATGTTTTGAGAATGCTGGGCTGGATAGTTTGTGGGAACACCATCTGTTTCCTTTAACGTGTAAACAAAGAAAATTGCTGGTTTGAAATGCAGGATTATTTAAACTCAGATGACCACAGGCATTCCTAAAAGAGGAGAGGTAAAAGAATTGTCATGAAGTCTGAAGCTTTAGTGAAATAAATTCTGAAGTACCAGAGTGGGCTGCCCTCCCAGTTCCAGAAGTGGGAGAAGGGGAGCTTTTCTATTGCAGTCACCTCCTTCCTTCTGAAGTCCCTCTTTAAAACTAAACTGCCATCGGACATTCAAGCCCATAAAAAAAAGGGTTGAGCAGTGTGTTGAAAGGGCTGAGCATTCCACTCAGAAGCAACAAGTTCAATTGATACATTTACAGGTGAATACCTGAGATCAAAAGTTACTTCTAAAAAATACTGGGTTGGGTACGTTTCCTACTTCACCTACCCAGCTACCTCCCTCTTCCTGGCTTCCCATCTGAGGTTACGGCTTGGGGACATGAGAGTCAGAAGAAATGCTCTGTGTTTTCCCTTCATCAAACAGCCTGGGTATTCTCTTAATTACTGCTAAAAAATGCCCACTCAAGAATGTGTTTCTGTGACAAGCAGCTTCTGTTCTGAACTGACTAGGAACAAGCAGTCCAGAGGCACCTTTAACGTAATGAAATGTGTGGGATGGGAAGGAGTGGAAGTACAGCAGGAAACGTTCTTGTACTCAGCGTAGACCAGAACAGCACTTTGAGGGATTTTATGATGAAGTGGCTCAAAACATGTTGTTGCTGGGTAATAATTCTCCACACAGGAAAATACACCTGAGTCACTGGGAGGGAAAAAAAAAGTTGCATGTTACCAACAAACCTCAGCAGTGGCTGGGTGTTGCTGGATTTCTGAGAGGTGTATTTTCGTGTAACTTGCCTTTCGTGTAACTGTTTCAGTAGCCTAAAAAAGGAGTGGACGGAAAAGCCTCTGATACATTTTTCTTTAGAAAACAAATGCCACCTTAAGCAGAGCACAGTACTGAGCACGGCCTGCAGATAGCTTAGGTCTTCTAGGCACACCACCCTGTGGAGGCAGCTGTACTCATCAGTACCCAGAATCAGGCTCTTGGTGGTTCAACCTCAGCTTCCTTTGACAACAGCAGAAAGCACCCTGAGGAGGGGTTTGTTTTACTCAAATAAAGGAGTGACCCTGATTGACCACTACATCAGGTTAGGCAAGTCTGGGAAAGGGTGAAAGTGTCAAAATACGTGATAAAAAAGAAGTTCTGCGGTTCTGAGTAAAGCCAGTTTCCTTCATCTGGCCAGTCTGGCTTTAGTGTAGTTATTTAGGACCATGTCACAGCACAGTAAATAAAATCAGCAGCTTTGCAGGAGTGTCAGCCTTTCTGTAAGCTCTGGTGTGTCAGCCTTTTCTGAAAAATGGGAAGGGTCTCCGAGGATGAGCTACAGGAATAACTGCATCTGAGTAGTACTCCTGTGTACAGAGTGAGGGAAGCGCTCTCTTTAAGTACTAGGCACCAGCATGGCTTCTCTTCCACATAAGTTTCAGGCTCCATTGTGTAAGGGTATCATCTACTTTACAGTGGGAGCTTCTGTTTCTTCCAAAACAAAATACCACATTCATATAACAACAGGAGCGAGTGGTTTTACCTGTGTAGGCATTACTACCTGGGCTGCTTGGACCAGCTCCCTTTTTGATACAAGAGGCCTGTAACTTCTTTGAGCTTCCTGATGGAAATACATTCTCTGAGCAAGGAGAGAGTAGCAGTGTCAGTGTATCCCGCATGACTTTGGGCATGAGATGGGTAGGACAGTTAATGTGAGCCTGTGCAAAGGGGCCTCTCCAAAGTGTTGTGCAAACCTTGGAGAACTGAGGTGCCATATTGCCTCTACAATGGTGCTGTATATACTCTCCGTGGGCAGGACTGGAAGAAGCACCGCACATCTAAAATCTGGAGAAGATCTAGTCACATTTGATTCCTGACCTAGATTTAGGATAGAGTTCAGCTTCTGCAGTAGACCACAACTGAGCAAGGGTTCATAGATTTTCACACTGAGGTACCAATACCTGTCTTTTCAGAGCCTGACACAACTTGACTCCCAGCTTTGTCCTGCTCAGCACCAGCCTGCAGATAAAGCAGAGCTGAACTGCAGCAGGGCACCAGTCCTCCTTGCTTGCAGGGCTGCCTTGGGCCTTGTAGCTGCCCAACATGAACAGTCTGGTTTGTTGTTGGGTTTTTTTTCCTCTAGGATGGTCAAACAGTTTCCCAGCATATTAGCAAGCAACCTAGGGTGCCACAGCGTTCCCAGTAGCAGAAGGGTTTATGGACGCTGGATACCCAGGAAACAGCCCTTTGTTTTCACTGTACATTGTCTGTTCTCCCAGAGGATCGTTTTTAAACACCCGGTGACTCATTATTGAAGTAACGCCCTAGCTGTAATTTTGGAGGCTCTGGAAGGAACCTCTCAGCAAACATTGCTTAAAACGAAATCCTTCTGTTCCTGACTTGGATGGAAAGCACTTGACTGGCAGCACCCAAGTGAAAAAAAACTAACCAACCAACCAACCAACAACAACCCTCACCCTGAAAAAACCAAAAAAACCAAACCAGATGCAAAAAAAAATGGGGCAAACTATAATAGGCTGATCGCTACCCCTCACTGGCAGAAAAAGCATGAGGAAACGATGTTGATACAGGCAAACAAAATAATCCCAGTATTATGAAAGAGTGGCTTGGGAAGGATAATGTCTGGAGTGATCTATTATGGGAAGCTTCCAGTTTTGTTTTGTCTGTAGATACCTTTCACAATGCAGTAGGTGACTCTGGGGGAGACAAATTCATTGGTCTGCCATAAATCCAGTAGATTTTTAGATTCTTTTTTAAAAAACTCTTATACATATAAGCCCTTTTAACCCCATACCCAATTCAGTAGGAGACTGTATCACTCCCAGTTCCTGTCCTCTGATGCTAATTCAAGGAAAAGCGACTGCAAAACCCGCTGTCTTCCCCAGCTTGCCAGGCGTGGATGTTCCTCCTTCCACCACACACAGCCAGCCAGGCCCACTGCCTTGGGCTACTCGCAGTCAGCCAGGCCCACTGCCTTGGGCCACTCGCAATCAGCCAGGCCCACTGCCCTGGGCCACTCAAGTTGAGCCAGGCCCGTGCGCTGGTGTGGCAGTTACCTCGGGGAAAATCTGGCAATGGTTCTGTGGTACAGGGCCAGAGATTGCTCAGCAACATTGGGGCAGCTGGTGGAAAGGATGGAAAGCCTGTGTGGTTAACATAGCAGAGAGGAGGGGGCAGGTTAGCATCAGGGACTTCCTCTGCAGACCTCAGTCAAGCAAAACTCACTGTGAAGTCTGGCCAGGATGGTAGGATTCCTCACTGGAAAACCTGTGGTGATGTTTACTGAGCGCTTGGGACAGAAACTCTGTTGTATGCCTTGCCTCCATTTCCAAAGACAGGTAGGTAGCTCTGGTACAGAACTCTCCCCAGCTGAGCACAAAGCCACATCTTGTATGGACCCCTGTAATTTATCGTTTTATGCCTTTGGGTTCCAGTGTTATTTTTTCTGGTGAGAACAAATAGCACCAGCAGAGGTTAAGATGTCAGCATTTCCACTATAAACCCAGCTCTTTCTGAGGGTTAGGTAATGGTTCTTTTATACCACACTATATTGAAATTCCATCATGCAGATGCTGTCCAAGACACAAGGCATTCATTTTTTCGCCAATTTTTATTTGAAGTCATTATGGGTAGTTAATGGTTTAGAAGATGTCAAAGAATGTAAATCCAAAGTTGGCTTTTTTTTTCTAAGTCTGTTCTTGCATTGTATACCTCAGGGATGGCTTAACACTTTCTGTCTCTTAGCCTCTAACCAAACGGAGACAGCGTAACTGAATATCTTGCTTAGGAAGGTTTAAGCATAGCCTTTCTAGGGAAGAATTTCCAAAACCAGAGCTCACACACAGTCCTCCAGGATGTTGTGCTGTGGAGCACAGTAACACAAGACATCCTGCCAGAGTAGATGTGCAATACCTCCACAAGCAAAGGATGAAGACTCACAGAGCCTGAATGTAGTATTTTAAGCCTCTGTCAGTAAGTGGGGACACTCAGCACCTCAGCAGGAGGAGCAGAATGGACCCTGATCACAGCGAGTGGGTGGTATAGCCATTGCATAATGTGGTCTGTGCCAATGGACAGTCAACGGAAGAAGGGACTGAGCTCTCTTAGACCTACTGGAGATTCTGTGCTTGACAAACAGAAGATCCAGTAGCACTGGCAAGTGGCTGTGTCAGAGCTGGGCAGAAAGGGAAAGGTGGTGCATTGTAGCTACTACCAGTAATGTTGCAATGTTCAACTGTCGGAAGTATGTGTAGACTGAGTTGCTGACATTGCCACATAGTGTGAATGTGAGTTGTACTGGACTGTTCATACCCTGTGCAGTTACAGAGAGAACATGCCAAGATGCTTAAAGACTTATGTTGCCACTTTTTCTTGTATCCCACAGGTAATAACTCCAGTCAGGTCAGGACAAGGTTACGTTTATGAATTCCCTTCCAAATTCCAGAAGGACATCTATGATACACCCCCCGCTCGCCCTCTCCAAGTGGTAGGTACCAATAAAACTGCCAACAGCACTTGACAGGGCACAAAAGATTATGAACTTCTACCAGCCATTTATGAGCAAAGTAAGTTCGTTCTCTCATTTCAGAGAGAAAATATGGTTTAATTAGATGCAGTGGCTTATTCACAGGGTGCAGAAGTATTTCAAAGTTGTATCTGATGCTGACTGAAATTTGGCAGCACACCAAACGCAGAAGTCCCATTTGTTTTCCATGTTTTGATCAAAGAATGTATCAAAACAGAATAAACTGGCTGTGTGGGAACAGTTTCTTTCCCTTCCTTTGTTGCTGTGGGGTTGACAGTAATTTGCTCCGTAGGGGTAGAATTACCGCCCAGATGAATAGCTACTATGCAGGGAATTGTTCTCACCACAATTCTGCTGTGCCATGTCACTGAACTTGAAAGCTATTTTTGTTTGTGTACATCTTAGCATACAACCCTCAAGACCACAGGCATCTGGAGTGGATGCTTGCAGGACCTGTAACTCACCAAGCCTGCATCTCTCCAAGGCTTCAAGGCTTTTTGACAGAGCAGCTCTTCCAGGGGACAGCATGGAAGCTCAATAGCACCTAATGCAGAGTGACACCAAATAGCTGGAACTGTTGTGAAGTCTGGGCTAAAAGACATTCAGACAGCGGCCCTAGACCACATGCAGAACCCACGGGGACATGCCACCATGTGGGACACTTGAAACATCTGACAGCTGTACTCTGTGCTAGTAAGACAGCTTGCACTACACCTGATAAAGCAGATCGGTGATGCTGACAGGGGCAGCCTTAATTTCAGAGAGTTTAGTGTCTACTAGTACAGGCTTACTCCTCAATCCTCTAAGGGTCTGATCAGTTCTGATCACATCACCCCAACAAATATCTGTAATAGACTGGCTTTGATTTAACCCTTGGGATGGAAGTCAGGCGTGATTCTCCAGCCTTCTGTCCACACACTTGCCCAGAGGGGACCTAGCAAATGCATTTCCTCATAACTGTCCACGATAGCAGCCAAATCCATGCAGCTCTCCCACATGAAACAAAGTTGAAGAGCTCTGATCATCTTCAGGCTGTTTGTGAGGAAACAGGGAAATCAAGAAAACTCATTGTAGATCAGAGGTTCCCTGAGGTGACTGATTTCTGTAACAAATTTATTCTTCCTTTAGGTATACGACATTCCCCCTACATCAGTTAAGGGGCCTGTACTTCCAGTTCCCATGGGAGAAGCAAAAGCTTTAGGAGTCTATGACATACCATCTGCCAAAGGGGTAAGTTTTACGCTATTTCCACAAGGTCCTGTATTTTAACATCTGACCAATGACATGTTTAAACAACAGCTCATGTATGAGCCTGAAGGAAAAGGAGATTCAGTACCTTGAAGATTTCCTTGGGTTTATAAACTGATAAAACTGGTGAAGCACTGTGTCAAAATTATTAATCTTACAGAGTGTGAATTGGTAATTAGACCCACATTATCTTTGTGGCAGCATGCTGCCTTTTTGGATTTGCTGCTTAGGAGAAATTGCATCAAGATGAATGTTAAAAAGCAAGATGTTAAAACTGATGCTCAGTCAAACTCAGGATAAGTAGCTGACTCCACGAAAGTCAACTGCAGATCTTTTGTGCCAACATTTTATTAGGCTGTATGGAAAATACAAAATACGTTGCTATTCTAGCCAAAGATTTCACAGTTTGCTTTCTGTGATTCAGGTTTATGCTACACCTCCATCTGCGTGCCGAGATGATACAGGCCTGAGGGAAAATGTGCAGGAATTTTCAACTCCGGTGTGCCACGGTGTCAGACCAGAAGAAGTGTACGATATTCCTCCTTCCATCCCCAAAGCAAACGGGAAAGAGCACAACAGATTTCCTCCCGAGAGCCTTTTATTGCTGGATGGAGCGCCACAGAAACAGAACGTATATGACATCCCTGTGAACCATCAAAACCATTTTCTTGGGCAACAAATTGCACCTCAAAAAGATGTTTATGATACCCCGAGGGGAATTTCGTTCCCAGGACAACAGGTGGGATTCACTGAAAGTCTCATCACAGAAGGAAGAGAAGGTGTATATGACGTGCCACCACAAGTCCTCCAAGACACTAAAGGCGTACAGGATGTGACTGATGGGATAAATAGGTTGTCTTTCTCCAGCACAGGAAGCACAAGGAGTAACATGTCCACATCTTCAACAACATCAAAAGACTCTTCTTTCTCAGCATCAACTGCACAGGACAAAAGACTAATCCTTGATCCAGACACTGCTATAGAGAGGCTTTATCGCCACCAGCATACAGTGGAGACAGCTGTCAATAACCTCATGGCCTTCGTTACAGCAGACTGGCGGTCTTACAGCTATATGGAGAAGCACATCAATGAAATTCACACTGCAGTGGACAAGGTAGAGCAGTCGCTGCTGGAGTACCTCCACTTTGCGAAAGGATCAGCAGCCAATGCTTCCTGCCTGTCTGAGCTCGGCCTCCTCAACAAAATGAGGAGGGAGGTGCAAAGGTTGGAGGACTCTCACCAGATCCTTACCCAAACCAGTCATGACTTGAACAGCTACAACTGGTCTTTGAATGTTCTAGCTGTCAACAGGCTGCAGAACAAGTGCGACGACCTGGATCGGTTTGTCATGGTGGCAAGGACAGTCCCAGACGATGCCAAGCAACTGACCACGACCATCAGCGTCAATGCAGAGGTGCTCTTCAGGCAGGCGCTGAGCAGCTCACGTTTCAAAAACATCACCCCAGAGCCTATCATGAACACTCCTGACTACGTATATGACAATCCTCACATGCAGCGTCACGGAGACAAAGCGCAGAACCACTGCAGTTCCCTCCCTCCGCTCCTGAGTCAAGGTCAGCAGCACCCTCACACCACCACCAGCGAGAGCTCGGAAAAGAGCTGGATGGATGACTATGACTACGTTCACCTGCAGGTAGGCAAACACAACACCTTTCTCTGCACAAGGCCAAGTAGTTGCAGTTGATGGGTTGGGTTTTTTTTTGAAAAAATTGTTTGCAGGGAGGTAGGTTGTCACACTAATACACATCATCACTCGCTCTCGGACAGAACAGTCGCATACGTAACAGAAACAGCCATTTGCCCTGCCACACTATCCTTTTCTTCTCTGTGCTCTTAGTGGTGCTCTACCAGTGAGGAAGCCAACAGAATGCAGCCCATTACTTGACTTGAGAGCTGCTGTTTACCTCAGGAACAGTTTTCATTTAACACAGTGTCTTGTGTTTTGCAAAACAGGGGAAAGAGGAGTTTGAAAGGCAACAGAAGGAGCTGCTGGAAAAAGAAAACATCATCAAGCAGAGCAAGATGGAGCTAGAACACCATCAGGTATGTTCTCTTGGGTGCAGTAACGGCATTGAAACACCACATTCCTTGCACGTAGGGAGTGCTGGTCAGATGGAGCCAGAGGGGCCAGTGCCTTAGCAGGGTACACCTGCTAGCATCACGGCTGTGAGGTGTGTGCGAGCACCAGCACGCACCACTGGAATGTCCAAGATGTAAGGTGGTGAAGACAGCAGGTATTAGGTCTTGGCTAAACAGCAGCTCCAGGTTAGTTTCTTTCCAAGCGGGATTTGTGCCCGTCAGGCTCCACCATTAATGGATTTATCAGGGCAAAGGAGAAGGACAGACCTTGTCCTGCTCCGGATAGGAAACAGCAAACACCAAGATTCTAACACCTTCCTGGCCCCACACATCTGTGTCAGCAATTGCTTATGGCACAGACAACCAACAGATTTGCTGAAGAGGAGCAGTGTGGAAGGTTGGCGTCTCAGCCCTGTTCGTGCCCTTGCTGACATTTTGTAGCTGAGCGCAAGCGCGGCCACAGCTCTCAGTGATAGCATGACATCTCTTGTGGCAGAAATAAGCTTCTCCCTTGAAAACAACTTCCAACCACCTCAATTTAAGAGACTATTTTTTAATACAGCTCACCATTGCAGTGGCCCCACTTCATACATACAGTAAAAGAAGTCTGGAAAGTTTACCGCAGAGGGGAGAGGCTCATGCAGTGTCTCACAGCGGGTCAGTCACAAAACCAGCTTGAGAACGGGCCTGCCCCGACCTGCAGCCTGGCGCCTTAATTGCAACCCAGTGCTGGCTGCACGTCTGTTCAGTGAACATCGCTGCTGTTGGGTTAAACACTGCACTTCACATCTCTCTGAATGCTGAAATCGCAGCAGCTCACGTCTGGTTGAGGGCTCTCACTTTGGCCTCTTATTAATTAATTCCTTGACAAGTCACTGCCGTATCGCATGGCAGGAAATGGTACAAGCAGCGTGGGGAGGGGAGTGAGAGCTAAAGGTTTGTCATTGCCAAATCCCACAGAGATGGCAGCCTTTTAAAGATTGTGTGGGAGTCATTGCCACTTGGATCCATCTCTCAAGCTCCTCACTTCAGAATAACCCAAATGAGTGACAGCCTGTAAATTCAGGGTGTGGGGGGTGTCTTTAAATGCAAATAGAGTGTTTCAGATGTTTTCCTCTTCAGAACTGCGGCTGGGCTTATGGTAACCAAAGTGTTTGATCGCCCCTCACTCTCCAAAAAGAAAAGATCTTAGAATACACATACAGCAGTTCCTATATAGCACAGGGTCAATCTAGGATACCCAGGGATGTCCTGAGGCACAAAATGAGATTGTAATACGTAACGACGTCCAACAAGAATATTCTTTCAATATTCTTTATTTGTCTTTCAGATCAACCAGTTCCAGCGCCTGGAGCAGGAGATCACAAAGCCGGTGGAGAACGACATCTCCAAGTGGAAGCCGCCGCAAGCTCTCCAGACAGCAAGGAGCACCGCCACCTCCCGCGACAGCCAGCTGCTTCTCTTCTATGCCGACCAGTGCGAGACGCACTTCAACTCCCTCCTAAACGCCATCGACGCCTTTTTCGGCTGTGTCAACACCTCTCAGCCCCCCCGAATCTTCGTGGCTCACAGCAAATTCGTCATTCTGAGCGCTCACAAGCTCGTCTTCATTGGGGACATGCTCACGAGGCAAGTGACGACTCAGGACATATGCAACAAAGTGATGAACTCCAGCAACCAGCTGTGCGAACTGCTGAAGAGCGTTGTTCTGGCCACCAAGATGGCTGCCTTGCATTACCCCAACATCGCCGCCCTACAGAAGATGGTGGACCAAGTAACAGAGCTGTCTCATCACGCACAGCTCTTCAAACTCTCGCTGGTCCACATGGCCTCCTTATGAAACACGTTGGAATCCAATTTGTGAAGGGGGAAAAGAGGAAGGCAAACAAACTGGAGCTTTTTTGTATAAATGTTACCAGGTTTTTTTGGTAGATATTTTTTTATGAAGTATTTTAAATACATTCTTAAGAGTAAGAGAATTGAATGAAATCAGGGATCTGAGAATATATCTCGTTCTGTATTATGTTTCTGATACACACTTAGGTTTGTATACACGGCGTATGTATGTATATGTTGCAACGTTCCCAAAAGCATCAATCAAGCACCTTACAAACGACGCGTTGGGTAAGCGGCGCCTGCCTTTTGTATATATACTGCGTGCGCCCTTGGTGTATTTGTTAACTGGATGCTGCACTCTTCTTGTTCCATTCCATCTTGATTTTGGCACACGGACTTGGCTGTGAAGCCTACTTGTAGCAATCCATGAAGCAAGTGTAATGGTTCTCATAGAACTCCATTCCCTTCTTAGAAATTACTTTCTATAGGCTAATTCCGTGACGTGTAACTCTCTGTGTAATGCTACTTTGTCATGTGCAGCATTACATCATTCTGATCAGCGTGTATGCACAACTGCAACAGGCGCATTGAGCAAGGTGTAAGTAACAGAACCTTCTAAAGAGGAGGGCAGTCTTGGGTGTATTTTAGTATCTTACTGGCATCCACACTCCGCTGTTTCTAATAACGACACAACACAGGATTTCAAAGCGCGGATGGATTCCCAGCAGTGTACATCCATCCATACGCGTTCACCTTGCATGTCCTTGCATTGGCAATTAAATTTAACAGTTGGGCTCAAAAGCCTTACTGATTATGGGCTCAGAGCTCTTCTGAGAGCTTCCCAGGATCCACTGGGCTCATTTTTGAGGCTGCAGATGAACAGTGTCTCCAAATAGCAGCCCCTTCCACAGGGATTAACATACAAACCATAATTTGTAAGAAAAGCAAGCAGCTTAATTTGAAATAACAGATATTTAAACATCTTCATAGCATATTACACAACTTAATGAAGAAACAGCACTTATTTTTGTAGGACATATTGTTGGGAATTATTCACATCTATGGTGGTTCTGACTTCCCTTCAACTGTTGGGCTTTTTGCCTAAATTCAGTTGCACAGGTGCTGGCCCTGGTGCCAGAAATGACCTCCTGTTTTAATGGGGCCATTCTGTCAGTAAGTACACATGATCCCACCCAGTAATTTTCAACTGAGACCCTTAAAAATTGTTAGCAGGGTGGTGGACTCCTTCAGAATCTTCATGTACGCTGAGAACTCCAAAAGACATGTAAGCTTGTTTGTCTTCGTTGCCTTTTGCGAACCAGCCCCTTAAAAGCAGGTCACGGAGCGCTGTTCGCCAGCACTCCCCAGGCTTAAAGTCGTGCTTCAAAGTGAGCGATTGCTCAAGGAAATTCCAGGTGATTCTGGCATTTTGAAAGCGTAATTCAGGGTGGTCCTGCAGCAGATCACTGGTAAACACAAGGTCGGAGGATCAGTAGTGCCTATGAAACGGACACTTGTGCCTAACTTTTCCCTTCCCCTGTTTGCCCCTGAGCACGTGCCTTACTGAAATGGGATTTGTTGTCTTCAGTAACAAAACCCTTTCAGCAGCATCTGACACCTTGCAGCCTTAATGCATCGTCTCAGAGCGAAGACCACTCTTGGCTGCCATAACGTCACTTCCAGAGCCTGCAGAACATCCCTGGAAGGGCAGTGGGAGCCAGCACAACCTCCGCTGGCCCGGAATCAGCGCCGGGGCTCAGCTCTGGTGTTACAGCCAGAAAGGACAGTTAAAACTTCTACAACAGACAGTTGCCAAAGAGTAACACTCATCAAACCTGTTTTGTACTGATGGTGTTTGGGATTCTTTCGGATTTCATTCCCTGTTCTTGTCACCTTACATTTTTAGGAAGTGAGAAAGCGCTTCGAAGCTGGTAGCTTGTGCTTTCACAAGGAGAACCTTTATTGCAAACCTGTATTGCAGTTTGTTATCGTGTAGAGAGTCATTTCAAAACTATTAAATAACTAGCTTTTTTATATAAAAAAAAAAATTCAACTCTTGGTCTTATTTCTTCCTGCTTCCAGAGTCCTCTAAATACATTGAAAGGAAATAGTGTTTCTTGCTAATACTATCAAAGCCATGTTAAAATGAGGAGGTTACTTTCCATCTTCTCACTGGTCAGGGTCAAGTGAGGACAGGAGGGTGGAGGAAGAAGGGACACAGTTTCCCCACGCATCCAGATGCCCACAGAGCATTTACAAAACTCAGCTACACAAAGCATCAAGTGCAAAACCCAACCATCAAGGCCTACAGTGTACTGGGCCGCGCTCCTGCCCCATTTCTGATGTACGTTCCTGCTGCATGAGCCACACCCCAGCAGAGTCACTGGTCCTTGGGGTGAACCAGGCAGTTCTTCACTCAACCCCATGGTGAGGCAGAGCAGCAGGACATGGATGCAACCACCCCATTCCAGCCTGCTCCCCCTCTCCAGCACTTACTGGTGAAACCACAGTTCACATGGAACTGGAAGAGCAGCTTTGCTCAGTGTAGTCATCCTTCCCCCCACCCTAATCCAATGGCAAGACCACCTCTCTTCTGCTGTGCGCCAACTTGAGCATTATCCAGGAGTGGCTTCCATCTGAAACAGCCAGGTGGCTTTAAGGATCACGGGGTCCTTCACAAAAGTGACTTCCCCCATTTCATCATTGTCAAGGCACTATGCTACCTCCCATCAAACATCCTGGGTGTGCAAGGAGGAGAGAAAAGGCCTGGGACTGGCTGGCTCAGTGCCCAGTTCTCATTTGCCAAGGAGGGATGTTCCTGCTGAGGAACAAAGGTGCAGAGCAAAGCGCCTGGCCTGGCTCCTCATGTCCTTGCAAGGGGACAGCTGGGGTCGCTTCCTGACAGCGCTCTGTTTTGTTCCTCTGCTAAACTTAAAAAGGTCAACTAAACAAAGGAGAGACTGGGTAGCCAAAACGGTTCAGAAGAGATAGCAGAGCCTCTGCACACCTCTCCGAGCCACAGTGTCCTCACGTAGCTGCTGAGAAACCACTGCAGTTTGGCACTGTGTTGACGGCCAGTTTGAAATGACTGATGCCCAGTGGGGTACAAAGGCTGCCTTGCACTAGTGGCAAGCGCAGAACACACACGGCTCCTTAATCCAGACATGAAGTGAATATTTCATATTAATTAGAAAAAATGCTTCTTTTCTCTTCTGGGATGATGTGTCTCACTCACCTCCTCCCTCGCTCAAGAGTCACCCTTGGAGGGGGTAGATATTAGAGGAATTATCAGTTCTGCCAGACAGTTACATGCACCTTTTGGCAGAGCCCCCAGGATGTACTTCACAGAATCACAGAACGTCAGGAGCTGGAAGGGACCTGGAAAGATCATCTAGTCCAACCCCCCTGCCAAAGCAGGGTTACCTAGATTAGGTCACACAGGAACACGTCTGGGTGGGTTTTGAATGTCTCCAGAGAAGGAGACTCCACAGCCTCTCTGGGCAGCCTGTGCCAGGGCTCCGTCACCCTCACTGGGAAAAAGTTTTCCCTTATGTTCACATGGAGCCTTCTATGCTCCAGCTTGCACCCATACTTCACTGTGCTGCACAGCGTACAGCCCCCTGCTGCTACCTCCACCACTCCTTGCAGGCCAGGGCTGCAGAGTTCCTGCTCCAGCAGAGGCAGCCCTGGTGAAGGAAGCCATTGCTCCCACACTGTCACCTGCAGCAAGGGGACATCCCAGCATCTTCACACCCCCCACAACTTCTACACCTTAGAGCTATTGGCACTCTCTGACACATACATCTGGGCTACGTTTCAGAAGTGTCCCGCATCTACTGCCAGTGCTCTTCAGGGTACTCCTACACCAGCACCACCTTCCCTCCACCCACAAGCCAAGCATCTGTAGCTGTTCTGCTCCAAATGCAACTTTTCCCTGTGGAACCCCACTTCCAGGCTGCCTGCTTGCAGGAGTTACTCCAAAGGTTGCTCTTAACCCCCCTTGCCCCTTTCTCCTCTCACAACGCTCATGGCAGTAGTCCCTCTGCAGTCAGGAGGGGTTTCCAGGACGAAGACAGAGTCTTGCCTGTCTCAGAAGTTGACACAGAGCATTCCTCCCAACTCAGAAACCCACCTATTCATTTCCCATCTTAACCTGCTACTCCAGCAGTTTCAAAAGCCACGTTAACGCATCACTCTTCAATCAACGGAGCCCTTTGTCTGCTAGAAGCTTCTTCCCTGCCAGAGACAGACTGTGCAGGTGATGGGGGATTTATTTACTTTTCACATAAAATTCTCTTTTGGCTACTTGCACCCAAACCCCATGTAAGACAGCAGATTTCTCTAAGGAACCCTGGGTACCAGGTGTGTGGCTTTTCAACATCAGAGTTAATCTACAATTACATTGAGCACTGTAAGGTCCTCCCAGAAGTTCTTCTGACTCAGGGCACTGAATCCAGGTTTGAGTGTAGCTGGATGAAGCTAACAGCACCAGGACAAACCTAATCCAGCTTCACCATAAACCTGCTTCCTTCAGAGAGAGCAAGAGTGATGTGAAATTTAACCCCCTGGGAGCATCACAAGGGCTAGCACAGACCTTAGTAACTCCTACCACCCCAGTTCCCCTCCAATGAACTGCCCAGAGGCAATTTTATTGTGGTTAAATTAGAGCTAAATTTGGAGTGCAGGCCATTATCATTAGCAAGGGCCAATCACGATGGACATGCTGCCAGCCATTGGAATCACTTAGGAAGTGCAGGTACATCGTTTGCCACTCAAACCCTAACTATTTACTCTGCCTGACCTGAAGGAGGCACCTTCCCAGGGCACTGCTTCATTTCTATGGGGAGTTGCTAGGTTCATAGCCAGGTGCTCTTCATCCCAACATCTCACAGGTCAGTGGCTAGGACCACTTCAGGACAGCATCCCAGAATGAAGGGCCAACAAAGATACTTTCAGGTCAAAACATCAGGGCATGGCTGGGCATGCACATTGCTGGATGCTGCAGAGCCATCACAAGACATCAGAAAAACAGGAGTTGGCAGCTCCAAGCAAGAAATAAGGAGACAGAAGCTCCTTGTACCTCCTGATAAACCCATGTCTTCACAGCAACATGGTCATGGTTAGGGGTTGGCAAGGATTTCTGAGCAGAAAAAGCTGAAATGCTCTGAGCGAGAGGCAGTGCTGGGCAGAATGTGACTTTACCATCACTCCTGGGGACGAATGTGCAATAGTAACCTCCTCATGGGAATTAGTGCTTCATTTGTTGTTTTGGGCCCCTCACTACAAGGAAGACATGGAGGCCCTGGAGCGTGTCCAGAGAAGGGCAATGAAGCTGGTGAAAGGTCTGGAATGCAAGTCTTGCAAGATCTGGGACTGTTTAGTCTGGAAGAGGTTCAGGGGAGGCCTTATTGCCCTCTACAACTACCTGAAAGGAGGTTGTGGTGAGCTGGAGGTCAGACTTTTCTCACAGATAACTAGGACAAGAGGGGATGGCTGCAAGTTACACCAGCACAACCTCCGCTGGCCCGGAATCAGCGCCGGGGCTCAGCTCTGATGTTACAGCCAGAAAGGACAGTTAAAACTTCTACAACAGACAGTTGCCAAAGAGTAACACTCATCAAACCTGTTTTGTACTGATGGTGTTTGGGATTCTTTCGGATTTCATTCCCTGTTCTTGTCACCTTACATTTTTAGGAAGTGAGAAAGCGTCCAGGATTTTTCCCTCACAGGGGCATGAGTATGACACAACTGCAAACAACCTGCACTCCACACAGCCAGCACATACACCCGGCTGCAGGAATCCTCACACTCCCCCTGTTGGCACTCTGGTTGGTTTTCCCTCTGCTGTACTTAGGAATGTGGTGGTTTAGCCCCAGCTGAGGGCTGAGCCCCACACAGTTGCTTGTTCTTTTAAGAAAAAGAAGGCGGGGGGTTGTGTGTGTGTGTGTGTGTGTGGAGGAAAGGGAAATGTAAAGAGGGGGAAAAAAGCCCCAAACCAAAACCCCACGGGTTGGGATAAGGATAGTTTACTAAAATAGCAGAAAAAGATAAAAAACATACAACAGTGATAACATGACTTTAGAGCACAAAATACAAGAAACTGGTGATACACAATGCAGTCTCTCACCGAACCACACAACTTAGGCCGTACAACCCAGAGCTGTCCCGGAACCCGACTGTCCCCAAAAACCAAACATCCTGGAGTTTTTTTTCTTCCTTCTCCCAGTCCCCCTTTTCTACTGAGCATGACGTAATTGGCATGGAATATCCTATTTGGCCAGTTTGGGTCACCTGTCCTGGCTGTGTCCCCTCCCTTCTCATTAGTAGGGAAATATGAAAAACTGAAAAAAGTCCTTGATTGCTTGGCAATATCTAGAAACATCAGGGTGCTATCAGCACTGCTCCTGTCCTAACACCCAAACATGGCATTCCATGCACTGCTAAAAGGTAAATTAGCTCCATCTTAGCTGAAACCAGGACAAGAAACAATCCCTCACAGAGCTTCATTCTCTGTGTTTTGTCCAACGACATGAGCAAAGCAGGAAGCTGCTGGTGCAACAAGCTGCGGGGCAGCCCTGGAACACACAGCCAGGTACTCGGGCACCACGCTCATCAGTAGTTACCTAGGCAGGGAAGTGAGCACCAGCTGCTCCTAATGCCACAAACCAACTCTACTACTGTCAGAGGAGCTGCAAGTGCCAATTCGGAGGCCAGCACAAGATACCTGGCCATTACCGTAAAACCAGAGCCTGCCTCGGGCTGTGCCAGCATGGAGAGGGAGCAATCCCCCACCCAAATCACATATTCCCCATTGCAGCCAGTCACCTACAGATCAGAGGGGCTCTGCTACAGGTAACTTTTGCTGCTCAGGGCCTCATAATAGGGCAGCAGTGCAGGAGCCTGCTGCATCTCTCCCATTGCAAACCAGAATCTTTGGAGCAACAAATCCAACCCACTTTACCAGGAATAACTTCAGCAGAAAATACCAACCTCCACTTCCAGGCAAGACAACAGAGACTAGTATTTCTGTGCCCTGTAAACACTGCTCGGTTTCCCATCCTTTAAAAAAACCAAACAAAATCGAAACTGAGTAGACAAATGAAAAACAGTGCTTCATACCTGAACACATCCACAGCTTCCCAGGAGAAAGTTGTATGACAAATAGCCAGGAGAGCATATCAGCAGGTTCCCACTTCTCAGCAACACTGCTCTTCCATAGACCCGAAGATGAAAGCACAAGCCTGAAGCACAGAAGAGCCACAGCTGTGGCCCCATCACCAGCTGAGACACATCTATTTTTACAGGTCTTCCTATGATCACAGCAGTGAGTCCTCCAGGCCTGGTTTGTCTCTAGTCTTTCCACTTCAAAGTAAAGAACATAATTTTTTAATATTTATTTAGTTTTAAGTCTGTCTAAACCCTACCTTTGCACAGGTAGGAGCTACGTAGCTTTTCACAGCTTCCTCACACAGGTGAAATACACAACAGGGAAGGTGGGACAGTCTCACAGCTGTGGATCACAGCGCCGAGCCCGACTCTGAGCACCGTGGGCTCTGCTCAGCATGCTGAGCATCCGCAGCCACGGGCAGAGGCAGGCAGGAGAGGCTGCGGCCTCCTCCCTCGCACTGCGCTGAGGCCCGGTCTCTTCCTGGTCATTTGCAGCAGTGAGCAGGGTGGCTATTTGTAAAACGAAGGATTTTTAATTATTTCTTTTTTCCTCCTGAGATTCAGAGACTTGTTTTAGTGGGGGGTGTGTGTGTGTGCAATATGCAGAGGGCTTTGTTCCCTGAGCACCGTTAGCTCTCAGGCAGCCGATATTTAAGAGGGTGAGAAGTGCCCGGTTGGATAGGCCCATGGTGAGTGTGGGTGGCCCCACATTCTGCCAGGGCAGATGGGCAAGTTCAGGGCTCACTCACAAACATGGCTCTCCCTGCTGCTCACAGACATTGGGCCAGGGGTACGTTAGGAAATGCAGCCCTGCCTGCACCTCTCCTTGTCCTGTGGGCTTGGGATTTGTCCACAGATGTCTCCACTAGCCTGGATCTGCAGGTTCACAAACACACCGGCATGATACACTGTAGCAGCAGGTTGCAGGCTTTCGTTCCCTACAGTGCAAAGTGCATTTATCTACACAAAGGATGCCTCAAGGAACTTGTTGCTGTAGCCACCACTGAGGCACTTGGCATTCCTTGAAAAAGCACAGCTTCTGTCACGTACCTTGGAACAGTGTCCTCCACCTGTGGTGTCCCCTTCCCAGAGGAGGAAGGGCACACCAAAGCCCGCCAGCCCTCCTCAGCACGCTTTCTTCTTTTACCCTAGGACAGGTTCACCACGCTGTGCCTCACAATTACCTTTGAGGCATCCCCCAGTCCTGGTTAAGCTGTGGGTGATGAGAACATCTCACCCAACGTGAGCTGAGAGGAAGGGTAGCGTGGAGGGGAAAAAAGACTATGTGATTGTTGTGCTCCCTGATGTGATACATGGATCCTGGCTAGTCAGCCCTGTGGTAGAGCCCAGATAAGGAAAAAACCCAAGAAAAGTACTGTCTAGTTTGGGAGCAGGTTACAGGCAGCCCGCTTTTTAATCCCAGAGCGTTTGCACTCAGTTTTGAGTCAGATGGTCTCACCAAGCAGTAGGGATCATTAACACAAGAGCAGGAGCCCTCCAAACCCAAGCAGCCAGCAATGAGGGGCCTGGTTAAAGGGAAAGCGTGTTTCTCCAAAGCCTTGTGCAACTGGTCACTCCCTCCTTCTCCCTTAGCCTGAACACAGGGACCTGAATGCAGGGATTCACGAGCAGGGTAACTCAACGTGACTCCCACTGTATCTTTATCTCAGTGTTCTTCTGAAGGGTTTCAGTCTTTACTGCAAAGAAAACGTGACATCAGCTCTGTATTCTCAAGTGTATGATTAATAATGGGGCAAACGTGAAAGTAAACTGATCATCAGCCTTTGTTTTACCTGCTCAGTAACCAGTGTGACTTAGACCAGCTCTGGTGGCCTAAGACCATCTCTACAGCAAAGCCACAAGAAGCGTTGAGGATATGAGGTCATGAACTGGCTTTGAAGAGATCTGGATAGCAGGCAGCTTGCAGTTGTGATTAGACTGGGGAAAAACCCCAAACACCCAAACCATTTCTTTATGCCACTGCAGTGCGCTCTGGTTTGGGGATTTGTTTACCTTAAAGTGAGAGGTAAGACAAGCACATCCCTCTAGGCACTTTTGGGACCTTCCTCCTTAGGGCAGATAAATTTTGAGGTCTTTTTCCTTTATAAATCCAATGTTTCTCCTGTGCTGCTGAACAGTGTGTGAGGTCCCCTAGACACGAGGGTCCATGTGCCCTGCAGCTCTTTAGGCATGAAGCACACAACCAAACAAGAAGTGGACTCAGCTCCTGCAAGGAGCTGCCCTTGTACTTCCCAGCCCTGCTAAACCCCAACAGAATTACAGAAAACGATGACAACAAAGGCAAAGGAGCTTATTGGTGTTGGTTGTGATGGACACTCAATGTTTCTCCTCCAAGGTGGACCTCTCACTGCAAAGCTTGAAGGCCCATGCCATCTAGTGGTGAAAAGCCAGCCCCAAAGCTCCATTTTGGACAATAAAATATTCCAGGGTTTCAGGCTGGATCTGAACTGAGAGCAATTCACCTGTCTAAACAGTCAGTACAGGGATAAAGCCCTTTCCCCTATCCATGCTGTCACTCCAGGATTAAGGAGAATGCCAAGGGCATGCTGGAAATTGGGAGAAGGAAAAGCAAAATCAAATCTGCCCTCAGTATCCGAATCCTTCGGAAAGCATAAGAACTAGGGCCGCAGTAAGCCTCGCTGGCAGCACTTGAACCTTCGACCTGTTAAACAAGCTTCCTGATTTATGGAAAATGTAGAGGCTAACAGAGAATGTCAGTAGAAGACCTGCAAATCCCAGCCACACAGTGAAATTCCCAGCTCCCTGCCTTGGCACGCCCCCTCTCTCTGCCACTCTGGAGGGAGGATGAGCATTTCCCCAGCTGGCAGTAATACCCGTTGTTTGGGAACATGCCTCCAGCCCACCAGCACCTGAAGTCCATCCGACCAGGTCTATTCCTGGAAAGGCAAAAGGTCAAGTTGCACCAGGATCAGAAGTCGCATTTTTAAGCGTGGGAAAGGCTAAGAGCGGGTGAGCTGTCTTTGAAGGTCTGATCTGAGACACAGGAACCGCAATTACCTCAAAGCAAGCAAGTTCTCAAAGACAGAAGGCTCCTGATTGGGTCCCTTAAAACAGGAGGAGCAGGGCACTGCGCTAGGGAGCTCAAGACTGTAATAAAAACTCAGTGTTAATGTAGCCCCAGTGTTTCAACCTACTTGTGAACAAACACATTTGCCAAAAGGAGTCGTTCAGCTTCCCCTCCCAAACCCCGAGGTGTTCAAATGCTCTGGCAGAGAGGAAAGGAAGTTGGTATGACACACAGCGGGCTGTCCTCGGCTGCCACGGTTCTGAGGAGGACACAGGTTACACGTATCTCCTCATTTCAAAACCCTGCAGGCATCGGCATGGAGGCTGGAAGCTTTAAGGGGGTGGAAGTCAGCGGTGTGAATCATAGGGCACACACAGACCCAGGCACAGGGGATGCACTCTCAGCCCACAGCTCCCCACTACAGGACATGGACACATCTTCTGACCCTTGTACCCTGCCAGTGCTCAGGGTGAGTCCCTGCGGTAGCACACACACCACAAACACTCTGCAGGCAACACTGACAACAACCCCAAAGTGATGACCTTAAGGCACCATCCCACCCTCCCCTAGGTAGTGGGGTCTCTCCCCTACCAAAGTCCAAGGAGCATTTTAATTAACTGTTTCCCATGGTGGAAGCCCCATGAATAGAAATGCAGGAAAATAAAGCCCAAGATGTGTTTTATCTCCATGCCCCCATTCGTAAAACACAGGCTGCAAGTCTTGGTTTGAGTTCTACTGATGAAAGAGCTCGCCTACCTTTGAGACTTCTCCCTTGGGTTTTCACAGTAGTACCTCCTCCAGAGGTGAGCATACTGCAATTCTGTGATTCTGTGAAGAGCTCTCAGACAGGAGCACTGGCCAGTTCTGCTGCTCACTCCCAATGCTGCTCTACCCACCCACTGGTCCATCTCACAGTTCCTTTTGCCTGAAGCAGAGTCCAACACTGCTACACACCAACAAAAGCCCTAGAGCAGTTGCAAATGCTTCTCACAGGCAGTCTGCAAAGCAGCGTGGAAAAGCCTCCATTCCATCCAGCTTCCAGGATGTTTTGATTAAAGCACCCACAGGGATAGCAGATGCTCAGAAAGGAAGAGCTTCAGATCTACATGAAGAATACAGCTAATACACACGTCTTAAAGGTTTAGACTAAATCCCAGCACACTCACACTGCCAAGTTCTGGTCTAACCCCTCATTAAAAAAATCCTCATGAAAATATTACCTAAGAAAGGTGAAAGACCACTTGTGTTTGACACAGGACTGTGTAGTTTCCCTGTGTGAGATAGAGACCAGAAGGGAGCCCCAAGGACAGCATGGGGGTGCCCACGGGGAAGGAGCCGTATCAGTTAAAACAGCCTTTGGTGGCACTTTGCACAATGACACCTTTGTTGGTGCCCCTGGAACAGACCATGAAGCGTTTCCTTGGGATCATCACCAGAACAGAAGAGCAAACATGTGTCTTAATGCATCTGACACCAGTAAGCCCATCACCAATCAGTCCCACTTACATTAACAGCCCCCAACGCACACGCCCACAGTCAACTCAAACTTCTTGAGATCGAAAGACCCAAGTGCTCAAGGTATCTTACTCCATTAGGAGCCTGTCTTTGCAGGAGTAGGACAACAGCAAATCAGCTCATTCTCTCAAGATTAATGAGATCTTGGGTTTTGGTGGGGTTTTTTTTCCAGAGATCTCCTTTTATTTGTCAGTAAAAGAACCCCAGATACAATTTATGCATTTTACTTAACAGCAGTAGCCCAGGATGAAGCATGTTCTCACTTCATTCTTCTGTACATCTTCATTTCCAAACCAGAAGAACTTCCTGCCTTACTCACATGCATACTTTCAGACAAACTACAAAGTCTACAACCAATCTCAGAAGTATCAAGAACAAAGGAGGGAGGAGAAGGTTTGATTTTTGTTGGGTGGGGGGCTTATTGGTTTTGGGGTTTTTTTTAATTGCTAAAATGAAATAACAGCTTTCACAGATGAAGCAGAAAACCCACCTTTAACAACTACTCCATCTGAAAGGACGGGTTAGTATCTGTCTTGTAGAGAAGTCACCTGTAGTTATTACACCAGCTTGAACACAACTTTTGATCAGTCTTCTTCTGTGGCACTGCACGCAAGAAGTCTTATTCTACAGGCAAAACCCCCCATGTTTCAAAAAAAAAAAAGCCATAAAACCACTCAGGTCAGATTCTTATCAGGTCTGGTTATTTTATTTTTCACCTGTGCAGTCAGTTAACAGAACAGTTAACAATGAAAACAGACATCCACGGAAGCTTTAGGTACAGTATCGTATACAGAAGTATACAGTATACAGAAGAGCAAAGTGACCACATGGAACACATTCGTTGTGCTGGTCATTTCCAAACAAAAACATAATCACATACACAGGTCTAGTTCAGTGTAAAACCTGATATCAAGCAGCAAGTGGCTCACAAGTTGCAGCACGGCATATGTCATTCACTGCAAATAGCTACAGCGGCAGTGCTTAGTGGATGAACTGCATAGAATTAGCCCCACGAGCAAACGTTACATCACCATGATAACAACCTTAGTGGCTCCCCAACAGGCCTGAGTAACACAATTCAGCACGAACAAAATTGTTCACACTCTTCAAATTTTAGCAATAGCTTTTGGATTATTCTCCCCCCTCCCCCCCCCCACCTACACCACGTGTGTTCCAGCCTTCGCTGCAGTAACTGTTTTCAATTAACCGTCACACACACGACACAGGTAATTACTGCTCTCTCAAAGTCACACAGCCCCTGCAACAAAGGTGATATGACAGTACTGAAAGTAAGAACCCAAAATACATTCAAGAGAGTGGCCGCAACAAATAAGGCAATGAACAGTTTTAAAACCAGCCCACGCTAACCAAAACCAGACCAACAGCGGAACCTGTCGGCTCTCGAAGGTTTCAGACCTGAACGGGCCAATTCGAAGGGAAGTGCTTACCCACCAGCAACCTCTCAGGAGATGGCTGGTGAAAAAGGATGCAAAGATGTATCACAGAATCGTAGGGGTTGGAAGGGACCTCCAGAGATCATCAGGTCCAACCTCCCTGCCAAAGCAGGTTCCTTAGGACAGATCGCACAGGGAGGCATCCAGATGGGCTTTGAATATCTCCAGAGATGGAGGCTCCAGTACACTGGACTGCCAGCAATCACAGCCTGGGTCTTGTCACAAGCACGCCTGCACACACGCAGCTTTGCTTTTACAGGTTCACCTGATGCACCCTGTACAGAATTTGTGCTACAGACTCTTCCAGGAAGAATTATGTATTGACAGAAGACATCACCAATCCAAATTTCTTCCAAACCACATAACAGAAAAACCTTTGGCCTGCTACTGATAGATCACTGAAGTTCCACACTAGGCAGTGTTATCGGCAGCTGTGTCACAGCAACATTTAAAAAAATAGCAACAGCATTTAAAAAAAAAAAAGCAACAAAAAAACCCACAACAAACTTTGGGGAGTGAAATGTACACCTACATACAGCAGGGAAGGGAGAAAGTTGTTTGGCCAGAGCAGAGGAGCTACCCAAAGATTCCACATCCATCATATTGCATATTTGATCAGTGTCAGCACTGAAACCTGTGTGGATTTTTCCTTCATTACCTTGCTCCAAAGCTTTGATTCACACACCTTTAGAGCCACCCTGACCAAAAGCTATGTATATTGCTGTAGCTTCACGTTATTTTCCGCAGCTACTAGAAGCAGAGAGCAAGTTAACTGCTCCTCATCTCAGCTGGGGAAACTACAAGCATCAGCCTTCCTCCATCTTCCCTGCACAGAAACCTGTGCAGTGGAGTGTCAGTATCCTGTGTCAGTACAGAAACAAAACACCTTTAAGCCTGTGTTAGCAAAGCTCAAGACAAAGCTGTTAAAGAGGTTTCTCAAGAGAAATGTACCGGTACTTGGTTAGCAGTGTGAAACCGAAAGTCTCATTGTGTGAAGAGACACAAGAATATTGTGACATGAAGCTGTGAGAGGTAAACAACTGCAAGCAGCGGGGGATGGAATCGGATTGCTTTTGCTCAGTTTCAGTTTGAGTACATGGGAATTTTACTAATTGAAAAACAAACCCAAAACCCCCATCATTAGGCATTTCCTTGCCAGCAGACAGGACAGAGGAAGGAGACTACCGGTTATTTCCACATGTGTTTAAGAGATACGTGCATAGCATTGCCTAGTCATGCTTGAAAAATGTAACCCTGCAATACAAAGCGTGCTTACACACGGAATCACAGAGTGCTGAGGTTGGAAGGGATCTTAAAGGTCAGCCAGTCCAACCCCCCCGCGGTAAGAAGGGACACCTTTAACTAGAACAGGTTGCTCAGAGCCCCATCAAGCCTTGAGTGTCTCCTGGGATGGGTCTCCACCATCTCTCAGTGCAAACTGTGGCAGTGTCTCACCCCACCCTCATAGCATAGAGCTTCTTCCTGATGTCTAATCTAAACCTGCCCTGCTCCAGTTTAAAACCATTGCTCCTTGTACATAAACACTAGTAAACAAAACCAAGACTACCAGGCTCCAAAGGAAGGCGAAGGCTGATGTTACATCCTTTAATACTGAAACTTCCAAAAAATTTTACAAAGCAAATGCTCTCATTGGCTTTTGGATAGTATTCACAGGTGACAAAACATAAAGGCACTAAAAGAGTGCTGTTTTCCAAGATGTGGGCCTACTTGACAGAAAAAGTTCATTGCTGCTGCTTTTAGCCATATAAGTGAACCAAACCACAAGTTTGGAAGCCATAAGTTTAAGCTTCTTAACAGCTGAAAGTACAAGACCAATTCTGTAGTCCTGTTTAACTGTTTTTATACAGGGAACAGTGATCCAACCACCACCACATATCCAAGCTCTGAGATAAAACGGCAGCAGCTCATGACAAGATCTGTTGGTAGATCTCTCATACACACATCAAAAGTGGTACATGCACGTTCCTCCTCTTTCCAAAGGTCTCGTGCATCAATCTTCAGAGTTGCAAGATAAACAGAAGGGGAGCTCTTCATTCTGAAGTATGACATCTAAACAGCCATTCAACTCATTCTCAAAGAAAATGGGAGCAACTGCTTATTACTGGTAAAAATCAGTAAGTCCTCCAGCAAACATGAGGTACCAAGCTCACTGCTGTAACACTATCATCAAAGCGCTACAGTGATATCTACCAAATTGGTCAGAACATCCTAACTGGTTCCAGGAAAGAAGTTACGTTGGGTACCACGCACCCAGTACAGAGGTGTACTACAGAAGTGTATGTAGTATCCAAAACCCACAGGTGACACTTCAGGATCCCAAATGGTGAGTACATAACCCAGGCACCTTTCCCTCTCCAACACAAGTTGGACTCTGCGAGTAGAAGGTTCAGGACAAGCATACAAAAACCTAGACTGTAAGGACCTGTAACCCTTCTTACAAACCCAACAAAACAGGTCTTACCACCTGATTACTTTTTTTTTTTAAAGGAGATGATAAAAAAGTCTCCAAATCGTGTGCATCTAATATTGATTTTTCATATTTTGTTTATACATATATAAGAACATAACTAAAACCTCACTTCAGAATACTTTCTAAAGCAGGATATTCTTTCAACCATTTTTCAAGTTCACATGCATTCTCAAGGTCGAAGAAAAAAATATATGGATATATAGTAAGGAAATAAAACTCAGTTTCACTATATGTAGTTACAGTGCTGTAAAGAAAAAATAATTTAGAAACCGTTTCAAGTCTGAAATGTTTACTGTGTTCAGACTAATGCAAAGGCCAAGCCTATGGTCCAGGACCTGTTTGTAATCTGTGTGCAGAGAAAAGAGCTACAGCAGCTCAGATTATTTCTCATGGAGTTTTCTCTCTGCCTCTCCTTTCTTCCAGCATTCTATTACTTGCTGCTGAAGCCCTCCCTGAACCTCTACCCAAGTAGCATACATTGGTAGCTCAGAAGTAAAGGTCCACAGGTATTAATATTACCTCTTAAGTCAGTTTTTCAGTAAGATCAAACCACTGAACACCACAGTGCAGAGGTGCTTAACCTTCCATAGTCAGAAGTTCAATGGAGTACTTTAGGTTGTGTCTTCCGTAGGCGCCCTTCGCTGCCGAGCAGATTTCTGTCTGCCTCTCTGAGGCGAAGGTGGAGTCTCGTGTTCACCTTCAGCCTCTGAAGGCTCGTTGTCTCCCTGCTGGGATCCCGTATCGCCTATCAATTCTCTCAAGAACTTGAATTTAGACAAAAACAACTGCCAGACCACGTACCAGCCTGCAGGGGAAAGAAAAAAAGACATTACTTGGTTACTTCGTACAAATTGATAGTCAGCTCTTTAGGCAATGTACACCAAGAAAATTAGGAAAAAACCACATTTGATCAGCCCCCACCCTCTCATTGCTCCAACTTTCTTCCACAGAAAGCCCTGCTCCTTTCTGCAGTCCTATAAATACCGATTCGACTTGATAAAGTCTGTTCTCACCTGGAAGCAAACACGCAAGCTTCAGGCAAAGAGGGGCACATCCCTAACTGTACAGCCACAGCAAGTAGCTGGTGGGTGATCACCCCTACACAGGTAAAGGTCTGAAATGCCAAGAGAAAAGGGATTTCTGTGTTTATGCCTAAAACAAGGACTTGGGATTCGTTACACAGGCACTGTAAAAAAGAGCACTAGAGTTTCTACCCTCACTCATCATTTACATCATTCCAGAAAAATTGCATTTTAAAAGCTGCATTACATAATCAGCATTAGAGCACACTTGCTGAGATCTTAAAGTTAAGACTGTGTTTTACAATAAATCCTACTTTGAAACACACGAGGTCTTCCTACATTCACTAGGAGACCACATCCCTCCAAATTCAAGTTGCTCCCTCATCATGCCCTAATCCAATTTAAATACAGTTAACATTCTCTGCTAAGTTTAAGTTCTGCTCCACTACTAAAATTCCCTGGGTTCCAAAAATATGCAAGTCAAGACTTGAGATGGTCCTATTTCTAGAATCTCTCTTGAAAAATATTTAAGATCCAAATCCTCCTTTGTCTTGTGTAAGTGTTTCTATACCAGGTAGTCAAGGAACTTTAAAAAGGAGATCTAAATATATATAAACCTAACCCAAAATCTTCCTTTTAAAAGATCTCCTTTATCCAAGCACTTGGGTCAAGAGAGACTGGAGTTTCACCTAGCTAAGAGCTAGTGATATCCCTTTCCCTCTAGCAAATAATTAAAGTTTCATTATCCACAGAACAGGAATGCAGCTTCTCCATGAAATACATGGTTAAGCAGCATAAAATTTAAACAGCTGTTTGAAAACAGGCTAGGTAAGCATCATTTGCAGCACCAGAAGCCATCTGTCTCGCACAGAGCTATAAATGAAACACTCCTGTTCTCTGTGCAGAAGGCTTTGCTAGCTGCTCCAGCCTATACTGCTGACCCATGCAAGTACCAAGAGCCCTGTTTTACAGAGCTAGGGAAGTCCTTCCCCTTGACTACGCAGCTGTCAGCAGAACCCAACTTCCGAACATGGACAAGAGGGGCTACAAGGAAAGGGGAAGAAACACCAACAAGTGGCGTTTGTTTAGCCACAGCACGGCTGTTGTTCTTCTTCTGGGATCGGAGTCATGCCAACAGGAGCAGGCCACTGCTTAGGACAAAACAGGATCCCACCCTTCCTGGAATACTTTTCACATCCTGCAGACTTAACTGCCATAACTCCTCTCTTGCTGAGGAGATTTGGAGGAAAGCTTTTATATCATAGAATGGTCTGGGTTGGAAGGGACCCCAAGGATCATAAAGCTCCAACCCTCTGCCACAGGCAGGGCCACCAACCTCAGGCCTGGATCTACACAAGGTTGCTCAGGGCCCCATCCAACCTGGCCTTGAACACCTCCAGGGATGGGGCATTCACCAACTCTCTGAGCAGCCCGTTCCAAAACAACAGCAAACACAACCTTTTATGATCTGAATTAATTCCAAAAGCCTACACCAAGCATTTCCTTTCCCGTTAATACCTAAATATTTAAATTACTTGATTAAATTGAATCTGGCATGCCACAGATGCATCAAATCCCCCTGCACCTAGAAAAAAACCTCAATGGCAGATGTCTGCTTTCAGCATCAGTTTTCTTTCTACATGCAGGTAAAAATGGAAGTAGCTACTTTGTGAAAGTTGGTTCTGTTGAGGGGGTATTTCAGGTTTATGCATTCTGAAGATTCTTCTCATGCATCTAAACCTGATTAAAGATTAATCAGATTTCTAAAACCCATGCTCATTTCTAGTGCACATGGGAAAGAAAATGTTAAATATCATAAACTAATACAAGAAGCTTGCAAGAAGTGAGACCCAAGTAGCATATTACATTTAAAATATTCTACTCCCCAATCTGTTGACTGAGACAAAATTTGGGACACTAGACTTAAAGCACATGAAAACCACACTGTATGGTCTGCTGAGTCTTCTTATGTGTCTGGGTCAGGGGTGGGCAGCCACACATTGCTTGGTTTGGATTTTTGGTTGGTTAGGTTTGGGTTTTGTTTGTTGCAGGTTTTTTTTGTTTGTTTAAAATCCTTCCTAAAACACCTGCAAAGTGAGATCCTGTGCAACAGCATTACTTCCAGAGAACACTGAGGGGTGTCCCAAAAAATATTCAGGGCTTTTCACGAGAAGAATTACAGGGCACTTTACAGAAGCATGCCTTCAATATATTTAAGAACTCTGTTCACCAAAAATATATTAAGTGAGGTATTTCAACTTAAGATAGGTAAAGCAGAGCACATGGTTCCTCTACCACTGCAAGGAAGCTATTTAATACACACAATTACTTTCATTTGGGAGGGGGAAGAAATACTAAAGAACACTCATGCTTCATTCTCAGGCACTCTAAAGAAAAGCAGCATTTTTTTTTCCCTGTGTTTGGTTTGAGTACAATGGTCTGAGTAGCCAAAATACCAAATGCCACAAACAAGACTTCAGAGGTTTTAGCTCGAGACAGCAAACAAATCTGTGTAAATCATCAGCCAACAGGACTGGTTATAGTGGACAGACAACTAGACGGATGATAACAGACAGGTGAACCCAACCACAATGCAGTGCATTGAAAAGAAAATTACAACAGGCTTAGCTAATGATAACAGTGGGAGGAGGATCAGGCTTAAACACTGGAGTTTCAAAACCTCACAAGGTCTGCCAGCCTGTACCAGGGACGTTTAGGTGTAAGGTAATCAAAAGAGAAAGACTGATTTCTTTCACATGCCCTAGTTGCAGTGCCAGCTTAGATGGAAAGTTTTAAAAAAGTTTAAAAAAAACTTTAAAAAAAAAGCCCACCCCAAAACAAACACACTTGTCAGAATGAAGAGAAGGCTGCCTCTTCAGCTGAGACTCCCTGTCGCCTCCCGGTTACTAAACACTTCAGTAAGAATTTCCTCGGAAATAACCAGGCAGCTGAAGAACAAGTTATTCTGGGTAAGAGAAACTCTCTCCGGCAACAATAGCAGCAGCTAAGTACGTCATTAAACAAAAACACACAGGCACAGGCAAAGCCTGGAGGCAGATTCACCCTACCGAGGTACTTCTGAAGCAGAAGACAACGCGTTTCCCCTTAATTTTCACAGCCTCTTTAAGGACACTGCAAAACAGCAGCACCCAACACCATGCCACACTGAAGAACTGCACATTAGACAACAGTGCATTTTTAAGCAATCAAGTAATTGTGAAGTAACCAAAAATACACCAGGGAGAAAATAAAAAAGAAGAAATGGGCATTTCTGTCCATTCTTGTCTTTACACAGCTCAGTTTGGCTTTGCCACTCTTGCTGTAGAGCTTTTCCTGAGCAGGTACCTGACAGCACCAGTTTGTACCTCAAATGCTCCCAGTTTGTTCAAGCAAGCTGCTCTCAAAGAAGTCCTACTGGTTTTGTGTGTGGTGAAGTTAAAATGTTTGATTTGAATCAGTCTTTTGAAGTTTACTCTCTTTAGCCATTTGATTTACTTTTTCAAATCAACCTTGGCTCAACTGAACCTGCGGAAGTCAAACAGCGTATCACAGAACCACTAGGTTGGAAAAGACCTTTGAGATCAAGTCCAACCACACCTGTCCTCTACTAAACCATATCCCTGAGCACCTCATCTACCTGACTTTTAAATACATCCAGGGATGGTGACTCAACCCCCTGGTCCTGAGCAGCCTGTTCCAATGCCTGATAACCCTTTCAATGAAGAACTGTTTCCTAATGTCTAACCTGAACCTGCCCTGGCACAGATTGAAGCCATTCCCCCTCATCCTATCACCTGTTGCTTGGGTGCCCATCTCTCTACAATCTCCGTTCAGGTAGTTGTAGGCAGTGATAAGGTTCCCCCCTCAGCCTCCTCTTCTCCAGGCTAAAGAACCCCAGTTCCCTCAGCTGCTCTTCCTAAAGTTCGCCCTCCAGCCCCTTCGCTAGCCTGGCTGCCCTCCTCCGGGCACACTCCAGGACCTCAATGTCTTTCTTGTAGTGAGGGGCCCAGAACTGGACACAGGACTCGAGGTGCAGCCTCACTGATGCCGAGTACAGGGGCACAATCACCTCCCTGGACCTACTGGCCACACTATTTTTGATACAAGCCAGGATGCCATCGGCCTTCTTGGCCACCTGGGCACACTGCTGGCTCATATTCAGCCTGCAGTCAACCAACACCCCCAGGTCCTTCTCTGCCTGACAGCTCTCCAGCCAGTCTCCCCCAAGCCTGTAGCGCTGCATGGGGTTATGTCCCACGTGCCGCATTCTACACTTGGCCTTGTTAAACTTCATCCCATTGGTCTCAGCCCATCAGTCCAGTCTGTTCAGATACCTTTGAAGAGCCTCCCTACCCTCAGGCAGATCAACACTTCCTCCCAGCTTAGTGTCATCTCCAGACTTACTGAGGGAACACTCAATCCAGGTCATTGATAAAGATATGGAACAGAACTGGGCCCAGGACTGAGCCCTGGGGAACATCACTTGTGACTTGTGTACCTACAATAAGTCTCCAGCAAACAAGCTGTGATGGTATGCAGATTTTAATATATATATATGACATTTCTACATGAATTGGTGACAGAAATTGTCTCTCAAAGCAGTGAGCCAGATCCAACGGTACATTACTGCCATGCAAAGCAGGAAATCCTACCTACCACAAGCAGTATTCTGCATGTAGGCAAAATAGCAGCTCCCAACCTTGCAGAGTCAAAATACCACAGCCCAGTGCATCTAGAGACTCATGAGCCACATTTGGCATTGTGCCATCAGTATGTCAACCCCTCTTACAAATCACAATGCAATGTTTGGGAAGACGGGACCATGAGCCAAAGCCTCTTTTGCCAACTTGTACACAGATGCATGTAACACCCATGTAATATCAGGACGTTAAACACATCATGTGGTTTGACTTCACTTCAAAGCAACCTTTTCTGTTACTTCCCAAGAGCAAAGAAACAAAGTGATCTGACTACATTACTCGCTCACAAAAGGTGAAGGGTACAAGTCTCAGGTCTATGTCTCTCATTTACCTTATACTGGTTTATATGCCAAAGCTAAGAAAGGATGGGTTTTCTTTATTGGAATGCATTTTCTTGTTCCATTTGAATCATGAAGAACAGACAAAAAAATCCCCAGAGCTAATAGGGAGTGCAGGGGTAAAGCAACCAAAGTTCTCTTGTGTGAAACGCAAATAAACCCAAGAAAGGCAGAGAAGTGGATGTGGTAATGGCACAAGAGAGCGTCTGGAGATCTGGCTTCTATTTCTGACCCTACTATGGTCTTGCAAGACCCTTTTGCCTCTGTGTCCCTACTGATTTGAAAATAGGATGCTACTACTCCAGCGAATGAAGATTAATTTAGAACTGGGTTATTACCCAAGGTGCACGCTGCCTGTATTAAAGTGCTGGTGTCCATCACAGATTTTAAGCAGCTACAGCTAGGAGAAAAGAAGAAAAAAAAGCAAGCACAGAGCTCATGATGCTAACCTGAGATTTAGGAGAACGGGGTTCTACTTAGCTCTGTGTCTGACAACTTCTGCACAGGCTGACAAGTCATCTAAAAATGGCACAACATTAAAGGTGCAGATAATATACTGCCCCAGTGGACAGCTTTGCTACTGAGAAGATCAGACAGAAGGAAGCATATGCTACTCCTACACTGCAGCAACAGAGGATACAACATGGTGCTTGGTTCTGCACTGCTCCTGAAACCTGGTCCCATTTAATGCAACACTACCAGGTACTGCTTGCTGACTGACAGCAAGGAAACTTGCTCTCTTCTGATCTTCCATTTGAACAGTTTCAAACCTCAACTTCAAATGAAAGGGTATTTTCTCTTCATCGCTGGTCTAACCAAGCATGACATTCCTCATGTTTGAAGTACTTTACAAAATTACTCATTTAGGGTAGTTACAAAGCTGTTTAAACAAAGCATTACAGTTATTCCGGTAGAATTTAGGGCTCAAGTGTTTTCCCATCTGCCACTAAATTCAGAATTGTGAAGCAAACCACACACTTGCTTTAGCACTTGGAGTTAAATAATTCTTGGTTTAAGGTCATGTCTCTCAAACCACACCCCATTAGCCTCTGTCAAACCAGATGAACACTTCCATCTGTGTCACTGGAGGCACTTGGGCAGCGTCACACGGCTCCACGCCTTCCTGCATCGGGAGCATAAAACAAGAGGTGAGTGGTGCAGGAGCTCACCCCAGCTGGTGTTTTATCCTACCCAGTATCCTTGATCGTGCATTAATTCCTCCCATCAGCAGAGGGACATGGCATCCACAAAAGCAGCAGTGAGACCACCAGAGAAAGGAAATCACAAAAGATGGGAAGAAGAAAGAAGCAGGTTACCTTAGCCCCCCTTGTAGAAAAGCAAGTGGGAAACTGCTGTGTTTACAGTCCCTCAGTGGTTTGTGTGTCAGATGTGATCGGTTTACCAATAGGGACGTTGCTAGCTGCAAGCCTTTGGTGCTCCCTAACAAATTCAGATTGACATGGAAAGTAGCAGTTGCAAGTATCCAGAAAGGAAAGAAACCAGGTCATTTATTCAAAGCACTTTTATAGACATAAATGCTTAATTCAGGCATTAACATTTGCTTTTCACAAAGCTGAAGAACCTCTCCAAGTGATTTTTGATAGTTTGTGCATTGAATTTTCTCTTTTTACTTTAGAAAAATGACAACAAGATTTTTTTCACCTTTATTTAAGTTTTGATAGCACTTATCACATCATATTTGCGATAAGCAGTGGAAATCCACGTGATCCTAGGATGCCTCCAGGATATTTAAGCCTATATTCTCCACAAGCATTCACACCACGAACCCTTTTATAAGCCACTCAAAATTCAGGTTACAGCTCTTTAGACTCTTGACCCAGTAAGTCCTTTTCATAAGGCTGTTTCAATACCTCTCATCAGATGGCTGTAAAATATTCTTATCAGACCAAACTTACTCCAGATTACCTCCAGCCATTCTTGTGTCAGGTTTCTCCATCGTTGTGGTTTAACCTGGCAGGCAGCAAAACCAATCGCAGAGCCTTTCACTCACTCCCCCAGTGGGATGGGGAAAGAGAATCAGAAAAAAAAAACCCTCAAACCCTTGTTTTGAGATAAAGGCAGTTTAATAGGGTAGAAAAGGAAGATAATAATAATAGAATATAAAAACCAAGGGATGCACAGCACAATTACTCAGAGACACCCAGCTTGCTCCTGCACTGCGATCCCACCCAGCCAGCTTCCCTGAGTTACATGCTGAGCCATCCACACCATATGGTACAGAACATCCCTTTGGCCAGTCTGGATCCCGAGCACGTCCTCTCCCAGCTTCTTAGGCACCCCCAGCCTCCCCGCTGGTGGGGCAGTATGAGAAGCAGGGAAGTCCTTGATTCGGCATAAACATTGCTGAGCAACAACCACATGGGTCTGTTATCAGCATCATTCTCATCCTAAATCCCAAACACAGCACTATACCAGCTGCAAGGAAGAAAATTAGCTCCATCCCAGCCAAAACCAGGCCAGCCATTCTTTTGCTTGTCTCACTGGCTGGTATGTACCCATATCCTGTCATACACAGCACACAGCCTCCCTCAGAGCCTAACAGGCTGTAAAGAATAGTAACCTGTAGGTAAGAAGGTGGATAAGAAACTGCCTACCACTGCCACAGGCAGACAACTAAATTGGAAGTGGCTTGCACTGGTTTTTCTAGTAATGATCTTGACACTGTTCTCCTCAACTATTTGTCATTAACCACCACAGCACATGAGCTAGAAGTGTACCAATATTAATTAATAAATGCTGTATGAGAGAAAAAAATCATTACCAATACTGTAAATCATTATCAAATCCTACCAAATCACTTCTATCAGGGTAACAATTCAAATTCTCCCCCCCAAAACCCACTGAACATGTCAGTTTCCTGTGTTGAGTACTTCTGAAATCTAGATTACCTCCAGCAATCATTCTGTAAGCCCTTTATTTTAGTCCCAACAGTATCAATGAAGGATTCTAAGCAAATTATTAATTGAATCCATGTTGAATGTACAATCGGTACTCCAAACTGCTAAATATTTAATATATAAGAGCATCATTAGTTACTCTTGTTCTCTTTAAGCAAGAAAGCATTAGAGACATGTTTAATTTAGCAGGCAAAGTTAAAGAGATACTTAGTGTTTCAATTTGAGACAAAGACAGAAGCAGAAGAGCCTGGAGAAAACTACCCTGGTTTCCAATTTTGAACAGCATGTTGCTAAATCAGACCTATCCTGCTGCACTCAGTATTGCTGCAGCCTGGCCTGGAGTCCTGCGTGCTGTTCCGTGCCTCACCATTTAAAGGAGGATGTGAAGGTCCTTGAAGGCATCCAGAGGAGGGCAACAAAGCTGGTGAAGGGGCTGGAAGGCATGGCCTCTGAGGAATGAGTGACTGAGACATTTGGGCTCATCTAGTTTGAAGAGAAGGAGGCTGAGGGGCAACCTCGCTGCTCCCTGCAGCTTCCTGAGGAAGGGGAATGCTGAAGGAGGTGCTGAGCTACTCTCTCTGGGACCCAGTGAGAGGATGCATGGGAATGGTTCAAAGCTGCACCAAGGGCGGTGGGGGTGGGGAGGGATGGGCACGTAGCCAGACTGGACATTCATTCAGAGGCATTTCTTTACCAAAAGGGTGGTCAAACCCTTCCTAGAGAGGTGGTCGATGCCCCAAGCCTGTCAGTGTTGAAAAGGCGTTTGGACAATGACCTCAATACCAGAGCTGACCAGAAGATAAAGCACAAAGTGGTCTGGCAGCTGGACTAGGTGATCACTGTAGGACCCTTCCAACTGAAATTATCTGTTCTAAAATCATATTAATCTTTCAGCAAGACAATAAGTAAAGATCTCATATGCATACCCTGAAAGATAAAAACCCTAGCAAGTACCATGGTTCATTTCCTACATTTAAAAAAGCATCCAGACAACACCTAAAAACTTGAATAAAACCCCCCACCCACTGACATCATCGTTTAGTTTGTAACAATGGATAGACAGCACAGGAAAAGAGCAGGAGACCGTGGAAAGGATACCAGCTGCACCCTTATATACCTTTACAGTCCCAGTTACCTCTATTTCAGAAATTTCCTTATCAGAGCACCAGTACAGCTTAAAGATGTCGACCTTACTTCCACCAACTTCAAATGATAAAAGTTCCAGTATCCAGAATATTCTTTGTTAACAAGCTTGCAATTTATTTCCCCATCGTGCAAAAGAAAACTTTTGGTTTAAGCCTGTTGCTTGACCATTTAATTTTAAGTACTCCAGTTGCTCTGTAACAACCACTTCACAACCACTGCCAATCCACCTTCTGCATCCAGCCCAGTTTTACAACCACTCTTCCTCCAGTCATCTATTTTCCAGGCTAGACAAATCTAATCTATTTAGAATTTCTTCATCCAGAAATCATGCTCTCACCATCCCATATTTCTTTTTTTAAAGATAAGAGTTTCTTTTTTTAAAGATAAGGTAATACACTAACAAGAAAATGCCAAATTTGAGACACACATATATATATATATATATATATACACCCACACCACATATGGTAGATACCTGCAGCAATATAACAACATTTTGCATGGTATTTCAAACTTCTAGCGTTTGATTTGCCTATGTGCTTGCTACAACGCATTAAACAGGTATTTCTGAGAAATGCTTGCAACTACTTCAGCTAATTCTTCATTTGGGATGCTTACAGCTGAGCTTGAAGCCATTCTATTTCCCCACATAAATAATGTGTATTTCACACTTTTTAAACGTGCATTACTCCACACACGTTAATGCTGCATTTCAGCTCCCTTTTCATTACCCAGTCCTCCAATATTGCAAAAATCTTTTCACAATGCTTTGCCATTTTGAACCAGAATTGACATTTTTTTTTAGTATTACATGTCAGCCACTCCCTTGGTTTAGAAAAACTCCACTTCACTGCCTTGGTTTAGAAAAAAACCAAACACCCACCTATAAACCCACCGGGCATTTGCTTTTTCTCTCACAAACATTTCACCACAGTCTATGGCACGGTTTGAAGCCTGGTGGTGGCTTTTGAGGTGGGGTTGGTGGTTTTCTTTTAAGAGCTCTTAACTTCGGGCTACTGATCCCGGTACCCACACTGCCGATTCCTTCGGAGAGCTCCAACAGACCTGCGGTCACACCTCCCGCTGAAATAAAGCTTCCTCTCCGCGTTAAGAAACACAAAACCAACCAAACCACGCACCAAACCAAACCCAACCACTTCAAGTACGGGACCCACGCGTGAAAACAACCTCCGAAGGGGTGTCCTCAACCGATTCTAGCAAACGGATACCCAGAGCGGAGGAGCACCGGCAGCAAGTCCACTTCTTCTGCTCGCCGGCATCTCAGCCCCGGGTACCAGCCGCTCGGGGCGGCTGGCTCGGCAGCCCGCTCGCTACAACAGCGGTGAGCTCCCAAATTAGTCACCGAATTAAGCTCCGGAGGCATTTCAAGGCTCCAAAGTATTTGGGAGCGAAGAAGAAGGGGGCGCTGTGAGCCACGCCCGCTCCCCCACACCCCGAGCCGCCGTGCCCTTTCGCTTCCTTCACTCAATCTGAGCGAAGGGGAACCACCGAGATTGAGAAGGGGAAGGGGAATGGGGGGGAGGGGGGGGGAGGCGGGGGGAGCTGGGGGGGTACGGACACGGGCACGGCACGCCGAAGCCGGTCCAGCTCTCCCGCACCTCCTCTCGCCCCCACCCGGCGAGGGGCGCGGGCAGGACTCACCGCACAGCATGAAGAGCAGCACGCAGGCCAGGGTGGCCACGATCACCAGCAAGGTCAGCCCGATGCTCTGCCACATGGCGCCGGCCGCCTCCCCTTCTCCGAGACGCCTCCCCGCCGCCGCGGCCGCTCAGCCGGGCCGGGCCGAGCCCCACTGGCAGCCGTCAGAGCCCGCTCAGCCCCGCGGGAGGGGTGCCAGGAGCGGGCGGGGCCCGGCCAGCCCTTCGGCGGGTCACCGCGCAGCGGGCCGCCTCGGGCACCGCGGGGCCGAGGGCGAAGGCCCGCCGGCAGCTACGGGGAGGAGGCCGCGCCTCGCATCGCTGCCCGCTACCCCCGGGGAAGGGAGGGGGCAGCTCCGCGGCCCGGCCGAGAGGGCTATGGCAGCCGGGAGGACTCGAGCTGAGCCGGGGACGGCCGCAGCCCCATCCTCCCGCCGCTTAACAGCGCGGCGTGAGGAGCGGCGGCACAGACACGGGGCGGGCCCTCCAGCGCGCCGCGGTGACGCGGGCGGGGGGCGCTGTACACGCTGGGAGTTGTAGTTCAGCTCCCTCCCCGGGCGGCCGGACTGGGCGGGCACTCGCCCAACGGTGACAACAAGTCCCGGCGTGCCCTGCGCCGCCCGGCGGCTGGGGCAGCTGTTGCCCCAGCGCCCCGGGGCAGGCTGAGGGGCGGCTGGCCGCCGCTGCTCTGAAGCGGGTCCGGCCATTGCGGCGAGCGGCTGATCTCCGCGGTGACAAGCAGGGCCGGAGGCTGGGCGGGGTGGGGTGGGGTGGGGCGGTGCCCGCCCGCCCGGGGGCCGCGGCCTGTGACGGCTGTGCGAGGCAGAGGGGCGAAGAAGGGGGCGGCCGAAGCCCTGAGCGGAACAGGTCTGTGGGACAGATTGCTCCCCGCGCAGTGACCGCTCAGTGATTCGGCTTTGGTGGGGATGGGGGCGGCCTGATGCCTGGTTCCTCTTTCCCCATCACAGCACTGCTGCCCTTGCTTCCCCTCCGCCCCAGTGTGATGGATAAGGGGACAGCGGGGCTCTCAGGCCGTAGCCAGGGTGGTGCTTTTACACCCCTGGCACCCCAGAGCGGTTCAGGCTCCACAAGACCTCTTGCCCTCTGTTGGCCCTGTAGCGATACATCAAAGCTGGTCTTACCCACTTAAGAGAGGTCTGAGGAAACACTGTCTTCCAGGAAGCGTGAGGTAATCTTGATTCCGACATGGACTTTGCCGTTGGCACTGGAATAAAGTCATCGCTTTCCTTTAGTGTGGGAGACACTGGTTAATGTTTCTAAGATTACTGGAAAAGTGCATTTAAATCCACTACGGAAGGAGCCCAGCTTCCCACGGAGATGTCACCGTTGCAGAGAGACATCAGAGAAAGTGAATCCACTTCTTTGCATGTCTTCTATGGATTATTTTTAAATCTCCCCTTTCAAGTGAGGCTGAGAATTCTTGGTTCTCCCGCTCATTGAGCACGCTACTTGCCTGTGCCTTACAAGATGCCTCAAAGCCAAAATTGCCTGCACATGCGATCCCCTATTTCACATCCTTAAGTTTGCTGTCACTTCACCAATCAAACCAGTTCTCTCTTTCCATCCCTAGCCTTCTCTCCCACAGTCCCAGCCCTGTTTAATACTCTGCCTAACCCACTCAGCGTGTCTTTTGCAAGTATTGCTAATTCAAAACATGTTTTCTACTACTTCTCAATAACTTTGATATGTCTCCTAATCTTTAGCTGTCACCTCAATTCTAGCCTAAGCAATTGTTGCAGGCACTTAAACAACATTTCTCCTGTATTGCAAAGACACAGCAAAACAGTAACAGTTACTACCATAAGAACTTCTGAAAAATATTTAACCTACCTCCCAGCTACACTGTTCTGTTTCTCTGATCTTTTACTGACCAGCTACAGTTAAAAGTAAATTCTCTGGGTATGAGACCTCCACTTTCCTGTAAAGTAGCTGTCACATTTTAGGGCTATTAAAATATATATGTCACCTTATGGTTACAAAATGTTTGATTAATAGCAGTTTATTGATTTGCATCACAACCCCAAGTATTGCAGAACAACTACCCTGCATTCGTAACTGAAGAAAGAATTATCTTGGCATGAAGTCATTTTGGAGTGATAAAAGCATATGATCCATTGCTGTAGTTTTGCATGGCTGGGTTCTGGTGGAGAAGGGGGGCTGCAGGGGTGGCTTCTGCAAGAAGCAGCCAGAAGCTCTCTGCAGGCCCCACAGAGCAAACACCAGCCGGCTCAAGGCCGGAGTCGCTGCTGACCAAGGCCGAGCCCATCAGGGATGGTCACAGCGCCTCTGGGAATCACATTTAGGAGAAAAAAAACACAAGCAGCTGCTTTTTGCTACCAGAGAAGGGAGTGAGAAGATGTAAGGAGCTGTGCAGGCACCAAGGCCAGTGAGGAAGGCGGGGAGGAGGTGCCCCAGTCACCAGAGAGATAGACTCCTCTGCAGCCTGTGGAGAAACCCATGGTAGAATGGGTGTCTCTTCGCAGCCCATGGAAGATGATGGGGAGCAGAGACCCCACCTGCAGCCCATGGAGAGGCCCCAGGCTGGAGTGAGAGAAGACATACGGAAAACACTGTATACAGTGACCTGCGCTGGAGCAAGCTCCTGGCAGGACATGCAGCCAGTGGAAAAAGAGGCCCATGCTGGAGCAGTTTTGCTGGGGGTGGTGGGGCTTGTAACTCTCTTGGGGACCAGACTGGAGCAGTTTGGGCCTGAGGGACTGCACCCCATAGAAGTGACCCACACTGGGGCAGCTGGTGAAAAGCTGAAGTCACATGGGAAAGGACTCATGTTGGAGAAGTTCGTGGAGAAATTCTGTCTCCCGTGGGTTGTCTGTGTGTAGTGAAGTGTAATAAATTAGGTGCTTTTTGTTTCTTTTTTTTCTGTGTTGAGCCTGTTTTGCCCATGACACTGATTGCAGAATGTTCTCTCCCTGTCCTTATCTCAACTCCTAGGCCTCTCAGTATATATTTTCTCCCCTGCCCAGCTGAAAAGGGGAGTGATAGAGTGACTTTGGTGCCTGTCTGGCCTCCAGCCAGGGTCAATCCACCACAGCATGGGCTACCACTACCTGGTTAGAGTCTCAGGTACAAGCAGTAGGCAGTCAAGCTCCTATACATTGCTTTGGCTACAATAGTTGGTACAGTTGCCAGATGCCTTCAAAGATATCGTACATGCCAAAGGAAGGATTAAAAAAATTAGGACACCATAGAAATAAACCTGTCTGGATTACTTTAACTTGTTGTTCTTGTGCATACTCATTTTAATAAGCCTTATTTACAAAAAGAGCCTTTGGCAATACTCCTGCTTCGTCAATGCGTGGTGCAGATGATAATAAACAAACAGGAGGCCATGAATGATGCAAGGGCCTGGAAAAAGAGAAAAGATAATCCTGTTAAATTCCTTTTCCAGACTAGTATACACAGCTGATATAATTTCCATGTGGTTATGGGGAGGTGATTTACATATTTTTTTCTGCATCTAGTCGGTGATTTTATTCTTCCTTCTGCTGCCTGCCTCAGGGCAACTGAGTGAGGATTTGTCAGAGTGCTGAGCACTTACAGCTGCACCTGACATAGGCAAAAGCTGTGCTACAGATAAACCAAATGTAAGGGAAACATGAGATTTTCCCCATACACCAGCTGACAAAGAGGCCAGAAGGGGCACATCTGAAATCAGCTGATACTTTGAATGTATATTCCCACCTCAGTCCCTTCCCTGGAGAACGAGGGATAATAACATCCCTCACCGTGTCTGGCTGCGCAAACACAAACATTAGCCAACTGGCTGCTGTGAAACAACTGGTTAGTCGAGATGCATCAGGTCTCACACCCCCAAAATACGGCTTGTGCCCTCAGCATCTGCATCCCTCCTCTGTTACTAGTCTTCAGGTCTGTGGCTTGCAGCCCTGCATGGACTTGCTGCTCTCCAGAAGTATGTTAAATTCTGCCACTTTGAGTCAACCTGGGATCTGGTGACTGTTTGGCAGAGGTCTGCTAGATGCTGGGTCACCGGTCTCGTACTGCAGGCCCCTTGTTGCTTGATGACCTGACCATCCTCTTTCCTCCACCCCAACACACATCTCAGTGTGTACGTGGTCATACACCCTGAGAGACAAGGTGTGAAAAATTCAATGGTGTTGAGCATCACAGGAAAAAGTATTAAATGTAGAGTGTTGATACTGTGCAGTGAGCAAGTGCTGCAAGAAGAGAGAATCATAGACTGGTTTGGGTTGGAAGGGTCATCAAAAACCATCTAGATCCAAATCCCTGCCATGGGCAGGGACACCCTTCCCTAGACCAGATTGCCCAAAACCCCATCCAGCCATAATGACGTTGTCAGTGGGTGAGCTATATTGAATTCTGTAACTCCATCTTGCACATATATACATAGGGAACTGGATAGGACAAGCTTAGGTTTGTATAAACGAAGCCTCATCTGTCCAGCAGAAATCTGTTTTCCTTTTGAGTGATTTCCCAGGCTTTTGAAAAATAACAATACCCACATTGTGGCTCACTTATCCTAAATACATTGGCACTGGTACAGATTTCTGGCACGTTATCACATGGAATTATATCTAGCAGGATGGATGTCTATGTGTTTGTATAAGTTAACTTTGGTCTGAAGAAAAGCCTTACATATTATTATATAATATTATACCTATTGTGTTCAGGTTTTTTTTTCATTCAGGTGGAAGTCTGTATATGTGTTTCAACTGATGCAGTGTATTCCAAGTGGCCCAAATAAAAGACTTTATTTCATATGTTAGGAAAACTAGGATAAAAAAAAGATTATATTCACCAAAAAAATTGGAGGACTGTTTCTCCTGTGGTTAGAGCCACCCACAGTTACCCCTTTCCTATGCACATGAGGTTTGAACTTCTACCCCCTATTTAAGGAGGCCACTATGCCAGAAAGCCTTTTTTACTCACTTCTTGTCTGTCCTGAGGACAACTTCAGTAGTTCATCCATACTGGCCTTGAGCAGTCTTAGGCCATCAAGACCAAAGAGAGTCTGGAGCAAGGAAGAATTACTCTCAGCAGAGGAAGACCAGGTTAGAGAGTACTTAAATGAAATAGAAATACCCAAGTCCATGGGGCCTGAGAGTTTGTGTCCATGGGTACTGAGGAAGCTGGCTAATGTCACTGAAAGGCCACTCTCAATCATCTTTAAAACACAGTGGTGACAAAGAGGTTCCTCGAGACCAGATGTGACCAAGCATCACTCCTATCTTCAATAAAGGCAAGAAAGAAGATTTTAGAGAACTACAAGCCAGTGAGGTTGACCTCAGTACCTGAAAAGGTTATGGAGAGAATCTTCCTGGTAATTATCTCCAAGACCTGAGCGTCAAGAAGGTGATTGTGAGTAGTCAACATAGAATTTATGAATGGGAAATCATGCTTAACTGACCTGATGGTCTTCTACAGCAAGGTGAGTAGCTTGGTGGATGAGCTAGAGAAAGGGACACTTAAATAATTAAAATCAAGTTTTTCCAAGCTGAACACATATTGATTAATAGGTCCTCTACCTGTACAGGGCAATAGGACAAATCTTAATTGCTACCTGTTTCTATAATTTGAATATTTTTATATTTACTTTAATAAATCTTATCTATTTATATTTATTTATTGATATATTGCCTTGGATGGTATCATGTATACTTGATCACGTATAAATGATCCCTGTGCATATTCATGATCATGTATGTGGTGGCTTGACCCTGGCTGGAGGCCAGACACTCAACAAAGCTGCTCTATCACTCCCCTTTTCAGCTGGACAGGGGAGAAAATAGATATTGAGAGATTCAGGAGTTGAGATAAGGACAGGGAGAGATCATTCCACAATCAGCATCACAGGGAAAACAGACTCAACACAGATTAAAAAGAAAACAAAAGGCATCTAATTTATTACACTAGACACAGAAACAGAGTCAGATAATGAGAAGTAAACCCAGATCTTAAAGCACCTCCCCCCATCCCTCTCTTCTTTGCAGACTCAACATTATTCATGATAATACATCGGGCCCATCCACAAGTCACAGGACGTTTACGCCACTGGGATCCTCAGAGGAGATGGGCAGTGAGGAACAGGGGATCTAACCACTGCCTTTTGTAACAACCCAGCTTCAGATTTCGGTTCAGAGCCAACAATCTTTCCCTAGTTCTCAGCTGACTTAAATGAACAATGCAGACTATTCATATATAGAATTGATAAGCTAAAGAGGGGTGAGAAAATTCAGTTTATCTACATTTATCAAATACCAAACTACACAACTGCAGGCACAGACTGCTCCTGGACATGCAAACTGCTTTCCAGCTTCAGCAAAGCCTTTGGGTAACCGCGGGCAGTATGACTTTGTTCCAAAAGAGGGTGCTAAAACATAATATTTATTGCAAAATCCACGCCACCACCCAATCACTCAGTGCTTCCTCCAGCCCAAGTTTCTCCTGGCTGAGTTTTTATTATACCTGCTCGCAGCTGGCAATTTAACACGAGTTTTAGCTTCAGATGTACAGGCAAACTACTCCAGCTATCATTTCAAAACCGAAAGAATTTTATCTTCAAAACCAAAATGTCATTTCTTGTATCTTAAAACCAAAGGAATTTTGCTTCAATGCAGTTTTATTACTGGCAGTCCTTAAGCACTCACTGAGAGCTAACAAAACTTGTCACACTGACCTCGCAGCTCCCGAGGGTGTCACTAGAAAAGCCAAGGTCTTTAGGTACATAACCACTGTCCCGTGCCAGTAAAATCAGAAAAAGAACAGACTGCAGGAGAAAAATAACCTCTTTCATCTGAGCTAGCTGCTCAGGAAAATAAGATGTATTTTGCCAGTGAGTAGGAGAGATGCTGCCCACAGGGCAATTCTGTGAAATGGGCACATCCTGAGTTTAAATTCCAAATTTTGGAGGAGATTGGGATCAAGAGCAGTGACTGGCAAGGGAGACACGGCTCATTTCATGTTTCTTTCCCAAATGAAAACTTCATCCTACTGATTGAAACTCAGCAGGAGCTGAGACTTGCCAATAGTTGGCTGAGCAGTGGTACCTTGCTCACCCTGTTTTCTGCTGAGCTGCAAACCCAGTGGGACCTGTGTCCTGGGTTCAGCCCAGCAGCAGGCTATGTTAGCCCTGAGAGTATTCCATGCCAATTGCATCATGATCCGACAGGCTGCCCCCCCCCCTTTGCAGGGGCGACTTCGGACCCAGGCACGGGAAGTCCCGGTCTGGGCAGCCGCAGTGCCAGTTCCGGGGGAGACTCCGGACCTATCAGAAACTGCTGGGCTCGGGAAGTGCCGGTCTGAGCAGGCGTGTGGGAGTTCCGGGTTCTCTCGCTCTCTCTTTCGGGATCAGCGTGGCAGGTGGTGGTGAGGGGGGTGCTCGGGGGTGCTGGGCTCGGGGAGTGCTGCGTTCGGGAATCTGAATCTGAATCGGTTCGGGCACGGCTCAAATGACATAGCGTGGTGAGAGGTTTGCACTGTATATAATAATAGCACTGTAGTTAGTTGTTTTCATACTTTTCCCTGTTGTTTAGTAAACTATCCTTATCCTAACCTTGCAAGCCTGTGGTTTTTTTTTCCTCTGGCTTTGCAGCTAGCTCCGTTCGCCCATCCTCCACCTCTTAAAGAGGTAGGGGGGCTTTTTGGTCTGACCTTTGTGGCCTCAGCTTTCCGCTGAGGGTTAAACCACAACAACCTGGCAGGTCCAAACTGATTGCAACTCAAAGCCACTTTTCCTAAGATACTCAAAACCTGACTGGACACAGCCCTGGGACACTGGTTGTAGGTAGCCTTGCTTGAGCAGGTCGGTTGAACCAGATGACCTCTAGAGATCCCTGCCAATCTCAACCATTCTGTGATTCTGCAAATTAGGTAGCTTGAGATGACATCTAACCCACAACAGCCCCACACCGGTGGGACTCAAGCTAACTCCCTGTGTATTTCACCACGAACAGCGTCTTGTTTCCAAGGAATTTCAGCTGGAATGAAATAATTCAATTTTTCCACATGTTGACTTATTTGTCTGCCTTTTCCTTGCAGCACAACATGCTGTTGAGTGACCCCTGAAAGCTAACATGCTTGGCAGGGGTCTGATGCGCTCAATGCTTGGGGTCCACCTACATGTGAGGCATCGCCCTCCATCCAAAACAGATGGATCCAAATCCTGTGTTCTGGTTTCAGCTGAGATAGAGTTAATTTTCTTCCTAACAGTAGTCATAGTGCTGTGCTTCAGATTTAGGATGAGAATCATGTTGATAACACATGGATGTTTTCAGTTGTTGTCAAGCAGTCAAGGGCTTTTCAGCTTCTCGTACCACCCTGCCAACAAGAAGGTGGTGGTAGGGCATGTGTGCATAAGAAGCTGGGTGGGGACATGGCCAAGACAGCTGACCCTAACTGACCAAAGGGATATTACATATGTTATGATGTCATGTTCCTTATATAACTGGGGGGTTGGCCAGGAGGTAGCACAGCTCAGGAACTAGCTGAGCATCAGGTTTGGATGGCGAGAAATTGTGTTGTTCATCAATTGTTTTGAGGTTTTATTGTTATTGTTGTTATTATTATTAATACTACTACTATTTTTTTGTTATTATTATTATAATTATTTTCTGGCCTATTAAATTGTCTTTATCTCAACCGATGTGTGTATTTTACCTGTTTCTTTTTCTATTCTCTCCCCATCCCACTGGCAGGGGAATGGCAGCAAACGGCTGTGTGGTTGATTTAGCTGCCTGCCAGGTTAAACCATGAGATCCTGACACAGCCCTTAAATCTCCAAATTCAGGTCATTAGATAGGTGTTAAAAATATCCGTAATACTATTACAGCTTCTTTTAGATGCCACCAGAATCCTATTTGCTTCCTACGTGTGGCTTCATTGGAGACATTATTGCTTTGATTAAAAAAAAAATATCTGCTGTACAAGGAAACTACAATAATCTATATTAATATGATGTGTCAGGCACAAGGAACTCAAGAAATTAGAAATGTTTGCTCTTTGTCAAACTTGAACATTTATTTCCTTTCTGCTTTAAACAAAGAAAAGCAAGAATAGGGAAAAAAAATGTTTTGTAATGGTTTGTGTTACCACAGTCTGTATTTGGCTTGGCACACTAACTCCAGCCTGTGTGGACTGTAAAGAAATTTGGAAGTTCAAGCAAACAAGTCTGTCTGTAAAAGTGGGCTAGAAGTTACATGAGGACACACTTTCACGTGAAATTTCTGGCAATATCAATTTCCAGGCAGGCTGGCAGCCCTGGGAATGTGGCCACTCTCACAGCCTTCAGTGTGTCTCTGCATCTAGGTGCAAGAGAAACCCAGGGGAGAAGTAAGTAGTACATGGAGGAAGAGCCCACCGGGAAGTCTCAAGGTTCAGTACATCAGTGCTACATTTTGAACAAATATGGCCAATCGATACATCAAGTATGCTTTAGTTTGTGAAGATACCACCTGTCCTGCACCACACGTGGTCCCCACTGATTATTTCCATAGCTTCTGCCACTGAAATGGGGAAAGGCACTGGTCAACAGAACTCTGAACGGCCAGAATTGAAAGGGTGGAAATGGGATTGCACGTGTGAGCAGATACATTTTTGGTACACTTTCATTTAGAAAATAAAAATTAAGAATTTTAGTATTTTAGAGGAAGATTATTTCGATTTTACGTGACAAAGACTGGCCTGGGGGAAAAAAGCAGGACCTTTTCAATAAGCTTTGATGGTTTAAATAAATGTTTCGTGGGAGGCGCAAGGCTCTGTTGACATTTGGAACAAAACCCAGTTTTGAAGGCATGAAATTTTGTGCTTGTTCCATCAAGCATCGAGCCTCTCCTCTTCCTGGGCCTTTCTCTGTTTTGTATCCCAGGCAGAGCTGTGACGGGGGTCACTAGCTCCAGCTCGGTGTGGGTTTTGCCTCTTCCCTATCCAACCTAAATAAACACTTGCTTATCAATTCCTGCCCAGCAGGCCGATCTCCAGGGAGAAGCCACACTCAGGGGGTAGGGCGACACCGATCTCGCTCTGGCACGGCCCGTGGAGGATTCAGGACTTCGGGTCACGGAACTTCAGCTGCAAATACGTGTGCTGGGCTATAGACCGAACCCTCCATTAAATGCACCATGCTTGCAGCGACCACCCAGTGCCCCTGCCTGCTCCCAAGCCGGCCTGTCAGTGGAGACCCCTCTGCACTGAATCTTCCCCAGTGGTTTTGTCAAAGGCCGATGCCTCTATCCGCAGTGACGCCCAGGGCGGCGGTGGAGCAGCATTAACCTCCCACCCACCCCGCCTCAGCTACCGCGTTCCCACCTCTCTGCAGCCGCTCACCACCGCCTGCCGAGCCTCTCTGCTCTCCTACCCCGTCCCGGGGCGCGGCAGGGACGCGGAGGACCCCAGCGCACCCGAGCGATGCGGCCGGGAGCCGGCCTCTCCCGCCCTGTGGCCGCCAGCGGGGGCGGGCGCGGCGGAGTCGGGGAGGAGGCGGCGCCTTATAGCGCGGGCGCGGCGGGCAGCGCCGGCAGAGCCGAGCCGAGCCGAGCCGAGCCGGCCGATACCCTGGACAGCGCCTCGCCGCCGCACCGCCGCCATGGTGAGTGTCCCCCCGGGCCGCCACCGGGGACCCTGCCCGCCTCCCCGTCTCGATCGGAACCCTGCACCCCCACCCCACCTCCCCCGCTCCCGGGGCTGACGGCAAAACGAGCCGCCGCTGCTCTTCTCGCCTCCCTGTCCCCCGCTTCTCTGGGGCCGGAGGCAAGCGGCGCCCCGCTGCCCTGCCTCCTCCCTGCCAGGCACTGCTCCCCCCGCCCCGCTCCTACGGCTCTGATGTGGGGTGTGCTTTTCCGCGGGGGCTTGGGAGGGCTGCATGCCCTCAGCTGCGCCCTCTCCCACCCACGGCGAGGCACTCATGGGGGGGTCAAGCGGCGGCGGAGGGACGGGAGGGAGCCCGCGGCGGCGGAGAGGCGAGAGGCGTGCGGGGAGCGGAGGAAGGGAGCAAGCGAGATGCGGCCCCGGGGCAAGCCCGGAGCTCTTCCCCGCTCCGAGCCGGTGCATTCCCCCCACCCCCCCTACCCCTCTATTTCGAGGTGCACTTGAGCACGTTACATAAGCAGATTACTCCCGGCGGGGTGTTAATAGAAGCTCCTGTGCTAGCCACACAGCCTGTAGTGGAACGCTCCCTCTTTTTCCATGTAATGAATGAACAATAGCGTTTCAGATTCCGGTTTAGCATTTGAGAGAGTTTAAGCATCGTTCTGATGCAGTCACCTGTTAAGCGAGTAGCACCATTTCTCCCCCACTCACCCCAAAGCACATCACCTCTTTGCAGTCATAGTAAGTTCCCCAAAGGAGCTGGCCCTGTTTATGAACAGTAACACAGCGAGCGTGTCACTGCCCTGACAGGGAAGGACACTATTCACACAGGTAGTTCAGAGCTTTGAAGTCTGTGGTACAGTGAGGCTGAGCAACTTGTCCCAGCTTCTTGTATCAGAAGCTTGGGACACGATTAACAGAACCTAGTTTTTCTTTCATATGATTCAACCACTATTTTTGTTTTTTGTTTTTCAAATGCCTTGCATCATATGTAGTAGATTCTGCCTTTCTTGAATAAAAATCAGTTGGGAGTTCCTCCCCGCTCAGGCGATTCAGACACTGAAAATATTCAAATAGTCTTTCCCTGAATTAATTTCAGACTTCTTCCTGACACTCCTGTATCCATCTACTGTCAGTCTGAACGTGTTTTTCATATTTAGTCCATCATCTCAGGCCTTGGATGGTAATGAAAAGAAGTGATTGAAAGAGCGTAGAAATGGTGCAACTGTTTAATTTCAGCGGTCCTAGACAGCAAGCCTTCCACTAAGTTATTGAATTCCTATTCTTATCACATAAGGTGGAACATAAACACAAAATATATGACTAAATTACCAGAGCTGCACAAAGCCCAAGTTAGTAACCAGCCATTGATAATGTTTTCCTTACGATGCAGTCAAAGCACTTAAAGACACCTGCTGTCATGGAAGGTAACCTGTGTTATGTATCAGGAACTGGTACAGCTGATGTCCAGGTGCCTAGAAATGGTTAGTCAACTGGAAAGAAAGTTGCAATAGACCAAACCAGTTAACATATTTCATTCTGAGTCCTTCCAGGACTGAGATGAAGTCAGTTGTACTGGTGCAAGTCAAGGAAAAATTATTTTGTCACATAGGCACTGGCACCTTTATACTACTGGAATTGATAGCTGAGACCTATCCTTAACCTGTTATTTCTGGTTCTTAGATCTGCTTAATTAACCTTGAAACTATTCTTGAAAGAGCTGGCAGCAGTATCTAGAAATCACCAGAGCTAATTGTGGGTTTCTATTAGCAAGTATTTATCTTCTGTTTCTCCAATAACCTTAGTGTTGAAAAGTTGCTGATATTTCCCAAGTATTACCCATATGCACCAGCAGCATACTGAGGGGATAATGGCCAGCTTGGGAAAATCCTTAAAGCAGTATAAAGGCTGAAGGTTGCTTTGGCTCTAAAAGTTTGAAATACCGTCCTTGGAACATTAGCTACTGAATCTAAAACCTGAGCTTTTGATAAAAACTGTTCCAATGATGCAAATGCAGGGTTAAAAGTTACAGCACATTGATAAGCCTGGAGCTTGGGTGCAGGGGAACACACAGACTGGGGAGGATACTACCAAAGGTACTAGGAGAAAATGAACGACAGGCATAGATTTTTGGCCCAAGTAGTGGGAACTGTATTTTAGCACTCCCTTCTCTAGTGGCATAGGAATGAGCAGGTGCATGAGCCTAGTGTCCCTTCAACTCCAGGTTTCCTCAGCATCCTGGGCATTCAATTGCTATTATTTGCAGAATGCAGCACAAAGAAACTCCACACACACACACACACCTTTTAAAACTTCATTTTGCTGAGACAGCAAACCACAGCCTTCCCCAGGCTTTAAGCACCTCCTCAGCATCCCCAGCGCATGAGGTCAACCACAGTGGGACGATTCTTCTGCTCCTGCAATTCGCTGCAGCTCCGCTTACTCCAGTGGATCTAGGTCAAATTACACTGGCTCAGGATTTGGCTGCACCCTTGAACTTTAAACCGATTATACATTTTGATTTGTCAGTGTATTTTCCATGGGGTCAAATCCCACTTTTACAGAGTAAGAGAGCACATAACCTTGCACAACACACAACAACTAATGCTTACAAAGAGGCCAGGTAACACTAAGGTAAGCAGAATCACGAGGGTGGTGCGAAGCTGTGTTCAATAGGTTCGAGTATCTGTACCTCTGCAATACTCCAGTTGCAGAGGGGTTATATAGATAGATAGTTAGAATATTTTTTAACTTCCCAAAGCTACTTTGATAATCAGTGTAGTCTGAAATCAGTGAAGACAAACACCGAACTCTTTTTAGCATTCATAAGCACTGTAGCCGCCATATCGCGATATATTGCTTGACATGGGCATACACCGATTGCAGGTCATATAGAAAGGGCCCTCAGCAGCAACAAATTTCTCTTCTCTGTTGGCAGCACCCACAATAAAACACTGCCTCCTTGTCCATTAGTATTTGTTAACTGCCCTGGGCAGCTCATGAAAAACAGCATTGCAAAGATAACGTTCCAGCCCCTGAACATTGACACGCCAACTGGAAGAGAACATTTTCTGTTCAACCCAGCACAAATCCATGACTGGCTCAGGAGCCTTTGCTACAGCACCCACTGCCAACAAGATCTCTCCAGCTCCATCAGAGTAAAGAGGTAGGAGACTTAAGCAGCCCTGCCACATCCAGAACCAAGGCAGCGAGCCAAGGCTGCGCCTGCTGACCCAGAACTAAAATTGAGAAAATATGCTCAGAAATTGCACCTAGAACAGACAAAGGGACATAAGTGTGGTGACTGGCGATGAGCAACACACAACTCTATATGAATTTTAGGTGAAGCCATTTTACTGGGTGAAATCACACAGATTATATACATTTGTTACTGCAAATGTGGAAAGCTAAAAAACTGCTAATTGATTACACACACTGTTCACACCACACTGTTTGGTTAGTAATTATAATGAGTTCTGATAAACATATCCTAAATATTGTTAGTTTACCTTTGAGGCCTAAAAGTATCCACACCTGCTGTTTTGACCCTCTTGTTATGGTTGGTTCTTAACATGTTCCGTTACTCCCAAGTACCTGCCCATAACTGCTTCTTGGTTTAGGGTAGCCTCTACCCATATCAGAAGGCCACTCTGTTTTGAGAATGTGATTATTAAGATCTTCTCAGCATGAGTAACTTTTCCTTTCTCATGGGAACAGGAGGATATTGCCAGAGCCTAAATCGTGGGTGAAGAGAGCTAGGCCGCTAGCAGGCCTGCTGTCTTCCCCGACACATAAGTACTTCCATAGAAACCCAGGAAGATGCGCTGAAGCTATTTGCAGATGATGTAGTGGCAAGGGATTGATTAAAATAAAAAAAACATCTCCAGGACCTGAAGTAAGAGTCCTGTGTTAGGTTTGCATGGTATCTTATAGATACCTGCCTATAAAAACCTGCAGGCCGGCCTTCAAGCCGATTCCTTTCATCTCAAGGAAGATCCTCTGATTCTTCAAGACCGATAACTCTATCTTCATTACAGGCAGTCTAAGCCATGAAAAGAAACAGATTCCTGTTCATCAGGCGCTTGAATTTACATTCATTTAGTTTAGCATCTCTTGATTTTATTAAAGAAAAAAGTTAATCCCTTTATAATGGAATTTCTGACTCAAAAGTTGGGGTGGTGCAAAATCAAAATTTTCAGTAGTATTTTTCTTTAAGTATTAGTAACACTCTGGATTAAGGCAAACAATAAAGGTCTGGTTTATCCCTTGATTTAAGCCAGTCTCAAGCATAAGTCAACAGAGCCCACAAGGGAGGATTTTTGCCTGATGTTTTCATGCCACGCTATATGAGCAGCTTTGTTAATTGCTGCCTGAAAAACTGATTTAGAAGTCGAGACACAAACAGGCATTTAAAAAGAAGTTTAACACAAATGGAATCTGAAGTCCATATTCAATGATAACATAACGTGTCACAAGTGCAGCCTGACTGGCAATGAAATTAGGAAGATGAAACTAAGCGTACCACTGATCGTTTAGAGCCAGAAAGCTGTTGGGATGACTCTGCCTTGTGAGGCATTGGTGGAAGGCCACAAGAAGGATTTCCTCATCTGCAACAGAGAAGAAACATCCCCTGAGACTGTAACTCTGCTACATTATAAGTGCCATAGTTCAGACTTCAGACATATCAGATTTATCAGCCAATTCCTAAGCACTTGGCAACAGCTGAGCTTATAAATCCATTATTTGCACACACCCCCTGTGGCTTGCCTTATCATATGCTAAATACATGGGCCACGGTATCCCAGTGACTGCATCTTTACCCACAGGACTGCTCAGCAGCTGTCAAGTAGAGTTCAGTGTGGAATAAAGTGAATATTCAAGGCTTCCTTCGGGCTTTTTATTTACCTACATAACACAGTGAAAACCATTTTAGTTTGTGAGGGACAGTTACGCTCAGAGCTAGGAGGATAAGAGGGAGCACTTCATCCTACATCATCAAGAATAAGATAATTATCATTTGATTGGCATTAATATTGAAAGTACCCTGCCTAGTTGTCAATCTAGCAATAACAGAGTGATATTTACAAAAATATTAAGTTCTTCCAGGTAATGACTTTGAACTGCATTGCACTTCCTCAGTCAAAACTGACCACAATAAAAGAGTAACTATCAGATGTTACCAACTGAAGGAAATCAAGCTCCACTTGGCAGAAATAGCTATATGATGTGTGATTAGAGAATAAAAAACCAAGACTACTTTCATCACTGTTGGGAGACATTTTGATTTTTTTTTCCTGTAAGGAGAACAGATTTGGAAATGAAACAAGAAGCACTTCATATTCTGTGTCATTATATGAAAGCCAAGCACAGCAAGAAATGGAATTTTTTTTCAAATTCACCCTATTTCCATAGAGTGGCCGATTTTAAAATAAATATCCTAAACCCAGGCATAAGGGAGATCAAAGTCTGCTGGTCAGTAGTTACCATGTTGCAGCTAGCAAATACAATGTGGTACAGCAGCCTAATGGGGTGGTGGGGGGAGTAACTTAAATGCACAAAGAAAAAAGTCTACAGTGGTTTTTGTGTCCCCTATGTGACAATAACTGAAGCACTTTACAGACATGGTATGCCTGTAATGCATGTCTTACCATGCAGCACAGTCATTAGCATTTTCATTTTGTTTTGAGAAAAGGCATCCGTCTGGGTGCTTCCATGGAGTAATGGGTTTAAGAGTTTTAGGCTTTAAAATTCCAGTTCTATGTGGATTAAACTCTAGGATACCTACTGTCGGGGTTGTTAGCAGAGGAGGGGAGCTAATTAGCTTGTGGACCCTTACTCTGTGCTAGCAGACTGTACTCCATTATTGCGGTTTCATACACTTTCAGGAAGAGGTGTCCTTGGAGTTCATTAGCCTGATTTAAGCTTTGAAAAGAGGCAAATTTAGAACTCTCTTGGAGGATGAGACATAAGAACTTCCACAGTCTCTGCCTTTCTTATTTAACTTGAAAATCAACTGTCATTTCCTTTCCTCTACTCACCCAGTCTTCCTTAATCATGATTGAAGTCCAAAATGTAAATTAGCATTTGAAATCCAGGGTTTTGCCCTCAACAATTTAAGAGAAAAATGGAAAGAAAAAAATAAGGACCAGTTAACAGAACAAGAAGATCTTTTCCTCTTCAAATGTTGATTTGTGTTCTCGAGTGGCACTTCGGAAAACACACATGAGATTCTATTTATTTCCCTGTATTACACACACATTTTCACAGCCAGCTTGAAGTAATAAAAAATAAAACACTTTGTTTCTTGCATTTTGCTGTGCCCATGGGTAAAACCATTCCAAAAAGAAAACTGCCTTCGAACTGGCAGGGAATAAATGGTTGGCAAGGTTGTTGAAGGGTGATTTCCATGTCAGGGAATTGGCACATCTGTTGGTAAAGCTGATCTGAATAACACCATCCACACCCGCTTGCTCTCCGATTGCTGGCTGCAGCCAGCCAAGCTACTTCGAGTGCAGTCTAAAAGGTCAGGTGTGAGGTCGTGCGAGTTCTGCATCTGCTAGAAGATGCTATGTGTGGGGAAACAGTGGGGGTTTTTTATGTACACAGTTTAATTTTTTCAGTGTTGGTCAGTAGTCCATGCAATTCCAGGGGAGGAACCCACAAAGTCTATTTTCATATTTGTATGCTTGTCAATCTACTATTCAAATCTCCTTATGTATTAAGTAGTTTTATCGGTCTGCGTTTCTGACTGGCTACTCAAAATTACCTTCCTCTGCAAATTCAGAGATTCATCTAGTATTGAAAAAATATCCTGTGCAATACTTAACAGGACCAGCTGCATCTGTCCTCTCAGCTGTTAGGATTATGTACCTTCCTGGAGTAGCATTTCAACATGACTTCGCTGTTACACCAGAAACTGAACTTAAACTCGCGGCTTAAAATAAATCCTTAAAGTCAGCCCTTCTTACTGAGGAGTAGCTTCTTACCTTGACTAGACTTGTTTCTGAGATGTAACTTAATAGTGACAGAAGGCTGTGCATGAAGCCAGGCAAAACCTTCATCTTTTCAAGTCTGTGGAAGAAAAATGTAAATCAAAGGCATCAGAAAACAAATTTAAAAAAAAAGTTAAGATTTGCAAAGTGTTTATAGCTTCCTTTCTTCTTCCCACCTCCTACTGCTTCTCAAATCAGAAATGAGAGATGTCTTCTGACCTGCCAGTATGCAGATGGTTTCAATTTCAGCAGTTATCACCACTCTCCAGATAGTAGACAGCTTACTTTTACACAAGTCACTTAAAAATCTAAATCTCCTCAGGGTCCTTCCATTGAAAAAGAAAGTATTAGAAGACTCTATTTACCCTCAAAAGCACCCTTGGGAATTTTGCCCCTTCAAGTACTGGACTTACTGGCTTTATCTGGAAGCTTGATGATTAAACTATGAGAAGGTAGCACTGAATCAGTCCAACCCCAAAACCAGATAAATCAAAGTATATCAAATATCTAGTTTTATGGCATTCTCACTAATTTCCAGAGCTCTATCTTCTGGCAGAAGGTTAGTTACATATCCTAAGATTTTTTTTTCCTCTTTCCCTAACATGTGACAAAAGCACCACAGGATGTTCAAGCTCTCTTTCAAAAGCTGAGATACAGCTTGTGATTTCTTGGTGCTGAAACACATACAAAACTTGGCTCTGTGGTTGTTTGGAGGCCAGATGCCCACCAAAGCTGTTCTATCACTCCCCTTTTCAGCTGGACAGGGGAGAAAATATATCTTGAGAGGCTCAGGAGTTGGGATAAGGACAGGGGGAGATCATTGTTCAACTAGCATCATGGGCAAAGCAGACTCAACACAGAATAAATTTATTACACTACACACCCAGCAAAACCAGAGTCAGATAATGAGAAGTGCATCCAGTCCTTTCCCACAGGGCTTCAGCTCTTCACCAGCTGCCCCAGCGTGGGTCACTTCTGTGGGGTGCAGTCATAGAATCATAGAATGTCTCTCAGTCTCTCAGGCCCAGACTGCTTCAGCCTGGTCCCCCATGGAGTCACAAGTCCCCCTCCCCAGAAACCTGCTCTGGCATGGGTCTCATCTCTGTGTCTGAGGGCTCCATGAGCTGAAAGTGCTGGCAGAGGCTTGCTCCAACAAAGGTCACAGCATCTTCCATGTGTCTCCGCCTGCTCCAGCATGGGGTCTCTCCACAGGCTACAGATGGGGTCTCAGCCTCTTCCATGGGTTGCAGGGACACACCTGCTCCACCATGGGTTCCTCCATGGGCTCCAGGGACATCTTTCTCTCAGGCATCTGGGGCGCCTCCTCCCCCCTCCTCGTCTTCCCCTTCCATTTCCTTGGTGCCTGCACAGCTCCATACATCTTCTCACTCCCTTCTCTGGTAGCAAAAACCAGCTGCTTGCAGTGTTTTTTTCTCCTAAATGTGATTCCCAGAGGTGCTGTGACCGCTGCTGATGGACCTGGCCTTGGTCAGCAACTCTGGCCTTGAGCCAGCTGGTGTTTGCTCTGTGGGGTCTGCAGAGAGCTTCTGGCTGCTCGCAGGAGCCACACCTGCAGCCCCCTTCCTCCACCAGAACCCAGCCACGCAAAACTACAACAGGCTCAAAAAAGGCAACCTGTGCAAGGAAATAGTGAAGGTAGCACTTAGCTTTATTCCTCTGCAAAATAGCACGAGCTCTCCATTTCAGCAGAACCTTTTGCTTTTTATGCAGTTATTTCTTCCCTGCTGCTGGACACCTTGTAAGCCTGCATTTTAATAGTATCTGCAAAAAACCTTGATAGGTACAAGATGACACTCGAGCTATTTCGCTTACAATAACTAAAAGAAAAACTCAAAAATAGCCCCCAAAGACTACCCTGGAGGGAAAGAGCACAACTCTCTTCCCCTTTTACATTTACTATTTTTATTTCACTGAAATATCCACTTGGGGCTACATTTAATACAATTTTATTCACAGAATAATTTCTTTTTCATTAAGCCTGAAGCCATTTCCTTCCATTTGCCAGAAACTTTTGAGAGATGACAGAATTTAGACCAGAAAGCATCCTGATGGAAAGGTGCAAAGTTGAGAGCCACATCAGAGAACAATGTCACAAGGATAGCTGTAGAAGGGAACCAACACAGCACTAGCCCATTTTGCCTCTGGGTGTCTTCTCTTGAGTTTAAAGGAACGTATTTCAAAATTCTGGCTCATTAAACCTTAGATCTTGCTGAAACTTTGGATTCATGCTGCAATCTCTCACTTAACACGTCCTGAGCACTCAGTAGTGTAAGGCACATCCTGATCAGCTGTAAACAAGAAACTCATACCAGTCACCTAGTCTTCAGCAAAATTTGGGGGTCCATATGCTCTTGTTTCTTTTACAAAGGCAGCCCACCACCACTCAGTGCTCCTCCTCCAAATATAAAAATGGCATTGATGAGACACTGATGCAAACATAATTGTTGGTAGTTCTGATTGCATGCAATAAGGTGGTTATTTAAGTGAAGAGGATACAATATTGTTGAAATGATGCTGTGTGAATTAACAATACTGAGTGAAATAAAGTACTTGTTGCAACACAGTAATCTGACTTGCAGAAAGCAAAGCAAAGTCATTAAACACCTTGGACACTTCATTCATTGATCAGGAATTAGAAGAGGTTTGAGAATTTGTTACCTGCATTATCTTGCACTTGATTCAGTAGGCCAGTCTAGGATATACTTTGCTCAACATTCACAGAATCACAGAATCTTAGGGGTTGGAAGGGACCTCAAGAGATCATCGGGTCCAACCCCCCTGCCAAATCAGGTTCCCTATCTCATATTACATAGACGAGACTTGAATATCTCCAGAGAAGGAGACTCCACCACCTCCCTGGGCAGCCTATTCCACTGCTCTGTCACCCTCACCGTCGAAAAGTTCTTCCGCATGTTGGTGCGGAACTTCCTGTGCTCCAGCTTACAGCCATTGCCCCTTGTCCTGTCCCCACTGACCACTGAAAAGGGGCTGGCCAATTCCCCCTGCAACCCATGTCTAAGATATTTATAAACACTAATTAGGTCCCCCCTAAGTCTTCTTTTCTCCAGGCTGAACAGACCCAGCTCACTCAACCGTTCCTCATAGGGGAGATGTTCCAGACCCCTAATCAACTTTGTCGCCCTTCTCTGGGCTCTCTCCAGAAGGTCCCTGTCTTTTTTATACCAGGGAGCCCAGAACTGGACACAGTACTCCAGGTGGGGCCTGACAAACGCAGAGTAGAGGGGGAGGATCACTTCCTTCGACCTGCTGGACACACTCTTCCTGATGCATCCCAGGATCCCATTGGCTCTCTTGGCCACCAGGGCACACTGCTGGCTCATAGCCAACCTGCCATCCACCAGGACCTCCAGGTCCTTCTCCACGGAGCTCTTTTCCAACAGGTCATCCCCCAGCCTGTACTGATACAGTTGGTTATTCCTCCCCAGGTGCAAGACTTTACACTTGCACTTGTTGAATTTCATCAAGTTTCTCCCTGCCCAGCTCTGCAGCCTGTCCAGGTCTCGCTGAATGGCAGCACAGTGTTCCTGCGTGTCAGCCACCCCTCCCAGCTTTGTATCATCAACATTCAGTTGATCAGATCTTCAGGTTAATACTGCAGGTAACCGAGTCTAAATTATAAAGGAGAAATGTGAATAGTCAAAATGAAGGAAGTGTTCAATTCGATTGGAGCCTTCAAATAACCACAGTGCTTACATCTAGCTGGGAAAAGTACCAAAGAGCATCTTCAGACATCCCCTCCTGATTTCCTTCTTAGCATATTCCTTCAAGAAATAATGTTAAATAGAAGGATTGTCTTCAAAACCAGTAATACTTGAAATTCTCTCATTGTACTTGCTTACTTAACTCTCACAAGTATCACACATTTGCTCCCTCATCACGCATTTGCGGACCACAGAGACTTAAACAGAGATGTGTATTTCTTGCTATAGTCTCTTTTCCAGGGGAAAGTCTTTTACTGCTTTTTTTTCCCCCTGCTTCAACGCCTTAATTCTCTATGATGTTTGATCACTAAATTTACCATCATTACCTTTGTCACTTCTGTCAGGCAATACATTTTGCTGGCAAATAATTATTCTGTGTCTGCTAGTTTGTAGCTAGTTTTCTCTTCCCTTATTTTATAGATATATATTTAGGATACGTATATGTCTTTAAGGATATCTGCAGTGATACTTAAATCAGCTTTCAGGTGCCATCAATGCTACATCTAACTTATCCTATAAAGCAAGGATTTACTTGTAAGAAATTGTTTTCTCTTCAAACAGTTACTCCCAACAACACACATTTAATGCAAAGCAAGAAGCAATGCTTCTCCTCCATCGAGACAGGAGCAGAACTAAAGAGACCCGGAGCATCCGCTTCACTTATTGGAAACTTGAGCTCATAAGGATATTTGTTTTCTGGAAAGAGGTACCTGATCGGTGCCTGTGATGTCTATCAGATCTCAGGCAGTTCAAGCTGACCTTGCCAGCAACTCTGTTTTCCTCTTGTCAACTATCTGCCCGCTACAGGGCAGTGCTGAAACTCACTGATACCTAACCACGGAGGGAAACAGTATTTTTCCACATGATCTCTATCTTTCCAATGCCTGTTTGCTCCAAGAATCAATTAATTATTAAATCACTCCTGACAGGTGTGACAGCCACTGCGGTGCAGCATTCTCATGCACAAGTGATGTCACATGGAAATTCCCAGCTTTGATGACACTTGACTTCGCAGGTCAGCTTAGGCTGATCCTGTCAGATGATGTCCCCAGCCTGATGAAGAAAGCTGTGTGAAAAGCCTCCACTGAGAAAGCCAGTTTTCTAATGCTGGACGTGACCAAGAAAATGCAAAACATGGTTTTGCAAGACCAGTGCACCCACCACAGCACTAAACATCTCCTAGTTGTGCTTTATTTCCATAATATCAGATTATTTCCATAATATCAGATGATGCCATGCTCATCCTTTAGATTTTTTTCAGGTTTTACTTTTCTTCTTTAAATCAGCCATTAATGTTAAGTGAAATTTAACACAAACCCAGTAAGTTAACAGATAAACCTTTAATAAAACTCATAAGTTTGAAATCTCTTATTTTAAATTTAAGATTCAGATTTTAGATTTTATAAGCTGCAAATGTGAGCTAAGCCCACAGGTTTCTTTCCCAGAGCAAATTATGAGTAATTGAAAAGCTTACTGTACTGAGTTTTGTACCTGCATCCCTCACACAGCAGTCAGATTGTTTTGTAGGTGGGCAGTGACCTCAAAGTGAAATTGAAAGGCTTTGCATGGGTTGGGAGATTAAGGCTGAAACCTCAGAGGCTTGGATCTGGACTCCCTAATCCACAGCAGCATACTACAAACTCCTCCTCCTCTTCCATTCTTTTCCTTCCCCTTTTTCCACTTACATCCCTATAAATAGTTCAGGAAAGGGTCTGTGCGCTTGGGCAGCAACAAAGCAAGAAATGCTGTAGCAAATGACTGTGAAACAGAAACAACTCCTTTCTCTGCAGGGCAAATAAGTCTGGTTTCCTTCACTCATACCATAACAAGAACAAAACCATAAACTGAACACTATTACTCTTAAGGCTGTGGCTAAAGCAGGCTACAGCATGACCCACATTACCAGTGTCTGAGCAGAGAGCAAAGCAAATAAATGCTCAAGCACCTTAACTTGCAGCACTCAGATATTTTGCCAGGTTCTTTTGTTACGTATTTAGAAGAGAAAATCAAAATATGAGGGGTCCACTTCTGGCAGCGAGTCCTAGAGACAGGAATACAACTGGGCAGGATTCATCACACATGAGGATTGAAGGAGACATTCAGTAGAGGGTTCAGAGAAAAAAGCAAATGCGTTGGCATTATCACAGTATGGGGCTTTTGTGGGTTTTAATCTCATTTTGGTTCTTTCTGGGTTTTCTGACTTTACAGAGGTCAGTAATAATATTAACCTACACGGGCTCTTTTTAAACACAACTCTAGTTTTACTGTGGCAGTGGAAGTGTGACTGTAACCTCTAAAGCACGTAAGTTTATACAAACAAGCACATAGTGGTTTGGCTCAGTAAAAAAGCAGGACGGGAGGAGTTTGGTCTGCAGATTTATACTAAAGAAGTTACTACTAAAGCCAGACAAGGATGTGAACATCTGCCTGCTCCTGTTCCATCTGTGCCAAGGGATGAGGTCACCACTCCCAGTCACACAGCAGCATCCCTTTGCTGTGGGTCCCTGTCCTGCATGGCTCCTCACATGAGCTTTGCATAACATCTTTTACTCAGGAAGAGCCAAGCTCTTCTGTACACATTCAGCAGCTACAGCGACTTTAAAATACTTTAGGAGCACAAAGCTAGTAGTAGTGAACTTCAGAAATTCATAACACGTTGATTTAAAATACAGTGCACAGTTAAGGGATACAAACTAATCGCGGTGCATTTCAACCATTCTTCCCATGCACAGCACCTTTAGCATTACATACATTATAACCTTATTTTTTACCCCTTACATCCTGACTAGATTACTTGGTTATTGGTGTGGAAACAGGTATTAATGAGATATACGTGTATAGCTGTCAGTTTGCCAACAGCCATCAGAATCTTTCTTTTTTGTTACATGCTTCACAGGCCATATTCAACCTTCTGCCACTGTTGTCTGTATCAAAAGCATGTCTATAGCAAAAGCATGTCTATAAAGGGAATTAGCATTGCAGGAAGACGTCTGAATTTAGGAATTAACTAGATAATATTTTGCAAGTTAAGTTTCTGAGTTACAGATTTCTGAAAGGCTGCTGACAACTATCCATCAAACAGTAAAATAGATAAAAGCAAAATATAAAATAAAGCCTTTGGGTAGGTTTAATTTAATTTATTGTGTTTTAAAGAGAGAACCTCACAGACCTACTTTTCTGTCAGCCCAGAGGAACCAGAAACACTACCCACATGAGTTTTCAAACACTCCTGCCCTGTCCCATGTTGGGGAAGACAGCAGGCCTGCTAGCGGCCTAGCTCTCATCTCCCAAGACATGCCCTGAAAACATTCTTCTGTTCCCATGAGAAAGGAAAAGTTTCTCATACTGAGAGGATCCTAATAATCACATTCCCAAAACACAGTGGCCTTGCTGATAGGGGTACAGGCCACCCTAAACCAAGAAGCAGTTATGGGAAGGTATTTGGGAGTAACAGAACATGTTAGGAGCCAACCATAACAAGAGGGTCAAAACAGCAGGTGTGCAGATGCTTTTAGGCATTAAAGGTAAACTAAAGATGTTCAGCTATAAGATAGTAATTATAACGATTTCTGATAAACCTAACCAATCAATATGGTGTGAACAGTGTGTGTAACCAATTAGCAGTTTTTTAGCTTGCCACGTTTGCAGTAAGAAAGATATAGCATCTGTGTGATTTCACCTAATAAAATGGCTGGCTGGCTTCCTGGTTTTATGGCTTCACCTAAAATTCATATACTGAATTGTGTGTTGCTCCCTGCTGGATGCCACAGTCCCACCCCCCGCCAAGTAGGATGGGTACCCCACAGCACTAGTACGAGCTGTATAAAACATTGGGGCAAAACCATTCAGTCAGGGAGAGCTCTGGTCAAGGAACACATTTTAGAAAATCCTCTTTGATCCTCCCTGCCCGTAACAGGAGGGGCCGGCAGTCCCTTGCACATTAATCCCCGCGGTGGGGACACAGTGCAGACATCTGGGACGGCCACCAAGAAACCTAATTCTGCGGCACAGAGTGTCCTTTGTCTGGCCGTGCTGCCAGGATTGTGGGAAAACCAGAGCCCTTGCCTTTGGGGTTAAGGGTTGGGTTTTTTTTAGGGTTCATTGTCCGACAAGCCATGAGATCCTGCACAGAGGCTTCGGATCTTCTATTCGTCTCAGATCCTGAAGTTTGTTACAGTACAACATTAAGAGGGTTTTTTCTCACAGCGCTAGAAAAGGATATGTTGTCCATTTGTCTCCATTCCTTTCTCCAGAAGAGCAGCCAAACACCTACACTAAGTACAAAACAAAGCTCTGTGTGCACTCTACTAACTGACAAACCCAGCTTCTCAGCAGCAGCAAAGCCTGTCTGCAAATAGTGAGGAAAACAGCATTATCAAGAGGTGGCATGCTGAGGAAACCAAGCTGCCTTGTAAACTCCCTGCTGTAATTCCCCTCTGCCACCTCAAACTGCTCCCTGCCCTCACCTTGTTTACTCACTGTACAGGTCTAAATTTAGGTTGCAAGCTTTTTGCTGAAAAAACCCAACTGTGGTGTTGTATACATGGCACACATTGAGCAGATGCTGTGTACCCAGCACATCTTTGGGGAATATTCTGTTCTAAACCCAAACTACCTGGTAAATCCAAAGCCTTAAAGAGGTTATTACCCTCCCTCGCTCTGGCAGAATTACTTTCCCCTGCTTCTCAAAGTGGAGTTGGTTGCCTTGCTCTTATATAATGGGAGGCCTTGCACTGCTGTTTCTTTACATAGCTTGGTTAGGCAACAAGTCTAGCCATTTGTAACTGTGTGTGTGTTTAGGTGTTCAGGCTTTTGTGTTGCTGATGTAAAATTAATTCTCATACTGATCTGTCTTCCCAACACCTTGTAAAGTCAAGAAGAGCTGAACAGACCATTAGGAAAGCAACTGTAACAGAATCAACCTCTCAAAAAACAAACTCATTGAGGTTCTTTGCTCCAAAGGAAACTTTCACTCATTCATGCCAGGACCGGTTCCCAAGGATTACTGCTTTGTCCGAGAAAGTGATTTATTCACTTAAGGTATTTAAAGGAGGCAGAACTTTTATTGACCCTTCCATTTTTTACTTATTTCCTTTTTGTTTATTCCCTTGCAGCCATACAGCCTTGTCACATTGTCACTGATGGGAATTATGCTCCATCTAAGGTCATACTATCATTTTAAATCTGATTGTTAGAGCAAAGGAAAAATGAGGTCAATAATTGCTACCCTTTTCTTGGGAACTGACAAGCCACATCTGAGGCCTCCCAAGAGAAATCTTCGTTAATTACAAGTTAAGCTGATGTTCCCTTGTGTAGCAGGTAGAATTGAGGAGGATTACTTTTAAAAGGATTGCGCTGATCTGCTTTGGTGACAGTTTCATTTTGAAATTCTGATAACAAGCAGGAGGAGGGTTTCTAAAGATGCAGTTCTTGGGAGCTCACATTGACTGCCACATACTGCAAATTGGGCCACAGCAGCCACCTTTCCTTTCTGCTCTGCTTTTAAGGCCGGGAGAGTTCTATTTTGAGTGCTGCCATTGCCATATTTTATTTAGCAATTACTTTATATGATTATAAGGAAAAGAGGAAAAAAGGTTTGGAAATTGTAGAAGGAAAATCCTGCAAGCAGTGATTCTAGAAAGGGAGGTTTTCATATTGGAGACAACGCAACCACTCGGCCTTTTACAAGATAAAACAATTTTTAAAAGTGTAATGGACTGAATGGATTCAAGTGCTGAGGTTATAAATAGATTTTTGGAAATCAAATAAATATTAATTGGTTCTTAAATCGCTTTCATATTATCCCATGTAACTGTGCTATGGAAAACCTCCCAAATTCCTTTTCCTCATAATTTAGAGGACCCAATTTGCTGGTTAATTTTTTAGGAACAGTTTCTCTCCCAGTGATATACATACAACCTGATAGTACCATGGCTGGTGAAATAAGGCTTAACTTATTTTATGTGTGAAGCTAGTATTTTCTATGACTCCTGGCAGGTTGATAGTCAGGAGAACTAAAGGACTGTTACCTGACATAGCTCCATTACTTACAATGGGTTTTTTTAATGGAATATTGCTTTGTCTCTTAGGGCTTACTTACCTTTAACTTTGATGGTGCTTCAGCCTGATTTAGATCCTGACAGAAGCCATAAAGCAAATATTTCTCCACCTAGTTCCTGATTCCCATGTGTGGAATGAGCATGTGCATCCCTGAGCTGGAACTCAAAGTGAAAAGAGACCTCTCTGAAACAAAACTAAAAATCCCAAAGCAGAAGGAACCTAAAAGTTATCACCATTTCTTGAGAAGCACGAAGCGTGGAGTACGTTGGCTCCTCAGCTGAAAACAGTTCAGACTCCCATTTCTTACGGGGACACACCAACCATCAGCCAACAACTGACAAAGCTTGAGGAAAGCATTTCTCCAGAGCCACCCAGCTCTGAAGGCCTGTCATGCAGGACTGACGCGCTCCTAAAGTACCTGCTTCTGATGGCAGCTCCCAAAGGCAGGGAATCTGTTTTTCAGACTTCTACTCAAATGAAATGCTGCACTGCTCACTCTGCAAATACAACTGCACTAGAGCAATACATGCTGAGTTTTGGGATTTCCTTATGCATTATAAATTAAGCAGCACAAGGCAGAACTTGCTCTTGTGCTTCACTGCAGCTAAAACCTAGCATTTTCAGAGACACAAGAACTACAACAGTTTGTAAAGCCTTATAATATCAAGGGTTAAAACCCAGTCTTTTGAAGGGGAAAAAAAATCCCAAACAACGTATTTGTTGTTAGTTAGAGAGTAAAAGTACACACACAAAGCTTTTACGGTTTGTTCTTTATGTTATATAATAATTTCTAGGACAACGAATGCAAACCTTAATGAGGAGCAGCTGAGGGAACTGGGGTGGTTTATCCTGGAGAAGAAAAGGCTGAGGGGAGACCTTAACACTGCCTACAGTTACCTGAAAGGAGGTTGTAGAGAGATGGGTGCTGGTCTCTTCACCCAAGTGACAGGTGATAGGATGAGGGGGAATGGGCTGATGCTGCACCAGGGCAAGTTCAGGTTAGACATTAGGGAAAAATTCTTCACCAGAAAGGTTGTCGGGCACTGGAACAGGCTGCCCAGGGAGGGGGTTGAGTCACTGACCAGGGAGATGAGGTCCTCAAGAATATGGTTTAGTAGAGGACAGGTGTGGTTGGACTCTATGGTCTCAAAGATCTTTTCCTATCTAGTGATTCTGTGAATGTTAGAAAAGCCCAGAAGCAGGGGACAGGGCATGGGGGGGTTCCCCTTTCATTGCACTGGATTACCATCTGTTGCATTTCCTAAACTACCTCATGAACAAGAAAATTTTATCATTGCATAAGTTTTTGCTTCTGAATGTGGTGGTTCAGCCCCAACCAGTGGCTGAGCACCACAGGCTGCTCACTCACTCCTGGAGGAGAAACAGAGTCTCCCTGGGTTGTGATAAGGACCGTTGTCTGACAAAAGCACCCTGAACCTCGAACAATAATAGCAAATTACACCCACACCCAGTGATAACACAGAGCACCTTACTGACCTGATGATTCCAGGGTGCTGCCTGATGCAAGGACGGTCCAACCTGACACCCCAGCTGAACTCAGACTGCTCTGGAGGCACCAAGCCTCTGCCCTTCCCCAACCAGCCCCTTTTATGGGGGAGTGATGCCAGGTGGTGTGGAAACAGCCCAGGCTAACTCAGCTCACCTGTGCTGACTGCTTAGGGAAATTAACTCTGGCCTGGCCAGAAGCAGGACACAGAGAAGCACTTCACTAGCAATGGGAAGGGTTACCTATAGATTACACACCCATAAAACTCAAGAAAACCAGTCAGCACTGAGGGTGGATACTGCAGCAATAGGTAAGGATAAGATTCATTACTGCTGATGTGGGGTATTTATTTGTGCTATGTTTATGAATGAGACCAAGCACAGCTGGTCTCCTAGCCCAAGGTGACCAGCTGAAGCTTTGCACAGAAGTTTCCTGAAGTAGGGATGTGCCCTATTTTGCTCCAGGACCTGCAGGCACGGAAGCCAAGCCCAAGAGTCACTTTCCTTCCTGCTCTATCAGAGGTGAATGCCAGAAAAGGCAGGTTCATTGGTTAAAAAGAGGTCACTGTTGTGTAAAAATTAAAGGTGTTGAATCTCCAAGAAAAAAAAAACCATTGCAGCTTGCATGAATAAAGGGACCCCCTTGCAAAGAGCATGCTGTTTTGGGGAGCAGTGAGCAAGCTCAAAGGGCTACACTTCCTCAGTCTGAGGAGTTACTGGTGCCACCTGGACAACATGGCAAAGGCTCTGCCTTTAGTAGGCCACTGTTTGTCCTGTGGCTCTCAGGGTATTATTCAGAGAGCATTAACCACCCCCTGCTCAGGCATCTTAAGAGAGCTGTGTCCTCTGACTTATGTAAGCCACCTAAATTCACACTCCACAGAAGACGATGTGGAAGTCTTGCAGCCTTCAAGCCACCAAGTCACCTGCTTTTCTTTCACTGGAAAAAAAGTGCTTTTATTTAAAATACCAAAGATGGTGCAAGACCCGGGGCTGGTGTTCTGCTGCTAGTTGCTTTAGCAGAAACAGCAATTAACTCCAGGCAGGTCTGTTGTAACTCCCTTCTGACCTTACTTTTTTCCATGGGACCTGTTGCCTTGAGACTTTCTGCTGTTTCTCTACCCTGTTTAATGAGGAGGGATGTTTTCTGGGTCCACAGTTTCCATTGCTTCAATATTCTGGCCTGGTTTGTGAGGAACGACGCCCACAAAAAGTACTGTCAGCACAAGCAGAACTGCATAAAGGTGGCATTATTCACCAGAGGTGAATAGAGATCACAGAGAAACTTGGTTTAGGTGCAATTTAGCCAAAAGACCAGTTTCTAACAGAGAACAGAGGGATGCTATCAAAGAGGAAATATTTCTGCTGAGCTGTTGCGATCAACTCTGCCAGCAACAGAGACTATTTTGAGTTTAAACTTAGGATTATTCAAAACAATGAATAAAATTGATACAGAAGAAAAGGCACTCTGAAACACTCATCCTGAAGATTCAGGGGGCAACTGGTGGAAGAAACTAATTGAAAAAGTCTCACTCCTTGCTTACAACAGAGAAAGTTTAGGAGCTCCCAGCTGCCTGTACTCCAAGGAAAAAGTAGGAGATACCAAGACTGCCACAGCTTCTGTGTATAGCAGCCACACCTCTGAACTTTCAGGCCTTGGAGAAACCCTTCCCCCACATACAGATTTGCAGATCCTTTCCACAGACCTCTAAATACTGGGACTGACAGAGAAGCTACAGGAAGGAAGCAGGTAGAACTCCACCCTTCTTGCTATCAGGCTATGTAAGATGAGATTTCATAGCAAATTACCTTCCCTATAAAATTAGCTCAAAAATGGGTAGTCTACAAAGTGTGTCACTGGAGGCACAACACAGGGTGCGTTTGGAACCCAGCAATACCCCCTAAAAGAGTTTAGTGTGAGAAAAGAAGTGGTAAGAGGGAGTTCCCTGTACAGCAGATCCCTGACATCAGTCCTTGCAGCCTGTTACAAAACATGAGCACGCTGAGGATGCAATTTTGCAGTACAGGATTGTCCTTATTTTCAAACAGTAACAGGCACAAACGTTGCTGTTCTCAATCCAGGCTGGAGCAGGGAACATTTCTTTTCTAAATCCTTTTTTCTAAATCCTCTTCATGGATCTCACAGAGAGATTCCTGCTAATTTTAAAGATTTTTCTACAGGCCCAAACCTAATGAACACAGCTTGCAGTAATTAATGAACAAAATACTAACCAGTTTGGGGTTTTGTTTGGTTCTTAACTTTGGTGGTGGGTTTTTTTTTAAACTACATGGAAGCAGCAGTTCAAGTGACTGCTGTTCCTCCTTTGTTTCTAGAGATAAACCAGAATGACTTTGAAAATAAGAATACAGCAACTGGCTAACATTAAGTGCCTTTTTTTCTGGATTCCTTTAAAAGAGTGCAGTTTGAATCTGACACATCTCAGCAACACAACACTACGTGTTTCCTTAGTAGAAGCATGTTATGTTAGGGAACTACAGAGCCCTATAAAACTGCTGGCAAAGCAGGGGTGGATGTGAAGGAAGAGCTAGAGGCCACACAGGGCTGTTTTTTTCTTTATTCTTTCAGTCTTTGACCTGAATTTTCAGTGTAACTGTGACAATGCCTCACAACAGCTCCTAAATTCCAGTAGTAACCACACCTGTATTCCTACACATAATTTACTAGTCTGAGCATCTAAGCCCTAGGTGCATCCTTGAGCCATGCCCCTACCTTTTAATTCCTACTAACCCAATGTTTAGAGCCATCACCTACCTGTTGGTAGGCCAAGCTTCAAACTGCTCTTCTACATAATTTGAACTCTTGCATCTTTTTGTGACTTCCCTAACCGACTGAGCTTCCACATGCCCCTGAGTTTCAGAGCACAGTCAGACATCGCTGGCAAAGGGAAAAAATTGGAACTGCCCTGACATATGCTGTAGTATTTCTTAGGGAAGCAAGAGCTGTGTTTGGAAGTGAAGAAAAATAAATTCCAGAGTTAACTGCTAGCCTAAGGCTCAGGGCAGATGGAGAATACAAGCTGGAAGCCCACTGATGGATTAGACAGACATCAGGCTTGAACACTAGTATCCCAGGAGCACCCACCATGCTGGCTGCAGCTTGTACATAGGTGCCACTTTCTTATCTTTCAGTGTCTGCAAGGGGAAAGCCTTGTGTCAGTACCCAGCTCCAGAAGCAGCTGTGAGTTGCTAGCAGGGGGGAGGCAGCCAGCTGCTCAGATACCACCTTTTGGAAAGGGAGCTCCCCTACCCTCTCCAAGCCCACCTGTGTGTGCGGTGCAGGGACCCAGGTGCCCCGGTCTTGTACATCACATAGGAAGCTTGGACATCTCACTTAAGACCACAGAGCTTATCAAGACACCTCAGCACCACAGACCATGATACTACACCCCAGGCCTCTTTGAAGATGTAACTCTTCCTTGCAAGACATGTTTGAGTAGAGAGAAGGCAGAGCTAAGAAAGTCAAGGTGAATTTGAAGAAATTCAGTGTGTCTGTGTAAGTAGCACCCGTTGGCATGCTTCTGGTGACTCAGGCAGGTCAAACACTCTGCTTCAGGCTTGGTGCAGGTATTACTGGCAGCCTCCCCTTTCTTACAGGCATTGCTAAACAACACAGTGAATTTCCCTAAATAGCAATAAAATAATAAAACCTTTAGATACAAGTACCCTCACTTCAAACTTAAATGAACATAGGGCAAAAGAAAACCTATATATTTCAGAAAATAAACCCACCACAACCTCTTACCTGTTGCTCCTGGTCAGCCCAAATACAGTAAGCACCAAAGATAAAACCTCTAGCTATATTTAGCCATGTTTTTCCACACTTGCCAAACTTTATATCCTTCCCCAGATGTTCTGTTTTGTGTTAGAAATTGCTAGCTGGTCTTCTTATTGAGGACACCACTGAAAACAGCATTTTCTTGTAGGTAACACAACCTAAGCAGCTAATAGGGGAGGAAAAAAACCCCACCCAAAAACAGAACCTGTGAGCCTCCCCTTCCTGTGCAGCTACCTTCCCCTTATGTTTTCACTTCCAGAACACCACCATCAACTCAGCTTTCTCTGCAGTGACTAAATCACCACAGGAGAAGGTGTTCAGCACTTTTGGCTGTAATTACCAGTGAAACAGCTGTTCATGATCCCCTCTGGAGAAGAACAGCCTATTTGATGAACCAATTCTCCCACTGGCTTACCCTGTCAGATAACAGGCCGACCTGCAAGCTGCCAGCCTGCAGCCAGTAATTTCCAAACACACAAAGAAATAACCCTCAGCTGCAAAGATATTGCACTTCTCTTTGTCATAAAAACTGCCAAATTTGGTAACATCAACTGGAAAATGTCCAGGCGTTTGCACGTGTGTATGTAAGCTTTAGCAGGGAAATAGAGTATGTGTTGCATGGAGTAAGAAAAATAACATGAATAAAATGTAATGTGGTTGGGAAAAAAACCCCCATCCCATTGAAAAGCAAATAGAATGTTTTCAGACTGGACATGGCTCTTACTGAAACCTTTTAGAAATACTGTGTGTTTCTCCAATGCAAGCAGTGTTCTTCCGTTACATTCAAAGCTGGTTCTTGAAGTCTTTTAAATAAGTTACTGACCAAAATAACAACATCTTTCCCTCCTGGAGTGCTTAGGGTTTATTGTGAAAGCTTTTAGAAGAAAGAAAATAGGGAGAGAAATGTATGAAGTCCATTCCTTTATATTTTCTGTGCTAAATCTGGAACAACCTTCTTTGGTGCTTTTTTGTTTGTTGGGTTTTTTTCCCTCCACCATACTGCATTTTTCAAACAGTGATTCTTGCATTAAATTAAAATGTATTATACAACTTGCGTTTCCAAAACAAAGGTGGAGATTTCTCTTCTCCTGGAACTCCGAATAACTGTGTCTTTAGGTGGAGTCACCAGTGCGCTTTCTATTAGCTTTGCTTGGCCATCTTCTGCAAAGCAGGAGCATTACCGCTGTCTAAATGTTATATGGGCACCTCACAGAATCACAGAATCTTAGGGGTTGGAAGGGACCTCAAGAGATCATCGGGTCCAACCCCCCTGCCAAAGCAGCTCCCTATCTCATATTACATAGATAGGCGTCCAGATGAGACTTGAATATCTCCAGAGAAGGAGACTCCACCACCTCCCTGGGCAGCCTGTCCCAGGGCTCTGGCACCCTCACTGGGAAAAAGTTCCTCCGCATGTTGGTGCGGAACTTCCTGTGCTCCAGTTTGCAGCCATTGCCCCTTGTCCTGTCCCCACTGACCACTGAAAAGGGGCTGGCCAATTCCCCCTGCAACCCATGTCTAAGATATTTATAAACACTAATTAGATCCCCCCTAAGTCTTCTTTTTTCCAGGCTGAACAGACCCAGCTCACTCAGCCTTTCCTCATAGGGGAGATGTTCCAGACCCCTAATCAACTTTGTCGCCCTTCTCTGGGCTCTCTCCAGAAGGTCCCTGTCTTTTTTATACCAGGGAGCCCAGAACTGGACACAGTACTCCAGGTGGGGCCTGACCAACACAGAGTAGAGGGGGAGGATCACCTCCTTCGACCTGCTGGACACACTCTTCCTGATGCACCCCAGGATCCCATTGGCTCTCTTGGCCACCAGGGCACACTGCTGGCTCACAGCCAACCTGTCATCCACCAGGACCCCTAGGTCCTTCTCCACAGAGCTCTTTTCCAACAGGTCATCCCCCAGCCTGTAGTGATACAGTCGGTTATTCCTCCCCAGGTGCAAGACTTTACACTTGTACTTGTTGAATTTCATCAGGTTTCGACCTGCCCAGCTCTCCAGCCTGTCCAGGTCTCGCTGAATGGCAGCACAGTGTTCCTGCGTGTCAGCCACTCCTCCCAGCTTTGTATCATCACCAGACCTGAACCACTGGCTGAACTTCCCTTCCTGCAGTACCACTCAACTTTGGTCACTTCTGTCACACCCAATCATGGGCCTTCTTAGGATCAATCTGGTTACAGAAGTCTGCCAGCTTTGCAATGCTGCGTGTTAGGAAGACATCAGGCAGTGAGATTGCTGCGCTAGTGAAAGCATCCCAGGTGGATACACCTGACGTTGGCCAAAGAGGCCATTAGCCAGCCCAGTTTAGCACAGCCAGGGGCGACTGTGCTGCTGCTGGGAGCTCTGGCAGTGTATCTGTGCTGAGACTTTGTAATGTAGCTAGCCCCTAGCCTTGGCCAGACATCAGGGTTGAAAGCATGCCCCAGAATGCAGGAGACAGAAACTGCCGCATTGAGTAAGGAGCCCCCTTTCTGGTTCTTGAAATGATTCATCTGGAATGCTAAAAAAGAAGATCTAGCTACATTTCTTCCTTCTCTCCCTCCCTGTGCATCCATGGCCATAGCAGCAGCCTCATCCACCGTCTAGTTATTCGTTTCTCTCATAAGGTCACTCCAGTTTGTTCCAGATTATCTAGCAGCAAGTTCCCTATATTAATTATAAATCACATAAAGCAACAGTTTATTACCAACTTCCCTATGTCCCATCTCCCAATTTCACTGAACACACCCCCTCATTATAGTGGCACAATACAGAGCAACCTCTGACTCACCTTTCTGCCTTCAGTCTCATCTTTCTCTGCTGCTTGTGTGCAATAATCCCTAAAGAAGTGCATCCTCCAGGGATTATTAGACATGTATACCCCCTACAGATGTAACACATAAATCATAGAAGATCAAGATGACAAAAGCCCCCAAAAAGTGGTCTGAAACAATCTGCTGATGAAAAATTTTCCATCATTGTACATCTTGGTTCCAGATGAAATGTAAATGCTCTGAGCAATAAAAAGCTAAAATCTGAATTTCATGAGTAGGTACACCACATTCCCAGGATTTACTTGGACATCCCTTCGCTTCATTTCATCCCCTGTCTCAGCCATTCTGGAGCTATCACCAGTTTTCCAATATTTCTTTAATATTTGTATATTCAAACATGTCCAGGCATCTAAAATTAGTTTCTTTAAATATGCTGATAAATTCAGATTAATTCCAGTACTGCTTAGTCACTGACTATTTATGGAGTAGAAATCTTCAGGGAATTGAGGAAAAGTTGCCATCTAAATAACAATCACCATAAAGTTAATATATGTATTTTCTATCACGGTTGTTTCAAATATCCAAGAGCTGTACCAGAGAGCAGAGTCTGGCACTGATTCCTATTTTTGATTCAAAGCCTGAACTGACATCTCTTTTTATACAGAGTATTGTCATTCCTGTATGGCCATGTAGGAAAAAGCAATAAATTATCTTAAAATTTTTGACATCCTGAATGACAATCAAGGATTTTGCATGAAAAAAAAAACCAACCCAAACCCAACTCACTAATACACAAGGTTTCCAGATAGCATAAGTAAGGTGGAATGCAGTTTGCTCATCTGTGGGAAGCTTATTTCAGAAAGCTGCTCAAAATCCTCGTAATCAAAGAGCCTTACAAACATACCTCAGTGTGTATGCATGGATTTAGTAATTGCCTTTTATTTGCCTTTTAATCACAATTATTGTCTGTAACACGAAGAAGATTTTGAAGAGAAGTTTCTCATCCCAGCTCAGAAAAACCCTCACATTGCTGTTGCTGAGTTTCAAGGAGTCATTAATTTTAGAATACCCATCCTTAGAGCAACATGGGTTGCAGAGACCCCGTGCCTGTGGTTAAATCCTCCTCCTGAAGGCTCTGTGACTGCAGCCACTAGGACTTAGGACTTCTTGGTGGGCTCCATAGCCCATCAACAGTCATTCCTGTTCCCAAAGGATCAAACAAGTTACTTTGCCTGTAAGTTTGCCACTGAGAATAAGAGCTGACAGGGAGAAGCATCCAAAAGAAAGGAGGGTTTTCATATTTATACTGCATCCAGGTAGCCTGTTTTCTATACCAATAAAAAGGGAAGCTTAAATGACTTGAGGCAGTGTTTTCAACACGCAGTAGATAATGCCTATAGACAGACCATTGGTATTTTGAGAAATCAATTGTATTTTGGACAAATCAAAGGTATTTTGGACAAATCAAAGGTATTTTGATACCTGCACTGTTTAGATAGCATGTACATAGTTTTTCAACAGCTTATATGACTTTTACTAAAACCATCAGGAAGCCAGTAGGCATTGTTCTCTCAGGGAAGACCAGCACTAACCAAGATATATATATATATAAGCACAGACTGATAAATATATATAAGCACAGACTGATATATATAAAAGCACAGACTGATTTTTCCCATACCTGTTGACCTTGAAACAGTGTTTGAAGTGCAGTCATCATGAAAATAGTAATTCATGTATGCTCACCATGCTAATAATTCACTGATTTTGATTTCTTTTGCAAAACTAAACTTCTTAGAGAGCTCTATGATGCTTTATCATCACCGGCTTTCCACTCCCTCACCAACTTTCTGTTGATTTGCTCAGATAACCTCACATCTCAACAGTTCTTCCACAAATCTGTCCAAAACCCTGCCAAACTGCTAGCATTGACAATGCCCAGAGCAATGCCCTGTACAACAGAAAGAAAAACATGAAATAAATGCTAATCTTTAGCCTTGTAACTCAAATATCTCCATTGACAAAGGCTGTTACAGTGATTTGCCAGAGAGAGGTGACTCGTCCAAGCGTGTGGTCTTGTTCAGGATGGTTTTATTTGCTTTTCTTTAGAAATACAACAGATTGTGTTGAGCAAGATATTTGCATCTAATCTGCACAGAAGCACTATTAGGGACCTGTTCTAAAACCCAGAAATATAGTATGGTCTCTTGTAGCGGTTTTGACAGGAAGGTGATGAGACTAGTCACACAAAATGACCTAGCTTTTTTAAAGCAACTTTTTTCCCCCCCCAAATTATTACTTTTATTTATTATCCAATTACTGTTAGTAGTACTAGGTATATAAACAAGCAGATTCCCTTTATTAACCTTGTAAATTGGTATCCTGTAAATCTCTACTTCTGTTCCTGTGAACTAAGATAAGCTGTAAAAAGGCTAAAAGTGAGGCAAATGCTGGGACATTCTTAAGAAGTCTATTTGTTTCTTCTGCTGCATCTCCTAGAAAAATTACTACTCTCAAATTGCCAATGAAAGCAAACATTGCATCCAGTGGATCTAGTGCTAATTCAGATAGGCTGGAGCAAGGTTGGGAGCTGGTATAAGTCACCGCCGTGTCATTTAAGCCCATTCATAAGGAGGCAGATTTAACTTTAGACTGGCTCCTCTATTCTGTCTGCTCACCCTAGCCAGCTGTAAGAGGTCAACAGTCACAAGCAGCATCAATGAAAACAGTAACCTATGCAAAAACAATCTTGGTATATTTGGCAGACAAAACCAAGTTGGGTGGGGATGTTGATTTGCTGGAGGGTAGGAAGGCTCTACAGAGGGATCTGGACAGGCTACATCAATGGGCCATGGCCAACTGCATGACGTTCAATGAGAATCAGTGCCAGGTCCTGCGTTTGGGTCACAACAACTCCATGTAGCAATACAGGCTTGGGGAAGAGTGGCTGGAAAGGTGCCCAGTGGAATAGGACCTGGGGATGAATATGTGCTGTCAGTATGCCCAAACGGCCAAGGCAGCCAACAGCATCCTGGCCTGTATCAGGAATAGTGCAGCTAAGCAGAACCAGGGAAGAGATCATCCCCCTGTACTCGGCACTGGTGAGGTTGCAGCTTGAGAACTGCATTCAATTTTGGGCCTCTTGCTACAAGAAGGACATTGAGGTGCTGGAGTGTGTCTAAAAAGCTCCAACAACAAAGCTGTTGAAGGCTTTAGAGAGCAAGTCCTATGAGGAGTGGCTGAGAGAACCTGGGCCTGGAGAAAAGGAGGCTGAGGGGAGACCTTATGGCTCTCTACAACTACCTGAAAGGAGGGATGTGGGTCTCTTCTCGCTTGTAACAGGTGGTAGGACAAGAGGAAATGGCCTCAAGTTGTGTCATGGGAGGTTTAGATTGGATGTTAGGAAAAATTTCTTCATTGAAAGGGCTGTCAAGCACTGGACCAGGCTGCCCGAAGAAGTGGTTGAGTCACCATCCCTGGTGGTATATTTAAAAGATGTGTAGATGGGCTGCTAAGTAACATGGTTTAGTGGTGGGCTTGCCAGTGTTACATTTATGGCTGGACTTGATGACCTTAAAAGGTCTTCTCCAGCCTAAAGGACTCTATGGTTCTCTTTTTTTGTTTTTAAGTCTTCATTCTGCTCTTTCTACTTATTAATTATTCTACAATTCTAATTCCTCCATCTAACTGCTAGAAGATTTCAGTCCCTCATTTCCATCTCAATGCAGCCAGTGGCAGGTTTGTGTACAGTAGTTTGATATAAAAGGAATATACACAGTTTATTATTTTGATCTTGAAGTGTAAGTTTTGCTTGTATAATGTAAGCAAGAAAGCAAGCATCTTTCTTTGCTCATTCCTACCAGTCACTTGAATCCATTGATGCAGTTTTTCCAAAGCAGCCTGTTATGTCCAACCACAAAACCATCAAGCACGGGAGCAGCTCCATCTCAGATCAGTGCAGGGGGTGGGCATGTCACACACGAAGAGCAGCACGGCATTCCCCAAGCAGCAGTCTCTTCATGCTGAACTTACAGCAGGAAAGGTGCATAGTTCAAGGCTGTAAACAGGGAAGCAGATCTTCTGCACCTGGAAACGGAGACACCCCCTAGGACAGAAGCCAACCTTAGGCTGTTGAGGAAATTGAGATTGAGAAAAGGCTTTTCTCCAAAGGCTGTAGTCAGGACCCTTTCCTAAAAGCTAGTTTAGTTTCTTCAGTGCTGCAAAGTAAGAGAAATCTTTCTGTACTATGAATCATCCGTTTCATTCTCTCATTTTTCAGAGCAAGTCCTCCTTTGTTGATGCTGTCAAAAAATACATGTACTTCTAGATTCAGATGGGGTTTTGTTGCTTGGGCTGCATTTGCACAGTGCTGAAATGAGCTCATCAAGCACAGCAGGGCATGGTGGAAAGGAGCAAAGGAAGAACCTGTCAGACATCAGGCTTGTGGCAAAAAGTTTTTCGGGCATCGGCATGCAGGAAATCACTGCCCAGAAACAGAGTTTGGGAAGAAGTATTTTGGAGAGGCTGCCACATCCAACTGAGATGAGGACTGTGTTGATCATGGCTTAGCTCCCAATTTAGCTACAATCAGACACAAGCTTGCTAAACCTGCCAGCTTAGCGACTGCATTGACTTAGACCTCAAAAATACAATGTCTCTGCAAGGGAGCCCTCCTCTTCCTCTCTCCCTACATGGCCTGAAACTAATTACTGGAGGTCTGGGTTCTCCTGCAGGCTGTTTTCAGGAATGCCATGCCTCATTTAGAGAGATCTCACTTGGCCCACCCCAGATGTTTCCTTCTTCAAGAGAAAAGTTGGTATATTCAGCTGACACGCTGTCACAAGGCTGGTGGCAACCAGGGAACTTTGTGAAGCTTTTCAGGGGATGAGCCAGCTCATCTCTACAAAAAGTGATTTCAATTAAGGAAGCAGGACAAAAACAAACAAAAAAGCATCTTTACTAGAGTGAAACTATCACCCATCACAGTTCTTTTTCATTTGTAAAACTTTAATTTCCCTTTCTATAATTCTGGGTTTGGCACAGTTTCTGGTAACAAGGTCTCCATCGTTATCTAGACCACAATCTGCCCCATATTTATTTTTAAAGATCTCTTCTTTTATTTCCTGTGAATATGATGTTGTATACTCCAGAAATAATTGAGCATGGCATGTTCTGTATCAGTTTGTTGTATTTTTTAAATTGCATTCTCTGTGACCCAGGAGATAATGACTTTGTCATATGCCCTTTTTATACTTTTTAGGAGCACCTGAAGGCATTTGATCACGAAGTTAATGCATTTGTGGACTATATGTTTGGACCTCGAGGTAAGTTGTTCCACCTATGGCCTTTTTAGGAAATACTTATCCAGATTATCACTCAAAGATATTCTAATACATGGAAGCAAGTTTTTCTGAATGAGTTCTCATTGACAAATGTGGACTAGATGAAATGGCAATATTCACAAGAGCACATATGGGAACGGGATATATAGGATATAAGAAATATATCAATGCACCTATATATAGAAAAACAATAGATTTGGGGTTTTTTTTCAAGTGGACATCATATTCTTCTTCATTCCTCTTTCCTTGTTGGCCCAGAAAAATTGTCTGAAGGAACAAACTGTAACTTAATTCAATGCAGAATACCACACAGATTCCTTTGGGCTTTTAGAAAGAATTTTAGCTAAACAAGTTTTATTTGTATTACTTGCCAAGTCCATCACCATCCTTCTCTAGCCATCAGTGCTGAACACAGCATTTGTCCGTGCCTGTTCACTGTGATCTTTTATTTGGACTGGTGATACAATGACACAGTAGCATACATTCCATTAATAATGTGTTTACACACATAAATAATTCACAATAAACTGCAAGCAGTTTTAAATTGGATAGAGTGACCCCACAAATTAAAATCTAATGAATTCTTGAGAGCTCCTGCAGACGTTTAAAGCCAACAAACCAGTTCCCTGCCTTTCCATCAATTTTCTTCCACAGCACACACTTCATTCAGCAGCAAAACAGCCTAAAGGGATAGATAACAGAACTCCATTCTTTTAAAAAGCAATCCCACCTTCGTGGTTTATACCTTTAGTTGCAACTCCTGAAATACTGGCATTACTGTACTGGTGTTAGTCATTGTTACCAGATGTGGGTGAAGGCGCTGGAGACAGAAAGCCACACATTACTTCCCAGAGACAATCTCTGCTCACATTTTTAGTGCCTGGTTAAGGCAAGCTGCACTACTGTGCCACTAGCATTAAAGGCATACAATCAAAGACCTGAATTCAATTTATACATGGGCATATTTTGTGCTTTTGTTCACTGGTGTCAGCTGGGCTTTGCACACAGGTTTACCTCAGTGTATGCTTTTGAGCTGACTAATTCCTTTGGACCAGAAGCCATATACGTGTCCATCAGTTGTACCTCTTAATAAGAAGTGGTCTTACTATCTGGTGCTAGACCATAGTATTCTGGGTGAAGACTATCTAGGCTCATGACAAGATGAGGAACAAACAACTATGTTATTCTGTAAAAGAAAAGCATTTTTCCAGGGCCACCTTGACCTACAAAGTATTGTTTGGCATCACATAAAATTGAGGTATCTTGAATTGCCTGAGCTAAATCCAGTTCATGCAGTGCTTGTTTTATCAAGAAAAGCTATGTTTTAGCAAAGTAACAATAAAGTATCAAGCGCTCCTCCTCTCCTTGGTTGAGTAGGATTGGTAGCAAGGTATTGGCACAAAACCATCTACCAACCTCTGCACTTAAAAAGGTCCAAATCTGGACAAAGATAAACAGAAACCTCAATCAAAATCTTTCTAAACCTCACTGATAAAAGCCTGATACCTTTAAAGATGCTGGGAGGCTGCCACTAATTTCAAAGGAGCCAAGATTTCACCCCAGGGGTCTGGCACGTTGTGGTCAGTGACTGTGAATGAGCTTATTCACGGAGTGATCAGAGCCTGTGGGTGCTTGCTCCTTCCCCTGCTGTAGTCCAGCACTTTCACACTATGGCTTTATTCACTGCCCTGGTCTCAAATTCAGATGCTGTGTGGGTTCAACATTGTAAAATCCTTTCTCCTATTGACAGCATGCCTTTATACTACTTGAACACGGAGACAGAACTTTTGATCTCTCCTCCTTCCAATAGATTTTCTTTGAAATGCATTTCCTGTCCTCTCCCTTCCTGCCACATAAACACCTCCCTCCTCTTCTTGTCATTCCGGGATAAGTGTAAGCGGAAAAAAACCAGTCACCTTCCTCAGCTGCCCTTTAAAAGCCACTTTCTCTCAGTAACTGTCTTACCCTTCAAGGCACCGAGGTCAGGGTGGAAAATAATCAGTAAGGGTACATGTTGAAATATTTTCTCTTGAAACTGAAACAGTGTAGACCTTAAAAACACTTCACGTGCTGACCTGAGCACGCACACAAGTTCTGCTTCTGTGTGGATCAGCCCACACGCTTGAGGCCACTCACAGCAGAGCAAAAACTTCCCAAGGGCGTACTGGGGCAGCGTTTAATGTCATTTAGTTAAATTTACATTCTCATCTCTTTCAATTACTTTTCCTCTTTGAGCAAACATGCTGTTTTGTTATCTACTGATACCAGTTGGCCTTTGCGCACGTAACCTTGGCGTGCCAAGTGTTGCAATCCTTGGATGGGGAGATGGCTCTTTAGATAGCAGCCTCGCTAACATGACTGCTCTCTACATCTTCATCCAGGATCCCCACTAAATCTTTATGCTCCTAAAACATGAACTAAATCACTTACACAACCTGTACTTGTCTTATGGCTCATGTAGCTGTTCAGAGCCCAGATGGGAGGACATCCTTTCAGACCCCCACACAGGAACAGAATCCCCTCCAAAACATCCATTACAGAGCTTCATACATGGCTTGTGAACTTTTGAGAAGGACATTTGAAGCACCTTACTCTCACACTGAGGTGATTTTAAACAGACATTGAGATCCAAAGGCAGAAAACAGGCATTCTAGCTTAGTAACTCACAGCAAAGCAAAGCCACCCTAAGGGAGAATGGTGCTTTGTCATAGATGGTTGTGCTGTTGTGACTGCTTTAACCCTAGACTTCTCTCCTAAATGTTTTTGGGAGTCCAGAAGGGAAAGTCAAAAACTAGGAGAGCACTTGGCTCACACAGTAACTTAGGTTGGGTTGAAATTCTATCCTGCAAAAGAGCTAACACCCCATGCAGAGTCCAAACCTGACAGATGGGTGCCACAGCCACTGCGAGGGGAAGCAAGGTATTGGCATTGCCTTGTTCACAGGCAGAGTACTCTAGCTCAAATTCTTGCTTTCCCTGTACACAATATTTATTTCTGAGGAAAGCCTAGTTGGAAAGAACCCAGTAAAGCAAAGTTGTGGTCAGCAGCAGTTTGTTAAATGCTTGGGCACCTTTAGTTTGTGCATCGCTCATGGCCCAGTCCTTTCCAAACTCAACATGGGCAGAAAAAAAAAAGAGTGAAGTGTTTTCCCACACACTGCAAGTACCTTTTCTTCTGTTACAGTTTTTAACAAAATCTTGGTCTTTCTTAAAAATAAGCAACTTAGAAACTGTTTGAAGAGCAGAAAGACTTACTGTGACCTGCACAATAGCCTCTCACTGACTGACTTCTTCACTTGTTCTATAACTTGTGACAGATTTAGAGTGATGCTTTTCAAAAAACCTGGCCATGACACCCCCCTCATTCTTTTCATAGATAAATGTCTGGAGATTGTTGCTGTGGAAAATTAATTTCAAATTTTGCTCCATCTTGAAAAAAAACAATAAAAAGAAAACACACTTCCCTTTGCTCATGACATCCAGTTGCTCACAGGACAACGAAGCGGTGCCTCCAGATTGGCATATAGGATTAGGCTTTGCTCATATACACTGAGCTATCTGATTACTGCCAATGGGATTACTCGTGTGAATAAGGCAAGCAGGATTTGACCTTAATATTCCATTTCAGGGCCAGGCAAATAGGGCAGAAGCTATGAGAAAGCAAACCCTTGCCTTACCAAATACCTTTGATAACCAAAGTAAATATTGCCCGTTTTTTCTATTTAAATGTTTGTTGCAAAGTCCTCCCCTTGTATAAATGTCTCAGAGTGTTAATACCTTTACACATATATGGTGAAGGCAGAATCTAAATTATATATGAAGTGGCAACTTTTACATGCATACTATGTATCTGCAAACTGCTGAGCAGATTAATATATGATGTAATTAAATACTTAGTTAAACCATTGAATTAAATAAGCACATAGGAATGTTTTCTTCTCCTATCCTGTTAAAATGAGATTTCAGTGACCTTAAATTATTAAGGAATTCCATACAGTTTTCACCACACACTCACTGAATTAGCATGCAGTTTGGGGGTGGTAAAAGCAATGGATGGAGCTCTTAATGTGAGCAGAGCACAGTAGATTCCCTCTCAAACTTTTAGCAGGTTTTTTCACTATATGATCTGCATTATTTTAACAATACCACAGCCTTCCTCATTGCTTGCTGCACATGTTCCTTTTCAGATACCAGGGTTAGAGGATGGTTCCTTTTGGACTCTTACCTTCCTACATTTTTCCTTACTGGAGCATACCTACTCTGCATATGGCTGGGCAACAAGTTCATGAAGGACAGACCTCCTTTCTCCCTCAGGCCTCACCTTATTGTTTATAACCTTGGGATTACACTGCTCTCCTTGTACATGCTCATAGAGGTAAGTGCGTTTCCACACCACATGGGTGGGAAAGGTGAGCAACATACAGTTTTTACCAGGAATATCTTAGCAACAGTTGGTTTTGCCAGGAAATATAACATAAACAGCAAAGCAGACTTAGGATAAGTCCCTTAGCAATTGGACAGCGAGTGGTACTGTGCCTTAGAATCATAGAATACTTTGGGTTAGAAGGGACCTCAAAGATCACCTAGCTCCAACCCCTGCCATGGGCAGGGACACCCTCCACTAGACCATGTTGCCCAAAGCCCCATCCAGCCTGGCCTTGGACACTGCTGGGGGGGGAGCAGCTACAGCTTCTCTGGGCAGCCTGTGCCAGGGCCTCACCACCCTCATCATAAACAACTTCTTCTTAACATCTAACCTTCTCAGCTTAGATCTTGGCGTATTTCAACTGTCCTTCCTGAGCTACATTCCACCCCTGAGGACATCTGGCTGCCACCAGGACAGCAGCTATAAGCATGAATTTGAATCTGCAGCAGTCTCTCAGCTCAAATGAGCCTACACCTCGTTCTTCAGCACCCATGAATATGCCCACAGATTGGGCTTAATTCATATGACTGTCTAAGGAATGACTTTTCTGCATACAAACACCCATGCTTAAATGTGAAAAGATCATAGATGAGCATAAGCACTGATTTATTTATGGTATTGGCAGGCCAGTGTTATTTTTTTTCCTCTCTGGACTCAGAAACTTCCACCATATAGTCAGATAGTAGAAACATTAAGAGATAGATGATTAAAACCTGCCATTTCAGCCAAAGGTAAGCACTTTGGGGACTTGGAAGATGAATATGGTCATGCAGATTATTGCCAAGTACTTATCAGGAAGGAACATGCTCACAGATATGGGTATCCATTCAGAGCCAGGAGAGGGGTTTGAATGCGTCTGGCAATTTTGCAACAACAAAGGACTGTGCTGCTCAGCAAAGCCACATGTGTTTCCACCACCCCCCCCCCCAGAGGGGAGAAGCAGCCAAAAGTCACTATTTTTCTAGTAATTGAGAGGTCCCCATTCTCAGCCTTGTGATAACTGAGGCACTTTTGATATCGAAGAGTTAACATCCATCTCTTGCAACCCTAAAAAGCAAACACTAAAAGATGAAAGCCACACAAAACATGTCCTGATCTGGGTTAAAAAGTGACCCCAGGCATGAGAAGCCCTGGCTGAAGGATGCACTCGATTTCATGGTGTGACCTGCAGAGGTGTGAGCTGACACTGCTGCCTTGCCTGCACAGCCTTGCAGTGTTTCTTGGCCCCTGGGATCCCAGCCACAACAGCAGCTCCCATGAGAAAAACAAGGACCTACTCTTCTGTCAGCCAGAGAAGGAACTTTGCAGAAGCCAAACGGGACCCCAAAGATTTCAAGTTTTAAATTAATTTGAGCTAAACATCAGGTGATCAGTCTGGTCAAGAGGCTGAACAGCAGTTTAGGTTTGTGCTTTTGTGCAAAGGACCAGTTCTGCTGCACAGAGCTTCATCCTGGGCAAAGCTCCAGCTGGCTTCAGCAGTTGCTGTGGGGGACTGAGAGCACAGGACCAGACCCAGAGCAAAGGAGAAACCAGCACAACTGCTGGAAGGCTTGATGACTCCATACTGATTTTTCCTCCAGAATATAAATTGCCACTTTGATGTTTAAACCCCCATTTTGCTTGAAGGTGCACAGATAACTGTCTTCAGTGGTAAGAATCAGCAAAAAGGATTAACTGAAGAGATAACAAAAACTGCTGCTCCCTTCTTGCAGGCCGATTTGGGCTGCCACAAGCAAATGAATCAACAAAGAGGATTCCAGCAGGTCTCACGTGAATGAAGCAAACTTGCTCTTTGCCACCTTTGCATCCTTGTTGGAATTGTACTGAGCCAGGTCACTCCCCTGCCCTCCCCAAGGCTCATTTTGCTGCAGTCACTGAGTTGTTGTCAGTCCTCACATTAGTCCCTTCCGAGCTTGATTCTGTGGCTGGAGGCTGCTGATCTACACCTCCCAGACCACAGCCAGGCATGGCTGGCAGTGGCTCAGAGCTCCACAGTCTGCATTTGTCATGGACCTGGGGAACATTGGGACTGATCTGCACTACCAGCTGTTTCACTGTAGGTTTCAGTGGGTAGCTCTGGATTGCTTTATGCTGTACAAAACACTCTTCCAGAACAGCAGCTCTGTAATTCTTCATAGTCTACTGGCCTGATTGTTCCTCTCACAGCTTCTCCTGCAAAGGAGACTCGCAGACCTGCCCGAGGTGGCTCATACATCCCCACTGAAGGAAAAGAGGCACCTGGGAGGGCAGAAAGAAATAAAGTTATGGCCATTCAACATTTCAAAATGTCTTATTTCCAAAGCTTCCCTCTGGCCTTTATTGTCTCTGCCTTTTTTTGGACAGTAAGCTCTTTAAGGCAGGAGCTACCTGTATTTAGAGCATTCTGCATGGTGGTTTCTTATGGAAACACAGCCAATCCCTCCAGTGAGTATCATTCAGGATTATTTCCTGGTTAGAGACACCCATGACAGTTGTCTGACTCCTCCATCCTCTCACTCCACCTGAGCCCTTATGGTCTCTGTAACATTATTTTGTGATTTATTTCTAAGGTCTATAAAAGAGATAAACCACCAATGAAACCTTGGTTGGGGTTGGTTTTTTTTTTTCATTATTGGCACTGTTTTTCTCATCTCTTTTTGGTTTTGTTTATAAGGTGACACACAAGTTTTGTTGTGATAGCTCCAGAACAGAGTGTGTGTTTCTTACTACTACTAATAATAATCTCATTCTAAGGAAAAATACCTCATTCACAGAAGAGGGGGTATCTCCAAATACAGAATGTCACATGTAATGTCTTTAATGACAAACATTGTAGACCAGCTGATGGTGCTGCAATTCTTTCTCTCCTTATTTTTATCTTCTGCTGACCTAGGTTAGCTGTCCCTTGGCTACAGTCGATTTGTACAACCTCAAGGCAAGAAGACACAGGCTATAGCAAGGAGTCAGAACACAAGGGCTGTTTTTAAATCTCCAAGGACCAGTTCCTCTTTCGAGCCAGAGTTCCATACACTGCACCATGGGCATGAAGTGTCTGAGAGCCAATTTTAGCTCCATGAGCTCCAAGGTCAACCAATCCCTAAAGCACTTAGAGGAACAGCTCCAAGACAACCCTAAGATGTGCCATTAGCATAAGGTCAGATACCACTGCTATCCCCGCAGGACAAGGTCCAAAGTAAACCAGCTCTGCTCAGATCCTACCAAGTTGTCTCATTTTTTGTGTGTGTCAGGAGTCAGGTGCCTCTGAAGGCCTCCTAGAGGCACAGTTTATTAGACCTCTATTTAGTCTTCCAAGTTAGGCAAATAGATTTGCTTGAAGTCATCAAAGTCACCTACCTTTGCTGGATGGATATAGTGGAGAAGTGGGGCACTTGGCTTTGGACCATGGCTTTTTCATGTACCTGAAGTTTAAATGCAGGGCCTCTGCTTAAATTAGGCTGCAGGTGCACCTGCCAAGAGGCTAAAAGACAATGCCCTCTGCCCTAGCTACTACAAGAGAAACAGTAATCAGAAGTTTGTGATTGGTTGTGCCTGTACCATTAAGTGCTCACAGACTCAGGTCATGTCTACTGATTCAACAATTTCCAACAGCACTGCCCAAAACCTGCATAAAGAAAAACACACCACCTTTTTATTTTAATAAAAATCAAAACTTTTAGCAATTTCTCTGAGGAAAAATATGCCTTTCCTCTACACAAATCTCTACTTAAGGTCCTAAAAGTGACAACTATGAGCAGGAATCTTGATTACTGTGGAAAGTAACCAGATCTTTGCATATTTAAAAATTATTTAATGTGCAAGTCAGCTCATAAGCCACACTCCAGAGGTGCTGAGGCATCAGAGGCCAAGATAAGGTTTCAGAGTTCACTGCAGGATAAAACTGTCACAACTTCAATGATATATTAAAACTGGAACCAAAGACCACCAATGCTGTTCTCTGAATTGTGAAATTACACAGGTGAGGACACTCTCATTCACAGGAAAAAACCATAATCTCTATCATGGTCTTAGGCTGCTTTCCCCAGCAGTATCACCTCTGCCCTATTTAACTTAAATCTCAGCTATCCATCAAGCTCTCACCCTAGTCCTTTTGTTGTTGATCAGGCAGATCAGCTGAGAAAACCAGGACAAGTGGCACCATCTGGGTCAGATTAAAAAGGAGATCTACAGCTATGTGCCATCGGCGTGGGGTGGCATGATGTCTCAAAGCTGCCTGTATCCCCAGGTAGCTTCACAGACTTGTTACAAATCCACAGGATTTGTAAAGCAAGCAACCACATCCAACCAAATGTGGGGAAGCAGGGTTTGCATGTGAAAACCCCTCGATTCAGGGCAAAAGGGTAAGAGCAGAACTGCACAGGTATTGCAAACCCAATGCATTAACCTTTTCAGTGAAGCCAGAAAAGTCTTTTACCTTACAGGATTTTTTAAAAAAGCAATAGATTACTTTCACTTTACCTGTTTCTAGGAGCTGAAAATTCACAGAATCACAAAGTTGGAAAAGCCCTTTAAGATCATCAAGTCCAGCCATTCCTGTCCTAAGCTAAACCATATCCCTAAGTACCTCATCTACCCTTTTATTAAATACATCCAGGGATGGAGACTCAACCCCCTCCCTGGGCAGCCTGTTCCAGGCCCTGACAACTCTCACAGGAAAAAATGTTTTCCTAACATCTAATCTGACCCTGCTCTGGCACAGCTCAGTGCCATTAATCCACACCATAGTAAGTAAAATTTCTATATTGAAGTAATGGCTCACAGATCCACGGGTGCCCAAACAACATGAGGACTTCCAGGAACACCAGAATTATCTTCTCTGCATCCTCTGATAGCAGGGAAAGGTCAGAAGCACTGTACTGGCATGATCAGGGCCACCAGATGCTGATTTTAGCCCTGCACATCACAGCTGGGATTAGATCTCATAAATTACTAGAAAGCCCAGTATAATGGCTGGATTAAGGATAACTACAGGCAAAGATGAAAGGAACAATCAAAAAAACAAATAAAAAAAGAAGCATTTAAACATTTCAACTGTGTTTTGTTCCATCACTCTAATGGCTGACATGAGAACAAAACTGCTTCCTAACTGTGCAAGTGTTAGAGAGAGATAGAAGGTCTAATTAAAATTTTAACAGTGCAGGCAATGAGGAAAGGTTTAAAAAAACAAACACATAGCTCCTAGCTGATTTGACTATCCTAGAATTTTAATATAGAAATCCAACTTTAAAGAATTATATGTTGAAGATTGTAATGAATTTAGTCCTTCATTTCATTTTCTAGAAGTTACCACATGTAAATTTAGCAGAGAAAAACAAAGTATTCTAGATCCTTAAGGATTTGTGCTTGAGGTGAAGGCTTCCTTTGAATAAATTCTTTAATTAGGATGGAGAGACTATCTTAACCTTAGGGCTGCAAGATAAAAAGACCAAAGTGGGAAAGCAGAAGGAATCAGGTGTGCTTTTCTGTCTTTTAGAAGGGCAAGGTGAGAAAGACAAACTAGACAGCAAAAGGTCACCAAGAGTGCAGGGTAAAGCAGTGAAATGTAAGGACATCCTTTTTAGTAAGAACTTTGTCTGTACAGAGTTAAATTCCCAGGTATTCCTCAATCTTACTCAGATTAATTTGTTGGAGAACTGAGGAGCTGACTTTGCTGTTCTCACCTGCAGTTACTCTAACTGGACACTTTGTCCTCACCTCTCAGTTTTCATCCTCCAAGTTCTCCATGTCTTTCCTACCAACCTTCCTGAGCTCTGCATTTCAGTGAAGCATTGACACTGCTTAGGAAAGAGGCAGCACCCTGCATCTCACCTGCCCAATTCAAAGACATTTCAGTAGAAATTTACTGGAAAGCAAGAGTACAATTTTATAGAGAATGAATGAGGGGGTTTTTTTCCATGTGTGGAAAGCTTCCAATGCAACTGCTGGTACTTCAAAGTAATACACAGAAAGGGTTCAGAATGAGACGCGTAATCAAAGATTCACAGAAAATAATCCTGGAAGGGATTTGTTTTAGCCTGTTTCACTATCCCAGGCAATGTTAGCACACAAAAGAATCATCATTCATAAGTTCAAGCCATTTTGAAGTCATTAGCTAATCCTTCTAGCAGTCTCCCATTTACTTAGGGGGTATTAACTAGGACTGGCTAGGAGTTTCTCTACAGCATGGCTTTATGTTTGAGAGTGTTTTGTTTACACACACACAAAAAAACCCCCAGATTTTATCAAAACTGTGCACTTTCTGACCTAAAAGTAAGAAGAAAGCATGGGATCACTTCCTCCACTCTGGAATAGCCAGTATGCTTCTAATTAGGATGTCCAGGCAGGAGGAGAGACCTAACATGAAGCCCAGATGTACACATTATAGGTCAGGATAGCAAACCCCAGTTGGTGTATTACAGAATTAGCCAATATTCTGGGGGGGTCACCGTGCATGTAATTATTAGACCACTATCTAAACCTGTGGAGAGATAGAGAGCCTTACCAAGGAACAGCCCAAAGTACACTCTTTACATTTCTGTCCCCAGGAAAAATTATCTTGGCTGCATCACTGTGGTGTTTTGACCCTGGCTGGAGGCCAGGTGCCCACCAAAGCTGCTCTATCACTCCCCCTCCTCAGCTGGACAAAGAAGATAAAATATACAGAAAGCTCATCAGTCAAGATGAGGACAGGGAGAGATCAATCACCAAGTGCTGTCATGGTCAAAACAGACTCTATTTGGGGAAAAAATATTTGAATTCTTGCAGATAAAATCAGAGTAGGGTAATAAGAAATAAAATGAAACCTCAAAACCACCTTATTCTTGCCCCTCCCTTCTTCCCAGACTTTTTACTCCAAATTTTCTCTACCTTCACAGTAGCAGCAGTGCAGGGGGGTGGGAGCAGGGATTGCAGTCAGTTCATCACATGTTGGCTCTGTTGCTCCTTCCTCCTCACGCTCTTCCCCTGCTCCAGCATGGGGTCCCTCTCATGGCAGATAGCCCTCCATTAACATCTCCAACACGAGTCCTTCTCATGGGCTGCAGCTCTGCACAAACCACTCCAGTGGGGCTCCCCTTCCATGGAGTGCAGACCCTCAGGAACAGACTGGGTTTCCCAGAAGGTCACAGTCTCCTTCAGACATCTACCTGCTCTGGCACAGAGTTCTCAATGGGCTGCAGGTGGATATCTGCTCCACCATCAAGCTCCATGGGCTGCAGGGGTACTGCCTGCCCAACCATGGGTCTTCTCCAGGGGGCTGCAAGGGAATCTCTGCTCAAGCACCTCCTCTTCCTCCTTCACTGACCTTGGTGTCTGTGGAGTTGTTCCTCTGACCTTCATTTCATTCTCCTCACCTCTGCTGTTTCTGCAGGGTGATGTCCCCCCATTCTTAAATACATTGTCCTAGAGGTGCTATCACTGTCACTGATGGGCTTGGCCTTGGCCAGCAGCAGGTCCCTCTTGCAGCCAGCTGGCATTGGCTCTGTCAGAAGCTTCTCCCATGTCTAGCAGCTTCTCACAGAAGCCATCCTAAGAAGCCCCCACCCTCCAGCTACCAAAACCTTACCATGTAAACCAAAATATAATCACTAAGAGGGACAGCAAAATACTTTGTAAAAAATCTTGTGGGGTGTTTCCTATTCAGTACCTGTTCCTTGTTTGGCTCAACACCATTACTAAATAACCTTTACATCTGGGCAAACCAAAGTGCTGAGCAAGTGTCAGGGTTGGGACTAAGGCCCTGGAATCCTCCTGTCCTGGGCCCAACAACCTAGCCTGTGCTGCTTCCCTATAGGGCTTGTGGTCTTGCCAGACTAGAGCTTACTTAAGATCTCCAGGACACAAGAGCAGCAATCTGGAAACACAGGCTGTTCTGCAGCTCAGCTTTCCATCAGACATCTGGGATTATATCACAACTCTTGGAAGTTCATCTAAAAACCTCCAGAAAACCCACCTGAAAGCTTTTCAGATATTGTTTAAGATCTATTTAATGATAAATCAAGAATCATTAATGGTACCTTCCCCTATTCATGTACTTACTACATAAAGGCACCATCTCCTCAGCAGCACTGCAGCGTGCCTTCACCCCAGCCTCTTGGGAATGGGAACACAATTCAGATGTTACATGCTTTTGGAGCTGAGCCACATTACAGTCCAGGAGCCAATTTCTCCCTTTAAGAACTGAAAGAGGAAAGTTAGGTGAGATTATTAATATCTGGCCTTTATTTTTAGATGCTGATAATCCTCTAAGGCATTTCATTCTAAAAGACTCTTTAAAAAAAAAAAAAAGACAAAGAAAACAGTCATTCCTCTCTCCTTATTGAGACACTGACCTGAGCCTTTGCTTAGACTCCTTCTCCTTGGGATCTAACCTATGCATAACTGCTGTAGGACTACTTCACCCAAGTCTGCAGAACTAGGGAGGAGCTGCAATTCACAAGAATCTCCTCCTACATCCAAGGGAAATGGTGAATCACAGCACTACAAGTTAGATCAGTCTTTCCACCACACAGATTAGTCCCTTCAGTATAACAAGTCTTCCATTGCTTGAGGACAGTGGTCAGAGGAAGATGTTCAAATTGGCCTGAAGGATAGAGTCCCACAGAAAACCCAGCAAAGCATCACATGCACAGTAATGACAAGAGGCTTCCTGTTCTTTTATTTTCCCCCCACAAGAACTCTAGTGCTTACCTCAGAATCATAAAGTATCTCAAGTAGGAGATATGACCCATAAGGATCATTGAGTCTGACTCCCTGAAACCTCACAGCACTACCTAGAAGTACACCATATGAGTAAGAGCATCATCTAGAACTCCCAGTCTGAACTTTTGAGAAGAATTCCAGTTATTTGAATAATAATTCCAATATTTGCCTTTGCCTTCCTCTTCTGAAGTGTTTCACTGTTGCTCAGGTATTCCAGAAGCCTATTTAGGATGGCTCTGATGGGGAAAAAAAAAATCAAGGCAGATCAAGCTGGATATTACAGTCATGAATCAGAAATCAAAGGGGATCCCCTTCTAGAGGGTAAAGCAGTACATCACAGAATCATAGGGGTTGGAAGGCACCTCCAGAGAGCATTGGGCCCAACCCCCCTGCCAAAGCAGGCTCCCTGGGACAGGTCACACAGATAGGTGTCCAGATGGGTCTTGAGTATCTCCAGAGATGGAGACTCCATCACCCCCCTGGGCAGCCTGTCCCAGGGCTCTGTCACCCTCACTGTGAAAAAGTTCTGAATGTTGGTGCAGAACTTCCTGTGCTCCAATGTGAGGCCGTACATGGAATGCTTTGCTATAGTGTTGGATGTGGAAATTTAACTAGGAGCTAAAAACTTGGTGGAAATAAACCAGAATTATTAGCATAAGTAAATGAACTACAATGTTAGAAGGGTGAGTGGGTTGGAAAGATCTGTGCATTTCCCCAAAACTGCAAACACCAACCCTCTCTCCAGTTAAACCAAGAACACTCCAATGCCTTACAAAGCTTGCTCATCTCCCAGGTATCTCACCCTCTTTCTCCTGCCTTGGGACAAGGGAGAATACCTTGTTGCTTCCAGGCATTTTCTCTGAGAAAGCCCAACATGCACAGAGCTTTTTCACAACTCAAAGAGCACAGAGAAAACACAAGTCAATAGAAACAGGACTATTCATTCAGAAAAATCACATTGCTTTCCTTTCTAGCCTACCTGTAGAGGACAGATGCAGGAACAACCTACAGCTGAGATTTTTGAGGCTGAAAGCTTCAGACAATCAGGATACAGGCCCCTGGGTTTGAGCTGTTGGTGCTTAGTCTGCTATTCAGCAAGGAGAGAGGCTTTGGCATCATCTGCTGGCACCTGCTGTCCCCCATCCCCCAGCACTGAGATTTTTCACAGAGGAACCAGCTCTTATTCCTGAACAATGTGATTTCCCATTAAAAAACCAACCAAAACAAAAAACCACCACAAGAGTTAGATGGCTGCAGTGAAGTGAGTGCTGGGACTCCTTGTGCTGTTTATACTTGACCAGCTGAGTGGTACCCATTTGTTAGTGTAACAACTGGAATCTGTGAAGCACATTAGAGCAACAGAAAAAACATGAAAACTCAACTAATAACAGGATGTTGTTACTTAGGAGAAACTTTTCACAGAGCAGAATTTTCCTCTTTATGTGATCTGATTTTCTAAGTGGTGTCAAACAATGTCTGTGTTAATAGTAGTTTCAGGATAGGTTGCCAAGAACGCAAAGCATTCAGAGAATTCTAGAGAGAGACACAGAGAGAATTTGTGTTTTGCTAAAGAAAGGGGATTTCTTACCTCTTTAATACGTCCTGCACTTGCACCATCTCTTTGTGATTAACACCACCACCTGATCTGCAGGGCTGTGAGAGTGCTCAGTACGTAAAAGAGAACAGAAGCAGTGACATGTAAGTTTGGAATCAGAGAGCAAGGAACTGAACATCTTGTGTCAAGGTACCAGCTCCTGCTCCAGACATGCAGCTGGCTCCTTTGCCACCCCTGGGTAAGCTGCTTACCATCCTCATCTATCAATAGCCTGCGCAAAAGTCATGGCCTAGGATCAGCAGGGTCCCAGTAAAACTACTCCCTGCCTTCCCAGTCTCCCCATTAGCTTACCAGGGAGTTGGCCAGAAATCTTAAGAATCAGCAGAGCAGTCACAACTCAAAGTACATTCCCTTTTCTCCCCAAAATGTACAGCAGCACCCGTAAGGCACCCATAAATGAGAACAGCAACGCCAAGCAGCAGGCGAGCTGGCCTGAGAGAACAGGGCTAAAGAGAGTCAATTGGAACAGACTCAGATCAGAGGGAGCTCTTCTGCCAAGTCAGACGGCCGGGGAGTGGGCAGGCAGTGGGCAGGCAGTGGGCAGGCAGTGGGCAGGCAGTGGGCAGGCAGTGGGCAGGCAGTGGGCAGGCAGTGGGCAGGCAGTGGGCAGGCAGTGGGCAGGCAGTGGGCAGGCAGTGGGCAGGCAGTGGGCAGGCAGTGGGCAGGCAGTGCACCCGCCAGCCCGGATTACGCAGAATCACGGCAGGATGATCAAAAAGAGCAACCTGAAGAAGACTGAGGGGGGACCTTATTAATGTCTGTAAATATCTTAAGTATGGGGTGCAGGGGGAAAGGCCAGCCCCTTTTCAGTGGTCTGTGGAGACAGGACAAGGGGCAATGGCTGCAAGTTGGAGCACAGGAAGATCCGCACCAACATGCAGAGGAACTTTTTCCCAGTGAGGGTGACAGAGCCCTGGGACAGGCTGCCCAGGGAGGTGGTGGAGTCTCCTTCCCTGGAGATATTCAAGACCCATCTGGATGCCTGTCTGTGCAGTATGAGCTAGGGAGCCTGCTTTGGCAGGGGGGTTGGACCCGATGATCTCTTGAGGTCCCTTCCAACCCCTGTGACTCTACGATCCTAAAGAAAACTCAGTGTTCAGAGAGAGTGGCATTCTTACCCCAAATCTTGCTCACCACTTGTGACGAGGTGCAGATTTCTCAGATGCCAAGTTAAAAAGCTGCCACATTGAAAAGGAATATTTATTATTTCTGAGCTTTTCAGCATTTTAAAAATCTCATTTCCCAACATAAGAACTGCAAACAGAATCCTGGAAAAAAATATCTTTAGATGTGGCTGAGCAGGCTGGTTTGGTACAGCACTAGCAGGAAAGTTTCCAAATCTGCAGCACACCAAAACCCCAACACACAAATAAAAAAAATTTTAAAAAGAGAGATTTTTTGAAAATCAGTCTGTTGAAACCAAGTCAGAGTATTTCTAAAACAGACTGATCAAAAGATTTAAAATGGAAATTTTTTTTTCCAGCCTATTGCTGTGAACAAACTTTTCACCTACTAGAGCAGAAAATTTTATGAGGCTAGATATCTTCAGCACAGCAAAAAATTAGTTAAAAGAAGAGGAAAGGAGTGTGTCTACAATTGTAACCTGAAAAAAAAAAAAAAACCAAATTCCCAAAGATGCATTAAAAGACATATGAAAAAGCCTGGCCATCTTAAGCACAGGAAAAATATAAAGTTATAGATATAGAATACAATAAAATCAATCAGGTGAAATTGTTTTAATTGATCTTGGGAAAAAATATTATGATTGCACACCTCTTACAAGGCAGAGTTGTTTAAGAGCTGTAGATAAACCATTATACACACATCATATCATACAGCTAAGGTACAAAACAGCACATAAAATGTTAATATAGCAAAAGAGGAACTTTATCTCTTACTTTAACAAAAAACCGCATTTGTAGTGACAGTTTATAGCTGGTAAAACCTGGAAAAAGGGTCCTTCACAGTCTATGAGGGAGCTTTGTATAAGAAGGGAAAAGCAGTTGCCTCTTTCATTTTTCATTAGGGTTTTGAGGGTCATGATTTCAATGACAAAGACTAGAGGTGGTCCCACTACCACCACTTCCCACCAATAATGCCAATGAGAATTTCCTTATAGTCAATCAAAACAACGAACTAGCAAGGGGCAATGTCACTCACTCCTTGCTTCCACTAGCAGAGCTGTCCATGCTCACACCTGAGGCCAAGCCTTACCACAGCTCCCAGAGGTCACCACTGCAGCCTGCTGGCACCCAGGATGCTGCCACCAGGTGAGGTCCTGATACTCCCACACTGGTCGACCACACTACTCCCAGACAAGGAGGAGGTGAAAAATCCATTTTTTTCCATGTTTCTCACATAACAGGACAGAGTCAAGAGCACATCTTGGTCAACAGCCTGTCAACAGTGCTGTACCTGCCTTCTCCTAAAGTCTCGGTTTGGGGATCTTTCAGTCACCCCTTTGGTGGAAGGAAAGGAGAGTGCACAGAGAAGCAACCACACAGTAACATCTCCCCATCCATCATGATGCCTATCCCCAGCTACAGCACAGGCACACACCTGGGGACCAAGGACCTGCCTCGGGAGGGACAGCTGGGGAGCTGCATCCCACTCAGAGAACAGAAACTACTCCTTTTTGCACTCAGCTGCTTTTTGAAAGATAAAAGGGAAACAAAGTGGCATAACTTGCTTTTCTCAAGGAGTTTTCACTCTTCTTTTCAGCACCTCTGTAGGCTCAAGTTGGAGAGGTGGGATCCATGCCTCCCCATCCCACCCACCTGCCACAGCGGGGAAAAGAGGAGCCCAGGCATCCCAGCCCTGAGCACTTGCAGGCACGTCACCCAAGCAGAGGCCAACTTGGCCAGACAAGCTGTGATCTCAACTGCACTGAGCATTTGTTGGAGGATCTCTAGCTGGGCTGTTGTTGTTCCCCCTGTTTTAAGACTCTCTCCTGCATCCTATTTGGCGTAGGCAGATCCATTGAAACATGGGCTGTTCCAAAAAAAGAGTGGGTTTGTTTCAGTTCTGTAGTAGTGATCAGCAAAGCATCCAAAAGACTGTTTGTCTCTTTGTATCTCTCTCTGCAAACTAGAAGATTGTCTATTGATTGTTCTGCTGACAAGCCCCCTCTGCGTTGGGATTCCAGGGACAGTCACAGAATTGCAACTCAGAGGGGTGGAAAAAAGAGTAAAAGACCCTGGCTTTCCAGGTCTTTGTGTTGTTTAATGTGAATTTATGATAGGCTTTCCAGACTCTTTACTAATTCTCTCAATAAGTTATTGTTAATAATATTAGGCATTTACTCTAGGAATAAATTTTTGATTGCTAAGAATCCTCCACTTTTATATAGATGGCCACACATTCAGTGCAGGAGGCTAATTTTCAGTCTGAAGTAGAGGGGAAAGTCCATTGTACAGATGCTGATCAGCACCACCCCGCAAACACAACAGCAGACATGCAAGCATCCCACCTCTCAAAGCACCTCACAACTCTGCTTACAGTGGAACACTGTGATGCACTTCTCTCCCACCATCACTCACTGCCTCCTCTGTAGGGGCAGACAGGCCCTAGAGCATGAACTGCTCATGTTGGTCCCAAATAAACCTTTTCCCACGTTCAAGAATAAAGAAAACTTTCAGAAAAAAAGAAATTCTAAGGGCTCCACATTGCACTTACAGACAGCAGATCATGCTCCCTATTTCAGAAGGGCTGCTGAATGCTTTGGGTGGTCATTACTACAAAAATATTCCACAAAAGCCACCACATGGCTTGCCAGAAACCTTTTACTCCATTATAGGGTGATAACTTGACTTTCATTGCTTTGCCTGCTTCCCAGTATGACACTTGTTGAACCCAAGTCACTCTCCTTCGCTTCCTCCTGCATTCCACAGGGTGGGATGGACAAACATAGAATTATAGAATCACAGAATGGCAAGGGTTGGAAGGGACCCCAAGGATCATAGAGCTCCAACCCCCCTGCCACAGGCAGGGACACCAACCTCAGGCCTGGAGCTACACAAGGTTGCCCAGGGCCCCATCCACCCTGGCCTTGAACACTTCCAGGGATGGGGCATCCACTACTTCTCTGGGCAGCCTGTTCCAGGACCTCACCACTCTTTCTGTAAAAAACTTCCCCCTAAAATCCAATCTAAACCTTCCCTCCTTTAGCTTTAAACCATTCCCCCTTGTCCTGCCATTATCTGTCCTTTTAAAAAGTTGATTCCCCTCCTGTTTGTATGCTCCCTTCAGGTACTGGAAGGCTGCAATGAGGTCCCCCCGCAGCCTTCTCTTCTCCAGGCTGAACAAGCCCAGCTCCCTCAGCCTCTCCTTGTAGGGCAGGTGCTCCAGCCCTCTAATCATCCTTGTGGCCCTCCTCTGAACCCTCTCCAACAGTTCTACATCCTTCTTGTATTGGGGGCCCCAGATCTGGACACAGTACTCAAAATGGGGCCTCACGAGGGCAGAGTAGAGAGGGACAATCACCTCCCAGTCCCTGCTGGCCACCCCTCTTCTGATGGAGCCCAGGATACCATTGGCCTTGCGAGCTGCAAGAGCACACTGCAGGCTCACGTTAAGCTTCTCACCCAGCAGAATCCCCAGGTCCTTCTCAGCAGGGCTACTCTCAAGAAGCTCTTCTCCCAGTCTGTATCTATGCCTGGGATTCTTCCGGCCCAAGTGCAACACTTGGCAGTGTTGAACCTCATTAGGTTCACTCAGGCCCATCATGTATGGCATTAGGAAATAGCTCTCCTGCTGCACTACTTGGGGTTTGCCTTCTGTTTGCTTGCTTGGCATCAGGGACAGTGGTTTTACATGAGTAGCTCTTGGCTGATAAGCTCCCCTGATACTGCTTCAGGACAGAGATGCAGCATTCAAGCACGAGCTGTGGAGTGAGGATCGCTGCCCTCAGTAACCAGAGATTTTAACAGGTGCCTTGAAGGCTGTAAAGCCAGAGACATGCAAAAGGTACCCCACTGCAGCACACCTCTCCAACACAACCTGATGCCTTTCCCATTTCAAAAGAGAAAATATTAGCAAGTTGTCTGTTTTGAGAGCATCAGTTCGTGGAAGGAGCAGGAACTTACTGAACTTCCACGCTGCTTTTTTCCATAAACACAGAAAAACCCCAGGGGTAAAACAACCTGGTACATCCATTCATGAGTGTAACTGCTGTGGTTTATATTCCAGCTCATCCTCGCCACTTGGGAAGGAGGATACAACTTGCAGTGCCAGAACCTCCACAGCGCCGGGGAGGCTGACATCCGGGTGAGAGACAGCCGCCGCTCAGCCCCCGGCCCCGCGGCAGCCCTGCCTGCCCTCAGTGGCCTCGGTGCCACGGTTCCGCATAGGCGGCAGCTATGAGGATGCGACTGATGGCATCTTTCACCCGAGGGCTTTAATCAAGCCAGCAAGAAGTGTTCTGTCTCCCTGGTTCGATACAGATGCATCCCCTGCTGTAGAAAGCACAGTGGGGGGGGATGGGGAGGGGGGCTTGAAAAGGCAATGCATCAAGACCTGTCATCAAAGCTGTTGTCTGGCTATTAAAACAGAGAATATGGATCAATGAAGAAATTGAAAGAAAAATCAATGGCCTAAGATGTAACACTTGGCCGGGCTCTAGCTGCAAACTTACTTAAGCCAAACACTAGAAAACTGCAGAGACGTTGGGCTGGCTTGACTCAATCTCCAGTTCCAACACTTCTTTCTGCATTACAGCAATTCCCTGTATTAATTCGCTTTCATTCCCCACGTCTGGTTTGCTTTCCAAATATTGTTATAGAGCACAAGGGCAGAAAGATTGGTTAACTCATACAATTTTCCCTAGTCCTCAAAATTTGTCAGTGTTTTTGGCCAGGAAAGAATCAGTTAAATATCTTTTCCCATCAATAAGATATTTTCCCCTTTCTGTTTTAGCTGGCTGTCTTTAACCATCCTGGGGCATCTCATGAGCTCTGATAAAGTGTCTCAACTCTAGAGGAGGGTCTGTTCCACTTTTGTTGAGTGTCAAATTTGGATTATTTAAAATTAAGCTGCCAGCAAGATCTTTTCAGTGCCAAGAATATAGAAATAAGTAGCACCCTTAAAAACAAAACACAAACCTGCCTCCCCAACTGTATCTTTGATGAAAAAAAAGCAATTAAGAAACATAAACTTTGAGGAAAGGTTTTCTAAGTTATATTTAGATAATTATATATTTATAGAATCACATTTTAAAATATCCATTTTTTCCTAAACTGCTGCAATCAAAAGAGAAATAAAGTTTAAGCCAGAGCTCGTGCTGCTCCCTCAATAAGACATTAATGCCTTTTGGGCAGTTGCATGCCTAGGGACTAATGAAGTACAGCAATATTTAAACCCTCTTATGGACAGATACTGATCTCCTGCTCCTTTGTTCTTGCTTGTACAGGTAGCCAAGGTGCTGTGGTGGTATTATTTTTCCAAAGTAATTGAATTCATGGACACTATCTTCTTTGTACTGAGAAAGAAAAGCAGCCAGATCACCTTCCTTCACGTGTATCACCACGCTACAATGTTCAACATCTGGTGGTGTGTTCTGAACTGGATACCTTGCGGGCAAAGTAAGTCTGTTTGCTTCCTCACCTGGGGTGTGTAAGTCACCTGCTGCCAGAGGGCAGTCGCATCACTGTGCAAAGCAAGCGTGCCACTGGGCTGTATGACAGGACCTTCAAGGTTAACAGCCTTCCAGAACTGCTCAACACCCACAGACCATAGTACAATATCACTGCAGACCACTGTAAAGCGTGGTTAAAAGTTCAGGCCAAGAATATCTGAACATTTGGCCCTAGATCTTCCGCTTTGCTGTCATGGTCTGTCCTATTTACTTCTCTTCAAAACACTGCTAGGCAGGATGTCACTACTGAGTAGTGCAAAAGAGAGACCACATACAAGACTTACTCCAAAAACACCTGTAGGAGGAAATCATGACCCTAGTAAAGTCAACCATGAACTCAGCAGCACGCTTACAAGTGTGACTGCCATACACATCTACCTGACATTCTGCTTTAGCAATATACTTCCCTTGCATCATTGCTAATTTACATGCCAGTCTGAGTTTGTTTTAAGTGAGAATACATCTTCTTTGAGCCGTAGAGCTACCGAAGAGCCAGAGCCGATTGATACAGTCTTACCTTTCACATTGAAACAGCAGAAGTAGCAGCATCCTTTGCTTTATTATATTTTGGGGGCAGGATATTTCACAGCACTGCCCTCTGAGTGACTTGGCTCTTAGGAGGGTACTGCAATTGTCATTGTCTCCCCTGCTGAGGTGAGGAAGATGTATGGTGCCAGAGGCCGGTCACTTAATTTGTATATTAAGTCCAAACAGCAGAGAACTACTTCAGGGTGTTCTCACAATGTTCACACTTCTCCAGGACTTCATGCCACAGGAAACCTCTGGCTGTGGGATCAGGGTTGTGAAGAAAAAAGCAGGTTTCTTTCTTTCACCTATCAAAGGGAACCGCCTCAGCCCACTGGGATATTTTGCACAGCAAATCGTTGCAGGGTGCTTTTTTCAGGACAAAAAGCAGGATTTCACATTTGTTGGCACTAATTAGGGACAGCACAAAGATCAAAGTAAATCACTGTTCTAGGCAGGAGCAGAGATCAATCATTTTGTAGCAATTCCAAAGTATTTCTTGAGAGGTGTAAGCAAATCAGTGGAGGTTTGTGCTTTCAATTGTGTCTGAACATAGTTCCCAGGCTTTGAACTAGTTTTACTCTATTATGATTGAGTGCAAAAACATCAGTAGCTAAGTAGTTAATCAGTAATTATTAAGTAGTTGATAGGAAAATCATAACAATTGGTGAGATGATCTTGTAATTGTCAAGCATTTGCCATCAAACACATGAGCATACAGCAGTATGCTGCTACTTCTCAACAGTCTGTAAGGTACCGAGGGTAATTCATTTGCTCTAGAATCAGTATTTACTAAGTAGCAGCTAATTAGAGTGGCAAAGGTATTACCCTGGGTGAAACTTTAGAAACCTGCACCTAGCAGAAGAGCCACTGGAGAAAGCAAGAGTGGTACTCAACCAGAACCACATAAAGCTAGTCTAATTAAGATTAAAGCCTTGACTGCTGCATCAGGGAGCAGGAGAACGGGTACCTCCCAGGGCCCTAAGCTGCAGTGCCGGCAGCTGTCACCCCTAAAGCTTTCAGCAGTAACACACTCATGTAAATAATGCTTGGGAGGGGGACAAAAGCAATAGCCTGTACTCTACAGAATAGAAAGGGAAGGTGGAGAAAATTTAAAACACAGGATGAAAATACAATACACAGCACGAAAAAAGCCCTGACAGGAAGCATCACTGAGTTTGCCAGTTGTCCCTAGGACAGCACCTCTGCACATCAGGAATGGCTTTAGCAAGGGATAAGCACAGAGGGAAGACTTACAACATGCAGGAGACATTGCTAATATTAATACCTCCTCCTGCTTTTTAAGCAGCTGGTATGTAAAATGCTTTCTTTGATGGATTTCTATAGGTTTCTTTGGACCCACTCTGAATAGCTTTATCCACGTGCTCATGTATTCTTATTATGGACTGTCAGTCATCCCCTCTATGCGCAAGTATCTGTGGTGGAAGAAATACCTCACTCAGGCACAGCTGGTATGTACCTGTTTTAATCTCATTTTTAACAACTCCCACTGGAGCAGTGCATTCCTGAAGGACTGCACCCCGCAGGGAGTACCCCACACTGGAGCAGTTTGTGTAGGACTGTCTCCTGTGGGAGGGAACCTGCACTGAAGCAGGGGAAGAGCAAGAGGAGGAAGGAGCAGCAGAGCCAAAGCAATACTGCTTTGGTCACAAGACCAGCTGCAGCCCCCCTTTACCTTCTTTCTTCAAAGGGGATGGGGGAGTCAGACTTGAACCTGGGAAGAAACAGGGGCTATAGGGAAGGTGGTTTTAGTTTTGTTTTATTTCTCACTATCCTTCTGTTACTAATTGGCAATAATTTAAAACAATCTTCCTGAAATCAAGTCTGTTTTGCCTGTGTTGGTAATTGGTAAAACTTATCTGCCCTTATTTCAACCCACAAACTTTTCATCTGATTTTCTCCCTTTACTCTGCTGAGAAGGGGAAGTGAGAGAGCAGCTGGGTGGGCACCTGGCAGCCAACCGAGGTGAACCCAGCACACCAGGGTACAACGACAAAAATGCAAAATCCCATACAGACACCCTTAGACAGGTGCAAAGGTTTTCTGACGTCTAGAAGCTTACTCCAGCAGTTGCTGTACCCAAAGAGCTGAGCCACATCAAAAGCTTCTATCGACAAGATAAGTCTTGATGTGAAAAAACTCATTTTACTTTATCTTAGAGCCTGTTCATATTATTTGGGAGTCTGGATTTTTGCAAAGAGCTTAAAAACACCTGCATAGAAAAACGTTTAGCAAATGCTTCTTTTCTAAGCTGAGACCATCCCTGCAAGTTGAAACTCACTGCCCTGTTTGAAGCACACCCTGGCACACTGGAGTGAGGGCACGCTCAGCCAGCTGGGGAGAATCAGAGGCATCGGCACCAGCAGTGGGTCACAGTCCAAAATACAAACAGCCTTCTGCAATTCCTTCTCCAGCCCATTTTTGTCTTATTTGTCCCCATCTTAGCTCTGTTAATGCATACCCAGCATACCCAAACTTCAAACTGAAGATACCTTATCTTCAGAGTTTTCTCAAGTTTCAAACCAGTAATGAAGATAATGTTGTACCGACACGCCACGGTCTGGAAGATAGAGCAACCCCTGTTAAAACAAAAGAACTCTCATTTTCCCAACTGGGCCTATAAACTCATATTTTTGGAAATCTGTCCCCAAAAGTTTTTCCTGATTTTGTAAGAGTGTAATTCAACCCTCGCGTTACGTTCACAGGGTCAGAGAGAGATTGTTTGTTTTCAAGAGTACCCAAACTTTCAAAAGCAAGATTAGGAGACACTGTTGCACATGATTTGGCTAGCACCAACCCTTTCTCAGCAAATACATGTGATCTTTCCTCCCCAGATCCAGTTTCTGCTCACTATCGCGCACACGCTCAGCGCAGCTGTGAAGCCGTGTGGGTTCCCATTTGGCTGCCTCATGTTCCAGTCCTCCTACATGGCCACACTGGTGATTCTCTTCATAAACTTCTACATTAAGGTAAACGGTCTTCTGAGGGCTTTCTGACAAGGCAAAGGGGAGAGAACTTTTTGGATAGCAATCTTGATGGCCTCACGTGTGGAATAAGCATCAGTTCTTGTGCTTGTATTAAAATATATATGTTGATTAAGAACAACAGGTGCAATAATGTCTGTAAGAGACAGCTTGTTCAGTAATGACACCCTCCCTACTGCAGCTCAGCTCTTCTGCACTTGTGTAGCAAATCAAGTACTGCTTCCAGGGCTGAAATCGCTCCATTACACAACTTTGGGGCTTTCTCCCTCCCAAGAAAAAAAGAAACAAGCAGCTATGTCTTTGCATTATTTCCAGCTCTTTTTTTTTTAAGCAAGGACCACTCCAGCCTGCCTATGAACATCGAGCTTAGAACCATAGAATCATAGAACTGTCTTGGTTGGAAGGGACCCTTTAGATCATCAAGTCCAACCATCACCCTAACCTCCAACCACCACTAAACCACGTCCCTCAGCACCAGGTCTAACTGTCTTTCCAATACCTCCAGGGATGGAGACCCCAACACATCCCTGGGCAGCCCATTCCAATGCCTAACAACCCTCTCTGTGAAGAGGGTTTTCCTAACATCCAATCTAAACCTCCCCTGGTGTAACTTGAGGCCATTTCCTCTTGTCCAATCGCTTGTCACGAGGGAGAAGAGGTCAGCCCCCACCCCTCCACAACCTCTATTCATGTTTTGCTTCCTGGGAAAACCCCTCTTTTGCCATCAGGAAGCACTGCAGCAGTGCAGTACTAGTCAGGTAACATCACCCACAGCGACAAAGATAACGTACAGCCTGGCGAGGCCAACTCCGGCCTGGCCAGAACCAGGACAAATACCCTCACAGCAGTCTGAAGCAAGCATATACATCCACATTAACAAGCAATTCCCTTTCAGAGTTAAACATAAGCAGTGTTTAGAGGGCACTAAATAAACCCAAGTATTTATTTGGGGCTTTTTCTTCTATAGACTTACCGGAAAGCCCCTTCGAGAACAGCTATAAAGGAAACGCCTGTCACAACTGAGGTCAAGAACGGTTTCCATAAGGACTGCTTTGCTGCTGCCAATGGATTCCTGAACAATAAGAAAGCACAATAAGTATAGTATTTCTTATTATTTTTTTCTAAAAAAAAAAAAAAAAAGAAAGAAATCAAGATGAAAAAAGACTGAATTGCAAACTTTAGCTTAAAACCTATTACATCTATCAGTTCTTTGTACCAGACACTTGTTAATGTACTGCTGTTTAGGTTTTAACAAAATGAGTAGGGTTACTTGTCCTGTCAGAGATCACCATCGGAACAAAGCGAGCCAAGGTCTTTCTCATATGAAAAGGCAAACCTTCCTGATCTCTAATGCTGACACGAAAACGCCTTATGAAACACTTGATGGATAAACCAATCAATGCCTTCAAAAGGTTAGGACTCTGTTCAGACTAACACGGCCAGCACCTTCTGTGCACGTGGGAGGCAAGGCTCCGTAGTGCGCCCAACATTCGTTTAAGCTGTGGCCACCACCAGGAAAAGGAAGGGGGTAAAATTAAAAAAAACAAAATAAAAATTAAGAGAATCGTACCTTTCCCATCACTGCACCCCTCCCTCTGCTTCTTCCCAGCTGCTCCCCAAGACAGACTCCCTCCCACGGACATCGATGGGGTACAGCCATCCCTTTGGTCTTGTGGGGGCCCTGGCAAAAGACCCATGTGTACCACCCCAGAGCCTACAGACAAGACATGCAGCCTGGGCTGGCAGCACCCTGGGCTGCCCACTGCGGCACGTAGAGCACATGGTACTACACAGCAACGTGGGGCTCTGAGCACTGGTTGGAGCAAAGCCAGGAACTTTGGAGGTGCTAAATTAAGAGAGTTTTGGCTAAATGGGTTGTAAAAGGAAGGAGCTCAGCAACTTAATGAAGATAAATCCTTTGAGCATAAACGTGCACAAAGTTAATGCGATGCAGTGTGCTTCGAATTAGCAGCGCTTTGAAATGCCAACTAATGATAGACACAGGAGGTCTTAAAGGTCAATTCAGTGATGAGCAAAGCACATTATATGGCAGTTTCTGTGCTAGGTGGGCCTTAGACTGGTCTTTGGAGAAACAGCTGGGTCTGAGGCACAGTCCTCTGCAGGAAAAGCAGGGAGGTACTTGCTGCCTGCAGCTGCAATGCCGTGTATCTCAACAGCAAGTCACCACCTTCTCTGCTTCACTCAGCTGTGTTTACCTCCCACTGCACTCTTGTGAAGAGAGCCCAAGGTTAGCTTTGGGGATCTGCCCCTCATCCCTTTCACATTTAGCCCTTATAATCTCTACTGGAAGAGGACACAGTTTTTTTACTCTCCCTTTTCACAATGAGTATCTCTGGTCCCTTCCAATCTTGCATGCACAAGTTCTCTTGCTTTTTGAGTCACCCCAGCCCAGCAAGTCCCTTGCACTGAAGAGGTTCTGCAAAGGAACCATGTCCTCTCCCTCCTGTCAACCTGTGTGGTCCCAGAGCAGGAAGAGGACAAAACACGTGTCCAGCCAACACAGAGAGACCAAGCAGCCAGCAGAGGGGCCCACATGGAGAGAAAGCTGTCTCAAATCCTGCTTCTCCACCTCACAGGTCAGTTATCCCCTCCAGATGATCTACTATCAGGGGGTCTTAGAGACTTTAGGTGCAAAGGCAGGAAGGTTTAGTCCCAGGGAGCAGCGCAGGTGCAAGGCAGGCAGCCTCACACCCCAAGACTGTAGCCACAAATGCTTATGGATAGGAAGGAAAAGGGCTGAGGAATTGGTACAGGGTGGGAGAAGAAGAGATGGTTTTGTCCAGCAAAAGCAAGAGGAGAAAGTAGCACAGAAAAGGGTGCCTCAAGTCAGAACTAATTTTAAATTTGCCCTCAAAAGTCCCACTACTGGATACCACTTGTCTCCAGGCAGTTCCTGCTCCATTACAGTGTGTACAAACCCTCCTGCTCCCTCAGAAAACCGAAATCCCTGCTGTGCTGAGGCACACGAGGTAGAGGTGAGCAGCAGAGGTGAGCAGCCAGCATCTGAAGGCACCAGCACCAACTAGGGAACAAAACCAACCACGATATTTAAACGCTTTTGGCAAGGCAGCACCCCAGGCAACAGGCCAAACCCTTTGTCTCAGGTGGGCCACAAAACAGTTGTGTGGCCCCAGCCTGTATTCTCAGCTGAGCAAAGTCTATAACCTTTTGATGGCAAAAAGCATGCATCTGACTATCAAGGTGGCATACTAGGAGTTAAAAGTTTACTGTTGCCACCAATCCCACAGGAAACGTCTTTTGTTTTGTTGAAACCTCATTCAAAAGAGAAATAAATAAATAAATAAACTGCCTTACTTGAAACTCAAAGGGCTGGGGAAAAAAAAAAAAAAAGAAAAAAAGGAAAAAAAAAATAATAAAGGAGAAAACCAAGATGGTCTCACCTTGCTGATCCAGACTGGCCAGGAAGGCTGGAATCAGGTATGTTTTAAATTCTTCAGACCTGTCTTAACATCTTCAAAATGCTGCAACTTCGAAGAAAGAGGAGCATTGACTTTTTAAACTGATTTTCCTGTAACACATAACTGTAAATAAATAAATTTTACTATTAGGCTGTCTCCACTGCCCTTTATTTGAGGCATCAGATTGCTGGGAAGTGGGTATGGGAGATTACGTTTGCTGTGAAACTTTTTCAGAAAGCTTTCAGGATGTGTATTGTGTCCAGCTCTGGGCTCCCTGGTATAAAAAAGACAGGGATCTCCTGGAGAGAGTCCAGAAAAGGGCTATGAAGATGGTTAAAGGACTGGAGCATCTTCCCTATGAGGAAAGGCTGAGAGAGCTGGGACTGTTCAGCCTGGAGAAAAGAAGGCTAAGAGGGGATCTCATTATTGTTTATAATTATCTCAAGTGTGGGACACAGGGGGAAATGGCCAGCCCCTTTTCAGTGGTCTGTGGAAACAGGACAAGGGATAACAGCTTCAAGTTGTAGCACTGGAAGTTCTGCACCAATATGTGGAAGAACTGTTTCACAGTGAGGGTGACAGAGCCCTGGGACAGGCTGCCCAGGGGGGTTGTGGAGTCTCCTTCTCTGGAGGCATTCAAGACCCATTTGGACACCTGTCTGCGTGATCTATCCTAAGGAACCTCCTTTGGCAGGGGGGTTGGACCCAGTCTCTGGAGGTCCCTTCCAACCCTTATGATTCTGTGATGATCTCCTCAGGCTGGGAACCATCTTCATACACCAACCCCACACACAGCAGCATGAGGCTCCCACATGTTCTTTGTGGGGCTGTTGGCTGCACGCTGCTCTCCTCAGTGGCTGGACAGGCAGCATCACTGCACGTCACACACACCCACAGAGACTGATTTGGTTGACAGGAAAGAGGTGTTCCGCAGCATGTTTACAGTTCCTATTTGATCGGTGGTGTTCCTCAGGGGTCAGTACTGGGACTGATGCTGTTCAACATGTTTGTTGGTGACACAGACAGTGGGAGAGGGTGTACCCTCACCAAGTTTGCTGATGACACCACAGGAAACTCTGATAAGCCTTTTCCTGCAGCAGGTTCCAGCTGAAATGCCCAGGCAGCAGTCATTAGGGTCAGGCACCCTCTCACTTTGGCCTGCTGATGGCTGGGGTAGCACTTCATTTAACAGGAGAATGAGTATCTTGTACTCAAGAGCAAAACTTAGTTTCACTCACAGTTTTTACTCACATTTCGTTTAATGCACTGTGTAGTGTCCCACACACATCACCAGAAATACTCCTAGAGTTTGCTGTGCACAACAGAGTGAGGGCACAGTGAAGCATAACTGGATCACCACAGTTGAGACAGGGAAGAGATACAACTTAGAGGAGATCAGTTCTCCTCCCAGACATACCAAGCTAGGGCCAGGCACCTGGTTCACCTAGGACTTATTACCAAGATGTGGAATCCTGCCAGTCAGTGCAGACTTTTTTACTGGCACTGTCTCTTCTTGTGCTGTTGTTTCTGTTACATAAAGGCTTTAAAATGTCTCATTTGTGAGTTGCACCTGATGAAAAATAGGTAAATAAGCCAGCAGTCAGCCCAGCTGCTGAGTGAGTCTGCAGTGAATGCTGCACAGGCATGGCAGCTACCAGAGGCTTTTAACTGATGCATGTCTCCTGAAAGATGGGAGAGACAGAGTTTAGTTTTTCAGCAAAGAAGAGAATGGAAATCAAGTTTCTGCACACTCTATGAGTGATCCAATCACTTGGGCAGCAAGAAAAACAAAAGCATCAGACAGCAGCCTTCCCCTTCACAAGGAAAAAGCATTTCTGGATTGAAATGTTCAGCTTGCCACTGTCCATCACATGCAGACGCTGCATGCAAAGGAATCCTTCAGACATCCAGCTCCAGCCACTAAGAGAACCCCTTCACAAGGAAAAAGCATTTCTGGATTGAAATCCAGCTCCAGCCACTAAGAGAAACCTGGGAAGATGCTGAAACAGACAACATTAAGAAGAGATGCTCTGTGCTTACAGTGCTCAAACAGTTAGTGAGGCTGTAGCTTTTCTTCTCACTGTTAAACCCTCATTACAAAAAGAAACCCAAACCGAACAAGCAACCAACCCACAAACACAACAGCCTCAAGCTTGGCTAGAGCAGTTCTGAGTGCTGCTGTAAAGCCCCATACTCAATGTTATCACACAGAGACCATGCCTAGCACCACGGGTGGGAAAAGTTGGCACTACATCTTTCCAAGAATAAGAGCTGTGACAGGTGATTGCAACAAAGAGGATCCATCCAGAAAGCTGCTCCTACCAATACAGAGGCTTGCATGCTCACAGGGCACTGTAAGCAATGCTCATGGCAAGCAGCAGTCTCTGTATTTGACTTCTTTGCAAGGACAGACAGTCTTTAAATAGTTTAGAAAATTCCCCATTGTCAGCTGAGAATGAAGCTTGTCAGGCATATTTTCACTTGGTAGCATGTGTGCACCATTCCAGGAGAATGGGAGAAGAGGAAGGAGAACATCCAGCCCAACAGGCAAAAATCATAACTGAAGAAATCCTGGCTTCCCTAAGGAATATCTGATTTATAGGGGGGGAAAGAATCCCCCAACATTGTGTTTTACCAAGCTCATCTGGCAATACTCCAAACAGGAGGGCAGTGCCAACTGCCTGTCTAGTGGGCTTTCAGATGGATTCCTCCATTGTGTCTCTCAGCATTCTCTTATCAGGTCCCAGATGAAATAAAAACTATCATTTCTTTCATACCAAAAGTACAAATGGGGGCAGATGTGCAAGCACTCCCCACCCTGCTGTTTTGGGCTCACCAGGGGGTGGGTGTAGGAGGACAGGGAAGTAAAGCAGAAGATAGCAAGCTATTGAGTTTAACTCACTGATTTGGGATATTAGTAGTCTCCCAAGGAACAAGGAGGAAGCAATGAGCTTTTCTAAGGCACTTTGAAGAACACTGGAATTAAAGGAGACAATTCAGGCTGCAGATGTGTGCCAAGGCTTTACAGGTCTCCTTTCACAGTTTAGCTACAAGTAACAGTCTCTCAACTCTTGCTCACAATAAACAAAAAACACCCTGTAAAATATGGCCAGGAAAGGCTCTGTTTTCTGTGTTTGTTCCCCAGATACAGCAGCTCTCAGCTGTTCCTGGAAAAGGGCATATTTTCCAGTGCACCACTTTTAGGCACAGCCCTATGACTGGCAGCAGAACTTGTCACGGTGCACTCTGGTCCAGATGAGCACACCCTGCTGAGAGCAGGGTGAGCTGACCGCAGGCCAGGGCAAACACACAATTCCTCTGGTCACCCTGCCCATTTCCAGCCACAGAGGACACCCCTCTTGCCAACCTTGCTACTAGGTAACAGTAGCCCTCTAGACCTTGGATGGACCATTGCATTGATGCAGAACATGCAGGTAAGCAAGCACTTGGCACAGCTTCATCACCCAAAAGATATGGCATGAAGATAGCCGAGGTTATAACAGAGTTTAATATTAAACTCATGAAGAGTTTAAAACACATGAAGTGGTTATCCCTCAGGTGCACTTCATATTTCTCTTTTTCTGGGTACTGATGCACAGGTTTTGCACTTGAAACATAAAAACCCACCACATGAGCACAGATTGAGCCCCCTTATCTGTGCTGCTCTGGCTCAAGACTGAACACTGAAAAGGACAATAAAATAGCTTGATAAATAACAGTTCAAAGACTTTAAGTGATCAGGCAACGGAAGCCTGACAAGGTCAACCACCTACCTTTGAAGTGGAAATGTGATGGTAACCCAGTTACAGCTCTGTGTTGCCAAGATATTATCTGCAGAAGCCAAATGGACTTAAGACCTTCAAGGGGTTTCGCAGCTCAAACGTGCAGAACTGACCCAGAGGTGCAGGAAGTGGTATGAGATTGGCTGTCCAAAATCAGAACAAGTCATTCCTGTTTCAGATGCTGTCTCCAGGTACAACCGCTTCTGACTACAGATGGAAAGACCATTGGGAGAGACCAGAGTTTCTAGCACATCCTTACAGCTTGGGCAGTTCATGGGTTACCACGCTGCAACCCACGCTGCAACCCACGCTGCAACCCACGCTGCAACCCACGCTGCAACCCACGCTGCAACCCACGCTGCAACCCACGCTGCAACCCACGCTGCTCAATAGGCAAAGTGTTTTATATGAAGGCATAGAAAAGTTGCACAGGAGTAAGAGACATCTAAGCTGCAGCTTAGATGGGTTTCTGAAGGGTTTCTGAACCCTTTCTGCAGCTGTTTGGGTTCAGAACTTTTATGATGAAACAGTTACAAGCAAGTGTAGGTGCATAAAGCATTTATCATCATTTTAAATAAATTAAGAGTCTTGATTTCTCTTTTATCTATGCCCTCTGAAGTGCTCTCTCACCTTCCAGGCTTTGTAGTGACAGGTTACACAGGGATTCAACAGTAAGAGATGGTGTGCAGTCCTGTTTCTGTACATTATCTAGCTAAGACACTTGGGTGAAAAAAAGTTCTCAAATGTTCACAGCCACTGGAGACACAGTGTTCTGCAGAGACACGCAAAGGGCAGGGTAAGGTAGCAAAACCAACACTTGCTACACATCTACTCCATCATGCTGACAAAGCTTAAATTCTAAGAAGCTCTAACTTGTTTGATGGCTCCTCATCAAAAATGAAAGATCAACCATTATTGTCATAGTTAAAATTAAAGACAGTCCTTCAACCAGAAAGAGCTATGACACACCATCCTCTCCCTATTTCAAAGCTTCTCTTTCCACAGCAAGCTCCCTGGAGCTATAGGTGAGCAAGCCTAAGCCTGAGGTGACATCCACCCCCCAGGGAGATGACACATGCCCCAGGGATGCAGGTTATCAGCACTGTTTCCGTGGCTTCACAAAATTCAGTATACAAGAGCATCTGCAATGTGGAAAGCTCCTCTCCATTCTTAGGTCTGCTTCACATCAAGGGCCCTCTTAGGCCAAGCGTGATGGATGCAGCCAGGCCAAGTCATGGGGAAATAAAGCCACAGGATGCAGGCCTTTACCCAGGAACTACACTAAGGCTCTAGAAGGTACTTATGACAGGGAGCAACATTGCACAAAGCATGCTTTACATTCACCAGGTGTAAACTCTGAGTTCAGTTCAACCCCTAACCACAAACCTAGGCCCAGGACCTTGCACTACTACTTAGGTAGTAAAAGCCCCAAGTGATTTTCTATTTTGTACCTTGTAAAGCCAGGCAATAGGAAGAGATGCTCGGATCACTCAGGCTGAGAGCTTTAAGCCTTTTTTGGCTAATGGTGCTGATGGCACACCCACAGGGTACCTTCACTATGGATGGTGCATCCACAGCAGACATCAGCAGGACACAAAGCATGCTGAAAACTCTTACTGGGCTGCAAAGCTTAAACAGCTTTACCAGGCACTAGCAGAGCTGTTCACAGAGGTTACAGCTTCAACTCCCAAAAAGATACAGCCACTTTGAGGGCTTTCAGATACTGGATTCAAACAGCAGCTGGAAAGCCACTGAAGAGCAGCAGGAGAATGCAGTTTAGTCAGGTCACCGGTGCCATCCCTCAAAGAAGTGCAGAGGAGCGGATGTGAAATCACAGCTTCAGCCCTGCCCATTGTAAACAGAGGGAGCAGACTAGTGCACCTGGAGCTTTGGGAATCAGAGGAATGAAAAGGTATTTTCTTTTAAACCAGCCCACCGCTCATCGACAGGATGAAGGTGGATTCATGCCAACTCCAGCCAGGACTACTTAAGCTAAAGGAATAAGCATAGCCTCCAAAAAATGATTAAGTGATGGCAATAGCAGCTCCTCACTCTTCTCTGTGCTGGCATCGTTCTGCGTGATCTTCTCGAGAAGGAACAAGTTTCAACCCCCAAAAGACATTCAGCAGTGAAACAAACCCTGCCAGAAGTGAGCTTTTGTCACAAAGGTACACTGTGTGCAGGGAACAACTCCCTCCACTCCAACCCACACAGCACTCTGAGGTTGCTTTATTAGGTAAGTAGATGGAAACAGGCTGTTCTCCCTCAAATTCATTAAGATGCGCTAGCGCGTGCGAAGCCTGCCGCAGCGCTAAAGGCAGCTCGCAAAAAGCAGCTGTGATTTAGGGAGCTCTGTCAAAGCAGAAGACAACATTAAAATAGCATTGTTGATCTGCTGCTCACTTTCAAGAGGCCTTTCATGCTGATTTATGTAATCCTAAATTCACTGGACTTAGAACTCTCCTAAAAGCCAGTAGTCACTAGGTTTAAGAGTAATTTCTCCAGCGTCACTCGCCCTTTTCTCTGCAGTGCTCCAAGTTTCTTGCCCCTCACAGCCTCTGGTCTGCCAGGAGGCATCTAGCCAAGATCTCTTAGATCCCTCTGCAATCCAGAATCGAGTGACTCTGGTTTCAAGGCAGCAGTTCCCATGCTGCTGCATGCACACAAGCAAGCCTATCCCCAACATAGCCCATGCAGGGCATATGGGGCTCCAGAGCACCTTTCCAGGCACGCACCGTGCATCAACTTGAAATGAACGAGGAGGTCATTACCCTGGGCCAACAACATTTTTACTTAGATTCAACCACTGCATGTTTTTACATCTGATAAACATATTAACAGACTACTCAAAGAAAGCCACTACACACATCAGTGTGGTGACTGAGTCATATTTAGCTCGTTTTCTGTCTTTCTGACACTTAACAGACCCATCTTGCAATTTTGCAGAAACACTTGATGTTACTAACAGAGGTCAGAACTGAACCACTCAGCAGCATATATTCTTAAGAAAAATAAAGGCTCAGTATCAGTGTTATTTGCCTCCCTTTTTTCTTTCCATTTAAAAACCAACTCATGTCCTTCACAGTGTGGTCTTCTCTGCGCTGCATAAGATGCTCAAATGTTAAGAGCTCTAATGAATTCAGTGGTTTGCTAGTCAGAAGGAACAATGAACGTGTTGTCTACTGACTTCATCGGGCGTTCATACTGCAGGGAAGGGAAAAGAAGATAATGAAAAACATTTCAGAAGCCTTTATAATAATCAAATATTTATATTGCATAAGAAAAGAAGCTGTAGAGATCCCAGGTGCAGTTTTAGATTCAGCCTTTAATTCTCAAGCACCTGCCTTCAACCAAGGTGCTGCAGGATGAGCAGCTCCCACAGTCCTTCGTCAGGACCGCCTCTGGGGTAAGGGAAAGACCTGTGTCCCTGAGCAGCTTGTGGCTTGTAATAGAAACTTTTCAGAAAGGCTCAGGATACCAGTGCTAACAGCAAAAGGAAACAAGCCCTGGGTTTTCAGCTTTTCCAACATCCCAGGCCCCAGTCTACTGTTGTGACCACAGACATGGCTGCCCCCTCAACACAGGGAGCCTTCTTCAACTCTGTGCAGTGCACACACAGCATACCACATATCAGAGTAATCCCCCAGTCTTAGTACAGGAATGCCAAACTCCAAGGCCATAGGATCGGTACATAAAATCTGGGACAGCAGCAGATACATGTGTGCCTGTGATGAGGTGGATGAGATGGAAACTAAGCAGGGTATCAAAGAGTATTCAGCTAAACTTCCAAATTAAAACAAGGGCATAAGTTAACGATTAGACTCCAAAGAGTTTAAGAACATAAATAGAATGTCTAACTGGGATCCAAGGCAAATGAATAGATTTGGTTTTTAAAAATCAGTTGGTGGTATCAAATCTAGATATTGTCAAACCCAAAAAACAAATGAGAGAAAGCATGCAGGGTGTTGTTAGGCTGCACACATGCACAACCCCAAGGGCAAGAGGGACATGGTGACAGAAGAGAACTTCATTAAAGGTCACTAACTATACAGAAACCAGCCTCTGAAGTAATACAGATATGAATCCAAGAGAAGCATCAATAACTAGACAGTCCTTGTCCTTATTTCTCCTTTAGGCAAGTCCTTTTTGACTGCTTTCCCTAGTCCCTAGGCAGACAAACACTGCTTCTCCATGCTTGCTGTGCATCAGGACTGGGAGTCTCATGAGGAACCAGACTCACAGATAACAAAGGATTCCCCTCCCAGGCCTTCAGTTTCATCTTTTTGTGCTTCCAACACTTATGAGTCAGGTCACAGCTCAGAGTTCACCACCCAGGCCTGCCCACACACCCCACATACCGTGGTATTGTGGAGGGTGTCAGCAAAACTCTTCGCTGTTTCGCCCAGGGCAGAGTCAACAGACTGAATTCTAAAAGAGAAGTGAGCTTGGCTAGTTTATCTGTGAACCATTAGTATTTACTGAAGAAGCTCACCTAGAAATACTAGCCAGTAAAAACAGACCTCAGGATTCCCTCTTCTGCAGCTTTTTGCCCAGCATTTGTATCAACAATAGATTTTATATAGGAAAGGATGGCATCCTTCCACCACCTCTGACCTGTAAATACAGACACGACCACATCTTGTTCCAGATGCTGGTACAGGTCTCTTGAGGTATGTGCCCGCCCTGCACAGTTTTGTATGCAGAATCCCTCATCACACCCCACACCCAACTCAAAACCCTTATGAGGCTGCAAAGGCTCCATCGACTGACACCGAGCGGCGGTGTCATCCTGGTGCTTCAGAGTACTTCCCTGTATACCAGTGAGGGTATCACCAGCCTAACTAGTGCCCCCTGAGGACTTGTGAGCATGCAGGACAGGGGGCAGAGACATACCTTTTCTTTTGCTGGTTACAGAAAGAACTCAGTTTGACCAACTGTGCATTCCAGAAGTCCTAAAACAAGCCCCAAAGAAAGATCCCGTTACTTGGGAAGGGGTACCTCCGCAGGCTGGCACACAAGTAGTTGTACACACCATTGCATCCTTCTCCATGTCTGCCAAAATTTGAGTTTCCTTCTCAAGACTGGCAAGCTCTTCAACAACAATCCTCTGGAAGGTCTCCAGCTTACTCATCCTGGTGATGGAGAACAGAAACAAGTTTGATACTTTAATGTGCAGTAGCACAAGATAAATGACAACCCCTTCAGCACCAAACCTGCTTTTTGGCAGAAGCAAACATCCTTGCTGAACTACATGGGGCAGTTTTGTTCCCAGTTATGTCACAGACCACATGAACAGCTGTTGGGGGTCAAGCTGAAGACGAGTTCAGCTAAATAGCCTGTCTCAAATTGCAGCTGGTAACAGAGTCCCAGGACAGCAGGTACAAGAGGGTTCCCAGCGCAATACTTGTCCTGCATATTCTCCCAGCCTCCAGGAATTTCAGCATCGATTTTCCAAGCTGAAGACATCTCTGGTGGGTTCTGCTACACATATGGTGTTGCCACAGGATGCCAGTGATTTCTAAACCTTAACCAGCAACACTCTTATTTGCTTGGGTTTGCCACTGTTTCCCTGGCAGTGGGATGCCAAGCCACCCTTCTGGGGTAGGTTTGGCACAGCTCTGTCCCCACTGTCCTGCAACTCTGGTCAGTGCCACGTTACTCAGTTAACCACCAAGCAGTAGCTTACCACCATCAACTCATCTTGCACCCTAAAGCATTCCCTGGATTTGTTTGTGGAACACAGACTTCTCTGTGTACCTTAAGGACAAGCAAACTCTGCTCATATAGATCTTACCAATAACCCTCATTTTGCACCTTGAAGGCCACTATTTCATACCACAATTGATCTAAATCCGGAAAACAAAATAGTAGATACAGAGGCCCAAGAGGCTCACTCTTACCTCAGGTTCTGCTTATATTTGTCTTATAACAAATCCATGACTATAATTTTTTCAATCTTACTTGTATAAACTGAGAAATCTGACAACTTGAAGCAAAATGACCTGCCTGAAGCCCTGTCTGGTGAAGGCCTGTAAAGCCTACTAGCTGGCATTTTTTCCATGCATGTGGAAGCAATCTACAGGAATGGATTTACAACAGACCCCTTCCTTGCTTAATGAAGTCTAGGAGACTTCATTAAGTCAACCAGAGTCTGACTTCTTTCTTAGAAGATGTTTCTGTAGAAGAGCTCTACATTTAAAAACTCTACTACAAGTTTTTAAATCACATTTGTGAATACTGGTGATGATGAAGACAATCTAAAGACTGCTTCATCAACTACTCCTAACTCAAGCCTGCTTTACATTATTCATCCATTCCCCCTTTACAGGACAAGCAGGGCAAATCAACAAGAGCAATGCTTCTGAAACACTTGTTACACAAAAGGAAGAGACACACATACACAGCACACCTTGCTTTACAAGCCATAATGAGCGCAGTATCTTACTGCCAGGTTCACTTACAAAGAGGCGTTTCTTTTCATACCAAAACTTGCACAAAGCTGAAGCTGTTTTCAGCCAGCAGCAGACAGCTTACCTGCACTCATGTATCTGGTTCAGCAGGGCAGACACGTTCTTCTCAGAAATCCTCAGAGTGTTCTGTGCACTGGCCTCCATCCTTTTGCAGCGGGACTAGCCACAGGACCCACCGTTAGGGACAGGCCGTGGCCCAACACAAAACCTAGATGTCTAACTTGCAAAAAAACTTTTCCCTGGAAAGCAAGCTCCTACACAGGCCACCTTTCAGCTTTGCAGAAACCATCTCAAGGCAAATTTAAACTGAAGTGAGACAACACGTAGGCAGGGTACTACAAACGTGAACTGGTTTTGTTCAACCACACCAGTTATGCCAACAGACGTCTGTGTAACCCACAAAACTGCAGGTCAAGCTCATGCTACCCAGCCAACAAAGCAGCAAATTTCACCTCTATACCAACATACTTCACTGCACCAAAGCCAGGTGTTTGTCTGCACCACTTCAGACCAGCATTAATATAAACTGTATATAATTTTAAATATTAACGATTTGTAAATGCAACTACTTCCAGCCTTGATGCAAGAACAGATGCTAAAATTTAGCATGAGCACCTAACACCACCACCAACAAAAATAAATAGTCATGGCTGCACAGAATGCTGGCCCAGTACAAGTGTTCTCTTGGGCACAAAACACATATGGGATATTTATACATTAATCCCCTCCCCCCAATGATAAAAAAAGGTATTTTACTATGAGAAAGTGCCACACAAGGCACACACATTATAGAGCGTGCATTACCCAGAACAGTTTCTTTAGTTGGCCAACAAAGCTTTCAAATGCAGCAACCACCCCTGAATCACTGAAATCTTCATGCAGCGCCTTGGAATAGAATACATCATCCTCATCCTGACCTAAGAGAAAGCATATGCCCAGTTAGTACTGGGCTGGAGGGCTTAGTGGAATATAAACCCTGGCAGTCTTGAAGGGTTCATCATGCATGGGATCAACAACATTTTATCATAGAGCTGGAATTTGAGTTTTGCTCTTCCAGATCCCACAAGCAGGAGGGAAATTGCCCCAAAACGCATCAAGACAAGACTTGTTAGAAAGCAGCATGGAAGAAGAGGCACAATGTTAACCAAAGAGCAACATATTTCCAGGTAATAAAATCTTTAGGAATTTAAACCCAGGGCACTGCTTTCCTGCCTTCTACTTATTCACTACAAGTAAAGCCTAACCTCCTCCTGTTTAGAGTTAGCAGTGGTTTGCTGTTAATTTGTCTGTTATCTGCACTTTTTTTCAGTTAGGGTTGTGGGGGTTTTGTGGGTTTTTTAACAGCTCTAGAAAACCACTACTCAGAAAGCCTAGAAATTGCTGGCATCATTGACTGGTTTCCCGAGTGGATTGTGGTTAAGGAATCCAAATTTCCTTAATTCACACCCTCTGCATACATGGTATCCAGTGGCAATACCACAACACGTGCCTTCTGCTCTATTTTAACTCTGGGAGATCCCCTCAGCACAGGTACCTCTCCTTCAAGCTTCCATGTGACTATGATGTCTACCATCAAAAGAAACACACAAAGCTTTTACACACTTCAACCTTAGTTGTCAGCCTGACTTTACCTGTTTGGTTCTCCTCTTCCTTCTCTTCTGAATCAAAAAGTTTCCTTGGCTTATAGGAAACATCATAGGACAAATTACTTGTGTCCAAACTGGAAAATTTAGGCTTTTTTATGACAGTGTAATTTAATATACCTAGAAAGAGAACAGATGTTTCAGAACAGACCTGTTCTTTCACATGAGGTACGTAGTGATACCGGGTACCCGAGCAAAAAAAAAACCACCACTTGAACTATCAGTCCCACAGAAAAGCAGGCAACTTCACTGTAGGGTCTGGAATTACCTTTGCAAGACAGAACAAGACTTAACCAGCAAGTCTCTTCCCCTGCAGAAGCGAGGAACTACACTGTTCAGTGCTAAGGAGGTAGCTGGAAAGCTATACATCTCCGCCTTAAAGACACCTTAATTTCTTGTCCCACCATTCTAATCAGACAGAAAGCTCTTGCCCAACTTCTTCCCCTTCTCTCTTCCAACCCAATGCTTACAATCTGTTTATGCTTATTTGTTCCTGAATTCATTTCAGCTGTTGCTTTAAAAAAGTGCATAAGTACACAGGAAAGGAGGGGGTGAGGGGGGGAACCCTATTAGCATCCGTAAGAGTCATCAGCTTCACTAGAGTTACCATACAATAACTTTTAAGCCAGGAAAACCCTTGGGAACATGGCAAGGGAGGCTGCAGCCCATATTTTAAGGAAAGCTTGGCAGAAAAATCATCCCTTCATCTGACTGTCCACTTTTCAGAGCTCAGCGAGGTGTTTGTGCTGGATCAACCACCTCTCAAGTCTACACAGGGCAGAAAGCAGGTGGAGCCCAGGACAAGGAGGACAGTTGGAGCACAATAAACACACTGAATTTGATTTAGGGTTCATGGAACGAGTGTTCACATGCAGTCACAGAAGACACCTGAAACTTCCCTACTTCTGCCTTTACATGGTATCAACTCCTCTCCCACTGTAAGTTTTTAATCACTGTGTAGAGTCTAAGGCCTCAGCATCCACCCTCCCCCAAAATTAAGCTGACACAGCCAAATGTATATTCTACAAATGCTGAACAAGAGCAAAAAGCATATTGGGAACAGGAACATAGCCAGCTCACAAGAAAGGGAGTGGTTTTGCCTGAGGCCGAAGTTTCAGTGACCTGGTGCACAGTCACAACAGCAACTTTAAGACAGTATCAGAATAACATCAGTATCAGGAACATTAGGGTAAAGACATCCCACTGCTGCTTGACCTTCTTGAAGTTCAGTTGTTTCTAATCAAAGAGACTGTGCTACAGTTTTGATTTAGCCTGTGCAAGCTCTGTTTCATTTTTTAAAAATCCTTAAATGCCACTTATCTAAGAAGCTACAGCAGTAATACAAATCATCGTTTACCAAATGCTTACAATGATGGCCTACATATGTGTTTAGGTATAAAGGAAGTCAGACCTCTTGCTTTTTTCCTTTTTTAAACACGAATTTGCACCCCACACATTTTAAAATTACTTTTCAGATTGCTTTTTACTTATTCCACATATTTTTCTCTTGTGTCACAGGGCTGTTCCCCTGTGATCAAGGACAAGATTTAAGAGTTAGAGAAGCTTATATAAAAGCATCTTGCCACAGCCTGTTGTGATATGCAAGACAGAAAAATGGAAGATACTTCTTATGCAAAAAGTATCCTTCAGATACCAAAAATCTCAGTGCTTGCTTGTCTGGGGGAAAAAAATGACAACTTGGGGGTTCGACTCGATGATCTCCTGAGGTCCCTTCCAACCCCTACAATTCTGTGATTCTATGAACTCCATCAACATCCCTTTCTGCTTTTTAAGCAGCTCTTCCACGTTATCAAGACTGACAAACCTGAGTCCTTCCGCTTCACACTTTCCTCTTCTCTTGGTGATTTGCCAGAAGGATCATGAGACTTCTAAGGAAAGAGGCAAAACACGGTAAGGAGGAACCCACCCTGAACGGCAAAGCAGTTAGAGGCTAGTGACATGGTGCATTGGTTGTGGATGAGAATTAGCCCAATGGGAGATCAGAACGAGCTCAAGCGCTGCGTACTGCACCTGTGTGGCCACATCCTCAGGGCTGGCAGAGTCCTTCAGCACCTCAGTTAAGAGAGGACCATCCTCAACCTCTTCAGACCGCGTTCCATCTGCGTGAGACAGCAGCCAAACGACACAGGCAAGAGAGGTTGAGTCCTGTATTGGCTAGAAACCTCAGTTTAATGACACATACAGAGACAAAAGAAACCACCACCCTCTCCCTCCATCTCTCCTCACATGGAAGAGAGTGTGGCTCAATAGTCAAAAGGCTATTTTATTTCTAGCTGCCAGTTACATTCATTCCTCTTCCTCTTGTTAGCTCCAGCTAATATTCTCCACGCTCAGAAGATTTTATCAACAAACTATAATCACCCCTCACAACCATAACAAGAAATGTCAGAAGGCAGAATGATTGCAAAGGAGAAAGGTAAACCTTAAAAAAAAATGTAACACACATCAAAACAACTTTTCCAATGCACTTAAGAAGATTATAGAAGAAATACCAGCAAGATCCAATGCATGCAAGTTGTCTCCCTTGGAGCTAGATGTGCTTTTCTTCTTTAGTATCTCCTTTTGAGCTCTTTGTGTTGATGCTCCCTGCTAAAACAATTCCAAGTCTAAGTATGTTTAAATAAAGCATTACCACAGAGATAGGGTTTGATTTGTTGTGTTTTGAGGTGAGGTGGGCAGGGTTTTCTTTGTTTGGTTTTTAGACACATTAAGAGCAGAGATACACGCCTAACACACTCATTCTGCTCTCCAACACTGAAGGAGGTCTGTGCCCTGAAATCCAATGCACACCCAAGTTCTCCCTCTAGCCATTAGACCTGTATGGCGGATGAGGTTTTTCATAAGCAAAATCAAAAATAGTTTAGTCAAGAGAAAAAAGGTTTCTAGGGGTAAATAAAAGCTTTTAATGCAACTACTAGTTCTGGAGAGGTGTCCCACCACCTTTCCATATTTGTGTGGGGACCCTGCCAAAATTATTTGATACACAGCACTTAACAGAAAAGTCTAGCATTGTTAAACTATATTTTATTTTGCTTGAGGCATGTCTGGTCCACTAGTTTCCCCCATCAGTGTAATCCATGGTTAGTTTTCCCCAGAGCTATAGCTGACAGCAGAGGACTGTGCCTGAACCAGGACTCAGCATCAGTACAAGGCTTGGAACAGAACCCCTGGAAACTGCCAGCAAGATGCAGAAGAGAACATAAGCTTTCCCAAGGCAACGGCTGAGAGGACAGGGCAGAGGACAATATGGGATCCTTAGGGCCAAACCCATTCCTGTTGGGGTGACACCTGTATCAGCCAAGGCAGGGGTCATACCAAGAGTGCCAATTCCTGCCCAATTTTCTATCTACCACAAGTAAATACTATAGTTGTAGAACAACTTGCTTAGGGCTGACACGCAGTTGTTTCTATGAAGTTTCACATGCCTCCCTCAGGCCTCCCATGTTTCCCCAGCCTCTAGTAGATCAGTCTCAGCAACACTTAGTAGGAAAGTTTGTCCATCAGAACATTAGATAAGGTAGATGGTGCCAGCTAATTTAATCCCACACATCCTGCATGCATCATGTTTTATATCCAAGGCACCTAAGCACAACCCCTCCTTACCTTCTTTGCCTGGTAGTCACTGCCGCTACTTGGGGAAGACACTGGAAGCACTGCAAGGAGAAAAGCATAATTACCTGGTCACTGACAACATAACTGCGTGCCTCAGCCAGCTAAGGCTTGCTCTGCCCTAAAGAATCCACTTCCAAGTTGGCTTTTCTAGGTGTTTACAAGAGAAAACTTCACAACACTCAACGTTAAGCTTCAAACCCCCTTTCTAACAAAGCTTCTGCACAAGGCAAACATACACAACTCGCTGCACCCAGAGCGGTTGCCAAAAAAAGGGGCAGGCTCAGCAGCTTGTCTGAGGACCCCAAGCCCTAGCTGGGGTGCACGAGCTGGCACTGGAATGAGAGCAACTCCCATGGAAATACAGTATAAAGCAGAATTTCTCTCCCTTAGCATTTGCTTTTTCATCACTACAGAAGCCAACAGCTACCAGAGCAAGGCTCATCCTCCTTGAGGAGGACAGAGATGTTCCAGCTCTTTCAGGGCAATTTAATTTGAATTTGGACGTCCCAGTAGCCAATATAGCAACAAAGCACTGCCACAGGGGAGTTTTGCTGTTGTTCAGGCCTGAGCAGAGGGTACCATAAGAGACTTATCCCATTTGATTTTGTAAATAGTTCTAAGGCCTTTCAGAGTATAAACAAGGGATGCCTTGGTCCACAAACTGTGTGGGCTTTCAAGGTTTATTCACCACGTCAATTGTATTTCTGGAGAGATGAGGAGTGGAAAGTTGTAGGGAGGAGGTGTTACAGCTCCAAAGCAATCTTCCTTCTCACACATTCAAGAGCACCAACGCAGCCATAGCCCAGCTCTTGTGGGCTTTTCATCCCTGCCACACAGAGAGCCACAACCACACAGACATTTGCAGGCCAAGTTTCCATCTGATCTTTCAAACCCCGGTGCATTCACTGGAGGGAAGGGGTCAGCAGCCAAGTTCTTCAAGCACAACAGCGCACAATGCATCTCTTCCACAGGGCACCCTTCACTGTCTGAGCCTCAAATGCTGGTACTCTCCTACTCAGCTTGGGACTCAGCCAAATCCTCCTTCTCAAACTATGATCAGACTTTTCCTTATCTGCAGTACAGTATGTCACACACAGCTAAGTGTCAACAGGGGACCCATCTTACCTTTCAATTTACTTCTCACCCTTGGTCTTCTTCGGGTATAGTCAAGAGATTTTGGCAATGACCGTTTCTGAGAGTCAAGGATCCAGCTTTTTTCACTCTCACCATTGCTTGTATTTTCATTGTCACTCTCAGAGAAAAGATGTTTCCTGTAACTGGACTAAAAACACTATTAAGGATGAGTCCTACACAGTCAGCTCCCTCAGTCCACCCAGTAGTCCCCCAACCACTCCCCTTCATTTACTGCCAAATTATTCCATTTCTTCCTCCCCACAGTGCAACACCTGAAGTATTTTAAACCATGAAATCTGCCAAAACAGCAACAGTTAACTGGCAAACCAGCACTAGAAAAACACAGAGAGGAGGACGCTTGCCCTTTGCCAACATGGGGTTTTACTCTGCCCTCCATCCTCATCTTCCCCTCCTACATGCATCTGGATAAAAGAGCTCTCGCAAGGAGGAAAGCATCAGCACGCCTGAGCTACAGCCAAGATCACAGGGGGCAGAGAGAAGGAATTCAGAGATTCACTTGCTGGTTTTGGCAGTCTTTGTGCACCCTGAACATTGCTTTTGGTAGCAACAAGCTGGCCATTTTGGAGGTTCCCAAGCTCACATTCCTCCACTTTAAACTTCAACGTGTTTTATATGGTGCAGCCACCTCGTTCAGGTGGATACAGAGGAACTGGAGCACACACGACTTACCCGCCTTCTCTCAGGCTTGCCTGGTTCCTCATTCTTGTTTCCTGTTTCATAATTCCTGCCAAGTCACCCATAAAGACCCAAGTTAGACTAGAGCAGATGCTGCGATGGCTCATTGCAGCAGTGCAGAAAGGGCACAGCCAAATAGCACTGGCGATGCTCCTTAACACCAAGCTACTAATGCACAGCCATTAGCCAGGTTTTTCCTTCCACGGTTGGTTTCTGAAAGGAGCAGCCAGGGATATGTGGAATTCAGCACCTCTTAAAAGAAAAATTAGGCTACATAGAGGTGGCAAGTCCCCAGCAACTTACTGCTGTAACTGCAGTTGGGCAAGGAAAGGAGAAGGGCTTAAGCTTTTTTTTTTAAACTTAAATCACTAGTTTAGCATATGATCAGGTAAGGGAGATGTTTAAAGTCTTATCATCATCAAGGTGAACAGGAGTCATCATTCTCTCTAACTTTTATCTTCTCAGATGCTGTTTGACTTTTAGCACTGATAGCATCCACAGGTGCTGTGGCAGCTAAACAAGGAGCAACTTTATTAGAAACATCACATAGCCTGCTTGATCCCAGCTTAAAACAGTTTAACTAGTGAACTCTGCTGTTGCAAGAGGTCCATAGATAGTGCATGTATAATCCCATACCTCTTATTTTGTGAGGAGACCTTCTGTCCAAGAATCCTTCTTTTGGCTACAGTAACCTAAAACAGAAGCAGGTATTTGTTGCAAATGACCCCATAAAAGAATCTACAAGATTAGTGTCTATTTGGACTCAAAAAGACAAGAGGAAAATTAATTATGAGCCCAGCATGCAAATTCTTTTTTTTTTTTTTTTTTTAAATGGACTGGGATTTGTTGATTGAAGCAGCATCAATTATAATAGAGAAGCACTTGTTAAACTGAGTTACTTTCCCTTTTCCTTGCTTTATCAATAGCGCACCTTTTCAGCTATAAAAACCGTCATTTTACGCAGTAACACCACGAGTAGCAGCGTGCCCTTAGTGCAGCGCACAGCACCCGGGCAGCCCTCGGCCAGGGCTGCTGGGAGGGACATCGGGCAGGGTACCACCAAGCAGAGTTTTACGCTGACACCCAGTGGCAGCAGCGACGACCGGACTGTGTCCGGTTTCTAGCAGGAATTTGGGGCATCCCATTCAGTATCCATCGCCTTTGAACTAACAGACGGCAGTGACAACACATGCAGTGGGGAAGAGGATGACAGCCAAGAGGTTTGTATGATTGAGCCCCCTTGACAAAAGCCATCAGATGTAAGTTTTCAGCTTCCTGGGAAGACCCACAGTGGCCAGAGTTTCAAAGCAGGCAGAGCAATTAATTTTTATTCATATTTTTCTAGCAATCTGCAGTTTAGTCAAGCCAAATTTCCAACAAAGGTTTCACAACTAGCTTTAACCAGCAAGTCCCAGTGTGCCAAGCGTGGTTCTGGTTTAGCCTAAGAATACAAAGTGAAGGATGCTCAGCAATCTGCTTTTAAATTGTCAGTAAAATGCCAACAGAGGTTGGCCTTGGATTGCAAAGATGTCCCACAGCCTCTCCCAAACAAGAGCTCGAATTCCTTTAGCAGCTGGTTTTATCATACAGTACCCACTCCCACGATGAAAGTCAAGAAGTGATGAGTACTCTCCCCACCTCCAGGAAAAACACCCTATTTCCACGTATAGGACCCTACAAAACCCAGGGAACCACAGATTCCTGGTTATCTGGTTTGCTGTAACAGCATGCCCATCCTTACTGCACTGGCACAGTAAGAGGGATCTCCTGCTGCACGTTACTGCTCCATTAGCCACCAAGCTGGGCCCTTAGCACATCTCCTAACAGCTTCTGTCTCCACTTTACCTTTTCTTGACTGGCAGAGTCCGAGTTTTCAAAGTCATAGACTTCCTTCCTGCAAGACAACGTTTACATGGCAGCATCACACAACCACAAAGAGCCACCCTGCAGAACTTCACTAAGAACAGCATGGGGGACAACATGGCTTATTTCCACCTCCACCCCAACAAACTCTTCTATGGTAAGCACCCATGCTTCATATGCCTAAAAAAAAAAGGCTGCTTTCTGAGCTTCTTCCTTTCCTACTTGGTCTCTGTTATAGTAGTTCTTGGGACCCACTCTTTCAGTTGTGATTTTTTAGTTTTAAGATAAACATTCAGAAGATAGAAACAAGTCCTCCTACTCGTGTTTATGCAGTGGGCATTTTGTTCCCACATCAATAAGGGTAGGCTGCAGTTAGAAATCATGTAAGAGAATTTCAGAAACATTTGAGATAAAGACAAAAAACAACCAACATTTAACCCCCTTTTCAAAACTCTAAAATTTGATGGCTGCTCTGCAATCGCTTCTCCATATGCATACAGATTTTGTTTGCACGTCTTTGAACAGCTTAAAATTAACTGCCCTTCCTTTCTTTCTCTGAATCGTAACTATTTTTACAAGCCCTACAGTTACCGCTCAACATAGAGTGCAGCCTCCCCTTCCTACTAGTCGGAATAGGAAGACTAAGAGGAAGAGCTCATCTCTAAAGCTTCCTGAGGGAAAGGAGGGCTCACGTTCAGATGAGACACTAGAGGGAGCAGAGTGACCGAACTAAAGACGTTCATCTCTAAACTTGGACACCATCCAGTATTTGCTGCAGTCAGTTATTGGATCTTAAAACCCAAACCCGAGAGTAATGATGAAATTCTACATCATTTTCCCCCCGTTTTTAATCTACAAGCAATCAAAAAGATTCACCTAGGCATATGAAGTTTGGATTGTTTGAGATTTTTATGTTAAGAGCCAGTAGACTGAAGTGGGGCACCCAAGGGAGCCAATTAGCATCAAAACAGTGGTTTAAAAAGCAAAAAGGGAAAGAGAAGAAACCTAAACAATAGCTCTACAGAAGTCCAACTCGTTAACTACAAGAAAAGCTGTCCTGCAAAACACTCCAGGGAAAAAAAGGTATTTCTAATGCCAAAGCAAACTCAAATCTTTCACAAAAGTCACAGTCCTCATTATGGATAGCTATATATTTGGTATGCTCATCTTGGATTTGGATTAAACCAGCAATGAGAATGAAAAATCACACCAAATTAGCAGCCAAGCCCGTAACCAAACACTGCTGTTTTGTAACCCCAAAGAGCTCAAACTCTGGGCAACCAGCCCTGCTCACCAGAGTGGCAAAACAGCATCTTTTTTTCCTCCAATTTAATAAATGATTGTGTATACTTCAAGATTACATGCATTAAAACCCCAGGGAAGGGAAAACAAAAATCATAGAATGTATTGAGTTGTAAGGAACCCGTAAGGATCATTGAGTCCAACACCACCTTGCAACACACCACCTTGTCATCTGCAAGACACTTACCCAGGCGTCACTTTCATCCTTGGAGATGGAGTTTTGGACTTTTTTGCTGAAGGAGGAAAGGAAACTACAGCTTCACCTTCTGGAGTTACTATTAAATGTTCTTTCTGCTTTTGCTGTAAGACCCACAAAAGCAGAACCTTCTCCATGTCACCTGAGTGACACTTAAATGTGAGATTTAAGGAACAGAAGGGAGCCATTCCTGACCTGAGTCTTGGTTGGCATCTTCCACACCAGTCTGCTGGCTCACCGTAATCATGGTGACACCAGAGTTAACCATTTCCTGCTTGAAGACATGAAACCATGAACAGAGCGTGCACATGACCAATAAAGTAGTGGAGTCTTGTTTTTTTTTCTCCAAGAACAGATGTTTTCAGCACTAACTGTGGTAACAGCTGGACCACAGGTTCATCATTAGCCACGCAAAAGTTTTAGGTTGCATGTAAACGATGCTATGGGATTCTCACTAAGAGCATCCCATCATCCTCTTATAAGAGGGAGTAAAATTTCTTTTTTAAATAGTTTTGCTAAAGCTACAGCTCTGTAAGCAGGTGTTTGGGCTGACTTCTCACCCATGCAAGATGGGTTTTGAAAACATTGTTGATCCGGGTACAAACTAGTTTTCTTTGAAAAAAGGTTTTAACCACACCTATAAAGAAAGCAGACCAGAGGAGACAGAAAAGGGGCACAAGGACTGTTTCACCATATGCCAAACACTTACTGCTACAGCGTTGGTTAACTTTTGGCTGTACTGAGAGACTAAGTTGCCTGACAGAGAGTCCATGTTCTCAGAGGCTGAAGGATCTTCCCTGCTGTGCAAACTAGTGACCTCCAGCATCGCTGCAAAAGAGCAATGGGGTGAGAAGGCCGTTGTGCTAACCACACACACATTTCCTTTCTATTCTCACACATGTGCCTAGAAGCATAACTTACTAGGTGCAATCATCCCAAGATTGTGTTTAATAGAACAAAACCACACACCTCCAAGTTACCTGGTGCACAACTGCAATAATAAATAAGCAGCATTTTGAGACCAGCCCTTCTAAGGGCCTTGTACTATATGAATACATCTAAGCCCATCATTTTATTGCTACCTTGAGTCTTAGATCTGGAAGACACAGAACAACCCTTTGTGTCTGGCTAAAGCTACAGACCAGCAGGATCTTCCACCATATCTGTTTGTCTCTGCTGGATCTCCACCAGGCATTGCAAAAGTTGTGTTGCTACAGATGAACTACTTTCTGCCCTTTGTACTCCTCAGTTGCTTCACACAGTGCCCACCTTGTGCCTCTGCGCATACTTTGTGGTGGGCACTGATAAAGGAGCTTCTCCCTCACCTGCGCCTCTGGAGTCTAAAGGACTTCCACTCCAGCTTATTTTGGGTTGCAACTGGAGGCAAATGGGAAGGACTACTGAAGAAGTTACAATCTCAGACATCGAGAGCTAAGAGCAGCATTTTTGGGTACGCACAGTAGCTAAGAGGAAAGTAAAACTTTGCTTTTAACATAGGCACAGAAAGAATGCTACCTAAGGGCTCTTCAGACTTGCAATTTGTTTTCAGAGATGGTGAGTAGTAGTGGTGGTAAAAAGAGAACTGGGAGTTCATTATCTTAGAATGACCTGGAAAGATCTGTTAAGCAAGTTATATCAAGGAATAATCCACACAAAAAATAATCACTTCAAAAAAAACTAAACCCAACATACAGCCAATTCTGCAGCAAGGACATGGTTCAGCCTTCAAAGAGAAGAGATAACTATACAGAAAAAAGCCACCTCCCAAATAACTTGATACTGAAATCAAGCTGAGGAAACATTTCCTCTTTAAGGCCAATACTAGTCATGCATGTCTTGTTTTTGTGCTGAAAGCAGCTTTTCCTCAAACTACAGGTCACAGCCTTTGGTGGGGACTTACAGCAGAACTGCAGAGCAGGATAGAAGAAAAGGAAGGACCTACTTGCTCTTTCCCTCAGACAAGTGCTGGCCTTGGACCTTTCCTTTGGGTCAGGCACACAAGCATCACACCTATAACTTCTATCACATTTGGAACAAAAAGCTTGAGCTGAGGGAACACAAACTCAGCCCAGCCATCCTGGAAGGAAACACCTTGCAGGAGACGCTCACTGGCAGCACGGGAAGTGACACTGCTTGATGATGGGAAATTCAGCGTGTGCAACACAAAGAAACACAAAGCACTAGCTACAGGCTGGTGAGAAGGAAACCACGGCTCTCGCAGGCCCAGCTGGGAGCCTTCCCTGCCATAAGGCACGTTTGCAGTCAGGGCGCACACAGACACAGCCCTGCGGCTGGAGGTATTTACGGCAGGGCATAGAACGACCCTACCTATGGCAGCAGGTCTCCTCCTGCAGAGAGGAGCTGCGCTGCAGCCCACCTCTCTGCACAAAGCAGGAGCTGCAGGTACATGCTTCTGCTGCAGGGCATCGCCTGCTCTGTGTGGGGTGTCATTCTCTCTCTCAACGTGTTGCTGTAAAGAAACAGAGGTCACATCCCCGCGGGAAGCCTGGGTAGAGGCAGCACCACCACACACGCCCTCACTGCGCAGAGAAGACCACGTTAAGTGCCAAGGTGCAAGCATTGATCCATCAGAAGATCTATGCTTCCATGGGTACACAGATGCCACCACCCTCTCCCGCAAGGAACCTCCCACAGGCACCCACACAGCACAGCCAAGGCAAGAACCACGCACAGGGTGAGGCAGGAGACACACATGCGTCCCACTGCAATGCCGTAGCAGGTGGAGAAACACTACTGTGTGTGCTTTGCATGTCAGAGGTCTGCCAGCAGCTGAAACGTGCCTTGTTAGGCTACCTGCCCATGCACGGGCTCAGCCTCCATGAGCTGCTTCCCTGCCCCTGCAACCCCAGCAGCACACGGCCATGGTGCCTCACCCTCCCTCCCGGGGCTGGAGGGACACAGCATCTGCCACGAGCACCAGCTGCCAAGCTTGTGAGATATGAACAGTAGAAGATTGATCTCAGGGGGTTAGCTGCAAGCTACAGGCTGCAAACAAAGATAATCTGAAAGCTAAACAACTTAAATTTAATAAAATAGTTATTAAAACACACCTGCTTCATTCTGCCTTGCTTGCACCCCAGCACGGACAGGTTCTTCTTCAGCCACATTGATCTGTTGGTGTGAATTAATCTCATGTGAGATTCTTTAAGTGACCTTAAAGAAAGTAGAATCTTTATCTAGTAAAGTCAGCTACTTCATAACACTGATAGTTGTTCATCACCAAGAACAAACAACTGGCAAATCACTGGATGCTGAGTTACACATTCAGAATTATCTTGGCTTCTGCAAGGATAAATGACAGCTGCTACACTATGACTGCCGACTGTTGTGTAATGTTTTCTGCAAATCTGTGGATGAATCACAACTACAAAAAAGTAAGTGTTAATATTAAAGCCCCCACCCCTCAAAAGAAGTCACACACATCCCCTGTGTTCTTTTTACACTAGCTTATAAAAGAAAAATCCCTTTAGGCTTTAGAATTACTCTACTTTTAATCTGAAAGCACTATATTAAAAGTCAATTGAAGATTTGCATCCCCTTTTCTCCAGGTTCTTGCATCAAAGTTAGCTTAGTGCTACATTGCACTGGATGAGCAATGTCAGAGTGTGTTTATACTTTAAGTTATGCAATTAAATGTGATAAGTTTTATTTCCAACTTCAAAAAAACTTAGTAAAAGTAATCACAACACCCTGAGGGAACTGATTGATGAGGCAGTTTAGCCTTCCAGTTTCTAAACCATCAGTTTGAGTCCCTTGAAGCTTCTTTCCTAAAGAAAGTTTCATCTTTCTTCCCTAAAGAAGTTTCTAATCTCCATTTCAGCCCAAAGCAAAGACATCTATATGGAGAGTTACAAATCCTCAAGGGGAAGACAGATCTATAACAGAGACATTAAAAAAACCCACCAAACAACACTTAATGGTTTTGCCCAGTGTATATAAAGGAAGACATAGTTTAGAAAATAAAAAACCCCTGATATGAAGAGCTTACCATAATTTTTTCGTCTCCCAAGACTTTTCTAAGTATACTTGAGATTTCAAACTCAGCACTGAAAGATATTTTGATTTTTCTTGCTTCTGTTTTGTTAAGAGTAGCAGGACTCTGCATATAAATCCTAACAATCTTTTCTCTGCCATTCTCTGTGTGTAAAAAAACAAAATCAATTAAGCCTGGTTTAGTCAAGATATTCAGTCTGTCACCCCAAAAACATTTAAATAAGTGGTTGTTTTGTTGGGTTTGTTTAAACAGTGTCTTTTAGATCTTTCCCACACATTTCCAATTACTCTGTCCACACATTTCTTTCTCAGTGGATCCAGATGATTATGCTATTCCCTATCACATCTATAAGCTGACCCCTCAACATACCCTCCCTATCCATGCAGGACAAGTTATCCTCCTAAATGGGCCCACAGTCAATACAACAAGCAGAGCAGGTGGCAAGGTGAGCACTGAAGTGCGTGACAGAGAGGGGGAGACACAGTAACACTTTGGTAATAGTGAGATTTTTGGGTTGTGCCTTGTGGACCCACAACCAAACCAAGGATAACGCTAGTTGGGAAACCTTACCCTTCAGGCTGTAACTGCTGACTGCTTCTTTCGACAGCCTCACAGAGTCCCAAAGAGCACCCTTTGAAAATCAAAGCCACTGCACATCAGAGGGACTGAGCAAACATCCACTGCAGTAGACAGTTAACCCAAGGTCATTTGGGCTTCACTGGTACCTCACTATTGTCCACATAGAAAGTCACACTCTGGCTGCCAATGTTAAAGTCAATCCAGAACTCCTCCAGCTTCTCATCCGATGGCTTCTTCACCTGGAGGAGTACAACAGCAGCACTGCTTTTCCCAGAAAAGCCCTACAACTGCTGGTATCTCAGCTGTATTCTCAGCTTTCTTTAATGAGAATTTTTTTGGAAAGAGATTCCCTATGTATACATGCCTTACAGGCCTGTGACTCATCAGCCTACTGCTCACCCAACCATACTGACCAAGTCAGACATCCCCCTGCACCAGCCAAGAGAAGGCAATATGCCAGCCTTTGCATGTTTGTGGCAGGAAAGAGCCTGTGAAAAGTTTCTGTGTTTCTGAGCGCTTCAAATAAGCAGCAGCAGTGGAACCAGCTTCCATTGACTTGGTTTTGACTTGATATAACAGTCCACAACGGTGCCACAGATACGGTTACTTAATGACCAGTAAAGCAATCTGCAGGATCTATAACTGTGGCTGTGACCTCTCCCACATGGGCACCAGGCTAATCTTGTTTTCTGGAAGCCCAGGAACACCTCTGCCTGAGGAATCAGAGTTGTTCTGTCCTCCTACTTTTTAGATCTCCCCCCTCTGTCATCGCCATGAGAAGAGCACTGCATCTTATCATTTGTTGGATACAAAAGCCAAGTCAGCAGCAGTAAGTTGTGAGCCAAGTGACAAACAAGCCACCTTTCCAGCTAGAATTGAAGGTTATACTTTGTGCTCCAGAAAACTAAGCTCTCTAATGAAAGACAGGAGGAGAAAGCCCATATACCACAGAAATCAACATTTTAATGGCAGCAACACTGTAGGGAAGGTGTGTCAGCGTTAAGGACCATTACCTCGTTCGTGTCAGCGAAAGCAGATATGCAAGGAAATGAATAGACTCTGGAAGAAAAACAGATTTCGTGACACATTCATCATCAGAGCCTGACTTTATGAGAGATAAAATCATTAAGGTTAGTAACCAACCTTATGATTTAAATAAAAGTATTAATCAATTCCTAGAAGTAAATTAGGCTTGGAGAAGCTTATAGAATATACTGTTTTAACATGCATGCATTGTCTTCATTGATTTTACTTGCAAAGGAACACCATGAAAACTAATAAGATCTCCCAAAAGCTTATTCACATATGATGCAACTTATTTAATCTAACCCAAGTCACTTTACAATCCTAGTTTTCCCCCTGTACTGTAACAGCAGCACTAGTTTAGTATGTTGGTTCCCAGCTTACCTTCTCTTATCCCCGAGCCTTTCATTTAGCTGGTTAAGAAATTTTCTGCAATCCTTCAAGAAAAAATTTATGTTATTAAAAAAATAATAAATCAGGCTATCTTTTCCTTGCAAAAAGTTATTGCCTGGGGGGCAGGGGGGTGCATTGTATAGCCTCTGACACCACACTAATTAAAGGCCACTGAGGAAGAGACATTCAAGTTGCTACAAACAGTTTGATCCAACCTACTACAAGCGAACCCCCAAACATAAAACCCACAAAAAATAACTTCTGCTTTGGCAGTAAAATAGCTCAGGAATAAGAGCTATTTTAACAATATGACATTTTATAATTGGTGTTTTGTTTTGGGTTTGGTTTTTTTTTTTTCAATCTGTCAAAAAAAATACACAACCAACTAAGGTCTGTGTTTATAAAATGAGTTTTGTTGGAACTTCTTACAAGGACATCCTTACTGAGCTCAAACAAAACTAGCCCCTATACAGAACAGTCAAGTATGTTGTTTTCAAAATAAGGACCCTCACCGTCTCAAATTCTTTATCCTTGATCTCTTTGAAAGCTTCAGCAAGATAGTTATCTTCAAACCAGTGGTGAACAAGGTCATCTCTCCATTTTTTTGTCATTAACCTACAAAGTGCTTCTGAAAGGGCAACCTGAAGGTCATAATCTACACGGTAAACATAAGCACAGGGTAAATATTCTGCCAACCTGTGTAACAGGGCATTATAACATTGCTACTCTTGCACTAACATATTAGATAGTTGTATTCATCAGCTGGTTTCAGTTGCACCCGGGGAAAAGCAGAGGGTAACAACCCAGCATTAGCTCCAGGCATCCTCTGTTCCCCCTTGCCCTGGCTCAGTGAGGTGCCAAGCGGGTGTCTCCAGGAGGTGCTCTTGGGGATCGGGAAGAGCATAAGAGCAAAGCTCCATCACTAAACTGACTACAATTCAATTACCTTTCACATGCCATGGTAATGCCCTAAAAAGTGGTATTGCTGGGAGGAATCAAAAAGTGTTTCACTCAAGAGGCTATAAACCCTAAGTGAAATTCATCCACAACATGGAAAACTAGTTAAAATTTATTTTTAAAGACTAAATAGGAAACATACTTTGTAAACACATACACAGATCTAATTGCCTGTCAACATAAACTTGTTTAGCTTCTTATCAGTTAATATCAATTGCCAATACCAAGCAGAAAGAACTCTTCCATTAATATATCTAATAATTTTTGATTAATACTTTCTTAAAGTACCATCTGATTTTCCTCCCCAAAAACCAACTATCTACAAGGAAATAATCTAAACTGCAATCCATCTATAAGCAGATGAAGCCAGAAAATCCCAGCTTCATAAGAACAACCACTGAGCACTTCTTACCACCAACTTCCAGCATAGTTTTTGCAAGGTCTTTCCTGAAATGACACAATGCAATGAGTTAAAAGTGGAAATAACTAACTCTTGCTGCTGGGAAGACAGCATTTACCTACGGGACTTGGAAGGAAAGCCACTTACGTGAGCAAGCATATCTCTTCAGACAGAGGGAATTTCTTCCTCTCCTCCCGTGGGACACTGTTGAGTATAGAGTTGAGAGTCCTCAAAGCCTTCCCCCCCACAGAAGGGGCAGCAGAACAAGAAGGGAAAGAATTTAGTAGCACATTTTCCACATTTATCTAATTACACACACGTGTGCATGTGTCTCCATTTTTGCCTCCTAGTAGGAGCCTTACCTCATACCGCAGAGCGCAGGAAATATTTGCTTCTGTCACTAGATGCCCTAGTCCAGGTAAAAATAAATTCACCAGCTCTTTCTTCCCTATAAAAAAAATCATTTGAAAGGTTAAAGCTATCAATGAGCTGGTCTCCATATAAAAGACAGCTGAAGCAACTACTGTTTGCAGCATTGAAAGAATAAAAATATTCCAGCTGGGAGTTCAGTTTTAAACAAAGCTTACAGCTACCTAATCCTAGACAGAAAAGGGAACTTCTCCATTAAAAAAAAAAACAACCAACCACCACCAAACTCCTCCAGATACCCAAGTCAGCAGTTAAGGTAACATTTAAATAGGTATGGAAAGGAGAAACTGCTTATTAACCACCAGAAGTAAATCCATAACATGCAGCATTTGACAAACTCAGCAGAACAAAACACTAAAATACTGAGTGGAACACGCTCATACCTGCTCTGTTCCCACTAGAACAAGCTACTAGGACAAATAAGCTGAAGTTACCCAGTCCACAATATAATGCTTCACTTTTATGTGATGTCTGTGCACACACTTATTTGCTCTTTCTGAAAGCACCTGCTCCCCTACCCTAATGGAAAGCCAGCTGCAGACACAAACAAAATCCTTGCTGCTGAAATGCTGGAGACACAGCCAGACATCCCTCTGCCTGCCTGGGACAACTGAAGGAGTTACCATGTTATGCAGCAGAGGTGGTTGCCTTCAGTAAGGGAACACCTGAAGCCCCCACAAATAGATGTGCAAGAGCAGACTGTCTAGCCTCAAGTCCTTCCAGAAGCACCACTTACTTGATGCTGACCATTTAAAGATGACACCACAGCTACATCATTTCATTTTTTTCAGATGTTCAAAACAAGTAAACAAAGAGGAACTGTAAAGGTTTCATGCTGAGGTGAAAGCATTAATGAAAATTAACTGAGGGGGTATTAGCAGGAGGATATAAAGAAAACATTGCAGAGAGGAGGTACGGTTTGGGGGAGGGGGGGCAGGCAGGGGAGGGGCAGAAGAGAAAGTGGATACACTCCAAGCAGTATTAAAAAATGTGCTCCCAAGACAGAGATCCAGGATATCAAGGAACAGAAGGAAAAAAACAATACTGACCTGCATTACTAGAGTTGCAAATCATCTGATGGAAAAATTAAAGGAAGCCTTCATTAACACAGCACAGCCCAAGAACAGCAAAAACTTGAAGCACTGAGGTGTTTATGCCCCCGCAGTCTCACCTCTCAGGGGCTAAAACACCATAAAACATCACTGTACCCACACCAGGAAAAGCAGTGCCACCTGATACAGGTATGGCATGCATGGTCACCCCCATTATGCAGGTTGGCACTATGCAGGGAGGGAAAAGGGAGCGAAGCACCCACTTCCCCTGGGGATTTCAGCAGTGCCCTAACGCATGGCGCCCTCAGGTTCACTGGAAAAACCACATCAGGGCATTGTTTTGGTGCTTTTATTGCACATATGGACCTACCTAAAAAGGCATTTTATGCTTCCACACTGCAATACTACATGTCATAGCATATTATATCTGAGGAGTTTTTAAGTCCCTTGATGAAAACCCAAAAATACCGATTTTAAAAAGACACAACAAATAAAACACTTCATCCTCCACAGTGAAAGCATACGGAAGAAACGTAGAGGAATTTTTCTAAATAAATAACTAACAGAGTATTTAATATCATTCCAATGTGGTTATTAGAAAAAAAAAAGAAAATTTAATACTGCTCAAATATCTTTTATTGAGTCTCCTAAATAGTGTCATAAGTATTCAAATAAAATCTGAGGCACAAAGTGACACAGTTCCCGTAAGCTGCAGGCAAAATTGTGGAAAGCAGCTTAAAAGCACTCTTCCTAGTGAAAATTTACATCACTAGGCTTCTGATGCCTTTAAAGTTATTTAGGTTTCTATTGTAACTATTCATGAGAATTGCAAGCAGCCCAAATTGTTCTTTAGAAGTCAGCCAGCTGCTTCAAACTCCACAGCAACAAATCGCCAGGGCCACCTTTGCAAAACTATCTGCACAGAAGGTGAAGCTCAGTGGTGGCAGTAACTTTTGGGTTTCAACAAGGGCTTTGACACAAAAACTTTGTGTTTAGACAATGCATCAAAACATCTTGCATATTTTCCTGGGAAAAAAAACAACCCACCAACAAAACCTACAAGCCTGCTCGGTTTCACATCAGACAATGAGAAAATGCTGCAGCCCTGCGCAGGTCCATGGCAGCTTCTCCTGGATGCACCAAACCTGTCCCCACAACTTGAGCCACATCCCTGGCTTAGCCCTGTAGCTCAAGGTCCATGTAACTATTCATTTTTTAAACCGAAAGCTGTTAGTGAACAATGGCTTTCCTACCCAGTAAAGGCAACCCTTCTGCCCCCCTAACACACGTACGTACCAATGCAGAGTCAAAGAAGTCTTCAAGAAGTAACATCAAAAGTTTATTCTCGTTTGGTTGGAAGAGGACCACAAATGCTCTTGCTCTTTCAAACCAAAATACCAGGTAAAAATTAAAAGAATCAGTTAAAACCTGAGAATAAGAGTTAATAATCCTTATACTCAATATATCTGCAGGAAACCTTATGCACATAGGTGGGGTTTTTTTAGTCCTTGAACTTCCCAGCCAAATACTGTATGAAAAACTACATGGCATTAAGGACCTTGAGTTTTGCTAGGAGGAGAACATGAAGAGTGCCACCCTCACACCCACTTGGCAGGATTTATTGCACTCCCCCCTCCCCCACCCCTCTTGCACACACTTTTGTCCTCCCTTCTTGTCTCAAAGCACCCAGTCTTGGTGCTCAGGACCTCCTTGGCACAACGCACACTTCTAGTGGCATCATAATTAGGAATTTCCGTAGGAGAGAACCCCAGCTCACAGTGGAATAATATTTTTATGTTTTAAAAAATCATCACTTTTTTCCTAAGTCATTATTTTAATACTTTGGATTTTTAAACATATTGCATAGCATCACACATCTATGATTAACCAGAAACCTATGTTTCACTGGAGGTATATAGATCGTATCCACAAAACTTTGTTAATAATCTCTCCATACAGTTGGAATAACTGTATCCCTTCAAGGCATCATTACAAGGCAGGATTACAGCAGTTTGGATGAGGGGTCCTCCAGTACAACTGTGCTAAAAGTGTGTATTAACTGGTCCCTCCTAGTTAGGCTAGATCCAGGTGCTACTCGTCTTCAGCACAAGCACATTTCTACTACTACAAGTATTACCAGCTAAAAATCAGTATGGTGCCAGAAGATAAAAAGCAACTGCAAATTAAATGCCTTTGGTTTACAACATATCTAAAAAGAGACTTTCATAAAAAAGCCTATCCATTTTTAAAGTTATAAAAGTGCAAACTGATCACCAACTCTATTACTAAAACTGCGTTTTGCTGGAGCACTTAAAACGCATATTGAAATTCTACATCATTGCACAAAGGGGACCTATCAAAACTCATCTTCTCCTTCCAGTTTCATCTTATAAAAACCCCACCACAAACCCATTAAGTCAGGTAATAAGAGAAGCCATGATGTCAGCTACTGTACTGAAAGCAAGCATTTTTTCCCCGCTCAACTCGTGCAATATGTTAAAAAACCACTTTGTTTCTGCACAGCCAAGAAGCCATCCTCTGGTTCTCACTTCTTTAGAATTATTTCCCTGATGCCATCAACCTTGAATCACATTAGTAACTTGCATACAGCATTATACTCATCTTTTCCACCAGTCCTTGCTCAATAAGCAAGCTCGACCCCTCTCGAAGATCGCTTCTGAAGTAGAGCTGAATACATTGCAGCAGCAGCGAAACGTTCTGGAACTCGTTCTTGTCCAGCTCCTACAGAAACACAGAGCACCGTCCCTCAGTAGCCTGACACCCGTAGAGCTAGATGCTAGGACAGCTACAAGTATTTATGCCACTCACGTTTCTCAGTGCCTTGTCCAGCTGGTTGAAGAGAGAGGTGCTGTATTTCTGGGGAGGCTTTATTTCTCTCTCTTGAAGCAGTTCTCTTATTTTCTGAAATCCCTTCCCCTTAAAAGCATCGGTGAGAAGCAATTCGAGCTGCAGAGGGAGAAGCAGCACCAAGTAAAACAAGCAGGTAGTAAGCAGTAAGCGCTGCACCAACCCATATAGGAGAAAACTGTGATGCTGTTTTAAAAGTTGTAGGTTTGTCGTTTATTTGTTCTTACTTCATTTGTTTCTCTGCATTTACTGTTTCCATTTCTGAAAGTGAAACATCGGCTTTAATCGCCAAAAATTCAGGACCTTTGAATCTGAGTAATCTCAAAGGATACCGAGTAAAGAAATAAGCATCTCCGCTGGTACACTCAGTTTATAATTCTTACTGTGCCCTACAGCCGTTACAGCCATTTCTTCACGCTTATGAAGGAAAAGTCACAGTTCCCACATTACTAAAGAGTCGAAGCCACGCCACACCCCTTTAACGATGCACTTTTAAATGCATATAGCTATTTATAAGATAAAGCTAAAGGTGCATTTAAGATACTTACATAATTTTCCTCCCTGTCTGCCGCATCATCGCTCATCTCTTCAATCCATTTTTCACTTTCCCCCTTCTTTAAAGAGAAAAAATAAGAGAGAGAGAGAATACACAGGAAAAAAAACCCCAAGCTGTTCCTGCCCCAAAAGATGGGGGCCGTTTACTCACCCCATCTCTCCCGCAGGTCTCATTTCCCCTCCTTATTTCTTAAAGAAAGTTTCAAAGGCGCCCTCCCCCCGCCTTTCTTTTTTTTAAAGAAACGGAGGTTTATAGAAGCCGCGACCACGAGAAGCCATAGCAGAGCCCCATGGGAGGCTGTGCGCGCCCCTCCTCATCGTGACCCTCTACCCGTCCCCCAACCGGGTCCCCGCCGCGGGCAGCGGCGCTTACCTGGGCCATGGTGCGGGAGCAGCGGGGGGGGGCTCCGTGCCCACGGCAGGCGAGGGCCCTGGTGCGAGGAAGGAGGAGGACGAGAAGCAGGACTACTTCACTCACCCCCTCCCCTCGCACGGCCGCGGCCAGCCACCGCTCGACAAACCCGCCTTAGAGACGAATAGAAGGCGCTCGCCAGCGCTTCCAGGGGTCCCAGCACCCTCCTTCCCTCAGCAGGCCAGACTCTCTCCCCGGCTGCGGTGGAGGGGGAGAAAAGAAAAGGGAGGGAGGGAGGGAAGCCACGTTTCGTACAAAAAGCCGCACCTGTGCGGCGGCTGAAAGGGCCCCTCCGCACCCAGGTGATGGCGCTTGGCATCCCCTCCGAGCAGACGGGTACGGATCGGGGATCCCAGCCCCCGCCCAGCCCCCAACGCGGGGTTGCTACAGACGGTGTTTTCTTGCTGCGAGCTCGTTTGCAGTTTGCAAAAAACCTCAAGGTAAAGCTCAGTAAGCGTCCCGAGGGGTTAAAAATAGCTGTGAAGATAACTCAGAGCAGGTGAGGTCACTTAAAGGCTGAGAGCAAGGCTATCTAGCGAACGATTCAATTGCTGTACCTCACGTACTTTACCTTCTATTTCCTTCTGCTATGCTGTAACGTTATACGGACTTTTATTTCTTTTATTTCCCTTATTTCCCTTTCTGAGACCTAAACACAAGTTGTATTTTTCTTCTAAAAAAAAAAAAATTAAAAAAATAGCCTCACCGACGATTTTTTTCCTAAAGGGAGGAGGTAAAAACGATCACCCACGACTTTCTAATAACTTAAAACGCGCCGATGGCTAAGGCGGCGCCGATCCTGCTCCTGCGCCCTAAGCCTCGCGTCCCGGAGCAGAGCAGGGAAGGAGACCGCGCTTCGCGACTCACTTCGCTTACATCCAAACCCGCCGAGCAGGTGCACGCGTACGTTTAAGGAGGAGAGAGGGTTACTTGCACAGCCCCTTTTGAACTCCCCCCTACCCACCCCCAGGGGCTTTTCGAGCTGTGGGCAGCTCCGGGCATCCCGACCGGGCAGGGCTGCTCCTGGAGCCGGGCACCCCTCCGGCCCTGCACTAATCGGGCTTACAGACTCCGCTCAAATTGGAAAAGGGCACAACCCCCGGTGCTGAGGGGGAGAGGGATTACCAGACACCTCCTCCCACCCCTAGGTTGAGCGCAGTAGAGCCCTTTGCCGGGCAGAGGGGAGCGGAGTGTGCCCGCCCAAGTGCGGGGCCGGCTCGGAGCTCCCACCTACCCCGGGGGCGGCCCGACCGCATAAAAAAGCGGGCACCGCCGCCCGCAGCTGCTGCCCACCAGCATGAAGCTCACCTGGGACATCAACGACCCCAAGCTGCCGCAGGTACCGGGCAGGGCGGGGGGCACGGTGGAAAGATAAATCTCTAGTTGTGTATGACGTGGGGCTAAGGAGGCTGGGGTGCTGGGGGGAAAGCCTTTCCTCTCAGCAAAGTTTGGGGGTTTGGCGTGTGACTACATGGGTCTTGGTGGGCTGAGGTAATCTTTAGAAAGCTGCTTGAGATAACACCACGGATTTGGTGCAGGGCTTTGGCCAGCTCTGTATGAGCTACAGGAGTAACCTTTGGCTTAGCTCTGGCCAGTTTCCTTCTCCCTCGTTCCCCATTTAGAGAAGGCTTCGAAAGAAGCTCGGTTTGGCTATTTGCTGCTAATGATTCAAGATCAGTTTGTTGAAGTGACTTTTTATCTGTAAGGAGCGCTCAGCTTATCTCTAGTTGTAAGCCCAGGGTGCCTTGTTGATTCACAACTTTCCCTTCTGGGGGTGGATTTGAAGTTAGGGAGCCCGTGCAGGTACAGGCTGGGGTCGCGCTCTAAGTGCTGGTAGCTTCCCCGTGCTCTCTGGGCTTGCTCATACGTGATGTATGTTAAATGAGTGTTGTGGGAACCATATTTTTGTGCTGTAAATGTTTGTATTCTGGCAGTTTCAATTGTTCTTTCGTCGCTCTGGTGATTGTGTTTTAGGAAGGAGCTCCAGAAGGCTAGTGAAATCCCAAAGGGAAATGTTCTCTCTCTGAACCATTATATATATTTTGGAAGTATGCTTGTAAAGGCAACCTTTCTCTTTTCTAGTTTCTTTTTTTTGTCAGACACGATATCAAGCCTGTAATAGGTGCATTTTTAAGGAGCTATCCCATAGCCAAAGCTTCGAGTTTCCAGCATGCAGGTGCACAGTCCCACAACAAGAACTTGACAGTCTGCATGAGCAGGACAGATGGCTTCTGTTCTGTCTGGGCGCATCAGTGGTAGCCCAGTCAGTAAGTTCTGGTAACAGGGGCTGTACCTTACGGCTGGGTAACCTTGCTGCAAAGAGGAGTCTATGACAACAGACTGTATTGTTATGGCTCGTGATGTAAAAGAGGAAAAGACCCAGGCATTCTTTTGAGACACAGAAGCTCAGACTGCTTTTCCCCTTTCATAAAGCATTTCTCAGTAAGTTATTCTCTCAATATTATTCTTTTCCTGCTGCTTGGGTGGGCATAGAAAAGCCCTTTTTTTTCCCATTTTTGTAACATGGAAAAACCATCAGGTTGCAAATCCCTGCTGGTAACTATTTTGCCCTTCTTGTTGCCTTGCTCCCCCAACCCCACCTGCCCTGCTGCAGGAGCCCAAGCACTTCGACTCCTTCCAGGAATGGCCCGACGGCTACGTGCGGCTCATCTACTCCAGCGAGGAGAAGAACGCCCAGCGACACCTCAGCGGCTGGGCCATGCGCAACACCAACAATCACAACTGCCAGATCCTCAAGAAGTCCTGCCTGGGGGTGGTGGTGTGTGCCAGGGGCTGCGCTCTGCCCTGTGGAGCCAGGCTGCAGCTTCGCCCCGCCATATGTGACAAGGCTCGGCAGAAGCAGCAAAGTGAGGGGCGCGCGAGGAGAGTCGGGATGCTGTGTCTTTCATCTGGGCTTGGCTTCTGCATGCAGACAAAGGCTTAATTGCAAAGTTTGTTATTAATGGATTTATTTCCAAATTTCACTAACGCCTGTCTGTAAATACTTAAGGGGAAAATGGATCTAAGACCCTTTCACTCACTGGCATTTCTATCGAGTGGCCCACACCATTCAGTTATGTTTACCAGTCTGTTGTGTTTCTTTGAACACCACATTTTAATCTGCGTTTCTGTGAAGGCTGATCACTTTGCTCTTGAGCTCTGTTTATTGTCAGAGGACATCCTCACCTTTAACCAGTGACTTCACTAGTTTCTTTATCTCTATTCACAGAGAAAGCCTGCCCCAACTGTAACTCGGCCCTTGAGCTGATTCCGTGCCGAGGACACAGTGGCTACCCAGTCACTAACTTCTGGAGGCTTGATGGCAAAGCAATATTTTTCCAGGTAAAAAGCACACACACGTAATTTTTATACAGAGATATTGTGTGTGTATATATATATCTTTCACTAGAGAGTTCTTTGCTCATCTTTCCTCTCCTTCCCCCCTTTTTATTTTCTTCTCTGTGTTTGTAACAGTGAGCAAGGTGGACTCCTGGTCCAGGACTGAGTTCCTCTGTAGTGCAAACACTGCAAGAACAAATAAAAAGTAACTCTTGGATGTCTTTTTAAAAGCAGCACTGGAGGGTTAGCTATAGTCATTTTTAAGTGTAAGATAGGATCATAAAAGCATTGAGGTTGGAGAAGACCTTTAAGATCACAAAGTCCAACTGTCAACCTAGCATTGCCACGTCCATCACTAAGCCATGTCCCTAAGTGTTGCATTAACACATCTCTTAAAGCCCTCCAGGGACAGTGACTCAACCACTTCCCTGGGCAGCCTGGAACCGATGCTTGACAACTCTTTTGGTAAAGAATTTTTTCCTGACATCTAACCTAAACCTCCCCGGCTCAACTTGAGGCCATCTCCTCTTGTCCTATCTTTTATTACTTGAGAGAATAGACCAACACCCGCCTGGCTACAACCTCCTTTCAGGCAATTGTGGAGAGCAATAAGGTCTCCCCTCAGCCTCTTTTTCTCCAGGCTAAACAACCCCAGTTCCCTCAGCCATTCCTCATAAGACTTGCTCTCTAGAGCCTTTGCCAGCTTTGCTGTTGGATAGCCTTTGGATGTGCTCCAGCATCTCAATGTTCTTCTTGTATTGAGGGGTCCAAAACTGAGCACAGTGCTCGAGATGTGGCCTCACCAGTGCTGAGTACAGGGGATGAACATTTCCCTAGTCCTGCTGGACACACTTTCTGATACAAGCCATGGTGCTGTTGGCCATATTGCTGGCACATATTCAGTTAGCTGATGACCAACACCCCTGTGTCATTTTCTGCCACGTAGCTTTCATCTGCTCTTCCCTAAGCCTGCAGTGTTGCTGGAGGCTGCTATGACCCAAGTGCAGGACCCAGCACTGAGCCTTGTTGAACCTTATACAGTTGACCTTGGCCCATCAATCCAGCGTGTTCAGGCCCCTTTGCAGAGCTTTCCTACCCTCCAGCAGATCAACAATCCCACCCAACTTGGTGTCCTCTGCAAACTTACTGAGGGGGCACTCAATTCCCTTGTCCAGGACATTGATAAAGATGTTAAACAGAACTTGCACTTGTAGTGAGCTCTGGGGAATGTCACCTGCAATCAGCTGGCAACTAGATTTAAGTCCATTCAACACAACTCTGGGCTTGGCCATTCACTCAAGGTTTTTAACCCGGGTAAGAGTACATCCATCCAAGTCATGAGCAGCCATTTTCTCCAGGATAATGTGTTGGGAAACTGTCAAAGGCTTTACTAAAGTCCACGTAGACAACATCTGCAGACTTTCCCTCATCCACTAAGCAAGCCACCTTGTCGTAGAAGGTCAGGTTGGTCAAGCAGGATTTGCCTTTCATAAACCCATGTTGACTGAGCCAAACTATCTGTGTGCCCTTTAGATGCTGGGTGGTGGCACTCAGGGTGATCTGCTCTCTGTCTCTGACATTGAGGTCAGACTGACAGGCCTGTAGTTCCACAAGTCCTCCTTCTACCCCTCCTTGTAGATGAGTGTCACGTTTGCTGAATACCAGTCAAACGGGGCCTTCCTTGTTAGTATCATTATAGATGTTAAAATTTAACATCATTTAGATGTTAAGATTTTAATGATTACAGTACACAAATATGAACTGAAAAGTTGTCCTGCACACTGGCACGTCTGACAACTGACTCTCACCAAGAACCTAATATTTATTTTCTATTAAATAAATAGGGAAAGGAAAGCTTTGCTTGAATAGCACAAGGTCAAATGTGAAAATGCCCTTTTAATTTTAAAATTGAGGTCCTTTCCAACCCCTACAATTCTGTGATTAGGACAAAAAAACCCACAAAAAGATTCTGTTCTATGAGATTACATTTCCTGCTAGTTTGGGGGTTTTTTCCCCCCTGATTCAAACTGCAGTGAATTCTATTCTCCACTCAGTAAATTGAAGCAAACTGGCCAAATTCTCATTCAGGGCTTGGGTAGGTTTTATTCAGATATTGTTACAGGTGTGCAAAACCCAAATGAATTTGCCATCAAAATAGATGCTAAATCCTCACTTAGATGTCCTTTCTCCAATAATAATTAACAACATTTTTAAAGAAATTTTAAGTTTCCTACTATGGATTAGGGACTATATGAACACTCATTTAGGGAAATGTGATGGATAAGCACAAGTAGAATTTTTTTTTATCATATGTCAATGTAGCTTTGGATACACAAATGTGAGCATCAGAAACAGATGTTTCAAAGCATCCTTGGATGACTTTCCAGGGTACACGCTCTAGTCCTGCTCAAGAAAGTGTTTATTGTTTGTAGAGCAGAGAGTACTTGTCATCTGGTAGTATGAAACTTCTTAAAGCTTATTTCTGCTGCTTTAGCAGTGGCTATTGTAACACAGAACTGAGATCCTAGACTGCAGAAAAACAACCCAATTACATTTATAATCCTTCATTATTTTTTCCCCCTTTGGTTCTCACCAGCTATTCGGCAATGTCACAGATGTAGGTAACACTTTTGCTCCTTCACCATCCAACCTTGCAGCCTTGCAGTGCTTTCTGACTTCCCCCTCACTTTTTACTTCTATCTACCTGCAAATCATGATTTATTTTCTTAAAAGGTAATACCTCATTTTTTTTCTTTAGTTCTTCCTCCCTGTTCTCTTGCCCCAGATCACAGACCATGTTGTGCCTACCCCTCACCCTACTTACTGAATTTTCTCTTCTTTTACCCCCTTCCAGTCCAAATCAAATTTCTGTTCAATCTAATTTAGGCTAAAGGAGTCCATGACCACCCCAGGCCAGAGAGTAAATTGGAGGCAGAGGCAAGACGAAGTGCAATTAAGAAGCAAACACCTTCTTCCCGCTATTCCCAGAAGAAGAGACCTCTAAACTCAGAAGTAAGTCAAATAAAAACACTTTTTAGATGGAATAATTAACTGAAGACTTCTAGTCAATTAAAAAGGTGTCATAAGCATGTTCTGGAGATCCTGGGGCAAAATAAAAAGCTGTGCATCATGTTACATCTGTCCTTTCGGGGCTGAAAGGAACAATAGCACAGGTGTCAAGATGGGTACATTCGTGGGCAGTATCCATCCCCAAATCTGGAATATCTACTTGTCCTTTGCAGGCAGGAAGATACTGTGACAGCAGTGGCTATGTCAGTAACCTACAGAACCTGCCCTGCATGGATGGCCCAGAAAGAGTTGGTATCCTCACAGACACCAGTTTTTCGATTCCAGCTCAGTCTTACCCTCCACTGCAAAGCACCGACCTTTACAAAGCATCTTACGATGCAGCCAGTTTCCAAGAGGACCAGTTATCACAGTACCCAAAGTGCCCCAACCCAAGGATCTATGTGCCCAGGTCATGCAGCTATGAGTTTGGAGTCCCTACTTTTCTAAGTTCCAGCTCTTACCCGACATTTTACAAAGATCTGGCAAGTCCTGCTGTCGATGCTGACCCCCTGGGTTTGAATGGATCTCACTGCAGTGCTGGGACCCCCCATGAAAAGAGCTTTGATAACCCTGGCAGACATTACGGACTGAAACCAGCTTGGGGGAAAACTGGCAGCGGGGACCGGAGTGACTATGGACAGATACAGACAAGCACTAACCACCCTTACTACGGTGGGGACTACCCCTGCAGGTATGGCCCCAGTCCCTCTCCCATAGCTCCACCACTGCAAACTGTCATCACAACCACCACCAAGGTGTCCTACCAGGCCTACAAGCCGTCCACGCTGAAATACAGTGACAACATCTGCGATATGAAAAACCTTCAGAGCTACACTCATGTGGCAGAAAATGTCTCTGGTGCTATCTATTCAGGGATGAAGATCCAGGAAGACTTTGGGATGATAAAGTCAGCGTTGCTCTACCAGCATGAACCGGTCCCCCCAAAGTCTGAATCTGCTGAGAGCACGGAGACCTATCGGTACGGCCCGCTGCTGGGGAACAGCTACACTGAGCATGAAGGACAGATCTTAAGGTTTGAGAGTGCTGAGTATTGACTAAACACTGCCTAAATGACAAATACATGCAAATGGAAAAATACATTCTCATGCTGACCGTGTGTGTGCGCTATGGGATGGGATTTGAGTAGAGGTGAAGAATCAGTACTTCAGGGCAGCTTATTCCCCACAGGAGCTTTTCTGGAGCTATGCTGAATGAAGCATATTTCATGCAATTTCCAATGAGCACCACCCAACCTCTAAAGTGGCAGAAGGAGCTGAGCCCCAAACATGCCTGGGAGAAGACAACATGGAGGCATGGCACTACTGGAAGTCAGTAGCCTTCTCTGATGGCGGATGCTATCCACTTATAGCCACAACTCCTGCCAGAATTCTTAAGGTCTGAGAGAAAACATTCCATCTGTGAGAAGGAAAACACTTAGCAGGTGATGGAAAAAAAGTGAAGGAATGTTACTATAGACTATAGCAAACTGAAAGAAATGACTGAAAATGAAACAAAAGAAATGAAAGCAAGACAATCTGCCGAATAATTCACCTGTTGTGATCCATTTGGTGAACTTCATGCAACTTTCTGATCTCTGGCATCAGGAGTACAGACTACACAGCCTTGCAATGCAAAAGGAAAGCCCAGGTACAGCCACGCTACCACGGAGAACTGACCCCCTGCAACACTCTATCTGCAGGCAGGAAGGCTCAGGTGACCCCCACCAAGCACACACAGCATCATCTGAGGGTCAGGGTTCTGAAAACCATCAGCAAGGAAATCCCTTTGTGTCCAGCATGCTGGTCGGACCAATACTGTGCAGGTACTGCAGCAGAAGTTTACCTTACCCACATATACAGCTCCATCCTGTCTAAAAGCGAGCCGTCCTGGCTGCTTAGCGGTATGGGTCAGCATTGAATGTACCTTCTTGGGTCACCTTTCCACACTCTGCCTCTCCATTAGATCTTTCTCTTTCCTCCAAGGAACTTTTCCTCTTCATTTTTCTTTGTGCAACCATAACTCCCCAGCACACCACTGTCCTCCTGGAAATGCAGCAATCAACAAACTGGGAGGTCAGAGAACTTCCGAACGCCCTGAACTAAACAAAGAAAACATAAGGACGTGCACCTCAAAATTCCTAGCTAGTTGAACTGATTCCCCAGTAAGCCAGGAAGAAGAGAAAGGAAGGAGCACTGCTGAGGTAAAATTTAGGTACTTTGAGAGCTGCTTGCTACTAGAACTCACATGTAAACTGTGCCGAGCAAGGGAGGTAGGTCAGACACAGGGGACTGGGTCTGGGTGACAGAATTTCTGACTGTTACTTTTACCAGGTGTCTCTAGGTTTTTTGGCCATTCAAATATTTTGGAAAAACTGGGGTTTGTATATTTTTGTTCTGCTTTGAGTAATGGTATGCTACTGTACCCTTTCAATAAACATAAAATCCCAGTTAAAAACAAAGCACCATGTAAACTAGCATAAGCTGCAGGCTAGTTTGCTTTGATGTACAGAACCTTGTAATGCTATCATAAAACTGCTATGTGACTCTTAACTGAAAAACACAGTGTACAAATACCCTAGTTTGTTTTTTTTAAAATCACTTTTTCTGGTGCAGTTTATTTTCTTTTTGTATTTTTATGAAAATGGTGTGTGCACTCTAATATGTTAAATTGAGCCCTATGGGAATTTGCTTTATAGCATCCTGTTTCAGCAATGGATTTTTCGGCATTTGAAAAATTCAAGCCATTTGAAGCTGGAATTTTAAAAAAGAAAAAAAAAAGATGGAATGAATTCATCTGCAGTGAGCATACCTTGTCTTTTATGGTATTTGCTGTATACCTCACACTGCTCTTGTTCAACTCTCATGGCACCTCTTCTGTCAGTTGTTTTGAAGTACTGATTTACCAATTCTGGTAAGTGACATCAGTTTGGTAATTAGCCTGCATACTAACCTTAAAAAAAACAAACAAGCAAACAAATTTTTTTTTTTAAAAGCCCACCAGAAACTGAGATTTCTCATCCGTACCCCAAATCGCATTGAGACAATTGGTACATAGAATAAAAAGTTAGATATACAGCCTCCTAAGTTTAAAAGGAAAAAGTAACATATTGGATGGGAATAAGGCCAAACAAAATTACTAAAAAAATCTGGAAAGATTCACAGCAGATGCAAAAATCAAAGAAAAATATAAAGCTGTAAGATGCTCCATTTTATGTAGAGTTTAGAGGATTTAGACAACCACAGCTCAAGCTTCAACTGTAAAATGTTCACACAAGCTGTGGGGGGGTTTGTGCTGTTAATATCACTGGTATAAAACTTGTCATTGTAGCTGTATGCTTAAATCATTGTGCTATGATCTTAAATAGAGCCTATCCAGCAGAGCTTTGTACATCGGGCTAAATGCAACCAGTTGTGTTAAGATGCTACTTTTTGGGCATGGATTGATTTCTAATGAATGTGACAGCTGTTTAAGCACAGGAAAAAGCTATGGCAGCAATTACCTCACTGCATCACCTGCAGCACTAGAACAAATAAAACCACTCTAAAGATTATTGTGGTCTTTCTTCACTTCGCTCCTGTTCACACACAAGTGTTTGGGACAAGGTGCATGTATGTTACCTTTTTCAGATCAAGGATCAGATGGCTGAAGTCTGGTATTGTATATAGTTTTCTCTCCAAAATATATAAATGTAAAGGCAAGGCGAGCTTCCGTAACAAAAAAGCTGAAATTGAAAGCCTCCTTGTTGGCTTGTATAGCTGCAGAATTGACTTTAAGAGCATGTTTCTCAAGCCAAGCAGTGTCCTGAAGAAAGATGTGCTTCCTTCAGTCCCTGAGTAAGCATCTCCTCTTCCATTAATCATCCCCTTCAAGCGCGGTTTCTGGTCCCACGATGAGCACATGAGAGAAGCCCTTCGCCAGCCTGCATCCTATACTGCGGCAAATGTCTTCATCTAACAAATTCCAGTTGTTATGGCAAAATTGTGGAGGGAAGAGGAGGGAAAAAGGTGCTTTCAAACCTCAGCCACCTGTGGCTCTGGCTTCATATGGACTACAAGGGCCCTACTGAGGTAAAGTACCATTTGTCCCCGCGCTGAGGCTGCCCTTTGTACCAAAACAGCAGGCTCTTAATGGCAAAGTTTAAAAGCCCAAGTGTTGAATGGATGCCTTCCAGAGACAAGAGGCCTCGTGACAATGTTTTTCAACCATACACCCACTGCATGCAGCTGTATGCCATGCATCTGATGGGTGCAGCTACAAGCAGGCAGCATTTTGTGGTGCCATCTTCTCCGTCCAGAGGACAGATGCTGGCATGCTGTCCTGTTCTGTGACTGCACTTTTCAGCCCAGCCCTGCCAAAGACCTCTGCTGAGGTCTTCATTCTTCCCGATGAAGGTTACCTCTGGGCTTTTCAAATACAGGGAATGCTACAAACAAGACGTGCAGGAGCTTGGCTGTTCTGGGCTTATTGAGCTGGAAGTAGTTGATCGCCTTGTTTTGGGGTACAGACAATCATCTTTAAAGACAGCAGGAAGCTTTCCTCTCCGCTCCGTGAGTGGAAGCCAGAGCTACTCTATTGATGCTGGCAATGCAACAGAGCAGAATATGGTTTCTGAGACTGGTATGGTTTGTTGTGGAGTTTTCTGGGGTTTCTTCTTGTGGTTTGGTTTTTAGTGGGTTTTTCCCCTTGGGACTTTCTGCACTTTTTTTCCCCCAGGATTTCTGGGGTTTTTCTTTATGTCTTTTTGGGGGAAGTTATCTAATACAACCACTGATGAAAGTAGATCATGTTTCCTGAGAGGCACCATTTAGTAGGATGCACAGTGCACTTTTAGAGATGCATTTAGGAAAGCTCTTGTCATTCCCATCTTTATCAGTAGAAGTTTCATGCAGATAAAAAGAGAAGTGGGGCATTTAGTGTCGGAGTAGTTCCTCCTAATACAAAGAATGAAAAGATAGACCAGGCTTGATAAAACCACTCTGCCTGAGAAGTAATGAGACCAATGTACAGTGGTGGCCCATGTAACTACCTTATGTGTTCTAGCTGTGTAAATAGCTGCCTGCCACTCACAAGAAAAGAGAGGGTGAATGAGTTGCTCTTTATGCAGTGCTACAGCTGGGATTGTGCAAAACAGTGAGTATATTTCAACGGGCAAGAGTCCATACTCATCGCAAAGATCAGTGGGATGATGCAGGTGCAAATAAGTATCACACAGAAACGTTGCTTGTTTGGATCAAGCTCATCAAAAAAAAAAAAAAAATCAAACCCAAAAACAAACCAAGGGGGTTCTTTCAACAGCAAATTAGCAGTGGCTTTGCTCATGTGTTTGCATAAAATGAGCAAGGAAGCAGGTGTATGATGATGTTCTTGGAGATCCTTTCACAAGGCTCACAAACATCGCTGTGGTTCCTGGGCCTCTTTGATCCCGCCTGTTGCCATTCCTTCAGTTTCCCGGTTCATAGCAAAGCACAGCACAGCCCCTCTCACCTGTCTTTATGATAAAATGAAGTGTTAAGTGACTGGATTGCAACGCTTGTCCTGCCACTCTGCAACAGTGATGCAAGTTTGGCTTACACACTGGCAAGTTCTGTCTACAGCCTCTCTGTCTTCATGCACCCAAAATGTCAGGGAGTGTTTGGGAAAGCACCAGCAACTGACAGGCACAAGGTCCCCATGGCAGAATTTGTGTTATGTCTGTGCAAAACTAATGTTGAAATTATTTAAACTTCAGGCCCCTCGTTTGGGCCAGAGCTCTTGGAAGTGACTGTGATTAGACTAGAAATGCCCCATAAGCAGCTGCGAACATCGTTCTCAATAAGAGCATGAAAACAGCCGTGACTTCCTTCCCTTCTATGGGCTAATGTCCTTGGAGAAGAGATTACAGCTCCACAGACCAGCCTGCCACAAACACAAGTGCAGCCAGAACCCGGGATGCGTCATGTCAGCCCCACAGGGAAAGGCAGGCGCAGAGTGGAAATTGGGTGGAACCACCAGTGGAGGAGCAGGGAGCCTGTAATGTATGTAAATGTACAAATGTAACAGCATTCACACATATCCTTACAGGCGAACAAATGCATGGTTACATGCTTTGCTACATATGGCCAGGTCCTGCTGAATCTCTGCCTGAATTCTGCCCATGTGGGTGACAGTACCTTCTCCCTTCTCACATCCAAGCCTCTCCTGTGAACTTCATTTTACCTTACCCAGGAGGCACGTCTGAGGTGTTATTTCAATAAAGGAAGTGGGCATATCCGGTTTCAGAAAATAAAATGTTGTTTTCCTGTACTTTCATTTCAGCAAACTGTGAGTGGTTGAAACCTTCAGATTCCAGAAAACCAGTTCCCATGGCCCCACATTCCACCCAGTTGACTTGAGGTAGAATCAATTCATCTGTCAACGGCGCTTCAACCACCACAAAGTTACCACGCCAGTTAATAAGGAACAGGGCGGGAGGGGAAGGTAGAATTAAAAGCGCTTTCCGTTTTCACTCTGGGAGCCTGAGCGGCCAGCTTGATGGAGTAGGTATGAAGCTGAATTTCTTAAATAATTTTCTGCTTTTCCCTCCATGGTGCCACTAGTGGTTACTGTATTGAAAAGATCTTCCCCATGGCAGACTATGGCTTCCTGAGGAGGGGGAGCGAAGGGGCAGGTGGTGATATCCTCTCTGTGGTGAACAGCGGTAGAACCCGAGGGAACAACATGAAGCTGTGACAGGGGCGGTTTAGGTTGGATATTAGGAAGAGGCTCTTTACTGAGAGGCTGGTTGGGCACTTGAACAGGCTCCCCAGGGAAGTGGTCACAGCACCCAGCTTGGCTGAGTTCCAGAAGCATCTGGATGGTGCCCTCAGTCCCATGCTCTGACCTGGCTGGGCCTGTGTGGAGCCAGGAGTTGGACTCAATGGTCCCTATGGGTCCTCCCAACTCAGGAGATTCTGTGATTCTCTTGCCCCTTGCCTTCAAAAGCATAAAAAATTAAGAAGTGCCAACAAATCTTGAGACTTAAAGCTTAAAGCTGCCAAATTTACTACCGGGCTCGGACACCAAACGTGCCTTTATTAACCACACCTGTGCGTGTGGTTATTAACCGCACGGGCGTGGCACATGCCGCAAAGGGCCAAGAAGAAAAGCCGTGACTAATTTTAATTTGTATATATTAACACACATATGAGCGCTCAGCGTTCCCCCGGCGTCGCTATTAGCAGCGCGCGCTTTACTGAACCGCTCGCAGTAGGTAACGGGGGTGGGCTGGGGGGGGACGGGACCCCGGGGGGGCTCCGTTACAGAGGGCAGTACGGCAGCCCGGCGCTCCCGGCCAGGCCCCTTCGGCACGTTTAACGCGGCACCGCCGGCAGCGCCACCAGCGACTACGGCAAGGGCGCTCGCGAGGCGATCCCGCGTGCTGCGGTGCCGCCTTCAGGAAGCACGCGACGCGGCTCCTGCCGCCAGCCCCGCGTCCCGTGGCTCTCGCGCCGGGCTCGGGCCGGGCGCTCCCCCTTCCTCGCGGCCCACGCAGGCGCGCGCGTCCCTCCCGCACGTGTGCACGCGCGCATCCACGCGCCCGGCCGCTCCACCCGCGCCCCGCAGAGCTCTCGCGCCGCGTGACCGCGCCGGGCGGGGCGGAGCTGGTGTCAGGCTCCTGCCCCCCCCCCCGCCGCCCCGCTCCCTCCCTCCGCCGTCGCTCCGGCGACGAGGCAGAGCGGCGCGGTGGCGGTTGGTGGCGGCTGTTCGGCTGGCGTTGCCCGCGGCGCCGCAGTGAGTGGGCGGCCGCGCTCGGCTGGTGGCGGGGAGGGGGTTGGGTCCTTCAGCGGCCGTGTGGGGTGGGGGCGACCCCAGGGTCGCAGCGGGAGCTGCCGGGTTAGGACGTGGCGGGGGGTCGCTCGGTGTCTGCCCCCGCGTGGGATGTCTTCTTTCGGCCCCCGGGCTGATTGGTGGCGAGCGAGCTTCCCTCGCGTGCCTGCGGGGCTAGTCCGCTCCTCAGCGCGGGGCTGGGGAGCGGGGCGCAGCGTGCGGGGACAGGGACCCCGCCGGGGCGGCTCCAGGCCTTGGCAGCACGGCGAACTCCGGGGCGGTGAGAGGAGGTGAATCCGTATTGATGAGAGGCAGGGTGAAGCTTGAGTTTCCCAGCCCGAGGGGAGGCTTGCGCTCCCCTTTCCGCTGTCAGCATGTATTAAGGGGGGTAGCCGCACGCTCTCGGGAGATGAGCGAGCGTCGCCGGGTTGAGCTGAAATTGGCAGAGGGAAACGGGCATTTACTGAGTCCAACGTGTGCTGAGAGGTGAGGAGTAGCCTGTGTCCCTTCCGGACTCCGCCCGAACCTGGAGACGTGAGGGTCGAGCAGCGGGTCTCGCTGAAAGCACTGCTGTCCCTGGAACTTGCTGTGCTGCTCCCCGCATCGCGGGAAGGCTTCTCGGGGGGGGGGGGAAGAGGTAACCACACTGGCACAGGATGACAGCTTCCACTGCTGGAACAGCCAGAAAAAGCTGATGTGGATCACTTTGGCTTGAGACCAAGGCTGGTTTGCAATAAAACGAGGGAAAAGACTTCCAGCAAGCTGGAGTTCCTGATTTATTTATTTTTTTTTTAATATACCTTGCCTTGAATGCCCCATACAAATAAGTGAAACAGTGTCTGAGGCTTTTGAAAAGACTTTCGAGAAAAATATTTAGGTCGATACATCTGAAAGCACAGATATTTATTGCTAGCATTATTAATTTCTTGCCTGCAGCTGAGCAGTTGTGCTTTTAAATAGCCACTGGTCTTTTGATTAGAGTAATGGGTTTGCAGTTAATCTCCAGAACTGGATCCACCTGTCACAGGACCTGATTACTGCCAGCTTTAGCAATATACAGTCACTGCACAGGAGGTTCTTGTAGCAACAGTTTTGTTTATGGTTGGTGGGGGTTTTTTTTTTTAGCTTTTAAATCTGTATGGGTGCATATTCTGCACTGTGAAGTGCTGCTGGTTTTGATGGCTGAGAGTTACACCATGCCCTGTGATCCGTGTTGGTGACTGCAGCAGGTACTTTAAGCAAGTTGGTGGAATTGGGTTGTGCTTTGCCTATCTGTTTTGGGAGGTCTTTATTGGGTCATATATTCCAGTTTGTATTTTAATTTGAGAGCAGCCTGTTTAGCATGCAAAGTTAAAATTTCTGTTAATGCATAATACTTGCACAGCAGAAATGCAGATGATTTGCTGTTACGTGTTACATTTTGAAATGTAATTCAAACATCTAAGATAATTTAAGGTTGTTGCTAGTGCTTGAAACAGCAGTGATACAGGAAAAGTGAAAACTTGCTTAAATTAGTTAGTACTTGTTAAGATTCTCTAAATTTGTTTAAATTAGTATCTTCTTTCAAGCTATTGTATTTTGTCCTCTATTTGTCCCTTGCCTTAATCCTTGCTTAAGCCTGTGTAGAAGAGATTATGGGCAATATGTCATTAAGAGTATAAAACAAGCTGCTGTTTACGATAGGACTTTGCTTGTCAGTTTAGTAGCTGACTACTATGATAATTTTATATTTTAAGTCTTCATGTAACTGAGGAAATCTTTGAGGTTTTATGATGGGAAAGGCCACTTCAGAGGCCTCTGCTAAGCAGAAAAACTAGATTGAGCCCTTGGTTTACTTAGAAAACAGAGAACTGAACTGCAGATTTGAAAAAAATACAGACCCCAGAGAAAAGATTGCAGACCTGAGCTGGGTATGTTTGGCGCTAAGTATGGAGTGTGCAGAAGTCTGTTGTAGTGAAATGTGAATCTCTAGGGTATTTAAATTCTAACTCGTCATTGATGATCAGAGGGCTGGAGCACCTCTCCTATGAAGATAGGCTGAGAGAGTTGGGGTTTTTCAGCCTGGAGAAGAGAAGGCTCCAAGGTGACATTATTGCAGCCTTCCAGTACCTGAAGGGGCCTACAGGAAAGTTGAGGAGGGGCTAGTTACAAGGGCATGGAGCGACAGGACAAGGGATAATGGCCTTAAGATAAAGGAGGGTAGATTTAGATGAGATGTGGAGAAAAAGTTCTTCTCTGTGCGGGTGGTGAGGCCCTGGCACAGGCTGCTCAAAGAAGCTGTGGCTGCCCCTCCCTGGCAGTGTCCAAAGCCAGGCTGGATGGGGCTTTGGGCAGCCTGGTCTAGTGGAGGGTGTCCCTGCCCATGGCAGAGGGTTGAAGCTAGATGATTTTAAAAGGTTACTTCCAAACCAAACCAGTCTGTGATTCTATGCTCTAATTCAGTAAGAGCAAAAGAAGCCCCTGACATCACAACAGGCTGGTAAACACAAGTACTTGGCAGCCTCATTTATTCCATTATTAGTTAAAGTTGTGGTTTGCGGCTTGCAGGGTCCAGTGCTGTACCTTTTGGTCAACAAACCCCTATCATCTTCCAGCGTTTCTTAGAGATTTCCGTGTGCCATAGCGCTGTCATAAAATTGTCTGGTTAGTTGTCTTCAGAACTCTTACCAGGTTTTCTTAGGTATGAAGGATGGATTCTCTAAAAAGCTGGAGAAGACCTAATGTCCGTTTTGGCTTGTTGTTTTTTTTTCTTTTTTCCTCCCCACCTCACTAGGTTAGTTATCAGTTGATGGTGGCTTTCTGTGAGTCCCCTCATTTGCCTTTTTTGTTAAATATAAGTGAGCAAGACAACTCTTTCTCAAGTGTCCTCAGTGGAATGGCCTGGCTTGCGTCAGTGCAGTGGTGAACGTATGTATGGTGGTCCCTAAACATTATTGTCAGGGTACATAGTGTTCACGCTTGCTTTTTGTGTATTTTCATAGAGCAGTTTTGCCACTTCCATTTGACTGTTGAAGGAATGTGCTGATATTTCTGTACTTGATTAAGTGTTTTCATATCCTAAAAATCACAGTATGTAACAGAAAATAAATAAGGCAATAGTGTAGTACAGAACAGACAAAATGCATGATTATATTTGTGATGTGTTACACTACAAAGGACTTCTGAAAAAGATCACTATGTAGTGCTGTTTCAAGTGCATGTGACAAAGTAATAGAATTGGACAAAAGAATAATTGTAAAAGCATGCGATTAATTTAAACTTCAAAACTTACTTGGACAGCTGACAGGATCTAGACACCAAAGTTAGGGGATGTAAAGGTCAAAACTTGAGGTTTGTGCCTAGGTCTGGGTCTGTAAATTGCAAATATGGGGTGGAGGGGTTATCTAGGTTGGTTCACTTTGTTCAAGAGCAAAAGGTTGGGCATGAAATACATGCAAACTCTCCAGATTTTAAATGCATGTAACTGCAGGAGTTCAGGCTAGGGCCATCTTTGGCAGATAGTGCGTAATACCCTCCAAAACCCACTTCTTAATGTGCAATGATGCCTCTTTAAACAGAGAAACAGACACCCAAATCCTGTTAGGTTTAACTTCACTTTATGTTGTATTTCTATGTGTACACAAAATGCATACATGTTTTATCGTTGCTGGTGCTTTAGATGCAGGTGCTGTGATTTAAAATCGTAGACTGATGTTGGAAAGGACTTCCAAGACCACCTAGCTCCACCCCCTGCCATGGGCAGGGACACCCTCCACTAGACCAGGCTGTCCAAAGCCCCATCCAGCCTGGCCTTGGATACTGCCAGGGAGGGGGCAGCCTGTGCCAGGGCCTCACCACTTGCACGGGGGAGAGTTTCTTCCTAATATCTAATCTAAATCTACCCTCCTTTAGCTAAAAGCTGTTATCCCTTGTCCTGTCACTGCATGTGTTAGAAGACTTTCAAAAGGTGTTCAAATAATGTGAGAAAATGTTTGGTTTTATGTATCTTGCAAGTTATAAATTGTTTGAGATATAAGTAGTTACTATGTATCTTAGTTTGGCATAAACACTTGATCATCTGCTTATTACCTGAGTCAACAAATAGTAGTGTTGAAGAAATGGCATTATTCAAGGTATTAAAGACTAGAGTGCATGCAAGCACTTCAGGGGATGAGATATAAAGATGAATTCTGAGAAAAGCAACAGGCTTAAATGTATGAAAGTCCAGTTTAAAGAACAGTCATCATTTGAATCACCCATGACAGTTACGTGCTTGGGGGAAGAGTGGCTAGAAAGCTGCCTGGTGGAGAAGGACCTGGGGGTGTTGGTGGACTGCAGACTGAATGTGAGCCAGCAGTGTGCCCAGGTAGCCAAGAAGTCTAACGGCATCCTGGCTTGTATCAGAAACAGATTGGTCAGCAGATCCAGGGAAGTGATTGTGACCCTGTAATCGGCATCGGTGAGGCCACACCTTGGGTTTGGGTCTACAAGAAAGACATTGAGGTCCTGAAGTGTGTCCAGAGAAGGGCAGCCAGGCTGGTGAAGGGACTGGAGAGCAAATCTTATGAGGAGCAGCTGAGGGAACTGGGGTTCTTTAGCCTGGAGAAGAGGAGGCTGAGGGGGGGACCTTATCACTGCCTAAAACTACCTGAAAGGAGGTTGTAGAGAGATGGGTGTTGGTCACGTCACCCAAGTGACAGAGTAAGGGGGAATGGCCTCAAGCTGCACCAGTGCAGGTTCAGATTAGATGTTAGGGAAAAATTCTTCACCAAAAAGGTTATCGTGCACTGGAACAGGTTGCCTGGGGAAGTGGTTGAGTCACCAACCCTGGATGTATTTAAAAGTCGGGTAGATGAGGTGCTCAGGGATATGGTTTACTAGAGGACAGGTGTGGTTGGATTTGATCTCAAAGGTCTTTTCCAACCTAGTGATTTGTTTGTTAAATCTGGGGTTTAGCTTTGTTATAGAATATGCTATTAACAATCTTATTTTACTATAGCAATGGCTTTTTGGGGGGGATAGATAAAAACTTCTTTATATTTTTTCTTTGCTGAACTGGTGGTTGTCTGGTGCAAAGAGTCTAAATTGACATGTCCAATTTGTTGCTTGTTACTGGCATCTTGGCAGCTGGTGTAAGGTTCCTCCTTGCTAACAGAAGCGACAAGTGAGGAAGAAGGAACACTTTATGCCTTCTCCAAGGAAGTGGTGTTTTGGATCATAACAGCTAGAAACATTGGTGTATTGTCTCGGCAGGTGTTTCCTTTAGATAGCAAGTTAGTCTACTTGAGATGCTGCCTTCACACTCGTAGACCAATTTCATTGCTGAATTTTGCCCGGTGTGTAAATCTCAGGCCAGACCTGAATTTTAGTTCCTTTATCTGTTTGGACAGCATTACCAGCCTGTAGCTAATTCTGGTATAAGGAGAAGGACTGCAGTGTTGCCTGCTGAATTCTTCATCTCCTACAAAGGCAGGCTGACGGTGGGTGTCACTGGATTTGAGCTTTCTCTTCCATTTTCAGACAGCAGAGGGAAAAGATAGAGGTGATGCTGGAGTGTGATTAGCAGTCAATGGTTTGTGTTTAAGCATTTGGGTTGCAATGAATAAATGCCACAGTGATTGGATGTCAGTTTTTCCTAGGTCTGTGTAAATAAGTGGGTCACTCTTGTGAGTTTGCCTGAGTGCCTTAACATCAGTTTTTATGGTTATGTCTAGTAGGCAACCAGCGCTAAGTTTAGAGTCAGGATTTGTGTATAGCACCTATGGGCACAGTCCTTCACCTTAAGCGTTACTGTGTATAATGCAAGCTAGGGTTCAGATTCAAGTTTGGTTCAGGACTCAAAGTAAAGTTTATTTACATTTGGAGATGAAGGTTCAGCATTGTTTAATGTGAATTCTTTTCCAAATGACATTTCAGATCTAATCTCCCATACCAGTGCACGTGAGCTCTATACTTCTCTCTGCAGGCCTTGTAAAACCAAACAATTGTGGCGAGCGGCAGAGAGCAATACGCAATTCAATATGAATTGTAGGTGAAGCCATTTATTAGGTGAAATCACACAGATTATATACCTTTTTTTACTACCAACGTGGCAAGCTAAAAAACTGCTAATTGGTTACACACATGGTTCACACCATATTGATTGGTTAGTAATTATAACAAGCTCTTATAAACCTATCTTATAGCTGAACATCTTTAGTTTACCTTTAATACATAAAAGTATCCACACACCTGCTGTTTTGACCCTCTTGTTATGGTTGGTTCCTAACATGTTCTGTTACTCCCAAATACCTTCCCATAACTGCTTCTTGGTTTAGGGTGGCCTGTACACCTATCAGCAAGGCCGCTGTGTTTTGAGAATGTGATTATTAAGATCCTCTCAGCATGAGTAACTTTTCCTTTCTCATGGGAACAGAAGAATATTGTCAGGGCCTGTCTTGGGAGAAGAGAGCTAGGCCGCCGGCAGGCCTGCTGTCTTCCCCGATAAACAATAAACTCCAGCCTTCAGCCATTCCTGGGCCTAATCCTAACTGGGCCTATAGACCAAGGCACTGTGAACTTCAGAGTGAGATATCCAAGTATGTTTAAAACAACTCACTTTACCTTGATGAAGAATGCAGGGTTTATCTCACTTCTTCATACCCCTTCCTCAGTAACTAAGCATAGAGACCCTGCTTGCACCAGCATTCAGACCATGGGTTTACCATTAGCACTCTGCAAAATTTGGATTCTTGTGTTTGTTTTCCCAAACTTGCCCTGCCTTTGCAACAGACTAGGAACCTGGTGCTGTCTGCAAATTAAGAATGAGGACTTTCATCCAAGGACACCAGCCTTAAACACACTTTTCTGGTTCTAGGGAATCATGATAGTAATCTTGACTTTTTGATCCCTACCTACTCTAACCCTAGTCCTAAACAAGGCGTTATCTTTGGTTTGAAGGATTTAAAGGAAATAGTTATATTGAAGTGTTCTATCTATACAGATTGTCAGGTTATGTTTAGTTGCAAATGGTAGTGTCTCTTTCCTAAATACTGTAAAATTACTTTTTTTTTTTTTTTTTTAAAGGATCTCTGTGAGAATGACCATGTTCTGCTGTCTCTCAAACTTTGTATCTGGATCTCAAAGTAGCTGTGATTTGGAGAAGACTAGTGAATATCCTGCTTGGTTATGAGAAGACATTCACCAACATAAAACAGTCTGGAAGATTTCTCTGGGTATACCACAGAGTGTAGACTATTTTAATAAAACAAGACATTTAGACTTTCGAAAGCTTTTGGCTATCTGGGTCTTAAAGAAAATGAATCGTTACACAATCATGAAACAACTAGGTGATGGCACCTATGGCAGCGTGCTGATGGGGAAGAGCAATGAGTCAGGAGAACTTGTGGCTATCAAAAGGTATGTGGCATCTGAATTCAGTGCAGTTACTTGCAAAAGCTTGAAGTCTTTAGCTTCTCAATTTATTGCTGACTGCCATCTGTGTAGAAAAGGATGTCCCTTTTCAAGGAAATTAACGTAACAAAACTAATATTTTTAATTCAGATGATTAACAAGGTGATTGTGGATCAGACTTCCATCTAGCAGATTAATAGTGAGACTGTGTCAGTTTGCATAACTTAATGATTTATCTGGGTTTATAAAAATGCGTGCTGCTTTTCTTCAGGTACAGCATGCTTCCTTCTAAAATGTTGTTGAGCTAACACCAAAGAAAAAGCAAAACAGACTGTGCAGTTGATTAATTAGGGAATTTATTTGTTTGTTTATATGAATTGTAAGAATACCCATCTTAATGGGTAGATTTGAAACACCTTCCCTTCCCCTCAAGTCTTTTTAGGTCCTTTGTTAAGTTTCATATATTGCTACAATGATAAATACCAAGCAGCAATCTGGTCAGGTAAATAAAGGCTGTCTCCTTGGAATCCTTTTGTGTGAATTTTAAGCCTGGGATTTGGCAGCGGGGGTGGAGTGGGGTGATTTTAGTTGAAGATGCATTTATTTTAAATTAAATTTTTTGGTTTAGATCTCTTAGCCCTAGGTGATAAAATTTCACAGAAACACACTAAATAATATGACATTTACAACCCCATCCCATGTCACCAGATATCCATGTTTGTGTCTGTGCAAGATTTAAAAATGAAACTCTGCTGTAGATAATGATTAGAGACTATTGTATGCATGAGTATGGCTTGAAAATATGAAACTATTTTTATTTGGTATTTAATACCTTGGAAGAGATTTGTAAGATGCTTAATTATGTCAAGATATTTGCAGATTTAAAAAATACAGCTTGCTTGTTTTCCTGAACTATGTAACTTGGGTACGAAGAGGTGATTTTTATGGTTTGAAATACCCATGTTTTATGTGCAGTGGCACTGTTGTTTCCTTGTTATTAAAAGCACAGTTCAAATTGTACAGAGAGATTTTGTGTCCCTGATGTTTTTCTAATTACTTTGGAGTATCACAGTCTCTCTGGCTAACTACCCCTCTGAAAATATGTTTGCAGTGATTAATCATCAAACACTTAAGTTTTGAACAATTCCAAGAGTTGAGTCTGCTTTTAATTATGTTTCTGCATTCTAGAATGTTTTAAATTGAGTTAAAATTACAGCTAATGCTACACCTGGAAAATAACATGTTTAGATTTATTTTTTTTTTTCTAAAAGCATTCTGTGTTGTTCACTGAAAATATTTTCTTGGACTTGTATTTCAGAATGAAAAGAAAGTTCTATTCATGGGATGAATGTATGAATTTGAGAGAAGTCAAGGTAAAGTGGAGAACGTACCACACTTTAAGTTGTCTGGGTAGGTTTGTGTGAAGGAAAAGGGCATCTACAATGTCCAGGCTGGGAACTCTAATCAAGTGTGACCAGTTCCACAAAACCATGGGCTGCTGGCACTCCTACATCTCCTGCTGCTTTGTGGAATACCCCATTATTCTCAAGCAGAGGCCATGTCTCCTATCCAAGCTCTTTGTCTTTGGGAGAAAATAAATTGATATTGTGCATGTGTTTTACTGTCCTGCTCTTTCATTTTACTGGCAGATTTCTAGGTGTATATCCAGTCCTCATGACCTGTATTTGGGGCATTTGTAGAGACTACTAAGAGTTTTGGCTAGCCAAATGCTAGAGTAGCACTTGAAAACCTGGGTTTAAATTCCAAGTCATTTCACATTTTGGACATCTGATTTTTCTGTATACATAAAACTCTGCAACAATGGGGTTGGGTTTCCAGAATTTAGTTCTAACCCACTTGAGGTTGCACATGATCAGTATCTCCAAAAATAGCACCTGTAAGAGAACCCTTGTTCATGAAGGTTTCATAACAACATTGCTGTGCTTTCTTACTCAAATCTGCGAGCAGGAGCTGTTGCAGCTTCAGAACTGTCTTTTGTTATAGGGAATTAGGGGTTTGTGTTAATCTGAAGATTAACAGCTATGATGTAATCACTAGAAATAGAAGTTTTAAACTATTACTAATATCTTTGCTCCTTTTATTCAAAACCAATTTAAAATGCTGTTTTGTTGTTCTTTGAAACAGAGGTTACAAGATAAATGCAGACTATTAGATGGACATGTTTTGTAAATTCCCTGCTAAAATCTATGTGTTAAAAACTTAGCTCCAAGGCATCAAAGCTACTGTTGAGTTGCCTGAAGCTGTATTTTGCTCTGTTACAGTCTCTGAAGAAGCTAAATCATGCCAATGTAATAAAATTGAAAGAAGTCATACGAGAAAATGACCACCTCTACTTTGTATTTGAATACATGAAGGAAAACCTCTATCAGTTAATGAAGGACAGGTATGTCTGTCTTACAGAACAAACAGTGTGCCATCATACTTTATTATTCTTAAGCTGTCTTGAAAAACACACTGGAATTTCTGTTTTAGGCTCTTCTTGCAGCCCCACTGATGTGAACAGGAGTTGCTGCACCTGCCTATCTGAGGGTAGAACTCTGCATTGCTCTGCATTACAATATTGTACCAGTTGGGACGTACCAGTTTGCTCAGTTGTTGACATGATAGTTTGCATGTCTTGATATGTAGAGCCATGAGAGAAATTCCAAATGCTTTTTTTTTTTCTTTATTAGCCTTCACTTTAATGTAGAAGGATTGGATAAGCACTGTTCCTTTTGCTTTTGCTCATGGATTTTGCTAAAGATGGGGATGGTCACCTGCATGTACATGCATGCATGCTCATAAGAAAGACCTGTACGTGGACTAACTGTGTGATGTTGCAATCTTGGACAAACAATCCATAGCAAGGCTGGCAAGGTGGACTTTGGAATAGGACCTGCTTTTCAATAATACTTTTATTTGCTGAATTCTTTTGCCTTTAATGTATGTTTCCTTCAGACATTGTCATGCACCTTTATCTCCTCATGCACAAAGCTCTTGGGTTAGTACCCTGAGGTAGCTGCTGGCAGTGTTAGCACAATGTTACCCTACAGCTGAGCAGTACTGCTCCCTTTCAGGCTTCCCTTAAGGGTACCCCGGGTAACACACCTACCACAGCGCTGCTGTGTGAGGTCTTTTCCTTGCTTCATTACTCTGCATTACTTGTTCATCTGGTCGAGTGCACTACTGGCCAGCTAGCTTCTGCAGAGACATAGGATCATGAACCCCTCTGCAGAGAAGTCCCTCTCCAGCACTTGAGTGAAAGTAAAGCCTGGCAACAAGCGAGTTTTCAGATGAGAGCTAGCAGCATCTGTCTTACTTTGCCCTTAAGATGTGACAGGTCTGTTTTCATTTGTTTATGAAGTGTTGTGCAGAATGAAGAAATGTGTTCTGAAAAGACTTTTTTTTTTAAATCATGTGAAGTTGTTCATCTGTTTCTTCACAGAAACAAGTTGTTCCCTGAGTCAGTCATCAGAAACATGATGTATCAGATATTGCAAGGGCTAGCTTTTATCCATAAGCACGGTAGGTTTCATCCTAGAGTTTAACTGTGTAGCACTTTTTTAGCAAATAAGATAACACAGAGTAATAACATGAGTAAAAATTTCTAGCAAAGGCTCTTAATTACCTCTAATAAAAATATTCTTGGCTACTTCAAGTATGGTGCATTTTTAAACCATGCCTGAAGTTACACTTTGTTTTCTATAATGAAGTATTCTTCTTTCTTTTTGAGATAGATGTTGTTCATGCACTGTTGAGTAATTTTTTCCACCTTAGTTACCAGATTAATTAACAAACTGAAGAAACCTGTATGCTGTGCTAGGCTATGCGTTTTCATTTCCTCAAAAAGATCGATTTAAGGAGCATTAATACTTTACAGATGGCGGTTTCTTCTGTCCTGATATACTATAACAAATATGATACCCTGCATCTAAAAAAATACTCAAATAACGTAGGTTCCCTAAGAAATTCAAATAGTCTCCTTATCAGACACAAGCTGGATTTAAATGTATTAAGAGATGGGCCTTTTCTACCAATTACGAGCACAGCCTAAATAAGAGGTGCTGCGTGCTCACAACAGCAGCAACAAAAAGTTTAACAGCACTTACAAAACTTTCAGTTCTCATGGTTAAGACTGGTCTGCAAACTGCATTCTGAAATACTGGCATTAAGCTCATTTGCATTTTTAAAAAGTCAGTAATTTACTCTGTTGCTCAACCCTCATTTTGTTTTTGTCCTTATCACATTGGTATTCCTTAAACTTTCCTAGGACAATAAAATATTAGCTGAAAATGAAACAAGAAACGGTGCTTCCAGTGATCTCTGCTTGGCATTCATGTGCCCTGGCAAGGCCTGTTGATGAATTTAAATAATTAGTTCTGCTCAGTATTATCAAATACACAGAAATAGCCATTTTATACCTTTCTGATCAAGATCATACACTGTTCTCTGATTATTAGCATCTGCTTTTCCTTCCTCATGTCAATGTGAAATAAATGAGAAAATTAGAATTTAAGAAAAACTGCCATACTTGTTACAATATTAATATTTGGTTTGTCCATGTTTGGGAGTTACAGGTATAATAAATGTGAACATTTACATTTCACTCTAGTAATTTCAGCCAGTTTTTTACAGAGGTTGTCCGTTTCTGCATGAAGAAATCAAATGCTTTACTGTAGCAAGTGAATTTCAATCAAATTGATTTATGTTATAACAAACTGTGTGTACCAGATAAACAGCAGAATTGATTTGCTTAGCAGCTTAATCACTGTCCAGGCATATAGGTGCTCAAGCCAACAGTAAGCATGAAAGAATCTTTATGTGCCTGCGTAACTGCTGTTAGCATTCCTGAGGAGAATGTTGGTATCTCTTACATGTCTCTGTCTGCAAATTGCTGTCACAATGATAAATAAGCTAGTTAAAAATCATCCAAGGGATTTTATAAATTGTGTGTGTCAGATGCTCAATTTTCCTTTATCTAAAACTGACAAAGCAATTTCAGTTTAAGCAGAAGGTTTCGTTCTGAAGTCGGTTTGTTGTTTGATGTTGCCACGATAGCCAGTTCGTTTTCCTCAGTGTGTTAATGACGGTTTAGCACTTGTTAATTTAAGAACACTTGGTATAATAAGTGATGAGGGGAAAATGCGTGTGCTTGGTGAGGGTGAGGTTGCCATTCATTTATTTTATATTTTGAAAAAGAAAAACCCAAAAGCTATATTCTTTCAAAACATCCCGAAGTAAATTTTGGATTGCTTTATTAAAAGGTTGCTGTTTAAGAAGTGATGGCACAATAATTGGCCTTTTATTTTTATTCTGTCTGATCCTCTATAGGATTTTTTCACAGAGATATGAAGCCTGAAAACCTTCTCTGTATTGGACCAGAACTTGTGAAAATAGCGGATTTTGGCTTGGCTAGAGAGCTAAGATCTCAGCCACCTTATACAGATTACGTTTCTACCAGGTGGTAAGTAGACAGAAGAAGTTAATACATTATCTTAATGTCCTTTTTTCTTACCGTTTTAATTTACTTATTGTTTCTTTCTGTCCTCGTAGGTACCGTGCTCCTGAAGTTTTGCTGAGATCATCTATTTATAGCTCACCTATTGATATGTGGGCAGTTGGCAGCATAATGGCTGAATTGTACACGCTAAGACCTCTTTTCCCAGGCACAAGTGAAGTAGATGAAATCTTCAAAATTTGCCAAGTGTTAGGGACCCCAAAGAAGGTAAGGCTTTTTTTAAAAAAGCTCACACAATAGTACTTTTTTTAAAAAACGTTTTAAAAATTATTACAAAACATTGACTGTTATCTCTCTTTCAGAACATACATATAAATTACTGGTTTAGTAAGTTTCTTGCAGGCATAAGGTCTTCTCAACTGTGTTTCTTTCAAGCTCCCTTCAAAGGCCTGTAATGTGAGTCTCTTGTATAAAAGCATCCGTTCTTTATCACACCATTATGACTGGCCTTGCTGCTCTCTGATGAAAGCCAGATTCAGCTGTTTAATTTAGTTATTTGAAACTGTGCATATGAGCAAAAAAATCAGAAGTCTCACAGGATTTAATTTTGCCAGAGCTGATTTGAAAGTGTAATTCTTCTAGGCTGGCACACAGAATTTGGAGCTTGCAGAAGATACCATACCTAAGACAAATTATGTTTTTCTTATTTTTTAGATGTAAAGGAAACACTTGGTCTCAAACACAGATCTCTTATTATAAAATGTTGCTAGTAATAAAAATTAATAGAGGAAAAATGTGTGGTGTTTTAGAGAGAAAACAATTATTTAGAATTATTTTTGGATGGGCTAAATACTATTTAAAATTACAAGGAAGATTTGGGTTGTACATCTAAAAAATAGGCAATTGCTTTTACTGCAGGTAAAAGTTGGTTTAGCAAATGGACGTATGAACATGCAAGAAAAAATAGTTTACCTTCAGCATTTTGAATAAAGTGGAAAAAAGGCCGTATAAAACAAGTATTTTTTAATGATAGATTTATATCAGTACTTTATGGATAGAAAGAGAACTACCTGACACGAATGAAGAGAGTCTCTAGATCTGGAAAACTTAAGGGTGGGAGAGAAAAACACCCGTTTAATTGGTGTTCTAATAACACAAAGCATGGCATAATTTCTTGTCCAGTGAAGAAACTGTTATCAATAGAGAAGCGAGGAACAGAAATAGATTAAGCTTAGCTAGGAACATGCAGAGCTTGAAGTGGTGGGAAAACATCCAGGAGAACATGCTGAGAAACAGGTGCAAACTCATGACAGAGCAGACAGTAAAAGGTCAGAGGTGGAGAATTGTGGAAGATATGTTGTGGAAGTGAAGACTGAATCTAGAGGACTAAGTGGAAATTGCTGTGATACGTAAATCAGTGCTTGCTCTGACAATTGTGCATCAGGAAGAAGGTGTAATGGGAGCAGTATTTTAAGATGATTTGTCAAACACAAGTGTTAAGTTTCTTAAGCAGCTCACAAGATTAGGACTGTAAGAACAATATTTTGATGTCTATTAAGAATTCCTGTGACTAGCTTCTGGAACATTGCCAACATATAGCATAACCAACTTCTGGAAGTACAGGAAGGTCAGAGAGAGGATTTCATTATGTGCAGTAGCAGAGCAGTGATGAGCTGAACTGACTGCTGTGGGGTTTTTTCCAACCTTATAAGTAATTAAACAGAAGTAAATCGTGACTGTTTACACTCTAGTTCCTGGTCTAGCTTGTTTGTGAAAGCAGGGAACATTACCAGATGAGTAGTGGAGAGAAAACTGTAGCCCCTTCCAAAGATCCTAAGGGTTAGAGGCACTGTAAATAATCCTTCTAGGATCAGGAACCTGATTACTTCCTCTGTGCCTCTGTCATCTCCTTGGTAGACTTGGGAATTTCATCTCCTTATGACAATGCTAAGGCGATCTTCAGGGAGATCACTGTGTAAGAAGTGTACTTAAATATTGTGATAGGAATTATCACAACAGACAATGCATGCTTTAGAAGTGGTGTTCTGCATTCTGAAAAATGCAAGCAGTTATTTTTAATAGTCTGTATCTGCAGATAGTTTCTGGGCATAATTCCTTATTGCAGACTAATAGAATAAATAAAAATGAATGTCTGAAAAAAATACTATTTGTAAAACTATCTTAATCCAAATTTGCCTTTCTTTAATTCTGTAATACAATACTAATGACATCTCTGAATTTGGGTTTTTTAAGTAGTTACAGGCAACTGTTTTGCTTTGTCATAAATGATATTGCACCATTCAAGTACTGGCAGTGATGGTGCACCTGAAGTATGCCTATTGAATAAAAAGATGTTTTTAATCTGAAAATGGGAGATCAATAAAAGGCACTTTCATTAGTTGAAGGTTGATAATGGGACTTTAATTTTAAATTATTTCTCTTTGCTTGTACTTTTGTACTTCTATCAGTATGTTTAGCAAAGAGATAATGTCACAGACACCATTCCTCTGTGGTGGTTTGACCCTGGCTGGAGGCCAAATGCCCACCAAAGCCGCTCTATCGCTCCCCTTTTCAGCTGGACAGGGGAGAAAATAGATGTTGACAGGCTCAGGAGTCAAGATAAGGACAGGGAGAGATTGTTCCGCTATCAGCATCATGGGCAAAACGGATCCAACGTGAAATTTAACAAAACAATTTATTACACTACACACACAGTGAATCTGGAAGGGGATAATGAGAAGTACCACCCCACACCCCTCCCTTCCTCATGGACTCAACTTTATTTCTGATTTTTCTCCCTTCCTCCCTGGCAAGGTATCACAGGGGGAGATGGGGATATGGGGGTTTCGGTCTGTTCCTCACAAGTTGTTTTGTTCCTTAGCAGGGGGCTCATTCCTCACATTCTTCCTTTGCTCCAGCATGGGGTCCCACCAATTGGAGACAGTCCTTCATGAACTTCTCCAACAAGAGTCCTTTCCCATGGGGTTTCAGCTCTTCACCAGCTGCCCCAGTGTGGGTCACTGCTATGGGGTGCAGTCTCTCAGGCCCAGACTGCTCCAGCCTGGTCCCCCACAGAATCACACAAGTCCCTCCAGCAAACCTGCTCTAGGGTGGGCCTCTTTCCATGGGCTGCAGGTCCTGCCAGGAGCTCGCAACAACATAGGTCATGGCATCTTCCACTCGCTCCAGCATGGGACCTCTTCACAAATCTGCATCTCATGAAATTCTTTAATTCCATAAAAGGCCATAATAGATTTTAGAGTCATGGACTCGTTTGCGTTGGAAGAGACCTTAAAGATCATCTAGTCTCAACCCTGCTGCCGTGGGTGGGGACACCCTCCACTAGACCAGGCTGCCCAAAGCCCCATCCAACCTGGCTTTGGACACTCACAGGGAGGGGGCAGCCACAGCTTCTCTGGGCAGCCTGTGCCAGGGCCTCACCACCCACACAGGGAAGAATTTCTACCTAATATCTAATCTAAATCTACCCTCCTTTATCTTAAGGCCATTATCCCTTGTCCTGTTGCTCTGTGTCCTTGTAACTAGTCCCTCCTTAACTTTCCTGTAGGCCCCTTCAGGTACTAGAAGGCTGTAGTAAAGTCTCCCTGGAACCTTCCCTTCTCCAGGCTGAACTGCTCCAACTCTTTCAGCCTGTGTTCCTAGGAGAGTTGCTTTTATTTCTTGAGATAGCAGTCTAGGAAGGAATGAATGTAAGACAAGGTTAGAATTTGAAGTTTCTTATAAAATTAGAGATGTAGCTTTTTTTTAAAAACCCTCTTTAATAATGTGTAGAGAGCTCTACTTAGGCTGGAATAACCAGCTGCATAAACATCTGGGGATAACCATCCAGGTGACACATCTGTAGAAGAGGATGCAGGAGCTACATAGTGCATTATATGCCAACAATATTTGTTATAGCAAAGAGAAATGCCATACGAGTGCGTAGAAAAAGGACTATAGTCCACTGACATCTGAACTAATCTTCCTGTTCCACTTGCTGTGTTATGTTTAGCTCTAAGTTGTGCCTTTCAAGAGAGAAAAAGCAGAGCCTAGAGAATAGGGAAAACTTTAAAAGCCTAGACTTGGGAATTGAATTGTTTGTGCTTCCTTAGCCATTAAAAGGAAGGCTAGAAGAAAGGAGAAATACACCTTCTAATGTACAAAAAGGCTACTCTAGAGAGACAAAAGAAATGGTATCCATGGACAATGGCATACTCAACAATGGTCTTGTATTGCTGCAAGAGAAAATTACATTTTTCTAATCTTGAGAAGAATTAAGCTCTGGAATAGGCTGTTTTAGAGCAGTCATGGAGCGTCAGAAGCTGGCAGCTTTTTGAAACTAATGCCTGTCAGGACGGGACAAGGGTATAGACTAGGTGATTGCTTGAGGTCTTTGCTAATCTTGATTCTGTATTCAAACAATGCAGTTATCAAACAAGTACAGATTTTATGTTTTACTTCTGGCAAGTTAAAACACATGAGAAAAAGTTTTCATCTGGTGATCGTGGTTTTTTTCCTGTTGCAGTAGTGTCTACTTGTAACCTAATCATTGCCTAGATTAATGGTGACATCGGTGGTACATTGTATAGGCTGCATCATGGTTACACAGCTGTGGGATCCTGGGTGGAAGGTCCTCACCTCTGCTATTCCCACAAAGAATGTATGGTCCTCCTGGTACTGCTGCACTCTTTCCTCCCTTCATAGATAGACTGTGTCCAGGTGTGGTATCTGCAGTGGCAGGTCCATCCTTACCTACAGGAAAGCTTGAGAAGTACCGCCATTGGAGGCGGATGCTGTGTTCACTGGTGGTATAACAATTGTAACAGAAAATAGTAATGTCTGGTTTCCACTGTAGAGGAAGGAGAGATGCAGACCAACCATGACTCAAGTTGCATAGAACTAAATTTGATCTAATGCCTCAAAGATATATATATATATAGTCCTTGTTTTGTTGTTGGGATTGGGTTTTTTACTCATTTTTCTTTCCATTGAAACAGAGTGACTGGCCAGAAGGATACCACCTTGCTTCTGCCATGAATTTCCGCTTCCCACAATGTGTCCCTATAAGCCTAAAAACTCTCATCCCAAATGCAAGTAACGAAGCAATACAGCTTATGAGTGATATGCTGAACTGGAACCCAAAGAAGAGACCTACAGCAAGTCAGGTCTGAGCACTGAATGATTAAGTATAAGACTGATTTTTCTTGCATTGTTTAAAAATGTAGATGCAGAAACCAATTGCTTGTCATAACACTGATGGCTAGAGAAAAGTCTCTTCATTTTTAACACCGTGGTGGGAAGTAGACTGAGTAATGAGGAGGGAGAGTTGTAATCTGGTACAGCATCGTTGTAAGACACTGTCTATACAGGACAGAGGAAAACCTGAGCTGTGAGTTTCTTGAATTGTAACTAGAAGTCACCTCTACCACCTTAATTTCTTCTCCCTCATCTGTATGAAGGGGGGGATACTGAAAATTAAGCTTTACTTTTTGTGAAGCTGCGGATGAAGTACAGCGTGGAAGAAGTAAGGATTATTTTTACCCAGAGGTGGGATATAAACTGTACTAAGTGATAAGGAAAGAACTTGAAGAAGAGCATCGAGTAAGTCACATGGTCTCAATTTTTCTCCCAAGTTAATTTAAAAAAAAGTATACATATTTAAGGTACCGAAGATGGTTACATTCTATTGACTTGGCAATCAATAGGTGCACCTGTCCTGCACCTGGCTCAGGGTAATCCTCATCATCAATACCAGCTGGGAGATGATGTGCTGAAGAGCAGCCCTGCCGAGGAGGACTTGGGGGTCCTGATGGATGAGAAACTCAACATGAGCTGACAGTGCACGCTCACAGCTCAGAAGGCCAACCATATCCTGGGCTGCATCAAAAGAAGCATGGGCAGAAGGTTGAGGGAGGTGATTCTGCCCATCTACTCCTCTCTCATGAGACCCCACCTGGAGTACTGTGTCTGGTTCTGGAGTCCCCAACATAAGAAGGACGCGGAACTGTTAGAATGGGTCCAGAGAAGATAGGCTTGTTCAGCCTGGAGAAGAAAAGGCCCTGAGGGGACCTTAAACAGCAGCCTTCCAGTACCTGAAGGGGACCTACAAGAAAGCTGGGGAGGGACTTTTAGAAGGGCATGCAGTGATAGGACAAGGGGGAATAGCTTTAAATTGGAAGGGAGGAGATTTAGATTGGATATTAGGAAAAAATTCTTCACTATGAGGGCGGTGAGGCCCTGGCATAGGCTGCCCAGGGAGGTGGTGGATGCCCCCTCCCTGGCAGTGTTCAAGGCCAGGATGGATGTGGCCTTGAGCTGCCTGGTGTAGTGAGAGGTGTCCCTGCCCACAGCAGGGGCTTGGAACTTGGTGATCTTTGAGGTGCCTTCCAACTCTAACCATTCTATTATTCTACAATTTTTTGAATATTCATTCCTATTACAATCCTATTTAAGAGGTATAAAAGTGGAATACAATTGGGAAAGAAAAAGGACATATTGCAAGTTATCCTAGGTGAAGGTAATGTAATTCAGAAGTGGTTAAGCAGGTGGTGTGAGGTTGAGCAACCCTTTCTCTCCACTTTATAAAGTGTATCTATTGTTAAAGTCACTGAGACCTAATTCTGTGCTGTGTGTCTCTACTCAAAGTGCTGTATGGTACTTCATGAAAGCAAATAACCAGCTTGTGCCCAAGCGAGTTGTCAAGGAAGCAGCTGCAGCAGTTGTGTAATCCACAGTCAAAAGGGAGAGTTTAATGCATGTACACGGAAATGAGTACAAAGGCAGCGATTCTCAAGTGCAGCTGAGGCAAAATATCCCTTTGAGAGCTAACAAAGAGTAGGATCCTACCCAGGAGGAGTAGCAGAGTGTGTTGTTTTGATATAGGAGGAGCTGTATTAGTAAGGTATCTCCCTGCTGTGTGTCTGGTGGTGGGCATGAAAAGGTCAGAGCAAAAGAATGAAATGCACATCTGCCTGAAGACAGACACTGTAATTTCCTAATGAGTATCATGCAGGCAGAGCAAGCACAGTGAATATATTTGAGACCAAAAACAAAAACAGGGAAACCTGGTGATAAGAAAATGAAAGAGAAACTTTGCTCCTTAACATACTCTAATTGTAAATCCTGTACATCAATATTAAATGGCAATCATTGCACTCTGGGATTTTTTGTTTGTTTGGGATTTTTAATTGGGGAAAAAAAAAAACCCACCCAAAACAACAAAACCACCTGTTCATCAAGTTACTAGAGCATACTTAGCAGTGGAAACATGTAATAAACCATGTAGTAAAGGTAGTGGAAGCTACATGTTTTAAGATTGGAATTTGATACTGAAAGAATATAGAATAAAATGGTGTTGAATGTAAAATGCTCCTCAAAACACAGATTCCACAAAGACTAGAAGTAAAGAATGTGACATGTACAAGTGGATCCATCTTACTAAAATATGATGGGAAGAGTTTAAAATACAGATCTGTTATCAGTACAAACTATTTACATATGATGTCATGTCTGTCCTGCATATGTGCTGTAAATCTTGATCAAACTCTTCAGAAACCTCCTTAGATCCTTGATGAAATTATGAAAGACAACTTTTTGAAGTAAAATATTTTATATCTTCTTCTCCAGGCTTTGAAGTATCCTTACTTTCAAGTTGGCCAAGTTTTAGGACCTCCTTCACAGTATCTGGAGAAGCAGACTCCTATTAAAGCAGTTCAGCCAGCAGAGCCAAAGACAACTTTACCTAAACTGGAAGCTATATCCAAGCCAGAACCTCTGTCTTCACCTGATGTACCTGACAAAGCACAGCCACAGCCCCTGTCAAAGGTTAACCACCAGCCTCTCCAGCAAATTCAGTTGCCTCAGAACACAGCTAACCAGCAAGTACAAAACCAGCAGCAGCCACAGGCACAACCATTTTTTCCAACTATCACTAAAACCTCATCTCTAGTAAGTTGTCTTCAATGAATTTTTAGCTATTTATATTACGAGGTCTTAATATCTTCAGCCAGGTGATCCCTTGAAAATTATCATATGGTTTATTAGAGGTAATGCAGATAGGTAATTAGGGAATAACTAAGGATACGTCTACCCACCTATTTAAATTGTACAGCAAATCAGAAGAACAGGTTGCTTGTAACAACAGTGCATGCTCATTTATAGCAGCCTTTACTGACACACAGTAACATAGTTACAACAGCTATTGCTTATTCATCTTTGAGAAGCAATTCATAAACATACTAGTGTACTATAGAGAAGTGGAGAGAGAGCATTTTGCTTGCCTCAAGCATTTATTCCAATTCCAAAGCTGGTAAGCATTTAACAAGTAGGATTTTTAGCAAGATTAATATTTGTTTATACTCACTGAATTACAATATGAAGTATGTTAAAAATAATAGTTATTCAGAAAATGCTGGGAAACAAACTATAGTCACATGAAAGGACAGTTTTAAAATCTAGTAATTTCTTTGGAAGAGGACGCTAAGGAAAGGCCTGACTAACTTCTTTTTATTTGCTGTATTTACTTTGGGGCCACAGCAATTGGCACTAATAAACCCTGGGCACCACTGTGCCCCACTTCTTGCCAGTTCATCTACCTCTGTCAAGAGCACAAGTTCAGCATGATGCCAGTAGTAGAGGTTGAGCATTAAACTAGGTCTGCAAGTAGAACATTAACTACTTCAGATAGATTTGAGCAATTTGACAGAGCCACACTCAAAATTACTGCCAACATTATTGATATGCTTTGTGCTTAAAATCATTCTAATACTATGATCAAAATAGGTACAACACAATGGGAAAAATTTCCTCAAAGTTCTGAAGGTGTAGTCAGGAATTGGTACAAAACATACAAAATCTCAGGAAGAGCTACAAAATATAAAACTTTACAATTAAATTGAAGCTATTTTTCCCCCTATTTAAACTAGAAACAAGCAGCTAGTGGCCCTCAGAATGGTGCAGTAGGTCCTAAAAGCTACAGAAGACGATGGGGTCAGACTTTGCTAAAGACTGTGGATAGCTGGGATGACTTGGATGACACTGAATTTGGAATGTCATGTTCAAAGAAGCCTAGCATTGCACTGTTAAAAGAAAAGAAAACCAAGGAATGTCTTTTTAGGTAAGTCCTGTAATTATAAAATAACTTTTTTTTTTTCAGTCAGTAGTGTCCAGTAAATTTGTAGATAAGACAAGTCTGCTAAAAATTGTCACCAAAATTCTGCAAGAATGCAAAGAGCTGTGTGAGTAAGCCAGCTTTGAGTGTGGTGTTGATAAAGCACCAGTAATATCCACTCTGAATCAAATTTGTTTTCAGTCACTGTATGGCTTAGGTGTTTGTTTTGTTATTAAGAAACTGTGTTTCACTAAAATCAGATACACTAACTTAACCAACAAAGGAAATAAAGCTAGGTACCAAGTTCTGCTAAAGTTACCCATGTTTGCTTTTCTATTGCTCTTCAGAGTCCCAGATCAAAATCTCATAAGGCACGAGATTTAGTTGCTACTTTTTGGGAATAAATTCTACTGATGAGAACAGGATAAAAGACACTGTACTCTTTGGGACAGGGTCAGCCTGCAGTAATACCAAGTTGGAGCTGTCAGGTCACATTTTTTTTTAACTTTTTGTTTTTTTCAGTGTGCCAGAACCAAAAGCTTCATGCTGTATCCAGCCAGGAGGGGAAAATAAGGTTCTGATGAGAAATGATTCTGGCAGATCTAGTACATCAGCAAAACAGTACTATCTGAGGCAATCAAGATACCTACCTGGTAAGGGTAAAAATCAATACATACAGAAAATAGAAGCTGTGAACAATCGTGGTTGTACAGAACATTGAAACTTTAGATTTCATACAGGATAATTTCACTTCTCATAGCCAGGCTGTGAACTAAAAGCCTGTCCCAGAACATGTATCATGATAACCGATGCATAAGTTTCTGGCTGTGTAAACATGGAAGGAAGATCGACACTGCACCATAAAAGTTCATAGGCTCTCTTATCACCAATGACACATAAAACCCTCAGTAATATGAATCCATTATATCTTGAATTCCTAGGAATATATCCTGATTGGCCTATAAGCAAGTATATCTGAAGACTAAAGAAACTACTAGTATTTAAAAAAAAAAATAGAGATATAGTTCTTAGTTTTTCAGTGTCAGGAGGTTAGGGGTTTTTTAACTTAAATTTTTGATAAGTACAGTTACCCTCCTTGATAGGAAGTGGTTAGAAATATAAGCCACTCACACTGGTAGGAATTCACACACTGCCCTTCCCAGGGCAGTCGTTCTTAAAAATAGATAGATAGGTTAGTATAAATCTGGGTGATTTCCTGTCAGGAAAATAACATGAAATTACATAATTGCTAGGAATAAGAATGGAAAGGAGGGGAAAGAAAAGGGAATGTTCTCTTCTTGAATGTTATATAGGATGCTCACAGAATCAACAGTTTAAGTTCAAAAGGAAAAATTAAAAAAAGAGGGGGAGCTTCCCTATTGAAAGACAGCACAGATGGAAAGTCCATCTATATTTCTTATCTTTTTATCAAGCATGCTTCTAATATCTCTCTGGTTTTAGTAAATTTTTCAATGAGAAATGCATAGCTGTAAAAAGAATTCATTTCATCACCTTAAAGAATAAGAACTCCAAAGAGCATGTTTGTTATTTATCCATAGTACTTTAGTTCTGTTACCACTAGATTTGGGATCTGCTTCCATGCTGTGTAATCCCATTAACTCTTGTAACACTCATAACATGCTGAACTAGCAAGAACCCCTTTGTCCTACTTTTAAAATTTACCCTGTGAAGTAGCAGTTTATTTTCAGCCTTGAGAACCTTAATTCTTGATAGGTGTATTTAATTTGTGTTAATTGAGAGTCAAAAAGATCAATAATTAGATTATAGTTCTATGGAAACTGTTTGGTAACTGTATTAAAAAAGCTTTTAAGTTTTCTTGAAAGCACGAAGAGAATTGTTCTTAAATCAGTGTCTCTAGTCTTCATGGTTTGGCTGAATAGTCTAACCTAATCCATGGACATTGTTCTTATATAAACCACAAATAATTCAGTTTGTTGTTTTACTATTTTAAAAATGTCTGGTTTTCATTGAATTATGTTTAAAAATTTATTATGTTTTTCCATAATTTGTTTTCTAAGGTGTAAACCCAAAGAACGTCTCTTTAGTAGCGATCAATAAAGAAGGATCACAAGGAACCTGGAGCAACCAGTTGTTTTCTAAACAGCAGGCACATACTGGATCAGGAGTGACTTTTAACAGAAATACTACAGGTAAAAGTGTAATTAAAAGTGGCCACATGATATCTCACCAAACTTCAGTTTAATTAAGACCATCTGCTTTAACCTCTGTTATCAGGCTTAGTTTCTAGGTTTACATTTTTGTAGCCTTGCATTAATGACACTCTTGAAATGTAAACTATGTATTTTGCTTTGAGAGCGTAAAGGAAGCGTAGACAAATCCCTATTACAAAGTCCTGCCAAAACTTTTTACATAATCCCCTTAGATCAGTATTTTACTGTGTTAATTTTAGCAGCTAGTTTGACCTCATTACTGCCTGGTCAGTGTGTCATGGAATACAGGAGTCTTACATATGAAAACATGGTGGGTGCTCTGTGTATGTAACAAAAGTACTGCCTAATATTCTAAGCATGTCTTTTAACAATCTGCTAGCCTTGTCCTGAATACTTTGCTGCATTAAAAAGTCCCCTTATTTTCAGCCAGGAACTTGCAGGAAGGTGCCTCTTGGTGTTGTTTTGTGAAGAACACTATTAGCAGCATTTTATAGAGTGAGGACTGACTAGTTAAATGGCTTATCTAAGATTTTACCAAGGGTGGCATCAGACAGACTCAAGACTAAAATCTGCCCTCTGACTATGGAGCCCTATACTTGAGGTACAGAGTCCCATCACCCTGTTATGGGGGAGCTTACCTCCTTAACAACTTTGCAGCCATTGTCCAGCCAGCATGAGCCACTCCCAAATACTTCAACGCCAATACACCACCTAGCCTTGCCTGCTTGTACAGAAAGGACTTTAGAAGGTTTGTTTACATGCAGATGCTGCACCCCTTTTTAATAGAGCTTTAATAGCCATTCTGCAGTGTCAACAAACCTCTTTTTCCCTCTGAAAGTCAGGTGAGCTGTACGTTATTCATATGAGACCATGTGAAAGATTTCTGAGAAGTGGAAAAATAGCAGCACTTAGCAGAACTTTGATGGAATAGAACAGGTGGTTTTAAGCAATCATCATGTGTAGCTTTTTGTTTTCCAAAGTAGTAGTATTTGGGTGTCTCAGAATGAATTATTAGATTCAGAAAATAGTCTTGCAAGGGAATTAAGCATAAAAAGGCAAAGAGCTGTTTACAAAAGTATGTATTGATGAGCTAGACATCTGCCTACTGAACTGCCCTGAAAATAAAATTAATGGTAAAAATCCTGCTTTTGTCTTACTGGCTTACAAGGGGAAAAAAACCCCAAAACCTAAAACTGGTTTATTTTCTATGTTTGGAAATACTTGGTGGCATTTCTGTCAGTATCTTAAATTGCATCTGATGTTTCATATACTGGGGAAGCAACAACATTTGAGAGAGACATGTGAAACCAGGGTAGCTGGAGCACCAGTCACGGAAATACAAGACGTGTAAATTCTGTATGCTTTCATTTTTTATACTGGCAGAACTGAAAGTTGACACTGTGCTGTTTACTGTTTAAATAACTACTTTTAGTATAAGTGCTTGCTTTTTTTTTTTTTTTTTTTTAACTCATCCACAACATTGCTCCAAGGTGAAATGAGAGCAAATAGTTACAAATGCTTTATTTATGAAGAATTGTAAGGTTAGAGCTAGGGTCAACTTTGCAGATATGCCTGAGTGCTTAAACTTGTGATTTATATATTTGTATGCCTGGAATGTGATTGCATTGTTGGTAAATCACATTTTTATTCCTTTGTTAGAAAGGACCTTCTAAAGTAACTAGAGTAACGTTTCCTGTTTGAGGAAATATAGGAACGAGATGGTACAGTTAAAGTCAGATATTTATTCTTTCTTGCTTTGTTTTCCCTCATTACTTTTATATCACCTGTATGCTTCATATGTTTCCTTCTAAAGTTCTGTCTTCCTATCTTTTTCTTCCTTTCCTTTTCCTTGCCTACAGATGAGAACTTAATTATACCTATTGAAAAGCTATCATGCAAAGAAAGGTTGAATGAAAAATTAGAGGATCCAAAAGGTAATTTAAAGCAATTAAAGCCTGGCTCTTTACACATGTTTGTTTCACATTTCCTTGTAAAAATTGCACTTATAATGCAGATTCCAAATGATCATATACTTCATTTTCGATTGCAATCAGTTCTGTCAAACCTCGCTCTCTTCTGGAACTTACTGTGCTCTAAAAGACAGACCCTAATTGTAATCCACACTGTGTCACTGCACCATTGCTGGATAATGGTGAAGAAGCAGCATATGCATCTCTCCTGCAGGACTGCTTGTTCAGAACAGCACTTGGGACTTGCAACGTTGCATTCTGATTGCAACTGCATTCTGATTCTCTGTTGCACTGATGTTACAGCACTGCGATTTGCATAGGTTTTGATGGAGTTCCCTTAGTGTGAGAGGGTGGAAACTCCAGTTTCCAGGCAGCCTAGTTTGAGTCTAAACACGGTGTTTGCAGGGAGCGTTGTAAAGCCCTGGGAATGTTTCACCTCTCCGCACATTGAGGACCCACTGGTGCATAGTGCCTGCTTGATGTGTCTCACTGCAATGATTCATAGGGTTTCCAAACTCACTACCCAGCTCAAATGATTCAATGACTTTGATCCTTCATAAAGGATAGGTATGTGTTGTTTGGAGTAGGGGGTACAGCTTGTGCTTGCTGACATCATTGCCATGCATGCTTGCCTGTACATCTGCTGCCAGACCTGCTGGATGCCTGATGGATGAATACTTCTTCAGCAAGAACCCCTTTCTTTTGTACCACAGTTATCAGAGGTAAGGACCTGTGCTTTTCAATAGGATTTTTTTTTTAATTCTGTAGGCATGCTGTTATTTTATATTCACTTTTTCTCCCCTACTCCTTCCCTTGTTCTCATCCGACAAAACATCACCCCTCCAGACCTCGGTGTTTCACCCAGACTGATCCTCCTGGCTGCAGCCTTCCATTTCCTGCAGAAGGGTTCATAAAGGACACTGGAAATTGAGAGGTAAGGAGAACCAAAAAATGATTGAGCAACTTCTGACAGACAGACAGCTTTGCTGAGCTGTAGATAAGAAGCTGACAGAAGTCGTCTTTCTGAGGTTAATTGAGTCCTGCCACATTCTTATTTTCAGACCTCAGAATTTTAAGGAATGCTACTGAGCTGTTATGTATGTGCCACTGCCAATGAAATGATGAGGAACAGGGAATAAGAGTGTGTGTGGATGTGTGTGCACAGGCACATGAACAAACCATTGAAACTCTGTGTTGTTTTTGTTTTTCAGGCAGATTACTGGAAGACACAACTTAAAGAATAACTTATAATTCCTTCCTGGAAGAAACACTAAGACTGCAAGAAAGTTAAATATGAGTGAAATACTTTATTAAAGTTGTATTTTTTTAACCAGGACTTTTGTGTCATTCTTTCCAGTTCTGGAGACTGGCAGCTGGGCACAGGGAAGCCACGTGCTGTTAGTGTTCCTCAGCAGGGAGGTCTGCAGTGACCCAACACAGCTGTAATTAGCTGACAACACCTTTTGGAGTCTGTGGATGACCGATTTTGCAGCTTTTATAGATCCACTGCTCTGAGCTCTGACATTATCACAGAGGACTGGGAGTGTGTGTATGAAGAGAAACTTCTGAGGATTGAACTGAGGCCAGAGATTTAGGAAACACAAAAGCTTGTCAAATCAGATATTTCATGTTTTACTGCAAATACTCTTGAAACCATACTGAATATTAGTATGATACAAATGCTCACACTTGATAAGTCAAATTTAAATTCTTATATATGGTCTCGTAGAACACAAATTTACACTACTGAGTACAAAACTACATGCTAGAGAAAAGCACTTCTCTCCAGACTTTGTGCCAACCATCTTAACACTGTCCCAAGTGATGACAGACATGGAGAAGGTAAGAAATTTCCTTGGAGCAGGGAGGCTAGGTATCGTTAACAGATCCCTCTGTTAAGATTCTCTGACAAGGAACAGTAATTTCAGTACTAATTTTAGATGTAAATACACAGTGTTTCTCAGCTTCCAAATGAGGATGGTTATGTCAGCTTTCCCAAGGTAGCATTGTTTTAAAGATCTGGACCAATACTAGGCACAATAAATCTACAACCAGGGTTAAAGAAATAAGGTAATTATGCCTGACTTTTATAGCAGGCCTTTAACTGTGGAACTAGCAAAGTCAACTTGAAGTGCTGCACCACATCCCCCAACAGAAGTTTGATTCCATTATTTTACATAGATTTAGACCAAACATGTAGCACAAGAGTGCTAGTTTTCAAATAGTAGCTTAAACCAGCTACTTATAGCTACCTCTAAGTAAAAGGTAAGTTCCTTTCTCTAAAATTCAGTGTAAACCTTTGTGTGGCCCAAGTTCAGTGACAGTGCTAGTGCAATGTTAATCCTCTGCCATCCTCATTCCTGCTTGAATTGGAGATCAGTGTTCTGGATCTGCAGCTTACTGAGTCTGTAAGGTTCTGGAAAGGGTCCCAGTAATACAGAAGGCAAAGGAAGAATATATATTTCAACAGACCAGCCCTAGGGAGTTTTTAAAGAGCACTCAGTACTCTTGTGGTACTGCGGATACATCTTGAAGTGACTTTGTAAAATAGGCAAGGTTTTCCAAACGCAACTGAAAATACTAAATCTCTGTCAACAGGCAATCCCGGCTTTGTAAGTGGTGCTAGTTACAACCCAGGAGTTTATATCCCTTCCTTTCATAAAAAAGAAGTTGGATCAGCTGGACAACAGATACAGCTAGCTCCTCTTGGTGCACCTGTATCAGGTAAGAAACATCCTTTTACCATACATATCTGAGACAAAGAGGAATGTTCATTCCCCATGCTTCCTAAAAGATTTATCAGCCCTTAGTAAGGTTTGCCTCAAGTTTTGTAAATAAAATTCTTGGGCATAAATTGTCCTTAACATAAGTGAATTGAGTGTAGGTGTCTAGGGGCAATCCTGATAGCTAGAGAAACACTTCCTACTATAATTTGTTAAGTAAAGGAGAATAAAGGTGCAAAGCATTTGTAATTCTAGGTTTGGACCATTTGCTAAACTACTGTTCATTAATGGTGAAGGATTAAGCAGAATTGTAAAAATAATGTAACTCCACAGCTCTGGAGTAAATGGCCATGTAGACTGGACACCAGTACAAATAGTGTTTTACAGAGCTAGAAGAAATTGATATGGTCACCAACTAGCAAGTACAAAATATGTTTTTTAAAAAGCCTTGTATTTGAGTGGGTCTGATTTTAATGTATCTTAAGGCTGCTTTGTCTTTAATCAGTTTAATATCACTTAATGCAATTGAATGGTGGTGATCCAGGCTTACAGTGGCCTCAAAATATTTTAAAAGTCAAAGACCTTCATCAAGTGACGCAGTAAATTCAGAAATAACGTTACAGATATGGTATAAACAGTAAATTAAAACTATTTTCTCTTTTGGCCCTAATTGGCCTGTGGTTTCTGTGGTGCTAATGTGAGGCAGTTTTCCTGTGTGTCTGCATCTCACTGTGTTAGTTGTGTAAGTCTGTAGATACTGAGATGACACTGCTGTTGTACCCATGAAACATCACAAGAGTGCTTTGTGATGTGTACCTTTTGCTGCTGCTACATCATAAAATGTAAAGGCCAAACACAAGACTGCCACTGACCGGTTCTTTATACAGTAACAATGCAGCTGGACATTACATAAACAAACACTCTGAAAGACTATTTCATTGACCAGTTACAAACAAGGTGAAACCTGTTCTGAATGTAACTGTTACTTTGGATCCTTTACAGTATCTACTGCTGTAAATAGTGAGAATGAAAAGGAATTACTTAAGGTGATACAAAAGGAAATAGAGTCATTGTTAACCTCTAAAAAGACACGGAAAATCTGTAGTAAAAGTGAGAAGTCAATTAAGAAACTCTTCAACGTCCTGGAGAAGAGCAAGAATCCTATTGCTTAAATCCCTCATATTTAGCCTAAACACTGCAGACTTGTGTGGGAAGAGAGATAAGAAATAAAACCTGCCACTTGCCTCATTCCTTATCTGTCAATATTTCACAGAATCACAGAGTTGTAGGGGTTGGTGACTGAAAAATTTGAGCTAATGCTCTCAATTCTTTTTTCTCTCTTAATTTTCCTGTTAAGTTTCTTAATGCCAGGATTTAAATAATTTAATGTGTAAAAGATTGGTTTCTCTGAGGAAAATGCCAAGACCTGAGAGAAGTGACCTTCATTGCCAAGAGAGGGTAGACTGGAATTGTACTTGCTGATGAAAGATATGGAATGCCAGCCTACAATAAAAAGGAATGATACTAGTTTTCAAAGAGGTAGAGACCTGACTCAGGTTCTTGAAACTCCTCCTTTTTAAATGCCTTGATCCTCCCCTGTTCCCTAATGGATTCAACCCACTGCTGAAAAATGCCAAGTAGATGGTTTTCTCTAAGAAACTGAATGATAGGTAGGTACAAATATATATATATCCATAGCATGTTAAATTTAAAAAAAAAAAAAAAAGACAACTAAACTACAGGAGTAGGAATGGAAGGGGCAGGATATAATTTAGGAATGCAAAAACAGTGATGTAAGAGATAGCAGGACTCTGGATAAGAGTGGCCCCCAGTGACTGAAGGGTGGGGAAAATAGCAGAAAGGGAGATGAACATGAAGGAAAACATGAGCTCTCAGCCCCTGTAGCAGGGCAGCTGCTGTAACCACATGAAGCTTGAAGAAGCAGTGACTACCTGAAATGCAGAAAGGAGCAATCTGAGCAGGAAGGCCAGGAATACAGTAGTGCACGACTCCCAGTGCCCAAGACCAGGTGGAAGGAGTAAAATAAAACCAAACCTGCAGATGTGGAACAGATCCTGCCAAATCAACAGAGGAACAGGAAGTTGAGGTGAAGAAAGAGGACTTGGCCCCAAATACACCAGGCATGCTCAGCTAAGCAGGAGGGAAAGAGAAGGCATAAAAACCTCAAAAGGAACAAGAAGGTCTCCAGAAGCTATCCTACAAGCTCTTTGGGTCTTAGGAAGTTTATCAATGTTATAATGACATGCTCTTCAAAATATTTGGGCAGAGGACAGACTGCTTGCATTCTGTAACAGTTTTGCAGTAGTAGATACAGAGTTGTAGGCACACACATTGGTTTTTCCACTTAATTTCAGTTTCAATGCTTTCTCAAGGGATTGCTGCTCAACAAGTATCCAGTAGATGAGAATTACTAGTAAGATACACAACCCAGAGGGAACATTAACTGTATCTGAAAACAAGCATAGACAGCATATCAGAGACCAAAGTATCCTACTCTGTTAGCACTCTTGAGCAGTGCCACAAGTCAACTTTAAACTCTCATTCTTTTATCTCTAAAGGACTAAAATACCTTTTGAGTCCTAATTAATTCTGAGTTCTTGTTCCTTTCAGATTACTCCTGGAAAGCCAAAGCTGCTCGTGCTCAGTTACCAGGTCCTACTTTCAATTCAGCAACGAAAAACATGAGTATTTTAACTCGCCCACCAGCAATTCAGCCAGTACATGGAAGAACAGACTGGGTGGCCAAATATGGAGGAAACAGATAGAAAATGCCATCCTTATATAGATCTTATGTGAGCCATGTTCAGTTCTCCTGCACTGCAAACCTGAAATGCCTCCTGTGTTCTATTCCCTGTATAATACGTGTAATACCACATAAAATACTGGCTACAAAAGTAGGATTTATTGAAGTATTGTATAACACATTGCCAAAACTACAGAGAAGTAGATTTAACTCTACATTTTCTTGTAGATGGATCTCCTATTCTACTCTCAAAATGACTGCCATGGTGGTTTGCCCAGCGTGACGTCTGCTATTGGCATAGGCTCAAAGTACACAAGCAGCTAGCAGCAGGGCTAAAGCAGAGTAGCACCAGGCTTTCAGGTATTAGGCTGATTTCTTATTAGAAAGATGGGAGTGAAAGCACAGGCTGAAGACCACCACACTCTCATACAAAGGTTTCAGAACTCACTGGTACCTAAGAGTTACTTAGGGTCTGTGATATGCAAATATTCACAACAGCAATGAGAACTAAACTCCTTGTGGTAGGACATAAGCAATCCACTGATGACTACTACACAAGGAAGGTCTAAAAACCTGGTCCACACATGGCTCTAGAATGATACAGCAATACTGGAAAATAGCTCAACAGGTACAGAATCTTACCTCGCCAAGCAGTAGTGAAGTCTAAAAATTAGTTCTACTGTTAATTATTAACTCACGACCATTTTTGGTCAAAGATCTGTAGAGATTGTTATCTGTCACAGTGATGTTTTCAGGAGCCTGAATCACTGCAGTCTGTCAGTCATTTAAGGGTGAATTAGCCAAAAAGGCATAAATTATCAGCAGACTCCTGTTTCTGCATGTTTTTATTGGGTGATCAGACTAAACTACAGAAGTTGAGTAAGCTACTTGAGGCAGGATATCAGGCTTTCTGGTTTAGATCTTTAAGGCCAACTTGGGTACCTGAAAACACAGACCAACTTTAATAATGCAATACCTCACTGTTTATATGCTCATTCAGTACTTCCCCTGGCTTCTGGTTAAAGTCTTTATAGCAATACTCTGCAAAGGACCTTGCAATGTACAATAAATTGTTTCTAGGATGTCGATGTAGGCTGCTTCTGTTAACAGCTGCATTTAGAATAGATGCTTTAGACTTAGCAGTTTCATTAAGCCTGCCATTTTAAAGTGCAAAATGTGTATGTTCTTTAAAGATGTAAAACTGTTAATGATCACTTTAAGCATTGTAAAAGAGAAATGTATTTGTATGGCTTTTATAACTGCATATAAAAGTTTAAATTCCTGTTGTTGACCTCCTGTGCCATAACATACGGGTTTTGTTAACTTCCTGAAAGCTGGTTTAATCTAAAAGACTCCTACCAAGAAATCAAGTGTTTTGTTACAAAAATTACACCTAAACAAAGCACCACTTTACTGCTGGAAGAGCAACCAAGGGATAGAGATACCTGGTTAGTAGTACACTAGAGACCTTAATCCAGTTGCCACTGGTCTAGACTTAAGTATCTGTCATTCCCTTAGTACAAACAGACATCCCGATGCTATATAAATGCATCTGAATTTATCAGTAGAATATGCATGTAACTGACTGTGGCAATGAAGGACAACCTAAGGCTTTCTACAGCAGGCATAAATGCACTGGGTTTATAAATATTTTTTTTTAAAAAAGGACAATCGCTCATCCCTAGTACAGCCTTAGTTAACTAATTGTAATAACCTAGTTAAAAATAAGGCTCTGCTCCAGAGATGTACTATTACTGTGTCCATAGCTCTCATGTTTGTAAGCCACCTAGAGCAGAAAAATAAATAGTACCTATTCATGGCACAAAATGTAGCTAGAAGAAACATCCTGTCCTTTTACCATATGCTAATGAGCATTGAAAGTGCTTTGACATAACCATAACAGCTTTTACTTGTCCATGATCAAAGCATGATGATTGTTAAGAAATTCTACTTGTAAACAGCAAGAAAAACTCTTGATTCACTGATACACAGGAACTGTTAGTGCAGAACTGCCATCCAGTGCTCAAGAAATTTTGTATATGCTGATAAGGTTCCAAGGGGGTAAGAAGTGTGTAAGGCTTAAGCTTTTCTCTTCTCCCTTTGTCTGGATCGTTCTTCTTTCTCCTGAACACAAAAAGGGGTAATGAGTTGCAGTTCTTGATGCAAGTTACTGCTTTCCACACTTCATGAAGCAGCAGCAAGGCTTAACACTTTGGTCTATGTTTAGAAGTGTATCAATCCCGTGCCCTGCTTTCTATTGTCTTTATTCCATTAAAGGACAGTTGAAGCCCAAATTCACAAGTTACCTGATTTGAGACCAGCATCATGCAATTAGAAAACTGCTGGCTCTGGCTGTTCTGTCTATTACAGTAGATGCATTTGTCATAGAATGCGTTGGAAAGGACCTCAAAGATCATCTAGATCCAACCCCCTGCCACAGGCAAGGACACCCTCCACTAGACCAGGTTGCCCAAAGCCTCATCCAACCTGGCCTTGGACACTGCCAGGGAGGGAGCAGCTACAGCCTCTCTGGGCAGCCTGTGGCAGGGCCTCACCACCCTCACAGGGAAGAGTTTCTTCCTAATGTGTAATCAAAACCTGCCCTCTTTCAGCTTGAAGCCATTGCCCTTTGTCCTATCACTATGGTCCTTGGTGAACAATCCCTCTCCCACCTTACGTTTGCATCTCACTTTCACAGAAAAGAACCACTTCAAAAGCAATGTGAAGAGGCAAATAGTTGGTACAGTAATTTAAAGAGATATATCTTAAATGCCAATGTCTGGCTTACTGATATTTTTCAAGCAAGAGCAGAGATATTCAGATACTTGCCTGACAACGCTGGGTCCACAGCCTGGGACTGGGCACTTACCTCACTGCCTCTGCTCCAGCCAACTCTGCCCCAGGCTGTGTGACCTGGGAGCAGGCTGCCAGAGCAGTGCTGCAGCTGTGCCTGGCCATGTCCCTGCTGATCTGCAACCCAACCTACCTGACCTGGCATCCCAGCTTGACCTCGGCCGTGCCTCATCGCTGCCACGCTGCTGGCAGAGCCCAACAAGCTCTGCGCCTCCCGCTCAGGCAGCGCTGGGTCACTTTGCTGTGACAAGGAAGGAGAAAGGAAGACTGCAAGACGTCAGCCCCCTGCAAAGGTACTAGCTTGATATTTAGAGAACTCTAAGCAGCTCCACAGTCTCACCTCTCTAACAGATCAATCCCACTTGCCTCCATCTCTCCCAGTACCAACCACCAACGAAGAAACTGAAGCTCAGGATCCATGCAGAAGGGACGTGAGTTAAATGAGACCAGAAACAAGCTATGTTCCCATCCATGTGTGGTTCCCATGACTATTTCTATAGCAGGTTTATATTTAGAATTATTTCAGGCATCAAGGGAATAAACTGGGGACAAAGACTGGCAACTGAGTCCTTCAGTCTTTAAATAAATGTTCACAGAGCATTTTTCAAATCTAAAATAGGTAATTCCTCTCAGAAAGAAATTAAACACTCTAGTGTAAGTTTGTGTGAATCTGTGGCCTGCATGCTTTTGTTCTCCACACCTCCCCACCGTAATGGGGGTTTTAGATTTACAAGCCACTAGTCCAAGGGAGTGGAATGGAGATTATTTATACAATTCAGGTTTGCAAACATATCGAGACAGACACCCTGCAGGAAAGGCAAACTGAATGCGTTCAGGTGAACAAATTAAAAAAATAGTTGTGTAGAACACACAAGTTTGTAGTAATAATTTGTTGGTTTATTCAGAATAACATTTTAATTCTCATAAAACTGAAGAGCGATGCCTACAATTCAGTGTTACCTAATAAAGCCTATTTTTGATTTATGAATAATCATCTGTAAAAGTGAACTGAAATGACAGGTAGGTGGGCACTTTTGCTTACAGGTAATGGCGAGTAACAGGTTTGCACTGCAGCAGAACCTCGACAGCCCGCTCCGCGGTTGTGTTTCATGCAACCGGGGCCTAATGCACAGTCAGTGCTGGGAGAACAAAGTCCCCAGCTGACAAGCATCCTGGCTGGACAAACTGGCAGGGAAGCAAAAAGGGAGAGGTAATGTAATAAGCATGTTTGTTACGTTAATTACTGGTGATTAATTGGCAACTCCTCTCCCCTTGTTTTAGAGGCACGCATGATTTTAGAATGACAAGGCCAGTTAACGCTCAATCCTGCAACTGTCTGTGTGCAACCTCTGAGAAGCCTTTGCCCACAGGAAGTTGCAGGACCAGTAGCTAAACTAATGCTTTGATTTTCTTGCCTCACAGTGCAGAAAGTGCCAAGACAAATACCATTTTGGCTCTCCATGTCAGTCCTTTAAATACACAACCCACGTGCATTAGGATATGGGAAATACAGTGTAGAGACACCAGCGCCCCTTCCGCTTTCATGTAGTGCACTTAGACAGTTGCATCCTCAGGCTTCTCGATGGCAAATCTTCAAGTGACTCGATCCAGACTTAAGGCTTAAGAGGCTTTTCCATGATCTGCAGTCCAAGCCGTCCAACCATCAGTAAACTGTTGAACAGAATAGTTATTTGAAAAAATAAATCGGGGGGGGGCAGAAATCCCACAAAGAACAAGGAAGAAAACATCAACATGACATCATTTACCTGAACTCCACTGTAAGATTTTGTTTCTCACAGAACTCCACACAATGTTTTTAAAACAGTATAATCCACAACTAAGTTAAATAAAATGCCTATTGAAAAACACAGAAGAAAAGACAGGCGGTTACCTGGCACCAGCAATGATCCCAGGCATTGCTTTTTTGGAGTTGTAAAATCTCATTCCCATAACAGCAGACAAGGTCCCAGACGCCACTGTTGAAGAGAAGGCCGGTCAGAACCCTTTGAAATGGAAAGACTGGCACAAGCACCACCACTCCTGGGCATTTAGCTGTGCCAGACAGGTGCCTACAGACAGGAATGCCTTCCTCTTCCCAGCAGTGAAGCACAGACAAACATTCTACTTCTTTTTGTTACAGAATCACAGAATCAGAATCACAAGGTTGGAAAAGACCTCAAAGATCATTGAGTCCAACCATACCTGTCCTGTGCTAAACCATATCCCTAAGTACTTCATCTACCCTTTTTTTAAACACATCCAGGGAAGGTGACTTAACCCCCTCCCTGGGCAGCCTGTTCCAGGCCCTGACAACTCTTTCAGGGAAAAATTTTTTTCTAATGTCTAATCTGACCCTGCCCTGGCACAGCTTTGTGCCATTTCCCCTTGTCCTGTCACCTGGCTGAAGAGACCATCACCCACCTCTCGACAGCCTCTTTTCAGGTAGTTGTAGGTGATGATAAGGTCTCCCCTCAGCCTCCTCTTCTCCAGGCTAAACATCCCCAGCTCCCTCAGCCGCTCCTCATGTGATTTGCCCTCCAGCCCCTTCCCCAGCCTGGTTGCCCTTCTCTGGGCTCACTCGAGGACCTCAGTGTCCTTCTGATGGTGAGGAGCCCAGAACTGGACACAGCACTTGAGGTGCAGCCTCACCAATGCTGAGTACAGTTACACGGCAGAGCTGTTGCAAGCTTCTCAGCAGCCTTGGTAAGCACACTCCACTGCTCATCAGAAGCAAATAGATCTCATCAGGGTCCAGACCACTGTCTAATCTTCCACAACCTCCAACCCTCTGGGCAGATCACCAACTCTCCCTCAGTTTCTCCTTATTTGCAGAATATTGTTTCCTTCAATACAGGGAGGCTCAAAACTGCCAGAAAACTGGGACAAAGCTCACCATGTGGGAGGCCAACGGTCTTATGGTTCCCGTGTGTCGGTGACGTTCTGAACTGGAAGGTGGCACTAAATATTACAGCCAGAAATAAAACCACCCCACCTGAATATATGAATGAGCAAACAGAAAGCCATCTAAGGGATCAAACTGAGAGAATAACTAGCATTTTAAACGTTACTCCAAACTATTTAATCTCTAAGTCTGGGGGAAAAAAAATTTCCCATCAATATTCACATAAAAGTTACAGGGCCATTGTTTCACTGAAGAAAGTCAGGTGGGCTTGTGATACACCAAAGCTTCAAGTTTGTTTGCATCACACAGAGCAAAAGTTATTCTAAAAATATTCCATCAAGGATCTTTTTCTGTTTTCCTTTCCTTGATGTACTCTCATCAGCCTAAAGCTGAGCAGGAGCCACAGCTGGATATGGAGGAATGGATAAGAGTTGTACTATGCTGAGACACACCACTGCTTTCAAGGGGTCCACTTGAAAGCACTACTTACACCGCATCAGGAAGCTGCTAATCCTTCTGTTGTGACACTGCCTAAGAACTTTTGCCAGCGATGCTCACCCACTCCCATGGCATGCCAGAGCAGGAGAGAAAATTCAGAAGAGGAAACTTTGCTTCTTACTGAGCTGTGTTTTATATTTCATTCCTTACTGACAAAGCAGTTTGGTCCCCTGCAGTATGACCTAATTGCAGCCTACCTATACTTAAAAGGGTCTTGCAGGAAAGTGGGAGGGAGAGGGACTGTTCACCAGGGACTGTAGTGACAGGACAAGGGGCAATGGCTTCAAGCTGAAAGAAGGTAGGTTTAGGTTAGACGTTAGGAAGAAATTCATTACTATGAGGGTGGTGAAGTGCTGGAACAGGTTGCCAGCGAGGCTGTGGAAGCCCCATCTCTGGAGACATTTAAGGCCAGGTTAGATGGGGCTTTGGGCAACTTGGTCTAGTTAGGGTGTCCCTGCCCACAGCAGACGGTTTGGAACTAGAGGATCTTTGAGGTCCCTTCCAACCCAAAGCATTCTATCATTCTATGATGTACCAGGGGTTCTGTAAAGCCTTTCAGCACAGTACACCAGGAGAACAGATAGATCTCTCCTCTCTTTTGTATACTTCAGGCAGTTTCTTCCACAGCGTGTGATGCACTGAAACGTATACTGCTCCTCTTCCAAGGTGCTTGTGCAAAACAGTATTTATTCCATCAAGCCATGTCCTGCCCATCACAGTGCTTTCACTACTGCCAAAATCCCTATTCTGTGACTACGGGCTAAAAATGTGGCTTCACATCCAAACATTCCTCACAGAGGCTTCCTGCTCCTACACTCCTTTCACGGGGTGTCTCGCCTGGCAGAGGAGATAGGTGTTTGAGATTAATCACCAACTCTCGGCTTCCGAAAGGGCAACTGATAGGAAGCAGGTACCGCGCTCTTACACAAACACCTCCTGGCAGGGGCAGGAGCTCCTCTCACCGCTTACAACATCTGTGTGAATAAAGGGGCACAGATCGGCTGAAGCACCCCTAGCTAGAAGGGTCACTGTCCCCACAGCCACCGGCAGTGCTTCGGACGTGGGGGCAGAGTAAACTCACCGAGGGAAAGCCACACATTCTTCGGGTCTTTGGACTGCTGGTAAGCGCCAAGTCCCGCTAAGCCACCGAAGAGGAGACCAGCAGCCAGAGAAGGGACGCTGCCTTGAGTAAGACGAAAGACAACAGCGTTAGGGAAAGAAGCTGTGCGAAGCCAGCCTGCGAACCCAACGAAAGCACTCGCCAGTTTCCGCTACATTAAAAAAAAAAAAACCCCAAAAAAATCCACAAACGGTACCGGAGCGGGGGCGTTAGTCAGGGAGACACTCTGCAGAGCTCAGCCGAGCACCGCTTCCACGCAACCAGGACTGGGCACGCTTCCCCGGGATCTCATCCGAGAGCGGGACCCTGCTGAGGAGGGCACCCCGCCAGCTCCCCGGATGGGATTTAGGCCCCGGAGGTCGGGCCGGCAGAGACACGGCCCGCACCCCCGCCCTCCCTCCCTCTCGAGTGTTCGGCCAGCCGCCGCCGGGACGGGGACGAGGGCGGGGGCTGGAAGCGGAGGGCTGCCTGCGGGCACGGCAGGGCCGGGACGCCCCCCCACCCAGCACCTACCTGCTTTGGCGTAGCCGACAACGCCGCCCGCCGCCACCAGGGCCGCGTAGCCGAAACCCAGCCAGTCGTACTCCATCTGCGGGCAGCCCCCAGCCTCGCCCCGCCGCCGCCCCCCGCTCCGACCTTGGGCCGCCCTCCCCGCGGCAGCACCGCCTCCCCCGGAGGTCCCTCCCGCCGGCCGTGACGGACACCCGGGGGAGGCCGCCCGCCCCTGTCCGGGCCCGGGGGAGGGCCGGGGGCGGTGCCTGCAGGGCTGGCTGGGTGCGCGGTACTGCAGCGCGGCCCTGCGGTGCCGCGGGGCTGAAGGGCTTGAGCCGCCGGTTACCGACACGGGCAGAACAGGCTCGGCTTCGGGAGGCGTATTTAACGTACTGCCGATCAGTAACGCAGCAGGAAAGTCAGAAATAAAAGACGAAGCAAACCTGCTCCAGGCATGGGCTCTATTTCATGGCCTGCCGTTTCCTTCAGGGCACACACCTGGTCCAGCGTGGGGTCTTCCACGGGCTGCAGGTGGATGTCTGTTCCATCAACTTCCACAGGCTGCAGGGGGACAGCCTGCCTCACCTTGGTCTTCTCCAGGGGCCGCAGGAGAATCTGCCCCCCTGCCTGGAGCAGCAATTTGCCCTCCTTCTTCCCTGGCCTGGGTGGCTGCAGGGCCATTCCTCTCACACCTTCTCACCTCTCTCTCTCAGCTGCTGTCACACGGTGGTTTTAACCTTCGTTAAATACATTATCCCAGCAGCACTACCAGCGTCTGTGATGGCCTCAGTTTTGGCCAGCTGTGGAGCCGGCTCTGCCCTGCATGAGGGTGGCTCCTGCTGTCTTCTCACAGAAGCCACCCTTGCAGCCCCCTGCACCTCAACCTTGCCATGTAAGCCAAATACATATGTCAAAAGAAGGCAACTGGATTCCCCCAAAACTACTGAGCACAGTGTGCATGTGCTCAGCAACAATACTGATGTGCTGCAAGGGTACAATCTCCTGCAACACGTGGAACAGCCACTCCACTGCAGTGGGTGCAATCCCAGCTCCAGAGGGAGACTGCAGCTCTCCCAGTCTGTGGCCCCAGCCCAGAGACTGGCTGGCTGGAGAGCAGCTTTGCAGGAAAGTCCTTGGGCATCCCAGGGTGTCACAAGAAGTTGCCCATGAGGTGGCAACGTACTGTTACATCAAAGAAGGTAGTTGGCACCCTGGGCTGCATTAGACAGGTCGACAGAGGTCATCCTTCCTCTCTGCTCTGTGGTAAGACATGGCTGGGGTGCTGGGTCCAGTTCTAGGCTCACCAGTGCAAGGCAGACATGGTCATGCTGAAACAGCAAAGGGCTGTGAAGATGATTAAGAGCATCTTTCATACAAGAAGTGGCTGAGAGTGCTGGGACTGTTTAGCCTGGAGGTGAAGAGGCACAGGTGCATCTTATTGATGAGTATAAATATCCAATGGGGAAGAGCAAAGCAGATGGAGTCAGGGTCTTCTCAGTGATAGGACAATGTGCCAAAGTTGAAATATAGTAAATTTAATTTAAATATAAGCAAAATAATTTTCATTATGAAGGTGGCCAACCACTGGAAGGTGTACTCAGACAGGCTGTGAAGTCTCCATCCATGGAGACATTCAACACCCAAGTGGACACAGCCCTGAGCAAGTTGACCTTGCTTTGAGAAAGGGAGTTGGATTCCCAGGTGTCCAAGAAGGCCAACATTATCCTGGCTTGTATCAGAAAGTGTGTCCTGCAGGACTAGAGAAGATACTGTGCCCCTGTACTCTGCACTGGTGAGGCCACCCCTCAAGTACTGTGCCCATTTTTGAGACCCTCACTATAAAAAAGGACATTGAGGTGCTGGAGTGTGTCCAAAGAAAGGCAACAAAGCTGGTGAAGGGTCTAGAGAGCAGGTCTTATGAGGAGTGGCTGAGGGAGCTGGGATTGTTTAGCATGGAGAAAAGAAGGCAGAGAGGAGACCTCATCACCACCTAGCTCTCTACAGCTACCCGAAAGCTTGTAACCAGGTGGGTGTTGGTCTCTTATACCAAGTAAAAGGCGATAGGTCAAGAGGAGTATTGTGCCAGGGGAGGTTTGGGTTGGATGTTAGGAAAAAGAGATGTGTAAATGTGGCTCTTAGGGACATGGTTTGGTAGTCAACCTGACAGTGCCAGGTTAAGGGCTGGACTCTGATTTTAAAGGTCTTTTCCGACTTTAAGTATTCTGTGACTCTAATTATATGACTTGGTGGTTTCCAGAGGTCTATTCCAATGTCAGAGGTCCCTGATTCTGTGTGACACAATCTCCATGAGATTGGTGGAAGCTTCCCAGCTGATCTCTGCCTTCTTCCTTCCCAGGCATGCTTTGAGAACTGAGGTTTGTGCTTGTGATGAGCTCTTCCATGTGCTTTAGAGAGAGGAAAATATCGTGAGATCCACTGGACAAGAAGGAAATTACCTTCTGACCCCTGGTAAAGCTCATTCATTAACGTGTACCCAAAGGTTTATCAAACTTGGCACGTTTCAAAGCCTGCCTGTAGGACAACACAGATGACCTGTCGATCATGCTTTCTGCTTTGTGGACTTCCCTCCCCACCCCCACCCACCCCTAACTGCACTTCTGATGGGCTATGCTTGCGCCTGGATATATTTGCAAAGGAAACAAAAAAAAAGGAAGATCTAAAGCTTTCACACTGCAAACAATGATCAGACCTGTTCCTTTGCAATGCAACAAACTCTCCTCCATGCTTGCTTCCACAGGCTACACCTTTGTTCTGTTGTATGTGAATGGTTATGGGACCAGCACAAACACAGTTCAACCAAAAGGAAGGCCACGCAGTTGTCAGGTTTCCACTAAACAAATGAAACCAAAAAGGGCCAGTTATTGCAATCTTATGAGTTCTGTGGCAAGCTACCAGTCCGGCCCAGGTTACCTAGAAAAGAAGGCTGACACCTAATGCATGACACAGAAACATTATTTTTTATCTTATTTAGTTTACCAGCTCTTCACATTCTCACCTCATTCTCTCAGGTGCAGGGTTTTTCTTTTCCCTACATTGTTTTCCTTCTCCTACCTCTTCCCCACTATTGTGCTGAGGGTTTTCTGTATGTTTTTTGTGTTCCTTCCCAGAGTTCTCTGCACCTCCCTCCATGCATCCTCTGAAGACCTCCCCTCTGCCCTTAAGAGTGGCTATATGAAGATGGCTAAGGCTGCGGATCACACCTGCTGAAGGTTGCTGGCTGTCATGGGGAGAACTCGATTCACATTTCTGTGCCATTAGATGGGCTGCAAATATTTGTGTTTCGGGCACTTGGGGCTTGCAGTGGAGCTTGAAGCATCTGGTCAGTATAGCAATAATGACTGCAATGACTTGCTGATCCAAACAAGGCTGTGCTACTTGATTTAAAGCAGGACCTTTGCTTTTGGTTTGACAAAACTAATCAGATCAGGTAGCCCTTGTTCTGCTTATTTCTGTCCCTATTTCCAGTGCCTACTTCCAGCCTCTTCAGGTGCCCCTCCCAAAAATGACGTTCACACTCACATAGCAAACCACCATAAGCCAACTTAAGATTTCTGCTGGCAGTCACCAGCCATGAGCCAGCAAGATGTGCCAGGCAAAGACTGATTCTTGAATGGCGTCAGCAGAGACCTGAATCATCCTGGGCTGTTTCTTGGGGAGATGAAGGAGATGGCAAGTGAAACTGTAGCTATAGGGTGGGTGGCACGGTGAATATGGAGTGATGAAAATGCATCTTTGGTGAAATCCATTAAGAATGGATTTGTAAAGGGTCAGCAAAAACACCTCTCAGGTGCAGTTAAACTTTTTCTAAGCACTATTTTGGACTAGGTGACCTATAAAAGTCCCTTCCAACCCAATACATTTTGTGATAATATGATTCTATGTTATGTTCTGTAGATATTTCTATGTTAACAGGCTGGCTTCTGGTAGAAGCTGAGGACCTGTCCATGAGGGCATGCAGCGATAGGACGAGGGGTAATGGTTCTAAACTAGAAAAGGGGAGATTTATTTTAGTTATTGGGAAATAATTTTTCACTATGGGAGTGGTGGATCACTGGAATGGGTTGTCCAGAGAGGTGGTGGAGGCCCCCATGCCTGGAGGCATTCAAGGTCAGGCATGATGGAGCTCTCAGCAACCTGATCTAATGAAGATGTCCCTGCTTACTGCAGGGCGGTTGGACTAGATGGCCTGTAAAGGTCCCTTCCAACCTTATATACTCTAGGATTCTATGACATCACAACATAATGCTGCGGCTTAACCTCCGAAGCTGTGTGTGCTAATGGGCAGATCTTGGCACTGTTCTCTATGACAGTGGAGGAACTGCAGCACTGGCAGCTTCTACTTCATCCCTTGTTTGGTGTTGCTGGTGTCACTGCTGACTTCACAAATCAGGTCTACCAGAGTCTTGGCTGCTTTATCTGTATTAGAATCCAGTAACCGACTCACAAGCCAGCCAGAAGACAGTCTTGCCAGCTACTGTAGCTTCATGCCTCCTGTGGCTACGCGATGATACATCCATGTGCATGGAAGCTTCAGTCTTGCTGCTGTGGGTGCCAAAATGGTGGGTTTGTGGTAACTGCGGTGCCCACAAATTAAGTGAGACAAGGACAAGGCAGTACTTTAAAAGAGGAGTGGGATATTGCCAGGGAGTAAAGCAAGCCAGACCACAAGCCCATTAAACTGTACTTGGCTTTTGCTCTGTTCCACAACTTCAGTGTCACTTCTCCTTTCTTTAATACCGTTTCTGATATTCATTTAGGAGGGGATCCAATATTGCACCCATATTAGGTAGACCCATATGACCTCTAAGGTGAAGCCTAATAGTAGTGGTAAAGCTGAAAACATGAGTACAACCGTGTCACTGTCTGGCCTTGAGCGAATCTAAAAGGACACCTTGGTAACTGCTCTGTTTCCTCTCTGCTTTTTTTTTTTTTTTTAATTTTCCTTCTTTTTTGTCACTAGATGCAACTTGAGCACCTGCCTGGCTCCATGTCCTGGGACCATCTCTGTCACCCCTTCTTTTGGGCTGCCACAGGCACTGCTAGGCCTCTTGGTTGGGACCTGGGGAACTGATAGAGCTGGGGTGTGGGCAAAACCTGGCAGGAGCAGGAGGGCTGGGAGCCAGGACCTGGTTTAGGCTGGCTTTTGCAGCACCGCAGCCTCCAGAGCTGGGCCCTAGCGCAGCGGGGAGCAGCGGGCCTGTGGCCACGCACGGTGTGTAAGCCTGACACTGTAGCTCCTGCTGATGGCGGCTGCCTCTGGGAAATGCGTGGTCATGGGGTCTCCCTCCATCGGCAAGGCTCTGCTCATTGCCTCACGCCAAGCACCGACTGCACCAGCTCAAGCCTGTTCCACAGCCCTGTCTGCAGGCTTGGGTCAGACCCTGGGAGCTAACTAGTGCCTCAGCTCATGTATTGACTTCACAGTGTTGCGCTGCGTGGTGGAAAACGAGCACCTGCTGCTGCCTGCTGGACCTGAAGACATAGTGTGTCTTAGGAGGAGGAAAGCTTGGGAAGAAAATGTCAAATCCCACATGCAAATGCATTGCCTGCAGAGTGAGCAATGCAATGCAATCTTGTTTGAACCCCAGGCTACTTTAAATATTCATGTAAAGTTGTGAGAATTCCTTTAATTTATTTGGGACATTTCACTTTGGGGAATATTCAGCTTGATAAAACAAAAGGGAGGGCAGGGAGCTGGTTCAAGACCTCTCAAGTTGGACACCGAAAACTCCTTCTTTAAAAGAATGTCTCTGATGTACTTCTCTCTTCAGCTGCCACCACAGCAACAAGTGGGCAAAGCCCTCTTCTCTTTCCTTCCTCCCAAAAAAACCTGAATGGGATTTCACCAAAGTTCTGCTCTGGAGATAACTGTGGGTGCCTTCCTGCAGGGATATGCGTTACGAGGCGCTGGCAGCTACAAATGCAGGGTAAGCTGACTGAAGCAGATGCTGCCTGTTCAGATCCTTCCCTGGCGGGTACCAGCCATGCTTCAGGATGTCTGAATATGATGTACCATCATTTTTGAACTGCTGCAGGTTGCAATCCAGTTTGCTGAAAGACCCTGAAATTAGCAATGGTTTCATAAAGTTGATACTAAGCTCCTGTTATTCAAGAGGTACTCTGAGACATCTTCACTCGTTTGGGAGAGAGATGGGAGACCAGCACATACTCTCCTTATATTCAGGCATCCCAGTTTATCCTGTCTCCACGCTGCTGACCAGGTTGCTCCACAGAGATGTTAAAATGCTGTGTAAATACAACCATCATAGCTACAGGAAGAAGCATTCATAGTTGTATCGCAGATGTATTTAAAAGATGGGTAGATGAGGTGCTCAGGGATATGGTTTGGTAGAGGACAGGTGTGGTTAGACTCAAAGGTCTTTTCCAACCTAGTCATTCTGTCATTCTGTTTTAGTTCCGTGCTTTGTTTTTTAGGATAGGATGGCACAGACATGTAAGTTTCACCTTCTGCTTGCCATGCTAAAATATTCCCAAGCATTTATTATTCTTTTTTTTGCCTGTGTGGCGTGCCTAGTCTGCTGAGGTACTGCGTGTTTTGAAGGGTTCTGCAGGCTTGGAAGGGAAAAACCAAATCAAGATATTAGATGGCCTCCCTCTAGTGGCTGTTACCCGGGAGTGAAAATAGGGCTGCGATGAAGCAAACTCCAGGGTTACACGTGTGTTAACCATCATATTAAGACGAAACAAAGGAAACTTGGGAAGAAGGCTTATGCTGTATCAAAAACTGATGCACAGTTACCGAGCTACTGCCAGAGCTCAGCTACTGCTCTTCCAGCCCTGAGAATATTTGTCGTGCTGCTTCTTTCACATCTCTCCCTTTGTGTCCTTGCACGTGATGGTCTAAGGACAGTGGTGAGCCAAAATCTGTCTGTAGAGAGGGTTTGGTTTTTTTTTTTTCCAGTTCTTTTAGTTGGCCAAGTAAGACAAATATGCAAGCCTCGTTTTTCACGCATGGGGAAAGGCACCTGAGCCTCAAAACCTACCCGATTTTTCTAATGACACTCATTGATCTATTAAAAGATGCTGTTTTCTCTTACAAACCCTATCCCAACAGGTAAGATCTGGGAAGTGCAGTGTCTTTCTTCCATTTCCAGTACTCTTCTGTTAGTTTTCTGTAGGAAGTATCAGTGTCTTTGACAAAAGGGTATCTGTATGTGTAGCCAGCAGTTGTGTTCCCACTTTTAAGATCTTGCTGACTGGGACTCACTGCCTTTCTGCTTACCAAGTGCATACACTTGTCTTTTAGACCTGAGAAGTGCCAAGGACACACGTTCTCTTCACATTATTATAGAAAGAGGTAGACATGACAGTGTTTCAGGACAAAAACTGGGGCTGGAAAACAGTCAATTAAAAATGGCAAAAGCGCAAAGCCCCTCCAGCTGCAAGAGGAGCTTTGCCCTGGCAACTCTTCTGGATCTCTCCTGTTTTGACCTCCGGGTGTTAAGTGGAAGGAGAGGTTTGCAGGCAGCGTGAGACATGTGGACCAGAGCTGCATTTACAGAACATCCTAAAGAAACCTGTCTTGTGAGTTTATGTTTCTGGCACAGCAGAGGTTAAAACTGCTGCTGATGTTCTCTTGACTTCTTTCATTGACGTTGTAGCCCAGGGGTCAGCTAGCTAAAAATACCAGTTGGGTTCCACCTGAACCTCACTCTGGGACAAGGTTCTCTGCCGATGTCGCAGCTCCAGGCACTCCACAGTCAGGGGGTACGTTCTAAGCTCAAACTTATTTGCAAACATACAGGTGGAGTTAAAAAGCCACTTGAGGTCACCTGTTCCATATATGCAAATGCCTCTGACGTAATGGCCTGCCACAAGAAAAAAAAAATGATGTCAGAATCAAGGAGCCAAATCATACTTTTTGAAAATTCTTCTCTGCAATGCCACTATAAAGAATATAATGCAGCAAACATGCTAAAAGGCCTATTGGACATGCAGTGGGAATAAGTACAAACAATGCGATGGAATGAAGAATTACTTCAGGATAAATGGTGAGCAAAATAAGGGGGAAGTTCAGCAGAGAGGTGTTACTGCTTGTGACTCTTAGACATGGCTGAAACACAGCAAAGGGCAATTTCCTCCTGTCAGTGAAGAGAAACCAAAACTTTTACTCATAATAGATTTTCCACTAAGTAATTCTGGATGATAATGGTGTCCTTTCACCAATTCGAATGTGGCTATGCCAGTGTTGAAACTGCTTGAATTGACACTGGCTGTTGTTCTCAAAGTTTCTCTCCTCAACACAACTACATGTTGAATTAAGAATTCTTGAAATAAAATGTGTATAGCTAGCATTTTGGTAATCCCTGTCTAGTCCTGCTTGGGTTGTCAGAAGAAGTAGTAGTACGCAATGTACACAACAGTGATGGAAAAATGGAGTGTGCCATACAGGAGGTGCCACACGTGACATGCTAATGTCATGCCATGAAGCAAGGTGACGTGGGAAAGCAAAGCTCAGACAGCAGCAGCAACAGCCCACAGCTCCTTAGGTTCCTCGTCAGCTGCAGCTCTGGCAGGCATCAGTGCCCAGCCATGATCTGGGATTTGTCTGAGTTCACACAGGACCCCTACCCCACACACTGCTGCTGGCTCTAGCGCACCCGCATCCCAGCATGGGACATACACATGGGCTGTTCCCTGTGAGAAGATTCCCCCAAGGCCTTCAAGAAAACAGTCAGCTAACTCACGTTGAGCCCAAAGTGCTGCCAAATGTATCCCATTCCAAGGCTGCTGAATATATGGGGTATATTCCTGATGAAGGAGCCACTGCCCTGGCTTTCTTACGATTCACGTGACTACTATCATCCATGTGTGGACTACAAAGGAGATCCTTTTTAATGCCATCTTCTTAAATCCTTTTTAATGTCATCTCTGCAATGAAGTGTTATCTAAAGACTGTCTCACATCACGCTTAGAAGCTGTACGGGTACAGGAACAACAGTCAAATGTTTTCACAGGAATCAAAAACTGTAGGGAAATGTATGCATTACCGTGGCAGCCCCCGTGGCTCTCTTCCATATCAATCCACTTCACCGCTCTCAGGTCACCTTCCCAGGATGCAGTGGGCATGGAGCCTGGGACACCTGCAATTAGGTAACAGGTATGTCCACTCTCTGGGATGTTTCTCCCCAGAACTGGGGTGAAATACCTAGGAATATGTATCAACAGATGCCTGGCTGCTAACCTTGTTTCTTCCCTGAAAGCAGCTTTCATGACATAAACGAGATGTCAGCCCAAGAGACCAGAACATTTCACTTGAGAAATAAAATCCCTTTTCTGTGACAGCCTCAGTATGATACTGCACATGTCATGCCCCCTTCCTAACCAGCACTCTCCTCCAAGGGCTATTTGAACCCTGGGCCACTGACACCTAGTACCTTCACATTAATTTAGTGGTAAATACTTTTTTTTTAAAAAAAGAGGCTAACAGAAAAAATTCAAGCAAGATACGAGTGGATGGAGCTGCTGAAACTCAATTATAGCCCATAATATATAATAATATATATATGTCTAGGCAGATCACCTACCTAGGAGATAAACTGGCAAGAAGACTTCTCCTTGTGAGCAAATTATCAAGTCCTGCTTGAGAAATTAGATGGGATTAGGTTAAACATCGGGGTTTGCTCGCTTTGCTCTGTGTTTTTAAGGACAGCTTGTTGTTGGTAAGTATGGGTGGCTGGTTGCAAATACCGAGACATGACTTTTGTATCAGATGCAAAAAGACCCTATGCTCCAACAGCAGAACCAGCATAACATTCTTCCATAAACAGAGGTATATGGCAGCTATAACCAGAACTTCATAAGCTTATTTCTCCACCTTTGTATATTGGGCCATTATATATTTTATACACACACACACACACATATATATATATAAAATGCCAAAAAGTGTGGCTTTGTCCTGGGGAAAAATAAACCAAAAATCAGTCTTTTGCAGGAACCTTTAACCTAAATATAAGACTATATAAAAGACAAAAATAGGCCATAGTGAGAAGGGATGGACATTTTAAAAGGCCTGGGATGTGCATTACCATCCCAAAGTAAAAATCTGTTCACAACAGATGGCACTAAATGTGGTGTGCGGAAAGACCTGGAAAATGCTGACATGGTGGGAAGGCAGAAAGATGACAGGCAAAACAGGAATGGCCCCAGGACGTCCACAAAAAGACTGGAAGGAATTACCTTCTAGGAGTACGAAACTGCTGACTTTGCATTATTCACCATCTCCCAAATTGAGCAAACTAGGCATTTTTTAAAGTTAATTAAAGAAAGGGAGAAAATGTAGATCAGTACTGGGGGAAAAAACCCCACACTTACCACATTTTCCATTAAATATTTGTTTGAGTGACTGATTTCAGATTTGGAATCTGGCCTGGGGTCCTGTTTTTATAAATACAGTTTGTCTGAAGAGTGCTGCTGATGGTGAAAGTTAGTATAAACTTTGCCATGAGTTGCTTGCTCTATTTATGCCCAGCCCTGGTCTCCTACTTCATCAAGATTAGCAGTTTTGCCCCAGAAAACAAGAAGGGCAGGGGGGAGAAGAGCCAAGCTTGTGGGCAACAGTACTGAGCACTGCCATGGTGATGAGCTTCCCATCACCAGGTTTTAGAAAGAGCTGTTACCAGAACCGCACCACTCAGGTGCTAAGAGTCACCAGTGACTGCAAAAACAGGCCAGTCCCTCTGATGCCTTTAATTTCATGTCTTCCCTTTGTGGTGGAGGTTTGGAGGCAGGAAAAACGCTGCTTCAGAGCCTGGACCTCATCGGCAGGACAAAGGCAACACGACCTCCTTCTCTGCTAAGCCCTTCTTGGTTGTTTGCCATTGCAGCTCCAGAGGGATTTGATCTGCAGGCACTGGCTCCAAAAAGCAGCACACTCCCTTTGCTCCTTTGCATCACTACCATGCATTATGAAGCTTATTTAAAACTACTTCTTTCAAGGCAAGGGTCTGAATTAAGGCAATGAATGCCATCTCTTTGAGCCATCAGGCTGTTGACACTCATAAGAGAGCTAACCTGTACCTCCTGCATTGAATCATCCGACGGATGGATAATAAGGAAACGGCCCCAGTTCTAGTAGCTTCATTTGATGACACATTTTGAAGGAGGAGGTTTTTCTGAGCTGTTACTGAGCTATAAACTAACCATTGCATCTCTGGCAGGGATGCAGTCCTGCACTGGAGGAGCTGAACTCCATGGGGCTGTTTGGGAAATACCTGCTTCCTGGAGTGGGAGTGAGCTGGACCTGTGGGGACACACTGGATGCCAAGGACAGCTGAGAGCAGAGTTGCTCTGCAGGAACCACAGGTGCCCACCCTGGCACCCATTTGGTTACAGTTCCACCGAATTCCACTCCAGCTGTCCAGGTGGGTGCTGGCATCAGGATTTGCCTCTTAGCACATGTGACACCACTTTAGGTGTGGTCAGGTGAATTTGCTCATAGGTAAAAGGAGGGGACAGGAGTTCCCCCCCACCCCAATGTCAAGAAAAGTATCTGTAATCCAGCAACTGGACTGAGGTTTAGTTGGTCACATGCATGAGCTGTGTGACAGCCATTACCTGATGCCAGGATTTAGAAAGAAAAAAGACCTCCTTTAAATTAATCTCATCTGATTATCTTCTTCAAGGACTCTGTGCTGTTTGACGCTAGTACACCATTGTCTGATTGCAGTAAAGATAAAAGAGAATCAAGCAAAGGACCACAAGCCCATCTGCTAGCTGTGGCTTTTCAAAGAGACTTCCCAAAGACATACCCTTCCTTATCCCATCACCACGAAGTCACGTTTTAGTAAGAAGCAAACGGCTGTGAAGCAAAGTATTGCTCCTATTGAAAGCAGTACTGAAACTCCAATGACTCTGGATTGCACAGAGAACAAATCCTATTTTAAGCTGCATCTTCTCAGATGAACTATAGTATCTGAATGGTGGGCAGAAGATGAGTGTAATTTTTCAGGAAATTCTGCCATGAAGGTGTTCTTGTGATGGCTGCAACTGTTGCAACACTTTCCCTACAGCAGAATTTTCAAAAGGGAAAGGTTTTGATGGTGAGATTACAACAGCTTTGAGGGCATGAGACTTGGTATAAGTCACGGGAAAACACCTATATTTTTTGAAATGCTTTGTTCCTATAAGAAGTTCTTGCTCAATCCGGAAGTCTCATTAAAAATAATGGAGAGAACAAAAGAACTGGAATTACTTATGTGAGTAACTCTGCAGACATAGGTACAAAAGGCTTCTGTTTTCTAGAACATGACTTATTCAACAAGTATCACTGCCTGGAATCATATTAAAAAGCATCTCTCTCTTTTGAAGTGTGGGCACTAAGCTAAGGAAAAGGAACAGTTTTCACAGGCAGAGCAGAACCTCAAAGCACACGTTAGTATGATGCATGTGTTGCAGAGAAGGTTGTTCCGAGAGCCTGTCTACAAATGTAGGTGGGATGGTGAGGTACCAGTGTAAATTGCAATGGTTAATCTTCTGTAGTGAGAAGCTCAGTGCAAGCTAAATCATCTGGAAAAATCACGTGTCTGTTTGCACAAGCAAATAGCCATTAAAAAAATAGGAATTGGCTGACGTGACCGATTAATGTGCTAGCAGCGCTACTCGGAATTCTCTGGTATTACTTTTGTATCTCACACCCACACCCAAGGGATGTGAATGAGATGTTCCTTGAGAGCCACCAGCTTGTCTTCGGATGTAAAGCTACTGCTTCAGATCAGCTGCGGTGGAACTTTAACAAGGGCAACTCCCATCTGTCCTGGGAGCACACGAGATTGACTCGCAGCATTAACCCACCATACACCCACCATTACCCAAGACATGGTGACTCTCTGCCTTCATTTTCCCCTCTACCATTCAGCTCCCAACCAAGGAGCTGCCACCAGGATGGCACAGGTATGCTTTCAAATTTTGGGGATGGTTTAACACTCCACTTGCAAGCAAAACTATCCATAATTTTCATTCCTCTCCAGTTATTTACACAATTAATATGTTAGCAACCTTCTTCCTGCTCAGAGGGAGCTGAGGGAACTCAGAGTCTTCCCACAAGAGAGAAGCAACAACTACATCAGAACCACTTAAAACCGTGGAATATTTAAAATTGTGGAGAGCACACAGATGGGTGAACCCCGGGAAGAGCTGACACAAGCAAAAAGCTGACACAAGGGAAAATCTTCTTCTATGGGCAGGTTCCCAGTTTCTGGGTCATAATAACATCCATAGGAAAAAGAACCTGTTGTGGTTTTGCATGGCTGGGTTCTGCTGGAGAAGGGGTGGCTTCTGCAAGAAGCAGCTATATGGTGGTTTAACCCTGGCTGGAGGCCAGCCGCCCACCACTCCCCTTTTCAGTTGGACAGGGGAGAAAATAGATACTGAGAGGCTTCAGAGTCAAAGCGAGGACAGGGAGTGATCATCCTGCAATTAGCATCATGGGCAAAACAGACTCAGCACAGAATAAAGGAAACAAAACTCTCTAATTTATTGCACTACACTGCACACCCAGTGACACCAGAGTCGGGTAATGAGAAGTACGACCAGATCTTAAAGCATCTTCCTCCCACCCCTCCCTTCTGAGCAGACTGAAGTTTAGTCATGATTCTGCTCCCTTCTTCCCCCACTCCCCCTGCATTGTGGGCTGGGGGAATGGGGGCGTCAGGCAGTTCCTCACAAGTTGTTTTCCTTCTTAGCTGGTGTGGGGGGAGCATACCTCAGACCTTTCCCCTGCTAAACTGTGGGGTCCCACAGTCCTCCATGAACTTCTCTAACATGAGTCCTTTCCCATGGGGCTTCAGCTCTTCACCAGCTGCCCCAGCGTGGGTCACTTCTGTAGTGACAAAGCTGCTGGAGGCCCTGTGCATCTGTGATCTGGCCATTCAGATTAAAGAGTGGTCAGGGTTCATGCTGACACTGATGCTAAAGTTTGCTTGGCAGCAGGCAGTGATGGCACACTGTGCACTCAGTGTTCCCTTCAGGCTGGCACAAGAGAAAAGTGCCATGGAATGCCTTGTTTTCTCTTGTCTCTGGGATACATAGCCCACAGCTGGTCCCCACCCTGCAGGCTTCTTGCAGAGACCAAAAACAAAAGTGGTTCTCCCTTCTCACTCTCCTTGCAAACTCCCTCCCAGCTTTGCTTATGTCAAGTGCTTTCCAAATACCATTTATGATCTCTGTGGAGGGATGTGCATGACCAAATCACAGCCCAGAGGTGGGAACACACTGTCCACGGGTGGGGCCAGGTGAATTTTGTGCCAGCCAGAATGAGAGCAAGGAAGAGAGCTGCATTACTGTAACTAATGGCTGGCACAGCTGCTAATCACCTTGCACTCTGTGTGCTTGGCAGTGGTGCAGGCTTCTCCCAGATTGTCCCCCTTAGCTGCTGCAGTGCAGATGATGTGCTGCTAATGTACATCATCTGGTTTGGTACCACCAGAGAAGGAATCCAGCCCATACACACTAAGGTGATTATCCAAATAAAGTTAGTGTACAGCAGGAGGGGAACAGTTGGAGGGAAAGTGCTTCAGAAGCACAATTCCACTCCCAGTTACATTAATTATATAGCCACAATCAGCAAAGCAAACGTGTCTGTGCAGCAGCATGGTGCCTTTTGGAGGCATGCTGGCTAGTTGTGTGGCTGTGACTCCTCCCCTGTTTCACTCAGTGACAGTGTCAGCTGAAGCACAATCCTGAAGTTCTTGCTCCTCTGTGGCTCTGCACAGGCTTCTTATCTGTGCTGATGCAACTTCCATGAAATCACATGGCAAACCCTGAGGATACAGAACCTTTCAGGAGTAAGCCTTCCTCAAAAACATCAGAGTGAAGGTGCAAAACTCAATTTCTCCTGATAATAGCTGGGTTTCTTGCTGTGCCTAGGCTGCTTGTAGTACCTACCTAGCCTGGATATCACAATGCAACGCTCCACTGTGCCTTTCCTGTGTGCTCCCAGAAAAGTCACTGCCAAACTTCTCTACATCTTCACTCAGTATCTTGTGTCTTGACCACAGTTCACTTCTAACTGCTGATTAGTGGCCCCAGATGTAGCAACTCCTGCCCCTAGGAACGGAGGGGTCCTTCATATCTGCTAGTGAAGAGAATGAAGGACACCTCGAGGTTTGCTCTGGTCAGAGGCCCTGTGAGAAGAGGATGCTAGGATGCTCTACCAGCATCTGTTCGTGACTAAATAGCCATGACCTATTCTGCTTTCCCATGCTACAGCACCTCCATGCATGTTGGTGTTCATTTTGAAGTTAAAGGCAGCAGCTATTAAATCACTGGTGCCCCCCCCCACAAGGCAGAAGCTGCAGCGCACACTGTGGTAAAACAAGTTGCCCTGAATAGAGCTGCCACACAGAGCAGCTGGACAAGGGAATGCTAAGAGAGACAGCACTCCTCTCTGGGTGTGCTTCCCAGGCTGCAGTAACAGTTCTGCTCTCACAGTTACAGAGCAGAGAAGGCAGAGGCCAACTTGCTGAGAGGGACTACGGGAAAGGCCTCATGTAACAGCAGCGTGGTGAGCCCTCTGGTCTGGATAAAATAGGTCCTTCTTGGCACACTTAGATTTGGAAGACACTCCCTAAACTGAAACCTGAACAGGAAACTTTGAGAAGGGCACAGGGAAGAAGGAAAGAGATTTGTGATGCGGATTTACAAATGCATTTAGTCACAGTGTTGAGAGAAGGAAGGAGAATGGAGGTTCAAGTGCTCCGGGGAATGAGCCTCTTACCTAAATACCTACTGCTGGGCTCTGGAGAGTTAATCCTTGTCCCTGAAACACCCTGGTTATTCATTCCCATCCCATCAAGCCCCTTCAAGCCCTGCCAGCATGGCCATTTATAGCACTGCATAGTGATCCAAGGCAAGGATTGATTACAAATAAACTCTTTCCTTTTTCCAGACTGGTGTTAACCCAGATCAATTTTGACAGAAGGATCATCTGTGTAAGTGAGGCTGGTGCCAGTAGTGTATAGTGGAAAGGTCAAAGTAGAAAACAGATGCTATTTTTACAGGATATTGCAATAAACTACTCTTGGCACACAGATGACATTTGTTCTTCAGACTGTGAGTTAGCTCTTCTAGTTCCATTTCCCAAATGCATCTCCTGCCTGTCATTGGGATGAAAATTGTACAAAAACTACTGATAAAACACACAGAATGCTTTGAAATGTTTCTTCCCTACCCTTCCAAGCTCAGATGTTAAAAAATGTCTGTATGCAGGTGGCACTGTAACAGGTGGCTTGAGCCAGGCTGATAGCTCACCACTACTGAAAGGGGAAGCTCTGGCTCCCATTCCTCCTCTCCTTCCCATTTTTCTCTCCTTTTTTTCCCTCACATCTGCATCTTCACCCATGAGGTTTTCTTTGTGTGCCGATCTCAGTGCTGGCCAAATTCTTCACAAAGTCAATTAAATTCACAGACTCAGGAAAAAGATGGGGTTTTTTTTCAGAGCTGGTGAGTTGAGCTAGTGTTGAATGGTTGGACTCAATGATCTTAAAGGTCTTTTCCAACCTTGTAATTCCGTGATTCTCTGAAATGAAGAGTTCCTGGCACAGAGCTGGTGGGCACAAAGGAGTGGGAAAAGAGGAGCAGGAGGCAGGGGAAAATTTCCTATTTTGGCAGCGAGTAGAACTCAGCTGTCCTGGTGCACTCTCACCCTTAACAAAGAAACGGGGCTGGTGCAGGAGCAGCAGTGCCACCACGCTCCGTTATGCTGCGGGTGAGCCAGTTCTATCCAGTGCATCAGCCTGGGAGCCCGGTGTTGGTGCTCCAGTGCTGGCTTTGCCCTTCGTCTGGTTTAAAAACTGGGCAAAGGGTCATTTTACCCCTTTCTACCTGCTTCTATGAGTGGGAAACGATAGCCCTGATCTCCTTTGTAAAGCGTGTTGGTGCCTCTGACTGAGAGGCGCTGCTATTGCTTCTCCTAAGTTTTATATTCCCCCTTGAACAAGGTATAAGCTACAGGTGGGCCAACCATACACATGAATGTCTGCACACGTGTTGGTGTGTACCCTGAGGGGTCGTATCACCTGAGACCCCCTGCATCCCAAGTCAGGCACATGCAGCGACCCTATTGCAGGAAAGCGGGGGCAGGACTTTGTCTCAGAAGAGGATTCAGTGAAGTTGCCCCTGAAGGACTCGGAAGCATGGACTGTGTTTACACACACCCCTCTCCCACGAGGGGTCACCAGAACCTACTTTGTGCACACTGTGAGCAGTGAGGGGCGAAGTAGCCTGGTGGTTACGCTGCTGGCCCGGGACCTGACTGCCAAGCTGCACTGGGGTGGTGTGTGTTATCACTGGACGTGATTTAGGGCCAGTCACTTCAGGCCTACATACTTTGCAAATACTTTCCCCTCATTTCTCCATGTGTCTCTTAAATTACCTAAAAATTGACTTTCAGGAATTTTTTGTCACATGGGAGTGGGCAGATAAGTGGGAGATAAGTGGGCAGAGATAAATACCGAAGGTAAGTTAAGACCATCATTTGAAAATCAACTGAATGGAAATTGAAAGTCCTTAGGCTTTAGGGGGCTAAAAAAAGTAATCTTGGCTTTCATTGCATGACTCTGGGCAATAAATATGCTATTTTAAGATTTGGGGCCCACACAGTCTTTTTTTTAATCTTTTATCTGAACTGAGATTGTCATGAGTGTCTGAAACTACAAATATCTGTTTGGTTTAGTTCTTTCATTATATGCTGTACATCCATGGCCATGTTTGTCCCTAAATTATCCCTCTGCTTACCTAGAGGCCTCCAACTCTTTGTTTTTACATCTGGACCACTGCCTAACACCATCATCTCCCTTTGATGTTCCTGAAAAGCTAAAAGGAAGCAGCTTGGTCAAACTTGGGCAAGAGGTTTTTATTAAGGCCAGAAACCTAATCCCAGGCTAATGCTCCGTGCACTGATAGGGACAACTTCTCACCCCAGAGTGGCTCAGAGCTCTGGATCCAACTTGTGTACACTCAGGTGAGCATCTGACATCCCAACCTTACAAGGTTGGATCCAAAATCCTGGATGCAGCAGTTCCTAAGTACATCTGTCAGTGCTGCATGGCCACTTTTGGCCGGGTACCCTAAAAGTGACATCAAGGAAAAGGAGGAAGATGAAGGAAACTTACCTGCTATGAAAATGTTTCCTCTTTTTTGTATCTTTTTTGGATGCAAAGAGAACAAGTGCAAAAAAGGTTACACCAGTGCACAACGCTGGAAAACATGTGGCATCAAACATGGAAACACAAGGGAATATGCAGCCTGTGTAAGCTTCACAGTGCAGCACAACAGATGGCAACCACCTAAAGCCTTCTGGTTGTGGAGAACATAGATGGGGTCCCCGGGTTTATTGCTTTTGAGGCAACGGACAGTATCAACACTACAACCAGCTTCTTGGAAAAGTCAGCTAGCTACAAATAATATATGCTGATTATACCATAACTATCTCGGTCACAGATCATCTGTGCATCCTGCACATGTCAGTTGTAAAATATAATTACCAAAAGAGCAAGGACTATTCTCAGAGAGGCTTACATGATAGTTTGAGAGCAGACTAGCCTTCTAAAACAGACCCACTGTCTGCTGCTTAGGCTAAAGCAGACATGTGAGGTTTTCCTGTTACCAGTCCCTGCTTTCATCTCCCGTTAGTTTCAGTAGAGAGAGGGTGGAAAGACAGACAGAAGTAGTCAGTCATGCTTCCGTTCTTGATATCTCTGCTTTGGGCTGCTGTGGAGCTCTAGGGAGTTGAGAGCAGTAAAGTCCTACCACAGAATCACAGAATTGTAGGGGTTGGAAGGAACCTCAAGAGATCATCGGGTCCACCCCCCTGCCAAAGCAGCTCCCTAGCTAATACTGAACAGATAGGCATCCAGACAGGTCTTACATGTCTCCAGGGAAGGAGACTCCACCACCCCCCTGAGCAGCCTGTCCCAGGGCTCTGTCACCCTCACTGGGAAAAAGCTTTTCCGCATGTTGGTGCGGAACTTCCTGTGCTCCAACTTGCAGCCATTGGCCCTTGTCCTGTCTCCACTGACCACTGAAAAGGGGCTGCTTAACTTGCCCTGCCTCCCCTGCTTAAGATAATTGAAAACAACAATTAGGTCTCCCCTTAATCTTCTTTTCTCTAGACTGAACAGTCCCAGCTTATTCAGCCTCTCCTCATAGGGGAGATGCTCCAGGCCCTTAATCATCTTTGTAGCCTTTCTTTGGGCTCTCTCAAGGAGATCCCTGTCCTTTTTACACCAGGGAGCCCAGAACTGGGGAGGAGAAGCCCTGTGCATCTTCTGACCCTTTCCCAGTGGTATGAATGAGGTAAAACTACTTGTAAATACATAACCTAAAGAATGAAATACCTGTTCAGTCTGGTGCACTGAACAAATCCCTGACCCTGCAGAGTGGTGTTTAGGCATAGTTATACATACATGGATTTTTGCAGGTGTTACAGGCGAGCTGGTGTGTGCATGTGTGTGCCCACAGAAAGGCACGTGAAGACTAGAAGCAGATTCTCACCTGATCTCAGATTTTCTGGGCTCTGGAGTAATAGAGAAGGAGGAACTGACTTCCATTTGTGTAAAAATAAAATTCCCCCCAGCAAAATGAACATCTTGTAGAAAGCACCTTCATTACAACACTTACATATCTTAATCTTTATTCCTTTCTTTTTCTTTGTCTCAGTTTTTACAGGCAAAAGGCTTAAATCATCTGAAACGCCCAAGAATTTCAATTTGAATTTAGATCCCCTGAGCATCTTCCTGCTCAGACACACAGCAATGATCCACATCCTGTGTGGTGCAGTCATCTCTCCCTCAGTGGTCAAAAAAAGGGCAAGTAAGCCAATTTGGTATTTCAGCCTTTTATATCCACTATGATCAGATGGAGTTTTTCATCTCAGCTTTGCCAAAACCAGCGCCAGGTACACGTCTCTGTGGGTGTGTGTATGGGCATGCACTTATCCACAGAACACCAAAGTGAAGGTGTACTCACCCGGGATCCTGTTGAGCGTCACCCAGAAGTGCTCGTCGGGGCTGTAGGTGTCCTCAGACCAGACCAGCAGGTCAATGGCTCGCTGGTCCCGCAGCACGAACTCCACAAAGGGCCGGCTGAGGGCCACGTAGGCAGAGCCAAAGTAGATGGTCAGGTTGTGTGGTGGGGGTGCCTTGCGCACAAACGTATGCAGCATGAAAGAAAATAAGGAGTATAATTGCTCCCTGTACACGTATGTGGTGCGTGAGGTGATGTGGGGAGGCGGCAGCACCCCGGGAGTGACGTTCTTGCCCCCAAGCCGCTTCAGCAGCTGGACAATCTCCCGGTTGGTCTTCAAGGGGAAGTCCTGCCCGCAGGTGTTGAGCAGGTAGCGCCAGGGCACGGCCGAGGCTAGCAGGTCTCTCATGCAGTGGAGGTCAGCCCGCAGGCGGGAGGCACCGCCGTAGACCACCCGCTCCACCCGGGAGGAGAGGAAGACGTTGGGGAAGCAGCCCACTAGGCGCCGCACCGCCTGCTGGAAGAGGGACGGTGCATTGGCGTCCATATGGATGCAGTAGATATTTTGGGGCATGTACACTGCCCTGAAGAGCCGCTCAAAGGTCTCGAACTCCTTGTGCAGGGTCATGACATAGGCGATGGGGAAAGCTGCCTCCTCGGCCGAGAGGGTGCAGGTGATGTAGTGGTTCCATGCGATGTACTCTGTGCAACTGGATTCTCTGAATGAGGTTTTCAAAGCGTCTTCCTTCAGAAAGGGCTCCTCATCTTCAATAACGGCTTTGCAGGCTTCTTCTAAAGTTGAACTCACCGAGAAGTTCAGTCTCCTAAGAGGTTTTCGTGCGTGAAAATGAACAGTGTAGAAAACAAGTGGAAGCACAACACTGAGGATCAGGACAGCGAAGAAGCAGTGTCTCAGAGCACCCATTAATGCTCAGAGGAAGACTCTCACTTGGAATATCAGAAAGCAATCAGTTTGGACACCAAAAAGAAATCAAAACAAGCTGTCTGCGCTACCTTCCTGCTGCAGAACGCATGTCTCAGTCTGACGTGCAGAACACAGCTGCTGCCTGGGTCACCGATGTGGAAGTAACACAAGTAGCCAACAGCTTGCATGTTGGAGCTGCTGCCTAGCACCCTGAAGATTAAACAGAGGCATCGCATAGTTTCAGACTCGGTGGCAAACACCCAGCCACAAATACATATTTCACAGCGTCCCTGAATTCAATTTGCAGGTATCTTTTTACCTGCTCCCTCCCCCTCCCTGCATCGTATGGCTGTAAATACCTGTATTATATAGCTGTAAAGGCTTCCTGTTTGTGCACACTGTCACAAGAAAACCCCATATTTCCCTTACCATATTTTTTTACTTACTAGAACTTTTTTTTGAACCACCCAAGTGCACCAGTCATCGCTGCTTCAGACTTAGGAAAGGCTTTTTCAGCACACCACACTGCCACATAAAGCTGCCAGCTCCTACCTGTAAGCAGCAGGAGAACCATTTTTCTGCTGCTGTGTAGAATTATCTGAGAGCCAGCAGGTTTTGCAGCAAGGCTTTCTTCAGTTGTGATATTTGAAATGCGACAAGCAGTTTCTGCTGTCAGGTCTGAGTTGTGATGACCACTGGGCTGACATCACAAGGAGCTGGGCTAGTGGAACCTGCTATCTAAACTCCTTAAACTAACCTCAGACTTTCTGATGAGATGTTCCAGTAGCAAGCGTAGCAAAGTGCTTGAGCAATGAGAGCCTGTGGCACAGCTCTGACTAAAATGAAGGACTTGGCAACTCCTTCTCTTCCAAGCACGTGTTTGTCTCATGCCATGAGACAGCACTTTCGGGGCCACATAAACTTTTTTCCAGTGTATCATTTTACTCCAAAACAAAGTAATGCTGAGGCAGTATCAGATGATCTGAGATCATGCCGGTAGTGTTTTGATTGGACAATCCATCCTGCTACAAGAGGCAGAAATACCATCACCTACCTTCCAACTCATGCAGATAAGCCACCTCAGGCGCCGGCAGGGCAGGTCCCTCCCAAAAGATGAGGTTTCCTCCCACCCTGGCACCAGTCTCCAACAGATTGAAGGCTGCAGGTGGTGGCTTTTGTTCATCAGTTACAGTCACAAGCTGTAATGAGGAGAGGAGCACTGGAGAAGCTTGCTAAGTGCCTGTGGCCACACTGTTCCAAGTGGGGAACTGGTACAGGATGTGGGACAGACCTGTAAGTCAAGCTTACCCAGTGACAGCAATTAGCAGAGCAGCTCCTCACCAGGAACAGGAAAGGATAGCTGTGGTCATGCTGGAGATCCACTGCAGCCTTCTTCGCAGACACAAGCAACTTTGGAAGGAGGATGGCTCCACTGGAGCCAAGGGGCTGGAACAGAGGTGTGCAAAGTCCCAGGGAGTAACAGGGACTTGGCTGATGCTGCTGAGAAGTCATCTGGAAAACGCTGCCACAGCCTGACACTGCAGCTTGCTAAATGGGGCTTCAGGGAAATGAGCGGGTGCTGAGCTGAGACCACTGCCCAGGTCCAGCAAAGAAACACACAGCAAGCACCACTGTGAAGGGAACACCTGCCCCAGCTCAGTGACTGGTGGGTGCTGCCCTGCAGTGCACAGACCTGCGCAGAGTGCTTCAAACCACTGCTCCTTCTTGACTGGATTGTTAGAGTGAACCACATCCAGCAGCAAACAACGTTCACTTGCCTGACACCTCAGTAACGCAGACAGGCAAGACCAGAGGTGACTGAGTATAAGGCCACCAGCTTCTTGCTCTCCTCTGCGTGCTCCAGAGACTGAGGAGTTCAGGGTCGTCCCACCTGCTCACTGGGCCAGCTGGCTGCAAGAACATTTCTTCCCCTGTGCCACAGTCTTAACATGGGATCTCCATCCAGCTGGACTTTGGAAAAATCTGGGGGTAGGTGGCAGTATTCCTGCAGGAGCCTGGATTTCCTTAGGGAAGTCTCAGCTGGAGGTAGAGAGCACAGGCAGCTTTTCCAAGGCATCAAAGGTTGAGCTCTTCCAAGGCTTTGAAACTGTACACCCAGATGCTTTTAAAGCTCTATTTTAGCCTCTGTGCAACATACTACACAACTAGAAAGACTTTGAAGAACTTTATATATATATATATATTTATACATATGTGTGTGTGTGCAGAGATTGTTTTCTCTTGGGTTTTGAAGTTTGCATTACTATTATGGTCTGTAGCAAACAGTAAGCTACGTGCAGAGAATGATAGGCCTGCTCATCACAGGAGTGAAGCAGACATTTCAGGGCAAGATTTAACTTCTTTGGGTTTTCTGAGGTTTGGGTTTTGGTGGGGTTTTTGTTGGGGGTTTTTTTGCATAGACACTGATGCCAACACCCTTGCAACAATCCAGACTGCGAGCCTCTGGTACTACTAGTCTTTGGGGAAGGAAGGCTGCATCCTTGGTGCTACTTCTTAATCTTGGTGCCTTCATCCTTCAGCACAGTTTGTATTTAAAAAGCTGAAAACATACATGCAAATGATTGCTGTGGAAAGCCAAGCTCTCAGAATTCCTTCCCCCCCCCGCCTTTTTTTTAAACTAGTTCTACCTTGTTCTGATCTTTCTGAAATAAGACCCATGCCTGAGATTATAGTCAGAAATCACACACACACAAAAAAAAAGCAGGAATATGAAGAAATAGAACATACAAGGCACATGAGGCACCTCAATAGAAAACCCCTCTTTTTTCCCAGGTGAGTTGTCAATTTTACAGGCCCATCTGACGTGCAGGTGCAGGGAGAAGACGAAGCTGAATGTAGATCTGAACCACGTCAGCGAAAGAGCAGCAATGTGGCAGCAGACCTCATGATGCCTTTCGCTTCTCCTGTTGTAGACTGTATCGGGCCTCCGTGTGTTTTGGGTGCAAAAGCAGAGTTCCTGAACAAAAAGATAATAGAAGATCAAACTTACCATGCTATTTGAGAGAGGCTTTGTAAGAGGGGTCTGTGCCGGTGGATCCACAACTGCTGCTCACTGTGCAGCTCCTTTTTACTGTTCCCTCAACCTGCATTGTAGCAATTCCAAGTTTAGCACAAGAGGAGCTTTTGGCGTGGCTCCTGCAGTGGAAGCACACTCCCCAGTAAGATTAGCGATTGAAACGGCTTCCCTGTGGATGCATGGGAACAGACCTTTCCAGGCAATGAGGATATTATCTTAGGAATATAGCTACTACTCAGGAAACTGCTCCTGGCCTTAATCAATGTAAGTAATTGGTTTCAGCTAATTTGTTAGCTAATTAAAAAGCAAGACACACAGGCTTTGCACGTCAGTTTTTAAGTTCCTGTTTGGCCTCGGTCAGTAGCAACAAGCACTATACATTTCAAGCCTGTTTGGAGTCAATTGGCATTTTCTATTGTTAGGACAAAACCATCTGTATCATGACATTCCTTTGCATGACCCTCGCGTGAAAAGCTCCCAGTCTGAATCAGAACCATTGTTAAAAATCACAGCAAGGCTGCTGCAAGCAAACAGTTTCTCTTCTGCATGTGTTTTTTCTGGTTGGGGAAAGCAGGTAGCCCCAGTCCACTGATCTGCGCCCACGTAAAGGATCTCCTCCTCCCTCTCATCTTCGTGCACTAAGATGAACCTGCCTTGGTCTTGTTCTGCTCTGGGATGCCTTGCAATGTGCATGGCTTCCCAAAACTCTCCTCTTAGAGCAGCCCTGCCTAAAAGCAATCTTTAACACGTGCCTAACTCGCATGAGCTGCCTGAGCTGGAAGGTATATATGGATACACACACAGACAGAGTACAACACAGGAAAAGAGAAAGTAGTCTTAGCACAAGAGCAGTTAAAGTTTATTCCTGTCTCTTCTCTCCCTCTTTCTCCTGCTCAGAGCAGCCTCTGGCATTCCCACTTCCCAGCCAGCCGTAATCAGGCTATTCAAAGAGAAGATACAAGCCTACCTGAAACAGGAGCTCCCAGGCAGATACACTGACACCGGGCAGTCACCACGGAGCAGCGCTCGCAGCGAATGGGAGGAGAGATGAGACGACACATCACGGCAAACGCTAGCTCAGCTCACATGGCCCAGTAAAATCATTGAGTAATCGAATCGTACGCAGCCAGTGAGCACATCTGTCTGCACAAACAGCAGGAGCCAGACAATAGGCCATGTCAGCCGCTTTTGTCTTGCCACGGTCTCCAGCTCCAGACACAGAGCCTCCTGCACCGTGGGAACTGCACAGGAGTTCGCCTGAGTTCGTGGTAGACGTAGAGGTTTCAGGAGCAGGTAAAGCTGCCTAGTCTCTAGCAGAGCTACTGGCCCAAAGTAGAGCACTCTCGCTCCTTCCTTCTCCAATTAATTTCCAACAGGGGACACGTATTCACCTCTGTGCAAGCTACTCCTCGTCAGCTGCTCAGGAGCAACAGCACGGCATTCTCTTCCCTGCTCACTCATCCTCCTGCGCAGAGAAAGCAAGACATAATTAAACATGTCCTAATAGAGTGCAGGCAGGCTGTGGTGGTGAGGTTGGTTTTCTTCTGTTAAATATGACTGGATTTTGTAGGTGACACTGGCATAGTCAAGGCATGGAGGGAGATGTGTTTCCTTACTGCAGAGTAATGTACGTGGTAAAGTACAAATGCAACTAGTATTTGGCCTGGAAGAGTGTCCAAAGTTAGCATACACTGGATTTTGCAAACATCTGGGCACTTGCTAACCTTGTGAACTGGACACCCACAGCGTTTCCCTCAGTGGATGAAGTGGAGCAGCTGCTGTCAGACCCTTAGGGAGATGCCAGGTCAGGGCAGTGTCCCTGCAGCCCTGTCTCTGCCTGGCCAAGGGTCCCTTTCTCAGCTACAGGTGCCCTAGCAGCCAGATGAGTAAAACAGCTCCAGCTTCAGGCATCTGGCTATGCCAGAGATAGGGAGCAGCTACACGGATTGCTCCATTTATTTCTGGTGACTCCACTAAAGGTTTAGCATTCCCATGCTCCTCCTTCTGGCAATATAATTTGTTACCAGATAAGAAACAAACAGAGAATCCATAGGGATCTAGCAAGCGTCACCTGTCAGGAAAAACTGAAAAATAGATATAGTCATTTTGCCATTTAAAAAAAAAAATAGGCAAAAGAAAGAGTCTTCAAATATAGAAGAAAAAAAAAAGGCAGAAACAAATCCTGATGCAAATAGGAAGGGAGTAGCTGATTCTTCATGTGTTCTCCGTGCTAAGACGAGCTAATCACCTTAGATAACATCAGGTGAGGTGAAGATCAGACACTTCAGGGAAGCTTTGTAGTGATAAACAGTTAAATGTGGATTAGATTGTCTGGAGAGGCTGGAATTTTCCGCGCTGATGTTTTTCAGGAGCAGGTTAGGCATAGCTATTTCAGCAGTTTTGCAGGTCATACTGGTCCAGACCGGGTAATTTTCTAGGTCTTTTCCAGCTCTCTTTCCTATGATTGTCTGTATTGCAGTATCACCTATCTTGGCTGGGGCTGGGGATCCTATTGCAGCTAGGGATTGTAAGAAAAGGACTTTGTCATCATTTAGAAAAATGCTCTTCATTTCTGCTAATTACCATTAGCGATGCTGTTTGGGTAAGTTTGGGATAGTCCTGGACCATTCCAGAGGGAAAAAGCATTTGTATAATGATTTTGTGATTCATCCAAAGAATAAAGAAAAATCATTTAATGAACAATTTATCTGTAACTGTTAGCCCATTGACAGGTATTTCGTATCTCATCTTTTTTAATCATAACACAAATTAGCTTGATACCTGTTCCATCTCTTGTTTTCTTTCACCATATTATCAGGATCCTTTTCCAGAGTGCTGTGGTAGGTATCTGTTGTCCCCAACGTCTTTCTGCCTGGGTCAGATTTTTCTTTTAATTGGGTTCAAGCCAGAACTTGCCTTGAAAAAGGCTCCTTCCCACCCCACCAGGCTGTGGGCAGTGATGAGATGTAGAGCTCTGGAGTGTCCAAAGGGCTTTAGGATTGAAAACATGCCCGTCGCTTTGTGCTTCAGGTCTGTTCGAAAGATGTTAGACATCTGTGACCATGAGAACCTGCCAGGTTCTTGATGAGTAATGGCAAGATACTGGCAGAAGTAACTTGTGAGTAGTGACAAACAGTAGCTGTCAGACTGGGGAAGAAGTTGGGCAGTGCTGCACAGCTGCTGTTTTCCTCCCAACAGCAGAAGCATTGCCTTTTGTATCCCAAAGTACAGTGCTTTTCTTAAGGTCTAGCCTTTTTCAGTGTCTATTGCCTTGTTTTCCCTCTGGAGGCTTTACTATATGCCACTGTATCCAACAGTCTGGGCAAGGAAATCTGTGTTGGTCACCCATCTGCCTTACACTGCCTAAGACCCAAATTGGTGCTTAAAATTACCACTGTCCTCCTGTGAAGACAGTCTGATTTTTCCTCTGTCCTTGCTATCCATGCCAATTGACCCAACTTCAGGCACTAGCAAACTTTCATTTCCAACTCCATGTCTTTTTCCTGATTATCTTCTAGAGCTGCCAATATCTGCACACTCAAAACAGCGCCCAGCAAAAGCCCTGAACTCCACTCCCAAGTGTTTCAAATGGCTGAGCACCTTCCTGTTTGCTTTTGGGTTGGGTGGAGCCTCACACTTATATTTTGGTCCCTTGTTCTACTGCTTACACAAAAACTTTTTATGGCTCTCTTACGGGAAGGCTGCAATCGCCATGGCATTGAAGGCAGGCCCTGATGGAATTACTGAAGCTGGGACAACCTAGTCTCCCAATACTGGGATGCTGGAAGGTTGTAAAGAGGCTAGAAAACTACTAGAAATCCCTAGACTTGCACAACATCACGTTCCCCAGTTCCTGCAACCAGCCTTGTCTTGTATGGTCCCTTCCTGCTAAACTACCTCTCCCATGCCGGAGTCTTCTCCTTGAGCTCCCCAGTTACCATATATACCTGGCAGCTGATACCCTAGCACGGTTGTTCTGTCCTGTCCTGGGTTATTACACAGTGCTATCTTGGACTTTGCTTTTTGCAGTATGCCTGGGCCCTGCCTTGAGCCACTACTCCACTCTGCAGCCTCAAATTTCTGCAAGCCTCTGCTTATTTCCTTCCAGTTTGCCTCAATTTCTGTGTTCAGGAACTACTTACAGCTTCTTGCGTGTTGCTCACACAGATAATTCTCTTTGGCCTAAACCCCATAGCCTATATTTATGTTAATTTTTGCTATATTCCTTTTTATTTGCAAAGAATGTGCACTCAGGCCTCTTCCTCCCATACTTGTGGCAAGTGGAAGAAACCAGACTGCTTTGCCCCTATGTCTCTGCTCACTCCATCTCTCCATGGTGTCTGTTCAAACATTGGGTGGGTATGTTCAAGAGAAGACTACACAGCAACCACATCCATCACAGGAAGACTCTGGTCTGCAAACATTTGGCAATTGAAAGGGTGTCAGGAGAAGTGCCACATCTCTCTGGTATTCCATAGGCTTCAGCTTCTGGCACCTGGAATGGGGACACAACACCCGGAATGTTATGGCCTTCCTAAACTCTTGCTCCCTCTCAGAGGTGCACAGACACACCTGTTTCTCTCACTCTCTGATCCTTTTCATATGCACACACGTAGCTCAAGACAGCTGGAAATGCTGACCAACTCCAGCCCGTTGGTTGCCAGTGGGTACCAGGGCTTCTCCAAGTCAGGTCTTGCTCAGGACATTACATGTACTTGGTGTCTCAGACAGTGGCTTCTGTTGTTTTGGTGATAACTAAGCAATACAGGAGTTTGAGTTACAGTGGTTAGCCTGCACACACCTCAGGGAAACACACCCCTTCCACTCAGCAGGCTCTGAGGTTTTTTGCATATCAAGCTTGCTGTGTGAGGCCACCACACTGAGGTGTGAGGCACTAGTCAGTGCAGCAGTGCCTGAGTGATTTGGCTTCTCTGGCAGAAAGCAGTGACTGAGTTCCTGTGTCCGTATTCAGACAGTACCATCTCAAAAATTTCAGCCAGGCTATCTCATAGTGGAAGTTAGACTTTTTCCAGGGGCACTAGCTGTGGGATCTCCAGAGTTATAGCCACATTAATCACGAATTCCCCAAGAAACTGCCCTACCCCATTAAATACACTGGCATATTTTTTAATAAGGTCACCTGCCTTGTGTCGGTTGAGATGGAGTAATTCCCACTTTCATTACCAGTTTGATCAATTTAATATCCAGCCTGCTTGGGGACCGAGCTCCAGCAATGCTGCTGTGTGTACAGCATGAAATTTGTGGTGTTTTACATCCTACGCAACCGGGTCTAAAAGCACACAGTGTCTGCCAACATCCCCCTGCTTTACCTTTCTCCTGCAAAGGTGGCTTCTTGCTCTCTCTTTCCTTCAGCCAGCCCTGCCTGTTGCCACACTGATGTCTGCCAGAGGAAAGCTACGTGGTCATTTGGGGAGCTATGGCAGAAGCCTCTGCAGGGTCTCGCTTTCAGGTGGGAACTGACTGCTTCCACAGGGACACCAGGAGAATGGTCCTCTTCCTTCTGGCTGCCTGGTCTTGAGTATCACATATTCCACGCAGGTTCTAGTTTCATAGGCACAGAGATCACATATCATGTCTCTATGGCAAAGCTGTTGCAGGCCACCACACCGTCCCCGAGCAGTCTGTCCTTGGCATTCACCAGCCAGCACCATCTATCCTGTGGTGACAATCTCTGCTGTGGCCACAGTGCAGGGCAAGCGGTTGTATTGGGGCATCCAGAGTAACCTCTGTGCTACCTTGAACCCAGGACACCATCTACACAGCTTTTGGGAAAAGAAAACAGTCCTTTACTCTTCTTACACAACCAACTAAAGTCAAGAAGGTGGGTTTTGTTGAGGGGCTTTTTTTGGCCATTTACAGTTGTGAAAAATTGCTGTTATTGGCTCCTTTAGGTTGGTCTTTGGTCCTTTGTGACACAAGATTTCCCTCTGGGCAAGAGGAAACGGCAGCATGGCCAAGCCATGAAGAGCAGGTGAGTGCTACATTCCAAAGCTCAGACCAGACCAATGTAACTATTGTGAGCTTTCTGGGGAAAAAAAAGAAAAAGACATTATATTTTCACAGATTATTTTTCCCCAAGGTTGTTCTGCATAGCTTAATGCTTGAGGTTTTGGGAAGCGTCCTTCAGACAAATTCTATGGCCAGATTAAAAAAAGAGTGCATTAGGGAGACATTAAATGAGTGATGCACTCGACTCTGCAATCCATAGAGCAACAACAAAGCCAACTGCCACCTAATAAAGCACCAAAACACGTTGGTAATTAATTAATAAATTAATAAAATAAATTAATGAAAAATTACCGGGGAAGAAGATGGGAGAAAAAGACAATGCACCAACAGAAGAGTCGAAACACAGGAAGGATTCAGGATCCATCCCCTGAAACGGGCTGGGTACCCTTGAGTTTGCACACCCCCCCCGGCTGCATGAGATGTTCACCGTTTTCTCCCCAACATCCCGGTTAGCAGCCCGCGGGAGCTAAACAGTGATGTTGCAAGCTATCACTAAATGACGTATTAGATCTGACCGTTAGGGTGCTGCCCAAGCTCGGGCCAGCCTGCCCATCCACGTCATCACCGGCTACATCACCTAACGAAGAGGTGCCCCCCCCCCCCCCACCACCGCGCCGCTGCCTACCCGCAAGCTCCTCCGCTGCCGTTTGCCCCTTGCGCCGCTGGATGGCAATGCTGACTAAAATATCGCTGAGGCTTCGCGGCCGGGAGCGGGCACGGGGGTGAGGAGGAGGAGGAGGCGGCGGAAGGTCGGCAGCGCGGGCAGACGGGTCCCGCCCCGCGGGAAACGCGCCCCGCTGTTACATCACACCTACCGCTCTTGCTTCCAACCCGACGGGAGACGCGCGACTCGCAGGGGGAGATTTCCCAGGATCCCCCTTCTCACCCCCCACCCCACCACCACCACCAGATTTGTAGGACTTGAATCATGGAAAACGTGCCGGGATTTTAGGCGTAGGAAGGGGTTGCAGGCAGGAGTGACTAAGAGTCATGCACTGGCACAGCCTGCTAGAAATTGCCCAATTTTTTTATCCTTAAAAACTATACTTAGACTTCGTAAAAACAACCAAAACCCAACCCCGACTCGGTAAGCATGGCATAGCTGGGCTCACTGACTATTCACTGGGCTCATTTGGATGTGCACAGACAGGGCTTGCTTGAGCTGCTGCATCAAAGAGAAACGCTGAAATGAGTCATTTGTGAATCACGGCTTATTTTCTGTTAGCTCATCTGGAATCCCATGGTGATCAAACGGCCTTTTACAATGTGTTAATACATCGCTACTCCATGTGTTTAGCAACAGCTCAGTTCCAATAAATTGTAGGTAAGTCACCCATTATAAAGAGGCAGTGTTTTCTGCTGCGTGTAAACCGGCAGGGACAAACTTGGGGATGAAAACGCAGGCAAAAAAAAAAATAATCATGTTGTGCCAAACACTCTTTTCCACACTGTTTCCACTCTGATTTCATACCTGCTTTTCTGTCTCCTTACTTGCAGGGGACAGTCCAGCCAGAAGAGATTGTCTGTGAGGCCCGGTGTTCCCATCCTCCAGGGGTGCCTCTCCAGCAAAGAGTCAAGCTGCTTTCCAGATACAGGAATGGGAGGGAGGCAGGAAAAAAAAAACACCAAAAAAAAACCCCATTAAAAACATCCCACCACCCTCAGCAGCCGTTGAGGGTAAAGCCCTAGTTTCCAAATCGGTGGCTGTCACCATCCTACATCTTCAGCTCCACAGGCTGGAAAGCTTGGGCCAGATCAGGAACTGATCTGCTTAACTTTAGAGGAGGGGGCGATTCCCCTCTTCCCTCATCCCCCTTCCTTTTTATTTCTTTCTTCTTTAATGAACTGAATCAGCCCAGCAGGTCTGCAAAAAAGTTGACAGGAGGCTGAGGAAGAGGGTGTGAATCCCTCAAGGCTGCTATTGTCATTGAACTCTCCGTGGTGTGAAACCACAGCCCGAGGTGCTGAGCTTCTCCCCTGAGCGACTGAGGCTCGGGGAACCAATTCCCTTCTGCCAGCTCTTTTATTGGAGCGAGCGACTGGAGATGGAAACATCTTCAACCAGCGCAGCAAGCTTCACCACAACCCGTCTGTCAGTGCCCTAAGCCCTGTCTGCTTGTATAGGAGTTACATGGCCGTAAAGGCCAAATACTCCCTGCCATCAGCTACTTAGGCTTCTTCTGTCACACATAATTGTAGCTCAAAGGTCCCGAATAATTGCATTCATATTGGGCCTGATCCAGCCCCCAATAATAATCTTAATAATGCTGCTCTTAACCAGCCACATGAATCCCTTTCAATCCCCAATGCAGACTCAGTCACGCTGTAATTCAGTAGAGGAGGCCATTCACTGTGGGGTTAATTTAGTTTAAAATGCAGACAAGCCTATTTATGGGACAATTTTTTGTTCCTGTTCTAAATTCTTATGCTCAATCAACAGCCTGTAAACCGGGTCAAGCCAACACATGACCCATTAGTGCAGGCAGTTGGGGCTTACAGCCCTTAGGAACTTGGGAATTTGAGCGGTGCTCCCTCGAAAGCAAGGCAGATCCCCTATTCAGCTAGTGGGCCCCGTTGTAGGGGGGGAAAGATTACAGAAACCCTTTTCCTGTATTGGAAATCCATTGCATACAACCACAGGGCTGAGTTTGATGCCACCATCACTCACTCAATTAACCACCAGCTTTCACAACCAATACTGACTGGCCTTCCAAAACAAGGCAGCACCACTTTCCCTCTGCACAGAAAGAGGGCAAAATGGAGGCAAGCAAAAGAGCTTCACCACATTGGGATGAAGACCACCCTCACATCACTTGTGCTGTCAGGAGTGGGATTCCCAGAAATGTGGGGGAAGGCTTTCCTCCTGGGGAGGCTCCACATGAAGGCAGGACTGTTACCAAAGGTCAGGCTCCTTCATGGGTGTAAAAGAAGATTAAGAAGCAGCTTATTCGCAAGTTTTGAAACTCAACCCATCCTATGTTGCAAGACAGGGCAGGGATTAAGACACATCCATACCCAGCAGGGAGGTGGGCAGCAAGATAGGTGTCCTACCCGGGACAAGACCCTGATTTAGACAAACCCCTCTCTTTTATCTCCAAGATTATTTCAGCTTATTTCAGGAGTGTGATTCAGCAAAAGTTTTGGCAGGGCAACCCAATAGCACATGAGAGGAAGAGTAAGGGCAGAAGCAGAACAAGAAAGCAGGGAAAGGGGATAAGAGATGCTTTTTTGGGAGAGACTCCCCTGCTGTGAGTGGCTGCAGCCTTAGGGAACAGATTTACCTGCGACAAGGGAAGCGGTGGTAGAAGAGCTGGTGAAAGAAGTAATAAGCACTGCCGGTGGAAAACAAAAGCAGGGTAACCACCCACCCATAAATATAGGCAGGGCAGGCCTACATCTACATCACCTACAGCTGGGGCCATCTGTCTAAAGCCAGGAAAGGGTGAGATGGGCGTTAGGAGAGGAGGGCTCCTTACAGGTTATTGAGGTTAAGTGTGGAGCAGGTGATGCCTACTCTGGGGCAAGTGATAGCCTGCCTGCATTTGCATGCCATATTTTTCCAGTGACATTTTGCAGAGTGTGTGTATGTTTTCTGAACAGCCCCAAATAAAACACCGCACCCCTCAGATGTGTACATCTCTTATGTGTTTTGAAATAACTACTGACAGCTGGAAGACAGGAAAGGAGGTGAAGAGCTTGGCAGAATCAGTTCTGCAGAGCCCGTTTATACCAGGACCTCCAACTGAGTAAATCTTGCCAGAACTTGGGCTGGCTTGGTTTCCTTCCTCTCTGTCCAGCTGTCCCTATACCCTTAGGCAAGGCACTTCATTCCTTTGTGTCACAGTTATCCTGAAGATATGGGATAAATCATGCCACCTAACTTGCAGAAAAAAAAATATTTACAGTTCCACATAGGATTTCCATAATTTTTAATGGAGAATTTTCTCTGCTTCTGCCTTCACCTTTGAAGAACACAGGGGCTTGTACTGCAATCTAATGCAAGGATACAGATGTGTATTTCCCACAAGCATACTGTTACCTGTCCATTTTTTTTTAAACCTGACCCCTTGAGAACTTAAGATACTTCAAACACTTTAATTTTACCTCTTTTCCTTAAGGCCCTTTCCAGTCTGCACCTCAGGTACACCGAGAGATGCAGGGATGTAGAAAAGGTGATGATGAACGCCATGACTCCAGGAAGTGGTGCTTTAAAAACATTAGTCACTTAGGATAAAGTTGCCAAAGAGGGCAATTCCGGCGTCTGAAGGAGGGTAGGTAAGGAGGGAGGAAATTGCATGGCTCAAATTAGGGTCATGCTCTTGGGTAGCATTGTCCAGGCTGACCTCGCAGAGCTCTCCCACATCCAAATGTGGCGTGTCTGGTGCTAGGATTAAAAAAAAAAAAAAAAAAAAAAAAAAAAAGCAGCCTGGTGCTTTTCTATCACTGAATTTCCAACAAATAAAAAATAATAAAAAAAAGAAGAGACACACAGGGGCGCCAGAGACTTGGGAAAGAAAACCTAGCAAGCTGGAGCTCCATAGCTTCTTTCTGAGCAAACTCCTCAGCCCTGAAGTTAGGCAGAGGGTGGGGAAGGGCTCTGTTCCGGGGTGGGCAGTGTTAAGGGGGCAGCTATCACCCCAGGCCTGGTTTCCATTTGCAGTCGCTTAAACCTGCCAGGTGTGAAGAGGCAAGGTGGCTGCCCGTGACCCCCAGCCCCTCTTGCATGGGCAGGCCTAAAGACCTGCTGAAAGGACTGTCAGGGGCAAGGGTGTGGCGGGGCTAACTCCCATGGGAGGCTGATGCATTGCTTCCTCCTCCTCGCATGGCACTCACAAGCATGGCTCCCACAAGCATGGCGCCCTCAAGCATGGCGGCCACAAGCACAGTGCCCGCAAGCATGGCGCCTGCAAGCATGGCGTCTGCAAGCATGACTCCCACAAGCATGGCGCCCACAAGCACAGCACCTGCAAGCATGGCTCCCACAAGCACGGCACCTGGAAGCATGGCTCCCACAAGCACGGCGCCTGGAAGCATGGCTCCCACAAGCATGGTGCCTGGAAGTATGGCTCCCACAAGCACGGCACCTGCAAGCATGGCTCCCACAAGCATGGTGCCCACAAGCATGGCTCCCGCAAGCATGGTGCCCACAAGCATGGCTCCCGCAAGCATGGTGCCCACAAACACGGTGCCCACAAGCATGGTGCCCACAAGCATGGCACCAAACTCGCTCCGAACAAACTTCCCGGTTCAAGTCGCTCGGGTACAGTAACACCACTCTTCTGAAAGCTAAAAAATCGGCTGCCCGGTCTCTGCGTAGCTGTCTGCTTTCACAGGTGTGAGGATGACCGTGGCCCAACTCTCTGTCCTGTGGGATTGTCCTTGCAGGGTGACTCTGGAGCAGTGGTGTCTGCAGCCAAACGCCACGGTGAAAATCCCTGGGACGGCTGCAATGTGGGTACACGTCAGCCGTCACCTCCATCCTCCAACCGCACCCTCGTTTCCCTTGGACACAGGGAGGAGGCTAGCGTAAAAGCGATTACATCAGCTCCTGGCTGCCATTAGATTATACATGTAGCGGGTTGCTATTCCTTCAGCAGCTATATGGAACGATTATACTGGATTATCCAGTGCATGGGCGGCTCTTTCACTCACTTCCAGAGGTTTTACTCCATAGCTGCCAGGGAGGCGGGCAGCGCATGCTGGTATAAACCGGCACATAAACACAAACAAGCCAAGCCAAACTAGACCAGTAGTATAGGCTGACACCAAAAAAAGAAAAAGGCCATGTTCTTCACTGTCTTGCTTTGGTTTTACTCTCCACCAAGTGCTGTATCTCAGTGATAAGTTGCTTTTGACACTGTAAAGTGTCGCGGGGTTGCAGGCATGTGCTAGGACAATGGCTAGAGCCCATGTTCAAGGCTGTATGTATTGCAGCTGTGAGCAAGCTGGGCTAGATCAAAGATTACAGCTTCAGAAGTTTCTTGTTAAAAAAAAAATCACTTAAAAAAAGGAGGGGTTTTGTGTGTGCAGAGTAATATTGTTCAGGCCATCGGAGTTTCCCACAGTTATTTTCCAACAATATGGCTTTTTGTAATTATTTGACACTTTAAAATACAGGCCTTGCAGACAGCAGCTCTGATGGACATATCAAAGTAGACTTTACTTAAACTCTGCTGTGGGTAGTACCAGGCTTATCTTTCTAAACATGTCTTGGAATTATTAGGGTGTTTTATTCAATGAGCTAAAGAACGGAATATGTCATATCCTGCCAGCATGGATGCAACTCAGGAGTATCGTTAGAGAAGCTGGGAGTTTCAAGCGTGGGTGCCCGTGTTTGGCTATCAAAGAGCACAATTAGGCACCTGACTGGAAATTACCTGGTTTTTATAGGTGCTGATCATGTGCTCCTCCTCTTAACATCACTTTCCTGGTGATGGGATGCATTGGCACCAGCAGTGGGAGGAGCGGATACTGGTCTGGTGGTTAGTTCAGTCTCAATTCTTGGTTTCCTTTCCCTCACTTGATCTCCAGGAAACCAGCTGCAAAACCTTGGGGAAATTCCTTATCTTCCCCTCACATCAGCTTACTTATCTGTAGAGCAGATAAACTAATAACGCTGTACCTCTCCCTCTCGAGGGTTTGCTGAAGTTATTATACGGTAGTGAGTGCCTTGAGAAGGAAGGTGTTATAAAAAGGAGGGTGTTAATGGGACAGGAAGGAGCCCCATTCTCCCCCATGTAAGTTAGCAGAGCTCTGTTATTTGCTTTAGCAGAAGCAGGGATTTGGCCTATGCTTAAATGACTTGCATTTGTTTTTCTTCTTGAATGCTAACATATAGCTAAGAGATAGCGTTACAAGGAAAGCTACTTCTTGCCTGTGTGTAAATATTCAGCAGCTGAATAGGCGTTATTTAGCAGGGCAGAGTTTCTGCTTCTCCACAGTTTCTGAGGATGTTAGTATAGACTCATTTTAAGCTGCTACAGATCAGAAGATACACCAAAATTACCAGATCAAAATCCTTCCCATATAAGTGTACACATACAGAATTTATTTTACTGGGCAATTAAATGTGTAAGATAAATATCCCTGGGGGAGGAGGGTTGTTTGAGGTTTTATGGCATATCTTATTATGGGCTCAGTTTCGAAATCTTAATCCAAGCAAAACTCTCTGTCTAGAGACTTAACACGAGAGCGTAACTTGGTGTTTCATACTCGGCATGTGTGCAGTTGCATCAGTGGATTTTAGGGCAGCGGGGGGCGGGGGGGGGGAGCGACGGCGGCAAAGCTTGGGCTAAAGAAAAGCAACCCCTCCTGGAACATTTATATTAGCAGCGACGCCTTCATCAGGCAACTCATATTGAAGGACCGTGTGGTTTCCTGGATTTCACCTGACAACTCTATTGATGAAAGATTAAAAGTAGAACTTATCTGTACGTGGTTTTGGGTGGTCAGTAAATCTGCCACCGACTGCAGCTATGAGATCATTGGCAGAACAGTTGACTGTGTGAGACGCAAAAGCTTTTTTTGGAGGACATATGAGCAGTCAGAATTGCCCAGAAAATACTCTAATTTAATATCTGAACTGCAAATGCAACTATTGCCTTGTTTACAACTAGGTGTGTTGAGGTTTTCTGTTTAGGAGGTGAAATGAACAACAGAAAAAATGTCCAGGTTGGAGTAACCAAATAATCAGATCTTGACTTGCTTATAGTGTGTAGATTTACTAAATACAGAAGTGCTTGGTGCCTTTAGCGTGGATTTATTGCGCTTTAAGACACATTCCTGACAAACATTTGTATTTAACACCATGCATTTCCCCCTCCCCTCCCCCCCAGTAGCCAAAAAAACCTGAAGCGCAGAGTTTTACCCCACCAATGCTTTATTCACGGGGCCAGGCTTTCTTGGAGGCTCGTTTTCTGGAGATGGCAGAGACAAGTACTTAGCCCTAAAGAGGCAGAGTTGAGAAAGAGGTACCAGGTGAAGCAGAGCGTACCTGCTACGTTTCCATAGGACGGCTGTAGCATGGGGTTCTGTACCATGGGGGTAGCTCTCGGTAGGTGGATGCATTGGTACAGCAGCGTGCGCTCAAGCTTAACTCTTGGTTACTTGCCGGGTTTGCTTGTTTAGTTGTTTTAGTGCGGCTAGTTTAGCGAATAAATAGTAAAGGGGCAGGCGGGACCCACGGGCTCCTTAGAAAGGCTTTGCTTAGACACACATCCCCCCCTCCAAAAGAAAGGAGGTTTCATCTTGCTTTCAAAAACTTGCATACATACCCTCTCTGCCCTTTTATTTGGCACTGGGGAGAAAAAAACCCCAAAAACCAAACCAAAGCACCCCAGCACACCTGTTTATATGCAGAGCTGACCCCCGAACCGACCATGTCCCTGACAACACTCCGGAGCTTCAAAGAGCCGAGCCGGGAGCCCCGGGGGGTGTCTGAGTGGGGTGGGCAGCAATGCCGATCCCAGGGGCACAGCACCCTCATCGTCATCATCATCATCCTCCTCCTCCTCGGGGGTGGCTGGCCGCGCCGTGTCCTGGCGCCGTGTCCGAGCCTGGACCCGCTCCTGCCCCACGCGTTGACGCCCTGCGGTCCCCTCTAAAGCGTGTCCCGGAGCAAAGCCGCGGGGGAACGGGGGAGGGGGGCGAGGACACACGACGACACGGCTTCCATGAGGTCCTGATAGCGGCTGAAGCGACCTGTTGCAGCCGGTGAGCTTCTCTCCCGTGGGAAATGGGCTTGAAGGGAAACAAACTCCGGTAAAAGGAGTATCCGGGAGAGAGCACTGTGGGCAGGCCGGTCGCAGGTGGAAGCGGGTGGGATTTCTTTTGTTATCTTCTCTTGCCTCCGCTTCGCACCATCCCCAGTCGCGCTTGGGAAGGGCTTCCCCAGATCCACCGGGGCTGCTCCCACCCGGGAACCGGCTCCCCCAAAGCAGGGCATACAAGCAAGGCACAAGCCCCAAAATAAGCGGAGGAAAGCCCTCTTCGCTAACACCAGAGACACAGCATCCCCCCTTCGCTGGCACCGGCCTCCCAAAACTCGTTGACTCATATTGGACCGCAAAGTGCGAGACGGAGAAGGTCCGGGGGGGGGGGGGGAGGGTGTATCTATTTTCTTCTCTTTTTTTCCCCTTTTGTCTTTGTTTGGGGGGGGTGTTTGGGATTTTTTCGGGGCGGCGGGGAGGGGGGAGGAGTGGAGGGTTTGTCCGGTTTTTGCCTCTTTCCTTCTGCTCCCTCCGCTGCGCGAAGGTGCGCACGGAAAGGCGCCTCGTCCCTTGGGCGTCGGAGACCCCGTGGGCAGCTGCTGCCCCGCTTCCTCCCCTCTCCCCCCACCTCCCCAAACGAAGGTAGACCCACACCAACCTGAAGCTCTCCTTTCTCCCTCCGAGAACACCGACGCTGGGAGTTCAGCCTGGAGAGAGGACGAGGGAAGTTCCCTCCCGACCCCGGCGGGGAGCAAGCCCGCCCCGCTGCCGGCCGCAACCCCGCGTCCCCCGCGGGGCGCCCGCCCTGGGATGGCGGAGGGCTGGGATGGCGGAGAGCTGTGCCTCTGCTGAGCTGCAAGCGGCCCCACGGCCGCAGGCCGGCCACTGCCACAGATTAACGTTAAAAAGGAGGGGGGAAATGACGATACGTGCGGCAGCTATCTGGTGGAAATCAGCCGCGCCGAGCGTCTCTCCAGCCGAGAGGCACTGCGGCAGGGAGAAGCAGCAGTGGGAGGAATACCCAACCCTACATTCCCCGCGGAGCTTCGGGAGCCAGGTTTATCGCACCGCTCTGGAGGGCTCGCCCCGGGGGCAGGCAGCACAGGCAGGAGGGAGAAGGAAAGATCTGGCTGGGGGCCGGGCAGGCGGGGGTACTCCCGCTCGGGTGTGCAAGGACCCATCGGTCACTCAGACCGGTTGGGGAGGCTCGACGCCGGGCAGGGGAAAAGCTCCCCGAGCGCATCTCTTCCTGACTGAGAAGGGATGCGTGGCGGGGTTTAGCCAAAAGGGTGCTGCCGGTGGAGGGGAAGGGGAGTGAGCAGGGCTTCGCCCCGTCTGCTGTCCGCGCTGCGAGACACGGGGAGGGACCGGGGGCGTCCGTCAGAAATAAATCAGAAGGGATGGAGTTCCGCGGTGATTCTCTCCGCTCCACCTGCCGAAATCACTGCCGAGCTGTGAACCAACCGGTGTGACAAAGACTGAGGATGGGAAATAGAAAAGCTGCCTATGTCTTTGCTTTAACCCGGACTATTTTGTCTGGGGAAAGAAGTTTCCTCAACCTCATCTCCTCTTCGCACGGGGAGGAGGCAGGCGGCAGGGCAGGCAGGACGAGCAAGACACACAGATCTGGCACCTCAGGGATGGCAGCAGCCCGGGCTGGGGTGGTTTCAGACCCCGGCCCCTTTATGTGCCGGATTTGCCCTCAAGGCTGCGAGGGAAAGGATCCCTCTAAACGCCCGGGGCAAGGGAAGCCGAGTTAACCCCTGAAGTGCGGTCACCAAACGCCCCGGGGAGGGGAAAAGAAGCGCTCCACAACCCCCGGGCTCGGCAGCACGCCCGGCCCAGCCCCTTCTCCCCTGGGCTAAAAAATAATAATAATAATAAAAAAGCGCGCAGATGAGCCCGATACGAGGCAGGGCTCCCCTGTAATCCCCAAAGCCAGGTGCCCGACTCGGAGGCGGGCTGTGCTGGGGCCGCCAAGCACCACACTGGGCTGCGGGACTTGGGTCCTGACCCGGGAAATTTAACCTGTGTGGGGAGCGATGGAGAAAGGGAGAAGGGAAAGGTCCCATCGAGAGAACAACAGAAATGTGGCATCCAAGTTTGCCGGCAACATTTCGCCGAGGGCCAGCTTCAAATTGGATTAATTCCCCGCCCCTCACGGGAAATAAATAAATAAATAAATAATAAATAGCATTTTTAATAATCGTAACGGAGCCAAAATCGGCGTCTCTCGAAGGGGGCCCGGAGGGGCAGGGTGGCCGGGAAGCTGGGAAAGGAGAGGTGGCAGAGTCCCACAGACGCAAAATCTCCCTTGCATCCTCTCCATCCCAATGCCATTTTTGCACGGGTCCGTGCTTGCTCCCCATCTGTCGCCCAACAGGACCATCCCCGGGACCGAGGGGGAGGTGGGAAAGGGGCAGGGCCGGGTAATTAAATTCCGGTGCCCGGCTAATTGCCGTAATTTGACGCTACCTGTACACCGCAGGCAGGCGCTGGGACCGGCGGTGTGAAGCGCGCCTCGCACGGCCCATTGACCGCGTCCCGCCCCGCCACCGCGCAGCAGCCGCCGGTCCCCGCGGAGGGGGGGGCTGTCTCCTCTTCTGTGAGGTTCTTCTCCCCAAGCTCTGAGGGTGAGAGCAAGAGGGTGCGTTTCCCTTCCCTCTACCGGCAGCTGAGACCAGCCCAGGACCCGACCCAGCAGAACCTCATAGGTGGGGGCCAATGCTCCCCGGCTTTTAGGAAGTCTCAAAGTGACCCTCAACTGGGACAAGATGCCACATCCCTCTGTTTCTGAAAAGCGAAGGGCTTGCCGTGCGGCTGCAAAGTGGAAATTAATCGCATCCCTCCCAAAAATCCTGCAGCTGGACTATTGCTTCCCCCTGCTCCCCCTGTGCCCGGGCCCTGGAGATGGGGCCGGGGCCGTGTTTCTTGTCTTTCGGGGCGTGAAATCAGAGCTGCGCTACGCCCTGGCAACTTTCCAGGGCACTTCGGCACTTGAATCCCCGAGGGGAAAAAAAGCACGGGTGGGGACAAGGGCTGCAGACACCGAGAGGTCCCAGGGCCACAGACTGTCGCACGCCGGCTTCTGCTGGAGAGGGGGAGGGGGGTGTGTGGCAGCAGCTATCACCCCGCACCGCTCCCGCGCAGCTCAGTGGGACAGCCCCCGGGTGCCGCATCCCCCCCGCCTGGCCCGGGTACTGAGGGTTGGGAAGACCGCCTGCATTTGGGGGCTCTGTGTTTCCCCCGGGCTCCTACGGCCACTTGCAGCGCCTCCGTTACACACTTGGGCTACTTCAGCCCCCCCCACCCCGCCCCCCACCTCCCCCGGTGCTTTGTCTTTTTGGGTAGTGGCTATTATTAATACTATTATTACTATTGTTATTATGATTGTTACGACTACTACGAGCACGCACTCATCAGCAACTTGCCCCCCGAAGAAATATACTACCCCCCACACACAGCCCTCCGGGGGGTGCGGGGGGGGGCTCGTCCATCCCCACCCGGGCTGTCAGAGCTGCCCCCTGCTCAGAGTTGGGGGAGCAGCGGGGCAGCGAAGCGGGCAGCTGCCCGGCGGCTGCAGCACGCCCCGGGCACTGCCCCCCGGGGGCTGGCGGCGGTGCACCCCCGGGGGGCCGCGGGACCGGGCCGGGCGCCGTGGGAGTGCGGTGTCGGGGGGCAGCGCGCAAGCAGCGCGCAGGCGCGGGCAGGGAGCACCCAGCTCTTTATGGCCAGGTGAGAGAGTCCCGGCGCAGGTAAGGGGAGGATTTACCCACAGGCATCTCGGGCGGGCGGCTCACCTTCGCAGTCCATGACCAGCAGGGACCTGGGGATTCGGAGCCCGCAGCCAGGATGTCTATCCTCGCCAAGATGGGGGACTGGCAGGTAAGGAGACCCTTCTGCCCTGGGCGCGGGGGCAGGGTTATTGTTTTGGGACGGGAGGTAGGGCTGGAGCGGGAGAGGTGACGGGCCGGCAGGGAGTGGTGCAAGCCCCGCACCGGGGTCGGTGGTTTGGCGGCTCCCCGTGCCGGGAGCTGCCACCGGCGAGGCCCGGCCGCAACAGTTAGGAGAGCGGGGGGCTGGGTGCCGGGAGGGGCGAAGCCAGGGCCGCTCCGCCGCTCTCGGGGGTGTCCCGGCCCCGGTGTGAGCTGCCCGGCAGCGTGGGCCGGCGAAGGGCGGCTTGCGCCTGCCCGTCCTGTCGTCCCGTCCGCCCGGGGCTGGCGGCGGCCGTCCTGCCGCCGAGCCCTGGGGCTGCCCTCGGAGCGCGGCGGGCCCAAGCTGCGCGGCCCCGGGGCACCCCGGCGGGCTCGGGCTCTGCCCCGCTCGGGGAACGGGCCGCGAGGGGCCGAAGCGTCGACGTGAGCTCCCACCCAAGCCCGTCCCGTGGTAAAATAACCCCGCCAGGTCCCACTGGGCGGTTGGAGCTCCGGGAGCCACCGTGGAAAGCGCTCCCGCGGGGATGAGCAGAAGGGAAGAGCAGCACCCACCAGCAAAAGCGGGCAGGCGGTGAAACCGCGGCCCGCCGGGGCCTCGCCCGGCCCCGCGGACCCGGGGGACCCACGCTCGCCATGAGCGACCCGGCACGTGTGGCGTCGCGGCGGGTCCCAAGCCGGGAGGCGCTGCCCAAGCCCTGCAGTGCCCGGTTCTCCGTCCGCTCGGGCCGAGCCACCCTTGTTTGCCGGCTAATGGAAGTGAAGACGACCCCGTCCAGTTCAAAACACCCCAGCTTTTACTGCCGAAACCGACTTTCTTTTTTTTCTTTCTTTCTTTCTTTCTCTCCCCTTCTCCCTCCCTCCCTCCCCATCCCCCCCCCCCCCCGCCAAAATTAGCCCCCTTCAAGATGGGGGCCCAGCTCCTTTTTCTGCTCCCAACTTTTCAAACCTCTCGATGAAGTCTCTCTCCGTTCTGCCGTGTTTCACTTTATTTGGGTTGTTTGGTGGTTTTTTTACGGTAGCACGAAGTCGTCTGAAAAAAAAAAAACAAACAAACCACCAAAAACCCAGTAAACAAAAGTATCTTTTTAGTATATCTTTCACAGTTAGAGCTGGTGTGTTTCTGTCGGGTCGGTACGCAGAAGCCATCAGAACAGGATTTTAAATATTTTCTTAATCTCCTCGCTGAAGTCAACTCTTATGTAATCGTAATTACGGGCTATCTGCCTTGAAATCTACTCCCCACTTTGCCTTACACCCCCGGCCCTCCTTGCTCCTGCTCCCCCGGCGTTGCGGCTCCCCCACCCCACACACACACCTCCCCGCCCGCCCCGCCGAGCCTGGCCGGAGGGGCCGGCCCGGGTGGACCCGCCGCGGGGCGCACAGGAGCCGCCTCCCGCTGCCCCGTCGGGTCTCTTGGGGAAAGCCGCCTCCTTCCCCCGCACCCGGACCGACCCGGGGTTAGGGGAGAGGAGGGATAACGACGGGCCTTTGGGCCACGGGAATCCTGTGCGGCCGTGGGTGGGAGGCTGTCCCGAGTGGGTGGGAGGCTCTCCCCGACCTGCCGGGCTCCGCCAGGACGGCGCTGAGAGGCGATGGGCCTCTTCGTTATCTTCCTCCTCTCTTTCTGATCCCGCTCTTTACCCCCCCCCTCCCCTTCCCGGGGCATTAACTAGGCTTAATCTGCCAGCTCCATTTGAACCTCAATGGGAGTAAAAACAACAATTTACTCTCCTGCCACTTGCAGACAAAAGCGCTGGTGAAAAAGAGCATGGGGGGGGGGGGGGGGAGGAGGGAGGGGAAAGAAAAAAAATATAATCCATTTTGGGGTTGTAGATTTGTGTGTGAAGGAGCAGGCCCGGCAGCCTGGAGGCTTTGCCGCCTTTCCCGGGGCGAGGACGCGTGTGCCGGGTCCCCCGAGGGCCCGCTGCGGCTCCCCCGCCGAGTGGAAGGGCCGTTCGCTCCTGGAGGCAGTAAATTTTCCCCCGGCGTCGGTGGGGTGGAGTGGGGGTGGGGGGGTGGGGGGGTGGCCCCGGGAAGGTCTCCCAGGTCGACAGGGCAGGTTTTGCGGTTGCCAGAGGGAAGTTTCGGGGAGCGGCAGGGCAGCCAGGTGCTCGCCCCCCAGCCCCGCGCGGGGATGCTGAGCTCCGGAGAATGCCTAGGGGCCCGGCGGGCGTGGGGAGCCGCGTCAGGCCCGACACGCCGGCCCCACGGAGAGGAGGATGCCTCGCTGTTTAGGAGCGGCGTGGGATCAGTGAAAGAAAAGAAGAAAGGGGGAAAAAATATTTTAAAAAAGAAGGAAATTGGAGAAAACGAAGATTTCTGTGGATGGATCAAGGCTGGGCACCCGGGGGAATAAAAGAGAAGGGCTGGAAAAGCAACCCCCCGGGAGGCGGGCTGAGCGCTCGCTTAGAGGCACATTGTTAAGCAAACGAAGCGCTCCACCTAAGAAAGTACCGAAGTTTTACTAGGGTCATTGTTTTGTCCCTTGGCTTCAAGTGCTTGCAAAAGACTTTTCTGGGCTCCTGCTGCATTCGTATTGTCGCTCGCCCACTTCTATCTGGGAGGTTATGTTGGGTTTGTTTTGGGTTTGGGTTTTGTTTTGGGTTTTGTTTTGGATTGTTGGGGTTGTTTTTTTTTTTGAAGACCGATAGCCGACAGAAATAAAATAGTTTCCAAAAGAAAGGAGCTTTTCAAATATCCACCAAAAAGATGGAATCAAATCCAGAGGGCAACAGAAGGCTCCACAGACAATAACCTCGTTAGAGTGAGACTCGAGTCTCGTTCCTCCTCGTTCCGGCTTTGGCTTCTTTAAACCTCGTGGTGGGGGTGGGAGGGGGGGGGTAAGGGAAAGAAAAAAGTGGCTTCGTGGCTAGCCCCAAACTCTCTGCAGATGAAGGGACAGTCACGTCTTTGATTTCTCTTGCCACCTTCCTCCCTGCTGGCAGGCAGAGGCGTGGGGGGAGCGGCGGCCGGCGAGCCCCTCTCACCCTCCCGCAGGCAGGCAGGGCCCGCTGCCCTCCCCCCCTCTCGCCCCCCCACCCCCACCCCGCACCGGGGCTCGGCGGGTTGGATATAGCTTTTATTTATTTAATTATTTTTAAAATATTTATTCCCCCCCCCCCTCTTTTTTTTTTCTTTTTTTTTTTTTGTTTTTCACTCGTGGGTCCCTTCTACCTGCGTCCATCGCTGCAGGTTGTTGTGCTGGCGAGCAATTGGGTTGTTGTTGATATGCTAATGAGGCGATTAGGCTGTGGGTAAAGAGCTGGAAAAGGGAAAAGTTTCCACCATTAGAGGGAGATCTCCGAGCGCGGACGGGAGCGCTGCAGAGCCTCCGCCAGCCGCGCTCCCCACGCCGCCCCGGCACCGCCACCGTAGGGAAAGGCAGGGAGAACCAAACCCTCTCCCTCTCTCTCAGTCTCACGCCAATCCATGAAAATGCTTTGGAAACTGACGGATAATATCAAGTATGAGGAATGTGAGGTAAGCGCTTCCCCCGGCCGGGGTAGAGCCCCCGGCCTCGCAGCTGCGAGCGGGAGCCTGCAGCATCCCCTCCGTCTCTCAATTTCGTTTAGGAAAACTTCTGCTCCTTCGCCAGGCTTCCTTGCGGTCCTGAAGCTGGAGAGGGGCTCGGGTCCTTCCCCTGGAACTTCGGGGCTTGTGGAAACCCGTCTTTGTCGGAAGTGTGTGAGGAAAGGCAAAAGGGGATCCAGCCTTGGTGCCCATAGGTAGCTGATCCGTAGATAAAGCTCTGTAAGGATGCCACACTCATCCATATGGATGGATGGACGGACGGACGGACGGATGGATGAATGAATGAATGGACGGATGAATGAATGAATGAAAGGGCAAAGAGACAAAGGGAAGAGATTTATTCTAACACGCCAGGTACCCGAGGCATCCCAATAAATTGGCTCAGGACCGACGCCTAAATTCGACCTTTTTGATGTTAGTTGGGTGTTGATTATACCGAGCTGCACAGATTTGCAGGGGTCAGCTGCCGAACTTGAAATCACCGGCTTGGGAGTGGTGTTCCCCATAGCCTTCTCATTTTCAGGGCCACACTCCCACGGCTTTGAGCAGTAATATTTTAACGGCTTGGGGGGAAAAAAAATTAAAATCCGCCTAATTCGGTTTTGGAGCCGTTGAGCGCAGATTTTTGTGCGCACATCACTCTCTGTGTGTGCATCCGTATTTTTAGAAACAGGCAAGTGTCTTTTTTTTTTTTTGTGACAAAAAGGAGAAGAGAAAAAAGAAGAGCGATGCCCAGGACTCATATCCCTAGTCTCAAACCAACGAATATTATTGTCACCCGTCTCGCAAAAGTTGTCTGTGCAGTGCCTTTAAACCGCGCAATAAAGGACTCCGCTTTGCAAATGAACGCAGTTCTTTGGTCGTGATCCACGCGGGAAGGTCCCCCCCAGCCTCGGCGGAGCCTTGCCGTCATGCATGTTTGGGGTGAAGGGGGGGGGGGGGCGGCCACGCTCCCTTCCCACCCCGCCGCTGCTTTGGGCGATGCTGTAGCTTAAGAAAGGGGCCGGGGACTCGCCAAACTCACCGCCGGCTAAATGATTTGGTGGTTTAATCCCGGATCGAGGAGCCTGGGATAAAAAGCTGTCTCCCGGTGCGGGGCTGAGGTCTATAGACCCACTCGCTGGTGGATGCTTCATTTCTAGATTTCTAGGAATTAGGTGTCATCAAGGGTGTCTTTTCGTGTGGGTTTTCTTTTCTGTTGTTGTTTGCTAAGGCTTTTTTGTGGGTTTTTCGCTTGGGTTTTGTTTTGTTTGGCTTTTTTTTTTTTTTTTTTTTAAAGCCGGAAAAAAATATATGTATTCTTCAGCTGGATTTCGGGAGGAAAGCGTGTGTGTGTGTGTGTGTCCCTCCCCAGGATCGGTATTCAAGTGTGCACACGTGCGAGCGTGCGGATTTCATCGCCAATGGCTTTTGTTGCCTTGTGCTAATGGGACTTTGCACCGAGGTGCTACCCAACACGCAGGGAGCGGCGGCCGCTCCGCCGGGTGCCCCGCCGGCTGATGGGCGTGCGCCTGCGGCCGGGTCTCCGTGTGCTTTTCCTCGGGAGCGGGAGCGAGGGGGGCTTGCGGGCAGGGTGGAAAAAGAGGGTGGCTTTACCCTCGCGGGGGTAGGACCTCCATTTAAAAGAAAGGAGGGGGGGTGGTGGGGAAAAAAAAACAAAAAAAAAAAAACAAAAAAAGGAAAAGAAAAGCGGAATAAAAGCTCGGCGAGTCGCGCTCGACGCCCGGAGCGCCGGGAGCGGGCGGGCGGAGCGCGGGGCCGGGCGCCGGCGGCGGGGAGGCTGCGGCGGGGCAGCGGCGCGGCGGCGGCGAGTGGAGCCGTGCCTCTTTGAGGGAGTTGTTTGGGAGTTGCACAGCCAGTCCGACGGGTTGCGCCGGAGCCCCGGCTTGTCTGGGCCGGGAGAAGCGCTCGCCTTGATTCTTTTCCCGGCTCCCTTTCCACCAACAGCCCCCCCCCCTCCCCGTCCGCGTCCCTCCCGCCCTCCTTCCCTTCCCGTCTCGCCGCCTCCTGCCTCTTCCTCCCCCGTCTTTTCCCGGATCCTCCAAGAGGGGGGCCACGGGGAGCCCGGCGGATGCTCTTTGGGCTCCCCAGCCCCCCACCCCCCCATACCGGCCGCCCGCCGTCCTCGGCGCTGGCCTCGAACCGGAGGAGGAGGAGGAGGAGGGCTGACACCCAGAAGGGGAGACACCCAAAAAAACTTTCCCAGCCGGTTTCCGGGACGCGGGGCACGGAGGCGAAGCCGGCTCGGCGGCGCGGGGCGGCCGCCGCGGGGGCAGCGGCGCGGGGAGCCCCTCGGCGGGGCGCCCTCGAGGCATGGACGGGGCGGCGGCGGCGGGCGGCCCCACGGAGCCCACCCCGCGCAAAGGCGGCGGCGGCGGCGCGGCCGAGGGCGGCAAGAACCAAGCGGCGGGGAGCCAGCAGCCGCTCTTCTCCCTGGGCTTTGAGGCCGGCTACGCGCAGCAGCCGCAGCCCGAGGTGCGCCCGCGAAGGACCGTGGGGCTGGGGGCAGGGGGAGGCAGCGACAGGGAGGGAGGAAGGGAAGGATGGATGGAGGGAGGGAGGGAGGGAAGGAGGGGAAGGGAAAGGAAAGGCGGGGGGGGGGAATCCTGCGCCCCCTCCCCTCCTTCTGCCGGTCTCTCCCACCCCCCCACTCCCCCCCTCCGCACCCCCCTCCCGGCTCCCACCCTCTCCCTCTCTCCGGATCTCTTTCTCTTTCACTTTTGCATGCCCTGCAACCTTTTAAAATGTTGCCCCTTTCCTGTGATTCGTCAGACGCAGCAGCATGTCCCCCCTCTCTCTCTCCCGCTCCCTCTCTCTCCCTTTTTGTCTCTCTCTCCCTCTCCCTCTCCCCCATCTCTGATTAGATACACTGATTCTTCATTCAATGGACGTCATTTAGAACAGGCTCTGCCTTGAGTTGCCTTCTCGCTTCACGCTCGATTTCCAGCCATTCTTCCCTTATTAAGTATTCGTGTAATATTAATAGTCATGAATATCTGCTATTAGGAGTCTCCAGGAAGGCAGCAGATCTGTTATTAGGAGCTCAAGTGAAGCAGCAGCTAAGTCAAAGGAGAAAAAGAGACAGAGGAAAAAAAAAAAAGGATTAAGAAACAAACACACACACGCTAAAAAAAAAAAAAGGAAAAAAAAGCGCAAAACAAAAAAAAAAAGCAGAAAAAAAAAAAGCAACCAACTTTGACTCCTCACACCACGCCAGGATAGAGAGCTCGCCTTGGCAACACCCGATGAAGGGCAGCAGAGATCGGTGCAAGTTCTGATGGATTATAGTGGCGCACCCGCGGTGCAGGAACAGCCCCGGCGCCCCGGTCCCGCCGCCCGCGCCTAGCGCCGGGCTCCGGCCGCGCTCCCTCCGCGCCCGCGCCGCGCCCGCACCCGCGGGGCTCCGCCGGGGGCTGCGCTCCGCCGGTCACTGTCCTCTGCTTTGGGGTTGGTTTTTTTTTCCTTCCTTGGTGGCTTTTTTTTCTACCCTGACTTGTACCCCCCGACTCTTCGCAGATGTTAGTACACAGTTTTTCGGCTATGGTGAGTTGCTTCACGTTTCTCTCTCGGAGGGGGTTTGGTGTGTGCTGGGTGTTGCTATTGTTGTCGGCGGTGGCGGTCGGGGTTTTGCACACAGCTTTCCGGAGAGGGCTTTTATCCCCTTCATTTTTACTAATTCGGAGGCTTACTCTTTTTTTTTTCTCTCATTTCTTTTTTTTTTCTTTCTTTCTGTTTTTCTTTTTTTTTTTCCCCTCTTTTTTTTTTCTTTTTCTTTTTTCTTTTTTCTTTTTCTTTTTGCCTGCTTCGAGCGAACGGCAAAAGGCTTTGCTTGGACCTTACCGCTTCGGCTTCTCCACCCTGCCACCTGCGAACGGGATATTTTCAGCTTTCTCGTTTCCCTTTTTCGGGATCTCGGCTCTTTCCCTCTTCGAATCCTCCTCCACCTCCTCCTTTGGAGGCCATGCCTTTTTTCTTTTCCCCCGGACATACCCTACGGCTGCGGGAGACGGCAGACCCGTGCCCGGGCGTTCCGGTACCGCTCGCCCGTCGGTGCTGCGGGGCTCAGGGGTGACGCTACCCCCCGGCTGCCCGGCGCATTCCTCCGCTTGCCCAGCGCCCCGGCCGCCGCCTCCCCCTCCGCTCCGGGATCACCCGTTGGCGAGCGGGGCAGCTCGGCCGGGCACTGGGGTTGCTCTCCCGGCTGCCTCCGGCCCGAAATATTTGTAAAACTCGCGGGGGAGGGTGTGTGTGTGTGTAGGGAAGGGGGGGGGGGTGGTGACCGGTTCGTTTAGAGCCTATTTCGGCGTCTTCTGGTAACAAAATGGCAGTGGGCTTGGATTTTCCAGGGTTTTCTTGGGATGCGTTATCCGTAATCCCGGCGACAGTATTCGTATCGGTTCTGTCCAGGGCCAGCGGGAGGATTTAGGCTCGTGGTAGAATTATTATTTTACGAATGCCCGCTTACGGATTGTTCTTTTTATTTGCGGGGAAAACCTGCTCCTTGGAACGCCGGGGCGCGATCCGTTGGGGATCCAGGCTGTGCCGCCGCAATGGTTTTGTTTGTTATTGTAAGCAGTCCGGTTATAATTATTGCTGCTATTGCTGCTATCGTTATTGCCGTTATTATTATTATTATTACTATTTAAAAAGCGAGACTGCCTCTTAATCGTGTGCCAAGGGAAATCCGAGGCAGCGAAATGCCCAGATCTGCTCTTCTCCGCCTCGGAGCGGACGAGCTGCCCGTCTGCTCCCCATAGGTGAAATTCGCGAGCCGATTTTGAGGAGAAATAGTTTGATTTTTATCTTTGTTTTTCTTTTCTCTCCCCTCTTCCCCCTCCCCCTCCTCCCTCCCTCGACGTCCCCCCGTTCCCCCACCCCCCCCCCCCCCTCTACCCCCACCCCTCCCCTACACCTCAGGAGCGCCACGACAGTACCAGCAACGGGACAGCCCGGCTACCCCAGTTGGGGACCGTGGGTCAGTCTCCCTACACCAGCGCCCCGCCGCTCTCCCACACCCCCAACGCCGACTTCCAGCCCCCCTACTTCCCCCCCCCTTACCAGCCCATCTACCCCCAGTCTCAGGACCCCTACTCCCACGTGAACGACCCCTACAGCCTCAACCCCCTCCATGCCCAGCCGCAGCCCCAGCACCCAGGATGGCCGGGACAGAGACAGAGCCAGGAGACGGGGCTTCTCCACACGCACCGGGGTTTGCCCCACCAGCTCTCGGGGCTCGACCCACGCAGGGACTACCGGCGGCACGACGACCTGCTGCACGCCCCGCACGGGCTGGGTTCGGGGCTGGCCGACCTGCCCCTCCACTCCATCCCCCACGCCATCGAGGACGTGCCGGTAAGCGAAGGGATCCCGGGGCCCGCTCGCCACTTGTCCTCCTCCTCCTCCCCGCGGGTGCCGAACTTCGGGATGCGGGGGGCGGGTGGTTGTGAGGAGGGAGGAGGGGGACCCCTCTGTTCCCCCCCCACCCCCCAATTAAAAAGGGGGAGGGAAGGAAAGAGCCCCCCCTCCCCCCGGAAAGGCAAAGCCCCCACCTAGAACAATAGGTTCTTGCAGCTCGTCCCTGCGCGACGCCTCCCCGCTAAGGCGCCCGCTAAAATATAAATAAATCAAATTACTGTCATCGTTAACAATATCTTTCCTTCTCAATGACAATAAGCTGTTACGATTGGAAGAATATATAATATCACCACAGGGCCGTGCATTTGGGGATTTCTCGCTTGCCTTGGGAGAAACACGAGTCTGAAACGCGAGATCTCATTAAACGTCCTCCCAGGCAAACGGAAAGGGGGAGAGGAAAAGGAATAAAAGTGGGTGAAAGTGGCCTAAGAAGGGGAAAAAAAAATCGTTTTCCCGTGATTACAGGACTGGCATATAGGATAACGACAGCCAAAGTTGTAAGAGGATATGGGCAGATCCTCTTTTCTGAAGGAATTAATTGACAAATCAGGGAAGAGGTATATTAAAACGCTGCTGCCTCCTTCTTTTTAGCAGCGGTGCAAAGGGATGACCTCATAAATCATTAGCTATAGGTTATCAAATTCGAGCCAGACCTGCTACACCCTATATCAAATTATACGTTGGGAGCCTATTGGAGGATACAGAATTTGGGGGGCCTAATTCTATTATTGATAAATACAGATTTTAAAAGGGAAAAAAAAAAAAAAGATTTCTAATTAAGCATGACATTAGCACACGAGGTATTTACAAAGCGCAAGCCAGGGCTATTGTTCGTTTAGGAAAGTGGCCTTATGCAACGTGATAGGTCACGATCAAAGTTCATCTTTCTGGGTTTCTCCCTGAAAATGCAAGTAGAACATGGCAATAAATTTATTAAAGCCCACAGAGCTCATGCTGAGGGACTGAAGCTGCCCAGCTCGCAGGAGGAAAGAGGAGGGGAGGGAACTGTGGTATCTGGATGTGATTTTTGCTGAAATGCCATCCCAAATTACAGGATCAAATATTACAACAATATATTTGCTGACAGTTTAATGAGTACAGTTTCGTGTTGCAAGGATAATGTTCAGATGAACTTACCTTTTTTTTTTTTGAGGGGGGGTGTGTGTGTAATTTTGAAATCTTTTGTAAATTATACTCAGGGAAAAATAGTGAATATATTACAGCCCTCATCTGGCCAAATTAGCCACAGAAAATTGCTGGTTATGTTCAGCAGTTTTGCAATGAGGGCATACGTTTCCCAAAGTGGAGGATTTTGTAAGCAATTTGGATCCGTTAAAAGCAGGTCGATTCTTTAAACTTGATATAAAATAACATGGAGGCAATAGTAAGAATAAACTAATTTGTTCACTGCAAAGCCCCTGATTGCTGTAGGAGGAACATGACCTAAACCGTTCTCTTGAATTCTCCCTCTCCTCGATGGAGCTCTGTGGCTGTGGGCTGACTCGGGAAGCCTCCTCTGCAGATATTTTAAGTACAAATCGTTTGATTTGCCTTTTAGGGATCTATGAATTAATAGCATTGCTATACTTTGTGAAAACCAAATGCCATCTGGTTTAAATCCTTAAACCAGCCCGGCCGATTTATATTTTTTTTTTTCCCCCTCTGTCTGTAAAACTGAATCAGCAGGCTGTATGAAGGAGAGCATAAAAATAAGAGGATGTATCTTTTCAGAGTGTTTTATCTAGTTATGTGTGTGTGTGTGTGTGTGGAGGGGGGGGGGGAATTGCAGAAATCTGGGTCAGGAAAGGGTCGTTTTCAATTTTTCCCGTTGCTGCAACAGTTAACCTTTAATAAAAGCGACCGCTAAATATTTAAGAAAATCAAGTAGACGGTGAAAATTATTTAATCATAAATATCTCTGTGGGATTTTAAACTTAACAGTCCTCCCTGTATGGAATATGTGTAGAAATAACACAAATAAAAGTATTATGCCACACTACATTTACTTTATGGGTTTAGGGTGCATGCATAAAGGGATCATATTTCCCCATATAGTTAAAACAGAAGAACTGCAGCAGTAGTCATTTCTGAACATTTCTCAATTTAATTATACTTAAATCCAGAAGCACTTTAGGCAAGTTACAAATGAGAGCATTGAGTATAATAAAACCTGTAATAAAGCAACTTAGTACCATCCACCCGGAATCATTGAGATCAGGCACAATTAACAGGAGCATAAATCCAAGACAGAATGGAAAATGTTAGAATCAGTATTATTGTTGGACAAAGACTAGAGAAGGAAGTAATAGTTTTTTAAATGGTAATGCCTGGGTTTTGTAACGATTGTGAAATCTTCTATCTCAGCAGCACTGGTGTTAATTTGTAAACACAGCCAGACATTATATTGCCTGTCAGTTTTTGGAATTAGAAAACATGATTTCATTTGACTTTCTAATCACGTCGTGACTCCGCCGGGCAAACCCCAGCTGTAGCCGCGACCGAGCAACCTGCGAGGGGACAATAGTGGGGATGCGCCCCCGTGTCCCGTTCCCCCCCGTCTCCCCCCGGCATCGCACCGGTCCCCCCCCCCTCCTTTGTGCTTTCCCTCCCGCGGGCACGGGAGCGGGCGCAGAAACGGGGGAAGGGCCGGGCCGGGGCCGATTCCCGGGGAGGAGGGAAAGGGAGGGGAGTTAGGAGGGACGGGAGCCGGCAGAAGCTGGAGGCCGCTCGGGTGTCGGGCTCTGCCGGGCAAGACCCGGGGATGTGCGGGTGATTTGTTGTGAGTTTGTATTTTTGGGGTTTTTTTTTAATCTTGAGGGACGGGGGTAGAGTGGGGAGGGAGGCACGACTCCTTCTGATAAAGGAAATCTACCTCCCCGCCACCCCCCCCCGCTTCAATTCCGTGTCGTTTCCCTCTGCCCCCCTCCTCAGATTTGTTGTTTCCCTTCCCTCACCGTGCCCGGGGGGTGGGGGAGTGGGGGGGCACACGACTTCTCCCGCACCCCCCAGCTCTCTCCGCCTTTTGTTGTGGTTGTACATTTACATCTCTGCCTGTTCCTTTTGTTGCAGCACGTAGAAGACCCCGGTATTAACATCCCAGATCAAACTGTAATTAAGAAAGGTAAGCCGTTTCCTTGCGCATACCAAACATGTCGTCACAGGCAGGGGACTGCTCGCAGGGAGGACTTACCCGGCCTCCACACCCTCCTCAGCACCATCCCCCCTCCATCCCTCCCTCTCCCCCCCCCCCCCCCGCCCTTCCCGGCCCCGGGCTCCTTCCTCTGGCACGTACTGTTGGCCAAAAGGTTGGAGGCAGAGAAAGAAAACGGGCGATGAAGAGTTGAAATCCGCCCTCTTTTAAGTGGCCACGTTTTGCCGGGTATTTTAATTATTGTTGTCGTTAAGGAGGAAAAATGTTAGCAGATGATCTAGAAAATGCGAGCCGGTATTTTGCTGCGTCAGCCAACAGTTGGGTTTCAGGGCTTGCCCCCTGCGCCCGGCCGAGCGGAGGGCTTTAATCGTTGTTGGTAAACTGAAGGAAGGAAACGTTATCCCTTCCTCCTTCGGGGTTCTTCTTATTTAAATGACGGCGGTGATGAGGTGAGGTGGGCTCCCGGAGAGCAAGCGTCTGGAGCCCGGTGGCTGTCGGTCTGGGCTGTTCGTTTTTCGTTGGCTTTGTGCGCTCGGAACTGAATTTTGCCCGGGTTGGAAGCCGGTCCCCAAGGTCTCGCAAAATACTCGCGGCGTGTGTGTTCCCTCGGTTTCCTTTTCCCGCCTTTCTCCCGGGGGCCCGAAGGGTTGGTTGGGGAAGGTGGCACGGGGGGCAGCCTGCGGAGGAAGTTTCTTGGTGTACAGCGATCGGTTTGCGTTTGGGTCCCTGCGTGGGGAGCTGCGGCCGGAGGAAGATTGGTGGGGCTGAACGAACCACCTACCGAGTTTCTGCCTGCTCCGAGGGGTGCCGCGGCCGTGCTCTTTATTCTGGTAGCCCGGGCGCCACCGGGGCAAGGTGCTGAATAGAGCCGCTCTCCTCTCTACTAATCCTAAACGCTGCACGGCCAGCGAGCTCAAACTTTCATCCCCCCCCCCCCCCCCCCCCCGCGCCTGTAAAGCCTTTGTCACGTCAAATTAGATGTGCAAGGGATAAATCTTAAGAGATGCTCTTTCCAAGTCGACATGATAATTGGCTCTTTTATTAGTAATCTCAAGAGTTCGTTTAACTCCTGTTGTATCTATTAGCCTTCCCAGAGCTATTAATGTCACAAGTGATCTATCCAAAACGCAGAGAGCCCCCCGCTCCGTTGGACTAGGGCGGTAGGAGAAAGGGAAGGCGACCGGACGCCCGCGGCGGACCCGGCCGGGACCGGAGACCGGCAGGCACCGCATGCCGAGCGGCAGCCGGGCCCGGCGCCTCCCCGCTATCCGCCGCCGGGCAGGGCCGGTCCGGTCCGCCCGGGGAGGGACCAGGCTCTATTTTGGGGAGCGACGGGCGCTGGCTGCCGGGGTGCCGGAGGGGCGCGCTCCGGCTCCTCCCGGCGTTGCGGTTTACCCACGGAGGCAAAAGTTGCGCGCTGGGAAGGCAGCGAGGCGGGCAGAACGGCGCCGTCCCCCGGGGAACTCGCCGGCGCCCGAGCGCCTACGGCGGCGCTGCGCGGCCGCCCGGCCCGCTGCCTGTGTGGCTCCCCCTGCGCGCTGCCTGCCCTCCGCGGGCCAGGAGCCCGTGGCGGGCCGGCCTTGCCCGTGACGTCCGGTTGTACGTCCGGTACTGACGTACAAACTGCCACCGCCCCCCCCCGGACGGCGTGTGCCCGCTGCGGGTTGGGGGGAGAAGAGAGCGGCGAGCCGGCGGGTTATGTTTTAATTTCCTTTTCTGCGGGTCGAGGGTTGCCCCGCTCTCTCCCTGCGCCTCCCGGCCAGCGGAGGGGTGCCCCGCCTGCCGCCCCCCCCGCTCCGTAGGCGATGCGGGGCCGGAGCTGGCCGCGGCGAACAGCTTCGGGTGCCCGGCGGCGGCTTTACCCCCTTTCCTCAGGTTCCCGCCCGCTCCTCACCCTCACCTCCCTGCTCCTCCCTCCCTGCAGGCCCCGTGTCCCTCTCCAAGTCTAACAACAACGCCGTCTCCTCCATCCCCATCAACAAGGACACGCTCTTCGGCGGGGTGGTGAACCCCAACGAGGTCTTCTGCTCGGTGCCGGGCCGCCTCTCGCTGCTCAGCTCCACCTCCAAGTACAAGGTCACGGTGGCGGAAGTGCAGAGACGCCTCTCGCCGCCCGAGTGCCTCAACGCCTCCCTGCTGGGCGGAGTGCTGCGGAGGTGAGGGGCGGGGGAACGCGGGAGGCGGGGTGGCGGCGGCGAATAACGCCTGCTGCCGCCGTGCCGGGCCGTGCTAGGCCGTGCAGTGCCCGGCCGGGCGAGCGGGCGGGCGCGAAGGAGGAGGAGGAGGACGACGACGAGAGACCACGCGGGGCGGCGAGGGGAGGGGGTGTGAGGCGCAAGCGGCTCCTGCCACTAGGGGTCGGGGCGCACGCGGCCGCCGGGGCAGAGCGAGGTGGGGGGTGGAGGGGAAGGCGCTGTAGCCATGGCAACATGCAGCTTTGTGTGCTTCCCCCCCCACCCCTCCTCCAGAAGTAGTGGGAACAGGGCCCAGTGTGGTGTATGTGTGTGTCCCCGAGCCACGCTGACCCATCACGGCGATGTACGCCCCCCACATACACCCCCCACACCCCCAGGGGTAGGGAGGTTACAGGCAGGCACCCTGCCGTGGGCACCCACCCTGCTGCCTGCCATCCTGGGCCTGTGACCTCACCCAGGCAGTTAGGCAGCACCCAGGCAGGGAATAACAGCCAGGATTAATTAAACCAGCTCCCACTTTCACAGCCAGGTGCTTGGTCCGGCTCTTGGAGAAAAGCCACGCAGGGATTAGTGTGAGGGCAGTGATGCTCTGCAGCGGTAATAGGGGCTGCTGACCTTCTGCAATGCCCGTGGGCTGTGGGATGAAGCTGCTTCCCTGGCCCTCGGTGCCTTGGGAGCTCAGGTGGCTGCCTCAAGGGTCTAGCTCTGGCCATGATGTGCCCAGAGCTCCTAGCAGCCTGGGGGCTGACCTGAATCTCAGTGAAGGGCCCCTGTTCCCCAGACATGGAGCCATCCAAAGCCGCTTCCCTATGTCTTGAGACTTGGCTTTCAGCAACACTCACTTTTGAGTCCCCCACAAGCATGCCTCTCCCCTTTTTACTCTCATAAAGAAATGTGTTGGGATGATCTGTGGGCAGGAGTGGGTGACCCCCACTGGCCCCATTTCTGATGTCTTTCTGTGTGGAGCAGGGCGAAGTCTAAAAACGGTGGGAGATCTCTGAGGGAGAAACTGGACAAAATAGGATTAAACCTGCCAGCCGGGAGGCGTAAAGCTGCTAACGTTACCTTGCTCACATCGCTTGTAGAGGGTAAGTGACTTAAAGAGCCGGGAGGGCTTGTTTGGAAAATGTGCCTGTCGCTTTTGCCTAATGGGAGGAGACTTGGTGCAGGGTCAGTTTGTTTTGTTTGGATTTGTTTTTTAGTTTGGGGTTGGTTTTTTTTCCCCCCAGTCAGTGCTGCTTATTGGAAATTGGAAGGATGTTATTTGCTATGCCTCAGAGGGAAAAAAAAAAAAAGAAAAAAAAATCGTGTACCTTTGCTTTGTTGTTTCACCCCCAAACGGGCTTGTACAAGTCCTGCAGACTCAACATTGCATTCTACCGTTTGTTCGCTTTTAAGTCTCTTTGAGCTAGAAGTTTTCAGGGCCCCCATCTTGCTCTCCTTCATTCAAGCAAGTAATCCCTCCGCAGAGTAAGCGGATCTCATTAGGAGGAGCATGGGAGGGATCCCTGTGAACAGGGGGGCTGTGGGCTCAGCCCGGTGAGACACCCCTGAGTGTTGAGTTGGAAGTTACAGGGAGCAGAGCCTCTAATGCTTCGCTGCCGGCCTTCTGCCACAGGTGGACAGCTGAAGCAGTTTTAACTGTCAGAAACTGCAGCTACTTTAAGTTTGTTCTCCCTCCCAGCCTGTAGCCACGCAAGAGTAAATCACTTAAGTTTTCTGACATCTGCATTTGAGAAATGCATGACCATCACTTCCTGAATTAATTTGGGAATCCTTGACCTCAGCTGTGGATTAATCGTGTCCTGAAAGCCTCAAATGTTGCACCGCCACCTCCCCCCCCCCCCGCCCTCCCTTTTGGTTCTCATTTTCAGAACACATGTTCCCTTGGCTGTATCATTCTCTGCTTTGCTCTTGCCAGAAAAGGTGCGACTTAGTTTTAATGCCTTGGGATGGCCAGTGCTGTCAGAAGTGGGAGGTGGGAAGCTCAAGAGTTTGCAGCCATTGAGTTTTGAAGCGGTTGCTGGATCAGGCCAACAAAGTTAAGCCCGAGGCCAGCAAATACATCCTTCTCCTTTCCCCTCGCTGACTGGTTTGACTGCATTTTAGACTGGTTCAGTCTGAAAAATGCTTTTAAGCTCAGCTCGGGCTGTGCAGGCCTAGCTTAAATTTGGTTGTTTTTTAGGAGGGAATTCGCTGCTTTGCTTTGTTGTCGCTTCGCATTCTGCGAAAAATGTTTCATGTTCAAAGGGACAGGGAGAGAAGCGTCGTGCGATGCCAGGCTCCCTTTTTTTTTTTTAAACATGGGGATTAGTGGCTGCGCTATATTTATACTGCATGAAAATTACTGTCTCTTCATGTTTCTGAAAAGGCTTCGCAGTTGCATCGAGGCGCTGTAGGAAAAAAAAATCATGAGGGGAAAACTTGTAAAAAGTCTTAAGATTTGGTGGATGCTTATTTGTGATATTAATGAATATGGGGAAGGTTTTATGGTAATCTATTGTTCTGTTTGGCTTTCGCCTACAAAAAGAATGTTGGAATTTTTTTTTTTGAAAAACAAAACGTAACAAAACAAACCAAAAACAGAGGCCCAATCTCCAGATAACTTAGCGATGGTGGCTAATTTTTGGGGGGGGGGAAAGGGGGGGGGGGGATGATAGTATAAACATTGCTGGAGCTTTGAGTCCCGTAGCGATGAGGCAGTTTCTAGAGTACTGTTATTGTTTATGATCCGCTCCATTTTATGGAAACAAGCTCACTGGACTGAGGCTTTGAAGCTCTAATTGGCGCATGCGTTCTTCCGGAGCTAGAGCTAATGGCAGGAAGCCCTGCAGTAAAAACCAACTGGTTCAGGAAATTAAAACCAAAGATTTGAAAATCAACAAAACAGACAGACTCGGTGGAATGACCCTAAAATTCTCATGGTTAATCGTTTGGGGGTGAACATATAATTATATGCGATCAAGTTAAATTTTAAACACTTAGCTGTTTAATGCATTTTATTTAGAAGAGCTCTAGGAGTAATTATGATCAATATTAATCATTGATGCATTGCAAAGGAATATAGAGACGTGACTGAGGCAAACAAACGTTTCCAGAGTAAATAGCTGTGAATGAAACGTGCGCAAGTGGCTGTGTATAGGTATGGGTAGGTAAACCTAAGCACATGTTCTTGGTGGATGGAGCCCGACGGGCTAAAAGTCCATCTGACAGTCAATGGAAAAGTTTAAAGATACTGTTCTGTGAGATTTTGCTTGTAACAATTGCCATTAAAATACACATTTGCATCGCCCTTGGACCGAAGTGAAGCAAACTCCTTCAAGATGACATGTGATTGGCATTTCTGACCCTACCTTTTTCAAAAAAAATAAGAGAAGTCCAAGCCTTTTAGAAGAAAAGCCTAAGTAGAACGTGGTGCTTTTTTTCCTAATGGATTTTTGCCTCTGTGCGACTACGTGTACTGATGAGCTGTGTGTTTCCTTCCCATCCCCACCCGTGCCTCTCTTTTCAGGAGAAGCAGTACATCTAGCTAGAGATTTTGGGTACGTTTGTGAGACAGAATTTCCTGCCAAAGCAGTAGCTGAATTTCTCAACCGACAACATTCCGATCCAAATGAGCAAGTCACAAGAAAAAACATGCTTCTAGCTACAAAGTAAGACATTTACCTTTCTGGCATGTTGCTCAGAAGTGAGGGGAGGGCGACGAACCTGGGTTTGGGGCTTCTATTTTGTGAGCATTTGCTGCGTAGCCAGTTGGCTGGTGGTTTTGCAAATTTGTAAGGGGGTGCGTTTGCAGCCTCCTGCTATAGGAGAGCTCTGTTACCCAGCTTGGTTTCCATCAAGTCAGTTTGTGGAGATTACCTTGTGAAAATTGCGGGTGCATGTTTAGTTAAAGAAAGAGCAGTAATTCTTCAGTGCCAAACGTTTTCCTGGCCTTTTCACTAAGCTTATCAATTTAGGTAGAAGGGGGAGGCTTCCCCATTGACAGTAAAATAGAGCTGGCACATTAAACTGATTTCAGTTCATTAAAATCCGCGACGGTTCTTCCTGCCTAAGTAGCTCTGTTACTTAGTGAATATAGGGATATTAAAAATATATTTTAAATGGCAATCTGCACGCCGTTAAAACGCTAGCAGAGTTTGTCATTGGTGGGGCTGCTTCGACTTCCAGGTGGCGCGTGAGAAGAAAATGATTGTTTTGATATGTTTGCTGGAAATTAAAAGGGTTGTTTAGTAGCCCTTAATTACCAATGGAGGTGTCACCAAAGGGCACAGTGCCAGAGGGCGCAGGCAGAAGATGGGAACCGCGTTATGGCTGGAAGACATTAAAGGGGGGTTTTGGAATACAAACTGTTTCAACACGCCTCTGAGCGCCCTCGCTATAAGGTGTGTTACTTCCCCAACCGTTTGCGCGGAGAGTGGATGGTATAACCTAACTTCTGCACCGTGCCCTCGTATCCTCTCTTCTCACCTCCCTGGAAGGAAATTTCCAGACCCCAGTTAGCGTCAGCCATTCCCTCTGTGGGAAGGTCCCTTTGGATTTGGAGATATAGATGTACATACATAAACGTTTCAGAATACCCTAATTTAAAGCCCCGGTTCCCCTCTCTGCCCTCGCTCTTTCTTCCTGACACGCAGGCCTGTTTTAGCCTTGTCAAGGAAAAGGCCCACACCTCTTTCCAGTCCCCTTGTCTCCCCCTCAAAAAACAAAAGGGTCTTCCAGGAATAAATCCCTGAACCTCCCTTTGGATATTGCACCCCATCTACTTACTCCTTTACGCCCTGCGGGGGGAACTTTAAACTGCGTGTCTGCTCCAAAACCCAGCTGGGCAGGGATGTGTGTGTGAGTGGGGAGGGTGCGTGGGGGGCTGCGATATGGGGATGGGTGGGAGGTGTGTGTGTATCTGTGTGCCTGTTATTCGTCTGTGTGTTGGCTGGAGCGTGATGTGTGTGCACGCAAGGCGAGAGGAAGAGGTCTGTGCGTGCCGGGGAAGTGTGAGAATTGGGAAGGATGTGTAGAGAGGAGAGGAGAGGGAGAGGCAGGAGCACGTGTGCATTCGGGGGCAGCAGCCCCCTTCATCCAGGGACTTGTGTAATCTAGCAGGGAGCATGCACAGGCTTTGCTGCCGCCAGTGATGGTTCATTTCTCTCCCTCTCTCTTCCCCTCCCTGCCTGCCTCCCTCCCTCTGTCTCTCTGCTCCATTTGTGCTACAGACAGATCTGTAAAGAGTTCACCGACCTGCTGGCTCAGGACCGATCTCCCCTGGGGAACTCACGGCCCAACCCCATTTTGGAGCCGGGCATCCAGAGCTGCCTGACCCACTTCAACCTCATCTCGCACGGCTTTGGGAGCCCGGCGGTGTGCGCTGCCGTCACCGCCCTGCAGAACTATCTCACCGAGGCGCTCAAGGCCATGGACAAAATGTACCTCAGCAACAATCCCAACAGCCACACAGACAACAGCACCAAAAGCGGCGACAAAGAGGAGAAGCACCGAAAGTGAGGATCCCTTCCCCACACACACACACACACACTCCTCTTCCCTTCCCCCTCATAGCCCATCGATCCATTCGTCTCCCTCCTCCCTCTCCCCTGCACACAGTACCCCAGGCTACAGCAACAGAATGAGCGCCCTTCTGCCAATCCTGTTCTCTGACTCTGCAGGACCGCTCTGCCCTCTCCCCCACACCCCTTTCCCAGCATCCACATTTCCATTTGCTCCCTCTTAATCTCCCCCACTCTCCCCGCCGCCGCCGCCACCACCACCACTGTTTTACCCCAGTTTGGAGCCTAAGAGAACAGAACAGGGGGACGGAGCCAGCAAAGAAAAAAAGTTCTGTCTTGAGTTTGTGAACTTTTTTTAAAAAATAAAACAAAAAGGAGGAGAAAAAAAAAACAAAACAAAAAAAAAGAAAAGGACTTTTTTTTTTTTCTAAAAATATATGAAAAATTAAAAAAAAAAAAAACCAAAAAGAATTAAATAAAACTTAAAAAATTCTATGAGCTTCACCGGACTGAATCACCACCTTCCCTTACATAAACTTCAGTTAAGATTGTAGCCATATTAAAAATGAAACAAGGCGAGAAAGGAAAAAAAAACAAATAAGAGTACAACAGCAGCAACAGCAAACAAACAAAAGGCAAAAAGGACTGATGACATTTTATCAGTATTGTGAATAAACTTGAACACAAAACACAAGCAGTTCCATGTCATATCTTCAGTTGTAGAACTTTTTCGTGTCCAAGGTAAAGCGACCAACTTGAACTTTCTATTGCAACACGATTCACGGTTATTATATAAGGGAATCAGTGTTCATGTATGTATATATTTATTTATGTGTAATTTAATGGGAATTGTAAATATGGTGAGTCTGTTTTAAACCTTTTTTTATTTATCTGGTGATCTCGTTTACCTCTTGTTTAGTGGGTTTTAAATCTTCCCCTCTTAGTTCATCATGTGGTTCATGGTACTTATTTAGATATCAGAGGTTTTTGGGGGTTTTTCTCTGGGATTCATCATTTTTAGCCCTGTTGTAGCATGTTAAAGGCGACAATGAAGCAGCTGAACAAATAAAGAACCATGAATTTTTATATATAATTAGTATGACATTTAGTTTCTCATTGAAGATAAAATAAAGTGATGTTGGACCCTGGCAAGGTTTTTAAACATGTTAGTGGTTTTACAACCCTTATGTGTTGTGGAAAATGAAAGAAGAAGTTATTTTCATCCACTGTCCTTCTCCCGAAAGCACCATCAGAGCAATAAATTGTCTTTTAAAACAAGATTTAGCTTTTCTTCTCCCCCCTCCCTTTTTTTTTTATTTCTCCCTTTCTTTTGTTTTTCTCCTTTTTTTTTTTTTTTCCTTTTGTTTTTCCTTTTTTTATTTTTCCAAAGAACTTCAAACATTCGGGACCACCTGGTATCCTGTGTTTCCACTGGCCATATTGGAAGCAGTTATAGTTGTATTGTATTGAGTTGTGCCGGCAGTAGTTTCCATGCCTGTCAATGTATCATAGTCCTTTGTTGCCCAGATAAATAAATATTTGATACGCTTTATGTCGATTTTTTTATTCAGTGGCTGTCTTTACCCAGGCGTATTTTTGTTCTTGGCAGTATTTTTTATTCAGTATGGTTACAGTAATTGAGTTTAACTCTCCCTTGACAATTGCTCCTTGCAATAAGCAGCTGAACCCATTGTTTCCCTCAAGTATAATAAAAACTTACTTTCAACTTGGAGTTCAGAGCAGGGTATCATTTAGATATTCCACTGAGTCTGTATTCAGACAAATGACACAATAAAGCACAATGTATTCTTTTGGATAAAAAATTGTCTGTACTGCTACCAAAATGACACACTATCTTTTCTTTAACCAAAACATAATTTTATTTAAAAAAAAAAAATAAAGTTTTATTTTATTTATGTTGACCTCTAGGTTTTTATTTATGTTTATATATAGCATGCAGAATGATAAGCCTATAAAATTTTGTACGTGTAGTTGTCCTAATAGAGAGCTGAGATTAAAAAAAAATACCCCAACAACCCACCACATTCCCTCAAGAGGGATGTTTAAAAAATAGAAAGAATCATTACCCAGCAAATACCGAAAATTAGGTGCTATGAAAAAAAATGATGTGCTGGTGAATCAGAGCCCGGTGCCCCCTCCCTCCCCCTCAAGAAAAAAGAAAAGCCCTGTAGTCGATGCCAACAAAATCATCTCACGGTTGTGAACTTTAGTGAAATCTTGCAGGAGACAGATTATTTCTGATTGATGGTTCATGTTTTAGTGGAACGCACGGATTGACATTTTGAGATGGTTCTGTCAGTTTGTAAGGGACTGAAATTTTTATCTTGCGTTTCTTCTCGTGGAAACCAGTTGTAAAATAGGGAACTTTGCTTTTTTTAAAAAAAAAAAAAAGATTAAAAAAATATGAGCGTATGGCTTGAAGATGGGCTGTAAAAACATGTGAGAATTCAGACTTTGAATCTATTTTCTTTGGCCCAGGGGGTAGGTGAAGTCAGGATCAGGCTGGATTATATTATATCATAGGAAGGGAGGCTAATGCAGTTTAGAATGTAAAGGCATTTTAAAGAGATGGTCTCCTTTAAGTGCTGGTGATATTTGGTGGTGGTGGCTGATTTTTCTCTCTTTCCTTCCCTCCCTGACTCACACTCCTTTCCACCCCCACCTTTTTTTTTTTTGTTTGTTTCCCCCCCACCCCCCCTTTTTTGCTCAGGCAGAAATTGAGGAGGTTAAGAGGGAGGTGTTTACAATAAAACTGCAAAGAGAATTAACATTTGCTCATATATTTTGACGTTTGGTAGGGCTGGTGAAGCAAAGCATTAGATAAAGCCCAAGATGTTTCATTTTGCTTTGGTAATCTACTTATGGAAGGCAGTGTAAAATCAATCTTGCCAAGCAGAAAGAGAGTTGGTGGAGTCTAAATTCTATTTTCGAGAGCCAGCCAGTTTATAAAAATGGTGAATATTTTTTTTCCTATAAATTGAAAGTGGATCTTTTGAATGCAAAGCTGCAATTGTTTTAAAAACAGTTATTTATTATTTCCAAGAGAGACTGGTTAACTGTAAAGTAGATGTAACAAAATAATGAGGTGAATGAACCCTAACTGTACATATTCTTGACATAAATGAAATGCACAGTATTGTAGCAGGTGAAGTGAAGCATTGTCTATCAGGGCTGTTTTTCTTGGCTGCATCTCAGATTGTGTGTGGGATCCTAACCTCAGGCACAATAGCATTCATAAACAGCAATACATTGCTGCTCTTTCTACAGCAACACATAAATACTCATTTTTAAACGAAAACAATCTTATTAAATACCATTCATTCATATCTGGATTTACAGATGCTTGTTACTTTTTGAAACCTGTACCCAATATAATCATTTTATACTGGGCAATGTATAAAGCAGTCTTATGCTAGAACATTATAAGGTCATAATAAATAATGTTTTAAAGATATAATTAGCTACTTTATGCTAGGAGAGCGCATTTTAAGTGTTCTGCTGCTGCATTAGCGAGCCACCAGAAAACAAATGGAATGACCTTGCCTAGATTTCTTTATTACTATTATTTCTAAGGGAGGATTTTTACAGGCGATAATGGGAATCAGACCAGCTTCGGTTCAGCCTCCTCTGCTGTGACCAACACGCAGTCACTAAAACGTGCTAATTACTTTACTGCTCTTTGGATGCGTTTTTAACGCTGCGATAGAGGTGCAGCACTGAAATTCTGGGTCGTGCTTTTATATGCGAAACAAAAATCTGCTGTTGGTTTTTATTTCTCCCACACATACCCCACCCCATTTCCCCACCCGCCTGTCCCCCTCCCCCCCCACCTCCTGGACTGACTGAAACGAGGGTGAGGGGTGTCTGAACGTTAGACCGTTGCTGCCACGCTGAGCTAATTCCTACATGTGAACCAAAATACAGCTCGGTGCTCTTTCACCGTGAACAAGGACAGCCCTCCTCTTTGTACCGTAATTTACCCCACCCTCCAAAAAATCGAATATTAATATAATTTGAGATTTAACTGGTGGAACAGCCATCAGGACAGCAATGCCCCGCAGCTGAAATAATATTTAAAATAGAAGGGATTTGACATTTGAGAAGTCAGTGGCTTGAAATACCCAGTTGTACTTAGCTAATTCAGTCCTTAACCTCTGGTTTCAAATAAATCAATTACAGTCGATTCCACTTCAGTTCAGAAGTGCACGAGGTTTTTAGTTAATTGAATACATTTTATTCACTTGCTAGGAGTATTCATTTATCCAAACCCTTACATTTAGAGGCGATTTCTTTATCGTCCATGATAAATTCGAGTGCGTAATCAGATCAGCTCCTTGTTTGTTTACTCCGTCTTCCGCCTCGCATTTAAATTCCAGAATGTGCACTTCCCTTTCCCTCCTCAGTCTGTGCCTGTCTCAGCCCAGACCAGATTCTCAGAGCATCAGCTCTTGCGTTGGCAAAGTGTCCCTAAAAATCTCACGTTGCCCTTCTGATGGGGAGCGATGTGAAGCCTGTCCCAGCTAGTGAGGGCAGAGTGATTTAAACCGGCTCCCTAACCCATCGGGAAAGGTCGGCGGTGTAAAAAAATAAATGATGCCTCCCGATTCTGTCCCGTGCGCCTTTTCTGAATGGCAGGGTTGTGTTTCTGCTTCCTGCCCTGCCAGTTAACAGGCAGGAGCAGCTTAACTCTCAGAGTGGATTTGGGGCTGGCTCGGTGTCGGCGGGAGAAGATTTTTGTTGAGCGCTGGACAGTGGAGTTGTGTGTCACTGATCCACTTTGAAGGGATATTGATATATGCTGTACTTTGCCTGTGCTGTTTGCAGAATCCTGCTGGCGTTGGTTTGCTGTTTTGGAAAGGAAAGGGGTTAATTAGCGTCATTATCAATCACTAATGCTTGTCTAATGTGTCCAAAGAATAATCAAGTTAGGGGACTGCACGAAGCTAACATCTGCTTCATTCCAGCTAAAGATTTTTCCCTGTATCGTTCAATTATTGGAAGTCCACACTGGTTTCAGGCTTTGTCAGGGCAATAAAACAGGGTCAGATCGTTAGAAATCTAGAATGGAGGGGAAAGTGCAATATAAATAACAAATGGCTTCATTATTTGAGTTACAGGTGCAAGAATGGCCGTGAAAATGAGCAGGGATTACTAGAACGTGTGCCTTCTCTTTATCTCCAATACAGAGGGAAAAAAAAAAGGAATCAGCCGAGCCTGGTTCTTAAATCATTTATTCTGCATAGGTCACACGCTCCGTTTGCAGTATAGAGTTTGGTAACCCCCAGACTCTCCAAAATAAGTAGCTTGAAGCAGGCGATCGGAAGCAGAGGGAAGGTAGAAGTCTTTCGTGACCCTTTACTAGCGGAGCTGTACCGACTCCTGAGTAGCCAAAGAGCCTTGCTTGCCTCCTTCCAGTTGAGCTCTAGGGTGGCTGGAACAGCAGGTACTTTGGGCAGGGTAAACAGAAGCGAGATTTTATGGTGACAGCAAAGATTTGTATCCTTGAACTGTTACTCCTCTGTTCTGGTGCTGTAGGTGTAAAGGCGAGTGACCTGTGGCCTTTTATTCCCTCTTGCAGCCACTGCAGCCATGCCTCTCTGATGCGCAGTTCGACTTTGGTGGCCCAGAGGGGCAGAATTCTTTATCTAGCCAATGGAGCAGTTGAAGCACCTTCACTGAGCGAACATGGCATGGAAATCAGACTAAGGCTAATGATGAGAGCGTTCTGGTGGGGTAGGAATGACCCACTGGTACCAGGTGGCACTTTTCTTTTAGGCCCTGGTTTGGTGAGGCAGGTGCTAGCACCCAGAGCCCATCCTTGAGAGCCTAAATGAGTCCCTGCCTCTCAAAACCGGGGCCCTGAAGTTACTCCAAGCCCCATGATTATTGTCCCGTTTGTAGTCACAGAGCTCCTTTGTGCAGACACCTTCAAACCAGGGTAAGGAGAGAGAACTGGAAAAAGTGTAGTAGCACAGGCGAAGAAGGAACTGTCTTGTGTTCGGAGCAGGAAGGTGTAAGGCTGCTGGGTGTGCAGTGCCAGCCGTTTCTTCATGTCACTGCTTGCACGCACACATCCTAGTTTCTATAGGAGATCTGTAACATCTACATTGAGACCTTCCCGGTCCAGAGATGCTCTCAAGTCCCGTTGCTGTTGTAGCCTGTGGTAGAGTTAATTCCCTTTGTAATAACTCTATTGAAAGCAGATGCAGGGGCTCTGAATAGAGAGTTGTTTCCCAGCAGGAGCGTGGGCTGTGCAGTTACACTTGCAAGCTGAGGGATGTATATTTCTTCTACATGATGTTTTTGGTTATGTTCTTACCCGCCCATTCATCCTGCAAAACTTCCTGGCTTGGTGCTGCTTTGGGCGCAGATGTCTCCTGCCTCTCTGTTTATGATCCACCCTGATCCCCGAAGCTGAGGATAAAGAAGCAGAGGTGTGAAATATTTGGGGCACGTTTCTGGTTGTAGAGCAGAGCATTTTTTGGAGCTCCCAGGAGAAAGGGAGAACTGCATTCCCTTCTCTCTTTTTCCTTCCTTCCCTTTTAAGCTGGCTCGCAGGCATCCTCCTTGCCCTCTCCCTTGCTGCTGAATACTGCTCCCCGTGCTTGTCCTGTCTCTCTGATGCTGTGACCATTTCTTCTCCTGTGATGAAGGTTATCGCTCTGCCCTGCAAGCAGGGTGGCTTGGATGATGCCTGGGGAAACACCCCATGCTGGGGCACATGCTGGTGTGCACAGGCACAGGAAGGACAGTGGGGCAGCTCTGGGGGGAAGGCAGAATCGTGTCAGCACTCCTTTCTTCATTGGGCTCAGCAAGCTACACTGTAATAGTGTTAAAAAAAATGTTCCTGCCACCCCTGCCCAGGTTTTGGAGCCTGTGGCTCTTAGTATAGGTGTAGATGGCGCAGGCCAGAAACTGATGGCGGTCCCATTGCCGTAAAGCCTGCATGCAGGCTGCTCCTTGTGTGTCAGTGTGTTTGAGGTGGGGGCTGGCAGGTTGGCTACTGGGGCTTCTCCCCATGTCCTTGGGAGAGCACATAGCCATCTTGCTGGAAAAGGGGGTTTTCCAGCTAGGTGGGGGAGGGAGAGAAAGCAGGAGGTGGATGTGGCCTGGAAGAAAGTGGGATGGAAAATGGGCAATTGTGGTTTGTACCCTGGGTCTTCAGGAGAGCCTGGACAGGGCCCTGCTGACCCGGTCCCTCGCTGCAGCTGCCTCTGGAAAGTTTCCCCGGGAAAGGGCTGGGAGAACTGGAGCCGGCAGCAGAACTGGTGGCTGCTACAACCTTCTCGGAGGCTGGTTTGCATTGTCATACCCGGGGAGGTCTTTCACCTAGGGCGCCTCTTTCCCCGTCCCTGCCTGCCTGTGCTTAGTGACCTGTGTGCACGCGGCCCTACGTGGAGGTGAACGCGCATCTTTATGGGTGTCCGCGTGCATGTGCCTATCTGTTTATCTTTATGGGCGTGTGTATTTTATCTCTCCATCCCTGCGACTTTTGGAGAGGCTGGGAGAAGAAGGGGGGGGGGGGTGGGGTGGGCTGTCTCCCGGATAGTTGATATTCCAGGTTCAGCCTCTTTCTCCGCTCTCATTCTCTAAACCCAGCCAGGGGGAGTGTCGCCCCAGGCCGAACATATGCTTCTTTCCATTGCACTAATCCACCTTCAGCGTGGAGGAATAATTGCTCGAGTGTCCATGGCTCCTCGGCGCTTTGTCCCTCGCTGGCTCCCATCAGCTTGGCACACGCCATTTCAATCAAATCCTTTCAGAGCCCTGTCTCCTTTTATCACGTCCCCCAGCTCCGGCGAGGGGAGGGAGGGGAGGGACCGGGCTCCCCGCCGCCCCGGCGGGGAAGAGCCGGGCCGGCTCCCCCGTCCCCCCACCGCGAACAAAAGGGCCGCCGAGCAGCACCGGGCTGAGTTTGCTCTGCCTGCCGAGGGGTGTTTGAGTATGTTGTCGCTGGAAAGGAAAAAGAAAATAAATTAAAGATTAAAAAATGTGAAGCCATCCCGCCGGGGGGTTGAGCCCTTTTCCCTGATGCGGTGAAGAGGGGCTGCTCTGGTAGCCAGCCCGGCCAGCCAAACCCTGCACGCTGGGGTCGGGAGAGGATCGGGGCGGGTGTGTGTGTGAAACCTCCACCTCTCTGCAGTTGAGAGAGGCTGGTGACAGGGCAAGGGCTGGAAATTAGCGGCTGGAAAACTCTCGCCGCTCTCCGCGGCCAGGGGAGGAGGGAGGGTTGCAGGAATCTGCCCTCACCCCGGCTTCCCTCGCCCGCTGGAGAAAGCCCCAACCCGCTGGGCACGGGAGAGGGTCAGGGATGCTCCTACCCTCCCCGGCCGGCTCGGCACCCTCGGAAGGGGCCGCGTGGGGCAGGCTGCGCCCCGTGGTAAGGAGGGCTCCCTCTTTTATTTATTTTTCCTCCTTTCCCCTTCAGGCGAGAGGTCGTGGGTGTTGCGAAGGCGGTTTAAAATTCCTCCTGCGTTGAGGGGGTGAAAGCAGAGGAAAGGAGGATGGTTAACCGAGGGAGATTTAAAATTGAAGCGGGGGGGGGGGGGGGGGGGGGGGGGGGGCGGGGAGGGGGGGAGCGAAAGGTGTGCGCAGGCTTTACAGCCTTGCGGGGGTGTTTAGATCTTTCTCACTTCTTGTTTTTGGGCAGCTGCCTGGGACGGTTGATGGGAGCCAGTCTCGGCCCCGGGCACCCCGAGTTGACCCCACCACCGACCCCGGGCCCACCTTTCCCGGGAAGGCCGCTGTGCTCCCTGAGGCGAGGGGCTGCCTGCAAACCTGCCCGCTTTTGCTGCTGCTGCGGAGCCGGGCTGTGAGTCAGGTGGGCCAGGCGGTGGGGAGTCGTGCCTCTCCCATTAGCTCTTTGGGGGGTCATCTCTGGTGAGGACCGAGGCTTTCCCAAGAGAGCGGGGTGTCGGTGTCCCGCCGGGATGCCCACGCTTCACACCCCTCCCGGCGCCTCTCCATCCTCCCTGCCCCAGGCTCAGAGGCAGCTCGAAGAGCCCCGACCCCGGCAAAACTGCCGCAGGATCTGCGGGGGGCTTTACCGGGACACACCGGCCGGGGCGGGGAGTGGGGGCACCGGGGAAGCCGCTGCGGGGAGAGAGGGGAGAGCCGCCCGGCACAACATGAGCTGCTTCGGGAGTGCGCCGGCTTTTTCTCCTCGCAGTGTTTGCCCCGGGAGTCTCTGAATAGTTTTTAAGTAAAGCGTGGGTCTTTCCCGCTGCTGAGAAAAATCGCCTTAAAAAATAAAATAAAATTTAAAAAAAAAAAAAAAAATAAAAATCCCCTTTCCACTAGGGTTGGATTTAACCGCAACACCCACAGAAACTGCCTTATGAAAACCAGACTTTTCTATGAAAAGAGTCTTCTGGCAGCAATTAGTCTGGCTTTCTTTAACAAAATTCTTTGTAATGTCATTCAGCGGGGGGAAAAAAAATAATCCCAGGATAATTTTGATTACCCAGTTTAAAAAAAAATAATAATAAAAAAAAATTAGCATATCCGGGTTTGCCCTGGAAAAGAGAAATAATTAAATTTCCCATTGATGGAAGAAAACCCTGGCTGAAAATTTGCGAGAGTGAGCTTTCACGGGAAATAGGCTCGTTCAGTTCCTGTGCGATGGGCATAAAAGGCATTAATGCACACGCTCGTTACCGATTTATTTCAGGGGCTTTGCCTCACCCCGGCTGGGAAGCGGCAGGCAGGCAGGCGACAGACAGACAGACAGAGAGACAGGCGGGCAGGAGTGCCGCTGCCTCCAGTGGGAAGCTCGTGTCGGGCCCCACGCAGCTGCGCCCGCCCCCCGGCAGGCAGCGCTCGGCTGAAAATCGCGCGGCTGCTCAGCGCGCAGGGAGATGCGCTTCCCTTTACCGCCGCTCCCCTGGGAGCAGGGGGCTCTGGGTGTCCCCGCCTGGGTAACTGCCACCGGCAGGGCAGGGGTGCCCACCCTGACTCCTTGGGGGGGCACCCGGCTTGCTCCCTACCTGCCGTCCCCTGCCCACCGGAGTGGGATAAGGAAAGGCGGGGGGGAGGGGAGAATCTCGCCCCGGGAGGCGGGGGAGGGTGGGGGTAGCTGCCTACCTGGAAGCCTGTCGCGGATGCTCGGGCAAAGCCAGTCCCTCCGCCTCATGCGCAGGTTTTTGCTACTTTCCCCCCCTCCCTCCCCTCCTTCCCTCCGTGCTCTGGTGAAAGGTTGCATGTTCCAGCCCAGAGATTCAAACGTTAAATTGCTAAACCAGAGTAGGGAAGGAGGGGGGAGAGGGGAAAGAAAAAAAAAAAAAGGAGAAGGAAAAAAAGGCGTGTTTATATTTCAGATCTTTTAAAAGGTCGGCTTTAATTAGGTTAAATAGAAGTATTATTGGCCCAGAAACACATACTGCAATAAGCTCGTTACAAGCCTAATTGCAACGCAAAAAAGGAAAAAAAAAGAAAAAGAAAAAGAAAAAGAAGAAGAAAGCGTGGGGAGAGAGAGAAGACCCGTACCCTTTCGGCAAGACCCGCCTCCCCCCGCGCGTGCGTGGGGTTGCGTGGCACCCCACGCGCGGGGCGGCCGAGCAGCTTGCGCGGTGCGCATCCCTCCCTCCTCACCCCGGCCTCCATCCTTTTGGGGCGCTCTCTGCATTCCCCCGCGGCGCTTGCCCGGGGCGTGGGGCTGCTGTTGCGGCTGAGGGGGGCGTGGGGTGCCTAGGCGTGAATCTGCTCTGAACTTGCCGTGGAGCCCGGTCCCTTTCGACCTTCCGAAACTGCCCAGCCCCCCAGCTGGTCCTGTTCTCGGAACCCCTTGGCAACACAACTTGGGGGGGTGGGGGTGGTGGGGGTGGGGAAGGGGGAGCCATTTACCCTGAATCACAAATTTTCATGGCTTGCAAAGAAAAAGGTAACCCTCATGTCTAGCTCAATTAATAAACATGGTAATTTCACACCCAAAAGGAGGACATTATTTCACGGGAGCGCCATCGGCTCCATCACAAAGGGTCACAGCGCAGCTGTGGCGAGCCCGGGGTTATTATGCAGCCTGATGATAGGATCCCGCTTGCCATCCCGGCTCCTTCCTCGGGGCGACCAATAGCCCCCGGCAGGGCTTGTGCCACCTCATGATAAAGGACTTACCCGATGTGTGAGGAAATGGAGCAGCTTTCAGATGAGAGGTAATCAGCTTGCAGGCGCAGCAGCCCCAACCCCTCGCTCTCCCCCCCCCCCCCCAGCCCCCCACTCCCGCCGCCTTTCTATTTTAACTTTCCTTTCCCCCTCCTCCCTCCCCGGGAAAAAACCCAACCCGAACCCCCAAAACAACAACAAGGAGTTATTTATTTATTTGAACGCGAACCTCACGCTCCCCTCTCACCTTCTCTGGCCCCCGTGGGCGGCAGAGGCGAGAGACCCCCTCCCCGAGCAGCCCTCCCGGCTGCCGGTGGCAGGAGGAGCCGCCTCCCCGCACGGAGGGACAGTTGTGGCTGATAGATTTCTGGTGTCAGGAATTGGGTCCAGAAGCTGTGAGGCAGCATATTAACTGCGATCCCATAATCTCTTAATCACATTACATTTTAAGTGAGCATGTGTAATTTCACCCATCAACGATTTATTTAAGCAAGGGAGCACAATTACTCGTCTCGCGCACGAACGCTGGCTGGGGGGGGGGAGGTGGGGTGGGGTTGGGGCGGGGGGGGGGGTGGGGAGGGGAGCATTGTTTGCCAGAAATAAAACCTGCGGTTTCAGGGACTGTCTGTTCGTCGTGCAGAGGAACCCCAGCCCCACGCTCCCCGGGATAGGAGTTACCGCGCCTCGTCCTCCTACCCGGGCAGGGCGAGGGAGAGAGTGCCCACCCTCTCCACCCCATTTTCAGAGCCGCCCCGGCAGCAATATCTGGCCGGGGGCGCGGTAAGAAGCGCCTTCAGCCTCCCCGGCGCTGCCCGGTGTCCCGGTTCTTTCCGTTCGCCCTCGCTCGCCGGGGAAGTCGAGGGGAGGTTTGCCGGCGTGTGGAGGGGCATGTCCCTTCTGCACCGTTTTAATTAAACCTGGCATAAATTATGGGGGAAAACTGATCTCGCACGGCGTCGCTCTTCCCGGATCCTACGCTTATGGAAGCGGGAAAAGGCGAGTAACCTCTCCCGGCGCAAGGCTGGGCACCGCTCCGGGCGTTGCACTCCTCCGACTCTCGCCGGGACCCCTCCGGCGTTCTGAGAGCCGCAGGACGCCCTGCATTTGGGCACGACAGCCCCTTCCCTCTCCGCTCCCGGGCTGCCCCCTCACCCCTCCCTCCGGGCCGACCCTGTAAAGTTGCCCAGAGAAGAGCATCGCGACGTTTCCCGGGTGGAGGGGGTGTGGGAGGGGAGGTCGGCATCCTCCCTCCTCTTCGGCCCGGGAGCCAAACTTGCGGCCGGTGCAGGGACCCGCTTTCCCGGCAGCGGGGCGGCTTCCCCGCCCATCCCCGCCGCCTCCCGCCTGGGGACGGCGGCAGTCGGTGGAGAGCCGCTTCGCCCCCCCTCCATTTGCCTGCGGCGAGGGGAGGCGGGAGCGCAGGGACACCCCCCTCCCCCCCCCCCCCCCCCTCGCCCCCGCTCCCCTTCCCCCGCCGCCGGCCCTGGGCCAACCGGTCCCGTCCCCCCTCCCCACCCCCCCCCCGCCTCCGTGCAGCCCGGCCCCAGTGCCAAGCTGGAAACAGCTCGACAGCTTTATTGTTATTATCGTTATTATTGTTGTTATTATTGCTCTTAACCCCCTCGCAGGCTGCCCCGTGAGGAACCGCCGCTCCCCGTACCCCCCTCGGAGGGGAGGGCAGGCCGCCCGAGGAGGGCGTGGGGCTGCCGGGAGGCCAATGCCGCCCCCAGACCCGGCTGGGCGCTTCCAAGGGTTTTGTTCTACACGTGCCGGTGTTTCTATTCAATCGCCGGTGCAGGAAGGTGCCTGAGAGAGAGAAATCTTTGGCCATAGAAAGAGACACTCCTCTTCTTTCATTAGCCTCTAATCTATTTAGGTTTTTTTTTTTAAATTTTAATTTTTTGGAGCTGCCTTAGTCAGTCATTCGGCGGATTTAACGGTGCAAAGGAAACAAAAAAGGGGGGGGGGGGGAAAGTAATTACATTTTTTGGGAACCAAACAATAATTACACGATGCAATCGGTATATAACAGTAAGCGAAACACAGCAGCGGGAGTTCGAAACAATATTCTAGCCATGGAGATGGGCTCCGCCGCTGACTCAGCGGTTCTGGATACTCCAAATTATCCTTACATCGGATTTCTGTAGCGCAGTTCGGCTGCAGTCTATCGGCTTTTAAGTTAAAACATATCTCGCTGATTAGGCGCGTATTAGCGCCTATTAAAAATAAAATAAAATAAAAAAAGCCAAGGGAAACAAACAAACAAGCAAACAAAAAGCAGGTTTCCCAAGGTAAAAATAATTCTGGTGGGTCAGGAATATTTCATGAGCCCCGCTGCCCTATTTGTATGTAAAGCAGAGGAGCGGCGTTTGCAGGGGCAGTCCCCCTCTCCCCGGTTATTGATGCCTATAGCGGGGAGGGGGGAAAGGGGGGAAGCGGCTCCCTCGCATTTGAATTGTTGCAGCACCTGTCACCTGGAGAAGTTGTGACTTCACATGCCCCGCGGCTGTGACTTCACGTTGGGGCGCATTATTCCATCGCCGAGCTGTGTTGACATAAACAGCCCTCCCCCTCTGACCTTCCACACACCCCCCCTCCCTCTCCCGGTTTCCCCGACTTTAACAGGAATATTTGGGATGATCTATAGGGTGACAGAAAAGTTGTGTGGGGTTTTTTTTTTTTCTTTTTTTTTTTTTCCCAAACTAACCATTTTTTCTCCCCTATTTTTCCCCCAAACGGCTCGATTTGATTTTAATCGAGACCCCTCGGAATTGGTTGTGATGAAACGAACGGTTAAGGTGGGAAGGGCTCAAGGCTGGGAAATGCTCGCTCCTCGGAAGACAATACCAGACATCCCAGAGCAGTAACTGTGGAGAACCTAGGTCTCGTGTAGGTGGAAAGAAATCCTGGGGCCGTCGGTGTAAGGCGAAGCGTTACGTGAAATCCAGCATTTGTTCAATCAGACCGTCGTTCTGCTTCCCATTAACTGCCAAATCAAAAAGAAAGGGGGGAGAGGGGGCGGGGGGGGGGGAGGGGGAGGGGGGGGGGGGGAAGGGGCCGGGAAAGGAAAAGAGACAAGAGAAAAAAAAAAAAAAAAAAGAAAGACTTTGCTCCCAAAATGCTGATTCCCATCACTAAACCAAGTGCATCCCATAGAAAAAGTTTTGCTCTGTGCAGCTCCCCAGCCCTGGGTTCTGCTGGCGGGACTCCCGAATTCCCAAGGAACAGGCGCACGGAGCGACGGTGACAACAGCAGCAGCGGCAGCGAGTTCGATGCTCCTTGTCGTTGCCCGTCCCTTTGAAAGCAAACCCCGCTCTATTTTTCATCCGGCAGCCCACCCCCCCCCCAGAAGTGGCAACATAAAGCTTTAAACCCTTTGGAAATTCCTTCCTGATTTAAGAGAGTCGGGGGGGGGGGGGCTGTTGTCCTGCCCTCCCCGTGCTGCTGGTGGCACGGAGGAAGGGCAGCAGAAGAGGTAAGGTGCCTTCTCCAGCGAGCTGGCTCCGTGTTTCCTCCGCATCAAAGGGAAAGCAGGAGCTAATCCGAAAATGACCCCTGTAATGTACACGAACCCACGGCGACAGCAGCAGAACCGAGGGGGATTTTCCAGCTCCCCACCACAACAAAACCCCGCACTTAATGTCATAATAACAGATATTAAGCAAAGGGGAGTGAAAGGATCTCACGCTGGTTTTTCTGCATTCTTGAGTCTAATTAAAAATATACAGAAGGAAGACGTGCTTCGGGTCAAAATGGCATGAGAGCCGCCTTGTGCCAGCGAAGGGGCTGCAATTATCGGCTTAGGAGCCAGATCCCGGAGGTTTTATTTGCTCTTCAGCTTCAGGGGAGCCGAAAACCTGCGCAGGGGCAAGGCTAGGACGGGCGAGCGCCTGGCCAGGGCTGGAAGGCTTGGGAGAAAGAGGCTGAAGGGCCCTTGTCCTCTCCTTTGCCCCTTTTGCAGGCAGCAAAAGGGGACAAAACCAAATACACTGCAGAGCCCTGCAAGCCTTTTTTTCTTTCCTTTTTTTGAGGCTATTTGGACAGCCCTTCCATTCAGATGGTTCATATGGAGCCGGGGTGTTTATTTAGTGTCGGGTTGTAACTCAGCTTCTGCCTTTGGTGGTGCCGGGGCTGGGAGGGGGGTGCCTGTGGTGAGCAACAAGTGCCCTGCATGACAATAGCTCCCCAGGGAGAAAAATACCTTGAACAGAAAGGACCTTCTCCAAAATTGGAGGCCAGAAGCTGGAGCCAGGCAAATTGAAATGCAAGATAAGGCACATGCAGGCGATTAAACACTTGAATAAGCTACTGAGGGCGGCAGCGGTCCCATTCCTTGCTGTATTTTGGCATAGGAGCGGATGTTCCTGCAGAAGATGTGACTGAGTCTAATCCAAGTGACTGGGCTCAATGGAAAGGAAACGTAGCAGAACGTGACAGCCTGCCGTATGCGAGGTCAGAGGAAGCCCTTGTGGCAGTGACTCAGGGATGACGCCAAGACTTTGGGATTTGTCCCTTTATAGATATCCATAGCGGTGTTTTGCTGGCACTGGTGTTTATCTGGTATTACTGATACTTATCAGTGGTCAAACTGTCTTTTCCTTGGCTCAGATGGAAGACAGTATCTTTTAATACTTGTTTACTTTATTTACAGAGGAGCCAAACTTGGCCAGGTGTCAAGAAGATGGGTCTTCTCTGAAGAGTCACCAGTGTCACCTCCATAGAACTTTTTACCTCTTTGTGGGAGACATTGTTGGTGCCTGAAGGCATCTTGGGCAGCACCCAAGGTATTTTCATCTACCAGTGTGACAAGGGTTTGGAAGGGGCTCTTTCAGTCAAAGCAGCTGGGAAGACCTATGGATGGTACTCCCACCCCAGAGAAGGGACATAATTGGAGTGGAAGTCAAAATGGAGGGAGAGGGGAGCAGTACTTTTCTGCCTCACTGGACCTAAAAGTTAATTATTAATTACTGCCTGTAAATCCAAGAGGTCTTCTCCAGGCAACATCACTAACTTTCTTCTGGGGATGGTTTTATGCTGATTTTTTGAGGGAAAGCTGTTGAGCAGAGGTTTCAGCTCACATCACTCCTCAGCTTGTAAAATCGTATGTGGGGGAAAAGGAGTACCTGGTATTTGAGGGCTTGAGCTGGGGCTCTTCACCTTCTGTTTTCTTCATGGCTTTGGGGTGACACCTATGCAATGGTGTTTGATACTTTTCTGTGCCGTTCTTGGCAAGCACCTGTGGAAAGGTCCTGCTGCCCTTGCAGGGAGCACTGCAGGACTGGAGGGGGAGGGATGCCTTAGCTTGTTTTTCTGCTCATCCTACTTAATCTTGCAGTGGTCTTTGGCAGCTGAACCCTGATATTTGGCACTGCAGGGGTGCTCCCCATAAACACCTGGGATGGATGGATGGATGGTGCTCTTTGTCCCCCCAGGGTGTGCAGGTTCCTGTACCGGGCTGATTGAAGATATGTGATCGGGTTTGGCAAGGGGAGGAGCCCTACTTGAAACAGGGCTTAAGGCATCCCTCATCCTTAAAGCATCAGCAGCCCTGACCCTGCGTTGGCTTTCTTTGAAGTAGGGTGCCCAGGGGATTTAGTGAGGAGTTGCCCTGACCTTCTAAGGACAAGCTTTAAGTGAAGCTCACAGCCCAGAATATGGATTTGGAAGAAGTTGAGGTGTGTTTCCTTAGTTTCCCTTTTTGTGATGCAGTGTGGCGGTGTTGCTGCAGTTCTCATCAGGATAAGTACATTGCAAAGAGCAACATACCAGCAGACTTAATAAAAGCTATTCAACAGCAACAGCAGCTTTGAAGACAATTAATTCATTGAGAGAGGGACTTAAGTAACTACTCTATTGTAAAGACAGTTGGACTCCCAAGATAAAAACAAGAGGAATTTGAATCCCAGAATCACAGAGTTGTAGGGGTTGGAAGGGACCTCGAGAGATCATCGGGTCCAACCCCCCTGCCAAAGCAGCTCCCAAGCTCATACTGCACAGATAGGCTTCCAGACGGGACTTGAATATCTCCAGAGAAGGAGACTCCACCACCTCCCTGGGCAGCCTGTCCCAGGGCTCTGTCACCCTCACTGTGAAAAAGTTCCTCCGCATGTTGGTGCGGAACTTCCTGTGCTCCAATTTGCAGCCATCGCCCCTTGTCCTGTCCCCACAGACATAAATTATTATCATCATCACCTTAAAGAAAGTGGTAAAGGAAAGCTGGAAGGATCTTGATCATCTTTCCCAGGCTAATGAAACAATCTTCTGGTCCGTCTTGCTCATACCTGATTAATATTGTGTCTAATTGCCATACCAGCTGCGGTTCTGTTGCCGGTATAATTCCAAAGTGCTTAATTGGGTGTTTTTTGTAAAAATTTGCTCTGGTGTGAGTTTGGCTTACATATTCTTAACTGGGAACTGTCAATTTTCTTAACGGAGCTTAAACGCAGTGAGTAGTTAAGCCAGAAGAATAAATACTGACATATTTAGGGACCAAACTTGTCAACATTTCACTATTTTTTGGTGGGAACACTTGTGTCATGTTCTGCATGGGGTTGCTCATTCGCCTCTCAGTCAGCTTGGTAGCTTTGGTGAGTGTGCTGGGACAGAGGTGATGGTTGTGGGGAGGGAGGCTGGGAATCTGGGAGATGGACGCTCTCTTCTGCTACTTCTGTTGCAGGTGATATGTAAGAGGAGATGGGACTGTAACACAGTACACACGCCATGGTTTTGTCATCTGTTTGAGGAATAGAATTGATTATTGCTGATTAGTGCAGGCTCTTGTAATAACACTGTCCCTAGTGTGCAGGGCTGTCTGGTGTGAGTTAAGTTGCAAGACATGACTTGCAAGCTGTTGATGCTTCAGAGAAGTGAAAGGCACTGTATCCCTTTGGTAACCTACAGTTTGTGCTTCACAGTTTCCCAATATAGAGGTATGGGGATTAAATTCATTGCTTTGTGCCCAGTTCTGTGCTGAGAGCAATGGAAAGCAGCTAGGTGTCTCTCTGCCCTTTCAGGTACTTCAGTTCTTTAAAAATCTGATCCCTGTGTGTCTACGTCCTTATCTTGTGATTGGCCTGACTTGGAAGCGGGTGGAAATTTTACCAAAAATACTCACTGGCCTGTTTTCTAAGTATAAGTTAGAAAATAAAGGCAAAAAGGCTGCTTTGAGGCTGTGCTACTCAAGCTAACGTTTGCTAGGGGAGCTTCTAATAGTGCCAGATGGAGAGTTGGATCCTGCAGATGATGATACATAGGACAGTCTGTGCCCATTGATTTTTTGGTGGGGGGGCTCACTTTAGGAAGGCCACTTCCATGCTTCGGCATTTGGAGATCTGGACAAAGAGGTTAGGCTGCAGGCACATCATGTCACCCCTTGCATTCTTATCAAGAGATCCTTCTCTTCTGGTCTTACTGATAAAATTCACAGGAAGGAAAAAATTTCAAGGAAAGGAAGCAAACCTCACAACCCTGTTTATAAATAATGCCAAGGTTTGAACCCAAAGTGACGGGGAAGTCACATTTTAAGCTCTGCCTGTGTCCTGGATTCACCCCATTGAGCAAGAAAGCAGTACTGTCACTTCACATTCCCTCCTCCCTACCGCCTGGGCAGTGTCCAGGATGGGAATAGTTGCATACAACTACTGCTGCATTTCTTCTACATTTATGTCACGTTTCTCTGGCTACTCCTCAAAGGGGTGGGTTGTCCCTAAAGCCAATAGCCTCTCCCAGGCACAGTTTCTGGTATTCGGCACGAATCTTGCTGGCAGAACGTGTCCTGGTGGCCTTTTCCATAGGATGCTCTGAGTGATGGGCAGACCTGTGGCTCCTCAACCGTTGCCCTTCATCCTGTCCCTAAGCGCCTCCTGTGAACTTCCACAAAAGGACTCTGAACATAGCTGAGCTGCATGATGTGTCTTGGCATCCCTGCCTAGGCCTCTTCAAAATGTGCTTCCCCTTGTTCATAGCAATCAGGCCATTTCTGATGATGGTTCAGCAATGCCTCCCAGGCAAGTGAGGGCATGATCAGTCCTTCTTCTCCAAATCTTGTTCTGAGTGAGTCAGATAAGTCAGCTAAGCAAGGAGAAGCTCTGCAAGCCGGGGGAGAGCGGTGGCTTGCAATGTTTATGTGCCACTCACAGCCCTGCTGTGAGGAAACCGCTTTTGGAGCCATGCACCTAGGAGCCTGCATGCTGCTGGGGTGCAGGTGGGGTATTGCCAACACTCTGGCACCCAAGGCTGTAACTTGTGGAGCATAAGGTGACCTAACTCTGTAATTGCTCCTGTTTCCTTTTTGGTGTGTCTCCGAGGAAATGAGCTAGATGGCCCCTCTGTTTTAAGGAGAGGGGGCACTCCTGTGGGGACTCTCTTCTGTTTTTTGTTTTTACCTAAAACGGACTGTAAAGTGTGTGTCTGTCCTGTTTTAAGGACATCTTTTTTAAATGCACCTATCTATACCTCTCCATGTGGGTCCAGGGTTATATCCTCGTGACCCTGGCCCTAGGACTTTTGACATCTTGGGGCTAGGAGGTTGTCGGGCTCTGAACGTAGTGGTTTTCCTGGGATCCTTGGCTGTAAAAGTAGACCTGTTGTTGTGCCCAGCTGTGCCATTTGCAGCAGTGTCAGTACCTGGATGTACAGCGTAAAGTGTTGCTAACAGTATGACAAAACCTGGAAGTGACTCCTCTGCCAGTTACCACGCAATGGCCACCAAGGTAGGGAGTAGTTTTCATTCTAAAAAAGTGATTTCTTTTCCAATTGTTACTTTCAGTCAATCCATTCATTTCTCAATAGGAATCCTGTCAAGATCAGGCTTTATTTCATCCACTGTTAGGCACAGAGCATGGGAAGAAGGATGGGGCTTTCCATGACAATTTACTTTCAAGGCAGCAGAAGGCATGCATAGCCTATCCTCTCCCTAAAAATAACAAGAGATCCTCTAGCTAGGCATTTTGCCCAGCGATTGAGCAGAGGTTTTTAGGTGGTAAAAGTGTTGGCTGAAATGAACCCTAGCCATGACGGGAGCTTTTGCTGTTTCGCCCCTCAGCAGAGCAGGCCCGGCAGACAGGGAGGCCGTAGGAGCGCTGCGCATTTACAGCGTGGGACACCTCTGTCTCAGGCTTGGCTTGCAGGACCATGCTGACGTCAGTCCTTCAGTGAGAGGGGGGTCAGAGCACCAAGTTGTTAAGGGAGTTGTTCAAGGCCAAACATCTTGCCCCACACAGAGCTGGAAAGAAATGCAAGCCTCTTGCCTTTCAAAGTCCAGTGTAAACCACTGTTCTCTGCTCCCCTGTATAGAGCAGTATAGCATTTCCAGGGCACGGAGGGCTATAAGCATTGTATGGATGCCCACAATAAAAGGAAAGCCTGAAAGAGTTTGCACTAGGGTGCGAATTTTCAGGAAGCAGACTACAAGCACCTTTTTAATTAATTTTTTAGATTACTGGATGGGAAGAAGGATTTGGTCTGTATCCGTGGATGGAATGACGAATAAGATTTGCATTAGCTGAATCCCACTAAGGTGCCGGTCTTGCGTGCTTGTATTGCTGATATCGGGAGGTAAACTGTAGTTACAGACCCACTGCTCAGGACATGCAAAAGTTAAATACAAGGATATGGCAAATGCAAAAGGTGAGAATAGATGTTTCCTGTTCAACTTTTAATTCCTCATTGATGTGTGAATTTGCAGTGCCTAAATGGTGGCGGTGGGTGCACCGTTTGCTTTTTAAAGATGTGATTCAAATGGGATCCATCTTGTGTCCCAAATTCACCTGCTATCAGAAGAAAGTAAGAATATTCATGGAACAGGTACGCGCTGTGAGGCAGCGTGTGAAGCTCTGGTCACCTGCGTTGCAGAAGACACAGGTCCAGCCATGCGGTTGGTGCCGGCGTTTGGCAGCATTGCCCTCCCTCTGCTAGCTGCTAATTAGGCTGCCTGTGATGGTCTCCCACCTCTGTATATCGCTCAAACACAAGTCTTTGCAGAGCATGTGAAACCTTTGGTTTGCACAGGCTGGGCTGGCTCTTTCTGTCCACAGCAGCCACCACCGCCGTTTCCCAGCCCTAGATGCTGCCCTGACACAGTAAACGCTTTATTAGCACCGGGGTGTATTAAAATGCCTGCACAACCCAGGAAAAAATCTGCCTATATTTAGCATCAGCTCTGCTGCAGTGGGCAGCTCTGTCTTGCCTCTCCTCTTCCATGCTGATGGGGCGACGTCCCCTCTGTCTTGCTGCAGAAGCACAGGGGGCTGGGAGCCAAACCTGGCCGCAGCTATGACCCCATCACCACAAGTCAACTCGGCGTGGCTCAAGGGGATGCCCCCCTTCCCCCCTGCGCCCAAGTTAACTCTGCAGCATTATCGTTAATAGTATACATGCACAAGGGGCTATTCTCTTTGCTGTGTTTATGTGTCTCCTGTTCCTGCTAATAGCAGCGACGTTTGTATGTCCCGCGGTGGGAACAAACCTCTTAGTGAATAATGTAGTATTAAATTCCAGGTAAGACATCAAAGTGCCAGTAAAACCAGTGCTATAAGATTACCTCTGGCAGCTCCAAGCTATTTTGAATATTATAAAATCTGTTGCTCCCCTCCCATGAATAGGCATACTGTATTTTGCTCTTTCAAGTCAGAACACACTTCTGTGAATTGCTTTCTCTCCTGCTTTCTCTCCTTCTGGATACCTCAATACTCTTCCCTGTCATCTCCAGAGGACAGTAAAACTGAGAGTTCAAGGTTTCAGGGAAATCAAGGCATTTGTATTTTAATTCATGATGGAAGCCCTAATAATGTTCTTCGAAGGCAGACTGGTGTAAACAGAGAGGAACTATGTGCCTAGGTATGCTTGTACATATGGTACCTACAAACACCATGTGGTTATTGATCTGGGGTCTCAGCCATACCTAAGCATACAGAGAGTGTAAGAACCATGAGAAAGGGCCATGGGAACAGGAAAAGGCCCTTTTAATTCCACCCTCCTGCTTTTCCATCCTCCTCCCCCATCCCCTTCTTCTCCAGCGACAAGCCTAGGTGTCTGTGGAACTCATTTACATGCTTTGCTTCCATTGCCGACTCCCCTAATTTACTCCATATGTTTATTGCCCTTTGTATGCAATACTTCTGCCTGTGTTCCCTATTTGCTTATAGTTTCCTAATTTTTCAGGTTCTGCCTCCTGGTTTTGATTTTTTTTTTTTGTGAACCTGCACACCCATGTGTGATCTCTCTGAAATTTCTGCTTAAAGCAAAGTTAGCAGCAGTGCTACTTGGAGCCTCAGCAAAGCATGGCTTTTAAAGTGGTGCCTTGTTCAGAGGTACCACACCAAGACTGCAGACAGGATTGGAGCTATTGGGAGATCCAATTAGTACAAGCCCTGCTTCAGTGAGTTGGTTCTCCCCTTCTCTGCTGTTTTGGGAGCCATGGCTTTCTAGAATGGGCCCATAAGGAGGGAAAATATCAAGACACCTCTCAGTACGTGGCTTGGTTTAACAAAATGCTGAGCTGTGTACAGCAGCTCCGACTCAACAGAAAAATCCTGGGAGTCTGAGAGCCTAGTTTTGAGCCTGGGATTTGTTTTCCAAAGGATTAACTGTGCTGTTTGTCAGAACACCGTGCTACCTGCCACTGCTGCGGTTCTTTTACACCCTGATACCTGCCAATGAATATTTGTTTGTGGGCAGGGACTGGACAGCATCTACCCTGCATCTTGTGGTTCCCCCACAAACCAGATGTGTTGATGGAAACCTTGCAAGCATGATCCCCGACACAAGACTTTCAAATGCTTGGGTATCTAGATGCCCCAAGGGAATGTTTCCTGAGCAGAACCTTTTTGGATTTTCAATGAAGCTGGCAGTTTTGTGGCCCTATCTGAAATCTGGTGAATCCAGAAGTCCTGTGGCTCTCACACGCAGCTTGAGGTGCTGAGTCCTCACAAGTCTGCATCACATCTCAGCAGCCACGAAGTTCAGCAGATGAAGAGGTGTTGCTGAGTTTAGCTAGAGATGCCCGTAACTCTGCCTAGTAGAAGAACATTGGTTCATTTTTTTAAACTAGGGTAAAACAAGCAGTGAGTTTGGTGTGTGTACATGCATGTATGGGAGCATGTTAACGAATTGCTAGTTAGTTTCTGAGATATAACCCTTGGTTTTCTTCCCAACCATGCCAGACTGCAAGTCCTTGTGGGATTTTTTGTTGGTGGGTTTTTTTGTGTCTTGTAATCCTCAGTGACTCTGTTTCCAAAGGGATGGCGGTACAGTTTCTGAGATATAACCCTTGGTTTTCTTCCCAACCATGGCAGACTGCAAGTCCTTGTGGGATTTTTTGTTAGTGGGTTTTTTTTGTGTCTTGTAATCCTCAGTGACTCTGTTTCCAAAGGGATGGAGGTACACTTAAAAACTTGCTCTTGGCTTTGAACTTGGGAGTTTTTCTGTTTGACTGTGGGATCAGCCCCATGGATTCTGGATGTGCACACATGCCATCACTTGTCACAGTGTTGGGTAACCTCTTTACAGGTGTCTGTATCTATATCTATATATCTGTATCTATATATATGTGTGTGTGTGTGAGTGTATCTATCTATTCAGCGTGTCACTGTATTATTGTACACAAACGGATAAACGAACACAGACACACATATATAATTCCAAAGTATACAAATGTGTGTGATTTGCTGGAGAATTCTGGCTGTAAAACGTTTTACAGAAACTCAGATATGCTTACATACCAAGTAGGAGTATCTCCCAAGGTGCATTCTGTGAGCGATCCGCACTGATGTGCCTGACCACTGTGCCACGCAGATGCCTTTCGCAGCGAAGCAGAGCTTTGCCAGCTGCAGGTCCCTCTGAGCAGGTCTTTGCCATAGCTGTAGTCATCAAAGCTGGTGACCAGTGTGTCATGCACAGATATTGGCATTCACTGGTGGCTGCACAGCCCAGTTCACCTCTGGTTACCTCATACTTCTGAAAAATATAGGGTGCCAGATTTCCCAAATACATATTCCCCTGGAACTGTTAAGAAAAATAATTGCTGGCAGACCTGGATGCAAAACAAGATGTTGATTTTGACATTGCACATATCCCCCCTTCTTGATTCTCTAGAGAAACTGGGAGACTGAATAGCTTGAACCTGGTTGGCAAAGCAAGAACAGAGGTGGGGACAGAGAATTACTGTTTCTCCTTGGTCTTGATTCCTGATGCAATGGTTTCAAGCTGAAAGAGAGTAGGTTTAGGTTAGATGTTAGGAAGAAATTCTTTACCACGGGGGCGGTGATGCACTGGCACAGGTTGCCCAGGGAGGCTGTGGAAGCCCCATCCCTGGAAGTGTCCAAGGCCAGGTTGGATGAGGCTTTGGGCAACCTGCTCTAGTGGAGGGTGTCCCTTCCCATGGCAGGGAGCTTGGAACTAGATATTTGAGGTCCTTTCCAACCCAACCTATTCTATGATTCTGTGACTTCTCAGATGCAATGTCAGGGGGTGCCCAGACAGGGAAAGAGTGTGGGGGTGGATGGAGAGTACCCACCAGGGAAGTCAGACTTGGCTTGAGAAGGGAGAGACAGGAGGTGAGCATGTGAGAACCACCACATTTCTGGAGGTGAAAGAAAACACACAAGTAAAGTGCTTGTCCCGCAGAAGCTCAGGAAAATTTTCTCTTTCCCTTCACTGGGGCCAGGTTCCCAGTCCTTGCTCCCAATACAGCCAGACATTTATACCTGAACTGTGCTTTATGTTTCCTTAGCTGGGATGAAAATGTATCCTTCTTGGCCATCGCCATGGGGCTTCTGTTGAAAACAGTCTCCACAGTGTTACTATGGGTTTTGGTCCTGGGACTGCATCTTGGTAGTAGTCCCATTGCCTCTGACTTGATCTTAAATCCCTGTGAGGCGAAGAAAGGTGTTTTGTGATCATCTTGGTGGCAAGCTTTGCCTTCCAGTACATGATGGCAGCTCTCACCAGGGGTGTCCTCTGTGCCCGGGCACTCATCCTTTGAGGGTACCTTTTCTTAAAAGGGACCCAAGCAATGCACTCACATAAAAGCAAATGCCATGAGTGCATAAGATGTGGGGAGAAACATCCTTTCTTGGGCAGTGGAAAGGGATGAGGTGTGCATGTGGGTCACACCCTGCTTTTGCAAAACCAACAGGGATGAGTCTGGCTCCAGTTCGCTTAACAGTCCAGGTATTGGCTAGGCTGGCTCCGGCCTCACAGCCATTGTTACACATCAGTGAGTCATGTCTCAACACCCACTTCTCCATTTTTAGGACCGGAAGCCATCCTCTTCCCCTGAAGAGTGAGGTTCTCCCTTGTGCCATCAGACCCCTCTCCTGGGGCAGAGCATGCTGCCTGGACTGTGCCCAGGCATATGGCATCACCTCGAGGGACACAGCCTGATCTGCCCACCCCTCCTGCTCCTGGTTCTGCTCCCCAGATTTTTCACTTAGCACAAGTGCCCACGTGCTAGGGTCACTGACATGTTACAGGAAGCAGCCGGATCTGCCCTCTCTTCCCTCCTCATCCCCTGTGGTGGAACAGTCATGGAAACATAGAATCATTTAGGTTGGAAAAGATCCTTAAGATCATCAAGTCAAACTGCAGAGTAACACTGCCAAGTCCACCACTAAAACTGTGTCCCTGAGCACCGCATGTACAGGTCTTTTAAATACTTCCAGGGATGGAGTCTCAACCACTTCCCCAGGAAGCCTGGTCAAAGGATTGACTGCCCCCACTATTGATGCTTTTTTGTTTCCCTGCAGAGTTTTGCTGATCTACACAAGGGAAAATCTGACCTACTGTTCAGGTACTTGTCTGCAAACCCACCTCGGTAATTTTTCCTTTGTTTTATTTAACATGTCAAATTGAGGCTGAGGTTTTCACCCTTCTGTTGTTTTAGCAGTTACTGATTTTACCATGTTTGGTTTGGCAGTTTAAAAAAAAATAAATCAACAGAAGGATTACATTTCAATGGCACAACACCCTAATCCTCAGGCAAATGATTTGTCCAAGCTTAATATGAAGTACTTAGGATGTATTGTTTGATGTAAACACTAGTTCTAATAAAATGGTGCCTGAGGTACAGTTCTTCAACTTGTAATACCCTATTTGTGTTGGCCTGTACACACTGGATTTGAAACCATTATGATAAAATATATCCTCTTTAGTCTGATAAAAAAAAAATAAAAATCACAGTGTAGGGCCTACTCTCCAAGAAAAGACACCGAATGTAGCGAGGAGCCTCCTGTGTGCGCTGTGAGCGATGTAAGGGTTGACCAGAATTACACCCCATCATTTGTGGGGTGCATCTAGGACAGGAATTATCTCTCTCAGGGTGACGCATCAATCTTGGTCTGTTCTCCTTGGGTAAAACAGCTTCCCCACCCCGCATCTCAATGATGGTGTTCTGGAGTCTGAAGTTCTTCCCAGCTTTTTCCTGAGTCACCCCATCTATTTGGATATATTTATATTTGCCAATATAAATATGCTTCAGGTGTGACCAAGGGTCTTACTAAAATGCTGGATTTTAAAGAATCTGTTAGGGGAACCAGACGGCTGATGAAGGAGGGGGCACGGGCGCACGGGCAGAAGCACAGCACAGCGGGCATCCCTGCTCCAGTTGAGCCCTGCCAAAGAGCAGCCAGCTTAGCACCAACAGACAGAGAGGTTTGGCACATCAAGACATTACATTTGTCTTGCCACTCCGTTGATACACGAGTGACAGAATGTCACTTCCAGCCACCTCCCCTGCTGCTTACGCTACCTGGGTTCCTGTGAAAGGTCTTCACAGAAATTAGAGGAAACCCACGGTTCATTCCGTCGGTGTTCCATCAGAGTGGTCTCCACCTCTCCTCGAGTCCCTTTGGCGAGTGGGTAAATACCAACATTTTGGGGCAGGCTTCCTCGTTCCCACCCAGTTATGGTGTGTTTGAAATGACACTGTCTTTCTGCTGAGCTTTGAAGTCCTTTCACAAGATAAACAGGCTAGCGAGGGTAATGAGACATGGTGCAGGAACACCGCTTTCATGGAGGTTCTCTGTAGCAGAGATGAAAATTGAGAGAAAAGTGATTTAAAAGACAAGAGGAGGTGAGGAAATTGCTCATGTACAAGAAAGAGGTGAAGTAGTTACAAGCCAGGATGCTAGAGACTAAACACACCTATTGACATCTTGTGCAACATGGTGAGCTGTTCCCTGTTCAGCAGTGCAAAGGGGGGATGCTTCTGTCAAGAAAGTAGGGAAGTGGGCTTCACATGGCTCTGCGGTACAAATTCACTAATTGTTACAAAATGGTCCTTGTGCAAACTCTACTTTCTTCCCCCTTCCCAGAGGGCAGCTATGCTCAGCTGTGGGGTCTCTCCTGCTGCTGCTTGCACCCCACTCTTGTCCCCTCTCCCACTCAATGATGGGTTGCCCATCATCAGAGTTAGCCGGGAAGTGGAGAATTCATTTTGTGCCTCTTGAAGAAACATTTTCCTTCAGCAGAATTGTGGTGGGTTGACCCTGGCTGGAGGCCAGGTGCCTACCAAAGCTGCACTACTACTCCACCTCCTCATCTGGAGAGAGGAGAGAAAAATATAGTGAAAGCCTTGTGGGTCACAATAAGGACAGGGAGAGTTCGCTGAGCAATTAATGTCACAGGCAAAACAGATTCAACTTGGGCAAAATTAATCTAATTTCTTCCCAATCAGATCAGAGTAGGGTAATGAGAAATAAAACCAAATCTTAACACCCTCCCCTATCCCCTCTTTCTTCCTCAGTTCAACTTTACTCTTGATTTCTCCACCTGCTCCTCTGCAATGGTGCAGGGAGACAGGGAATGGGGGTTGTGGTCAGTTAATCATTTGTTGTTTCTCTTGCTCCTTCCTCCTCAGAGGGAGACATCTCACACTCTTCCCTTGGTCCAGCATGGGCTCCCTCTCACGGGAGACAGTTCTTCATGAACTTCTCCAACGTGAGACCTTCCTGTGGGCTGCAGTTCTTCACGAACTGCTCCAGTGTGGGTCCCTTCCATGGGTCCAGACCTTCAGGAACAGACTGCCTCAGCGTGAGCTCCCTGCAGGGTCACACATCCTGCTTCTAGCAGAAGCCACCCCTGTAACTGCTCTGCTATCAAAACCTTACCACGCAAACCAAATGCAGCAAGTTCAAAGCATCCAGCAAGAAGGACCTTTTTGTCACTGTTAAAATAGTTCCTCTGGTCTGGACCTGCCTTGACCAAGCAAGAAGGGACCTAGAGCATCCTGAAGGAGGGTGCTGAACCAAGTCACAGGGGCTGGGAGGGAATAGCTTAATGCTACAGCTGATATGATGCCACAGGGAAGCAGTTACAATGTAAGCTTTCTTCTAAGCTTTTCATGTAAACTTTCTGTCTGAGCACTTCATTTAAGGATAGAAGTGTTGCTTTTGCTTTAATACTGATAACCCTGCCACACAGAATCAACAGACACCTCTGCGGTTTTGGGGTCCCCTTTTCCCCTCGACCTTTCTCCTGCTTCTATTATTGCACATCAGGCAAGGTGGGATCCACATTTCTGCTCATTAAGGGGGTGGGTCTCACCTTTCAGCCTCTTGGGAAATGAAGGTGAGTTATTCCAACCTGCCTTGCAGTCTGTGCAAGGGACCAAAGGATCTTGCTTGACACTGGGTTTGACAGGAGAGGGGTGGTACCATCCGCCTTCATAACGTTTCTGTTTTCCCCAAGGAGATACAGAAGCGTTCGTTGCGCAATGTGTTCGGCTTTCTTGCTTAACGCCTGGAGTTAGCTCTTGGGGCAAGCTCATGAAATTGGAGCACGGTCAGGTATTTCAGCTGCCTGGTCTCAGCATCTACTGTCACATACAGCACACCACAAGAGATGGGGTAAGCTGGATGAGATTGTGTAGAGAGTGCAGTAGAAAAAGCCATTCTGGATGTCCCTGCGCCTTGGTGACACGTTGAAAGGGGTCTGACTTGCTCTAGCTAAAGTGTGGAGGCTGGCACAGATGAAAAAGAGAGAAGGCAAAAGAGCTAATTGTTCCTCCCACTTTAGGCTGGCCCTTCTTGGGGAAGCTGAACAGATTTCTGCCAGGGAGGGGCTGGTGAGCTGTGAAGCCCAAAGAACATCCATCCCTCCTCCCCTTTCTGCAGCCTGGTTTCACAATCAGATTTCCAGTGAAAAGAGTCTGTGTGAAAATCCAAGAAGCAACAACAACAACAACAGGTTTCTACCCTTTTGCCAGAGGACATCACTCAACTCATGGCCGGTCCCTGATGCTGCTCTTGGTGTTCAGTTGTGCCTGTTGCAGCTATGCATAAGCGAGCCTTTTTGGAGGTCACTTTTTCAACCACATGGTGTGACCAATCGTTTGCTGATTTTGAGAGGAATTAGGCAGAGTGTTTTGGGAGTGTGACGAGGTTTCAGGATTTCCTAAGCTGTCTGGAGACACACAGTCCTGGTTCCAGCAGGGTGACAGGAGCTGCTGCCAGTCACGGCCACCATACCCCCAGAGCCTGAGCACTCCTGGAGAGATTCTGGGAAACATCACCAGGCTTAGCTCCAAAACCCCACTTAGATGCCATGGGAACCTATGCGTGCTGGTGGCCCTGAAGCCACCATCACCACCTTTTTTTTTTTTGCTGCACTTCCCTGTGGCCAGAGGTTCCTCTCCTGAGCCTGGTTCCAGCTCTCCGTGACCCGGGGCGGGTTGCAATCTCCGTATATCCGCTTAGTCATTTTTAAAAGCAGCACAGCAATGCTTAGCCCCAAACCTAGTAAGGAATTGCACACGGAGGCTGATCAGATAAAAACTGTGCCTTCCACTCCAGGAGCAGGGGCTGAAATTACACCCTGTAATTATAATGTAGTTAACCTGTGACTGTGCTTTATGTATGATTTTTTTTCCTCCTTCAAGCCAATTATTACTAAAACTGTAAACTCAGTGTGACTGACTTGTTTATCACTGCCCTGAGAGGAAATCATCGTTTGGCTTCACACTCCTCAGAAGCCAGGTACACTACTTACCTTATATTTACACTGCCATTAAGATAACACTATTATTAATACCGCTATTTTTCCTGTGTTAGCGCAATATTGTTGGTATTAATAATACTTAATTCAGGCCCTCAGTTCCTTAGGAGGAATCACAGCCCATGGTGATTATTAAGCTTGCAACTGGGTAATAAGCAGTTTGTCCCAGCAAAATTACGGTCTTTACAGTGAGGCGGCAATAGACCATGGGAGCCTTGCCTGCTTGATGAAACCTATTGAGAAAACACACCCCTGGGCTCAGTGAGCTTTGGCTCTGTCTCTCTAAGATTGAACAGACCCACAAAGTGCCACGGGGTCCTCAGCCTTGCCATCACCAGGCTGTCCCAGGTGGGGCTGCAGTTGTCACCATGGCCCACATGCCACGGCAAAGGTGGGTCCTAGCAGGGGGCTGACAGCAAGGAGGGGAGACTTTGCCGTTTGTAACACACAGGATGGCAGGTGGGGAAGGAGAAGGCGAAGCGCACTGTCAGGGCTTGTGGTGGGTCCTGAAATGCTGTCCCTGGCATCAGAGCGGTGTGCCTGAGAGGCTGCTATGGTCGGCTAATGGATGCATTCCTGTCACACACAGTCCCTGCATGTGTTCACGTGGACCGGCAGACACGGTGGTGAGAAGCAGGGTTTCGTACTGGGAATAGAGCTGTTTGGCCTAATCCCTCCACATATTTCTCATGGGCTATCGTTCAAATCTCCTCTTTGACAGATTGTCTTATCTGCAGAGGCGTAAACCTTAGTCTGGTCCTGCAGGAGTTTCTGTGGAGCACTTTTCTCCTGGTTGGCTTTAAAAATGCCTGTAAATTATTGGTGGTGCTCTTAAGTTCCTAAGCAAGGAGAGCAAGATGTCTTCAACTGGGCCACACCAGGAAGTGTGTAAGATTCAGAAATCTTACATTACAATTTATCCCCCAGGTAAACTGAGAAAAGGAGCCTTCTCTCCCCACCCCTCTGCCAATTCTTTCGAACTCCTAAGTCTGCAGAGAAATGGGTCTCCTGCCAGCTAAATAATCTACATGACAGAAATTTAGGAAAACATGAATTTTTGCTAATTGATATCTTTTCAGCCTTTCTAAACATAACATCTTTTCCCCAAACAACTCCTCTTGTAATCTGCAATAAATCAGAGGTACCCTCACTTCTATGTCATCATCTGTGAAACCCACATTTTTCTCTCCTGTGCTGTTACTAACCAGCTGGTTAGTTAGATAGCTCTTGGAAGCTATCTGCTTGCCCATGCTTCTTTGTCCAGAAACCAGCTTTGGCTTCACAGCCATTGTCACTCCAAAAATGAGTGCAGGGCCAAGGGCAGGGTTCTGAGCAGGGTCTATTAATGAAAATGCTCCTCTCCTGCCACTGTGCTGACTCCTTGGAAACCCAGCAGTGGGCAGAATGTGATCAAGGAAGATTACATCGATAGATGCGTCTTACCAGAAAGCTTCCACGTAATTAACGACATTACAGTTTGTAGCCTTAAGTTGGAGAGCCCTTTAGAAGCTGTGTGGTTCTGTGGCTTGATGCTCCTCATGTGAATCCGACCGACCTTGTCTGGGCTGACTTTTGGTATTCTAAACTTCGTCGGTGATAAAAAACCAACCAACCAACCAACCAACCAACCAACCAAGAAAAAGTGATAATTTTTGTAATAGGAGTTGCCTATTTTTTAACATGGAGAAAAAACATACTATCGCACTGTTATCAGCCAAATCAGCCCATGTCTTTGCGCAGGGAATAGCTCCTGCATGCCTAAACCTCCGGCAGCAGGAGAGATAGAGGCCAGGTTGCTGTCCTCTGGAGCTCAGGTTGGCAGGCGGCTGCTTCTACAAGCAGCTGCCTTGCAGCCCAAAGGATTTACTCATCTGAGTAGCCGCTCTTTGTGGTGCGAGCGGAGGAGGCACAAGCGGCCTGGCCTACTGCAAATGTCACCAACCAGCTTTGTCGCTGTTGGGATTGGAGGGATCCGGCAGCTGGTTCAGCCTCTCCGCTAGCATCCACCAGTTATGTTGAGGTTGTTAAGAAAATATTGATAGCACAGAAGTTTACACAGTACTCGATGCAGCTTTCTTCCTTTGAAGCCACACAGATCCCAACCAGCTCGCTAGAGCAGGAGAGGGGAGCATGCGCCTGCGTATGACAGAAGGTGGGGGGGGGGGGGGGTGAAGAGGGAGAGAGAGAAGGAAATCAAACGCTCTGAATGAAGAAATCTTGCCAAAAAAAAAATAAATCTCTGGGTCAGGTTTGGGCTGAGAATGTAAGCATCAGATAAAAATAACGAGTCACACGGTAGAGGACAGAGCGCAGGGCTCCTCTCTTGCCCTGGGGCCGCGCATGCCCCCTGAGCAGCGCCTTGGCGAGGGGAGCCCAGCAGCCTCCTCCAGCAGAAGGCTGGAGTAAAGCCGGTCTGTGTTTGATGTATGAGCTTTGGCTTGCCATTGTGAGTCACCCCAGAACTAGCTGTAGGCAAAACAAAAATCTTTTGTGATTAATTAGAAAAACTGGACAATTATGAATTGACTGCGCGCAGCCAGCGTACGGTAATATAAATAGTAATGAAGCTGGCTGGATGTGATGAACACGCTGTGTTTATGTGAGATCGCAGAAGAAAGGATCCGATTTAGGTGGTGTCAGTTTAAATAACGTAATTTCTGCTCTCTGACTCTTTGTTCGGTCTTTACCCAGGATTAGATCTGAAACTTTAAAACTCAGTTTTTAGTTGTCTTATCTAAAAGCCTGGTTGTTCTTTTGATGTCTGCCCGAAACATATGCTTCTCTTCAGCGACCATCTAGAATTATTATGTTACGATGAATGAATAAGTCTAGCAGTGCTGTAAGTGGTGTGTGGTTATTGTTGCTCCTTTGTGTTTGTCAGTAGCCCTCGCACAGGGTCTGACAGGCTCCATCCGTGCACAGGGATGGGAAGATTATGTGAATTCCCCAGGTTCTTGGGAGTGTTCAGGGAGGGAGGGGGGAAAACCAAAAAAGAAAAAAAAAAAAAAAAAGGGAAAGAGCTACAGGCGGCTCTCTGCAGCACAATGGATAATTATATTCACAACGTGCGACATCCCTCTTCATTTAGGTGCCACCTAATTAAAAAAAACAACAAAACCAAACCAAAACATCGCCGGGAAGGTGACGTCAGTCCTAAAATTTACTTCCCATTTCGGGGGGAGAAGCACCCCTCGCCTGAATACGGGCTCTTGAGTAACGGGAGGGAGATCAGGCTGTTTAATTTGGGGCGATCTGCCCGCTTTTACCCCCTTGGGCCGTGCTCTCTGTCGCCGTGCGAGAACAACTAAATCCTCCGCCGCCTGCCTGTAGGCGGATGAGCAGGTTGCCGTGACAATCACGACAGCGGGTTACATCGCAGCCCCCCGCTAAGGGATGCGCACGCCGCTCTCCCGACCCTCGGCAGGGGTTTGCTCCTCGCCGGGGGATGACCCCGGTCCCCGGCGGGGCCGGTGCCAGCGCCCACCGCCCTCCCGCCCGCCCCCGCTTTGTTCTTCGCTGCCACCGGTGAGGCCCGCCAACGCCGTCGCCCGCCTTCGGGGGGATGGTCCCGGTCGCGACATTCTCGCGATCCCGCAGCTCCGCGCCGCTCCGCTCAGCCCCGCGCAGCGTACGTGCAGGGAGCAGCCCGCAAGCCCGGGCGAGCATCTTTATCGGTGTCTGAAGAGACAAATGAGGGTAAGGATGGGAACCTCTCCCCGGGTTTATTGCTAAAACGGTCAGGGTACCTGCCTTCCCCCCCCCGCCCCCCGCCCTCCTCCCCACCTGTTTGCCACCTCCACGCCTGTACATTTTTTTCCCTGGCCGTTCTGTTTCACGGGGAAGATTTTAATCCTAGTACTTCATACTTGGCATACCCAGGCTAAAACCATGCCTGGTGCTTTTTGTGTTACACCTCTGTCAGGCACGCGCACGCACCTATGGATGCATCTGGAGAGAGAGAGAGCTCCTGGAGGAGAAGCACTCTGCTCTTGCAAGTCAAGAAATAGCAGCGATGATGCACATGTGGCCTTTAATTAGCAGTGTAATCCTGCAACAAAAACTACACCACCATGAGATGAAGACATGTCTCTGCTGTAGCTTGTTGCACTTTTACTGCCTCTGAGACAAAGAGCAAAGGTAGGATGGGGCAGGTGTGAGAGGCAAGACAGTAATAAACATTTCTTTAAGATTACTATCGACCTTTGGGTAGATGCTGTTGACAGAAGATGAAGATAACATCATGCAAAACAGAGTGAATGGCTCATGATGGTATTAAGTGTTCTCAGATAGTATTCATTTTGGGGAAAGGGGGGCTTTTTTGATGCTTCGGACCCTGCCTGAAGTAATGGAGTGCTGATTAAAGGCTTTGAGTCCAGCTGCAAATAATAGCACAAGAACTATGGGCCCTATGCGGTGAAGTGTCCCACCTACATGCAGAGGTATGCAGGGTGACATTAAGATATATTTTTTGCTTGTACATTAGGTCTAATGTTAAATTTAATGAAACTGTGCAGTGGCCCAGACCATTAGTGTAATGTTCCAGTCTCACAAGGTCTTAATCATGCATATCTTGGAACATTTGCAGAATTACAGCCTCAAACTTTGGCTGAAGAGTCACCTCGGGAAACTGTCAGGCCATACTCCTTTTGAATTCCAGCTGGAAGCGTAGGGGAACAAGGACAGCAATACTAACCACATTACCTTTTCTTGCATCTCTACCAATTCATCTAGCCTGAAAGAAAACCTGGGTCTTTATCCTGCAAATCCTCTGTGCACAAAATTTTCACTGCAGTCGATGATATCTCACTTAGCAATTGATTTTCTCATTATTGTTCCCATGTCAATTATTTCCCCAGCCTGAGTCAGAGTGTATCTGCATTGCAACTAGGAGTCTGACCTCAGTGCACATACCGCCTGCTAAGTTTTTAACCCAGGGAGGTGGAGTGTCCTTAACTGCTAAGGCACGGGGACAGAGGGGCCACCAACCTCCCAGCCACGTGCCCTGCACCTACCAGGTTTTAAATTTCTCTTTGCACACTGTATTCTGATGGCAGCACTGGGCAGCCCTCCCATGCAGTTCACTTGGCATGACGCGCCAGGTTTCTGGCTGAATACCTGCCTGCGATGCTCTGCAGATGCTCTTCCTGCAGGATTTGGGGCTAATCTTCCTTCCCTGAGGAACTCAGTGTTTCAGAGATCTCCAGGCAGACAGTTCGAAGTAATTTACAATGCACTTGGTGGTTTTGGGGGTGTGGCTGCACAGATCTTGCTTCAGCCTGTGTGTCTCATGTCCATGACACAGCCAGGAGTAAGAGCATTGTCCCCGATCTGTCCCTGGGACAGGCTTGCCTGGTGGTGGGCCAGATCCAATTGGCTACCGTAACGTTTCCTTCTCAGGGTCCTTTTCCTAAAAGAAATCTCACCAAAACCAACTCTTATGTTTTGCTTTTCATTATATTATATTAAAAGGAAGTCCTTTAACATAATAATGATTGAGACCTAAATTCTCTGTCTGTTCTCCCCCTCGACGGTAGCAATGGCTGATCACTGTTGCTGCCCCTTTCTGCTGGGAGTGATGCAAGTTCTTGTTCAGGCCTTCAACTGTTGCACTGCCAGTTCTGCCTTGTGAGCTGATGCATTGCACCAGCCTTTGGAGGATGCCACTCCTTTTACCTTTGACAGAGAGGAGCTTCTGCTAAGCTCATGCCCTGAGCTCCTGCGCCTGGCCAGGGAGAGGAGGACTGTGTCCTTGCCATGAGGCAGGGGTCAGTGACTGTCCACTCTGGTGACTGCTGTTAGGCTATGCCTCTGAAAAGTAGAAAAAAAATGTAATTGAAAGGAAACATGACAAAATAGCAGCCCCCAAAATAGAGGCTCAAATGAATGTACATATTGTGCATGTAGGGAGTTGTTGGAGGAAAAGACCAGAAACTCTTTGATGCTGAAGGGCTGTTCAGCTTCACAGGGTTTGGGTTAGCAACCACATCCTGAGCTCCTCGGGGACTTTGCTGTCACATGCACCGTTCCTCATCCCCAGCATCTGTTCAGCAGTACCTGGCATCTGTGTCGCCTTCACATTTTGTTTTTCTGTCATCAGGAGCAGAGTGGGCATGTGTCGCTTCTGCCAGCACAGGACCCATGCCAACTGTTTTTGGATGTCCTCAAGGTACAGCCAGCAACTCCAGGTCCTCCTGCAGGCCTTTCTGTGATGCAGGCTTCTCATACATGACTTTGGCACAGCAACAATAGTCATAAGTATGTCAGGTTCCCAAATACTTACTCATTGAAGTCTCTCCTATTTAGATAGTAGGTATTTGGCAACTCTGGATGTTGCTCTTGTCCTGGCATAACCTTCTTCTGTAACTGTACCTCAGGATTAATTGTATTTGCTCAAGAAGTTGGCAGGATTGTGATTCGCCTTCTGCCTACTTGCCCCAAACTGGTAAGCCTAATAAAGTGTTGTGAGGTGTGTTATGATATTTTAATGATGACAAATATCAACCTTTTTAATCAACCAAGACTTTTCGTTACCAAGTTCTTTATCATTTGCTATCTGCCAGGCTGTTAGATGTTGCATACCCTAGGCTTGGCGTGGTGCTCCTGATGGATAAATTGAAGAGAATTGGTCAGGTGAACTGCTTATAATCTATGCTAGTTTTTTCCGACTTAACTGGAAATGCATCTGAAGCAAACTGGGGTTTATAATTTGCTAGGCCATTGCTATGTGCTGTGCAACACCTTATGGAAACACCCAAAACTGAGACAGAAGAAGAGAGCACGTAAGAGGCAGCTTACTCGGTGGTCTTTCTGGTTTAACCCATGTAGGTATCAGTCAGCCATGTACCAAACATTTTTAGGACTACCTTCTTGTGTCACCACTTCCATTGTATGTTGCTCCCATTACTTATTATGGAATTAATTGCTCAGTTATTTTATCTCTGGTGGGTGCACTGCTATCTATGAAGGAACATCTCCAGCTCTGTTTTTATGCTTGGGCTGGACACTGAAGGCTATGACTAAGATTGTCCACATGTTATTTGGTGCCTTTATCTTCTGTTAACCAAGGAAAGATGTCTATCTGGAGTTACCTTGACCCTGTCTGCTGGATGTTCTTCTGGAGACACGCTTTCCAAATCCACTCAGGTTGGGTCAAGTTCTGAGTTTGCCCCAGCACAGATACAGCTTGACTTTGATTCAAATAGTACATGAGTAAATGTAAGGCTATCATTCGCTTCATATTAGTCTCTTGAAACTCCTGGCTCCCTTTATATTGAGCATGAGCTCATTTTGCCATTTTCTGGACAGATTTGTGCAGTTTGGGCAGAATATGATAAATGGCGCCCTTAATATGATTTCCAGTGTTTTATGGACTTACTCATTTTCACTATGGTTTATTTCTGCCTATATTAATGAATCTAAGAGTTTCATCAGTAGGTTCTTTCCTTCTCAGTTTTCGGTTGGAGTGTAGTCCCATTGTGCCTTGCTGACAACGCGCCTTCTGTTACTCTCAAGGTGTTTCATTGGGGATGTTTGTATGACTCTTTTGCTTAGCTCCCAGAAGCTTTTGACTTGTGAGGCATCCTAGTGGCATGCTGATTTATCCCCAAAACCACTCTGAATGGAGCATTTAACTGAAGCCAGTCAGAGGATGACTTTGCTTAGGTGTGTTAACCTGTCCGTGGATGTATGGGAGACCACCTTGTTTTGGTATCTTCCCATTATACAACCTACAATCTACTCAGATCCTGACAAACTCCTTTTCCACTCAATATCTGCTTTATAAGTTAATGCCCTAATGTAGCTTTTCTTATGTTTTCCATTCTAGACTCATGCTCATTCCATTTTCTACATTGTGTGACTATTTTTTACTTCAGTTCCAAAGACCATCCAAAATTTTGTCAGCTCATCTGAAACCCTCAAGATTTGAAACATTGTGTTTCTGCATTTAGGCTGAAAATCCTTTATGATGGCATAGATCATTTACTATATAGAGTAGAATAGTAGGAATCTGACATCTAGGTATTAGTCCAATGCAAATAATCATAATTAACAGTTTGCCCATCTCAAAAGAAAGGCACTTACCCACATACCATGTCTACCATTAAGAGAAGAAGCAACGGTATGTTTTTCCTGTAGCAGATCAGATTGGCTAAAGGCATTTGCTGACCTCCAGCAGTGGAAATAGTCCTCTTTACTGCTGCTTGGGCACAGGTTCCTTTGCTGTTCTTTACCAGTTCTGCAGAGAGGGATGCAAACAGTTTAATTTGGTCCTCTTTTGCCAACAATTCATTTATTCTGGGCACAAAGCAGTAAGAGAGTGTCACTTTGGAGAGAGACCAAGAGCTAATCGTGCCTCCAGTCTCCTGGTGTGGGGCAGGGTTTGGAAATCATGTTTTATTACATGACAGGGGTCAGGAACCCACAGCAGCTTGTTACAGGAGGGAGAGAGTAAGTTCAGATTACTGCTCTTTCTGGCTGATGTCAGTAATTTAGGTCACCCAAGCTCCTTGCCCTTGACTTCAGCCAAAGCAGGGGAAGTGGAACCCTGGTGTCTGCAATGGAAAATACCAGGATTTTCTCAATATCTGCTGGTGTTCGAAATGTTAACATCTAAGGCTTGGTGTTGAGCCCCAGTGTTAGGGAGGATAAAGTGAAGTGTGGTTGGTAGCAGTGTGGAAGTTAAGAGCTGCTCTATGGCATCAGTTCAGCTCACCCTAAGGTTAAGTTTGTGCTTAAGATCTCACTGACTTCAGTAGGATCTAAACTGTTTGCATCTAAGTCAAATCAAGATAGGCAGAAGTACATATGGGGTCAAGAGCATCATATGTCAGTCTGGGTTTGAGAGGATTTCCCAGTCCCTTGTCTGAGGGAACAACCTTGCCCTTGGACCAGCGTGCTAATAGCAGTAACTCCATGAACCTGCTTTTCTGAAATTGGTGGTAGTTTCTAAAGCACTTCCAAGTAGCCTCAGGACTGTGTCCTGCCAGCATTGTCAGAGCACAAAGGGCAATTGAATACCATCCCTGGAAGCTCGCGGGGGAAGGAGGTGGTCACTCCAGCAGAGTTGAAGCTGATGCAGTTCTTGCACCCACTAAGCACAGCATGCAGGTAAGAAAGAAACATTTCGTTGTCCATCTTCTGTGTGGTTACAAAGGGGCAACCACAACCCATACTGTTGGGGGGAAAAAAAAAGAAAGAAAAAAAAGTTTAACAGTCAAAAAAAAGAGACTGAATTGTCAAAAGGATACTCCTCCCCCAGTCCAGTGTCTTTCCTTCCCATGTCACCTTTGCTATAGCCTTCAGGATTAGGGAGTGTCATGGCTGAGTGACTGTAAAAAATTCTCCCCTTTAGAAGACAAGTTTATGAATTGGGACACTTATTTTGTGCCTTGAAGAAGCGGATTTTTTTTTTGTTTCTCTGCTCTGCCCCAAACACTTTATGTACTTCTGAGTCCGTGACTTGGACATTTTTGGTAAGGAGGATGTGTCTAACTCCTACTAATGTCAAAATTTATGTTCTCAAACACCTCAGTGAGCTGCCATCTGACTTGAAGACAACTGAAACCTGAAAAGAACCGTTTAGTAAAGCTGCTGCAGGTTGGACACCTCAGTGCGTGCGAGGCAGCACGCTGCAGGAGCGCGGAGCTCAGGGCAATCCCTGGGCTTGTGTGTGCAACCTACTTCAGGCCACAGCAGCTCTGCAGCCAGGAGCCTCTGCAGGGAGGGCTGAGTAAGCCTATGTGAGCCTGCTATGCAGAAAAACCTTTGCTTTGATGGCTAAAGCCTGTATGCACCAGGAAGCCACCTTCTGGGTGCCCTTCCAGTGCATAAGCCTGGAGGAACAGCTCAAATCCCTGAAGGTCATCTGACCAGCTCCATGTATTAAGGGTTCAGTTTTGGGGTGGAGTATAGGAAAAGAGGTGAACATGGAGTTCTTGTTCTGTAAGGCTTTGGGTGGACACCTTGGAGCAGAGCTAAGCTGCCGCATCCCTTGCAGCGTGGTGGTGACTGCTGAGTCTTTCTGCCGGCTGGCCTGATTGTTTGTGCAGTTTGGTGGGTAGTGCCAGTGCTGTGGCTGAGGGGCTCTGCCTCCGTGCCTGCCTTGCATCGGTCAGTGGAAAGTCAGTCCTGAAACCCTCACTGCAGGAGTGCCTAATTGTGGGTCTCGTCAAGGGTTCTCTGTGCCCTGCTCTCCCTCTGCAAAATGGGATCCCGGCGCTATGCTACGGTAGCACAAGTGTCATGAAAACAAACAAAAAAACCATACAAGATGCAAATATTAGAGCTATGGAAAGCAATTAAATATCTCAGTGAGCTGGCCTGAGTTGTGTGCATGCCCTGTTAAGTCATGCTTTATTTTCCCTGGAAAAAGGGGAGGGTTCAAACCGCTGTTTACAAATTGGCAGTCAGATCACCTGCTTGCGCAGTGCTGTTAAATCCAAAAGTTACACCACAACTGGGTCTGGCCCAGTATTCTCTAACAGTTTTGTTGATGATGCCTGACAGGCTGTCTATATTTGAGGATGTTCAGTTATTAGTCAGAAAATTAAACTTACAGCTGTGTCACCTGTGTGAAAAGTATGCAGAAAAGTGAATCTAAAAGGAGGCATAAAGAACACAGGAGTCAATATTGCAGGGCTAATAGCATGTTTGCTGATACTCAGTTGCTGGGAAAAGTTGGCTGGATTTTCTTTTTTGAAAACTTAATTCCTCGCTGTTTGTTTATCAGTTTAACTAAACCCAGTTGAGTTATCTGTGGTTTGGGATAAGACTGAAATCCATCAAGAAAAGTGTATGTGCTGCTTCTGTGTCGTTTCTCAATTTGCTTCTCCCCATATTCCATAGAAATGTTCTAACTCGACAGGTCCCACCTTCCACACTGTGAAGACAATGGTAATTCTGCCCTGCAGCAGCCTCCAGCCGAATGAACCCTCCAGCCATGGCTGCACCAGCTCCTTCCTCTCCCCATGCTCAGGTGCCACCAGCTTCTGTGGGAACCCCCGAGGAACCGTGTCCCAGCTTCCCAAAAGCTGAAAAATGCAGACAATGAGAAGTAGATGATGCAGACGTTGTTTTTGCCTGTGTGTTTGCTGTCCTTTGCATCATCTGTTTCTTACTGCCTGCATTTACCTTATCCCACTGGAATCTCTTGGAGATGCAGGGGATTTCTAAAGCGGTGGGCGAAGCGCGCTTGCTTCTGGTGTAACAGAAGAGGCCAATGTGTGGGGCTTTTACTGCCTCAATTTCCCAAGGAATTTCTAATGAGTCAGAGTTAACACTAGTGTTTAAAAGTAAAATATGGTTATGGCTCTCAAATGCAAGCTACATTTAACAACCATATATTGATTTTTTTTTCCCCCTTGTAATTTTATATCCGTGAACATTTCTGTTTTCTTAATTAGTAGCCTTTTAAAGAAAGATTTAACATTTTCATTATCAGAGGGTAAGTTATGAAACAGCTGTATGGGGAGAGAGGGAGAGGCACAGAGGGTAGGAGACAAAAAAAAAAGCATCAGTGAAAGACTTTCTATCTGTATTTTGAGGGGAAACGTGTGTGTACATGCTCCCATGTGTGCGTGGGCACCCGTGACAGTGTGCGCACACACATACACATATATTCACACATACAGACAAGCTGACCCTGACATTGCAATTAAGACAAAATAGCAGTGGCAAAGGCTGGTGACAAAACTCAGCAATTTCCAATTGCACAGTCACCCTGTAACGGGAAGAACTGTTTACCCCATGTTCCTTATTAAACTGAAGTATTTTATTTAATGAGCATGACTCATGCAAGGTGTTCCCATAAATCATCAGCTGGTTTACAAACTCAATAACTAGGCTTCCTGCTATAACTAGGCTGTGCACACCTTAAATTATTAACACGCCAGGGCCTTAAGGCAGATCTTTGATGATGATGATATAAACACTGTGAGGACAAGGTGCTCTCTCAGCAAAAGATTATTGACTCTAATTACCATTTACCACAGGAAAAAGAAAAGAAAAGACAATAAAATATGAGGGAGAATTTAAATCTCAGATTTAATTTTATGAGGAGTTTTAAACCCCCAAACTTTTTGTTGTTGATTTTGCCGCCGCTGCTGTTGGCTGCCGCTATTGCATGATGCTCTGTAGTTGGCTGATCTTGAAAGCGTGACAGTTGTTAAGAAGAAAAGAAACAAAAAAATAAAGCATGAGAGAATGTTCAGTTGATGCTATGTACATTCTTTGAAATGGATGGAAAAAGGCCAGAGGGAACAGAAAATGATAATACACTGGAAAGAATCCCAGCCTTAATTGTTTTCATGTATGTAATGTAATAAAAAGGTTAAAGCACTAATATGCCTGACTGCAGTCATTTGGTTTGTAAACCAGAGCTGCAGGTCAGCCTTTAAAACAAGGAGTCGTACACTCTTGTTATAGGCTTCAGTTTTGCCCAGCCCTCATTATAAGAATGCTGGTAGTAATGGTACAGGGGTTGAAATACAGATTGGGTGTGTGTGTGTGTGTTTATTTTTGTTTCTGACCAGGTGAAAGAGCAGAGACAGTCCCATGTACAACACATGCTTCAGTTCTGTGGGTGCAAGCTCTGTTAGAGCGGCAGGGTGAGGGTGGAGGAGCCGTATTCGTTGTAGTCACGTTCTAGCAGGGGAAAATAAACCCAATGCCTTTCGCTACGGGAGGAAATGGTTGTAGTTTTAAAGTCATGTTTACAGCGTTGTTGCTTTTTCAACCTGGTTTTTGAACTTGTGTTTTTATTAATGTAAACAGCAACTTCTTACATTTTTAATGATCCTTCCATGCTGTCACATCCCAAAGGTACTTGGCAGATGGTACGACGAAGGCTCACTTTATGCCCACTGTTGAAATAAACCATTTGGGGTTGGAGGCATTATAATAAGGCTATCAGCCCGCCTTATTATAATAATAGGACTATATCTGTAACTTTATGGGAAGAATTTTTTCCTTCCCAACTCCAGGGCATCAAAATCTTCTCGTTTCTTAATTTTTATTGTTTTAGCTGTTGGTCATTTGTGGGTGGAAACAGCGGTGTCCCAAAGTTTGCTCCTTATTTGACAGTACTTTGCAGCTACTAATGGACTTTACATGCATTGATTTTGTCACTTATGCATGGCAATGCAACTGAGGCCAGGCTCTGTGCAAAAATAAAGGCATTATGCTACTATTTCTCCTCAAAAAGGGTCAGAGCTGTGATTGTATTTTCCTTGTGAAAACTAGCGGCTCCATCAGCACCAGTGGGTCACAGCTGGAGGACAGGTTCGATAACAGGCATTAGGCATACACACTGCGTAGTGAGCCACTAGTACCAAGTCCTGCTGCGTTGTAGCTTTCCTTGGAGGTCCTCTATCCAAGCTCTGATCAGACCCACTTCTGTTTAGCATGTGATACATGGGCACAATCAGAGCCAAAGGGTGTAATCTACAGGCGTTTTAGTGTGGAAAGCTTTTAAGTACTGGTGCTGCTTCCATTTTCCTAGCAAGAGATGTTGCTGTGGGAAATACAGATGTATTTTGCTAAGAACGTTCTCCTTCAGTGTTGCATATGACAGAAAGATAAGTGCATGATGCATGATATCCAGCAATAGTGGGTCCTTAGGTTTATGCGTGCCATTTAATCTGGATGTTAGTGTCCTATATTCGTTTCTGTACTGAGAAAAATGAGTTTAATGCAGTGCTTTCACACTCTCTGAGGTTTATTGTCCCAACAATGAATGGGAGATTTACATGAGTAACTTTTGTTAATATCATCGGAGTTGGGGAAGCTGCACAGTGTGCATTGTATATGAAAGATATACAGTGTGTATATGTGTATTGTATATGAAATATATATTTGTACATTAAATATATATTATATATGAAATAGATATTTATTTTACATGAAATATATACAATGTAAAAAACTGTGAGAACACAAACCTGAGACAGATGAAAAGACAAAGATGACTAAAAGTGTTCACACTTAATAAAGTAAAAAAAAAATTTCAAAATTAACATTTCTTTGTCCCCACAAATTCCATTAACAAGGCATAAGGTTAATTTTAACCTTAATTTTAAGTCAGGCATTTTGAGTTTCCATAGAAATGCCCAGTCTGTTCCTCTTTGCTCATGTATTCTACAGAACATAAATACAGTCGTACGGCGCAAGTGCTCTCTAGTAGTAGAAATGAGTGCTCTCCTATTGCATTTTCTCATGGCCACACTGTGGGCTGAATATGCAACTCTGGTCTTACGTGTGACAAGATTTGTTTCAACAGAGTTCCTATAGAGTGAAACTGCAACCATGGATCCGTGAATCTGGCCCTGCCCTTGTGTTTATGGCGCTATTGTGTGATTTACCTCACATCGTGTCAGGTTGCCCACTAATGGCATCTTGAGAAAGTTGCAAAGTGACAAAAATAAGTTCTGTGTTGCACTGGAATAGGAGCTATGTCAATCAGAGATGAGAAATAACCAACTAATTATGGCCTGGGACATACAGAAAACAGCCAGCTGCTGATGGAGCTGCCAGAGTTGCTGTAAGCAGTGAGGCAGCCTGCCGAAGGTGCAGAGAGGCAGCCTGCTGAAGGCGCAGTGAGAGAGTGAAGGGTAGCAAGTTGCATGAAGGCTGTTGAAGAAAAGCTGATCCCCGGGCGTGTTCTGGGCCTCTTGTGTTAGCAGTTTATTTACGCAAGGAAAGCCTGAAAGACTTCCCTGCAGCAAAGAGCTTTACCTAGGCCTGCAGAGGCAGCCACTGAACCCTTTTCTAAGCTTCAGCCCTGCTGCTGCACTATCCCCTTCCTGCTGCTGAAGTGACTTGGCACATACTGCCTACATTTTGTGTTCCCAGCTGACCCCATGTCTGCATTGGTTGGGGTGGGAAGAACATGCCATCTATTTTTTCATGCTCTTTGGCAGCAGCACGTTGTCTCCTTCCCATATTCTGACCCTTGCAAGCCCTTTCTGTACAGACACTCACCTGCCAGCTCTCCCCAAAACATGAGGCTAGAGATGTAGATACACCTTCAGAAGGAAAGCTATGTACCATACCATCCCAAATCAATGGACAAGAATAGCAGCATAGTTTCATTTCGTCTTCTTTCTCCACATCCAAAATAAATATGTTGGAACCATCATCCTTTCTGTTTTGGAGAAGCAGAAAGCCAGCAGAATTGAGCCCAGAGTTCAGGTGGCCTGGCTGCGCCACATACGGAGACTGTGACATGATCTGTGTCACTCGGTGGTGAGCTGAGGGGTTTGCTCTGTGTGAAACGACAGCTCAAGGTAGAAGTTGAGCACTTCAGTTCAAATCTAAACAAGAGTCAAGTCCTGAGTTTTCATTGCAAGACAAGGCCATCCTTCCTGTCCATAAGTTGTATGGAGTTGCTTGGTTGCAGTAAACGGGTGCCCATGCAACTGCTTCTGGAGCACTCTAACCATAACTTTGACTTCTACATTAGGGCAACCCCATAAATGGTCATGGCTATGAAGAGAGAAAAAGGCACAAAAAGACAGGTGGTGATACAAACAGAAGAAATGGCATGAAAAGCAGTTTAATCAGGGCAGGGATGGAGATTAATCTCTTATTTCCACTTTTGCCGGCACACGTGCTTCAGTGTTGCTCTTCTTTCTGTCATTAGTTTGCAATCTATAACCCAGATTATTCTTGGGTTTTGTGTTTTTTTGTTGTGTGGAGGGTAGTTGGTTACTTTCCCATAGCTGACTGACTGAGAGCATCGTTGTTTTTCAAGGCTGTTAAAGGTTTTACAACATTGGAAGATTTTGTAGATTCAGATCAACTAGCAAGCCACGTGTGTTTATCACAGGCTTAGTTTAGCCACTTTACCTGGAAAGGTACACAACACCATCTTAAGAAATAGAAGACACGTTCTGGAAACAAGTGCACGCATGCCTGCATGTATAGCAATAAATGCATTTGAATCTGCCCATCACCATGATGATTCCAGGAAGAAAGCCTCTCTTCTGTTGGGGAAAAAAAGGACACACCTTTCCAAGTGGAGATCAGTAGGCTCATCATGAGCTGCCAGACACCTTGAACTTCCAAATATGTGTGCATTTGTGAAACTGAGAGCCACTGAGTCTTAAGAGGGATGATTTCACCTCTTACCTACACCTGGAGCAAGTGTTTTCAAAACAAAAAGAAAAAAAAAAAGAAAAAGGAATATTAGGAGTTCTGGGCAACTTGTGCAGCACAACTGTGTATGCGTGTGAATGATATGGAAATTTTAATCTCTACTGCTAGTTTGTTGCTGCTCTGGGAGGAAGCAGCAACAAGAAAGAACTGCCTGTAAGTACTTGTTGAAATAATAGCCCTATCAAACCAGATGTTGGCCAGATGAGCAGTCTTTTTGTATGTGTTCATGTTTCCCTTGCTAATATTTGATTTCTGTGCAAAAATTAAACCTCACTTAGTGCCTGCCTACAAGCTGGCAAACCTCCAGATTATTAGGACATTTTAACACTCTTATATTTTAAACAAAAGGCTCATAAGCATTTGCTGTGTCTTTTTCCTTTCCTTTTTTTTTTTTTTTTAAGGATTCTTAGGCAAAACCCAACAAATTCAAAGGGCCAGTCTCGCTCGAGTTGGCTCATGGGGAAGATCCTGCTGAGGAGAAAGTGTATGTTATACTCAGATGTGTCATGTAGAGCTATGGATGTGGGATCACATTCTGTGCAGAAGATGCCCACTGAATTAGGTGCTAAGGCATCACTGAAGACTGTTGACATGCTACCAATCTCATCCACTAAGTGCCTTTCAGTGAAGCATGCCACGCAATAAACTAGTCATGATAACTTTCTTGCCAGAGAAATCTAATTCTTATGTACAGTAAACATTTTTGCAAAGAAAACTCTGCAAGTGAAAATACCACTGTTTTTGTGGCTCTGGATATTCCAAGGATGAAAATGGAACTAGTCATTAAGTTTCTGAAAAGCAATATATTCATGTGGGTTTAAATACATTCACAAAGCAAGCCCTCCCCTCTGCCATGACTCCCTCCCATGATGAGAAGTTCAGTGTCCCTTTCTGACAGTAAAACCGCCACGTCTGGGAAATGAACTCAGCAAACATGATGCAGCATCTTCTACTGTCCTCCAAAGCTTCCTCCTGAGTGTGTCACAGGATGTGTCACAAAACAACAGGGAAAATTCGCTTATGGAAACACTATGTCCCTACAGGTATTTTCTGGCTGGCATTATTGTATATGGATGGAAAATGGGGTTCTGATTCATCACATACATTAACATGAGTGTGACTGGGTTAAAGTCAGTGGAGTCAATGGTTTAACATTGGTGCATGGCCTCTGGCTTTGGGAGAAAACCACGTCACTTTGAGGTCTGATTTTTTTCCAAACAATTGAGAACCCTCTCTCCAATCTATGGTGGATGGAAACTGATACTTTTGTGTTACTGGAAATTAGTCCCCTTGGTGTCTCAAGCAAAACACTAAAACAAGTTCCTGAAGCACTCATCTTCTCAGTTCTGAACATTTTGACATCAGAATAATCCTTGGTCCCAAACCAAAGCCTACACTTGGAAACTGTGATAAATGTTCCATTTTAAGTCTTACTGAAGCAAAGAATTGGTCTAGAATCTTAAGATAAGATCATGATGAGTTATTCCTGAAGACACAATTGACCACTTGTTTTCATCAGACTTGTCAAGTGTTTGTATCCCAAAGTAAATTGCCCTTGTATTCTTCATGGTTGGGATGATAGGGTGGTTGCATCAGGTCTTGATGCTGGTTCACCTGCATGTTTATCTGAAAGTTCACAAACTGGCTGCGTTTAACTCCTGTATGCCTAACTACCAAAGGAAGTTTTCAAGTAATATTTGGATGCCTAATGCAACTTTGTAGACTCACACCTGTATGTTGACCATGGTGCTTTCTCAAATTGATGACAAAATTTCTTATTTACTGTGTGTGAAAACCAGTCCTTTTCCATGGCCTAACTATATGATAAACCCTTGCTTTTTAAGTGTTTTGTATGTAAACTAGCATGGATTTAATATAGCATGTGCTTTATTTTGAGCAGACTCTACATTATAATGCAGCAGTGTAATAGAACTCTTCTGGTTGACAAATGCTCTGGTGTAAATGATTTAATTTACTAGCTGAAGCATGAGTCTACATATTATTGTACTGATCAGTCATTGCATACTAAAATCACTCATCCTTAATGTAATGATTTGGTATCCCTACAGAGAATTTGAGTCATCAGAAAGTCATTAGATACAGTAAAAAATGAAAATTACTATTACACAGCAGTAAACACTATTAACTGTTAGTTAAAACAGCATTTAATTTAGCAATGCAACAGTTTACAAATTTCTACAGTTTACTTAGTTCTCATGTGATTGTGACTACAAAGCTAATGATTCCAGTGCCAATAGCACAACAGAAATACGGGGTGGGGGAATATGACCAAGAATTTCAGTTCAAACTGGAGTAACTGCGCACTGTTACAGAGCATCATGTTAACCTCTGTCTTAACAGTTCAGCCATAGTAGTAGACACGTAGACAAGACATATAGACAAGTAGAAGACATGACTGACTGTAGAGAAGGTAAGAAAGAACAGCACAGTTCTTCAAGCCATCCAGGTATTGAACTGTCCCTCTGCAGCAGGGATGGGTTGGTATGACACCTACTGTCCTGTGGTAAATGGAGAGTTTGCAAAGAAGTGTAGGGCAAAGTAGAATGCAACGAAGTGTAGAGCTCTGTTGTGGTCTCAAAGCTTAGGCGGTACAGTACCTGGGTGCCTGTGGTGGCTGGTTCACATGGCTTTTTGAGGAGCAAGATAGGCAATGGTGAGGCTCCTAAACACCTCTCAATAGGAGCACACAGCTTCTTGTGTCTGTGATCTGAATGTGAAATTAAGGGGTTCCATGCCTCTGGGAGTTCGATTTAATCAAATGGGACATTTTGAGTAAGGCCATGGTAGATTTAATCGCCTGGGACGAAGTCTGAAAAAGGGCTGTTCCGTGTTTCTGTGTGACATCTGAGATTCATGCAGGCTTAATATCCTCTTGGTGCATCCAACGTGACTGACTCTTCCACCATGGCTGTCTCATGCCTACGGCTAAACGTCATGACATTGTTGTAAACATGGGCTCGTGTACACAGGAAGTGTGGCTTGCTGGGACAACGTGCGGTGTGTTGTGTGTAATGTTTATCAAGCTTTTACTCCCTGTTAGCCATAGGTCTAACATATTTATAGGGATGTAAGCATATATTTGCTAAGGGATGTATTTAGCCTGGTGTCAGTATCAGCTGAAAGCCTGACAGGTGTTTGCTTAGCAATAAAACACTCCTTTGAAGTATCACCTGTTTTTACACGTGGATAATTGAATTACGGTTTCTACAGGAAAACAGCGTTTGCTTTCCTTTCTGGCATATTTGTCCTGACGAACCTCATGAGTGGTGGTAGTGGGGCTGGTGCAGGGAGCATACAGCTCAGTGAGCACTCTCTCCTCATGGCCTAGTTTTGGAGCTGAAGCCCCTAACCAGAGAGGTCCCACCGTACTCAATGAGTGAGCAGTTTCCTTTACATAAGGGAAGGGGAAGCCCAAGCCGTGTTTGATTTCTAAAGCAGAAGCAATCACAACCTTTAAGTATTGTTTTAAAACTACCATTTTTAACCATTTGGTGAATTCCTCTGGTACAGCTAGGCCATTTCATGTTTGGGTTTAAGTGGAAAATAAAGGACATTTGCACTAGGTGAATGCAACTGGTGCAAAAATCTCACTTTTAACTAGTAAGGTGTCCTCTTGCAGGTGTCCCCTTCCCTTCCCTTCCCTTCCCTTCCCTTCCCTTCCCTTCCCTTCCCTTCCCTTCCCTTCCCTTCCCTTCCCTTCCCTTCCCTTCCCTTCCCTTCCCTTCCCTTCCCTTCCCTTCCCTTCCCTTCCCTTCCCTTCCCTTCCCTTCCCTTCCCTTCCCTTCCCTTCCCTTCCCTTCCCTTCCCTTCCCTTCCCTTCCCTTCCCTTCCCTTCCCTTCCCTTCCCTTCCCTCCCCTCCCCTCCCCTCCCCTCCCCTCCCCTCCCCTCCCCTCCCCTCCCCTCCCCTCCCCTCCCACCCCCTCCTCCCTTCCCTTTTCCCTTCCCCTTTCCCTTCACTTTCCCCTTCCTCTTCCCCTTCCCCTTCTTTCCCTCCTTTGTTCTCTTATTTTCCCTCTTCCTTTTTCCCTTTTTCTTCTTTTTCTTCTTCCCTCACCTCTTAATTTTTCTTTCTTATTTTTTTCTTTTCCTTTCCCTTTCCTTTTCCCTTTATCCATTTCTTTGAAACTTGTGGAAAAACTCTGAGTTGAAAGTGTGTCTCCCAAGTCCGGGATTAACTCCTTAAACACAGGACTGTGCTTCCTTTCGTGTTTTCTTTTTGTCACACAACATTGTATAGATGTCAGGGGCCAGTTTTGTTTTATTCCATCCGTAACCCACACAGGTTGCAGGATGGACAGCCTTCCTCCATCCTGTGATTCAGCTGAAGTTGCTGGAATACCACCAGAGGCAAATCTGATCCTTCCCTTTGTGTATGTCTGCATATTATTTGTGGGTTCTGTGTATCTGTAAGTATTGATTTGCTATACAGAGGATCAAATGTATGTGCCTAGACTTTGCTGATAAGCAAAGACACGAATGTAGAAATTCTCTCATTTTCATATGTTTGAAGGAATAATTGTCTGGAGGGGCATTTTTTGTTGGTATCATGTGAATGTCTGGTGATACTTTCCAGTTAGCAGTAATTACATTACATCTGCTGTGTACATAACAGGAAACTAATTCTTATGAAGCTACAGTACATGGATATAGATTTTGAGTTTTGTACTGTTACATTTACTAACCACATAATTGCATATTTAGTCCTATTACACTAGATCCTGAAATGTTATGGTGCAGGGTATAATTACATCGTTTACTCTTGAAGAAACCCTCAAGATATAATATAAATAGTAGGATTGCAGATTCATAGAAATTAGAGATGGGAAAAGAGCCTATTAGGTCATCTGCAACCCAGTGAGAAAAAGTATAAACAGTTTGCTGGAGTGTATCTTATCATAGGCATTGATTGCCCTTTCTACCTCCTTGTGCTAGAATTCTCCCGGATCCCTGCAGAAGAGCCACTTGCTGGTGTGGGAGAGGGACTGTGAACTGGTATCTCTGCTCCAGCTGGCAGCAGTGTGGGAGAACTGGAAAAAGCATGCTTGTTTCCTGGGGTGATGGAGAGTCTGCCCAGAAACCCACACAAAGGTGTCTTCTCTTGACCAGAGACATCAAATCTAGGGGTGGCGCTTGCCACTGGCAGATGCAGGGATGAGGGCTGTTATACATCCTGAGCTACTCTTTGAGCAGGACCTGTGCTGAGGTTTTTACTGCCCACATCACTCAGCTCACTTTTCATGTAGACCCTGGTCTTTTCCTCTATTTAATTGGAATGTAACTAGCAAATATAAAGTAGCCACAAACATTAACAGCAGCTCTTATCTGAAATAGCTATCTCCCCTTCAGCCCTTTTTTCCTCCTTCCTTCTGAAAGGTACAAAGACTGACCATGCACTGAGCCAGAAGTTATCCAGGTGGCTTCTCAGTTTGGTCCATCACTTTCTGCTCTTTCCTCATAGACACAGTTCCCTCCATCCTACGTTTCTGCACTTTACTATTTTCCTTCTTCTTCACCCCTCACTACCTTGCCACTCTTAAAGAAGCTGGTACTCCTTTATCTTCCCTCCCTCCTTCCTTCCTTTCCTGTGCAGAGGAGAGCCCAGCCTCAACAAGAGAGTGCGTGGGTAAAACCAGCTTCTGAGCACGCACACCCGCCGTGCATTTAGATGTGAGTAGGAATAAGATAATTGTAATTGGAGTTTTATGGCTTCAGCCAGCTTTGCAGGTACGTGAGGGAGAAGGTACCACAACCATCTCTCTGCAGCCTCTGTCAGTGTCTCTAGAGGTTAACACATGTGTTTTTCACTCACAGGTTGTTTCCATTAACTCTCACGTCCTGCTAGTCTGCTAGTGGGTTTGTAAAGTTATGGTGTCTCCTTCCCACGGCAGGGAGGAGTGTAAGCCCTGGAGGGCTCACCTGACCTGGTGGAAAGCAGTCATGTCATGATGTAGCACCCCTGGGATATGACTGCTGAGGCTGTGCCTCTGGGAAGCTAATCCTTTCCGCAGAACTAAAACAGCAGTGCACCGGGAGGGGTCTCACAGCACACCCCTGCCCACCTCTGCATGCCAGGGTGGTGGTGAGGCTGATGATGCCTCCCTCTTCATCCTCCCTGGGGGTCAGAGCCAGGCCTGCTGCAGACTGCAGTGATTTTGTTCACTTTGGGGGATCTATGCTGGGGATCTGGCCCTATCTTGATTGTGAACCAGCGGCGCAGCATTCCTGAAGGATGACTGCAAGTGATGAGGCAATTAATTACAAAGCTAACTTAACTGCCCGCTCAGGTTTAAACAAGTTTACATCACTAACATTCCCCTGGTAATTGGTTTTAAAGGAGCAGAGCTCACTGGGAAGCAAAAGCCACCTGGGCAGATGTGGCTGTGCGAAAGGGTGAGCTGAGCTGGGAAGGAGCAAGGACTCAGTGCTCAGTGAATGGGGCAGCACAGGGGAGACTTGGTAATTTGCATTTCAATGGTGGTGGTTACGCCGTGAACTGGGGAGCTGATTCTGTGGAGGACAGGGTTTGGTTTGGTTTGATAAAGCCAGGATGACCCTCCTTGAAATCCCAAGACCTGATATCACACTGGTATCAGAGAATAACTGGGAAGATGCTTTGGGAAGACTGCTTCTTCCTGATGCCTCCCAGTGTGAAGGTCCAGATGAGCGTGAATCTTGAGAGCTACATGGAAACCTGCAGGTGCCCCTCACCCACAGCAGGCAGCTTTTTTAACAGTGCTCACCTTTTGCCTGACACAAAATAGTTTAGACTGAAATGCACGTGTGACTGAGTCAGTTAGTAGAGATCTTTTACAAAAAAAGGAGCAGGAGCAAAATGTACCAGCAAGAAAAAAGGTGTTTGGAGGCACAGGAAGCATGGGAAAGGGCACCTTTCAAATCATTTTATGCCACTGTTAACCAGTATCTTCAGCTGCTATCCTTTGGACTTTCCAGCCTGTGCTGAAAGCTTGCCTTTAATCAGCATTTTTGTAGAGCTTTTACAACAGTAATAGCCTGAAAAAGTTGATCGCATCACTGAGAGCTACATGTCTGTATCCGAGCAAAGCCAGGCCTCTGTGGAAAAAAGAAAATTGCTTTGTACCAACATCCGCCCTTAGTGGCTTTCAGAAGTGGACTAAAAAGAGTTGCTCCAAATATCCAAATGTAACAAGGATCAAGCTAGGTCCATGCCATCCATTAAGATTAGCATGCACTCTAATTCTGATTTCTGGCTGTGGTTTTACTTAAACCCTATCCATAGATGTATTGAATAAACACTAGTGGAAACTAATTTACATTCTAAAATCTACTAGTTTAATCATACTCATTATATAAGTCAACCAATAAGTAATATGCAAAGCAAGCAGAGAGAAACAAAAAAATGAGCTAACCAATCTAACTGAAATAATGACAAGCACTTAGACTTATAACAAAAAATCATGCAACAGCATTTGCCATTTCATCCAATAAACATGAAATGCATCTCAGTCTATTAGCTCTTTCATACTTGGTGTGCTGAAAGTGTGGGATGAATGAAAACAAGTCCTTACGGGCAAAATTCAACCACACATGGAAAGGCTGGATAAAATCTTCCCCATTGTTTCAGTCCTATGGAAGGAGGAACTAGAAGAGCCACTGGGTAGAAAATGTGTGTATCTCTGAGGCAAAGAGGGATGGCAGAACCATAGGGCCTGGGAATGAGTCCAGGCATGATGCGTCAACACCTTGCTATGGGAGGATGCTGTGTTGCTGTTGTGGTCCATGAGACTGGAAGAGCAGCTGTTCCAAAGCTTTCTAATCAGCCTGTGGGGAGAAACATCTCTGCAGTGCTTTCAAAGGCAGGCACCCCCTATGTCCCATTCTGCCCTCCCCCTGTCCAAAAATACCCAACAACCCGTGGTATTTGGGCAGAGGATAAGACATTAACAAATATGTGTTTTGGTCCTTTTACTGTTGAGTCTCTTTCTGGTGAGAAATGTCACTAGAATAAGGCCTTTTCTAGAGCTTAAACTTAGTTGCAAAGCTAGTGGGTTTTGTTCTACCACTCCAGATAAGCAAAGGTGTACCCTTAACACACAGAAGATGTAGCAGCATCCGTAGTGAGGACATGGGGTCACGTAGGACTGGAGAACCTGGCCTCTGTTGAAGAAGTTCTCCTACGGTGGAGTGTCTTGCATGAAAGAATGACAAGAGTTTATAGTGAACACATATATTTAAAGATCATACCTTTCAAGCACACCAGACTGCTCTTGTCTGCTGCTCACTCTGGCCCTGCTTCCCAAAGCAGTGGCGACCCCTTTGGCCTCTGCAGGCAACTCCACATCCTTCAACAGCAGCGTCAGCTCCTCGTGTCATAGATAAAGCACCATCCTCAGTGCATCCACTGATGGTTAAGAAAAAGACTTTGCTCTCAGTGATTATATAGCCCTTGGATGTCTTTCCAGAGCAGTGGCTATGGTTTAGAGAACTTATTATTTCTCTCTGAGCCTCTCACTCTGATTTCCTTCTGTTTCCGAAAATCAAACAAGTCTTGAGTGCTATGACTCCTCCCTGAGGGAGGAGATTTATCGTTTTGGCGAGAACCACCCACTGGCCAGGCACTTGCATAGGTCAGTTCCTGAGTGGTAAAGCCTATAAGTAAATTTGTTTAGAGATTTGGTGATGCCCTTGGGAAACTTTACATCAACACATCTGTGTAGAGGCAGCTCCAGGCCTATGCCTCTCCCATTCATTTTATTTTTAGATACTTATTCCCAAGAACAGCAGACTTCTTTCTTGGGGCCATATTTTTTAAAGTGGTCCTATCTCAGCATCCAAGTGTGAAACTATAATAATAATAATAACAACAACAACAACAAAACAACAACTAATGATGATGATAAGAGTAATACCTTTCACTTGATGTGTTTCTTATTGCTATGATTTGCATTACATCAGAAATGTACAATAGGGGCTCCCTGCCAACCAGATAACCAGTGTTGACCTGAAGAAGCTATGCTCCAAGACATAAGCAAGCTCCAAATAAAAATACACATGCAAAATTATATACACTCACATATATGGACTCAATCTGATTCATCCAAAGAGATGAAAGCAGTTGGCAAACAGCAATTAACTCATTTTCATGCAATAGATAAACATCATCTTTCTATCTGATGGATGAGCAAGACAAGTTAAATGACTTGCCCAAGGTTACACAATGCATCAGGGCAGAGCTTGGAAGCAGTATAAAGGAGCCCTCATTCCCTGATCTAACCTTCCCTTTCTTGACTTTCATCTGAATTTTCAGTGTACAGGGGATTAGACTTTCAGAAAGGTGCACACACATACACGTACACTTGGAAACCTGGAAGATAAAAAACATTTAGGTTGGGCTCTGAATGCATATGGTGAGCAAACTCCCCTTGAAGATCTGTATGTTCTCCATGGCCTCTTAGCTTGTTTAGTTTAAAAGGCTGGAGCTAATTAGCATTTGATTTTGAGTAACAAATTCTCTGTTCCAACAGAAATTAAATCTGTGTCTCTCTTAATGTTACAGTTCTCATTTTTAACGTCATTGGATCATGGTTTTGGGTAAAGAAGAAGCATGAGTTACTGGTGAACTGCAAAGGGATGCTTTTCTTAGCAGCAGAGAGATTGTAACCATTTAAGCTCCTTCCTTTTTTTGGCATCTACCTGAGAGGGAAACACTCACCATTAATCTCATTGCAGTAAATTACAGAGAACTCTCTCCCTTCTGTAATGTTACCTACTCAAAGATCATCAGGAACATTATGCACTAATTCAGTATGACAGCACTGCTATAAAGATATATGGGCCTTCTCTGCATTTTACAGAGGAAAAGATTATAGAAGGAAATTTGAAGCCCTGCTTGTTAGCAACGGTGCTCTGTGAACGGTAGGTGTGGGTGTAAAGAGCCAGGCATATAAATGTAATAGTCCACTTCCAGGGACAAATTGGAATACGCATATAAGGCAAACTATTGTACCCAAGAGCTGTGAAATTTAATATCACACAAGTAAGTGACTTACCCAAGATCTCAAAGGAAATCTGTGGCAGAATCGGGAAAGCGTTCCACTCTTCTTCTTGAGCCACAAAACCACTCTTTCCTTTGAACCTCCAATCAGACTTTTCTTTGATTTAAGGTTGACTGAGATGAGCTGATTAAGTTTCCATGTATCATCTGGAAGCTTCAGAACAGGCTTGTTTTGCTAGACATTCCCATCAGCCCCCATAGTTTCAGGCCTTTTGATTATAAAATGCTTTTTACGTTAGTCTTTGTGGAAACTCCCTTTTTCTTTTGTTTTAATCATTTACAAGCTGGATCCTTGCCAATTTATGTAACATGGTCTCATCCTACTCATTATTTCATCATACTCCTGCCAGATCTTTATTAAATATATTTCTTACCCCCCCCTTTAGTAAAATAGGGATGGGTGCCTGGGAACCTGGATATGCAAAATGAGTGGGAATTCAGATTTTTTGTGTGTGTGTGTGTGTCTTTTTCCCCCTTTTTTTCTCAGAAATGTTAGTGAGAAGAGTTATCTTCCCAGTTGTGGGAGAGCAGTGCATGTCAAGATTAGGAGGGTTATTAGTGAGGGGGTGGGGGTCTCGCCCTCACAAACTCCCTGGTTCCCACTAAGAGGGAGCCAAGCCACAGACTTTGAGTCCTTATTCACAGTCCTAACACACAAAATCTGTAGCATTTGCTCTCTATGTCAATGAAACAGATTTTTATCTTTCCTAAATATCTCTCAAGACTAAATACCTCCCAAGTCTTTTGTACTTGCTGTTCAGGTGCTCTTGGTTTTCCCATTTCCCTTCACCACTTTGGTACTTTCCTTCCCATCTCATCTCTAATTTTTAAGGTATATGCCTTGGTAACTGAAATAGCTGTGTAACTCGCTGTCAGCTTTCACCACCTGCGTTTCTTTTCCTGTTTGGTTGGGGTGGGGTTTTTTTGTTTGTTTGTTTGCTTGGGTTTTCTTTCAGACTGGACCAAAGCTATCAAGACACTTTTTTGATTCTGTATTCCATGGAGCAATTACCAGGCCACATGATTTCCTTGTGATTGTGTCCTTGGGCAGATTCCAGTCTGTCCCAGTAGCTGCTCCGCCATCCTCTCTGTTCAGTCAAACATACGCTGCTGCTGCTGCTGCGGGATGCTGTCACAACTCCCTGCCGACAGCTGCTGCCAAGCAATGGGCTCACTGGCCTTTCCCAGGCATTTTTCTGGGCTGCAGCCCCTGTCAACCAAAGGCTCTTACTTGCCTTCCATGGGTGTAAACTCTTCTTCTTGTTCCCAGGATGAGAGGTTTCTGATGTATATTCTGCATACATTTTGAACCACAAGGTTTTGTACAGTTGCGTTGGCTTGTGGTTTTCTGTGCATGCGAGACTCTCCTTACCCCTGATGGTTTTCCTAACCTTTTATTGGTGATAGCTATCAGCTCTTTGTGGTTTGAAGAGAAGAGGAGCTCCTGTTACTTCAGGCTTCTGCTGTGCTGCAAACATTTTAACAAGCAGCTCGCACAAGCTTTTTTCCCCCCCGTACTTGATGGACATGGTTTCAGTGCTCAGAAGGGACTTGGCAGCAGGGAATGCAACCATGACTTATTAGTCTAGGTGTTGACTGCACGTTGTACGAGATCATCTTCTTGAAAAACATGCCTTGTGGATGTATAGTACAGTGTGGTGTTGCACTTGTGTCATTGGAAATGTGATGTCAGCTGAGATGAAGACTCTGGGTCAGTGTTTCAGGGGTATTTTCTGCAGGATCCCTCTGTCGTCACCTCCCCACCCCCTCTGATGGCTTATTTCAGTGCGTTTCAAGTACAAACATGACTGCTCTTCACAAGTACTTTTATGAGCCTCGGGGGTAAGTCATCTCTGGCAGGGATGATTTAGCAGTATGCCTTTGAGAAGGTGAACTCCAGCAGAGGCAGGGAAATCACCCCAAACCTCTCATGAAGGTGGCGGCAGAACTTATGCTGATCCTGAGAGCTTCTTCTCGTCCCTCTCCAGCACTGCCCCAGGCAGAATTAGGGGATGCACTTTGGGTTTCTGTAGCCCACATCATACCAAAGACTTGTAAAAGTAGGAAAAAATGTGTTGCGTACTAGAGGTAAACGCCTGTAACTGCCAGTTGAAAACATCAAAACGTGGATGCTTGAACTGCATTCAGGAGGCCAGGGCAGGCTCGTGTGTAGCCTGGACGGCAGGAGGGCAATGGGGGAAACCAAAAAACAGGAGTATGTGCTCATACCTTAATAGAGAGGGGATGCAACCATCTCAAAGACCTTTGTCTCCCAGGCAGTACTTAGTGGGGGCAGAAAATGGTGCCAGCAGGCCAGTGAGAGCTCGGAACAAAGCCTCAAATAAAACACAACTGGGATACCCAAAGGTCTGTAAACAGAGGTCAATTGGCTCAAGGGAGGGGAGTAGATGTAGGGCGTCAGTGCTGTCAGAAACTCTTCAACAACTATCATTAAACTGGTACCATGTTTGTCTTGGCTGCTCTTTCAGTTCAGAAGTGGCTCGAGAAATAGGAAAATATATTGGGATAGCAAAGGGTGCACTGCTCTTTCCTAGCTTCATTTTCACTTGCCTTCTACTTGTCTCTATGGTAATTTTTGAATTTGTTCTCCAATTTTATCTTAATTCATGGAAATAATGGTGTGGAAAATGTGAATTTCTGAGGATATGCAGCAAACTTACGTGGAATTAACCTTTTCAGGAGCTGTGGCTATTGCAAGGTTATTTGTTATTTTGGCTCAGACCTGATAGTAATGTTTGTGGCTTTAGCATCTTCCAATGACTTTGCAAAGAGGAATCCCAATACTTGTGATGGAAATAGCTTTCAACGGTCTTAGTTTCTGGGAGGGGAGAAACATCAAGACTGGCCTCTCCGTTTATATTTTCAAAGATGGCTTTTATTTTTTTGGTGCTCAGCTTTTGGATGCCAAGCTTGCAGACCAGCTCTTTGGCTCTACTGAGCAACCATGAGAGCCGACGAGTTCCTGCCAGGATGCTGCGTATAGTGTCCCATTTCAAACACAGCCCATTTATTAAAGTTGAAGAGTCTCTAAAAAAAGGGTACTTTATGGGATATATTTGAATATTTAAGTCTGTATAACTGCTGAGGGTCAGTTTTGCTTCCTCATGTGGTCTCACCAGGAACTGCCACCCAGTCTTGTGAGAGGACTGGGACAATCAAACCCCAAGTTTTCTTGGGGTGGTAAGAGGCAAAAAAGCATGGACAACCAGACTAACATGGATACCCCAGTGAGTGGGTGAAGGAGCAGCAGTAACCTGGGCATTGCTGGCAGGAGGATGTTTTCCCAAGCCAGCTCTGCATCAGCCAGTTTATCAAACCAAAACATATTGCTTCTGGCACAGCCTTTTGGTAGTAGTTGTTTGAATGGGGGGGATGCATCGAAGAGGGACTTCGGTGCTGTGGATCTGGGTGTATTTTTAGCTACAGACCTATCCTGATGCCACAGCTCTGTTTTGTCCTCCCCTCCCTCCCCCCACACTGTAACATCCCGGAGTCTACAAACACAGTGCAGGCTTGGTGCTTGCTCTTTGACAAGTGATAGTCTGCAAAAAATCGTCTCGTAATTTTAATGCTTAACATCTTTGTTCCACAGTGGAGCTCTATAGGTTTGGGGCATCTTTCAGGAGGCTCCGGATCAAGTCGTAGTTGTTAGCTACGCTATGCAATGGAGCAGCACTCACACAAAACCAACATGGCAGCTGGTGCTGGGGTTTCATGGACACATAACAGCCCAAATGCCAAAGAGATGAGGGGAAAAAAAATCTATTTAAGCAATTTTTCCCTCTCTATAGGAACTTAGTCTGTCAGCAGCATAAACACTTGCAATCATGCACTTCCTAGGATGCATGTGCTATCGAAAAGGGAGGTGTTAATTGCTGTGCTAATTACAACATGATTGCTTTGCACTTGTTTTGCACTTGCAGGTGATTAAATTTTTAACGAAGCATATTACTTGGCACTGTTAGCACAGTTAACACATTTCTCTCTCTCTCTCTCCTCCCCCCTCTCCCTTTTTTTCTTTCCTCTTTTTTTTTTTATGCCTTGGGAGAAGTCCCGCACCGCAGACCCTTCGCTGGCTGCGATGTGCTGTTGTGCTTGGAACAAGGCTCTGTTTAGGCTGTCGGTAGCGGTACCCCGGCTTCCTGCGTGGAAAAGAGCAGCAGCCTGTTATCATCAGGCTCAGCATGACGGCGCCGGCCAGATGCGAATGCAGAACCCACTAAGGTATTAGCTAAAAATTAGGCAAGGCTGTTGATGCCAGTCTCGCAGATTTCATTTAAAAACCATGCCAGCTCGAGCCAGTCAGGCAGCAGCGGCGGAGGGTGTGCGGGAAGGTGGAGGAATGACAGCAAGTTCCCTGTGATTTATTTCCGCTTTGCTGAGCGGGCTCCCAGCTGAACGAGAGCAGGGGAAACTTGCATCTGTTCGGCGGGCAGGCTTGTGTCTCTTCGGTAAGGCAGCAATTACACAGCCCAGCAAGGCTGCATGACCAAAGGAAAGCTGGGGAAACCAGCCCGTTGGATTTATTGATGGGCATAGATGGCTTTATCTTTGCTGGCTGCTTCCTTTGCAAGTTCCCTGTGGACTTGTTGATTCTGATGGGTTTGAGCTCATCAGTCCCCAATGAACGGCGATCTATCCTCTGTCAATGTTGTCCAGCCTGGTGGATTGCTTTTGAATTGCTTGGCTCTGCGGACCTTTGTCCAAAGATTGAAGTCCAAAACTGTCTCCTGTATTTGTCATGGCAAAGGAAACTTTTGAGGCTCTTAGGGTCAGGCTGTATTAGTGGTTATTAGCTTTGTACCTAAAAAAGGGGTGTGATCTAGTCCTGGAAAGGGTTCTTTACAAGAAGACTGTTTCTTCAAACAGTTCTTCAGAAGACTGTTCTTCAAAACTTTACTGTTTCTGTTTAGGGATGACAAGTAAAACCAGGGAAACTGGGTGGACAATGCGAAATTCTGAAAAGGTTAGAAGAGATTATCTCATTTAGCCTTTTTTTTTTTATTTTTTAAACTCATGAGCAAGAGTCGCTCAATAAGGAAGCACAAAAGAAAACAAAATTTGAAACTGATCAGGAAATATTTTTTGACATCACTTGTTTGTCCTCGGGAATTTATTGCCACAAAATACACCTGAGTCCAAGAGATTAGGAAGATCCAAAAGGGACTAGATATTTTTATGGATAACATTGTATGGATAACAAGTATGCAAACTCTCATGTTTCATGGTGTTGGGAAACAACTATCTGATGAGAAATAAGAAAAAAACCTTCCCCTGTGGGTAGATCTCACATGATGGTTCATTAGGGAGTTTCTTGCACTGTCCTGAGAGGCAGCTGGCCTTGCTACTGGCAGGGATGGGCACAGAGTGCAGCAGAAGGAACTGGTGCCTGATCCGGCACCCATCCCTTTCTTTGTTCCCTTGTGACATTGTTCTCCATCTAGGCTGGGCCAGGGGTACTTCTTACAAATAGAAAGGGGGAAACCAAAGAGATTATGATGAAACTATGTGAATTTTCCTGATGTAAGTCTTCTGCTCATGTCTATCCAGTGTATTAATAGGAACCAAGGAAAAAGTCATTGGTGGGATTGTTTACATACTAGGAATAAAAAAAGCACCTGGGAAAACCTTCAGTATGAATTAGCTGAATTTATTTTGACTAATTGTGAACCATTTTCAGACACCATGTGCTGAATCTTTACTGTGTCTAGGCACAGGCAGGTATACCTTGGTGGAGAGCAAAACCCTGAAGGATTTGGGACAGCGGGTCTGGAGAGCTGGGAAAGAAGGCTGAGAGCTGACACCCACAGTGACAGAGACCCCTGTGCCCTGTAGCTGATTTGTCTTGAGCATTAACTGTTAAAATAAAACACGGGCTTGTAAATGGCTGTGAGGTGATAGCCTTACTACATTATCATGCCTTGGAACATGAAGTCTGGGAGTTCATGGACACTGATCCTTATGTATTAATTATAGATAAACAGAATTGCCTATTGGCATTAAGGGGCCAAATGTAAGTACCTAAGCCTTACACTTTTTGTGCTGTGTAATTGTTCATGTGTTGCTTTTCACATAATCAGAGGGCTAACAGGCCAAGAGGGAATGGAAATGACAACGGGAATATGTTTTCTGTAAAGCTGGAGAGTTTGCATTAACAATTTAGGAAGCTGGTGAGGCTCTCTTGAATGTTTCATGAAGTCTTTTGGCCCACAAATACCAGCCCTTCACCTTTCCCACCTTTTTGGCCACGTGGCAGGGCTGTCACTCCCAGGGCAGTGGGAGGAAACCCTGCATGCCCCAGTTCTGCCTCAGTTCTGGGAGGCACTGTGACACTCACATACCCCTCCGGGGGGCTGAAGAGGTGGGGAGCAATAGGGGTGGTTGTAAAGCCCTGGGGACTTCAGTAAAATGTCTTTAATCACAGGAACGTTTTTTGCCTGATTTTTCTGTGCCAACTTTAATAGATGTGGATTGATATCACTTTTAACTGGCAGGTTTCATTATCTGCAATTTCATTAAGAGCGATATCTGCTAAAGGACCACTGACTGTTTTTTTTATTTTTTGCTTAATGGGTTCAATTATATCTGTAGCAAACCTTGCCATTTTTCCCCCACCAAACTTCATATTCTAGTCTATTACTCACTGTCTGTCTGGCCCCCATCGTGCTTTCACTGCAGATGTCATAACAGAAAAGAGATGAACAGGCAGCTCTTACTTCCCGATAAATTAATGTGCTGCAGTCTAATCCATATCCCAAATGATAAAGTTAACAACAGTTTGCAAGCCTGTCACATAATCTAAAAAATTCAGATGGATATTTTTCCCCCTCGTGTGGGAGGAAAAAGCTGTTTCGGGGATGAACAGTTATTAATATGTTTAAGCTGCAGCAGAATGTCATGGAAATGGCACAATTAATTCACCCGCCTCAATCCAGTGGCGAAGCACTTTTATTGGGAGCAACCTGTTCGGCAGGCTGCCGGCCACGGCGTGGTTCCTGGGGCTGCTGCAACCCCTACTCCCTCCTTTGGCTGCTTGCTCCAGCTGGGCTCGGGCCCCGTTCAGCTGCCAGCCTTTCTGGGCGAATTTCTGCCGTGCTCTTTGGGGTCAGTCACCTGCGGCTCTCCCACACTCCCCAGCATGTGGTTACTGGGACGTGGAAATGGGGGCTCGGCGAAGCCTGCTCTAAATCTGCCGTGCCGCTCCAGAAAACTGCCGCGCGCCGCAGCCTCCGCAGCATGCGTCCGTTTGCAAGAGGCAAATTAATTTGTAGGCCCAAATGATCGCTATCCCCAGACCTGCTGCTGCTGTGTGACAGGCGGGGAGGGACGTGCTTCCCGGCGGCTGCCTCCTGTATCGTTTCACTGGGGAAAAATGGTGCCATGAACCTCTCTGTTTGCACACAGCAGTTCAGGTACGCGGGGTGAGCATCCAGAGGATGGATCCTCAGCTGAAGGGAAGTGGCTTAGCTCCTTAAAAATTTATGGAGCCAAGCCAGTTTACACCTGCTGATGATCAGGCCTTTACTGTATAAGCACCTGCAGGAGCTAAATGTGCAAAAAAGGTTTCTTTGGATAGATAAAGTCTCAGAAAATGTGGAATTAACATAATTCCTTGGTCTGGAATTCTTACAAGAAGGTCTTTTCCTACAACGCTTTTCCCTGTGTCTTTCTCCAGCCATACAGGGTGTTAAACAGGAGGAAGCTTTTATCCTGATATTTTTCAGTGATTTTAGCCACAATGCAGATGGGCAGAGGAATGAGAAAGGCAATAATGAAAACTTTGCAAGCTTTCTGTGCTGCGAAGTCATCAGCTGAGGTATAATGGCCGGGAAAAGGTGTGGGAGATGGAGAAATCTTCATATCAAAGCTAAGCTGCATATTCTTGGTTTCAGTGCTGTGTTTTGCTCTCCTTGCCAAGTCTGCATTTTTTGTTGTTGGGTTGGTTTTATTTAAGCCTTTTTTTTGCTGATGTTAGGCATGGCTGACATGAGACTTGGATCTGAAGTTCACATTGCTGGTGTTACACTATAGCTCCTTCTTAATTCAACCTGCAACCCTGTTTTGAAATCTGGGCTAAACACATTTTAAAATGTGTTCAAATCCACTGTGGGTAAGGAGAGAGGAGAGTGTCCATCCAAAAAGTGGATGGGAGGCACAGGCTGGGGGGGGCGGGTCCAGGTTTCCCTTAAGTGAAGTGTTACCCATGACTGACCAATGAATGTCTCCCTTGCTCAAGGCACATTGAATTCAACAGGGCCTGAGCAAGTATAAATGCAGAAAATATGTCACTGCTATGGGACATACACCTAAACCTAAACCAATGGAAACCAGAGGCACTGACTTTAAGGACATTTCCCTCTTTAGGAGACACTGACAGAGGCGACCCATTGCTCAGGAGCTGAATGGTCCCTGGACAAGGACCCTGCAAACAGCCGCTTTTCCTCTTGGGTGGTTCTGATGCCAAACAGGGGAAGGCAAAGCTTATTCCTGAGGCTGACCTATTTTTGCAGAGCAGCTGCAAGCCAGGGTAATAATCCACTTATCTGGTGAGAAACCAACAGCAGCACCTTACAGACAGGCACTGTCTTGCAGAGCTCTGGTTCAGCAGCCTGTGGATGGGAGCTGATGGCCTCCCCCAGAGCCTCCCCCTGCTGCTGCGTGCAGTGCCTGAGAGGAAGGTCTGCCCAAAAGGTGGAGTGGCGTGGGCTATGGAAGCCTTTGCTTGAAATGCCCAGAACTGCAAAACTAACAAAAATTAGAATATAGCGGAATATTGTAGGGAAAATCTGTCATTAAATGAACATCTTTGGAGCATGACAATGTCTTCAAGGAGTAATCTAAGAGAGCACTTTCTGATGCCTTGTAATTTGAGGTGGTGTCCCCACAGTCACACCTTGTAGCCTTGCTAGATGGAGGGTGATGGAGGAGAGGCCAGCCCTGGTGCCCAAATGCTGCTGATCAGCTGCAGCAATGTCACCAGGTCTGGTATCATGACAAAAGCATGATGCTGGAAGGATGCTGTATGATGCTTCTGCGGTTCTGTACAAGGCCACTTAGGACTTTCTGCAGGTACTGCCGTGCCGTTTGGCTGCCTTGGTTGGTTTCCTCACAAACATCACTTTAGGGATGTTCCTGAGGTCAGAGCAGGTATAACAGTTCTTTCTCCTTCCAGCCCCATATGGGAAAGCAGGGAGGTGGAGACGTGGTTTATATGCTGCTGGAGGCTGCAGTGAGTAAGCCATTCCCTACTGACCAGGACATGTGTGCAAGCAAGGGACCTGCTTAAGCCTATCGAGAGATCTTGTTGCTGCCACCACATAGCTCACGTCGATTCCCACTTATTAGCAAATCTTTCCCATATCAGGAATGAGGTAACTCTTACTCACCCAGTTAGCCGTGTCTTCCAAGAGCCTTCCAGGCACAAAGCAAGGTTTTCTACTGGGCAGGTCTGTGCTATTTGAATACCTTTGCTGAGCTTTCCCTGGGTAAAAATTACCTTACCCCAGGGGACTTGTGCACCTGAAGGACTGTGTAGTGTTCTGCTGGGCATGACAGTCAAGTGCTAACAGAGGGTTAAGATTAACTCCTCTTGTGTGGTTGGTGAGCTATGAAGAAGAAAGCACGTATATCTGAAAAGAGTGTGGAGCTCGTTATATTTTATATTGCAAGAACCATACTGTGATTTATTCAGGACACACTTCTACCTCCTCCCTGTCTTGTGTGAAAAATTACCCGACAATTGATATAGAGTAAGAAAATGTCACAGGTTTTGGCCATGCACATTTTACTAAGTACTTTGGGTGAAGACATTTCCAAACTGCCTGGGAATCATCCTACACAGACCAGCTAATCTTCAGCTCCACCCTTTCACCCAGATGCCTCCTATAAAGCATTGTGGGATACCAGGACCTAATAGGCAGGAAAAAGCACTCTGCTGTTATTTGTCATTTGTGTTGGAGCACTTCTTCCTCCTGGAGAGAAGTGGAGTAGGGTACTATACAGATGTCCTAGGTCACCGAGGTATTAGGACTTAGTGGTATGCTTATTTCCTGAGTTTATGCATAACATAGGATTGGTGGTGTTGGATTTTCTCTATGTTCTTACTAGTAGCCGTAATACTTAAAGTAATAATGATGATGATATTTAAAAATGTCCTCTGTCCCCATCCTGCATCCCTGTTTTGGATGGCACTGTCATTCAGTAAATCTTGGTGTATAGACAGGATCCCGTTGTTAGAGCTGAGGTCACACACACTATAGCAGAGCTGACTGCTTCATGAATCAGCAACGGCCTAAGCTAAAAAGCTGCAAGTCGCCAGACTGATGGGAAGATATTATGTGTAGGATCCGAAACTGCTGAATGTGAGCACATTACACAGTACAATTAGCCATTGTGAGGATTTCATAAACACAGGCATGTTGCAAAAGAAGGGTTGCTTTGGTGTTCATCTTTGGCATAGAAATCCTTTAAGAATACAAAACATGATTAAATAAATAGTTCCATGAGCACCAGAAATAATGAAGCTCTTTCCTGTATGGATCCTCTGCTGGATGAAAGACAGATCTCTTTAGCCTTCCCCCCAGTCAGCAGTATTAAGTTCTTGCATCTTCCTGTCCACCTTTTCTTCAGAAAACCTATAGGGACACTTTTATCCCACCTCTTGGCTTGGCTGAACTCAGGCGACACGTGTGAAAGTGACTGGGCAAGATGAAGGCAGAGATGAGTCTAACCACAGCATGTTCCCATGTGTCCCTAGGAAATCAGAGCCATGGATGCCATGGCCACTGCAGGAGACCCCCTTGCCAGACTTTATTGTTGCTGCAACATGCTGTGGCTCAGCACCCTCCTGTGCCATCTCAGAGTAAATGGGGTGTCTGGGGGCATGGAGAGCTTTCAACATGCCCCTGTCCTGTTGTTGAACATAAAGTGAACTTGTCTTTGTACGTCAAGGGTGTAAATACTGTCAACATTTCTGAGACATTGAGGTCGTTTGACCCTGGCTGGAGGCCAGATGCCCACCAAAGTCACTCTGTCACTCCCTTTTTCAGCTGGATGGGGGAGAAAATATCTATTGAGAAGCTTAGGAGTCCTTCAGGTGTCTCCACCTACACTGGTGTGGGGTCTTTCACAGGCTGCACTCGCTTTTCTGGTGGCAAAAAGCAGCTGCTTGTGATTTTTTTTTTTTTTTTTTTCTCCTAAATGTGATTCCCAGAGGTGCTGTGACCATTGCTGATGGGCTCAGCCTTGGTCAGCAGCGACTCCGGCCTTGAGCTGGCTGGTGTTTGCTCTGTGGGGCTTGCAGAGAGCTTCTGTCTGCTTCTTGCAGCAGCTACCCCTGCAGCCCCCTTTCTCCACCAGAACCCAGTCATGCAAAACCACAACAGACATTTAGAAAAATCCTTGGTGTGGAGGCTAGTCCAGAGATAGGTATCCCTTTAGGTCAATTTTTCAGGAGCTTCAGGTGATGCTTCCACTCCCCCAACCCCTCATCTCCCACTGAGGGCTGACCAGGAGTCATGTTGCAGATATTGCCCAAGTTATTCAGCCTGGCTGCCCTTTTGTCTGCAGGACCCCGCATGAAGAACCTTTCCGTAACAAATTCACATCACGCTCCAGCAGAGGAGAAAGAAGTAGGTTTTCTTTGTTTCTTGAAGCCAATAGGAGGGGCATGCCTACATCAGAGGACAAATCCATTTTGCGAGCTGTCCGCAGGGTACTCCTCCAAATGCGTGAGGCTGCTGAGCTACAGAGGTTCTTCATCTGCAGCAGCCCTGGAGGAGTCCTTAGAGATCCTCTGGGGGCTCTGAAGGTTGTCTAGATTTCCCAGGATGGGAACTCAGGAAGATAAGCCGGCCTTTTAATCTTATTTTTTTAATTAAAGAGGTTGATGACAAAAGGTATTCTGATTGCTGGTGATGAGTTGTGGGCCAGTAAAATATTGGATTCAAATCTGAGTCCTTTATAGCTCAGACCTATCTTTCTGGTCTCTGAAACATTGCATGCCTTTTTATTTCTCACTTTCTTCATGCACATGAAAGCATTTCACTCTGGAACACAGCAAGTACAACGTGATGAGATCACGTTGTTTCATGAGTTGAAAACCTGTGTAATCTCAAGCGATTCCCACTGAAGTTAAAGCAGACACAGAAGACCACATTTTCCTTAACTTGTTAATACACACATACTTTTCTATGGTAGTTTGAGTTTGGAAGCAAGTGCCATCTGCAGTGTAGGGGCATCTTGTTAGCAGATGTTACTTGTCTGAGAGGTTGGACTTGTTCTAATGACAGTACTTTATTTTTTTTTGGGGGGTGGAGCATTTGCAAGACACGGAACAAACATAAAGACAAGGCTATTATTTTACAAGCTGAAAATTGTTTTCTAGTTGAAAATACTGTATAAAGGCAGTTCTGTATTTCTACTTTGCAGACAGATTTGCCCACAAACGGGTATGGGGGCAAGCTGATATTTGGAACATGTTTATATAAGTAGCTATTTCATAGTATTCTAGGGAATTCACGAATGCAAAGCATATAGATAAAATCCCGTTCTGTGTGGGTGCATTTGTTGAGCAAAGTTGTCAGATGTCTGTTAAAAGGAAGTAACACTTGTATAGCAGGTTTTCACAGATGTAGTGTGCGAAAATTAAAGCATTTCTAAGATACTTCCAGCAGAATGAATAGGGTGTGATTTGTGAAGTAACCTTTTTGTGGCCAAAACATGGAGAAAGTTGGAATTTGAATTCAGCTGTCTGCGAGTTTCCTTCCATGAGACTAATAGATTGTCCACTGTGAAGAAAAATATTTCAAGATGTTTGTCATGATAGTTGAACGCACTAATCCAGGTGACTAAATAACAAAAACCCCCAATAATGTGGAACCACTGTGGTCACTCCTGATAGAAATTGGTTCTGTTTATTTTGGGGAGCTTCCTGTGTCTTCAAACTCACTCCTCCTCCCATTTGGCTAAGGCTGCTGAAACACTTATTTTTTCCTATGTCAGACATTTTTTGCTGGGAGGAGGAGACAGCTTACAGACAAGAAGAGAGGCAAGAGAAGTTCAGGAAAGCTCTCTGTACAATGCCCATCTTTCATTTTCCAAGGATGTGGGAAGATGAACAGGATACGGGGCTGAAACTCCTCCTCTGCTGAAGATCCAGAGCTGAGGATTTTCCTGACTTAAAGCTAAGCAAATGGGCTCTTTACATTGCTGAAATCTACCTTCAAACAGGTAATGCAGAGCACTGCTTTGAGCTCTTGGGCTACAATAACCTTTGGGGCACCTTCTGGGCATGGATCAGAAGCAGCCTATTAAAGCTAGCATTTCTACCACTCTCATATGCTTTTCTTGCTGTAGTCAACATTTTAATTACCAGTCCCATTCATGAAGAGGGTTATTAGCTTATACTTCAGAGTTTGATTTTTTTATTGGGCGGTGGAGTGGGACATGTTGTTTACTGTTCCTTTCAGTGGTGAAGAAAGAGCTCTGAAGTCAACACAAATCCATCCTAAAGATGAAAAGCACAAAGAACACAAAGACCATGGTTTGAAAAAAGAATTTTTTTCCTCTCATTTTTTTTCCTTTTTTCTTGCTTATTTTCTTTTTTCTTTTTTTTTTCTTTTTTTTTGGGGCTGGGGGGGGGAATTGTAGGAAGCCTGTGCTGTGATTTTGCCCTGATTGAGGGTTTGGAATGCTGGACGTTGGCATACAGTGGTCAATCCGAATAAAAATATATATAAAATAAATAAATACAGCAAGCCTGCTTAATACCCAAAGCATTTGTATTCCCAGGCATACACACAAACCAGCTCCACCCCGATTAATCAGGTCTGACTGTACTGTGTAACACCATTTTTTAATTAAAATTGAGAGCTCTAACCATCCGGAGTGCTACATGTGTGTTCTCTGAAAAATTACAGCAGAAGCAGAGGCCATTTTTTTTCCTACTCCTGCTACAAATTCCACACTGAACTTTAAAGGCAATTTCAGGTGAAGCTGAATACTATCCATTATCTTTGCCTGTGCTCCTAATCAGAGCAGCACAATCTGCCTCCAAAAACATTTGCTCTGAATGGCTGCTGTTTCTGAAAGCAGATGCTCTCGAAAATGTAGCTGTCGATAGCTTCACTTACCAGTGTTTTCTTACAAAGAAATATTCCAGTTAAGGTTTACTTGGATTTAAGTACATGCTTATGATCATGCTGGTGAAGTATAATAACTTCGCCTGTGCTCATGGAACAAATCAATAACCTTCCTCTTCATGACCCTGCTTTTGCTTTTGCTCCTGCCTATATAGATCAGGAAGATCTCTGCTCAGATGAGTAGTTACACCTGGCTAAAACTGTAAAAGATGGGACTCAGTTCCTTTGTTTGAAGTAGAAGCAGGTTTCTATACAGAGAGAGCATAAACAAGTACTTCATGGTTGCCTTCTTTCTGTGTTCTGTTTTTCCCCCCCTTTTTTATTATTTGAACAAATAAGATTTTACTCATATATTACACCAAACCAATGACTCCATCTAGCTTCCCACAGCACGCTAGTTATAGCAGAGAATACTCCTTTCTTGTCTTGCTGAAGCACATATTTTCACATGATTTGCACTGATAATATAACTCCACTGAGTAGCTAGATAGAATATATCACTCTTCACAGTCTAGCGGTCCCCCTCCTTAAATAATGGAAGTGGTAGACTCCTGGTAGGCTTGATTTTAAACATTTTAAATATATATAATGGTTTGCATACTGTGCAGTGATTTGTAAAATGTGAATGCCTACAAAAACCATGGTTACCAAGCATAACATTATCTTATTTTTACTTACACAACCAGTAAAACAGCTGGAGGTCTAAAATCATGGCCTGGCATTAAATGCATTACTACATTTTAACCATGCAGGATGAGGCTGTCCTTTCAATTGGGAGATAGGAAGGGAAAGAAAGTGTAGTGATTACTGGAAAATTAACACCTCCCATTTTAATAGACTGATTATACCAACAGCACTTAAATAGAAACCCTTCAATTGAAATGAATTGGAATTTTATCTATCCATCTGAAGAGTGAGAAAGGCACAAGTGGCTTTGAGCTACACGAATCGTAGTATCAATCTTTGGAGTGGAAATGGAGTATTAGTGGAAATGGAGTATTTTACTAATGGAAATTATGCCTTTTGTTTTCAGAGCCACCTGTATGACACCGTTTACATTTTTTTTTATTCCTGTGCTTGAAAAAAGATCCACATTAAGAGTGCTCCCCTAGTTTCCCTTTCCAAGTCTTTTTAACATCCATAATTGTAATCAACTTGCAATGAATTAAGCTTTAAGCTGTAAGCCCAGGCCACCGCAGGACACCCACAGGTCTAGGTTTCCAAGCCAGACCAGTAAACCTTCTCAAAAGAGGTGCCAAAGGAGAGCAATGTTGCTACTGCATTTGGTGCCTCAGAGATAACAACTAAATTGTTCTGAAAATATGCCCTCATGAGCCTTGCTGAGATGTTCAGCCTGGCAGGAGGCTGGTGGGAGGTGAGGCACTGAGCCCTTGTGGAACAAGGGGGTTACCCCACTCCTGAAGAAAACCAGCAATGAACAGGATACCTGGAAGCTTACAAGAGCGGGAAACGTGGCACTGCTCGAAGCCGAAGTCCCTCGTAGTTAGAAAGATACCCTTAAATGTATTTGTTCATTAAAAGGGGCCAGAAATTAACATTTCTCTTTATTTTATCTGCTCTCACACATCACGGTACCTCTTTGCAGTGTTTTGGATCCAAAAGTGCACTCCATCAAAATTGCTGTAGAGAGTTCCCAAATTCCTCAGATTTCAGGAGTCTGAGGACTATCAGCAACATGAAGGGGTCACTCGGCACCTGATCAATGTGACTCCGATATCCGATTGCCAGTGCAGGTGTAGATTGAAAACCGTCAGCACTTCCTAAATCAGCCCCAAGAATCTGCATACTCCTCCCTGAGGTAGATCTCTTCTTCCAACTATAAGCCCATTCATGGCACGCGCTGGCTGCAGTGGGAATGAAGAGCATTTGTGTGGCTCCTCCAACTCCATCGGTAGTGTAAGGAAGGTGCCCAGGAGCCCATATGCTGCTTTCTTGCTCTGCTCACGCTGGGGAACTGTTGGAAGATTTGGTGAAACCTTACGCTTGTGACCTTAGGAGACCAAGATCTGATTCATCTGTCTGATAAAGCTTTGAACAAGGTACAGGGGGAATAACAGGGGTTTGATTCTTGTCTCACAACACCAGTTTTACATCAGTGGTATTACTGGCTGTGTTTACACAGGCAGCAGAGCTCAGACTCCACAGACTCCATTAAAACCAGCTTCTGCAGCCCCTTGCAAAGCCTCACACTTCTCTTGCTTGAGATATGCTCATTGGTCCGGCCCAGCTCTGCACCTCTCCAAGCGCCAGTGCCCTCCAGGTGAGAGCCCCCAGCCCTGAGATCCCTGGGGGCAGGGAGGAGAAGAGCCCTGCTCCCTTCCCAGCTGCCAAACCAAGGTTGGGGAGGGATGGTTGTTGTCCTGGATGACAGTGCAAATGCATCCTCTGATGTGGACATGGTCATCCTGGGCACTGAAGACCTCCACTGTGTGGTTAAGGAGACAGGGTAGGAGCTTAGCCAGGACAAACAGCAGAGCAGTGGCTCCCCAAGAGCAACACAGACCTACCCCAGATGAAAAGGGTCTCTCTTCATGAATACCCAACAATGCCTTTACTTAGCGCACAACTATTGAAGGGAAGGTTGTGGCGGTGATGGCATGGTGTCCTGGAGTGAAAAACGGCTTGTTTACTTTGGAGAGGATTGGAGAAGGACACTGACTGTACAACCAAAAGGAAGAACATGGCTAGTTAACAAGTACTGGCAAATGATGGAGAAAAAAAAATCTGCACTTTTATTCAAAGAAGAAAATGAGCATTGCAGTAAATATGCAGACAATCCACACCAAGTACAAATCTGTTTTCTGTGTGTAAATGTGTGGTCTAGCTGCAATTTTTATGGAAGCTGTTTCGGCTTCAAATGAATGTAGTATTTCTGAAGGAGGTTAGACAAATGTGATCTGCCTATGAAAGGAAACAATGGATGTAGTAAACAAGCAATCATGCCAATAGCTGAGTGAGCAGGACTCTGAATATTTCATAGAACCATGGAATCATTGAATTGTCTTGGTTGGAAGGGAGCCTTTAGATCATCAAATTCAACCATCACCCTAGCCTGCCAACCACCACTAAACCATGTCCCTCAGCACTACATCTATCTGTCTTTTAAATACCTCCAGTGATGGAGATTCCACCACATCCCTGGACAGCCCATTCCAATGCCTAACAACCCTCTCTGTGAAGAAGTTTTTCCCAATATCCAATCTAAACCTCCCCTGGCATAACTTAAGGCCATTTCCTCTTGTCCTATCATTTGTCACTAGGGAGAAAAGGTCAGCTCCTGCCTTTCTAAAACCTTCTTTCAGGTAGTTGAAGAGAGCAATTAGATCTCTCCTCAACCTCCTCTTCTCCAGACTAAAAAATCACAGGTCCCTCAGCTGGTCCTCATAACATTTATTCTCCAGTCCCCTCACCAGTCTTGTTGCCCTTCTCTGGACACACCCCAGCACTTCAGTTTCATCAGAAGAGGACTAAGCATGGGATTTCTGATGTTACACCTGCCCAGTGCTTGTTTTTGGTGGGCACAGGGACGAGATTGCATCTCACAGGGAGCACGGCAGCCCCGCATGTTTCAAAGACAGGTCATGGGCACCTACTTTTACCAATTTCCAGCCATACCAATGGGAATGTCCTCAAAAGTAGGGATCAACTGCATGCCTTAAGAATTAAAAACTTATACATTGAATGTGGTTCAGATGAGGTTTCACATTTTTAGCACCTGGCCCTTTCCCTTACAACACCCTGCACTTAAAAGGACAGGGTAGTCATCTACACTACAGAACATCTTGGTAGGTTGCCTGGCCTGTCTCCTTTTGGGTTTTCCATCTCCTGGGAGTTCCTGCACACTGCATGGAGAAGAGCTGCCCTTGCATGGGGCAAACCAAGCCCACTGCTACCATCAGTGGTACCCAGGTCCTGTGCCATTTCCTTTGCTGCCAGCTCACCTGAGTGTGGCCTCAAACCTGCAGATGTGACAAAGTTTTAGTTGCCTTTCCCAGCTGCACCCAAATTTGCACACTGCAGGGAAGCACCATGTGAGGGAAAGGGGGCTGGAGAGGGGGCAGCCCCTCATCCAGCCTTCTGCACCATTTTTCATGTGGAGGCCAGTGTTTGGGTGAGGGTGGCAGTCCAGGTGTAACTGCTGCTCACATGTCCTCTGCATCCTGACAAGAGGAACCAGAGCATCCTCCTGCTCCTTCAAGCACGCTGCCAGCACCAGGCAATCTGAGGAACTCATGCTTTTGGCAGAGCTGCATAGTAGGTGAAGTCGGCACAGCAAGCAAGGCACAGCATTTCCCTTTTTAAATGGAAAGAAGAAAAAAAAAATCCTACAAAGATGGATGGTGGTACTGTTAATGTTGCAGGACTTGCTAATTACTTACACATTCCTGACTTACAAACATGTGATTTTTTGTAGCCTGTGCTTTTCACTGGTGTTATTTTTGTACTTCTTTTTTTTTAGGGTGGTAAAGAAGAACCCCAGCTTACTGTCTGCTGTCAATTAGCTGTTTAGTCCTTGACCCACAATTGAAAGGCTTGTGCAACTTAAAAAGTCCCACAGAGGTTGTCGGAGGAACCTCAACGGCTTCTTTCTCCATACCTAGTGAGGATGTGGATTTACAAACACACTTCAAGGGGTTTAGTGTGAGACTGAGTGGCTGGCTGTATTTAAAAGCTCTGCTTACTGCTCTGTAAATCCAAAAGATTTCATAGGTTCCCTCTCCTCAAGTTTCCATAGAAGAGCTTGTAAATGCCTTAGACCAAATAGCTGTGCAGTTAATGAACTGTGCATACATGGGCACTATGTCCAGCTATGAATTCACACTTAAGAGTTTAATAAAGATGTCTGGGATGTTTGGTTTCATATGTTTTTCTTTCTTTTTTTTTTTTCTTTTTCAGTGATAACCTTGTCAGTTAAACCCATCTTTAAAATAAATTTTACCAAACACAATGCTATCTTTTCAACATGCTTTTCCAAAAGAAATAAATGACCAAATATTATAATCAGCAGAATTTTTTTTCCCCAACTTCCCTAGGCACCAAACATCTGACAGGATACTGTAAAACTGCCTGAAGAAATTTTGCTTTTATGCAGACATCAGTGTGGAGGTTTGCAATCTGAAATGCACATAAGGCTGAATTTTCAGGAGCATACACTGCTGCCTCCATTTGTTGATTTCAACCCAAGATGCCCAAAGTATGATTTTTCAGGGATGCTGAGCAAACATAACTCCTACGGACTCCAGCCAGAACTTTCCCCATTCACTGCTGCTGCTGCTGCAAATCAAGTCCTGCATTGCTAAGGGGACCAGAGAGCAGTTCCTGAACAGTTTTTACTTCCAATATTTCCTTATTGTGGAAATAGGCTTAAGTGATACTTGATGGCATTCAGTCACAGATGACACAGCTCATAAAGCCAAAAAAAAAAAGCAGCAAAACTCAGGTGGTGAAAATTCACCTCAGTGAGTGAGAAAAAGGGGAGGGGGAGAGTTTGTGGGTGAAAGCTTGACTCTTTGAAAAAGAGGCAGATGGTTTGCATCTACCAGCATGGATATTACAAGCTTCAGGTGTCCCAAAATGCTGTGAAAGGCAACATTAGAAATTGGTGGCAAATAATATATCCAAAGGTATCCAGGAATGCAACAGCTTTTGCCTCTGTTGCAGGTAATTTGGGGAAACCTTCCCAGACTTCCTTTTCCCTGAGAAAAATCTCTTCTATGAGTGTGAGGAGCATGAAGAGAAGAAGCTGTTTGCGTTATAAAGTGCTACATGTCTGAAAGTATTTTTACTGTTTATTTTCAATTTTACTGGATCACTCCACCCCCTCTTTCCCCGCCCTTAGCAACCACCCAGACCTCCCCCCCTCCATTCCTTTCTATAACTTTTAATCAGACCCTTCATTTCCCCCAAGCAGGCAGTCCTTAATTACATTTTACAGACACAGCGATGCAGCACAAGCTGGTCAAAACAGCTGTGGGAAAGTTTCTGCTTTAAAGGAAATATTACTGGGGAGGATTATTCTCCAGCCAAATGGAGCTTTCCTTCATTTGTATTAACACAGTATCTTCTATCTCCTCCCACCCAGCTTCCATATGTACAAACAGGCAGCATTTCTTCCTATTCATATGGTAGTTTCTGCCATGGTTTTCTGCTTTTTTAATTTTGTGAGCCAACCTTTAAATACGGATGTTTACTGCTAAGATTTTGAAGATCACAGTGGGATGATTGGTACTCAGATATCACTGAAAGGTCTCTGTGAAGTCACTTAAATTTACTAATATACATTATTCTATGGGAGACAGGGCAAAACAGCCACACAAACAGTTCACAAATCTTAATTCAGGCTTTTCAAAAACTTACTCAGTGACCCTCACTTGGGGCAAAGAGAATGCCAAGAGTCCTACACACTTGCAAGGCAACTTATGGTTGTATTTTACTGCGGTCTTGATCAGGGTTCCCCCATCTACCTCTGATACTGGGTTTTTCAGAGTATTGTGTGCTGCTGCTAGCTGACTTGTGCCTAGACAGGCTCTTACGATAGTCTACTCTTGTTAGCTTCAGAAACCTGTTTGACCTGAGCTCAACAACCAAGCTCAAAGTGGCACTGGCCTGTATTTGTTGCGTTAGGAATCTGACCCAGGACATGCAGAGTATGCTTGCAAGCATTTTCCCAGCAAACAATGCAAGGTGTGATGATCCTCTCAGGCCTGCTTTACTGTGGTGTAAGTCTGTTGGCTTTTTGTCCTTTACATGGCTACAGAGAATACACTGCAAGACCCTGAAGATTAAGGGTTCATGAAACAAATGGTGAATAAGCTACTCACATTGAATCACAGGAGTGTGATTGCTGAGCTAAGGTTTGCAAAGCACCCTTTCCTAGCAAACCCGATGTTTTCACTTGGTGAAATAATTTCCTATAGTGGACCTCTGATATGTAAAGAAATTTATTTAATAATTTGTGTTTATTAAAATTGTTTCCCCCCCCCATATTTAAGTTTCTGTTATTAGATCTTTTATTGGATGTTAATGAATGTTATTCAGTTCTCAAGGGATTGTGGGTAATTTCTGCTGTAACTCTCTGAATTCTGCAGATCTTGTTTTGTTTTCATGATGCTCACTTCTTATTGTTCTTTTTCACTTTTTATCATGTAGCATTGTAAGTACATTAAATTAGTAATGAAAAATGAAACCACAGGAGTCCACTATGTTCTAGATAATGACTGATATGTCTTCTCACTTGTCTGTGTTACATTATAGTGACATAACTTTCCCTTATACCCAATAATATTTTTCATTATTGCACCATCCAGAGCACAGAACTGTAGGGGTTTTTTCAGATTCCAACAATATTTTCCTTAAGTAAATCCATATCTAATAACAGCATTTATTTTCTCTTTCTTTTCCTTGCTGTGTAGTGGAAGGTAGCACACGATTTCTCTTAGACTTCATGCTGGTTTTACAGGTACTCAAAGATGTCATGAACAGATATTAAAGAAGATACATCAGAAAATAGAGGAGGCCAGGGCATAGTGCTGCTCTGGGGCTAGAAAAGCTTGATCTCTGTGCCGTGGTGTCAAGGGGATTAAATATGAATTTGACAGTAAAGAATAGGCAGGGGGTTGGTGGCTTGAAGCTGAGATTCTCCCCAGGTGAGCATGCAGGGGCTGCTCAGGTGAGAGACCCACCTGCCTCCCATCTACTGCAGTCAGCTGCTGTAAAGCTGAATATAGGGCTAGTTAGTGGCTACAAACTTACCCCCCACGCCCCCCTCATTTTCCCCTTTATTTCCCTTTCCCTAGGTTTGAGTCTGTTTGGTGGTTTGTGCCTGGGACTGTTGCTTTCTTCCTGTGATGCCCCTGCTTGCCTAGCTGGCCTTTGCTTTGTGGGGCTTGCAGCAGAGCCAAGCTGGGCTCTGTGGTGGTCTTAGGGTGTGTGCGTATCCTGAATGTACCATTCCTGGAAATGAAGGTAGTCTGTGTTATAGTCTGTCTGGGCAGGCTCTTGCAGAGTCCCAAGGACTCTTTCCTCTTAAGCTGTGTGTTACAAAGTGCTGTGGTGGAGCATAGAGATTTCCTTCAGAGGCTGGCTTGCTGGAGCTTTGAAGTTGCATGGTGAGTAACTTTAATTTCTTGTCCTGGGACTGTTTTGGGTGTTCCTGCACAGATGTGGTGTGAAGGCTGCGTGTTGCTTCCTGTAGGGATGAGCAGGGGGAAATATGTGTGTGCTGAGAACCTCCTGCCTCCCTACTCCCAAAATAGAGCAGTGGAAAGGGTGAATTTCTGGAGAACTAAAAAAACATTTAGTGGTTGAAGTAACTAAAACTAAGCAATTTGCTTAATGTAGTCATTGTCAAATGTTCTTATGTCTGATAATCTCTGTTTCCCCTTAACTGAGTTTTGTTGTGAAGTAGAAAACTCTAGAGCTGTTCTTAGAGGTGTTTATGTGGCCCAGCATTACAACTTGTTCCTTTGGGGATTCCTTCTTCACTGGGGGCTGTCCCAGACCCATGTGAGTGAGGGTAATGAGGATGGGGACTCTGCCCTCAAAGTAGGAGCTGTGGTATTTAATTTTACAGAACTGAACTTCCCTTTTAGTTAATCACCAGGCTTCTAAGTAGCAGCTTTTAAAAAACCAAAGCAACCCCCCCACACACACCTAAGTCAAAACATCCAAAACACCACAAAAACCCTCAAACCCACCTCTTCAGACTCTGGTGAGAGGGGGGCATAGTGGTGGATTGGAGCAGGGTTGGGGTGGGTGTGCTGCAGGTACTTGGTGGCCTCTATCCCTTATCAGCAGGCAGAGTATTGGCACAAAAGGCAAACTTGGGGGGGCGATGGGACTGAAGTTCCCCAGACTAAGTTTTTTTGCTCACTCTACATTGACACTCATGTTGTTTCTCTTTCTCCCTTCCAGTGGTTTATTTTGCAGAGGGGCAGCTTGAAGCAGAGGACAGTTGTTGATGGTTTAAGACCTTTGCTTGTTGTGCACAGGGCCAAGGACCCAAATGTAGTTTACATAACCATAAGCAATGGCAGGTACTTATGTAAAGCAGGGATGAATATCTAAACCCAGGATCAAAAGCATTCTACACATGAATGAGTCTGTTAAGGGGGAAAGAAAACTGGGCAGAGCTGTGTCAGTGAAAGCATGGATGGCTTCACATTTTGTTTTGTGGAAGAGTTGAAAGACAAACAGTGAAAATGTATGGTATTTCTTAAACTGGGGGGGGTGAGGGGAAGTACTCATGGAAGAAAGATTCTTCTCCTCCCCTCCATGCACACGGGCACAAAAAAATCCCCGAAGTGGCAGGGAGATACCAGGCAGGGTTTTGAGGATGGCTTTAATGAAAGAGAAGGAGGAACTATCGTTTAACAGGCAGTAACTCAAATTGCCTAAGCATGCCACATGTGCTGCAGGCTGCGTCCAAAAGGACTAGTGGTCTGCTATGCCTCTCCTATTGCAGGTTTGGCTCTGGTCCTGTATGACAAGAGAAAAAAGATGAGTTAATTATTTGAAGGGGGCAAGCCCACCCTCCTCTGCAAGCGTTTGTACTTTTGGAATACCTCCACTGATTTCAGATGGTTTGGGGATCAAAACTCCTGTGCTCAAAAAAAGTTCTGGGCATGCCTGCTCATTGCAGCAGGTGTGGGTTATCCCTTTCCTCTCAGAGAGGTGACATGGTGTCTGCTCCTGCCACTGATCAGACTGAGAGACACAAGATATGTTTTTATTGCAGGCAGCTATTTCTTCTTCCTCCCGCATAAAAGGGGGTTGCAGAGGCAGTCAGTGGTAGTGGTGCAAAACCTTCACAGCAAAATGCTGACTCTGTTCTAGCGATGAGCATGTGGTGACTCTGCTACCTGGGTGGTGGCTTCCCACCAGCCTGGGGGTGGCTCTTGTGTGCTTGCAGATTTGAAAAATAGCGCTGTTGGAGCACTACATCTAGAGGGAATGAAGAGCTGAATGTTGCATACAAAGGGGGACCTGTGATCTCAAGCAATTAATTTGTGACTGTAAACCAAAATGGATATAGGATGTGTTGGTGACTTCTTTTTACAGTGTTAGTAGTCACAGATTATAGTTGAGTCTTCCTGGGGCTGGCTGTGGGCCACACAGAGCAGATAAAATATTGGTGTAGTTCTTGTTACGTGGTAAGCATGTCATTCCTCACCGCCCCCCCCCACAACTGGCCACCTTTGCTCCCCAACCTGACTTACACCTCTGCCTCCTCCCGGAGTTGTCATCCTATGTAAGACTCCCCCAGGAGCACTTTTCTTCTGGTACCTCCCCTGCAGAGCTTCACTTCCCTAATGCCAACAGGGAGGGAACCTTCAGCTGTGAGAAGGCTGGGATTTCTGCACGTTTGCCGCGAGGGCCAGAAACCACCCATATTACTAAACTTTGCAATACAGCCCCTCTAATAGCATTTATACACAGTAAAATTCCTTATTACAAATGAGGATTTTAATTCTAAGCTTAGCTTGATAGAATGTAATTTAAAGCCATTTAGGATGGCTTAGCCTTCAAAGCAAACTCAAGATTGTTTAATTAGTCATGCAAGCCGCTGAACGCTACCCATAACACAAAACAACTAAAGTATTTATTAGTTTTAGAGCTAAGTTAAGCCTTGCTTGTTCTAAATTTTCAATAAAGTGCACCAAGTGTTAAGAACATCTTGCTTTTTCCTAATCTTCCAATGCTCAGTAAATTTTATTTGTGAATAAAAGCATAGCCCGGGTGTTGGAAGATGTAGAATGCCAACCAAATTGAATCAGTTCTTGTGAGCATTACAGGAAATGGTGGCAGTAGCAATGCTTGGGATATTCCAAGAATTTTTTTTTTGCTAATTTCTTTAAACTTTCTTCAAATGCAAACCTGTCAAGATTGTGTATTGTGGCTTCTGAATGCCTTTTTCTGTTCACTAAACTTTCTCAAACGAGGTGTGCTAAGAAACAGTCCCACTAAGTTGGCATGTAGAAGTTACAAAATGCAGCAAGGAATAAATTTGTGTGATACAGACAGAAAATTGTCTTTATTCATTGTTTCTTTTAAGAAGGGACTTGCATGAGCAGTGCCAGAGCTCCAGGGTTTAAATTGGAACCATTTCTGTTGGAATCAGTACAGAGTTTAGAGTTGTAGAGTTTCTTACTACTTGTTCGTGTTTTATGAATCCATGAATGTCTGACTGGGATAAGGAGTGTTACTCAAAACTGGGCTTTCCCCAGTTTATAGAAGCAATGTCCCAGCCCTATGACTTGGGGCACAAACCGATTTGTACATTAAGAAGAGCTGGTGTTGGGTTGGGCCTAGGGCTTCCATAGCCTGTGATGGGGTATTGTCTGGAGAGCTGTCTGGGATTTGTTATGAGGACAGTCATCCTTACCCATAAGTCCAGGACTGACCAGCCTTAAAATACCTCCCAGCCAGAAGCCTCACCCAAATAGCAGTATTTTGTGTCTAGATGTGAATCTCTGCATTGGTATCAGACATGCAAATGGAAAAAGGGAAATGGGGAAGGCAGACTGAGAGCTGATGTGAGTATATGCAACTTTAGGAAGCGTGTGCTGCCTTCAATAAGGACTCTTCATGCAAAATGAACATTATTTAGATGGGTTTAGACCCATCAGAAGGGTTTGACTCTTCTGCCTCTGTGAAATTTAACCTTGTGAGAGAGCATGAGATGCTTCTGCGGTGCTGGGAATGCAAAGGGGGTCATACCTCAAGTAATGCCAAGGTAGGATTTAGCATTTGTTCAACTGTTTGGTTTGTAAAGTGCTTGACTTACTGCCTCAGAGACGGAATCTGGGCTACGGTGCATCCATTTCTATAAAGAAATCTCATCTTCAAATTCTAGAGAAATTTTCCAAGCAGTACTGGGGACAAAGCTTCAACTGTATAGCCATTTTTCTGGGGTGTCTCAAATTCATGGGTGAGCTGAAATTGTGATTATAATGCTTTTCAAATATTCTGTAACTGGTGATAAAGAATGAATGCTACTTGTTTTGCTAACTACTTTTCTCTTCAATGTCTCAGACATTTTCTTGGTCACAGCAGTCAGCTTTTTACAGGTGGATTGTTTTCTAGATTCTGTTGATGTTTATGATGAATTATGTCCCCACCACTAGTAACAACAGCAGGAAATGCATTACTTTCCTCCATGAAAATCAAGCTTAAAATAACAAATATCCTGTAACAAATTAGCTGCATCATTGAGAGTGGATTTATGTGGCTGCTGTTTGGAAGCAGTATTTTTTGCTTTTATGATGTCTTTGGGATAGTGATTAAAAAAAGGACTGTTAGCAGTTGTGGGTATTTGTTCCCTGCTTTCACACCCATCCTACTCTAAATCTCCTCCTTTCTATAGCAAGAAGAAAATGCCTCTCATATTGGTCTATGGAAAGAGGGAATATAAAATGGCTATTGTAGAAGAAACTAATGTTTTTTGGAAGAAGAATTTACCTATGGGAAGAAACAAGCACAGCCCTGAGCAGCAGACTATTTTCAGAAACCACATGCTTGTGTGTGCAATACGTATAGACAGGGCATTTGGCTCACTGGGCTGCTTGTGCTGCCTTGTTTTGGTCAGGGTTTGGGCCCTGCCAAAAGCTTAGGATTGTTTCCTGACTTTGGGGGTACATGGGCTTTGGGTTTTTTCTAGGGCCTTTGGGATGTGAAATAATCCCTGGTTAAAGCAAAACCTTGCTGGTAAAGTTGCCTGAGGTTCTGGCAGCCCAGAATACCTGCCCATGGAGCATCCTGCCCAAGAAGAGAGGGCTCTACTAGGACTGTGACTGGACAGAGTTTGTTCAAACCTGGGACTTCTTATGGAAATGCCTGGATTTGATGAGGTGGTGTTTTCAGATGCAAGTGTTTGGAAAATCCACCTTGTCTCTGCCTTGGAGGGGTAACTGCAAAACAAAGGCTTGGGAAGCTGCGGGGTATCTTTTGATAAGATGTTTCTGTATAAGGACAAAGTGTTAGGAGACTACTGCTTGTTGATTTCCTGTCATGTGAAATATTAGTTTCTGTGGTGAAAGAGAAACTCTTACTAGTTATCAGTCTTAAATTACCAAAGCCTGAGGGTGGAGTAACTTAAACTTCATCCCCTTTTAATTTTTTATTATTTTTTTTTTAAACCTGAAACTTTTAAGGGGAAAAAACCCCAAATCTTTTCAATCTGCCCCCACTCCCTCAGGTGGTGCTCTTCTGAAGTGTAAATGCTCAATTATGCAAAGATAAGAACATGAGAAACTTTGGAAAGGGAAAAAAAAAGGTTACCTTGATTAATGAGTAAAGCTGTCTTAATAATGGATTTTTAGTCTCACAGCCAAACCAAAGAAGGGATGGGGGAAGGGAAATAATCTAACTAGAAGCAGTGCTTGCATAAAGCCAGATGTAACATCAGGGACAAGCAAAATGCAGGTGGCTGGGAATCCTCATTTCTTGAATCACCTTCTGGTCTTTTCCCACATTTCTTGTGGCAAGAAGGATCCAGTGATAAGAGTACAAGGACGTGGCGCAGGGTGTTCTTATGTACAAAACCTTGTTGTATGAAATATTACATGTGGCCACCTTGAGCACTTCTGACTCTAAGACTGTTAGGCTAATCTATGCATTTATTTTTATGCTTTTTTTTCCTAATCAGCTTTTAAAATTTTATGTAGTGCGATCTAAACTCTGATATCAACTTGATATTGTAATTAAACACAATTTTCAATTTAATATTACATGAAAGTTGCTAGATAAGCCTGGTAGGTAAGATGATTTGAGTTACACAAAGCAGTAATTTCTGTAGAGCAAGCTTGGTTAGAGTTTTTCTAGTTTAGAGCACATGAATCATGGTCTCAACATGCAAGCACGTGACACTTAGATTCTGGTATTTGAGATAGTACCACTTATCATGCTGTCAGCTTTAGGTCTGAGCAGATTAAGTATGTGGTACAATGCTGGAACATCGAGGCTGAAGAAGTCTCCTTCCAGGATTGCAACAAGGATTTATATGTTCCTGGTGTTAAGTATCTGTTCCTTCCCCGACTACACTTTCTGGATGGCTTTATTGTTTGTGGTGATTCTCTTCCTTGCTCTTCTGTCTGCCTTTCCATGTTTCTCTTCAGATTATCTATTTTTATAGTTTGCCCTGCACAGGTTTGATCTTGTTTGCTAGAGGTCACTGGTGAAGGAGATTAACCGCACAAATGCCATGATGCTCCTTTTTAAGCTATGAGTATCTGCAAGTTCCTGCCTCTTTATGGGCAACTGTTTATTAACTCGTTAGCATGGGTTTTTTTAAATGTTTTAATTTAAAATGGACATGACATCTTTTCTAAGCTTTAGAAAGCTGCACCCATTATCCTTATGTAAAGTCATCCCTACTAAGAAGGCATGTATTAAGGATACCTCGTTTGTGCCCAGTTCAGCCACTGAAGCCGAACAGCATTGAATTTAATACGTGAGCTGTTTGAAATGCCGCGCGCATCATTTGATGCGGTGCCTATCACAGGCCCCACCATCCTACAGCACTTTCTTTGTTCTGCAGGATCCCCCATCACCCGCTTTGCAGGTCTGAAATCCCTTAAGAGAGAAAATCACCCCATGTCAGAGTTTTAATTGATTTTTAAATCAGTCTCTTGATGTGCGCAAGCTAACCACTGGCTTCTCCGGGCAAGGGACCTGATGGTTATCACTTACTCAATTACATATCAGTGAGACTGCACTCAGTCAAGTGAAGTTGATTTTGATTCTCATGACCAGAAAACAAAGATAATGGTAACGTGTACAGCCTCTTGACCATAATGCCTACAGACTTCAGTTAAAATGATCTGGATTGGAATTTCCTCTAGATGCTGATGATGGAGTCCAAAGGATTGACTCTATCTGAAACGGTGCTGAAAAGCACAGATCTCCAAATACTGCAGTGGCTTCATCCCAAAGTAATTAATAATAGAGCTTAAATGCCAAAGGACCAGGTATTTAAGACTATTTAAATGTGCAACATTTTGGGGTATTCAGTGCGTAAGTAAATCAGTCTCTTCTTTTTTCATGTCTGTGTCCCTTCTGAGAATTGTTTTTGAGGTGACTTGGGAGCTATGAAACATGTTGCCCTTTAAGCCTAGAGGTACTCGTGTCTGGGATCTTGGTTGGGGCTTGGCTGAGCCCTATAAACATCTGTTCTTTGTCTCTTGTACTCCCGTCCAATAACTAGCACCTTCTGCCTGCCTTCAAACTCTGCACCGAAGAACCTGATGGCCCCTGTGAAATGTGGTTTAGGTTGGTCTGTGTACGACCACTCTAACTGCTTGGGTGCCTGCAACAGCTGTGCAATGGGTGCTGTCTTCCGGGGGGAGGGCTTGAAGTCCGCTGCTTATGTTTTAGCGAAAGCTGAGTAATCTATAGGTGTCAACATATTTTTTTTATAAGCTAAGGTAGGGATTTCTTGTGTAGTTTCATATAAAGAACACTCAAGAAACAGACAATAGGGGGGACACTAATGAGCTTTTACTGCTCTGTGAAAAGGGAACATAAAGTTACAAATGAGAAGTTTTTAAATGCTTGAAAGTAACTGAACTAAAGCATTTTTCAGCATTTATCGAGCATCAGAATGAAAAAGCAAAAACCCCTCAACCCAGCTTTATGACTTCTGAGATTTCTGTTAATTAGAAGTAGTGCTGTACCTCTGGAAGTGTCTTTTAGTGGGCACAGAAAGTTAAGTTAAAATGCTATATGGAAGGAGCTTGTCTCATCAGTACATGAGTGAAGTTTAGAATACAGTAAACGTTTTTATCTATTCACCTAATCTGAATAATGCAGAGCCCTCTGAAAAGGCAGGAAGTCAATCAAATTATTCTTAACTTTATAAACTTCAGAAAGCTGTAGCTTGAGTGGATAAAGTATGTCAGCAGAGCTTGAGTGGCATTTAGCAAGGTACAATTAACTTGGAAACATGTGTTTAAAGGGCAATAAACTTACTCTGTGCAGCATAATTCACTTTTTGGGAGCAGGTTTCTCTTTGGAGGAGCTCTTACTATTGCTTGGGCTCTTCCTGTGATTCCAGAGTGGGATCCACCTGTATTTTTGATATGTCTGTTGGTTAAGGCATTCTTCAATTTATTAAGCTGCTACCGTACCCCAGCAAGTGCTCAGGGATGTAGGGGTTACAAGTCGTTTAACAAACACAGACTTCTTAAGATATGTGATTGCATTTGTAGTCCCAAAGTGGTTGGTTATTAGCTGTAATTATTTAAGTGGTGGTCACCTGAAAGTCTTGAATTGGAGGCTAATCAACAATAGTATAGTGGTGAACAAGAAAGTAAATGCAATTTGTGAAGATCGGTGGGCTGAAGATGTTGTAGATATCAGGTCACTGGAATTTAGCTTGTTCACCTATGTCCTCCCAGTAAGGCTTTAATCTTTTGATGCCCTTTTGTCATGTCTGATAATATCTCGAGAGCGGAACTTGCCTATGGTGAACTGGTAAAGCAAAGTGGTACTATCAATTCTTCTCTTAAACACTAGCATGTGTTCCTGACAACATGAAGCATTTGGGTAACTTTCAGCATCTGAACAGGTAGCAAACTGAGGGCTGGGTTTGCCCTCAAGCACTGGACCTTTGTTGCAGTTTTGTGTAGCTGTGCTGCTTCAGTGGCTTTTGTAAGCTGCAGTTACAGCTTTCTGCAAGCCCCATATTTTGAAAACATTGGTCCATTCAAGGCCAAATTTGAGACTGAGCCTATCAGAGCTGGTTATAGTGCCTCTGTGAATCACATATAGGAGAAAAAAAACCTGCTGGCAGGCACACTTTGCCACTGGAGCAGGATGGAGAAGATGTAACAAGCTGCACAGACACCAAGGCCAGGCCCAATGGAGGGGGAGGTGGGTGGGGGAGGCACGTGGGGAAGACTGCAAAAAGAGAGTTTCCCCTGCAGCTTGTGGTGAAGACCATGGTGAAACGGGTGTCCCCCTGGAAGCCCATGGATGAGGATGGGGAGCAGAGACATCTATATCCTGTGAAGATTGATCCACGCCTCAGCAGGTTTGCTGGGGGGTCTGGACCCAGATGTCAGCACCCTATGGAGGGGAGTCCTGCTCAGAGGCCTGTGGTGATAGAGAGGACTCACGCTGTAGAAGTTTGTGGACACGACCCTTGTGTGGGTGGGACACCATGGTGCCGCAGGGGAAGGGTGTGTGTGTGGAATGTCCCCCTCCCCCCAGCTGAGATGAAACGGACTGAAAACTCCCATTCTCCATTCCTGTGCTGTGATGGGAGGGAAGAAGGAAGCAAATCCATGATTAAAATCAAGAGTGCGAAGAGGCGAGGGGTGGGGGGGAAGTAGAAGTGTTGAGATCTGGGGAAGAAAAGCAGCTTGTGAGGAGCTGCCGGAACCCCACTGCCCATTCCCTGCCCCTCCCTGCGCCATGTTGTGGGGGGGAAGAAGGGAGTAAAATCTTGATGAGTTTTAAGTGTGCTAAGAAGGGAGGGGTGGGGGGAAGGTGCTTTAAGACCTGGCTGCTTCTTATCTCATTCCGGTTCACTGGGTGTATTAGTTGTAGTAGTAATAAATCACTTTTCTTTCCTTTATTCGGTGCTGAGTCTGTTTTGCCCATTGCACTAATTGGCGAGCAATCTCTCTGTCCTTATCTGAAGTCCTAAGCCTCCCAATATATATTTTCTCCCCTTTTTGGTTGAAGGGGGGAGTGAGCGAGCTGCTTGGTGAGTATTTGGCCTCTAACCAAGGCCAAAGCCACCACAACCTTGCATGACCAAGTCCTCAATGCGAATAAACCTGGCAAAAGCTAATTTCTTGGACCTTTGCACTATGTGTGGGCTCAGGACAGAGGTCAGGTTGCAGTATGTGCAGGTTTGGGATGGAGAGGTTCAGCTGCAGAGTAGGTAACACCTTCTGTTGTATGGGCTGAAGTAGTTGACCCTGCTGTTAACTGCTGACCCTTGGTCCCACTGGTGCCTGGCAGGCACGGAGTGACAATGTATACATGTAAAGAATAAGTGAAACTGAATGCAATGTGTGAAAAGTCATATGGCAGCTGTATGTTTGGGAGTATCATGGCTTACTAATAAAAGGTGAGGTCAGGATGAGGGTGCTGTGAGTTTGACTTTAGATCTCTTTTTTTGTCTACAGGCAAGCTATTGGAAAAATGTCAGAGGCTGTGAGTAAGTGCTCTTCCCAAATTGTTTGGGATGGAAAACTGTGAGGGTAGAAGTAGATGATTTTATACTCTGTCTCTAAAGATGATGCATGCTAATCGGCTTTTGGGTAAATATGTGACATGTTTTTTTACATGATCATAGAGCCACTAAAGAAAATGGATGTTTTTTGAGGAGTAACTTTTGGGCAGCAGTGAATGCGAACTTATTAAATGCTAGCCCACAAAACTATTAACCAGTTAAATTCTTGGTCATGAAGTCCTTGTTCATGTATTGTGGATTACAACAGTAGTGGTCAGTTATTCAAGCTCTTTATCGCCATGTTATGTGTTGTGATTTGTTGAGCAAGCAAGAAAACTGATTTTTGTTGGAAGTGTAGTGAAAATGGACCTTCACTGTCTGAAATGCCAAGGAAGACCTCAATGAACTGGGCACCGCTTGAAGAAATACCAGGGTGCTGTGAACGCAACAGAAGCACTATCTACATTTCTGTTGAGTGGGAGGGAAATCCTCTAAGTTCACTAGACTGGTGCAAAGATAAGTTTGAGAAGTTCTATCTTGTACCTTGTGGCTTCTTTTCTGTAGTGAATTTCCCCACAACTCTTCATGCAGTACTACATCAATGCCACTCACCATGTTATTGATTTTATCCTGTATTCATTAATACACATTGAAGTCATGTTTGTCCAGGACTTGTACTCTGACCCAGATCTATTAAACCACTGTAGACTTGCATGGCTTCAAGCACATGAGTGCATCTAGTTACAGGTCTTCAAACTGTTCTTGATTAAATCTAGGCTAATTTCATTGTTAACTGTAGGGCAGTAAAAAGAAGATGATAGACAAAAATGCTTTGTAAATATTGAACGTTGCTACTGTGCAGACGTATAAACCCCTGAGATGCACAAAGGATGGTGTAGCACTCTGTCTTTACCTGAGGCTGGTTAGTCTGTTTGCCCTTGCTTCAGGTTGGAGGTAAAGTAGTTCCCCTGGAATTGTACACCAGCAAGGTAGGTTAGAGCAATCTAATACCAGCATGAGCTGGAGCAGGGAACAGTGTGGTCAAATAGGGCTGGGGTGCAGGACAAGAGTAGGAAATTTAAGTTGGACAATGAGGAGGAGATGACCTAGCGTGTCACACTCCTTGTCCAGCAAGGAAAAAAGAATAAAAAAATGGGTTCAGATCCTGTAAGAAGTCTTCCTCCAATGCAATTATCTCAGGATTGATTATAATTTGTGGCTTCCTGTTCTCCTGCAACTGACTTAACTCCCAGGCTTGTCCCTTGCATTAGGTTTCTTCCCTTGTTGGAAGATGGTGTTGGGGAGTTGTGCAAGGAGCTGCTAGCACAGGTTGTTTGCAGTCCCTTGTCTTGTGGTGTTGAGTGCCTCAGGAAGGGCATGCCAGTGAAAGTGGCAGAGTGATGACACTGCTTGAGTGAGGTTGATTGGCCATGTTTGGAGGCTGGGGTGTACTTGACTGAGATTTTTCTCTTGGAGTCTGAGCGATTCTGAAGCTTAACTGAATGTTTCTGTTTCTACATTAAAAGCACTTGCAGGAATAACAAAGGGCTATGAATGATGGGATGTGATAGAGTTGGTGGGAGGACAGGTGTAACTGGTGTGGTGAATAATGAAGCCATGAGCACTGGAAAAAGAGGCTCAAGTAGCATAAAGAGGTAAATAAAATTATTACTAAACTTGAATACTTCACTCCCTCTTAAAAGACGTGCATGGGGTGCCCAATTGCATGATGCTGCATTGTACTCTGAGATCTGCCATTGCATTTAATAGATCTACTTTTTCCCTCTTCATGGCATGTAGTTCCTGAATAAAACTATTACAGCAGCATTTCTGGGTTTCTGCTGGATTTACAGTGCTGTTACATAAGTCTAATTTGACCTGCTGTTAAATATTTTTTTTAATGTAGTTCTTGCACTTTGGGAGGACTGGTTGGAGCAAAGCATGATTGCTTCAGCTTCATGTAACAGACTAACTCGAAAAACAAATTAGATTCTTTAAGAAAACACTGATATGCTTTGGCTAAAGTTATACCTACACATGTTGTAAACTCAGCAGCACTTTTGGAAAAAAAACCAGAATCCCACAGAAATAAATGTTTTCTTAGCTCTAACAATTGTTGGGGCCATCTTTGGTTGTCACATTCCCTGTTCATATATTATTTTTATGCTCCCAACATACAGAAACAGCAGCTAGGGGAAGTTTTTTATTTTGCATTTGACAAGTTGCATTTTGCTATTTTTCAACTTGCCTTTTTCTTTCTTGCTGTGAGGAATTATGTCTGGAGCTTTGAAACTACAACTGCTGTTTAGATATGTACTAAGAATTTAAACTTTATCTCTCCAACTTCTGTATTGCTGTCATTTTATTGTTTAGGTATTGGTTCCACTTCAATTTAAATCTTTTACTTGGGGGCTTTATGGCTTGTGTAGTTTCTAACCAAATTTGAGATGAGAATATGTTTTTTAATTGAGATTACGAAGTAGTTTACTTACTACAAGAGAAGCAGTTTAAGAAAAAAATGTAGTTGTTAAAAACAAAAATTAACTAATCTTGGCAGTTGCTTTCTTCTTCCTTCCAAAGTAACTGAAATTAATGTTTAAAAATTAATGTTGAAAATTAATCACTTGCTATACACCATATGCTTGATATCTTTCCAGTCAGTCATATTGGATCAGCTTTTTTCTACCTCTTAATTGGGCTGTGATCCAAACTGCATCACAGCACGTGAAAAATGTGGGTGATATGAGTGTTTCATCTAGTTTTGGTTATGTATTATACCAGGATTTGTTCAGACCTTATCTAAGGTAGCCACGATTCAACCTGGGCAGCGGAACTTCTGCATTCATTGCAGCAGAGAAATGAATATGCTAGATATGGAGAACTGGGGTCTGTGTGTGGACATGGGGGACGGTTGGATGGACAGGATTCTGCAGCTACAACTGTTAGAGTTGTGTTAGACTGCACACTGATGTAGAGAAGACAGGAAACGATGTAAAAATTAACGGTATCACGGGGTATATTTATATACTGTATATATTTAAGAGAGTGTTGTAGCTGAATTAATACGCTTCAAAGAATCATAGAATCATAGAATGGCATGGGTTGGAAGGGACCCCAAGGATCATAGAGCTCCACCCCCCCTGCCACAGGCAGGGACACCAACCTCAGGCCTGGATCTACACAAGGTTGCCCAGGGCCCCATCCAACCTGGCCTTGAACACTTCCACTACTTCTCTGGGCAGCCTGTTCCAGCACCTCACCACTCTTTCTGTAAAAATCTTCCCCCTAATATCCAATCTAAACCTTCCCTCCTTTAGCTTTAATCTATTCCCCCTTGTCCTGCCATTATCTGCCCTTATTCCCCTCCTGTTTATAAGCTCCCTTCAGGTACTGGAAGGCTGCAATGAGGTCCCCCCGCAGCCTTCTCTTCTCCAGGCTGAACAAGCCCAGCTCCCTCAGCCTCTCCTTGTAGGGCAGGTGCTCCAGCCCTCTAATCATCTTTGTGGCCCTCCTCTGAACCCTCTCCAACAGTTCTACATCTTTCTTGTATTGGGGGCCCCAGATCTGGACACAGTACTCCAGGTGGGGCCTCACGAGGGCAGAGTAGAGAGGGACAATCACCTCCCTGTCCTTGCTGGCCACCCCTCTTCTGATGGAGCCCAGAAGAGAATTTGCACCTCAGAACAGGAAGACTGATGGCGCCATAGGTGGCTTGGTCACTCCACGCAAGCCCTGCTTGCAAGCTTACTAGCTGCTTTGGTTCTTTCGCCTCCTAAGTTCCACGTGAGGCTGAAAGGAGCATGAAAAGCAAGCCAGGCTCTGCATAAGGCAGGAAGCGTGCTCTCCTGGCTACTGGCAGGCCTCAGTGCTTGCAGCAGGCGGAGGGAGGGAAGGGGGATTGGCCGCCTCGTCTGCTGCGTAGGTGCTTCTTGAGCATGTACTTGCGTAACCTTCCCAAAAAATCAGGCCCCGACAGCTCCGGAGAAACTTGGCTCATTGGACTGCACGTATGCCACCTAAATTCAGAGGAGCTATTATCTGCAAGCTGGCACCCTGTGCCAGGGCAATTACATAAGAAGTTGTAAAAATGCAGGCAGCAGGTGAAAGCTGCTACCCACCTTCCTCTGTGAGATGAGGCTGCCCGTGGTGGAAAGGGATCTGTGGTCCCTACAAGCCTGGTAGAGCTCCTGGGAGGAAAGTTCTGGTTTGGTGTCTCCTTAAGTTGTGTGTGTGTGTGGGGGTGTATGTTGGGGTTTTTTTGGGTGATTTGGTTTTTTTGGTTTTTTTAAACTGACCAAATCAATTGGCACTGCTTATACAGCCTCTTCTTACATGGCTCTTTCTTGCCCCAGTGCTGTCTAAGCTGAAGGTGAGTGCCAAAGCATGTCCTCTGGTTCCTGACTGTAGCACCTGGGGCTGGATCTGCAGGGTGATTTAGTTTCTTCCAGCCCATATTAGGTGCCTCAGAGCATTGCAAAACTGCCTTGGAGTCAAGCACCCTGCTCTGCTGACTTCAGTAAGGATTAGACAGAGACATCTAACAGTTCTGAATGTCTAAGTGATCTGGCAATTCTAATTGTTCTGAATGTACTCCAGGCTTGTTAAGCACAGTCACTCTTCTTGTGCTGGTTACGTGTATGTTGGTATAAAAGATTGTGTCATTGCTCTTTTTGTCGTAAACACAAAGAATTTTTAGAAGTCTAGATATCTTCTAGAGTTCTCCTCTCTTCCATGAACTGTAGAAAATGCATCAATGTAAATAAATGATTGTACTTCAGTCCCATCAGCTTTAAGATTGCCCCTGGGGCTGCAATCTCTCTTTTGCAATTGCTTTTGGTTTTGCTCCTTTAGAATTTCTAAGACCTGAACCAACTGTTTGCTGTGCTTTAGGTCCAGCTTTCTTCTGCTCATCTTTCTTTTTCACCATCTTCTACTTCCGTTACCATATTTCAACAATTTTCTTGCCTAAGTCTATTTTTTTTCCAGTGGTCTGTTTGATCGTGTTTGGCTTCCCAGTTGCCTCTTCTTGGTTTTGACACATGTGAGTCATGAACATAATTTTCCTGAAATGGGACAGAGTTGCCTTGATGCTTGTGTTGGACCACTTTTGATGCTTTTGAATGTCACTTTATGCTTGCTCTTCCTTGGAAGATACCAATTAAGTATATTCTAGAGCTGAAAACTGTCACAGAATTACAAGGTTGGAAAAGACTTTTAAGATCACCAAGTCTAACCGTTCCCATCCTGTGCTAAACTATATCCCTAGTACCTTATCTACCCTTTTATAAAACACATCCAGGATTGGTGACTCAACCACCTCCCTGGGCAGCCTGTTCCAGGCCCTGGCAACTCTTTCAGTAAAATTTCTTTTTCTAACATCAGTTGATTTTAGAAGGAAAGCAAATTTTTCAGTCTTTAAGTATAAAAAAAATATTTACTCCTAGATAGTAAAAAAACTACCCCAACTTTTCTGTGGAAAACTTTGTGCTAAGTCTTTCAAATTGAGGTCTTTACATTTGGCCAAGCATTTTTCTTATTTAAAGACACCTCCATCCCCTCAAATGACTGTTGGAAATACCTGTGGAAATTTTACACAAAATGTGCCTTCATTGACACAGAGCTCTTCTGTTGCTCCCTGCCACTTCCTCTTAGTGTCTCAAAACTGAAGCAGAAATTCACCACTCAGCCTGAGTTGTGTCTTCCTGTGGGCCTACAGCTCCTTCCTGAAGGTGACCAAACATTCTTTCCAAATGTCTTTGACTCTCTTGGGGCCTGGTATGGCAGACAGTTATCAGGGACCTTATGGAGATACCTTTATCTCTGCAGAGGGCTCAGGAGAAGGGAGGGGCTGCAGACAGGACCAAGCCAAGCTATCTTGTTCCCTCTTCCTTCTTGGGTAAGACACAGGTGCTGATGCTTTGTGTCCCCACAGTGTGTTGAGAAGGACAGCTTGCTGGCCCTCTCCTTGTGCATGGGGCATGGTGAGGATGGAGCTGCTGCTTCAGGTGCTGCCTTTCTCCCTGCTGCATTTCCCCTCTATTACCTCTATCTAGTCTTGTTATCCCTTTTACATTGGCCACATCCATGTAAATCCCTCAGCAGTCTGACATTGCTGATGTTTTACCTCAGTAGGCTGTACAGGCTCCTGTGCTGTGTATTACAGGGGGTGGGTGGGAAAATCCATGTACATGTGGGGTTTTTTTTGTGTGTTTTTTTTTCCTCTGTTTTAGTTACAGTTTTCCACTTTCCTTTAAAAATCTCAAAGAACTCTGACTCCCCTTGCAGGGGCTGCTATTTCCATTCCTGTTCATTCTGTGTTTAGAAGACTTTAAAAGAAATTATCTATAAAATGTCAAAAATATCAATTATATTTTCCACATTAAAATTGATAATTAGAGAGGGAAATCTCATAATAAACATTGCTAACAAAACTTAGGGAAGAGGTTCCCACTAGTGTTTAAATGAATGTCTAGAGCAGCTAGAGGACTATAAAACTGTGGGTTTGAATGTAAGCAAAGTTAAATGAAGATGCACCAGAAGGTAAGTTCTTTTACTGGCAAAATGCCTGGAACTTTTGAGGGATATTGAGGAATAGCCTAAGGCCCCAAACCTTGTGGCTTTCAAGGTTTACTTCTTTCTGTCTTGTACTACTTGTTTGTTTTTTAAGAAACTCTTTCAAGTAAAGTTCTTGAGACCAGTACTTCTGGAAAGGTTAACTTGGCCATGAGGTTTGTTTGCTCAGCCTGGGGTGGCTTGCTAGCATGGGTGGCTTTCTTTTTCTTTTGGTGAAGTGATGCTGCATCTTTATCTAGTCATCCTCGTCACGTATATGAACACATTTTCCCTTTCTTCTCTGCTTCCCAGCCCAAATAACCCTTTGTGCTTGCAAAAGACCCATGTGTTGTTCCATGCTGTGGATGGAGCAGGTGGTCAGGTGTGAAATCTGGCAGAGCTGAGGGCATGATGCATTTTTTTTTTGAGATCCTCTGAAAGTGCAGTAGCAATGATGCATTTTTTTTGTCTGGACTTGGATGTGAGGTGGGAATGGAGGCAGCTGACCTGGCTGATAGGCTGTATGGGGGCTTCTCCACCACGTGCCATGGCGTTCAGTGATGCTGACGGAGAGATTGTAGCCTGCTTGCCTCCTGTGCCCTTAGTCTGGTGCCTGTGTGAGTCCAGCTGCTGTAGTCTGCAGAGGGTCAAAAGGAGTTTTAAGAGCTTGGGTTGCCTTTGTGTAGGGCATAATGTTCTGGAATGGGATTTTCAGTAATTTAATTGGGTTTTTGGTTTTTTTTTTTGTAATTGGGCTCTCAAAGGCAAGTAATGTCAGGTTTGGGGAGGCCATGCTGAGTTGTGCTGTGCACATTAGCATGCCTTATCTGCATGTGTGAAAGTACCCTTTTGTGCATGTGGCTGCTCCTTCTTGCCCACTTTTGGGGGAGGGGAAGAAGGAAGGGGGTGTGAAATTTAGAACCTGTTCCAGGAAAAGCAGTTGGTTCCTTTTACCTCGAGGCAAAACAATGTTGGCCCCTTGCCACCGTTTGGGCACTTTGTTTCTGTTTGCAGAGTGAGGCCAATGCTGCAAGAGGAGGAGGATGAGGGGGCTGGAGAAAGAAGCAGCACAAAAGACTGGGCAGGCAGGTGCACAATAAAGAAGACACTGAGTTGAGCACTGGAGAGGCAATGTCCCCACCTGTGTCCTGGTGGGGCTGTGCACCAAGCTGAGCCCTGTAGTTACCTAGAGAGCAGCCAGGACCCCTCCTTGAAGCTTCCCCCCTGCCATGCTGGGTGTGCAGGCATTTTGAAAGAAGCAGGTTTGGGCATGCAAGAAAGCCTCATCCACCTTTTATGATCGGTGCAGCTTGCAAGGAGAAGCTGTCATTTTTTCCCAGGGCGTGTAGAACCTGTTTTGCTGGTCCAGCTCGCTGCAGAGACAAGGTCTATCATGAAAGGGGCCGTGATGTATCTGCCTGTTGCTGCTCTTGATTTGTGGGAAGGGCGCAGACAAGGAGCTCAGAGGCTGTATGTGCCATCTCTCTCATCTGCAAAAACTTCTGTGGAGTTTTTTTTCCCCCCCCTTAAAGTGTTGTCACTGTATGGTGTTGCAGGGTTGTCTGCCATTTGCTGAGCACCATTTAAAATTGCGGTTATGGAGCTGTAAGCCAAGAATGGCTTCCTGAAGAAAGACTCTTCATTTCATGGCTAATTTTTTCACTTGTGGTGTTGTATTTGGGACCCTGCTCCTCCAGTAAATTTAGAGGATGGGGTTGCCACCTTTTCTAAATTTTTTGTACTATGGTTTTTGGTGGTTTTCCTTTAAGTGCAAAGTCTTATAGTCTTCTGAATGTGGAAATCTTAATTAGAAACATATTTTGTGCAAATCTTGGTGATGAAGAAAAGCTTACGTATGGGATCCTGGGGTGCCCCAGGAGGAGTGTGGCCAGCAGGTCTAAGGACGTGATTCTCCCCTTCTACTCTGCCCTGGTCAGACCCCACCTGGAGTATTGTTTCCAGTTCTGGGCTCCCTGGTATAAAAAGGACAGGGGATGTCCTAGAGAGAGTCCAGAGAAGGGCTACGAAGATGATTAAGGGCCTGGAACATCTATCCTGTGAGGAGAGGCTGAGAGAGCTGGGACTGTTCAGCCTGGAGAAAAGAAGACTGAGGGGGGACCTAATCAATATCTTAAGTATGGGGTGCAGGGGGAATTGGCCTGCCCCTTTTCTTTGGTTATTGGAGACAGGACAAGGGGCAATGGCTGCAAGTTGGAGCACAGGCAGTTCTGCACCAACATGTGGAGGAACTTTTTCACAGTGAGGGTGACAGAGCCCTGGGACAGGCTGCCTAGGGAGGTGGTGGAGTCTCCTTCCCTGGAGATATTCAAGACCCATCTGGACGCCTATCTGTGCAGTATGTCCTAGGGAACCTGCTTTGGCGGGGGGTTGGACCTGATGATCTCTTGAGGTCCTTTCCAACCCCTGCAATTCTGTGATACTGGAGCAAAAATAAATTTATAAGCAAAAGGAATTTCAGTTTCCACCTTCTGTTTTCCCTAAATGCTTTCTTTGAGCAAATGACTCAATTATTTTAAATAATCAGCATTGGTACTTTAATAGCCAGTCCAAGCAGTGCTCCTGAAATGCTTAGATCAGAAACTAGACAAGTTGGGAAATAGCCTCCTCACTGTGACAGTGTGTGGGCAATGACGGTGGCTTTTCTGGGCTCCATTCTTGCAGACATTCCCTTTGCGATGGTTTTGTGCATGCTAGTGAGCATAGGAAACCCACACAAGTTTTTGAAGGCTTCTGTCCTACAAATCAAGTGTCTACGCAAAGTCACCCTTAGAGGTGAGCACGGAACTACTTAGGACCTTGCTCTTGACAAACCTTTGCTTGGAGATATTTTTTTTCTTAGCAAATATTCTTAAAATAAAAATGTTTTAAAAGCCCAGGATGTCAGTGTAGACAAAGCCAGTCCAGACCTTTTGTTTGCTGGCCACAGAATTGATGGGAAACAAAGTTTCTTCACTGTGGTACCATCTGTGTCCTCTCTTCACTCCCTTCTGGTATCACTAAGGTGCCATGTTTGCCGAGAGGAGTTAATGCATGCAGCCCCGATCCCAAAACTGAAGGGGTAGTGAGAACCACCTTAGATTTGATTAGTAGAGTGTTTTCAGTGATGCCCTGTCAACAGCACTTGCCATGTTAAAAAATAAAAAAATTCAGGATTTCTAAAATATTCAGAAATATGTGAAAACTTCTGAGCAATGAAGGTTTTTAAAAAGGGAAGAAATTGAGGTGTGTTGGGAGCTGCTGCAAGCAGCCCAGCTTCAGGATAAAAGCTGGAATGCTGTGTTCCACTTGAATTCACCTTTTGGGTGGAAAGCTTGAGCATGTAAAAATGTTTAATTCTACATTTCTTGTGAAATGGAGTAAGTCTGTGTTAAAAAGAAAGGCATGTATTTCCCAGCCCTGTGGCCAAAATGGCTGTTTCATTAATATTTACTGGGGAAAAAAGGTAAATAAGGACTGTCCGAGAACAGGGTTTGGTGGAGGTTTATGTGAGTGTGAAAAGTGTGGTGTGCCCAGCTCATCAAAGGACAATTTCACAAACTTGTGTCTGCAGGTTTACATCCTTTATCACAGCACTAAGTAATTAATAGTTTAGCCTGCTTGTTTTGCCACTTTTGCACAGCTCTATATAAAACTGGAAAGTACTATAGGAACAGCTTGAGAGGCATATGTGGGTTTATTCTTTCCTTTGCCTCCATTCCCATCAGCCATATTTCTACCAGTCAATTGGACTTTGCGTGGTAAGGATGGCATAGAGTAAAATCAATGAGAGAACCAAGCTTTTTTTCTTTGGCCATGTAGACACTGAGCTGAAAATCTGTTGGCATCCACATTAAAATTATGAAGCAAATCTTGCCCTGTACTGATGGGTTGTTTTAAACCATCAGAATGCACAGAACAATAAATTTCCTCCAGATAAGCATATTTCACAGCAGTTTGCCATCTGCCTCCAGGGGGTACTCCTGGTTTTAGCCACAAGCGCACTTGTAGGATATGGGACAGGTTAACACTGTAGTCTGAGCACTGAGGGTGGTGTCCCTAGATTTTGGCACTGCAATAGATTTTAGATGCATGTTTTACATCATGAATATTTATCATTTCAGGATAGGTCAGGGCAGTTGAGGTCCTCCCCAGCTTCCTCTGGGGTGGTGTGGCTCTGTTGGGCTGTGTCAGGATGTAACGCCCACGCGTCTGGGTTCATTGCTGCTGGTGTGCAGCATCTGACTGGTGGTGTGTGGCAGTGCTGCCCTACCCTGATGTGGTGGCTGCCATGTCACTGCCTGGGCTCCTACTGCAGTTCCTTCAAGAGTGTGGCCCCTCTGGGAGCATCACCCTGGTGCTGCAGGCAAATCTCCTTCGTGGTCGAGAGACCCACCTTGGTGTCTTTGCAGCAGAAGCCACTTCTGCCTCCTGCTCATGCTATCTTGATTTGAACTCTGGTGTAAATGGGGCCTAAAGCATGGGGAAAACTCCATGTTAACAGCCAGCTGCTTTGCTCAGTGAGTGGCTCCTGGAGAGCCCCTAGCCAAGTCGGGAGCAGTATCCCCAAACTGAGTGCTCAGCTAGCCTTGGGGATCTCCCAAAGAGGTCAGTGTTACTGGCATGTTGTTTGTGATGCTAGCATGTCCCTGGATAAACAGGGATGTGGAAATCCTGTTGTTGTCCTCCTCTCCCTATAAGCCTGTGCAACAGGGCTGAAGAAGCTTTTTAAAAAAGTTTAGTTTCTGCTTAAGTTTGGGAGGCAGCATAAATAAACTTGCACTCCAGTCTTACGTCTGTGTGAAACTTAAGAAATATCATCCAGTTAGGTGTTTTAAAACACATAAATATTTAATTGTTTCGCTAAGGATAGGCCAGTAGGGGAAGATGGAAAAAAGTTTACCACGTTCTTATTATTTTTTGCCTGTGGCTGAAAGTCCAGCAAATCTTTTGTGAGAGATAATTACATGAGGATGGTATGGAGATGTGTGGTGTAGCACACATGAATGCTGACCTGGCTGCTTCCAGTGCCTGGTGGGGCTGGCGTGATGCTCAGAATTACATTTCCTTCTGGGAGGTTGGAGGAGGAAGGGCTGAGGGATTGGGGTGGAGACAGGAGGGACTTGCTCAATTATAACCCCCTTGAATTTTACATTGTTGAGCATTAAGGGAAGTAAATGTTGCTGATGAGGGATCAGGGCAGTCTCTGACCAGTCTGGAGTCTCTGAGCATCTTTTCTCTCTCCCCTGCTCCTCCATGCCAGAGCTTGCTATTGCAAAACACCTGATGGGAGGTGATGATATAATTTGCTGTCAGATAAGGATGTGCATATTTATGCAGGCTGTGGGAGGTGGGAGAAGGAGCCCTTGTGCAGGAAATGTAATGTTATTTGAAGAAACATGCTTTTTGCCACTTAAATTGGCCTTTTCATTGCAAATCTATTTTTGGCATTCACCAGGGGATTTCATGTGGATGGAGATTTTTCTTGCTGCTTTTTCTTTTCTTCTCCTTGGAGGGAGCAGGATGATGGGAGAGCTGGAGAGAGTGAGGCCTTGGCAACGTTTGCAGTATTCTGGTGATCAAAGCTGAAAGGAGGGCAGTAATGTCAGGGAGCTCCTAGCTAAGCTTCTGGGGAATAGAGCTTGGCTATATGGAGAGGGGTGAGGGGGAAAAGGGGAGGTGCAGGGAAAAAAGTCATAAAATCAACAAAAAAATTTTGCCTTTTCTTTAAATATGGTGAGTTTGGTTTTGTTTTGGTTTTTTAAAGAATTTATTATGGCTAAGCAATCAGCATGTCTGCCTGTAACTGCAGAAACACCTTTTGGATTACTTAAATTACAACAAAAGAGTATGTTTTATATGTAAAACTTCTACACGGCTCTTTTTTTTTCTGTGTGTGTGCGTGCGCCTTTTATTTCATTCAAAAGGAAGGCCTGTGAGGACTAGAAAGAGAGGAGGATACTGTCTCTTTATGAATACTAATAAGGAAATCAAGGGGGACAATGGCACTTCAAGTTTCATCTTTCCATTTCCTAGAGGCGCAAACTCTGCAAGTTGTCACCTTGGTGTATTCAGTGCCTCTTGAAGCACTAGACTCCTCCAGAGAGAATGTCAGCCCCAGCCCTGGGCAGTTTTGACAAACAGAGTATATATTGATACATGATAAAGTATGCTAGAAATCACCCCAGCGCTAAAGGCTACTATAGTTTTAATATCATCATTTGAATTAACAAGCATTCTGTGGAGAAATAATGAGCTTTCATTATTCAGAACATCATCCTTACCCCGGGAACTCAGAAACCATTAGCTCTTGAGAACTTAATGAAAAGATGATAAAGAATGTTTTAGATAAAAGTTTGAACGGGTGCACTTGGTAACTAAGGTAAAATATTAATGTTTCTCCCAGTGATGAATCGCTGTTGCTAAACTCGTGCTCGCCAAGGAGGTGGAGGGGTGTGTAGGTGTTCCCATGGGCAGTGGCCGGGATGGAGGGCTGTCACTGCTGGCACACCCCATGCTGCCGCTTGCATCTTTTGGAGAAAGACAAATGGGGGAGTTGAGTGGGGCAGAATTTGGGTACTTGTCTCTCCCCATCCTTCCCATCAGGTAACTTCCCAGCTTGGGACTGAAGCTAAAATCTGAATGTTCTTTTGTTCTTGTTGGGATTCCCTTCCTTTTTTTTTTTCTTTAAATTTATTAACATGATAGCAAATGCACTATAACAGAGAGACAGAAGGAAGAGGGGTGGAAGGAACAAAATCAACCGGAGGGGGGGAAAAAAAAGAAGAGAATCCTGTTCTAACGCTGCTGACCCGAGGCTCGGTTTGGGCAGGTCTGAGGCACTGCGGCCGCGCGTGGTTGCCACTTTGTGGAATTCCATATGGGTGGCTTGCTACACGTCTGCAATAAAAACCCCTGGTGCAATAAACGGAGGGGAAAAAAAATATATAAAAGTTTAAATTTTATTGGGTGTAAAGCTCTTAAAGAACTGCTGTTCACAAAGAGTATAAAGATTGCTGAGTCTCAGCGTACGTACCCCTACTAAAACGTGTTAGTCCTGCTGTTTTCTTTCTTTAACTGTAGCAATTTGCTTTCTCGCTGTTCTTTAATCCTCACGCTTACCAGCGCGGAGGGCTTGCGGCCTGCTTCCGGCCGTGAGTGCCTGGGAGAGGCCGCCTGTCCTTCTGATGCAGGTGGAGAGGCGGTGTGGGGAGCCCCAAGGTTCAGGCTGCCGTGGGAGGGTTGGCTCTCGCTAAGGAACGCGAGTGGGGGGAGGAGGAGGAGGGAGGAAAACAAATGGGAATAAACTATCACATAAACAGCCTTAACTCGCCGTGTTTGCTGCTAACAGATGCATTTAGGTAAATGCTGTTACCTCAAGAGGTGTTATCTTCTGGGGATCCTTATCATAATTTTGTTTTAAATCTGAACAGCTGTTGTTTAACTACCACAGACCACAATTTATCTACAGCTTGAGGCCATAAAGGTACCTTTATTACACTCTTTCATTTTTTTTCTTCCATTTGATTTAATTTCAGTGTGTCTGACACCAAAATGCTATATACAATTTGCATATTACAATATGCGCTATTGCAGATTCCATACACTGCTAAATGGGAAAATCGGAGCAGAATGGTAAATGGGGAAAGCTTGCAATGACAAATAAAAAGAGGAAGATGAGCTCCCATGTTTCATTTACATGTAAAATATTCTGACAATAGTTGTTTCCCCAAGAACAAAGAGCTGGTTTTTCTAGGGTGACTGGTTTATGATGGCTGCAAGAGGAAGAAAAAAAAAAGGATGTTTTTTTGGCACCGGAACAGAAGCATGCTTATCTGAATTGAGCCCTGGGGCTTGCCATATAATTGGAATAAAACTTAAGTCTTACTTAAGAAACCAACAAATATGGAAGCATGAACCATATCCAAAAGGAACAGCCACAGTGTACTAAGATTGAAAGTCACCTCTCTGCAGGCAAAGTCCTGTCTGAAGTTGAAGTCCTGAAAAATTAGACACTGTAGCAAAATTAGACACTGTAGCAAAGATGATTTTGAGGCACTTAGTCTGTTGTAGCTTATCACCAAAGTTTATTATGGGATGGAGGGAAGAGAGGTGTTGCAGGTTCTTACAGCATGTGGTGTGTATGGGAAATAGCGATTTTTATAGGGGACTCTTTACATCTCTAGTACAATGACTCAAGTGGTATGTCCCAGCCCTAGGTTACTGCTTCCAGTCCTGAGTTTCTTACTGCCCTGGTGCAGAAAAGGTGCAGGGCTCTCCCCTGCACTTCCCTTTTGGGGAAACAGGAGGCCTTTTGCTTCTGGAGTTGTTGGTCCAGCAGTTTTCACTGGCAGAAAAAATTATGATAAGTAATCTCCCCAAACATAAAGTTTTGGGAAAGAATTTGAGTTTGGATAGCCCTTAACACTTAACCCAAACCTCTAGAGGCTTGCCCTATGTTAGTTTTTTATACAGAATAAATAACAGTAATAACACCAGAATTATTTATATGCATAACAGCTTGATGACGGAAAAGACATCTTGTCACCTTTACTCCCCTGTTTCCTCCATCCTAGCCAGGAATGAGCAAACTGTATGCGCCTGTGGGAGTGGGGCGTTTTTGTTAAACTGTTTCCCTAAGCAGAGAATACATTAATCTGTTGGCACTTAATAAATAAATAAATATACCACAGCTCAGCTTCTAGTTGACTTTTCATTCTCTAACATCCATCAAGTAACACAAGCCTGTTTGGCTTGGCTTTTCAAGGACAGGGTGGGAAAAAAACACCCGGCGGGGTGGGGTGTGTGAGTGGTAGGTGGGCTGGTGTGTGCTTGGCCATTTAATGATTACTCCTTGATGTGATCCTTGGATGTCATTTGTGATCAAACTGCGTTAGTCTCCTTGACAACACCTAAAGAAGCCAACATTTTTTTCTTTTTTTTTTTCCTGAGACCTGTCCCAGAGAATTGAATCCCTCAGTTGAAGTTTCACCATCTTGGAAAATGGGAAAGAACAGAGGTGATAGTTTTTTGTTTGTTGGGGTTTTTTTTTCCCCCTTTCCTGGAGGGGTAGCAGGAGGAGTTAGAACAAAGACACTTCAATGTAGTAGTAGGCTCGTCAGCACCAAGTACTTGTGTCCTTATAGATATTATGCAGCGTTTTGGGCCTCACAAATGAACAGTAGTGGGATTTATTGAAGTACGTGCAGGTACGAACCAACGGCTAATGTCTCCTGTATAATATTACTCCTGAAAGTACAACTCCACAAAGAATACTGTCTAGAATTACAGGGCAAGAGCAAGTCAACAGTTAATTGGCTGTGCTGTAATTACTTCTAGATGCATAGTGTGCAATACTTATAGGACTTGTAGAAATGGCATACAAATTTCACAGTGGTCTCCTGGTACTTTATCAGGTGTGGAGGACTTTGGCAGTCTCTGTAGATCTTCAGATTAATGGTACACTTGTAATTTATTCCTGCTCTGCTATTTTAAAATACTGTCAGATTTTTTTATTTTCCTGTTATTTTAGTAAAAACCAAACTTAACTCTGTCTTTAATTGTCTCATCAGCTACAGGAGAAATAGGACAGATGCTGTTCAAAGGCTCTGTCATTCTTTGCTAGGATGGAGGTCATTTCGCTTGCTTGTTGTTTGCTTCTGGGGGCTTATACTTCTGGTGATGTGTGGCAGCATGTGGTGTGCTATGGTAGTGTAGCGACCAGTGGGTTGCAGACCTACAAAGGTATAGAAGAATATCTATGGAGACACATATGTGGTCTTTGACTATTTGGGACCTGATTTTGCCCACCTGTGTAAGATGTAATTTCACTGATTTTATGTATTTACTGCAGTCATTTTGGATTAAGATCTGAAACGTCTATAAAGCTGCATGAGTAGAAATATTGTGGAGATCTCTAGTAATGAGGCTAGGCAACAAAATGTTCTTGACCTGGCTATGTCTCATGGTTTCAGCATATCCCAGAGCTGTGGCTCCTTGGATGTTATCCAAGCCTCTGAAGTCAACTATAATCTTTCCCACCGCAGTGGCTCTGCAATCTGGTGCCACAATGGGCGCGTCTCGGAGCTGCTGAAATCAGGCTTGGGAAGTGAGCTCGGAGGGACTCGTGGGCATGTGTGGTTTGTACATATGTGCCTCACCCATCTTGTGCGGTGTGGATGCAGAAGATTTTGTAAGGATTTATAATACGGACTTTGGTATCCCCAAATGCCATTTGTGTTTTACCTTATTAAATATGGAAATCATGTCAAAGGTAAATGTCAAGGGGCTATAAAATTACCCTTCTTATCTCCTGTACATTTATCAGTTGATAAATGGAGAGAAGCCGCTGCCAAAATAACTGTGAATGAATAATTTATAAATGACTGATGCATCGTGTATGTTGTTTCAGGCAGAAAACAGTGGGACATCAATAATCAAAAGAAGTTGGATTAATTTAGCAGTATTTTGCAGTTAATATTTTTATCTAAATGCTGCAGTCTGGACTTGTGTTGTTGTGAGATCCTTCTTTTTGTCACTAAGGACTGATCCACCGATCACTGAAATCAATACGAGTCAGCTGTTTACTTCATCAGGCTGTGAATCAAATTTATAATATGTATACGTAGTGTGCTCTTCTGCTTTCAGTGTTTTGAATTTGAATTTCTTGAGCACCTTAATGTGGAATTTGGTTCAGGTGCTTCCTCCTTCTGCATTTCCCCATGGGCTGAATGTCCCAGGCAAGAAATCTGGAGAACCTGATGGAAATAAGGGGTGGGGGAAAGGTGGCTGCCAAAAGGAATTCATATCTAATCTTATTTTTTCAGATGCTCTTGTTTCTGTTCATGCAGGGAAAACTGATTGCAACTAGGGTGTTAATGCAAGGCTGACTCTGCCTTTTTCTTTCCGGCGTGTATTTTTCATATGCCTGCTACTAAATAGATAATATTTAAAAGATTTTCAGCAATGGCTATTGTGACTAAGGTTAAATTCTGAAGAGGTGAACTAGATTCTTTCTTCCTGTTCTTTTCCATGTGATTTAAATATGGCCCATTTTGCCCATCACATGACAGAGCTGCTGGAGATTGCCTCAAGCTAGTTTATGGCTCTAACTAAAGGTCATCCTTGGGGGGAGGGGGAAAGACCCATGGAGCAGGGGGAGGGGACAATGTATTAAAAAAAAATATTAAAAAGTAGCTATTAAGTGTTCGTTGTGAAGAATACAGATGCGAGAGAGAAGTTGATGTTATATCAGAAGGAGTTGGTCAGGGGAAAGAAAGAAAACCACTGCCACCGATTATAACCCCTCTTCCTCCCTCCATGCAGCTCAATGCCTCGTGAAAGAAAGGTGTGCAAAGCAATTGCCTGAATTTCAGGTCTGTGGCTTTCTCTACCTGACCTAGATATCTGGCTAGCGGTTCACCGCTGCAGAAAATGCCCTTCCGCAAAACTCCTATCCCACTGGCTGCTAATAAGAGCAATTCTCACGTAGCGCTACATCCATCCCCACAACGTAATTGGTCTGGCTCTCCCAGCTAGCCGCCGCTCCTCCTGAAGGCCCACACTGCGAAGAGAAATCCCAGACCTCCTGAGGGCTGAGGGGCTCCAAAACCGTGCTATGTTATCAACAGCTACATGGTTAGCTAACTGCTGTGACTAAATGGAGATTGGGAAGCACTGCAGGCAAGGGATGAAAAGTGATGCCCTCCCATAGCACGATGCTGATATGCGGAATTGGCCAAAACAAGGGAACTTCACAGACAGTGCAGCAGAAGGCATTGGCTCTCTTGTTTGGGCATTTTATTACCTGGAGCAAAATGTGCAGAGAAGGGAGATAATGAAGTACTTGACTAATTCAGTGTGATCCAGCTGGCTAAGCCAGAGGGGCTGCAGAGCAGGAAAAGCTACAGAACTCACTGCTAGCCATTTTCCCTTGATACCTGTGAAGCCAAAACAAAGAAGTGCAGAGATCAAAAAGCAGAGCAATATCAATATTGGGAAAGGGGAGGAGAATCCTCTAAGACTTCCCCCCCTTCTGCTCTCTATCTTGTGTGTGTGTAGAATGTTATTTTCGTTTGCCTGATGCTAACTTCTAATCAATTTGATGATTTCACCAAATTCCTTAATGTTAAGCACCCTGAGTGCCTCAATACTCAATGCAAGTTAATTTAAAAATATTATCTACCATTTGAGCTCAGGAAAAATAGACAGGTAGTAGTGCCTTCAAATACTTACATTCTCCCCACTTTTCACAGCCTAAAAGGCTAGATAAACTATCCAGTTCTTATCCAGAGGGAAATTAGAAAATGTAAAGTGTGTAAATTCCTCTCCTCAGTTCCTAGGAATCGGTATGTTTTTGCAGTGTTTTTATTTTTTCCCCCGACAACCCAGCTATTTAAGTACACAAGACACATTGCTCCCTCTGTCTCTTCTCCTTTCCTGCCTTCTCCCTACTATCTTCCCACAGAGCGCAGTGCAATTCCAGCTGCACTAACAAGCTGTTCCCCAAACTGGAGCGTAACGCTTGCAAAAAGTCGACAGTAAGTAAAACGGCAGTTACTGTACTTAAATATACGAGGACAGGCTTCATACCTGATATAATGCCGATGTGATGCCATGAAAGGAAATGGAGAAATGCCCACCTCCACCAAGGCTGAATTTAGCCCATGCTGCTCATCATGGCTGCCAGGAATGAATCACTGCTGACCAGTCTGCCTGCCAGTCGCTGTTCACAGAATTTTTTTTTTAATAGGAGGCAGGCAGACACTATGCATCATTCAGAGATGAGTATCGCAAACACACTTTGCAGGGAAGGCGACCACAGCAGACTGCCAACACTCTTCCAGTGCCAATTACAGTGATGGTTTAATCGTAAAAGCAGATTCATTAAAATGGGATCAGAGCCAGGGTGTTTGTGATTTGGAGGTTTGTGCTAACTTTTGATAGTTATCATCGGGGGCAGCTGATGTGACATCACACGGCAACTCTATGTGACTCGTATTTTTAAATGGACCACATGCCTTTGCATGATAATTTTGCTGTTAGAGTCAGCTTGGCATTAGCTCAAGAGACAAACACCAGCAAACAAATCAGAAGATGTGTTGAGCATTTGCAGTTGTCATAGAAATCATGGGCAATGACTGGTGCTTACATCCTCTGCAAAATGGAAGTCCATGCTTCCTCTCTCCAGCCTGGAAGTTAACAAAATAGGCTAGGTAAGACAGGTGCTCTCTGTGGATTCAAAGATACAGGAAGCTACTTACACATAAGCTTTGCAGAAATGTTTTTTTTCCTAAGAAAACATGTTCAGTGTTGGAAAAGCATACCTTCCCTATACCTGGCCCAGCTTTCCATATGGTGGTGTTGTGACCAAAAAATGTCTGGAGAATGCCTTGCAAAGGGTGCTCTTTGGTGTTAGCAGTGAAAGGGCAAACATGAAGGACTGGCTTGTGATCAGGCTCTATTGTTGTGGTACAGTTGGGATTTCACTGTAAGCAATGTGTGTATTAGGCTCCTTTTGAACGGGGGCAATCTGTACTCTTCATCATGTAACCTCCATCTTATCTCTTGGCATGTGCCACCTAACCAAGAGTATCCCTGTGATGCAGATTAGCAACCACTCATAAATAACTAATGAGTTCAAAGAGTCATTTCAACCTGACCAAGCCACCTCCTGTATCAATACAGCTGTCAATAATGGTGATGAAAATTATGCAGGCAAAGCCTCTTAAAGCACTACTGGATTTAGCAGTGGAGGGTGAATGGCACCGTTTTTGCCCCTGGAGGAATGGTAACCTGGAGCTATTCTGTATTTAAGAAAAAAAAGTAAAAAGACTTTATTCCTGCTGCAGAGGAACTGGTTATGATGCTGACCAAAGAATATACGTGTGTGTGTGTGTAATATATGTATAATATCTCTCTGTTGGTGTTGTGTACTCTACTGCTACAGCTGACAAGCTATGATCTTGTGAAGACGACCTATTTCAGAGCAACAGCCTACTGGGACAGAGCTGCAACCATCTGAGTGCTTGGCTTTTCAGTCTTCACATTATTCTCTCTAGGAATGTGGTTGGGAATCATTATTCATTATATTTAAAGCCATAGCTCTGATAAGATATGTCTGTAGTGAATCATTTAATAAGAACCGATTGGCAGCATCATGCAGTCTGCCATCAAAATCACGTCTGGTTTAGGTGGTCCCAGGAGCATAAGGACCTCTGTAGCTGCTAACCCTGTGCGAGTGTAACTGACAGTATGTGCTGTGAAGCTCAGTGTTGTACATGGTCTCATTTATGCTACTTAAGCCCCCAAATTAAATCATACTTAAACTCTGTTTTGAGAACAGTAGTATCACAGATTTCCTTAAGCACCTTTAAGCATGTGCTGTCTGTTGGGGTGATTTTATACTCAGGCTGTGTTAGAAACTCAAGATAAGCTTTTATCAAGGCTTTTTTTTCTTTCTTTCTTTCTGAATGTAGCTTTTTGGCATAGGTTGTTGGGATACCCAGAGTGCCTTGATTCTGTGATTTGTATAGATCCCATATTTTAATGAGGATTAAAAGTCAGAACATAATCATAATGGCTAGAATTGGCTGGTGCCAATTTAAGGAATGGAGTTGAGAAAAGGGGAGAGATTGTGCTACCGGCCTCCTCCCTGAACACAATTTTTTTCACTGTCCCTTGCAAGTTGGAAGCACAGTGGGTCCCAGCACATACAGCTTGCTGGAAGGGCTGTGGCTCCCAGCTCTGCAGACACATTGTGCAACTGCTTCACTCTTGCAGGAAAACATACCAGGCTGCTGCAAGAATAGCATCTACCGAGGAGGATACTGTGTGTGTTACAATGAAATGAGCCTGTCTCCTCCTTCTGTGTGAAAGTTTTTTTTTTCCCTTCTCCCTCACTATTGGAACAGTGCCCAGTCCTCCTTGGCACCTGGGGGGGGGGGTGTGGGGAGAGCAAGGGGGCACCACCAGCCACATCAACAGGTGTCTGAGTGCCTGGGTCATCTGAGGACTCTCGGGGGTCAGGCCGGCACCAACTGGATAAAATCTGTGCGCCCTGCCTTGTGCCTCTGAATGTTACACTCATGGTTAAATAACTCATAGGTCAGTTGTTTTTCTATTTTGAGTGTGCAGCAAAGCAAGCTGAGGAGGCTTGTTAAACGAGTGACTAATTTCCAGGTGTTTTCTTTCTGTTCCTCCTGCCACTGTGGCTCCTGAATGAAGGTGGTCAGCCTTCCCTAGGCAACGGGGCCCTGGCAGGCTGAGAAAACAGAAGCAGAAAGCCTGGTGGAGGTTGTGTTTCGGCATAGGTTGGTTTTTGGAGGGGGCAGAAGGATGCTGCTTCTGACACCTGAGAGCTGGCGGTAGCCTTGTACATCTTTCAGCCAGGGAAGCTTTCTGGAAGGGTCGCTGGTGCTGTAGTATTAGGCAAGGTGGCCTCTGGCTCCCAGTGAGGAAGTGGGTCTGGGGTCCTAGGGCAAATGGTGGCGAGGGAGTAGATGGTCAGTGTAGCTACACACGGGGAGCTCCCTTTCTTTGCTGTTTCTGCCAGTTGCTGTCTGCAAAGCCTTTGTTCACTGGTGATGGCTGCGCACCTGAGGGGTGGTGGGACACCCCTGATTTGGCAGAGGCCTTCAGCCATAGCTGCGGCTCTGCAGCAGAAGGGGGAAGAACATCAGGGCTGATTCCTAGGAGCGCTTGTACTGGTTCAGACCTTTCCTCCTTTGCTGTAACCTCTGTCTTCCAGCCATGGCTGCCTGCTTGCATTAATTACTCCTTGTTCCCTAGATGCTTTCATTTCAAGCTACCTTTAGGGTTCAGAGTGCAGAAACTAACTGACCAAGGTTGAAAGCAATTAAAAAAGAGGTTATTTTAAATTAATGGCTTCTTTTAACCAGCTGTCCAGAACTGTTTGGGGTTTTTTACAGCAAAATTAGCAAGGCAATGTACCTCAGTAAAAAGATGAATTGGGATTTCTTTTGTCATTGTGCTGTCTTTTCTCTCTTTTTAAAAAATTCATTCCAATTTAATGCTAAGCATTTCCAGCTTGGAGTTAAAAGGAGTGTTGAAATATACTGACTGCCTGAATGAATTGTAAATGGCCTAGGATATTGAGAAAGAGCAGGCCTTTTGCTTCTATTAGGTATCTCATGCTACATCAAGATAGGCTTGCTTGAGAATTACACACTGAGATGCCAGTGCTTTCTTGCTGGTTGGTGGGGGTTTTGGTTCTTTGTTTTCTTTTTCTTTCTTGCTTTCCCTCTTCACACAGGGGCCCTCACTGCCTTCCTAACAGCTTAATTGGAAGCTGGATTTCCAGACAGGAGCAGGGTCAGCACATACCCCCAGTCCAGCCAGGAGCCATGAGAGGACAATGTGATGTAAAGACCAAGCTCTGCTTTGATTCCTGCAGAAGCTTGCTAGCTTGGCCTGAGTGCTCTAATAATTTTTACCACTTTTTGGTCAACTGTCCTGAAAAACCAGGTAGCAGACAGAGCATGGAAGCCCCTTAATATTTCCAGGAATCTTCTCTTTTCTGTGGATTTTAATTTCAGGACTATCCTACAAAGGAAGAGCTTACACCAGTCATCTTGAGGCACTCATTCAAAATATGCTGGCCTTGGTTGTCCACTTCGACTCAGTAATATACCTTCGCACATAGCTTCAATCTTTTGAAGCCCACAGTTTCAGGTCATGTTCTGGCACTAGGGCAGCACAAGGTCATCCTCACTATTGATCTCTGCCTTGAGAGATGTTGCCTGACAGTTTAGTTGAAGTCTCCCTCTTGATTTTTTTTTCCCCAGAAGTTCTACTGAAGTCCCCTTCTTGTCACACTAAGTTTTCTTTCTCTTTGATACATCTGTTCTTCAGAGACTTTTACATTGTTGTGCTTTTCTCAGCTATTGTGCTCGCCAGAAACAATTCCCAGGGTGCAACTGGACATTTGCATGCGACAGCAGTTCTGGAAATAATTGCTGCATCAATGTTAACACCCTCCCAAGTCAGACTTGGTAAGGCTCAAAGTGAGTTCTGGTTGCTTTCGGCACACAACCGAGCAGGTTTGCCTGGCATACCCTCAGCTATCAATTATTTTTGTCTCTGTTTCTTAAATTGTACTAACTGCTTTGCAAGAGAAGGACTCTGGTGGTTCCTTATTTTTTTGCTTTTTGTCAGCTTTTCATCTTCCCTGGTTAGTTCTGCTAGCCCTCCAAGCTATTCTGTTGCTGTTTTGTACGAGCTCCCTTCAAATTGCCATTAGTTTTTGTTTACACAAAACGCAGAATTGAGCATGTTTTTTCCATAGTAGGCTGCACCCGATCAATATAGATAAAAACCATTACTTCCCTGCTACTTGCTGTCTCCACATATGCAGCCTAAAATTGTGGTGACCTTTTTTGCTGTCAGACTGCATTGTGGACTCATGTCTAATTTACTATCTGCTACTGACCCTCAGTCTCTCCTACCCGTTGCTGCTTTCTGAGTTTGTGTGGTCTGGAGGTTTTTTTCCTCTCCTCTTTCTTTAAAAAAGGAAAACTGTATTATATTACTTCCAAGCTGAATTTCATCTTGCAATTCTTTTGCTTGCAGGTTCAGTGTCTCCAGATCTCAGTTGTCTTTCTGTCCTTACTGGTTTTCTGACTCTCTTGGGTTTGGTAGTCTCTGTAAATTTAATTCAAAGAGATTGCAACCTTTTAACACAATTCCATGTGAAAGAAGAGAGGCTTTGCTGCCCTATATACACGCTATTTTGTTGCAAACCTTTTTGTTTGTACCACTTGCTAACTATACCAACCATGTATGTAAGTGCTGATGAATGGAAGCTGAGTGACAGGTTACTTCTGGAGAGTCATTTGGTTGTGTGATGATAACTGAATGCCTTGGAATGGATGAGATCATCTCTAGCATTGTAAAAAAGAAGGAAATGAGAAGGACAGCCTGCTGGAGAAGTGCTGTGGGACTGAAACCCAGTGATCTGGCAAGGAGCTACAAAGAGATGCTGAAAGACAAACTAGGGCATATGGAAAGACAGGGGAAGTACAAAGCAATGTGCAATGATGGAATATTTAGATAAATGGAGAAGTCCTCTTACCTGTTGTGTATTCTTAATTCAGTATTTGCTAACACAGTGCCTACCTCAAGGTGAAGACAAGGCAGTGAGTGCTTTTAATGTGGGGCAAACGCCCATTCTTGTTGATGAGCTTTTGCTGATTTAGCTGGCTTGTGTGTCAACTTGGTTTTCCCCTGCTTTCCTATAGCATCGCCTCTCTTCTATAGTGTAGATAAGGCTCCAGTGGGGTATGAGGTATCCCAATTTACTTTCCAGAAAGTTAACGAGGGATGGGAATTGATTTTTTTCACCTTTGCTTCACCCACAAAAAGGAGTATTATTCTAGATGAGTTAACCAGGCTTTGAATATATAAGTTTATTTGACTCCTGTAGGCATAGTCTACGGGGAAGTTCCAGGAGATGTTCAAGTCCTCCTGAATCAGTAACAGAGAGGAGAAAAGCTTCTTTAAACACAACTGTGATATGAAATAATTGAATTTCTTGCAATTCTAGTAATATGAAATGCATATTTAAACATGGGTGTCAAGATGAAAGAAACTATGACTCAGAAGTTTTAATTCAGCGGTTTAACAAATGCTGAATGTTCTCCCTGCTTTCCCGGCAGTGCTCAGATTAAAAATTGGCTGAGCTAAGGAGAAAAGAGAAAAAAAAAAAAAAAAAGAGTAAAAAAAAATTGACCTCATGTTGTTGATCTTGGGGAAGCTATGGTCACTATGTGCCAGCTCAAGGTCTGGTCATAAGAGTGCAAATTACTCTAGTTTTATGCTTGACATGTCAGTTTTGCTATCCATCTGCCTGCTATTAAGGTCAGCGGTACTAAACCGCAGGGTCTGAGGCCAGTGCAGTAGCTTCAGCAGTAACACTATGTATAATGAATGTTTATGTGAAATGTGCTCATGCTATCAATTAGCCAGGTTTTGCTTCCCTGGCTTTCTTCATGTTTTCGCCATTGTGCCAATTTGACAAGCAGAGCTGTAAACAAAAAAGGCATTATTAAAAACATAACAAATGAGTTACGAAAAAGGAAGGGTTTTGTCAGAAATCTGGGCCTTTAATGTTCCCCAGAAATTCCTAATGATGTGAAGAAAGGATTGTGATCTTAGGTATGTAAAACTGATTTTTGACAGGTCAAGATACCTGCTCGTCAATGCCTTCTGAGTTGTCAGAGCTTAATATACCCTACTTCACAACATATGAAGGGCTCTGTGCAGCAGCCTGCCGTGAACATGCCAAATATACCCCAAGGGTCTTAAGATCAACAATCAGAGAACAGATAGTGAGCTACTGTCCCAGTTCTTGTTTCTTGTCTCCATTATGGAAAATAAAGGACTAACTCCATCCCTGGTGTAACTCTAAACATTTTCTGCACCCGAAGAGTCTTGAAAGATGCCTGTTCTGTCTTCTTGAGCTTTGACTCCTGAATAATTTAATGGAGATGTTTACCCTTGTGTGTCAGGGTGCCTGATGAGAGACATAATGTGCAATCGGACAGAACCAAGATAGCACTGCGAAACTGTGTGTCAGCTGCTGGGTTATTGCCTGATCCTGTGCCTAGTTAGATCCTCCTGCTTTCCTTGGCCGATTTGGATCGTGTTTGCACAGAGGCCGGATACTTCTGTGCAAGCTTTGAAAGAAAAGCTAAACTGGAAGGTATTTTTTTCTGAAAATAAACTTCAAATGCTTTCTTCTTGTTTATAAGGGGTGTGTGACTACAGTTTATGGTGTCCCAGCCCTGTTAATAATGGGGACCCCAATAAAAATAAAACTGATGTTTCTACAGGGCCAGGTTTGTACAACGTGTCCCAGTTTTGATCTCGTTTACTCCTGATATTAGGCTGCTTGAGTTTGCGGAGACTGCTGATTTACTCTGGAGTAAGTAGATGCAGAATTAATTCCAGCTGTCGATGTGATATGTCAGGATACGCTTAGAGATGTGAAGTCACAAATGCCCCAAAGAGGTATTTTGGTTACTGAAACTGTACTTTGTACGTGACTTGTTATGGCCATTGTCCTTCACAGCCCCTGACTAGGAGGGTGTAAGATCCATTTCCATGCAAAGTGTGTGACTTGTGGCAAATTATTACAGATAGATTTATGATACAGGCAAGAGACTGAAAGGAAACAGTATGTCAGAAATGAATTAGAAGTCAAGCAGGAAAAAGAAATGTAAAACACTTGGGCAGCCTGTATCTTTTTAATATTTTAAATAGGAAATCATATTTCACTTGTTCAGGGCCTTGGTCTAGGGTAAGGTACTTAAACCACTTCTTAAATTTAACATGGGCACATAGGTACTTGAAGCACAACGTTTTTGCTAGTGCCTTCCTGGGACTGGGTTTAAGATTTCAAGGGAATAGTGCCAGCAGCGTGCTCCTTTTATCATTTACAAACAACAGTTATTAGGGCATAATCCATAATTGCTTTCATCTCTTACTATTTAAACACTTTCAAAGTGCACCAGCTAGAAGCTTTATTTGGTAGGATAATTACACGGTATGTACTACTGACAGGAACGGAGATGAACAGAATATCTGCTTGTATTAAAACTTCCTTGCAGGTGCTTGCATCTGTGTGAGAGAATTAGGCAGGCTGAGTTTTATTGTCCCAGATAATTCTGAAACATTGAATTTCAAGCTGACACACCTTCAGTATTTTTGGAAGATGGGGCACATATACTTGTTGCATATAAGGAACTAAAGGAACCAATTATGTGCTGTTGAAGCCATTCAGATTTTTTTGTGTGTGTGCTAAAGCATAAAACAAAATGCAAACATACGCTGAAGATCTATAGTGAAGAAGGCTACTGAGGAAAAATCGGTTTCTCTGCAGTAAATTTTACAGTGGTCCTTTTGTTAACAGAAATCATATGCCTACACAAAAAATAGGGAAAGGTATTTCATCTCCCATGTTTTAGCTTCTTTTATTTATGAGCCCTGTTGTATAGTTATTCAGACTTCCCTAATGCAATGTGTGGCTCCAGTTGCATACAGATGACATTCGCTTGCCAGATTTGTGACAAATTGCAATCAACAGAATTCAAGAATCCATTCCCTGATTATCACAGGAAACATCCACAGAATTAACATAGGCAATATAAAGAGCCTAATCGACACAAGCATGTGTAAATATATATATGTGTATATATATTTACACTTTGTGTTCTGGGAGTTGTGGATGGGAGAAGGTCTCTTTTTTTTTTTTTCTCTCCAAAGTCCCTCTGGCACTGTCCCAGGCCAGTCCCGCTGGGGTGTGAGGCATGGGTGCTAGCCCAGAGCTACATAACTGCTGACCTACGTGCCAGGATGTGCCAGCGTGCTGGTTTGCTGGCTGCTGTTGGAATGGGTGTGTTATGGACAAATTTGGACTCAATGGAAACATCAGTCTGAGTCTTTCTCCTCCTGCCTAACTGTTGCATTCTATGAAACGCGTCGACTGTTGTGGTCCTCGAGACATTCGCTCCACTTTGGGATTTGGTGGAACTAGTGCATGGGTCAATGTGTAGCTAGGGGAATGGGAAAAGATTCAGTAAACAGGCAAAGTGACCCTTCCCTCCCACCCTTCCATGAAAGTGGGCTGGCTATTCTTTCCCTAAAGCTGGTGTGCTAAGAGTGTCGCGATGATGATGACAAACACTAAAAAGTTATTGCTCCTGTTTATTCGCTGTAAATGATTCTCTCGACTCAAGTCAGAGCGTAATGCGCTTGAACGGGTGCACCTCCCACACTGTGCTGCTCCGAGTGGAAATAAGCTTGCAGGAGATGTTCTGCTTTCCCAGTTTCATTTTCTCTTTTAAGTGCAAGCCTCTGTTAAGTCTAGGAACTGTTGTAGACCGTTTTTATGAAGGATCATAAGAAGTTAAGGTTTGCAGAGGCCAATTAGTTCTGCTCCATCTCTCTGCCAGTGCAGAGTTGTGGTATACAAAGTAATTTCTCGTGCTTTGTCTAGCTAATTTTTAACGTGGGCATGTAGTGTTTTCACAGTTGAACAAAAATTGTCTTTTTTTTTTTTCCTTTTTCCTTCCTCCTGAGGTTCAGCCTAAAATGTTCTTTCTCTCTTTCATCCCACGGCCCTGTGTTGTACTGTTGTGTACCATGCTCAGCAACTTGATTGGCTTTTTGGTGTTTGTAGCATGTAGGTGAGTGTGGAAGGTTGCTGTATTTTGGCTGTAGAGCGTTCCTTTTTAGAAAAGGGAGGTCAGAAATACCTACTGTTGAGCCCCTACCATGTGCTATGCAATCGGTTATGCTGCTTTGGAGGAGTAAGGGTGGCAGATTTTGAAGGCTTAACAAGTCACTTTGTTGCAATGAGCTGCGTTTCCCCCCCCCCCCCCCCCCATGCATTATTCCATGTTCTCCTTGCCCCTGTGCTCACAGTGGGAGCCAGCCTTTTTTTTTTTTTTAAGCCTTTCCTTATTTGAATTCTTTCTCTTTCAACTACCCAACTCCATAATAAACTGTAACGAGGCAAAGATGTCCACACAGTAAATCGCCTCTTTTGGCAGAAGAGGAAAGTTTGTGCTTTCTTTCATAATCCTCTTTACATATTCCAAATTAATTTGTTTCCACAGCTTTTCTCCTTTGTATTTTTTTACAAAAAAAAGAAAAAAGGGGGGGGGGAAAAAGAAGCTATTGTCTGCTACCCTGGAAAACTGCTGTCCCGAACACACTGTGCTGAAGATATCTGTCCAGCCTTGCATAATCTCCCTGCTTTTATCAGTGTCATTGCCTCTGCTTAGTGGTAAAGTCTGAGACAAATGTCTGAGGTACAGTCGTATCAAATTTGGCCGGAAAACAGCCTCTGAGTTCCCCTTAGATTTAAGAGTTGTGGTGCTTTGGGTTTTTTTTAAAATGTAATTTGGTAGAAACAGGTACTTTAAACAAGTACAGATTTTCTCTTTTAATAATGGCCTACTGCACTATCAAATACTTGTTTGAAGATGACAATAAATGCAAAACTGATTAGTCTGCTTGGTTGTCTAACCAAAGATACACATAGAAATCAAAGGATGCTCACAAAACTGCACTCTTCCCTTACACTGACCAAAATAAATTGTCCTGAGCATTTTTTCATCTGTTGATACTGCTCATTAGGAAAGATGCTCCTGTTGCAGCTTTACTGTGGTTTGGAAATGGATTAAGGAAGATGGGTATAGCGTGTAGTTGGCTTAGACCTAGTTGTGAGTTGAGTACCTTTAGTGTAAGCCCAGTCTATTTTTTTTTTAACCTGTTTCACTATTTTAATCAGGAGAATTATAATCTGTGGTTGATAAAGGGGCAAATGAACCACTGGACAAAGGAGTACTGAGAAATTAATCCTCCTGCATGTGCATTGTGTTCAACTTCAGACCACTGGGTAATCCTTGCAAAGGTGTGCAAAAGCCCCTTTTCACAAAACACTTGCAGCTGATCCATAATAACATTTCACTGAAAGTACTGTATATATTACACATTTCCAACTCTTTTTGATCGTTGAAGATGCTGAGTTTCTGCAAGCTGTGGAGATCTGATTGAGTGCACCATACTTGATTTGCATGACCCACTGCTGAAAATTCTGCTTTTAGCTTTTATCATTGTAAATAATAGCTTGCCAACATCATCTGCACCCACTTTTTGTTGGTTTTCCTGGATGTTTTGAGATCAGCTGAGCTCAAGGTGTCAACCTGTCTGTAACGCTTAACTTTCTGGTGTTTGTTACGTGTGAAGGGGTTGCTACAGCTATTCTTATGTCTCCCATGTTTACTCGGAATGGGTTCGGAAGATACACCAAAAGCCTTCTTTACAACTGTGATTCAAAGATAAAATGCAATACTGGCGGTTCTGATCTTCACTTTTGGTAACAGGCATACTTGTTGCATCTTTTCTTGCTGCTTAGGTACCAAAATTGTCATGTCTTGCTACTGAATGAGTTAATTAAGTCACTGAGTTATTACTCCTTGCAAGATACTGGGAATTTTAATGTTGGCTTATTTGTCCCTTGTAAGGGTAGAACTGAGAAACGTGAAATGTCTCTGAAGACAGAAGCTCATCTGTCCCACCGTGCAGAGCTTGCCATTTACCTAAAATCCTTAGATTTGACACAGGAAAGTAGATTTTGCCTCAATGCTTGATTTTTAAGCTAGACAAGTTGCTACTTTTCACAGGAAAAGTGTAAATTGCTTTTCTGTAAAGTTTTATCTAAATTGACAGTGAATGGCACTCTTAAATGTGACTTTTCCAGATGATCATATGCCGTATTATGATGGATGTTCCAGAGAACAGGTTTGCAATCCCTCTGTTCTGCTATCCAGAAGAGGGCCAGAATTGGCGCATTCTGCCATCTATTTAGCCTCCTGGTGCAGTTTTCACAATCAAACTCAAATGAAAGATGGTGAAGTCTTCCAAAATGCATCAGGCATCTAACAAAGTGAGTGAGTTTCCTTTCACAAGTTTGGGAGGAAGTTGAACCGTGACCTGGTGCTTGCATTGTACATCTCTTAGGATGCTAGCCAGACATATGCCCTCAGCTGATGGAGTAGTTACACATTTCACCAGGTCCTCAAAGCATTTCCCCCTGCTGATTAACATCATTTCTGCCTTGTCCAGGTTGAGCAGCAGCCAGCTGGCCTTTTTCCAGAAACCAATTTCTGCCAGACCTTGTTTGAGGTTGGCAGCAGCCGTGTCTGGGTCAGGAAGGAAGGGGGATAGAGAGCTGGGTGTCATCAGCACACTGATGGTAGTGCAGCGTGTACCGCTTTGTAGATGCCCTGCAGCAGCTGATGAACCAGAGAGGTGGATGGAAGTGAACCCAGTAGGAAAATCCGAGGATGCGCAGTTGCCCAGCAAAAGATTTGAAAGAGCATGTAATTCTGCAGGGGCGTGTGGGAATGTCTGGAATTTCTCCCTATGGATTTTTTTGTGCTCATTTGTGTGTAAATCTCATAGCAAGCAGGTTGGGCAGTATCTTCACTCGGTGAGCATAAATCCCAGTGGCCAGCTATTACCTGTGTGTCTGAGCTGTGAGTGAGGCTGGTGCTGCTCAGGCAGCATCATGTAAAGGATGGTGACCTGGGTGACCTGCTTTCTGAAATGCCCTCAGATTTGGTAGCTTCTTTTCAAGCACCTTACAGATGTATGGCAGACGTGATTGCAGACCATGAAAAATACCAAGTAAATAGAGATTTAGGTTTTGTGCTGTAGTTTCAGCCTACAATATGTCTGTATCCGCTTTAATGTGTGGACTTGTGAGTTTAATTCTCTTGTAGGACTTTCCTTATGCTAAAAAGTATTGCAATTGCTTTTGTGTCACCTGAGCTGTTACCTCTATCAAGCTGTGCCTAGGAAGGGTTAAGGGGTTAGATTTCCATTCCCTGAAATCTATCCGGGGTGTCTTGTGACTTTTCAGTAAGATGAAACTAAACAGGCAAGCCTGAAACACAAGAAAATGCCCTGAAGAGAGGGAAGGAATGGGAGGAGCAGTAGTTCCAGCCCAGCAATAACACATTTCCCTGAGGCTTCATTTAAAGGTAGTATTTTAAACGTAAGTCCAAGACTTAGGAGTGGATATTATTGTGTAAAATCTCTGAATTCAGTGAGTGTGAGTGCTGCTATTTTAATGTGATTTCTTAAGATCGTGAACTTTTTATCCTACTGACACAAGTTGGTAAGGAGAAGTTCAGAGGGTTTTTCTGCAGAGTGGACTGCTAAGATGAAATATCATTATGAGCAATGCTTGAAGTTGAGCATATGGAACATGTAATTTGCACATACTTAGAGTTCTTATATGTGACTAAAACCACTGTGGAGGGTCACAGGTGCTTGCTTTACTCCTAGCAGAAGTCCACTGACACCAGACAGCCAGCTGTGATTCTTATCAGAGTAAAATAGTGCTGAAGAAACAGAGTTTGGCAGGAAAAGGTTTGGAATAAAATACAGAAGAGGAAGTTTTTCAGGTAACAGAACTGTAAACAAACACATTAAAATAACAATGAATGCTGTTGCTTGAGACATGAGCTGCCAAAACACCACCAGTAATGGCTTGAAGACAGCAGGTGTTTGAAATAACAGTTTAGAAAGATGGTGACTTGAAACATACGTGTGTGTGTGTGTGTGTGTATTTCGTATGCTAAGGGGAAGCATTGTGGTTTCACAGGTTTAGGCTAACTGTAGGCATTCTGACTTTGAATTGCCATCTAACAGTCTTCCTGGGGGTTTCTGTGCTTTCCTATTTTCTGTAGAACACTTGAGAATTGAAAAAAATAAAAACATCAGTCAAACCATTTTATTTTAAACTGGTGGGAGGATGATTGAAGGTGCTAGATGTTGTTTCTAATTATCTAGATTTGGTAACATGCAAGCTATTAATTTAGGTTTTCAAAATAATTTGTAAAAAGAGTGGTTGTGGTTCACTGCATTGTCAAACAAATGAAAATTTTCTTCTGAAGATTTTCCTTAAACCCTGGAAATGAATTCTGATACCTGAGACTATCTAGGAAATCCCTGTGTTATATAAAAGAAAAGGTTTGACTTGTACGTTTGCAGTCTTGGGATACGGCATTCAGTCTTTCAGAGGAATTCTACTCTCTTTAAATACTAGGCTCTAAGCTTAAGGTGTAAAGCTCAAATAAACATCGAACTCCTGGAATGAGTCTTCACATACAGTATGGTAGATGAGAGATTCTGTGAGAAATAATTGTCTAGAGAAAGTGTAGGTGTAGGCCCATGTTTGCTCGTGTTTTAAATAACTGCATGAAGATGATGGTTATATAGGGTTTAGTGCAACATTGTACACTGAATGTTGCATCAAACACCTATGGCAATGTTTAAAGATATCAGCTGAACTTGGAATCCTGTTAGCTATTGGCTTAACATAAAATATCCCTTCTTTTCCTTTGTCTTGGTTTTTCCCTTTCTGTGCTTTAGAAAGCAAATCAGTTGCTTGTTTTGTGCTGTATGTCACAGCAGGTCTGTGCCAAATCCAGAGTTACTTGCGTCCTTGAGCTTTCTACTGAGAGTAGCTGGGAACCAAGTCCTCAGCATCACTCCAGATCAAGTCCTCCTGAGATTTATTACATTGTAATAGAAAATAGCTCATTATTAGTTAAAGCAGTCGGCTGATTGAATAACACACTCAGGCAAACGCAGGGTCTTTACTGCCTAATAGAGCATCTGCGATGAGGTTATGATTTTCTCCCGCATTCCTATTGTTGGAATTTACAGCGGTTTAATTTCTCTTTTACTTTGAGTTAATTACCAGTGGTTTACTGTAAGTGCTCAGTCTTTGACAGTTAGGTTGTGTGGCTGCATGGGGTCTGATCAGACAAATTGCACAGTGTTTCTCCTGACGGGCAGAAAGCAACTGTTACTAACCAGTGAGATGGCTGATGGGATCTGTCAGCGTTTGGGGGTCTCGGCAAGGGGAGATGGAGATAAATGGGAGCTTTATTCTCTTTTAGAGTAGTTGCAGAAGTTGCTTAACTAGCAGGATTTGGGGGCATTTTGAGACTAATTTGCCACCTAGCTGGCAGATTTTATCAGTTTCCTTAGATACTTTTTTTTTTCCTTGTTTGCTTATTTTCCTTTTATCAGTCGGAAATGCATGTTTCTTATGAATGATGTGTCTAGTTCGAAGGGTAAGTGTCCTTTCTAGGATTATGTTTATTACTACTTAAATTAATAGGAGAAATTTGCTGTTGAGAAAAATGCCCTTTAAAGCCAGGGATATCTACTTGGCAAATCTGCAGGAACCTAGTGTGACCAGCTTGCTTGTATGTTCTGTAAAATCCCAGCTTGAGAGAATTTTAGCTTTTCTTTCTTGTCCCCCATAGGCACTTCCTTAGAAGCCATCACCCCTATCAAAAATATTCCTGTTAGACTTCTGAAGCAGGCAGATACTGAATAGTGGGACTTTTAACAAGCTTTATAATAGGTCCTTATTTTGGCTGTAGAAGGGATCTAAGCACCTATTTCGAAGATATCCATCTGGGGGAAAATGATCAGATCTATGTATGAAATATACTGTATTTAAAAATATTGACTCATAGCATTAATCCAAGGTGAGAAAGCCTTTTGCTGGTGAATATTTTACCATTAATGATGACAGTCAGTAATTTGCTCTGGTAGATTTCTGTGTAATTTACACAGAGGCCTATCAACTATCTATAATCCCCCACCATTTTCTATGCTGTCTTGGAAAAGATAGCATTTTCCCTTTTGTGAGACTGATTGACTTAAGAGCTGCGAGGAAGGCTTGTGTTTTCCTACTTGTGTGCACCACCTCTTACATGGTGAAGAGTGTTAGACTGATAAAAATGAAGAAATAAGATAAGTAACCTTAAAGTTTGTGAAAAGTTAGGGAAGAGCTGTGCTCCCAGCAGAGCAGGTGGGTCCTCCCTGCTTCAGTGCCCCCTGAGATGGGAGGGACACACAAGCCCAGGGCAGAGCATAGGGACTATGACCCAAGAGGGGTCAAAGTAGATCCTGCATCTGTGTTTCTGCAGGGGAGGGCAGGCCTCCTTCTTCTATGGACAACGTGTTCTTTGTTTCAGCTTAGTTCTAAAGATGGTGCCTAGATATGGGTACTGGAGCTCATTAGGAGGAAACAACTGGGTGTAACATAACAAGCTGTGTTGCCAGCACCAGTTACCAAAACCAGCAGTGTTAGTATATAACAACAGTATTATCTTCTGGTATCTGATGGGTATAATATGCTGACAGTACTGACAAAGCCTAGTATGAGGAACAAAATTGTTGTATTATATGCTATGGGAAGGAGTGTTGCTGGCTGGGATTCTTAACTCTTCAGAGCAAGGTCTGCTCTGTACTCTACTGGAGACTCCTGGCTCCAACGTAATTTAGATCATCATAAACACTGCTGCTTGCTACCATTCAGGGAAATGAATTGTTTGTCTTCATGAGTCTGAGAATTTCTTCCTGATTGGCCTTTCCCAATTGTGTTCAGGGCAGTGTTTCAGACTCTTGCTGCAAGAATGCATGATAACAAAATGACTTCCCATGATATTTCCTACATTCATTTGATTACAAAGCTGGACTTGTTGCTTAAGCCAATATTTTTAAGAAGTAGACTTTTTCTTGCTTGATCATGTGCAAAGAGAATCCTTAAACTGTAGTGATGTAGCATGTAAACATGCTATTACCAGGGTTGAGGTAAGAAAATTTATAGTTTTCTTGTTTATAGTTTCTACACAACTACTTCTGCAGATAGCAAATGTGAGTCTGGAAGGCTACTGACTTGTGAGTTGCAATAGATGATGTTTCTTTTTGACAAGAAATATTTTAACAAGTTTGTAGGTGTAATTGCACTGCATTGTGATTCACATCTCTTTCTATGATAGACCCAACATAAGCCCATAAAGGTAAAGAAAATGAGATCAAATGTATCATGAGTTTTCCAAGTCATAGTAGGGTGACCCTAGCTGCAGGCCAGGTGCCCGCCAAAGCTGCTCTATAGCTTCCTCTCCTCAGCTGGACAGGGCAGAGGAAAATATACTAAAAGGTGATGGGCTGAGATGAGTACAAGGAGATTACTGCAGAAATACTGTCATGGGGAAAACGGGCTCAACTCAGGAAAATTAACTTATCTAGCTCAGAGTTGACTAATGAGAAACCCAAATCTTAAAAACATCTTCCTCCCTACCTCTCCCTTCTTGCTTGGGTTTACCTTCTTTCCTAATTTCTTTACCTCCTCCCCATGCAGTGGCACATGGGGGGACAGGCAGTAGAGATTGCAGTCAACTTATCATGGTCTGTCTCTGCTGTTCTTTCCCTCTCTGGGGGAGGACTCCTCACTCTTTCCCTGTTCCAGCATTGGGTACCTCCCATGAGAGATAGTCCTCCATGAACTTCTCCAACATGAGTCCTTCCCACAGGCTGTAGCTCTTCATGAACTGCTCCAGAGTGGGTCCCTTCTATGGCATGCAATCCTTCAGGAACAGACTGTTTCAGCATGGACTTCCTATGGAGTCACTAGTCCTGCCAGCAAGCTTGCTTCAGCCCAGGTTTCTCTCTCCATGGGGCCACAAGTGTGGCAGGAGCCTACCTCAGTGTAGGCTTTCCAAGGCCTCCTTTGGATGCATCCACCTGCTGTGGTGTGGGGCCCTCCATGGGACCACTTCCCTCCACCTCCACGATATCTGCTCCACTGTCAACCTCCATGGGCTGCAGGGGGACAGCCTGCCTCACTGTGGTCTTCTCCAGGGGCAGTGGGGAAATCTCTGCTCTGGTGCCTGGAGTACCTCTTCCCCTTCCTCATTGACCTGGGTGTCTGCAGAGTTGTTTGTTTCACATATTCTTGCTCCTTTTTCTGTCTGAAATTGCTTCTGGTATGTATCTTTCCCCCCTCCTTTCTAAACTACCCCAGAGGTGCTACCACTGTTGCTGATGTGCTTGGCCTTGGCCAGTGCTGGGTCCATCTTGGAGGTTTCTGGCAATGGCTTTGTTAGACATGGGGGAAGCTTCTAGCAGCTTCTCACAAGCTCTCCCTTCCCCAAAACACCTTGCCATGCAAACCTGATGCACAAGTCCTGCCCAACATCCCAAGTTTTGATCTGTCCCTTTAACTTGCTTGTGGAGGGAGTGCCTTTTTCTTTCAAATTGTTCAGTTTCTAAAAACTTTTCTGCTGCAAATCAGTATTATTCATAGTTCTCTCCTGAGCCTAGTTGCATTAAAAAGCATGTTTCTATAAAAAGCTTTACTTTTATTCTCCTTTGCAAGTACTGCTTTACCTGGCTGCACAGGTGCTCCAACCATGGTTTGAACTTCTAGTATGGGTGGGGGACAGTCCCACTGTGTCACCGTGAGCCACATAATCTGTTCTATATTCTGCATATTACTGTATATTATACAAAAACACCCTGGTAGTTAATGGAAAGGAAATAAAGGTATCTAAAGGGGCACTGCCGTCACTGTGAGCTCCTGGTGTTTTTTTTAAATACCTGTAGCCTCATGTTAGCTTGTCTTGATATTGCAGTGAGTGGCCATCAACCATTAACATGTCTTCAGACTCAGAGTCTGCTGCTTGGATAACCTGTGTCCCTTAAGAGTACAGGAACTTGAGAGAAGTAAATCCTTTCATAACCTGCTGAAACCAAGAGGCAGGGGATTACCAGAGTAGAGAAAGCAGCACATGGAAAATCAAGGACCAGTTTAGAGACAGGACAGTGCAGAACTTGCATTATATACCTATGGGTATAGTCTGTGATGCATTTCTTTGGCATTTTTAATTCTCCTAAGGGGCATGTAAAAATCCTGTATTAAAATGTTACAGGTATTGCTCAGGTGAATTGCTGTGTGGGTGATGAGATTCAGTGGGAATCCCCTAGCCCAAGCAACAGGCCATCATATATGTGTCACGTGCAATATTTGCGCATCGTACAATGTGAATTACTTGCCTGGAGTGAATCATGGTGGTGTCTTGCTGGTGTGTTACACTGGGGATGGAGAGCCAACCCTGAGTGTGTCTGGCTGAAATAGATTTGGATGTTGGGAAGTGTGCTCCTTACCACCTATAAATTGCTTAGCTTGTTATTGAGTGGGGGGGGGAGAAGCAAGGGTGTAGGGAAAAGAGAAAAGCCTGTTGCCTTTGCTTCTATTAAGTAGTGTTGCTTGTTTAATGGATGGGTAACAGGAAAGAGTGTAAGGGGACGCCATTGTTAATGTGAACTCCTGCAGTTTTTATTATACTTGCACCCGCTATAGTTAGGGTTGAACAGCTGTTTCCATTATGAACTACTATTTCAGGGGTTTATAACTTGGTTGTAAAAATTTGCTCCAGGCTAAACTGTAACTTACTGGGTCTTAGCCTGGGAGAATTTTCTGAAACAAAACTTCAAAAGAGGAACTCCATCTAGTCATTGTTCTACAAGCTTGCACAGAAGCCAAATTTTACTGAAAAGCCTTGAGATCTGTTTGTAAAACTACAAGTTGATTACATTTCCCTCTGTCAGTGTTTTTTTTTTTTTTAAACCCTAAACAACACACACCACAAAAAAAAGTCTGAACTACTTTGCAAAACATAGCTGGAGACTGTGACTGAGACAGGAATGCCACGGTGACTCAGCTGATGTCCATTCGGTTTGGGGTAGCTCTTGAATTATGAAAGTTTGGAAAGACAGCAACATGTTATTTCTGCAAGATGAGAAAATGCTGGGTTCACTTTTACTCACAAGAGCTAGGAAGGGTTAGCACCTGTGTGTATTGAACCGTGCCTACATAATACTAGCACCGAATTTGCACTTTGTAGCATACTGTTTCTGCAATAGTATCTTATAATATGTGCTTGGCTGTATGTATAAGTTCCCTGCATATATAACACCTTGCAGGAAGATTTTAGGACGCCATCATCAGTCTGCCCAAATTGCATTCAGTGGACTTTAACTGCCTCTGAATAATGTGTTGCCAAGCTGTTTTTTTTATAAGGCACAGTCACATTTTATAAGAACACATTTTATATATAAAAAAGTTTGTTTTCATGGCAGCAGATATGTATTGGAAACTACTAAATTTTACTGAAAGTCAGCAAAAGTTGCAATAAGATTACGAAAAAGTAATTCTTAATACATTGTTCTGCGTTTGACCTAGTAAATTAGTTATAAGACATCAAGAAAACATGAAATTTCTGCTCACGCATTTCATCATCACCTATTGTCAATTTTGCAAAGGTTTTTAGATGCATGAAAGAGCAAAAAAAACCCAAACCAAACAACTTCCTTCAGTTTCTAGGGGCAGGGACAAATGGTTTAGGCAGATTGTCCAATGTATCTGAATCTTTCCTTCATCGGCATCATCCTTATGTGACCTGAGGAAACCTTGTGGTGACTTCTTCCTACGCTGAGCCCCTGTGTGGCTGTTGCTGTATGGTAACACAGGGCTGGACCAAGGTTAGTGCTGGTACGGGATATCAGCAGTATGCAAAGCTTTTGTCTTGTAGCACTTCTGGATCTAAAAGCTGAATTTTAAGTTTCATATATTGCTTTTCAGGTTTTTGGATGCCATCCTGTATCAAAACTGCCAAAGTGGGTAAAGATGCCTTACATCTGTCATAATATTACAAAAATAGGTAGGGAAGATGATAAGAACCCAGGTTTCAATGTTTCAATTTGAGCCCCTCTCATAAGAATCTCTCTGCGCTATTCAGAGCCTCCTACTCTTCCTTCTGACGTGTTTTTGCAAGAAAGAATAAAATTACCACATCCCTTGTGAAGTGTATATGGCACTTCACTGCTGCCTTGCCATCTTAGCTCTTCAGCGAGGAGGCAGTCTGTGGGAATGGGTGTTGTAGCTATTGGTATTTTGCAGTGTCTTGATGTCTCCCTGTGCTACCATTGAGCTTTCTTTCTCTGTCACTGACTCTGTAACTCGGCCACATTTCAGATTGCAGCATGAGGGATACTAATTCATGGTGTCATTGCTATGTAGAAGTACGCTGAAAGACTATGTACTGGTTCTGGACTCTTGACACCTGAGCTAAGAAAGTAAAATATATTGTTGTTATTACAGCCTGCTTGTTCACTGGCCCCAAAATATCATGCAAGCTAAATCTGGTAAAGCAAACGATTTCTTTATCCCAAAGGAGGGTATAAAATAAGCGGGGAGAAAGAAAGTCTGCTTACATGAAAAATGAAGTTATCTTGTAATTCTTCTACTCAGAACCACTTAAAAGGATGAAATCTCAAAATTTAGAGCCTACTGCTGTAGATAAGATGGCATCTCCCTCTCTGACATCAAGGACCTTGTAGTTTAAATCTGACTGCTCTCCCACAGCAACTGTAACTATACTTAAATGTAGGTTAAAAATTGGAAGTGACCAATGGATGAACTGTACTCTGACCTATCTGTGCCTAATAAGGTACATCTCACCTGACTAAAATCAGGTAATAGTGACTGCAGTTATATTATGGACACCAGTCTGCCCTGTAATGAGAAAGGGCTTCAAGGTGTTCATAAGCGGATATCCTCTCCTTTGACCCACAGTTTCATGTATGTCCTATGAACCTTCTTGCTGACAGAAAGCCGTGGCCAAACTAAACACCCTGTCAGACAAGGACAAAAAAGAGAGTTTGTTGGTGTCTTCAGCTTAGGTCTTGTTAAAAAAACAAACACCACAAATGAGATGGGGGGAGGCAGCAGGATGGACAGAGAGCAAGGACTAAGACAGTTTTGGTCTTATGAGGGGTTTTGAGTAGTCCTGGAGTGCCAGGTCAGGAAAACTGCTTTCTGACCTGCAGTTAAGACTTCCCACAGTTACTCTGACTGTACACAGAACAGCTGCTTAAGCCTGTCGCATTTGTCCTTGTCTTGTTTTCCTCTGGATACAAGCTTCAGAAGTTTTTCTCATGATGCCTCTCAACAGTGCTTTCTTGGAGATGCACCACTGTGTTCTTCCCCAAGCTTTTTACACATCTGCTCCTATGATGTTCCTCCTGTTCTTCAGTGTCCCTCTTCCAGGCAGATTGCCTCCTTCACCACCTATGTTCTGCATTTGGAGTTCATCTGTTGTTCCCACCCTTTCTCACCCTTTCTCATGTCCCTGCCACTGGATTCTTGAACCCAAAATCCTGTTTTACTTCCCACTTTTACTGCCACTCATGTGCCCTTTCCTCTCTTAAGTTAGATAATCTACCTCCATTGCACTCCACTGCAGCTTTCCCCCATCCCTCCCACAGTGCCTTTCTTTCAATAGGTCTTGACAAGGAGGCAGTGAGCTTTTATATGCTCCCTCATTAGAAAAACACCCTTCTTTGTAAGGCTAAGAATCTGATGTGTTTCTTACTTGCATTAGCTGAATCTGTTACCCACTCTGGATAATTTTGGGATCAAATACCTCATATAAAAGAGATCAAGCCAACATGCAGACAAAATTATAGTGTTTTAACTCTAAATGTAGTATTTCATGTTTAGATGATCATTTTTACTGCTCAGGTAGGGTACTATAGAAATGAACTCAACCCAGTTAATGACCATAAATAATAATGACGGCATTATTCTTTTGTCTTGTCCTTTGCACACGCTAATCTGCTCTGACAGCCAGCTTTGCTCTTTTATTAACTCTCCGTCAGCTGTAATCAGCGATGGTGAAGTCAGGCAGCAAAATTTACATGTGCCAAGTCTCACCATTTATTTTTCTTTCTGTACCATTTCAATCTTCGGTTTTGTGCATCTTTGGGATGGTGGCTGGGGGAATGCATGGGGGAAAGAGGGCGCAAACGTGCTTTTTGACACATTGACTTACTACACTGAACAGCATCCATAGCATCACAGGACAGCATGCGGTCTTTGGTTGCTCTTCTCTGCCTTGCCTGTCTTCTGCCTGTTTTCAAGAAGAATAATAATATGTAACAGGAATTGAATTGATTACGTCTTTCAATGGCTTTTATTTTTTAAATGAGTCCAGTGTTTGGGGAGGAAGAGCTTAATGGATCACTTTCTAGTTCTTGTAACAATGCTTTGGCTTATTTTAGTGTGTGATTTATGCCAGTTACTACTAGATTACCCAGAAGTTGATGATTAAAGTCCAAGTTTCTTTGGAAAAGGGTGATGTAACTGAGGTCAAGACCTCCTAATGACCTCAGATGTAACTATTACCCTTCTAGGTTAGTTGCAATTGGAGATCAAAGTGTTGGTACAGGAAACATATTTGGTGCCAAGGTTGTCAGTCGGGGGCTGTTGTTTGACAACAGGGTAGATGTGGTAGTTGGAAGTGTTTCCTTGCAGTTTCTCCTTGGCTTGCAGATAAAGACAGAATGAAGCACTCACTGTACTTTGGGTTATGGAATAAAGAATTATTTTTTGTAACAAATTCTGCATTTCACCTGAGTAAAAGATTGCTTTATATATGAGTGGGAAAATGATTCAGGCTGCTGGTTGCAACTGACTCTTTGAATACTGCAGCAAACTACTTCTCGTTCATTTACAAGTCTGAGAAACTTTGCTTTTTCTCTGGTGGGTCTATTGCTGTGTAGTTTGGGCAGATAGATGTTGCAGGGAGGGAGAAGGGACAAAAGCCTTGGTACTCATTAGGGATCACAGTGTTTTATAGCTTGTCTTAAAGGGATCATGAGTCAGTACGCCAGAGCTTTGCTCAGATGTGAAGGAGGGTAAAAAGCTTGTTTCCAACTGGCTGTTCATGCTAAGTGACTGGTATCTTCTAGACATTTTTCACCTAGACTTTTGTAAGCCTTCAGGTAAGAACTATAAACACTCCTGGTGGCTGAGCCTGCCTCGTTTGCAGCTTGTATTCACATGCGCTCAAGTTTTTTAATGAAGAGACCTTTGATCTGAGTGCTTCTCACCTAATCCAGTGAAAATCATGAGGAACATCGCTCATGTTAATAGAACAACTGCTTTACACTTCTTATGAGTGGGCAGAGAAATCAAAGTGCTGTTCTCTACTATGGAAATGCAGCTGTACTACTGTCAGGCAAGTTTCACACTATCTTCTGTAGACTTGCCTTTTCTAAAGTCTCCCTTTTTCCTGGTGGTACAGCTGCTGTTGCTCTGTCCCATATTATGTTTGCATGGGGGCAAGGGGCTGCAAATCAGGAAGAACTTCTGTTGGCAGTGCACAACTGGCTTATGCTTCAGCTTGTCTCTTATTTGTGCTGGAAAAGATGAAGGAAAAGCTCTAATGTCTGTGCAGTAGTCAAGTCTTTTTTTTTTTTTTTAAATGGAGTTACTTCGCAGAGGATTAACTACTCTTTTATCTCAGCAGATGTGCTACCTGGGTCTAATTGAGATGCTGCCGAGCTGTGCTGTATGCTTGGGTAATGCAGAGGTGAACTCTATGTACCACTTTGATCAGGGCAGGTCTCTGGGGGTTGGACTCAACGATCTCTTGATGTCCCTTCCAACCCCTACAATTCTGTGATTATGTGTGGACACAGGCTCTTATGCAAGTGTGGATACCCAAGTGCTTCTACCTCCAAGCAGAGCCCAGGTCTTTTGACACCATGTGTTTGGTCAGGACCCGAGTTTATGAAGGGCTCTAACACCATCTTTGCTGAAGACTGTGCTGTGAAATCCCATCCTAGTAGTGAAAGGATGAGGGGTGTTTCAGAGATGTGTTGACAACTCTGCTTTGCAGTGACTCTTTCTCTTGGGGCGGTCTCCTGAGCTGATCAAGCTGTAAGGCAACTTTAAATGTGCAAGGGCTAAAGCTTCCTTGGCAATGGAGGAATGGGTGTATGCAGCAACGCTGGAGTTCCGGTGGGATCTGTTGTCTTCAAAGGACCATTGCTGAGCTCTATTGTAAATATGCCATGACAAGGGTACTACAAAAGTAAAAGTGAAAACTCATGATAATGGCCCAGGCAGCCCTGTCAGGGTGTCCTGATTGTTTTTCTTTGTTTTGATTGCAATTATTGTAAGGAACACACTGACAGAAAAGTGACTTTTTGAAGAGCAAATACCTCAAGAAGAGGTCATCAAAAAGAGTTTAAAAGTCTGCAAGGTTAAAGTCCTATTTTTTTATTTCACTTAGATTTTCCCTGTTTTCCAGTCACCTGAGTATCCTGAATTTTTACTCACTGCTTCTGGAAAACTTTCCTCAGTTTGTTATGAGCTGATGAAATGCCTCATCAAGAACCAAGGCAAAGTTTTTCTTATTCTTTTTTATTTAACAAGTTAATGATAAATAAAATAAAATACACAAATGACTAGCCACCCAGTTAAAAGAAAAATGTGTTCAGCTTCATTTCAAGTGAACATGACAATTTGTGTTCAGATGTGCTGATGGAAGCAGTTTCTGCCTCATCCCTTACAGCCAATAGTAGGCAAACTCTGCACTTTTAAAAAATGTTGATGAAAGCTAGAATTGATGTCTTTAGGTAGAGTGCAACCTGTCTACACTGTGGATCCTTCTCCAGGAGGATTTGCAAATTGCTGCAGATGCCTACTTCAGACCTGCTTTTCAAAACTGTCTTCCACCACCCCACACAGAACTAACCAACAATGAGACTCGTGGGTCTGTGCAATAAGGCAAACAAAATTACTTCAAATAGCAAACCCATACATCTTTATATTAACATTGTCTCTAAATTATTCCCAATCAGAAAGTCTGACCAATTTCTTTTGCAGTCTAATCTTTCTTGTAAGACTTTGCATGGCTGAAGTAGTCAAACCATGCTGTCAGCTGTGGAAATGACTGCATACTTCGGTATGTCTGTGACAGAGGTTAACAGCAATTAGTTGTAATTTTTGTATTCGTGGTTCCCCATTACAAAATGTTCTTGAAAACTAGTTGAATTCAAAGCTTTTTTCCATCTGAGGAAAGCTGGGAATTTGACTTAGCTTTGGGAGTCCAGACAAAAAATAAAATGAAATATCAGACCCGTGGTAAAATCATACACCCTGCAGAGCAGTGTTTGTGGTCCTGTGTCATAACTTTATTACTACATGATGATACTGCAGAAGGGGCAAAAATCCCACCTGAAGCTTTAGACAATAAACCAGATGCATCTATGTGAGGTACTTTGAAGCTACTGTAGCTCACCATCTCTGTTTCAGATGCACACGCAGATTTGGAGAACCCTACAGATCACTTTGTACTCAGCATTTCTTAGTTGCAAAATGCAACCTGAACTTAAGGTAAGCAGCTTTCTTCCTATCCCTCTGCATGTATCCAAGAGGATTTCAAAAAAGCCCAGGGATTAGCTGACCTCCTCCCTTTGTGTTGTGGCTGGGCATGATGGGGCTCGTACTGGGGGAGGAGGGTGTAATTCCATTGCGTCCTACTCCAGCAGGCAAGTTTGTGGAGGAAAAGTCACCGTCTTGCTTATCTCCTCTCTCAGCACTAAGGGTATGGCAGGATTTGCAGTTACACCTGATGGTATCTGAGGAAAGGCGGAGGAATTTACTCCTTTGCCAGAGCATGTTTTGCACTTCATTGCACTATTATAAATCACTCTATTCAGCTGTAACTCATGAATGAGTACTGGGGGTGGTGGTGGTGGGGAGTAGAAAGGGGAGGGTGTGGAGGTTGAGTAGGGTTAACAAAATTTGAAACAGATTTATTGAAAGCCCTTCAAGAGTAAATAAAAAAAGACAGCCCAGCTGCTGCTGTTCTGTAACACAGCAAACTAAGAGCAAGAAATCCTAGTAATTAGTTTCATTTGTAGGTGAAAAAAGGTCTTTGAGAATGCCTGGTATTAATTATCATTAAGGGTTAGTCATCATTTCCATTTGAAAAACCTATATATTTTATTTTTAGCTCTACGTGTTGTCAGCGTACGTGCAATTAAAGAACCCTCAAAGCAACCGAATTGTATGTGTCACTGGTGTACTGCTTTACTGACTTTGAGACAACAACCTCTGCTTGTCCCAGACCCCCAGTATCCCTGGCTCAACCGGCCTTAATTTCAGTGACAGCCTATCCATTTGCACTAGCGAAAGAGATCGCCTCTCCTTCCAAACTGTGCGCCTCGCTCACATCCTACAGAGGGTCTGGCTGCAGTGACAGGGCTACTTCAGGTGGCTCCACTAGAGCCAGTAAATCTGAAGTGAGGTATGTGGGTGGAGACTTTCAAAAGCAGAGAGAAATGCTAGGTATCTCTGCATAGTTCCAGCGGTAAATCTCCTGCTCCTTTGTGCTCTTTCATATACCTCCTTTAAAATGACTAAGATTAGTGTTACCTCAAAAGTGGGCTCTGTTTTAAGTTAAGATCAAACCTCAGTTTTGCTTCCCAGCTTTGCTTGTGGTAGGATGGGCTTCTGTTTGCTTTTATTTTAAATGCTCTCTTGTGCACTGAATTACAGCTGCTGCGTGTCACAGCACTGTGTGTCTGCTGCAAACGATCTTTGTTTATCTTGCACATGGATTTTGAAGGTCTATTGATTTGCGCTATGTTCATGGAGAAAGGCTGGTTTTATGCCTAGTAATTGGTTTATGGTGAGCAATAAGGACTGGAAGAGGAAGGATTTGAGCTGGTTTAGTAAATATGTGGGTAGAATACTACTTCTGTTGAAGTTTTGCCACCAACTTGAATACAGCCAGGCTCTTGTTCCTTTTGAGTACATCGCTAAGATTTTGGTAATTGATCTTATCTTTAGATGGGGCAACTATTAATACTTTGCTGGCAGATCTTCCTAACCCAATATAGTACAAGAGGAAGTGTTATCTGGCATATGTGATGCAATGCTTGGCTCCTGTGCTGTTCAGTGGAGCTTGTCAACAGAAAATATTTTGGTTGGCTCTTTCTAAGACCTGAAGTAATACTATATCACTCTTGTTCATTATGGCATTAGGGTTTTCTTGTGGTTTTTTTATAGATTCAGGAGGAAATATAGGACAAGTTTGTCAGTAATGTGAAGAAACAGTGCTTCCAAAGGCGCTCTATGCTGTCAGGATTCTCTAACTACGGTGCATTTATACACTCCTTGGTGTGCAAATTACAGCTGCAATGAAGATGGATGGGCATAAAAGGAAGAATTGTTTTGAAATATTTGCCCACTGGTATTAATTAATAATGGCAAAACTAGAAGTCATTCCATCACTGTGCTCCTTTCTGTTATCTGGTTATAGCATATTCTTTCATGAGTTTAAATATATATGTAGGTCACTTGTGGTTTTTGATTTGTGTGCCTTTCCCACTGATATCAACAAGTTGTCCTGTGGACAGAAACCTTCCACACATTAAGATTTCTCCTAAAGGAGAAGCAACAACAAAAGGAAACAAAGAATAAAGCAACAGTTATTAGTGTTGAATAGATTTTTATAATATCATAGAATTGTAGGGCTTGGAAGGGACCTTGAGAGATCATCAGGTCCAACCCCCCTGCCAAAGCAGGCTCCCTAGGACATATCACTCAGATATGTGTCCATTCAGGTCTTGAATATGTCCAGAGAAGGAGACTCCACCACCACCCAGGGCAGCCTGTCCCAGGGCTCTGTCACCCTCACTGTGAAAAAGTTCTTCCACATGTTGGTGCAAACTTCCTGTGCTCCAACTTGCAGCCATTGCCCCTTGTCTTGTCCCCACAGACCACTGAAAAGGGGCTGGCTGATTCCCCCTGCATCCCCTGCTTCAGATAATTATAGACATTAATTAGGTCCCCCCTTAGTCTTCTCAAGGCTGAACAGTCCCAACTTACTCAGCCTTTCCTCATAGGGGAGATGCTCCAGGCCCTTAATCATCTTTGTAGCCCTTCCCTGGACTCTCTCCAGGAGATCCCTGTCCTTTTTAAACCAAGGAGCCCAGAACTGGACACAGTACTCCAGGTGGGGCCTGACCAGAGCAGAGTAGAGGGGGAGGATCACCTCCTTTGACCTACTGGCTACACTCCTCCTGATGCACCCCAGGATCCCATTGGCTCTCTTAGCCACCAGGGCACACTGCTGGCTCATGGCCAACCTGTCATCTACCAGGACCCCCAGGTCCTTCTCCACTGAGCTCTTCTCCAGCAGGTCAACCCCCAGCCTGTACTGATACAAACGGTTGTTCCTTCCCAGGTGCAAGACTTTACACTTGCTTTTGTTGAATTTCATCTGGTTTCTCCCTCCCCAGCTCTCCAGCCTGTCCAGGTCTTGCTGGAACCTTTTAACCGTGATTTACTTACTAGAATAGACTTTTGGATTATTTCCATACTTGTTCAAAAATCTTTGCTCATACATTACTTTTCTCCTAACAGTGTGATTCTAGCCATTTAGGTACTAAATGTGGGTCAACAGAGTAGTTTAAAGGGCAATCAACATAATACTGTTCTGCAACATCATCCACACTTTGAGATAAAAATCCTAATGTAAACGAAAAATAAAAAAAAATCTGTTGGTTTGAATTAGTATTTAATTGCCCCCTGGGAAAAGCCCTCAGTGCTAATTAATGAATCATGAAACTCTCAGTTTTAAAGATAATCTTTGACACCTATAGCTATTCATAAGAAGAGCATTTTCATCAGCAGATTCCATCAGAAATTACTAATTAAAGCTTCCTCTTCCTGCTCTGTGTTGAGAGACAACATGTGAGAAAATGGCTGCTGAAGCTAGGATTTTATTCAGATTTTCAGTGCAGTCCAATTTGCATAAATTCTAATAACGCATTATTAAAATCTATTAACACTTGTCTATGGCAATTAAGTTAAGTTTGCTATTTTGAATGATTGCATTTCATGCAAACTGAGATAAGGAAGCATGGAGGGCTAGCAAAGAATGCAATGTAATCCTGGGAAGGATGCGTGAAAGAAACATTATTCATGAGGCACAAACTTTAGGAAGGAATAAATATTGTCAGCTTTCTAAAAGGCAGTGGAAATGTCTTGGCTCTACAGAGTTGAGGCTCAATCATGGTGCCTTCAGATGTTTGTTTTACAATATAGATGCTATACAAGACTGGTTGAACATCATGATATTTTATTATAAAACCTGGAGGGCACTGTCCTCTAGAGAGAGGTGAAGATTTTAACTAATATTATTTAGTACAGACTGTAAAAATCCTAAGTGAAAATGGGGGGGGGAAAAGACAGCCAATGAAATATTTTTTAAAAAATTATAGATTCTTGAAGGTTTCAGGGGAACCTGTAAAAATTTGAGTAACTTTAATAAATTCCTTTAACAGTTACTGTGTATAGTGGCTTGGTTTGCCCAAAATACAGCAGGAACATAGTTGAAATGCATGGAAAGAGCAAGCATTGGTACCTGGCTTGCCATTCTGGCTTGAAAATCCCACTTCGTATTTCCATAGTGCAGCACATTATGCTCAAATGTGGATGAGTTAGGGACATCTCAAAACAATTAGAGTAGTGCCTTTGCAGGATGACTTCCCACCACCCTCTGTTTGCCTGCTGCTGCATGCTGGGAAGTGGGGTTGAGGCCAAATGGGGCTGCTGATGGTCTCAATGCAGCCCAGCCCCGAGGGCTGTCTCCAGCTGTGTTTGTGCTGATGGTCAGGGAAGGCTGACCTGCTTTGGGAAACCAGGATGGTAGGATGGTCGCTGGTGGCCTGGGTTCAAACCCTTCTTGTGGTTGATTGTGTTGGGTTTTTATTGTTTTGGGTTGTTTTTTTTTTTAATGGTTTGATGTGCTTTTCTTTCTGCTGCAACACAAGCTTAAAGCTGCAGCTGTTCAGCAAAATGGACCCTGAGTTTTTGCAAGCTGCTGTTTTTAGGTGGTTAAAGGACCATTCACTCAGGGTAAAAAATAGTAATTATCAGGCATGCCTCTTGCGTTAAATTTAATTGGGACTCTGCTTCTTCAAGAGTTTCTTGAGAAGCTTTGGTCCTTTACCTCCCATCAACATGAAATTTAATTAGAGCTGTGAAGAAATTGAAAATAGTAGTCATCCCAAGGGATAGGCAGGCACAGTGTACTTATCCCAGTAATATTTTGCATTTGTAATCTACATTGGATCAACTCACTGGAATTCTACTTATCAATCAGTTTCTAGGGCTTTTAAACGGAATCTTAAATAAGAAACTGCAATCAAGAGAAGTCAGGTCTTTTATTCCACATCTGGAATTTCCTAGTCCGAATTACCTGATCTTTAGGATGATGAATTTAGGTCTGTGATTGCAGGAGTCATCTCTGTGTCAGTAATGAGTGAGCTAGAAATTTCATCCTGTTTGGAAGGGAAGGTTAACTGTCCTCTGTTGTTTTGAGTATCAGTATACCTGGAGGTGTCAGTATACCTGGAGGTATCGGGCTTCCTTCAGTCTCTCTGTGCTTGAAGACTTGTACTCCTATTTCCCATGTTCTAGAGGGAGGAAAAAATCCCTCAACTCAACAATAAAGACTGTGGTAACTACGTATTTACTTTGCAATGACCTTCCAGGATTACATTGCCCCTGAAGTCAGATATTTGGCTCTCCCTTGAAAATATTTTCTGTCTCCATCTCAAATTGTCTGTTAAAACCACATAAAGGATGGATTTCGTTACCAGAGATAACCTTGGCAATGACTTCCTACGAGCACTGGTTATGCTTCACTGGAACCAGAAACTGTGAAGCAGTAAAGAGACTGTAAAGTAAAGACAGGAAAGAGTTGGGAGATGGTGCTGGGCTATTAAACAGTCTGTCTTGAAGGACAGGATATCTCCATGACTTATCTAGAATTGAATGCAAAGGTCTTGGCTTTGAATCTGGCACTTTCTTGGCAGCATCTCATATACTAATTCACATGCACATTGTAACATATTATAAGTAGTTTGTCAATAACCATAGTATCTTTCTTAAATTCTATGAAGTTCTAGATACCTTGCTTTTGTGGATTTATTTTCTTAAACAGGAAGGTTTTACCATAGTGTGGCCTAGGTGGCCGTAAAAATATCTAGTGGATGGGCTGATGTTTATACAACTTTCAGAAAATTCTTGTAGGGCATTTTTTAGAAGCTTCTCTAATTTATTCATTAACATTTTCTTCTCTGTGGCCTGCTAAGTTGGAATTATGAGAACAATACCAGCAACATTTTGGAGTGGCCCTCAAAGCATTTTTAAAATAGTTTTCCAATACTATGTGGCAAGAAATGAAAAACACAACGTTTTTTGTCTATTGTATTGTAGAATATACACAAGTATCATAAAATATAAATGTTTTATAGGCATTTAAAAAAAGACCTCCTAATGCATTGGAGGCTCACCTCTTGCAAGCAATACTGTCACTCCTAGCTCTTGTTAAGGGATGGCTTAGCTCCCAACAGCCAGCATGGAGAACATGCCCATTTTCTCTTTCTATTTCTGTATTTCTTGCAAGACCCAAACCGCAAGTGGATTTGGCAATAACCAAGGGCATGCAAAGAAAGCGGGAGCGGGTCCGCTACTGCCCTGAAGGGAGATTGAATGTGAAGATGTTCTCTGTTTCTCAAGCTTTGCTGTAGTTTGAAGATGTTTTTTATGATGGGGGATTTAATTTGGCAAAGCGAGTTCTCCCCTCCTTTGTCTGTAAAACAGTTACCATGAGAAATATGAAAAATATTCTGAGGTCTGGAGGGATCTGACAAGTTGTGCAGTATTAACAGCCCTCTTGTGCTATGTGATCGGGTTTTGTCGGCGCTCCTTTGGGAAGGAGCCCTTTACTGTTTTCGGGCAAGGTAGTTAGTGGCACCAAGAATAATCTGAGAAAGCTGGTAGCACACTTTTGCTATAGTCCAGGCACAGAAATAGAAACAAAGTCTCTGTGACAAGTATCGGGTTTCTCTACAAAGTTAGAACTTTTGCTGGCTGCTAAAGGAAAAACACACAGTTAATGCATGTAAAAACTTAAATACCACTGTCTAAGCAAAGTGACCAGTGAAGACCTCTGCTAAAACCTTCTTAGTCTTTTTTCTAGAATCATGACTGGGATTTCTTTTACTTTTTCTTATCTGTCTATTTCTTGCCATCTGTGGTAATTGTGACCGAGGTCTGTGAGAGCATTTCTTAGATTAGCAGCTTCTTTAAGAGTGCTGAGCAACTTCTTTGTTTTTTGGGTCTGTTTTTTTTTTTTTTCTTTTTTAAAATGTAATGTCTCTTAGGTCTTTCTACAGCTTGCATGCAGCCCTCTAAATATGTTTTCATGTCTGTCTTTTTTTTGCTCACCCGCCCAGTTCTTCTGTGACAACTAGCTGCCTTTGCAAAACGCTTCTGGGTTTGCTTTATACCACATAAAGTCTAGGCAAATTAATGTTTTCTCTAATGTATTTATGTAGATTATTAAGAAGAAAACAAACCTAGGACAAGAACAAAATTAATCATTGGCTTATTAGTTTGGCATTGTTGCTTGCATACAGAAGCACTTTATATCAAACGTGCTTTTTATAAATAAATGACAAGCAGGAGTACCAAGCTTAGCCCAGCATGAGTATTGACAGTGGTTACTGCTGACAGCTTTTTGCTGTTTCCAAACAACATGTTTCATTCCCTTAACTCCATTGTCATAGGGAATAGGGCAATACTGAGCTATTCAGTGGAGACAAATGCAATAAGGAGTATTCATGGCTTTACTTTTGTCTCGACTTGAAGAGGTTTTGATGAAATTGTGCCTGGGAGACTTCGGCCTGGCACCCCCGAGTTAGAGGCCCTGTCCGCAGCAGAAATTAGAGACCCACGATTTCCCTACAATGAGATGGAACTGTGCTATTTTGGGAGAGCGCTCATTCTCAGCCCTCTGATTCGATTTAATTCAAAACCACCAAGTGAACGTGGAGAAGAAAATCCAGTAGACCCAGTAGTTGCAAGGATGCATCCCATATTGTTGACTGGAGCTTCCATTAATGTTAAGCTGGAAATATTCACTGGAAGGGGAATGTGCTGTTTTATATCACCCCGTGGTTAATGTTGCTGTGGCAACAATGCCCTGAATGTCACAGAAGTCATGTGTACGCGTAGCTGCTTTGGCTCTGCTTGGGCAGAGAGGCATAGGACAGTAAAATAGAATCCAGAAAATGAGTTCACCTTTGCTGTTCACCTGTGCTTGGCATGAATTAGGCTTTGGGGGTGGTTGTTTTGTGAAGGGCTTGTTTTCTCAGCTACAACTGGAGCAAGGACACCTTGCCTTCCAGAGTTGCGTGGGTCCGGTTCTAGTCTAGATAGAGTAGATGTGCCCACTGCTTTCCCAAATATGGCAGCCTCAGCAGCTTTCCCCTTCTATGTGCTTTCCCAAAAGAGCTAGTTAAATTAAAAGAGTAACTTCAAATCCCTTAAAAGAGGCTGTTCCACAAAGTGAAAGTATTCTGGTATCTCTCCAAGCTGTCATGCCTGTCTTCATCTGCCTTGCTTGCTGTGTAGTCTCTATCACTGGAAGCTTTCTGATGTTTGCAGCAGCCTGTCTGGTTTGTCTTGGCAAATCTTGCCACCTTTTAAATTTTTTTTTTTTTATTTTTTACAAGCACTTTAATCCTTGCATCTTCCAAGAATTACTTTTTTGTTTGTCTGGTAGAAGCAAAATAACAAGCAATATAAACTCTTTTGCTTTTTGCTGGAATTTAAGGGCTGTTCTTAATTATAGTGCTTTGTATGAATTAAAATAGAGTGAGATAATAGTGTGACAAGGGAATTTCAGTCAGCCTTCAGTCAACTTAATTTTACCTGGGAGGTCAGGCATGTTGGCTACAACTTGTACACTGCTGTTTCACTAGGGCAGAAAGGAAGTGAAGGTTTTGTTTTCTGCCGTTTATGGCATGTCACATTAATGAATAAAAACCACATGCATGCATATAGGTGCTTCCTACTTGTTTAGCAAGTTACAAAAAAAAGCATAGAAAAAAATAAAAAAAAAGCACTGCCTTCGCATCTATAATACTGAATAGGCTTCCACAGGCATTTTAAGATGGAAATCTATCTGATGAAGCAAGTTTTTCTGCCCTTCGCCTTTGTGTTTCTTTTTCCTTTTAAGCAAGATGGATCACTTCCCTCCACTTAGTCTCTCATGTGACCAGCTCCAAAGCAGTCAACTTTTTTAATGATGACTCTCTTGTTTTTAATAGTAATCTAGCACTTAGATTAAGTGATTAGATTAAGAAAGTAGCCATGGTAACCCAATAATCAAACAGGAAACCAAAGTAGGTAGGGCCTGGATAATGTGCAAGCCCATACCAAGTATTGCACAGTTACATGTGATGGTTGTTGAGGAAACCATTGTCTCAGGTGAACTGAGACCTATGTCTTCCATACACTGTTGGTGGGTACAGCATGAGGTGTGGGTCTTTATCCCTTTCACTCTTTCAGAGTCCTCATCAGTACTGCACTGTCATCACACATGTGCTTGGGAAGGACATTTCAGTTATTAGTTACTGTGTGGTATTTGAGTAGCGTTAATAATTTCCTATATAAGTTGTGTAGAGGCGACCTAAAGAAGATTGCTGATGACTGCCTTAAAAGAATGGGTAATTGTAGGGAATAATATTGAACAATTAAAATTAAAACAGAATGCTTCAAAATGTTATTCACAAGTTCATACTAAAGGACTTAACCTTGATGATTTGTCTGGTATATATTACAGCGATAGTTTCAAAAAGGTTGTTCTTGTGATTTCTTTTTTAGATGCATGCCTTGCACTAAAGATATGAATAGCTCTTTTTTTTTGCAACCAGTGGAATGAACGCTGTTGGTTTGAAATTCCATGGATTAGGCCCTGAGGTGCTAAAATTGCATAGCAAAGGTGTACCAGGTGCACATGGAAATACCAGCTGACCGACAGTACACTAGGAGGGAATGTGGTTAGAATCTGGATTTGGGGACTTGCAGGGAATTATTCTCTAGGGTGCCCTGGCTTGTCGAGAGTCAAAGGTATGGATGGATTTTAGTGAGATTTAAACATCCTTCTGTGCAGTTTTCTTTAAAATACTGACTTTTGTGAGGACTTGTATAGAGAGTGAGCAAAAATATTAACTTTTAGTATTTTGTTGAACGAATTAAATAACTTAAAATATTTTATGTATAAAGTTTAAAAAGAAATGTAAAATGATTTTAAAATTAGCTTTTTAACCGGTCAAAAAACCTTTCAGTTCAATACCTGAATGAAACAGAGCTTATAGCTGAAATGATGGAAAGGCAGGGTGCCATTATACCTCACTTGCTTTATGGTGCACTAATAAGATGACTAAGAAAAGAAAAGAAAAAAAAGAGGCAAGAGCTGGGGCAGCCTTAAGGGATATATTCTGATTTGTGTGAGGATTTAGACTCCTGTGCCCAAGCAGGAGCTATGCAGACCACCAAACAGATATATAGCCACTACTGGTGGAAGTGGTTGTCTTTAAAACACAGCTTTTCCTAAACAAAGACCAAACCCATGCCCCTCCAACTTTCTTTATCTTAATATAAATCTCTTCTACAGAATAGATGTAATACCTTTTATTGCTACTATTTAAATATTAGCTTTTGTAGTGCACTTGCCAGAAGCAGCATTCACTGTATTTTACTAAAAATAGCTGAAGTTTACCTCTAGCTTGTAGATCAAAAGAGTGCACTCTCTCACTGTGCACGGCATACAAAGCTGTAACAACCATTCTGGTTGCATTAAGGCACTAAGTGTAGTGTCTGTATGTACACAAGTATGTATGTACATAAATTTATGTTTATAAACAAAGCATTTCTAGAGTGATGTTTTATTATAAGATTAGTTGTGGTGCATAGGTCCTCTGAAGCTGAATAAGAAAAATATTTGAAGGAAGAAAACATTCCCACCTGCTGGTTTTCTGCTCATTGTGATGCTCTTCATATAGAAGCAGAATCTAACTTTAAGACCAGGAAGAGAACTTGAATGGACTCTGCAGTATTTGTGTGTGTGATGACCTCCTAGTTTACCATGTATCCAGTCAGGGAAGAGGATCATAATTTAAATCTAATTCAGAATGTGAATTTAAAGTTTGAATCCAGAGGAGCTGAAATGTTGAGTTTTGGTTATTTAAAAAAAAATTATCTTTGTAGCTAATTTTTTTAAGTAATGCCTACAAGAAGGTATCCTGTTTAGATTTTATTCCCCCAATTTTTATATTGGTTCCTCCCCCCCCTCCTCTCCCCCCCAATGCATACACCTTTTATAGCTTGATTTCTCCTGAAACAGAAGCTCCTCTTGACTTCTGAAAGGTCAGGGTTCCCTTGTGTTCTGTGAACCCTCAGTGCTTTGGCTTGTGCGTCAAGGCTAACAGAGAAAATCCTACCTTGCAGAGATGATACAGGAGGGAAAAGGACATCGTATTGCGCTCTCTCTATCTGGAGTATAGAGTATAAGTTCTTTATGAAGCTATGTGGGGCAGCTGTTTTGGTTGAGGGCTGTTTAAGGCCCTTTCTGAAGGCAGAGCTGCAGGGCCCAGGGGAGTGGGGGATGCTTTGTGGGAGGCCATGGCTCACAGTGGCTCTCACTGCTGTGCTGTGCCATGACGCTTCAACAAGCTGCAGGACTGGCAGGGCCTGGTTTCTTTTGATTTTGTGACTCATGTTGGATCATTTGGCAGTACAAGGGTGAGCTGGGATTGCATACTTTTTCTGCTTGGGGACAGTAATTAGGTTTTCCTCCCCTCGGACCAGGTTCCTGTTCTCCTGAAGATTTGCAGAAACATGTCAATGTCAAGGTCTCTGACCTTCTGCCAGCTGTGATCAGTCAGGCTTGATGCTCAAAAGTTACTGGGAGATATAGGGATGGACACACACATGCACAGGCTCAGCATGATTGTATTAGCCTTGTCTCCTTAAGAAACAGATGAAAGCTATATAATTTAATGGTTGGATATGAGTTCTGTGAGTGGTAATGAGAACAATGCTGCCTCTGCTGCACCACACAAAGTGCTGGCTTCTGAGGGTTTCTTTGAAGAGTCGGGGACAGGCACAGCGCTGCAGTGGTGTGAATAAACACATGTTTGGGCATTGCTTAAGTGATGCTGACGTTTGTCTATACCTAATTTCTATTCCAGCATCTGGTTGGAATAGAGTCCATGGGGGAGAGGTTATCTATGGTACTTGAGTCCTTGAGCTGATAGAGACAGAGCCTCTTTGGAGACACATCCATGTCCACAACAGCAAGCTGTGGCCCCAGATGTGTTCTGCACAGGAGTTTTTCCTTTCTGTCAGCAGCTGCACGGATTTCCTAGGAACCACTCTCCACAGGCTGTAGTAGCTGATGCAAGAGCTCTGAAAAGTTGCAAGGACTCATGACTTGAAAATGCAGTTTTCAGCCATTTAGTGGAGCAGCTGCTGTGGCAGGCTGGTCACTGCAAGTGGGCAGGCTTGGCTTTGCTGGAGTGTCCTCCTACAAACTGTGTTCAGGAAATGAGAACGCTGTGCTCTACATAACCTTGTCATATACTTTTCCAAAGTGAGGCCAGCTTGAGAATATAGGGGAAGTTAAAATTTTGTTCAGGAAGAAGGAAGGAGGATTTTGATTCTTTCAAACTGGCTGTCTTAAGCCATAGGTGTCACCAGAGTGACACATAATTTTGAATAGCTGGCTTCTCTACCAGAAGTCGGAGAGAAACTGGATTTAAGCTGTCATGGGTATAAAAGTGAAGTTTGCTTTAGACGGGGTAAAGAAGAGCAAATCTTCTAGCTGGCAGCTTTGGGCTGGTTATAGTGTATTTCTAGTGAATGGGCACTGGTTTTGTGGTGTAATATGATTCAGAAACGGATCCTTTTGGCCATAGCAGCACACAGACTACCATGCCTGTGTGTACCTTGAGCTGTGGGAACCCTTTGCAATCTTTAATTATAGACTATTGGCTGAATAATGAAGAGGTCAGTATTATGCAGATATATAAAGTCTCACTGTGTATGTGCAAGAGGAGATAGAATTTAAACTGTGTATTTTCCTGTGGTGGTTTAGCCCTGGCTGGAGGCCAGATACCTACCAAAGCCAGTCTGTTACTCCCCTTCTAAGTTGGACAGGGGAGAAAATATATATTAAGAGGCTTAGGAGTCAAGATAAGGACAAGGAGAGATCATTTTATCAGCAACAATATGGGTGAAAACAGACTCAACACAGTGCAGGGAAGAACTATTCTAAGTTATTACACTACACTAAAAAGAACAGTGAAAACCGGAGTTGGGAGTGTGACCAAATCTTAAAACAAATGCAATCAGATCTTAAAACACGTTCCCCCCACCACTCCCTTCTTAGCAGACTTCAATCAGAATCTTGCTCCCTTCTTCCCTCCCATTTGCAGTACAGGTGGGGCAGGGACTGGGGAAAAATGGGGTTCTCAGTAGCACCTGCTCCCCACTCCTCCATTCTAAGCAGACCTCCCTTTAGCCATGATTTTACTCCCTTCATCCCCCCCAGCTCACAGTACAGGAGGGGCACAGACTAGGAAAATAATTGGGTTCTCGGTTACTTCTTCATGAGCGGTTTTCCTTTTCCAGATCTTAAAACACCTTTACTCCCTTCTTAGTAGACTTCACTCTAGTCATGATTTCACTCCCTTCTTCACCCCAATCACAGCACAGGGGGGCAGGGACTGGGAGATGGGGTCTTTGGTCAGTTCCTTTCAAGTTGGCTTTCTTCTCGGCTGAGGCGGGGTGGGGTGGGGGGTATGTGGGGGGATTCATTCCACACACCCTCCCCCTGCTGCGCCATGGGGTCCCGCAAGAGACAGTCCTCCACGAACTTTTCTCCAATGTAAGTCTCATCAGCTGCTCCGCTTGGATCCCTGCTATGGCGGAAGCAATAAATTACAATGTCTCTCAATACTGATCCTCCACGGGGTCACCAGCTCCCCCCCCAGCAAACCTGTTCCGGAGCAATTCTCTCACTCATCTTTGTAGGCTGCAAGTGCTGGCAGGGTCTTGCTTCAACGTAAGGGACACAGTGTCTTCTCTATGTCTCCACCTGCTCCATCCAGTGTGGAGCCCCTCCACAGGCTGCAGGTGGAGTATCAGCCTTTTGCATGGGGTTTCTCCACGGGCTGCAGGGGCATCTTTCTCTCTGGCACATGGGGCGCCTCCTCCTCCTCCTCCCCCTCCACGGCCTTGGTGTCTGCACAGCTCGTTACATCTTTTCACTCCCTTTGGTGGCAAAATGCAGCTGCTTCTGGGTTGTTTTCTCCTGTATGTGATTCTCAGAGGCGCTATGACTATCTCTCATTGGCTTGGCCCCAGTCAACATTGCTTCTGACCTTGGATTGTTTACATTTTGGAGCTCCAGAGAATTCCTGCTCCTCACAGCAGCCATTTTCTGTACCGCCTGTACCCCAGCACCCAACCTCGCAAAACTATGACATTTCCTTCTGGCTTTCACTTGCTTAATCATATACACCCAAGTTTTCTCTTAAATGAGCAACTATAACAATGTATATGTAGCTATGTCCTTTGTTTTTATTTAGATATCATACTAAATGAGTAACTATGATGCCTAATTCAAGATACCTGCTATGCTCTCCCTGTGTTTCTGCTCTGTGGTATGGATGTCCACTTTGGGTGTGCTCTTATCTTCTGGCTGCTGGAAGTCCCATCCTGTGATGGGTCCCAGTTGCAGCTGGACATCTCCCTGCATCAAGTGGCTGGGAAATGCATCCATCTGAGCTGCTTTCTATAACTTCAGCTTCTTTCTTATACCTGTGAGATTAATGCTCAGTGCCACTGAAAGGATTTTGACAACTACACCTGAACCTTTTGGGAAATGTAATTTTTATTTGATGTTATCATCGGTTTGGCATAGGTAGTTCTTCGAGCAATAGTGAACTAAGAGGGTACTCAGAGCCTCAGATCTGGTTAGAATAATAGTTAATGGCTAGTATAGATTTACTTTGCTCTTAGGCCAAGAAAGGATGAATGCTGGGAGCCAAATAGAAAGCTTGTCATAACCACATGAGATGGAAAAGCAGTCTGCAACATATTGATAGTTGCAGATGACAGAAATGATATTTATTGCCATGGACAGTAAAATTTATATATATTAAAAAAATGCAAACTTTGGAGAATGATGGGAAGCACTGACAGGAAATGCCTTAGAACAAAATTCTGCAAGACAAAGTAGCCGGAGGAAGTAGCTTCGGTGAAAATGTTTTATTTGTTCTGATCTGGGGGCCAAGTGGTAGAATACAAGAACAGTCAACTCCTGAAATATCACTTTCCTTCAGAAAGTAAAAGTCACCTCAAGTTTTGTACATGAAGTGAATGTTCTTCCCCGCATAACTTTGTAATTAGAAATACTGATGTTTTTTCAGAGGACTATTTAACTGGGAGCTTTACTCCAGCTGCATATACTGGAACATTCTAAAATGGAGTAAATGTTGCCCTGTTCTCTTAAGAAAATTAGGATGCTGTTGGTTGAATATTTAGTTTATGTATTGTTTCCTTCCTTCTCTCCAACAAGAATTTTAGTATTTAGGAAGCCAAACCAGATATCAAGCGGAACATTAGTTTTTATACAGTAGAAAATTTAAATTGTTGGAGGTTTTTGTTTACATTACAGCCTCCCCCTTTTTTTTCCCACCCTAGCTATTGCTGTTTCATGATGCTAACCAAATTACTGGGGAATAAAACTGAATTCTAAATAAGAAAAAACAAGGTAGGCCACTATGACAGGCAAAACTGGGTGAACTGCTGAACATACTAGATATGGCAACTTAGAAATTTTGGGAAAGAGGAATGAGTTCTTTTCATCTGTCACAACCAGAAGTCCAGAGTTGCATAATTCTATTTTAGAAAGTCATAGAATCTGCTCACTCCTGTGCTGTGATCACCCCCCCCTCCCAGAACATCGGTGTGTGTATTTTGTCTTGGCTCTGTCAAGGGGGAGGTAAGGGAGTGTTTGATTCTGGATTTTCCTTCCTTTGGTATGGCAGGTGGGGAAGCTGCAGAGATGTGTTAACTAACTAAACCAGTTCTGTGGGGAGAAAAAAAAGCAACCCTTCAGTTTAGAACTACTTTATATAGAAAGCTTTGAACTGAACCTTTGCCAAGTTACTTTGTGCAGAAATCTTTATAGACACATAAAATTAAGGAAACTTTGGCTAAGTGAAAAGTTGGTGTTTTCAGCTGAACTTGATAACTTAAAAATGTTACTAAGAAGGTGGTCGTGACATTGTTGTCTGTCAGGTTGTAGTAGAGCATCTTGAGGAAGGCTGGAGTGAATGAATAGCATGGGGAGCAGAGAGAAGTGTTTTGGTGCTTCAGCCAGGCACTGAGGGTAGGATGGTGGTGGCCAGGCTTTGCCAGCAGCCACAGTGACCATGGGTCACTGCAGTACATGAGACAACGAAGTTATTTTGTACATGGATAGAAATAATATCTAAAAATACATTCATATATTTATATTTAAAATTTGACTGAATTATCAGAAATACTAAAATAAAGAGAAAGGGAGCTGCTATGGCCAGTACTTCTGGGAAAAAAAATAAAATGAAAGAGTAGTCAAGCAAGATAGGGGAAGGGAAAAAAAAAAGGGGGGGGAAGTTGGCATTTCTTGCCTTGTTTTACAAACTTCACTGTGGTAGGTAGATGTTTTAAGCACCAGACTCTCAGCTGCTTGTGCAAACTTGCAGGGTATGACCCCAGCCCAGCTGAAGGAAATGCAGAGCTCCTATTGACTGGGGCAGGGACAGACTTTGCTCCAAACCTGCATTTTTTCAGTTCTTAGTTACAGCATATCCCAAGGGCTTTGCTGCTGACTCCTGTGGGCTTCACTCTGCTCACCTCGTGGGTTTGGAGAAAGGCAGGGAGGTGGGGATGTTTGGCTGTGCCGACAGGGTGTGTGTAAGTTGGGAAGAGGCGGCAGGGCTGTATACCTGTGAGATTTGAAAGCGCAGAAAACGCTGTATGTCACAGTCATTTTAGCTGCTGTGCACTTAGCACTGAAAGTTTTATAGAAAGGCAAAATATACAATTCAATTACAACTGCTGCAATGCAATCCAAGTTGATCTTGTTTCTCCCCCATGAGCTGACCACAATTTTAAGCTTGGCATAGCCTGAAAGCTTGAGGAATGTATTTCCAGTAATTGCCAGGCCACTTCATTGTTTCTGTGTATACATAAACACTGGGCTGTGATCATAGTGGTCATGCTTGAGCTGCTATCTGAAATTCACTTGTGCTATAGGGATTGACTAATCTGGTTCATACTGACAGCAGTTTCCATTTACTGTATTAGCTCTCTCTGACTGTTAGTGCCATGCGACTCTAGCTGGACTCGGAAAACAAAAACTATTAAGCACTAGGCACATGAGTCACGCAGCAGAAAACTCATATGTCATTGCAGGATCCATGATTTGTCAGCTCAGGAAATCGGGACGGGTTGTAGAAGATCCATTTATAAGATGCCAAGCGTACCAAGCACCTAGCGAGGAACAGGCAGTCATGTAGTTTTTAATCATAGTTGGTCTTTTGCAGCCTCAAGACATGTTCTTACTTGGCCCACATAAGCTTCTCCCTCAGCTTTTGTTTTCTCTCTCTGAATGCCATGCTGCGTGTACAGAAGTTAATTCCTAAAAGCTGCATCCTTTTGTTGCCAGGCAAGTTGGCTTGTGAAGTCTGTAGGTTTGGGCTTTTTTCCTGTTTCTCTCGGCTTCAATCTATGCAGCTGTTATGACTTCTTTAGTACTGGGCAAACTAAAGCTCCAAGTTAAAACTGGGTGCACTTCTTTATTCCTTCCTAGCAAATCTATTTCTTTGAAGCTTTTTCTCAGGATATTGATTGCTGGTAACTTAATGTGTCTCAACCATGAAAAGCTGTTATGACGGTTTCACACACTAGTGCAGTTTTTTATTTCCCCATTTACACACAAAAAAATGGAAGTGTTTCCTCACTGGAAACTGTAGTATGTAATTCAGATAGCAGCACCCCTCTTGGAGCCAGATGCTGTAACTTCGAGAGTTGGACAAATATTTTAAAATAGCCCAGTCTGTAAATTATTTGACCTGTTCTTTATTGTACTTCTATAAGGAAATTAGCCCAATTAAATGAATCTTTAGGTAGCTGAGCCAAAATTCAGTGAAGGATGTGATTAACTGTTTTGAAATCTGCACATAGAACTATCCCTTTGCTTGGGTGAGAAGTGGATGAATGCTTGGGATCCTCAGAACCCCTTGCACAGTGCAGGATTGCTTCTGTGAGCTGACTAAGGTTGGTACGCAATGCAGGTAGGAAAGAAGCAGCCTTAATTCCTGCTGTGTGCTCACCTCTGATGTCAGCCTTGCTCTCGTTAGCCTTGACTTTGCTGAGGAAAGCAAAACTATCAGTCCTCTTGCTGTCTGCTGCTGCTTCTCCACTCTGGGTTGATCTCACCCTGATGGGGACGGTGGTCTTTCTCCATGCTGCTGTGTCAGAGTTGAGGGCAAGACGACTGTAGGTCCGTCCATGGGCAATACACATGGCTTTTCCCATTGTAAAATTACTGCCTTTTTCAGCCAATGTGACTCAAGTAGTAGAACTACCTGATGTGGGGGTTAAATCTTAAGTACTCTAATTAGAGGGCAGGAAGGAAACTACGGAAGGAACATAAGATCATATTTGTATATCATTTACCTTGGAATAACTGTACTGCATTATGTAGGCTGTTAAAATATAATTTTTAAGATTGCAAAGCCAAGCATGCCCCACTTCAGAAATGTCACCAGCACATCATTTGCTCAGTGCTGGTGCGGGGACCTTCCCTGTACGTTGTGACTGTTACCAGTGACTTCCCTGGCCTGGCTCCCAGGGGGTCCCTTTTTCCCATCCTCACTGGCTTTAACTCACCTCTCCTGGTATTTGGCCAGCAGTGGCTCAAGGCTCTGCTTGTGTCAGTGTTTGGCTGCTCTCCTGGTTTGAATGAGACGAACAAGTTGAGTGATAAATTCCAGGTGTGGTGAAATGAAAAGTTCCCAAATCACTTGTTGCTCTGGTTTATTAATAGCAAACCTGATTTGTCTTTTCTGTAGATCAGGGGAACTGGCTGCAGCAATGTTATAGTAGATGTGCCTTTTTGGAGACAGAAGGGTCATGTGATGCAGATGCCACTTCAGTCTGTGAGATTTTTCCTTATTGCCTTTCATGAGGGGGACTAGCACTGCTTTCCTTCAGTTGGCTTCTGGCTTGAGTACTGTGGTGAAAAGTGGAAGATTAAGATGTGCCACCCAAAGCAAAGTGTGATTTATTCTCTAGTTAGTTGATATTGATGTAAAATTATCAAGTTCATTGTTAGTGAAAGCCAAGACCTGGCCGAGTTCTTGTCCAGCTAAATTCAAATACATGGTTCCACAGAAAGACAACAAAGCACTGCAGTGGTAGTTACAGACAACCAGAATAAAGGAGAATTTATGGGTGTGGGGCTTTCTTCAATGGCAAACAAGGGACAGTTTGAAAGAAAGGGGAGGAGGGAAGACCTTAAAAAAATAAAGAAATGATCCAACATTCCATATGCAGAGAAAACAATTTCCATGCCTCTTATAAAAAAATGTGTTAAATCAGCTAACATTGATATAACTTCAAGCAATTAGGAGCATGCTAATAATGATATGAGTCTTCAGCTGTAAATAATTACGCTGCCTCAAGGCTATGCTTTAATTCTTGGCTTGCTGTATCTATAAACAATAATCAAACTGCAAAGCAAGTTGTGTTGTTTTTGTTCACAATTTGTGAAATGATTCCTGTACCCTACAGTGATGCTGATGGCTATTTTGACCTTCAGGAACTCCGGCCTGTGAGGCTAAGAGCTAATGTGTACTTCCATCGATCTGTGTTACAGGCACACAGCAGGTTACTGTGCCTGTTCTTCACAAGTACAAAAGCTGCTATCGTCAATCAGTGTGTGTTGTGAAAAGGGGGCTTGCTGCTGAGACTCAATAAATAGGGACATTAGGAGGAAATGTTATAATTGCTGCTACCCACATCTTGTTAATGAGTAATGTACAGTTAGACTCCATGCAATTGCAGCTAAACTGTTTATACAATTTATTCTTATGTTGCAACTAACATTTAACATAATGAAGTATCATAATTGCAGCCATTAAAGTCAAGATTAAGATTTGTTTAATTAGAATTAAGAAAATGTAGAATAGACTTTGAAAATGTAGGGTTTACTGGCTAGAATCTGCAGCATGTAGGGAAATTCAGAGAATGGGTATTAAAGAGCTTTGTTTGTAGGAAAACCGTGCCAACAGGGCTTGATTCTTCTGTTGCTTACCCCTGCTTCTGGTGCAAAGTAAACCTCGCACTGATGCAGGTGTAAAAATGAAAAAGGCCTGGCCTCAAGTTCTGGCCTCTTTAAATCCTCTGACCAAATGTAAAATGGCACTTATTTAGAAGACAAGGTCTATGATTGGCACTTTAAATCACAACATCCAGGTGCAGGCCCTCTGTTTTCTCCCTGATGCAAACCTGAAATAAGTTTGCTATTTAACAGGGAGTTAGGAAGGGTATAACTCCTCAGACATGACACAGAATTGGTGTGTGTGTGTATATAGTGTTTTAGGAGTTAAGTAATTACTCTCAAATGCCTTAAAGTTCTTTACAAATAGGCAGCCAGATTCAAGCAAGCACGAGTATTTGGGGGGATGTATGTGGAAAACTGAGGCTAGACCCCAAGGTAGAAACCATGAGAGGTATTTCTATAATATTGCAAGCATCTTTTTTGGAGGTGTAACAACATTCACAAATGGCAGAAGTATCTTCAGGCTTATAAATAGAATAAGGCTCCAGACTTCTGATGGAGCAGAGTAGTCAATACACTGAGAAAGTAATGTTGTTTTTACACAGCTCACCTGGGAGGGGCAGTTTGGTGGGATGTCTCTCTTGCAGGACTTGTATGTCCACCATCACCATCAACAACCTCACCTCTACCTGTGAAAACTGTTTACCCATATAGTGATGCAAATAATGTTATGCTTTTGGCTTGGCCGAGAAGTAAATATCAATAATAGAACTGGTGTTTTGAGAAAACCAAAACAATTTAAAAGCTTCCTGGCATAATTTATTTTTACTTTCACATTGTGATTATTTTCCCCCTCCCCTTCATTTTGAGGTGAGGGGGAAGGGGCTTGAATATCTGACCAGATTTGGCATGGGCTAGTTAATTTGGCATGGAATATGGTTAATGGGTTTGTTTTGGGATGCCATGAATTGCATTATGAATAGAGTCTTGTAAAGATCATAACTGGCCAAGATGTGATGCTCAGTAATAACAGGATTTTTTAAATCCTTTTCATCAGTTCTAGAAGCTTTTAACAAAAAATATGCCTTTGTGACTTTCAGGCTGGATTTTCAATGCACTGAGTAAAGAGCATTGCTGTAAAGGTTTTGATAATGGCATATTAAGGAACTCACTGGCCATAAATGCTGTAGTCAAACGTGATAATTTATGCAGAGAATAATTATACATGACAAACAAACAAAGGCCAATTAGGACGATTACTACTGTAGTGTCATATCAAATGAAGTTTTTATCATTCTTGCTTTCTCTTGAATAAATCACAACATAAACCTGTTGGTCAGCATTTTGAAAAAATGAACTGAACAGCTGTGAAGACCGGTATGATGCTGAAGGTTACTGACAAAGTCAGTGCTGGTTATCTAAGATTTAGAAGCCCATTGATTCCTTTTAGAAGGATCAGCATTAATATGGTATAAAATTGGTATTGGTGTCCTTTTTATGGAGAGGAAACCCATGTGCTTTAAGATAAGACTGATATTCAATTGTGTTTGATTACTTGCAAGCTGTGAGGTTGTTGTGTATGTATTCTTGTCTTTCCTGATACAAAATAAGGACACTGTCACAGCATTTTTAATGGCTGCTTTTAGAAAATAAGTTGAAACAATACTAGCTGAGACATGGTAGTCTTGTTCTCACATACAGTGCGTGCACAGGAACATGGCTTGCTGCTGGAATGATTTGTTCTCAAAAGCGAAGGACCATTTATAGTTCTGTTGCATGAATTTTTGGAGGCAGACCAAAATGCCTCCATAGTTCATTAACAGAGTATTTTCACCTCACAGCTCATTTCTAATTACCTTTCCTATCTGGAAGGCTGAATTTGAACAGGCTTTGAAAACAACCCAACCTCTCTCAGCTGTCTGTTAGCCTGACCTCCTCTTTCTACTACCCCAAAATGCTAATGCATGTATTTCGGGGAGCTTGCAGCCCAGGATGTTGGATGCGTTGTCCTCTCAGCCACCTCATGGCTCCCATATAACTAGCCAGTAGGAAGCCTAAAGCTCACGGTTGCCTGGAAGGCAACTGGGAAGTGTCCCCTGAGTTCTCAAAGGAGACCTTGATAATCACGGACAGCACATGACTCATCTAGAGAGAAATGTCTTTTCAAAGTGCCTGTGAGCATAGAGGACTGAGATGCTGTGCCAAATCTATCTTGAAAGTGGTAAGATGCACTATTGTGGGGTGCTTCTCATCCTATGCGTGTTCTAGGTGCCTGCCATAGCAGGGGATTTTCTAAGGTAGAAAAATCCTGGTAGTTGTGGCCAAGGACAAAAAAATACCCCGCCAGTCATCCTTACGTGGACTTGAGGGAATTTCTTGCATGACTCTAAGCTCTGATCAGGTTATTCCTGTGTGAGCAGGACATGGCAGGCAGTTCACCCTGGCGGTTTTTAATAGCACTAGTAACACTAGCCCACCTTGTTTACAGCTGTGAAATATCTATTCTGTTTCATTCCTGGAAATTAAGATAGGTATGCGAGAGAGGAAGGGGTGATAAAAACTGGTTTTGCCCTCTTTTTTTTTCCAGCTGATAATTAGTTTACTCTAGAGTGCTCTAGATTCCTAATCTTAAAAAAAAAGGTATGGAGCTTATGTTAGGTATTGCAGAGGTGAAGTAGGCACTTCAAATAATTTCATAAATCAAAATATATCTGGCATCTATATTCCCACTCTTCAGAGAAGACCCTTGCCTGGGTAGAACGGGCTTGTCTTACACTTAGAGGTCTTATTAGGATTTATTTTACTACTTAGTTCCTTTGGATGTGTTTTGTGGGTTAAAAAAATACAATAGCAATAAGCCCAATGCAAATTGTATATCCATTAAAGCTATTACGCCCGAGTAGGTAGCACAAAGGGTTTCCAGCTGGGTGCCACCCCATTGAGCTGTGTTGTTACAGCTCCCTTTGTCTGTGGCGCCCGGGATGCCGGTGTCCTCAGCTGACTCCAGCTGAAATGGGCAGAACAGCTCTTGGCAGGTCTTCTCGTCCCACCACAGGGCTGTGCCCTCAGCTAGAAGGGATGCTCAGAAGTGAATGAGCCCACCCTGCCCTCTCCTCAGACAGACCTCAGCCACCCTATGAATTTAGGGGGTGTAACCCATCTCACACCCTGTGAAACTATTCTTGCCTCTTATATCTCATTAAGAAGGATGTTTTCCTTTTTTTAAACTTGGTCGGCCGGTAAAAGAAAATAATAGTGCAAAAAATAACATTTGTCTTTTTGTAGCAGGAGGGAAGAACTAAATCCTCTTTTACAGTAGGTGTCTCTAACCAAGAGTCCAAAGATAACAACTGTAGAGAAGCAATTTTAGTGCTTCACAATGATTACAGGTTTATAGTTCTGTAATTATTTAATGCTCGTTAGATATATCTATTTAAGTATGCTTCTGATGCGAGATCTCTTGCTAAGCTAATTTGGAGTGACTCCCTGCCAAATCAATATCAATCTTCTGGCAAATATTATTAAATATTTGTTTGATACCTATTTACAAGTAGGAAAATAATTTTGCTGCCAAGGGATTGTAAATGTGTGAAAAGACCCTCTGACAGCTTACTTCACTCACTGTCTACAAGCCGGCGTCTGCATGCCAAAGTTGGAAGACTAAGATGAAGAACATAATTAAGGAAACATATGAAGGCTACCACAGGGTTTGAGATTAATTAGCTGTGCGTCAATAATCTCATCAATATCCGATTAACAAATGACACATAGCCCAATGAAACATATTGATTCATTCACACTCCACACTGTTAATAAATTGAAGCTGCTTTGCTAAATGAGAAAGCTGACAAAATAATAGCTTCCTAATACTTCTCCAGTATTGTGATAAAAACATAAAATTAGCCCAAAGTATACTTAATTTACCAGCTCTGTCACTGCCCTTATGAAGCTTGTTAGCACAATAGCGGGGAAGTTTGTTTTTGTTTTTATAAACTAAATGCTAGAATGGGCGCATTAATACGTGGATACATACATAATTTGAAAAGGTAATGTTATCTGTTTGGGGTTCTTGGATGAACACATTTTTTCAGAAATGATGCAAACCTTTTGTGCAATGTTGGGACTGCAATTTTAAAGGGCATCTTTTGTTAAATATCACAAAATATCAGAGTCTAAGATAAATGTCTGAGTGTCCGAAATAAAATATTGTCTGCCAATGGGATTTTTGCATTACCTAGAAGTGCTACCTATGTTTTGTCTTCTGAAGACCAGATAAGTATTTTTTTAGTGTAGAAAGCAAGTGTGGAAATAAAGGGCTCTTGTTTTCCCTCCTATGCTTTGAGACCCCTGTCTTCTCCTATGTAAACAGTTCTTCATAAATAGGTGAAAAATAACTGGGGACAAAATGTGTGCTATATATATACTTGGCATCTTAAACTCTTAAAAGTATTAAAAGTTACAGAAAACTCCAGTAGGACAAAAACACTGACTGTGGTTTTGCTAGGTGAATAATACTACCTTGCTGGCTTCTTATGGTGTTTCAAAGAATGCTGTAATCATGCCACTGCAGCAGTAGCTTGTACTGACTGTCTTAATATTTCAGCGAAGTGTTTCTTACAGGGGCAAGGGAGTCACAGCCATCAGGGTCTGGATGTGGTTTTGTTCTGCACAGCAATGGGAAAAAGCCCTGCACACAGTTCTGTGGAAGGGGATGCTCTTGTCTGTGAGCAGCAGTCCTACTGTCTGGGAACAGCGGTTTCATTTTTTTCTACTGGTGGTGTTTTGGTGGGTTTTTTTTTTTTTAATTGCAGAACTGTTCCAATCAAGAGAGGTAAAGCTTGCCAGGTGGCCTGCTGCCCCTTTCTCATCCCCCAGCCACAATGTTTCTCGCTTCTTTGGTGTGAACCTGCTTTGCTGAAACAAAGCAGCAGCGTTACAGCTAGCTTTATTTGCTATGTTGTTTGCTGGATACCTTCAGCTCTCCTCACTGTCATCCACAAGCCCCATGGGGATGCAACAACCTAAGGCGACCTGCCTGCCGGCTCCATTGCTGGCAGGCACCTATCCCTGGCAGCAGGGAGGCACGTGGTGGCAGTGGGCAGCAGGTGTGAGGGAGACCCACGGCGCCCAGGGGCGGTGAGATGGCTGGCTGCAGCTGTGCTGGCTGGTTGCCCACCCATCTATCCCTGAGACATGTGAGGCTTGGTGGGGAGCGGCTGCTGTGACCCCAGCCTGCTGGCACAGCACCGGATCCCCCTGGATCAGAGTGTGGGGTCAGGCTGGGAAGAAGCTGGTTCCCCTGCCTGGTACCAATTCTGTCCCTGTACCTGATGGCAGAGCTGTGGTGTGCATGGACTGCCGTGGCTTTGTTGCTGAGGGCTGAGCTTGGGCAATTTAGACACTTGTGTGTATTGAAATAAGTGCTGGTATACCTTAGCTATAGTCCAAAGTGTTGCCTGTAGTGCAGATGATTGACTTATATCTACATATATTTATGCATGCATATATATATACACATACACAAAACACATGCATAAAATCTCAGACTCGTCAGGATGTAAAAAGTGATTGCTTTAAACATTCCAGTTATCTGGACCATGTTCTAGGAAACTTGGAGGCTTTTGAAATCTGAAAGCCAAGCCATTTGTTTCATTTTTAATAATTACAGTGCTCTTGTAAGGCTTTTATGAGTCATTGTTGTGCATTCAAAAACCTTAACTGTTAGACCTCATAAAAAAGAAATATTATGACTGTGATTAGAAATCAGTGATCAAAAAGGCTCTTTTAAGCATTTGAGCTCACTGCCCTGTTGAGCATTGTTCCCCCACAGTGTGAAGTACTGTTTCAAACCCAACTGTAAATGAACCGACTAACGTTTGGTCCATCTGTAGCTAGCTCTTAACTAACTGTCATTAACTTTTTAGGGCTTCATGATATGCTGAATAACTTGGAACAACTAATGATTTTATTACCAATCTTAATATTTAGAGTTCCCTGTGGAGTTGTGCATGGTTCTTAATGAAACCATTATTTACAGGATTAAAATCTCTTGGCAAATTCCTTTCCTTCCAACTGTACTGAGATTAACACAGGCTTGCAGCCCAACTTGGGATGAAAAAAGGCTTTATGTGAGGTGTAACACTTAAATCTGGTTTCTTTAAAGGAATTATCTTTAAAATGTCAACAATCATAAATGTAGTTTACCAACTCCTACCCTAGGTCAATTTAGGATAGCCTGCTACTACAAACTATTATTTGATTTGATTCTTCATTGTCTTAGGGCTTCTTGTTGTAATAACTAATTATTGGAATGTAGAAGTATTTGTGTACTGCTGCCAAAAGAGGGACATTGGCCTCTGCACTTTATTATAATAGTGAAACATAGTCCCCACCACGAAGTATGTCATAGAATCATGGAATGCTTTGTATTGGAAAGAACATCAAAGATCATCTAGTTCCAACCCCCTGCCATGGACCCTCCACTAGACCAGGCTGCCCAAAGCCCCATTGAACCTGTTTGAGTATGCTGATAGGGAGGGGTCAGCCACAGCTTCTCTGGGCAGCCTGTGCCAGGAGTTCACGACCTGCACAGGGAAGAATTTTGTTCTCATATCTAATATAAATCTACTCTTTTTCAGTTTAATCCCATTATCCCTTGCCCTATCACTCCATGTCCTTGTAAACAGCCCCTCCCCAACTTTCCTATAGGCTCCTTTAGGAAGGCTGCAATAAGGTCTCTTTTGAGCCCTTTCTTCTCCAGGCTGAACAACACTAACTCTCTCAGCCTGTCCTCATAGAAGTGTACTGTGCCTCCTCTGGACCTGCTCCAACATGTCGATGTTGTCCTTATGTTGGGGACCCCAGAGCTGGATGCAGAACTCTAGATAGTCTCCTGCTGGAGACGAGCTCAGTGGAGAAGGACCTGGGGGTCCTGGTAGATGACAGGTTGGCCATGAGCCAGCAGTGTGCCCTGGTGGCTAAGAGAGCCAATGGGATCCTGGGGTGCATCCGGAGGAGTGTAGCCAGCAGGTCAAAGGAGGTGATCCTCCCCCTCTGCTCTGCTCTGGTCAGGCCCCACCTGGAGTATTGTGTCCAGTTCTGGGCTCCTTGGTTTAAAAAGGACAGGGATCTCCTGGAGAGAGTCCAGAGAAGGGCTACGAAGATGATTAGGGGCCTGGAGCATCTCCCCTATGAGGAGAGGCTGAGTAAGTTGGGAGTGTTCAGCCTTGAGAAGAGAAGACTAAGGGGGGACCTAATTAAAGTCTATAATTATCTGAAGCAGGGGATGCAGGGGGAATTGGCCAGCCCCTTTTCAGTGGACTGTGGGGACAGGACAAGGGGCAATGGCTGCAAGTTGGAGCACAGGAAGTTCCGCACCAACATGCGGAGGAACTTTTTCACAGTGAGGGTGACAGAGCCCTGGGACAGGCTGCCCTGGGAGGTGGTGGAGTCTCCTTCTCTGGAGATATTCAAGACCCGTCTGGACGCCTATCTGAGTGATATGTCCTAGGGAGCTGCTTTGGCAGGGGGGTTGGACCCAATGATCTCTCGAGGTCCCTTCCAACCCCTTCTATGATTCTATGATAGTCACTCTTTTTTCTCATAATGTGGATGCTTTCCACACTTTGACTAGCTAATAATCACAGTAATATCTCTCCATCACATAGATGAGCGGTGCCTCGTAACTTCTCTGAGGGCCACATGTCCACCAGATACCATGAACTGACTCCTGAGCAGTTCAGTCAATAGCAGGGATCCTGACAATAGCAGCAATATTTCAAAAGCAGTTAATAAGTGCAAGGATACATGTCTGCCTCCAGGGAATGATCCTCAGAAAGTGGCAGGAGGAAAACCTAATTGGAAGTGTCAAAAAAGGAAGGGGAAAAAAAAATATTAAAAGTATCTGTTGCCATTAGACCTGCAGCATGCTAAGACCCGAAGGAAAATGAAGTAAAGCTTGTGAACTTTAGCAAGTGACTGCAGCTTTCCATCATTTACCTGACAGTCTCTCAATGAAGCTCGTCATGGAACAAAAATGGGGAACTAGTGTTTGTGTTCCATTCCTCATTTCTTTTCTCACCTGCTTTAGTTACAGTGTATTTGGACGGCTTTATAGTCTTTCTCTAGATCCAACCACACTTCTGGAAATCATCTCTTAATTTTCCTGATTTAGGTAGCCAACTCTGTCCCTTTTGAGCTGGACTTGTATGGACCAGCCAGCTGCTCCTACTCATCACGTCTTTACTCTGAAATGTGCTGAAGAGAACATTCATGATCATCAAATTAGCACCATGCTCAGTACTGCTCTTTGGTTTCTCTTCATGTAAAAGTGTTCAGTGACTGGCACCTCCAAAAAATTTTCCTTCTTGTGTGTTTTCCCAATCTTAGGGACTCTCAGAGCAAGCAGTGAGATCCTTGTGTTCAAAGGCTTTGCTGGGCTTCCCTTCTAGAAAGCATTCTGTCTCTTTTTAAGCCTATGTAAACCTGTATAATACACAACATCTTGTGGCAGAGTACTTTATTTCCTGCATGTTGCAGAGTTCTCATAGAATCATCGAATGCTTTGGGTTGGAAGGGACCTCAAAGATCACCTGACTCCAACCTCACTCGACCAGGTTGCCCAGAGCCCCATCCAACCTAGCCTTAAACATCTCCAGGGATGGGGCTTCCACAGCCTCTCTGGGGAGTTTGTGCCAGGGCCTCACCACCCTCATAGTAAAGAATTTCTTCGTAATGTCTAACTTAAACCTACTCTCCATCAGCTTAAAGCCATTGCCCCTTGTCCTGTCACTGCACTCCCTGATGAACAGTCCTTCTACCACTTTTCTGTAGGAAACTCGTCTTTATTTCAAACTTGCTACCAATTCATTTCAGTGGATGAATGGTAGTTCTTGCATTAGAATAAACAGTAGAATAATGCAGTTTCCTCCATGCCACTTGCTGTTTTACAGATCTTGTCAGGTGCCCTCTCAGATCTAATTTGCACACAAAGAATTCCAGACTAATTGTTTCTTGAACAGAAATAATTCTACATTCTATACTCCTGCATTCTTATGTACCTTCTTCTAGTTTTATTGTATCTGTGTCTGTGTTCATGTTTGCTCCTCTAGCTGTGCATCGAAGGTTGATTTGGCATTGCAGAATGAGACAGTGGGTGTTGGCTCTGTAGTCTTTGGCAATAGCTTATTACACTGCCTAATCACAACCTCTGTTGTATAATATGTGGCACAGTAACTCACTTATGCTGTGTCCAGCCTGGTTTTGTAATTCATCTAGACAGTCCTCTGCGTTTCTACTACTGCAGTTTGAGATTTGATAATAAAATTTTCACCTGTTGATTTTCCTTGAGTTTGGATGGTCTTGCTTATTTCTGCTCTGTTTTTTTAAACCTTAACTCATTAATTCAAACCAATGTCTTGAAGCTAGTAATTTGGTTAAAAGAGTTAAAAAAAAAATGAGGTCCTAAGCTGCCATCCTTCTGGGAGAGGACATTTTGAAAAGTAAGCTAACATACTTTTTTTGGGTTCTTTTCTTTCTCCAAAGGGAGAAAAAAAAATCTTAAAAGTTGCACTGAGATGAAAAATCAATTAGTTTTAAGAAAACTTCAGTGAGGTTTCCTCAACAGTTGAATGTAGATCATTGTATTCTTTTTCCTGTTTAATAATAGAGAAAGTAGAGCTTGTACACAGTAACCAATGGGCTCAGTCCCCTGTGATGATGATGGATCCATGACCTTACCCTGTGTAGAAGCAGGCAGGAGGACCTTGCTGACTCCTGTATGAGATGTCAGGATGCTCGATGAGTGGCACTTACTGCTTCCTCCTTCTGAATGACATTTCTAGGTGTTTCCAGAATTCTTCACGCAGACAACTCCCTGACCCTTTTCTGTTAATAGTTGTGGATTTAGCTATACTGTCTGCATGGGCAAAGGCTTTCTTTGGGTCCTGTTCGAGTCCCAGCTTTCAGGTTTCATGCCAGGGTTTCAGCATTCCCAGCCACAGAGAGCTCATTCTCGTGGCCTGTCTGCCATTTTAAACACATGCTAGCTCTCAAGTCAAGAAGATGATCCTCTGTATGCCTCATCCCAACCAAAATGCTGGATAGGAAGAGGATGTGTCATGATGCTCTGTTCTTACAGTCTTCAAAGTCTTCTCTTGGGACAGTTGTCCATTACAGGTCCACACCCACCTCTGTTGTAACACCAAATGTTGGGGATATCTTTTGTCTTCCATCAGGAAGTTGTGTGAAAGTGGTGGTGTATCGTGTGGGTTTGAAGGTTGTGAAAGAAAGACTGAACATGCTGTGATGGCACCAATGAATCCCATGCCTCAGCATGGGGTTCCTTTTTCATTTTCTTTGAGAGGAGGAGAGCAGGTTGAAGTCACATAGGATACCTTTTCACAGTGTGCAAAATGACTGATGTCCAAAGCCATTGTTTTGTTCACCAGTGCTGGACAGTACAGAGCTCCATGAACCTGTACTTGAACGGTCTTTGCTGTACTTCAGGTATTGGGCATGTTTCTGTTCTCCATCTGTAATATAGGTCAGGAAACTATCCTCCCTAACTGCTTTTATTTCAGTTAAAAATATTTTGAGCAACGAGTCTTTCTTGAAGAATGTTGTGCATAAAACTTCTTGGTATTGGCATTAACACACACGGTGTCTCCTACAACCTAATGCTGTTTAGTTTATGGCATCAACCTAAAATTAATAGTGTGAGCAGCAGAATTTTTTTGAGTTTCTTTCATATAAACACTAGCTTTTGTGCCATTCAGCCTTTCTTTGGTGGGTGGTAACTCACTAAAATGGCAATTCTTGGAACTAGACACTAAAAACAAAGGACTCGTTTTTAAATAACCAAATCCAACCATCACAAAGAATGTAGCTTTTGAAAAATTGTCTTGTTTCTTTGAATCACATTTTCCTGCTAGTCCTCATTGCTTTATTGATGACAGATAGAAAAGGCTGTTGCTTGTATTAGTTGTAAACTTTCCTTTGTCAGAGCCCTTTCCACCATCTGTCATTGCATAACTGTATGTTCCCAGGTTTGTAGCTCTAATGTGTTTTTGCTGTTTTGTGTACAGTACGTTACAAGTTATAAAAGCTTGAGTAAATAATTCATGTAAAAACCTTTGTAAATATTGTCAAACTGTGGAATAAATGATTTACTAAGAGGTCTCTTGGCTCAGCCTAGCAGCTTTATTACTGTAACTTGTTTTGTAAACAACCTCCTCCCCCCCCACCCTGTATTTTTTCCATCAAGTGACTTTGTGTAAATTCTATTGCTAAGCACTACATAGATGCATTTCAATCACCATAAATAATGCAATATCAGCACTTTAACCACCTGGGGACTCCATTCAGAAGTCAACCAAAGGTGTAGTTTGTGCGAGACCCTTAAGGGAACATATTTTCAATGCATGTAGAACAGTGTACTTCCCTCTGCTTTCATCACTGATTGTATTTGTTGGAGATGGCTCCCTCTCAGCTGGAAGGAGGTTTTCTGGTTGACCTCAGGTTTGCAAAGAGCTGATACCTGTGCCTCATTTCATGTCCTGTGGAGAGTTCTGCAAATATGGGGGTAGATCAGGAAGTATGATTATGAGAGGTGGTCCTAAGAAACACTCAATTTTTCTTCCAGCTTTTTAATAAAATGTTGTCTGAGTGGTTGGAGGAAAAGTAATCAGAAACATTTGTGTAAATGAATAATATGTCTTTGCTTTGATGTATTCATGAGCCCCTTGTTAGTCTTCTGAAAACACAGCTGAAAATGAAATGTTTCTTCAATAATGTTAGTGGAATGGGAAAATGTAACACGTTTTCCCATTTACATCTGAGTCCTTGCGGGCAGGCATAATTGTGTGGCTACATGTGCTTGTGCTGAGTTTTTGTAAAATACAGGCATACTTGGCAGGTATCAAGCCTTTGGTGAACTACTACAGTGATCATGATGCTGGAAACTGTGGACTATCCGTGCTGTTACATTGACTCAGAGTTTGAACTAAGGCTTAAGTCCCAAAGTCTCTGAACACCTGTCTTGGTTATAAGCTGGTTTTCAAGATGACTTCTGTATAGAGTGAGCAAAACTATTTTCCAGGCATTGTTTGAGACAGTGCTTCAAAATGGACCTGTGTGGCTGCAAGTAGGATGAGCATGGATTGTCTTGGGTATCCTGGCTCTGCAGACTCAAACTGAGGACAGCACAGCTGTTGGCCGTGCCCATGCCGGCCAACTTTTCTGCTCAAGTGTGACTTGAAATACAGCTGTTCTGACTAGGTAGATGAAGCAATGACAGAATGAGGTTTCTAAGTTGAAGGATGGGGACCATCTGGAGGGCATGGGAATAGTTTTATTGATCTCGGGAGCTGGTGGACTCTCTAGAGAAGCAAGCACATTATGATGGCCTGCTTGAAGACCTGTTCCCCTTGGCACCTCCTCACCACTCACCCTACCTTGCTTGACTCTTAAACCCCATGGAAATGAAGTAAATATAACCAATCCAGCATATACAGACAGAAGTTCTTCAAGCATGTGACCTCAAAAGCAGATGTCTTCAGACACTCCTTTTACAGAAATGCTGTTTTCAGAATTATTTGCTTTGAAGTGATTTTGTGCTAGGCAGCTGAGCAGCTGTGGAAGCACACTTCCAAAGATTTATGACTTTCTGGGAATGGGGAAAATCATTCATTATCTTCATCATAATATGTGTGATATCAAAGCTACCCAGAAATGAAAAAAGTACTATTTTCTGATTGTAGAGATGACATTTTTTTTACCTGATCTTAGGAAAGGGGTTGTCCATCTTCTTGATGACTCATCTGGTTTCAGCTTTTAAGGAGCAAAGCAATTTGTGGCTTAAGAACTAAAAGTAGACTTCAAGAAAACTCTGAGAAATATTTGTTAATGGGTTTTGGGCATTTCTGTATGTCTGATGTAGTTAGGAAACAACTTCCTCCCTCCAGCTCTTTAACCCTTATACAAGGAGGACGGTAACGTCCCAGCAGTGGATGTAACTGAGTGCGTGAGAAAGAAGAAGCTGATAATGGCAGCATTCAATCATGTAGAGTTGATGAAAGAAAAAATAATGGTGTGCCCTCTACGAGTTATTACTGGTAGTTTCCATAAAAGTTAAGTAAATGAAGTCTGAGGCTCAATTTAAACCACATCTTGTCTGTCTTCTTGCGTGCCCAGGACAATACATTGTTTGCTGTGAATAGACCACCCGAGGGCTGGTCATGTGTTTTGGTAGAAATCATAGTTTTGTCAAACAAAGCAAAACACATAATTATAGCCTTTTTATATTAAGCCCCCCTATTTTAATTATTATTGTGCGTTTTCAATTAGAAGTATGTTAAAGACTTGCCATTAGAAGTTTAAAAGCATGAAAATAGCAAAATGACAGAGAATTTAGTCTGTAAAAACTCATCCTGATTTGGCTTAATCAACAGAGCAACAGCAAAGCAGCACTTCCTACACCCACCCTCCCCACACCCCCCGGCTTTTTCCCTAGATTTGAAAATCCTAAAAGTCACAATCATTGTCATGTTATGGCTGCACACACCCCAAAAAATGTAACTCAGCTGTAATTAGTTGTAGTACAAACTATGTAGAGCCTAGCCTTGTGCATTACTTGTATTATGGGATGTATGTTTAAGAAATATAGTCAATGCATGAAGTCTAGCCAGCATAATGTTAAGTATCTGTGAAATATAACAGATGGATATAGATTAAGAAGGAGGTATATGCTGCTGTTATAGAGATAATTGTATTTTGTATGAGGAGGGGAAGAAGGGGAAAAAAGTCCCTTTGAAAGATCACTTTGTAGCTTTAGTAAGCCAAGATATAAGACCTCTGGAAATTTCCTTGTGTCTTTATGGTATGTATGCACAGGTATAATTTGTTTTCAGATACAAAATTATTGTAATCCTAGGTTTTGTTCTACATGCTTAGAGGAAACGTATTTATTTTTCACGTTAGTTACTTTAAAGCCTGCTCCACTTCTAGTGGTGCTTCTGTTAAACTCCTCTATGAGCTCCAGGTTACAACTTGGAGACTGATCTCTGCACCACAGTGCTCTGTGGTAGTCTGACCTTTGGTGTAACCCACTCTAACTGTGGTCGCCTTTGCTGTTAGGCATCTGTGGACACTGGAGGAGAAGCAATACTTTATACTTTGGTTTCTTGGGTGTTCCAATGCTCTTTGACTGATGGGCTTGCCAACATGACCTTCACTCCACATTGTAATGCTGGGCCTGACTATTGGTCCCTGATAAGAAGAGGTTTTCAGGTACCTGTGCAACTCTGCTGATATCAGGACATACAGGCCCTGGTCCAGTCCTCTGCATCCTGTGTTTTGACTGAGATATGCTTTTTATATCTCTTTGCTGTGAAACAGAAATTAATTCTGTATGTATTAGGAGAGACAGCTCTTTATCTGCACTTCTGTTGAGGTTAAGGACAAATATCTACTGGCTTCTGCAGTGAGCCTATAGCTGGTGCTCCTGCAAGGGGGAAAATACGGAGAAAACTCCATTTTGTATAAAATTATGGTCTCTGTGCTTATCAACTATGTAGACTGAAGCATCAGGGTGGGTGCGATCCTCATTCTAAGGGGTTATATACGTGACTAAGTCCTCTACTACTGTGTCCTTTTGGACTTTCTTGTTTCCTCTCAGGTTACTTTGGTTTTTTATTATTGTAGCTTCTAAAGCCTCAGGTAGGGGCCAGCAACCCAGAATGAGATGGACAGTACACAGAGCAACACGCGTTCCCAAATCCCAAGCATTTCCACTCCGAGCGTTAGAAAAGACGTGTTACATGAATAAGGATCAAGAAAAGAAGATGGGGAAGAACAATTCCAGTGCCAGTAGATATGGCCCATCAGTTACCCAGTCTGGGACTAGATTTTTTGATATACATTACCACAATGCAAGTTTTAGCAATATACTGTTGCTAATATGTCTCTTCTGGGTTGTACTTAATGTCTACTGGGCTATTAAAATTTCTGTCTTTAAGAAAATGGGCTATATATTTTTGACTGACTATTGAAAAAAGGATGGGGAAACTTAGGGAAGTAGAGGCCTAATCTGTGTCTTTATTTCATTTCCCAAATATTTATATATAGATCAAGTAAGACCCTTAAATTTTGAGCGAATTGCTTCAGCAGAGAGGAATCTCCAGCAAGCTGATTGTGGCAGCATGGTGCACACAGTGAAATCCTCTGGACAAGACCTGCTGCCACAAGCACTGCTGGACTTTGCTTCTTCCCCTGCAGTGGGGAGCAAGGTTGCAGCAACACAGACCTGTGCCAGGCACCTTCAGCTGCGAAGTCAATAAAGGTTTGTGAAATATAAAGACAATCTAGAGCATCTACAGGGCATGTGGTATCACCAGGTGCTGGCAGTGGTCTGTGGCAGAAAATCAAAGCTATTTTCCTGGGACATCTCCCACCATTAGGGAAAGCGCTAGGGGGAACTGAATATCCTTTGCTATGCCCACTAGCTGCTACAAGAAGGCACGTTACAGTGGAGGTGTGTTTTGATATTAGACAACAACTAGGTATACGTATCATAAAATATAACTGGGGCTATGTGTAGTAACTGCATTTTGTAACCCCAGTGACTCACTGTGTCTTTCCTAAGGAGAGAAAGTCCTTGGAGCCACCTCCTGTGGCTGCGTGAAAGGCATACCTCTATAGGTCCCACCTGCTGCTCCTTGCTTAGCATTCGATAAAAATCTCCCCTTGTGCTCCTCTCTCCACTGACCAGGAGCCAAGAAAATATCATTCTGTCACTGTTGGTTCCGTATGTCAGGTGGATGGACATTGCAGGAGGTTTTCATCATGCTGCTTATCAGCTACTTCTACTTCATGATGCAAATAATCTTCTCTCTGTCAAACCCTCTGGGAGAAATTACCTGTAATTAGTTCATTCTCTGTAGGTTATCAAGATACACTCTTTGATAGTAGTGCTACTGCATTTATTTCCCAAGTAGCAGTAATTATTATTGAAGAGAAAACATAAAAAAGCTTTTAGACACCATATGTGGACGCAGTTTCCCCCTGTTAGACATGGGATGGTGGTTTAACACTGTTTTCTTTACTGGGTTGTTTGTCAGACCCAGTTCTGGAGAAGAGCATTGTGTCCCACAGAGGAGCTGGAGACTGGAGAGGTTTCAGGTGCTGATGGATTTGCTCAGGCACCTGACACACGTGCCAGGAGCTGTCTTGTGGTGGTGGTGGTGGGGGAACCTGGACGTCACTGTCACCATAGAGACAAGCAACAAGGATTTGGTTTCAAAAGGGTGAAGAGAAGCTGGGAGTTAGGAAGGTAAGACTGGGTTTGTCTCTCAATTCTCATGAAGGATTTTAAAATGATGCTATATTTGAAAGTATGCTACAGTAGAGGGATGCTCTACTGTATGTTTATACACATGCATAGATATGTGTATATAAACATGCCTCCATACATGCATATTTACATGGACTGTTTTGAATGGACTTGGATGCAAAAAAACCCAATGGAGTTTTTAAAAAGACCTTACTAGTGTTCTGCTTGCCCTCCTCCAATTAATTTTTCATTTACAGATGGCATAAAAGAAGACTTGAATTCTGTTTGAATTTTATTTTAAAAAGTCATAAAAGATTTGCTACCTTAAGATTTTATCTGGTTTTGAACAGAAGCAGAGTGAGCTGCATTGTGCTGTAATTTAACATTGTTCACTTCTGCCCCTTTTCATGGTCTTCTGCTGTGCCTTAGCAATGATATGGATATAAAGAAATGGTGAGTGTTGACAGGTAGGATAGGAATCAGCCATGAGTCATTGTTTAACCACATGGGACCTTAAAAGCCAAAGCCTGGCTTTGTACTGGTCTGTAACAGCTTGTAAATAGTCTCTCTCTGCCGGCTCTTATATCAGCGAATTTAACCACCCCTCCTGATGGCTTATCCCATCACTTGCAGATACAACCTTCAGTGATGTTTAAAGCTTCAGTCTGCACGCTTACAATCCCCAGCAAGGTGCTGACCCCCAAAAGATGTGTCTCGTACCTTGAAAGCAAATGATAACTTCATGGCTATGGCTCTGAGGGGGGGCGGACTGTTGGCAAGGAAGAATCCGTCTGGCAAAGCAACAGATGAACTATTAATGAGTAATGCCATATATGCATTACTGCAGAATGCTGGTTAAAAGCTTATAGAAACTGATAAAAGACCTTGCCTGCGATGCTGTGCAGTGCTGGATGCCACTGGAGTGGACAGGGCTGGATGCATATTTCTGATCTTGAGCCAGGGATGCTCAGCAGAGCCCTCGAGCTCCTCTTGTCTCTGTCCAGTCCACTGTAGCTCCAGTGGGGAGTAGCCAGAGCACAGCAGGCTTTTTAACCATGACACACTTCTTGCCTTGACAGCTGGAGGAAGTCTGGCATGGGATCCAAATCTGTTGGCTTTGTGTCAGCTCTGGGGTATCTTTCCTGTTTTGGGAATTTCCTGCCGGGAAGGTACCACTGTGGTTTGGAGCAGAGCTCAGATCTCAGCTCCTGGGGCCGTCCACTCCAAGAGGAGACTTTGGCAAGGATACATGTGTTTTTGCTATTTCTAGGTCTCTTTGATTTTATAAATAACTAAGTGACAAGTAAAATTTTGGTGTTTGTTTTATGGCTGAGTTTTCCATGGAGATGTTTGCATGCGTACGTAATATCGTTTGTATTTATTATTCCTACTGCTGTCGTCACTCACACGTTTTCTGCAAACACAGAACAAAAGGCAGCTCCCTTTGCAATAAGCTTATGGTCCAACTGCTGTGCAAAGACAGCAGAGGACACAGAGTGCCTGGGGGGCACAAGGAAACCCTGAGATAACATTGCTTGGGCTGCTGTTGTCAGACCTCTACAAACCATGATAATATGTGTATGCTTGATGCTAATAAGAGGCAACCAGAGTGTATGTGAGGAACCAATTTCTCTATTTACATGCAGCTGAGGTTTGTGTTTTTTGGGGTACCGTTGTTGGGGCATGCAGCTAGCTGGCTGACTTCCGTAACAAACTGCATTTTTAACTGATTTTATCTGATGACTGCTGCAGGATCTTGTCTACCCAGATTTTAGTCATTTGCCTTGACTTCTGTTTCAGGAACCTTCTGACCAAATTGATCTTTGGTATCGATATGAAAATCTGTGCTGGTGATCTTTCAGGTTGACTCACTTTCTGGGATCAGCCTACGTCTCAGACATGGCGCACTCTCTTCATTAATCATTTGATCACGCTCTTTAGGGAGAATACAAATTGTGATTACGTTAGATTTGGAGTTCATCCAGTTCAGTACCCTGTCTCCCGTGGTGGTGGTCCCCAGCTGTTTCAGAGAAAAGAAAGAGAAACCCTGCTTTAGGCAGGAAGGAGATAATCTATCATTCACTCCAGGCTCTAATGGAAACTTTGTTTTGGTATTTCTGCAGTAAACTTTAAAAAATATTTTAATTAATGTAACACATGAGAACATTCCTATCCCTGCAATTATCCTCTTCCTTTTGGAATCCTGTTAAATTTTTTGTTTTCATGACATGGTTTAGAAAGTGGTGGGTTTTTTCTTTTTAAATTTCTCTTCTCCCTTAAAGTAATTCTTCTTAACTTTTGACTTGTTCACATCCGCTTTGTTGAGTGCATTCTTGCTTGAGCAGAGAAACCATTCTCTGAGAACTTGATTACCAACAGATTATTACAAAGCCAGATGTCATGACAAGAGTGGGATACTAACATTATCTAGGGGATCTGATCAGAAAGGTTTTACTGATGCAGAAGCAGGAGTGGACAGAAAGTTGCGGTTGATGTCCAGCCCAGAGCTCCGCTCTTGGCATGTTCCATCAGCTGCTCCAGTACTAGACAGGCTCCTTAGACACTGCTCTGGTTGCTCAGCCTCTTACGATCTGCTCTTGTCACAGAATGGCATGCTTTATCTGCCCGGGGGAGGATCTGAAACAACACCTATTCTAACAAGTGCTGCTTTTATTTGCTGCTATTGTTTATTAGTAGTGGGGGTAATACGATTCCTCGGCTACATATAAATTCCTCTCCTATAATGCTTCACAGTTGAGTGCCTGTGTGAAGTGGTCAAGACCTGCATCTGGAAATTATACAGTAACAAGCTTTACTTTTTCTTCCTCACTACAGCTGTAATACTGATTTGCAGCAGGTTTAGGCTATAGTCTACCAGGTGATAGAAGTAGTAAAGCAACTTCAGCTATCTTCCTTACAGTGTTACTCTGCAATACTGTCACTTCATGTTTAGTGGCATGTAGATAATTTGCCAATTTGTGTTGAAAAGGTAGGCATAGGACAACGTGAAACTGATGCTGGGCACGATTTCAGTTTATAGACACTGTAAACATCATCTTTGATAGTAGTGATCATTGCCCAATGTTAAATACTGCTGTCTTTCTACACACTTCAATACACTAGGTGATCATAGAATGGTTAGGGCTGGAAGGAACCTTAAAGATCATCAAGTTACAACCTCCCTGCCATGGATAGGGACACCTCTCACTAGATCAGGCTGCTCAAGGCCCCGTCCAACCTGGCCTTGAACACTGCTGGGGAGGGGACATCGACACACCTCCCTGGGCAACCTGTTCCAGGGCCTAATCAACCTTGTAGTGAAGAATTTTTTCCTAATATCCAATCCAAATCTAGCCCCTTCCAATTAAAAACCCTTCCCCCTTGTCCTATCACTATGTGCCCTTCTAAAAAGTCCCCCCCCTAGCCTTCCTGAAGGTCCTTTTCAGGTACTTGGGTTTTCCCAGTTGTCTCTGGGTTCAGTTTTTCATCTTTTAAGTGACCCTTCAGGTACTTACAGAGCCTGTTTGTTTTCACCTATGTTAATTCTATAAGAGGATGAATGACTGAAAACTGTTCTGAGTGCCCAGTGTCGTAATGAAGGGTAGGACATAGAATCACTTTTTGAATGAACCTGTGGACTTTGGGGAGGATTTCTGAGAGAATGGAAACCTTGCTGTGCTGTTGGCCTTTTCTCTCAGATTAGGTGCCACTCAGAGAGGGTAACTTTGTAGGCAACCTGGCCAGGATTTTCCATGTCATAAAGGGAACGGTGAGGAACTCTGAGCTCTGAAGACATGACTCAGTGCCACTGGTGCTGAGTTAGACCTATCACTGTACCCACTGCAGAGGCACGCAGTCCACACCCAATTTCATCCTCTGCCCACACACAAATGTGTCATCTATCTGTGCATGAGTGAAGCACTCATATTGGACATGTTTACATGCCAAAGTTGTGGGAACTGTCCTAAAAGGTTATCGTCTTCCAACTTTTCAAGTATTTCTTTCCTCTCCTCTCTGATTATGTTGTCCCCTCTTTGGATCTGCATAATTTTCTAGGGGGTCTGCCTGTGCATGTAGGTCAGTATGGGAGAACTGTATTTGCAGAACCATTTGTGAGTCAGTCTAAGGAAAACTAGTGGGAGGGATCCATTGAGTTAAAACAATGTATGGAATAGAAATGGATCACCTTGCTCATTTATTTTGGATGAAAGTATTGTCTCTTAATGCCAAGTATTCCATTCCAAGATTAGTTAGGATTAGTGACATTGATAAAGGCATATGCTTTTTGTTTCCATGAATAGCAGGGTGTTAAAACATGGCCACATCTCACATCCCATCCATATGCAAGCCATGCTAGAATCAGTTTAATTCTGTGAAATTTAGCTCCACGTGTCAGAGGTTGTGCATTCATTTAACTACTAGGAAAAAGCGACTTTCTAATCTAAAGGTATGTCAACACATGTACCTTATAGTTTTATATTAAGCTTTCGGCTGTATTAGCGATGTAGCCTTCCAAGAGCCTTGGTCAGGACTTGTGTCTATTCTTGTGCATATCTGAGATTAAGGACTCTAAGCAAGGTTCTCTGTGGTTTCTTAGTTCTTTTTTGAAAGTGTAAGGCCTCAAGCCATCTTTCAGAGAAGAGGAGATTTGGAATTTCCTTAGGCAAATTACAGTGAAAGTTTGTATTAAAGGTAGAAGCTAAAGCATGGTTTGTGAGAAGAAGGTGGTTTCTAAGACATCCTCATGAAAGAGAAAAGAGGAGACATGATCTCCAGGCTGGGAAGAGTTGCTCTGGGTGCTGCTGACAGAAGTGTTGCTTCCAAATGCTAAATAAACAGCCTGGAGCTGGAAGAAAGAGGCATTTCTCCTGTTGAGCTGGGGAAAGAAAGGAATAGAAACAGGGGAAAACAGTTTCCCTATCCTACTTTTCCCCTCTCCGAGAGCTGGGGGTTTAATGTCTCCTGAAGGAGGGGATAGATGAGAGGTATGGTAGCAGACGTTAGATGAGCTTACACAATTTCTCTTGGTTCAGTTTTCTTTGACTGCCAGTTCTGAGAATTCCTGATGTGAACTGAAACCAGATTTCAGAGAGTCCTAATTCTGAGCAGAGTCATGACTGACTCACATCCTGCCTTACCTGACATTGCACAAATGATCCAGAGAAAACGGCATGATGTGACTCCCGTACGGTAATTTAAATGAGAAGGATGGTTGCTGGCATGTGTTTCTCAACAGCAAAACATTTCCCTACAGAACTGTCAGCAAAGGCTGGTGCAGAACAAAGGAGGCACAGGCATTAATCTGGGATAATGATGGAGAAAAGGTGGCAGGAGGAGCCAAGAAGATCTGAGTCTTGCAACTTGTGACAATTTTTACTGGAAAGCCAGGAGCACAAGTTTGACCAGTTCCCAAATATGTCTGAATTCCTTGGCTAATATTTAAGAAGCAACTTAAGAGTATTAATGGCAGCAATACAAAGGAAAGAGGAAGATCTTTATCAGTCATTCTTACTTTGGTTTTATTTAACTTTTATACATAAAAATATTTAAATATAACTCTGTAAGCACACAGCATGTTGTGTTGTAGGTATCTGAGTTAAGATACTCTTATGTGGGAACGGGAACAAGTAGGGGTGAAGCATTTAACTCTGCAGCTTCTTCAAATGCATGTTTGGCTCAACATGGTGTGTGGAGTTGGCTAGTGGGTTTGAACCTGGGACTGTCACTACCAGCAGTTTGTGATGTTTGGGGTTTAAAGTACTTTTTTTTTTTTTTAGATAGCAACTGCTAGGAGAAATTGTATTAAAAAAAAAAAGAAAAGAAAGGTTTTCCCCACAAATTGGAGGCTTTTTCCCCATGGGTACAGCTCTACTAAAAGGTGTGGGTAGCAGCTTATGGAGACTGAAGACCTGGCACAGGATCCCTGTTGACATCTACTGTTTTTCTCCTGTCACCTACAGTTGCTTCGTGTAAGAGCAGGCAAATTTATTGCTGATAGAAAGCCCTATCTGACTGGGTTTCACATGGTGGCCTCCTTTTGTATCCATGATCATGGCAACCTGTTTAACACCCACACTTGAGTTCTCAGTTTCCTCCACTGCCCCTTTCAAGGATAGTTATGCTATATAAAACAACTACTAGTACTATTTCTGCACCTGTAGTACTATTGGTTTAGGACACTGCAGTAGATTTTACTCACTTGGGCAGGTTAAGATACAAACTGTGCCCCTGGGCTGAGTGCTGGAGTATTCAGCATACTCAGTAGCACCATTTGCAGATGGTGTGAAGAAACCTGCTCTCGAGGCATCTTGTCAGCATCAAGGCCGAACATTCATGGTCCAAGCTGAAGCAAGTTCTTTGATGCCCTGATATGAAACCAGCCTGTTCCTGTTATCTGTGTGCCAAAGCAAGCTGTTTCTTAGTTGATGAATAGGGTATGAAGTGCAAACGTCACTTTGAGACTCGTGCTATTACCTTGCATGCTTTCAGGAGGAAGGGGGATTGTGTGTTTCTGATCACCTTGTGCCCAGATGTCAGCATACAGATTTGGGTTTCTTTCTGAAGAATCCCATATGGGCTTGTTCGTGGTTGAAACTGAAGCAAGGGTTGTGTCTTGCTGAAACTCTTTAGGCTATCCCCTTTGTCACCTGAAATTTAGTTTCTAAAAATGACTTTTTCTGCAGTTTCCCCTCTAGGGAATTGCTTTGGTGCAAGGATGCTTTCCTGGTGGTTACTCCAAAATCCAGTCTCTGGTTGAGGGGAGGGTGAACTCTTAAATATTCAAAACAGGCCCCTGGTCTGACCAGCTCAACCTAGGATTTCCCAACTCATATGCCCATGATGTCCACCAATCTTTGTGGCTTAGCTTGGACACTTGTCCAAGATTACACAATAAACCAGAAGCAAAGGCAAGAACAGCATCTAAGCATTTTTGGGTTTAAGTAGAATATCTTGGGCCTGAAACCTGCCTCCTTCCTGTTATTTCCACCCCCACACCCCCCAACTCCTCTCCTGAGGAAAAAGTCAGTGCTTTTAACACACTGAATGTCTGCATATGCTTTGTTGTGGGAAATGTGGTGTAGTGAATGTGGATCCATCTTTTTAACATGAACATATCTTTGAACTCAATATTAAAGACTACAAAGAAGTTATAAGTCTCTAAGAGGACAAAACCACTGTTGAAAAATATTATGCCTGTTGTTTTTGCAGATGGGATGATCAAGAAGACTCCTGGTTCTGATCTGTCCTGTTGTTTTTCTGTATTGTTGTTGCAAATGACTGATGGAAAAAAAGAGTCAATGTAGTGAAGAGTCATTGTCAGCATCATAAAACAACCACTTTAAAGACTTAATGTTTTCCTTCTATCCAAAAGTATGGACTACAGAATACTGAGCCGAATACCGTAGATAGGTTTGGTTTATTGGCATTAAGCAATGTATCTAGGGCAGGTATAGAGTGCTAGGAAGTTTATAGCGTGCTACTGAGGGTCAGTACTCATGTGACAGCCATCCTTAGTACATTGGCATGGTTTAATACAAGGGAAAGGAAAAAACCTTCAATGTCAAAGGCAAGCTTTATAATGCCCAGTCTTCCTTCCTATTCACATAAACTGAACATCTAAAATCTTTTCATCTTATGCAAGTAAGTGGCTGAAGGAAATGTGTGTGACCAGAAAGTTGAGAGGACAGTCTCCATGTTAGTTTCAGCCCATCTTCTTGCAGTCATGCCACTGCAAAGGACCCCATGGGGTCCTGCTGAGTTTTTCTTGAAGAGTGGCTTGCCCACACCCAGCTCAGTGCAGCATAAACTCCTGTGAAGGGTCATGTTTTGTTTTCCTTTTTTCCATCCTCATTAGCTCAAATGCCTGACAACTATTTGCAAGAAAACATGTGAAAGACCCATCAGCTTCACTCATTCAGTAGATGAAGATATTTCCTAATGCAGTTCTCTAGCTCTGTGGAAGAATCTTCAAAAACTCTTGAAAGAAAAGGTTTGAAAATTATAATTCAGATATATATAAAAAAAGAGGAAAACAACAAAAGGAATGGTTTGTAGGTATCCTTTATGAATCTTAAGAATAGGGCAGACCCTTTTCTTGCCTTCAGGAAAGTGTGAAGTGTTAAAAGTAAGGAACCAAAGGCTTAAAATTAACCTGTGTTCATATCAGCAACTTCAAGCCCAAATGTCATTCCTTTCTGCTTTTATGAGAGCAATGTGAAAAACGAAGGGGAATTAACCCACCCATTCTGAGACAGACACTTGGAATAGTTTCCACTTGCATCACCTTAAGTCTTAGCTAGGAAGAACACATCAGGGAGCCAAGGCCTGGAAAGGGCACTGTAAACAATGTTTTGCATTTTACTGTTATCTCCTTTCTGTGAGGGTTGAGGTACAGAGGAAAAAGGTGAGGGTGGGCCAGATGAAATTGAAGGCTTCTTCCAAGTCCTGATGTGGTGAGGCATTGTGGCACTGTGCAGACTCACCCACTGGCATGTGGATTAGGGCTGTATTTACCCTTTCAACAGGTTTCTGAAGTCTGAGGGAGAGAGTGAATCTACAAGAGTTTAACATGACTGTTATGCAAATCCTTGTTTAGTTTTGGGGTTAGCAGTTTAGGAGATAAATTGACTTTACAGAGAAGGAAGCAAACCAGAGATGAATCAGTTTTAATCTTTTCAGCTACTGAGAGAATAACCCACAAGAAATCTTCACCTAAAATAAACATGCAGTGAAATGATGTTTGTCAGTTGTCTGTCCTGTGACACACTCCTATGTTAGTACTTTACATAGGTCACTTAATGCCACTTCTATAGATCTCCTGAAGTCTCTAGATGTCCCTACATTCTGAATAGGACTCATGTAGTATTGATGGCATACTCTAAAAATTTTCAAAATCAGTGGTAGCCTTCTCATTCATTCCACTGGGACCCATACCTTACTTCTGCACAGCAGCATGTATAGGTTGTAGTTTAGGGTTTTTTGCCTGCAGTGGCAAAATCAGACTGATCTGAAAAGGGGCTGCTCATCCTAAGTTACTATTGCTCTGATGAATAGTTCTAACATGGATCAATCTGACTCCTGTTGTGTGGGTATGTAGTAGAGCAGGCCAGTGTAGGTTTCGCTTGGCAAGTAAGAGCAGTAGCAAGCAACAACTAGTCAGACTTTTTAATGTCATTTGTAATTTTTGGATTCAGTTAAATAGCTAACCCCCTTGTCAATAAATACAACTGAGTTATGTGGTAACAAGTGTATATTGTCTTGTATGATAGCAGTGCACCCTATTTAACTCTGTATTAAGTCTGCTATTAATGTTTGCACGAGGAAACCCTCTGCTTTTTAGGATAGGAAAGAATCACGTTGAGATTTTATGTGGAAAACAGCTCAGTATTTGAGCTCTCATATTCACCTTGATGCTTTTAGAGTATGACTGAGAAGTACTAAGTACTTACAATTCTCTCAAACTAGTGAAATTATACCTATCTGAAGTGGATGAGAATGATGTTAGAATAAGTTCCTTCAGTCCTTAATTTGATATTTGAGGGGAGTGAGGAAAGAAGGATGAAGAATCAGGAGAAATGAAGTGCAATCACGTCTTAGTTCTGTAGAAATGTTCAGGTTCCCTTGCCACAAATGTTCTCAGTTGCAAGTGGATTTATGTTAGTCTACTCTATTCAGTGGGATAATTCATGCTAATATAGAGAAGCATGTGCAAAAATGGTTTTTCAGGATTGTAATATTTCACTACTATAACCTGCAAATTACAAAGTAGACCAGGCTTCAGTTATTCTCTGCTACTTAGTATGTAACGTTTTTCAGTCATGATGGTTTTCCAAAACTAATCCTAAACAGACAATGAACTTTTAGACTGTGGTGTCTCAAATGTGTAATGACATGCTTTGTAGAGCTGTTCTTCAAACCTCTCTTCTGTAGTAGTGAAAAAAATGTAGCATTAAAAGCTATTTTTAGGTTGAACTAAGGGTATGACCCAAGCTAGCAAAAGCCAAGAAAGCAAAAACTCACTCTCTGTCCTTGTTCTGGCTAGACCAGAGTCAACCTCCCCAAGCAGCCAGCCCAGGTGAGCTGAGGTAGCTCAGGTGAACTGAGTTAGCCTGGGCTGTTTTCCATACCACCTGACCTCATTTGCCCATAAAAGGGGCTGGTTGGGGAGGGGCATGGGCTGGGTGCCTCCAGAAACAGTCTGAGTGCAAATCAGTCTTTGTGTTATCATCAGGTGAGTGTAATTGGCTGTTACTGTTCTATGTTCACAGTGATTTTGTCAGCAAACTGTCCTTATCCCAACCCAAGGAGGCTCTGTCTGTTTTTCCTCTAGTAGTGAGCGAGCGGCGTGTTGTGCTCAGCTGCTGGCTGGGCCTGAACACCATACTCTCCCACAAAAGTGGTCCTGGGAAAACATCATCTTCTGGCTCAGTTTACCTCATTCTGAAGTGAAACGGGCTCTTTTGAGAAAGGGTATCAAAATGCCAGTATGACATTAAAACCTCAGAAAACTTCACTGATCTCTAAGCCTTTTGCTTACTAGAAAGGCAAATTTCCTGCCTTTCAACTTTCAGACTGCACTGATCCTGGACTGTATAACCACCTGTGGGGCAGCAAGTGGTACCCAAATAGGTGAGAAGGGACTAGGGCTTCCCTGCTCTTCCTCAGGCAGCAGACAAGTGAGAATAGGATGTGCTGTGAGTAGGTATCCTGTTAGTGTGTCTGGTTCTATATTCTCAAGACATTGATGCATACTACCTTGGTGAAGCGTGGATGTATAAATATATGCATATTTTAAATTAGCAATATGTACTGCAATAGGGAAGCATTAGTGGACATTCTGTTTGGTTCTGAACTTGTCAGTCTGTGTGTTTTCTGCTTTGTTCTGATTGTGGGGGAACATAAGCATTTTCAGATCCTTAGTTTACCAGGCTAGTGGTAAATGATAGCAGTTATGATAGAATCTAGTTTCAGGATATGTTTTCTTTGATGGGAAAAATTGTTTGTCCTTGCTCAAATTCCTTGTGCCCCAGCTGTGTTGGAACAGCCGTTTGTAGGACCACTGAAATAGTTCAACATAAATAATAAAAAATTGTTTTGGGGACAGGTATTTTTAACTTGGCTTAGTTCTCCAGTAATATCAGCCTAAGGACACTGTGGTGAGATGCAGCCCAGGGACAGGAATGAATGGCTGGAGAGAAGGAGGGGACAGAGAGCAGAATCTTGAATTGCTTCATCACCAAGGAGAATGCGTCACGCAATTCTTCCTGACTCTTCAGCTTGGTCAGATGATATGGAGGGCATCTAATTTTTATGGCTACTCTATTGGTTAGAAACCAGCTTTGGGGTCTGTTGCATGTGTTGCCTATCCCAAAATCCATTTGGCTGAGGTCATGTTTGACTATTTTTTGTCTACTTAAGGTCTCAAGGTTGCTGATTTTTACATATAATAAATGAGACATTGCTAGCATTTATTTCAAAGGGAGATTTGGTTCAGGAATTAAAATCTCAGAGTCAGAATTCCAGTTGCTGATTTTCTGGCTGAGCAAAGAAACTTCGCATCTAACCATTCTGGCCAAGGACACCCAGGTTAAAACATGTGAGGTATAATTTTCCTGCTATTATTGGTTGAAAACTAATGGAATTCACTACAGGCTTCAGGTTGTTTGTGTCTGGGTTTTGTCAGCTAGCTAAATCTTAAAAACCAAGCTGCAGCTCTGTTTGCTTATTAGTCAAAATGTATCTTTATACAATGTCATTTCTAATTAGTATGCAAGCAGTGCCATTAAGTCCCTGTCTGTTTTGTGTCACTTTTTCAGTTACAGACATCATTACCTCAGTTTCCCTTCATTTGTACTTGGTAGTTATGTCTTGCTAACAAGTACCTGACAGAGGAACCCACTCACTGGTTTGAATATATTGATATATATGGATAGTCAGTGTCAGCTGGCATGCAGAACAGCATAAGGAGGAGTAATGTGAATGTATAAACAAATAGCTTATGTTGTTTCCTGTTAACACATATATGACACTAATCCAGAAACTCATGCCAGAGGCAAGCGAAATATGTTTTGAACCACTAGAGGTATTCCTTCTGGGATTGCTCATACAGCATGATTTCTGTCTCTTTGACTGTAATAAAACTCTACTGATCTATTAGCAAACAGTATTGATATTTAAAATGGTATAGATTTGAAGGGTGTTACTCTTACAAGATGCATTTTCTTGTAGTCCGGTGTAGTCTTGATCATATTCTTGCTTAATTCAGAGAGAAGATGATGTAGATCAAAAAAATCTTTAACATTACATTTTTCTACAGACATGAAATTTTAATCTGTAACTGATAAAACAGCAAAACGAACTTTTTCCTGGTGCAGATTGTTTGTGCTGTTTGTAGGGAAACTTTCCTCGAAAGTGGTGCTCCAATAGTTACAGGCTTATTTCCTCAAATGCAGAGCATATAAATGTAATTTCTGATTGCTTGGTTTCAATTTGTAGTAGCAGTGGAAACCAGAGAATGAATAGTATACGTTCCTGAGCAAGTGCTAAAAAGCATGGCTAATAGATATACTCACAAAATGAACTACTTACTCCCTGAAAAGAAATCAGAGGAAACTCTGACACACTTTTCAAAATAAGTTGGAGCAGTTATCACTAAAATTGCCTGTGCTCAAAATACTTTTCCTAACATAGAATCACAGAATGGTTAGGGCTGAAAGGGACCTCAAAGATCATTTAAGTTCCAACCCCCCTGCCATGGACAGGGACACTTCTCACTAGATCAGGCTGCTCAAGGCCCCATCCAACCTGGCCTTGAACACTGCCAGGGAGGGTCATCCACCACCTCCCAGGGCAGCCTATGCCAGGGCCTCACCACCCTCATAGTTAAGATTTTTTTGCTAATATCCAATCTAAATCTATCCCCTTCGAATTTAAAACCATTCTGCCTTGTCTTATCGCTACATGCTCTTCTAAAAGTCCCTCCCCAGCTTTCAGGTAGGTCCTCTTCAGGTACTGGAAGGCTGCTATAAGATCTCCTGGAGCCTTCTCTTCTCCACGCTGAACATGCACTACTCTCTCAGCCTTTCTTCTTAGGAGAGGTGCTCCAGCCGTCTAATCATCTTCATGACCCTTCTCTGGACCTGTTTGAACAGTTTCATGTCCTCCTTATGTTGCGGACTCCAGAACTGGACACAGTACTCCAGGTAGAGTCTTAAGACAGCACAGTTAGAGGGGCAGAATCACAGCCCTTGACCTGCTGGTCACGCTGGTTTTGATGCAGCCCAGAATATGGCTGGCCTTCTGGGCTGTAGGCATGCATTATTGGCTCATGTTGAGCTTCTTGACCACCAGCATGCCCAAGTCCTCCTCTGCAGGGCTGCTCTCTATCACATCATCTCCCAGCCTGTATTGATGATGAGGATTGCCCTGACCCAGGTGCAGGACCATGCGCTTGGACTTGTTGAACCTCATGATGTTCACATGGGCTCACTTCTCTAGCTTCTCCAGGTCTGTCTGGATGAAATCCCATCCTTCTGGTGTGTCAACTGCACCACTCATCTTGGTGTCATCTGCAGGCTTGCTGAGGACACACTCAACCTCACCATCAATGTAATTGATGAAAATATTAAATAATACTGGTGTCAGTATGGACCCCCAAGGGCGACCACTTGTCACAGATCTCCACCTGGACATTGAGCCATTGACGACTTCTCTCTGGATGTGACCATCCAACCAATTCCTTATATACTGAATAGTCCACTTGTCAAATCCATATCTCTACAGTTTAGAGAGAAGGATGTTGTGGGGAACTCTGTCAATAGCTTTACAGAAGTCCAGATAGATTAGGTTTACTGATGTTTTCTACCTGTCTAGATTTTTATTTGCTTTTGCAACCCTTAGATTTTTACAGTATTGTTTTTGCACAAGCAAAATCATTCACTCAGTTTGTCTCTAAAACATATGTAATTTTTAGGATTTAATATACAGTTCAGTACTTTTAATGGACATGCTACTGTAATTTGATGGCCCTATTATTTAAGAGTTACAAGTCACAAAACCCCTTAGTAATGAAAAAAAAAACCCTTTTCTTGCTGGAAGGACTGAGATGTGGATGGGAAGAGATGAGTAAGAGCAGTAGAACTGCTGAGGTTCATGGTACCACGATATTGCATCCAGAGAGGGGTCAGCAGAAATCCACTATGGCTGGTAGAATCTTGAGGGTAATGCAGAATATTATTGTGCCTGTCTTATAAGTGTAAAACTGGAGGAAAAAGCTGTTTAGGCTTGACCACAACCATGAGGAATGTGATTTCCTTACTGTGCTCAGTTCCCTGATCCTGCTGTCCGTTACCATCTTGATATGAGCTGTTTCAAAGCGTTGTGGTGGGCAGCTGTGTCAAAGAAAAGGCTGGCAAGCAAAACTGGGAACTCATCATCCCATTCTAGAAAGCCTTTTTGTCAGGGCTGGTGCTGGCTTTGCTCTTCCCCTGATACTGACTGTCAAGTGATGACCAATACAACTGTCATCACTCTCAAATATGAGCCCTGGGACTTGATTGGGAGATGATTGTCCATAAGCCAGACTCTGAAGCAGCAAGATGGGTGTTTGTGTATGGCACTTTCCATTTGTTGGGAAATAGGAATGTTGGTATAATGCCACAGAAATGAAAATTTTGCTATTTGCCACTTCCATGGGCATTGATGTAGCATACTGGTTTTGGTCAAGGTAGAGTTAAATTTCTTCACAGTAGCTTGTGTGGGCTTATATTTTGGATTTATGATAGAAGTGTTGATAACACAGGCATGTCTTCGTTACTGCTGAGCAGTGCTTGTGCATTGCCAAGGCCCTTTCTGTTTCTTACCCCACCCCACCAGCGAGTGGACTGGGGGTGCACAAGTAGCTGGGAGAGGACACAGCCAGGACAGCTGACCCCAACTGACCAAAGGGATATTCCATACCATATGATGTCATGCGAGTGGTGTGGGTGAAGGTTGGTCGGGGCTGTTGTTGCATTGGGACTGACTGTGCCTCAATCACTTGGTGGTGAGCAATTGCTTTCTCTTGTGTCACTTGTCTGTCTTGGATTTTTTCTTTTTTTTTTTCCTTTGTAGCTTTTTTTGCTCATTTAATAATAAAAATTACCCTGTCTTTGTCTCAACCCATGGGTTTTTGCACTTTTCCCTTTCTGATTATCTCCCCTATTCCCCATTCAGCGAGTGGCTGTGAGTGATGCTTAGCTGCCTATTGAGGCTTATCAATAGAAAAATAACTTATCTATCTACTTTTTCAAGCACATTGGAAAAAGGCTATGAACACTGCAACCTATCAAGCAAAGTAATTGAATGTGAGCCTAACTTTAAGTGTGCTAATGAGCTTTATAAAAGCATATTTGCAGTAAACTCCTTACTTTTTAAATTAAAAAAAAGGAAGAAAGAACAAAAGGGAGGCTAGAAAGAATCTGAGATGGCTTTGAAGGACCTGCTCCAAAAATTGGTGATTAAAGGAGGATAATCACAGTGCTTTTGGCTCCAAAGGTCAGTCCTGCTGAATTTAAGTGACTGATGGATTCTCTTCACCAGAGGTGCAATTTTCCCCTGAAGAAATACTTCTTTAAGACCAGTGCTGCCTAGCTGGTAGTTATGAGAGAGTCCAAAGGGAATTGCAAGTAGGTTGTTAGGGTTATCGTTTACTCAGTGGTTTCTGCCGATATTGTAGCACAGAGATCCCACAGCACTTCTTCTTAGCATGTGATAAATTGCGTACCAGGTGAAGGTGAGGAAGGAGAGAAGGCAGCCACCGTGATGACAAGCCATTGCTTTGCTGCTCCTGCTATGAACCTGCTATTTCTCTGCCAGCAATCACCAGCGCCTTAGCTGTGCCCAGCACTGCATTCCTTGGCCTGGGATAGCATGACTGTGCGTTTGGGAGGGCTTTAAGGAGATGCTTGGTGCGCAGCTACAAACAGCATGAGTTTTCTTCCACAAGCCAGTGCAGCAAGAAAAGGTACTTTTTTGTGTCTCTGTTTGCAAGACCCTTATTGTGTAGAGGCTCTTCATGCAACCCAAGTAATTTCCAGTAGCTGATACAGTGTAAAGTATCAACTAGCATGAAAAGGAGGAACCTCGGCGTGCTCTAGTGGCAAGGTCTGTTGTTTTGATCTCTCTGAGGTCTCTGACTGGCAACAGGAACCCATTAATACAATTGTGGTGCTAGAAGGGTTGTTTTTGTTGCCTATCTCTGCATTTAACTCCATCTTTTTTATTAAAAATAGATCATGTTCATTACAGTAAGCTACTCAGATATGTTGATGTAGTTTCTCTAGTTGTTCCTCTGTTAGGAAAAAAAAAGCACAATTGGGGGAAAAATGGCAGGGGGAGCAGGGAGAGAAGGTGGAAATACCCAGCTTAGTAACTTCTACATGGTTGTTTTACTTTGTCATTTGACTATAAATGTATTTAATAACTCAAGTTCCCTGTACCCAGTCATACAAAACATTGTATCAGCTGGGTACAGCATAAAATATCTGGTGGGATCTGAAATAAGTTATGTGTTGGTTTTTTGATTGATGGAAAAATCATGTCCTTTGTTTTTGCTGTACCCTTTCAGGACTGCAAACCAGTTTAATGCTAATGATTCAGCTGTTACCCAGCTAAAGAAAATAGACTGTTGAGGTTAAGTAAGGCCACAGTCAACACCAGTTAGTGCAGTGTTGAATGTGCTGCCTGATTGGTATTAAAAAGAAAAAAGGAAAAGCAATGTCTAGCACCTTCTTTTTAAAAACCGCCAAAGTTGTCCCGCACCCAAACAAACAAAAAAATTCCCAAACAAAGGGAAGTTCCTGAACTCCAAGAGAATCACTGTCAAGACACTAGTGCTGTTAATGTCTCCTCTGAACTCACTGTTTATAGCTTTTGCTTTTCTAATTTGGGTAATCACATTCTTTAAGATGAGACTCTAAGTCTTCCCATTGATGTTTGCATTCCTAGGACTACTGGGGCTCTGAAAGTCCTTATTGCTGTGTCTTTGGCTCCTCTTCAGTGAGTGGGTGTTGACCATGGAGGGCAATATATTGAATTTACATCTTTATCAGTTCGTTCTTTCTAGTATTTCTGCCTTGAAAAGGAGGGGAGCCATTTCAAACTTCGGTTGTCTGTGGTTCATTCTGGTTCTTGTTTTTTGCTCCTGTTTTTGAGTTATAGGAAGGAATGTGCTGTTTCAGTGGACTCAATATTACTTGCTTGCTGTGTTTGGTGACTGTGTGATTAAAGCAGCTGGAAAAGTGCTGCATATACTACCATGTCTTGGAAACCCTTCCCAGACTCTGGAACTGGGAATTCGGAGTTGCTCTCAGAGAGATACAATGACTAGATAAGTGACCTTAGCCTACATGTGTAATCTTGGTGTGGCTTTATTTTCAATATCACATTCAATATATGGAGGAGTTTGGGTACAGTTTCTGTGACAGCTGTGAGCTACAGCCCAGGGGCTGTTTGGGCAGGGCTGGCTGCAGGAAGAGCGGGAATTGCTGAAATCACAGCCTCCAGCATTGCTCCAGTGGCCTTGGCACCCCAAGGAGGGCACCGAAATCGAGGAGTGATGGCAAAGGTCAGCAGACTCTCAGCGTCAGCAAGACCTGGGCAAAAACTCAGTCCTTCATTCATTACTGAGCAACCAAAGGGACAATGCAGCCTTTTTCCGTGGAGAATTCATGGCCCCGTCCACTGTCCATTGTGTTGATTTCAATGCAGCTTAAGCGCACACTGAGAATCAAGCACTTCTTCTCCTGGTGCCCTCAGGAAGAGAGAGTTTCCTCAACTGGGGCCAAACATGTACTTTGTACGGGGCATCTTCTGACCCAGAAATTCAATTAAAGCTTCTGAGGGACTCTGAAGGGATATTTTTAATTGTTCAAAGTCTTGTTTTGTTTTCAGGCCCTGCAAAATAATCTGAATGTGTGTTTGTATAAATGCATGAGGGAAAAGCTGGCAAAGGAAGAAGCTTGCTATTCATTGTGGGTCAGGCCCTGCGAGTGGAGTCAGACTGAGTTTTGCCATTGATTCCAGTGAGCGCCAGGGCAGCCTGTCTTGGCATTTTGAAAGAATACTTTTTTTCCCCATGTAGACACAAAAGTATCTGGTACAAAATCGAGGCGTTTCTGCTGATGTTTGATATAGAACTTGCAGAGTGATTGTGTATTTGTTTTAATGGTTATAACCTCAAAGAAGGGGATAATTTTCATTCTTCTAGTTGAAATCCCAGCACAAGGAGTAAGGCACAAAGGGGATCCACCTACATTTTGGATAACAGAAGCACTCCTGAATCTGGCAGGTTTGGTATTGTGATCTTCAGGTTAGGTGTACTTCAGGGCAAACTGTACCATTTTAGTAGTTCACTCTCTGTGAGTGGGAACTGGTCACTTCCACTCAAAACCACATTTTGGCTGGTGTTACTTCATCTGAGCTGAAAACATGACTAACTTGTTTATCTTTGATTATTAGCTTTTTTTAAAAAACGTTATTAGATGCAAAGTTGGTTTTGAAAAGATGGAAAGAATTCTCTTTTTGCTTTTTGGCAAGACAGGAGCAGGGATTTCAGTGGGAAAAGACCTTCCCACCACCTCCCCCTCTGCCCCACCTTGGCAGATTTCTAGGCTGAGTGTAAAACTTAATGGCTGTGTGCATACCAAAAATTCAGATGCGCTCCCTCTCTTTTGTTGCAGGAGGAAGCACTTTCTGCTGCAGGTCTGAGGGAAGGACAAGCTGGCATGGAGAAAGAGGTAAGTGAAGAAAACCTGTGCTTTAAACCAGAAAAGTTACAGGGGCTATTCCTAGCTTTGCTATTTCATAATATTATTTGTAGTGCGATGGGAGGGAAGTCAGCAGACGCATAGGCTCCTTTATATTATTGACAAGTCAAGGGGATGATTAACGAGAGTACCAGACAATGTAATGGTAGGAGAAGGCCCACAGAAGTTAAACAAAAGTGCCTTCAGAATTTAGAGAATTCCCATGATCCATAGTAGGACCTCATTGTGCTTGTCTACTGTTTCTATTTTTGATTAGATTTATAAACACAGCACCACATATTTTCATGTGGCTCATAGCCCCAGGGCAGAGCGAGATTGACTGCGCTGAAACTGTGAGGCTTGTGAATTTCGGGCAAGGGATGGAGTGAAATAAGTAGTGTAATTGTTTTTGTGGAGTGACCGTGGGACCTCCTCTGTTCTGAATTACACATGGTTCAACCCTTTGACCTAACCAACCTCGGCAATGCCTGGTAGATCTCCTAAAGCTGTGCTGAAAGGTCCTATCAGTGACATGTTGGAACATTATCTGTCATGTGAGATGTGTGCCAACAACCATATTAAACTACATTAATTACTAGTGAGGCCATGCTTGTGACAATCTCAACTTCATTTAACCCATCATCATGTTAGTTATTGTTTAAACAGGAAGTACAAATGGGGACAATTTATGAAATCAAAATGCAGCACTAATGTTTTCTTTCATA